>OX383299.1:10005000-14805000 GCA_947523025.1 Dryobota labecula
GGGCAAAATTTTCATATGCGGGACAGGATAAATGTGTTATATGAGACATTCTTTAGAAAATAGTAAAATTGTATATTATGGTTTTGGTAGTATAAATGGAATTAGCATTTTTCCTTAAAAAACTAATGAGATTAATTGAAAAATTTTAAACTCTACAGCGTGAATCAGAAACGTGTGTTGAAATTTAAAGGTGTGATATAGATCATCAACAACATCGTAATCTGGCATCGTAGTCTGGCATCGTAATCTGGCATAGTAGTCTGGCATCGTTTAAGGCGAGGTTCTTCAAGTTAACCTCTAGGAAATGTAATTTTAATGTCATTTTATTTAGAAACGGTAATGATCAAATACGTGAAAAAAATATATGTTGCTTTTGAGACCTTTCTGTAAGTACGTCGGGTACTCGTTACATAATTGGATAAAGTTCGCTCAATAGAAAAAAAATCCAAACATACCCTTATTTTGTAGATTAAAATCATTTTATTTCAATATTATACCACGTTTATGTACTGAAAATCATATCAAAATAAACGTCTATGATGATGTAATGTCCGTCGGGTTTAACATTGTTAATATCGTAAAACATATAACTTTCAACCCAAAATTAACGAAATTCACGGCACAATTTACTCGCGCCCAGCTGCCACCTCAAGAACAACAATGCACGCTCGAAGAACCTCGCCTTAAAACAAGTTTTTGTTTTCTTCCGATTCGTTTCGAAGGATTTTTCTATTTACTTATTAACGAAGGTCTATCATGCGTTATCTCATTCATTTATTTATCAGTTGTTTTTTGTTTTGTTTTGCACTTTTATCCAATTCACACTATTTATGTACCTATATTCGCTATTATTTTTATCTGACACAAATGTATTTTATAATCACGTTGCAGTGTAAAAAATTTCAGTTCTAGTTGAAAACTAGCGTCAGGCACTACTTGTCTGGCATTTTTGCTGAACTGGGCCTTTTTGGCGCGGCAGTGAGGCACACTTGTCTGCAAACCCTACATCATACTTTGTAATAAAAAAAAGTAAAAAAAAAATCTAATAAAAAAGTGACATCAGGCGTCTAATTTTAAAAGCAGCTAAAACGATTTTTCTGGAAATTGAGTTATTGAAGAGTTATAAATTCAATAAAATAAAAAATAAATTACCCATGTCATTTATAGTGGATTTTGTTACCAAGCATAAGGTTGGAGGTTCAATTTAGTACTGCTATAGAGGTATTTAGCTCGGAAATTAGTTGGTCACTTAGTATAGCATTGAAAAAACTTTCAAAAAAGATAAAAGGTCCATTTCAAGGAAAGATCATTTTAGAGGGTTATGAAATTAGACGCCTCTATTATATTGAGTCATGTGTACCTTTTAGTCTGTGCCAAATAAATGTATTTTCATTCACTTCTTTTAATCAGAAAAAATTATCGAGTAGGTAATGAAGTATTGTATGGGATAGTTGATAATTTTTTCGCAATTACGATGGTCAAATGTTCATGTGTCCATGGAGAAAGTTGTTCAGTTTGATGGTCCGTACCTAGGGTCGGCAACTTTTTTAATATCAAATATATCGAAGCTATTGATGGCGGAAATATATAGTAGGTTTGTTTAAAAAAAACATTTTTATTCTTTAAATGCATATTTTTGCTACTATGAACAATTATTAACAGGTTTTTTAATATATTTTTGAACTCCTAATTAAGGTTCCAAAATACAAATAATTCAGCTTTTATGAGATTAATATTATATTTCTAAAGAAAAAAATGTAGTATGCGAAACGACTATATTTTTATTTCAATACAAAATGTCGAGATGTTCAGTATTTAATTGGCAGGGCGGACATTGCTCGCAAAACAGATGGCCGATGGGGCCGAAAGGTTCTGGAGTGGCGATCGCGTACCGGAAGACGTAGCGTAGGAAGGCCTCCCTCAAGGTGGACCGATGACCTTGTGAAGGCCGCAGGAATCCGCTAGATGCGGGAAGCATAGAACTGGTATAAGTGGTGGTGCTTGGGAGACGCCTATGTCCATCAGTGGACGTCGTTCGGCTGAAATGATGATGGATGATGATTGTATTTAGACCTCTATTATAGCATGATAATGGTGCCGATTCCCTTGTTCACAAACTAAACTAAATTTAAGTTCAGTGCATCTTTTTCTTTCTATTTCATTAAGAAAAGGACAGAAGGTAAATTTTTGTTTAGTCCTGTCAAATTAATCAGCGCCTGTTACTACTCCATACAAGTTTAGACGTGATTAAAAACTTGCCGACTAAAATTACGTCAATTTACGTCAAGCGCTGATTAATTTGACAGGACTAGACTAAAATTTACCTTCTGTCCTTTTCTTAATGAAATAGAAAGAAAAAGATGCACTGAACTTAAATTTAGTTTAGTTTGTGAACAAGGGAATCGGCACCACTATATTATATACTAGGGTTGGCAACTCTATCTGTACCTACCCCTTCCTTAAATATGACACACCTTTCTGATACACGCTGTATTTGCGTAGCTAGGTGTTTTTAAATTCTACATACCTTGCTGTAAAGTAACGTTATACCATGGAATACTGTTTCCCTATTAACACATGAACATTTACAATTCGCCAATTTCCATAAAAACTTGACACACAATCGATTAAACAAGGACCGCGGAATCGATTACAGCATCAGTAGAAACGGGAAATCGATTATCGGCCATCGTGTCTGTCGCAAATCGATTCTAGTTGTCACCTTCACGTTTTCGTGTTCAGTTTGTCATTCACAGGAAAGGTAATAAAAATTTAAATTAAACTCGAATCACAGATTAATACAGATGGGACACTCCGCAAAATGTGGCGGTATCAACAACGCCACATGCGAACTGCGCATCAAAGACCTGACGTCACAAATCCTGCATCGCGCTATCAGAGTTTACCGCGCGACTAGCATATATACAACATCCCGACATCAACCGTTGGGCAGTTGCCCACCAGACAAATTACTCGTCTAGTCGGAGGATCCTCCCTTACTATAGAGTATGAATGAACTTTATACCCTGTTCCTCATACTTCTAAAATTTAAATAAAAAGCGACTCTTGCTACGACACAATAAAGTGCAATTCAGGGCGCACATGGCTTATTACCTACAGTTATATTCACGTACAAGTTGCCTCTCTTTCTATCGCGTAACTCTAATGCCGGCGGTGCGCGGCAGTCCTACTGAATTGACCTAGTGAGATGGGCCCGCCGCGTACTTGTAGCTTCATATAAACTGCGGACTGTCCCATCTGTGTTAATCCGTGCTCGAATGCTTACATATCTCTGTCGATGAAATAGAAAATAATAATATGGTTTCTTTGCTGTTGTTGTAGATTTATTAACCATAATGTCTCAACAGACATTATGGTTAATAAATCTACAACAACAGCAAAGAACATTGAAAAAAAAAAACATTGAAATCTTATTTTATGATCTTTAATACCAACGTATTGAAGATCATAAAATAAGATTTTCAATGTTCTGTGAATAAATGGATAAGAGAGATTACGCATTCTTATTTTGGTTTTTAGACGATACTATGTTTGAATGCGTAATTTATTCTTTTGTTTTATTTCATAATGCGTAGAATAGATAGCAAACTAATATGACAAAGTAATCTGTGATATGGCATCGAATTAATTAGGTCCATACCTACGTTGACTCGGAGTACGTTTTTCTTACTTACTTGAATGTGCCCGCCCTGTCGGCTGAGATTATGTCATGCTCACTCAAATGTCTCGCTGGTGGTGTGGTTCCCTTCAAAATGCTTGAGCTGAATGGTGCTGATCCATGCGTCATGTTCGTGTACGGGCGCCGTCAGTAGGGACTGATCATCTCTTGACCGCCACGGCTTATTTTAATTTTTGAATTGTTATGTTTTAATCGTTTTATTTCGGACGCTTTTAACGTGCACGTTTTTCTTCATTGTTCCCACACATAAGTACAATTTCAACAACAATGATGTAGCCAATGTTTTGTAAAAATATTTTGTTTTAAAAGAGTGTCCGTGGAGTTTCTTGCCCATTCATCTCCATAGGAACCTACTACGCTTTGGAATGGGCAAATAGCTTTCTCTTTCTGACTGACCGACCCCTTGACAATTCAAAAGTGCCTGAATTGGTTTGCTTTGAGTTTAAGTTTGAGTTTGACTCAAAGTACAAACTACATTTCAGTGGGGGTAGAATCTATCAGTGTTATATATAAGTAACGTATAGGTATTTCTTTTTTTACGACTTCTAACGGTTTTCATCAAATTATTTGCAACCTAATAACTTTTTTAATTAGGTAAATAAGACCATGTCAAAAAGGCAATAACGAACGGGAAATTGTAAATCTATATATTATTATATCGTTACTAACCTATGCGTAACTAAATATATCTTTAGTTAATGAATTATCGCTACCATAGGCCACATAATAGTAGCCTATGGTTATTCCACTTCTAGTACCTATACCTAAATGGAAAATTGATATATTCCATCCTGTTCCCAATACTACAGATTAAAATCAATAGAAACGGCTTATTTATACGGGATATAAAAGACAAAGCGAGCTAAGCGGCCATTACCGCGTGGCAAGATAGATAGAGCTGTATAATTTCAGTACTTTCGGCTTCGTCGGTAGGTATATACGGCCGGCCTCGTTCTCGATGCCCGAAGCACCTGCCACATCACTACAGAATCCGCTGACAGACAAAGACGCAGATAATAAGGCGCATCCTATTGGTGCATCACCACGCGAGCCCCGCCCACCGCCCGCGGCGACCAATGGCGCCGCCCGCCGGAGATCTTGAGCGTTATCTAGTTTATCTGCCGTCTCGCTTGGCACATTCTAAGGCAATAGCTATTTTCAGATACGCTGAATAAAACACATTTGTGCACTGAAATTGTACCCGCTTAAGAGAATGGACGTCTTGCGTTTTATGAAAGTTATTTTTAGATGTAAGAATTTTTATGTTGTTATTTTATTTGTTTAGGACGATGCTTTTCACAGTAGGAAGGTATATTTTAGATCTAACTGATCCTGAAATAATGCTATATTGAGTTGATTGGTTATAATAGCTTCCTTCCTGTATTTACACAATTCGAATTTAGATCACCTGAAACGGTAAATTATGAATTTAAAGTTCACTGCAACAAATTAGGTATGAATTCATCAATTTTCAGGAAGGTAGGTACATTTCCGTTCCGTTGCGCGAAGGCAATATTTTCAACCAATTTCAAATTACCTGATGATTTAAATTGGCAAATAACAGCACGGTAGCTGTACAGCACGATCGAATACGAAACGATAAGAGACCAAGATTGCTGGCTCGCATTCAATCAAGTTTGTTTTCTTAATCGGCGCCTTGTCTCGTATCAGTGGCCAGCACGACTTGACCCCCTCCACCCCCCACACACCTTACATCCACTACACACAGAGAGGTATTCAATTGAAATATCAGAGGTCTAAGTTATCTGGTCGTATTGTACAAGTGATTTGTTATAAAGCACCGTCGATAACTGAAGGGCTATTGTTTGTAGGTCGCTCCCGATGTAAAATATTGTAATAGTGTTGTTATTGTAATCTTGTTATGAGTTTGATGAAAGAATTGTGGGGTTTCAGGAAGAGGGATACTTTATGAAAGAATGAAACGAAGCCTTTCCGAGTCGAGTTCAGGTTTTGCCTTCTTTGGTAACTTGACCTACATAAATAGAACTTAAATACATAGTTGGAAGTAAAAAGCAAAACAATAGCTACTTAATAAAGATAAAACATAAACCTCATTCAATCTGGATGAATTGATGCTAAAAATTACCCTTTCACTCCGGATTTTCCCAAGTACAAAAAGCCAACAGCAGCTTTTCAAAAACTCCAGCCAACTATTTTCAAAAATATAAAGCGTTGTCCATTGAAAAAGCTCGCCGATTATTTTCAGACGGTAACCTTGTATTGCGACCCCGAAACGTTTGTGTGAGAGAGAGGGGTGTAACACAAAGACACGGGCGGGGCGCGGGGGGCGCGGGCTGGCCCGGGTGAGGGTATGTGATTCGGGATTCTAGGGATGAGCTGGCTCTCGCTTCCTCTCGCGTTATTCTGGCACAGTGCGTCGCCGACGCCGCACATACCGTGCCACACTATCACACGCAAATCGCACGCGAGTATACCGACACGCGTACGAGGACATCACTACACAGAAAATTCACCTAATTCAAATTTAGAATTGTACCAAATCATCTTTGGTTTTATTCGATAGTGCTGTGCAGACTTTAGTGTTTTACTATATATTTATACTAAATAATGTTAGAAATTTTACTAACATTATTTTGTGACAATCAACCATTAGTGAGTTAGGATTTACGCGATAATTTTAATTAAAATTAATTATAGTGATTGGACAATGACAAATAATAGTTATACGAATGCTGAATTTTGATACGAGTTACAGAATGAAGATGTCTGGTAAGTTATAAAAATGATAGAGAAAATCACTTAACTGCAATACATATGCGTAATTCGTGTTTTTTATTATTTGCTTGATCTAAGTATTCAATATTTTAATAAGCGATCTTTTAATTTAACTTCCATAACAATCAATCAAATTATAGGTTGTATTTATCAGTTTTTCTTCTTCCAAGGTAGAAGGTACTTGCAATAGAATCTAGCAATTTTGAGCAATGCAAACCTGTTTTGTTGCCAGGCTTATAACTTACTAACGATCACTATATTTTGCTAAACAATCCTATTTTTTTATTTACTTCCAATATAGGTACTTTCCTAGAAATAAAAACCGCCGCAATCTTATACATGAATGACTTTATTTTGAAAACAGCAACCTGGTCAGTTGAAGATTACATAAGCCCTTTTGTTGTCAGTAAAGACGAATAAAACCGCTTTTCTTTCATAATATTGTTAACGAGACTTCTAAAATTGTACAAGATTGAATAACTACCTTCATACTTGTTCTTTTTTTTTACTATTTGTACGATCTAGCATAGCTATGCATTATTTGCTACGCAGCTTTGAAATTTTTTAATCTATATTCTTCACAAATCAATTAATCACCTATTTCTAATATTATCGATACCTAGGAACAGCATCTTAATTACCTACTATTTATTCTTCCTCTAAATTGAACAAATTCTACTTCAAAATGACAAACAGTCTAATGACCGTAAAATCAGATAACAGGATAAGCCCAAAGAGGCCTAAAGCTCTTCAAATTATTTCGCTTGTTAACCACAAATAAACATCACTAACCGTCTCTTTTTTATCTACGCTCTTAACATTATCTGTGGTTCTGTCAAGGGTGTGCGAAAAAGAAAAAAAAAGTTCTCTAGAATCTATGATAATCATTTTTTTTTCTTTTTAGTTTTAAAGCTATGTGTTGCATGGCTGTGATCGTTTGGCGGACGCCGCCGGGTCCAAGAGATTGTTTGCTTCTTGTGCAACACACCTTGCATTGTTAAAAATCTTGTTTACATCACACCAGTGCGAAAAAGAATTGGAATACTGGCTTGTTTGATTTGCTTCGGAAAAAACGACTCCGCCTTTTATTTTCTTTTTTTGTGAAATGAGTTATCGATATATTTCGGCACTGTTTACTCCATTTGTAATGTGTTACCGCAATTTGTGTAGGTGTAGACATTACTAATAGGTAAACATATAGTTAAATTATAATTATAACATTCAATTAACGCTAGTTTGTAACCGCAATTTACCTACCTACAGTTATAATTAGAACATACCTAATCTCCATTGAACTAGACTCGTACCTATTTACATGCACTGCAATATGAATGTTTAGATATTATAATAAAGCCTTTTATTCAGAAACTAGACAGCAAAATTTACAATATTGGTTACAACAAAAAAATCACAAAATGTTTTGTATTTCGGTGTGCCTCATGGTATAGGGCTCCTCTAACAATTTCTATTGTTATTAGTTATGAGTTACCCTCCTCCAGTTTGGACCGGCTGTCAGCTTTATTTCCTCCTTCCATCGGGAAAGCTGTCTTCCCCGATTTCTTTTGCCATCCCTTAAATACTAATCTGTCAATACCTTGCTCCTTGCTGAAAGTCTATCCACCTCCACTTTTGTTGGTCTATTCTTGTTAGAATGTCGGTCAGTTTTGTTTTGTTTAGATATAAGAAACATTCTAATATTCCGATGAATGATTGCAATAGCATAGAGGACAATAACAGAATACGCACCCACTTTGAGACACCAGCACCTTTTCATATGATAATTACGAAGTTGAAAGCATCTTTCATTTAATATCTTATGGGAAAATCTGCATAAGCATGCAACCATGGTTACAACTGACTCATTAAAGCGTACCGCACCTAAGTAATTTTAGAAAGTACGGGTTTCCGCGAACGCCTAGCCATTCAGGCCCGCGCGCCAAGTGAATTTCTCTACGCCGCCGAATATGATGAGCTAGACCAGCACTAGCCCATCACATTCACCTGCTTAAAAATATTTTACAAACGAATTTAAACCTTAACTCGGGCGAAAAAAAAAAAATAGACGACGGACGATAAAGCGTCAAGGCGCGGTAAGAAGCAAATCTTTCGGTATTTCATAGCGGGAACAAATACGGTTGAAATGGGCGATGCGTTTGATCTCGTATCCGCCAATATGAAAGTTATTTCGAAGATTTAATTTTATAAAAAAAAAGTTTAAAAAAAATCCAATAAGTTAAAACATTTCTTTAGTTGATTAAATATCTTTTTTCATATTTACAAAGATATGAATAGTTGTCGCTCAAGATACTGAGGATTTCGAGACAAAAAAGTTTTTTCGTGTTCTTTCTTGTTTATTTATTTAACAATTTATGTACACACATATAAAGAGGCAAGAAGAAAGGAACAGAAAAATACGTATAAAGGTGATGCCTATTGTTTTTTTTTATTTTTCAAGACACTATCATTTCTATAAAATATTTCTGTATAAGTCTTTTTTTTATACACTTGACTATACTCCGTATTTTTTTGGGCTTGTAATATGTAGTAATACCGCTAATGTGCGACGAAAAAGATGACGTTTTACGGTGTGCCTGTTTGGGCAGCGCCTTAACTTTACTTATAGTGTGTTTATCGCGCGTCTTTTGTCGAGTTAAGAGTGTTTTATGAGTCAACACAGGCCGGGCCGTGAACTATCGTGACAGAGAGCGACGTAAACCGCGCTCATTGTCAGTCTCCGTGGCTAACACGTGAAATCGGCAAGCCGTGGGGTCCATTGGACTAAAAATCGCATGAGATGCTCTTAAAATCTTCTGTCCTAACACTATTATTAATAAAACAGCTTTTATGACTGGAAAGTTGCTTTGCAGCCATAGTAACGTTCAAATAACATCAAACAATCCTTTAACATTAAACAATTTCCACTCATCAGTTTATTACAAAGTAACGGAACGTCAACATAAAGCTTCGGACACACAAGCAATTTTTTATGTTGTCCGAAGAAAAACTTAGACCATGCAACAGCTTAGCAGCTCCACCGTGTTCTATGTCTGTGCGTGTTCTTATTTTAAATCTGTCGCGGGTTTCTGCGGAAACCAGAGATTTAACGACGGCTCGTCCACATTGTCCGCGCACGAAGCGTTCGCGGTCAAACGCGACAAATGGACCTTGCGACGGCTAATTTGAATTTGAAATTCGAACATCAGTTTTATGGGACTCCATTCCTTAAGTTGGTACTTAGGTCCTGGGTTTGCATCGGTATTATTTGTATAAGATGTCTGTACGAAAGCAGGTAAAATGGAGAATAAGAAACTGAAATTATACGATAATCGTGCTTATTCTGATATTTAAATACGAGGGATGATCATCATCATCAATCTATAACATAACTTCGCTGAGCGTAGACCACTTTGCAAGCCACTTAGCTCGATCTTTGGCTTTTCTCATCTATTCAAAGGTAGCGCGTCAAAATACAAATTAATAAGTTTCAGTTCAAGTAAAAAAACAGTTACACTGACCTATCTTCAGATAACAAGCATTTTGTCACGTTCCTATGTCTACAAAGCGTTTTTATGACAGTTCCTGAAACGTCACCCAGCAACGCGTGGTTTATAGACGCGTGCGCAGACAGCGCGTCTACGATCTGCGCCCGCGCCGAACGAGATGATTCACGGAATTGTCATTCATCTTTTAGTTATTATCTCTGCTGTAGACAGCGTGGTTTTATCACGTTCATTCGAGCTTGTTTTATTGAATGAAATCAAATGACCCCAATTTAGAAGATAACAGATTTTTATAGAATACGGATTTTCCAATTGTGAATGAATTTGGTGTGATTTAGGTTATACGTGTCTTGATTTAATCATTACAAGGTCTACAATTTTATTTTTTATGAAACCTACTAAGATAAGTTTGTCGAAATATTACAAGTACTTTTATGGCACACGAATTGAACATTTCAAATTCTAATCGATTTTTGCCAAAAACATCTAAAACAAATGACATCACAATTCCATTTTCAAACTACCCTTCACATCCTCTAACAAATTCTGATATCAAAACGTTATTTTTAACATTTCACTACAGAACTGTTACAGTTCCAAATACAATAACGATCTTTATAACAGTACTCTAAAGAACTGTTATTTAGAACTAAATCCAGTTACTAATTAAAACAAAAACAATTGCCGGCGACAGGTGAACTGGCTTAGCAACAGGGTTCAAATGTACTTACATTCAAAGTATTCTAAAGGCATGGACAATATGGACATCCTGCCCAGTGAACGCTGCACTTTATAATGTAAAGCAGTTATCATTATTTCCTTTCTCGAATAATTTTATGCCTTTTTTTCTGTGCCACGTGCTATAGAAGACAAGATAGGGGTTGTTTTAACAAGTATATTAGAGTTGTACTTTATAGGGTAGTTTGATTAATGGCGTGTCTCTTACAGTACAAGGGTCGCTTATGGATGGCACGCGTAACTATGAATTTAGTCTTCTTCGGTAAACACGGGGTGGGTTTTGTTTTCTTTGAATTGTAATTCTTTATAATTTTTATAGCGACTGGATTCAATATTTTAGATTTTTACGTTATTTATTTTTTGAAAAACTAATTTACAAAAAAAGTAGTTTCTGTCACTTATTACTTACCTACCTCCTAGTAATCTTGGCATACATTTAAGTAGATTTTTTTTTTAATTTCGACGATCAAAACTGTTTTTTATGTGCTTATTTGAAATTAATGGTTTGACTTTGATACACGCCATAGCGGGTTTACAATATCCAGTATTCCTATAAATAGTTTAGGAATAATAGTTATTTTGTACCTCCCAACTAGGTAGGTACAAAATATATCTAAACAACATTATTATTTATTTTACACAATGCAGGTAAAGTTAATCTTGTTAATAATATTGATTTAGGTCAATCCATGGGACTTATCTCAATGTCATATTAATTTCTGGTTTTTTTCTTTTTCCTAATAATTATGTTACTGTTACGTCATTCTTACCTGTTTTTTTTTAATATTAGGTAGTGGCTAATAATACTTAGGTAAAGGTATAAAAAACCTAACCACAAAAACAACTTAATACCTTTGAAATAATAAAAAAACATGAAAATTGGATAACTGACTTCCGATAAACGGAATCGGAACGGTTTGTCGTATGTTTTTTGTAAGTTAAGATTTTCAGAAACAAATGCTCATGTATTTTTCAAGTAGGTTAAAGGATGACACCAATATTGAAGTAGGAAAATATATAATTGCTGTCACTGATAGCATAAACACAACTTACCACAAAATAAAAATTGCCAAAAGAACTGCGTTAAGAATTTAAGGTTCAATTAATAAAATAAAATAAATATCTGTCTGTGAATTTGCATTTAGTAGGGATGAACCAAAGACACAGACAAGCGGAAGTTCTTTGTGAACAGCGGAAACAGACATAAAGCGATCAACATCTTGCACGTCTTCACTTTTTTATAATTCGCTCGATGCTAAACTATAAAACATACCAGGCAGCGAGTTTATTGCTCTCAGACATGCGTTGTTTAAACTTGGAACATATTTAAATTAAGAATTTTTTAAATAATAGAAAAGAAGCAAGGCGTTCGATTGAGGATTCGTAACGATATTTCTCTCTTTTCCTTAAAATGAAGGTAAATATTTTGTTCAGTCAAATGTCAGCATGACAAATTCAAACCATCAGTTTTACTCTATGGTTTTACTACAGTAATAATTATATAAATGATTAATTAAACAATTAGTATTAATAGTTTTGATAACCGATAAAATTTAAGACCGACTTACGAGTTTGTAGGGTTTGAACCCTGTCGAGCGTTTTACTTTGTGTAAATTATTTTATCACCACTGCTCTCAAAACGGTGAAGGCAAACATCGAGAGAAAATCGGCATATCCTAGAAACAAAAAATTCGAAGACATGTGACATCTACCAACCCGTACTGGGCCTGCGAGGTGGATTACGGCCCAATCCTTCTCACAGGGAGGAGGCCTGTGTCCTAGCAATGGAAATATTATAGGCTGATTATGATAATAAATATAATAATATTAATAATATATATAATAATATTAATATTAATAATATATATATAATAATATTAATATTAATAATATAAATAATATATATAATAATATTAATATTAATTATATATATAATAATAATATTATATTATTATTATTATTTCTTCATTTGTTTTTCTCGGACTAGCCGGGTAGAACTGATGGCACGGGCCTAAGCCAAGTATCCATCAGTGGGGTTCAATGTGGAAGTAGTATTACTTGAATTTGAATAAATTATTAATATTGGATACTGTTTCGTATTCCGAAGCAGACTGAATGGCAACTAAAACTGTATTTGAGTGGGAGTAATGGTGCAAGTTGTCCGACTCACACTGAATAAATTTTCTTACTAGCCTGCATGTATTAAGAATCACTGCCTTCTGCAGTACGATGTAGGTGTTAGGTGGCAGGTTGAGGGAACTAAGGGACTGATGAAGTTGTTTGGGTATAACTCCTGTTGTAGATAGTACTATGGGGACTATTGTGACTTTTTGAAGATGCCAAAGTCTGCTTATTTCGTCTTTTAGGTCGGTGTATTTGGTTAGTTTTTTTTTATAGTCCGTAGGTTATGTGTATTATTATTATTAAACCTATATTATATTATTATTACCTATTATATTATATTATATTATTATTACCTACCTATATTATTATTATTATTATACCTACTCTCAAAATATCAGTTAACAATTTTCTGAGAATAGTGAAAAAGTGTTCAACTCTAGTTCATAATATACTTGATAATATCAATTTTTGATATCAAGTTGACCATTGCCTTCTACGCAACAGTTACTTACAAATTAAACAGGAACCTGTGTAGTCCATAATCGTCTGATTAGATTAAAAACGGTGACGGTAATGAACACAATGCAAACGAATATTAATGATTAATAGACGTGTCGTCTACATGTCTGGAAACTAAAACTTAATCAATATAATAATGAGAAGTCGTGAGATCGTAACGCTACATTTAAGGGGCCGTGCACGAAATCAAACGATTTTGATCAATTTTGTTCATTGTTTGTGAGAAAGGGAAAAAGAATTTAAATAAAATTATTTGTGATTTGAAATGTCGTGTTCTTTGTTTTGCATGTGGCTGAAAGGGATATTTCAAATAAATTAAGTATTCACGGTAATAGTTGTCCAAAAACTGACGCGAGACTGACGTTAGATTTTTTTTTTAATGAAACTTCTTTTGATTTTGAATATTAAAAATATCATCAACATCATGATATGGTCAAACTAAACATCATTACTCCATTTACTATAGCATTAGACAAATAACGGCTAAATAACGACAGTTATTGTGTAATATTGTTGAAATTACTGCACTTTAGAGTAATTTTTTTAATGTAAATGGTAAATAGATTACAGTGATTTGTATTTATCGTGAAATAACGGAGTTTATTAAACGTTTACATCGAAATAACGAAAGGGTGAGAACAGTTATTTGTCTAATGTTATAATAAATGGAGTATAGACGCAAACAATTACTTTTTTGTAAAGAAGCTTTTCACCAACAAACACTGGTATTGAATATATCTATCCAAATCATGTTCACTATACTCCATTTATTATAACATTAGACAAATAACTGTTCTCACCCTTTCGTTATTTCGATGTAAACGTTTAACAAACTCCGTTATTTCACGATAAATACAAAGCACTGTAATCTATTTACCATTTACATTAAAAAAATAACTCTAAAGTGCAGTAATTTCAACAATATTACACAATAACTGTCGTTATTTAGCCGTTATTTGTCTAATGCGTAAATTGAGTATAATAATAATAATTTATTTAATTCAGACATTCACAATCCATATACACACACATACATTAAAATTAAAAGTATAAATTATAATAATACTATTTAAAACAAATAAAAACCCGAAATTAAAACTGTGATTAATAAAATTTAAATTCTCTGTCCATTAAAATAATAATAATAAAAATTGTAAAAATGTAAAAATTGTAAAATTAAATGTCAAAATATTATAAAATAAAAATTTATAAACTGTATAAATTGTAACCAACAATAATAAGATTTCAAAAAAATAAATAATAATTATTATTTTTATTTTTACTATAGACAGTTTATTAAATCTTCTGCTCACACGGATTAGAAACAAATTCTGCTTGTACGCGGACTTGGAACGTGGGACATGTAACAAGCATTGATAGTAGAGGTTCTGTAACTAATCCAAGTCTATCTTGTCCACAGCAGCAGACAGCCAAGAGTCTGGCAGTCCACCGCCGAGCCCGACTGACTCTGCCACATCAGAATCAGCGCCCACCTTAGTTCACATCAAGCAAGAAAACATGCCTCCAGGAACAGATGTTAAAGAGTACTACGGTACTCTAGACTTTGGGCTATCAGACACATATCTAGCCAATAACTTCGCTGACTATGGAAGAGGATACCTACCCAGACCTCTAGACCACTTAAAGTCAGTCAAAAATGAGGATGGAACGAAAGATGACGATCCAGGGGATAGAGACTTTATTCTACCTAGTGAATTGATGTTTAAAAGTGGAGGGATATTTGCTAGAGTGAATATTGCTAATGGAACTCAATATGGACCTTTTCTGGGATTATTGGAGAATCAGCCGAAGGACAGGCGATTTGCTTGGGAGGTAAGTTCTTCTAAAGTCAGTATTCTAACTCCAATTCTGTTCTATAAAAAAAAGAGGAGGTTATAATGTTCGCATGTTCATCGATATTTTCTTCAATTATGAACCGATTTTGAAAATACTGTAATTGGTACAGGAAGCTTGCGTGGTGGTCCAATATATATTTTATTAACTTAGATTGGGTAGTTTTTGAGTTAGCTTCGATAATATGTATTTAACTCAAACTCAATGGAAAAAAAACGACTTCCAAAAAAGACACTAAACACGCTATGTAAGAAGAAGTCGGTATCTTTGGGTCTGTATTTTAGTTTTTTGCCAGGTTGTTTTTTCAACAGGATAGCAATGCCGCTGTCGATATTTCTGCCAATGTCAAAGTGTTTGGGTATTCTATAATTAGTTATTGGTTCATAGTTCTTTGATGAGTCATAATCATAAAAAACAAATGAAAAAATCCAAACAAACTTCAGCTCAGGAGTGGTTTCTAAACTCAGTCATTCATAACTATTCCACAAATGGTCCACCTGTGCTCTCGTTCTAATGCACAAATGTCACTCTGATCGTTATCATAAAAAAGTGATGACAAAGCACTCATTCTTCCTCGTTTTAGTTAATTTACAATGAACCACTTGTCCTCGGGTCAAGTGCAAGAACGTCGGTCTGTCCATAAATTAAATGCCGAAACTGAAACTCTGTCAAGCACGGATGCAATAAAATGTCGATTTTATTGTTCCTCCTTAACTTCGTTGTGTGTCCTTTTGAGTGCATTCCTTTACTGACGAACGCCACACACTTCATTATTTTTAATTTGTTTGGGCTTATGACGTTTGAACAAACTTTTAAATCATTTTTAGGATAGGGACACGCTTTTTAAGCTGTTTTGGTAAATTGTTTTTGAGATAAAAGCACAATTTTTCGCCCGATTAGTATAAATTATGACGGGTTCAGATTTGATGAGTCAAGGAGATTTAGTTTCCACCAAATTCAAGGTTTCTTTTTTAATAATATTCCATTCCAAAATTTTACTTTATCTGTAGATTATCTATAGAGCACATGTGAGCATCCGATGAATGAAATAAATTGTTCAATTGAACGCATCAGAGATTTTTGCGAGGGGTGTGGCGAGTTTATCTCTGGTAGGAAACGGAAATCAATTGTTGGGTCGGATTCCTGGATTACGCGAACATGTATAAAGTAAAGTAAAAGTATTGGGTTACTTGCAATCTGTCGTACAGATTTTTTTAAAGAGCTGAACCGCATTTAATTTGAGCGATCTGTCCTCAATAAAAACACTGTATTGTTTTAAATCAACTGAAATATCTATCAATTCATCGGAGTTTAGTTTTGAAAGCACTCCCTTTTTTAGTGATTTTCTGTTTGGAAAACACTCATATTTATTGTTATTCCGCGTCAATCTAGAATTGTCATCATCATCAATAAACCTTATATACAAGATTAAATAATAGTAATAGGTATACCTACCTACTTAAAAAAGAACACAAATAATTATAAACAAAAATATTTTCGCGAACTCTTGTCCTCAGCACAAAGGACCGGATGCAAATCGGACATAATAGCGCTGCGATGCGCAAACGCCTATCAAATATCAGGCTGCGCGAGACAGATAACGCGCATGCGCGAATTGTGGGTGTAAGGTTGCAGTCAAACCACAGCATTGTGTCGTCTGACGGACATGTAGTTCCGGCTGTTAGCACCATAGACAACGTTATTATCTCATTTATGTACAATGAAGTAGTTTATGGAACTGTCATGACATTGCAGACCGAAGATTAAAATGGCGGTTCGTGGAAGCGCCTATTTTGTTGTCGTAAACAGTTAATTATTATTATTAACTTTTAATTATTCATACTAATTATTATTTACGGAAATGTTTTATTAAAACATTGCCTCAACTGTTTTGAGAGACGAGAGCTGTTATTTGCACAACCGTTCTTTTTATTTAAATTCTTCTTTGGGTTCCGCCACAAGACCGAATTCAAATCTTCACATGATTTTTTTTTTGTTGACTTTACAAAATTAGAGTTGCTTATATTATAGAACTGAACTTAGGAAGAAATGGGGTTCCACTACTTTTAAGAACCAGCAATATGTTTAAATCTTTATTGACTATAAGTCTTATAAGTCTTTTAATAAAACAATCATCTTCTCTAAATAAAATTTATTGAATAACTGAAGACTGACAATTCATACAGAATTCATGAAGAAGATAGACGTTCTGGAAATGTGGTGCTAGAAAAAAATGCTTGGGGTATTGGGTTTATTATTATTTGTTATATGTGTTTATATATCTCGGGACCCTGGGGTCCCGGACCTTTGAAAGGCGTACGAGGGGCCGAAGCCAACTCGCAGAGGCCCGTTAGATGCTTTTTAATTAAATGAGTATGAGGCACCAACCGACGATTATCCCTGTACGCACTATGCAAGTGCACCCAAGGACAACCCCCGGTTGGTGTAGGACTATTGCAGGATATGGAAACAAAGATATTGGACTATGGGTTTGGTTGGTTAAAATGGACTGGTTACCTAAAACTATGGAAGGGCTATGGCCCCTGCCTGATCAATGTTTTATTATACACGGATAAAATGGCAGGGGGTGACTTGCACACTCAATAATGGGCCCCCGAAAAAGGTCGCTAGCACATAGTGACGTAGCGACAAGGGGGCAACATGTCCTGAGGTGCTCGAGGAGTGGAGAGGTATTCCACGGCTCTCAGAACAATCCCAGAGCCCGGAAGATGGTCAAGATCCCTACAAGCACTTACTGGAATACTTCCTTCCTCCGAGCACGTTTGCTCTTGCGAATCTCCACTCAAGCCGGCCAATAAAGGCAAGAATGAGGTGGGAGCTCAGTTCCTCATCAGTGTTCACTCCAGCCGGCCAATAAAGGCAAGCCAGAGATGAGGAACATGACTTCTCCCGGGAGATAGGGACCGTGGGGTCGCAACTGCCCAACAGCTCGCCACATGCTGCCCTGCGGGTTTCTGTATCTCTCTTGGTCTGGCTCCTCACCCTAGACATGTTCCGGCAAAGTAAACTCTACCGGCACAGACCTAGAGTTCGGAGCGCGCAAGCCCCACCACGACGTCAACGTAGAGATACGGCGGTGGGGTTATTATTATTATTATTATTATTTTTTATTGAGTTACATGTTCCGGCAAAGTAAACTCTACCGGCACAGACCTAGAGTTCGGAGCGCGCAAGCCCCACCACGACGTCAACGTAGAGATACGGCGGTGGGGTTATTATTATTATTATTATTATTTTTTATTGAGTTTCGCACCAACACCTCTATACGCCAAGAACTCGGCATCAAAAAGCCTCTATTTGTACTGGTCCAAACGCGCATCCTCAAATACGTCGGACACGTCTCGAGGCGTGAGGGTGACTCTATAGAGCGCCTTGTCGTGCAGGGTAAACTGGAGGGCAGTAGACCACGTGCACGCTCACCCATGAGATGGACTGACCTAATTAAAACCGTCATGGGCAATCCTTTGTATGAGTGCACTAAAAAAACCAAAAATCGGAGTAGATGGCGAGAAATCGAGAGGCGAATCATATCAGCCTCTGGACAAGAAACTTTACTCCATTTATTATAACATTAGAAAGAAATAAAGAAAGAAAAAACTTTTATTTGCGGTAAACATGACACAATAAAAACTATGGGACAAATAACTGTTCTCATCCTTTCGTTATTTCGATGTAAACGTTTAATAAACTCCGTTATTTTACGATAAATACAAAGCACTGTAATCTATTTACCATTAACATTAAAAAAATAACAATAACTGTCGTTATTTAGCCGTTATTTGTCTAATGCTATAAGTAAATGGAGTATACATAAAGACCACGACCGCTAGGACAAGAGAGCTACGAAGAAGAAGAAGAAGAAGGAGAGACAATTCATAAATTCAAATCATTATGCTTATGCGTAATAATAAGTGGCCCATCGCCGTTATTTGTAGTTATAACCACATTTGCGGTTTCAATAAATTAGGCATCACGCACACAGTATGTTTTCAGTATTTATAAGAAAATTTAAATTATGTAGGTTGAAAGAAACTGTTGTTTGTAACGCATTTTATTATTAAGTTGGTATGCGTTGTATTATAATATATTATCAGCACCTAAGCAATGTTAGGTATTTGATAAAGTTTTTTTTTGTTACAAAATTTTTAGGAAAATACTATTCTTGGTTTATGTAGGTACCTGTGGTGGATTACAGACCACTTCCTCTCGAAGAGAGAAGGTGTGTGTCCCAGCAGTGGGCATATTATCAGCTGATTATGAATTATAATATTGTAAAGTATTATTTCTACATGCTCATGAAATAAATACAGCGTAACCATTAAGATTGAACACCAAATCCTTGTCGATTGCACACATAACACCAACACCAAGTCGAGAATCATTATATTCTTCTACGATTCCGAATTCTTCGCTTCAGCTACCATAAATCTCTTGATCTGGTTTCGTACGTGACGTCAGTTAAAAGTGCCAATTTTGGCACGTCATTAGAGGTGCCCGTAGTGGCACAAACGCTGACCACGCTTCCGATCCGGTGCCTTAAAGGATCCTTTGATGGTTGAACTTGCTTCACTAACGAATAACAATGTCGGTAAAGATCATTGTCCTTTATTGTGTTGTGGTTTTTGGTAAGATGTATCAAGTTCTAGAGAGTTTGTGGGCATTGCATCAAATCAATATAAAACGTAATGAATTATTAATAGTTTTAGGTAGTGGTAGGTGGTTATCATATTTTCGGTTTTAATCATTTGTCAGTTAATCTATGTATATATAAGTTGTATCTATTCATAGACGAAATATTTTAAGAGGACCATCTATAAGTGGTAAAAAAGGCATAGCAGCGAAATTTTTTTTTTTTGTATTTTTACATAATTATTATAATTTTAAAATTGCTTGAGCCTTTTTGCAAAGAAGTTGCATTTTCCAAAATTTTACATATTCTATGAATGACCCGCCCGGTCGCGGCGATGGTGGCGGCACGAGCACGGTGAATTTTGATAATTAATCATCATATCAAGTAATTTTAAATTATTTATATTTTTAAATAATATTCTCATATTAAAAAAAAAAATCGTTTCCATGGCTTCTTTACCACCTATAGGTGTATCTCTTCAAATATTTCGTGTTTGAATAGATACACCCTATATATAAAACATAAAGTATGTATCTACCTATGTCCGTTATAGACTTTGAAACTGCTGAAAGGATTCTGAAAATTCTTTTTGCATTTGATAGCCCAATTCTTGAGGAAAGTTATGGACTATTTAATATCACGCTACGACACGATCACGAGCTTGACAAAAAAAAATTGATAGAACACGGATTCTGAATTTTTTTGCGTAGTTCACACATTGGGTATCCGCTAGTAGTATATTTAGTATAAGAAGTTTATCCAGTGTAAATATTTTTATTTTCATGCATACTTACTTAATATTATAAATGTAAAAGTAACTGTCTGTCTGTCGGTCTGTCTGTCTGTATGTTACGTTTTGACGCCTAAACCGCTGAACCGATCGTCATGAAATTTGGCAGAGATATAGCCTGGGATATAGAGAAGGACATAGGCTACTTTTTTACGCGATAAACGACATCATGCGGGCGGAGCCGCGGGCAAAAGCTAGTTAAAATATAAATCACTGTAGATTACTTTTATCGATTAGATAATTTTTCATTCCAAAGTAGACGAATTTGCGGAGTCTCTTAAAAAATTCCGTTACTGTCGATAAATCGTCCCGCATTTAATACTTTTACTTAAAAAATGATTGAAATCGCAATTTCACATGTCTACGCAAACTTAAAGGGGTTAAATTCATTGTTAAATCAGTGATGGTTATATTATCTAACCACCGTTACCCAAACGTCGATATCTCAATAGAAATCTTCAGCAAAAAACATCAGGGTAATCAAAGAATTCTTTATTTGAGCATCCCGTGTCAAAGTGCATTCAAAGGTTGCCAATATACCCTAATTTCGGTCGTGACCCCCGTCAACAATTTTTTTGAACAATTTCACACTTTTTTAACCAAAAATCCGAGGTAACGGTAAATTGTATAAAAGAGATGTCGCCGTATTCAAACTTTAAAACGAAAACTTGATTGGCAAGTTTTTTATTTTCAATAAAAACGTCACCAAATCTCTTGAAACGCATCTCCGTTTTAGTTCGCTAATAAAACTTCTTTTATTCGATTACCACTCGAAGTAATGTTTAAATATTTTTCTCACAGATCTTAAAAGGTTGTCATCCAAAATCATTTCTGGTTTTGATGAGAGTTTATCAATTATTATTTATTTTGTACCAATATCTATATTAACCCTTATTGAGTCGCATGCAAATTAATAACTGTAAGTTAATTTAAAGATTTTTAGAAAATTATTAATGAAACGGATGAATTTCTGATGAGACAAACTAGCTTTGTGACAAAGCAATCATCTCACATCAAAATATCAATCAACTTATGAATATTAAAGATTTCTTTATTTTTATAGGGTAACGTGGGGACAATTGTCAAACATGACGTGAAATTGGCATGTAATGGATTCCGCTAATTATTATTGGTATATGAATTTTTTATTCGTTGGTGAATTTAAAATTTGTATCGATAATATTCGGTTGGGCTTTACAAAGGCTGGTTATGAATGATTTATTGCGTTCTGTTGATTTTTCGCCGGGAAGCGTTGGTGCCCGAGTAATATGTTAATGATGTTTATTTTATGTGAACATCTATGGTTTATCGACTGGCAGAACATTATTTAAATTATTTTCCGGGACTTAATTATTTTGCGGCATTGTTTATGCACGAATTAACGTATTTTAGAGAACATATTATTATTTAAATGTACGGTCGTAATGGAGAGGGCTATGCTTGGAGTTTCCCTACGTGATCGAATCAGAAATGAAGAGATCTGCAGGAGAACCAAGGTAACCGACATAGCTTGAAGAATTGCCAAACTTAAGTGGCAATGGGCAGGGCACATTGCGTGCAGAACAGATGGCCGTTGGGGCCGAAAGGTTCTGGAGTGGCGACCGCGTACCGGAAGACGTAGCGTTGGAAGGCCTCCCACAAGGTGGACCGATGACCTTATGAAAGCCGCAGGAATCTGCTGGATGCGGGAAGCACGGAACCGGTCGAGGTGGCGGTGCTTGGGGGAGGTCTATGTCCAGCAGTGGACGTCTTTCGGCTGAAATGATGATGATGATGATGTACGGTCGTCAGCAAGTTACCACATATAGCCAAACTTTCTCATTCGATTTGGAACTTAACCTTCAACATTTTAAAGTTTAAAATCGTTTGGAGAGGTTTGACAGTTTTGTATAACCTGATGTGTTGGTGACTGTACTTATTATACTTAGCATCATGTCATGATTTTTGAAGCTACACTTTCACATTTTAATTGAAATATTCCAGTTATTTAACTTATAATCCTCTGGGCCAATGAATTAAAAAAACGTTAATTTTAAGTCCACAGATCAGTCAGTAGCGTCGAATCCGTTGCATTACTGTCAAAATATCTGTCATATTCGTGTGACATCCTTTCATTTCTGGCCACCCCCTTCGGCAAAGGATTAGTGATACACGCGGCCCTATTACATCTTCATTACGGTAGGCGGCTGTCAAACCCCACATATTGTATTAATAACAATAAAAAAATATTATTGTTACTATGTTTATTGCCTCCATTGATGATATTTATACGTTTCGCACTGATCTCGGCTTACAAAGAGACTACAGATGCGATGTGCAGTTGTCATTGTCACAGTGAACAGTGGCGGACAAATCCATACTAATATTATAAATGTGAAAGTAAATCTGTCTGTCTGTATGTTACGTTTTCAAGCCTAAACCGCTGAATAGATCATCATGTAATTTGGCAGAGATATAGCCTGGGATATGGAGAAGGACATAGGCTACTTTTTTACGCGATAACCGACATCCACGCGGGCGGAGCCGCGGGTAAAAGCTAGTTATTTAATAATTTAAATACGTAGGACGTACATAGGTATAATGAGGATATAACAAAGTTTTGGTAATTAAAATTATGTAACCATATTTTGAATTATTGTATAAAACTGATATTACAATGTTCATTAAATTGATAGCCTTTTATGTATTCAATTTATTTTTGCTAATAACTGTTTTGTTTATTCGGATTAAAAGAACGCTTAACAACCTACATATTCCATGAATACACATACAACACACATATTCATATTACTTCACACCGTACCGGTTTTATGTCAAATTCTTACGCTATCTCTACTATAAAGCTCTGGAACGTGCTACCTTTTGGCATTAAAAAAACTGAAAGCAAATTTACTTTTAAAAGAAAAGTTCGTAATCACTGTATAAGCAGACTAAATAACTCTCGATTAGTAGTCTAGTTATAGTAATTATTATTAGGTTGTATTTGTTATAATATCTATTAGTTTATTTTATTTGTATATGCGTATTAGTATCAATAGAAGTATATAAATTCTCGTAATCAAGAAGTTAGTATTTTAGACATTATTTTTGTACCCTATCACTATGTTTTTATATGGTAGAGAATGCCTTGTTACAAAAGGTAAATCAGCCAAATTACTTAAATAGTTTTTTTTCAAGAGTTTATAAGCGATGTTTTTCCCATACATATAGGTTCATAACTGCTATAAGTGAAAATGAAGTGTCCGCACTAATAAACATTATTAGATAAAACTATTTGTTCTGTTCCCACAGACAAACCGTGAAAACGGTTTTGCGGGGCATAGTTTTTATTTTAAGATTTCTGTAAGTTTGTTAATAAATACTTATAAATATACTCATATATCTATTAAGTCCGCCTATGTACCACTATTGTACATGAAGTAATCAATAAATAAATAAATAATTGAAAATGTCATGATATCGAAAATATCAAATACACGCTCTACGCAGAAAAGTGAACTATTTATTTGTCCCACAATGCATTTTAATCGCAATGGCGGATCAATGCGACATCTATGATAGACAGAAGCTGTCAAATTGACACCTGGTCCATCTGACACCATCCGATCGGCTATCGTTTGAAATAGAATTGATATATCAACAAAGCTGGTAAAAAAAAAAAAAAAAAAACGGCAGTCATAAGGACTGCCGACAGAAGTGAAAACACAAAACTTTTGAATAACTGTTCTTTTATACATATAGCTCATGGAAAGCGTTCGGAACGTTGATTTTTGTTCACCCAAAAAGTGCTCGACGCGCCTAAAGAAGTTTTCACTTCTAAAAAGTACTATAATAGTACATTACTTACCAAGGACTGTAAAAGAAAGAAAGCCCGAAATCGCAGGTATTTGTGACCCGAGCCGTAGGCGAGGGTTGTAAATATGCGATAGAGGGCTTTCTTTTTTACTGCACGTGGTGAGTACACAATTATACGTCTTCAGATGGCCATAATGCGAGTTGGCCATAAAACTCACATTACGGCCAGGTGTGACGTAAAGTATTTTACGCTGTAAATAGGAAAAAAACAAGTAAATTTTCCGAATAAATTAGAAATGATTTGACTAAAATAGTGACGGGATAATTTCACATCAAAAATTAATAAATGTAATCGTTTAATATTTCCAACATTCCTTCCCCATGTCTCTATTTAATTGGCAAGGTAACCTATCACTTCAATAAAAAAAACATCTTCATAAATATTGACAAAATCTTGCAGGGGCTTGGCCCCTCAGTCTTGTATAAACATTACTCTTATTATTAACAAGTAGACACTTATCAGTTAATCTTACACTGTTACACAATAGCTGCTAATCTCGGGCGTGATAGAAATTTATCTTCGCTTCACCGTCATTGTCACTTTGGCCCGGTCTCCCCTCCGATTCGAAGTTGGTGTACGGTACGTTCTTACTTGCAAACTGTCGTCTGATTTTTTATTGATTTAGTTTATAAAGATATTGTTTTAATGTGTTAACAAATCGTTTTTGTAATGTTTTTCGATTTCTAAGCTCTAACAGCCAGTTTCTTCATCAACGTATTAATTAGTAGCAGAGGCGTAGCGCGCTAACAACTCCATTCCTACCGGTTTCTCTTGGGACGATCGGAGCAAAACTTATCTACCACCATTGAAAAATAGCACGCTCAATAGTGTCTACGATTGCCAAATAATATAGATATACTAAGTTATTTAGTACACCATATATTCAAAACAAAAACGACTGTTCTAAGCTTTGAATTGACAACAGAGGTATTAAATTCGGAATAAAGGAATGTTATTAATTTCTGTGTAGATAAATTCATTTTAACGTAATTGTATGGTCTAGTGGTCGCAAGCGCTACTGCTGAGCATGAGGTCTTGGGTTCGAGTCCCAGGTCGAGCAACGTGTTATTGGGTTTTTCTATCAGGGATTTCTCAGTAGCAGCCCGGAGTCTCGATTTGTGCCCGGTTGATGGCAATAGGCTCGCTCCCTATTACGTGGGACTTAAACATAACTGGCGAAATGTGGCTATAGCTCTGCTTAAGCCTTTGGGGAAACAAGGCGTGATGTGATGTTCATCATCATCATTTCAGCCGAAAGACGTCCACTGCTGGACATAGACCTCCCCCAAGCACCGCCACCTCGACCGGTATTGTGCTTCCCGCGTCCAGCGGCTTTCATAAGGTCAATGTGATGTGTATGAATATTTATAGAACTAAACAATTTCTTCTTCGGCTTCCCTCCTCCGAAATTTCAAGCCTCGCCACTGCTGAGTAGGTAGCTAAGTACTAATTTAATACATAAAACTTAGAATGAAGTATTTTCAAAAACGCTGTATTCGTTGTCGTGTGTTGTAACATTTCGTTGGTCTTTTCATTTCTTCTGTTTGCGATTTGCTCTGTAGCTAACAACAAAATGAACAGAGAATTGGCGTCTACAGAACAGCTTTTTCCATTTGGCCTCAAACTTTTTCCATACACCTATATATTGTATAGGTAATCTCATTGCAAAGTTTACTCACGAGTCCTCTCTGCGGCTTCTTATTTGCTCCAATATTTTTCCCAACAAATTCGTGTTCGCAAAACAGTGCGGGCGTGCACAGTGGGGCAATATTTCATCTGAGCTGGCCAGAACAATAATAGCCTGTGGAGTCGAAGCCACGGCACGTTCGCGCCACAATGTTACCCACCACCAGTATTTGGAGACCTCCCTCGCCCTCATCCAAACTTCGATAATTAGACGTGAAAAGAGGATGGTAGCGGAATACGAAGTTTCTTATGTAACTGGTTGGTTGTATACCATCGCCAGCATCCGTGTAGACAAAATAACGAAATACTCCGAAAGCAATGCGATATAGCACCGGTTATTGGGTTAGGTTAAGCCTTGTTTACACTGAAAGCTCGGCAGAGGCGATTGTTGATGCGTCCGATGCCAAGTTGCTAACTTTGACGTTGCACTGTTATTCTATTTTCAAACAGGTCAGAGTATGTGAGTGTGTGTTGAGTATTCTTAAGGGGGAAGCGCTAAGGTAGCCCAATTCAAATTTTCTTACGATTTTGCAATTTTCTGCTCATTGTCTGGGTGTATGTTGATGAAAGCATGATTTGCGCCTGTAACAAATATGTATTTATGGATTATAATCATTAGAATAACTCATTAAGTCTTTATTTCATGAAATAGTCATTCAATAGGATTATATGAACTTATTACAAAACGAGTTCTAGCTTTAGTCCAAGTTTAAGCCAACGAGCAAGTTTTTGTATTTCGAACTTTATTCCGACGTTAGTAATGTTTTTAATATGAATGGCCTTATTATAAAATCTTATGTTTATCTTTAGAACCAGGTGTAAATCATCGAGACATTTTTGAATTTCGATCTTTATTCCGACAAAGTTAATGTTCTAAATACAAAAACTGATTTTAAACCGGAATCTTAGTTGAGAAGTGAGTTTTATTGATGATTTTTATGATTACAATTCGATAAATAAATATTTAATACGGCCGCGAATCATATTTAGATCAACATACAACCTTATACTGCACTCCAAACTGCAAGAAAAGTAAGAAAATTTCAAATTCGCGGCTACCCTGACGCTTTGACCTTAATAAATAAATACTTAATGCAATTTTCCTTAAATAGTCTCCTAATTACATACAACTAATTATACTTTTCACAACATTTCCGAACAACGTAGTATTTTAGTTTCGCGTTTATCAACCCCAATTCCAATCGCGCGCACCTTAAAACACCCTATAACTTTATTGGTCTACATCTGACACCAAAAACAGCATCTATGATCTACAAAAAAACATACTGGAAATAACCGAATAATTCCGGATCCCACCGCTTGTCACCGTGACGGAGCCGCCGGTGTCTTTGTGGCACTGTGCTCCGTTTTTTTCGCTTGTAATCTCCTGGTTAATCCGTTTTAACGCTTCCAGATGTGAGGTTGCACCTCTGTGGACGATTTGCGCTCATTCTCAAAGGATTCGATTGCTCTTACGTAATTATTAAGGTGCTTTTTGCCGTGGTTTTATTGCGTTTTGATTGAGATTATTTCTTGGCAGTTTTTTAAAGCTTCGGATCATGATAATTACAATGGTCTACCTACACAAATAAATAAAATTGAAGTGTCTGTTTGTAACGTCAAAATAACAACGTATTACTAAAACAAAAAATAAAACATTTTTATCTGTCTGTCGGTATGTCTGTCTGTTTGTTCCGGCTAATCTCCGAAAGGCTGGTCTGATTTTGACGAGACTTTCTCCGGAAGATAGCTAATATTATAAGGAGTAAATTAGGCTAATTTTATTTTTGAAAGCACGCGGGCGAAGCCGCGGGCAGCAGGTAGTCATAAATAAAAGAGTAAATGGGTACTTGAGTGCAAACCAATAAGAAATAAATTATTTAAAGTTTTTGAAATATATATGTAATTATAATTTTTTTTCAGCTCCCTTTCGTGTACTTAGGTATATTACCGTCACTGGTACGTGACGGTATTACTGCTGTTTTTTTTTAAACTGCGATTCACTCTGCCCTCACACACAAATATCATGTTACTGTTCGTCTGTTTGTGTTATTTTTACAACAAAACAAAACCGAAAACACGGACAATTGGCAGCGGTGCAATTGTTCACCGATCAGCGAACAAACGATGGACTTGCTTTGTGCCAATCAGTAGGGAGCTGTTGATACCCGATCAATGGGACATCGAGACACCCACTATTCATCTAGTTACCACTCTATTACCTGCCTAGTAAAGCCTAATTTCGTTTATATAGCTGCATCCGTTTTTTTTTTTGTATGCGATCCGTTTTTTTGCGCAATGATAGCCGTCCGTTCGTGAATATTTGGTGGTGTCAGGAATTAGAACGTTTTGTCTCCCGTTAATGGTTGAAACGTGACCGTATAAGGTGGCCATAATTTTACAATAATGTGTCCTCTGTAATGTGACAATGATCGGTGAAATCCTATTGAAATTTTACGGTTAATTTATGGGTGAGAAGAAATTGATGAACGTTGACGGCAATAATGCCGATCGGTTGAGAATGGCTAATCCTTGATGAATGATTTGAAGAACGTAGACAATAAAATAAGTCAGATTTATTATAGTTACAAAGAGACTGAAAATAGTTGATTGCTTTTATCAATTTATACAGGATAAGTTTTTTACCAGTGTGCAAATTTTTTTTGATGGTTCAGTATCAGTAATAGAACACATTTCCAATATTTGTTCAATACTTTTTTTTTTGGTCCTACTTGAAATCAGCAAAATATGGATACAATCTATTCGTAATAATATCAATGAGCGAGCGCACAGCTGGTTGGTACCTACTACTGCATTTCGCTTCACTGACCGCGCCGCTGCACGCTGGCGTGTTGCGCGACTAGTATCCATTATACCAGTTTCAAAATAAACATCTTTCGTTAACGATAACTTAATTTTTTTGTACTAAGACATATCAAAATAAGAAATAGGTGCATAATAAAACATTTTTAAGTTTAATTTGTCATAATTTGCGCACTGATTAAAAACCTTTCCTGTATGCAGCATATTGACAAAATTGACGCTAAGATTAGACGCCAAAACCACGGCTATTGTTAAAATACTTGCCAAAACAATTACAGCCCGTATATTTTGAAAAAGTATTAACTTACCAGCTCACTAACCCAATAAAACACCACACTAGCTCAACCCCCGACCACGACGTTGATGTGTAACACAAAACAAGACACTATCTAATCGTATCGGCGAAAAAACAAAGAAATAAAGAAAAAACACTCCGGAATAAAAGTCCGGTGGATAACACAGGAAGCAATGCTTTTCCTTTGCTGATAAACTAGACAAGTGAAGGAAACGCCGGTGGAAATGTGAGCAAGATGTATGGAAAACCCTGAAGAGGGTTACTTTTCTGTATTCCGTCTTTTTTTTGGGCATGCGGAAATTTTTCCGCGTAGTCTGACGGAAGCTTTTCGTTAAGTGATTTGTTAGGCTAATTAGATGAGGGCTGAAATTGCCTGTTTGGAATTGAATACTGAGTTATATCTACCGGTTTTGTACCGAGGAGCTCGTGGCTAAGTAATAACAGCCGCACGGGTCGATCCGTCAGGTTAAGCTACGCTTGCCGGGGTTGGTCCGTGGATGGGTGACCATCTTTACATACCGAGACTCCTCCGTGCCTCGGAAAGCACGTTAAGCCGTTAAACCCCGCTGTCATTCGTGGATCTTTGACAGTCGTTATGGGTCGTCAGAAGCCCAAAAGTCTGACAGTCAGTCTTACCAAGGGGTATCGTGTTACCCAGTTACTGGGTTGTGGAGGTCAGATAGGCAGTCGCTCCATGTAAAATACTGGTATTCAGCTGCATCCGGTTAGACTGGAAGCCGACCCCAACATAGTTGGTAAAAGTCTAGGCAGATTGATCTACCGGTTTTGTAAACGTTTATTTTAATTGTAGTTTTAGTGATTAATATAAATTTAACTCACACACTTATTATATGTTAAATTTTTTTTTTGTAAAATCTTATACAATGTTTGTAAATATGTGAGCACCATGTACCTATCGCATTTATACATTTTTCTGTCATTACTTCACTTTTCATTCTTTTTATTTTTATTTTTATTCTAGGTACATCGTCTTCACCTATAATTATTAATTAATGTATACAAACTATTGTTAATATTTAAAAGAGTAAGTATGGAGTTTCTTGCCCATTCTTCTCCATACATAACTACCTTTTGGAAGGCGCAACTAGAATCAATTAACTATTCATGTAATTTTTGACGTTCAAAAGTGCATCTTCGTGCCTATTTGAAATAAATGATTTGACTTTGAATTTAATTAAATCGTGAATGAGAATATAACGAAAAATATCGTGAATATATCGTGTGTATGAATGATAGGCTGAAAAATGATGTGACAAGGCAACGGTATGGTTAAAAAAAAGATGCACTGAAAGAAATGTTTGCATAACTGTAACAAAAGTTTTGGTTACTATTTACACAAAAATTGTGACTTGCGAACTAGATGTTATCTGTTACAAAACCCTGTTTTACACACTACAAAATCTGTTTTACACACTACAAAATCTGTTTTACACACTACAAAATCTGTTTTGCACACTACAAATTCAGTTTTGTTAATTTGAGCAAAGTTTATTTCCTTATAACTAAAGTTGAGTTATTTTTGAAGTAATTTAATTAGTTAGGCTAGTAATTTCTTTCAGTGTGTAGTGACAAACATTGAAAAGAGTATGCTCAGATGATTTGGTCATGTTGAAAGGATGAATGAAAGGCAACAAAATTAACCGACAACCTGATACTGGTGCCGATTCCCTTGTTCACAAACTAAACTAAATTTAAGTTCAGTGCATCTTTTTCTTTCTATTTCATTAAGAAAAGGACAGAAAATAAACTTTAGTTTAGTCCTGTCAAATTAATCAGCGCTTAAAGTAAATTGACGTAATTTTAGTCGGCAAGTTTTTAATCACGTCTCAACTTGTATGGAGTAGTGACAGGCGCTGATTAATTTGACAGGACTAAACTAAAATTTATCTTCTGCCTTTTTCTTAATGGAATAGAAAGAAAAAGATGCATTGAACTTAAATTTAGTTTAGATTGTGAACAAGGGAATCGGCACCACTGTCCTGAAATTTCTAAAAAACGTAAGAAAATTTGAAGCTCGCACACACAACATCTATAAAGTTTTATCCATCGTAAATTGGTCTGAAAATATGCGTGTTTTTTATGGAAATTTCAAACTACAACTTTCATAAAACAAACTGGGTGTAAATAAGCTTATACACCAGTCTAAAAAAAAACACACATGCCACTCAAAACACTAAAACCCTTTGTACGCACATTTTTACATATAAAGGCCTGCCCATTAAAATCGCGTAACCTAAATTCAAAGATACATAGCACATAGGTACGAGTAGTAAGATCAACGGTCCAATTTGGCGCAGGGGTAGGTACGCGCGGGTAAATAAGCGCTCGCAAATTGTTATCTTGTGAAACGAGACGTGTGATTCGACCAACGACGCGTGATCCCTGCAAACCGCGCCAGGAAACGCTCTTCAGTTAACGCTAGGGATGGGCGCGGTATGTCGATAGTTTTTCAGATGTTTTGTGCAATTTGAGTGGATGTGGAGACTGAAAAATAGGAAGAGGTTTTGGATGAGTAAGGAGTTAATGACACATGTAAACAGTTTTGCAGTTTTTACTATTCATACCTAACGTAACCTAACCTAAGTTATTCCTTATCCTATAGGCAATCACGCATGTAGAATAAGGAATAACTTAGGTTTGTAGTAACTGATATCTATTTGTGTTTTGATCTAATGTGTGTATCATTTAGTACAACAGTCAATCTATAAAAATAAAAAATAAATTGGTAGTCATAAGAACTTTTGACAGAAGTGAATCAAAACTTTGGAATAACTGATAGTCTGGCGCAACACGTCATGAGCATATCGCGCATTTCGGTGACGCGAACCCATAAGTTTTTACCCTACCAAAATCGCAACACGCGGCTAAAGAAGTTATCAATTAAAAAATCAGTACTTACATTTTAAAAGTCGTCACAATTATCAACATAAAAAAAAAAACCTAATGAAACTGAACTATGTCGACATTTTAACATCACTAGAAAATTTATGAAATGTAATTTTCTGACGTGAACGAGTCACGAACATTTGTAGCTTTTCCGAGTGTACGGGGAAATTGCGATCTCTGCTCTGAGCGCAAAATATGAGATCTACCCGCAATTCGTTTAAATTGCGACCGAGGTTTTTATAATATAGCACTGTGTACAAGTTGCACTGTAATTGGAATTTGAACAAATACTTCACGTAGTTTACACCTTTCGTATGGATGAATGGCAGTTTTGTGTACGTGAATTTGTCACTAAGCATTAGAATAGCGTACGAAATTGATGGTTATAATATATAATATATATAATAATATTCTACATATTTAATACTAGCTTCTGCCCGCGACTTCGTCCGCGTAAAATTTCGGCCCACAACCCACCCAGTCGCATCGCATCGCCCACCCGCGCAATTTCTTCGTTTTCGCTAAGCGTTCTTTCTGACTTTTTGTCGTTTAGCTCAAATCCTAAGGGTCATAGCCTAATGTAAAATAGCCTATAACCTTCGTAAAGAATTGGGCTATCCAACACTAAAAGAATTTTTCAGTAGCTCCTGAGATTAGCGCGTTCAACCAAACAAACAAACTCTTCAGCTTTATAATATTAAAGTATATAGATTCTACACTGCCTACAACATTGAATGAATGAATGAAATGCACCGACCCCAGCGTGGTTAAACCAGACTCGATTACTCGAAAGAACCCAAAGATTCGCACTAGCCCCTGGAGCCTCATGTTTCATGGGGCTACAGTGACCATTACAACATTGTACGCAAAATTCACGCTTGGCGTTGCGGAAACCGGAGCCCATTATCATCATCATCATTTCAGCAAGACGTCCACTAGGCATATAGGCGTCCCCCAAACACCGCCACCTCGGCCGGTTCCGTGCTTCCCGCATCCAGCGGTTTTCTGGAGCCCATTATACTACAAACTATCTACAAGATTTTTGGATAAGGTCACGTCAATGTCAAGGCGATCCAACTACTTCACATCACGATTCCATGAAAGACCTGGGACTCATATTCGACCGTAAGCTCACATTTCACGACCACATCACATCCACGGCGAAGGAGTCCTTCAGGCGCCTTGGCTTTGTTTTAAGGAACTGTCGTGATTTCCACAACCCCCATGTTATTAAGCTTGTTTTTGGGGCACTGGTCCGTAGCAAGTTTGCTATAGCTAAGCTATTTTAAAATTATAATAATTATTTAAATATATAAAACTTTTAGATAAAATCATTTTTTTCGCTTCTATGGCTTTTTTACCACCTCGAGATGTCTTTCTTAAGATATTTCGACCTTATTTATATATTTGGCCATGTTACTTAGAAGTACTAACACATACATTTCGGTGTGGTTATAATGTTAGTAATATAGTCATAAGAGGTTTTTACTATTTACCAATGACCCTTAATTAGCAGTTTAAGTTATATTCAAATTACTTATTAGCGAACAGGCTAGATTTTAGTGTGAATAAAGTATCAAAGTTAAACTTAATGCATTTTTTATTTTTTTTATTTCCAATAAACCATTTACAGGCATTTTTGAATTGTCAAGGGTCGGTCAGTCAGAAAGATGAAGCTAGTTGCCCATTCCAAAGCGTAGTAGGTTCCTATGGAGAAGAACGGGCCAAACAAGAAACTTTTCAAATGGAAAATTTGGTAAAATAGATACGGTTTTCATCAAATAATTTCTAAATCATCCACCCTTTACCACCCTCACAGTCCTATCTATCACCGCGTATTAATTTCTCCATCCATATTTCACGAACCCCAGTTTGTAACAAGTGTCCACGCAATTGGCATCCTTGCATCCTTGACCGGGCGCCATCGATGACTGATGGCTAACATGTGCCACCGGCACTTGGCAGGCAACTCATCGTAGAAATAGGGCTGTGCGCCAATTTCGGTGTTGGGTTTCTTGTAGTTTAGAATATTGTTCGTTTTGGAAGGTTTGAGAAGCTTTGGGGATAGTAGAGGGAGTGGCAGGAGCTTTAGCTTTATTAGACGGAGCGGCCTGAGTTTTTAGGGCCAAAATAAACAAAAAAAAGTAGTTTATTCAAATTGGACGTAGTTAACCGAAAAGGATCCAATCCATAACCTGGTCAAAAATGAGTTGAGTGTCCCAAATTGAGTCTAAATATCGATACTATCGGCGAGTAAAATAATACAAGCAAAAAACTAAAGTTTATCATTTTGATCAACCTTAGAACCAGCCCACATGCACGGAAATATAAAATATGTTATATCTTTTAAACTTCAAACATCATAATCTCTAAAAGGACTTTGTGTGGATTGGATCCTTTTCGTTTAACTACGTCCAATAAGGCTGAGAATCAGCACTTTTCGAACGTTAAAATTACATGAACCAGTCTCCCAAAACGCATGCCCTTCACCACTTCCTAGTGCTTTAGCTGGGAAGAAGAAGTGGCGCAACAAACTCCCCAGCAGCACAGCTATCTGTTCAATTAGATAAACTTGATTCTATACAATGGTAGGTATGCAAAGTAATTAACATTACGAGACAAAGAACAGTAAATTAAATTATTATCGCATGTTACTGTTAGCCTGCATTGGGCAAAGGCCTCTCCCCACGACTTCCAGCTCATTCGATCCAGGGCTAATGTGGACCACTGGTCGTTTGTTTTCTCCAGCTTGTCCCACCATCTTCTACGGGGTCTGCTGCGATGCCTTCTGGCTGTGTCAGGGCTCCACATAGTGGTAATTTTGGCCCACAGCTCATTGGGCATACGTATTATCGCATGCTTACTTAGAATTTACTTTTTGAGCTTTTAATCTAAATATATATATTATAACAAAGTCGGGTTTGTTACACCATTTATAACTCAAGAATCAAGTCTCCGCCTGCAAGTCTCAGTCTCGTCTCCGTCTCCGAATAGCAAAATAACTATAAGAACATGCGAATAATTAAAGAAAAATAAATCGTGAAGAAAACTTATTTTCTCATACATTTTGTATGGAACCGCTTTTTTGATGTTATCTCGAGAACGTATTGGGGAACTTGAAATTTCACGCGGACGAAGTCGCGAGCATAGTTTTCAAATAGAACTGAAAACTGTGTTAGGTACTGTAAAGTAAGTTTCAGATGTTACGCGAATTGAATAGAACATGCTCAGTAGATTTTAAATAGGTTCAATCAAATTCAAATGTAGAGACAGTCAAGTACCTACCTGAAGACAATGTAGGCACAATATATTAAATTGATTCCTCCATCAAATACAAGCACCACTCCACAAAATATCAAAATACTCGTATCTCGCGCATCAGCCCTAAGATGAGGGTGCTCTAAGATAATTATCTTTTTTACCGCTCGCACCCGACGCAGCTCCTAATACCGTGATAAATGCCGCGTAAAGGCTTGTCGTTGACGCGGAAACCGAGGGTAGCCAAACATTTTCGTTTGATTAATACTTCACTTGTTATAACATTATGTTAGTTTCATTGCAACAGATGCTTTTTATATTTTCCACGTAATTTTTTTAGAGTTTTTCCTTCAAGTTAAAGAGGGATCTTGTTTTAATTTTACGCTGAATTAGCCACCTTGTTTTCTTGAGTATTTAATGCGTTGTCAGATGTTTCGCTCGTAAATTGTTTTATTTTGTGAATAGGTAGGTTTTTATAACTTTTACGCCATTATTTTGATGAGTTTTAAATAGATTTTGTCATTTTGTGTCTGCCTTTAGGTAAGTGAAGAGACACTCTGAGGTCGTATAAAAATAATTAACAATAGCCCTAAGTATCTAATACATCAAAAGCTTTAAGCGCTGGTCTTAAAGGAAATAGGATAACTATCAGATATTTCATTTAAGACATTCATCAGTAAAACCCCACAATTAAACAAAAATCGATCGTCAGCCTTATGACACTTATAAGACAATTAACCGATCACTGACTCTAAATTATTTACACCTACAGGTCGATAGCACCCTTAACCTCTGTTTACTGAAGCAATAGATCAAGTTTAAAGGCCCTTATTTAACAGTACAAACACGGAACCCTCAAGGTACACATCTTCATGAAGTAGGGGTAATAAGGGCCATTATTTGGTATTATGACTCAATCGACATAGGGAAATTTGAGTGTCTGCCCGCAAATTGTAGGTTGGGTACCCCTGGTTATGACAAGCGTGTTATTTTGGACGGTTTAGGGAAAATAATGGTCTGTTTGTGGAAGAGGAGCTTGCTTAAATAATAAATATTACGGCAGGTCAGTTAGGTATTGCATATTGGTTCCGTGCTTCATGATCAATCTAGATATCAAGTTTACAAACGAAATAAAATAAAAACAATGTATAGCAATTTTTTTAAATTAGGTAGGTAAGTATATAGTTTTCATTATTTAAGTATCACTAGAATTGTAGAATACCTACTTACTTTATAGGAAAAATAATCTTCAATAACTTTTTAAAGGCCCAATTTTTTCCAATGTTTAAAATATTTTAAACAGGATTGTTTAAAATCTTTTAAAACATTCAACTGGAAGATACCTTTTCTACAATGTCTTTAAGTTTTCCAACATTGTCTAATCCAATTTCTATTTCATAGAGCAAAATTGGTCATAAACGAACCGAAACAAAAATATTCAAACAAAGAACAATAAAAAAGCGCTTTTAAAAAGAGAGATTTATAATCCCCGAATAAAGATATTTATGAAAATTAAATCATCACGCTAGGGGACGGTTAGATTGGGGAGGTGGATGACAAATGGACAAGCTGTGACGAGCCGTTACATCGTGACACGGACTAATAGCGCCATCTATTGCGGTGTCGCGGTGTCCGTCGGCTTGTCAGTTGTTGATAACAGCCGAGAGATGGCGCCACTAATCGCGTTTTGATGGAATGGTTATTTTTAATAGGGCTTTTATTTATTAGAGTGGATTGTTAATAATTTTGTGATTGGCAAAATTTTATTGATTCTACTATTTCGAAAAGATTAACAAATGTATGTATTACCTCTTGAACAGTAAAAAGTATGAATTATTTTTATCTTGTCTACTCTATACATATTCTGAAACACCTTTTTGAAATAGAATTTCGGTTTACTAACATCTTGATGCTTGGTTTTCATGTTATAAAAAGCTTGTAAGAAACCTCGGAGAATTTCCTCAAGTTACCATGTCTTGTGAACTTACAAAAGTACAACACAAGCCTACCAGGTGGCGCTATTTCAAGCCCTTAATTTTAACATTCCGATCTCTTTTTATTCACAATTAAACGAATTCGATGACGTTTCTATTAAATAATTGATTTCACATGTTTTTATTTAGTGTCATTTTATTAAACCAATAACTAAACATAAATGCAAAAAAGAATCCCTCTACATTTTTACCCCACTTTAACTATTAACTAGGATAAAATATAACTAAATAAAAAAATTGTATTTTCATAATTTCCAGGTCCGAGACAAGAATGGCGTCAGTGGGTGGTTGGACGCCACTTCAGAGAAGGTCAACTGGCTCAAAATGGTGCGCTCCAGTAACTACCCTCATGATGTCAATGTACAACATCTTTTGTTGGCTGGACAGGTATGATCATCTACACTTACACAAAAAGCTCGCCAAATAATCTGTCATTGGCGTCGCAAAATTGTCTGATATTTAGGGCATTTGCCGATTCCATCATACATAGGTTTATATTTTATCTCTTAAAAAAACGTGATGATTTTAATTAGGTACCGTAGAACGGGGCTATTTGGATTTTCGGGGGTTATTTGGAACAAAGCAATTGTAAGATTTGAGTTGACATAAATTCGAATTGTGATCTTCGTACGAAAATTTTTAAAAGTAAACAAGACCAGAAATAGAATAAAAGATGTCTATGGTGTTTTGGTAGAATTTATGTAAACTCAAATCTTACAATTACTTTATTCCAAATAACCCCCGAAAATCCAAATAGCCCCATTCTACCGGTACCTATACAGTTCTTTTACAATCATGAGCAGCTCGTGGCTAAGTAATAAACGTTTATTACTTAGCGTAGCTTAACCTGATAGATCTACATCTATCAGGTTAAGCTACGCTTGCCGGGGTTGGTTCGTGGATGGGTCACCATCTTTACATACCGAGACTGTTCCGTGCCTCGGAAAGTACGTTAAGCCGTTGGTCCCGGCTGTCATTCGTGGATCTTTGACAGTCGTTACGGGTCGTCAGAAGCCCGAAAGTCTGACAACCAGTCTTACTAAGGGGTTTCGTATTACCTCGTGTGGAGTATTATCGTGTCACCTGTTGTGCAGGTCAGATAGGCAGTCGCTTTATGTAAAATACTGGTATTCAGCTTCATCTGGTTAGACTGGAAGCTGACCCCAACATAGTTGGGAAAAGGCAAGGCAGATTGATTGAGTTCTTTTACCACCACTAAATGCGATTAGCGCTAAACGTATTTAAGATATCGTTATATTTCTGTCAATCGTTTGAAGATGACAGAGACAGAATTTTGTTTTAAAAACGTTTAGTGTTAAATGTGATTTGTGGTGCAAACAGGCCTTAATAACAGTTCCAAAAATTCCCTTCTCACTCTATTAAAAACATTTCATGCACTAAACTTGAAATCGACGATTAAAACTAATAATGCACAAATCAACGAATGATTATCACAACGGTGCTCGCGGCCTATTGTGGCACTACCCCAATTAAATTTGAATGTGGAACGTTGGTACTTCCGGTGGCAGAAAATCGGTGTTCGACTGAACAACTGTGTGCCACTTCCGGTCAACGAGGGGAGCGAACAGATGCGGTGATTAGATTCACTTATTTGTACCCCTGGCGAGGTTAAACGGCTATATAGAATTTGAATACAACGCACTATGATATTCAGATTTCATTTTTGGTAAAACTATGCGTTTTACAAAGTTGCCGTATTTTTTAAACAAACTGAGCATTTTTGTTCATCTTAAAAATAAATTGGGGAAATAAAATGTAACGTTTTATTGAAGGCTCCTTTATGTTTATTCGTAGTTTACCTATATTTTTGACTTTATAAGTAGATAACGGGACACATTCGTCATTGCATCAGGTACAAATGAACAAGAAACATACAAATATTCCTACAGACAATTTTTTTTGCTCAATCTCCCCTTAATTCCTTCCTAACCGAATAAGTTCCTAGCTGGCCAAATTACCCATTACCATTGGCCTTTTTACACTTTCAACACTGATTATGAGAGGGTTTAAAAGATTTTCAATGAATATTTTGCAACCATGTTTCAGGTGTGGTACAAGGTTGTCCGGGAGATACCCTCCGGTCAGGAGTTGCTGCTGGGTCCTCGAACACCTATCTACTTAGACGATGTGCTCACTTTGGACTCAAGTGAGTACTTACTTTTATTTTATTTGAACAGACACCCAATACTTACCATAAGATACATTACTTACTTACTTATCATAAGGTATATTGTTTGAATGGGTTTTACCCTGGGTTTTTATTTGGAGGAGAAAATAGACGATGAGTTTCGATATTTATTTATTTACTACGGCTTCAGGCAGTTTGTTATGTTTTCCACTTTTCTGACTTAATACCCGAGGATTGTTCTAACTGTTAGGGCAGGGGTCGATGATGATGATGATGGGGCTCCCTTCTCCGCACTTAGACTCTCATGTGGTCCATTGTGCGTGGGGATTCTGGCTAACAAAGCCAGCCTAGCTCCGCCCAAAAGCACAAAAGCTTCCTGGGAGCTTTACAGGCTTCACGGAGCGACCTCACTGTTCCGAGGATTTCTTCACGTTGTGGAGCCACGGCCTCGCATTCCAGGATGACGTGGGCGGCTGATTCCTCGGCGTCAAGGCAGCCCCTGCAAAGGGGGCTGTCTGTGACGCCTATGTTAAAAAGATGTTTGTTAAGGAGATTATGCCCGTAGGGCAGGGGTCACCAATTGGTTACATTGGGGGTCCGTTTACAAAAATAATATTAATGTCGCGGTCCGTTTGGTAGAGGAAATCTAGAAAACAAAAAAATAAAAAAAAATAAAGAAAACCTGAAGGTAATCAAAAAATACTAAAAATAACTACAAATACTATATAATGGTTAAAAATAACAAAGTTAGTAATTAACAATAATGTGAAAAATTTCATTTTTTACTTTGAACTTATGTCTGAAGTCTGGAGTAAAGTTGGTGCAAGCTAAAACTCAACATGTTTGTTTTCATATCCTAGATTAAGTTTTAGTTATAAATTGTACTGTTTACTTGAGGTCCACACAAAATAGGTCGGCGGTCCGCCATTTGGTGACCCCTGTATTAGGGTATTCCAAAGTGCTTCCTAAACGAGCACTTAATAGTTCTCCTTTAATTTTTTTTTATTTTTTTATTCCACAATAGGGATTTTCTTTGCCTTCATCTCACCTAATAAGGCCGAAGGTGGAAGCGAGCTTCACCCGGAATCCTCAACCACAGAGGAACTGTCTATATTACCTCTAACTGCCGAAACACCACAAATGCTGTTAACATTGTTGCTATGGCGACAGATTAAGATAGGTGGTAGCTAGCTAGGCGGACTTGAACAAGCCCTACCACCAACCTTATTTTGCATTTGACAGAATTATTGATTACAGTCAAACGATATGTGTCAACATTTCAACAGCAAATCTTTACTTTGTTTACTCTTACCGCTGAGCTCTGTAACTACGACTATAAGTAGGTACCTATATACAAATAGGACTCCCAGACTAGCAGGGCGTCGGTTGAATCACGGTCACGCGTATTCACGCTCCGCTGACACGCGGGGTGACAGTTAATTGGAGTCACCTGCCCTCTGCCCTGGGCTGTGGACGGCGACCCTTGACGACTTGTATGTACTACAGATACAGGCTGATATCAAAAAGAATGTAGGCTTTATGGTAGATACTACTCTTTTCATGTACGAGTAGGATGAGAAAAGCTTACATAAGTGTTATAATAATAATGTGTGTATTATGTCTCTATTAAACTATTAAAACAATAAGGTGGCTGTTGGTGGACTGACCAGGTGCCGTATTATGGATTATTAATGCTATCATGATTCCTGTCCAAAAAAGGATGGTGCTATCGGTCATGCGTAGCTCCGTCTCTCTCTCGCGCTGGAAGCATGATGACATTAAAACGTCATAGTACGGCGGGGTAATTGAAACACATGATGGAAATCGAACGCAATGTTTTTTATTTTGTCAGTTGTTTACGTCGTTGAGCATACGAATTTTTCAAACCTATGAAGTAATGTATTGGGAATTTCCTTGTGTGGTACGCAGTTAGGGTGCGATTTAAGATAGCCCTTTTTCTACGTTGCATAAACTAAGGATTTGTAAAACCTAACAACACGGACTTATGATGTGGTTAGCCCTCTTAAGACGCATATATATGCCAGTGGCCTTCAGTGGATAGCTTGCGTGTTCTGTATTGTAGTAGTAATAGTACTCGCCCATCCAGGAGCGTTATCCCAAATAAGACGCATTATTAATTTATAATACATAAAACAAAAAGTATTTTAATAAAATACGTATACTAAAAGATCAATAATTAAAATATCTATAAAAAGGTGAAGGTTTCAGAAAAATACGCTTGATATATTTTGCGTGATTCTAAGTTTTTTATTCGCGTTAGATATAACTTTAAAAATTAATTTCACTACCTAATATATGTAAATATAATCTAAAATATTCATATATTACATTAAATGCTCTAATTTAACATATATTTTTTTCAAATCATTAACACTACTCGTTTAGACGTGATTTTTAGTACAAAATCATTAAAGGTCTCTGCACACAGCAGGCGCGGCGCGGCGGGACGGGACACCGACGCGACGCTGAGCAGTTGTAATGTACTAGATATTACGGACGACGCCACACAGAGCCGTCCGGCTCGACGCGACGCGACGCGACGCTCTGTGTGGCGTCGTCCATAATATCTAGTACATTACAACTGCTCAGCGTCGCGTCGGCGTCCCGTCCCGTTGCGCCGCGCCCGCTGTGTGCAGAGACCTTAAAAATCGGTTACCGTCGCCTTAAACCACACAAACTGCAAACCCTTCAATCATTGTCGTAATCGGTAAACATTGTTAGGGAAAATAGTACAAAATATTCCGATACGATAGTCGTTATATTGTTCAAATTATTACAATTACATAAAGTAGGTATTCCGTATTAGTCATTGCGGATGAATTCATTCACGACTATTGAGACTGGATCACTTCATATTTAAATTGGTAAAACAAATGACATCATTTAGACTACATTCCTAAGATCGAATTGACTTTCAATACGTATAATGTTGAACTATCATCTCAATAAAGCAACATTGTGTTGTATTGAAATCTAGCTTTAAAAACAACGCTAATACCATCAAAACATATGAGCTAGGTAGCAAAGCGAGGCTGACTGACAAGAGTGCGCTGAACGTAATACCTACATTTGAGTGTAGAAAAAAAAATACTACTAAATACTCATAAATACTAAGGGCGAATTTCACCATTGATACTGAACAATGAATATTTCAGAATCTTAAGAATATCTCATAACAATTTTGACACTGACAGCTCTTCAACGCGGTTTAGATGCGCTGAACGCGTTCAGTTTCATTAGTGAAATTAGCACTAAGCACCTCATCTCAACGAACCAATGTGAATAGATATAAAAAAAAAAACATACTGTATACGCACGAAAAAATCTTAGGGCTTGGACACACCGACACACCGGTGCCACGCGCGCATGTGATATTTAATTTAGATAAATCGCGACGTACGCGCCGCCGCCGATGTGAAAAATCACGCATATGCTTTTGTAAATGCGAGGGTGACTGTTTTAAGGGTTGTTTGTTTTTGTACTAGAAGAGACAGAAAAGGTGTTCTTATTATTGTACAAAAATATATAAACCTACTTACAATGTCACTGTTCTTAAGATGTTTTGAAAAATATTATCCGTGGCAGCTAATTTTCTTAATAAGCATCTACGACTACTTTTCCTTTAACCAATTTTCAGACGGTATTATGTAGATACAGGGTACCTAGTAGTATTGTTCAAATACAGCCACACATTGGAACAATTTCTTCTTATTTTAAACTAGCTTCTGTCCGCGACTTCGTCCGCGTGAAATTTCTTGTTCTCCCGGTCCCCAATCCATTCTCGAGATATCATCGTGATACCCAAATTCAGATTAACTAAAACTAGCAAGTCATTTCTTATAAACAGTATCCGCTTTATAACAAGTTGCTAAAGTCGGTTACAGAACTTAGCGATGGAAAGTTCAAAACCCACCAATTATTTTTAAAACAATAACCGTGGAGTTTCTTGCTGGCTCTTCTCCATAGGAAACGACTAATTGGAACCGTACACCTAGCTTCTGACGTTTCATAAGTACCCATGTAGGTTTTTTTTTTGCATCGAAGTGAATTTTCTACCAATTTTTTTTCGTGTATTTTTCGCATTTTTTTTAGAGTTTTTCTGCTATTCGGTCGGAGACAAATCTAAAAAATCCAAGATCATAAAAATTGGTTTAGCTTTTCTCGAGTTATAAATAACCCGACTTTGTTTTATATATTAAGATATCAAAACTCAATTCGAAAACTGATATACCTAATTTAAATATTGTAAGTAAGTCCAAATCATCATCATCATCATCATCATCATTTCAGCCGAAAGACGTCCAGTGCTGGACATAGGCCTCCTCCAATTGGGGGGGATTTGCCATAATCGCCACGCTTGGCAGGCGGGTTGGCGATCGCAGTATTGTGTTAAAAATGCATAGAGAATGCCAAAAGGTGACTACCTTTTACGACACCCATGGGAAGAAATAGGATGGCACCACACGGTCAAATACTACTACTATAATATCGTTGGGTTTGATGTAGGTATTCCTCAAGCTGTTGCATTTCCCTCAACCAGTCGCTCTTTTTTCATTCTGGCGCTCTTAGTTTGCAAAACTAAGATCGCCAAACTGCAAAACAAAAGTACTCCAAACCATGTCACTTCCAGTAACCGTATACGAACCGGCCAGGGTCTTCAGTGCTTCCTGTACCGGCTTCCGGTGCGGCGTCGCAGCCGGCACGGTGCCGGTGATTTATGCGATTCCAATTGCACGTAATAGCCGCCGTGCTCTAATTACGCATTGACTTGCTGACTTTCCCTTGCATTCGACACTTGCTAGTGATTAGGACTGTAGGTAGTTAGAGGTGGTATCTGTTCTAGCCGAACTTAGAAATTGTACTGAAGTTAGCATTACAAGAGCGTAGAACAAGAAATATTTTTTGAAACATGGACAATCACTTGGTTTCCTTTGATGTTAGATAAGCGTAGATAAGCCAGACTAAATGAACACAAAAAATATATATATATATATAGGCGTGAGAAACCTTAGGTATGTCCATGTAGGACAGGTTTAACTTCATCAGTCCCTTAGTTCCCTCAACCTGCCACCTAACACCTACCACCTGCTGCAGAAGGCAGTGATTCCTAATACATGCGGCTAGTAAGAAAATTTCTTTAGTTTGAGTCGGACAACTTGTACCATTACTCCCACTCAAATATAGTTTTAATTACCATTCAGCCTGCTTCGGAAAATGAAACAGTATCCAATATTACTCCCACATTGAACCCCACTGATGAACACTTGGCTTAGGCCCGTTCCATCAGTTCTACCCGGCTAGGCCGAGAAAAACAAATGAAGAAAAAAGTAATAATATAATGTAATAATATCAGCCAATGGCTTAATTGCCAAGAGCCTCGACCAACACTTAAGGAGACTCTCGTTGGGCAGCTGGATCCAGGGCTTGATTCAGAAAGCGGTACTACTAGTCACGGCTCGCATTGTTAGGAGGTTCCTCTCTCTGGAGCTCTGACCGCCGCCGGTAGCTTGGACGCTGTTCCCGATACCGGTGGGCTACTATTTTTTATATTTACATAAGTTTTTTTATATTTTTTATATTCTAATATTTAAAAATATAATTTATATGGATTTACTGAAATAAAGGAAATAATAATAATAAATTATTTATTTAGAGCAACCATGAGAGTCGCGTGGTTACTCTCAACACATAATTTATAGTGTTAAAGTGCTCTTACAAGGGCAATTTTTTGAGAAATTATCGCTCGGCAACACTAATGGATCAATCTGGATCAATTAAGTGGAGCAATCTGGAGCAACAACAATATAATGCGACAATTATTTCGGGAATATTGCTTCATATTGCTCCATATATTTCACTTTTCTCAATGTCGCCAATATGCGTTGCCGAATATCCAATCGGTTTGGAAATTTTTAGCCAATTTTCTTTCTATCTCGTTTATATGTACTTAAAACTACGTCTCGTTTTTGCGAGAGTCAGTGCAGTACAAGTGTGTCGTCAGTGTATTGACTTGTATTGCCTAATTTTTTAAGGTTGCTCCATATTGCATGGTATTGTGTGGCCGTATCTCTGGCCACAGGTTGCTACATTTTGCCATCGCCCTAAATTGCCGGGTGTAGTCGTGACGTCATAGTTGACGAGAATTGACCAGGATTGAGCAATTTTAGTTGCCCGTGTAAGCGTACCTTTAGTATCAATTTAATAAACTAATAACGACAATGAAAAAAAAAAAAAAAACTTTTTTTTACTAAAACATTTAACATTTTTATAGCATTACAAAAAAGTTTGACTCCATTTTTTATACTGTGGCAGCGCCCGCTTTAGCGCATGCGCGGTGATATGCTGGCTTTTGGCGCCATATGTTTCGCTGTAGGATTTTTTTACGCTTTTATCTTTGATCTCCTATTTAGTAGGTGCAGTCCCAATGTATGAGAGTAGATAAAGTAGTGTATGAAACTGCACATAACTAGGTATTAAAAAACTCGTGTGATACTATTAAAAACCTCGCCTACGGCTCGGTCTTTAAGCACACACTCATGTTTTAATACCCCTCATTATGCAACAGTTTCATAAACTACTATTTCTAAACAGTTATATTTACAACTGACGTAAAGCTGTTACCAAACAATGTAACGTAGTCACACGTTTTGAGGGACTATTTACTTAAATAGCCACAACTCACCACCCATATTCATCACACAAACATAAGCAGCATGACAAACCAATATAACGTCCACAATGACTCTTAAATATCCATAATTAGAAACTATTTGCAGTCAGCATTTGTTATAAAAGCTCCGGGCATTGCGCAAGAGTTGATTGATGGACCTTCGTCGCAACAGAGGCCACCTAAAGCTCCATTCATTGATATGAATATCTTTTTTTTTGCCAAAGGATTAATTCGGTTCGAGATAGGATTTTGAATATATAACCTATATGACAATGGTGATCGATCGTACAGAGATAATTTATTACTAAATATTTACATACGTTTTCTTAAAGTCTTAGACCATACCAATCTGTTACGTAAGGCACCTTAAAATTCTCCAGATAAGAGATAGTAGACTCATAAATAATGACACAGATTTATTGTAACAGAAATATTTTGTAAAAGGTCATTTTAGTAATCCTAGCCCCATTCCTTTGGTAGACTTTTAAAGAATATGAATTTTAAGTAGCTTGTCTTGAGTTCAGATTGTATGAATTCCTAGTGTTGCTCTGAGCATTTCAATATCAAAGCCAGCTCCATATTCTAGAACGAAAACCACGCTTGAATTTCGATTCAAAACATGACAGATTTCATTCTAATCTCTACTCAAATCTAGTTTATACAATCCATCTCCCGTCATACGCAATAACAATAATGTGAAGTTAACCCTTTATTGGCCGTTCTTTTTTCAAATAGCCGCGTGCATTCGTGCGCGTAATGAATGAGTGTCGCGCGCTGACATTTGTCATCGCGCAATTGTCGCGCAGATTAAAATTGATGACGTTGCTTTGTCCGACGGCGCACGCACTATTGTGTAGTTCAGTAGTAGCTCTGTTATCACGCTTCGTGATTATTATTTTTTAAATTGATAAGAAAAATGGATTATGACGATTATGATTAGACGTTGTTTTGTTTTTATCTGTTTGTTTCTAGACAGCATTATATTGTAAGACTTATGTGTGGTTATATAAAACAGTTACGAATACATAAAATTAAACGTGCTTTATGGCAATCTGGTTAAGATCTATGAGGGTGTAAATAAAACACTTCAAGGTGTTGTTTTAATTACTTACCCATTAACGTTAAATTATTTACATTATGAAAATGTTATTACTCAAGTTTTATGTGTATAGAGTTACTAGAGAGTTTTAAAAATAAAATTTCTAGTATTGCATATCCCAGACATGCAGCCAAACTCAAAATTGAAACGTCATACAAACGCAACGGTGCCCTTGCAAACAAGATGATTAATCAAAAAATTAACCAACGACAATAGTGCCACCCTCCATTAAACCGGCGACAATCGCTCGGCGTCCCACATCGCGTATTTATTTAACAATCAAATAAATATTACGCACAATAAAATATAAATATTTCAATTTAATAACACCGCCCTTAGTGAAGGGTTGAATCTGGTTCGGGAGTTAGAGCCTGTTTTGTTCACAGATTAGATCGTTGACTATCTTGATGTCACGCGAAATTGAATAATTTTTATACCACAATGGATTGTGAAGCGTGTCTCCACATTTTCGTTTTAGATTTGTTTGATAATCCTACTACAATATTTTTTGGTTGATTAATCTGATGAATGAATATGGACGATGGATGAATATTATTTGACTGAGATACAGTCAGATAATATTCATCCATAAGATTAAATTGTCTGCTGGCTAATTTCATTATCCTGCGTGCGAGAGGGTTAAATGATAAATGATTTTATTTCTGTAAGTAGGTTTATACAAACACTTTTACACGTCGATCATATTTTTAAAAACTAGATGAGGTCAGCGTTTCCTATCTGACTACTCTGAGAAGAAAGGCCGAAACAAACTCAGAGGTTTAAAAAGTTTAAGTTAAAATAAGTAAGTTAAAGTTTTTTTAAAGGTGTTTTTTTTTATTTTTTATTCTCTTTAAAGTCCAGACTTAATCATGGTCAGATCATGTGAAGACCATGTAGATTGGTGTCTGAAATGGTCTTTTGATGAAAGAACCTGTCCTGTCAGTAAGATTGAGGTCCGGTCAGTGTACGCATGTGTCAGTAATCGTGCAGCTCAACTCAGAACTTAACGAAGCCACGAAGCAACAAAATACGATCTAGAGGAATGTGGCCTTTTTCTTTAGATCGAAGTCAAAGTCAAATCATTTATTTCAAATAGGCACGTAAGATGCACTTTTGAATTCTAGTTGTCCCTTCCAAAAGGTAGTTATGTATGGAGAAGAATGGGCAAGAAACTCCATACTTACTCTTTTAAAATGTTAACAATAGTTTGTATACATTAATTAATAATTATAGGTGAAGACGATGTACCTAGAATAAAAATAAAAATAAAAATTTACTTACCACAATTGATAAAAAGAATGAAAAGTGAAGTAATGCCAGAAAAATTTATAAATGCGATAGGTACATGGTGGTCACATATTTACAAACATTGTATATGATTTTCCAAAAAAATTAACATATAATAAGTCAGTATGTGAGTTAAATTGTATTAATCACAGAAAATAAAATTAATATCATAAAAATTATAAATTATACAGTTAAATTAGCAACAAGTTTGATTTTGTCTAGACTCTAAATTGTCCTATGGAGCAGGACCAGCATGTTTCCAAGCATTCTTATCTTGGATATAATCCTCTAATTTGTAATATGCTTCGCTTGCTTGCTTTTTCGAATTTTGTTGCTTCGTGTCTCAATATGAAACTTTATAAAAGGTATTAGAAAATTCTGGACACACTTACCGAGGGAGCTAATTAAGCCGTTTTTATAATTCCTTATCAGTCACGAGATAATATTTTTTTAAAGGAGAGCTCACAGGTCCATTAGGACCTCCTGTTTAAGGAGCTCAACGATTCGGCGAACAATACCAAATAAAGGACATTTGGGTAGGCCGCATAAATTACTTACTCAAATTGCCAGACTATAGAACAGATTTACTCAAAACTGAACATGAATTAACTTTTTATTTAACATTATTTTCAAAACCTTCTGAAATCTGCAACTGTGAATACCTCACGAATTTAATTTTCAAGAGTAGAATTATTAATACAAAATTATTTTACATTCTTAAAAGGGCAAGTCCACATAATTTTTGGCCCATATCTTTCAACATACATCTGCCAAGTCCTCAACGGGCTAGCGCGAACTTACGAAGCGTACTGAGATCGTTTTCGCCGGCGGGTGTAACGGTAAGCTGCGCGTGCGACGCACCTGATCTGAAGGTACAGCCTCTGGCGCGAATAGGACCTATTTCCACGCAGGAAGCGAACCTTGGACTAACAGATTATCGACACGATTGTGTTCTAGAACTCGGGGATATTAAATTGAATTGTTTTGCGGCGATGATTTTGTAGTAAGTCATATGCTGGAGTGTGTAAATGTAGATAAGGAAAATTTAAGTTTAATATTTGAAGCGTTGCAGAATAGAAATAATATTTTTTATCACATCTATTAAAAAAGAGCTAGTTTATTCTTCGTAAACAGGTACTAAAATAGCTCTTTAATCCCTAGGGACTAAAAGTGATTTGAATTTGGAGATCAATCACGAACATTATATGAACAAGTAACATTATTTTAAACTCGAGTGACGTACTTTGAAACCCTCGCTGCGCCCAGGATTCTACTTTAGAATAACTTCACTCCACTCTGGATTCAAAGAAAAACTTTCGACTTTAAAATAGATGCTTGCTCCCTAGGCAAACAATCTACTATTTGAGGTTCAAAATAACTACTTACGTGCGATGCTTTTACATTTTTATAATTTTGTAAAAAGAAAATTAGATTAAGGTTGGTAAATCCTAAAGTAAAGTGGGTGTCGATATAAAAAAAACGGTTTTTTATCCCCTTCATTAATTAACGAAACTGACTTTTAATGTAACAATTCAAACAGCACACACTTACAAATTGCGAGAAACAGCAGGTGTACTCGTTTGGGGTGGAATTCATTACAAAAATCGGTAAGTCACCGTCACGGTGCGCGGGCGCAGTCCTGACATCTGTGACGTCGGCGTCGTGGGAAAACTTAACGATCGTGCACCCTGCCTTATTACGGAAATTTTATTTACTATGTGCCTTATTGTTTCAATCGGTTTACTTATTTTTATGTTTAAGTGTGGGAAAAAATTGTTTGGCAACCGTCCGATGTTAGAAGAAAAGATATTAGCTGATCTGCTTGCTTGTTTTCCTTTAAAATCAAACTTGCAAAGCTCCGGATGAATAACTGTGTAGGTTACTGTTTTGTTATATTGCTACGGAAACGTTCAAACATATAGGTAGGCAGTTTTGACGATTTGAGTAATAACGAGTTGATAATTCTAAAGTATGACCACACTTTGCACCAACATTAGTGATAAATGATTTTATTTCTGTAATTAGGCTTGTAAAAACACTTTTACACTTCAATCATATTTTTTTAAACTATGTGTGGTCGACGTTTCGTATCAGACTACTCTGACAAGAAAAGCCGAAACAAACTCAGAGGTCATTAGATTTACTTAGCGATTTCATAACGAGATCTACAGCATTTTTCTCAAACATAATTTTATCATCTCTTATGTAAATTATTCTTCTCAAATCACGTTATCTCCTCTCAAAACTTAAACCTAATCTCGCCCAAACTTAATTACATCACTAAAAACTTAAAAACCACAAACAGTACAGTTGTCACGCACAGATGATTTTCCATATTTCCCCATCGCGGGTCAAGTGAGCATATTAACCCTCGCCTGCAGGTGGGGTGGGGGTGTGACTAGCCCATGATAATTTGTAACAAACACTTCAGTGCCGTACTAACATCGCACATAGTTTTACCTCTGACCTCTTGTGACATCCTTGGTGATTCCGTGGCATCCTGATTTTGACCTTTCGATTTTGTGAAAATTTTGAAGGTATGTCTTATGTTGTTTTGGCACGTAATTGTTTGCGTATTTTTTCGCGTTTTTCTTTTGAGTATTTATTTATTCATTATAGATTTATTGTTTATTTTTTTCTGATTAATTGTGTTTTCTATCCGTTAATTTTCCATTAATAAAATTATGGTACTGTTTACATTGTGCTTTCGCGAATAACGTTTTACGATTAGATGGAAATGTTTAGAGACTTCAAAAGAAAGTTGGAATCCTGAAGTTTCAAACCGGTAATAACGCGCAATGTCGGCATTGGTGCCGATTCCCTTGTTCACAAACTAAACTAAATTTAAGTTCAGTGCATCTTTTTCTTTCTATTCCATTAAGAAAAGGACAGAAGATAAATTTTAGTTTAGTCCTGTCAAATTAATCAGCGCCTGTCACTACTCCATACAAGTTTAGACGTGATTAAAAACATGCCTACTAAAATTACGTCAATTTACGTCAAGCGCTGATTAATTTGACAGGACTAAACTAAAATTTACCTTCTGTCCTTTTCTTAATGAAATAGAAAGAAAAAGATGCACTGAACTTAAATTTAGTTTAGTTTGTGAACAAGGGAATCGGCACCATTGTCTATGCACAGAGTGTAAATAAACATTGTTCAACCGAGGCATTAGCACATGTTGCCATAAGAAATAGTAATCCATCTTCCCACTACCGTCTACATTTACTATTCAATATTCATACTATCAGTTCGCATACTAATACTTCCACATAATCAAAGCTAAACTCATCTGAATCTGCTCCATATTCATCCAATAATTTTTCACGATATTGTCGGTTCATATTTGCCCGATGATATCACGTCGTTATCTTAGCCTTGCCTTATCACGGATGCTCGTTAAACAATGCTCTAGGCGTGGTTTCATCTCGTCGTGACTCGAATTAATTCTGCATGTGTCAATGCGAGCCATTTCATACTTCCGACGCCCTATTCGTGATCCCATACGTCGGAATATGACGATAATTCTGTGCAAACGTATGACATGTCCTACTCTGTTATTAGCCGTCGGATATTTTGTTTGATATGTTTCCTAGAGTATGTAATTGTCACATGGTATGTACTGGTCATTTTACGTCAGTTGGAAATTACTGTGGAGTTTTTTAGTATTGTGTCAAGATACAGGCAGCAAATAAATAACTACTATCTGTATCATATACTTCGACTTTTAGCCACTTTTTTTTTTGGGTTTACCCTTCTTTCATCTCGTACGAAGCTTGGTCTTGGGCTGATCAGCAGTCGAACGGAAAAGATAGGAAGATCTTGAAAATTTTCTTCAACTGTTTTCATTATCCAAGTAATTATAAATTTCGGTTTTTTAACAAAATTATGCATCTAAAGTGTCGCTCTTAAAGCTTGATTGGCTAACAGGAAGGTACAACCACAACCATAGATGTACAAAGTCAATGAATAACAAATTTAGTCATGTCGCCGTCGCATCGTAGGCTAGTTATGCACGTTACGAAACTGTCCGCGGTATAATTGCATGGTTCCTATTGATTTACATAGCCTTTTATGCCTCTTAAATGACTTACACCGTGAAGGAAGTGTAGTCTACAGGTTGTATGATAAATTGAAGCTTTAGCTATTAGGCTGTTTGCAGACTGAATCACGATTGTTTTTTAGATAGACTATCTCTGTATGAAATTAATGATAGCGCACACATTCGGAACATATCATTGCCAAATTTGACGAGTTATGGTAGTAGGCTCAACAATTTGAAGACAAAGTCAAATCATTTATTTCGAATAGGCACATAAAAGGCACTTTTGAACGTCAAAGATTACAAAAATATAATTAATTGATTCTAGTCAGTTGCAAAAGGTTACGTATGGAGAAGAATGGGCAAAAAACTCCATACTTACTCTTTTAAAATGTTAACAATATTTTGTATACATTAATTAATAATTGTATGTCAAGACGATGCACTTACCTAGAATAAAATGTATGTACCACAATAGGTAAAAATAATGTAAAGTGAAGTAATGACGGACAAATTAAGGACCTTCAAGGACCCTGGTTAGTAGAGTAAAGAAGGAAAAAAAAATATACGCGTCGACTTGATAACCTCCTCCGTTTTTTCGTCGGTTAAAAAGGGTGAAAAGCTTAGATATCAATAGTCTCTATTAATGTGCCATATTCAATCTGTTTGCTGACCAGTGGAGGTCCAGTGTTAACGGCAGTGTTAACCGCCCTGTGGTCTAGTGGTAATACCGCCTGTCTCGGATCTAGAGGTCCCGTGTTCGATTCCCAGCGGGGGAAAAAAATTCTACTCTGTTTGATTTGTGGTACAGCTTGTTCTAAGTCCGCCTAGCTAGATACAACCATCTTATCTAAGTCTGTCATCATAACAATATTGCATTGTTGTGTATCGGCAGTTATGAGGTAAGATAGGCAGTTCCTCTGTGGTTTAGGATTCCGGGTGAGACTTATCATCAGGTGAGATGAAGGCCAAGAGCTTCCCCGTTGAGATCGTGGGTTCGAACTCAGCAAGACGCTTTACTTTGTGTAAATCAGAACTGCTCTCAAAACGGTGAAGGAAAACATCGTACGGAAACATAGGGCATGTCTTAGAACCAAAAATTCGAAGATGTGACGTCTACCAACCCGTACTGGGCCCGATGGATTTCGGCCCACTTCCTCTCAGAGAGAGGAGGCCTGTGTCCCAGCAGTGGGAACATTATAGGATTATGCTATTCTATCTGTTTATGTATATGTTTTCTTTTCAAATTAAACGCGATTTTAGCAACTTACTTACGAGTGTCATTCTGCAACATCATCATCATCATTCATCATTTCAGCCGAAAGACGTCCACTGCTGGACATAGGCCTCCCTCAAGCACCGCCACTTCGACCGGTTTTGTGCTTCCTGCATCCAGCGGATTCCTGCGGCTTTTATAAGGTCATCGGTCCACCTTGTGGGAGGCCTTCTAACGCTACGTCTTCCAGTACGCGGTCGCCACTCCAGAACCTTTCGGTCCCAACGGCCATCTATTCTGCGCGCAATGTGCCCTGCCCATTGCCACTTAAGTTTGGAAATTCTTCGAGCTATGTCGGTTACCTTGGTTCTCCTGCGGATTTCTTCATTTCTGATTCGATCACGTAGGGAAACTCCAAGCTTAGCCCTCTCCATTGCCCTTTGAGTGACTTTTAGCCTTCTAATAAGGCCCATTGTGAGCGACCACGTTTCAGTGCCATATGTCATTACTGGCAACACGCACTGGTCAGACTTTCGTCTTGAGACACTGCAATATGTGGGACGAGAAGATACTGCGTATCTACCGAACCCAGAGCTGCCCAGCTGAGCTTACTTACGTCTACTTTTAATTGTCGTCGTCGTTGTTTCAGCCGAATTACGTCCACTGTTGGACATAGACCTCCCCCAAAAAGGGGGGGGGATTTGCCATAATCGCCATGCTTGGCAGATGGGTTGGCGATCGCAGTATGGTGTTAAAAATGCATAGAGAACGCTGCTGCCCATTCTCTAGTAAGTCTCTTAATCGCCTTTTACGACACCCACGGGAGGAAATGGGGTCGTGCTATTCTTTACGTCCGGCTCCACACGGTACCGGACGGAACTACCGGTACTTTTAATTGTATCCATTATCATCTCTACCCAACAAATGTAATTTCTCGCCCACATGTATAATGTTTACGTTCTTTTCGAGGCACGTTGGTCCCGGCTGTCATTCGTGGATCTTTGAGAGTCGTGACACCCAGTTAGAAGCCCGAAAGTCTGACAACCAGTCTTGCCCAGTATAGTGTTACCCAGTAACTGGGTTGTGAAGGTCAGATAGGCAGTCGCTCCATGTAAAATACTGGTATTCAGCTGCACCCGGTTAGACTGGAAGCCGACCCCAACATAGTTGGGATAAGGCTAGGCAGATGATGAGCAACCCAAGCAGCAACCCACCAGCAACCTTATTGCAATGATAATAAAGATCATTTTGAGTTTGACAGTAATGCAAAATCAAAGGTAAATTAACAGTGAAAAGACTAGATTTTATTTGTCTTGTGCCAAGAATGTTTTTTTAGTCAGTACATTTTTACAGTTTCTACTACTTGTTTCAGAGCGTCAGTCATCTGTTGAGAAGTTCAGTTCTCTGGCGTCAGCTGACGACGAGGAGAGAGAGGACGCTGACATCCGCTGCAGCTTCTGCGATCTACCCTTCCCTAACATCGATGTGTAAGTACATATTTGTGTTACAACTTATTTTTAACTGATTTTACAAAAAGGAGGTGGTTCTCAATTCGGTTTGTATATATCGTAATTAGAGACACAATTATAAACCCTCGGGTAGAAGGGTTAAAGCATCAGCTATCTGCCAGTGGAAGTCCCGTCAAAATCGGTCCAGTCGGAGGTTAGCGGGAACAAACAGACAGACAGACATACAGACAAAAAAGTTTTAGTAAAAAGCTGTTATTTTGACATGACAACCAGAACTTCAATTTTATTTATCTGTGTAGATGCAGCAACTTTTAGATTGCTTTTTATCGTGGTCCGGTCCTCAGAATAATAGTGTTAATAATAGTGAATTATCTTGAAAATACTGTTCTGTTGTAGTGTCCTGTTAATAGGTCAGATAAGTGGACACAGAAATGCTGCCTAAAAAAAGAGAGGATGAAATCTCGGTTAATAACAAAGTTTGTGTTTTACTTTTGCATGCCTTTTGGTGAAATATGGCTGTTGCAATTTATGTTACCTTGTTTTGTACCCATATTTGCAAAATAAATATCTTATCTTATCTTATTTTAACTAGTTTTTGCCCGCGACTTCGTCCGCGTGGACTTTCTTGCTCCCCGACCCACCTCGTCACATGGCATCGCCTACCCGCGCTATTAGTTCATTTTATTAGTCAATCCGTTCTCAAGATATCATCAAAAATAGTACTTTGATTTAAATTTAATAAAATAATCACGAAAAACTTAGAAATGCGACGTTGACAGCCCGAGACGGATGACCGCTCTTAATATGTTTAATCGTCTAATTGTATTCTTATCCAATGCCGTCAAGTGCCGTGTGGTGCCGGACGATGCCGTGTGGTGCCGGACGTAAAGAATAGCACCACCCCATTTCCTCCCGTGGGTGTCGTAAAAGGCGACTAAGGGACTTACTAGACAGTGGGCAGCAGCATTCTCTATGCATTTTAACACACCACACTGCGATCGCCAACCCGTCTGCCAAGCGTGGCGATTATGGCACAACCCTCCAATCGGGGAGGCCTATGTCCAGCAGTGGACGTTTTTCGACTGAAATGATGATGATTATGATGCTTATCCAATAATAGTATAACTTGGTAGTCGCGTGTTAGTTCAGTTTCATCATCACCTTGCAGGTTTTCAGATAACATTCAGCTTTATTACTCCTAAAGTCTTAGGTTTATAAGGGATATTCGTTAAGCCGTGCTACGATAGACGATATGATTGTATCGCCGGTAACTCTATTTATATCGGTCTAGGAAATTTATTGAGCTCTAACCGGCTTAACTGGCTAGTAAATAATTCTTATCATAACCATTGTTCCACGCATTTAGATTAAACAGTTTATTATATTGCCATTTTTTTTTCTTCTCAGTTTTTTTTTTTCTAACCATGGTATGGCAGTTAGAGAAATTTATGCGGCCTGCCCAAATGTCCTTTCTTTGGTTTTGTTCGTCGAATCGTTGAGCTCCTTATTTTCTGAGTTGAGCTGCACGATTACTGACAAATGCGTGCACTGAATGGACAGGTCCACTCAATCTGTGTGGTTGTTTCTTCAAAAGACCATTTCAGACAATCTACATGGTCTTCACATGACTTGACCAAGATTATGTCTGGACCTTAAAAGAGACTGTGACCTATGAGTTTGTTTCGGCCTTTCTTTTCAGAGTAGTACACGAAACGCCGACCTCATCTAGTTTTAAAATATGATTGACGTGTAAAAGTGTTTGTAAAAACCTACTTACAGAAATAAAATCATTTATCATTTATCATTGTAACACGTCATAGATGCGTATCTATGCTTCTTTTAACTATTCAACTTTATTTCCAAAATATAGCGTTTGAGTAGCCATTAAAATTGTACGTAGTTAAAAGTCTAACCAACAAATTAAATTCGAATCAGTCAATCGCGCGTTTCATCTAAACGGTTCATTCAAGATGTCTGCCGGTAGACGCAGTAGTCTATCAATTTCAAACGTCTTCGGAACCATTAACCTCCTGCCATTAATATTATTTGGTCGTAGAGGAGCGGGCTGTAACGATTTATTTAGTGCTAGTGATGTGCTCGTTCGATAAGACGCACCTCGATGATTTGTTGCCGGGCGAGTTGATGGCACGCGACGATTCCGCGTTTTCTGTGACGAGCAGATGTTGACTCACGCTAAAGACTAGGTATGTGACGCTCATTCCTTAAAATTTAAGGCATAGTGTAGCATAAAACTCTATGTCACAGATTGATTCGCAAAATAATCAATAAAAAACCTATAAAAACAAAACAACAACAGAAACCCGATAAAATCAGTAACACAAATAAACTAAACGTCTCATCACGAATGAAAATATATCATGAATTTATTATCTATGTGACAAGCGATGGAAGGCCATAATGGCGTGTGTCATCATATTCTATCGAAGCGCTGGCTCGTCAATAATGCAAGAGATCGAGATTATCGACATGCACCGTTCTAACGTATCCTCGCAGTGACGCAGTCCTTATCGCGGCCATCACTATTGTTTTAAACGTTTACAACGTTTCTAGGGCATCGGGAGATCGATTAGTAATTAGATGTGCGCTACATTGTTCCTTTTTATGTTTTATGGGCTATTTCAAGTAGGAAGGTAAAACTTTATTACCTGGATTCGAAACTGAGATGATTATGTTAGAAATTCAAATGAAAGCCTGTCTTCTGCAATCTTCAGATTCTGTTCTAAGATACGACTCGTTGACAACAATAATGCATTAGATGCTGTGTCATATCGCATCATACGGTAGTAAAATCAGCTATTTTTTATTATTGATGTATTAAATTATAGTGTCACGTTCGTTCTGAATACTTGTTCGGGCGTATTATAATGCATCATGTGTATTACAAAATCTCATTGTAATCACTCTTATCGAATCTCTATCCACTCTTACTTTCGTCAGAGGGCTGTCACAATTGGAATGATCATCGCCGCTGTCACACCTTGAATCGATATCAGATCGATCAGGTAGCGATTGCGAAGCCGAACACTAAAATTACAGGCTATACGATCGTGATTAGATATTTTGTCCGATCATTATTATTTGTCTAACGCGGATTTATTTTTATTTGCCACCGATCCAGTTTGTAGCTAATTCAATATAGGTGGTAATTTTGAGAAATTAAATTGCCACGGTAATTTGATCAGGTCAATTATTTTTTCAAGGAACATTTTGATGGATATGACATTCGGTGTTATATAATTGGTGATTAACAAGCTGTAATAACGGGTTCATTTACATGTGATATACAAATAGTGAATCGAATCGGCTTGGCGGATAATATCGATGCTATCTATTCGGACATGTGCTGAGCTACGGTATTTCTCAACCGATTGTTAGCGTTAGCCGGGGATCTACAATCGATTATTAAAATGTAAGCACGTTCGTCGGTAGTACATCATTAGTCTGGGGCTGAGCTAAAATGGCGCTTGGTGATTTTTGAATTATTTAATTTTTAATGTTATTTTAAGCTATATTGTACATAGTAACTGCTGAGGAGCTCGTGGCTAAGTAATAACAGCCGCACAGGTCGATCCGTCAGGTTAAGCTACGCTTGCCGGGGTTGGTCCGTGGATGGGTGACCATCTTTACATACCGAGACTCCTCCGCGCCTCGGAAAGCACGTTAAGCCGTTGGTTCCGGCTGTCATTCGTGGATCTTTGACAGTCGTTACGGGTCGTCAGAAGCCCAAAAGTCTGACAGCCAATCTTACCAAAGGGTATCGTGTTACCCAGTTACTGGGTTGTGGAGGTCAGATAGGCAGTAGCTCCATGTAAAATACTGGTATTCAGCTGCATCCGGTTAAACTGGAAGCCGACCCCAACAAAGTTGGGAAAAGGCTAGGCAGATTGATTTTTTGTACATAGTAACTGCTGCAGGTTTTTTTTTATAGGCTCTATGGTTAAAGTTTCTGACGAAGCGTTAGGCATTTGTTAGTATACATTTTAACCAAAATCTTTTAACTTTTAGAAAAAGCAATATTTATGATTTTTCACTTTTGTTTTGGGTGGATCTTTAAATTAGGTTTATCCATTTATCGTATCTAGATGGTCCTTTTCTTCATTTGGGCTTTTACTGGAACTGATAGTTGCGTTCCAGACTTATCATACTGGCTTTTACAACAGCGAGCTCCTAGCGTATGTTAGAACAAATTAGCGTCATTTTAGTGACCAGTTAGTATCGGCGGCTCGTGTGGGCGGAGCTTAATAGATCGGCTCTGAACGAAAGTTGTTCATTGGATGTTATCAATTCGTGAACATGTAGATTATTCCTATGATCGGCGGATATCAATGTCTGCAGCATGTTCAGTTTCGATCTCTGCTGCGGACGTAATGTTTCTAGTTAGAAATTGAGCGGATGCTATCTATGAATGATAGTTTGTTAATTGCTCTGTATGTTTAGCTAAAGCAAGCGAGGAGTTCGTAGCTAAGTAATAACAGCCACACGGGTTAGGTTAAGCTTCGCTTGCCGGGGTTGGTCCGTGGATGAGTGACCAGTGACTATCTTTACATACCGAGACTCGGAAAGCATGTTAAGCCGATGGTCCCGGCTGTCATTCGTGTATCTTTGACAGTCGTTACGGGTCGTCAGAAGCCCGAAAGTCTGACAACCAGTCTTACCAAGTGGTATCGTATTACCTAGCTGATTGTAAGAAAGGTAATGTCTAGAAACACCGGTGCCTACCGATTTGGTGTCAATCAGATACTAATACAAAAAACAAAAAGCTTTTGATACATTATAATGTTTGTTTAAAAAATAATGCCAAAGATGTTATGCAAATATTTTTAGAAAAAACAAACAGCAATATCACTAACAGTAGGTACTTTCCGCATGTAATCAAAGGCAAAAAATGGACCAGTCATGGTAGCCAACTCAAGTGATATCAAACCAATGTTCTATTATAACGGACAAAAATAATGCAATACACTTTCAATTGTTAAAGGAATTACGCAATACTCTATTAAAAGATACAACTGTTTTAAAAGATTCGTTTACTTAGATGATGTTGTGGAGTAATGAAAAAATACTCGTATAGTTGAAGTTTGAGATCGTATGCGTAGATACGATGCTTGTGCAAGTGAGCCCTGGGGCTATGCGTTGTATCTCAGTTGCGCGTGCGTCGATTACGAATCTACTAAATAGCAGAGAATGTACTGAGGTACTCATTTGGGTGATGTGTTGCGAAATTTATTGATGGAATTCATTACTATTTATTCATTTGGGATCTCCAACAAAGGGTTACAACACGTGTACAATATAAATCACAATAATAATTAAAAAAAAGGTTATTTAACGTGTGCTCCTTCAATTACAGGAGACCATAGCATGCACATATAGCTAGGTGTGAACAGGATTTCAATAAAAATAGAGAAAATAAAATGATGAATATAAAAAATAAAATAAAAATACACGTCAAGAATACAATTGCTTGGAATAGTATAATAATAATGATTACACATTTGCTAACTATTGGAAGGAAGAAACATAGTTACATACTTAGTTATTTTGCGGTAAAAAGACAGACAAACAAACAGACATCAATCATCAATCAGACATTTAAATAAACCTATTTTACAGTCCATTCAACCAATTTTGACTTTTATTCCGTAGGCATAAGGATGGCATTAAAAGCAATAAAGTGGTTACAATGTTTCAACTGTTTACTGCAGCTGCCATGTGTCATGCCACCAACGCAATAGAAGTCAAAATCGGTTGAACGGACTGTAAAAATGGTTTATTTAAATGTCTAATCTTAATTTAAATGAAGTACAAGTTGTTTTTGTATTTTGAAATGGGGAGGGTTATATCCAGGTTACAACGCTTTGACAATTCATTGTATTACCTAGAGAGAGAGTGTTTATTGAGGTTCTAAAAACTATATCAAGTTGGAGCAACATAATGGAAATACTGAGAAATAATAATAAGAATATGTGGTTGGACATCGATAGGTAATAAATATGTAAAGTGTAAGTAAAATAACAAAAATTACAAATTTAAATAAACCTGACGTTTTGAATTCCAAGCATCCCAATATGTACTAGGATTCTAATTGGCTAACAGTATGTGACACAGATTTCAAAGTGGATGTACGAACGTCTCGTTGACTAGCGAGAGAACGCAACGGACGAACAGACACTAAGCGACGGAACCATTACTGACGGTAGATTTTATTCCTAAGATTAATTAAAAGATACTGCGACGGGCCCGCCGCCGTGCAACAGTGAGAACGTTACATCTCGGACTCTGACGACCACGACGATTTCGAATAGATCGACATAGATCTCCCCGTGCAACAACTAGTCAATGCTATTTCCTTAATAAAACCAGCGATGTAATCTGTGTTTATATTAAAACGCGACCAACGAGGTGTAACAGGTGCAGCGCTAGAAAATAGCCGGAGGCAGTAAGGGTTGCGTGTGGTAGACCAGTTAACCAAGGAGACTCACTCCGACCGTTTTTGCAAATGATATACGTTTTCCATCAAGTATAGACACACGGTATTATGACGGTGATAACAGTATTTTCTATAGAATCGGAGAAAATCAGGGTCACATGAATGAAGTACTCGGAAGCGATGCGAAATACATAAACTATGCGTCTAGTGCGGATTTTGCTCATAAAACGTGTTCATACAGAATTTATTGCAAAAATGAGTTCATACATACGCCGAGGAACGAAAACATGTTTGAATTATGTATGGGCGAGTGTATAAGTTATGTTCGCGTGGGCGATCCCTATGCATAAAGATGGTATTATTTTGTCTTTTCCTGTAAGTAGTCTCCGTATGGATGCCAGTGCCCTATTCGAGTTCGTTAGCGTTATCTCTACACTTTCTAATAGAGTCGTTGGTGGTATGCGATAAAATACAGTTATTATAATTTAAAATGAAGTTAAATTACTGTCGCTATGAAAGTCGCACTGATATAAACTAGGGTAGTTTGTGAATCTTTCTTTTACTGCCACTATACTCCATTTATTATAACATTAGACAAATAACTGTTCTCACCTTGTCCTTATTTCGATGTAAACGTTTAATAAACTCCGTTATTTCACGATAAATACAAAGCACTGTAATCTATTTACCATTTACATTAAAAAAATAACTATAAAGTGCAGTAATTTCAACAATATTACAAAATAACTGTCGTTATTTAGCTGATAATTGTCTAATGTAAATGGAGTATAGGCGATGCAAATCTAAAACAAAACGAAGACGCTATCGAATACAGATGTGTTCCATACTTTATATTGCGTGAAATCGTTTTCTACGTACTTGGGTATTTACCGGAAACAAATGAAGCCCCATGTAGCGTTGATTCTAGAACGTATCTTTACTATTTAAATTATTACCCGGTCCTGAAACTATTGTAGATGTTCTTTAATAAGATGACCTGACTGATGTTATATTTACTTATTTAATGTTAATAACATATATTTACAAATTTAAAAACTGTTGCAGCCTTTAAAAGAAGAGTAAAAGATCACTACCTTTCCGCTTCGTCATAGTTGCATATTATTATGTATTTATTATTTTCCACTACATTGTAGTTCTAAGTATATATTTGAGTGATATTTATTTTGGAAGTATGTATGTAAGTATATTCTCTTATTGTATGTTTATTAGTATTTATATTAGGGTATAGCTATTTTGATTTTATGTATATTTTTTTATTTTATTTTTTTCTCTTTTACACTTACACACGTTGTCTACATCTCTATATCTACTTTCCTATCGCAGGTATGCTGGAAGAGATTTCATTAGAAATAAGCATCTCCTTTGTACGTATTTTTCTGTTCCTTTATTCTTGTCTGTTTATATGTGTGTATATAAATTGTTAAATAAATAAATAATTTTATTATCAATTTGTCTCGTAATTTTATTTTTAGTTTTAGAATTAATTTTATACTTTTTGTTGTGCCTTACAGGGTACTATTTGCACCTTAGCTTTAAATCATTGTAACACCATTAAACATTATTTGCATTCCGCAAATAAATATATGAATATGAAGATTCTACGATATATGAGTGACTACTTATATTTTGGAAGGCACCAATGTTACACATTGATAAACAATAAAGCATGTCTTTATAAATACCTGTATCAAGTTTCGAGGACAACAAGATTTACGTTATCGATATCGGGTCAAACCTGATACGGTAAACACTAGCTTTGTTTCAAAACCCACCGGAAAAAACATCGACTAAAACTGAACAACAACTTGCCGTATAGGTTCAAAAGAATGTGACTATCCTTGAGAATAACAGCTAAATCTAAACGACCTTCAGGCTGAATCCCCGTACGCTAACTTTCTCTACACATACGCGGATGTCAATATCAAGGGGAAATTTTGTCGTCCTTGACATTTCGCCGGCTGAATGATATTTTTATATAAATTTTCTCGTATTTTGTTGCAGTCTCGATCGACACTTGATAACGGAGCACGCCCAGCCGGCCGCTGCATTTCATTGCGAACTCTGTAACAGAGCTTATAGCACTCGGGTACTGCTCCTGCGACACCGTGCGCTTGCGCATACTGACATCAGAAAGTACCCCTGCGAGAACTGTCCTAAGGTGTGAATTGAATACTTGTAGATAATAATATAGAGTAGTTGAATATGGAAATTAGATTTTCATTGTAGTTTAGAAATTATTTTTTTACATCCTGAAAAAACATGGGTTTATTCAAATTTTGACTTTTCGTAACATACATTCTCATTTCTCAATTTTATATCTTATATCAGTTCAATCTACCTTGAATAATTTCTTACCAAATTGATGCCCACACAAACTCTAAATATATTTAGCGCTAAACTAATTTATAAAATCATTCTATTGTTCTATCAATCGTTTGAAGTCACATACAGAATGATGTTTGAAATAATATTGACTTTAGCACTAAATGTAATTAGCGCTTTGTGGTGCACACGGGTATTTAATGGGTCATTTTTAACTCCCTGGGTTTGATTTTAAAATTAGTGGGTCATTCACCGGTGGTATTTGTTTCACCGTTTGCGAAACCTGATGTTATTTCAGGTATTTACCGATCCTTCCAACCTCCAGCGCCACATTCGCGCGCAGCACGCGGGTGCCCGCAGCCACGCCTGTCCTGAGTGCGGGAAGACCTTCGCCACCTCCTCCGGCCTGAAGCAGCATACCCACATACACTCCAGTGTCAAGCCCTTCCAGTGCAAGGTTTGCTTTAAGGTGAGAATCTGTGATTTTATCTCCTTCAAAGTTAAGTGGATCCATAATATTATCAATCAATTTGAAACTATTGTTGAATAGAATCAATTTCTTTTATCTGCAGTTCTTTCTTTTTACGAGTTTTGGAGCTAAAATGAATAGGTCCCTATCTAAATCCATCTAGATATATAGCCAAGTGCATACAAAAATTACGTTCCTTTTACGTTTTAAATGATGGTTTCTAAAAGCCTATTATTTCTGTTTTCAGGCTTACACCCAGTTCTCCAACCTGTGCCGTCACAAGCGAATGCACGTCGCTTGCAGAGCGCTCGTTGAATGCGGAAAATGTGGCCAGTCCTTCACGTCTTACGCCTCTCTTACTAAACACAAGAGATTCTGTGACACCGCTGCAGCTGCTTCAGTCAACCTCCGAGGGCAAATGCCTCAAGGTCTACCGCAAATACCGTCACTACAAAACGTCGGAATGAATAACCCAAACAACACGAACCCGTTCTCGATGTACAGGGGACCGACCCTGCCACTGCCATACAATACATTTGCCCACTACCCGGCGCTGTTCTCTGCCGCCGCTGCTGCCGCCTGCCCACCAGAGTTCCTAAGCCCATTGCTTTTCAATGTACAAGGGGCAAGACTTACTATGGAACGTGATATGGCCATGTCAAATGCCAATTTAGTATCCAAGCAACAGGAAGGCCGCCTATCAGTAAAAAGTATGGACAGCTCAAACTCTTTAGATGATAACAAGAAGCCTAAAGATTTGGATTTCGAAAACAAAAGAGACAGCTATAGTTCAGATAGGGCTACACCCAATAAATCACATAGCCTTTATTCTAAGCAATCACCTCCTTCTGGAGAGGAAGCTTCTTCTCAACGTCGACCGTCACCAGTGATGCCACTACCTACACCGATTGCTCCATTCAGTTTCTCAAGAGATGAAATGAAGCGGAAGTCTCCGTTCCACTTCTCTCTCAAACTCAATAATAATAACATTCAGGGTAATAAGTCTCTATCGCCATTACCTAAAGACTTGTCTAAGAATTATATCGAAGACGATAAAACTTCTGAATATTCAGATGTTGAGGAAGATACGAAGAAAGATGAAGGTGATCAGCCTTTAGATCTATCAGTGTCAAGGAAACAAAACGATAAGGATTCTGAAGCGGAAAACGATGATCGTTCGTTTCGCAATTCAGTCAAGTCTTATTCACCTCCTGAAAGCCCAGCTGAGAGGAGCAAGACTCCTGAAAATGACACGACTGACGTTGATGTCGAAGGCGTAGAGCCTAAAAGGGAGGAATCGCCACCGCAGCTAGTATCACCACCTTTGGCGTTCCCCATGCCCGTTCACCCGCAGCATAGCAACTTAATCGATGCCATGTACCGACCTCGATTCCCATCGTTCCACACTTCCGAATCACTTCTGAACTCGTCGCACTCTCCTTATGTTCCGAGTCCGTTCAATTTTTTATCCCCACTTCTCGGTACTGATGGACCCGACAGGCAACAAAGCGCGTATGCCAAGTTTCAAGAGCTTAGTTCAGGGTCAGGAAAGCTACGTGATCGGTACGCTTGCAAGTTCTGTGGAAAAGTGTTCCCGCGGAGTGCGAACCTGACTCGTCACCTTCGTACGCACACTGGCGAGCAACCTTACAAGTGCAAGTACTGCGAGCGCTCGTTCTCGATCTCGTCGAATCTTCAGCGGCACGTGAGGAATATTCACAACAAGGAGCGGCCATTTCGGTGTCCCTTGTGCGAAAGATGTTTCGGACAGCAGACGAATCTCGATCGTCATTTGAAGAAGCACGAGGCGGAAGGTGGAGATTCTCCTAGCTCTGCAGATACTGAGAGGGAGGATGCGTATTTTGATGATATACGGTCGTTCATGGGTAAAGTGACGTGTTCTCCGGGAGCACGCTCTCCGGCAGCGACGCCCCCGCACGGGGCTCATGGGGCTCACGCCGCGCACGGCCCGCGCCCCTCGCTCGCTATCTCCACATAGCCCCCGGCTTACTCGCTGCCGCCACCGCCGCCGCTATGGACGCAGCCTTTTAACTAAGATACATGCTAGACCGTACAGCATGTAGACTGGAAATGGCGTAAACTTTTATGAAATAAATTATTTGGTCAACTGGTCAGCATATCCAGTGTATGTCGTTTCCAGTTAAAATGCCTCATGGTTGAAAGTATCCCGTTTCAGTGAACTGAATATTGATGTAGGATCGTTGTAAATAAGTAAGTCAGTTCAGTAGAGGAGACGTAGTAGTGCGGGTGTATATTACGTATAGTGACGCCTCTCTGACGTTCACACTGAGAGCAATATAGATAGAATACGCATTCTGCGTTCATGAAACTGTATTGATGATTAAATAAAAACTAAATTATTTCGTTTGTGCTTTAGCTTAATCAAGATACGCTGTGGCACGCGTTGTTAAACGTTTTAGGTTACACTAAAATGTATTTCAATAAAATTATTCTGGATTTGTTTGACATTAACACGTAGCTAAAACACTTTTTTTTTGTTTATTGTAAAAATGTTTTCTAACGAAATACATTATTCGAAGCGACATGACAAATCACTTTAGTATATTCATTATTATAATAAAATTAATTTAAGAATACGTGTAGATTTGTTAAGAAAAAATCGTTTTGATGATAACTTAAATATTTGTTCCTAGTTCATATCTTGTGATTTAAGGTTGACTTAAAACGTATTTTCTATTATAATAATTGTACATAACATTTTTTGTCTGTTATTGTGTAAAGTAGACTAAAAGTTAATTAATTGATGTTTAAAAAATATCAAATGCTTCGCTCAATTTGTGAGCTATTTTCAAATTCAATACGAAGGGACTTGTTTTATTTTTATTTTAAATAATATTTTTTAAACACAAATTAATTTGAGGTCAATGAAATATGGATACAGAAATATATTGGTATTTTCATTATATTTTGTAAATTATAAAAATTGGTAAAAATATTGAGGTTGTTCTTTTAGTCATTGAAAACTACCAAAGTTTTTCTATAACCCAAAATTATTCGATATTTATTTGGTTAAAAAATAAACGCAATATAATCCAGTAATTATTGGCATCGTTAGTTATTTGCGTCTTTAGAAAATCAATTAATAAAATAATATTTTGTTAGATTTGTTATTTACACGATTGTTGTACATAGGAGTTTGCGATACACAAAATGCATATCATGTGTTTTATATTAAATCGAGGCTCAAAGATTTTAGCGATACTTATTACAATAGTAATAAGGATCCTATAAAAGTTAAATGTATCTTTAGAAAATGTAATATAAATATAAGAAATAACTTCGTAAGATTTTCTGCAGAGTAATTTCGATCACGTTGTTATTCTTTGCCCATCGTCTAGGTATAGTTAATGCCACAGTTTTATGAGATCCTTTGTCTTTGAGACTTCGATCACGAGCAGAAATTTAAAAAAAGTTTAAAACGTCTTTTGTCAGTCACAACCTCCTTGCATGGAACTTCACGTATTATATAAGGGCCAGTACACACATGTATCATAGGTTTTGAAGCTTGTATCTTTGGATCGTGTATTATAATGGAAATGAATGCAATACTTGTAAAGTAAGATATTTGTAATCATATCACTCGGAGGCACTAGTTCGATAAGGTTTTAACGTCACACAATAAAGTTGTATGTTAAGTACACTTGTACCTATTTAATTTCAAGTTCAATTAAAAAATATTAAATATTGTAAACGCATTGAAAAATAAAACAATACAATACAAATGATGTTATGTCCATTTGAAACTCTCTAACCCACCATCACAAATAATCCTCAAGAAATGACGGAGACAATTAGAACTTACTAAATAAAGTAAAAATTTACTGCTGGTGTCGTAAGAAAGCTGGGTTGGGAACAATATGGCTAGATAATACTGACGATGACAAGGCTTATACTGAACCTCATAAGACTGACACCTTAGGCCCAGTAAACAGTCTCACGGGGTCCGCTAGGACCGATGCCTGCCAGAGTTCCGGGTTTGTCCGAAAGGGATACCGTGGCCCTGGCACACAGGCAACTGAAGGAACACGGGTGGCTTTTAGTCAGTAAAAGTCTGACACCTCCCGCTCCACCCAGAGCGGGAGAAGTGTTTTGATAATTTTCACCCAAAAAATAAAAACCTAGGCCCAGTAAACAGTGAGCCTGACGGGTGTATCCCACTATTTCCATGGAAATACAAAATAGAAAAAGTGGGACCAGCGCTTTTTACAAATTACATCCCATTATTTCTATTGCGACAAAAAAACGCAGTTATGTTATTTGAAAAGTTTACCACTTTTAATGAATAGATTAAAATTAAAACACGACTTCTCGGTATTAAAAAAAAAAAATGGAGAACAAATTAATAGTTTCTATGTGCACGCGTTTTTTTTTGTCGCAGCCGACAGCAATAGAAATAATGGGACAATCAGTCTGAATCAGGCCCAGTATTTCTATCAATAGAAATACTTAATAGAAATAATGGGATACATCCAGCCTGACGCTGACGATTTCAGAAGAAAGCCTAGTAGGTAGTATGACTGACATCAGTAAACCAAATGTAGTTGTTGCATCTAAACAAGCTGAGAAGGCGTTGAACAACGAATCAGCAGAAAAAGTTATAATAAGTAAAGTAGTCAAGACAACTTAAACATACACAAATAAAACACCAGTGACTCATTTTTATAGAGAAACTCCAGTCTTGCAAGCTACATGCCGACGTAATAACGACACTCGAATTACACAAATATGTAATAAAGTTTGCTCGTGATGGCCCCTGCCAACTGAACCTAATGTTAGAATTCCCACGTATTCACTTAATTACTGCAAGATGGCGGTGACACGATTCTAAATATCATCACGTTACTCTTGATACAAGAGATAACTCAGTTGTGGAGGACATTTCACATTAGTCATCGTAGAGAATGCTTGTTGGATTTCGTAAATGTCTTCTGTAGAAGTAGGGGTTATAGAGTTATGAGGAACAGGGTGTAAAGTTCACTTATCTTTTATTGAAAAAGGAGGATCCTCCGACCAGACGGGTGTCGTGTCAGTAGTAGCAGCGTTAGGGCAGGGCGCGGTTGGGTGACCGCCTAAGGGCTCCAGGCATGAAGGGGCGCCGAAGGCCCTACATGTCTGGTTTTCTGTCTCGTCCTTCCATTGAGAATATTGGTCACTATACTTGTAATGGTAGCGAGTAGGGAAAGGAGTTTTTCTACGCTTAAGCTGATGAAAACCGATCTGCGATCGACAATATCTCAATCGAGATTGGTAACTTTGCCAGTCGAAAATAAAATTGCAGAAAAGTTAAGACTTCGATGCCTTAATAAGAGAGTGTGCCGATAGTCTAGAAAATAATTTTTAAATTGAATAAGGTTGTTTTTTTTTTTTGTGATTTGGAGAGTAGAAAGACGGTGCCATAGAAACCTCACCCAGGGCACCGGTAATGCTAAAACCGGCACTGCGTGTCAGGTGGGCAACTGCCCGACAGTTGATGTCGTTGTATATTATGCTAGTCGCGCGGTAAACTCTGATTGCGCGATGCAGGATTTGTGACGTCAGGTCTTTGTTGCGTAGTTCTCATGTGGCGTTGTAGTTGGCGCCACAGGGTTATCCAATGCTAGCTAACTAAAAGTCTAAGAAATATATTATTATAGCATTAAAGTAAAAGGAAAAGTCATAAGCCCCCCATTGATTCTGATCAATCCTAATAAAAATCACTACAGTAGATAGGTACTGTAGAGGAATTGGTGATCGGGGAACTAAATGATCGCTACATCTAATGGTCTAATTATTAAGTAATGCTATAATAATTTCGAGAAATGGATTGATGTGGAGGAAGAAGATGCTGCTGGCAGTGTTGGCAAAAATCCCTTTAATCTCTCGGATGCTGGTAATTACAGAAACAATTAAAAAGCCATTTTGTTTTGCGTGGATCCACGTTCCGTATACGAAGGGTTAAAATTGTTTTTAAGTATACCTAACAAGGTGGAGGGAAGTTGAGGATGTGTTGAACTTTTCCTTACCATAAATTCATATTCATACCCGCCAGTAAGTTTGGTAGCGATAACGAAGCTGATTGCTATAATATCTACTGTCCTAACGGTTTTCAAATACGAGCGGCTATCGTCATACTAAATCCAGGGAATGCTGAGCCTATTAATTATTACAAAGTAATGTCAAGCTGGTTTTTCTTTTAACAATAATTAGTGTTTTTGTAAAATCCCCTATAATTTTAAGTTAAAACCCTGTGGTCTTTGTAAAAACCCTGTTCTACAATCACGTGATTGCCTTGTTTACTGTTTGTCTATGATTATTTCAAGCTTCTTTTGATAGATGGCGCTGTCTATAGTTCTATTTAGAATAATAAACGGAAATTTATCTTTGTTTTAGTCGTTTTCCTAAATACATCTTTTGGAGCAGAAATACTTTCATCTCCTTTTTTTACATAGCCCGTTTATTCTCCTAAAACTTGAAGTTCTGAAGTCACTTAAACGATTATATAATAGGTAGAGCAGTAACAACCAGTTTATTTATTAATTAAAATTAACTTTCAAAATATGTTGTTACGCAAACAGAATACCTACATGAGTTTATTTAAATGTCAATTACTAAACACACTAGTGTTTACTATGAAGCATGAACCATAGTTAAATTGTTACATGGACAACACTCATAGGTTATTTTAAATGCCTCAATTAATTGCGAATCCACCAATGATTACTTGTGTCTAATGTAAGATCGTGAGTTTAAAAGGACACGCCGCCAAAGAACCAATCAGAGGAGTCTTCCAATGTTTACTAACTCGTGATTGGCGAAGACTTCATCAAAACATTTCATATTATATGTTCGATTGTAACCACTGACCTACAAACTGTAAACTTTACGTGCGGTTACAAAACAAACTTTAAAAGCGATAGCCATCGAACACTTACGAAAATACTGTAACAAGTCAAGTTTCCCTCACAATAGCAGGTTCAAAACGACAATTGTGCAAGTCGAAAGTACCATTCGAAAGTACACATCGTCCTTGGAACTGATCAGTCAATAAAAACTCGCTAGTTTGCAATCGATCCTCAATGAAATGTCAAAAATTAGTTCACTGGCGCAAGGGTCAACAAAAAAGCTTGACCTTTTGGGAGATTTTAATCACTCATTATTATATAAGTGATAACCTCGAGCGAGCGGCGTTATCAGTGAAAGCAAGGACGGAACAAGGACGCAGATAGCGCAATTACACTTATTATCGAGCGGCCGGTTTGTGCGCACGCGCAGCCGCCTTGGTACCCTATAATAGAGGATTAAGTGGGCGATTGAGTTCGGTCCCTGACACGCCTCATTGTCTAGGATAAGAAGTTAAGAACTGGCGCACCTTGGGCGAGTTACGTTCATCTCCTATATCTTAATTATCTTATATAGATTTAATTAATTGATATTGTGAAACAAATTAATTGAAATAAACACATTGGTAATCCAGTGAAATCTTACCTCTTAAGCTAAGATTCACTCAAGGTCACTGGCATATATCTGCGTCTTAACGCAGATATTATGCCAGTGAACTTGAGTGGTTAGCTTGCGTGTTCTGTACTGAGCTCACGCAACGCATCATACGTTCAGTCAGTAATAGGTCTCGCCCATCCAGGAGCGCTGTTCCAAATAAGACGCATTATTAATTTATTATATATAAAACAAAATGTATTTTAATAAAATACGAATACTAAAAGATCAATAGTTAAATTATCTTTAAAAAGGTGAAGGTTTCAGAAAAATATGCTTGATAGATTTTGCGTGATTCTCAGTTTTTTATCCGTGTTAGATATAACTTTATAAATTTATTTCACTATAAAATATAAGCATAATCTAAAATATATTCATATATTAAGTTATTAATAAAATGCTCTTATTTAATATATATTTTTTCCAAATCAATAACACTACTTGTTTAGACGTGATCTTCAGTAAAAAAAAAAAATTAAGTATAAAATCATTAAAGGTCGGTTATCCTCGCCTTAAAAGTTGAAATTCTCTCAATCTTAATAAACAGTGAACATAAATAAAATAGTGATGTGACCACGCTGCATTTACTTCGCGTACATTCTCAATAAGGTCTTGCTCGCTAGGAATCTCGCGACACTATCGCGACATGTAGTCACTGCGCTGCCCACTCTATGTGCTAGGGTCGGGTTACATGGAACGGAGGAATAAAAAAAACTATTTTAGGATATTGAAAAAGTTATAGTGAATTTGTCTTGAGCATCATAGTACATAATATTTCATCATCTCCTCGTTATCTGGTACGTAGGATCGTCAGTGTCGTGGAAGATCGTGCAAACAAGATGAAAATGAGTACGTTAGTTAGCATATGAAAAGTTTATGAGCTTCTTACTGCAGATTGAAATTGAAATTATGAGTCAAAGTCAAAGTCAAATAATTTATTTCAAATATGCACGTAAAATGCACTTTTGAACGTCAAATATTACAAAAATAGTTAATTGATTCTAGTTGCCCTTTCCAAAAGATAGTTATGTGTATGGAGAAGAATGGGCAAGAAACTCCATACTTACTCTTTTAAAATGTTAACAATAGTTTGTATACATTAATTAATAATTATAGGTGAAGACGATGAACCTGGAATAAAAATTACTTACCTACCACAATTGGTAAAAATAATGAAAAGTGAAGTAATGACAGAAAAATTAATAAATGCGATAGATACATGGTGCTCACATATTAACAAACATTGTATATGATTTTCCTAAAAAATTAACATATAATAAGTCAGTGTGTGAGTTAAATTATATTAATCACAGAAAATAAAATGAATATCATAAAAATTATAAATTATACAGTTAAATTAGCAACCAGTTTGATTTTGTCTAGACTCTAAATTGTCCTATGGTAATGAATGATTATGATAATCATAATAATATCATAGCCATATCATATTATTATATATAAAATATGATTTAAGACCCGTAGTATACAGAATACAAAAACAAGAGTTGTTTTGTTATTTTTAGTTTCTTTTCGTAAAATTAATTTTGCCGTGACTACAGTTACGTTTGCCTTCAGTTTGTAAATATCTAAGTTGTAATCTGTGGAAAATGTAGTGGGTAGTATATTTTTTAATACACTACTATTTGTTAACCCTTCCAAAAAAAAAAAAAAACCTCGTCGCAATCGAAAAAATTGAAATTTAAGTGTTTTTATTAAAGCTTTTTGTGGTGAATACCACAAAGACCGTGTATATTCATATTATTATTGATAGGTAGTGCTATAACAAAACTATACGGATATAAAATAACGTTTAGTTTACGACCCCACAAACCTATAAATAACATTTTCAATTCCAAGAAATCAAAGCGACACTAAAATATAGGTACCTAACTGCCTACGTTTATCTAAGTATTACGCCCACATTTGATTTCCATGTAAAACCACGCTATCGAGTTGACACCGCGGCCATTGTCCGTCCTTCCCGCACAAGGCGCCACGGTGTCCCGTTTTACACAATCGTGGGTACACCCTACACGAGAAATCTGTCTTATTAGCTGGCCCTTGCAAATGTCATAGTGGTCTAGTGGCCCTTACTAAATGCAACATGTGATATATTGCACAAATTCTTGATGGTAATGCTGAAATATTTGGTCGTTATCAACTTTTATAGATCTCATCTTGGGTGAGCAATTTCGGTCTAGTGTGTCAATTAGAAACTGAGTTGTGACGCCTATTTATAGGTCTTTTTATTAGAGCATCATTCCTAGAAAAGGTAGGTATAGAATGGACAATAATTTTTGAGTTCAACGTGTCTGGGTGGTCACAAGACTTAAGTGATCTTGTCTCTGGCTTTGAATTTATTAGGCCTATAGTATGACGGCGCGGGACATTAAAACAATTGAACAGTTAGCAGCTAGGCAGCTACAAAATATTTTACACTATATTCTGCTATGTCAATACAAATTGCTGTATTGTTTCAATGTTCATACTTCAATACAACTTCGATTGCTGCAATTAAATCTGGACTGGTTTTTTATATATTTTTTCTGAACCGCTGGTCATTAGTACGGCTATAAATCTCTCTTCTGTCCGTTCGTCGTCGTTAAGAACTTCATTAACTTTTCGATGACATGAGTTTTTCAATTGAAATCATGAGAATGGGAACTCGAAATATTTTAATATCGAGATTGCGATGTGACAAACCGTCAGGAAATCGATTCGGCTTATTATGAACTGCTGCAAGTTTTCGGGCAAAGTTGTAATGTTGCTCGTTGTCAGTATTACAAAGCGCCTAAAGTTCAAAATGAGAAGTGCAAGAAAAAATAGTCCAAATTAAAGTGTACCAGGCAGCTCTTAATTTAAATGAGTTGACAATTATTTGCCGCCACTCATACGTTTAATTTTATTATGAGAACTGCGGTAATTCCGTGAAATCAATGAGTGACAATATTATAAAAATAGAACAGGTAAATACTTGTATTAATTGGTCAGCCACTGATTACTGATACAAGAGTCTCCACCCACTTCGTTGATATAAATCAGAAATGATAATTTTACGAGCCACATCCGTTTGAATGATATCTGGGTAGTTATGACTTATGAATTATGACGTATGGTCGGGAACTTTGCGGATGTCGGAGTTAGGATCGCGCTACATATCGTATGTTATGTATTAAGGCTATTATTATCTTGGGCAAGGCCCGATTGATTAATCTAATAAACAGTATCATTGGTTATTAGATCCTGTTTGGGTATTTAAATCACATCCTTGAAAACATATAAGCGTCACCTTGAAATACGAATTGAGGGTTTTCATTTCAAAGGATGATGCCACGAAATGTATAGACGCTGGTACTCGCCCCAATAGGAATACATGCTATATAATTATAAAGGTATTAAGATGTAGTACAAGAATTGCAATGGCCTTATTCTTGATCTTTTGTCTGATCGGAGTAATACCGGGTGGAAGTTGAGACGAGGCAGGAAAGCTACCTTAACGGTTGTAGTTAAATAAAAACGTTCTTAGGAGACTGTCCTTAACTTATTGAGTAATTTTTAACACAGTTTTTTTTTTTAAATTATTTGTGTACACACAAAATACTTGCCAGGACAATATATTAACGTAGAAGAGCACCAAGGTACTGCTTATTTCAACATAAATTTCTTCCAGCAGACCTGCGAGAGGAAAGTTGGATAAGAAATGTAGACTAGAAAATGGAGACTAGAATGGTTGATACAGTCAGCTAAAAAAACGTTAATTATTTTAATGATGCCAATCGGTGCAGTTTCATATAAGAATTAGAAGACACTAGAAAAGTTACAAAAGGTAAAACACTTTTCCCATACTTACTTTTCGTTAGTACTGATCATTCATCTTATCCACGATCTTTGACTACGTTTGCTACTTATTATTAAATGAATGGCATGTAGAAAAATATAAATAAAAAAAAACTTATTTTGGTATTGCTAAAACTGACATGTTTGGTACATTATAACGCTGAACGGACAAGGATTTGGAATTGGGCGCTATAGTAACTTAGATGTATTATATAATATGTCTATTGGAGGAGGGTACCAAAATAGGCATCATCTTATCCACGATCTTTGAAGACGTTTGCTACTTATTATTAAATTAATGGCGTGTAGACAAATATATTAAAAAAAAAAAAAAAAACTTATTTCGGTATTGCTAAAACTGACATGTTTGGCACATTATAACGCTGAACGGGCAAGGATTTAGAATTTGGCGCTATAGTAACTTAGATGTATTATATAATATGTCTATTGGAGGAGGGTACCAAAATAGGCATCATCCTTTGTTTAGTATTTCTTCTTCTTCTTTTCGTATCGATGGTACCCAGTTATTATATTGTTTGAGCCCAATAGATGGCCAAGTTAATTGCGGCATCAGTGGCGTTCATTAGGTCTTCTTTAGTGCAAGTAAACGGACACTTAGGACACTCCAGCTAGTGGGACATGGTCTGATCAGAAACACCGCACTCGCACTGGGTGGGATGGGACAGTAATCCCCCACTTCGACAGATTGTGTTTGCAGCGGCTTACCTGGGTACGCAATCGATTGAGAGCTTTCCATATAGTAATTAATTTGTATATTATACACAAAATCACGTTTGTCTGTATCTTGGTAAGTTGAGACGTTTTTGTATTTAGGGGTTTGTACATGCGTAAGGATGCTTATAAAGTAGGAGAATCTACCGCACAAAAACTATATAACATAATAACAGAATTGTAAAGTATAGGAAATAAAGGCATTTTTTTTTTAAACTATATATTTAATTTAAAAGAGTGTTCATGGAGTTTCTTGCCCGATCCTCTCTATAGGTACCTACACTTTGGAATGGGCATGTAGCTTCATTTTTCTTACTGACCGACTCCTTGACAGTTCAAAAGTGCAAAGCATGTAAATGGTTTAATTGAAATAAATGATTTGAGTTTATATGTCGTATAAGAACTGGGGAGCTCGTGGCTAAGTAATAACAGACGCACGGGTTGATCCGACAGGTTAAGCTACGCTTGCCGGGGTTGGTCCGTGGATGGGTGACCATCTTTACATACCGAGACTCCTCCGTGCCTCGGAAAGCACGTTAAGCCGTTTGCCCCGGCTGTCATTCGTGGATCTTTGACAGTCGTTACGGGTCGTCAGAAGCCCAAAAGTCTGACAGCCAGTCTTACCAAGGGGTATCGTGTTACCCAGTTACTGAGTTGTAGAGGTCAGATAGGCAGTCGATCCATGTAAAATACTGGTATTCAGCGGCATCCGGTTAGACTGGAAGCCGACCCCAACATAGTTGGGAAAAGGCTAGGCAGATTGATGTCGTATAAGAACTGTCCATGAGAGTTCCAACCAATTGGAAATGTAATGAACTATAAGAACACAAAATTAAATTAAACCTTTTGGACACAGACAAACGCTCAGAAAAATAGTGAGTTGCAAAACATAGAGCTTATTTTGATTTTATCTCAATCAAAATCAGAAAGTGCCAAAAAAATATATATGTCGTTTAATAACAGTCCGTCATCTGAGACTTCCATCTTTATCACTAAATGTTGATAATATGTTGGGTGTCTATAAGTGTTATCATAATCATCATCATCATTTCAGCCGAAAGACATCCACTGCTGGACATAGGCCTCCCCCAAGCACCGCCACCTCGACCGGTTCCGTGCTTCCCGCATCCAGCGGATTCCTGCGGCTTTCACAAAGTCAATAAGTGTTATATATAAGTATTAATGTTATGCAATGTTAAAAAGCACGATGGGGTTGGCGTATCTATTAAGATAATAACCCCTAAACGAATAAAGAGAAAAAAAATACACTCAAACCTTTTGGACACAGACAAAAGCTCAGAAAAATGGTGAGTTGAAAAACATAGAGCTTATTTTGATACAGTGGTGCCGATTCCCTTGTTCACAAACTAAACTAAATTTAAGTTCAGTGCAGCTTTTTCTTTCTATTTCATTAAGAAAAGGACAGGAGATAAATTTTTATTTAGTCCTGTCAAATTAATCAGCGCCTATCACTACTCCATACAAGTTTAGACGTGATTAAAACTTACCTACTAAAATTACGTCAAGCGCTGATTAATTTGACAGGACTAAACAAAAATTTATCTTCTGTCCTTTTCTTAATGAAATAGAAAGAAAAAAGATGCACTGAACTTAAATTTAGTTTAGTTTGTGAATAAGGGAATAAGGCACTAATATCTAAATCCATATATGCTTGGCGTAGCTAAACTATCGTCATATTTATACTAATAGCTATCTGAAGAGTGAAAGGAACACAGCCTATCTACTGATTATCCGCCCGCGCGTTTGTATACCTAATTGAAATGATGGAATTAGTGTACCGACTGCAGTGTAGTGGGCGTTAGCCAACTGATTACTGCATTTGTCTCCGAGAGGCTGTGGCACTTCCTATTGGTATCGTGTAATTCTATTTGCAACGGGATAATTATGAGACAGGCATATCATTTCATCAACAGTTATTACTACTCATTCGAATGTTAAAGGTGAAGTGAAATAGAAACGTCAGATGGTCTAGATAAAGCGAGTTCTTCAAAAGTTTCTTTAATTTAAGCTAAAGTTGACTATTACTGCAATTTTTAAACGTTGCCCCACATTAGGAATTTCTCCTGTATTGTGGGTGCGTTTACAAACATTTAATCTCAAATCCACAAACAGCCAGCCTTGGAACAACTACTTGTAGGTCATACAAATATTTGTTCCGTGCGGGAATCGAACCCGCGACACGCAGCGCAACAGTCAATCGCTTAACCACTATGCCAACCGTGCCGTTAAATATTGTTATAAAATCTTAAAATGATAATAAATTATGTACCTACAAGTATATAAAAAGGGAGGCGAAGAATCAAAGGGCATCAAAGAATTCTTCCGCATCGCTGTCATAAGCAAAAACTTAAAAGGCTCGCACCATTGCCACGTTGTATGGCAAATATGGCAATAGCCTATTTTTTTGGCCAGCCTTCTGGTCACGTGAAGAGTCGACCATCAGCTTGGCGCTGTCTCGAAAAACGTAAGTGGGAGTATAAGCTAAAAACTAACTTAAGCTAAAGTTTGGATTGGATGGAAGTTTGACTTCCAATTACCATTCCACTTGATCATCATGCTCCAGCAGCTTCCTTTTCTTTTGCATCAACTAAACCTATTGGACCATAGCTCATATCATAAAAAATATGTCAGGTGATCGTTTAACGCCATGCCATGCATGAAGGCTCTGTCAATGTTCATCAGAAAAAAGGTCATTAGATTGTTTTATTTTTAACTTTCTGTATTTTCTCACGCCCTGGTGGACAGTCTCATACTCGAGGGCTACTTTTCATACACATCATTACCTAAACCAACGACACTTCTCTCAGAAACAGCCGCGGATGTACTCGTTTCGTAAGTACAACAGTTCATAACGGATAATATAATTAGCTAATTAAATATTCTGTCACACGTTTTTTTTATTTTTTTATTTAAAGAGGGATTTAATTTACATAGATTATGCCACCCTCATCGTTACAAATCGACTTTACATACTACTACTACTTAAAATTCCAATACCTCTACGAATAATTCCAATGTTTACGAGCCTGTACAGCATCCTGGCTGCTTCCGAAGCAGGAGCAGCAAGGATGCTGTTACATACCCCAGTCTCGCACATATTATTAAATACCACTAACAAATCTAGTCTTTCCGGTTCGTTTCGGACACACTCCATAATTATATGATAAACATCTTCAATTAAGTTGCATTCTACACAATTCCCCCTGATTCAATTCACCCTGATGGACGGTCTCATACTCGAAGGCAGGTTTCATATACATCATTACCTAAACCAACGACACTTCTCTCAGAAACGACCACGGATGTACTCGTTTCGTAAGTACAACAGTTCATACCGGATATTAATTAGCTAATTAAATATTCTGTCCCACGTTAATGACACGTAAAAAACATGGAGAACACATGAGACGTACACAGCGACCATTTTAACTTGACACCCGGTGGAATACGGAACTAAATGAAAATGGGCAAAAAGTGGAGCGTTGAGCGCCATTTTGAGGGGTCAGGGTAAACTGGGCACTTGGTACACAATCGACTAAGTTTGACAGTACCGTGATGGATCGTGCGTGCTGAACTGATTATATCTTCATCTCGTCATACATACGCGGGAACGAGGTGGGGCTAGGTGACCGTCTTGATACGTAACTTTGTATGTTTAGTTTTAAGGACATTTAATAAGTAATTAAGCATGCTCATTAATTTTGTTGTAAACTTGTGGCTTGTGGTTGTGTGTGGTTGATGCTTGAAGCTTTTTTAATTGCCTAATTGAATTCGTTAAGACAGGTTTAACGGCTATGATGTAATTTTAGGGAAGCATTATTATTCCCTTTATTACATTTCTTCTTCTTCAATCGGTCCCTCATTAGTGAGGATCGTGGTCACTGGACCCCTTTAAGCAGACAATCTGCCTCCATCGACTCTGGTCCAACGTTGTCATCACCATTGATGACGTAGCTTCTTTTACTTGGTCGGACCCTCGTGTTGGCGACCAGCCTCTTGCTCTTTTTCCCTCCGTATTGCCAACAATGACCAGCTTTTCAAGGTTGCTATCTCCCTTTCGCATTATGTGGCCGAAATAGGGCAAAATACGCTGTAAGCAAACTGTAGACAATCGGGTCTTTATGACAAGTTGGGAAAGGACAAAATTTGTGCGTTTGGCTGTCCATGGTATTCGGAGCACCACATTTCGAATGCGTCTATCACCAGCACCACATTTCGAATGCGTCTATCCTCGGTCTTTCTCTTGCTCGGATTGTCCACGTCTCAACTTCATACAAGAAATTCGTAATATTACATTTACGTGAGTATTAATAACATTTTTTAATATTTATATAAAAAAATAAAAAATTGGCCCATCGGCATCAGAATTAGGGTCCACGCTGTAAGGGCATTATTATTATTATTATAGACCATTGTAGTCTGAACAAATAAAGATAAATAAATAAATTAAATAAATTATAATGTTGAGCAGTAGACAATGTTAAGAGCGGTTAAATATGAAAACGATGGTATAAGATTATTTTTTGACGTGAAAACGTCTAATAAATCGATGAACGCCGGCTGCATGCACGAAAAAGGATGACTCATTGTCCCGTTACGCTCATTGTCCCGTTACGCTCATTCTCCCGTTACGCTCATTGTCCCGTTACGCTCATTGTACGGATGAACGCCGGCTGCATGCACGAAAAAGGATGACTCATTGTCCTGTTACGCTCATTGTCCGGTTACGCTAATTGTCCCATTACTCTCATATTCCCGTTACGCTCATATTCCCGTTATGCTCATTGTACGCTTGCGCCGCATCAATGTTTTGTTATGACGTTGTCACGTTAAACTATCGTCCGTAAACCATCTTTACAGACAACCAATTTTTTAAGAAATATCTCATCATATATGTTATCCTTCGGCTTAGTCATCATCTCCCTGCCCTTGTTCCATATTACTTGTGGTCAGCGCAACACGTTTTCTCTTTCCATTCTCCCCTGTCAACCGTCACGCTATCATTCACTCCCTTCTCTTTCATATCATTCCTCACACAATCCATACATCTTTTCTTTCGCCTTCCTCTCCGTCTCCATCCATCAACATTTATATTTATCACTCTTTTACGAGTAGTCTCATGTGTTTCCTCCTTCCTCATCACATGCCCATACTAAGTCAAACGACTTCCTTTCAACTTTTCTGTTCCTGGCATTACTTTCAAACTTCCCCTTATATACTGATTTCTGACTTTATCCATTTTTGTCACTCCACACATCCATCTCAACATCTTCATCTCCGCTTCATGCAATCTTTTTTGATCCGTCTTATTCACGGCCCAGTATTCCGATCCATACAGTACGACAGGCCTCCTTCGGCTTCCCATCCTTCGGCTCAGTGCTTACCGCTTTTCTGATTCACCCTGTATCAAAATATACTGAGATACGAACGATCTCAGATTATGTCTTCACGCCAAAGATTTTTTACAATACACAGCTAAGACTCGGAAAAGAATAAGACTAATAAAACAATTTATTCGATATGTTTCCGCTACATCATTAACACCGACTCATCGGTATACCAGTCCGTAATTCCATTAACGGTTAGCAAAACGGCGACACTCTCGTGACGAACACTTAGCTTTGCGGAGATCCTGAATACTGAGCAAATAACTAACATTACTCTACAAGCTACTCTATATCACTACTATTCAATAATATCTTAATAATAAAGAAACTAAAGAATTTCTTAAGATATGCCATAACTTAGATCTGATATACGAAGAATGTTATTATAAAGGAAACCATCGAGGTTTTACTATTTCTGTGTATGGAGGTCACACTATTAAAGGATAATCTGATGATTTTCTAGGCCAGTGTAGCCAGTTATACCTTCAATATTTTCACAAAAAGTATAAAATGTTAAATTTTTCGTATTTTTTTTCCATCGCTCTTTTAACTAACACTATGGACTCTCTCTGAAATAAAAGTTTTCTAATCTATTTATTAAGACTCAAGCTTATCAATAAACTATGATGTGACTTTATCTATGAATCTGGATTTCCAGAAAATTTTGACTAAATCCCTATTAAGGCAATCTTCAGTAGCTCGACACAGTCAACAGATAAATTAGTATTAACTTATGTGGTTAAAGAGAAAACATTCACACCAAGAAAAGAGCACAAATACGAGTAATCATGATTGTTTGTTCGTTTTTTTATAGAACGCCCGTGGACAGGGGGCTACGGCCGGCGCGTGCGCTGGTGTTGCAAATACTTCATCTAATTGTGCTATCGCTCCATTTTCTAGTGTTGTGGCTAATAGAACGCATTTATTATAATTATCTGGTTATATTATTACGAGGAAGAGCAGAATTTACAAGATACGACGTAAAATATCGCCATAAATTAAATATTCATGTTGTTACTAGTAAATTCATGTCCATGTTGCTCCGTGCCTCGAAGAGCATGTTAAGCCGTTGGTCCCGGCTGTCATTTGTGGATCTTCGACAGTCGTTACGGGTCGTCAGAAGCCCAAAAGTCTGACAGCCAGTCTTACCAAGGGGTATCGTGTTACCCAGTTACTGGGTTGTGGAGGTCAGATAGGCAGTCGCTCCATATAAAATACTGGTTATATTCAGCTGTATCCGGTTAGACTGGAAGCCGACCCCAACATAGTTGGGAAAAGGCTAGGCAGATTTGTTGTTACACTAGTAAATAATATGACCATAGTGAAGGGATGTTTTTGATGATGGCAATAAGCCGCTAGTTAGATCATACGAGTGCTCATTGAGAAACTCATGTTCAGCGATATGTTTTTTAAATAAAGTCAAAGTCAAAGTCAAATTATTTATTTCAAATAGGCACATCAAATTTACTTTTGAACGGCAAAATTACAGAAATAATTAATTGGTTCTAGTTCCCCCTTCCAAAAGGTAGATTCGTATGGAGAAGAATGGGCAAGAAACTCCATACTTTCTCAATATTTTGTATAAGTACATTAATTAATATGTGAAGACGATGTACCTAGAATAAAATTACTATACCACAATAGGTAAAAAGAATGAAAAGTGTAGTAACGACAGACAAATTAATTATTGTGATTGTTGTGTTTTCATGGTGCTCACATATTTAAAAACTATTAAAAGTACATGATTTTCCTAAATTCTTTACATAATTTATTATAAGTCAGGTACACACCTGACTTATAATATTATGTAAAAATAAATAAATTTTATTTTCTGTGATTAATATAGTTTAACCCACACGGGTTATACTATATTAATCACAGAAAATAAAATTAATATCATAAAAATTATAGGATAATATTTTTGTGTTCACCAAAAATCTTAAGGTACTTCTATGTATGCATTTCTAAAATTTTATTCTTCCTCGAAAAATACTGATCGTGCACCAAATATTAAAGGTTAGGTTAGGTTAGGTTATATTTTGGTGCACATTCAGTATATTTGGTGGAACACAGGCAAAATTAGGTAAATGAAATGGGAGTACTTTTAAATACAATTGAAGTACTTTTAAATACCATCCAAAATTATACAATTAAATTAGCAACCAGTTTGATTTTGTCTAGACTCTAAATTGTCCTTTGGAGCAGAACCAGCATATTTCCTAGAATTCTTATCTTGGATATAATACAATCTGTAAATGGTAATATTATTATACTAAATCAAGAGCTTAAATTGTGCGCAGCCCTGTCATGATTCATAAAGAATTGGTTCTGCCGGCAATAAAATGACATAACAACGGACGAAATCTCGATCGGTAAATCTTTTGTATGTATATTATAGTAACCGTACCACACGTAACTAAGATTCCTTACCGACAAAACTCACGTGAAACAAGAGCAATTGGTCAGGAAACAGAGACCGTTACGAATGGCGGTCGATACGGAAACACATCGATCGATATAACATCGATATCGTACACACGCACATCTCTAGCAGGGCGCGGTACTGTTGCAACGACACGCGAACTCGTGTGTCTCAGATATAGCATGGTCACTATGATACAAGCTAAGTATCAAATCGCAACGTAATCGATATTTATGCACGCACTTCACTAGTGCCGCTATAACACGAGCCCGTCCATCTTATTAAGTCACTGCTGCACACTAGTTCACAATTTATCGATACACAATGTAATTGATATTGTTTAGCGCACAAACATCACTAGTATTAGCCTAGGCGCGGCGGTGTTGCGACACGCGAACCCTCATGTCTCGTAGTTTAGTTCGGCCGCTGTTTGATGCAAGTGTACTATGTATCGATACGTAATAAGATCGATATTGTTGCACGCACATCACTGGTGGTACTGGTGGTTGGGCGCGGCACTGTCGCAACGGCACGCGAACTCGTGTGCCCTGTATCTGGGCTCTTGTTAATGTCATAGTATTTGATCTAAGTTACCCTAACTTCTATTATAATTACTTTTCTATCTATTAATTAATCTTTCGATACGTATGATATTAAAGATTGCCATATCTTCAAAATCTACATTGTTTTTTGTTCATTAATAAAAAATGTCTCTATTTTACAAAATGGTGGTAATGGTATGTTTACTGGATACTGAAAGTCTGTCAGCGTGGACAATGAATTCATATTTATGTGTATGTTAATACCGAAATCGGTAATCCTGTCAAACCACTTACTTAGTTACTTAAAACTAGATTCAAGCCATTTGATTGGTTGAGACTAGTTTTAAGTAATGCTTGAGTATTGAGTGACGTTCTATAATACGGGACTTAGACTGATAATTTACAGACTGATTGTCACTAAATAACACTAAATCGCTCTAAAATAGCAGCCTAAACCAATCCAAAATCAAAATCAAAATATTTTCATTCACATAACACACGAGTACTTATGAAACGTCAGAAGCTAGGGGCACGATTCCAATTGGTCGTTTTCTATAGAGGAGAGCCGGCAAGAAACTCTAACGATACTCTTTTAAAAATAATTGGCTCTTACAATATTTTGAAATAACAGTGTTAATAGGTATGGGAGGACCGTGTAGGCCTTTCAACAAGTACCAGGTACTTAACAAAATAGAAAATGGTCAACAAAACTAGTCTTAATAGACTAGATTTCAACGTTCACACATTTACAAAATAGAAAAATGAAAACCTGTTAAAACCAAATGACATTATTAGTTTAAATAGGTTTTAATTTTTATTTAATACATTAAATTTCCTCAGCATTGAATGCTCCAACAGAATCGCGTATTACAAACTGACCTAATCTCCGCAATCCGCATGACGTGTCGCCCGCGATCTTATTTGTAGCATGTGCCGTGTCGCGACCACTGCACACTGCGCCATTGTGTGCTATGGACCTAAGGGGCTAAGGCAACGGCTTTCCTGGAGTCATAGTAAGGTAAACAAGTAATACGACGGGAAACAGACGGAGGACTGTGAGGATTACTCTTTTCAGATATTGTGTTTAGATCACACAGATGAAAAACGATTGAGGACTCATATACAAAAGAAAAGTTTAAAAGCAAATTATTTAATAGTACAAAAAGTCCGACTGCAAAAACACATAATTGAAAAGTCAGAAACAAGCATTATAATCTATAGAATTTTGGTATCTTTAACTTTTGCTGTAGCTTTTGTTGTCCTCGCCTGTTTTACAAAAAAAATCTATAGAATTATAATGCTTGTTCATCTCTTTTCAGTTATGTGTTTTTGCAGTCGTGTTTTTTGTATTATTAAATATATTTTGTTTTTTCCAAGCTTTTTAGTTTTGTTACCTACTCCTGTCACTACTCCATACAAGTTTAGACGTGATTATAAATTTGCCGACTAAAATTACGTCAAAATACGTCCAGTGCTGATTAATTTGACAGGACTAAACTAAAATTTATCTTCTGTCCTTTTCTTAATGAAATAGAAAGAAAAAGATGGACTGAACTTAAATTTAGTTTAGTTTGTGAACAAGGGAATCGGCACCAATGTCAAGGAATCACGAACCTGCCGTGAGCAAACGTGGTGATCAATGCTTGTGTATGTGAAGAGTCTTTTACCCTGCAAAGGGATTGGATAACCAGCCTTATTTATGTTCCCGCTGTTGCGACACAGGGCTGCAATCTACCACGCGGGTTGGTCACCATGTCTTCGAATTTTTGATTCTAGGACATGCCGGTTTCATCACAATGATTTCCTTCACGGTTTTATTTATTTATTTAGGATCTCCAACGAAAGATGCACACAATACATGACACATAAATCAAGGGCAACATCAGTACTAAGCAGGTGTACTCCTTCACTTATAGGAGACCAAAGCATGCAGAATATCGACGCGAAAAAGTGGAAACGTAGTAACCCACAAAATGAAAAATGTTCACCAGACCCGAAAAACGTTTGAGATTTCAGAAAAAAAAAAAAAAAAAAAAAAAAAAAACCGGAATCTAAAATTTTCAAAATGATTAATTGGTGTAAATGCTAAATGATGAAAAATGCAATTTTTTACGCTATTTACAGCAAAGTTTCGGTGGTCCCTTAAAAAAATAGGGTTGTTTTAAAACGCTGTACAAAATTTTCTATTAGTCCTAGAGTTACGGGAGTCGAACCATTCGACGCAGAATTTTTTTATGATTCCGAATCTGCAATTTAAAAAAAAAATACTTGGGTGCGGGTTACTACGTTTCCGCTTTTTTGCGTCGATATAGTTAACAACTAAGCTAACAAAATTAACTTATTAATAATAAGTAACTTATTGAAAAATGAATAAAATTTTAAAGGACATAAAAAAAGTTAATATAACATTGAGAGATACTTAAATTAAATCTATTATACACTTTTTATATTTAGACAGAGACTCGCAGATGTCTTGGCACAGCGACGTGATGACCGAGGTTCGTTGTTGAGCCAGGGATGTAAAATAAGTTGTATGTGTTATGCCTAGGAATCCGAGTCGGAATTTTAATCTCTAATGAGCCCAAAAGTTCACTGCAATCTATCGTTCCACTCAATACTTTGTGAAGGATGAGGCAGTCAGAGCAGTAGTGATGTTATAGAGGTATGAAGAACAGGGTGTAAAGTTCACTCATACTCTATTGTAAAGGGTGGATCCTCCGACCAGACGGGAGTTGTGTCTGCTGGGCAACTGCCCGACGGTTGATGTCGGGATGTTGTATAATATGTATATGCTAGTCGCGCGGTAAACTCTGATTGCGCGATGCAGGATTTGTGACGTCAGGTCTTTGATGCGTAGTTCGCATGTGGCGATGTAAATACCGCCACAATGTAATTATTTACATAAAGTAAAGCATCTGTCTAGGTTCTAACCCACGACCTACAACTCGTAAGCCGTTACCACTAGGCCACGACTGCTCTGGCAGAGGGTTCTCTGCCTTTTCGCCGAAAATTGTTTGCCAGATTTTCACTTGCCAACTAACGTTTCGCAGAATTTTATTTCGCCGAATAATCATTTGCCAACTTATCATATATTTTGTTTTATTTCCCAACCTCACAGTTACCAACTGTACGTTTGGTCTGCTTTTCATAATGACACTTTTTTAAATGCCAACTTTCAAGTAGCAGAATGTTTTAGTTTGTTCCTTTTACAAAAGCGATTAGCTACTTGCACTTCGCCGGCCGCTACCGCTGTCATACTCTAACCTAACCTAACCTATCGTAATATAGCTCTGCATTGCTGCCTATTTAAAGGTTTAATGTTATTTTTGAGATTCTTAAATAAAAAATATATGTAAAAATTACACTGACAAAACGTCATTGGTCTAATAGTTGCGTGGCCTAGTGAAATGTACAAATGATATATTTCCCAAACGTTTTGTGTCACTATAATAATCGGTTTTACAATAATTTTACCAAATGAAACGTTGTCATACAAAAATTTGCTAATCGTTAGTTGTCAAAGTGAAACATCGGCGAAACGTTGGTTGGCAAGTGATAATCTGCCAAACAATTTTCGGCGAAAAGGCAGGATACCCTGGCAGAGGGACTGGTATTTTTATTATTATGGAGTAATCTTCTCATCAAGGCATCATCATCAATGTGTTACACTTTTTACTAAGCTTCCTTCCTTGCATTACGTATTGCTGCGATACTGATTGCGGCGGATTGTGTCATTCTGCAATAAAAATCATACTGACTCACTTGCAAGACCACAAACCAGGGTCGATACAGTTTACGGTGCAATAAATTAGATCATAAAAAAAAACAATTAAACTTTTATCTCGAGTTGTATAAATTTTACCTTCGTCATAGGGATTTTTTGGGTAGTAGTAAAGTAATATTCGTATAGTATATTTTTGTAAAGAATGTGGCCCATGTCAATGAACATAACCTTACAAAGTGGACTTAAATGATAAATTATTTATTTTCTGTCAGTAGTTTTGTACAAACACTTTTATATGTAAATCATATTTTAGACTATATGAGGTCGGCGTTTCCTATCTGACTACTTTGAAAGAAAGGCCAAAACAAACACAGAGGTCTCAGTCTCTTTTAAAGCTCAGACATAATCTTCGTCAGATCATGCGAAGACCATGTAGATTGGTGTCTGAACTGGTCTTTGGAGGAAAGAACCACACAGATTGAGTTGACCTGTCCAGTCAGTGCACGCATTTGTCAGTAATCGTACAGCTCAACTCAGAACTTCAACGACTCGACGAACAATACCAAAGGAAGGACATTTGGATTGGCCGCATAAATTACTCAAACTGCCAGACTGTGATTAAAAGTAACTGAAAAAAAAATAAAACAAAAAACAATGTCCCACATATTCTTCACATTCAAAATAATTAAAATAATGTTTTACTATTATATTAATTGCTATCAATCCATAGCTTAATGTTGTTTTGCAGTCGTGTGCAGTAGTTTCTGAGAGGCTTCAAAGAGAACTTTAGAAATAGTCAATACAAGGACTGCTCTATAAGCTAAGGTAACAAAGCTTGTACTAAGCTGTTCACTGTAAGGAGCTTCTAGCTTTTTTCCAAAGTATCAATGTCTAAATGTCGGCTCAAGTCTCAGAAGTCTTTTAAAGGTGCTGTCAGCTCCACCCTTAATGATATCATGCCTTATATCATTACCATTGACAATCGTAAAATGTATGTATTTATTGTGGCTATCTTTGTAATTTACCATATTTGTCAACAATTTATGTTCTGATACAATTCCGTTTCGAAGAAAATGTGTCATTGTAGTGAATATAGGCGTTAGGCTGGCGATCTGTCACTACTTAAGATTGAATAATAATGATTTATCAGCTTTATGATAACTGCATAACTGTTGACCCAAACTTGGTTGAAATTTTACCAGACATCATAAGACCTTTTCATATTAACCAGAAGGATTAGTCCTAAGAGTATTGTTTGAACTTTAAATTCCGCAACCCCCAATAAAGTTAGTAAAGTAATGTTGGCGGTTGGTTGGTTCAACAAATCAGAAACGTAGTCTTCACTTGATGTTTTTTTTTTTACTTGAAAGTTAAACACTTCAATGAACGGCTAGATTACATACAGATCAGGGATGTTGCGAATATTCGCATCCGCATCCGCAAATGCGGAGCTTCCACATAGATTTGGACATCTGCATCCGGATCCGCATTCGCAATAATCAATGTGGATGTTCATGAGGATGCGGATGTAATATAAGATGCGACAAGAAAGTCAGGAAATACCAGAATATGGTAGCACTGAAGCTGTACCCAAGAAAGAATTACTTTCTTACCGCACTAAAAAAAGAGTCAATGTAGATGAAAATCCTCTTAAATGGTGGAGTGTTCATCGAGAGGAATTTAAGATATTATCACCGATAGCACGAAGATTTTTATCCACTCCACCAGGCAGTGTTCCTAGCGAACAATTATTTAGCAGCGCGGGTTTAATTTACGAACCTCTGCATAACCGCCTTGAATCAGAAAAGGCGGCAATATTAGTCTTTATTAAGTATAATGCTCCCATTTCAACTTCAGTTACTTACATTGTACTTAATACAAATTAACATTAATAAAAATGTAAATAAATCCTTTATCATTGTTTTAATTCTTCATTCATATACTATATTTTTATAAGATCTTAAACATCCGCATCCGCTTACGCGGATGTGAGCCTTCAAAAGTCCGCATCCTCATTCACATCCGCGGATGGGAAAAAATCCCTGATACAGATTTGACATACGGACATAGTCATACGGCTATACATACCCGCTTATTTATCTAGCATTGCATATGTAAGCGAGGCACACTTTTTATGCCTGGAGACTTTTATTTAGTTTAAGTTTTGTTTTTTTTTTTTTAAGATTTCATTGTATTTTCTGGTATATTGGTGTGTGTTAGCTGACATAGGGCAAAAAAATAATTTACTGTTCTATGTCTCGTAATCTTAATTACTTTGCTTATCAAATATTGTATAGAATCAAGTTTTTCTATCTGAACAGACAGCTGTGCTGCTGGGGAGTTTGTTGCTGCACTTCTTTTTCCCAGCTAAAGCTAAGGAAGTGGTGAAGGGCGTGCGTTTTGGGGGACTGTCTTATATAATTTTTGAAGTTCGAAAAGTGCTGATTTTTAGCCTAATTTGAATAAATGACTTTTGAATTTGAATTTTGAGATGCAGAGTGGCGATTAGGTTATAACGTTATTTATTTATTTATTTAAACTTCTCACACACAATAAGGTACAAAGGCGGACTTAATGCCATAGGCATTCTCTACCAGTCAACCAAAATTTAAAACCACGTATTCTACATTATGTATTTTAAACATACACAATTAAAATAATTAATAACAAGTAACATTCTAGCTTGGGACCTCTTTTTCCTTTTAGTACCTATTTAGCAACATTATACTTTTTTAAATCTTTATTAATATAAAGAGGGTTTGATCAGTATGACCATGTCACCCTCATAGGGGCATTCTATGTCTATCTGCGCTTAATACCTAGGTATACAATTTTTTATACATTTTTGGCTGTCCTGGACAAGGGAGCAGCCAAGATACTCTTATACATGCCAACATCATTAGAATTAAAATCATTTTCTGTTAAATAGTTACTCCTCTCAACCCCGTTCCGGACACATTCCGCTAAAATATGAGTGGTATCCTCTACCTTATCACACTCAAAAAAATTGGGCGAATCAGTCTTTCTCATTAAAAAGGCGAAGCTATTCAATGGTATATGTCCCGAACGTAGTCTGAAAGCAGTCACAATCTCATTTCGATGCATATCTGTACCCACAAACCAAGAAAGGCAGGAAAGGGTATGTTGAATGGTTCTATACCAAATTCCCTTATTTAGTGACCTCTAATCAAAGTATTCTTTCCATAATTAAACACTGGTTACGAACTCGATACGAGAGGTCACTAAATATGGGAAAACATTCAACAGATATACCTTAAAGTTTGTGCTGAATTGTTGATCGCACGTGTCTAGTGCCTGGTTTATTTCGTGCCAATTTTTACGATTGGTATGTATTTTGTTTGAAACATTCAATTTCTGAGTAAAAATTTATTTTTATTTTAGTGCAGGTTGTTTCACTTCCACTTAACGCACGCGTATACGTCATAAATGGCGCTAACTATCGTCAAACCGTTGTTTTACAAAATTATACCCTTGACGTTCGTTAAAAAAATAAAAATAACGATTACACTAACAGGTGTCATACCCACTGGTTAACGTCATTTTATTCTTTACAATTGAACTTTGACGATCGGTTTTTATGCGGTGAAACATCGCTTTGTATTTAACGAGCGTTTAACTTCATATGTAATCGTTATTATTTTACGTACGTATGTTACGTTAACGAACTGTTTGAAACAACCGGCCTTTAATATTTTAACATACTGATAAGATCTTGTAATAACCGCTGTATTATTGAATGTGATAATGTAATCGCCACTCTGCAAGTCAGTAACTTAACGAAACAAAATTAAGCCAAAACTCAGCGTTTACTAATACCTCCTAAAAAGAAGAGGAATCTTCCTCCAACCATCACATTGCAGTCTAACCATAAACTTTATGCAATAATCAAAGAATGAGTGTCTGAGTTAGGTCGATTCTACATATTTTCAAACCCTTATTAGTCTGAGGATACATTACAAAATTTCCGAGACGAACACTCGGCCTAATTAGTGGGTGGCCATAGAAAAAAACGCATTCTCCTGGAATTGTAACGGAAGCGAGTTGACACATTTTTTGTGTTCCGTAAGACGAATAAGAAAACGGTGGTGCTGTGAGCTTCGATTCATTACTCTCTTTATGGCGTCAATTTAGTCGAGTTAAATCATTTTAGTAATCAATTCAGAATATTGAAGGCACTTTTTGAGATTATTTGGCATTAAAACTCTGCAATTCTCTGCCTTCGCACATCACCCCCCCCCCCCCCCCGTTTTGATCCTCTCAGAGGTAGTCAGATAGGAAATGTCGACTCCATCTAGCTTATTTTTTATATTTTGTGTAAAAGAGATTCCGGTATCCTTTTTACAGAATAAAAGATTTCATTTTACTCCCCCCCGCCCATAATAGAAGTAGTAATAAACCAGCAGAACTCTTTCCACCAAAAAGATTCTAACTTAACAGTTTTTTGCCCAGTATCGCTCGCTGCAAAAAAACGTACCGCACCTCTGCGCACGCGGCTAAAGATGTTATCGAGTCAATTAGTGCAGTTGACTGTTTAATTGCATTGTAATTAAAGGCTATATTCGCTCGGCTAATCAGCAGGCTTTCGCTCTATATGGTAGGGACGTTGTGGGCTTGGGAATTGGTCACATTGCTAGCTGAGATCGCGGGCTTTATGGTGTGTGAAAGTTTTGTTAAAAGAGAGCGATTTGTGGATGCATTTTGTGCGTTAGGTATTTTTTGTGTCTAAGGAATGTTATGTCTTATTGTAGTTAATAAATAGGCCCTGGTACTTCGCCATTAATTAGAACTCTGGTTAAGTAAGGAATTGAAATCTTACCGCAATCTAAAACTTATTTAGTTTTATTGAACCCCTGAAAATAAAGTTTAAATTATCACAGTTATTATCCAGTTACCTAAATCGAATCTGAGATTTTTTGGTACTACGAGTACCTATGTAATTTGCCGCGGGCAAAAGCTATTTACATATATATATATATATATCAAGCTTTTGCCCGCGGCTCCGTCCGCGTGGATGTCGGTTATCGCGTAAAAAAGTAGCCTATGTTCTCCGTATCTCAGGCTATATCTCTGCCAAATTTCATGACAATTGGTTCAGAGGTTTAGGCATGAGAACGTAACAGACAGATAGACTGAGTTACTTTCACATTTAGTACACATAGATGAGCCTATAATGCTCCCACTGTTGGGACACAGACCTCCTCTTTCTGTGTGAGGAAGTGGGAGGTAATCTACAAAGCGGACCCAGTACGGGACGGTATAACGAGTAAGTAGCAGAAACTAAGTCGCCGTAGCACTTCTCGTATGTCTAACCGCTCATTAGCGAAAACGAAAGTACTCAACCCGCTCTCACCGCGACCACGACCATACCCACTAAAAAAAACTAAACATATAAAGGCGGCGGTACAATTTTTTCTAGCCAGATTCCCTGATTGTGGAACGATTCCAGCGATCATGTTTCGTCACTTGGATGAGAACTCAGCGGTCATCGAGACCCAGACGTATAAGGATCCTAACACAGTCATAAGCCATGTTGAGACCAGGAATGCACATTCACTTGTTTTTAGCGTATTAGTAAGTTAACGATAGTAATACTTAAGATTCAGACGTGTTTTCTGCGATGTATTTTTGTTGGGAAATAGAGAAATCTTGGAAATACCGTGAAGGGTGGTCGCAAGTTATTCAAAAAGTGGGTTTGAGCTTATGCACCGAAATTGTATGGGATGTCAGTAGAAAGGAGAGAACTCAATAATTATAACTCAGCTCTAGAAAAAAAAAAAAACGTCTTGACTTGGATATTTTTGCGGGATTTTGTGTTTTATAACACATAATTTGCCACGTTGTATGGCAATGCTTAGCCTATAGCCAAGGTAAAAGCCAGCCCTTGGGTGACGGGAAGTGTCAACCAGCCTTTTGAAGATTTCATTGAACAAAACCTGAGCACTGGGACCCCCACCACGGCCCCAGGGTTTCAACCCCAAACGGCTCGAAAATATAGTTACCTATAAGGTTACTATACTTTCGTTGCTTGAGGTTTTCAACAGCCGTAGAAGCAGCGCCAGCACAGTACGCCGAGCCAGGAAGATGGGATGGCGCAGGAGTATCGACATACGGTGCGTCCCACACTAAAGGCCTACCCATTACCCAAGGCCTATTTTATAATTACTTAGCACATAAGTAATTATAAAATATACAATCTAATTACCCGCAAAAAAAAAAATCGACGTAGAGGTCACAGTATCAATGTAAATAACTTTAATATCGATTAGTTTGTACACAGTCTTATTTGTCAGGTGTATAATGGCAGCAGAAACATAAACGATTAGGTCAAAAGCAACGTTTTTCAAGCACTAACCATATTTTGAGCATTTAACTTTGCAATGTGCGCTATGTAGAAGATGTCACAACTTGAACCACGACAATGCTGGCTGCTACCACGGAAAGAACATTCTGAATTCAAAAATTTCTTCGAACCAATTCATTAGATATACATTGCGGTTTTTCTACAAGAATCAAGATGTGATGGCTCAATAAAACCGGTAATGGAATATAGATTTGAAAATTTGTCGTAAAATCGGTACTAAGTTGAGCAGACTGAATGGATTCTAATTGGGTAAAGCGACGGTGGACGTGCGTTACTCACTCGATGTTTACGAGTTCTTGTTAAACTCTACAGATACACTGATTGATGGATTAAACGTACTTGTAGGTAGAATTTAGGAAAACGATCGTTAAATTGTCTATAAAGTATTAGTGTTTATCTACTAAGTAATTTTATAGACGCAATATTTATAAATATAGTAAATTACTAGAAGATTAACGTGGTTATAACAATTTGCATATTTACTCGGAGTTAAGTTAATAGCTAGTAGTTATAACGTTTTAAAACGTTTTAGGCAATAACGGTTCCGCAGCTATCTAATAGTGATCTACATAGTTTAAAGTCTAGAAGCCCTGGCCTTGGAAATAATGTGTGTTTCATGACCATTTATGGGAACAACATTGTTTTAATTAACTTTTAGTTTTACGCGTTAATTTTACGGTCTTGACCTAAAATATAGGTCACCGTGTAAACATAATTTTAGGTAGGTATCCGTATAATTTATAGTATAAAATTGTTATTAATTTGTCTAAAATTGTATTTTACTTTTTAATAGACTAATATTAATTAAATATTTGCATGCCATCACTGCATGTCGGTAAGTAAGTAAGATTTTATTTGTTTAAACATGGTGTACATGATACATATATTACATGCAAGATAATAAGAGATAGGTACATAAAAGTTCTAACATGTTTAGCCGCATATCGTAACGTACAAATTGGTAGGAAGAGATGGTGCATAAACCGTGATAATATTCATCAAAATTACATTAAAGACTTAGGCACTTATTAAATCATCATTATTCATTAAAGAATATGTATCATTACAATTCAGTAAGCATATTTTTAGATAAAATATGAATTACTGTCATTAAAATTTCAATTCCAAATTACAATAATTCCACAAAATACAATAGTTCACAATAACATGTCAATAAAATAAAATATAACATCGTCATCTCAAAAACTAGGAAAAATTGTCCTCTTTCATGAACTCTCCTATACTGTAATATGCTCTGTCAGTTAGTAAACTCTTCAATTTACTTTTAAGGGTCCGTGCACGAAAAAAACTCTCTTTTGGCAATTTCTTATCTAATTGTGAGAAAACTTGAAATAATCGAAACATTAAGTCTGTGTAACTATAAGAGTACAGTTTTCATGGTGCTAAACCATTCGTGTCAGTCACAGCAGCTTTTAATAGTTTCATCATTTTTGTGCTCTTCAAAATATAGTTTATTTCGCCATGGATTTACTTAATGAAGATATTGTATAATCATTAAATAAATTTTTGATTATATTTCAAGGATAGCTGAAGACTAATTTGTGATTTTTAAATTTCTTGATATGATTTGCTAAATAATAGGAAAAATATATATTACTGACGAGGTTTAAAACAAAAAAAGGTTTTTTCAATATTATTTTTCTGCTATATTTTGTATGGAAGTTGAAAAAAGTGGTTCCGCCACATGCAAGTAGACCATATAATGATGTTGATGATATTTTTTAATGTTCAAAATCAAAAGTAGTTTCTTGTAGAATGATGATCAAATGTCAGTCTCGCGTCATTTTTCGGAATACTTGTTGCAAATATTAGTGATTTACCGTGAATACTTAATTTATTTGAAAAATCCCTTTCAGCCACATGCAAAACAAAGAACACGACTTTTCAAATCTCAAATAGTTTTGTTTAAATTATGTTTCCCTTTCTCACAACCAATGAACAAAATTGATCAAAATCAGTCGATTTCGTGCACGGCCTCTATGATTTGGGTAATTTATTAAAGATGGTCGGACCCATGCAAAAATGCCGGAATTTGTCTTTGCACTGAGTTTTATAATGTAAAATCTTTTCTATCCATGACATTTTATGCAAATAAATGATTTTGATTTGATTTGAAAAAGATGAGGATTTATCAAACAAAAAAAAAAAACATTTTTGGCTTTTTTTTTTTGGCTTTGTCTTTTGGCTTTTATGATTTGCAAACAATCTTTAAACAGGGTCCTATACAAAAAATTAGATAGAAGAATTGTTTTATTGCAACAGAAACATGTGCATATTAAAAAGATTTGAGCTTTTTACGAACTGTGATCATTATATATTCTCATTTCGAAGTTCTCATTGCATGTCGACGATTTGATGATCATAATATTCACCTCTCACAATCTTACCGTCACCGTAAATGATAAATGATTTTATTTCTGTAAGTAGGTTTTTACAAACAATTTTACACGTCAATCATATTTTAAAACTAGATGAGGTCGGCATTTCGTATCTGACTACTCTTAGAAGAAAGACCTAAACAAACTCGGAGGTCACAGTCTCTTTTAAAGTCCAGACATAATCTTGGTCAAATCATGTGAAGACCATGTAGATTGGTGTCTGAAATGGTTTTTTGAAGAAAGAACCACACAGATTGAGTGGACCTGTCCATTCAGTGCACGCATTTGTTAGTAATCGTGCAGTTAAACTCAGAACATAAGGAGCTTAACGATTAAGGAACTCTTTTCTGATCCAATATCAGTGCTTCATCATCATCATCATTTCAGCCGAAAGACGTCCACTGCTGGACATAGGCCTCCCCCAAAAGGGGGGAATTTGCCATAATCGCCACGCTTGTCAGGCGGGTTGGCGATCGCAGTATGGTATTAAAAATGTATAGAGAACGCTGCTGCCCATTCTCTAGTAAGTCCCTTAGTCGACTTTTACGACACCCACGGGAGGAAATGGGGTGGCGCTATTCTTTACGTCCGGCACCACACGGTACCACGGTACCACGATATCAGTGCTTAAACAGAGTAAAATAATTACAAGTCTCTAAGTCTACGGTTTAAGCAAAGACTGAGTCATAATCGATAAAGATTACCACTATTTCATAACCGAACAGCAATTAACGCCGTATTTATTGAATCACTTTCCTTATCTGCAGAATTATTCGATTACGAAGTAATTAGCAACACAAATACTGAGAGAAGTTTATCAATATGTATGCGACGGGCTCCTATATAACGAGGTGTAGTTTGGGACCTGGAGACTAAAATTACTCGTTTTGTGCGATATTGGTAGTCAAATAAAATACTAAAATTTAATCAAATTACTCTGAGAGTAATTTAAATGTAAAGGTAGCCTCAAAACTGATAATGATGGCAATGATTTCTATAATTAGGAAATAGATTTTTTTAATAATTAGGTATGGTAGTGAGAATAACAAACAAATCCTTTACGGTCCAGGCCGCTCGTTTGTGAAATGCATTGCCAGATCCAATAAAACGCGCGCAATTGTTGACTGTGTTTAAAAGACTCGTGAAGGAACATTACTTGTCGTTGTGATTTTTTTATCGTTGTTAGCTGTGATAATATATACACTTCATTTATTTTCTTTGCTTATATAGTTAGAATGTATGTATCTATGTATCTATTATATAGCATATATCTGTGTATCTATTATAGGATATTGTACTGTTATACTTTTTATTTGCACCAATGACCACCCCATTTTATGTCCAGAAATTCACTATCCATGCCAAGGTTGCCTGGAAGAGATCGCAGTATGCGATAAGGCCGCCCATTGTATATTTTATAGTGTATAAGTTTTCCTTTTCTTTTGTAATGTGTAATCTGATGTACAATAAAGTATAATTATGTGAATAAATAAATAATATAAACTTTTATGGTAGATATATCATGCAGATCCTGATTTAGAAGCTAACTTTAACGTTGGTGAAAATACTAAATGGTTTAAGTATCTTCAACCGAATAAATTAGTAAATTCTTTTTAATTATTTTCTGATTACGTACCCGAGCTCCTAATCACAGTGAAAAAACCGGATCCAAACGAAAACATTGCAAGAAGTACGGGAGTTAATGAGAGACGCCTTAGTGCACAAGAAAAAATTCTTGCGCTTGTGGGTCATTGGATAAGGCAACGCCAAGTGCGCTGCAAAACTCACCTTCCATACACAGAAACATTAATATTACATTAAAACACACGTTCCCGCGTAATACAAGCTGCATGTGTCAAATTGAATTATACGACAGTCACACGCAGTGACGTTTACAATAGATACGTTAATTGGTTGTGACTCAGGTACGCCAGCATCGCCGTCTGTACCTCGCGTTCCACGGGATAACTTACTATTATTACCATGATTCATTTACTTCGATTGTTATCTTGTTAATGACTTAATTTTATTTGTCTTAGAATTCTTTGTTGGCAGTGATATACTTTTATTTGTTAATCGTAACATTTTTCGCATTATCTCTATAGCCATATTTTATTTCGCACGCTATAATCAGGTGTGTGATGTCACATGTGATCTATGTTTGTAATGGATACCATAAGTTGAACGATTTATCTACATTATGATGCCTTTGCTGAATTGTAAGGTGTTGAGATATACGTAAAAACAGTTCAAACTTGGGCATTGAAATGTTTTGAAGTTCTATTGATCGTGTCTTTTATTCCTTTTTGGTTGGATTTTACATCAGGATTTACTGGAAAGGGTGGCAGATTATCACTAGTCTTTTACATAGAGGGATAAAGAGATGCTGTATTGGTTTTGTTTTTATAGCTTCAGGCGCCATCTGCTATGTTTGGCATCTACATATACAGGCATGGCGACGTAACATGAATGCATCTTACTCTTTGATAATTTATTACAATTTATAGTCGATTATGTAGCTGCTATGATCCTACCTTCATTGTAAAAAGTTACAACTGCCTTAAGTAATACATTAAGATCTAACTTTATTGCTTTCTTTTCTTTACTTGTTGTGTGAATGTGTTTGACTTGGTCTTATAGCTTGACAAATAATGGCATCTTTTAATTTTGATCTGAATTATGGTTTTGTCCATGATTAACTACCACAATAACTTTTTTTTTGTTCCGGGGTGGAAAATCCTCATGGATTTCCTCCGCCCTGGGGCGGGCGGAGAGGTCTGTCAGACTCTTACTGATTAAAAACCACCCCGGTGTTTCATCTCACATCTACGCCGGGGGTCACGGGAACGAACATACTTCCGCAACCCCCGACTGGTCGCCCGCCGCGGCGAGCCTCTCTTCAGGTCGAGGGGGGAGTGAGGTGTTTGACTTCCCCCGCGACGTCTCAGAGGGGTGCGCGTGGAACTCTACGAGCCGCTACCTCGGGTCCGATATATGGAGGGCGATGGACGTCCCCGAGTCCGTCCCCTGGACCCATTTAGGGGGGCTGGAAGAGGGCGTTGTCCACCCTCCGCCGACGCCCGGTGCGCCTGCTGCGGGTCGGGTGAGTGAACGAGATCTCCCTCTTCCGATCTGCAGCCTCCTTCTGCGAAATTACTGTCTCGCAGAAGGAAACCACCGCGTCCCAGGTCTAATCGGTGCCAACCATCGAGCGAGCGACGGCCGGCAGCGACAGGTCACTGCCTACTCCAGAGATGAGGGCACGGCTGCGGCCAGCGTATGCCGCACCGTGTCCTTCCGACAGTCGACGCAGTGATGACACCGGGCGTCCGGTTCCCTGTGTATGCGACACAGGTACTTCCCGAAGCAACCATGCCCCGAGAGCTCCTGCGTCACTCGAAACGACAGGGAGCCGTGCCTCCTCCCGAGCCAAAGGTCGAGCACCGGCCGGACCGCCTCGATTGTGCCGAGGCGGTCCGGCGGTCCGTGCGGTAGGGCGTGAAAGCCTGTCCCGCCATTCCGCCACCAGGAACTCGCGAAGCTGTGACCGACGCAGCTCCACATGTCGCTGCATCAGCCACTCGCCCCGCGTCCTCGCTTCCTCGTGCCACCGATACAATGACGCGAGTACTTTCGCCTCCAGGTACCACAATAACCTAACCTAACTTAAACAATTAACAAAATAAACTAAAATATGGCGTCCGAAAATTCCTCCGCATCGCTGTCAAATGGTAAAGTACCCAAGAGCAATGGTTAACCTCTGGCCAGCAGAAAAGCCAGCCCTTGGGTCACGGGAAGTGTGAACCAGCCCTTTGGAAATTTTATTGAACAAAACATGAGCGCTAGGACCACGGCCCAAGGGTTTCAACCTCAAACGGCTCAAAAATATAGTTAATGATAAGGTTACTTTACTTTCGCCGCTTGAGGTTTTCATGAAATGAAATCGTGTATTCTCTAAATAGGATATCGGAATTACTTTTACACGTCATTTTTGACGTGACAACGTCTAATAAATCGATGAACGCCGGCTGCATGCACGAAAAAGGATGACTCATTGTCCCGTTACGCTCATTGTCTCGTTACGCTCATTGTACGCTTGCGCCGCATCAATGTTTTGTTATGACGTTGTCACGTTAAACTATCATACGTAAACCAACTTTACAGACAACCAATATTTTTTTTTTAATAGGATATAATCGAAATTTCCTATCTGATTACCTCTGAGAAGAAATAGCGAAACAATCTCAGGGTTCAAAGTCTTTTTTAAAGTCCAGACATAATCTTGGTCAGATCATGTGAGGACCATGTAGATCCATGTCTGAAATAGTCTTTTGAGGAAAGAACCACACAATTTTGAGTGGACCTGTCCAGTCAGTGCAAGCCAGTATTTGTACAGCTCAACTCAGGATTTATGGAGCTCAACGACTCGACCGTAGCCGCAGCAGCGACGCCAGCACAGTACGCCGAGCCAGGAAGATGGGATTACCACCACAATTATTTGTAATTCATATGGCGTTACGTTCTGTAATTCTTATTGTGTTACGTTCTGTAATACTTTATGTTCTTTTCTCATTCCTCTATTTCATTCACCTGTATGTAAATGTGGTATCTCCTAACTTCTACCCAACATCATTAAAATCGAAAGTACCTACATTACCTGCCTCAGAAAGCGGAGACAACTGAAACAAAATAATAAATACTAGTTTATCTAACTAAGTGGTCTATTGAATTGAAACATTGCGAAAACGAGCCTTATTGCGATACGAAAATACAAATTGTGTTTGATACGTAAGACCAGGGGGGTGGCGGGGTAACGGGAGGGGGCAGAGATTCAAAGGAGCGTGTGCCTTTAATTTAGCGTGGACGTCGCTGCCTGTTCAACCAGTTCCGTTACAAAAGCAGTAGGGATCTCAGGTTTTGTTACACAAAACTTAGGTATAGACATCTTAAGTTTGTTGAGAGACCTAGTTGCGTTTGTTAGGAAGTGGTTGTAGTGATTATGTCGTCAGTTCTCTTCGTCGTAAATAAGAGCTAGTCGATGTTTTTCTGGGGTTGGATCTAGTATCGTTTGGCAGGATTTGGGGGGGTAAAAGGTGTTAAAGCTGGTAGGGGTTGGGATTATAACGGTACCACTCTTATTATAAAAAAGTATGCCATTTGCGTCATGTGTCACTGTCATTCCATTTCGCTTTCCTTACCCGTGGTCCCTGCCGTAGTCCCTGGAAAGTACCACGGGTATTTTTTTAACCCGTGGTCCCCCACGAGAAACACAATGCTGCCGAATTAAAATGATAGTCCCTCCCTTAGTCCCAAGAAGGCACCGTCCTTCCAAAAAATACAATGTTGCCGAATTAAAATTGTACCTAAGTCAAGTCATAATACAATCAAAGGCATTGTTCATAATTAAATAATATAAATAAAGAATCACATCATGAAAAAATCAAGAAAATATTTGTAACATACACAAATTTCTTCAATAAAAACCTTGGAGTGTCATCTCTTCAGTCTTATTTGATAGTTTAAATTATCGCAGTTGGTCCAAGGCATGACCTAATGCAATTCCACCACCACACATTTTAATTCGGCAACATTGTTTTACTCGGAGGGAGAACCGGTAAAAAAAATACCCGTGGTACCTTCCAGGGACTACGGGAGGGACCACGGGTAAGGAACGCCATTTCATTCATTCGTTTCGAATGTTTTGTTGTTTTATTTGTTTTTTTTTGTTTTATCAACCCAGAAATCCTGCTCAGAAGAAACTTAGTATACCTCCGCTGATCGTATGTGTGTAAAAAAGATAATGTTACTACTGTTACTGAGAGAACTTACGATGCAAGAGCTGCGAGATGCGATCTCGGGCACCCCGATTGGGGGTGCCTTAAGTCTTATAGTTTTTTAATCGTGTTTAAATGCTTTTTTAGGGGATGATGTATTTCTGTTGCCGCTATAACAACAATCACAAAAAAACATAATAAACTAAATATTTAAGGGGGCTCCCATACAACAGACATGATTTTTTGCCGTTTTTATAGATAATGGTACGGAATCCTTCGTGCGAGAGTCCGACTCGCACTTGGCCTTTTTTTAAATCATTGAGACCCGTGATGCGGGGCTAACGACTACGCCTTAAAAGCAACTTTAAAGTGTTTTGAGGTTAGGTTACAATCATTTGTTTTTCGAAAGAATGGTGCGTTACCTTTTCACGGGAGTGGTGCCAGGAGAGAGGGAACACCCCCCTCCCATCCCCTCCTCCTGCCAAACGATACTAGATTTTTACCTTTTTCTGAAACGTAGTTTTAGAAAGGAATCAATCTGCCTAGCCTTTTCCCAACTATGTTGGTCAAAGTCAAAGTCAAAGTCAAATAATTTATTTCAAATAGGCACGAAGATGCACTTTTGAACGTCAAAAATTACATGAATAGTTAATTGATTCTAGTTGCGCCTTCCAAAATGTAGTTATGTATGGAGAAGAATGGGCAAGAAACTCCATACTTACTCTTTTAAAATGTTAACAATAGTTTGTATACATTAATTAATATTTATAGGTGAAGACTATGTACCTAGAATAAAAAAATAAAAAATATAAAAAAATTCATCAAAATTACTTACCACAATTGGTAAAAAGAATGAAAAGTGAAGTAATAACAGAAAAATTAATAAATGCGATAGGTACATGGTGCTCACATATTTACAAACATTGTATATGATTTCCCAAAAAAAATAAAAAAAAAAATAAAAACAACATATAATAAGTCAGTGTGTGAGTTAAAATATTAATCACAGAAAATAAAATTAATATCAGGCTTGTTGGGGTCGGCTTCCAGCCTAACCGGGTGTAGCTGAATGCCAGTATTTTACATGGACTGCCTATCTGACCTCCACAACCCAGCTACTGGGTAACACGATACCTCTTGGCTAACTAACTGGGCCTCAAGTCTGCTATTACAATAGTGTCAGAATGGTCTATCATTGATTTCATAATTGTTGATTTTGCCAATTTTTGTAATCTACTAATATAATGGCGTCATTATGACTTTCCAATGGTCAGCCACTGACACTCCATTGAAAGAATTGGCATATATTGGTAATCTCGTACATAATGACAAATTAAACTTCCTACTAAACTTCCAACTTCCTACTACTTCAGATTGCTTATAACACTAATAAATAATAAGTAAAAATATATATAAATGAAATCTGGCATGAATAAATGTTCAAATTTAGTAGTAGTTTTTCGAAAATCATTTCTTTAACGGGTTTTATAATAATGGCAATACGACAATGCCATTGTACTACAATTCTATTACGAGACCATTGAGCCACCAATGATCGACCATTATGAATTTAGCAGATTACGAAGTTTTAGCAAAATGACAATGATGGGATCGTGTTGGAGTGACGAATTTATAAAAATAGCATACTTGGGACCCTGGTTGTCAGACTTTTGGACTTCTGACTACCCGTAACGATTGTCAAAGATCCACGAATGACAGCCGGGACCAACGGCTTAACGTGCTGTCCGACGCACGAAGAAGTCTTGATATGTAATGGATGGTCATCCATTCACGAACCGACCGCAGCAAAAGTAGCTTGACTTTCGATCAACCAGTTGTCGTTATTTAGCAACGAACCCCTCTTACTTAAATTAAAAAAAAAAAATGAATGTGTGAATAAAATTGAAAGATCCTGTATCATACTCAGAAAAGGAAGCTAGAAGATAAGGAAAATATCAGTCAAAACAAATCAATATATGAGGTGTTTAAATACGAAATATTTTAGGAGAAACATTTATAGGTGGTAAAAAAGCCGTTGCAGCGAAAAAAAAATTTCTAAGTGTTTTTAATTTTAAATAATTATTGTAATTTTAAAATTGCTGGAGGCATGTTGCAAAAAAAACCTTTACTTGTTCTATGAATGACCCACTCGGACGCGAGGATGGCGGTGGCGGCGCGAGAGCCCACCCTTTTGATAATTAATCATCATATCAAGTAATTTTAAATTATTGAATTTTTTAAATAATATACTCAGATAAAAAATATAAATAAATCGTTTTCAAGGCTTCTTTATCACCTATTGGTGTATCTCTTAAAATATTTCGTGTTTGAATAGATACACCCTATATATTGAGTCCATTCGGTGGTACATGTTCAAACGGTTGCAATTTCGTGTTTTCCCAAAGATTTCAGTGAAATATAACTATAAAGCTTATCTAAGTCTTAACTTGATTTCCTATCAACACCATCTAAAGGTGACAAAGTGACAAATGACGCCCATTTCAAACAACATCTCCGAACTACGAATCAACACAATTTCAAATTTAAATTCGGAGTAGAATATTCAAATGAGTGTAATTAAGCAGCACGCGCACACCGATTAGCGCGCGCGTGTAGGATGCCCTAGCTTTCACTAATAAAGACCATATTACTCAATTACCAGTACCAATACTTTATGTAGGAAATTACTAGGATTGTTCAGATAGTAAATGTTGTTTAGAGTTTGTGTATCAACTATGTAAGCTTGGTCAAATGTATGGTCGTGTTCTCTGGGTCTCATGAGGAAGTGAACTTTCTGAATGTAACATGGTTTGAATTCTACTTGTAAGACAATGAAGACTAAGAAACATTGGATTTTGCGAAAGACTACATAAATATTAAAGCTGAAAACGTAGCAGTTGAAGATGAAGAAGGAAATAGTGAAATGTACGGAAAATCCTGACGCTTCATCAGGGACACTGATACTATAAAATAAATGGAAAATAAGTCAGATAAATTCAATGGAGTACCTAAAGAAGCTCCGTATGTTGTTTTCTGTGTTGCTGTCCTCCCCCGACGCTACCCTAAGCCGAGGTTTGTACCCCACAGGAGGTGCCCTTAGCATGCAGTCGTTTAGTTTATAAGTTTTATAATAATAAAATAATAATAATTTATTTAATTCAGACATTCACAGTCCATAGACACACACATACATTAAAATTAAAATTATAAATTATAATAATACTATTTAAAACAAATAAAAACCCAAAATTAAAAATGTGATTAATAAAATTTCAATTCTCTGTCCATTAAAAATAATAATTAAAATTGTAAAAATGTCAAAATATTATAAAATAAAAATTTAAAAACTGTATAAAAAACTGTTTATGCCCTGGCTGGAAGCTTTAAGTTTTTAGGAGCTTAAGGCAGCCACAGGAAAGTCCGGTTAAGGAGTCACGATCTCTCAAGGTCAAGTCCGAGATGCCCTAGTTTAAAAAAAATATCTATATTGGTAACTTTAAGATACGTGGTCTCATGGATTCCTATCCATGAGACCACGTATCTTAAAGTTACCAATATAGATATATTTTTCAATCAGATAACAATGAACTTTTTGTATTGAAAAGTTCATTGTTATCTGATTTGAACATATTTATGGTCCTATGTTGCTATATATTTATGTTCTATGGTGTTGAAAAACATGGCGTACTATCAGAGGCAATAATTGTGATTCGAAAATCAAATCTTTTGCATAGGTATCTTTCTGTTACGCGGTCGTGACTTTTGTTTACGAGCTCGATCATTTTGTTTTGCAGTTTAGTTTTTTATAAGTCAATTCAAAAAGTTTAGTAGCAAGGAGTTTTCATACATAGAATAAAATGGGTTATATTTTATACGAGGAAAAATGAATGAGTCCGTACGTCTTAGCATTGAATTCTTAAAAGTCTTTTAAATGGTTGTTTAATGTATTAAATTACCAGTTTTAATTTAATTATTTTCACATCATAATTTGTCAAAAATCGAATAGGCTGTACAGGCGGTTTCCGTTGTAAAAAAAAAATGTCCAGTTGCAAAAACCCGCCATTTTCTGAAAATTTTAATTTGTGTGATAAAATTGTTTTTTTATTTTATTTGTTTTGTACTATTTCCCACCACTGTATTGAAAAACTTCGTGTGATACACGGGTGTTTAGGTTATTGCAAACTCGTGTCCCCACCCTTGTATCACAATGTACTATTACAAGGTTTAAGTTTACTGGTGTATAATAAAGCTCATTCTATCTATATACGAAAATAAATAAATGGTTGAGCTTGATGATTGATATACCCAAGAATTATTATTTGTACCATGTCTATCCTAGTTTATAATACTCCATTGTAAAACTTAGAAGGGTTATCGATCCATTGGATGTAAATATTTGTATTACAAATAGGAACAGGTTGCAGTGTTCCACCTACGAACATCAGGTAACCCGTTTTTGTCTCAGCTGATCCAAACGACTTTTGTTTTGTTGGATAGCTTTTACGTAAATGAATATTGTATCAACAGATAGATACAGCTAGCAACCAATTCATCTGTAAACATTATAATAATAGAATTAAAGATTTTGCTTAGGTCTTGAGGTAATCATGTTATGGGTTATATGGGTTGGTGTTTATTAGTTTTGACTAAGTAATTAAGCTTGGAAGTATAACTATGAGTATGTACTTTAGTTTGATACACTTACTACCATCTTTAAGTGTGCTATTAAGAGCGTTATCGCGGGTCCACTAGCGCCACTCCTTTAAAAAAAGATTATCTCGTGTCTGAGACATGAAGCAACAAAATAAGATCTAGAGGAATGTGACCGTTTTTCTTTAGATCGAATTTTATTGCTTCGTGTCTCAATATGAAACATTATAAAAGGTATTAGAAAATTCTAGACACACTTACCGAGGTAGCTGATAGAGCCGTTTTTCATAATTTCTTCTCAGTCGTGACTGAGGAGGAATTATTAAAAAAAAAGAAAAAGAAAACTCGTGAGATAATTTTCTTTGAATATTCTTTGAATATAAAACTTACAAACTTACCGTCTAAATTTGTTTCTTTGTATCAATATTAGATATATTTTTTCGAACTCACTAGCCATATATAAGCCATCAAGGGCTTCTGTGGTTTTTAGTATATAATATTTTAAATTCAGCGATCTACATTTTGAAATTAATAAAAAAAAAAGTAAAATTAATGGGACAAAAAAACTTTAGGGTGAAAGAATTTCTAGGATTGCTTTGTTAAAGTGACTTGTGGACGATACACAGTGATCCCGATCTGGCATTTTTTTAGAATCTTGTAAGACCAATTATCTAAGTGGAGAAGAGAAGAGAATTACTGTGAAAAAATTATAGTTGAGTAAGTCCTATTCTATTTAAACATAATCTACAGGGTAATAAAACCAAAAAAAAAAAAAAACGCTAACAATCTAGTCTCAGGACTATATTACTAACATCATTAACAACAACTTTTGTTCTATGATTTTTAATAATTCATCAGATTTTATAATATCAGATTTTCATACAAAAAATAAAATATTCAAATTCAACGCTCTGAATGTTAAGAATTCTACGCGTAGCAAAACAAACTGCCGTGTCTTACGAGTGACAGTGCATGGGAGGCAAAAGTAGGTATAACAAAGTACAACGAAATCTTTAAGGTTTGTTTTTGGTAAATGTGAAATTTGTAAAATGATTTGTAAAAAGTCATAGAACAAAAGTTTTTGTTTATGATGTTAGTAATACAGTCATGCAATGGTATTAGTGTTTTAGCAATAAACCTGTATATATAAAACACAAGGTATGTATCCTACCTATGTCCGAAAACCTGTCTTTGAAAGTACTGAACCGATTCTGAAAATTCTTCTTGCATTTGATAGCAAAACAAAAAATTGTTTTATTTGTTCATAGCCTAGCCAGGGCACTTAATTTTGCTTGACTTTGACCTTGACATACACTTGTAATGACTTGTTAGTATTGTTTTTGTATGAAATTTTTTATTTTTTTATATTTTAGTTTTTATATCTGTGATCGTGACAATGTGTATAATAATAATTTATTTTAATTTTAATATCATTGTCATTTTATTTTTATTCTGTGACTTTTTTAATTTGTACCTAGACATACTCATTGATTTATTATAGTTGCATTGAAATTTAATTTTGATCTATTGTGGCAGTATTGTGAAATGTTATTTTATTTTTTGTAATATGAGTTTTGCCGGAATTAAATGAATTTTATAAAAAAAATATATATATATATAGCCCAATTCTTGAGAAATAGTATTTAATATCAAGCTACGACCTTTAGGAGATGGGCCAAAAGAAAAAGTCAGAAACAACACGGATTCTGATAATTTTTGCGTAGTATCGCACACGCCGGGTATCCGCTAGTGATAAATAAAAACTGGCAGTTTACAAATGGACTACACGATCATTACCGACAGCAGATAGGTTATATTAGGTGTGAAGAAAGAAAAACAAGATTTAATGCCAGCCTTATCAGTAGTCACCTCAGCTAGTTATCCAACCAAAACAGAATGCAAAACATGATCCTGTTAATTAAACATTAGCAAAAATATATGCTTTTCATTAAAACAACCAAAAACTTAACTCACTAATGGCGGCTATCGTTTTTATCTATGACTATTTTAGTCTACTGAGCTGGGACTACGATTAGTATGAAATTAAACTTGACCAGTATATCTTGACACTTCATTGTAGCGCCACTAGCGCCGACAAAGAGTGAGATGTCAAACTCAGTACATTTATGTTTAGTACCAAGTTTTGCCGTAAGTCAAGTTATCCAACCAAAACAGAATGCAAAACATGATCTTGTTAATTTAAACATCAGCAAAAATATATGCTTTTCATTACAAATAACCAAAAACTTAACTCACTAATGGCGGCTATCGTTTTTATCTATGACTATTTTAGTCTACTGAGCTGGGACTACGATTAGTATGAAATTAAAAATGACCAGTATATCTTGATACTTGATGATGGCGCTACTAGCGCTGACGAAAAGTGAGATGTCAAACTCAGTACATTTATGTTTAATACCAAGTTTTGCCGTAAGTCAATTTAGAATTGTCATTCCCGATTGAGTGCAAATAAGCGGTGACACTACCTAAGCTAGGCTATCTTATATACCCGAGTATGTGCTGTGAATTGAGATAGCAAACGGAATGAATACATGTATTAGAATAAAATGCTAAACTTTAGCAGATACCTAGTCCAGTCAAATACTTAAAGCAAGTCTGCTCAGTTTCCTTCGAGATGAGAAGCCTCCGATTCAAAACAGCAACGAGGAAATATTTAACAGCCGTCATCAACATTTGAGGAAATCATAAATTCGCTGTCACCGATACTGCGCTAAACGCGTACACCGAGTGGAATCCTGGTGCCCTACCGAGTACCGTACACAATCGTTCGCCAGCTGCGCGATATCGCTTCGCCGGCGAACGGCAATATTTCACCGGGCCGCTGCTATCACCTGTCAAATCGTACAAGTGTTCCGCCCGGCCGGGACCTATTTAAATATCAACTGTTTTAGACGTAAATACTTGCTCTTTGTCTTACTGTAAAGTGGGGTGTAAAATGCTAATTGTTAAGTAGAACTTGTTTTATTTTATTACCAGCATTTGTAGAGTACGTGACCTGGGATTGGGTAATATACAACTGCTGACTGCATTTGATGGGCCAATTGATAGAATGAAAAGGGTTTGTAGGTCTCTAAGAGCAGCGGTCGCTTTTAAGTGCAGTTCATAATTTATTATTATTTATTTATTTACAGTTAAGTAATACGGTACACCACCAATTACAGCTGAATAACATATAACTTATTAACATACAAATTTTTTATTTATTTTCATCCGTGCAAAAAAAAATCCTCTATAAAAGTTTCTGAAATAGTTAGCTTATTGCCAACATTAAAACAACCGGTATCATAGTAACCATAATATCATCCAAACGAGTGTTATAATGTTGTACTAAATTTCATTATGCAACTCCTTTGCCGACCCCAACATAGTTGGGAAAAGGCTAGGCAGATTGATTTTGCGTTTTCGATCCCTTCTTTACTCATCAAACAGCCACATTTATGAATTTCAAAAAAGAACATTGTCATGTACGCGCGTTTTACTACCACAGCGCCGTAATTAAAAAAAAAAAAAAAAAAACTTATAGTTTATTCGAGTTCACGTCGCATCCCGCCATTATTGTTCGATATTAGTATTGCAAAAATTTATAAGTTTGTTGAATACAAAAATGAGTGATACAAGCTTTGATAAAACAACACCAGATATTTCTAATGCAGCACAAAGGACATTTCTAACCAATTATTACCAGAAAAGTCGAGAAAACAATATGAAAAAGCGTAACAAGATTTCATGAATTGGAAAATATCATAGAGTAGATAACATGCGTGTAGATAAAGTCTTGTATGCAACTGTACATAATTAGGTATTAAAACACTCATGTGATACTATTAGCACCTCGGCTTCGCCTCGTGTGATAAACACACGTTTTCGTGTTTTAATATCCCTTATTATACAACAGTTGCATAAATAACAAATTATTTATTTATTTATTGTTAATTAAAACGGTACAACACCAATTACAGCTTAATAACATATAACTTATTAACATAGAAACATATTATTTTTATTAATGTTTGGAAATTTTTGTATACAGGGTTATTGGTAAAACACTAAAAATCTTGCAGGACTGTATTACTAACATCATAAACAACAACTTTTGTTCTATGACTTTTTATAAAACATAATACAGTTACGAAAAACAAACCTTCAAGATTTCGTTGTTCTATCAAACACATTTCAATTCTGTATTTTGTTGTACCTACCTACGCCTCCCGTGCACTAGACACGGCAGTTTGTTTTGCTACGAGTAGAGTTGAATTTAGATATTTTTATTTTAAATCTGATGAATTATTAAAAGTCATAGAACAAAAGTTGTTGATTATGATGTTAATAATATAGTCCTGAGAGGTTTTTAAGCTTTTTATCAATGACCCTGTATAATTTAATTAAAACTAACATGGAACAGTAGACTCCCTTGCATACTTTCTCTCACAGAACAACATACATACACGCATAATTTTACTCCATTCATCTGCAAACACTTCACATTCAGGTCCGGCAGTCAGAAGGGCGTTGAGCATCTTCAAAGTACTATACACTGGGGATTCAGGTATCACTCTTTTCATTACATAACATCGTTGGGACGCCAACCAATATTAATTCGTCAACACCGGGACGTGCTTACTCTGCTGCCGTTAATAAAGCCCGCACAAATCATCAACTGCAACATAAAAACACGAGGGGTTCCCAAAGGCCCTCTGAAGCAGTTCGAAGCTCGTTGCCGCCGGTAACCAGCCAAGGACAGGCCGATGAAGAAGAAAAAGCCTGCTTGTCGCAATCAGTGCGGTACCGCATTGACTGGTCCCGACATGTTGCTGCGTACCGCTATTCCAACGACGCAGCTGTACGTATCCCGTTTACATCACACCACAAAGGTAGAAGAGGTCGTGGAGTACAACAGGATGAAGACCAAGTTCACTTTGGGAGTCGAGAAGTTGGATTCGCGCCATAAGATTAACTACAAATCTTTTGTAGTGCGGGTTCCGACTCATCACCTGGACACTTTTATGAAGGAGGAATTTTGGCTGACGGGTGTCGTGTGAAAGCGTTTTCGCGGAAGGCTGCATGACACCATGACTCAGCGCAATATGTCGCCGACCCAACGTTAACTAGATTTTATAGTGATGTTTTTATTATGTATTAGTTTATTATTTTGTGGATTCTGTCTATTGGCCTTAGTTGCCTGAAAATAAAGCAATTATTATTATTATTTTATTTATATATGTCTACATATCTCGGGACCCTAGGGTCCCGGACCTTTGGAAGGCGTACGAGGGGCCGAATTCAACTCGCAGAGGCCCGTTAGACGCTTTTTAATTAAATGAGGCACCAACCGACGATTATCCCTGTACGCACTATGCAAGTTCACCCAAGGACAACCCCCGGCTGGTGTAGGACTATTGCAGGATATGGAAACAAAGTTATTGGACTATTATTATAACATCACGCCTGTAATCCTCGAAGGGTTAGGCAGAGGTGTATCTATAGTACACCCACAATCATCATCGCCCTTTTCAAACCCGTTAAGAGCCAACTAGTCGTGGGATCGAACTCACTGGTGGGCGTGGCCAAAAAGCACGCTGTCTCACCTAGCATCGTGTCCGTCATCGTGTGTTGAGTGAAATGCACGATAATTCATAACAAACCGCGCGCGTAAAAAAATACGAAATGTCCTTTGGAAAGTTGAGTTTAATGAAAAAACGACTGGATAAATAATCCACAAATAAAGTTTATTGAAATCTTCGATAATTGAGCTTTTTCGGAGCGGACTTTGTTTTGGAGATTTTACACTTCTTTTATTACTTATTTACGCCCAAAGTTGCGTTAACATAAGCAGGAAAAACGAATCTTTGTTGGCTTATAACTTTTTAATGGCTTTTTATTTTAATATTCTGCTTCTGTACAGACAAAATTATTAATAAGACAAAACGATATCATGTTTAACTTTGGATGTACAATATCAAACAGACAACACACAATGATTTATGGAAAAAGAACAGATACAAAACAAAATGTTTTATGGAGAAAGTATCTACTAGTTTCATCTTAATATAATTTCATGGATGATGTCGTCGTTCAGGACAATAATTTAGTATGGTAATGCGTGAACGTAGGTATACAAATCAACTACCTACTGTAAAACACTTCGTAACACAGTAATTCATTGTCTCTTTTCTCTCCAAGGACCGCATTTCATAACGAGACGACTCTACTTTACATACATTTACATCCACTTTGACGCATAAAATACAGTCGGATGTATCGACGCGTGTCATCCGGCCGAGCTTTCAAAACGCCGAGTGCGACGACTTAGCCATAAGAAATATTTATAACGCTTTGTATGCAAAATAACCTAATGCATTTCACTACACATAAAATAGTGTCACTTTAATAGACACGTCGTTATACACGATTGTCGACCTTACAACTATGCGGCATCGATGTGCTTTTATTGTTTGACGCCGCGAATTCAAAGGCGAATATCGAATGCGAATGTCACGTGGGTGAGCCCCACAATCTCAATGGGATTTGAATAAAATCTGCATATGGCCCTTGTAGTTTTTGATTGATGATATTATGTAGTGATGTAACGCAAGGATCGGTGATGTGTTTACGGTGTGAAAGGTGACGGTATGTAGATTAGTATCACGCGTTTGATTTGACACGCGTTGCAGATTGACACGGACACGTATGTCAAGGTCGCGGTTTCACTTCTGACTTGTCAAATATTGCTTTGTTCATTATTTTTTCATTGTATCTAATGCATCGAACGGATTTGTTCGGAATTTTTATCGAGTCACGCGCAGATCATAACGTTCGTTCGACTAAAAAGGAAATGTTTGTACTTATTAATGTTATGACATACAAAGGTGTGAACACTTTTAATCATAAATTATTTTACATCGTCGGATATCTAATAATATGGTGTCAGTGCTAGTAATAAATTCATGTAGTAGGATGCAGTTAATAAAATGTGAGAAATAGTTGACATATTATTGTGTCGCGTATGGAATAACTGCGTATATTTTTGTTTCTTGTATGGCTATAGTGCTTAACCTTTTATATAATCGTTCATTATACGATTGTCTCTACAGTTTACGATAAGCATCAATAGTTCTATTCAGTGATTTCTATAAAGTAAATTGTGTGCGTACAATACACGTACAGGCACGCAAGTCTAGTTAGGCATCTGAGGAGGCTAGCGCACGTAAATGCATCCGCTTAGAGACAGAGGGCATTCTTGTTGGCGAATAAGGTTCTTCCTAGTTATTGGCTGGTCCTATTGAGATGTTCCGCGCCGAGCTGCTGACACGCGTATGGTCTCCGGCACACCGCGGCCAGCTATTTCAATAGAATGTTAGTGATGTTCACAGAGACCAGTTACAGACATCGAATAAGGCTCGAAGCTCATTCAAATAGCATTTGCGTGCCGGCTTTGGTTGCGTAGCCGAGAGTTTAAGCTGAAATTTTCCAAATGCGAAGTGCGAAATTAAATGAGAGGTCTATTGATATGAAATCAATGTGATAAAACATTGCCTTTGTGAAGGTTCAATCCCGCTACAAGACTTGTTACTTAGGAAAGACTGAGTTACATTCGACATGGCTGTAACTAAATGAACGTGGTTGGCGGCGATGTTTGTAAGGGAAGATGTCAAATACCTGTCAAAACCAGTATCGATAGAAATGCAGCAGTGTGGATAGTGTGTTAGGTCTCTATTTTGTCAGGTTCATTTTCATAGATCCACGTAGGACTGTAACTTCTGTGTTTCTGAAAATAGTTAAGACGCAGATATATACATACCAATGATATTGCGTGGTTACCTTGCGTGTTCTGTACTGAGCTTACGCAACGCATCGTACGTCCAGCCAGTAATAGGACTCACCCATCCAGGAGCGCTGTCCCAAATAAGACGCATTATTAATTTATTATACATAAAAAAGGTATTTTAATAAAACACGTGTATTAAAAGATCAATAATTAAATTATCTTTAAAAAGGTGAAGGTTCCAGAAAAGTACGCTTGATAGATTTTGCGTGATTCTCAGTTTTTTATCCGCGATAGAAAAAAAAAAATAAAAAAAAAATTTGGCTATCTAATATAAACATAATCTAAAATATTTATATATTAAGGTATTAAGAAAATACTCTAATTTAACATATATTTTATCAAATCATTAACACTACTGGTTTAGACGAGATCTTCAGTATAAAATCATTAAAAGCCGGTTATCGTCGCCCTAACTGAATGATATTGTTGTTTGTTATCTTGTAAGTCCAAGGTCAGTTAACATAATGCGAATAATTAACAGTTTTTTAACATTTGATATTAGAAACTTCTAAAAGCGCTTTTCAGCTCTAACTTCTAATGACCTATCCTACTTAAAAGTACCCAATATTTACCCGCTGAAACATTTTCAGACAGACGCATTTAAAATTTATTTATATTGTTAATTTCTAATCCTTAATTTTGCCTCAGTAAGTCCCAACCCGCTACATCCGTATAAGGCAATGATAATGTCCCGCTATGTCCCGGGTGGCGACGACACATGTCCGGGACAATGGCTGCCCCATTGTAATTGCGAGGGTTATCATGGTGTACAAACGGCGAGGTCAAAGTTGTAATGAAATGGATATTATGTTTTATGTTTTCTGTGTACCTGGGAAGGCGGTGTGCTTTTGTTTTTGGCTGTATTTTATTAGAAGTTTACTGTCATAAGATCTGAATCAATACTACAACTTTCCCAATTTCATTCACGAAAATTGTTCAGTTCCGTTTCTAGATATAATTTTAATTTTTTTTTCAAGTTAAAATTCCCTTTGTTTGCAGTATAATTTAAACACATGATATCATGCTGATTTCATAAGACCATTCTTGTCTTGCAAAGCAGTGGTCTTATAAAATCAGTATGATAATATGAGTGGCGGCATACCTATATATACAACGCCACATGCGAACTACGCATCAAAGACCTGACGTCACAAATCCTGCATCGCGCAATCAGAATTTACCGCGCGACTAGCATATATACAACATCCTGATATCAACCGTCGGGCAGTTGCCCACCAGACACAACACCCGTCTGGTCAGAGGATCCTCCTTTTTCCATAGAGTATGAGGGAACTTTACACCCTGTTCCTCATACCTGTAAAAATGTGTTTAACTTGTTTGCAAACAAAGGGAATTTTACCGTGCAAAAAATGAAAATTATATCTAGGAACTGAATAATTTTCGTCAATGAACTTGGGACAACTTTTCAGTATTGATTCAGATCTTATGACAATAAACTTCTATTAGAATATAGCCAAAAACAAAAGCACGCTGTCTTTCCAGGAGCATATAGAAAACATAAAACATTTTATTTTTATTTTACGATGGGTTTGCTCTTGATTCTAGTCTAGTCGACGATGGAGTGAGCTTACCCAGAAGAAACCCTTAAATTTTTCACACCAAAATGGACACATCATCATCTGCCTAGCCATTTCCAACTATGTTTGGGTCGGCTACAAGTCTAACCAGACGCAGCTGAATACCAGTATTTTACATGGAGTTACTGCCTATCTGAACTCCACAACTCAGTTATTAGGTAATACGATCATTTGTTAGCATTAGGACAGATTCGCGTTAGGTCAGATTCGCTTAAATACAGAATATGTACAGACCGCAACATAAAGTTCCTTTGTTCGCATAAGGACAGATTCGGTTTACGCTATAATATTTCGATTTCGATTACCTCTGTGGCCGAACAGTCTAGTATCAGAACTGCCACGCAAGGGGTTCGAATCCTGCTAGGGGCAATATTTGTCTAATGAAAACGTATGTTTGAATTTTCTAAGTATAGAACAGATTAAAAATTAGCACAGGGAATTTAATTTTGGTTAATATCGATGTCTGTAAGGTTTTTTTTTTAATTTTCTCTGATGTGTCGTATTAATGAATACAATTATTTTTCATCCGACTGTACTTCTGTCTTTAAGCGAATCTGTCAATAAGATATTCTGACCTAACGCGAATCTAGCGTAAAGCGAATCTGTCCTTATGCTAACAAATAAATACGATACCCCTTGGTAATAAGACTGAATGTCAGACTTTCGGACTTCTGACGACTGTCAAAGATCCAGGAATGACAGCCGGGACCAACGGCTTAACATGCTTTCCGAGACACGGAGGGGTTTTGGTATGTAAAAATGGTAACCCATCCACGGACCAACCGCTGCAAGCGTAGCTTAACTTGATCTATCGACCTGTGCTGCCGTTATTGCTTAGACAGAAGCCCCTCAAAACGGACACAAGAGTTTGCTTTTACTATTATACACAGTTCGCAGATGCAGTGCACTTGAAACAATGAACCCACCTATTGTTCATCCAAACCCCAATTAGGACCACAAAGCCAAACAAAAGATGACCACCATACTTTTAATCTAAAGCTAACCATAACCATCAGGCTTCCGTGTGCCATATAAATATTATCTCAAGATATTCCCGTGGCAGATAAGTTTAATAATATTATTGTTTTCATAGCATCCGTGGCCGATGGAGGGCGATGTATTCGAGGAATCCGATATGGAGCCACCATCTGATAGCGGCTGGATCGCTGGTGAACGCACTTACAATACGCAAGGTGAGGGTATGGTGCTAGAAGCGGGCCATTCGTCAAAGTCAGAAGTCAAAGTCAAACTATTTATTTCAAATAGGCACATAAAAACACTTATGAACGTCAAAAGGCACTTTGGAACGTCAAAACATGTTGTTCAAAAAATTCAAATAATATTTATGAGTAGTCGTACCTAGTTATCGTGTAGTAATTGACACACATTTATAACTATTTGAATAAGAAATGTTAAAGCTCCATTAAAGCGTGTCGCTAATAAAGTAAACTCAACTCGTTCGAAAAATGGTAGCATTACACATTCTAAGCTTCTGGAGCTAAAGATTTTTTAGGCTGGTAGCGTTGCTGTATCTTTGCCAATGACATACATCCAATGTAAAAAAAATAAAAATATAATTTATTCAAGTATAAAGTAAAATTATGATTTAGATTAATTACAATCGAGAAACATTTTATTCTAACTGTAATATAGACCTGCCTGATCTAGGTTTATTAAAAACCTGTGTTTCAGACAATGTAAGTGCTAAGGGGGTGCAATTCAATTAAATTCATCTTTATTGCAATTCATAATGTACCAACCCATACAGGAGGCAAGGACCTTGTTGGACATAGCAAATGTTAAATAACTAGCAGAAAAAGTGATTTTCCTGATTACTAAATATTTTAATTATATCCTGTCTATTTATTTTTTATTTTTTTTTTTTCAACAATATTAGTAATCATATATTATCACACATTTATTTATTCTCCGAATATAATAAGTGTAGGTCAATTTTTTTATTTATTTTATCTACGCCTATGCTATAAAAGTTTCTGAAACAGTTAGCTTATTGCCAACATTAAAATACCCAGTGTCATAGTAACCATAATAGCATCCAAACGGGAGTTCTAATGTTGTACTGAATTTCATTTGCAACTCCTTTGCTTTTACGAGGATGATGACCCCTTCCTTACTCATCTGTTTGATGAATAAGGAAGGGATCATCATCCTCCCTTCCATTCTCACTACTCAATTCGTGGTATCTTTATAAATTTCAAAAAAAGAACATTGTCACGCACGCGCGTTTCACTATACTATACCATAGCGTCGTATCCCGCCATTTTTGTTCGATATTAGTATTGCAAAAACTGTTTCAGAACCTTTTATAGAGGATTCATGTCTTGGAAGTAGATAAAGTCTTGTATGCAACTGTAATAATTAGGTATTAAAACACTCATGTGAAACCCACATTCGTGTTTTAATACCCCTTATTATACAACAGGCAACTGTTGTATAATAAGGGGTTTGCATAAATAACTATTTTGCAAAATAGTTATTTATGCAAATAAATAACTATTTTGTATTAGATTATATTATATTATTATTGCTTATTTAATTATTAGCTTTAATATTTTGTATTGCAATTAGTGTATTTCATAAAGTTATAATATATTTCCATTAATATTTTAATATGTTCATACATATATTGTCTATTGTGCAATGTTGATTGCAACCTCGTGACACGTAGTCGCACATCACCAGCTATTGATAAGATAGCATTTAATCAAATTGTGGACTCCTCAAACCTCACCGCCCTGCTTCTCGCTCCGCTCGTGTCCATACCCTAAGTTGCACTACTATCTGTATCTTAGCCCTTCTTTATAGTAAGTAATCATCATATAAATAGCAGCATTATTCCACTATTTAACGGTAGAATTGTTTTTAGATTGCGGTTTTGTATGTAATGATTGGATATCTGATTATTGGCGGTTTTACGAGTACATTGTGATCGGAACCTGAAACGGTGGCATTGCATTCATAAGAGAAAAGACGTTAAAATTGGACTTAGTGTGCGTAAAGTTAAAGGGCTAAGCGCTATAGGTACTTTTGTTACCGTAAGAAATAAATATTGCAAGGTAAAATATTACGAGCAAAGTATTATCGAGTTTTTCTATCAGAAATTTCTCAGTAGCAGTCCGGAGTCTGGATTTGTGCCCGGTTTAAGGCAATAGGCTATCCCCTATAACATGGGACTTCACCATAATTGGCGCAATGTAGGTATACCTACTATAGGTACACCTCTGCCTAACCCTTCGGGGAAACAAGGCGTGATGTTATGTCATGTTTATAAAATGAATAAATAACATTTTCAAAACACACCACCTTCCTTGCTTCCTTGAGAATATTCTCTAGGCTAAATGCAGACGTAGCGTTCAGACAGGAAAGAAGGTCAATGATCGATTTCTTAAAGAATTTTGAAGTAAAATACATATATGCTATAGCGTGGCCAAAATCAGAACCAACGCCGCCATCTTGTTTTGTCACTATACAAATGCACCAAAGGACAACCCCCGGTGCTGTAGGAGTATTGCCGGATATGGAAACAAAAATATTGGATTATGGGCTAAGTAAATCGATTATCTAAAACAATGGAAGGACTATGGCGCCTGCCTAATCAATGTTTTATATAAAATACACAGTTAAAATGCCAGGGGGTGGCTTGCATACTCAATAATGGGCCTTCGAAAACTGTCGTTAGCACATAGTGTCGTAGCAACAAGGGGGCAACATGTTCTGAGGTGTTTATGAGGAGTGGAAGTACCGTCATGATCCCTCTACCAGCATCTTACTGGAATACTTCCTTCCTCTGAGCACGGTTAGTCTTGCTAATATCTTCTCAAGCCGGCCAATAAAGGCAAGAAAGAGGTGGGAGATCTGTTCTTCGTCAGTTTTCACTCCAGCCGGTCAATAAAGTCATGTCAGAGGTGAGGAACGAGACTTCTCAGACTTATTATTATTACCAACAACGCTTCCTTGTCAACGTCATTCGAGTGCCTAAAGATACTTGTAGCACAGTTTGTAACAGTGTTTAAGGTACTGTATGTTATATTACGAACAAAACTGGTAATCAACTTTTCGGTATACAAGATTTGGTTGTAAGCAAGACTTCGAATGAGACACTTATATTTTCTGAATACACTTAAACGTACCTACGCTGAGTCACACATCCTTAATAACACGACACTAGCTAAGTCTAAGTAATCCTTTAAAGCGTCTAACCTACCCACAACACAAGCACAATACTTCCCCGTCGTCGCCACAATGTACCAAAGGATTTATCAAAGCCGGGAGCCGTGAGGAGTACCTCTGTAATTTATGTGTGCGCACAAAAACAGATGTGCGCCGCAGGAGTCCAGTTGCCCACGCGCATGATTTAGGTCCCTACTTCAAATAGATATGTTTACGTCACTAAGGAAATAACGTAATGACTGTTATCTCTGTGTGTTGATGATATTAGCTCATTAAGGTTGTGAGAAGTTGATATTATTGTTTTGTTACTCAATTTGTTTGAAGAAGGTTTGGACAAGAGAAACAGACTTTTTATTTAAAAAGGTGTGTGGCTCTTCAGTCCTTGGTTTTCGTGGCACCGTTTTTCGATAGGCTGAAAACGGGGCATAGTTTTAACGTTATAACTTTTTTTAGTTGCTTTTAGTTACTTTATCCCGGTACTGTGCTGTGAATTTTCTGATTAGAGAGCAAATATAATATTTTTGGATTAGGTTAAAATTATCGAATACTAGCTTTTGCACGCGGATCCGCCCGCGTGGATGACGATTATCGCGTAAAAAAGTACCCTATGTCCATCTCCATGTCCCAGACTATATCTCTGCCAAATTTCATGACGATCGGTTCAGCGGTTTAGGCGTGAAAACGTAACATACAGACAGATAGACAGACAGACAGAGTTACTTTCACTATTAGTATGGATTAAATTAACTGAGCAATTGATTTAAGAAACTGTTAAATAACATGTGGTTACGGGTAACTAAATTTATTTCACAAAGCATTTATTTCAAACTAGCTTTTGCCCGCGGCTCCGCCCGCGTAGATATCGGTTATCGCGTAAAAAAGTAGCCTATGTCCTTCTCCATATTCCAGGCTATATCTCTGTCAAATTTCATGACGATCGGTTCAGCGGTTTAGGCATGAAAACGTAACATACAGACAGACAGACAGATAGACAGACAGAGTTACTTCCACATTTATAATATTAGTATGGATAGCGCATATATGGCACTTTTAAACGTCAAAATTTACGGAAATAAAATTGATTCTAGTTGCGCGTTCTAAAATTTCGACTTTTCGACTTTTAAACTAACTGTTTTACAATACTTTGTATACATCAATTATATCATTATATGTGAAGACGATGTACCTAGAATAAAATTACTATATCACACCTGTAAAGAAAAAAAACCCGAATGTCATTATAAACCTGCAGATAATAAAAGCCCCATCACCACATTCATTACAGAAAAACAAAGCAAATCCTACAGTCCAATCAATACATGAGCAGCAACCACAAAACAAGAATCAGGAACAGTGCGTGAAGAATCCCATTATTATAAGGTGCATCATACATTCCGGACATTGTAAGTGCATGGTATGAGTTAATGCGAGCACGGCGGTGAATAGTCCTATATCTGCCGCCCGCAGAATGTACGGATAAGCTACCTGAAGTGGGCGTAGGAAGATGGTAGACCTGAATTTTTATGATTTTCATTATAAACTTAGCCAATCACTGGTCCACAATCGCTAGATATTAATACGAGTACCCTTCCCCTAGTTTGCGCCACCGCATCGCCACAACACGAGGTTCTCTGTCTTCCAAATACACTCCGTCACAAACGCCTTTTTGAAGACATCGGTCCATAATCTAACTGGGGCATATCCCACGGAAAGTAGATATGTATGCTGATTCGCGGTGTCCACTTATTTGACCTGTCTGCTTCAACCGTCATGAGTTCTTCGACACACATTATCAGCCACCACTTCAGCTTCTAGACAATATGAACCCCTGTTATAAAGGCCGAATTTTGGCTTAAATCCTTGGTATTAAGAAGAATCGTATGCCTTTTAAGAACGATGCTTCTTAACCATGGTTCTTCTCGGTCAAGTACATTGACTGTTACTGATGAGTAATTGTTAATTAACTTTAAGTACCCTGGTGTAAGCTACAAGACACTTTGATAACTAAGGCCTGACTTAAGATAATTTTCGTCAGCTCTATCCCCTTATTAGGTCTACATTCATTTGGCAGCGCATATCTTGTGCGCAAGAGTGCATTGTTTATCTACCGCCGCGTGGGGTCGGCCAATAAGGTAGCGGGTTCGATCCCAGCTGCGCACTGTTTATTACAGTGCGGCTATGTAGCTAATAGATAGAGATGTTCCTTGCGTTAGTGCTCTTTGTATTAAAATGTTTATGTTAGAGCGTTTTCGAGCTTCTGGGAAATTGAAGAGTAAAGCACTTAGGATGAAGGTTTTTGGTTTAAGTTTTGATCTTAATAATTTTTTGCAGATAATTTGATAGCAGACTAAATATATTCCAATGTCTATATGTATCAGTCGGGGAATTTAGATGTGTGTTTAAACCCCACACGTTGTACTATATTAAAATTATGTTAGATTGGTCTAATAGTCTAAGTGGATACAGTTTAGGATACAATTTTTATCACTGGAAGCTTGACTGTTCATAAAGACGGAGTCAAGTGGTGTTACATACCATTATGTCATTTTCAAATTAACCCATCCAGTTCAATGGGGATAAAAACTGCCACTTGCTCACTTCAGATGTCGCTACCATTGTTCGTTATAAAATTTGATAGCTAGCTGTCAATATCCATACATTTTTTTTTGTAAACAATTCACTTCTTATACCTACTCATAATGAGTTAAGTAATTGCGCAGCTGTTGACTACAAAAATCGGAGGACCCATGTATTTCCCAAAGATATTAAAAGAAGAAAACTGTGAGAGAGAGCTCTCCGAAGAAAAAAAATGGAAACCCGATATTTCGTCAAGAACTCTAGACTATATTGTGCTATTCTTTTGAAACCTGAAGACTTTTATGGGAGAAATTCGTATACAGGTGGTGCTGCGAAGAGAACTAAGTCAGTTTTCTTTACCTACAGGTACTTGTGATGTGATATTCATTCATTCATCATTAATTTCAGCCGAAAGACATCCACTGCTGGACATGGGCCTCCCCCAAGCAGCGCCACTTCGACCGGTTCTGTGCTTCCCGCATCCAGCAGATTCCATCAAGGCCATCGGTTCACCGTGTGGGAGGCCTTCCAACGCTACGTCTACCAGTACGCGGTCGCCACTCCAGAACCTTTCGGCTCCAACGGCCGTCTGTTCTGCGCGCAATGTGCCCTGCCCATTGCCACTTAAGTTTGGCAGTTACATTTGATGTGATATAATGTAACTTATAGCAAAGGTGTGTGTGTGCGTGTTTTATATTATCATATTAGATCAGTGCTCGAATTTAATGTCTCTGATATTTTTCAGTCAGGAAGATCAGCCTCGAGTTGGTTTTCAACTCTGATCAATCAGGTTATTTCTGTCGTACGCGTAGTTTTCCACAAAAAAAAGAACATAAAGCCAACAAACACTAAATAACATACAAATAAAAACGTTCATAATTTATTGACTCTTCTACTAAAGCTGTGTTTTTACCAGTGGTAGACGCTTCCCCTGTCCTTAGTTAGTTTTTTAATAGTGCTACACTCCAAGTCGCATACTTATTTATCTAGTTTTCGTATAATTTCTGATCGACACAAAATTGAATATAAACAAAGCAATGGCGGTTTGTTGACGGAGAACTGTGCTGCGACCTATGACGAGCTTTCAGTGTTTAACCCCATTCAAATTCCCAAATAAAGAAAGAAAGAAAGAAATACGTTTATTTGCGGCAAACATGACGCAGAGAAAGAACACAAACATGAAAATAACAAGTTGAGGAAAAATATGCCCCACATCCACGCAAAACGGTCATCGCTCAGCATAATGCTGCGACCCTATGCGAGACAGAGACCCAGCGCTGGTTTTCAGCGACAGCCGGCGCTGACGTGATGACGTCACCCGGTGCAGCATAAATAATGAGACAAAAGAAATAAAAGAAATACAATAATACTTCTAAAAGTTTAAATAAATATAATATTTAAAATGGCAACATTCCATAGAAATAAAAAATAAAATAAAATTGATTAATTTTTATGGGTTAATGAAGTCTTAGCTAATAAATCGTGTTTGATTATAAGTAAATTAAATTGTTAGGTAATTGTTATTGAAAAGCAAACGATTTTATATTTATGTTATTTTTTATCTCATTGTATGCTGCACCGGGCACTGGTCGACGTCATCACGTCAACGCCGGCTGTCGCTGAAAACCAGCGCTGGGGCTCTGTCTCGCATAGGGTCGCAGCATTATGCTGAGCGATGGCCTTTTTGCGTGGATGTGACGCATATTTACCCCAAACTTATTTTTTTTTGTGTTGTGTTCTTTTTTTGCGTCATGCTTACCGCAAATAAACGTTTTTTCTTTATACGTAAGCCGCTTGTGTGAAATCAAAGTTTCCGTCAAAACAAGTGAAGAATGTATTCCATTCCTCCTAGCTTGATTTTCACGCTCAAGCTTCATAATACGGTTAGCAGAGCTGCAGGCTCTTCGTGACCATAGGTTAGAAGGCGTGTAGCGGGCACACTACCTGTCTTCCTTTCGTTACGAGTTTAACATAGCGATACTTAGCTATTGTAAATGCATAGGTATATAATGGGCACCAGTGTTAGCCAAAGGCTTTGGCAGCAATAAAAAAAATACTATAATAAGATTGATCTTAAAATAAGCATCGATCTATAGACAATCACATCATGTTTACTCCTGAAAAAGGTTTGTTTTGAAATCAAAGATCCGCCAATATGATTGGTGAACTACAAGTTACTCTAATGTCCATAATCTATGGAACACTTTGCTGATTAAAAGGTGTCAACACAGCCGTCAATATGATTGGTGAACTACAAGTTACTGTAACGTCCATAACCCATGGATCACTTTTCGGTGGTCGATAGTTAACTATTGAAGACCAACTTCAATGGTTCTATCGACCATCGAAAAACATTTTCAGCTCGAATCCATTCACAAAGAAAAAAAAAAAAAAACATATCTCTCGTAAAATTCATTAGGTGGCTTTGACGTTTTCTATTGATTATGAAGTGATGTTCCGTCCATATTTCGATAGAATATGAAAGTGAGGCCTTAATTTATTGATGTACCCACAGGGAAGTCTTGGTTAAGCAGACGACAACCTCCTAGATTGAACAGCGAGATGCCATTCATAAAAAATAAAAATAAACTGATTTCTCGTAAAATTCATGGGGTTGCAGTTTGACGTTTTCTATTGATTATGAAGTGATGTTCCGTCCATATTTCTATAGAATATGAAAGTTAGTATCCAGATATTATCTAGAGCTGTGCCTATCAATCTTCAGATGTCGTATCTCAAGAATGCTCTAAATTAAATTAGAAAGGCGGACGTATCTAATTTGCGTCAGTTTGGTTATTAATACGCGTAGGCTAATTGTCGGTGGCCGGTCGTCTTTATTATGTTGACCAACAAGGATGTGTGGAGACTAGATGTGACGCTTGCTCGCGGGATAGGTACGTATAAGCAGATGGAAATGAAGGTATGAATTTGAAACCGTTAAGTTTAAAAATTGATATGTGAAAGTGCATAAGGAAAGAACAGAGAAAGTAAGAAAAGGAAATGGTTCAATACTTTTATAACGTTCAATATTTATTGTTCAGCTGTAAATATTATAGAATATACAATATATGTCGCAAATAACTATTTACACTATGTACTAAATTAAAAGACTAACAAACTAAATATATAAAAATAAATAAAAACAAAAGGACACTAAGGGCTCGTGTACACAGCACCGCCGCCGCGCCGCCACCGCTGCGCTGCCGCGCCTCTGCGCTGTCTATACGAGCCGCCACCGCGATACCACCGCGCCGCCACCGCGCCGCCACCCCGGCCCCCACCACCCCGCTGCAGTATTTTTATTCCATTACCGGCCGCGTACAAACGTGCACCGCGTGCACTTGCTTACAAAATTTAACTTTTTGATAAACTATCATATGGAAAATTTTGATAACGAAACGTTTATAAGTTTAGTAGAGGACAGAGAAGTGCTACGGGACAAACTGGACATCTCAATGCGACACGTATGGTCTTCGTGCCTAGCAATGTGTAACTAACAACCGTATAGGGTATGGTGAAATCAAGCGGCGGCGGCGCGGTGGCGGTCTCGTGTACACAGCGCCTAGGTGTGGCGGCGGTGCGGTGGCGGTGCGGTGGCGTTGCCATGTACCCGAGCGCTTAGACGTCAAAATACTCGTTCGCATCGCTGTCATCCGGAAACGTGCCCGGAAGACTGGCAGCATTGCCACGTTGAATGGCAATGCTAATTCTTTGGCCAAAGAACGAGCCACTCTGGTCACGTGAAGTGTCGACCAGTTGGCGAGAAATTTCCTTAAAAAGGAGACGTGCACTCGGGCAATAAAGGACCCGCCGTCCAAGGCATGCATTGACCGACCCAGACGACCCCACTACTCTCCTCCAGGAGAGTCGTAGGGAAACTAGTACAGTTCGCAAGAGAATACACAATACACGATCGTCATTCCGACCTCGCCGCCGAGGCCCCGCGCGAAACCCCCGACTAAATAGTCCTCCCTGACCCTTGCTTGTAAGTGAAGCGCCAGCACGCGCTTTAGCTGAGCAGCCTGTAGCTTTAAATCCCCCGGATAATAATCATAACTCTGATTTGATCCAGCCACCGACGGTCCCTTGCCACCCTCCCTCCGACGCTGCCCTAAGCCGAGGTTCGTACCCCACTGGCGCACCCTTAGCGTGCAGTAATTTAGTTTATAAGTTTTTACGCCCTGGCTGGATGCATTAAGTTTTTAGGAGCTTAAGGCAACCACAGGAAAGTCCGGTTAAAGAGTAGCAACCCCTCGTGGTTAAACTCTGAGATGCCCTAGATAAAAAAAAGGCAAGTTTTCTAACTAAGACAATGGAAGCAAAAAGTATGGGGCATTGTTACTCAAACTTTAATTAATAGGATTCAAAGTTAAGCATTTAGGTGCTGTAGGGTTTATATTTCTTAAATAAGCAGAGGTTTCCACATTATATTATGGAGCTTTATTCTAATTCAAATCTACAAAAATAAATAAAATTGAAGTGTTTGTTTGTAATGTCAAAATAACAGCTTTTTACTAAATGAATATGTAAGTAAAAACAGTATATAAAAAAAAAAAAACAATTGTCTGTCTGTTTTTTCCGGCTAATCTCCGAAACAGCTGGATCGATTTTAACAGGATTTTCACTGGCAGATAGCTGATGCTATAAGGAGGCTACTTTTATTTTAGAAAAACAGCCACGCGGGCAAAGTCGCAGGCAACAGCTTACTGAATAATATTTTCACTCCTTTTATCCTTTGGTTTTACAGCTATCTCATATCAATCGCATCTAGCCAATATACCTCACCTAGGTTAGCCCACACATTCTGTTGATAAATACCACGGCAGATTCGCTTAGAGGTAATAAATTTCACAAGATTACCGCCATAATGATTAATATACGCTTCGGTACAAAAATGAAGAGCCGCGGCCGATCGATCAACGTGGGTGTTTAATATGAGCGTATGGTCATTTATCTTTATCGATTAGTGCTATACGATACTGGTACTCAGTACTGCCATAGAATGAAAATATATAGAAGCGAAATTGACAAAGCTTACTACACGATCCAAGATTTTCTTAATAATTAGTACCTACTATAATCTGTCACCATGTGGAAATTTTTTGGCAAGAACAGCCAGACAACGCGACGATTGGAAACATTTGGAGGAGGCTTTTACCGCCTCAGGCAGTCCTTACATAGAGAAAACATAAAAAGTGAAGATACTAAAACAAAATACTAACAAAATATGTTAAGATTAAGATTTTATTTCATTAATAACACACATCGGCAGTTAGAGGTAAGATAGCCAAGAATTAGGTGTATGGTGACAGATTATAGTAAATAAAATAATAAATATAATTATATATAATAATATATAATAATAAATAATAAAATATATAATAATAAATAAATCTTAATCCTAACAAAATATGTTAAGATTAAGATTTTATTTCATTAATAACACACTAACATACTTAAAAAAAAAAAAAAAAAAAAAAAAACAATGTAAGGAATTAATAAAAGCTATTTTATTTATTTATTATTTTATTTACTATAATCTGTCACCATACACCTAATTCTTGGCTATCTTACCTCTAACTGCCGAAACACAACAAATGCTGTTAACATTGTTTTTGTGGCGACGGACTTGGATAAGATGGTGGTAGTTAGCCAGTTGGACTTAGAATAAGCCCTAGCACCAACCAAATTACATCGTTTTTATCGATATAGATGGATAAAAGATCCGTGCTTCCACGTGCTCGCTGGTTTGGCTTGTGCGAGAACCTTTTTAGGGTTCTGTACCTCAAAAGGAAAAAAACGGAACCCTTATAGGATCACTTGTGTGTCTGTCTGTCTGTCCGTCTGTCACAACCAATTTGCTCCGAATGTAATGGACCGATTAAGTTGAAATTTGGTATACATATCAATTTGAGTGACCCAAACACGGAAGTGAACCGTAAATAAATGAATTTAGAATATTGGGGTCAGTTTTGGGGGGCAAACAAGAAAATTAAAAAAAAAAGTTTTCAAACTGTGTCGTGTGACATATCAAATGAAAGGGCTTACTGTGAAGGTCTCAAATATTTTTTTTTATAATTTTAAAATAAATTGTTTTTAAGTTATAAGTGAAAATAGACGAAAATTGACCATTCCCCCCTTATCTCCGGAACTACTGAACTTCGAGCATATATTGTGCATACAAACTTACATTTGCAGTTGGAATGTATGGGAGATTATGTTTACCAACTACAATGTTAAGTTTATTCTTAGGATAAATTCTTTCCAAGTACGGAACCCTTCATTGTGCGTGGTCCGACACGCACTTGGCCGGTTTTTTTTTTTTTGGGTGGGAAATTATCAAATAACTTCTCCCGCTCGTAGCGTAAGGGCGTGTCAAACTTTTACTGACTAAAATCCACCCTTGTTCCTCCAGTTGCCTGTGTGCCAGGGCCACGGTATCCCTTTCGGACAAACCCGCAACCCTGGCAGCGAGTGCGAGTACCTGAGTTTCGCATCTGTATGATTTTCTTATTCTTTGGTATCGCTAATGATTGCAGGGTAATTCTCAACTAGATGGCGCGGAGGTAAAATTATAGGGAGGTGTGTGTGTCTTTGTTGTAATGGAATTAGAGGGAATGAGATATGTATTTAATGGCGATGGCGGGTAATCAAATGGATAAGGTACGAAGTTAATTTAGTGTTGTACTGGGTTAAGGATTGATGGATCGGTGAAGGCGTTTATGAGTCACCAAAGGTTTATTGAGTTTTAATGTTCATTACTTACTCATTTTTGTGCTTAAATGATTGAACAAATTTTAGGAATCTCTCATTGGGCAGCTGGCTCAAGTGATTTATTTTATTTATTTAAACTTCTCGCACACAATAAGGTACAAAGGCGGACTTAATGCCTTAGGCATTCTCTACCAGTCAACCAAGGGTGGTGAAGAGATAAGATGGTATGTGTTGTGTTTAAGGCGAGATAATATTAAAAGGATCACAAATCAAGTACATAAATAGGTTATAAACTTATAATATATAACTTACTAGCTTTTTCCCGCGGCTCCGCCCGCGTAGATGTCGATTATCGCGTAAAAAAGTAGCTTATGTCCTTCTCCATATCCCAGGCTATATCTCTGCCAAATTTCATGACGATCGGATCAGCGGTTTAGGCGTGAAAACGTAACATACAGACAGACAGACGGATAGACAGATTGACAGACAGACAGAGTTACTTTCACATTTATAATATTAGTATGGATATACATACATAATGATTATTTACTCTAATATATACGTCTACTTTTTATATATATAACTATATGTATGTACCAATTCAAGGGAAAGAGATAATTGAGATGACTCTACACTATTTGTTATGAAAATAACTATGCAATTTCCGATTAAATGCATACCGACTGGTGGCCGTCCTGATATCCAGAGGAAGCGCATTCCAGAGAAGAATGGACTGAATATGAAAGGTAGAACGAACAAAGTCAGAAGTATGAGAAGGACAGAGTAGGAGAAGGTTGTTGGAAGAACGCAGATTCTTAGCGTGTGAAGAACATACATAGATATTGAAAGTGAGACATAAGATAAGAAGAGAGGTGGGAGAGTTGAGAAGGGAGAAAAGAATGGTCAAAGAAAGCAAGCTTCTTATCCATCCCATGTAAAGACAAGGATTTTAAGTTACATATATATTACGCAACGACTATATCCAAGCGCTCGATAATCTTTGTAGCTTTTACAGTTTTGATTGATAATATGACAGATGATTAAATCACCTGCACTGAGGTGAAGGGTCTCAGGTTCGACCTCAATTTGATAAATCTCACTTCGTCTCGACTTACCACTTATTACTGAAAAGTCAAGTAATCTTTAATTATTGCAACACTGAATAATGATCGACATTAAAATGTTGCCACATTTTGCACTTAATAATGTTGAAAACTGTATTTAATTTTATGTCTGTTTGTACAGACATCATAATTAAAGGATTTTATGGTTGAATTAAAGATTGAAAAAACCGGCCAAGTGCGAGTCGGACTCGCGCGCGAAGGGTTCCGTATCTATAATGAATGAAAGGTAAATTGCGGTTTACGATTGATGACGTATTAAAAACAAAAAAAAAAACTTACTAGATCTCGTTCAAACTAATTTTCGGTGGAAGTTTACATGGTAATGTACATCATATTTTTTTTTTTTAGTTTTATCATTCTCTTATTTTAGAAGTTACAGGGGGGACACACTAATAGAAAGAAAGAAAGAAAGAAAGAAAGAAAAGAAATATTTATTTCACTCTTTCTTTCTTATTCTTTCTTTATTTTCATTAAAATGCTTGAGTTATTGATGAAAATACAAAAATCGCTATATGTATGCCTATCCTCAATTCTTCATGGATCCCTTCATCAGAACTTGATTCTGATAAAAATGGCATCAATCTGGAAGTATATCCTTACAAACAAAAACAAAAAAAATACAATCGAATTGAGAACCTCCTCCTTTTTGGAAAGTCGGTTAAAAATTGTCGGCAGATGGCGTGATTTACACATCATTCGTGATCGCATTACCATCATAAATAGCCTCCAACCATCTCCTCCTAAATATGGTTACAATTCGCTCATTATTCGTTAGACCCGACAAAGGGGTGGTTTTCTAACGAAAACGTAATTTCATCAGAAAATATTTACAAAACAATGAACTAAATTCCAGTTCATAAACCAGCCAGGAAACCTCAAAAAGAAAAAAGGAATTAGGTTCCGTAATTGAATTTAATCATGAAACAAAGCACCGAATCGTATCCGCAATGAGAGACAAAAAAAAAAAAAAATGTAAAAAAAAAGTCAATTCGGTTTAGAAACGACGGAGTTCTGAGGTAATAAAAAATACAATTGAGAACCTCCTCCTTTTTGGAAAGTCGGTTAAAAATTAAGCTGTCCGCAACCATGCCGCAATTTCTTGCTATTAGTCTATTATGAAGTGTGTTCAATTTTTCACGTTTATTAATTACATCAAAACGTTCCGACTCGATTTTCAACACCTCAAGCACCAGCTTAACAATACCTTAACAAACACCCCGCCTAACAAGTTCACCATCAAAACATTCCATCAACTTTGACAGTTGCGACACTATTGCATTCAAAACCAAACTGAAAAGGATTACTCGGCTTTAAATTTAAATTCTAAATAATAACTAAGTCTGCTAGACGTACGCACGCAACTTGCGCACGCGCGGGCGGCAGCGTGCCCAATCCGCTCTAATTTCACAAGATTATCACCACAGAGTGTTTGAGCAGTAGGTCAACTTGGATATTGATTGGGTACACCTGCGTTTGTTGTGTTACTGGTGTTTGTAGTTAGACTGTGTTTGTTTGGCTCATTAGCTCGTATATTTAATTGGTGATATCATTTTGATTGGTGTTGTATGATTTAGAACAATGGTAATTGTTTTATTGGTTAGGTGTTTTGTGAGTTAAAGCTAGAGCAAGCGATGAACATTTCTTATTTGTGACGAAAACCAATGAGGCTCAAATAGTTACCTAACAGCCTAGCTGAAGTATAATGATGATATGCTTTGGACAGGTTAGAGTTAGGTTAGGTAATTTTTTTTTTTTTTTACATACTTCCTTGACATCGTCTTTTCATCATTTGACATTATTTACCTTCAAATCGAATTCCAATTCTTTATTAGTGGCTTTTGTGGACATGATATTTATTCAGATTTGTTACTGTAGTTGTAATTGCAATCATGTCATTAATCTTTTATGTAGATTATTTTCTATTTTGTGAATGTGAGAACGTTGTAGGCCTAGTAGAGTGTAGATTTGTTGGCACTTTTCTATTTTGTTAAGTACCTGGTAATTGTTGAAAGGCCTACACTGTCCTCTCATACCTATTAACACTGTTATTTGATAATATTGTAAAGCCAGTTATTTTTAAAAGAGTAAACGTGGAGTTTCTTGCCGGCTCTTCTCCCTATGAAACGACCAATTGGAACCGTGCATCTAGCTTCTGACGTTTCATAAGTGCCCATGTTGGTTTATGTGAAATAAAATATTTTGATTTGATTTGATGAGGTGATATATTGATGAATGGTTAGCAGCCCTAACCATTCATCAATATATCACCTCATCAAATCAAATCAAAATATTTTAAACTTTTCTGGGACAAATATATAATTTCGGAAAATTATAAACATGTAGATTGATTTATATTCAGATTATCACTCCTCATATCCATATTCCCCGTTCGTAACATCCCCTAACATATTCCTTATCACGAACACTGCGTGAAGCAAAATTTCTGCGTTATCACCGTCAACATGGCCGCCTGACTTTAGACGTCGCTCGTCGCGCACTATATCACAGCGGATATTTACCGCCGGCCACCGCCCGCCGGTGACAGCCTTATCTGTTATCAGTATATGGATAGATACCTTATTGGATGCTTGCCGTATCTATAGTTCAGGCTCTGGCCTTGAGATTTGGAATGGCGGAGATTTATTTATTTAAAAATTTATGTACACACAAATAAACAGACAAGAAGAATTTAATAGAAAAATACGTACAAAGGTGATGCTTATTTTTTTTTTTTACTATGGGTTTGCTCTTGACTTTGGTCTAGGTCTGGCGTGAGCTTACCCAGAATAAGCCTGTTCACTCTCACTTTGAATAGATTTCTAATGAAATCTCTTTCAGCATACCTGCGATAGGAAAATAGAGATGTATACAACGTGAGTAAGAGTAGAAGAGAAAAAAAAAACATAAAATCTAAATAGCTATACACTAATATAACTACTTATAAACATACAATAAGAGAATATACTTACTTACATACTTCTAAAATAAATATCTCTCAAATAATGCAATACTCATTACAATAATGTAGTGGAAAATAATAAATACATAATAGTAAACAACTATGACGAAGCGAAGAGATAGTGATCTTTTACTCTTCTTTTAAAGAACTCTTCCTTCTCTCTTCTCTCTTTCTTTTTACTTCTTTTTTTTAGTTTTGTGTAAGTTGGTGTAAAGTTTTTTTTATGAGTATGTGATAACTTAGAACAAAAGACATCAATCAACGCATTGTTTGTCATTTTTAAAAAAACAATAAAAAAAAAAAAATGATTATCTGTTTTTTTGTCGGTAATTTTTGTTGTTTTATCACATAAAACAATATGTGTATGTAGCTGTCTTTGAACATTATTTTGTGGACTATCTTTACGTCATATTGTTTTACTTTTCAGGGCTAAATATTTATAAGAGAGGATTACTATTGTTAGGTTACAAATAAACTACTTTCTGAAGGCTTTGAGTGTCAAAGTCAAAAGTCAAAGTCAAATCATTTATTTCAAAAAGGCACGTAAAATGCACTTTTGAACACTCAAAACGCTCAACAACGCCCAATGCGCTTTTGCTTCTTTTTTGTCAGTATATGATTTATGAAAATATGCACGTACTGAATTATTTAAATCTGTTTTTCAGAATTGGTACTTGATGATTATCAGCTCCAAACTGCTAAAGTTTTCTATACGTAAATCCGTAAATATACTAACTTTTAATAGGTTTATGAGGAGTTCAAAACACCCTTTCGAAAGTTAGATAGAATTCCGCTCTGGCTAATTGGCGCTGACAACCATCGCGAGAATGTATGATTTAGATTCGCTCTTGCAGACTCTGTTGCAAATACCTGCAGGCTAAATTACGAGTACTGTTACTGGTTTAATTCTTTAATTAAGTCATGTTATTAATGTAACAGTTTTATTACGTGTGGTAAATAAAATAAAATAATTAATAAGAATGATGTCTATGCTATGATGATGTCTAAATTTTGATGCAATGATACTTCACTGACGTGGAGAGCAAAATCTCTCCCATAATCTAAAGCTAAAATAATTTTAACGTGCTAGACGAAATAATAGTACGTTACTTACCAAGGGCTGTAAAAGAAAGAAAGCCTGAAATCACAGGTATTTGTGACTCGAGCCGCAGGCGAGGGTTGTATAATATGCGATAGAGGGCTTTCTTTTTTACTGCCCGTGGTGAGTACACAATTTTACGTCTTCACCTGGCCACAATGCGAGTTTTACTGTACGCGTATGGCCAGGTGTGACGTAAACTTTTTTATAAAAGCCCAGTGCAGGAGTGACTTCTTAGCTAGAGGATTGCTTTTAAGAAGGTGCTTTTTCTGCCAGCTTGAAGAACTAATCCTAAATAGTATATACTGTTTGTCTTTGCATCACCCAAAAGTCCTCCGACTCTTGCTCGACGAAGCGCCAGCCCGCGCCGTTGATGAAACTGTAGCTTTAAATTCCCCGATCAATATAATCATAGCCCAGTTTTGATCCAGCCTGTCCCACCTTGCTGTCCTCCCCCCGACGCTGCCCTAAGCCGAGGTTCGTACCACAGGGTGTGCCCTTAGCTTGCAGTAGTTTAGTTTATAAGTTTTTTGCCCCGGCTGCACTTAAGGTAGCCACAGGTAACTGCGGTTAAGGAGTTACGACCAACTCAGCTCGGTTTTCGGTCAACTCCGAGATACCATATGGTTTCCATGCCACCATGCGAAAGAAAGCGGCCTCCTTACTACAGCGACTGCATGGTAGTGACAACAGCATTCTAAAAATGATTGCTGCCAGAGCGGACTGTCCCTTTGAGGAACACTGGGTGGGGACGGTCATAGGTCAAACAATAAATTAATGTATGAAAACTAACAATACTAACTTAGTTACATAAGCACTATTGTTACTAACACCAAAATACTAACAAAATTATGGTCTGAAATATAGTTTTATTATTATTATTATTATTATTATTAAGTCCGCTTCTCTAAATTTTGTGTGCTTAAAGTATAATTTATTTTTATAAAACATATTTAAGAGACAATTCCTTTCAACCGAGGGCTTCAATGGATTGAGAAGTTTTATCTGCTTCATTTTGAAAAATTTAGATTCAGAATCAAAGATAAATGGTATCAGTACAAACTAAATCGGCTGAACTATAACTGTGGCACTGTTACGCCAGTGAAAGGGAGGGTGGGCATCTATTTTACTAGACCAATACCACCACATCTTTTGTGTGTGTGCATAATGGTTGCGACAAGGGTTAGTGGCCTGGGAGTGGCCAAGGCAGCAGGGTACTTGGGTACTTGCTAGTGTCGGCTTCAGGCTTAGCCCTAGATAACAGCTTACGGAAGCTGCGACGTGTTACGAACTGATAAGGGTGTGGAGGATCATTATTATGTGATATTTAGCATGGGTTTTCTGTGATAGATAGAATAGATAGAATACTCTTTATTATGTACACCATAAAAATTACAGATATAAATGTAGAACTGTTACATAGGGTGTCACAATGGGCGGTCTTATCGCTAAACGCGATCTTTTACTTCTTCATCTTTTTTTTTCTTTCTTTTTTTTCTTTTGATCTTTTTCTTTTTCTTTATTATTATTATTTTTTTCTTTTTTTTAATTCATTTTTTTTTATTTAACGCTAAGTACACAATTATTTTCGACTTTAATTATGTGGTTATGATTTTTGTGATGTTCAGCATTACGTTTTAATAGACAAAAAATAACATTCTAGGTGATAAGGCAAATAACAATATTTTGAAAAAAAATCTCTGGTTGTACTGACTTGCTTTACGTAATAAGCGACTCCAAGTCGCTTTTACCGATAAGACCGCCCATTATGTCACCCTATGTAACATTTCTACATTTATATCTGTAATTTTTTTATGGTGTACATCATAAAGAGTATTCTATCTGTATTTATTTAATAATTTATGTACACATATATAAATAGACAAGAAGAAAGGAACAGAAAAATACGTACAAAGGTGATGCTTATTTCTAATGAAATCTCTTCCAGCATACCTGCGATAGGAAAGTAGATAAGCGGTAGTAGTAGTATCTTAATAAAAAGAGTTTTACTTACCCCGTTAACTTAAATTAAATATCATTAACCCATTAGTTAATGGGGTAAGTAAACATTGTTATAAAAGCCCAGTGCAGGAGTGTCTTACTTTCTGGAGGATTGCTTTTTAGTAGGTCCTTTTTCTGCCAGCTTGTTTAGAACTAATTCTATAACTTTAACGTTAACATTACCGTTACTGTTAACGAGGTATGTAAAACTCTTTTTATTAAGATAGATATAATACTCGCAGTGCAAATAGACTTACACTTATTTTTGACATTACCGTCCCTATAAATAAGTAATGTTTAAAATGTAATGTTTGTAAGGTCCAATCCTAATCTGTTTCCTCGCATAGTTGAGGTGTTTCCACGCAACAGACGTGACAACACTCTGATTTGCGTACAACAAGCCAGAAATAAGCGGAAGAGTGTCTTTTGCATGGCTCCAATAATCTATAATAAATTGCCAAAAAGTTGGAAGCTTCTAAATGACGTGCAGTTTAAATTGAAATTAAAAAAAAAATAGCAAAAAGAGCTTATTAGACCATTAATTATGTTATATGTGTTTTTTTTTTTAATTACCATTATAATTTTGACCTTTTTGCTTTGACTACTTAATATAATTATTTATCTATGTGGAACTATGTGTGTTATATTTTGATTTGGATAGTTGAATTGTGGTTATATAATAATATTTTAATAATTTTATTAGCTTGTGTAATTTAAATATTTAAAAAAATTTGCTTATACTAACCTACCTAGTTAAATATTTGTTTGCCGTTGTATAAGGCAACCATGACGACCTGTTTATAATATTTTTAACAACTTGCATGCTGATTTTTTCGTGTGTATACTCATGTTTGAACAAATAAAAATTATCATATGTTATCTTATACAATTATTTCGTGAGGCGTCCTACCGATATAATTGTATAAGTGTTTGGGCAGAACTATGAAGATGACATATGATGAAGATAGAAACCAAATTTTAAATAATATAAATCAATGCTAGTGTTACTGTATCATGCATTATTAGAGGCTTTAGTACCGAGTAGACTTATGCGTCAATATTAGGTAGATACCTATGTGCACTGGGACTAATGTTAGCTCAACTAGAATGCTATCAGGTGCGTGAGTCACTACCTATGAAACTTGTTCCAAATTCAAATGTATAACAGGATTAAGGCAATTATAAAGACATTTGCGGTCTTATCTGTGGATAGGTAGGTACGAGTACTACATTATCGAGGTAGTAACAACGGCGTTTAAGTTCTAACAGACTAGGCGCGTCGTTCTGTTTTGGTATCTATTGTGTTAAAACCAAAATCGATCAAAATCACTTTTCTTCTCACAAATGCCAATCCTTTCTGTGGTGTATTCCTGCTATCCCCACCGCCCGTGTCCCCATTAATGATATGCATATTATAATAATAAAATACTTTATTTAAGACCATGGAGTCCATTTTGTTAGTAAAAATGTTCTTATAGACTAGTGTTAGTAATACTTAAAATTACAAACAACAAAACATATAAAGGAAGTAAACTCAACAATCACTACTGCGCCACTCCATGACAAATGGCGCAGCAATTACCGATATAAGCACAATCCAGCCGACTAGCGATCATGCTCAGGATGCTGTTGGTGCTGCCACACACTCTACGCACCAGGGATGCGCACCTTTTACGCATCGTAGCGTAAAAGCAGTCTACGCGATGTTCAGCAAACACCCCTGATGCACTACAGAATCGTCGCAGCCCCATCAGCACCCTGAACGCATTATTATATTATATTTCATATAAAATGGTGAAAAAAACATTTAGTTTCGCCTTCTATGTGAATTACCATTAATGGGGACACGAGAGGTAGGAACAGTGGGAATATACTTAACAGACTAGCCACGTTGTTCTGTTTTGGTATCTGTTGTGTTTAAACCAAAATCGATAAAAAATCCTTCTCTTCACACAAATGCCAATCCTTTCTGTGAGCTATGAATGTGAATAAGTGTCTACATTGTCTTATCAAAATAAATAAACTGTATTATTATTATTATTTATTATCTTTCGCTACTGTATTTATCCATATGAAAGGTAGAAATAAATATAGGATGGTATTTAAAAGTACTTCAATTTATTCCCATTTCATTTACCTAATTTTGCCTGTGTTCCACCAAATATACTGAATGTGCACCAAAATATAACCTAACCTAACCTAACCTTTAATATTTGGTGCACGATCAGTATTTTTCGGGGAAGAATAAAATTTTAGAAATGCATACATAGATGTACCTTAAGATTTTTGGTGAACACAAAAATATTATCCATAAATATATAAGTAGGTACGGGGAAGCCGACCTTAACGCTAATTATAACATAATTATGAAAAACTCAAATTTGATCAGCCTAGGGTAATTATGGAACTGTCGCATATACCTACACTTAGGTAGGTATGCGGGAGAGTTACAATTACAATAACAATACCAGCCTATAACTGTCCCACTGCTGGGCAGAGGCCTCTTCTCATACAGAGAAGGCACGAGCATTGATCACCACGCTTGCTCAAGACGGGTTGGCGATTTCAGACTTATATTAACTATAAGACCAGGTTTCCTCACGATGTTTTTCCTTCACCGATGTCAGTAATGTCCAAGATAAACTCAGAAAGTACATATGAATTGAAAAAGTCACATTGGTACTTGCCCAGATTTGAACCCATAACCTCATGCGGGAGAGTTAGCTTCTCCCGAATAAAGAAATAAAACGAAATCAATTTATCTGTCTCAACTCTGAAAATATATTCCTCCTGTCACAAAACCGTATTAGTAGTATGAATACAATAATATACTCTGTGGTAGTAGTGATGTTACCTGAATCATTCAAATGGACGAGGTGTTAATCGCCACAGGTACATATATATCAAACTAATCAACGAGTTACGCTTTTGGTTTCAAATGCGCTTGTAGTGGAAAACTTCATTATTATGATAAGTTTAGTTTGTAATCCTTTGTCGTATCAGGCATTGCGCATTCATTACAACGGCCAAGGGTCAATCAAACATCTTTCTCAGCTCTACGGAACACAGCCTGATATTTGATCTGCCTGTCCTATGGGCTTTGATGTATTTATCTCGAGCCTCTAGGCATACTGGAACGAGGAAGTATGAATATCGCTGTAGGCTTGTTTAGATATCTGCCGGATCATTACGTAATAGCCATGATAAAGGGATGAAGTATTGAGAACATTAATAAGAATCGAGGAGCATGGACGATGGATAAACGCTTATAGAGGTCTGACTCCAGCTCGGAAGTTTGCGTGTTCAGATCACGTCAGGGTCACCAGTACAGAGGTATGAGGAACAGGGTGTAAAGTTCACTTACACCCGACTTCATTTGGAAAAGGGGGGATCCTCCCACCAGACAGCGTGTCTGGTGGCTACTGGCCACCAGACACGATTTACATATACGATTTTATCCCTCTAGAGGTAATGGAACAAAGCCTTCATGCAAGGTGGTTACGTATCGAAATACAAGGAAACAATAAACTAATTAAAACAAATCTTTGGCAGTCTGCAATGCCAAAGTTTGTCTAGAATGGGGTAATTTACCCATAATATTAATTAGGGAAAATTAGAATCATTACCAGAAACATTATGTCAAAGACACTTCACAGATAAAATATGTATTCATTTGACAATGAAAGTTCTAGAAAAAAGTTTATAATGAAAAAATTAATTCATTTCCGTTTTCGGAGTTTATTATGAATTTTATAACCGAAAGCCGAAAATAATTAAGGACTGGTCATTGGATATTATTTCGATGATTACCAATCAATATGTTAAAATGAACTATTACAGCGTGACTACTGGCCGACGGCTGGTTAAATGGCAACTCAGAGTTAACCACGAGGGGTTGAGACTCTTTAACCGGACTATCCTGTGGTTGCCTTAAGCTCTAACAGAACTTAATGCCTCCAGCCAGGGCGTAAAACTTATAAACTAAACGACTGCGCGCTTAGGGGACCCCCTGTGGTGTCGGGATGTTGTATATATGCTAGTCGCGCGGCAAACTCTGATTGCGCGATGCAGGATTTGTGACGTCAGGTCTTTGATGCGTACTTCTCATGTGGCGATATAGATGCCGCCACACGCTGTATGTAGAGAAGAGCCCATATATATAGACAATAGTTCATTTTAAAATAGAATGCAATTAAATAATTTAAAACGCTGACAAAGGAAAAGCATGCAAGGAAATATTTTTATGCAGATATTTTCGCGGCAATTACAAAGCGGCCGAGCAGCTGCGATCTCTTTACAAAACAATGAGTCAACATCCCATTTAAGTACCACCGATGTTCCTAATAGGCACAATGTAAATATCGACACCAATTAAAGTCCGCACAATATATGTCGAAACATCGCACAATTAACGCGTCACACAATGTCAGAAGCGCATAAATCCGGCACAACCCTGAACTCCGAGGCTGTCCCTAATTATACCTTTCGAATGAGACGTCATTTCCTTACGCTTACGAAACATTAAATGGAAAAAGAGACTTTTTCGCATTTCAAAGGTGTGAATTTAAATAATTGCAATAATCGCGGCGCTGGACGGACATGCACACTTAATGAACGGGGCTACGCGTGAAGAAGACAGGCAGATTGCCGACAAAGAGTTGCAGTACTCGTCTGTACGACATCTTTAGTTTCGGCGTCTCCGTTCACACACCTCTGGGAACAATTATAAATGAGGTCGATTCCATATTGGTAATTCTCGCCTCGGGTATTCACATTTCCCTTATGTGACCATTTGTACTAAGTGTAAGAAATATAAAACGCGTAAAATTCTACGTCTTAAATACAAGCATCCCGTATTTTATATTCAATTTTTATCATCTCACAATTTCTTTATGAGTGTGAATGTCGTTCGTTTTACAAGTTTTATGTAAGGGCTATAATTTCTCATACTCTCACATTTACGTGTGAATAAATATTTAGTTCATCTTTATTCTTTTATTACTTTTGGAAATCCTACAATTGAGTGAGAACGGAACCACCATACTTTCGTAGTTTGCAATATCGCAATTTTTTTTTTTGTATTATTTAAATGTCGAAGAAAATCTTAAATAAAGTTTGGTTGATGATCGGTGCATTATGAGTACAAATAACAGGATTCTCTGAACCATAAATTCCTGATAAAGTAATTGAGATGCACACACAGATTCTTCATCTCCGAGTCCCCGTATTTTTGCCATTGTAAAATTTTATTACCCAACATTTGCGACAATTGTATTAACGATTGATCGAACTTGACTCACTGATTGAGGCTTTGCCCTTTTCTGTACACGATCGAATAATACTTTCCATATTATTTTCTCATTTTATTGCCTGTAATAAGCCATTTAAATTCGTAATAATACTCGATTAGTGCAAATAGAAGGAAGGGTGTCAGTTGCCGAAATGACGTCGTAAAGTATTATTGCGAATTCGTATTTGGATGGTCATTCGAAATGATGACGATTTTCTTTTGTTTTGCTCTGAAAAGACGGTGTACCAAAGTGGAAAGCAAAAAAAAAAAAAAAAAATTACGAAATTGAACATCATTTTAAAAAGAAGCTCAACGGTCATCTAGCACCAAACTTAAAAAACAAAAAAATATCCCGTGACTGAGAAGGAATTATGAAAAATTCTTCAATATGGAAACTCGGTAAGTATGACTAGAATATTCTAATACCTTATAAAAGGTATTAGAATATTCTAGTCATACTTACCATACTCTTATCATACTCACATTTCATAATGAGATACGAAGCAACAAAATTCGATCTAAAGAAAAGCCGCCACATTCGTCTAGATCGTAATTTGTTGCTTCGTGTCTCAATATGAAACTTTATGAAATATATTAGAAATTTCTAGACACACTTACCGAGGTTCCTTATTGAGCCGTTTTTCATAATTCCTTCTCAGTCACGAGATTTTTTTTTTTAAGGATTCGCATAGTGGACTGTTGAGCTGCCTCTCAAGCCAAAATTTTGTATTTTGGAAGACAAAATTGTTGCAATACAAACAACAATTTAATTAGTGCCAAAGACACAGACTATGAATATTTATTCAGAGCTTAGTGAAGTGGCCTATTGACAACACTGTCAGTCCTATGTTAATAACATGTCACTAGTGTCAGCACTCCCTGTAATAATATTGATGAGATTGACAGTCGACGTACTAACTATAAATATTCTGAAACTACGAAGTATCACTTTCAAAGCAGGATTTGTAATAAATTAAAATAGAAAACGAGGTTATAAAATAAGAGCTCTGGTTTGGAATACTGTCTGATAAAGAGTGATTGCTCCATATATATGCAGTTCTTAATTAAAACTGCAATTGATAGATGTAGTAGCAAATTAAAACTTACAAATTAAAATACTACTACTATCGCAGGTATGCTGGCAGAGATTTCTTTAGAAATAATAATAATAAAGAATAAAAAAAACAGACAAGAAAACCTTTTTACAATTTTTGACGTGACAACGTCTAATATATCGATGAACGCCGGCTGCATGCACGAAAAAGGATGACTCATTGTCCCGTTGTGCTCATTGTCCCGTTACGCTCATTGTCCCGTTACGCTCATTGTCCCGTTACGCTCATTGTCCCGTTACGCTCATTGTACGCTTGCGCCGCATCAATGTTTTGTTATGACGTTGTCACGTTAAACTATCGTCCGTAAACCAAATTTACAGACAACCAATTTTTCTGTTCCTTTCTTCTTGACTGTTTTTTTTTTTGCGTGTAGGTACATACGTGGTTTAATTAATAAATACTACCACTTTTCGTGTAGAAAGAGAGTCCTTTCGATACAGCATAAAATAACAGAAGTCAGAAGAAAACAATTGAACGTAAGTATTTATCGATATCATTATATATTATATAATGATATCGATAAATACTTACGTTCAATTGTTTCAATCTGACAATGTACAGTGTTAATCGGTGACTGATACCCTAATGTTGAGTAAGTAATCCTGCGGCCACCAGACTGGCGCGGGCGGCTATCCGGCCAGTGGCCATCACTCACTAGCCAGACAAGCTAACAGCTAAACTTGTCTACACACGACCCGACCGTCCAGAATGATGAATGTCCCGACCTAACCCACTTGACAACTCATTTTCTCGTAACAGATTCCATTACCAAACGCTCAAATAACATAGTAGCAGCGATCACCTTCGCAATAGCAAACCATAATGGTAGCCTTATTCATACGACCATCATTATTTTCTGTCTCGCAACAAGGCAAAAACAATCAATAAAAATAAATCATTTAAATAACCATAAACACGTATTACAATGCGCCGACATTACATCTCCTAATGATTTCGCTAACGAATCATTGAAAGTGGTCGGATCGCGTGCGCGCGCGCATGTCCGCAGCGATCTAATCGCGGGTGTGTGTGTGTGTGTGCGCTGTGATTGTGTGTGTGCAATGCGGTCGTAATAATATGAAAGTGTTGTCCGGACCCCGCCCTAGCCTCGGGGCCGCTCTGTGTTCCATTTACATCTGCTCGAATACTTTATTAAGCCTTCTGTTGAGCGCGCACCAGATTCTGTGCCTTGTTGAATTACTGATAACGATAACGGTTACCGTAGTATTCTTGTTGCTAGTCTCCGTCAAAACGTGCAAATAAATGTATTATCCTTCACAGATTGATGTTTCTGTATCTTGACTTCAAAGTATACATACACACATCAAAAAAAGTTTGCGATCACTTTGAAAAATCGAAATCTTTTTTGTTAGGTACGGTAGGTAAAGAATAATAATAATAATAATATATTATGATTCAGCTCGCCTGACTTAAATGCTCTTAAGCGAGCTATTTGCAACCGTCAGCCACGTCTCCAGATAGTGCCAGAGCTCAGGGAAGCCGCTATTCAAGAATGGGTCAGGTTACCCCAAGAAATGCTTGATAACTTGATTCTCAGCATGCCCAGGAGGATCACCGCATGTGTTCGAGCCAGGAGTTATATTAATAAATTGTTGTTTAAATTTGGTTAAACAGTATTTTTCTTTCTATCAAATTTCTGTTACAATTACCTACATTATGATTAATTACTTAAAAAAAAAAATGTTATATTTTTTTTATTTCAAAAAGGGTATTTCTATTTAAAGAAAACATAAAACAAAGAATTTTTCTTGATAAAGTTCAATTAAAAATATTATATCACCTTATGCTGGTGATCACAAACTTTTTTTGATGTGTGTATGTATAGCTTGGTTATATTCTATACCAATTTAATTTATCCAGGTGATTGACTTCACCTTTAATCTCGAAAATAACGTCAAAGCACATTTCATTCAACGTTAAACGTTCCCCGACAACATAGTAAATAATTTTGCAGTATTTCATCCGGCTACTTAAGACATTTTTTGACTTACGATCGTCGTGATCCAAAGTCAACTTCACTTGATGTATTCTTAAAATTTATAAGGCAATTATTAATAAGAGGTACCTATACCAGTCTGGATATTAAATCGGTCGGCGAAACGGTAATAAATTGCAATAATTTCAGTAAAAGGTCCATTTATTATAATCATCAGTGGGTATTTTCTAGTTGCACTAGTATTTTGAGTTTACTAACTAAACTGGAGTATCAATACTTGTCTGAGTTTCACTGAACGATAGTAATGTTTTTGTAATATCTATTATTATCGTACAATTACTGTTCGACATGTTTTCCATGGCAGTTTGAGAATAGACAAAGATAGAGGCGGTCGTTGGTAATACCAGCAGTTTCTGGGATAACCGACTAGTGTATTTGCATAATAATAGAAACTAATATGGTAGTTAAATTATTTGGATCATAGCAATAGCAATGAATTTAGTGCTCTACCCACCTTCCCTTGTGTTTGGAGGAATAGATAATCTGGAATTAATATACTTGCAGATTTACGTCAACTAACATTGTATTGAAAATAGTACGGTAAAAATCTAGATTTAGAATGTTTAAGAATTTATTGAGACGGAGATGGCACCTAGTATAAAGCAGAAACTCCACTAATAGAATATTAAAGAGTTTACCCTTAATGGGTAAGAAAAATGGCCATACAGTTACAAAAGCAAAAAAAAAATATTAAAAAAAAAAAACCAGCCAAGTGCGTATTGGACCAGACACAATGAAGGGTTCCGTTGTTAGGACGAATTTATCCCAAGAAAAGTTTTTACATTGTAGTAGAAAAGCATGTTCTCCCTTATAGTCCAACTGAAAATGTAAGTTGGTTGATTATTGCTCGATATTTTGTAAAGCCTACTTTTCTGTAACAGTTTTTCTTTTAACTTCGTTATATATACTACTGTCATGAAGTTAGTCAAATATTCAAAAACAACGATTTAGCTGGCAGCGGGGGACACACACTTGACTCTAACAAAAATTAGCACTTTAAAGCTTAAGGTGAAGCTAGGCGATGGCTCGAACTCGTTGGTGTGCGTGGTCGAAATGCATGTTATTTCATCCAACATAGTGTGCGAAAGAGACAGACACTGTGATGAGTAGTAAGAAGCTAGTGCGCGCACGGATACACCCATATAGTATACGAGTACCAATGCTAATGACGCACACATGCGCGATTTCATTTTATGAACAGACCTTTGGGCGTATTGTTAAAATGACAAAACTACGTAATATCCACTCAAAATAAAATTATTTGATCTTTTGAATAAATTGTCTATACCTGTACGGTTTCTATTTTGCCGTTTTCACAATAAATAAGCTATTTATTTACGCCCAAAGATGAGTTAAAATTTGTGTTGAAATATGGAAGTTTTGAAGCTCACAACTTCCTAACCAATTTTTTTTGCGATTCTGCTTCCATACAGATCTAGATAATGGCGAGATAAATTGATATAAGTTTTGAATGTACACCGTCAAACAGACGAGTAATCACCATACTACATTTGTATGGAAGAACGACCGACTAGAGTGTACTTAAAGCTTAACATTACGCAAACGGATCCCTGAATCGAAAAATGGTTCTCACAGACCCGCAATATTTTTAAACGGCCCATCCAACGACATACCCCACACGATGGGATAGACGAGGAAAAAAATATCATCCACACTTTACGTGCAAGGGTACCTAAACTACAATTTTTTATTCAGGATTTTATTTTACAGCTTTCTAGTAGTAATGTATTTTTAATATCTTCAGTATTACGAGTATTATCATCAGTATTTTAAGAAATACACATGTAATAAGATAAGATAAAGAAATAATAAACGACATAATAATATAATAGTACATTATTGCAAAGGCCGGGAAATAGGCAATTGCACGACGAGTATGAGTTTGATGGCCGAGCCGTAGGCGAGGACTTCATTAATACGAGACAGGCAATTGCCATTTCCGCCGAGACATAGGTATATAGGGCTTTTCTCAAAATAATGCAGGGAAATAAAACATTGCTGGAGCGTTGTAACATTGCTGGAGCGTCGTAACATTGCTGGAGCGTTGTAATGTTCCAAATTCAAAAAAACGCTCCTGTAATGGATTTAATTTTCTTTGTCCGTAAATTCTATATTTCGCGTGTTCTTTTTTCGAAAATAATGAAAATATTTCCATGCATGTTTGAGAAAAATAGTTTTAATAAAAATTATATAATACAATATTGATGAATAAACAGTGAGCCAAAGAACTCGAACTGAAACACGTAGAGGTCGAAGATCAGTGGTTGTGTATATACAGTGACAGGCTGGTTACCTTCGAGCATAGCATCACATTTCTCTCAATGACTCATGTTCTCTTAGTACGAGTATATAGTAAGGGGATCATTAATATTTATGTCGCTAATAAAATCATCAATCATTTTCTCAGTTATAGATTACTGTATGTTTTTTTTTTTTCATTTACATAGGATTTTTTTTTTATGTTTAGCAGCCAGTTGTGTCAGATTTTCTGAACGTTATAACATTTATTCATTTTTAATAAATAAATAAATAAAATCAATAAATAATTAAATATTTTATTGGTCCTGTCATTATGCCACTATAGAGCACAGGCATTTTCTTTTCATCCAAACAAGGAAATGAGCATTGATCACCAAGGATGACGATTTCAAACTCAGTCGAAGGTTTTCCTTTAGCGTAAATCAGAGGTGGTTTTCACGAAAACACACAACGAAGGCATTAAAAAATCTCATTTCTAGGAGGTATATTTTTGTCTAATTTCCAACCCTCAGCCCAGTGCTTAAACTGCAGATTGGTATTCATTTCATGCATACCGCACCACCATGACAAAGGTGACGAATGAATTTCAAGTTAGAGGAAAATCCACTTTATGTGTTAACTAAGAACAAAAACATGAAAAAAAACCCTGACTCATAGACAACATGAGACGACAATGACGAAGTAGGGTAAACATCCTATTGATTTTTAATTTAAAACGTAACAAGTAATACTAATACTTATTAGGAAATCCGATTATTCCACCCTCGAGCCAACAGACTAGAGATTGTCCAATAAAGCACGCACTTACAAATGGGGCCAATAAATAATGACACACTTCCGAGTCATGTGTCATTAATAATACAATAAGTCGTAAATCAATCAGCTTACATTTACCTTTTTGTATTTCATGTCCATTAGAATCTGATGCATCATAGAATAAAATGCGAAATTATGAGAAAGAATTATGACATCGGTATGTTTTTCTCTTTTGGTCGTGTCAAGCTGGACAAGCTGTCACATAATTATTCATAGGTTACGCACACTTTGAATAAATTAAAAATATAGGGAACAATAGGCCGTTTTTACAACTTAGCAATATTAACATAATACGTTTTTTCTACCACCAATTTCACTGCACTTGCGTTTGACAGATCTTCATACTAAAGCTTGAATTTCCAAAAGCTCTAATATTTCTACATTTAGGTGAACCATTAAAAAAAAAAAAACTCCACAAATTGTCCAGGTGTTTTGACAACATTTTGTAATTTGTGGGAGATCTGGAGTCTAAACTAAGTCTAGGCCTGTATTTTTGAATTCCAAACCCCCTAATACATCACATAGTAAAGGTTGTCAACGTCGTACGGTTAAAAGTAATTGATGGTGTGTGTGAGTGTGTGTGCGAGGGTGAGGGTATGTGTTAGGGCGTGTGTTTGTGTTTGTGTTTGCTTACATTTATTGTACTAACAATCACACTATCACACTAATATCACACATCCTCTAAAAAACTGTCGTAATACAAAAAACACATTGACATTCCGCACATAGAAAAAAAAAAAAAAAAACCTAAATAAACTAACTATCCACTACACCACACCTATCTACTATAACTATCCTATTTATCCTATGATAAATCCTTTGTTGATTAAAATAATAAAAACCTAAAAAATTTTAACCTGAAAGTCACATTAAAATTAGTTTATTGGAGAATAATTAAAATCGGCTTTTTCTCAAAACTTGTTTTCGGCGTGTTACGACAGTTTTTTTGAGGATGTGCGATATTATAAAGGCGAAAGTTTGTGAGTGTGTGTATATGTTTGTCTCTTCTTCACGGTCAAACGGCTGGACCAATTTTGATAAAAAATATTTTTAATTTGGTATGGACGTAGCTGACACCCTGGATTTATACATAGGCTACTTTTGATCCCGAATAAATGTAGTGTTCGCGGGTAACACCGCGGGGCGCAGCTAGTATTTTATTAATCTATAATATAATTAATAATGTACAGTGGCCAGCACATCAAGCTACACGAAACTGTCAAATTTCTCCAAACGATTTTAAACTTTAAAATGTTGGGGATTAAGTTCAAAACTGAACGAGAAAATTTGATAATTTGTGGTAACTGGTTGTGCTGGCCGCCGTACATGTGCATAGAAAGTTAAATATAAATATTATATTATACGTAGAAAACTACCAAGCACTTGTCTCACCACCTCCGAGCAGCTTTATCCGAACAAGATAAAATTACATCAGCCTAGGCAATTGACTAAAAAAGTAATCACCTAACCGCGTCCGCCAGTGTATCAGTGAATTGTTGTACGCAACAGATCCGACTCAGTTATTCTGCGCAGGATCACGTCTGTGTTGAGTTGAGACACTCAAAGGTCTGTGCGTATGCTTGCGAAACCTATCGTAAGTAAATAGAGCAGATAAAGGTGGGCGCAATTTCTAAGAAGCCTAACTCGCAATTTGTCGAATAAATTCGTTAATTACGTAACTTTGAAGCAGTCAATGGTCATTCGTGCTTGAAAAATGTACAGTACGGTTCGTCGGTTGTCAAGTTTGTCATCAAAATTTTGTTACGTCGGAAATTCTTTGGAGATCATTAATGTTTGCGTACAATGTCGTCTCGTGATCGAGATGGCGTAGTTTTTATAATGAATGCGAATTTAGTTTTTTTTTTCGTCTAGAAACAAGGCTATTTTTTGTGTAGGAAATTAGATGTTGTTGCGTAGGAAATTAGATGATGTTGCGTAGGAAATTAGGTGATGCGATGATTAGATTACACGCTATTTTTTTCATTTGTTTTTCTGCTTGGTGTTTTTTTTTTTGCAAGATCTGTATTCATTTAACGAGCTCAAAAGCTTCTTCAACCAAATCATCCGTTCCAGTTCATCAAATGATACTTCCTGAATGTAAATATTTGAGTTGCTGATGAAAATACGAATTCGCTATATGTATGCCTATAATATTTGAGGAGTTCCTTCAATTCCTCATGGATCCCATAATCTGAATTTGATTCTGATAAAAATGGGACCAATCTGAAAGTATATCCTTACAAACAAAACAAAAAATTATAATAATTCAGTTTATTAACGACGGAGTTTTGAGGTAAAAAACATAAAAAAAAAAAAAATACAACCGAATTGGTGGCAGATGGCGTAATTTACACATCATTCGTTTTAAGGCATTTAATAATTTTAAATTTGCTTGAGACATTTTGCAAAGGAGTGGCATTTTCCAAAATTTTACTTATTCTATGAATGACCAGCCCGGACGCGTTAATTAAATAAATACAATAAATAATCATAAATAGCCTCCAATCATCTCCTCCTAAATGCGGTTACAATTCGCTCATTATTCTTTTGACCCAAAAAAGGGGTTGTTTTCGAACGAAAACGTAATTTCATCAGAACATATTTACAAAACAAAGAACTAAATTCCAGTTCATAAACCAGCCAGAAAACCTCAAAAAAGAAAAAGGAATTAGGTTCCGTAATTGAATTTAATCATGAAACAAAGCACTGAATCGTATCCGCAATGATTTTGTAAAAGAGATGTCTCACTACGGTAAGACAAAGCCACGTTCGTTGCGTAGGCGCAGCAATCACTTTGAATACTTTGCAGTAATTGGACGATAACCTTGGCTAAGTGATATTGATAACTTATAGCTTTTAGTTCCTAATTTCAACGGCCTATTTTAAAAGCGATAATCTTGACAAGCATTGTAAATGAGAATGCCATAGTTAATGCGTATTTGGTGTTTTTTGTTTTGGTTTGATAGTTTGTAAGGTTAAATAATTGCAATGGGTATTAAGTAGGAACGTGTACGCAATCAATTTGATTAATATTTGCTTATTAGAAGGACTTCCTCATTCTGGAACTTCAGGACCAAGACCGGCAATCATTATAGATATATTTTACAAGTTATCATCTTAAAGCGACTGTCGCAACACGCCACGATAGCGGCGGTAAGACCCCTCTTTGAGGAGTGGCTAGAAAGGCGTCACGGCGTCCTCACCTACCGCCTGACGCAGGTCTCTCCGGACACGGATCTTTCGGGAGGTTCCTGCACATTATCAGGCGGGAGGAAACACCCGGGTGTCACCATTGCGATGATCGCCCCGAGGATACGGTGGAGTATACGGTGGGGGTCTGCCCTGCTTGGGCGGAGCACAGCCGTGTCCTCGTAGAGGCGATCGGCATCGGCAGCGGCGGCGACCTCTCGCGACCGGTCCTGGTTCAAGCCATAGTTCGGGGCGAGAGGGAATGGGAGGCAGTTACCTCCTTTTGCGAAGCAGTTATGCTAGCGAAGGAGGTGGCGGGATGGGAGAGGGAGTGAGCCTCGCGTCCCAGCCGCCGCGGTAGACGCTCCGAGCCTCGGGAGCCGCGTGACGACTCCCGGCCACTGTAGGCGCGGGCCTGCGGGCGGTGAGTAATGGGTAGCTTACCGTCCGATCAGGACCAGGCACGTGCCAAACGCCGCGTACGTGTTCCACGCGCGCCTCAAAGAGATGTCAGCAACGACGAGGGGGCCCAATAGGGCCCAAGCCTGCCGGGTTAGCGGGATTGTCCGAAAGGGGTACCGCTGCCCCGGAACATAAAGGGCCAAAGAATGAACACGGGTGGGTTTTAGTCAGTAAGAGTCTGACACTACCTTCCGCTCCACCTAGAGCGGGAGGGGTCATTTGATGATTACCCATCCTCAAAAAAAAAAAAAAAAAAAAAAGAAGTGCGAGGCAAAATTGTTTATGGCGTAATGGTAGCAGATAAAATTAAACTAAAGTTGGGAGTGTTTTTCGCTTCAAGCCGAAAACCTACTTTTAAACTCACCTAGGATCATCGAGGCTAAAAAACCCGTTAGCTAGAAAGACTTTCTAAGGCGACCGGGATTAACTGGATGTCGTTGTGGAACTTACTGCGCTGTGTGTCTTATTGAATGAAATTATAATAAATTTTGATAAAAATATATAAATAATAATGTATGCACCTTGAATACAGGTGTATATAAGACATCGCTGTTGAAAAAAAGTTTCATTTGTATGGCACCTATTGTATATAATAAAATTCGTAACATTATTACCAATTAGAATATTTTAAAATCATCCCACAAAACTACTTATAGATAAATGTTATTCTGTAACAGAATTTTTTGCCGATAAATTACTTAGCTATGATTAATTTAAACCTAGATTTTTATAAACTTTGTATTATTGTGGATTTTTGCATGCCTTAAAGGTAGAATGTTCAAGGAACCCTAATATTTGTAACATCTTATGTATATACCTACATTCTTTGCAAATAAAAATATTATATTCTATTCTATAGAAAAAATTCTTCCGAATGATTTAAATGTTAATCATTGTGTGGTATTTGTAACTCCAATATACATAATTCGCTGCTCCAGATCGTCGTTACTTGGTCATTAGCGATGTATCATCAGGCTGTGAGGCAACTACACGCCAATTGTTCAGGAGTTGCGCCGGCGCACGTGCCTCTACAGTCACCGCTACCGTAAGTGGTGGTAGAAAACGAGTGATATCGCAATAGTTTGTTTTTAAATAGGTAGATGCTTTTGTTTTTAAGTGAAGTATATTTGGATGAAAAGCCTACTAAACCATTTTTTTAGTTAAAGTTCAACCTTATTTGATGGATCCTTTTGTAGATCATGGTAATATATTAAGTTTAGTCGTTTGATATAAATGCGGTGACCGTCAGTGTACAATAATAGTACATTATGATACAAGTGTGCTATATTGGTCATTACACTCGAGGTGGTATTATTCTATATATCGATAAGGGAGCCAAAGTGTAATAATCAAAGCACAACGGATGTGCTTTGATTATTACACTTTCGGCTCCCTTATGACGCTTTTCAACACACTTGGAATGAAAAAACAGACTTGTATTGTTATTAACTTTTCCACACGCTAGGTATTTCTCTCTAGATTTTGGTGGCAACAGGCTATCACTCGCATTTCGTGCCTCGATTAGTATTTCTGGCGGGGTCAAATCTACGTTTTGTTCTTTTCCCAATGTGAAGTCGACATTTTTGAAAATAATTAACCACACAACGAAAACGTTGACAAATATTTATGGAAAATGACGCACTAGTTTTCCGCGTGCCGTTCTAAGGATGCGCGTGCAGGTGTAAATAAAGACACTGGCAATACCGCTAAACAGCCTATATAAAAAATATAATAAACACAAAATAATGTGTTTATAGTGAAATTAATTTGTAAGTTATGTCTAACGCGTATAAAAATCGGAGAATCACGCAAAATCTATTACGCGTATTTTTCTGAAACCTTCACGTTTTTAAAGATAATTTAATTATTGATCTTTTAGTATACCTGTTTTAATAAAATAAATTTTGTTTTATGTACAATAAATTAATAATACGTCTTATTTAGGACAGCGCTCCCGGATGAGTGAGTCCTATTACTGGCTGGACGTACGACGCGTTGCGTGAGCTCAGTACATAACACGTAAACTAACCACTCAAGGTACAACTACTTCTTAAGGTTAATATATAATTTGATGAAATGATGATAATTTTGATGATTGATTTATCATCCGAACCTAAAATAATTTATTTATTCACAAAAATATTCATTGTTTTTAGACATACACACTTTGAGGAGATTAAAAAAAAAAGGTAAAGTAAAAAACACTAGTGTGATAAAGTAAAAAACACGAATGTATAATAAGCTGTGTGTGTGTTGAAAAGAATATTATCTAAGTATCTATCTAGCTATGCAGGTGTTTCTGTGACAGTTAAACATTTTTTCTTTCTTTTGTCTGTCTATATTCAGTGCTTTACAGGATCAGGATCAGGGCCAATGTCGTCCAATGTCGGAAGGACTGTGTTGGTTACAATAATTAAACATTCGGATTAAAATAAATGAAAGTGTTACAAAGTCGATTTAATAAGAGCGGAACTTATGTCCTGAGAAATATATTTTCTCCGCTCATTTTATTTACGTAAAATAAGATAACGGAACCGGATATTGCATTATTTTTATCTTTTATCCCTATCAGTCATTCATTCGTGTAGTAGTTACATAAAACTATTTCCCACACATTAATTCAACAGCTCTAAAAATGAATGTATTTTTTCGCCTTTCCAGTGGTAATTTTTTTAAATCATCAGCACTAAGAATAACAGTCCCGTTTCAACCCATTACCTGCCCTGGTGGGTTCATTAAGATTGTATCAAGTGTTTCTTAAATTGATTTTGAGTACAGCGTTTTATGGGTTCATCGTATGTGAATTGATCACGAACAACTTAACTTGGAGAAATTATGTGGTAATTACCATTAAATGAAATGGCCGGGGGTCCAAGGAGCTTTTTGAAAACGTAACGAGAACCATTTTACATACAGCTTTCCGAAAAATTCACAGGCGTTTTACTAGTAAATATTTTATTGGATTATATTTAGGTGAACATATAGAATATTGGACCGGCAACTAAATTAGACCACCCTTATATCTTCAAAAGTAGTTTTTTAATTTCGATAGTGGCAACACCAAGCTAATATGCGTCTAACTTCATTGCATATCGGCCATATTGTTTTCGTTTTAACAAGAGTTGTTCCTTTTTGATTTCAAAATTTTGTTAATGTGGTCCAGTTTAGTTGCCGGTCCAATATACCATAATTTTCCCTACATAATTTAAAAGCTAATATTCTTAAAATACTAAATAATATATACAACTATAAAAAAGGAAGTGGGAAAGAATCATAGGGCATCAAAAAATTCGTCCGCATCGCTGTTAACAGGAAAAGTGCCCAAAAAGCTGGCATCATTGCCCCACTGTATGGAAATGCTGATTTTCTGGGCAAGAAATAGGCCAGCTCTCTGATCACGCTTGGCGATGTCTCGAAATCTAAATCGAAAAAAGCATCTACGCGGCTATTTCCTACCACCGCTTGTAGGTCTTGGTAACATATAATATATCCGTCAGCAATAACCGTCTGATAATAATTACAGTCCCTAACTATACTGTTTCTAGACGAAATGTGGGTGGTCTATAATACCTTTCTGCTCTACCCCTTCACGGACCACAGGTGCATGACGTGTTATAACTTACTTAGTACCTTAGGCATAAATTATCGAAATTATATTAACAACCATCGTAGAATGCGAAGCTTTCAAAAAAATAACAATAATTATCAGCCCTGCTTATCTTAAAAAGTTGTAACAATGTTCGTAAATTAACTTCAACATTACACTACAAAGTATTAAATAAACCTACTTACTATAAAAGCTTTAAGCCCGGCTTCCACTGCAAAAGGACACGTAATAAGCAAGAAATAAGTTGAACGGAGTCTAAGCTAAAATAGGTTTTGACTCCCACTGAGAAACAGTTTTGAACATTTATATTATGCAAAAAAATTGGTTGTCTGTAAAGTTGGTTTACGGACGATAGTTTAACGTGACAACGTCATAACAAAACATTGATGCGGCGCAAGCGTACAATGAGCGTAACGGGACAATGAGCGTAACGGGACAATGAGTCATCCTTTTTCGTGCATGCAGCCGGCGTTCATCGATTTATTAGACGTTGTCACGTCAAAATACAATATCAAAAGTCATTTATTCTAATTAGGCTGTCAATCAGCACTTTTTGAACGTCAAAATAACAAGACAGTCCCCCAAAACTTCTAGTCATCATCACTTCCTAGTGCTTTAGCTGTGAAGAAGAAGTGGCGCAACAAACACCCTAGCAGCAAGAAAGAGAAGGAAGCGCTTGATAAGTAAGTTTTGATCGCTAGTCCGTTTTTTAGGGTTTTGTAGTCAACAAGGAACCGTTATAGTTTTGCCATGTCCGTCTGTCTGTCTGTCTGTCCGCGGGTTAGCTCAGAGACTCTTAGTACTAGAAAACTGTAATTTGGTATGGTACACGTATACGTATATGTATTAATAACTCCGACAAAATGGTAAAATAAAATTTTGAAATATCTTTTTTTAGGGTACCTCACCTACACGTAAAGTGGGGATAATATGTTTGACGTGACAACGTCTAATAAATTGATGAACGCCGGCTGCACGCACGAAAAAGGATGACTCATTGTCCCGTTGCGCTCATTGTCCCGTTGCGCACATTGTCCCGTTACGCTCATTGTCCCGTTACGCTCATTGTACGCTTGCGCCGCATCAATGTTTTGTTATGACGTTGTCACGTTAAACTATCGTCCGTAAACCAACTTACAGACAACCAATTCTTTTTTTCCCGTCTATCCCATATTGTGGGATATCGTTGAATAGGCCGTTTCAAAATATTGCAGGTTTGTGAAAACCTAATATTAAACTTTAAAGTGCAAATTTTTGTTAGAGTCAAGTGTTTCCCCCCCCTGCCAGCTAAATGGTTGTATTTGGATATGTAAAAAAAAATTCACAGCATTTGTATATATTATGAAATTAAAAGAAAAACTATCACAGCTAAGTAGGCTTTACAATTTACCGAGAAATAGTCGACCAACTTACATTTGCAGTTGAAAAACATGAAGATGATGTTGAAGAACATGTTTTTCAACTACAATGTCAAGTTTGTTCTTGGGATAAATTCATCCCAACTACGGAACCCTTTAATGTGCGTGGTCCGACACGCACTTGACCGGTTTTTTAACTATATTTACTCATTTGGTCCTTTCCGCTGGACTCTTTGATGGTGGAAGTACTGCTATGAAATTTAACGGGGTCTGTTCGAAGCCCGCTACGCTTGCCGTGGAAACTCGGCTTTATAACTTGAACAGCTGAACTCATTCAATAAAGACCTACACAATGTGTTCGCCTTAGGCGCTTTGCCAGGGCGGGCGGAACCGGGAGCAGCAATTAGTCCTAACAATGTTACCTTTGTACACATTATCTTTGATTTTTCGATAACATCTGTTGAGTTATTGTATTGTATGAGCTGTATCCGTGAATGTTTCTCCATTTTCTCTGAAGGCCAGTTGGTGAATCATTCGAGTACAATAATGAAGTTGTTTGTAAAGTACCAAGTACAGTGATAATGTTGAACAGGTTCAGTAGCGATGTAGGTATAAAAAAATGGAAATAAGTAATTCAAAGGTCAAATAAATGAAGCGTCACACGGAAGGCGGAGCTGAGGCTTATGTGAATACGCCTCTTTTCTGGCAAGAAATTTGTACTTAAAAAAAATACAAAAATATTTATTTCAACTTAAACATTGTGTCATACATAAATTGAGACAGCCCCAGTAAGTTGCAATATTACTTTTGTCGGAGCTGTCTCACTATTCCCGTACTAGCTTTAAAATGATGAAGCTAAGTTAATAGAATGTTTATAGAAAAAATTTAAATAAAATAAAATAAAACATCAATTTAGCAGCTTTCGGTGTATGGGGGGTGTGTGTAAGGGTAAGTGTGTTGGTGTACCGATTATATTTTTTTTAGCTTATGAGAATGTTTTCTGTTTTTGCAATCGTATCTAGAGAGACTAGATAACAACTAACAAAATAGAGAGTAGAGAGAAAAAATAAAATAAAATGACTTTACCTTCCTTATCATCGTTTTTGTCGAACATAATGGAAAATTGAGGGTACGTAACAGCATCTCTAATAAATAACACAAGGAGGTAACGCCCCAGAATTTATCCACCAAGATGAATAGGACCACTAAACGTTCGTTAGCGCCCTACTTCCCTGATTATCTACGGATTTACGGAACTTACAGATCCAGATTTCCGTAAACTTCTTAGAGCCTTTTCAACAAAGTAAATAGTGTATGTACCTGTCAGTCCATCTTTTACGGCGTATTAAGTTGAAAGTGGGATTGTTAGGTGCGCCCACGCATGTCTGTGGGACACTATCCGCGGAGTAAATCAGGCTTGTGCAGGCTTGCAACACATCTTGTAGACTTCATCGATAACATGGACACGACATGATGATGTAGAGTGGATTTATAACAAACTGTTTTGTTAATCTTGGAGTGTATCAGATTTTTGGGCTGTTAACCTGTGTTGGATGTGTAACGGGGGTTTTGGAGGGAGATAGGATGAACCTAACCTAAACATTAAAACACTGCTTGGTAATTTGTCTGTAAGGTCAAACACAACTTAGCAAGAAAATGTCTCTGGGTAAGGCAGAATCAGGTCAGAGTGTCAGCTTGTCTTATTTGTCACGAGGATCTGGATTTCTGTAGGACATGGGACTTGACGTCATATCATTGACCCATCCCTCGGAATCGAACAAAGTAAGTAACTTATTCTTGATATTAATAAGAGGTATTGATTGATATTAAGCTTCCCCATTGTATGTAAAAAAAATAAAAAAAATGAAGGTTGTTGACTTGTTACAATGAATTTATCCTTTTTTTAATGGTTGTCATTTGAAAGTTGTCGTTTAGACAATTTGTAATTAAATTATTTTTCTTTGACATTTGACGGCACGATTGGCGCAGTAGTTAAGCGATTGACTGCTACGTGTCGCGGGTTCGATTCCCGCACGGAACAAATATTTGTATGATCTAGAAGTAGTTGTTCCGAGTCTGGCTGTTTGTGTGTGTGACTTTAAATGTTTGTCTGACTTCATTCACTCTTTCTTCGTTCAGTTTATCTCTCTGTGGAACGCGCTCCCTCAGGAAATCAGGATGGCAACCAACCGATTATCCTTTAAAGTTGAAGTTCGCGAGCACATTCGTAAGAAGCTGGCAGTATCACAACAATGGTAATGTTATCTCATTGTTTGTCTTATTTGTTTTAGTATATTCCTGTATTTATGTGTATTTATTTGTCCTTATATTTATATATAATTAGGTATAGGTTTATCCTTATATTTTAATAAAATGCATTCCCCAATTTTCGTAATAGCACCTACCACTGTTTGTTTCTGCTCCACCCAAAGGTTGACTGGTAGAAAATGCCTATGGCATTAAGTCCGCCTCTGTACATTTGTGTGAGAAAGTGTTAAATAAATAAATAAACGCACCCACAATACAGGAGAAATTCCAAGTATGTTCCAAAAAAAAGGAGTTGCAGTGTCGTAGAGTGTATCCGTGAGGGCACAAAAGCGCAGTGCTTTAGCGTATTATAATCATAACTAGCTTCTGCCCGCGACTTCGTCCGCGTTAAATTTCTTGTTCCCCCAACCCACCCCGTCGCAACACATTGCCTGCCCGTGCTTTTACTTCGTTTTCGCATAAACTTTCATTTAAAAAAAATGGTGTTCTAGTTAATAGGAATGTAATTCTTCCTCAAGAATTGGGCTGTAAAATGCAAAAAAAAAATTTCAAATCCAACTCGCAGTTCCAGAGATTAGCGCGTTCAAAAAACAAAAAACCGGCCGAGTGCGAGTCGGACTCGCGCACGAAGGGTACGGAACCCTTCGTGCGCGAGTCCGACTCGCACTCGGCCTACTATCCATACAAATCCTTATCCATACTAATATTATAAATGTGAAAGTAGCTCTGTCTGTATGTCTGTCTGTCTGTATGTTACGTTTTCACGCCTAAACCGCGGAACCGATCGACCTGGGATATAGAGAAGGACATAGGCTACTTTTTTACGCGATAATCGACATCCACGCGGGCGGAGATAAAAAAACGGCAAAAAAATCATGCCCGTTGTATGGGAGCCCCACTTAAATATTATTTTTTCTGTTTTTTAGTATTTGTTGTTATAGCGGCAACAGAAATACATCATATGTGAAAATTTTAACTGTTTAACTATCACGGTTCATGAAATACAGCCTGGTGACAGACGGACAGACAGACAGACAGACAGACGGACAGCGTTTTAGTAATAGGGTCCCATTTTACTCTTTGGGTACGGAACCCTAAAAACGAACTCTTCAGCTTTAGAATAGACTACCTCGCAGAGTTGATCATTATTTTGCTGCGGAGTTATCATAAAACAGTTATATCTCCTAAGATATTCATTGAAATTAAATGATGTAAGAGCAACTTTGTTCAAAATTAAATACTTGTGATGAATAACGTATTTATTTGGATACGGATTAATACCATGTTTATGAAAACTCCTTCGCAAATAATGCATTAATTTCGAACAAATTTGATCACCATAAAAAAGGTTATAGTGAGTCAATCTTAAAAGATAGACATATGCTGTCGCGGACTTTTTTTTATAAAATTTAAAGAGGAACAATTCCATCATACATGATATTTGCGTAACTTAAACCGTTTACGCAGCGCACGCAACGGAAGCTCTCAGAAAGGAATATTTTTTTCCGTTTTTGCAACATTTTTCATTTATGCTCCGCTCCTTTTGATTATAGCGTGATGTTATATAGCCTATAATATTCCTCAATAAATGGACTATCCAACACAAAAAGAATTTTTCCATTCCAACCAGTAGTTCCTGAGATTAGCGCGTTCAAACAAACAAACAAACAAACTCTTCAGCTTTATATATTAGTATAGATATAATATTCCTCAATAAATGGACTATCCAACACAAAAATAATTTTTCCATTCCAACCAGTAGTTCCTGAGATTAGCGCGTTCAAACAAACAAACAAACAAACAAACTCTTCAGCTTTATATATTAGTATGGAAGTATAGATAATTAATTTAAACTTGGTAAAAAGTTTCATTGAACGGCTTTTCAATGTAGCCCTCAATCGGTAACTGGTGCAAACAATTACAGTAATAACGTCCTTTCGTCAACTGTCAATGCTAAGGATTGTGCAACCGCCATGATGTGTGGCCATTTTGTTCCGACGATACTTATGTAAAGTTCATTTAATTACTGCACTTATTCTGAAGTTGAAAGTTACTATAAAGATCAGATTTTTATGGTGGATCCGGTAGAAAATAAAGCGTATGAGATGAATACAGAAAAAAAAAGTAGTTGCCACAATCAAGATTTTGTTTAGATTGACTAAGTAACTTGTTTGCATCTGAGCCTATCAAGCACAATGATCACAGCTACTACTTTTATTTGATTGAGATTTGAAACGGGATCTTGATTGGAGTTATCACAAAACCTATTTGCAGCAATCAAGTCAAAACATAGTTGCTCCAACCAAGATTATTAGATTAAAGTTTCAATGATCTTTATTGAAGTAATCAAAATGCTTGATTGACATAACTAACTTACTTTGTTACAGTTAACATTTTTTTAACTCTTCTACAATGATGTCATGTTAAGGGTAATCGAGAAACTTGTTTGAGCTTTCAATCATTTGAACTAGTATTGCTGCAATCATGTGATGATCAACTTAACTAAGATTTTGATTAATCTAAACAAGATATCGTCAATCAAGCTAATAAGTCACTTGATTGGAGTGCATTTTTTTCAGTGTATGGTGGGATTTCCGTTTAATGGAGATTTCAGCATTACTGTCTGATTTTAAGGTAGGTTAGGTAGGTATGGTAGGTAGGGTAGGGTAGGGTAGGGTACGGTAGGTAGGTAGGTAGGTAGGTAGGGTAGGGTAAAGTAGTGTAGTGGAGTTTATACTATATTTCCTTTGCGCGTAGACAAACTGCGACGGTCAAATAGCTTTTGACAGAACGAAGTCTGTCGGGTCAGATAGTCTATAATAAAAATGATCTATTATTTAACCAGAAACACAAAAACTGTTTCACAAGTGGGTACAAAGTTTTTTGCACACACTGCTCGAGTGAAAGGGTCATTTTATGTTCCACGAAACGATCTCAATGCATTTTGGCGATTAATGTGCCCCGACAAGTTACAGTGCAACTTAATATGAACTTATTTTAACAGGTTATGTCATTAAGTCAAGTGGTATATGCTTCAATGTGTAAGCGATCTTGATATTTTTCTGGGTGATGAAAGTACAGACTTACGACTAAAATCTATAGTTATGTATACAAATAAATAAAATTGAACTATCTGTTTGTAATATCAAAATAACATATTTTTACTAAATGCATATGAAAGTATATACGGCACTTATAACGGAGAACGGAGAGGGAACGCAGAGCATTGTCGGTTCGGGCTAATATGCTGGCACGCCGCCGGTTCTTCCGATGTACAGTCGCAGTCAAAGTAACATTGTTTAAAGCATATTGCACGTCACTGTACTCGGGGAGCTTGTGGTTCAGCTACACCCAAAAGGCCTACAATGCTCTGCGGATCCAGTTTAACAACGCATTTAGGGTGCTGTTGCGTCTGCCTCGGTTCTGTAGCGCATCATCTATGTTCGCTGAGCCACGTACCGACTGTTTTAATTCTGTGCGGCGTCTCTGCTAAACAGACTCCGTGGCAGCCCCAACAGCATTCTGAACGCCAAAGTCGGGAGGCATGACAGCCAGTTGGTGAGGTCACTAGTCACCTGTACACTGTCTTTGTTTTATAGTTAAGTACTAACATAGGTTAAGAATATTGTTACTAACATAATGGATCTTGGTTATCTGAATAAAAGTATTTATTATTATCTATTAATATTATTAAAAAAAAATATAATTGTCTGTCTGTCTGTTTGTTCTGGCTAATCTCCGAAACGGCTGGACCGATTTTCACCGGCAGATAGCGGTTATAAGGAGTAACTTAGGCTTTTAGGCTCAGGTTTTAAAGAGTAAATAGGTATGGAGTTTCTTGCCCGTTCTTCTCCTTACGTAACTACCTTTTAGAAGGGGCAACTAGAATCAATTAATTATTTTTGTAACTTTTGACGTTCAGCAGTGCCTTTTATGTGCCTATTTGAAATAAATGATTTGACTTTAACTTTGACATTGACCACGCGGGGGAAGCCGCAGGCAACAGTTACTTGTGGTATAAAAACAGTCTTAAATCATCTTCAATTAAAAATATTACCAACGATAAATAGCGATGATCGTTCAATGATGAAATGAAAAAAAATAAAAAAATTGTAGGCTAAGAATCGTATGGATTACAACCCAATTAAGATTGTAATCCGTTTTTTTAATCTGTATTTTCCCATTGCTAGGCAAAGGCGTCCCCATGTCCTTCCAGGAACTCTTTTCTCCTCAAAGTAGCCCTACGAAACGTGTCCGGGTCATTTAACACCTCTTTCTGAGCCTTCAAATTACGATGGTTTAATTAAAATTGAACTAAGAGACATTAATTTAAAGGTACCTAATAAACGGTAATCCCATTTCCTCCCGTGGGTGTCGTAAAAGGCGACTAAGGGACTTACTAGAGAATGGGCAGCAGCGTTCTCTATGCATTTTTAACGGTTGTACGTTGTTTCATAGCTAATAGTTTTATAGAATTTCATTTCACATAATTTTTTTCTCATATTTTCGTTTCATAGAATAATCAACACGCAGAATACTTACTTTGAAGATTTTTAAATCATTGATTTTTGTTTCAAATAAAGTTTAATGTTAGAATAGTCATATCATAGAATAACAAATATTTTTTGTCCTTATATTGTTTATTTAATATAAAACTTATTACCAAGAATAACATTTTATCCATTTTAAATTTTTCAACAGCATTTTTTTTTGCTGAAAAAAAAAATGCTGCAAGCATGCAACATGCAGCGTGCAAGCAAGCATGCAGCGTGCAAGCAAGCATGTAGCATGCAAGCAAGCATGCAGCATGCAAGCGAGCATGCAACATGCAGCAAGCATGGTTTCTGTCACGGCTCCGGCGCTGATTAAAAAAATGTGATTAAAAATTCATTGAATTGTGTTTCCGGGAAATATTTTTCATTCAAGTCTTTGAAACAATAATATTCGAACTAAAAATACAAGGACCAAATATTATATGAAACATTTTCTGGGAAACGAAATTCTATGAAATTTCTGTCTGCGAAATAAGGGGACACCATTTTTAACACCATACTGCGATCGCCAACCCGCCTGCCAAGCGTGGCGATTATGGCAAACCCCCCCAGTTGGGGGAGGCCTATGTCCAGCAGTGGACGTCTTTCGGCTGAAATGATGATGATGATGATGAATAAACGGTACTAAAAAAACGAAGGGACTAACAAAAGGTCTGCAAGGTCTGAAAGGTGGGCCTGGTAGTAGGTATACATCGGGAGAGAACCCTAGCAGGACTTATATAGTGACCTATTTGGTGATGTTCTTCAAAAAGGTCAGGTGCGTATAGTACTCGCAACCGGGCGTGCGTGTATGTCCAGATGTATGAACGATAACAAAGCAAAAGGAGTAGGTATTTAAGGAGCGTAGCAGATGGTGTTCTATAGTTTCTGCTTATCCCTATAGGAAGACGGCGTGATTTTATGTATGTATGTGTAAATTAAGGGTCTTTTAAATAAGGATAATGAGGATCCCAATCTCATATAATATGCAGCCATGAAAAGAAAAGTTAAAAGTAAATGTAGTACATTTTTTCTGCAGTATCGTTTGAAAATCCGTGTAAAAATCCGTTATGTATACATTAATAATGACGACCTCAAAATATCTATGAAATTAAAGGAAATTGCCTCAATTAAATAGCAATCAACAAATTGCAATGCGAAGAATTTATCTCTTCATTAATTTATAAACATATAGTACTCGTAATCATTTCCTAGAAAGGTACTGTTTCAAATCCGGCATAACATCCTGAATTTAATTAGTGTTGTTTATAATTTTTTTCAATGATTACAAAGAATGTATTACTTTATTTACTTTCCTTCCTTACTTCGAGGGCAAAACAATAATTAATTTATGCATCAAATTATATTGAATTTGACCGTGTAGTTTCCATATCCTGTTATAGTGTTTTAATGGTATGAAATTTTTGTATGAAAATTACTTGCTTTTAAATCTTTTTCCGGATCCGTCTAACATGTAAATTTTAGTCAATTATTCCGTAATTAGATACTCTCCTAACCTGTTTTAGTTTCAAAAGGGATGTGTCCTGGGTAAAAAAAAAATTTAGTCCGTCAATCAGATAGTAAAAAAATATTAGACACGTTATTTTTTGTTTTATCATATTGATAAAAAATTACTTAAATAAAACACATTAAACTTGGAGAGTAGGGGCTTGTTACGTCACAGTTACGTATAAAATCTACTGAGAAGTGACGTCATACCACATTTTTTTTTTTTTAACTTTGCCCCACACTAGGAATTTCTCCTGTATCGTGGGTGCGTTTACAAAAATTTAAACTCACATACACAAACAGCCAGACCCGGAACTAATTGTAGGTCATACAAATATTTGTTCCGTGCGGGAATCGAACCCGCGACACGCAGCGCAGCAGTCAATCGCTTAACCATTGCGCCAACCGTGCCGTCCAACATTTGAACTCAATGTATCGTCGTAATGTTTTGATTACGTAAAAAAAGAAAAAATACGTGTCCAATATTTTTTAATAGTCTACATGAAGGTCAAAAAAAATTTTTTTTTGTCATCATCCCTATTGCTGATTTCTGTTAACCGATCATAAAGACCTGTTTATGTATAGTTATCAATTGAAACATACTCAAAACTAATAAAGCCTTTCTTATCAGCCAGTAACTTAGATTTCATCAGTCAAACATCTGGCCACCGACCCTACCAACACAAATTCAATATTTTATTTTATAATTACTAGTTGTCATTCAAGGTGCACCGTCTATCATTATAAATTATAACAACTTCTGTGTCGAGCACGCGAGCATTAAATTAGCCAGAGTTCATTGTTAGAAATTCAAAAACATTGCTCCGGGGGATATAATGAAACAAGGACGCACCCACAAGCCTTAACATTTTGGCAAAAGATACACATCAATCATAATTATTTGCGTACATACTGTTAGTCACGATTTTGGGACTAAGAGAGCCACCAGACTAATAAGACCTCTAACGACATAACGTTTTAATTAGAACTAGCTAACTAGATTTCGTTCTCTATGCATTTTTAACGGTTCTCTGCCTTTTCCACAGAAGTAGATGATTCGATCCCATAGTCCGCCATCATATCCGGCTCTCGACTACTTCCTCCCATCAATTCTTTTGCTACCTTGGTTGCTTTCTTTATAATAAAATAAATAAGATACTCCCAATTTATAACCTCACCAAAACCAAATGCAAAATTAAGCTAAGCAATTGGCTCCAGGAGTTAAATTATGAAGAAACAGAAAAACTACTTGATGTCCTAAAATAGCTAAAATAGCCAATTTCATTCATCTCCCCCCCCACACACTACACCCACGCATTCACGCACACATACACCTTACTCACTCACAGATACACATTCATATCTACTAAACATACCTACTAACACCAAGCACCAATAACTGTTACCAATTTCTTTTTCATTTTTTAATTTATCTTTAAACATAAAAGTCTATGCCTCTTTTATAAATTCTTACCGCACCAATTATTGTACACAAAAATTAAAATGTAAGCATTACCCAAGGGGCGGAGATCTGGTGTCCTGAAATACAGACCATACGTCTAGTTTAGGCACCAGTCTCCCACAGTATAATTATTGTTGTTACGTACTTTGTATTGATACCTCTATAATGTACCTATATTGTGGTGAGAAATAAACGATTATCTTATCTTATCTTATCTTATCTTTTCGCCGAAAATTGTTTGCCAGATTTTCACTTGCCAACTAACGCTTCTGGCACATCGCCGGCCGCTGCCGCGGCACGCTCGCTTTGCTCGCTCGGTCGTGCGGTGATTGTCATACTCTAACCTACCCTAACCTATCGTAATATGGCTCTGCATTGCTGCCAATTTAAAGGTTTAACTTTATTTTTGAAATCCTTAAATAAAAAATATATGTAAAAATTACACTGACAAAACGTCTTTCGTCTAATAGTTGTGTAGCCTAGTGAAATGTTTGACAAATGATAAATGTCCCAAACGTTTTGTGTCATTATAATAATCAGCTTAACAATAATTCTACCAAATGAAACGTTATCATACAAAAATTTGCTAATCGTTAGTTGTCAAAGTGAAACATCGGCGAGACGTTGGTTGGCAAGTGATAATCTGCCAAACAATTTTCGGCGAAAAGGCAGGATCCCATTTTTAACACCATACTGCGATCGCCAACCCGCCTGCCAAGCGTGCCGATTATGGCAAACCCCTCCAATTGGGGGAGGCCTATGTCCAGCAGTGGACGTCTTTCGGCTGAAATGATGCATAAAAGAAGCTATTTTGCCCCGAGACGTATAAATCTACCCGAGCCGCAGGCGAGGGTGAATAGTTTTATTGTAGTCCTTAAAATGGAGCTTAGTGTCCACTATTTTCCATTTTAAGGAAAAACGATAAAATAAATAAATAAAAATAAATAATAATAATAAATAATTACCATTAATTATTATTATTAATTTATTAATATTAATAATAACGTATAGACTCGTGGAGCTCAACTTAAAGTGCTTTATATTTTCCGCATTTTCATTCTAAAATAAAATAAATCACCAAACAAACGATGCGGGCACCACTGCGCGCTGCGCTCGGTACCCTATTAAGCGCTAAGGTAGCCCAGGAAATTCAAATATTTTAATGTTTTTAACCCCCGACAGAAACGGAGGGGTTTTATAAGTTTAACGTGTGTATCTGTGTGTCTGTCTGTGTCATCGTAGCTCGGAAACGGCTGAACCGATTTTGATGTTTTTTTTTGCAATTCTGTGTCAGTGGCAAGTTGTATGTTGATCAAATGATTTGCGATCGTAACAAGTATGTAGTTACAGAATTATAATCATTAGAATGTATTATAAATTTATTCATAAATTAACCTACAAACATATATCAAATAACAGAAAGAGATTTTTGTCATTCTACAATATACATACACATACATACATAAACTCACGCCATCTTCCCATGGGGGTAGGCAGAAACAATAGACCGCCACCTGCTACGCTCCTTACATACTTCTTTAGCTTTAGCGTTTACATTCATACATCTGGTCACACACGCACGCCGGTTGCAAGTGCTAACGCAACTGACCTTTCTAAAGAACATCACCAATTAGGTCACTATATTAGGTTCTCCTAAAAGCGTCCCCTTCCAGCATTTCCACTCATATCTGCCTTTCTAATAACTATATCAATGCTGGTTTATTGTTCTAATGATTATTACAAAACATGACGATTATAGATATTGGCACCAGGCGACAGATATATCTGCTATCTATATGGATATCTGCAATACCAGGGGTACCATAGGTGCGGTGTCTAGCTTTTTGTGAAGAGGACTCTCTTTATTTTTTTCCTAAAATTATCCATCTCATAGCTTCACTTATATACCCTGATATACCTACCCTTATTCCCTCAGTGTCATTCATTTCTTAGCAGTCAAATTTTAGTTCAAAGTCAAAGTTAAAGAATAGAATAGAATAGAATAGAATAGAATACTCTTTATTATGTACACCATAAAAATTACAGATATAAATGTAGAACTGTTACATAGGATGTCACAATGGGCGGTCTTATCGCTAAAAGCGATCTTTTACAGACAACCTTTGGATGGATCAAAAGTAGAAGGAGAGACAATACTGCAGGTATTTAGTGGTGTACCACTTACATATATACAATAAATACATATACACAAAGCATATAGATACTTATCCATATAAATATATATATATATATATATATACACACACAATAATAAACATGATACAAGAGCAAGGAACTTTAAGTAATGATGATGTTTAAGGAGAGAGGAAGTGATTTTTAACCAAAATTTTAAAAGTGCCAAAGATTGAGCACGCCTTATCGAGACGGGCAAGGCATTCCATAACCGTACTGCTTGAACTGTAAAAGACTTGTCATAAAAACTAGTGGAATGCATTGGCATCTCTAGTCTCAAGCTTTCCGATGACCTCAGATATCTATTATGTGTGTCATGAAGGAACTTGAAACGTTCATTAAGATAAGAGGGGGTTTTGGGATTGAATAGAATACTGTAGAGCTGAAATAACATATGAGAATTCCGGCGAAGACGTATGGGAAGCCACTTGAGCTTTGTACGAAACTCAGAAATGTGATCATATTTGCGCAGGCCAAATATAAATCTAATGCAAAAGTTTTGAAGTCGCTCAAGTTTATCTAGTTGTGCCTCAGTAAGATCGAGATAACTGACATCAGCGTAATCAAGGATGGGAAGTAACAGGGATTGTGCAAGCGCAGTTTTAGTGGCAGTTGGAAGAAAGTTCCGCAACCGTCTCAGGGACATACCAGATGCAAAAATTTTGCGACTTACTTCCTGTAACTGGGGACCCCAAGAAAGATGTTTGTCGATCAGAACTCCAAGGTTCTTAACCTTTTCGCTTACTGGAATAGCATTTCCGTTAAATTGAACTTGGGGAAGCTGCGACCAGTTTATTAAAGTTTATTAAGTTTTTTTTTTTTTATTGTAATATCAAAGTTTTAGAGCCAATGCCATACTAACCAATACGAGAAGTCTACTGATACTGGTCGTTCGTTATCTCTGCATACTACAGAATTAATCGAAGCAATATGTGGACCATTATCGTCCGTGGCTATTTATTAAATTTTGTAAATCATCATTTGGACAATAAAGATAATCAACTATCTTGTAAGTATATCTAAGTACTTTGCATCTAGATCTGGATAATTTGCGTAAATAGGTAGTGTTTTAATTGCTTTTTAGGGTTCCGTATCCAAAGGGTAAAACGGGACTCTATTACTAAGACTCCGTTGTCCGTCCGTCCGTGTGTCACCAGGCTGTATCTCATGAACCGTGATAGTTAGATAGTTGAAATTATCACAGATGATGTATTTCTGTTGCCGCTATAACAACAAATACTAAAAAAAGAATAAAATAAATATTTAAGGGGACTCCCATACAACAGACATGATTTTTTTGCCGTTTTTATAGATAATGGTACGGAACCCGTCGTGCGTGAGTCCGAGTCGCACTTAGCCGGTTTTTAAATCATTTATTAAAAAATAACACGTATGTATTGTACGGTGGACTGCATTACACAATGGGCATGTTTTAATAAGCCATTTCATGGGTCCATCTTTTGTTTTCAATATTGCTTCTTGATCTGCTTGTCGTTGAATGCACTCTAGACTTATATAAGACAGATTCTTACAGCGCTTGATTATGCTTAACTTGTTTTTAGTAAATATATGTAGCTCTTAAGAAAGCAAGAAAGAAGCAAATATTTTTTATATGTTAATTTTTTAATAGGACTGCTGTTTTTATTTTTGGCTCCGCTAAAAATAAAACTATATTTAGTTACAACTTAAGGTCGTAGCACATTTATCAAATCGGAAAAGGATCGTAACCGTATCGCCTTTCGCGTCGCCGTCAAACAGTCGTCAACCTTACGTAAGCACGTAACCAAAGCAGATCAGAAGCTCCGATACGTCGACTCGGCTACGGCTAGGCGACGCCGCGCTTACGGCTCGCCGACCGCTGGTTGACGGCTAGTCATTGATTCTATGTCACACCTCTTGTATGGGGACGATCCACTGTGCGCGGGCGGGGCGTGGACGAAGAGACGTAAGCTAGGGTACGGAGAGCCGTAAGCTAGGCTACGGAGAACCGTAAGCGCGGGAACTGCAAGTCGACCACGCACCGCACCGCGGTTGTGAGCTTGTCCCGAGGCGAGGCGATTACGTTACGATTCCGATTAGTGTGCGTTGCAGTAGGGAGTTTCATACAAATAATACTGAACGGCTCCTGTTGATACGGTGACGATCCCTTTCCGATTTGATACGTGTGCTACGACCTTTAGCCACAGGTCAGTATAAATTATTTAATTCAAATAATAATATTTTACACGTGATTTTGATCTCAAGATAAAGTCCTAATTGTTAACAATAAATCACATGAAGGATAATTTGCATAAAGGTTACCTTAATTAATTTAGTCAAACGTAGAGCGAATTAAAAGCTAAAATAATGCATGTTCAAGACAAAAAATGCACATTTTATGTAAGGACAAGGCAATAAACAAAAAAGGCCTTATTATTATTATTATTATTTATTGAATTCAAGGTCAACACGGACCAATTATAAAAACAAACTAATACAAATACAATTTCAATACAACAATACAATATACAATACAATTACAAGTCAACACAATTAAACAATATTTCCACATTAGCCCGTACATGTACCATGTCACAATGATACATGTACTGGCAGTCGAAACGCTGGGCGAAGGCACTCAGGCACACAAGCACACAAAGAATCATGACTGTGCTTCAGACAGGGGTAGACAGAGCTTAAAGAACCTACACTCATATTATACCGGGTTGTGTCAAGTCAAACCTCGAAGAATCATGGGCAGGGCACATTGTTCGCAAAACAGATGGCCGTTGGGGCCGAAAGGTTCTGGAGTGGCGACCGCGTACCGGAGGACCTCGCGTGGGAAGGCCTCCCACAAGGTGGACTGATGACCTTGTTAAAGCCGCAGGAATCCGCTGGTTGCGGGAAGCACAGAACCGGTTGAAATGGCGGAGCTTGGGGGAGGCCTATGTCCAACAGTGGACGTCTTTTGGCTAAAATGTTGTGTCAAATCCCACGAGGGTGAGCCTATCTTCATAAACCTCCTAAAGCTCCTAAGAAAAACCCAACACTTGCCCAACCTGAGATCGAACCCTGTGCTCAGCAGTCGCGCTTGCACGCCACTATACCAACGAGGTAATTAACCTCTAGCTACTTACAACAAAATGGCCGTACAATGAAAAATCTATAGTGACCTAATAACGCAAACAAACTGACATTAATACGTTGCGATTGACAATCACATATTAACAAAGAACAATTAATTATCATTAATAGACATGACGAAAAAAAATCGGATCTTCGTGTTTGAGACGGCATTGAGATGACAACGGGTAGGATTATGTTATAACCAATTAACACAGATCTCCCCATCTCTTCTTAAACTGTTAATGGTATAGGAGAAAGGGGGAGTGTAATAGTGGTCTAGAGCTCAAGTTATATTGGTTGTTGAGTCGGCTCGAGTCACGCTCGTGTCGCGACCGGCCACGACCGGCGCCCTAGCATAATATAACACATTCCTCCTGTCAAACTGAGCTTCAAATTTTAACTGGAATAAATACCAAGAGCTGGAAACCACTAAATTCTAGAGAAAAAAATGAACTTCGTTTAAATCTAGGTATTGTTGGCAAAAAACGAAGCTCATTGAAATGGCATAGGTGAGTCCTGATTTGCAATTTTATTTTGTTTGTATCGCCTGATATAGCTTATAATAATTGCCGTATGATCGTTTTTATAGATGTAATGCGTAGGCTTTTAATATGAGCATAATTATATAGGAAAAAGTTAATTGGTACATTAGTAAACTAGTAACTCACTATTATCATTATTATGCTGCACCAGTTAAAGCAATCGTCAAACCATACAACGATTTCAAACGTGCTAAGGGATATAGTCAACGCGTCCTGGTTCATTAGAAACAGCGACCTCCACTGGGACGTCAAGATGGATGTCGTGAAAATATGCACAAGCTCATGAACACAGACTTTATCATCACGTGAATGTCGAAGCGATCCAACTCGTTGACAAAACTGATCTAGTGCGAAGACTAAAAAGGATAAAACCTTTTGAGTTAGTTTAGCGCAGTGTGAGTGAACATAAAAAGGTAACCGATATAGCCCGAAGAATTGCGAAACTTAAGTGGCAGCGAGCAGGGCACATTGCTCGCAGAACAGATGGCCGATGGGGCCGAAAGGTTCTGGAGTGGTGACCGCGTAGCGGAAGACGTAAAGACGTTGAAAAGCCTCCCACAATTTGAACCGATGACCTTGTGAAGGCTGCAGGAATCCGCTGGATGCGGGAAGCACAGAACCGGTCGCAGTGACGGGAAGGGAAGGGGAAGGGAAGGTCTATGTCCAGCAGTGGACATCTTACGGCTGAAATAATGAGTGAACATAAACTGAAGTGCAAGTCGTGTCTAATATAAAGAGCACATGAATCAAGTGTCTTCCACTTAACATAGTGAATAAGAAAGACTTTATTGGACGATTTCTTCTTATATGTATATAAAATTATCGTGTCACAATGTTACTTACCATACTCCTCCGAAACAGCTTGACCGATTTTTATGAAATTTTATATGTATATTCAGTAGGTCTGAGAATCGGCTACTATTTATTTATTTTTTAAGTTTTAGGTAAATAGGTAGGGTAGGGTAGGGTAGGTAGGTAGGTAGGTAGGGTAGGGAAGGATAGGGTAGGGTAGGTAGGTAGGTAGGGTAGGTAGGGTAGAGTAGTGGAGTTTATACTATAGCTTTTGACAGAACGAAGTCTGGCTCAGCTAGTAATTTTATAATTTCTTAGCAGTTTAAGTTATATTTAAATTACTTATTAGCTAATAGGCTAAATTGAATAAAGTATGTCTGTGATACTCTTTAAACATAAAAATAAATATTATTATTCGTAGTTTTTGATAACTCACTGCAGGAGATAAATCACATCCCCTTGAAGTCATTCTTCCCTGTTTTTTCATCAGAGCGTCAAAAATATTTAATTTGAATAATTTCACTTTAGTCGCTTCTGCGGCTGCTGAGACCTTCAAGCGGTGCAAAACGACTCAAAATACAGTTATTTTGAGCCGTTTTGAGTCGAAACGCTCGGGTCATGGGGCCCGAGTGCGCGTCTCCTTTTTAAGGAAATTTCTCTCCGACTGGTCGACACTTGTGACCAGAGGGCTGGCTCGTTCTTTGGCCAAAGAATTAGCATTGCCATTCAACTTGGCAATGCTGCCAGTCTTCTGCGCACGTTTCCGGATGACAGCGATGCGGACGAGTACTTTGATGCCTAAGTGTCCTGTTCTTATTTGTATTTATTTGTATATTTAGTTAATTAGTCATTTAATTTAGTACCTAGTGTAAATAGTTAGTTGCGTCATTTATTGTTCAATTATAATAAATTTACGTCACACCTGGTCATACGCTACGGTAAAACTCACATTATGGCCTGGTGAAGACGTAAAATTGTGTACTAACCACGGGAAGTAAAAAAGAAAGCCGTCTATCGCATTTTTACAACCCTCGTCTGCGGCTCGGGTCACAAATACTTGTGATTTCGGGCTTGCTTTCTTTTACAGCCCTTGGTAAGTAATGTACTATTAATGTATTTAATATAAAAGTATAATTATTTATTAATTTATTTATATATATGTACTTTATTGTACACCAGATTACACATCACAAAAAGAAAAAAACATATACACTATAAATATAAAATGGGCAGCCTTATCGCATACTGCGATCTATTCCAGGCAACCTTGGCATGGACAGTGAATTTCTGGGCATAAAATGGGGTTGTCATTGGTGCAAATAAAACGTATGAAAGTACAATATCGACGGTGAAGTGCCAATAACACCTAACTAACAAAGTCAAAAATGAACACAAACAGAATGAGGATGCATGCATGGCGGTAATGCCATAAAATAGGTACGTTAGTTTAGTTGGAGGTATTTCCACATATAGTATAATAACAAAAAATACACTTAGGAGATTTCACTAAAACATCGCATAACCCTTTTAAATTCAAAATGATAAAAAAGTGAATTCTAGAAAAATTTAAGTTGGGAGGTAATGGCACTTCACCGACGATATAATATAATAGATACACAGATATATGGCATATAATACATACATACATACAAACTATATAAGCAACGAAAATAAATGAAGACTATAGATTATTACTGCTAACAACGAGAACAAAATCACAACGACAAGTAATGATTCTTTTAAACACAGACAATGACACACAATTACTTAATTTACAAAAGACTCTTCTTGCACTGTACCAAATATGTTCATCAAAATATGAAATCTGACAAACCTACTACATATATTCAACCCACTCTAGTAAAAGATTCAATGCTCTAAGACGTCAACATTCACAAAAAAAAATAAAAAAACAATTTGCACAAAAGACTCTCGATCTCAATTTCGCACATACCAACAGTTGCCTATTATTAAAACGAAACTAGTTTAAAAACCACTCGTAATATTTTATGAATTTTTAATGTTGAAAAGATTTATTGCTCATTGGTCGATAAATTATAATTTCTTCAAGTTAATGTTCACTCAATCGGCTCCCAATAAGTAGCTACTACTTTATTTTTAAATAAAAGAAACTGGTTCTGAGTGCTAGCCTTACTCCAATGGATCCGTATATAAGATTATGATTTTGTTATAAGATTTATATGTACTTACTAATAAACGCGGAGTAAAGTTACAATCAGTCTAAACTTCAAAACCATAAATTTTTCGAGGTTTAAGTTTCGCATAACTTTATTAGATAGATAGATAGATAGATAGAATACTCTTTATTATGTACACCATAAATTCTGCGTAATTAATAATTAATTAAATATATAATTAATTAATAAATAATTATAATAATTATTAATAATTTTATATTTAATTAATTAATTTATTCTGCGTTTATTAGTAAGGGGTTTTTGTAATTGTGAAGAACATTTGCCAAAAAAATTGGAGCGCTTTTATGTACTTATTCCATTTTTTACGCATTGTCAAGCTACTTAAACATGGTTAAGCAATCAATGAATAGGTGATAATTTAAAAAACACCGACACTGACTGAATAAGTGAATAAAGTATCACTTTAAAATTGGACCTTAGTGTGCTTGAACGAACTAATTCCGTAAATTAAAGGCTTCCTACAAACAGGCGCGACACGCGACGCGACTCAAAAGAACCGCGTGTCGCGCGACAAGCGGTCCCTTTGTGTCGCGTCTGTTTCTAAGAGCCTTAAATGAAACTGATAAAATTATCAGAAAATATATATGATACTTAGATATTAGCTGAAAACTCCGTTTTGCAAGAGTGTGCTATGTATAAGTTTTCGTTTTTACATTTATCTACGGAACTCCAAAAGCTTTCTGGTAATCGCCCATTAAAACTGGAACAAGTGAAAACTGTCAAAAATCGAAATGTCAACCTGCGACCTTGCTCCAGACACGTCTGTGTTAATTATTTGTAGCATTTAAAGTACTCGCTGTTTCTACTTTCGTTTTTCAACACATTCTTTTAATACTTGCATACATCCTCGCGTAGGAAAAACCCAAATGGAAGGTAATTCCTACGCAGTGTCTAAAAAATCCCTTAAAAAACCCTAACAAATTGGCCATTAATTTGTGGATTTTACCTTGTCTTATTGGGGAGAAAACTTATTCCAAGATCAGTAGTGCTATTCTGTAAAAATCTCACCGTGAAAACTTAGATGAAGTGAGTTCAAAGTGAGCTGCCAATGTCTAGACTTCCTAGCGTCAGGTAGGATGACATTTCAGTTCACGCTCGCTTCACTTTATTTTTACGGTGAGATTTTTACGGAATCGACCGGTAGAGTTGTTGTTCTATCTGACTAATCATTTAAAAGACCTTAAAGTTATCCTGGCTGCAGATCTAGCCTTAAGACTCAAATAAATTAAAAGCCACAAAGAAAAAAAAAACTAATTTAACAAAAAACCGCTCAACATTAATTACAAGCTTTATTACTTTAATCGACGTTATCAAAATAATAATAACAAACAATAATTATTGCATGATCGAAGCAGAGGCGAAATATCGAAATCGAAATTCGAATAGTTAGAGATCGCGCGATAACGGGCATGACCTCGTCACTACTTTGACGTTTGACGCTCGGATGTCAACCGATCCTATATAATAATAATTAAAAGAGTTACTTTGTCCAGCCAAGGTCGCCATTATTTGAGCAGTTGAGCTATTCGGAGCGAGGTTGCGACGGACTTTTCTCTCTGACGCAAGATATATGCACGCACGTCGGAGGATATTATGTGATATGTTATTATATTTTCGTTATGGACAGTGTAATGGATGCTTTATTACTGATGGTTGATTGCTGTGACATTGAACGTGGGTCTAACCCTTAATATTTTTTGTTATAACTGCGATAAAGGTTAGATAGAGGTTGTGAGTTAATACGGCGGTGCGAACAATATAATTATTTGCGTATTTAAGATTTTTCGGAAGTAATAGTTTTATTTATCTCAATTTTCGACTGGGGTGCTCACAGGTACTGTACTTCCGTCGTCCAATTTAAGAGTAGATTACGGAATTTTTCCGTAGATAAAACGTACTACAGTGTAACTGAGTTCCTATCGGAGAAAAATACATATTAATTAGTGACATCGGGATATTTGAAATTTTGATGTATGAAATTTTTTTGATTTCTGAATTTTTTTTTGATTTCTGACATTTTAAAATGATGTAATGATAATGGTATGATATTTGTAATAGTAATGACATGATATATAATCTAATGATACTAATTTATATTTTCCTTTTAATACAAACATATATTTTTAATTAAGTTGATGATTTAAAATGTTATACTAGTAATTTATAAATTGATCTAAATAAGTGTAATAATAGTAATATAAATAATTTCAAATGTTTGCATGCCGATCGGTAAAATGTGTCTGAGCTAAATGTAATCTCAAAATCTAAATCTAAATGCTGAACTATTATGTACTATCTACCCATATTTGCAAAATAAAAATTATATTATATTCTATTGTATTCCTAATTATTATTCTCGTGAGCAGTGGATCAAATTGCTTAGATTGCAGGCTTACCGTCTTATTCATAATAAAGTTATCCAAGTTAAAATTAAGTTTGACAGAAAGGGACAAAACAGTTCGATAGCTAAAATAGGTTTGTGAAGCGAATAACTTTATTATGAATCAATCAATCTGCCTAGCCTTTTCCCAACTATGTTGGGGTCGGCTACCAGTCTAACCGGATGCAGCTGAATACCTGTATTTTACATGGAGCGACTGCCTATCTGACCTCCACAACCCAGTAACTGGGTAACACGATACCCCTTGGTAAGACTGGCTATCAGACTTTTGGGCTTCTGACGACCCGTAACGACTGTCAAAGATCCACGAATGACAGCCGGGACCAACGGCTTAACGTGCTTTCCGAGGCACAGAGGAGTCTCGGTATATAAAGATGGTCACCCATCCACGGACCAACCCCGGCAAGCGCAGCTTAACCTGATGGATCGACCCATGCGGCTGTTATTTCTTAGCCACGAGCTCCTCCAGAATAACTTAAATAACTTTATTATGAATAAGACGGTTAATATTTAAAATTTTATTTAATTTGTTTTTTATAGAGTAGGTATGTATGTAAATTTTAAAGATACATTTCAACACCATGTGTCTATAGTAACAAATTGACTGTAACAGCGCAGTAGCAATAAGAACACTTTGAGCGATACAGTTGCTAAAATGGTAAAAGTGTAGAACCTTTTATGCGGGACTTGACGGAGAGACCACAATAAAGAAGCAGGTAGATTTATTATTGAATACATGTATGTATTATTGATGTATTATAAAAACTCGCTTATCGACCATATGTCAACAACGCATTCTCTCCTATTTCGGCCACACAGTACCTACGGAGAGGCGATGAAAATTTGGAAAAACGGATTATGGTTGGGAACATCGAATGCAAACGATCGCGCGGTCGTTCACCAACTCGGTGGACCGATCAGGTGAAAGAATCATCGTCCTCTAAATTCTACACGGTGGTAAGGGATGCGCTGGACAGAAACCGGTGGAGGCGGATCATCCGCTCCAGATGCAACTCCGAAGCTGACCACGATCCTCAGACATAAGGGACCGACCACAGATAGAGAGAGATAGAGAGAGAGAGATGTATTATTAGTGAAATGGGAAACAATAAAATTACATAGATCTTGATATTTAATATTTTAGCATAAAAATTACACATACTCTTCAAGGCTCAAAATCTTATTAAGAACAGTCATCGTCTATGATTTACCACGACAACATTCTTGGATTCGAAGATAAACTGATCACATAACCTCAACTTCCATATCAAGCACAAATTGATCAGATATTTTATAGAATCCTATACAGAAACCCATAGTGTCCGCCACACAGCATGACGTCATTTCGACATTTTTCCTACTAATTACACGTCTCATAATATTCCCATCGATGGAGAATACCGAACTCCGAAAGGCATGTTGCAGTCATTACCGTGTCATCAGTTATTTCTCATAAATGTGGCTTTGCTATAAGCAGTATGGGACCTGTCCCACCTCCGGCGATTAATGAGAAGCGAGTAGAGTTAGCAACGAAAAACAAGTTCACAACAACAACGGCATGTTTGGCGCAGTGGTTAAGCGATTGACTGCTGCGCTGCGTGTTGCGGGTTCGATTCCCGCATGGAACAAATATTTGTATGACCTACAAGTAGTTGTTTCGGATGTTACATATTCGTATAGCACCTAAACCGCTGACAAGCATACACTTACCCCGAATTGCATCAGCCGCGGTCACGAGTCGCCGACGCAGCTCAACATACGACGACATCGCGGCCTGGGTGAAATCGTCACTTTTGACACAGCATCGGTCAACCGTCGACTATTTTAGGCAGTAATTAATATTGTAACTTCTATCAAATAAACAAATTTAGATAAAATTTGTATTCTTTAAAATCCTCCGGCTACAGCCTTCGTAATTCGGGTATGGCTGTTTGTGTAAGTAGGTTTAAATGTTTGTAAACCCACCCACAATACAGGAGAAAATCCTAGTGTCTAAAAAAAAAAGTTGGCGTGCAACGAGCAGCGTGTGCGCGACGATTACGTACTGGTACCTATGCATTTTTACGAGAGCAGTGCAGTGGTGGCCCAGGAGGGCACTCACACCACTGGAGCAGTGGTAGCCCAGCGCAAATGGCCACGACTTCAGAGTTAGTTTGTTGTAAAACCTACTTGTTAAGATACTTTTTGATAGGTTTTAAATGTCATTTGTAATGTCAATAAAAAGATGTTCGAAGTTTTAAATTCTGTACTCTCAACTAGAAGTTTGAATAGCAACCATCTTACAACGTTTACTGAGTTTTTCATTTCCCTTTTTCACTCTATTTAGTTAGGAACGAGATTCTTCAGACCACAATTACGACATAGTTTACTTTACTTTTTTTTCATCATCACTTCTCTGAAGGTCATCACCTCTCTGAATTTACACAAAGTACAGTACCGTGTGGTACCGGACGTAAAGAATAGCTACCACCCTATTTCCTCCCGTGGGTGTCGTAAAAGGCGACTAAGGGACTTACTAGAGAATGGGCAGCAGCGTTCTCTATGCATTTTTAACACCATACTGCGATCGCCAATCCGCCTGCCAAGCGTGGCGATTATGGCAAACCCCTCCATTTGTTTTCGCCTATGTCCAGCAATGGACATCTATCGACTGAAATGATGCTGATGATGATGACTGCTCTCAAAACGGTGAAGGAAAACATTGTGAGGCAACCGGCATGTCTTAGAACCAAAAATTCGAAGACATGTGACATCCACCAACCCACTGGGCCTACGTGGTGGATACGGCCCACTCCCACTCACCGAGAGGAGCCCTGTGTCCCAGCAGTGCGAAAATTATATGCTGATTATGCTATTATGCTATGAACTTTTACCAAGGGTGAGTATCTCAGCGAGTGTTCTGCCTGCCAAGCGAGCGTATATGAGCGAGTACACTCTTTGATAGCTCTTGTCGCTACGACAAGCGAGTCCTCGCCGGCGGTGTGAACAGTGAGCGATCAACTAGTAATCTATCTATACTTATAATATTACTAGCTTTTGCCCACAACTCCGCCCGCGTGGATGTCGGTTATCGCGTAAAAAAGTACCCTATGTCCTTCTCCATATCCCAGGCTATATCTCTGCCAAACATGACGATCGGTTCAGCGGTTTAGGCGTGAAAACGTAACATACAGACAGACGGACAGACAGACAGAGTTACTTTCACATTTATAATATGGATAAAGCTAAAGAGTTTGTTTGTTTGGTTGAACGCGCTAATCTCAGGAACTACTGGTTCGAATTGAAATATTGTTATAGTGTTGGATAGCCCATATATCGAGAAAGGCTATAGGCTACATAAAATCACGCTACGACCCTTGGGAGCCGAGCATAAAGATAAAAAGTCAGAAAGAACGCTAAGCGAAAACGAAGTAATAGCACAGGCAAGCGACGCCGACGGGATGCCACGCGGTAGGTCAGGCTCCGAAATAAGGCTTATTCCACTAATCCCCCCTGAGAGAATCCCCCTCAGTGGAAAAAACTGAACCCTAATGTAAAAAAATCACTTTCAGGGGATCTTGGAATAAGTTATTTTAAGTTGTTTTTTCAATTCTAGTTTTCCCCCCTTAACGGGATTATCAGGAGTGAATTCTAGACTGTTTTCAGATTCCACTTTTCCTCCTAAGGGGGATTATCAGGGGGGATTTGTGGAATAAGCCCGAAATAACAAGCGGGCAGAAGCTATAGCTTCTAAAGATTGTACATAGGTCCCGTGTAAGTAAAAGAGATACATGATATACTATAGTATAATTATTATGTATCTCTTTTATCATGTGGCGGTATCAACAACGCCACATGCGAACTACGCATCAAAGACCTGACGTCACAAATCCTGCATCGCGCTATCAGAGTTTACCGCGCGACTAGCATATATACAACATCCCGACATCAACCGTTGGGCAGTTGCCCGCCAGACACAATACCCATCAGGTCGGAGGATCCTCCCTTTACTACACGTATAGAGTATGAGTGAACTTTACACCCTGTTCCTCATACCTCTAAACTTACACGGAACCTATATACAATCTTTTGTACGTTTCTTGAGCGAGAAAATCGTTGATAGCTATTCGCTTCCTCGTCGGCGGTGGGACAGCTGCATAAGGATTCACTTGCATGCAGGAAATAATCAAAAAGCAATGACGATTACCGCCTGTGTTGTTCATTTATACTATTCATTACTGGAGTTACTGTGTTAATGTTGAATAATTCGCATTTTTAAACATGTTCGTTGCTTATTATTGTGTGGTTCTAAGAAGTTTTAATTGGATGAAGTCTTCCTTGAGGTGAGTAGGTGATTTTAATTTATTGATAAAGTATCCAGTAATTGTTTTGTCATGTGACGTATCCTTATAGTATTTTTGACGTGACAACGTCTAATAAATCGATGAACGCCGGCTGCATGCACGAAAACGGATGACTCATTGTCCCGTTGTGCTCATTGTCCCGTTACGCTCATTGTCCTGTTACGCTCATTGTACGCTTGCGCCGCATCAATGTTTTGTTATGACGTTGTCACGTTAAACTATCGTCCGTAAACCAACTTTACAGACAACCAATTTTTTTCTATTAGATATTGAATTTCTGCTGTCCCAGCAGATTAACTAGGTGTTAATCTGCTGGGACAGCAGAAATTCAATATCTAATAGAATCTGTCGATTGAAGCATTGTCATAAGGAATCAATTAAATTATAATAAGTACCGGTACTCGTTCCAAGGAAAATTTATTTGTGAATAATTGTGTTCTGTTTTTGAGAAATGTCTTAAACTATGAATAAAATAAATAATTGGAACGCTGGCGTGATGACTTAGATGCGTTTATGAAAGTTTGGCCGGACAAAGGCAACAAACACACAGGGAGGAGTGGAATGGTGTGGGTGAGACTTTAGCCCAGAAGAGCGGAAATACAGGTAGAAAAAAAAAAAAAAAAAAACACTTTATTCCAAGAAAATAACACAATTTTTTTTTTTAAATTTATTTATTCAAAATCTGTATTAACAATAACAAACATAAAGTCTGCCAAACTGCATAACAGTTTGTCGGCAATTGCTTGGCAGCTATCATAGTCTATTAAATCATCATAAAAGTTAACACCGCCTTAAATCGTAATTTAAAAAGTTGATAATTACCATTAATTACAACCCATTATTGTTGTTATTTACACACTTTGGTAACGACGCAGTTTTGTTAATACAATGAATTTTAATTAATTGTAAGCTGGCGAGATGAAAAGTGGTTTAAGTTAATTGTTTTGAATTATCTTCCTTTGTAAAAAACTGTAAACAATGCTTAATAAACGCCATATTGTAAGAACCCTAATTAAATCTGAAATTGACTTCTTTTTATTGAGAAAAACTCAGCTCAAAAAGAACGAGCAAAGACACTTTTAATTTAAAATCTTGAATTGACTCATCAACTTATCACATCACCAAATTTTATCTTGGGTAGGCCTAAAGATATCAATGATTACTGACAATATTGTAAGTAATCATTGATATCTTTAGGCCTACTTTATTTCGAACTCCTGTGGGGGGAGAATATTAGTACCTTACAGATATCTGTTACTAATATTCTCCCTAGCTTCTGACGTTTCATAAGTGCCCATGTAGGTTTATGTGAAATAAAATATTTTGATTTTGATTTCCCCTCACACGAGTTCGAAATCTTCCCAAAATATATTTTTAAATAGTATGTCAAATATTAGACAGTCAAAATATCAATTGTACCGCTTCCAAATAATATAGTCTTCCTTTTCAACGTATCAGACGACAGCGACCCAGACTAGATTTAACTAATTTAGTCTTGAAAACTCAGTCACACCGTGTACAGAACAGCTGAGCCGCGACGACTAAGAGGTCTAGGGTTCCCGTTCTTGAGGTACTCTATGCCGATGACTTATGCCTCTTGGCTGACTGTATGGAAATACTCCAAGACTATATGAATGATCTTCAAGCCTCCTTTTTCCCCAACTATGTTGAGGTCAGCCTCCAGTCTAACTGGACACAGCTGAATACCAGTATTATACATGGAGCGACTGCCTAGCTGACCTCTACAACCCAGTTACTGAGTAACGCAATATCCCTTGATAAGACTGGTTGTCAGACTTTCGGACTTCTAATGACCCGTAACAACTGTCAAAGATCTACAAATGACAGCTAGGAATCAATTCCGAGGCACGGAGGGGTCTCGGTATGTAAAGATGGTCACCCATCCACGGACCAAACCCCGGCAAGTGTAGCTTAACTTGATGGATTGACTCGTGCGGCTGTTGTTACTTAACCACGAGCTTCTCCCTCATTCTTGCTTTTGTCAAGTCTAATAGTCGCAAATTCGGTCTCCTACAAAACAGGGATGGGAGGGGTATTCGTATGTAAAGATGGTCGCCGCGGTTGGTCCATGGATGGGTATCCACGGACCAATCGTGGCGAGCGTAGCTTAAACTGATCAAACTACCCGAGAATAATAATAATAATAAATAAATAATAAATATTCAATAGTTTTAATGCACTCAATCTGTCCAAATATACATACATAACACTACAAAAAGCTGCCATATTAAACACTTGCCGCATAGTAAGAAAATTTTTACAACAAGATTTGGTTAATAATTTCACAGCAGTACAGAGTAATTTACCTTCTCAAAATAATAACTAGAATCTCACCTTGGTTCACACCCGTGAGATTCTGAAAAAGCCAGGTACTAACCTGAGAAAATTAATTTTAAAAACCATAATAATAATAATATTAGCTTAATATAAAAAATACAAAAAATATCAGCGGAGGGCCTAGGCAATCGCTTTCAAAACGTTTCGTATTTCTAAAACAACATTCAACTGGATTGAAATCAAATTTCGGTAGCTTATGTCGAGCCAAAACATTTTTGAATATTCCATCATCGTTATCGCTGTTAGAACGTCACTTTATCTAAGCACTCAGGTTCATTTAGGACCAGTCTGTGATCGCAGTTTGGAGAACAGTAATGGCCCACTCGTATCAGCCCCAACTTACGAGTTGTAGGTTTTGGGTGGCCCAGGTGCGCTTTACGCGCTTTTAGCGCGGCGCGGCGGAACGGGACGGGGCCGGCGGCGGCGGCAACGCGACGCTGAGCGGTTGTAATGTACTAGATATTACGGACGACGCCACACAGAGCCACAGTTACCGTCGCGCCGAGCGGGACGGCTCTGTGTGCCGTCGTCCGTAATATCTAGTACATTACAATTGCTCAGCGTCGCGTCGCCGTCCCGTCCCGCCGCACCGCGCTCGCTGTGCGCAGAGACCTTTAAATATTCTTTGCCCACTCACTTTCGAAGAGAGGAGGCTGTTCCAGCCATGGGAAAATTATAGGCTATGAAATATATGCATTATGCTGTTGTTTTTATTATAAACAGTTCGATGACGCGTAGTTGTACTACATAAGATCGCGACAACTAATTAATACCATACGCAACTTAACAGCTTATTTTACCCAGTTCAGTATTGTAATCGGACAAGTAAATAAACATTAGCCGACAATCATCTTGCTTGGAAGTTCCTTTAATATGACTACTTCATGCATAATGCAAATAAACTAGAATCCATGATCTCTATAATTTCCATATTAATTTGCTATTGGACGTGTTTTGCATCACATAAATCTGTATGATACCCTAGCATCAGTTAGAGCTTCCGCAAACCGATATGTAATAATAAAGATGGCGTGTACGGTAAGTGACACAGAGTGGCGAGTAAATGGAGTGACCACGGAATCATAATACAAATTATCTCGACTTTTACCATTCATATACACAGCCTGCAACTCGAAGTCTGCTAATGCTAGGTAGAAAAGGTTTTTTTTCTCAAATTAACTCATAGATTCTTCGTACCTAATCCAAATAGTCTCACTGTCTAGTTTCTGAGGAAATAGGATCTATTTAAGAACTAACTAGGAGCTCCTTGTTATTCTCCTGGGCCGTAGGGTCCGAGTGCTCATGATTTGTTCAACGAAATCTCCAAACGGCTGGTTGACACTTCCCGTGACCTAAAGGCTGGCTTTTACTTAGGTCAGAGGCTAAGCATTGCCATACAACGTGGCAATGCTGCCAGTCTCTTGGATACATTACCAGCCGACAGCGATGCGGAGGAATTTTTCGACGCGATATTTTAGTTTGTTAATAGTTTCAGTTAGGTTAGGATATTATATTTTTATTTTAATAATCTGTTGGTTTATTTAGCATAAGAAGATTACCAGAATTTATATTCTGGTAATCTTCTTATGCTTTAATGCCTTACAGATTTAATAATGTTATTGAAGCAATTTTTCTTGTAAGATTTAGAGGTTTATTCATAAACGTTGCTTAAAGTTAAGTGACGTTCAAACGTCAAAAATGTATGGTTAAACAGTCGCTAATCATTATTTAACTTTAAGCAGCGTTTATAAATAAACCCCATAAAGTTTAAGAATTGGAACTTCATTTACTTATTCTTCTGTGGCAAGAACGATAAAGCACATATTTCTACGATGCAGTTTCTGTAACACACTTTCTTATCAAGATTGAAACAGACACGAGTTTATCATCGTCAACCTATAGCATCTCCAATTATACGCCATCTAAATCGATCCTCGGTTACTCTCATGCATCTGCTTCCAGTCATCCTGCAAAGATCATCGCTCATATAACCTCAAAAAAAAAAAAAAACAACAATAAGAAATCACTTATAGCTAAACCATTTCACGAAGTCCTGTTGGTTACTGCAATTTGAACCTTATGTTTAACGCCATTACAGCGACAAGACAGGACTTCGTGAAATAGTTTAACTATACACCTATATTGGCACTTATGAAATGTCAGAAGGTAGGTGCACGGTTTCAATTAGTCGTTTCATATGGAGGAGAGCCGGCAAGAAACTTCACGGTTACTCTTTAAAAAATAATTGGCTTTACAATATTATCAAATAACAGTGTTAATAGGTATGGAAGGACAGTGAAGGCCTTTTAACAAGTACCAGGTACTTAACAAAATAGAAAATGGTCAACAAATCTATAGTCTAGGCCTTCAACGTTCTCACATTCACAAAATAGAAACGATTTTTTATAAAAGATTAGAAAAATCTAAATGAAAACTTATTTAAACCAAATGATATGATTGCCATTACACCTACAGTTACAAATCTGAATAAAATATCTTGCCTACAAAAGCCACTAATAAACATTTGAAATTAGGATTGTAGGTATATAATGTCAAGCAATGAAAAGATTATGCCAAGGAAGTATGTACAAATTGGTTGTCTGTAAAGTTGGTTTACGGACGATAGTTTAACGTGACAACGTCATAACAAAACATTGATGCGGCGCAAGCGTACAATGAGCGTAACGGGACAATGAGCGTAACGGGACAATGAGCGCAACGGGACAATGAGTCATCCTTTTTCGTGCATGCAGCCGGCGTTCATCGATTTATTAGACGTTGTCACGTCAAAATTAAATGAAATAAAAATCGTTATTCGGGAGCAGTTAATAGACATTTTACCAGGGAAGTCACTTGTGCAGAAAGAATTATTGCCAAACTTCCTTGTGTTCAACACCTGAGGGCGTCCTACCCTACGTTTGCCGATTCGAGGTCACTCAAGAACAAAGCACTGCTAATTAATATAAATTTACTGTTGCAGGTGCAAGGTCACAGTGAGTTTGAGTTATAAGGAAAGATAGGCTGCTTAATCCATATCTGTAATAAAGTAACTCTGTCTGTCTATCTATTACGTAAGTAAGTTGGCTATTGATTCTTTAAAATAGGCTTTGTATTTTTTTTTTTGTTGTACTTAAATATAAATATATAATTTTATTTTTTGCTATGTATCTTCTGGACAATGGGGTATATATAAATAAATAGCCATGTTACACCTATTATTCCAAAATATGTATGAGTACTTGCAACGCACGCATTAAACTAAGTACCTATCTAGAAACCATTATTTCGCGGACATTTGTGTGGGTTACACGTTTACCTAGTTTTTAAGTTATTCTGTCACACTTAAATTGTAATGTGTAACTGTTTTATCTCCCAATAAAGTAAAAAAAAAAACCTTTTTACGCCTTAAGAGGGCGCTCATCGGTCCACCAGCGCCACTCCTTAAAAAAAATATTATCTCGTGACTGAGAAGGAGTTATGAAAAACGACTCAATCAGGAACCTCGGTAAGTGTGTCTATACCCAAAGTCTCAAATTCAGATAATTTATGTAAACAAATGGGATAACATATCAAAAAAATATCTTCGTAATGGTAATTCACATAAAATGGTAAAAAAGGAGGTTTTATTTTCTTTTCAGTACTGATTTTAAGAAATAATAATTAAAAAATAATCAATACCATAATTATTCTTATATATTTTCGGTTTTAAACAAAGTTATAAAAAAAGGAGATTTTCTGGTATAAAATATTTTATGATACTGGTAACAATACAGGAGATCTAAACATTTTCACATTTTTTACATCTTCAACAACACTAATATTACTACTCTCATTCATAGATTCATATTGTATGTATCTAGCCACATTTTGGATGAAAACAGCTGTAAACTGTTCCGAGTGGAAATCGATTTTGACTGATTATGATGACCATAGGCCGTGTCTCCGACAAACTACACAAAACATTGTTTGGCAACGGTTTTTGTTTGCATAGTTCTTATAATTAATTAAATTTAATTTCATAAATGATTATTTACAAAAAAATATTATGATAAAATGTTTTCCACCACTGTCCTGTCATTTTGACAGTGACATTTCTTGACATTACTTTATTTACAAAAATTATCTGAATTAGAGACTTTGGGTATAGAATATTTTAATACCTTTTATAAAGTTTCATATTGAGACGCGAAGCAACAAAATACGATCTAGAGGAATGTGGCCACTTTTCTTTAGATCGAATGTTGTTGCTCCGTGTCTAAATATGAAATTTTATAAAAGGTATTAAAAAAATTCTTCGTATTTTTACATATTATTTATTAGTGTTATAACTTATAAGCAATCTGAAGTAGTAGGAAGTTGGAAGTTTAGCAGGAAGTTTAATTTGTCATTATGTACGAGATTACCAATTCTTTTAATGGAGTGTCAGTGGCTGACCATTGGAAATACATAATGACGCCATTATATTAGTAGATTACCAAACTTGTCAAAATCAACAATTATGAAATCAATGATAGATCATTCTGACACTATTGTAATAACAGACTTGAGGCCCAGATGTATGAGCGTAAAGTCGTAAACGAATCAAAAGGAACATGTAAGGAACGTAACAGGTGGCGTTCTATAATTTCTGCCTACCTTCATGAGAAGAAGGCGTGAGTCTATGTACATATGTATGTAGTAAGTTTTCGTGGGATAATTTCCGACCTCCACGCGAGCGAAGCCTTGGACAAAAGCTAGTAAAGTATAACTCCAGAAGGAACTCAAGGTCTTCAGCAATAACCAATCAGGTGATTATCGGCCTTGTTTATAGATCGTAATTGTTATAAATAAGTAAGTAACAACTGATTACTGGCCTAAGACTGCAGTTGAGTCATTCCTATTTAATATTTAGAGCCGTTATTATTTAATCATTAATTTTCATGTTTCATAGATTTTGATCGCATTCTAGTGTGTGATACTATATGGGACTTAAACTTGTGGCGGCATCTACAACGCCACATGTAAACTACGCATCAAAAAGGCCCGACGTCACACAAATCCTGCATCGCGCAAGCAGAGTTTACAGCGTGACTAGTATACAGGGTGTTTGGCAGAACGTTGAACATACGAAAATGGTGGATATGTGGGGTCATCTGCTACTTACTCAGCCCTAATTTATTTGACCCTGGCCCCCTGGATATTTAAAAAAAAATTTTTTTTGCTTCTAATTTCACCACTTTCTTAACTTTAAAGTGTAATTTGTATAAAAAATGGGTAAAACAAGCAATTTTTTTTTTTTAATCTTTAATGTTGGCAGATTCTTATAAAATTATTGCTTTATTGAGATGTCAGCTAGAAAAAAAGTTATGAGTCCTCAAACTTACAGAAAGATGTAAAAAATTATGAAATAACTCTTAAAGGTTTTTTTTTTTATAAAAGCAAATTACATACCATTAGAAAGGTCACACACTAGGGATGTTTTGCTAGAATTGGAACTCCTCAATCATTTATTGTTTTTTTTTTTTTTTTGTTTTAATGCTAGTTGATGTTTAGATTTAAGTATTTTATACATCTTTCTGTAAGTTTGAGGAGTCATAACTTTTTTTCTAGCTAACATCTGAATAAAGCAATAATTTTATAAGAATCTGCCAACATTAAAGATTAAAAAAATAAACTAAAATATTGCCTGTTTTACCCATTTTTATAAAAAATTACACTTTAAAGTTAAGAAAGTGGTGAAACTAAAAGAAAGCAAAAATATTTTTTTTTTATGTTCCTGGGGCCAGGGCCAAATAAATTAGGGCTGAGTAAGTAGCAGTTGATCCCACTTATCCACCATTTTCGTATGTTCAACGTTCTGCCAAACACCCTGTATATACAACATCCCGACATTAACCATCGGGCACACAATTCAATCGCTGCCGTAAGCGGTGTAACCTAACACAATGCCGCTCATACACACATAATGGCCCCTTAGTCTGGAGCGTGACCGGCTGGACCTAGAAGCATCTGCAGATAGGGGTTTACATCCTTAGCAGGAAGCGCCTTAAGTCAGCACTCTGTCACTGGTCGTCTCCCGCCGGGCCTCCTCCGGGCAACCGGCGGAGGCCGCCGGGTGGCGCGAAGAAAGGTTTACTGTAGAACATTGCCTCTGCGCTCTTGCTGAATACCGATGCATGCACACTCATAGACAAATTGCGTCACCGCCGCACCTGCCCTGGGCCAGGCTTATATGGCCCCTCAATGAACATGCCCGTTTTAACTATACATACCTATCTACCGACCAATACAATGTGTATTACAATGGAGTGCCGATTTGTTTTGTAGAAAGAAACCGATTTTCAGACTTTTCCGACTAATGAAATAAAATATATAGCTATGGTAGACTTGACAAAAGCAAGAATGAGGGAGGAGCTCGTGGAAAAGTAAAAAAAAATTTTTTTTTTTTTTTTTTAATTAATTATTTGTTACTCAAATATATTTTTTTTATTCAAATTTAAAATTGAATTCAAAGATTACAGCTGCACGCGTCGGTCCATCAGGTTAAGCTACGCTTGCCGGGGTTGGTCCGTGGATGTGTAACCATCTTTTCATACCTACCGAGACTCCTCCGTGCCTCGGAAAGCACGTTAAACCGTTGGTTCGGCTGTCATTCGTGGATCTTTGACAGTCGTTACCCACGGGTCGTCCCGCAAGTCCGACAACCGGTCTTACCAAGAGTTATCGTGTTGCCCAGTTACTGGGTTGTGGAGGTCAGATAGGCAGTCGCTCCATGTAAAATACAGCTGCATCTGGTTAGACTGGAAGCTGACCCCAACGTAGTTGGAAAAGGCGAGGCAGATTGTTTTGTATTGTCAAAATCTAGAATGTTACGCATTTAGTTTGCTGGTCATCCATTAAGGAATCCCACAAAGACCATTTTTGCTCAGCATGGGCCTTTCTATGGCTGATAATGATAATATAGCTAGAAATTAACCTTCTGTATTTTTAATGTATGAAAACCAGAGCTTTAGACTAGGATGAGCTCCTAGGCATGGAGTTGACATCTGGTCTTAACTTCGGCTCCACCATCGAGTGCAAAGCGCAAACTGCTGCCAAGAAACTGGGCGTCCTAAATAGGGTGAAGAGATACTTTACGCCTGGACAGCTTTTAACCCTTTACAAAGCACAAGTCCGATCCTGCATGGAGTATTGCAGTCACCTTTGGCATGGCTTAGCTAAGTACCAACTTGCTGTGCTTGACTCGGTGGAACGCAGAGCTAAGAGGCTAATTGGCGACGTAAAACTGGTGGATGCCAAGCTTCACAGCTTGGCTCATCGCCGCAAGGTTGCCTGCTTGTCGATCTTCTACAGAATGCATACAACCCTAATATAATCAAAGTGAGAGTGAACAGGCTTCTTCTGGGTAAGCTCACTCCATTGTCGACTTTGTCTCTGTCACCCAAACTTAGACTAGCAAACCCATAGTAAAATAGAAAAAAAAGAAATAGAAAAAAAGGAATACACGTCATATTTTTCATCAGCCTGAACATTCCACACACGACCGATTCGCTACTCGGATCGGACGTGTCGAGTATTCAAGCAAAATAATGGCTCCAACGCCTTCTGATAGCCGGATCAGACTATCGGATCTGACTATCAGATGTTATTATCTGACGTGTACATTCCAAGTATTAAACACTGCTAAATGCTACTTGCATATTATGTAGGTATTAATTCGTGCAAAGTAGATGGACTTTTTAAAGTTCAATGGAGCACAGGTTGTTATTATTGTGACAGCTTAATGGTTTTGATAATAACTCATGCGCAGGTCCTCGTACATACATCAAATTTTTATGACAAATATTAATTTGCACTCTCAAACATGTATGGAAATATTGTCATTATTTTCGAAAAAAGAACACGCGAAGTATCGAATTTATGGACAAAGAAAATCAAATCCATTGCAGGAGCGTTTTTTGAATTTGGAACATTACAACGCTTCAGCAATGTTGTATGAAATGGCGTGCTGAGGTTGATAAAGACTCTTTGATTGGATCTCTTATCATTCTTGGCATACCAAAGTACGTCTCTTTGCTTAGCACAAATTGCGTTTACGTGGCTGTATAGCCATAAATACGTTTGCCTTTCGGCACAGATGACAAATAGAAAATTTGCGGCAAAGCTGAAAATTCGTCTTGATTTGATATTTCCATACTTAATAAATATAAATTTAATTAAAATGAATTCCCACGGTTCAGAGAATGAAATGGAGATTTACTGAACTCCACCAGGTTTAAGATCAGAAGCCAAATTGGCAATGGAAAACCTGCTTCGAAGTCAAAAGAAAAATACATGAAAGTAGATATATCTCATTATCCTGCATTTTTTTGAGAAAAGCACTATATATGCCTCGGTGGAAATGGCAATTGATTCATACTAATACTCGACCTGCAATTGCCTATTTCCCGGCATTTGCAATAATGTACCATTATTTTTACTACATATTATAAAATAGTCTGCCTCATTGGTCACCAGAAGGTCACCAGTGCCACTGTTGAGCATGAGGTTCTGGGTTCGTGTTCGTTTTCTTTGGGCAAGAAATAGGCCAGCCTTTTGGTCACGTGAAGGGTCGACAAATTGCTGCGACGACTATTTATACATTTGGCGTTTATTAAAAAAAAAAAAACATTTATTTTCCACACTAATGAAAACACAGTATACATTATTAAAATAAATGGAATGCATTGGAGCCTAAACTAGGGCAGCCCTGTATTTCAGGACTCCAGGTGTTCCTCCAAAGTCAAAGTCAAATCATTTATTTCAAATAGGCACGAAGATGCACTTTTGAACGTCAAAAATTACTTGATTCTAGTTGCGCCTTCCAAAATGTAGTTATGTATGGAGAAGAATGGGCAAGAAACTCCATACTTACTCTTTTAAAATGTTAACAATAGTTTGTATACATTAATTAATATTTATAGATGAAGACGATGTACCTAGAATAAAAAAATAATAAATATAAAAAAATTAATCAAAATTACTTACTACAATTGGTAAAAAGAATGTAAAGTGAAGTAATAACAGAAAAATTAATAAATGCGATAGGTACATGGTGCTCACATATTTACAAACATTGTATATGATTTCCCAAAAAAAAAAAAACAACATAATAAGTCAGTAAAGTTAAAATATTAATCACAGAAAATAAAATTAATATCATAAAAAATAAAAATTATAACGTCCTCTAACGTCCTCCCGCGGCGAGTAAGAAATAACAAACTTAAATAACAATAACTTCTCTGGATGACAGAGACAAAGTCGACGATGGAGTGAGCTTACCCAGAAGAAGCCTGTTCACTCTCACTTTGAATAGATTAGGGTTATATGCGTACGGAAACACAGACGCAGGCAGAGAGTTCCACTCCTTTGCTTTGTTTAATTGATACTTGAATGCTGATTTGATTAATAAAATTGTTATATAATTTGGGCACTGCTTAGAGCAACATTAATCAAAATCGTCATAAAGCGAGCGATTAATTCATAAGTCTTAAATTATACACAGCTATCATAAATCATTATCAACCTATATAGGTAATTAACCACCATATTTGATATACATTTCTCATTATCTCCGGAATATCCTTTATTAAGGGATATTTTGAATTGCAAAAATATTCTAAATACTTCGATAGCTAATTGACATGTGTGACTTATAACTCGATGCGAGTATTTTGAAATAGAGCTTCATTTAGAATTCCGATATTAATCGGAATCTACTGATACGGATCGTTGCTAAATAAAATGCTAAGTTAGTTATAAAATAACGTTTTAGGTAATACAGGTACAACACTGCTTACCTACTGAAGGAAGACGAGGTTACAATCTTGTTTGATGATAAGTATACAGGATGTCTTGTAATCGAGAAATTGAATTATTTATAACTGGGATCGCCCCTTATTACCCACATGGGTGTTAAACATAGCTGGTGAAATATTGGTGACTTGCTAATTATAAATTTCTGCCTACTACATCAGGAATATGAAAGGTTCACAGTATGAAAGTATCTAATAGGATAGAATGTTGAATGTGTATTATTCTCTTCATGTTCTCACACATTATTGTCTACATTTCTTTTTCATTTCTCCTTTCGCAGGTCTGCTGGAAGAAATTTCTTAAGAAATAAGCAGTACCTTTGTACTGAAATTATAATTATGTCGTATCTTTATGTATTTAACTGTGTGTAAATAATAATTAAAAAAACAAAATGTTTTCGGAATTCAATAATTTTCCAAACTCAAATCATTTATTCCAATTAAACCATTTACAGGCACAATTGAATTGTCAAGGAGTCGGTCAGTAACACAAATGAAGCTACATACCCAGTCCAAAGCGTAGTAGGTACCTATAGAGAAGAACGGGCCAGAAACTCCATGGACACTCTTTAAAATTAAATCGTTACAAAAATATTAGTTACATCTATAATGTTGAATTAATAACTAAATGTGAAAAGGATACAGAGGTACAGAGTAAAGTGGACAACAAATAGAAACAAATTAAAAAATAAATTTATTAAAATAAGCCGTGGCAGCTAAGAGATGACCAATCCCAACTAACGGCGCCCATTCACGAACATGACGCATGGATTTGCACCATTCAGCTCAACCATTTTGAAGGGAGCTAAATGATCCAATACACGCGCCACCATCAGCAAGACATCTTAGTGAGCATGACATACTCGTACTCTCAGCCACCAGGGCATAGTCAATTCAATGAAAGACATATTACCCGGTCAATGGTAGCTCTATAGTACATAGTACTCACACCTGTGCTATGCAATTATATTTATAATACAAAGTCCAATTATTAGGTACAACGTTCTGGCAGGTACCTATTATTTATAAATTTTACGATTTCTGCATTAATTTTCTCTGTCTCTCTCTGCCTAAATTTACTCCATTTCAGTATTATTTTATTCATTATTTTAAATCAAAATCAATATATTTAGGGGTTTATTCATAAACGTTGCTTAAAGTTAAGTGACATTCAAACGTCAAAAATGTATGGTTAAACAGTCGCTAATCATTACTTAAATTTAAGCAGCATTTATAAATAAACCCCTATATTTCACATTAAATCTACATGGGCACTTATGAAACGTCAGAAGCTAGGTGCACGGTTCCAATTGGTCGTTTCATATGGAGGAGAGCCGGCAATAAACTTCATGGTTACTCTTTTAAAAATAATAGCTTTTACAATATTTTCAAATAACAGTGTTAATAGCTATGGGCGGACAGTGTAGGCCTTTCAACAAGTACCAGGTACTTAACAAAATAAAAAATGCTCAACAAATCTTCAATCTACTAGGCCTACAACGTTCTCATCGTCATCATTAATCATCATTTCAGCCGAAAGACGTCCACTGCTGGACACAGGCCTGCCCCAAGCACCGCCACTTCGACAGTTTCTGTGCTTCCCGTATCCAGCGGCTTTCACAAGGTCATCAGTCCACCTTGTGTGAGGCCTTCCAACGCTACGTCTTCCGGTACAACGTTTTCACATTCACAAAAAAAAAAAAAAACTTGTTTAAACCAAATGACATGATTGCCATTAAATCTGAATAAATATCATATCCACAAAAGCCGCACAAGTATAAGTACCCACTCAAATAATGTACTAATTTCTAACATTGATTATACGAGTACCTAGTACGAGTATCAAGTGGCGCATAAATTATCACTTATTTGGAAGATGCTCTAATTTTTGAAAAAGGAATGTTGTCATTGCGACTTTGACGTTTGTGAAGTACACAAATGTAAAATACACATCGCAAAATTATGGTGCCCTATACTCTAAAAGAACACGGGATAATTGTCTCATTGTTTTTAATCAATATCGATCAGTTGTGTTAACCCAACGTGAATTTCGTCGTCAATTCCTGTCGTGGTGGTGCAACAACAACTACGCAAACATTGCAACGTTTGGCCACTCGTCTTATGGAGGCTGGCTCAACACGGGATTTGACGGGATAGTCTTAAGCATAGCCGCCCCCGGAGCAGTCGTTCCGCCGAGGATATCACTGCTGTGGATGCAAGTGTTCAAGTAGACCCAAAAACATCAACCAGACGACATGCTACGCCATTGGGAATCAGTAGATGGTCTTTACAGCGTACATTGGTGCAGCATTAGATGTTCCGTGAAAAGTCCAAATAAACAATTTAACAATAACCAGAAACATTTTTCTAATTTACAAAAAAAAAGTTATAACCTTAGGAAATCAGGTGATTACTTATGCACTGCCTAATATAATAGCACCAATAGAATTATCACTTGTTCGTGGCAACAGTAGAAGTACAGGTGCGATTCTATTGGCTCATTACAGTGGCGAGCCGTAAAATACACCCAGCTTTAAGAATGCCGGAACTAACTCGACATATCACCTTTACTGATGGCATTGCATTATTTTGTACATGTAACCACATCGCGTTATTAACAGAGGCAATATTGTTTAAGATAACCAATCTACAGCGTAATAAATAGAGTAATGAGTGTCAATATCAAGTGGACCAATCATGGAGTGTGCGCGCGCTGGATTGTATAGAGTTGTTGATACCGCCTGTGTTTACTTTTATTAGTTTATAAAATGTAGTATTAGTTGTGGTAAAAATATAGGTGTAGGTTAGGTTAGGTTAGTATGAATGTTTTTTTTTTAAATCAAATAAAAAAATGAAATCCTAGGCTACTAACCTACCAATACTTTGTTAGGGAGAAAACTTAGTAATATATATTTTTAAAGTTGATAATTTGCTTTTATTTTTATCTACATGCCTATTCTGATAGACTTTTTAAAGTCATACATTCCACAAATGGTTTAACATCTGAGAAATATGAAAATAATACGGAGAGGTATCATCCCCTCCAATGAGTACAGAGTAATGGTCAAAAATCGTGCGCCTGCGACGCCCGAAGGTCGTAACGACGCTGAGGCCGATCGGTCACCGCGAACAATAGCCATCTGTTGTAATTACTATTACTTATGACTTGTGCAACCGATAGTACCTCCGATACGATACACGGGCGATCATTCATGCCTACCACTACTGATTTTGAACGCGAGTGTACTAAGCAGGGTTTACGGTAAATGGCTAGCAATGACAAAAAATATTTTAAAAAATCAGAGGAAGAATTCAAAAAAGGCGTAAAAGGTATACGGGATTTGTATTTTTGACGTGACAACGTCTAATAAATCGATGAACGCCGGCTGCATGCACGAAAATGTCCCGTTACGCTAATTGTCCCGTTACGCTCATTGTACGCTTGCGCCGCATCAATGTTTTGTTATGACGTTGTCACGTTAAACTGTTGTCCGTAAACCAACTTTACAGACAACCAAATTTTTGAGGTGACAACGTCTAATAAATCGATGAACGCCGGCTTCATGCACGAAAATTTCCCGTTACCCTGTCCCGTTACGCTCATTGTCCCGTTACGCTCATTGTACGCTTGCGCCGAAATCAATGTTTTGTTAGGACGTTGTCACGTTAAACAATCGTCCGTAAACCAACTTTACGGACAACCAATTTTTATTTTAATGTTTGTAAACAAAATTAAAGGAAAACATCTTACGACATTTTCTTAAGGTTTTCTGCTCTTGTCTTTATTTTATTAAGTGTCACAATACTTCCAATTGATATAAAATGGCGTCCTTATTATTAGATCTTTATTGTACTGTAAATAATTACGGCCGGCAGAAATTAATTGTAACTGCAAACGGAAAGCACAGTAATGAGTTATGTAAGTAGTAGAAATGACTCACTTTAGGTCGACACTCAGGGTCGTTATTATATTTGTGCTTGCAAATTTGAATAAAAACTTATAAAGCCGTAGACGAAAAAAAAAAAAAAAACAACATAAACGTAAATTAAAGATTAATGTCAAAAAAGAAACAAAGATCTTTTGAGAACCTATAACTTGACCTTAGCTGCTGAATTAATTTAAAACTGAATTTAATAACAAATTCTTTTGCTGGTTATTATGAAACTTTGGTAAGTTGTTGAGTGTGCGCCGGAGAAGGATTCTAATTAAAAAAAAGGCATTGTAATGCATTAGCTAGTGCGAAATAACCATAATCTTAAAAAATTGGTTGTATGTAAAGTTGGTTTACGGACGATAGTTTAACGTGACAACGTCATAACAAAACATTGATGCGGTGCAAGCGTACAATGAGCGTAACGGGACAATGAGCGTAACGGGGCATTTTCGTGCATGCAGCCGGCGTTCATCGATTTATTAGACGTTGTCACGTCAAAAAAACCCCCGACACAAACAAACACCCCTAAAAAAATTAGTTGTCTGTAAAGTTGGTTTACGGACGATAGTTTAACGTGACAACGTCATAACAAAACATTGATGCGGTGCAAGCGTACAATGAGTGCAACGGGACAAAGAGCGTAACGGGACAATGAGTCATCCTTTTTCGTGCATGCAGCTGGCATTCATCCGTAAAATGAACGTAACGGGACAATGCGCGTAACGGGACAATGGGCGTAACGGGACAATGAGTCATCCTTTTTCGTGCATGCAGCCGGCGTTCATCGATTTATTAGACGTTGTCACGTCAAAAAAAAAAAGGCATTGCAACGCATTAGCTAGTGCGAAATAAAAATAATTAATCTTTAAAAAATATAATTCATCAAAGTCTTTGACAACCCTACCGCAACGGACAGAAAGAAAACACAATCCATTCCGTAGATGACAGAGTATCGATTTATTTTGTTTTAGCTTATCTCTGCTCCGGAAATATCATATTTATCAGCTTGGAACACAATTTGATGTATGTATTAACTTTCAACGGTAGCGAGCAGAAAAAACAGCACATTTTTGTCCAGATTTAATACACAGATGTTTGTTTATACTACCGGCATTAAAAGTAGGTACCCTTTAGTGTTAATCCATGTTATAATCTATCTTTGTGCCATCCAAAGCCGTTCAGCCGTTTTTGTGCCAATCCGGAACATACATCCAGACAAACGGACAAACATTCTTAAAACTATATTTTCGGTATCACACTCGTTCCCCACACCTCGCAGAAATTATTATAATTATTTTTTTTTGTTTTCAAAAATATTCGACTGCGACTTCGTCCGCGTGAGATTACTCGTCCCTCCGTTCCCCAATCCGTTTTCGAGATACCTATCATTAAAAAAGCCGTTTTGTACAAAATGTACGAGAAAATGAATTTCCAAATTTTTTTTTTTTCGTGAATTTTTCGCTTGTGTCCAAGATCATAAAAATCGGTCCAGCCGTTCTTGGGTTATAAATGGTGTAAATAACCCGTCTTTGTTTTATATATTAAAGAAAAGAAAGAAAGAAAAAGTATTTATTGTGACTCGCACAGGACGATCACAAACTAAACTTATCACACATAACAAGAGATATAATACATACATTATGATTGAGTTAATAAGTTCTTTTAATCGAAATGTAGAGATTGTAGACCATTCTTCGTCCTTAAAATATATTATAGGACTAATTTTACACCACAAACAAGGAAAATTTTAAGCTTTTGGCGGAAACTTTTAAAAGCAAATTATTAATACATTTCAAAGAAATCAATTAGTGGTCAGTTTTCTGTTGGCTAGTGTAGGCTTTTAAATCTTTAAAATTGAACTATTGCGGTTGTTTCCTCTAAAGCATGAATATTAATTTAATTATTATAAAAATAGAAAACAAGAAATTATGTGTTTTTTTTTTAACTTCTCGTTAAACAATAAAGTTTTGAATAGGTATGTCAGCTTATGAATACCATGGAGCCGTTTATTATGTTATTATGATTTACTTATGTTGACTTGAAAGAGCATGGCAGTTATTTAGTAGACAACGTATTTAAGTATAAAAGAAATTTAGAATATCCAAATTTATATAAGTAAATGATTTTTAGAAAATACAAACTTAGTGCAACCTTCATTGAATAGGCTGGTGAGAAAATCTATGAAATAAGTAGATTCTAAATTATTATAATTATAAGTTTCTTAAACGCACTCTCAGAATTTGATTAGGAGGTTTTATACATCTTGGCCTACTACACCTGGCTAGTTAGATAACTGGCAGGACAGAGGACAGCATAAACTTGAAATCGAAAATGGATTTTTCGAAGAGAACAGAATATTCAAGAACGTCCAGATTTTCCTATAAAAGGGGCCTGGAGATGCAATCAGTTCAGTTTACGTTTACGTCTCGGTTCTGAGTGAACTATCTTCACTGCAGAAGGTACTGCCTGATTCCTGGAGATTTATCACATATATATATCTCGTGTTTGTACTGCTAAAGTTGGGGTCGCCGACACTCTGACGCACCCCTACAATTCTTCTCGACACTGCGGAGACTGCACTTAGATTCTTTCCTCGGTGCTGCCTGACTCCTGTTCCTCGGAGCTGCCCTGCCCACAAGATTGTGGAAGCTTTCCTGACGCGGAGCTGGGAGTTACTTATAGTAATATTAATTTACCTCCTTACCTTGAGAGTGCATATTAGGTAGGTTTTATATATTTTTTTTTTTTTTTTACCTTTTCATTAAATTGTTCAGTCTACTTTTTTATCTTTTTATTTGTTAGGAATAAGTAGACTTGACAGTTTGGCGCCCCATGCTCACTTAAATGTCTCACTGATGGTGGCGCGTGTGTTGGATCATTCGGTTCCCTACAAAATGGTTGAGCTGGATGGTGCTGATCCATGCGTCATGTTCGTGAACGGGCGCCGTCAGTTGGGACTGGTCATCTCTTGACTGCCAGGGCTTATTTTAAATTTTATATTATGAATTGTTTTATTAGTTTTTACATTGTCTCACATATAGAAGCAACAAGAATAAAATACCCAGGATTTTGTAATATCTTGATTTAAAAGAGTGTCCTTGGAGTTTCTTGTCCGTTCAGAAGAACGGGCAAGAAACTCCAAGGACACTCTTTAAGATTATCTCTTTATGATTTAGTTTTGTCTTATTAATTATTTTGTCTGTATGGAAGCAGAATAATGAAATAAAAAGCCATTAAAAAGTTATAAGCCAACAAAGATTCGTTTTTCCTGCTAATTTTAACGCAACGTTGGGCGTAAATAAGTAATAAAAGAAGCGTTAAATCTCCAAAACAAAGTCCGCTCAGACAAAGCTCAATTATCGAAGATTTCAATAAATTTTATTTGTAATTCACTTATCCAGTAGTTTTTTCATAAAACTCAACCTTCCAAAGGACTTTTCGTATTTTTTTACCCGCGCGGTTTACTATGAATTATCGTACATTTCACTCAACACACGATGACGGACACGATGCTAGGTGAGACAGCGTGCTTTTTGGCCACGCCCACCAGTGAGTTCGAGCCCGCGACTAGTTGGCTCTTAACATACTTTACTGCTAACATAATCATAGGAATTTGGAGCCAATTCATTTTTTTATGACGAACTTTTGCAACAAGTTTCATCATCATCAGCCACTGCTTCTTTAAACTTGAAATTTACGGCCGTATTCTCAAACGTATCTCAACTTTAAGAGCGGCCAACCCGTCATACTTTTCATACAAGCGCTCGTACGTAATAATGGCGTTGGAACACATTTTTCAATGAAATGTTTTAACTAATTGGTATCATGTGCACTATATCTAGGTTTCTCTGAAAGCAAAAAATTTTAATTTGGTGAAACAAATTCAGTATAAGCCTCCAAAAATCTGCTTTTTGCACACATTTTACCTGAACTTTGGCCGTTCATAATGTACGCATAAATTGTAAAAAACAAAGAAAACATCTCCATAGAAATCGCAAATGTAATGGAGATTCTAAATAACACACATTTATTTCACAAACTTGTAAGGCTTTCTCAAAAACACGTATTTCCTGGGACAAGTTTTATGAAATTCCAATATTATTGCGTTCTCACTTGCCTGTTAGCATTAACATTGCGCTGGATGAAACAACAAGCTTTTCAATCATGCTCGCGTTGACGATGGACCGGGAAATGCCCTCTTAAGTTACCGTCAAAGTATCATACTGTAATTTCAAGTGTATTGTAGCTACTGAAAAACTTAAAAAAACGTCTAAAAGTTCAGTGTCGTTTGAGTATTTGGGGGTTATGGAGTCCCTAAAGTCCCTAGGGACTCGATAACCCCTTAACGTGCATGTCCGTCAGTCATTTTGACCTCTTGGACCTTGACGGTCAAAATGGCTTGACAAGCACGTAATTCTTCGTGATTCTTCGTGCTTGTCAAGCAATTTTGACCGTTCAGAACGAAGCTTGATGTGCTTGACAAGCAAACTAGGTGCTTATAATGCTTGATAAAAAATGATATTTTTGCAATGCTTGATGAGAAATAAATTCGGACGCTTGATAAGCATGCTTGACGTCGCGTCAAGCTTCGTCAAGCAGGCTTGACAATCACGAAAATGCTTGTTAATCAATTTTGACCATCTAGGGACCCCAATACACTTTCACAACACAAACCAACCGAAATCAATTGAGACGCAACGTTTCTTCGTGACAAAACAAAATAATACAGTTTCCCCGTAATAAATAATGTAACAAAATTGACGCGTAAAATAAAATCATCAAACTGCGTGTTTGTGTAACAAAAAAAGAGATTGACCGAGATCTACATAGTGCGATAACGAAACGTTTTCGATCGAATATCGGTTTCATTGTCCACCGGTACACGGAAGGCGATTGGTCGTAAGTAATTACTGTTTTGCACGTAACAATTGTGTAATAGTTATCGATATAAAAAAAATATATCGATTTATGTGATCGAATCTATTTGTGCGATGAATGACGTGATGGTGTGGTTTCTTGGTATTTTGATTAAACAATTGTGTAATTCTGCGTACGTTTTATACAAAAGGACGCTGATATGAATGTTGGCCATGAAAGCGAGACGTTTTACGATTCTTGATGCAGGTTGCATAAGAAAAATTGCAGTGTAAAATTATAAATAAATCATTTTCTTTATAAGTGTAGTAATTGCAGGTGTCAACACTTGGTATTCTCGGTACTCTGTTGATTTTAACTGTGCTGTTTTGAAACTGTGATTCGTTTTGTGGGTTACCATTTCTGTTAATCTGACTAACTTAGGAGAAAAATCCTCATGTCTAGAGATCTTAATTTATGCGACTGCTTCATTCATTCATTTCAGCCGAAAGACGTCCACTGCTGGACATAGGCCTCCCCCAAGCACCGCCACCTCGTCCGGTTTTGTGCTTCCCGTATCCAGCGGATTTCTGCGGCTTTCATAAGGTCATCGGTCCACCTTGTGGGAGACCTTCCAACGCTACGTCTTCCGGTACGCGGTCGCCACTCCAGAACCTTTCGGCCCCAACAGCCATCTGTTCTGCACGCAATGTGCCCTGCCCATTGCCACTTAAGTTTGGTAATTCTTCGAGCTATGTCGGTTACCTTGGTTCTCCTGCGGATCTCTTCATTTCTGATTCGATCACGTAGCGATTGCTTAGCCTGGCCTTTTTCTGGACCTAGGTTCCATGTTTTTTTACCCGACTGCCACAGAAGGAGGGTAATGTTTTTCAAAAGTAGGTATGTACATATGTATGTCTATTTCTTTGGCACGCTCGGTAACTTAAACGGCTTGATAGATTTAAACATATAAGGTGCCGTTAGATTTGCCATAATTGTGGGAGTGAGATAGGCTATATCATATTTATATATTGCATCTGTAAATACAAAAAAGGACGGGGTAGGTTTTTTTTTTAAATAAATTACAACAATACTGGTATCAAATAAAATCCAGTAATGAAAAAATTCCAAATATAAGTAAGTAATATATTTAATTAATAAAAAGGACCAGCTTATTACGATACGTAACATAACTAGGGAATTATGGTTCACCTCCTTCCTTATCAATATTGTTATAGGTGAAGTTAATGTTTGAGAAGATTTCCTGTCTAACAAACTTCTTTAAAAAGTTAAAAAAAAATAATTATTTATCTTAGTATTTGTGTAAACACAGTTAAATACATAGAGATACGACATAATTATAGTTTTGAGTAAAAAAGTACTGTTTATTTCTTAAGGGGGCGCTCACGGGTCCAATAGTCTCAGTGGTCCACACATTTAAAAACATATTATCTCGTGACTGAGAAGGAATTATGAAAAACGGCTCAATCAGCTCCATCGGTAAGTGTGTCTAGAATTTTCTAATACCTTTTATAAAGTTTCATACTGAGATACGAAGCAACCAAATTCGATCAAAAGAAAAATAGCCACATTCCTCTAGATCTTTTGTTTTGCTTCGTGTCTTGTCTTTGCTTTGTTTTTTTTTGATGAAATGGGGGTCGGGGGGGTCTGGATGGTCATTACGTCAGCAATATTTATTTATTTACGCGCGACGCGTTGACCTAATTTTATTACTTATTATTTTATATTAGATTCAGTGCACTTTTGTGTACCGCGTTAGCCGGGTGTATTCATCAACATTTCATTAACATTATAACACTAAGAACAGTTGGAGAGTTAATCAATAAATGTGCTCAACATAAACATTTGTTTCTCCTTAAAAACATCGACACCTTAATTGCTACGTACCCCGACACAGTGTTTTCTGCAAAATTTCATTGATTTTGAATTGAACAAAGTTGGCAACCCCAAGTTCAGGGATTCCCCCTTAATTGGTATTGCTTTCTCGCTCTCACGCGATGTTTTTTGGTTAGAAAGAACCGAAGTAGGGAAATTACTTAAATGGGCATTTAATTACTTTTAGTCTATAAATTTATTTCTAGACTCACGAATAACGATAAAGAAACCTGAACAGATTTAATAAAATACCAATGTTTACGTAAGCATAGGAGGGGGGGGGGGGTATGAGCTTTGCTTACATTTTCTGACAAAGGGGGAGGTGGGGGTTCAAAATTACTAAAATTCTGCTGACTTAATACTTGAATGGCCCCAGACTAGCGAAAGGAAAATTTAAAAATAAATGTTGACAATAGTGTGTGAGAACAAGAAGAGAATAATATGAAATGAAGTTTTAAACTCTAATATTAAATATAACATATACTTAAACAAATACAATCGTAGTCAAGTACAGTGAATTTGCAATCTGCAACCTTCTTTACAACTGAATTCAGTTTTTCATTGAACCATTGACAGCTCGTAATAATGTATCTATTAATAGTAAATGGTCAAACGCTTGCAACCGCGAACTAATGATCATGATTAATGACCAAAAGGATATGTACAAAGTATCATTATCTAATGTTATGTCAATATTGTTCTTGTGGTGGTCGTTTAGTTGCGCTACGTCATCAATTAGCAATCATTTATTGTGTAGAAAGTATAATGTACGTTGTTTTTTTGTTGGTAATTATTTATTTATTTAATACTTTAGCACAAAAAAAATGTACAGAGGCGGACTTAATGCCATAGGCATTTTCTACCAGTCAACCTTTGGGTGGAGCAGAGACAAACAGTGATAGGTGCAATTATGCAAATTGGAGGAATAATTGTATACCTACCAATACCTATACCTTAACTATAAATAAGATATATATACCTAATTATATATAAATATAAGAACAAATAAATACATATAAATACACGAATATACTAAAACTAATTAAACAAACAATGGGATAACATTTCCGTTGTTATGATACTGCCAGCTTCTTACGAATGTGCTCGCGAACTTTAACCTTAAAGGATAATCGGTTGATTACCATCCTGATTTCCTGGGGGAGCGCATTCCACAGAGAGATAGATTGAATGAAGAAAGAAGAGTGAATGAAGTCAGTGCGGTTAGTAGGACATTGAAGAAGACGATTGTGTGATGAACGTAGATTTCTATTGTGGTTGGCGCAAATGTACTGAAAGTGGGGAGCTAGATAACTAGGGGAAGAGGGAGAGTCAAGAAATGAAAACAAAGTGGTCAGCGCCCTTTGTTCTCTACGCTGGCGTATAGGCAACCACTTTAGAAGCGACCGATGCGCAGAGACATGATCATATTTACGCAAATTGAAAACGAATTGAATGCAGTTATTGAGAAGACGGTCGAGTATTATTGTATGTGGAGATTTGGTTATAGTATGTGCAGTTGCTTTGCAAAATATACCCTTGTTTTATTGTATCAACAATACAGCATTAGGAAAGAATACAAAGATTCATAAATCACAAAGTTTTTTTATCTAAGCATTTTTCCTAAGCCTTCTTTTTTTTGGGTGGGAAATTAACAAAACAAATAACTTCTCCCGCTCTGGGTGGAGCGGCAGGGCCTGTTAGACTTTTACTGACTAAAACCCACCCGTGTTCCTTCAGTTGCCTGTGTGCCAGGGCCACAGTATCTCTTTTCGACAAACCCGCAACCCTGGCAGGCATCGGTCCTAGCGGACCGCGTCAGTGCGTGCTGACATCTCCTTGAGGCGCGCGTGGAACACAACGCGAAGTCGACCCGGGCCCTGGTCCTTACCGGACGGCGAGTTATGCCTTTTTCCTATGCCTGTAAAACCCTATATGAAGGGCCTGAATTATCTTTAAAATTTAAATACTTTCTTAGTTTCAAACAAGCTATTTAGTCGATGTTAAAATGTAAGTGAATTGAATTTATAATTTAAAAATTATATTGTTATTTAAGGCGAAAGCGACAGGGTAGTCCGCAAAAATAATATTATCTTACTTTTTTTTTGCAATTTGCAGGACAGTATCAGATTATTTGTTGATTTAAATATGATTCGCGGCCATATCAAATATTTATTTATAGAATTATAATCATAAAAATCATCAATAATCTCTGAGTTCATATAATCCTACTGAATGTCTATTTCATGAAATCGTTACTTTTAGGATTATACCTAATAACTTGAGGAGTTATGTTGTGATTCTAATGATTATAATTATGTAAATATATATTTTTTACGGTCGCGAATCATACTCTAATAAACATACACCCAGACAATGAGCTGAAAGTTGCAAAAATCGTAAGAAAATTTGAATTTCGCGGGCTTTTTTAGGGCTTAAGTACATCAAATTCTGCCCAAATAAAATTCGGAACTTGGAAAACTAAAAACAGGCAATGAGCAATTCGTCACCTTAGTGGTGAAGAGAGCTAAGCCACACTTTTGACCGAATTGAGTTATGAACACCACCATACTCGTCGTTACACGGAGGTTCTGGTGGTGAAGAGATCTAAGTGATAACTCAACTAGAGGTTTGGTTTTTTATTCAGACGTGAAAGGAGTTACTATAAGGAACGAAAAATCAAGTGGTGATTTTTTTTATTCATCTTTATCTTGGAACCAGTTTAGTGTGGAATATATAATAAATAATAGCCCCCTTCACTACTAAGGCGACGAATTTCATGCAGAAAAACTATAAATAAGGTAGGCATAGAAGTTACAGTACAATACCGACTGCTACAGTTGGTAGAAAATGTATGGTTGAACATTTTAAGAAAAAATATTGTAGGTGTATGTTGGTCGTGAAATTCCTTTCAACCTACATTACAACTGGTCCATATAATCCTATATGGATTGATCTAAAACCTACACATCATATAATCGATATTATTATTGATTATTGCAGTAGGTGTGACAGTGACACGAAGTACGCTACTTGCAATATTTATGACGAAAAAATTACAATCACAATAACAACATCTATTGTGGCGATTTGTCGTGGTTTGTCTTGCCGTTTCGATGAATGAGAAAACAGCGCCGCCATGCCTGCAATAAGCAACGAGACAAAAAATTGTGGAACGCGTTTAATTTGTAATTTTCCAAACACAACCCAATAATGTTTTCATTGTGCGTCCAACTTTAGACAAAAAATAATAATTGACGCATCGACTGCCTCACAAAGACAATTTAATAGGACTGTCAAAGGCGCCTTAATTACTTCCTAATATTGACAAAGCAAGATTTTTTAGCTCCCGGACCATTATGTCAAGCGTAGTTTGAAAAAACACAAGCATCGTTTCATTCTTGATACATCCTACTATTGGCTTTAAGTTGGTCTCCGTACTTAGTTGCTAATGGTTAGTTTACATACTCTGTGTACTAAACAGGCCGATGCAATAATACACCATAGCTTCATCAAGTCAAAGTCTATTTTCCGATGTTACGGTCTGTGATGTCGGGTGTTCTTAATGAATCCAATTATAGTATTACTTACAAATCACTTCTAGTTTGTTGTACTGTGAGTAATGTCCATCTTTGGTTAGACTGTGGACATCAATAGCTAATGGATATGGAAATAGATTACATTCGCACGTAAGTGTTCCATAAAAATCACTTTGAAAGCTTCTTTGGCCTTCTCCGAAGCTTCTCATGTTTATGCAAGTTTCTCGTAACTGATTATTACAGATCTGATAATCGGATGTATATTTGCTAATGTTAAGGTATTACGAAATGCACTTTTGTATCGAAAAAATTCCCGCGATTCCGGTATTGACAAATTTCGAGTTCTGATTGTAGAATCGAATTTATATTTACTTACGTTCAGGGGTTGGCTTATATGGAAAGCACTTTTATATCGATCGTAAAAATCTCGCGATTCCGGAATTAATAAATTTTCTATTTTCTGACTACATAATCGAATGCTAGCTAATGGTGTAAAGTTAAATAATACGTCATATTTAAGAAGTCGTTTCCATACCATGTATCAGATTAGTTGTGCATTCCTGGATTTTCTGAAATTTATATTAAGAAAAAAAAAAACCTTCAATAATTTGTGTGCAAGGGAAGAACCTTACAAAAATATCTTTTCAAGATGTTATTTTACTACTGATTAATATGTTGTATACCCATGCTGAATTACAGTTTTCTAGTACTAAGAGTCTCTGAGCAAAGCCGCGGACAGACAGATGGACATAGCAAAACTATAAGGGTTCCTATTGACTACGGAACCCTAAAAATCGAGTTTAATCTAGACCAGTAGAACCTCTTATCCTGTAACAAACGAAACCAGAACGAGAGCGAATGTATTATTCAGGCGCGATATCAGAGCGCGCGCTCGAGCCTCACAAATTGTGCGCTCGCGCAGCGCCGCCGCCGCTAGATAACCGACATGTCACGAAGCTGGTGTAAGGAAATCGGGTGATGGATGTTGAATGGTCAGGAAGAATAGGATGTGTGTTCAACATGAAGTCGCGTTTGTTGCAGAAGTGGGGTAATAAGGCGATGTGTCACTGTCTGAGACATGTTGTGGATTGTTGAGAATAACTTCCTGTTGAACAGTTTATGAAGCAGTTCGCTTCTAACATAATCGGGCATGTTTGATGACGCAAGAGTCCATAACTTTTATGCCTTCATGCGTAAGAAAACAACTTCTCTGATGCGTCAGATTCGGAGGAGCATCAACTGAATTCTATTGATGATCTATGAAAGGCCAGATTCTGCAGCGCTAGGGAGATTCATCGAGCTTCATGTGACGAGTTGACACAATGATTTTATGACATAAGTAATTTTAATATTTGAATTTTATGAATGTTGAAATACTAACATAGTTTTAAGACCTTTGTAACCAATAATTAAGGACAAATTAATTAGTCTGAAATAAATGAATTAATTGAATTTAATTTATTAATTCAAAAGGAAGAATTCAAAAATAAGTTTGGCTTTGAAGCCTCCAAGTGAGACGCAGTCCCGATAGTTAAATGACACGTCACGAAGCTGGTGTAAGGAAGTCGAGTGATGGATGTTGAATTATCAGAAATAATAGGATGTGTGTTCAACATAAAGTCGCGTTTCTTGCAGAAGTGGGGTAATAAGCCGATGTGTCACCGTCTAAGACATGTAGTGGATTGTTGAGAATAACTTGCTGTTGAAGAACAGTTTATGAAGCACACACACACAAAATGAAAGAAGAAAGAAGAAACGTTTATTTGCGGTAAACATGACGCAATAAAGAACATAAACACAAAAAAAAAAATACTATGGGGGAAAAATGCGTCACATCCGCGCAAAACGGCTATCGCTCAGCATTATGCTGCGACCCTATATAAGACAGAGCCCCAGCGCTGGTTTGCAGTGATAGTGTCTTAGCTTCTAGATTAATGTAAACTACTTATTTTGAGTCGGCGCCAAACAAACAATCAACGAAGATCAACAACTGAGGTGGCCGAGGCCTGTCAAAAGTCTAAACATTTGAGGTATGTTTTATTACATTAAAATTGAAATAAAATAGAAATTGTTTGTACCCACACCTAATTTATTATCCATTCTGACCATAAATCTTTATTTAAAAGTAGGTACTTTTTTAATAGAACGATAAACGTATTTTAGATAAAAACAAAGATCTCTATATCTCAGAACAATGACGCGCACCAATTTTTTTTTTTTAATTATCGTCCTAGCCTTCATAAATAATAATAATTAATAATAAAGTGACATGAAGTATTCGTCAGGAAGCGTCAAATACGTAAAGAGAGACCTAAGCCCTCCTACACTTATACATGCAACACTGCAGGCCAACTTTATTGTTCTAGTTGCGACCGGGTGTTCAAAATTAAATTCGATCTAGCGAGCCATCTAAGGGCACACGCAAAGGAATTGATTTCTAAGGGTTGCCGTTATCTAAATCGATAAGGAGGACTATATATATATACACAAGTTTACACATATCAACAAAAAAAAAAATTTTTTTCTGTAAACTTGTGTTATAGTGTTATATACCTACTACATGTTAAATTAAATTGTAAGGGTTTGAAGTAATAACTAATTATTGCGGTGGACCCCTAAAGGCTACCGTGAGATTTTTTATGGAGGAGATATATTTTTTATAAATATATTATGTTATTACAAACAGTTTGTAGTTTTCTTGCATTTCGATACATAACCATCTTGCATTTGGGTTTTTGTTCCTTTACAAATAGAGGGACAAAATCTTTTATGTAACAGTGGCAACGATATCGGTTCGGTTTCGGTTTCGTAGGTACGAAAAGTCACTTTTTAATTTTTTATTTTATCATTACCACCAATAGGTACCAATTTAATTTTGAGATTGAACAATGATCACTTGCACATTGTACTGACTATACTTGTCGTTACGGTCTGTTGATTAAACAAATCACTTTCATATTGGTTGACGCACTGTCTAGCAAGCTTTCGATGCAAGTTTCATCACCACAAAATAGTATATTGAAATACTTTGTACAAGAAATTTAATGTAAAATCATTGTGTGCAGTTGAAAAGGCGATGGATTGTTTAATTAAAATTCGCGTTTGCTGTTGCATTTTCAATCTCCGCTCAGATTAGTAAAAAGACAAATGTAATTATTTATTTATATATTTTATTATTTATGTACACACAGTTAAATACATAGAGTTACGACATAATTATAATTTCAGTACAAAGGTACTGCTTATTTCTTTAGAAATTTCTTCCAGCAGATCTGCGAAAGGAGAAATGAAAAATAAATGTAGACAATAGTGTGTGAGAACATGAAGTGAATAATATGAATATGCGAAGTCTTAAACTAAAATATTAAATATAACATACTTTAGAGGTATGAGGAACAGGGTGTAAAGTTCACTTACTCTATAGTAAAGGGAGGATCCTCCGACCAGACGGGTATTGTGTCTGGTGGGCAACTGCCCAACGGTTGATGTCGGGATGTTGTATATATGCTAGTCGCGCGGTAAACTCTAATAGCGCGATGCAGGATTTGTGACGTCAGGTCTTTGATGCGTAGTTCGCATGTGGCGTTGTTGATACCGCCACATTACTCCCCTCCGGAGACCGAAGGTCGATAGTGGGCTGAGTCAGTGCATATGATGCTTGCCAGGGCCAGTTGTGATTCCAGTGAGTCGGAACCGGGTGCCGCATAGTTCACGGTGAGTCGGAACTGTCTGCGGTGATTCCCCAGTGAGTCGGGGTGGCGCTGCGTTTTTGTTGATCCAGTGGGTCGGATGTCGTACAGCGCCGGGTTGAGGCTGACTGCTGGCGTCGACCAGGAGAGCGTTGAAGGGCTCTGCTTGTGGACCGGCCGAAAGTGCAGTGTGCTGTGCCAAGGTTGCTGATGAGGCTGAGGGTGATGACCAGGTATGCGCGTTCGCTGCATGCTGGTGGTCAGGATACCCGTTGAAGCCGTGGGTGCTGGCTGGCTGTGTGACTCGCCGCTCGAAAGCTTGAGGAAGTGATCTTGAGGATGACGTCACGCTGAAGTAGTTGCACGAAGGCTGCGCTAATGTCCATGTTCGGGGTCACCAATTTAGAGGTATGAGGAACAGGGTGTAAAGTTCACTCATACTCTATAGTAAAGGGAGGATCCTCCGACCAGACGGGTATTGTGTCTGGTGGGCAACTGCCCAACGGTTGATGTCGGGATGTTGTATATATGCTAGTCGCGCGGTAAACTCTAATAGCGCGATGCAGGATTTGTGACGTCAGGTCTTTGATGCGTAGTTCGCATGTGGCGTTGTTGATACCGCCACAATACCTATACCTACTTAAATAAAGCTACAACATATAAATACATATATATATATATATATGTATTTATATTTTATATATATATATAAAATATAATATAATAATATATATAATATATATATATATATATATATATATATATATATATATACACATAAAATACTCACAGTTGAGAGGAAAGGTAATGCTCTTTTACTCGATATTTGAATAAAGATATAGTTTTAAAATCGCGAATGCTAGGCGGAAGCGAGTTCCATAATCTTACAGCATGGACAGAGAAGGAATAAGAATAGTAGCATTATCGTCTTAATAACTACTGCCTATGGTTAGATGGAATTACAGTTTAACTTATGCGACTGAATATGTGCATATAAGTGTTTTAAAAAACAACCGCCATTTGAAAATCCTAGTACTGGCAACATTGGCAGCGACTAAGACGAAGAAAAAATGACCTGTTTTGTTCTATTCTTTAGTATCGCAAGCAAAGTGTCAATCATTCTGCCAATGTCTAAAGTGAATCGGAAAACAAGTATGCATTGTTAAAAATAAAAACAATAATAAATAGAATGATAAAAATCATCGATGATACAGTTGAACTTAATGTAGATCTTGTGGGTTTAGTACTGGACTGAAACAAACAAAATGATAAAATTACATGAATATTATAATTTTGAGAATATTAAACATACATATCTATATTAATAAAAAGAAAAGTCCTGACTGACTGACTGACTGATTGACTGACTCATCAACGCCCAGCAAAACCCTTGGACATAGAAAGCTGAAATTTTGCACAGCGGTTGCCTTTATAATGTAAACAAGGAATAAGAAATATTCCAAATAATTCATGAGGATTTTTCAAAATTCAACCCCTAAAGGGGTAAAATAAGGGATGGAAGTTTATATGAAAGTCCATCAGTTTTGAAGTTAGGATCTTCAAATTTTGTGTTTAGGCTGACGATTGAAAATTAACTTATACGTGTCTTAGCGTTTTGATAAATCCACCATCGAGGGGTTAAAAAGGGGGGTGAAGTTGCGTATGGAAAGTTCTTAATTTTCGAAGTAAAAATCACTATTTTTACTATCTAGGCTTATGGTTGGAAGCTAACGCAACGGTGTTGTTAGAATTTCAACCCTTAAGGGTGTAAAAAGGGGGATGAAATTTTGTTTTTTACGAAAGTTCTTTATTTTTTAAGTTACAATCACTAATATTTCGGCTTATGGTTGGAAATGAACACAAGGGGATGAAAAGGGGGATGAAGTTTTGACTGACTGATTGACTGTCTCATCATCACCCCACCCTTGGACCTAGAAAGCTGAAATTTTGCACAGCGGTTGCCTTTATAATGTGGACAAGGAATAAGGAAGGATTTTTCGAAATTCAACCCCTAAGGGAGTTAAATAGGGGATGAAATTTTTTAAGCAAAATCGTCATTTTTGCAGTTCAAACCATCAAAATTTGTATTTTAGCCTTTTGTTTGGTAATTATTAATAACATGTATCAGCGTTTTTGAAAAATCATCCCAGAAGAGGGTAAATTAGGGTATCAAAAATATGTATAGGAAACCCTTAAATTTTAAAGCTAACCAATAAAATTGGTATTAAAAGGCTTTTGGCGGTTTTTGTAAAATCATCCCCTAGGCGGTTAAAACCCTTACTAACTCATCGCTCAACCCAACTTTTGTCATCACCAAAGACACCTTAGTAATTCTGAGAACAATAACTTTACTAAGGGATCCAATGAGTAATAATATTTAGGTAGAGAAGACATTGTTTATCTGGATTAAAACAGGGTACTTTTAATCCCGGTAGAACGTTTCCGTCGGATATTTTCCGACATCCACGCGGGCGAAGCTGCGGGCAAAAGCTAGTTGCATATATACCAACAACCGCATAAACAGAATAACTGGGGCAACAAATCATAATTTTTACGGTGACCGAATTATCAGCGCCACAAGCAGTTCTGGAGAGGAATATGTTAAAAGGCGAGGGGAAATTAATCGGACAAACGCGTACTTGTTTCCGCCTTCACCTTTAAACCATGGTAATTTTATACTAAATAGGCATAGTTAAAAGATGTTCCGAAAAACGATTGTGTATGTATGCATCAAGCTTTAACCGTTGTTCTATCATTACCATTCCTGGGAGGCCCAATCCTTGTCACTAAACAGAAGCTTTCTATATTATTCCAAAGGAAAACAAGCGATCCCGACAACCATAAACCAATGGGTACGTGACGTCTAACGGAAAAGCCCTACAATATAGTCAATCTAAATAAACAATCGGTAAGTTACCATGGTTACCACAACCTACTTTCTTTCTTATCTTTCGAGCCACCTGTCGAACGGACGCGACTCGAATCGAGTGCTCGGATACGGAGATCGATATCGAAAGGTTTCATAAAAAGAGAGTTTCCAAAGTCCATCTGAAGTACTTATCGATTTTGGTCAACACAATCTGAATAATTAATATTTTTACAGCTAATTACTGTAGGTACTAATGTTATTTATTAACTGGTTGATAACAAATATTATGGAGTTTCGAACTTACGTCATTCCCTTTGCGCATTCCTTAAACTTAGAGCTCTATTGAAATAAAAATAAAACGTACTAGAAGACATAAGTGCAGAATAAAAATAACACACACAATAATAAAAATAACGTCTACCTCTACGCTTCAAAACGTATTCCAAAAAGATTTAACACCTATTTTAAGAGTGTATTCGCAAAATAAAAAACAAAATACGAAACATCAATCGAACAAATGACAGTCGTACGTACCATCGAATCGCGTCGAAATCTTTTTTCAAATATAAACGTCAAAATGATAATCGCGTGAAACTTCAATTGGGTGATTGATTTGTGACAAAAACTGTTTGAAGATAGCGAAATTGATCAGCAGCGATGTTTTTGTTCATTACTGAGAACGCAGTAACAGTGTTTTTGTTCACTGCGATGCGAGTCGATTCTGGTTCACTTTTTTCGAAACATAATTACAATTACCTTTTTCCGAGAACTTCGTGTAATAGTAGTATTTACATTGAAGGCAAACGGTACATTAAAATGTCATGACATATTTGCGGGAAAGTGGAGCATTTATTTATTGACATCAAAACGTATTGAAGAAGTTTCCTAACACTAGTTACTTTTTTGGGCCGCCTATAGGTACTGTTCCTTGAAAAAACTAAGACTTCTCATTCTTCCCACTTTTCACGTTTGACTTTACAAGGCGACCTAAGTAACATGGGACAAGGACAGAAAGATAACAGATAACAGGTCAGTAGGGCTTATTCCACAAATCCCCCCTGAAAAATCCCCCTTAGGAGGAAAAGTGGAATATATAAAGAAAGAAAGAATAACGTTTATTTGATCACAGTTCGTGAAACACAAAATACAAAAAAAATCAAAAGTGAAATAAAAAATGTTATTTAAAAACCAGTCTAGAATTCATCCCTGCTTATTCCACTTATCTCTCAGAGAAACCCCCTCAGTGGGGAAAACTGAACCCTAATGTAAAAAAAATAACTTTCAGGGGGTCTTGGAATAAGTTTTTTTTTTTTTTTCAATTCTAGTTTTCCCCCCTAAGCGGGATTATCAGGGGTGAATTCTAGACTGTTTTTTATAGATTCCACTTTTCCTCCTAAGGGGGATTTTCAGGGGGGATTTGTGGAATAAGCCGTCAGTAGGGACCTATACTCCATTTGAAATAAGATTAGACATTTAAAAATACCTCTTTTACAGTCCGTTCAGCCGATTTTGACTTCTATTCCGTAGGCATAAGGATGGTATTAAAAGCAAAAAAGTGGTTACAATACCAACTGTTTACTGCAGCTGCCATTTGTCATGCCACCAACGCAGTAGAAGTCAAAATCGGTTGAACGGACTGTAAAAAGGTTTTCTTATCCTATTTCAAATTGGGTATAAGTGTTTCCTAGAGACACTATATCACGTAAGGGATGCGGTTCTGAGAAATAAAGTATTTAGTATTTGTGCCAAGCACAATAAAAATCTACGAGCATCAAATAATCGCCTTCTTCAATGTCCACCGCAGTTTTTATTCTCTCTTCCCTCTTTATTCAGTCTATCTCTGCGGAATGCGCTCCCAGGAAATCAGGATGGCCACCAACCGTTTATCATTTAAAGTAAAAGTTCGCGGGCACATTCGTAAGAAGCTGGCAGTATCATGAACGTTAATGTTTTCCCATTGTTGTTTTAATATAGTCGTGTATTTATGTATATTTATTTGTGCTTATATTTGTATGTAATTAGGTGTGTATATTATAATATTCATAGTTTGTTATAGGTTTATGACATGTGTATTTAAATAAATATTCCTAGACGCGGCGGCCAAAAGTACTTAAGCCTTTTAAGTTTAGATTTGACTTAAGTGCTTATGACTTCCGAGTCTAGATTTATTACTACATTTTTCGTAATTGCACCTACCACTGTTTGTCTCTGCATCTCCCAAAGGTTGATTGGTAGAAAATGCCTATGGCATTAAATCCGCCTCTGTACATTTCCCACCTCCAAAACCCAGTTACTGGGTAATACGATACCCTTTGGTAAGACTGGTTTTCAGACATTCGGGCTTCTGACGACCCGTAACGATTGTCAAATGATAATATAATATAGCTCCACTACTGAATATTGCCTCCTTCTGCCAATACATTGTATAGGCACTTACATTGAGAAGATATTTATGCAATATATAAATCATCGATAAACCAGGCTTTATCAATACATCATCTAAACATACCATACAAAAACTTGCTTAAAAACCTCCTGACCAAACAATGCAGTTTAATTTCGTTATTTATATTAAACACAGCAGGCAGGAGGCCTTTGTATCGCCTAGCTCAAATCATAATAAGCCCCCGTAATCAGATACTGGAACACTTTTAATTTTGTACTGACCTTCGTCTGTCGGCCATTCACGAGTGAAAACGAGAGGCAGATTAACAATCGCGATCGTGCTGTACCTACCACCGATTGAAGAGTTTTATTGTTGTACTGCCGATGACAGAACGGTTTGGCTGGAGGGGGTATATTTAGTTTGTTGCCCGTAGTACTACCAGTAGTAACTACCACGGGTAAAAAAAAAACCCGTAGTACTGCCAAGCGATTCGGTAGTACTACGGGAAGTTTTTTTACCCGTGGTACTACTGGTAGTCCACATTTCATAGTTACCAAAAAACCTAACCTATTTCACCCAGTTCAAAATGACCAATCATACAATCTGCCGCAGAAATGTTTTTACCATTGTCTAATTATCCACTCACAGGCAAATTGTATGATTCGTCATTTTGAACTGCGTGAAATAGGTTAGGTTAGGTTAAAACTGTGACCAACCGCGCGCGAGCAGAGCGAGCGTAGCGAGCGGTGCCGCGGCAGTGGCCGGCGAGCGCTACTTCCATGTTGCTCGCAGAAATGTTTTTACCATTGTCTAATTATCCGTGTTTTCGCAATATCCCTAGGGTATTCGTGGAGTAAACTATGAAATGCGGGCTACCAGTAGTACCACGGGTATTTTGTTGCTTCGTGTCTCAATATGAAATTTTTATTGAGCCGTTTTTCATAATTCCTTCTCAGTTACGAGATAATATTTTTATAAAGGGGTGGAGCTAGTGGGCCATTGTACGCCTTTTTAATTTGGGGCGTAAGTTACTCACCGGTCGTTTCGGAAAACCTATGTTGAGCAGTGGATGTCTTTCAGCTGATTATGATAATGATGAGTTGCACATGTACAGAATCAGTTTTACATAGTACGAGTATGGTGTAAATAATATTTTTTTAAGTTCTGAACATTCTACCACAACATTACGGTGTCAAAATCAATCTGCCTAGCCTTTTCCCAACTATGTTGGGGTCGGCTTCCAGTCTAACCGGATGCAGCTGAATACCAGTATTTTACATGGAGCGACTGCCTATCTGATACCTCCACAACCCAGTAACTGGTTAACACGATACCCCTTGGTAAGACTAGCTGTCAGACTTTTGGGCTTCTGACGACCCGTAACGACTGTCAAAGATCCACGAATGACAGCCGGGACCAACGGCTTAACGTGCTTTCCGAGGCACGGAGGAGTCTCGGTATGTAAAGATGGTCACCCATCCACGGACTAACCCCGGCAAGCGTAGCTTAACCTGACGGATCGACCCGTGCGGCTGTTATTACTTAGCCACGAGCTCCAAGAGCTACAACATTACGGTGTATAAATATTCAAATCTCATTCTTAAATCAAGTTCGTTACTTTAAAATCAATGTCAAAGTTAAGTACATCTCTTTACTGACACAGATTCTTTTTTTTTCCTTTTGTTATTCTCTCAGACTTACACTATCACCCGGATAGTGTAAGTCTGGGGGAATGCTGAATTCCAGCGGTAAAATTGTTGTTTGATGTTAAATAATTATATGCCTCCCATTTTTTCCAAAAACGTTTTCAAAGCTGATATACCAACCTACTATTTTTTCCTATATCAAAAATTGGGACCTAACAATTCACGTAAAATTTTGCAAATAATATTTAAAAAATTCATTGTTTCCGTTCCTAACAGTTTTCACCGCGACAGTACCAATGCGCCCAATAGACGGGCGTCGCCGCGAAGCCTTCGACTGGCCGGCACGTGCGCAAGCGACGCAAAAGTGACGTTATCCATTCCTCAAACGTGTTTGAATAAGATATAAATAAAATATAATGTTGCATCAAGGAAGCGTTTATTTTATGTAATGAGTATTGTAGGTAAACTATAGAAATGAGTTAGAATAGGTAATGTAGAAATTACTTGATAAAGCGGAAGCTTAGCTTAGCGTAGATGCTGAAACACGTACCAGTAGCGCTTTTCTGTAAAAATCTCACCGTGAATTCGTAAGTGAAGTGAGTTCAAAGTGAACTGTCAATCTCTAGACTCCCTAGCGTTAGGTAGGATGACAGATCACTTCAAGCTCACTTCACCTATATTTTCACGGTGAGATTTTGACAGAATCGACCGGCTGTAGTGCTATTCAATAATGTCATAAAGCTGTCAATAATGTCAATCTTTAGCATCAGTAGTGCTATTCTGTAAAAATCTCACCGTGAAAACCTAGGTGAAGTGAGCTTTAAGTGAGCTCACTTAAAGCTCACTTCACGTAAGTTTTCACAGTGAGAATTACATCTGTCAATAGTGTCCATCCCTTGCATCAGGTGGAAGGTGGTGACAAGGGCCAAGAGAGAGTCTGTTTAAAGTCCCGGTGGCTCGTACAAACTTGTTAAAGTTTGCACCGGCGGCGGTGGGGCGTGCAGTAAAGATACTCAATAGCGTCTCTCTGCGATTGGATATATTTACTTGCTCTTGGATGGAATTCCAGAAGGTGACACTTAACTTATTGTCCTCTGTATGAATGGTGCCGGTACTTAGGACTTGTTAATTGGTGTACGCGTTAATTTCAGACAGGTATAAATTTGAAACCTGTCAGTCAAAATAGGACAGTTTAAAAACATTTTTTTACTCTAGACTCTAGTCAAGGTCAGAGGTGACAGAGATGAAGTCGACGATGGAGTGAGCTTACCCAGAAGAAGCCTGTTCACTCTCACTTTGAATAGATTAGGGATGTATGCGTTCGGAAACACAGACGCAGGCAAAGAGTTCCACTCCTTTGCTGTGCATTATAAAAGACGTTTGAAAACGCTTAGTGCGAATTGGTGAAATATCAACTAGATAGGGGTGGTAACTTGGAGTGCGTCTAGATGTCCGATGGCAGAAGGGCCTGGTGGAATGAGGTCGTGGAGTTCATGGGCACACTCACCGAAGTACAATCTGTAGAAGACTGACAATTTAACACATTGACTGCCACCGCGGTCACCGGTGACCGCTAACAATAGTTTTTCTGTTGTGTCTGTTGTCTGGCAGTCAAAGCCTTAAGCAGGAAATGTTTTATTAATTTAATGTTTTCAGAACATGAAATAATTTACATAAAGTAAAGCCTGTCAGGGTTCGAACCTACGACCTACAACTCTTACGTCGCGGTCATTACCACTTGGCCACCACTACTCTCCATTGCATGAGACATAAACACTGCATTCATATTTCTTCATAAATTAAGTAATCACGAAAAAAGCTCAGTCGAGTCGTGAATGTCTCATAAAAGAACATGCTTTACATTCTTTAGATTTTTTTAAGATTATAAAGATGATAATCTTTGTGTGCTCCTGTTGTCAAAGCCTCATTAAGAAGGTAAGAAGGTATGTTGTAACTTCGGTTTAAAAAAAACGCACTGAAGATTTTTTTTTACTTTTATTTTGCTAAGGAAAATATCACTAAAATTGCTAATTATACAAGAAATAATTCCTTTGGTTAGGCAAGGGACGTCTTCGGAAATTCTTTTAAAACATTAAAGCGTACAGACCCTTTTTCCTAGAAACGGCTGATTCACGAGTTACGTGAGAACAAACTGACCTCAGACAAAAAAGTTGGCATTACAATATCTGACTAATTAAAATGCACAGATAAAAACAACTTTTAAGTTCCATAAAAATTAAACTATAACAATTAATTTGGTCTGGTGTGGACTTGGTCAAGGAAATTAATTGTTTAATCCCAACTGTCATTCATTGACAGTTGTATGAAATGGCTATAACACGGAAAATTGTCGAAGAGTGTCAATTTGATCAACAAATAATTCCTCTGACTGTACAACAATGTAGGTTAGCTTCGATGGTCCTATCCCAAAAGTCTCAAATTCAGATAATTTATGTAAACAAAGGGGATAACATAACAAAAAAATATCTTCGTAATGGTAATTCATATAAAATGGCGAAAAAAGAGGTTCTAATTTCTTTTAAATACTGATTTTAGGAAATAATAATTAAAACATAATCATACTGTAATTAGTTTTATAATTTTTCCAGTTTAAACCAAGTTATTAATAAAAGGAGATTTTCTGGTATAAAATATTTTATGATACTGGTAACAATGCAGGAGATGCATACATTCTCAAATTTTGTACATCTTCAACAACACTAATATTACAACTCTCATAAATAGATTCATATTGTAAGTAGCATATCTAGCCACATTTTGGATGAAAACAGCTGTAAACTGTTTCGAGTGGAAATCGATTTTGGGAGGCCTACGTCTAGCAGTGGACTTAAAAGACACACCGACACACCGACTTATCTCCGACACACTACATAAAACATTGTTTGGCAACGGTATTTTGTTTGCATAGTTATTATAATTAATTCACTTTAATTTTATCGATAATTATTTACAAAAACATTTAATGATAAAATGTTTTGTACCACTGTCCTGTCATTTTGACAGTGACATTTCTTGACATTACTTTGTTTACATAAATTATCTGAATTAGAGACTTTGGGTATAGTTTATCATTTGTGTTACAGCTATATGAACATAATCTAGCATTGCATATGTAAGCGGGCACGCCCTAGATGCTTGGAGACTTTTATTTTGTTTACATTTTAGTTTTTTTGCTTCAGTATAGTTATCATTGTATTTGCTGGTATATTGGCGTGTGCTAGCTGACATAACATGGCAAATAATTTAACTTACTGTTCCGTGTCTCGTGATGGTAATTACTTTGCATACCTATTATTGTATAGAATCAAGTTTTTCTAACTGAGCAGACAGCTGTGCTGCTGGGGAGTTTGTTGCGCCCCTTCTTCTTCCCAGCGAAAGCACTAGGAAGTGGTGAAGTGTGGGCGTTAAGAATTAGAATTAGAATTTTATTTATTTGTAAGAATGTAGTTTTACATAGTATTGTGTTAATTATTTTGATAAGTTCTATACATCATAATATGGTATACAAATATTCAAATGTTATTATTAATCACTTTTAAGATTTGTGATTTACAATAAGTCCATCATGAGTTAATATTATTACAATTAGGTAATTGTTACTTTAAAATCAATGTCAAAATTAAATTAATTACATGTCATCTTGGATTTTTACAATATTCTATGTATTCGCCAATGTCATAAAAGCAATTATCCAATGAGCAACTTGTCAGCTTTTTCTTGAACATAGGGATGGGAAGTTCCTAGTTTCCAGAATGGCATTAACATAAACATTCCTCCTAAATATTTGTAATCAACATTGAGGTACATTCAATTCGTATTTATACTTATTTCTAGCGAAGCCTTTTTGTGGCTGACTTCTGATTGCATGTTTTGGAGGACTGCATGTCTTATGTTACTTTGACGTTCGAAAAGTACTGATTCTCAGCATAATATGAATAAATCACTTCTGATTTAGTTTTGGTAATTCCTGCATAAGACAGGGATGTGTTGACAAGCATGTATCGTATCGTATACCGGTTCCATTGAAGATGGTCAGTCAACCATAACCAAAACCAGCAGCCCCTATCTTAATCTACCCCCGGCTCTTGGCTCTTGTAGAGTAAGCTGAAAGGGGAGTACTTACTTGTCAAAGTTTATCATCATCTGCCTAACCTTTTCTCCACCCTGTGGGGGTTAGCTTCCAGTCTTACCGGATACAGCTGAATACCAGTATTTTAGATAAAGCGACTGCCTCCACAACCCAGTTACTGGGCAACTCGATACCCCTTGGTAGAACTGGTTGTTAGACATTCTGGCTTCTGCCTAGTGGCGGATTTACTAGTAGGCTGAGTAGGCTTAAGTCTAAGCGTAAGGCAAAAATGGCAACCGTTTTAGAAATTTACAGTTACGAGGCCAAGATCACAACGACAAGTAATGTTCCTTCACGAGTCTTTTAAATACAAGCAATGACTGCGCGCGATTTATTTGAACTGGCAATGCATTCCACAAAAGAACGGCCTGGACAGTAAAGGATTTAAGGATTCATAATAGATATCGGCCCTTTTCGGACGTCAGAACTACAATTGACCAACGCCAGGTAGGTAAGATTATATGCAAATTAAATATACCTAACAAAAAATCGTTTAAGACATATAATTAAGGTTTTGTGGAGGACAGATCGAAAATTGACAATGAATCTTTAGTGGTCGGTATATAATTCAAGATAGGACTATTTGCAGACAAGATTAAAGGCAAATAACCTTTATTTATATTCCACATAAACAACTGGCCAAGATAACCACACAATTTGCATAGGTAATCAAATAATTATAATATAATTGCGGCCGAACTCAGCCGCACCTGACCAGTGCAAAGATAATCTCGACTAAATGCACTGTTAAAATGTCGTTTTAAATGATCGAATCCGGCTCTTTGTTTCTCTGCAATAACTAGTTTTGTGATTCTCTAAAGATAAGTACTATTATTGTGTAATATAGACCAGTACACTTAGATACATCGAATCCGATAAAAAAATATTTTTGTTACCTTGTTTTTAATGGTCAAACAGGCTGATTGAATTTTCGTTATTAATCTTTTTTTGGGCTTTTTTGTTGATTCGCACGAATTATCTCTCCCGAAACGGGCGAATCGTCAACAACTTTAGAAATGCGTATCTAGTAGGCAAACACATTTAAATACAACCATACGATATTAAATAATAAGTACTATAAATTTATAATTATTAGATTAGGTATAGGTCGGATAATTTACTAGAAACTGTGAAAATAATGATATAAACAATAAGAATGAGACAGCCAAAATCATCGGTAATGCTAACGATAATGCTAATAAAGAAACTTAAAAAAAAAACCCTATTTTTTAGTATGTTTATTAAATTTTTCTTACTAGATAATAGGAGAAAATCTTACTAATTGTATTACTTTGTATGTTATTTTTTATTTATTAATTACCTGGCCTTACATCTTCTTAACTTTATTGCATATAATAAAACATGTCCCAATTGTCTAATACGTATTTCTGGGATTGTCGATTCGCCCACAAATAAATTTACTTCGTGCGAATTGCCTACAGAAAAAAATATTTTATTTTATAAATAAAATAAAAAACATTTAATTCAGGCCACACAATCCATATCACATAAAATAAAATTTCACAATACTGCAACAGAATAGAATAAAAACCCAATACAATTAAAAATAGCTCGTACGTCATCATCATCACTTGCCCAAACTTTCGAACGGCGGCGAGTCACACAGCCAGACAGCACCCACGGCTTCAACGGGTATCTTGACCAGCAGCATGCAGAGACCGCACATACCTGGTCATCACCCTCAGCCTCATCAGCAACCTTGGCACAGCACACTGCGCTTTCGGCCGATCAACAAGAAGAGCTCATGAATCCTCTCCTGGTCGACGCCAGCAGTCAGCCTCAACTCAGCGCTGTACCACATCCAACTCACTGGAGCATAATAGAGTAGCGCCACCCCGACTCACTGGGGAATCTCCACACACAGTTCCGACTCACCGAAAACTATACGGCACCCGGTTCCGACTCACTGGAACCACAATTGGCCCTGGCAAGCATGATAATATGCACTGACTCAGCCCACTATCGACCTCCGGTCTCCAAAGGGGTAATGTGGCGGCATCTACAACGCATCAAAGATCTGACGTCACACAAATCCTGCATCTTGCGCGATGCAGGATTTGTGTGACGTCAGATCTCAAAGTTTACTGCGCGACATCGATCGTCGGGAAGTTGCCCACCAGACACAACACACGTCTGGCCGGAGGATCCTCCTTTTTCAATAGAGTATGAGTGAACTTTACACCCTGTTCCTCATACATCTATATAATATCTATCTTATCCTTTTAATGCTAATTCTTTGGCCAGCCTTCTAGTCACGTGAAGAGTCGAACAAACCGCTTGGCGTTTTCCCGAAATACTCGATGAGTACTCGGACCGATCCTAGAGTTTCAATATACAATAAATTTTATGTTTCTATTCAATAATCCATTATTTTGATTCACCACATAGACCAGGGTCGATAATTAAAAAAAAAAAAAAACAATTATAGTAGGATGAAACCCATTGGAAAAGGAAGAGAATATAACAAAAATTAAAGGAAAAATAATTTACGGGCGATCTAAGGTCGAGAAGTGGAAGGGTAAAAAACGGTTTATCTCGATTTCCGGCAAAACTACAAGTCCTATGGAAAAAAGTTAAATGGCAAAGTTGAAGGTAATATAAAGATCTGCAACTTTTGTATTTACACTTTTTTGACATAACCTCAAAATTTATGTGAAAAATTCTAATAACCAAGATTTGGTTTTTTGTTTTTATCTTTTACAAAACATTTATTTTTTTCACGAAATTTGGTGAAAACTTACCTTTTTAGGTCCCGAACACACTATATTTTATTTTAATTTAAAATGTTTAATTTGACTTAATATCGAAAAAGCATCTTAATTTTCACTCGAAAATTCTTACGTCAAAATATCTGCTTAACATGGCAATCGTGCTCTATATAACGCGGAAAGCCAGTGAATCAGACAGCCCTCGGAGGCGCGGGCGCAGGAGCGAGGTCGCGCCGCCGCCGACCGGAGCTCGTGATACCGACTCCATCATGCCAGCAACGCCACGCCTCTGTGTAATTGTTATTTTAATCTATGCACCCAATAGATTCACGATCAGTTTCATTTAAACTGGGTTTTTATTTCATTTATAATAATAGATTATTAACACATGCACATTTACATTCCGACACATGCACCTTCCGACGGCACGGTTGGCGCAGTGGTTAAGCGATTAACTGCTGCGCTGCGTGTCGCGGGTTCGATTCCCGTACGGAACAAATATTTGTATGACCTATAAGCAGCGCCGGCCCTAGCCTTTGATCAGGGTAGAGCGAGATTGTCTTTCGGCGCCCTTTGGTCGACGCTTTTAATTCACGTAATTTTTTTTATTTATTTTTTTATTCATAATGATAGGGCTTTGTCGCATATGCGATTATGCCGCCCTGGTTAAATTAACAAAATCATACCAATTTAAATTCCAATTTAACAAAACCTTAGCATAGCTAATTTGTAAAGTACTTTAGCTGCATCAGCCAATGGCACAGCTAAAGCACTATTACAGTAACCTACCTCTCTAATTCACGGTAATTCTACTTCGGTTTTATGTTAATTAAATAATAATTCCATTTTTTTTTAAACAGCTTTAGTGGTAAATATCAACACTATAACATATTGAATTAACATTAAATTAAGTAACTCTTTGCTCTAATTAGTATACTCCTACTTCTTAGAATAGAATAGAATAGAATACTCTTTATTATGTACACCATGAAAATTACAGATATAAATGTAGAACTGTTACATAGGGTGTCACAATGGGCGGTCTTATCGCTAAAAGCGATCTTTTACAGACAACCTTTGGATGGATCAAAAAGTAGAAGGACAGACAATACTGCAGGTATTTAGTGGTGTACCACTTACATATATACAATAAATACATATACACAAAGCATATAGATACTTATCCATATAAATAAATATATATATATATATACACACACAATAATAAACATGATACAAGAGCAAGGAACTTTAAGTAATGATGAACATTAAGAAAGATTTTATTGCTATTTGCATTTCGCTTTTTCTGTTTGTGTATGTGAGTTAAAATGTTTGTAAACGCACCCACAATACAGGAGAAATTCGGAGTGTGGGGGAAAAGTTGAAAAAAAAAAAAAACATTTTGTAATATTTTTCTATCACATTGGCAAGTGGTAAACGATTGCATCAGCTGAGAGTTTGCTAACTTTACCAAAACTCATGATATCCTTCAATTTAGAAAAAAACGGCCAAGTCCGTCTCCGACGGGACCACGCACAGTGAACCGTTCCGTAGCTTGAGATGAATATTTTGCCAAAGGTTGTTTATCCTAATGGAAAGTGGTAATCGCTGCCGTAAACGATTGCGTCAGCTAAGGGATTACTAACTTTACCAAAACTCATGATACCCTTCAATTTAGAAAAAAGCGCCCAAATGTGTGTTATACCACGCACAGTGTAGGGTTCCGAAGTTTGGGATGAATATTTAAACATACACAGTACTGACTGTATCGACCTTAAAAATGAGTTTGTATTTCATAGTATTTTTTAGAAAACCTATAAAAATTAAAGTTAGTTCTGTGTTGTAACGAAAAGTATCTCAAAAACGATTGACTTGAATAGCAAAGTCACTTAGAACTAGGCTAGGCAAATTTATTTTTTGTACTGTATATAATTTCATACGCATTTAATAAAAAGCTATTATTTTGACATTACAAAAAGACACTTCAATATTATTTATTTGTATGTATAGATATAAACGGCACCTCCATCGGATTTGGCGAAACTATATGGGACTAATCACACTTATTCGAAAACAATGATTTTGTATGCACTGAAAAACTTTTTAAGTTGATTTAACATTATTTTAACCTATATTTTGGGTTAATATAGCACCTACCGACATGATTTGTTAAATCAACAAATTTTTTGTTAAATCAACAAAATTTTTTGTCAAAACAAACGTCATGGAACAAATTTTTTAACACAATTTAATGTCTCTCAACTCTCTAAACCAAAAGGAACCAACAATAAAAAAATAAACTATTCGGTTTTTCAGTGTGGAGATTCGTGCGCATCTGATAGACGCGGAAAGCTGAATGGATGCTACATCTCCATATAAAATCATTGTTTTCTACGGACAAAATCTGAACAGAACTGAATAAGTGTGGTTAGTCCCTACGGGTTTCTGTTTTTCTACGGAACCCTAAAAAGCGGCAGAAGTAGGTATGATTATGTAGTCATGTTGTAGTAATTTGGTGATGCTCGTGTAGTGGCAACCACTGATCTTTATTATGTCTTATCTGCGGATAATGCAGTGGACTGCAACATTAGTACTTAGTTTTGTTAAACCTATGTATTATATAAGTTGTAGTTGTTTGTTATCCCTCAATAAATAAAATAAAAATAATTATGTCGATCATAGATTCGAACACATGAAGATAGTGCACGATGAAAGCAGAATGTAATGTTTATAGTGCGCGGACGTGGGAATGCATGCTACCATCGTTTATGAATGATTTACCTACGGAAATCCGCAATGTAATAAATACGAAGAACTGCTCAAAGGTATTAAAAATATACTTTCTAGATTGCAGTGCGATCTAGATAGTGTCTATCACCAAAATATAAATATAAATTGTAAGGTATCCAGCGCATCAGGTTAGCGCAGACGGTCGAGTTTTCTCATTCGATTTTGAATCGTTTGGAGAGATTAGACGGTTTCGTGTGGCCTGATGTGCTGGCCACCGTACCTACCTACCTACTTGTTAATTAATTTATAATTAATATTTAGTGGCACCGAGTTGCCGTGTCTGGCCATACCGCTGTTAAACCCGCGATGGTTTGTGTGGTATGTTTAAACCTCAACAAATGTCTGTAAAAAGACTTTTGATTAATAAAAAATAAAAAGAATAAAGTTTTCATTACACTTTTGCTATAGATTTTGTATTGACGCAGGAACGCCTTTTCTCTTTTCGCTTTTTCTTATGTCTCTTGTAGTCGAGCTGGATTGTCCAATTATTACGTATTTAAAATACACTTATTTGCAATAAACACAACGTAATTAAAGCTCATTTCTTATCAAACTTCAATCTCAAAATCAATCTGCCTAGCCTTTTCCCAACTATGTTGGGGTCGGCTTCCAGTCTAATCGGATGCAGCTGAATACCAGTATTTTACATGGAGCGACTGCCTATCTGACCTCCACAACCCGGTAACTGGGTAACACGATACCCCTTGGTAAGACTGGCAGTCAGACTTTTGGGCTTCTGACGACCCGTAACGACTGTCAAAGATCCACGAATGACAGCCGGGACCAACGGCTTAACGTGCTTTCCGAGGCACGGAGGAGTCTCGGTATGTAAAGATGGTCACCCATCCACGGACCAACCCCGGCAAGCGTAGCTTAACCTAACGGATCGACCCGTGCGGCTGTTATTACTTGGCCACGAGCTCCTCATCAAACTTCAATCTCAGTGATCGAATAAAAAAAGAATCGGTCACTATGGCCTGCGCGTACGCACGACAACTGGGCGCGGTCTCTATTATTGCATCTATTTCAATTGCGATTTATTCTAAATTTAACTACGCATGATATTTATTTATTAATACTTTTATTTACTTTTAATTACCACCTTAGGCTTAAGAATGAGCTTTTATGGAATAAATACATTAAAATATGGTGATTCAATAATAATAATTATTATGTTCACAAACCTAGCCTTTGTTAATTGTATAGAACTTTAATCCCTTGCAATTAAAAATGTATTTAACAGTTTAAGAGTAATTTTGTAAATCAATATAAATTCCTTCCTTCTGTTATGGTTTGCCTATTTTATACCTACCTTAGTCAAAGCTGTTTTGATTTTTATATTAGTGTATAAGATGTTGCTAAAATTAAGTATGTGAATGTCGTGTATTCCTGTAATTGGTCTTTACTTCAGAACTTATATCTATAACTTTTATTAATTAACTAGCTTTTGCCCGCTTCTCCGCCAGCGTGGATGTCGGTTATCGCGTAAAATATTAGTGATTTTAACGTAAAAAATAAAGAACTTTAATTAAAAACAAAATTTCATCCCCCTTTTCACCCCCTTTAGGGTTAAAATTGTAACAAAATCGTTGCGTTAGCTTCCAAACATAACCCTAGATAGTAAATTTAGTGATTTTTCTTCGACTAAGGACTTTTCAAATTCATCCCCCTTTTTAACCCTTCGGGGATGGAATTATCAAAAACGCTGAGACACGTATAAATTTATTTTCAATCGTCAACCTAAACACAAAATTTGAAGATCCTAACAAAACTGACGGACTTTCATATAAACTTCCATCCCCTATTTTACCTCTTTAGGGGTGGAATTCCCAAAAATACTTTCTTAGTGGATACTTACTCTTTTCAAAGAACACACCCTCCAAGTTTCATGTCTCTAGGACCAGCTGTTTGGGCTGTGTGTTGATATGTCACCCAGTCAGTCAGTCAGTTTACCATTTTATATATATATGTAGATGTGAAATGTATATACAGTTGGCGTAACTATTTTTAAATAAATAAATAAATAAATACCTAACTACCAAAGTAGCCACAAAAAAAAATTACTAAGTTGGCAAAAGTAAAGTAACGATTCTTATGAAATACCCATGAACAAAATGAAGAGCCAACCTAAGAAACAAAAGGAAAAAAGTCATTAGAAATCTGATTACCAACACAATAAAATCCTAATAGTTTCAACAACAATGCATACGATCACTTTCATTTTCATTTCAGTCCAGAAAAAAAAAACAAAAAAATAAAAGAAGAACGCACCACGGACAGCGAAAGCAATCGAGATAACCGCTAAAGATTTGTAATTAGATCTTTGACACAAAAAAGGCCTAGAGTTTAGTGTTGTCCGTCAATTCTAGCAATCTGCTGCATCATTGTGGCAATTGAAGAGAGCTTCACTGTTACTTGGTCTTTCGTATGGCAGAGAATGCAACGGTGCTTTCATATTATGATTTGTTGTCACAATTGACTTCCCGCGTCCAATAAATTGTAACAAAAACACGTCATCAAATGTCATGTCATGTTGTGTCATAGTAACAACTTACTGTGATCACCAATAAGCTGCTTTCAAATGTGTTGAACCCAGCAACATCGTATATTCAATAGACCGGCAAAAGGATACTATATTATATATTAATATAATATTAATATACAATATTAATATAATCTTATATACAAAATTCTCGTGTCACAATGTTAGTTACCATACTCCTCCGAAACGGCTTGACCAATTTTTATGAAATTTTCTATGCATATTTATTAGGTCTGAGAATCGGCTACTATCTATTTTTTTTAAGTTTTAGGTAGGTAGGTAGGCAGGGTAGGGTAGGGTATGGTAGGGTTAGGTAGGTAGGTAAGTAGGATAGGGTAGGGTGGGGTAGGGTAGGTAGGTAGGTAGGTAGGTAGGTATAGGTAGGGTAGTGTAGGGTAGGGTAGGTAGGTAGGTAGGTTATACTATTGCTTTTGACAGAACGAAGTCTGTCGGGTCAGCTAGTATAATACGAGTATATATATATCGGTATTTTAGCAGTGAGTGTCAGGGCTGCATATACCTGGATGTGATGGTGATGGCACTACGCAGAATTTTCATCACTGATTTGCAAGACCTCTACAATTAATAAGTGTGAGTAGGACCACGCACAATGAAGGGTTCCGTAGTTGGGATGAATTTATCCCAAGAACAAACTTAATAGCTGGCAGGGGGGGGGGGGGGCATATAACCCTCACAAAAATTTGCAATTAAATTTAAGGCTTAATTTTGTTTTTTATTTTTAGGCTTTATTTAAGGTTTAATTTTTTTAGGGGGATTAAAAATTATAATTAATTATTATAATTAATTAATTAATTATTATTATAATTGTTTATAATAAATTAATTATGATTTATAATATTCACCACAACACCTTATTAAAGGTTACTTACTAGAAATGAATTCGTTAGAAGAATACATTTGTGTATCCAATAAAATGGAGCCCATTTCGAGCAACTAATTAGTTAGTTTACCATTTTATGTTAATAATTAAAATAATTTAAGATTTAATGGTTTTTCTATCATTTAATTTATCAAGTTTGTTAGAGAGATTTCATCCTGATCCTAACGATCAATGCAATAGAAGTACAGGGTGTAATTTTTACAGATTTTTGTCGGTTCGATTCCCGGGTGTGGCAAGCGAATTTTCGAAAATCTTTCAATGCAGTTTTCTTTATAATCAAAAATAAAGAAATATTTTCTTTGAGTAAAATTTTCTGTCTAAAGTATTAAGAGTACTTTCCCTTCAGGTGGCATTACAAAATTCCACCCTGTATACACACATACAATTACTAAGAACACGGTAACGTCAAAAACGATTACCGCCATACAACGCTTGGTCGAGTCATTGACAGTTAAGAGCTTACAATTTCCCTCAGCATCCATTGCGGCGTCCGCCCTATTGCACTAAACCTAATAACGGCTGCAATCTCGGCCGGTATTGCTGTCGAAATTGCGGGGTCATCTATCCGGGCACTAATTGAGACAGTTTAGCTTAAGACACTGCCCGGTCGACAGACGTCCGTAAATTGGCCGTTTACGGTGAAAGTCAGGACCATCAGGGCCCTATGTGGAAATGTTAAAGTTCATTGTAGCTCCTGATATTACAGGCATGTTATGGTGTTGCTTCGCTCCGGGGCGCTGTCCGAGGTTCTAGCCGCATTTACGCTAAGGTCGAATGCACTGCCACTGTTATTATTTTATAATACGGAACTGAAGGTAGTCGGCGCAGTTTAATATCATTTTAGCTAGCAATTTAAAGTTGCATGCCACTTACCTAATTATGTAATTTTTGCTTTTAATAACAATGGCGAAAAAGTTTGGTACATAACTGTTATTGATTGAAGGTTTTGTTACAATATAATTTAAAAGGACTACTCCTTACTCTTCAGAATCAATTGCATGTGTTAGTCACTTTAGATAAAGAATTAAAGAAAGAAAATACATTTATTTGACATAGGTTTTGGCAGAAAATATTCACATAAATACAGAAACGCATACGGCGCTGCACTCAAATATGAAGCTTCTCATTTAAACACTAAACAAACGCCACCACGCTTCGTGGGGCCCAAGTCTGCTATTTTTATAAATTCGTCACTCCAGCACGATCCCATTTTCATTTTGCTAAAGGTTCGTAATATGCTAAATTCATAATGGTCGATAAATGGTCGGTCAATGGTCTCGTAATAGAATTGTATTACAATGGCATTTTGAACATTTATTCATGCCAGATTTCATTAATATATATTTTTACATATTATTTATTAGTGTTATAAGCAATCTGAAGTAGTAGGAAGTTGGAAGTTTAGTAGGAAGTTTCATTTGTCATTATGTACGAGATTACCAATTCTTTCAATGGAGTGTCAGTGGCTGACCATTGGAAAGTCATAATGACACCATTGTTGTAGATTACCATACTTGTCAAAATCAACAATTATGAAATCAATGATAGACCATTCTGACACTATTGTAATAGCAAACTTGAGGCCCTGTACCCATGTTGGCAACGTTCTTGCGATGTTTTCCGGTTACTAACCAATATTTCACTGAAGCAGACTTATAGCTGTTCAAGAATCTTTAGGTGCGTGGCCAAAATAGGAGCCTACGCCGCCATCTTGTTTTTAATACATTTCACAAAACAACAGCGCCCCCATGTCACCTGTAACGAGCACGAAAAGATGCTTGCACCCTCAGTTCTTCATATACTTTCAAGATTGTTAAGACCAAACAGCTCAAAGGCTCTAATACCATCCACCTTAACCAGAATCCGCCGATACCTCGAACTGTTCGAAATGGTGTACTGTCCATGCAATCTGATTTACGCGCGCGGCTCCGGTCCTGAAGCCAGCGTCTACTATAAAGTATACGTTTACCATTTTAGGAATGCTAATTCCTGTACAGATTATTCATTGCTCTTGTCTACATAAATTTGTTGGCGGTACACTAAAATTGTATGGTAGGCGGCGTCGGTGACAATATTTAAGGAATTTAATAATGTAGAGCTACTTTGGGTTTACGATATGCCTTAATAAGGTCTTGTAGCTAGGAGTAATCCGTTCAGAATGTTTAATCTAATCGTTAGTAGCATCCGGGTACAATGGAGACCCATTTCGTTAAGAGCCAACTAGTCGCGGGCTCGAACTCAATGGTGGGCGTGGCCAAAAAGCACGCTGTCTCACCTAGCATCGTGTCCGTCATCATGTGTTGAGTGAAATGCACGATAGTTCATAGTAAACCGCGCGCGTAAAAAAAATACGAAAAGTCCTTTGGAAGGTTGAGTTTTATGAAAAAACTACTGGATAAATCAATTACAAATAAAGTTTATTGATATCATGGATAATTGAGTTTTGTCGGAGTGGACTTTGTTTTGGAGATTTTACACTTTTATTACTTATTTACGCCCAAAGCTGCGTTAAAATTAGCAGGAAAAACGAATCTTTGTTGGCTTATAACTTTTTAATGGCTTTTTATTTGAATATTCTGCTTCCGTACCGAGAAAATAAATAATAAGACAAAACGATATCATGTTTAACTTTGGATGTTTGTGTTTGGAAAGCGCTTTTGTATCGAATAAATCCCGCGGTTCCGGTGTTTTATTTTTATTTTAACTAACACATACCACCCCTACTCTTATACCCTACATACACATATTTGCATAGGGGGGTTAAAATAATTTTAAATAAATATGCATCTGAATAGTTATGCAATCCATGAATCCCTGGTATTTTTTATTATTTTAATAAATAATATTTTAGAAGTCGCTTCCATACTATACACCCGACCATTGCATCCATTGACCATTGCATTGCATCCGATGCATTGCCGGTATTCCTGGCATCACGGGATATTTTCTTACAAAAAAATATATTTTAAGAAGCTGCTTCCATACTTTCATAGCTAAAACTAACTTTAGGTAAATATGCATCCGATTATCCGATCTCTAATATATAATAATAATATATAATACATACATAAACTCACGCTTTCTACCCATGGGGGTAGGCAGAAACTATAGAGCGCCACCTGTTACGCTCCTTTCATACTCCGTTTGCATCGTTTACATTCATACATCTGGTCATACACGCACGCCGGTTGCGAGTGCTATGCACCTGACCTTTCTGAAGAACATCACTAATTAGGTCACTATATGCTCTCCTAGGGCGTCCCCTTCCGGCTTTTCCACTCACATCAGCCTTGTAAATACCTTTTGTTCGTCGCCTTTCATTCATGCGCTCTTTTCCATTTTTATCACTACATGTTCTATAACTTCATAAAAAAAAAAAATATGATAATGTTTGCTGCCAATAATTCATCATCAAGATACAACAACCAATTTCATACCAAACACCAGTAGGTACCAATTATATTGAAATGTAGATTTATCTATCCATTAGTATAAACATTAATAATGATAGAATAAAAGCACCTGTAAACCTATTATTTATCTGCAATGCTAATAGCGAAGACCTTTGCTGAAACTCCAAGGCTTTAATTAACTATATTGTTATGTTACATATTAAGTATTTAATAAATAATGTGTTGTTATTTTTTTCAATTGAAATAATGATAGCATTTGCACTTGGTTAGATCTAGAGTCCCTATCAATTTCAACGCGCTACTAGTTTAGGTAACTTTCGGAGCGCATCGTGTCTGTGTGCGTTCGAACTATCGGCGACAATCGTAGTATGCTTTGTCGTACGGTGAAGCGGGAACAAATAATCTTGGTCCGTAACCGCTATTAACAGCACTCCCTAATTTTTACTTACCTACTAGGTTCTGTAATACTGGATGGATTTTATTGTAATTATGACGTGTTATATTTATAACACGTCATAATTACCACCTAGTAGGTAAGTAAAAATAACAATATTAAGTACGGCGTTCATCATAGTAAAAGCAAACTATAAAGTGTGACCAATACATATGTATATATAAGATAGGTCTGAAACTAATTACATGTGTTATTACCCACCCTCCTGTATTATTTACCTACTACAGACCTCCCGGCGAACAGTGTTCGGAATAATTATATTACGAGCCACTTAGATTTTTTATATGAAATTTTTAATTTAAATGTGGGTAGGTATTTGTTTGTAGACTTATACGATAAAAACACATAATTATATTACTAAGTATAATGTTGTATTTATATAATGTGTACATATACATATAGTCTTTAAATAAAAAAGTTTTTTTACGTTTAAGACACTTTTAAATAGGCGGCCTTGAAAAAGGCCTTTGGCTTTTGTCTACTCGCTGTTTGCTTCTTCATCGGATAAGTGCATCCTTTCAGGCGCTTCAGGAGCTTTCAATAATTGTAATACTTCTGGCGCCAAAGTACCCGATTTTCTCTTAGGCAATGGTCTGATGCTGGATATTAATGAATCGGAGGAGATAAGCAGAGCGTGTCTTCAATAGTCTGCTTCCTTCCAATTTTTCTCGTGCTATGCTTTCTCAAACTCAAATCATTTCAATTAAACCATTTACAGGCACTTTTGAATTCTCAAGGAGTCGGTTAGTAAGAAAATGAAGCTACATGCCCATTCCAAAGCGTAGTAGGTACGTATGGAGAAGATCGGGCAAGAAACTTCATGGACACTCTTTTACATTAAATTGTTACAAAAATATTAGATCTATAATGTTGAGTTTATAACTAAATGTAAGACCGATATAAAAATAAAAAATAAAAACGTACACGTTAAAAGCGTCCAGAGTAGGTATAACAAATAGAAACAAACAAAAAAAAATTTAAGATAAAATAATTATAATAAGATAATTAAAATAAGCCGTGGCAGCTAAGAGATGACCAGTCCCAAATGACGGCGCGCGTTCACGAACATATCGCATGGATTAGCACCATTCAGCTCAACCATTTTGAAGGGAGCTAAATGATCCAACACACGCGCCACCATCAGCGAGACATCTTAGTGAGCATGACATACTCTCAGCCGCCAGGGCACATTCAAGTCAATGAAAGGCATATTACCCGGTTAATGGTAGCTCTATAGTACATAGTACTCACACCTGTGCTATGCAATTATATAATACAAAGGAGATTGAGTTCATACAATGCAAAGATAGTCTTACAACCTTCAGCAGCTCCAACATTATTTTCAAATGTTAATCGATTAGTTGTGGTTGTGGAGCAAGACCAGCATTCAGCCAAGCATTTTTATCAGCGATGTAATCCCCCAACTTATAATATACCTGCGTGCATAGTATGCGTTTTATACAAGATTTAAATTTAGTTTCATTCAGTTGAAGTATGTGGGGAGGAATTTCATTGTAACATTTTAAACAGTACCCCATAAAGGACGAGTCTACTTTAGCCAGTCTGAAACCTAGTTGAACTAGTAGGTCCTATTTCTATTACTATAATTATGTCCTTCACCTCTTTTTCTAAAAATATGTAATTTTTTCCGTACGTACATGATGTTTTCGTAGATATCAATATATCTACGAAAACATCATGTACGTACGGAAAAAATTACATATTTTTAGAAAAAGAGGTCTTGTCAATACAAGGTACCGTCATGATGATAATATCCTTAAACAGTTCCCTTAGAGAATCGCTCCTGCGGACATTATATATGGCTCTGATGGCTCTTTTCTGCAGAATAAAAATAGACTCGATGTCTGCAGCCCGTCCCCAAAGTAAAATACCGCAAGAAATTATACTATGAAAGTAACTAAAATAGACTAGCCTCGTATCTACGAGTACATAAGTAAATTGACGGATTTTTCTGACAGCATATGCTGCTGAACTTAGACGTCCTGCAAGAGATGTTAAATGAGGACCCCATTAGCCTTGAATGCATCATGATCCCCAGGAAAACAGTTTTATCTACGAATTCTAGTTTCTCTTGATTCAATACTATCTGGTAAAGAACATTTTATGCACTTGGTTTTTTCCCATTTAATACTAAATTATTAGCAGCTCTATAATTGCGGCAGTCTTTGCGTCTAGACTAGAGCTTCTTCGCTCAGTAGACCTATAGGAAGGACAAGGGATTTGATGAAATTAGCTCCGTGAATTAATATTTTATGTACACTAGAAGGCATTTTGTACCATTGGTACTTGGTGACGTAGCCTAGTCATGTCAAGTGTATACTCCTTGTAGGCCTCTGGCTTTACATCGTACACACGGCCACAAATCGACCTATACATGTCCAGTAATAAGCTGACCTCTCATTGTACGGAAATCCTATACAATGCGAGATCAGCCTAAACTGGAAATGTATAGCTTGATTTGTGGCCGTGTGTACGAGCACGAAAGGTCCTTCAGTATAACAGAGAATCTTGTAATGAGATCTTTGTCAACCCCAGTGATCGCAGCTGCGAGAGCAGGGTCTTTAAAGAACGTTCGCACAGTATTGCACTCATTGGTTGAGCCGCTACATTGCTTTACTGTATCGACGAGGAGCCCAGTTCGACGACGATATTCTTCTGTAATGGCGCGCTTTTTTTCTTCCACTGCTTTTTTTATATTCTTAGTCACGCGCCATGTTTTGTGTTCCTTCCTATACGATATGTGAAAAAAAAATACCTAAGAACTGCACATGCCTTTCGCGTTTTTTCCTTTGATTTTTCCGTGATAATAAAGTTCACTTTATTGACCCATTTTCTAAAAATTAAACACTAATTTACTAATAGTATAATACAAAACATTAATATGTATTTTTAGGAATCAGAAGCAGAAATGTTTAAAAAAAAACAACACGGTATATGAAATCACAAGTATATTCAATTAATTTTAACACACACGTTTTTAAATGATTACAACCGTTAATTTTCTTACGCAAGGAACCAAATTATAACAACTAAAATAAACATGAAACACCACTGGTGATAACTAATAAAATTAACCTCTAATTATCTAGTTCAATCGAATATAACAACAATAAGACAATATTAAAAGACTTACAGCCCTTTGAGCGATGTTGCCGCCACGAGTGACACCCGACAAATGAGCTGAATAACGGTGCGCGCGCTCCTTTTATACTAGATTGGAAATAGTCACAGGGTTTTTCCTAACACGGCCTCTCCTGATACCAAGTCGTCCTCGACTTGAATGTTTTGGGATTTGTCTTCAACGAGATGATTCTGCTGCATCACGGCTCCTACTTCTGCATCAAGATCAGGCATGGAAAGTCCTACCGCTACGGGTTCGTTGCTTTCTGATTGATCTGAGCCACTGTCAGCGTTATCAGTTTCGTCATCTGAAAGGATACATGATGATTATTGCATGAGAAACTGGTTTTGTGAAATTCAAAATAATAACTCAATGTAGCAAGAATATAAGACGGTCAGCGTCCCAGCCATCTTATATTATTGCCGAATACTTTACCACAGCGACTAACGCTGTTTGGGCGACAAACGCCAGCGTTGGGCGACACACGCCTTTGGGAACACATCCACATGTAGGGCGACACACGCCTTTGAGGGGGAACACACCCACACGTTGGGCGACACACGCCTTTGAGGGGGAACACACCCACACGTTGGGCGACACACGCCTTTGAGGGGAACACATCCCATCACACACAGCGCTGATCTACTTCTGAAACCAGGCATGTTAGTAAAAATTGTAAGTATACTCACTCTCAAAAAAGACGGCACATGACTCAGGGCACCATTCTCCTTTCCATGGTACCATGTATTGGGAGGCCGCTTGGGTAGTTTTCCCACGGCCCCCACTAAGCAGTTTAAGTTCATAACGACCATTAGGTAGAACTTTGGTTACTTTGTATGGTCCTCGCATTCCAGGGTCTAATTTCCCCGTTGATTGCGAGTACTTGATCACAAATGCAAGATCATCGACCACGTACTCACGTGGCGAGCGTCTGGACCGGTTGATTGAGGCATCTTGCTCATCTTGATTTTTTTTCAGGAGTTCGCTGGCACGGCTTCGGCATACCTCCCGCAAAGCTTCTCTGTTAGTGTCTGGAGTGTCTGCGGCTAGGTCTCGTACTAGTGAGCGTATGGCTGGAGTAGAGGCGTCGGTGCCAATCATTAAATTGATTGCTGATGTCTGAGTGGTCTTCTGCTTGCTGATATTCAGTACCAATTGCAGCTTCCAAAGCGTAGTTGACCACGATGCGTTCTTGTGTCCTACTTCAATGCGGAGCATGTTGAGTACGGTTCTTATGTACCGCTCTACTTGGCCGTTCGAGCTGTGCATTTCAGGTGTGATGTAATGCAGCTCAGAGCCAAGTTCAGATATCCACTTAACAAAGTCCGTTGACTCGAACATTCTACCCCTGTCAGTGACTAACATTTTAGGAACGCCAAATAAAGAAACGGCCTGAGACACCACTCGTTTTAATTCACCGTTATCCTGACGGTAAATTGGATACAGGAGACAAAATTTTGTAAAGGCGTCAACCAATACTAGGACGAATTTGTAGCCCTCCGACTCAGGTAATGGTCCCAAGGCATCGACGTGTATGGTGTCAAACGGCGTATTAGGTTTTGGCCAAGAAGAAATATTTTGTAGCGGGGCTCAGGGCACTCGCTTTTTAGAAATACAGACTAGACAATGAGAAATGTATTTGGAAACAAATTGACGGAGGCCAGGAAACCAAAAATGTTTTAGAACAAGGTGCAAGGTTTTATCGGGACCAATATGCTCGTGCTCATCATGAAAGATGCGTAGTAGGCTCAGTCGATGGCCCTTGGGTATAAAGCAGAGGAAACGCGGTTCTTCACCGACTGGCGTGTATTTGTAATACAAGAGATCGTTTCTTAAGGAATAATGATTAGGATCGAGCCGTCCCTCCGAGAGTTTTTGTATTAAATCTCTCGTTTCATGATCTGCAGCTTGTGCTATTTGTGCCCAGTTACGAGGTTTCGATATTTGATTAACCGGGACAGCCGGGTTCCGACTGAGATAGTCGGCATGTGGCAGCATAACTCCTTTCCGATATTCAATAGAAAAGTGAAAATCTTGCAGATAGATCCACCAACGGGCTACGCGTGGGAGCAGATCTTTCTTGCGTTCGGTAGATTTGAGAGCATTGCAATCTGTGACGACCTTGAACTGCAGGCCCACCAAATAATGGCGGAAATGCTGCAAAGCCTTCACAACCGCTAACGTCTCCAACTCGTAGCTATGATATTTGCTCTCTGCTCCCTGCGTAACCTTACTAAAGTATGCCACCACATGCTTCCCACCATCAGCGTGCGTCTGCAAGAGCACGGCTCCGTAGCCAGCGGAACTTGCGTCTGTGTGAACTTCGGTGGGGAGTTCAGGCTTAAATATTGTAAGAAGAGGCTCGCTAGTTAGACAATGTATCAAATCTTGACGGACCTGTTCCTGCTCTTCTCCCCAACGAAACTCAACCCCTTTTCTGGTTAGATGGGCGATGCACGCAGTCTTTGTCGCATACCCTTTAATGTACTTGCGGAAATATCCGGCAAGCCCCAGTAATTGACGAACTTGTCTGACATTTCCGGGTAACGGTGAATTTTTTAATGCTTCTATTTTACGCGGACTCGGCCGCACCTGACCAAAGCTTACTACCCTACCTAAGTACTCGACTTCTGTTGTTAAGAAAGAGCATTTCTTTAAATTTATTGAAAAACCTGCTTTAGTGAGTGTTTGTAATACACTTCTGAGTAAAGAGATGCCGTCTTCCACAGTATTGCTCAAAAGGAGGACGTCATCGATATAGACTAAAGCGTTTCCGGCGTCAATAAATTCGCGAAGGGTTTGGTTGATGATACGCTGGTAAACTATCGGAGAGTTCGTCAAACCATATGGCATCTTCAAATATTCGTAGTGCCCTTCTGGTGTAACGAACCCTGTCACGTGTATAGAGCTTTCTTTAATTCTTATTTGGTGGAACCCCGTTGCCATGTCTAAACCAGTGAAGAAGGAGTAACGTCCTAACCGATCAATGTGGTCGTCTATCAACGGCAGAGGATATCTTTCTTTCTCGGTAATGCGGTTAAGTGCTCTATAGTCAACACACATTCGGTCGGTCCCGTCTTTCTTCTTCACTAGAATTATGGGACTGGCATACTCTGATCGTGATTCTCTGATGATACCTTTGTCTAGCAAATCTTTAGTTATCTCGCGTACTTTAAGTTTTTCGTTATAAGATAGTTTGTACGGTCGATATACAATAGGAGAAGTGCTAGTGAGCTTAATTTCCATTTCACCAGTTGTGACGGTACTGGTCGCTGTACCAGAGATGAAAAATTCCGAGAAACTATAAACCACAGACATCAAAGAATCACGCAGGGCACCCTGTAACGAGGTGTTGACTAACGTTTGATCAAAGTTTTGAACTGCATTAACTTGGACGTGTGTATCACTAGTTCGAGTGATACACTGTTTATCTTTTGTACGCACGTACGTGACGCCGTCGCGGTTAAGGACGTCAGTTCCAATTACGATCGAAGTATTCATACATGAATTCGGTACTATAACTAAATCTGCCTCTATGGAAATATCGCTAAGTTCGATGGTTACCGTCACGAAAGACGAAGCTATAATTTCCCGTTCGCTTATACCCTTTAAGACACAGTATGTCGGTTTTACTTGGCAAGAAAGATGTTTTAAGACATCAGAAGAAATCAGCGATACGTTTTGAGCTCCGCTATCTATGAGTACATCCATAGGAATGCCTTGAACTACGGCTGTAACGACGTCTCTTTTATTACTTGACTGATCTGTGCACAAATTAACGCTTCGCTGATTTCTATTCTCTGACCGATTCTTTGCAAAGCACGTTTCTTCCGTGTGTCCCTTTTTCTTACAAAATGAACACTGTGTTCCAGACTTGGCAGTAGTATTGCCAGAAGTTGGATCTGGTGTACCGGACTTGGCGACAGAAGCACTAGTTGATTCTGTACGAGGCTTTTTACGGCAATTACGACCTAAATGTCCGCGCTGACTGCACACGTAGCACTTAATTCCGCGATCGGTTGAGTTCGAAGGCGTGTGCTTTTTATTCAACCCACCACGAGACTCAGGCTTAGCGCAATTTGGTTTTACGTATATCGAAAGAAAAGAGACTAAGTCTTCGGTTGCCAAGTTTGCGTTTGCTGCGGCTGCCCTTATTTGTGGATTGTCGATACCGCGTATAACTATAAGAGTTCGTAATTCATCAGTGAGGCCCTTAACAATCCGTAAACGTAACAAGGTACGCCGCGCGTACTCGGCGTATGTGGCGAATTTGTCGGATGTCGTGTTCATTGTTTCAAATAGAATATTGGCATAATCTAACTTCCGAGGGCAGAGGGGCTTAAATTCAAGCTTAAAGTTTGACCAAGTGCGGTCATTGGTGACCCACTCATTTAGCCAAACTTTAGCATCGCCTTTGAGACAGGAAGCTACTCGCGATAAGCACTCGTAGTCGCCCCAACCATTCGCGGCTACTGCACGGTCTACTTCGTCACACCACACGTCGATATCGTTTATGTTTGGATCGAAATTAGAAACATAGTAACTATGTGACCTCATAGGCTGCAAAGATCTAATGGCTTCCGCGAGCATGGTGACAGTCGACGGGGCGTCTGAACCGCGAACAATTGGTTCGTTTGTAGAAGTGGTTGTTGAAAGGCCCTCGGAATTGTTTGTACGAACTCGTTGCGGAACATCGCTCAAGTCTTCGGGGCTACGACGACGCGAAGTAATTTCACGAATCGGGTCTTCAGGACTAACTACGGTATGATTTTTGATTTGTGAAGCTTTTGAAATATTAGCTGTGGAAGTCACATTTGTGCTGGTGCGCTCGATAGCGCTTAGCCTCGTCATAATGCTACCCAAGGTGTTTTGTAATAAGCTATCATCATTAGGTGCAGTAGGTGGGTACCTAGAGCGTGAAGGAGTTCTGCGCGAGTGTGTCAACACTGATCTGGACCTAGAACGACGGCAATCACGAGCGTCACGGCGACGATAATACGAGCTATCCTTTGAATTACTATGTTCACGACGGCGGCTTTGCCGTGATCTATAACGCGAGCTATGCACGGTTTCACTACTAGTGGACCTGTCTCGTGAACGGTTATGGGAACGACGGCGATCATGCCTTTTAGGCATTTTGTATCACAGTGTTTTTAAATTCAAATACACACACAGAATAACAACGATGACAGTCTAGTAAACAAGTAAACTTTGAAGGTAGAAACGCAATTATAATTTTGTTCCTTGAATGTTTATGCTTGAGTGGGCTTTTAAGTTCTTTATCCCACTTCTGATTTTAGGAATCAGAAGCAGAAATGTTTAAAAAAAAACAACACGGTATATGAAATCACAAGTATATTCAATTAATTTTAACACACACGTTTTTAAATGATTACAACCGTTAATTTTCTTACGCAAGGAACCAAATTATAACAACTAAAATAAACATGAAACACCACTGGTGATAACTAATAAAATTAACCTCTAATTATCTAGTTCAATCGAATATAACAACAATAAGACAATATTAAAAGACTTACAGCCCTTTGAGCGATGTTGCCGCCACGAGTGACACCCGACAAATGAGCTGAATAACGGTGCGCGCGCTCCTTTTATACTAGATTGGAAATAGTCACAGGGTTTTTCCTAACAGTATGAATAACATTAACAAATCACAAAGTGTCACACTATGCATAAATAAAATAAAAATATACTCAAAGTCTCAAAACTGATTAGGCCTAGTACAAAATTCGCACAATTCGCGAGTTACGTCGGGAGCGGCGAACGTCACGGGCGACACAGGTCCGTCGTCGAGAAGCCCTTGGGCGCGACTGAATGTATCGAGCAAGCGCATCGGTTTATAAGGCATTATTTAGATATTTTATTACAATAAAAGTATTAGTCAAAAAAAAATAAAAAAAATTAGGTTTGGTAGATAAATACATCAAATTTTAGAATATTGAACACTTATTGTTATTTTCAATAAATTCTTACGCGTAGACAACGGTTTTGCACATGATTTTATTGTGTTTTTTCAGCGTGGATAACATTTTTTTTAATGAACTTATACATTAAACTTAAAAAAAAAAAGTTGTAGGCTTACTAGTATACTATATGTCCAGTATGTATGAATTTTTTCAGATTGTTATTTGCCACCAGTAAGCCAAAAAACAGATTGGAAAACCGGGTGTTTCGTGCTTACGTAAAAACATGTGTTAGATTTATATTTTTCGTATTTTATATTAAGTAGTTATCAAAATGTTAATCAGTACACTTACTAGATAAAGATATGATGAATAACAAGGCATTAAAAAAAAAACCAGGTATCTTCAGGTTACTGAGAAATTTGTGCTGAAAAAAATAGAAATTTCTGTTTTTAGACCGCGAAATTGATAGGGACTCTTAAGTTTCAGATCTAATCAAGTAGATTGATCTTTTGACAGGTGCAAAGGAGTAATTGTTTTCGTAGAGTTAGTTGCTATGAAAAGTACACACTGACTGGTTCAACGAGCGACATAGGAGGAGTATTCGGTATTTGATCCTTGTTCTGGACCATGCGTCATGTTCGTGAACGGGCGCCGTTAGTTGCGACTGGTCCTCTCTTAGCTGCCACGGTTTATTTTAATTTTTGAATTGTTTTTATTACGGACGCTTCTAACGTGCACGTCTTTCTACATTGTTCTCACATGCATAACTTCAACATGAAGTAAGTAGTCTGTAACAATTTTTTTTTAAAAGAGTGTCCGTGGAGTTTCTTGCCCATTCTTCTCCATAAGAACCTACTACGCTTTGGAATGGGCAACTAGCTTCATCTTTCTGACTAACCGACCCCTTGACAATTCAAAAGTGCTTGTACCTAATTGGTTTATTTGAAATAAATGCTTTGAGTTTGAGTTTGAGTTTATCATTATGCTCCAAATTTATTTGAGGTCGGCGCAACATGTCTTTTTCTTGCATTCTTCTCTATTGGTAGTCACTCCCTTTCTAGCCATATTATCTTTCACAAAATCCATCCATAGTTTCTTTGGTCTTCCCCTACTCGGATAACCATCCACATTCATACTCAAAACTTTCCTGACGACATTTCCATCATTTCTCCGCATCACATGCCTATACCATGACAACCTATTTCCACATACCTTTTCAGTCGCCGGTGTCACATTCAGACTTCCTCTAATATCCTCATTTCTTATTCTATTCATTCACGTAACACCACACATCCCTCTAAGCATCTCAGCTGCATGCAATTGCTTGTTCTAGACAATTACGTGAAAAAGCTATGTTCTAACTATATATTTTTCATAATCCACTTTGTTTTGTACAAAACGGTACCCGGATTTATCTTATTTCATAGTAAGAATAACCACATACAGGAAAAGTTTTAAATCAGTGCGCAAATTTTGACAAATTAAACTTCGTGTTTTATTATACACCTATTTCTTATCTTGATATGTCTTAGTACAAAAAAATTAAGTTATCGTTAACGAAAGATGTTTATTTTGAAACTGGTATAATGGATACTCGTCGCGCAACTCGTCGCACTCAGTGAAGCGGAACGCAGTAGTAGGTCCCTATCAGCTGTGCGCTCGCCCATTGATATTATTACGAATAGATTGTAACCATATTTGGCTGATTTCAAGTGGACCAAACAAAAAAAGTATTGAACTGATAATGGAAATATGTTCTATTACTGATACTGAAACCACCAAAAAAAAATTGCGCACTGGTTCAAAACGTATCCTGTATATGTAACATAAACACCCGGACCTGTTAATAAATAATTTTAATACAGCGTTTTTCAGCTAGTACTTTAGATGCCCATGGATAAGTGGTATTAAAGTATTGGTTAGTAGTTCCGACAACTTAGACAGACAATAATAAAACTAATTAATCGAAACTAATCAATTTGCGTAGCCTTTTTCCAATTCCATTTCCTATGTTGGGGTCAGCTTCCAGTCTAACCGGCAGCAGGAATACCAGTATTTTACATGGAGCGACTGCCTACCTGAGCTTCACAACCCAGTTAAGTATTAACACGATACCCCTTGGTAAGACTGGTTGTCAGACTTTTGGGCATTTGACTACCTGTAACGACTGTCAAAGATCTACGAATGACAGCCGAGACCAACGGTTTAACGTGCTTTCCGAGGCACGGAGGAGTCTCGATATGTAATGGATGATCACCCATTCTTGAACCGACCGTAAAAAGCGTATCTTCGAGAAACCCGTGCAACTGGTATTATTTAGCCACTAATCGAAACCATTACAGAATAATCACATAATTATATACAAAGTTACAGGGATTCTAGATCTAGTTTTTTTGTAAGCACATAGGCAGTGCTTGAAATGCTAGTTTTTTTTTTGTTTTTGTTGAGACAATTCTAAATATATTAATTATATATATTAATAAAACTAAAAAGCTTGAAACAACGCCAATTATTAAAAAATCCGACTGCAAAAACACATAACTGAAAAGAGAAAAACAAGCATTATACATTATAATATATAGAATTTTGGTATCACAGGCGGATAACCTGAAATATGGGTGTAACTTTTGTGTTTGTCCGCCGCCTGCAATAATCTATTCAATTTTGGTATTGCAGGCCTTGTCTGCAATACCAAAATTCTTTATAATTATTGATTTAATAATTTCCTTTATTCATGCATTTCATTCGTTAAACCGGATTCGGTTTAAAAATAAATCGAGGCTCCACGACATGCGGTTGCGATACCTCCTCTATTTGCGATACTTATTTATACTTCCAAACTATTCTGCTGCCGCTGATCGTGTACAAAAACGTGATGAGTGCAAAACCTGACCACATTTTTCTCGTAACACTTAAAAAATAAAAAAAACAATATTAAAGGTGTGTTATGTCTAATTACTTCGTCTCAGTTATGGTGCTCTGCTATTAAAGCCACTCGCTTGTATATAAACGAGCATAAAATTACTGGACCCCACGCTGGGGTCGATTAAAATACATGTTTTTTATTGTCTTTAAACTAACCAGATGGTATGTTTAACCGCAGTTAACATGGTGTTTATTTAAATTAATTTCATAGGGCGTTTATTGAAGATAGGTACTTAGATTAATTACGGAAAAGTTAAACGGAGATATTAACCGCATAGGCAGATGAATAAGCAGTGAGGTATTTAGTAGCGATATATTTAAGGATTCTACAAACAGGCGCGACACGCGATGCGACACGAAGGCACCACTCGTTGCGCGACACGCGGTGCCTTTGTGTCGCGTGTCGCGCCTGTTATTCTACGAGTTTAGAGTTCAGCATGATTTAGACAGTGTATACGAAAAGTTCATTCTTCGAACATATTAATTACCTTTTTAGTGTTCCGTAGTCAAGAAGGAACCCTTATAGTTTCGCCATATCCGTCTGTCTGTCTGTCTATTCGCGGCTTAGTTCAGAGAGTACCAAAACGCTGTAATTTGGCATGTACGGCGACAAAATGGTATAATAGATAGTTTTTTTTTTTGTGGTGTAGCTACCCCTTGCACGTAGGGATGATTTTTTTTGTTTTCTCGTCTATCCCATTGTGTGAGGTGTCGTTGGATTCCATTGCCATTCAAAATGATTGCGAGTATTTTAAAACCATTTTTCGATTTAGGGATCCTTTTGCGAAATATTAAGCTTAGAGTGCTAATTTTTTAGCGGTTGTACTTGGACATGTGTAACGTATGGATAACGAAGTTAAAAGGAAAACTATCACAGGTAGGCTTTACAGGTTACCGAGCAATAGTCGACCAACTTACATTTACAGTTGAAAAGCATGTTCTCCCGTACATTCCATATGGAAGAACATGTTTTTCAACTACAATGTTAAGTTTGTTTTTGAGGTAAATTCATACCAACTACGGAACCCTTCATTGTGCATGATCCGACACGCACTTGGCCGGTTTTTCATTGGGCATGTAGTGGAATGTGGAGTGAGAGCGTCACTGCACCCAGCTACAGCATACTCAAAAGGTCAAAGCAGTACCTAACTTTTTTTTGGGTGGGAAATTATCAAATAACTTCTCCCGCTCTGGACGAAGCAGGAGGGCGTGTCAAACTTTTGCTGACTAAAACCCACCCGTGTTCCTTCAATAGCCTGTGAGCCAGGGCCACGGTATCCCTTTCGGAGAAACCCACAACCCTGGCAGGCATCGATCCTGGCGGACCCCGTCAGTGCGTGCTGACATCTCTTTGAGGCGCGCGTGGAACACAACGCGCCGTCGACCTGGGCCTGGTCCTCACTGGACGACGAGCTGCCCATAGCTCGCCGTCCGCAAGCCGGTGGCCGAGAATCGTCTATAGATTCCCGCCGCCCGCTGCGGCAAGCAGTATCTATCTAAGTGCGTATTCATTGCCCTGTATAGTCATAGTTTGCAATGGCCGCAGTTTACTGAAGCGCAAATCTTAATCTATATAACTATAGTTCTATAGATAAAAATTTGCGCTTCAGTAAACTGCAGCTTTTGCTACCAATGCTATAGCATTAGCAGGCATTTCCAACTCTCCCTACCGCTCAGTTAGTCATACTTAAAGCGATAGGATACAATTTCCTTTAATCGATAATTTAATTATTGCCTCTGACCACATCATACTTAATGGATTAGAATAGGTCTCAAATAACCTATCCTTATAATCAAAATTCCTCACTAAATCCACCTACCGCATAGTTAGTAGAACAAAGCAGTAAGTGCGCTATTCATCGCGAGTGTCCTTTAGCTAATAGTTTAATTGCGCTGTTCGGTTCGGGGCAGCGATAGAGATCAGCGCTGCAGCGGTGCGGAGGTCACCTGCCCGCTCCGTGCTTTACTGAACTATTCATCAGGCTTGCATAACTTGGAGAGTATTCATAGTTGTAACTTAACTCATGAACATCACGCTTTGTTTCCCCATAGTTTGAGCAGAGGTGTTGTCGTTTTTATGTAGGCACCTTTATATTTTTAGTTCATATACGTGTCTTACAGTATACCTAAATAAAACAAATATCATAGAAATAAATTTAAAAAAAAACTTTTTTTTCTCTCCTCGGGGAGCTGTCGTGTGTATGTAGGCACCTTTATATCGTTCATCATTTCAGCCGAAAGACGTCCACTGCTAGACATAGGCCTCCCCTAAGCACCGCCACTTCGACCGGTTCTGTGGTTCCCGCATCCAGGGGATTCCTACGACCTTCTCAAAGTCATCGGTCCACCTTGTGGGAGGCCTTCCAACGCTACGTCTTCTTTTTTATTATTAGTTCATATATATGTACAGTACATGTAACATAATTTTAATAAAGACAGTATTTACACATCATTTGCCTTGGTATCATTTCGCTCCAATTCCCAACATCATATTGTACCTACCTACAATACATCCACATTTTGCCAGATATGTTTAAATTCCTTAAGTCCCATGTTAAAGGGTCGAGCCTATTGCCATCAACTGGGCACAGATCCAGACTCCCGGGCTGCTAATGAGAATATTTTTATTTTTTATGACATTCATTTTATTTTCTGTGACTAATATACTCACACACTGACATAGGTTATTAAATGTTAATTTTTTAGGGAAATCATCTACTTTTACAATGTTTGTAAATATGTGAGCACCATGCATCTAACGTTATTAATTTGTCTGTCATTGCTTCACTTTTCATTCTTTTTACCTATTGTGGTATAGTAATTTTATTCTAGGTATGTGCATTGTCTTCACATACGAGTATAATTAATAATTACTGTATACAAATATTGTTAACATTTTAAAAGAGTAAGTATGGAGTTTCTTGCCCATTCTTCTCCATACGTAACTACCTTTTGGAAGGGGCAACTAGAATCAATTAAAAAATTATTTTTGTAAATTTTGACGTTCAAAAGTGCCTTTTATGTGCCTATTTGAAATAAATGATTTGACTTTGACTTTGAAACTCCAGAGAGATAAACCCAATAATAATTTGCTCGACTTGGGAATCGAACCCAAGACCTCATGATTAGCAGTAGCGCGACTACTGGACCAACGAGGCAGTCAAATGTAGTAGTTGAAACGTGTAAAAAAATCTCATTAGATGGTCTCTTTTATTCGATTTGGCTTTATTGGTATACAAATTGCTTGGCTTTCTCATCTATTATGTATGCAACATGACAAATAGAAAAACGGCAATTACTACATACCACGCATATATAAAATCCATTTTACATTATGGGCTTATTATATGGGGGAACAGTACGGATAAGGATAGAGCTTCCATTACACGAAAAAAAAAATACTGTTCATCTCTGGACTCCGTGCTGATGAGTCCTGCGAACCGTTTTTTTTAAAGCTAGGTTTTTATTTTTTTTCCGTGTGGCGCCGGACGTAAAGAATAGTACCATCCCATTTCCTCCCGTGGGTGCGTAAAAGGCGACTAAGGGACTTACTAGAGAATGGGCAGCAGCGTTCTCTATGCATTTTTAGCACCATACTGCGATCGCCAATCCGCCTGCCAAGCGTGGCGATTATGGCAAACCCCCCAATTAGGGGAGGCCTTTGTCTAGCAGTGGACGTCTTTCGACTGTAATGATGATGATCATCATCATCATAATGATGATGATGTTGAGGATTTTTATCACTTCCCCCACTTTGTATATAACTTTATGGGATTGTTCAAAAAAACGTATCTCTCGACCAACAAGGGATCTAAACAAACTTTTATTAAAGGATAATCCCAAGTCAGCCAAGTATGCTAAAAGCTGCCTGGTGATGTGTGGACAATCAAATACCAAAAGAACTAAAATTATTAAATAATACTAACTCATTTAAAAACAAACTATATAAATGGCTGAATGGACATAACTTTTATGACATGAAAGATCTCTTTAACTTGAAAATATATAATATGTATGTACAGGTATTAATTAAAATGTTTAAATTATCATAACGAACAACACAATACATACATCTGCAACGTCAACTTAAGTTTCAGTTAAAAAACCAAGAACCAAACTATGAATACGGTACACATTTAACGTCAGCAAAGTCCGATGAGTTAATAATATTATACAGAATTATCTCAAAACGAGGATCATAAATAACGTTCTAGTTAATTTTTGTATGCTGGCTCTGAGGTTGAGGTCAGATCTTAATGATCGTTACTGACCAAATAAATGATTGGTTAAGTTCTTTGTTTACTATTTAGTAAGTTGTCCGACTTGTGGTCAGATGTTTAGCCGATCGTAATTAACATTTACAAAAAAAGTCATTGGAGGATTTTCCAACTAGGAACCAAAAAAAAAGGTATGCTAGAGATATCACAAAATTAATATTAGGCAATCTAATATTATGCGGGTATACGTTAAAATAGGTACACTTAATACAAACCAAAGAACACATACGTTACAATTGCATACTTTTAGGTATCTTTATTTGAACCCACTCTAATTTTTCATCTCCTGCTTTTGGCATACGATGTTCAACGTGGATGCCTGAAAAAAAATTAAAACCACTTTTAATTGTTTATTTAAGATTTTGGGTATAGGGCAATAATAGTAGTAATAGTAGTAGTTCAGACGAATATTCCAAGAGATATAAATTATACTAGAAATTTGACTAGACGAATCTTTATTTTTTATTTTTTTATCTAGGGCATCTCAGAGTGTAGCCACTAAGGTTCCGACTCTTTAACCGGACTTTCCTGTGACTGCCTTAAGCTCCTAACGAAACTTAATGCCTCCAGCCAGGGCGTAAAAACTATAAAATAAACGACTGCTGCTCGCTAAGGGCACCCCCTGTGGGGTACGAACCTCGGCTTAGGGCAGCTGAGTCGGAGGGAGGGTGGCAAGGGACCGACGGTGGCTGGATAAAATCAGTGTTTTGATTATTATCGTGGAGAGTTTGGATAACATGCTGCTCAGCTAAAACGCGTGCTGGCGCTTCACTTACAGTCAAGGGTCGGGGAGGACTATTCGTTAGTCGGGGATTTCGCGCGGGACCTCGGCGGCGAGGTCGGAATGACGATCGTGTATTGTGTGCTCTTATTTTGCGAACTGTACTAGTTTCCCTACGACTCTCCTGGAGGAGAGTAGTGGGGTCGTCTGGGTCGGTCTAGACGAATCTCTCCGGATCCACTACTTATATCGACGGTTAAAAGGTAAAGGGCATAAGCGACATTTTGGTCGAAAATTAGTCATGAATTCTATCCTACTTAAAATAAGACTTTAAGTAGGATGGCATTCATGACTCATTTTCGATCAAAATTTCGCTTATTACCTTTTAACCGTCGATACACTACACGATACGGCTGTTCAGTTTTAACACCGCTAATTCGTTTATGGTACTGAATTTATAACTCATGAAGGGACGCGTGCTTTACTTGTGGTAACCAAGTGTACGCTGTGAATGTGTGCGTTCAGACGAGTAGCATTAGCACATAACACACTCACGCACACACACAAACACTTCCAACTTCGCTCTTGTCTCAGACGGCACCGAGAGATCCTGCGTTTACACACACATTCACAGCGTGTTTGTACATTTGGTTACCACAAGTAAAGCGCCCGTCGCTTTGTGGGATAAAAATACTATAGCTAAAAAGTCCTGAAACCCATTATATTTGGAAATAAGAACAGATTGTTAAAATTACCTTTTTTCAACAATTTCACAATATCATCAATGCTTCTAACTGGTTGGCCCAAAGGCTGAGGTACAGCCACTAGTGCACCTGCGGCTCCGGTGCTAGGTGCGTTGCCGCCTTTGGATAAATATTTTTTATACAACATGATTTTCAAATATCAAACACAGGGGGCTGTATAGAAAATCCTTAAGGAAAGAAAGAAAAAAAAATCATCCCGGCCACCGTAGGCGCAGGCTTGCGGACGGCGAGCTATGGGCAGCTCGCCGTCCGGTTAGGACCAGGCCCGGGTCGACGGTGCGTTGTGTTCGCGCCTCAAAGAGATGTCAGCACGTACTGACGGGGTCCGTTAGGACCGGTGCCTGCCAGGGTTGCGGGTTTGTCCGAAAGGGATACCGTGGCCCTGGAATACAGGCAACTGAAGGAACACGGGTGGGTTTTAGTCAGTAAAAGTCCGACACGCTCTCCCGCTCCACCTAGAGCGGGAAAAGTTATATGATAATTTCCCACCCAAAAAAAAGGGGGCTGTATAGTATAAGCACAATGCTAAATCGTGAATCTTGATTGGATTTGATACCATTTAAAACTCATTCGAAACTAAGATTTTTTACAATTAACACATTTTAATGAAGCTAATCAATTCATATAAGGATCAACCTTGTAAAATTTAGCATAAAAATGGCAAAAGTCATGAACCAGCTATTAACTCAACCTAAAAAAACGAGGCGTCCGTTGAGAGCACCAATTTCAAAAGCACCCATGAAAATATTACCCATAGAATCCCACATTGCGCATCCACGGTCAAAGTGGTAGTAAGAGGTTGGCATTAACTATTAAAACAAATAAACAACATAGTTTCTATATTTGTGGGTGCTATTCGCATGGGTGCTTCTCAAGTTGGTGCTCTCAACGTAATGCAGCATAAAAAATCAATGTAAATGGATCATCATCATCATTTCAGCCGAAAGACGTCCACTGCTGGACATAGGCCTACCCCAATTGGGAGGATATACCATAATCGCCACGCTTGGCAGGCGGGTTGGCGATCGCTGTATGGTGTTAAAAATGCATAGAGGACGCTGCTGCCCATTCTCTTGTAAGTAAAAAAATTGTTTAAGTACCTATTATGGAATTTACTGAAAACATAATGTAAAAATGCATCACGTTCTATTTTCAAATGCTGGGGACATATGAAAGTAGAAATGATAATCAATTGCATTATTGTAATTTGGACTGCTTACTTGTTGTCACTGATGTCGAGTTCTCTGTAGAGGTGATTACCTTCTTTTCAAGTTCATCTAGAGCTTTTTTTAAATCTTCCATAAAGACAGGAATTTTCTGTGGATCGCTGCGTTCTGGATTTAAAGTTGAAATTAAAGTTGTATGTCAGAAATATTATGTTGATTTTAGATTGATTGATTTTTAGTTGCCGGTTGCTACTGGGAAAACTCCAAATGGAGTTATACATTGAATTTTAACAATATAATCTTATCTTATAACAAGCCGTGATGGGATTTCTCATCGGCAAAAACGACAAACTTCCATACAAACTTTAATTCTTTATTTAAACCCTTTAGGAGATGAATTTACAAAAATGTTTACTTTCGTTATACACGGTGGTTTTTAATTCACTGTGAACCTTCCAGAAGGTAAAAGTACTCATTATTATAAACAATTTCACTATAGGACCGACAACGAAAAGGCAAAAAAAAAATTGTCTCTCATAAGGACTGCCGACAGTAGTGAAAACTCAAAACTTAGGAATAACTGACAGTCTGGCGCAACACGTCAATCACTAGCATGTCGCACATTTAGGTGACGCGAACCCATAAATTTTTGCCCTACCAAAAATCACTTAACGCAGCTAAAGAAGTTTTCACTTCAAAAACATCTGCATTTTTTTGCATTTTTGTATGAAACAGCTGATATATTTTTCAATAATTCATAGCATAGTCGCATAGTGAAAAATTCTCATAATCATGACTACTTCACGCCCAAAAAGGTTAACATTGAATTAAAAATCACTGTGTATAAGGAAATCTTGTGCAAAATTTGATGTTTCTAGTCCGTACCCAGTGGTTAAGGCAGTGCGTTGTATGGTTGTCATTGAATTTAACATTTTTATTAAGTATATTAACCTGCTCCTGCAGCAGGTGCAGGTGCGGCTGCTGGAGCTGCAGGTGCAGTCTGTCCTGCATCTGGGGCCACTGGAGTAATGGCTGTTACGTCTGGAACTGGTGGCGCTTCCACACCCTCTAAAATATTAAAATTTTATGAAAAGTACATCATCATCTGCCTAGCTTTATCCCCGGATGCCGCTGAATATCAGTGTTTTATTGACTTATCGGTGACTTTGCTGTGACGTGACTGACGTGTGTGCATGGTGTACCTACCTTTATCCCTACTTTAGCCTGCTTTATGACAAAGTATACTAGGTACTACATAGTACAGTCAGCCTCAAAACGATGTAAATGTCATCAAAAATCCATTTGATTTTCTACAATTTTTGTTCTACTCGTATGATACTGTATTAGTATGTGTAGCTACAATTGTAAGCCAAAATGTTTTGTGGCTACACGTTGATACAAAATTATAGAACAAAGATTGTAGACGATTGAATGAATTCTTGTCAATGTCATATCATACATCTTTTTGTAGTATACTATGTCATAAAGCAGGATACGGGTAGGTCCCTCATTTTCCGTCACAGCCGAAATATGTTCATCACCATAAGAGCTATTTTTGTCTGCATTGCACGATAGCGCTGACCGCCACCGGCCACACTACCGACTCAGCCATATTGCGTCAGACCGTGTCAGAACGAATAAAAAATGTGACACTAACAGACTGATAATTAAAAAACAAAAATAACATAAAATGGCCACACCATTAAAAAATCATAAGGTTGATGATCAACTCGAAATTGGTCGAACGTATATTTTGATCTTTCTCGTCATAAATACTAAAATAATGAAAAAAACGGAAGATATGAATGCTTGAATGTCAAATTTTGGAAAAATCTCAATAAAGTATAAAAAATTACATCATTATCTCCCAAACTATAAAAATTTTGCTAGGGAAAGTAAGGTTCAATAATTAGTAGATGACCTCTATGATGACCTCTACGATGTTGAATTTGCTATACCCGCCATAGCAAATCCAGTCCCCCTGTATATTTTTCAATAAAATAGTCTAGTCTGCTCAGAGCCATAGCTTCAAAAGTTATTTATTATGTATCGGGCCTATATGTATAAAGGAAAGAATTTGAAACATGATGATGATACTGACTTGACTGTACACACAGTCACGTCACGGTCAAGTCATCGATCAGTCAATAAAATACTGATATTCAGCTGCAACCGGGCAGAAGGCTAGGCAGATTAGGTACTTTATTTTTAAGAATATTAACAAACAATTTATTTTTTAAATATCTTACCTGCCCCATTCTTCGCTCGCGGAACTAAACAAAGAGAATAATAAGTAATTAATAAAAAAAATCTTCAGAAAACACACATTTAGGGTAAAAAAATCAATTACCCAAGTAAAAAATTAACTTGACGGAAAAAAGAGTATCGTGGGTGCCAATACTAATAAAAAAATCATTGTATCATAGTCACCAGTAAATCGTAGTAATTCTTTGTCATATTTTACTAGGCATTTTGCTCAATTTCTCTTACTTGGTTTAGGGTGACGAGGATTTATAAGGCGAATGAATCGTCTCGGATCATTTGTTACTTCTCTTGGAACAGACCCATGAATTTCTATTTCCATTTCTATAGCATGGTTCGGTAGATCCACTGCCAATAATAAAATAAATTTTATCAAAGTCGGTACTTGCTTGTACTTCACAGGCACTAAAACATTTTACGTATAAAGTTTGAATAAATTAAATACCTGATAATCTTCGAAGTGGATTCATATATTTCTGGATGACATATTCGAGGGCGTTTCGGTTATGGTGATCTACTGAAAGCAACATGTTTTACTATGTATGTTTGAAGTTAAGAGGTATTTATGGTAATACTATGCATAATTTTCAGTTTCTTAAAATCTTGAAAATAATAAAATATTAAAAACAAAATTCAAAGACACGCCGTCCCCGATGGGGAAACATAAAACAAAATTCCCTAAACATACAATATAGTTAGTACCTCTGCCAATTTAAATAAAAATTTACAGTAAAAGCGCACACAATCAGATTTGTATAAGATTTACTTAAATTAGTACTTACAGCGTATAGCAGCACACTTTTGCTTCTGAATAAGCATCATCCAAAATAAAAAGTAAGCCTTGACTATAGACATGACATCAGAAGGTCACTTGACCATCATTACACCACAAAATTGAGGGAATATGACTCTTATTGAATATTTGTAACTATGTCTTATTTTACAGTTCAATATTACAGTATGAATCAGCAATGTTGTTAAAAATAAATAGCTAAAACTATAAACGTTATCGAAATCACTTCTTGCGAGGAAATAATAATATTATAAAGCCAGGCAAAAACATAAATAAGGGCAAAATGTATAGAGTGAACAATAAAATGCGAAGGAAAAATATATCAGGACTGTATGATGTAGCAAGTTCAATAATAGCAATCGATATGCCTAGCCTTTTCCCAACTATGTTGGGGTCGACTTCCAATCTAACCGGATGCAGCTGAATACCAGTATTTTACATGGAGCGACTGCCTGTCTGACCTCCACAACCCAGTAACTGGGTAACACGATACCCCTTGGTAAGACTGGCTGTCAGACTTTTGGGCTTCTGACGACCCGTAACGACTGTCAAAGATCCACGAATGACAGCCGGGACCAACGGCTTAACGTGCTTTCCGAGGCACAAGTTCAATAATAGCATAAGACATAATTTTTCTGAAAATATATACACATTTTATGCATGTTTCTACTAATCTAACTTATAGGTATCGCAAGGTACAATATACGATCGATACGCGGTAGCGGTTACAAGATATTAATTTAGAACTATCAAGGCCTCAAGGTGGTCATGAAGAGCATAATGATATAGATCACACCAGAGACATCATTATTTTGCCGTGTGTGTTCAAATCACCACGAGTTCATGACAACAACTTGCACATATTTTTTTACTTTTGCTGATATGGATGCTCCTTCAACGCCCGGAAGGCTGGTGTGAGTATGGACTTTTAACTTTAACTCTATAATTCAAAGAGAAACTGGTTTTCTTCGTTGTGTCTATCAGTTTGTTATATTATCATTAAGAGCGTATTTAAAATTGAATAATGGGATAACATATTCGTGGCTTTTAATAATTTTATCATCTTTTTGCTGATTTATGTCATTTACTGTGTCTGCGTATGCGTATACGTCCGATTCTCGTACTTCTATGCTTTCTGTGGAATATTTATCAGCTTTTTCATGATCACTTTCTAACGTTCCTAAATCATATGTTATGTCTCTCTCTTGTAAAACATGTTCATTATCATTTCTCATTTCTGTAGAGTCTGTAGAGTATTTACGTTTAGTTGCTACGTAATCTGCAATTCGATTGAGCTCTTTAAAGTTTAAAGTATTTTCGGACACATATTGTGAATTGTCTTTATATCTTTGGGTGTACACATCTTTTATAGCATCTAAATGTTTTCTTATGTCGTTATCTTGTGCTTTCCAAGTGTGTTTAGCATTTTCTGCATCTAAATATGCTTTTGTTTCACTATCTTTTTCAGGTTTATTTTCATTTCTAGTATATTTATCTATTAATACATCTAAATAAGAATTTATTTCACTGTCTTGTAAAATTTCTTCTCTTGCATTTTTTACTTTTAATTCATCAAAATATGCTTCTGATTGACTGACTCGTGGAGTTTCATAATCTCTTTTTACATTTTTAGATTTTAATTCGTTTAATAATGCTTTTTTTGCGGTATTGTGCAGTCGCTTCATCTTGTTTTATACGTGCATCTTTAACTGACTTAAGATCTAAATCCTGTACATTATTATGATTTATTTTTGGGTCTCTTGAGACAGAACCTTCTACTGAATAGAAGTTCAATCTTTCTTCTCTATCGGCCTCATATGTTTCTTTGAATCGCATCATTGCTTCGCCCTGTGAGTTGTCGTCGTAAACTTCGCTTAGTTTATCATCAATTTCAACACCTGTAACAACACGACTTTTATAGAAATCATAGAAATAATTGACGTCAAAGTTTTCTGAAACTAAACACGCACTTGTATTGTTACATTATATTTAATACAGAGATATAAAACATAATCATTTCTGTAAACAAAACACAAATTGTTGGTGTATTATAGCTTAAAAAGGTGCTAGACTTAAATAGGACTGAGCAGGCCACATCTGCCGTATGCCAACCACAACTGTCCGTAAATCACGAGATTTTACCCCTGACACAGTTAGACGGAATCCCGGCAGACCGAGAAGAAGATGGCTATTTTTTGCGCGAAATTAACATTATTGTATGTAGCTATACTAATTTAATCAACTAAGACCTACCTACTTACGATCAATACAATAATAATTTGACCATTAAAATAGACATTCATTAAAATAAATGTTCAAGTATTGCAAGTATCCGAAGGTTGATTTTTATCAAGATAAGTCATCAGGCATCGTTGTAATGCGGCAGTATCTATAGGTCATTAGTTCGAATCTACCGTTCACGACCAACATTACAATAATTAGAATACACTTTATTATTGTGTTTCAACTAGGTGACGTTATTAATATTGGAACCAAGCACCCAAAAAATATAACTAAAGGCTCTGATGCAAGTTTACCATAATCAAGTATCTTGCTTCAGGCACCCCGGCTAAGTCTTCACGGATCATTATGACCTAAATTCAAAGGCGGCGAGATAAATAAAATGTAAACAATCTTACCATACCTTTTACTTTAAATTAGACCCATTTTTGCGAACAGGAACCGACCCACAGTTTGAGTGAAATTGAGTTTATTACATAGATGGCGCTCAAATCACGCATTCTATCTTCTATCTTCCCAAAAAAAATGGTTCCATTTTACCGACTAACAACAGAGATATCACATTGTCACTTGTAGAACCAACCCACTTTGGCCACCTTTTAAAAAATTGTAAAGAATTATACAGCTTGGTTCCCAAAACACATAGTAAAACTAATTGTTAACCAGACCCATGGCCATTTTATTTATGCAAACCAGAACTAATGTTGGTTGGTTCCATCTAGCATAAAAAGTTACAATATTGTGTTAAATCACTGTTAAATGTAATAAAATGATTCACTATCTAATAAATGGCATTAAAAAAGTATCTTAATTATAAAGAATTACTTTTATTTTTAGTAATATCACAACAATGAAATCTTACTTCCATTTTGCAAGAAGGAACTAAGCAACAAAATAAGTTTTTGCAAGAAAGAACCAACCGGGTTTTAACGATTTACTTTATACTATAACTTTATAACATACATAAAACTGATATTCCTGGATAGGCTACAGTATCCCACATAAGGTTAACAAGTATTCATTCAATAATATACTATGTATGCATTTTTCACACTGTTTGCTCTGTTTAGCAAAAGTCTCGTTTTCTCGAAACCAACCTGCGGTGGGTTGGTTCTTGTTTCAAAAAATGGGTCCAATTCAAGAATTATGTTGTGTTACAAAACTAGAAAAACCAATTGTGCAGGTTGTTCAAGCTTGTTTAATTTTATTTGTCTAAATAAATGAAGAATAAAAACTAGACATGAAAATATTTCGCGAACTCAAGCGTCTGGCGAGCGTTTCGCGTTGTTCTTTGCGCATCCGAACTTTTTCCGTAGTTTTTTAATTAAACTTAGTAAAGAACGCAAAACTCTTTCCCTTAGATCTTGAGCGCGAGTTGTTACCAAAAAAATTACCATCCATCAGAATATTCGTAAGGTCATCAGCGCCGGACCTAATAGTTTTGTCACCAAGCATGTACTCCGAAAATGGCATGGTGGTTGTAGTTCCATATTCACATGCTGTAAAGAAAACTATTGTTATTATTTTTAGAAAAAAGTTCAGTGTTGTAGTGCGTCGCCTTTGTCATTGTCACTCCATACCTTTATGACAGTCTCTTACTAAAGTTCGATGTGTCATACATATTATTTACAACCGGGGTACATACCAGTATTTTTATCTCACGAAGCATCATGGCTCTGTTTCATTAGTCGATAGCTCGGTCGATATACAGCATGCGGGGACTGCCCGCATGCGGGATAACGACTAAAAAAACTCATCGGTCAGTAAAAAGCATGCGGAAATTCAGATCCAATGAAAATGAGCCTTCAAAACAACTGCAAATCGTGCGGTGCAGGTTCTCCGTATACCGCAGTCGTTTCCTATCGACTGATGAAAACGGTTTCTCGAATACGGGCCCTATGGCATGCTTTACAGAAATCTCCAGCACACCGCATATACGAGCCCTATCGCCAAATGAAAATGAGCCTTCACGCGTGTTACTTGTCATTACAAAGTGTGACGTCTGATCTCAACTTCCGTTCAACTATTGAGTCAAAAGCACAGACTGCAGCCAAGAAACTGGGCATCTTAAATAAAGTGAGGCGATACTTTATATCTGGACAGCTTTTAAGTTTGTACAAAGCACAGATCCGTTCCTGTATCAAATACTGCAGCCACTTATGGGATGGCTCAGCAAAATACCAACTTGTTGCACTTGAGTCGGTGGAACGCAGAGTAAAAAGGCATAAAGGCGACGAAACTTTGGTGGCTAGGCTTCACAGCCAGACTCATCGGCGTAATGTTGCTTGCCTGTCAGTCTTCTACAGACTATTCTTCGGAGAGTGTGCGCGGGAGCTCCGCAACCTGATCCCACCATCGCCCTTTTATTACCGGACTACCAGACGTACTGCAAGGTATCACCCGCATTTAGTTGATATCTCGTCCAGTCGTATTCAGCGTTTCTCCTCCACATTTATTATGCGCACAGCCAAAGTGTGGAACTCTCTGCCAGCGTCTGTGTTCCTTTCCATTTATAATCCGTCTGCTCACCTCACCTACTTTGACGTTTTTGAATTTTGTTTGACATTAGCATTAATATAATATGACATGTAACTTAATCTATTTGACATTTATTGAAATTGATTGTATTTTAAATTTGTATTGTTTTGCATGTACCTATTAATATTGACTTTATTACTAATGTGAAAGTTTACATAATCCTACCACCTTGTGATACCTATATATAAAAGTTAAATGGTGTTATAAAGTTCAAAAATCGAAAATGTTAATTAAATATATTTGTACGCCTCTGAGCAAAACATAGAGGACCTACCAATCTGTAACATCTCGCACACTGTTGTAATTTGACCTATGTTTACAAATAAAGCATTCTGATTCTGATTCTGATTCTGATTCTGCTTTCAAAACGTACTTGTATTTTGCACAGCCTTTCCAGTGGTAGGTACCGAAGCAATTTTCACTTAGTAACTACCTAAACCTGCCTATTATTTTTATATTATATTATATATCTATATTTTTATTGTGAATTTATTTTATTTTTAATCTCATTGTATGCTGCACCGGTCGACGTCATCACGTCAACGTGAGCTGTCGCTGAAAACTAGCACTGGGGCTCTATCTCGCATAGGGTCGCAGCATTATACTGAGCGATGGCTGTTTTGTGTTTGTGTTCCTTTTTTTTTGCGTCATGTTTACCGCAATTAAGCGTTTTTTCTTTCATCTTTATCTACATTATGTAAAGTAAATGATAAAATACTCACGAGGCCGACATTTTTTTGATTCCACAAACTTTAGAAATTCTCTCATAAGGCTTGACCAGTTTTCAGGCCCGTTCCCGTCTGCAAAGGAAAGATTGCATTGATATAGACTGCAAATAGTTTAACTACAATAAAATTCTTACAATGATAATATAATGTATGTGAATTTTCAGAATCAGATGTCTTTTTTATCCGTTCAAATCAATTAAATTGCTAACGTAATAAACCTAAATTATTTTGTGACATCAGTATTTATATCTGATGCTATTAAATGCTCTGGTAAATTCTAAAACAGGGTGCCCAGCGAGATTCTTTTTACTTTAATAAAAAAAGGTCTTTTTGATTTTTGATATGTTAGAAAATATAGGCTAACAATAATAATTTTATTTTCAAACAGATCTCGTCTTAACTACGTCCACTTCTCTTGAAAGCAAACGACGAAAATACATAGATACAGATAAAAACCGATCACGGTCTGTGGTAAGTTCAGAAAGAAGAAAGAAGAAACCAAAACCATACCGTCCCCTTGTATTCCAGAAAGTTGGACAAGTTTTTCCGTTGTTGTCACAGGTTCCTTGGTTGTTGTTACAGGTGCCTTGACCTTGGTTGTTGTTACAGGTGCCTTGGTTGCTGTCGCAGGTTTCTTGGTTCTGGTTGCAGGAAGATTTTTTGTAGAATATTTCTTTGTCGTTATTGGAGAAGGTTTCTTAGTCGGTCTTACACGATTCCAAGTATTTATCCAGTCTTTACTGGTAATCATTTTCATTTGCCATATAAGTGGATCAATTGTTGTGGTTTCTAATTTAAACTTACAGTGAAAGGGATAGCCTAAGAAACCCGGTCCAACAGGACAAATCTTCTTAGTCGGTCTCACACGAGTCCAAGCATTTATCCAGTCTTCACTTGTAAGCATTTTCATTTGCCAGATTTGAGGATTAATCGTTGTGGTCGTGGTAGTTTTTAATTTTAATTTACAGCGAGGGGGACTATGTTTTAAAGCGGCCTTTGTCGTTTTAGTAGGTTTCGTAAGAGGAGAAACTTTCTTGATTGTATTTTTCGGTGTAGTCATTGTAGTTGTAACTTTTTTTGTAGTAGTTTTTTTAGTTGTAGTCTTTTCTGTAGTGGTTGTTTCAGTTGTAGTCTTTTCTGTAGTCATAGTTTGAGTTTTGCTCCTACCACAAGTCGGCGGCATTTGTGTTTTAGTTTCTTGTAACTCAATTTCGTTTATTTCTTTGATGAGATCAGCCCAGTCTAATTCTGTTGATATGTTTGTATATCTTGGCGCTGAAATCGAAATATGTTGAGATCAAACAAAATAATTCATTTTTAAGGTTCTGTACCAAAAAGGAACCCTTATGGTGCGACTCAGTCTGTCTGTCCGTCTGTCACAGCTGGATATTTTTGGTCTTAAAAATTCGAAGTGAGGCTACTAGGACATGTGGGTATCATATGAAAAAGCGCTATTTGCACATTCTCAATTTTTTTTATTTTCTAGGCCTATTTGAAATTATTCTGTGAGATAGAAGTTTATGTAAAGATTACAGAAAAAATAAATCGATGTCTCTAAATAGCACACTTTTTCTAATATTGCAGTTTTAGGTCAGCGCCATCTCTTGACCGATAGTGGAACTAACGTAATTTTTTTATGATTTTTGATGTTACGGCACCCTCGGTGTGCGAGTCCGACTCACTCTTGACCTGGTAATTTTTTTTTTCATTATAATCACAATTAAGGAATAATTTTTACATATAAATTCCCAATATAACAATATTGTAAGGGCCCGATTGACAGTGGCGACAGGCAAAAACGGAATAAAATAAAAAACGGAATAAAACTTGTAAGAACACAGACCCAAACCCAGACTTATACAGAGGCTGCAAAGCAGGCTAAAATATACAGATACCTTTATAATCCTTTAAGTAAGAATTAAGTTAATACTCATTGGGCACCAACTTTGCAACTACACTGAAAAAAATATTTAGCCTAACTACTTCGGCTATTTCAGGAATAATCAAAGTTTGACAAGACTTTATAAAAGTTAACTTGATTTAATAAAAGTGATACACAACAGCCAGCACAGGTTTTGGTTATATGTTGCATAAAGTTATGTGGTCACTTTTTTGTGTTACATGTTGACGAAAGTTTGGTTATGTATAAGTAAACATTTTTTTTTTTTCAGTGTAAACTAAACAATCTGCATGACTAAGTACATATTTCAGAGTACTTGATTCATATTATAAAAACACTGTTACCTACATTGAATCTAACTATAGATAACAAATTCCAAAATCTGTGACTGTCTACTCATTATATTATGTATGTGAAGACTATGTGAGTAATTTTTCTTTTTTTCTCATTTTTAAACATGGTCTGGCAGTTTGAGTAATTTATGCGGCCTATCCTAATGTCCTTTCTTTGATATTGTTCGTTGAATCGATGAGTTCCTTATGTTCTGAGTTGAGCTACATGATTACTGACAAATGCGTGCACTGACTAGACAGGTCCACTCAATCAGCGTGGTTCTTTTCTCAAAATAACATTTCAAAAACCAATCTTCATGGTCTTCACATGATCTGACCAAGATTATGTTTGGGCTATAAAAGAGAATGTGATCTCCGAGTTCGTTTCGGCCTTTCCTCTCAGAGTAGTCAGATAGGAAACGCCGATCTCATCTACTTTTAAAAATAGAAAAGTGTTTGTACAAACTTCCTTACAGAAATAAAATCATTTATCTATGTATACACGAAGATGCGTGTATTTATCAGTTTTATCATGCGTGTGAGCTTTCGGCTTTTCTTATGTTACAGATCAATTTCAGTTTATCATCATCATAGTAAAATTGACCTCCTTACCTTTCGTCCTTAAGTTGTGGCGTGGTCTGATAAATTTCCATTCCTTACCATCAAAATATCTTATGGGCATGTCGCTTGGAACTGAAGAAATTTTTTGAGGTATTTTAGTTTCACATTTATCAGTATCACATGGCTTAAAAATTACGATATAGGTATTTGTATCTAATAATATAATTACTCTCATAACAATGGTTGTATTTCGCATATATCACAGTGTACGAAATAAAAAAGAAATTAAACTTCATGTTGAAGCGTTGTTTTTCGACTTTTTAGTAACATAAGACATTCATCGCAGTAACTTTTTTGATTTTAAAATTATACATTACATTTTACAAAAAGAAAATGGATGGAAAATACTAACAACAACGTGTGCGGTACAAATATTAAATTTAATAAGAGAATCGATAAAGTTTATTGCGGAACACAAAATTATTGTGTTCGTGGATCTCGATAGTTGTCGTTGTTCGAGAACGTACCTAATGTTGGTCTTATCGCGTGCGCCTGCGACAATCGTGACGCAGCGGCAATGTGTGATATGATAACTATGATTTGCTGGAATGTGCACTACGAAATATTTTAATTCGTTCGCTTTACGTGAAGAGGAAGTTTCAAGATATGATCGATAAAGGATAAGAACAAGAAGAATAAAGGTTTTTTTTTTACTTGTGGCTATATTATTTTTATATCTGTATCAGAATCATCTTTATTATGCATTCGCAAGGCTGTCAAAATGACACGAAAAATCCTTGCTTTTTGAATTTGTTTTATTACATTTATAGTTTTTTATTTTTTATATAGTTATATTAGTGGACAGTGTGATTTTAAATGAAGAATAAATTAACCAACCCAGCCTATCGCAGTCCACTGCTGGAGATGGGTCTCTCCCAGGCTGAGCCACAATACCTTGTCCTCCGCCTTCCGCGTCCAGTCTGTCCCAGCCACCTTTTTAAGGTAATCGTGGACCGATTACCTTACTAGCTGGGGGCGTCCCACACTACGCTTACCGATACGCGGTCTCCACTCCAAGACTCGTCTGCTCCACCGGCCAACAGTCCTTCGACAAAACATGGCCAGCCCACGGCCACTTCAGCTTGCTTACTCTGCAAGCTATAGCTAGTAGCTCCGGTTCTTTTCCGGATAATATAATTTCAGATTTTATCTATACGGAAGAAAGAGTAAGTTGGTTTTATTTGAGGGAAATTAACTAATAAATGCAATGACAAAGTATATGGCATTGCTGTTAGATAGTTTTGTTGTGGAAACTGCATACATTCTTTTTGCAGCAAATAAAACATGTAGCTTTATATAAAAAACAGAACCCTTATAGGATCACTCGTGTGTTTGCCTATCTGTCCGTTTGTCACGCCCAATTTGCTACGAAACTACTGGACCGATTAAGTTGAAATTTGGTAACGTAAATAGATTAATTTTGAATATGAGGGCCACTTTTGGGGGAAAAACAGAAAAATCAAATCATGTGACATATCAAATGAAAGGGCTTGCAGTGACGGTCTAATTTTTTTTTTTTTAAATTAATTTTAAAATAAATATTTTCATGTTATTTAAGAAAACAGATGAAAATTCATTTCAATTCCCCCCTTATCTCCAAAACAAAAAGCCTGAAAATATTGAAAAAGAAAAAAAAAGAAACAGAAAATAGTTATTTACTTATAGGAAAATCTATAAGAACTCTGTGGTGTTAAAATAACACGGTAAATCTCTCAATATTGTTCGTACAAACTTACATTTGCAGTTGAAATGTATGGGAGATCATGTTTTTCTACAATAATAAGTTTGTTCTTGGGATAAATTATCTTGGAATAAAAAAACATGGTAGATAAAATTTTCATCGTACGGAATCCTCACCACGCCAGTTCAACTCGCACTTGTCCGGTTTTTTTATCTCTCTCCTTTCTGTATCACAGTTTTACCAACTTGTATGTAGGTCACCACATGCATTAGATTTTCAATAGCAAGGACTTTTTACCTGAGCTCCACTAAACAGCTCAACAAAATCTAAGATTATCAGTGCAAGTATCAAGATCGGTACCGCCACCAACTATTTACGATACTTATAAAATACCCATATAAGTATAGGGGTAATATTAATAAATATGAAACCGGTGACATTAGCACATAGTTATGGTTATCAGCGACACTTCATGGGCGGCGCGCGGGCATCCAAAACGGTGTGTGCCGTGTACCGGTCAGAGTCGTGACCAGTACCGACCCCTTTGTTCCACATTGTGGCTTCTGCTTATACATATTTATATTTTAATGGAATAGAAAAACAGTGTGATACAGCTACTTGTACCAATGTTGTTTAGGTATTACATAGTATAGTTACGTTGGTCACTGATTTTATCATTAGGAAATTCTTATTAGCAGCCCGGTTTCTGGATTTGTGCCAGGTTTCTGGATTAGTGCCCGGTTCCTCGATTTGTCTTCGGTTAATGCTCCTTTTATATGGGACACAAATAGCTGTGCCAGTATAAATATCTGATCCTTTATAAGCCATAATAGCAAGATATGGGGGAAACAGATCGACTCCCAGATAATCCTCCCTAGCTCATGACATTTTGGGCACTACTCAATGTTAATTATTGAGTTCAGATAATCATCATCATCATTTCAGCCGAAAGACGTCCACTGCTGGACATAAGCCTCCCCCAATTGGGGTGTTTGCCATAATCGCCACGCTTGGCAGGCGGATTGGCGATCGCAGTATGGTATTAAAAATGCATAGAGAACGCTGCTGCCCATTCTCTAGTAAGTCCCTTAGTCGCCTTTTACGACACCCACGGGAGGAAATGGGGTGGTGCTATTCTTTACGTCCGGCACCACACGGTACGAGTTCACATAAAAATCAAGCAAATTTTTAATCAACATGGGTCCTAAACGAAGTGATTTCTTCAAATCCATTCATGTACCTAAGCTCAATTAAAATTAAACTGATCACACACAGAAACCTATTAAAAGTACTTAAAAGGAGTTCCATCTAGCAGCCTAATCTATATCGTTACACTGGCGGCCGATCGGTAAGGGCTAATTTGGGGGGATTTCTATGCAAATTTAATTACACTGCAGTTGCATGCACTAACGAAGTATGCCATTAACTGAGGCAATACACTGGTGATATTAATTTTCATGATAGATTGCATCATTCAGTACGTTCTTGGGTGGTTATTTTCTCTTTGGGTAGAGGTTTTAAATAGGATATCAAGTGATGTTGCACCTTTGTTATTATAATTAAATCATGATATGTCTTGGTAGGAGGAACTATAGTAAGTACCCAGTACATGTACTGCTTCCTCATTAGGGACTTGTTATACGTACTTGGGTTTTATGAAAGAAATTCTGTCTTCCTCTTTTTCGATATAATTTGTTTATTGGGCTTTTTACCAGTGAAATTTAAAAAAAATAAACAAAAAACTGTTGATTGTGAATGACGTTACTGTTTTAGCACTTTAGTAACGACAAATTCGGATATTTTGTAATTTTAAATTGGTGTCTTTTAATAACTCAAATTAATTAAGAACGTACATAATGCATTACGCAGAAAACTTTTACAAATCACGCGATACTTTATCAAGGATTTTGTAATAAATATAATAATGACTAATGAATATCAATTTGATATAAATCTACAAGTAGCCAATAAAATAATTATGAAGTAAAACGCAATTCACCTGGGGGCCAAGTCTACTAAAGTACAAACGTTGCAATGGTCTCTTCATTGTGAGTTTTTGACAGATTTGCCATACAAACACTGTCAAATACTCACAATGGCGAGACCATTGCAACGTTTGTAAATTAGTAGACTTAGGCCCCTGGTTTGGAGATCTTTAGTGATTTAAGTATTTATATTACACAAATTACTATAGTGAGGCTTTTATGTCTTTCCGACAACAAACAAGGAACTCCTGAACATTTATCATACATTTTGATATCACTATTTGCTTTGTGTACACGCGAATCACTAAATTTAGTAAAAAGAGGATATTCGCAAGAAAATACTTAAACTAAGCACAAAACAGATTCGCTCTCTTTATTCTTACGTCAACACATAAAATAAGTTGTAGTTATTTTGGCCGCAACAACAACAGATTTCTAAATAAGATTTTGCCAGCTAATTTACTGAATAGAAATCAGGCTATCAGGTATCCCTTATATCGATTTAAATAATCGATTAAGGATCGGTTTATAAATCTGACATTTTAAAACAATAGTCAACTATTCACACTTTCCACAAGACAGTGAAATCGATAAACAACAATCCGATACGAACAAGTATAAAGGAAAATAAATAAGTATCTGAATGTTTTCCTTTTAGCAACACCGCTCATATCCATTGCTATCGAATAACAGTTTAACCATATAAACGAAATTCAAATTATACTGTGGAAGCCGCCTATTGGTCATCGAATGGGCAATGGAGTGGGCAATCGGCGCACCGTTTTGGTGTTAAGGACTATCGTTCAATGAGCAAGAAAGGCAAGACGAGAGTAAAGATGGGCAAGTATGTATGATTTCTCTGGAGCTATGCAGTTGAACTAAGAATTCTCATGTCAAGCCGTAAATGTGTTTTATTGAACTTGCGATTTGGCATACAGATCAATATCTTAGCGGAGAACTTCACTTCACTTGAAGAAGGGTAAAGTACTGTTTGCTTTGACCAAATCAAAATAGAACACAATGTATGTTTTAATTGTCCTTTCTTTAAATGATTCGTCCAAAACTCTAAACTTTTATAGGTATATAATATCCATACTTAACTCCTCAGGTCGTGACATAGACCATCATGTTTTCATGTCGTCATCTACGTGACAGCCAAGCCCATCTTGCATGGATGCGTCACCTTTTTGACAGTTATTCGTCGATTTTCTTCAAAGCCAAAGTCAAAGCATTTATTTCAAATAGGCACATAATTGGCACTTTTGAACGTCAAATTGTACACGGAAGTAAAATTGATTCTAGTTGTTCCTTCCAAACGGTAGTTTCGTATGGAGTAATGGACAAGAAACTCCACCGTTACTCTTTTAAACTGTTTTACAATATTATGTATAAATCAATATCAATCAAAATGTCAATATATGTGAAGACGATGAACCTAAAATATAATTACTATACCACAACAGGTAAAAACGAAGCAATGACGGATAAATTAATTATGTGTAGATACATGGTATTCAGATATTTATAAATATTGTTAAAGTGGACGATACTAATAAAATTTTAACTAATAATAACTCAGTATGCGAGTTAAACTTATCACAAAATGTAAAATTATTATTTTTTAAATATTTAAATTAGCAACCTGTTTGATTTATTCTAGACTCTAAAGAAAAGAAAGAAGAAAGAAAATAAATTTATTTGACGCAGTTTAAGGCACACAATACTGACACAGAACACAAAAATGACAGAAAAAACTTCAAATAGCAATGTGTGCCTCGCGGCTTACGCCAAATAGGCCCAGTTCAGCATAAATGCCAGCCAACTAGTGCCTGACGCTGGTTTTCATCTGGACCTTGTGTTGCGAGGACGTCTTACGGATGTAAATCAGTTTTATAATGTGGGTAATATATAATGTGTATAAATATTTAAGTAAAAAAAATATATTTGTGATTGTGTAGCGAAATAAAAATAAACTCGACTAAGTATTTGTTTAAAAAATTATTAGATATAATTATATAGTGGTGTTTAATAAAAGAAATAAAATAGTACTCTACATTGTCCTATGGAGCAGGACCAGCATGTTTCCAAGCTTCGCATTCTGTACGGCCACCTTAACAGCACATAGCAATTGACACCATGTAAGTCTTGCCGGTGGCTACGTTCTCCCATTAGACCACTTCCTTAACAAAAGAGGTTCGGAGCCTCCTATTCTAACAATTGTATGAGCTATTTACCTTATCTGTATACCGCCACAATCACACCCGGTCCTGATCCGACGCCGACCAATAAGTTTTGATACTCGCCCCATTGTTCTGTCGCGTGATATATATTAGTCTAGATGTACTAATATGATTTTATTTATTAGTTCCTGTTATCTTTTACTGCCATTTATAATTCTGTCGGCGATGTTTTGGACAGTTATTCATCATGTGTGAATTTGGAATGTTAATTTTATTACTTGTTTGGCATAATTATTTATCTTGATTATCGTAAAAAATCGGAGCTCTGACCATATTTTTTAAGTGTGTGTATATTTAAAAATAACTGTAGTATTCCCACTGTCCCCACCGCCCGTGTCCCCATTAATGGTAATTCACATAAAATGCCCAAAGTAAAGGTTCCATTTTCTCTAAGTGCTGATTTTAGAAATAATAATAAAAAAATCAGTATCAGTTTCGAGACACGCGACACACGCAAAATATTGATCCTATAAGTATGGGTATGGTCTCATTCGATTCAGCGCAAAAAGTTTAATGGAAATTGACACTTCACTCGCTTAGTTTGTAAAATGTGTATGTCCCCCCTGCTCATACCGCCCCGGAGGGGGTAGGACCCCAAAATTTTGGTAGAACACCGTAGATCCTCATTTGCCTAGTGCCAAGATAAAGTTATAAACGACGTTTCATTGATGTACATATTTTGCCTCCAAACTGAATTTTTTTAGCTAAATTTCCCTGTATTATGATTAAAAGAAACCCGCATGATTCTAAGATGTCCATTTCCTAATATGCGTGTCAAGTCATAATAAGCTTGTAAAAAGATAAAAATCGCTAATTAAGTAAAAATCAAGACCAGTTCCTCGGCATAACAGAGGGCAGTATCTGTGTAGGGAGGCGCTCGCTCTGGTAACTGCGTTATAACAGTGGTAGCGGCCGCGTGATTTGCCCATAGCGGGACGCATGCGCCGCGGCTCGCGTCATTTTACACTTATGCCATTATAATACTCTAGTGGAGCATTAGTGGCCCCTGTAGCCCAATGGTAACGACCGTGACGTACGAGTTGTACGTCGTAGGTTCGAATCCAGACAGGCGCTTTACTTTGTGTAAATTATTTCATCACCACTGATCTCAAAACGGTGAAGGAAAACATCGTGAGAAAACCAGCATGTCTTAGAACCAAAAATTCGAAGACATGTGACATCTATCAACCCGCACTGGGCCCGTGTAGTGAACTATGACCCACTCCCTCTCACCGAGAGAAGGCAAGAGCGTAGCGAGGTACGGGCAGGGGGGGGGCTGCTGCCTCCCCCTAGAAGATGCAGGAATACTACCTAAAATAACCGTACCTAAAGTAATATAATATTACGTAGGGGGCCTATAAATAAACAAAAACGAAGTTGTAACTACAAGTAACAGAGAGGTCCTTTTCTACACTGCGTCGTGTTAAAACATGACTGAGATCAATGATGACTGAAAACCGGTTGAACGGCCTATGCATGCTCATTGTACACCAAACCATGGAACAAAAAACTAAGGAAACAATTGAATCTGAGGTGTTAAAACGGTTTTGTGAAGAACCTCGTCGACTACTTTTTTTGTAAAATAAATTCACAGATTGATATTCTTTTTTTTTTTTTTTCATTTTTAACGTCACCTACCCCTTTGCTCATACAGCATTTACCTTAGATATATTCTAGGTTTGTCTACGCCTGCCCCCAAAATCCTAGCTACGCCCTTGAGAAGGCAGCAGTGTTCCCAGCAGTGGGAATAGTATAGGCAAATTATGATGACTGGACTACCGTTAACTGCGGTAATTATTTCGGGCGTTATGTTGGTTTTATAGGGGACGGGTTTTTATAGATCTGTGATAAGCAATCCCTTTATCATCATCATCATGTCAGCCGAAAGACGTCAACTGCTAGAAATAGGCTTCCCCAAAGTGGGGTTTGCCATAAAATAAATATTTAGCCTAACTACTTCGGCTATTTCAGGAATAATCAAAGTTTGACAAGACTTTATAAAAGTTAACTTGTTTTAATAAAAGCGATTTGTCTATAAAATACAAAACAGCCTTTTGGTTTTGGTTACATGTTGCATAAAGTTATGTGGTCACTTTTTTGTGTTACATGTTGACGAAAGTTTGGTTATGTATAAGTAAACATTTTTTTCAGTGCATAGAGATCGCTGTTGCCCATTCTCTCGTACCTAAATATCTTAGTCGCCTTTTACGACACCCACGGGAGGAAATAGGGTGTGCTATTCTTTACGTCCGGCACCACACGGCACCCCTTCAAGGAACCCCTTTATATTGTCAACTATTCGCCGAAAAGATCGTTGAAATTTAATTCTGGAAAAAATACCAATCGTAATCAAATTAACCGACTCATGCATCCATACTAATATTTCCTAAAAATGTGAAAGTAACTCTGTCTATCTGTCTGTCTGTATGTTACGTTTTCACGCCTAAGCCGCTGAACCGATCATCATGAAATTTAGCAGAGATATAGCCTGGGATATGGAGAAGGACATAGGCTACTTTTTTACGCGATAACCGACATCCACGCGGGCGGAGCCGCGGGTAAAAGCTAGTACTTAATAGTTTGAAGTCTTTCCGACCCATCTGTCATTAAATAATCTAGCAATCGTTTCATTTAAAATACAGATAGGTAAAAAACCTTAATATCTAGCTGCCCAAACGTGAACGTCAAACATTGGGGATCCTGTGTCTGTCCTGACCAACAAAGGTCAAAAATTTTTTTGGTGTCCAAACAATCTACTCGGGCAATAGCAGCACCAGCTCGAAACTTCTGAATTAGCTAATTAGCTGTATCTCGCCTTATGAAACTTACCCACGAGAGTTCTTACTTTTAGGCAATGTTCATCTGTAGACTGCATTAAGAAGACCAGCTCTGCTGCATGTTCAAAATTGTGACGTATGTTAAACCATGGTGAAATTAAAAAATACACATGAATAAAGTTAAAACATATTTTTCATATGGCTCTAATTTATTTCTGTGATATATTATTGTCAACACGTTTTCTCAGGCTGTCAACTTTTTAGAAAGTAATTAAAAATATGTGTCCTTTTTCACATTCAATGCTTTTTGCGGCCGATTATAGTAGTCATAATAAATTAAAGCATAATAAATCAAGACAGCAATTTATTGTGGAACAATGTAACTAATTACTTACTTGCGAATGTAAAATAGGGTTGTGCTAATCAAATTGTCAAAAAAGATTTAAGTGCATTTCGAAACACACAATTTGACGATAAAACTTCAGCGAATGTTTTGAAATTGTCCAAGATTAATGAAAACAATTAAGTGCATTTCTCTAAAATTTCGTAAGGCAGAATTTGTTGTAGAACTAAAATTAAGCTAATGATTTGAAACTGTCCAAAAGTAATAAAAACAATTAAGTGCATTTCTCTAACATTTCGTAAGGCAGAATTTGTCGTAGAACTAAAACTCAGCTCAGGATTTCGACATGAGAACGGCACGTGCCTTAGCCGGGGCATGGAACAGAAGTGTCCGCTCCAAGTCGTGACATAAGTCGACGGGCGCCTGTAATCTAGAATAAATTGCGTACACTTACTGACTCTTTATAGACCTTTTAAGGTAGAAAATTTAAGATGATGATCGCCACGTTCATAATTAAGATCAGCCATGATAGGCAACTCGTGACATAGTGTGGGTGGTTCCGCTTCCGAGGTCACGGGTGGTCTATAAGCCAATTTGGGTAGGCTACTGAGATTTTTTTTGGTTTTTAGGAGGATGATAGATTAGGTGTTTGACGTGTTTGTCCTATCCGGCATCATGGGAGTGAATAATGACATGATGTTTGTGTTTGGAAAAACGGAGCTCACTATAGATTTGTTTTTTCTGGCACCAAAAAAACCCTTGGAAAAAGCACCTTTGAATTTCACTATTTACTATTTTTAGGCCACTGGATCAGTAGCAAAGCAAATTGACTGTATGGTAATAAAAAGCCCTATTATAATCATGATAAAGATCACAAACAACTTAAGACGCAGATATATGCCAGTGACCTTGAGTGGTTAGCTTGCGTGTTCTGTACTGATCTCACGCAACGCATCGACGTCCAGCCAGTAATACGACTCGCCCATCCAGAAGCCCTGTCCCAAATAAGACGCATTATTTATTTATTATACCTACATAAAACAAAAGGTATTTTAATAAAACACGTACCGGTAGAATAAAGTAATTGTAAGATTTGAGTTGACATACATTCTACCAACACACCATAGACAGCTTTTATTTTATTTCTGGTCTTGTTTACTTTTACAATTTTTCGTATGAAGATCACATTTGAATTTATATCAACTCAAATCTTACAATATTGCTTTGTTCCAAATAACTCCCAAAAATCCAAATAAACCGGTTCTACGATATACTAAAAGATCAATAATTGAATTATCTTTAAAAAGGTGAAAGTTTCAGAAAAATACGCTTCATAGCTTTTGCATGAGTCTCAGTTTTTTATCCGCGTTAGACATAACTTTACAAATTAATTTCACTACATAAACATAATCTAAAATATTCATACGTTAAGTTATTAAGAAAATGCCCTTATTTAACGTATATTTTTTCCCAATCATTAGCACTACTCGTTTAGACGTGATCTTCAGTATATAATCATTAAAAGTCGGTTATCGTCGCCTTAAGCAAGGCTAGAAGCCCTAGCAAACGAAGAACACGTTCCATAAAGTTAAGGAAGCTTCTCTTTAACCAACTGAAGTAAGCTTTTATGGGTACAAGTCGCATACGGTAGCGACGTGTGTGGCATCCCCAGATACTTCATACATACAAACATATAATATAGATACAATTTATATAATACTTGGCTGCTGGACGATCCCCATATCTCAACGGGAAGTATTTTGCATGCAACCACCACCTATCTTTTGGAACAATCTGAAAACGGGAGCAAGTTGCATCTAAACGACTTATAACGATACACCACACCGTAGAAATTACAACTCTGTGACATCTGTCATAAGGTTGGTTTTCATACGATTAGTGTGTTGTTATATGGCTTTTAGTATTTGGAAAGGTTTTGCCAAACGCATTATTTATCGTAAATTCGTAATTGCTGATTGTGGACGAAGAAGGGAATCTTTGCAGAGCTTGATATCATGTATTAAGTGGAACCTCCATGTTTACTTAGGTAATGCTTGAAGAGAAGACTGAATGCAACCGCCAGGGGCTCTTATCGATAATGTGGAAACTTCGGAATGTAAGTATAACTTAATGGCTGCTAATTATTTAAACAGTTCGGTCTGTTTGCTCTTCGGGCTTAATATTGAATTCTTGACGTAAGAGTATTTGTAACAACTTTAAACGCGCATTATAGGTATATATACTTTTTTCGAGATGAAAGGTACCTTATGTCCATTTCTATACACCTGACAACGTATATGCAAAATTTCAAGATGATCAGTTCAGTGGCTTAGGCGTGAAAAGGTAACAAACAAACATACAAACTTACTTTCGCATTTATTGGTTAAAGGATTAGTAGGAAGTAGGATAATAGGAAGTAGGATGGGAAGTAGGCATGGGCGTCGCCAAGGGGCGCAGGGAGAGGCAGCTGCCCACTCCTAGAAATTCCAAAAAAATATTTAGCCAAATGCAAAGCAACCAAGAACCTCCTAACTAAGAAGCATCATGGGAGAAAGCTAATTTTGCTACGTGGTTTGTCTGTGATTAGCTACTGGAAGCCTTATCATATAATCATTATCACTAAAACTGCAATAATAGGCCCCTCGTACGCCTTTCAAAGGTACGGGACCCCAGGGTCCCGAGATATGTAAGCATATAAAAATAAAATAATAATTATGCTATGTGGTCTTATATTAGCTTCTGTAACAGTTAGGAAGATGAACACCGGTTCTGTGGCTCTTGGTGTTTTACAATTATAACTCGTCATTAAAGTGGTCTCAGGTAGTTATTGATACCCCCGGACGTGCCAGAGCGGTGGTTTTGTTTTATTGAAGAATCCAGCTCCTTATTAACTGAGAATGGCTTCCTACTAGAAGCCTTATCATATAATCATTATCACTAAAACTGCTTGGAAGCCATTCTCAGTTATAAGGAGCTGGATTCATCAATCAAACAAAACTACCGCTCTGGCACGTCCGGAGGTATCAATAACCCCCAGACCACTTTAATGAAGAGTTATAATTATAAAACACCAAGAGCTCCTGCCACAGAACAGGTGTTCATCCTCCTAACTATTACAGAAGCTAATATAAAATCACGTAGCAAAATTAGCTTTCTCCCATGATGCTTCTTAGTTAGGATTTTGGTTGCTTTGCATTTGGCTACAACTTTTTTGGAATTTCTAGGAGGGGGCATCTGCCTCTCCCTGCCCCCTCTTGGCGACGCCCATGCCTACTTCCCATCCTACTTCCTACTAATCCATTAACCAATAAATGCGAAAGTAAGTTTGTATGTTTGTTTGTTACCTTTTCACGCCTAAGCCACTGAACTGATCATCTTGAAATTTTGCATATACGTTGTCAGGTGTATAGAAACGGACATAAGGTACCTTTCATCTCGAAAAAAAGTACTGTTCCCGAGGAAAACAACAATAACGTTCTTATGATAATAGATGGCGCCACGTGTATTTTATATTAGAAAGACATAGGCTAAATTTATCCGGGATCGCAGACGAAGTCGCGAGCAACAGCTAGTATAGTAACATTATACACGTGAAAGTTTGTGAGGATAGATGGATGTTTGTTAATCAATCACGACAAAATGGCAAAATGGATTTGGATGAAAGTCACACAGTTCATAACGTGGATAAACACATAGGATACTTTTAATTCCGATATTCCAACGATATCGAAACTTATGCGGGTGAAACCGCGGGGCGCAGCTAGTCTAAATAATTACAAAAACTGGAATAGAAAATTTCAAACTGTGTCACTAGGCCCATCGAAGAACTTACGAAATTGACAACCAATGTGGAATCCACAAATGAAACGTCCATTTCAAAACAAATTATTAGTTAACTTCCTCCATTCTTATCTTAGATCTCAACAATTATCTTGTTTACGATTCTAATATATCTGCCTACCTACTGTTGCTTTAATATATGCATCTGATTACAAAATTCTAATAGACTGTTTCAAGCAAATCGATTGTAATTGACAACATTTCAAGATGCAAATACATAATTATGCTTGCTTACGAGTATTTACTTGTTTGTATTGTATTGTTTTTATATGAAATTTTAATTTCTGTGACCCTGACAATTTGTATCTTCGTTTATTTTAATTTGACGGCACGGTTGGCGCAGTGGTTAAGCGATTGACTGCTGTGCTGCGTGTCGCGGGTTCGATTCCCGCACGGAACAAATATTTGTATGACCTACAAGTAGTTGTTCCGGGTCTGGCTATTTGTGTATGTGAGTTTAAATGTTTGTAAACGCACCCACAATACGATAGGAGAAATTCCTAGTGTGGGGCTACGTTTTTTAAACAAAAGAAAGAAAAATTTCATTGACATTTTTTTTTTATTCTGTGACCTTTTTAATTTGTACCTAGACATACCTACTCATTCATTTATTATATCGTGAAATTTAATTTAATTTTAATTCAGGCAAAACCCATATTACCTACAGGTAATATGGGTTTTGCCTGAATTAAATTTATTTTATTTTTTTATTTATTTATATATTATAATTTATAATCCTAAATGAATTAAGTATATTTAATTCCCCCGTACCCGTAAATTGGTTATATTTTAAATAGACGTAAACGCCAAAATATATGAAATCTGTGAATCTCTCAATCTCAATCTCTGTCTCAGTTCGACGTCAGACATTTCGATGACATATACCTAATTACTATTGAGTGAGAGTTTATTTATAAGTTTTATTTATTTAGAGCCGTTTAAGTGACGTACTCGGAAATATTTCGGTTTTTATAATTTTTTACTTTGGCTGTTGGAATGTTCCATGGTATTTTAGCCAAGCCTAATTCTGAAGCAGCCAAAATATTATAAACTTTTTTAAATAAGAAATTAAATTAAGTTAAGTAAGTTGTTATTTGTAAAAGCACGATGGGATTACATCGTCGCATATGTGTACAAAAATCCCTTAAATAAATAAAGAAAAAAAATACTCAAAACTAAGAAGACTAAGAAGTAAATAACTTTTATATTCCACATTAAGTGTACCTACATTTTTATTTGTTTAGAATATATGGCGTGCATGGTACACTATCCGATGATATATCCATCTATACCCAGTCTCTAATTCAGATCATTTATGTAAACAAAGTAATGTCAAGAAATGTCACTGTCAAAATGACAGGACAGTGGTGCAAAACATTTATCATATTTTTTCTTTTTTGTTGTGAATAGTCATCGCTAAAATTAAAGTGAATTAATTATAAGAACTATGCAAACAAAATACCGTTTCCAAACAATGTTTTGTGTAGTATGTCGGAGACACGGCATATGATCGTCATAATCAGCACTTTTAAGTCCAATGCTAGACGTAGGCCTCTCAAAATCGATTTCCACTCGAAACAATTTACAGCCGTTTTCATCCAAAATGTAGCTAGATATGTTACTTACAATATGAATCTATGAATGAGAGTTGTAATATTAGTGTTGTTGAAGATGTAAAAAATTTGAAAATGTTTGGATCTCCTGCATTGTTACCAGTAACATAAAATATTTTATACCAGAAAATCTCCTTTTTTTAATAAGTTTGTTTAAAACCGAAAATGTATAAGAATAATTATGGTATTGATTATTTTTTAATTATTATTTCTTAAAATCAGTACTGAAAAGAAAATAAAACCTCTTTTTTCACCATTTTATGTGGATTACCATTACGAAGATATTTTTTGATATGTTATCCCCTTTGTTTACATAAATTATCTGAATTTGAGACTTTGGGTATAGTATGGCTTTTTTATATTTGGGTTAGAGAAGATCTTGAGGAGCACGTCTCTTTAAGTCTTTAAATGTGTGGTTTGGTTGTTCCTCCATTAAAGTTATTGCCAATTGGTTTGGATGGTTTCTATTCTTTTGCAATCGGGTAATAAAGAGTCCTTTATTTCATGTTTAACAGTATTGATTTTAAGATCACGGTGTAGTTGATTATTTGTTATATGCCATGGTGCTCGAGGCTGCTTTAACTTGCTTTAGGAGTTTATAAATGAAATGTTGTCAATTCAATCACTCACTATTAAACTGGAAATTTTAGCATAACACCATCTAACTTGGTACTTGACCAATTGATATTTAATGATCCACCGCTAATAGTTTGATAGCCCCATTTTGTATTACAAGATTTACAAATTGCGTCTGAGTAATACAATTCTTAATCTTTGACACTGACATACTTGCATAGTAATCTAACGTCTTTTAATTATAGTCCAGGAAAATTAGGGGTTTCACCTCGGAATGAGAGATTTTAGTACCCTAAAACTTGTCTCAAATCCTACTTATCGTAGGGTGTCCGCAACTACAGATATTCCAAGGTCAATGGTAAAAAAAAAACTTTTTTTACACATTTATTGCAAATATCTCGTTGCCTATGGGTTTTATGCTATTTGTATTTATTATAATTATTGTAGAGGATTAAATTCTGTACAACTTTTATTTAAACATTTTTTATATCTTGAACCATTTTCGAGATAGAGGGCAGAGCGCACGCAGTGTTTGAGTTTCTTTCGAGGTCAACCTGTAGTCCCGATTAATCTGAACATTTATTATTATATAAACATTTATTATATTATAAATTTATTTGTTCATATATAATGTGAACAAATAAATTGATTATGATGATAACATGCCATAACGATTAAATGACCTAGCTAAACTGATAAAGAGAAGTTTGTGAGTCTTTCTTAGTTAAGCTACGTAAGTCACAATGACCGAACGGTAGTTTTCTGTGTGGGAAATCTCTGGTATTGCAGATTTACACACGAGGACGTGTGTCATGCAGGATGGCCGTGTCGGATCTTTCATGAGTATGCACTTAAAATAAGACACAAGCGCCTTTGTTTAGCGTTGTACGGACTCTAGGTTTGAGTATGGTGTTCGCTACGGACGGACCATGGAGCGACAGTTATCGTTTAGACGTGGTCGGGACACATACTGGCCTAGGCTCAGTGTTTCCTTTTAAGTTCAGAGTATTAATTAGTACAGTAGTGTTAGTAATTGACTCTGTAAACTGTGTAGAAGTTAAAAGAGCAATTTCTCTCGTTTACCTGTATCCCAATTCTGCGCCCACGACTGTAAATGCTGACACTATGTATGTCACTAAGTATGTTCTGATTACAATCCAAATAGCATAAAACCCATTGGAAACGAAATATTTGCAATAAATGTGTAAAAAATAGTTTTTTTGACCTTTGACCTTGGAATATCTGTAGTCGCGGACACCCTACGATAAGTAGGTTTTGAGACTAGTTTTAGGGTGCCAAAATAAAGGTTTATACAAGTTTATAGCTGACTATCTCTCATTCCAAGATACTTGCCCTTATTTGACTAATATTTCTGGACTATTAAGCATAATCCGCCTAGAATATTCTCACTGCTGGGACACAGGCCTCCTCTCTTCGAGAGGGAATGGGCTGTAATCTACCACACAGGCCCAGTGCAGGTTGGTAGATGTCACATGTCTTCGAGTTTTTGGTTCTAGGACATGCCGGCTTCCTCACAAAGTAAAGCAATCTTTGCGGTGAAAAGCGTGGATGGTTTTCATGCCAGCATGCGGAAGCGTTGTACGGCTATTATGAAGCGCATGCGGGCCAGCTCGAACAGCCGTCTGTACTTCGTGGGCCGCTGGAACTCTCCGATGTGGCGGCACTGGCTGCGAGTACACACGGTTGGTGAACGCGTCGCTTGGCTTAAATCGGCACTCCTGTGCGATGCCACTTTGTGATTTTTATTTTGATTTCTTCCTGTGGCTTTGTTTTTGTATAGACTAACAATAGCTTTATAAGGTTTTTTGTGTTACTAACAGTATATGGACTACGTCTGAAATATTTTTTTAAATTGAATTGAAAGCCTGCTTGGTTCTACCCACGATAGCAACAATGTCATCCACCCATCTCGCTGTTGGACGACCGACACTTTGTCTTCCAGTCCTTGGACGCCACTCGGTCACTGCTTTACTGCTTGGGTTCGAGCCCACGACCTACAACTCGTAACTCGGGGCCGGTCATTACCACTGAGCCACCTAATTAGTTGGCAATTATTAGGAGAAATATCTAGAACTAGCTGCACCCCGCGCTTTTACCCGCGTAAGTTTAGATTCCCGTGGTTTATAGGCAAAATGTTGCTACTTTGGGTTACATTATTGCAATTTTCTTAAGGATCTCTAACGTTTTTGAAAATAAATTTAACCTATGTTACTTCCTGATAATTTAGCTTTCTATTAGTGTAAAAATGGTTAAAATCGGTCCGGTAGAAACAAACAAAAAAATATTTCCTCTTTATTATATTATATAGTATAGATTTGCTGTTGTAAGAACATTTATAGAAGAGAGAAAAGGCCTTTGCCCTGCAATGGAAAATAATAGGCTAGTTATTAAGAACATATTTAAAGCTACTTTTACGGTTATCATTTTAACGAGCTGCTTCGCCTGCGTGGCTTTTTCTAAAATAATAAGTTACTCCTTATTACAACAACTATCTGCCTCAGAAAGTCCCGTTAAAAATGGTCCAGCCGTTTCGGAGATTAGCAGAAAAAAAACAGACAGACAGACATATCGCCAGAGAGACAGACACAAAAATGTTAAAAATAGGTTTTTGTTATTGGCAAACCTTTTATTTTGACATTACAAAGAGACACTTCAAAGTATTTATTAAGAAGTCTTCGTATAGACTAACTGTTGTCCACGGCTTCGCCCGATTGGCTTTTTTTTTTTCAAATAAAAGTAGGCTTAGTTACTCTTTAGAACATCAGCGAGTAAATATCCCGTTAAAATCGGTCCAGCCGTTTCGGAGATTAGCCAGAACAAACAGACAATTTTTTTTTAAATTTGTTTTATGTACCATATATAATTTCATATGCATTTATTAAGAACCTGTTATTTTAATATTACAAACAGACATTTCAATTTTATTTATTTGTATAGATTGTATAGCAAATTATTTTTCGAACACGCTCCCCAAAATATGATTACTCAGTTTATATATTAAAAATATAAAAGTTAAATTAATCATAAGTGGAATCCATTTCATTCATTATATTTGGCAGCAAGTTACAAACTACCAAACAAATTACCGTCATATCAAAATGATCGTGCTCATTACAACTAACAGGTTCAATAATCGCCAATCTCTTTGATGGCATAGCAAGAAGCCTATGAATTTACAGCAGCCTACAGGCACACATGATGTTTATAGCCACTATTTCACATTTAGAACGTTTCCTTATTGATATAAGGAAATTACTTTTCAGAATGAACCTGGATGGATGTAGTTTCGCCGTGTAATAAGTTCACCAAACGTATAGGTCACAATCCACACATCTTTTCTTTGGTTTACACATTGATATATACACACATCAAAAAAAGTTTGCGATCACTTTGAAAAATCGTAATCTTTTTTATTACGATAGATTATATTATAATTTCTTCTTCTTAGACTAGAAGACTAGACTGGCCTGCCGGCTCGCCTGACTTAAGCCCAATAGAGTACGCGTGGGATGCTCTTAAGCGAGCTGTTTGGAACCGTCAGCCACATCCCCAGACAGTGCTAGAGCTCAGGGAAGCCGCTATTCAAGAATGGGACAGGTTACTCCAAAAAATGCTGGATAACTTGATTCTCAGCATGCCCAGGAGGATCATCGCATGTTTTCGAGCCAGGGGAGGAGTTATATTATATTGAATATAAACCTTTTATTAATAAATTGTTGTTTAAGTTTGGTTAAATAGTCTTTTTCTTTCTATCAAATTTCTGTTACAATTACAGTATGATTAATTACTCCATTTTTTTTAAATAAAAATAAAAAGTTGTTTTATTTTTATGTGTGTATGTTACTTTATGTATGTTATGTATGTATGTGTATATATGTTATGTATGTGTATGTTACTTTAGATTAGTTACCGTGCTAAGGCGTTGCACTGGACATATAGCCACAGCCATATGCGTAGCTAACGTCAGTTCAGTGCTCTGTGTGACGCCAACCGAAGTGAACCTAAATATATTAATAATAATAACTCAATAATAACATTTTTATAAGAATAAGAATCAGTATCATAATACTTTTAAATGTTTAGTGGTTTCAAAGCTACGTCGTCGGGTTTAAATAGTGGTTACACTTTTTTGACACATTTTAATGAGGTTTGCTTCTCTAGTTATTTAACTCAATAGGTTTACACCAAAGAAAATATAGTATATGGTCTATGGATAGCTTGAAAGATGATTCAGCTAAAGAGGGAGTGATTAATGAGAAGAAGGTTGAAGAAAATATATAGAGAATATACATATACATAAATGTAAGAAAAAACTACATCTTTTTAATAAAATCATTGATAGACATAATTTATTACTAGAAATGAAGATAAAATAGATCAACCATTCTTCAGATTATCTAAAGTACATATGTACAAATTTTATGGGGTACTGTGTTAAATGTTACAACAAAATACCTTCTGATGTATATTACAATTAGCTGCGTCCCGCGGTTTCACCCGCATAAGTTTTGATCCCGTGGGAATATCGGGATAAAAAGTAGCCTATATGTTAATCCAGGGTGTCAGCTACCTCCATACAATATTTGATTAAAATTGGTCCAGCCCTTTGAGCGTGAAGAAGAAACAAACATACACACATACTCACAAACTTTCGCCTTTATATTATTAGTTGATTAAATTAATGAAAATTTAAAACTTATATTATAAGCACACTTTTTAAACAAGCATATTACAAATTAGAGAACTATATCCAAGATAAGAATGCTCGGAAACATGCTGGTCCTACTCCATAGTCGAGATAAAATCAAACTGTTTGCTAATTTAATTGTATAATTTATTATTTTTATGACCTTAATTTGACATTCTGTGATTACAGTAACTCACACACTGACTTATTCATTGTTATAAGTTTAGGAAAATCATTTACAATGTGTATAAATATGTGAGCACCATGTATCTATTCACATATTATTGTCACTTTTCATTATTTTTACCTATTGTGTTCCAATAATTTCTAGGTACATCGTCTTCACATAATATGTGAAGCATTTAAATCTTACTCTTTTAAAATCTCGTCTCGTCTCGTCTCGTGTCGTCTCGTGGAGTTTCGTGCCCATTCTTCTCCATACGTAACCTTGTGGAAAGGGTAAATATAAACTTTTTTTTTGTAAATTTCCTTCAAAAGTGCCTTTTATGTGCCTATTTGAACTAAATGATTTGACTTTGACTTTGGAAGAAGGAGGTTTATTCTACCAACTAATAATGTAATTTCACCTGAGAAATTATACAGGGTGAAATTGAATTCATGGGTATTATCTTAAGGGGTCATTATACTCATCTTTATGAACAACGTTCACTATGGGACCAAACCTGAAATCGCGAAAAAAGAATCAGCTGTTTCCTACATTTATGTTCGCATAGCTCGTCAAAATGTAGGGACCAGCTGATAATTTTTTCGAGATTTCAGGTTTGGTCCCATAGTGAAAGTTGTTCATAATGATGAGTATAATGACCCCTTAAGAGGATGCCCATGAATTCCATTTCACCCTGTATAAGGACGATGAGACAAAAGGATGATGATGATCGTTACTTAAACTTGAAGATGCTGTGGCAACAAATTGAAGAAGGTAAGATCAAGTACCGATGAAATGCCATCGAATACGTCTGCATCCGTCGGCAATATGGTCGTCATGCTGAGATAGGCCTTATTGGCCCCATACAGGATTTTACTTTGTTTTTTTTTTTTTATTTGTTTCTATGAGTGTGTTTAGTTTAATTTCTGGTCTTCCTGTGCAAGTCCCAATAAACACTTTTTCTTTCTTTCTTTATAGAAATTCCAGTATCAAAATAATCTTTGCCTTACAAATCCAGCTCCTTTGAAAAAGGGTTTACTTTTTTTCTCTCAACACCTAACCAGAGATCCTCCATACAGATGGCACCAGCGGTTAGTTCAGTGTTTATCACTTCATTAGCCGAGGTCAGAGCGTCTCAGCGACACCTCTCGTGCTAAATAGCTGATGTGTCGTCTCGATTGTGTCCCATACCTGTGTCTGCACGCAAACTGAAGAGTATTCTGAGGAATTTGTGGTATATTGGGGAGAACTATAAAAGGTATTCCTGTCTTAATCACGGGTCAGTTTCCGATTGGACCCGTATAAGTACAAAAATATTTTTATTTATAACTGACAAAAAAAGTAGGAGGTTTTCAAGTCGATGCGTATATTTTTCACAGCTTTAAGAGCACATCGCTGAACTTGCGTCAGTATCAACCTCATGTGTACTTTAATTACAATTAAAAATTACATGAAACGGCAACACTCTTGTGAGAGAATGACGGATATTGCGCTTGAATTCGCGACTAGAGGCGCTAATGTAGAGTGAGGTCTCTAGAAATGTCAAATGTGAAACTGAACGTTCACTGTTTGCGGGATTTTCTATCGCAAATTGTTATTAATTATTCATAATTGTAAAGATTGTGCCATTCCTGATTTATTACGAGTATGGCTTAAGATTTTAAGTAACAACTTAGGATCTATTTTCATAGGACTTGGAGGAAGAATAATATTTGCCTGCTTAATGCTTGCCAATTTTAGGAACATTATAATACAGTGTGATTCTTTATAATGTGCACATATGGAATTAATTTTATCGATGAGAAAAATATTTAAAAAAATCTAAATATATTTTGAATTTTTACAAAAAAAAATGGTTAGCTACCTGCTAAACAATAGTGCGTAGCCATGCGGACCTTTCTTTGACAGTTGATAAGAAATGTTGAGATTGAGTTATAAACATGCAATTACTTACTATTGGGTAGCTAATACAATGAAGATTAATTTAAAGTAATAAAAATGGTAGGTAATTGGGCGTTTTATTGAGAAATTTTGCGATTATTGTAATAATTGATGAAAAAAAGACCGATTTTTGCTAAAAAACACATGTTTATTTTTAATTGAGGGCAGTTTTTTTCCACAATTTTCATTTTATGAGGACGCCTAATTAATTTCAATCATTATGGAGTTTGTTTGACCGTGATAGATCACTTAGTTTAAAAGTTACACCGTTTTGTTTACACTGGGGTCACAGTAGAGGACAAAATTTAAAAAAAATCATCAAAAATAAAAATATCTATTTAGATTGTTTTTTATATTTTTCCGTCGTTAAAATTAAGCATAGATTCCTTCTTTTCGATATGTTCGCATTATAAAGAATCACACTGTATAATGTATGCAATTGATATTCTAAAATGTAATAAAATAAACATTTTATGAAGTAATGAGTAGTTAAACATATCCAAGACATATAACATAAAAGAACTGATAGGACCTTACTCAACAGTGGCGCCAACTGGTGAGCACAAAAACAATATTGATTTAGATTGGGCCCCGTCACTCGGCCTTTAACCATATTATACTCGGTTTTCAAGGGTTTTATTTTCGATACAAGACTTAAAGGAACAATGAACTGCTTAGTTTCCATCTACATTGTCCTATTTCCTTAAACCTCTCAAACAAAATCTCTTCTCTAAATCCCTACAAAATTCCACATTCTAACTCGACACCTCAAGAATTACGCGAACTAATGTACAGTCATTCACAGCCGATCGTTTTCGCGCTGCATTGCCGTTAAACTACAATGTAAGCAACAGCCGACCATCAGTAACCTTACCTCTGAACCACGAACTATTACCGCTTGCCATCTAATTTACATTTCGTTGAGGCGCGAGCGCCGTAATTTTTGCACGTTCTGCGCACGCGCGGCACGTTTAGAAAAACTTGTGTACGTGAATGTACATCACTTAGATTTGCGATGTGCTTTTGTTTTGGATTTTACTTTGAACTTAGGTTCAAGCACTTCATAGTTTGTAGCAAGGAGGTAGTTACTTTAATTACACAGCAGTGGTACCTAATTAGGTACATATTTATCAACAAAAATACACTTAATCATTGTCATACATATTTAAAGTATGTACTTTAAATATACCTAATTAATTTGTATTAAACGTAAAAAACTGGGGTTTATGTAACAAATGATTCTAGCCGAATATGTATCACCTAATTATAATTCTCATATAATTACAATAATAAAATATCCAAATATATTAAGTAGGTACACATCGACAATATCTACAGGTAACAAAAAGTGGACAATCAGGAAATAATTATTTTGGCAAGCAAATTGACTTCCATTAGTTTATTGTCAATCGTAGGCTTTCATGATTCGATAAGCTTATCGTGATTATTAAAACAATGCTTAGTCCTGACTTAGAAGTGGGCGATTTATATATAATGGTTGTAGGTATTATCAAAGTAAGAATTAAATCCTTTTGCCTAAACGTTTATTAATATGTGTAACTCGTGGTGGTTTACGGCCTGCTCTTCTAAAAGCTTAAGCATTATTATGCTTAATCAGCCTATTTTGTGTTCTCCCTAATGGGGCACAGGACCTCACAGAGAAGAGTCCTGTGCCCCATTAGGGAGAACAAAATAGGCTGATTAAGCAGCATTATAGTGGCCTATATTGTGCCCCATTAGGGAGAACAATATAGGCTGATTAATAATAATTCTTAATTATTACTTTTTAGAAGAACACGAAGAAGTAAGAACATTTTAGGTAATTATTTTAACTGTACGTAATAAAATAGTCTAAACAGTCTGCCTGGACTTAGCCCTGAAACGGATCTTCTGATTTCCGTGGGTGTTTTTTTTTTTTTAAATTTATTTTATTGTTATTAATAAATCTTTGTAAATCTGTAAACCACCTTCATTAAAAAGAAAATAATTATAATTGAGAGACATAGTATGAGAAGACAATAACTTTTGATTGTAATTTTTTTTTTTATCTAGAGCATCTCGGTGTTGACCTTTAGAGATCGTGACTCCTTAACCGGATTTTCCTGTGGTTGCCTTAAGCTCCTAAAAACTTAAAGCCTCCAGCCAGGGCATAAAACTTACAAACTAAACGACTGCGCGCTAAGGGCACCCCCTGTGGGGTACGAACCTCGGCACAGGGCAGAGTCGGAGGGAGGACAGCAAGGGACGGGTGGTGGCTGGATCAGTTCAGGGTTTTGATTATTAATAGGGGAATTTAAAGCTACACGCTCAACTACGGCGCGGGCTGGCGCTTGGTCGAGCAAGGGTCGGGGTGATTGTTACATAATTAAATTACCTATTTGTTTGAATTACCAATATTGAAGTGAAAATTTCTCAAGACGCGTTGAGCGATTTTTGGTAGGGGGAAAACTTATGGGTTCCCGTCACCGAAATGTGCGACATGCTCATGACGTATTGCGTCAGATTGGGCGATGCGTAGTGCGTAGCATTACAAAATAAATAAAAAAAGAACCACAGTTATTTCAAATTTTTTAGTTTTTACTTCTGTCGGCAGTAGGTACTTACGACTGCCAATTTTTTTTTTCACTTTTAAAAGATTTTAAAATAAATTGAATCATTATTTCACCTCAAAGTTACAATATTTATTTGTAATTTCAATTTGCCAAAATCGGAACGTCAATCAAATTCAGACCATCTTATTAGAAACTATAATTGAATTTTTGTAACAATTGCTACACTTCCTCTCGCTATTGTGATTCGAATGGAAAAGAAAGCTCCTACAAGTACTTAGTTACCTACTATTATACACAGTAGCATTATTTAATCTTATTGGTAGCCTTCTTAGGAATCCATGTGCCAATGTGACGGATAGGGTTTACATTGTGGAGATAAATAAGACCTCGGAAAGTTGTCAACATAAAATATATAAGTTACATAAAAAGTATGGGGGTAGGTAGACAAATTTGGTGGGGATGGTGCACAAATTTATTTTAAAAACCTTGGGAGTAATGAAGTACTATCCTGACTCAGCTTGGTACGACGATGACCACAGAGGAAGTGCCACGCTGAAGACACCAGGGAAGGTGACGGTTGGGCACGCCACAATTGTGGCAATAAGTCCCCTCTTTGAGGAGTGGCTAGAGAGGCGCCACGGCGTCACCTTCCTTATTTCAGATTGGGTCTGCTCTTGACCTCGATTTCGCCTGATGGAAAGCGATGGATGAGCGTGTCCAGAACATGTCTATTCTTGCCTTGTAGGCAGAAGGGAACTCAGACGCTGGCAGAGACTTCAAGGCAGATACTTTGGCTGTGCGCATAATAAATGTGGAGAAGAAGTGCTGACGGGATATCAACCAAGTGCGGATGGTACCCTGCAGTACGTCTGGTGGACGTCTGGAAGGGCGATGGTGACATCAGGTTATGGAACTCCAGCGCATACTTGCCGAAGTACAGTCTGTAGTAGACCGACCGACAGGCAAGCAACGTTACGCCGATGAGCCAGTCTGTGAAGCCTAACCACCACCATATCGTTGCCTATAAGCCTCTTTGGTCTGCGTTCCACCGAGTCAAATGCAGCAATTTGGTGTTTTGCTGAGCCATCCCATAAGTGTATAGAGGATCACGTCGGGGTCACGAGTATAGAGGTATGAGGAACAGGGTGTAAAGTTCACTCATCCTTCATAGAAAAGGGCGGATCTTCCGACCGGACAGGTGTTGTGTCTGGTGGGCAACTGCCCGACGGTTGATGTCGGGGTGTTGTACATATGCTAGTCACGCGGTAAACTCTGATTGCGCGATGCAGGATTTGTGTCGTCAGGTCTTTGATGCGTTGTTCGCATGTGGCGTTATAGATGTCGCCATAAGTCGCTGCTGTACAGCTTTGCTTTGTACAAACTTAAAAGCTGTCCAGATGTGAATTTTTGCTTCACATTATTTAGGATGCCGAGCTTCTTGGCTGCAGTCTGTGCTTTTTTGCTTGTTCTAAAAAATAAATACCAGACTTATAACTGATCTTCGGCTTTCGATCCCTCATTAGCTAGGCCTGTGTTTTATTAGTACTGTCTTTGATTGCGGATGCCAATATAAATGTACGTTAATTTGGTTCAGAGCATTGATTGAACCGGCAGAGGAAGCTGCCTTATTGAATTACTCAATATATTGTGTGGTTGTAGTGTTAGCGGTTATTTGCTTTTGAATTTGCTTTCATAGCTTTGCATGCATGTCGTAGTTAGGCAAGAAGCCGACCCTGACATAGTTGGGAAAAGGCTAAGGTTTTTTGGTGGTTCAGTATCAGTAATAGAAAACATTTCTTTTATTTGTTAAATACTTTTTTTGGTCCACTTGAAATCAGCAAAATATGGATACAATCGATTCATAATAATATCAATGGGCGAGCGCACAGCTGATAGGTACGAGTACCTACTACTGCGTTCCGCTTCAATGACCAGTTTCAAAATAAACATCTTTCGTTAACGATTATCAAAATAAGAAATAGGTGTACAATAAAACAGATTTAAGTTTAATTTGTCAAAATTTGCGCACTGATTAAAAACTTTTCCTGTATATAATATTTTTTTTAAATCTTTTATATAAATTCGTTTCTATTTTGTGAATGTGAGAACATTGTAGACCTAGTAGACTCTAGATTTGTTGACCATTTCCTACTTTGTTCAGTACCTGGCACTTATTGAAAGGCCTACCTTCCTCTTATACTGTGTTATTAGTACACTGTTATTTGAAAATATTGTAAAAGCCAATATTTTTTTTAGTTTTTTTTTCTCGTGGGTTGCAGTTGAATATCAGCGTCAGGTGCTACACCTTCTGTGTCTTCCCTTTTGGCATTATAATAATTGTTTTCTGTTTTTTTATAATTTTAGGGTGTCTTTTTTGCTGTAATGCCAGTAAACGCATTTTACTTTCTTTCTTTCTTTTCTTTCTTTTAAAAGAGTAACCGTTGAGTTTCTTGCCGGCTCTTCTCCATAGGAAACGACCAATTGGAACTGTGCACCTAGCTTCTGACGTTTCATTAGTGCCCAATAAATAAATGCTTCGAGTTTGAGTTTGAATTGTATATTTTGATTTTGAAGTGCAATTATTGCAATTTTCTTAAGGGTCTCTAAATTTTTTGAAAATAAATTATAGCATATGTTACTTCCTGATAGTTTAGCTTTCTATTGGTGATTTTTTTTTTAAATCGGTCCAGTTGTTTCGGAGGTTATTCGATACAAACAAACAAACAAAAAATCCTCTTTACAATACTAGTATAGATAAGTAACCCAAGCTTAGTGAACCGTTAATAAAAACAAAACCTTTTAGTATATGCAAATTCCACAAGTAAACTACTAAGTATCTACACCGCTACCCGCTCTAAATTGGACCACCACCCAAAAAGACTAGACCAATAACTTCGATTGTCGATATTAATAAATGAAATATCAAATAATGTCGCGCACATATCATAAATCCTAAATTACCATAAGAAGCATCGGTCATAATTATACACAGATAATAAAGCTTATAAAAAAATAACAAGCCGTGTTAACTATGCTATGCCCAATTAAATTGCTTGAAAAATAATAAGTTTTAGATTTTTTGCCCAATTTGACCACACCCATGTTTGGGTTTCATCATAGTTTTAATGAATTTGATCGGCTAGATGGTTTTAATCCAATTTTGATGTTTATTTTTAGATACTATAACCAGCTTCTGCTCGCGATTTTGATTGCGGTAATTTCGTAAATAATTGGCTTGATAATGAAGTTACAATTGGCAATTTGGCGAACATCCTCTTGGAATATGTTTATCATTTCCCAGTTTGAATAGTAATCAAGGCACTAAGGTCTCCAACAGCAATCGACTACTAACACTCCCACCTCCTATCAACAACAAAAACCCCTAACAACACAATCAAACAACAATAAAAACTAACATATTAACAATAGCTGTATCCAGCTTTCCCTGTAGTCAAGCAACAGAGGAAATACGTAAGGACATCTAAATCAAGCATGCGTCAGACAGACGGACAAGCCGACATCGCGGCTGGCGGCGACGGCTATAACTCTCTGCAGATGAAGTTATTAATGTGCTCGGAGGCAGGTGCTTTGATGCACTTAACTACCTATGTTACCTGTGAGTTATACGTATGGATTTGTTTCTCTTTGTTCTTAAAAATGAGTTCTTAATTTTATCACACTATAATAAATGTAGAGAAAATGAACCATTTGGCTAACTACTGTTAGCCAAATGGTTCATTTTCTTACATATATTGCAAAAAAAATATCCCACTATCACACTAATATTATAAAGGCGAAAGTTTGTGAGTGTGTGTGTATGTTTGTCTCTTCTTCACGCTCAAACGGCTGGACCAATTTTGATAAAATATTGTATGAAGGTAGCTGACACACTGGATTAACTTATAGGCTACTTTTTATTCCGATATTCCCACGGGATCGACACTTATGTGAGTGAAACCGCGAGGCGCAGCTAGTTTTTAACAAAATCACAATATTATTAACTATCAATTAAGTATACAGCGTTATTGGTAAAACACTAACAACCTCTTAGGACTACATTACTAACATCATAAACAATAACTTTGACTGTATGTCTGTTACGTTTTTACGCAACGGTTTAACGTGCATTCTGAGGTGTGGAGGAGTCTCGGTATGTAAAGATGGTCACCCGTGTAGCTGTTTGTCCTTGGCCACGAGCTCCTCTGATTATTCATTAAAAATTAAATTTTCAACAAAAAAAAATATTTGAGACATGTTGTATCCGGTACACCAGCGCCATCATCATCAGCGTCATCTAGTGGCGTTCGATGGAATTATTGGAATTCGCGCCATCGATTGTTGTTTAATCGGGACGCCACTGCTGTTTAGCGGCGCATAGTCTACACTACAACATAACGTTCGACCGGTGGCAAGTGATCGCCGCACATTCAACAAGCAACGGTGCAACGGTGAGGTGTGGTAGTGCGGTGCGGAGCATCGGTGGCGGTCAAGCAGTGAAGATGTCTAGAAACTGTTGCGCGTTCGGTATAGTCGTGTTCCTACATTAATTACTTTGCATACCCATTACTGTATAGAATCAAGTTCTTCTAACTGAACAGACAGATGTGCTGCTGGGGAGTTTGTTCCACTACTTCTTCTTCCCAGCTAAAGCACTTGGAAATGGTGAAGGGATGGGCGTTTTGGGGGACTGTCTTATGTAAACTTTAAGGTTCGCCGGTTGAGTAAATGACTTTTGAGTTTAATTCGGTTTTTCTATTGCGCAATAACCAACACTACCCACAGTATGCCCACAGTAGTTAAAATATGGCTGATGCTAACGAGAGAAACCTTCCGTTCTCCGACATATATATTGTTTTTTACACTTTTATTTTTTGCATTCTGGGTGTTAAAAGACAGAATAGAATTCAGAACACCACACTGCGTTCCACAACAGGCATACTGGATGTAGGAAAGAAGGCTGCCAGGCTCAAATGGGATTGGGCGGGTCACATCTTCCGCATGCACGATGACCGCTGGGTGAAAGTCTCCATAAAATGGGTGCCCGTAGATGGACGGCGCCGTCAAGGACAGTCCAGAAAAAGATGGCGAGATGACCTGGACGCGTACCGCGAGGGATGGTTTGAGGTAGCGCGAGAATAGAGTTCTTGGAAGAATTTGGGGGAGGCCTTTACCCAGCATTGGGACAGCATAGGCTAACATAAAAAAATATATATCTAAATATGTTGTTTGTTAACCTTTCTACGTCCTGACCGCAATAAGCACAGCTTAACCTGGCAGATCTATCAAATTGCGCAGAGTATAAATTCCTAGTTAAATAAAATTACTTCTTAACACCAGTACTGTATCGATACATAAACTTGAGCTCTCTGAGATTCCCCTGGGTTTTTCCTACCCCAAACCATTAATACACAATTAAAATATATAATGAAATTCCATTTCCTAGGAATTACCAGCCCAAAGTAGAACTAAGCAATTAAGGGTTAAAATTAACCTTGTCATTTCTGTCTCCCAAGTTCCGGTAAAACCCATACTGACCCAGTCAATTCGACCACAGAAGTGATTATTTTGGTATTTATGTGGTTTTTCTTATCGCCTGAAGACAAAACACAAATGAAAAACAAACTTTCTATAACCTTGCCGTGACCTTTCCTTATGTGAGACGGAAGTGTTCTCGGAAACGCAACAAACGAGTTATGAAGTAAGTAGTAAATTATCCCTGTTAATTATTTCTAAAAAAATTGTTCCTTTGTGAGGCCTATCCTTCCTGTTATTTTTCCTCTTTCATTTGAATGAGTTTCAAGAAGCTGTAACAACGTATTAGTATATTTGCACTTACTGACGTCACTGTTGGTTTTATTTTTAACTTTTAATTGGACTTTTAAATGTTCTTTATCTACCGATGACTTACAGAGAACTTGAGATGTTTGGAGTAGGGGAATTTTTAACCAAATAGGATCTAGGAAACCTGATGCGGTTTGTTAAATGAGGATTAAAAGTTAAAAGATAACGTATTAATGCATGACGTTCGGAGCAGTTTGTTTATAAAAGTAGATTAATTAGTCAGATGATATTGCACGACATCCAGGGCAAACAACTTTTAAACTAAGCGACTACCCGCTAAGGGCACTCCCTGTGAGGTACGGGCCTCTGTGAGGACGTCACTGGGGGAGGATAGCAAGAGGCAGGCTGGATCGAATTCAGATTATTGGGGACGAATTTAAAGCTACAGGGTCAGCGGCGCGGGCTGGTTCGGTCGGGGCCGGGGACGCGACGGTTGATGTCGGGATGTTGTATATACACAGTGCTTTTTTTTCATATCCTATAACTCTAGGGTTATATTCTATAAATAAAAATAATACAAAAAGGCGTAAATTATATTAGCTTAGCTTAGACTGGGGTCCAACCCCAACTTACTTTGGAAAAGGCAGATGATGATTATGATATTTCAAGAGAAACTTCTCTGAGATAATATGCAGACCGGTTTTCAGTTTCAACTACAATATTAACTTCAAACCACTGTTCAAACTCATCATCATCATCATCATCAGCCTATAGCAGTCCACTGCTGGACATAGACCTCTCAATTGCACGCCATTCAGCTCGATTCTCGGCAACTCTCATCCAGCTGCTACCAGCCACCCTGCGAAGATCATCCCTTCACCTATCTTGAGGACGTCCTACCTTACGTTTGCCGATTCACGGTCTCCACTCAAGAACACGTCTACCCCAACGGTCATCGGTTCTACGGCTAATATGGCCGGCCCATTGCCACTTCAGCTTGCTTATTCTGCGAGCTTTGTCGACAACTTTGGTTCTCTGCTGTTCTCTGTTCTCTCTTCAAACTCATATTTATCCATACTAATATTATAAATGTGAAAGTAACTCTGTCTGTCTGTATGTTACGTTTTCAACCCTAAACCGCTGAACCGATCGTCATGAAATTTTGCAGAGATATAGCCTGGGATATGGAGAAGGACATAGGCTACTTTTTTACGCGATAACCGACATGTTGATGTCGGTTATCGGGCGGAGCCGCGGGCAAAAGCTAGTTTATTTATATATACTTTATTATACACCACAAAAATATATAACATATACAATGAACGGCCCTATATTTATGCGATCTCTTCCAGGCAACCTTGGAATCAACAGTGATTTCTTTGGATATAAAATAGGGCTCAAGTTGGTGCAAATAACAAGTTTAGTATGCAATATACTAATAGATACACACTACACAGATATATATATATATCCTAAATATTAGATACATAAATTCATACATTGTAACACCACAACAAAAGCGTCGCAGCGATACAACTCCGGCGCTGGCTGATCTACCGTGCGCATCCTCTTCGTCCCGCCGCACACGGCGCCGTGTCCCTCGGCGTCTTTAAAAGCTCGAGCACTAGCCAGTTCAAGCTTCCCTCTGACTCAGCTGCCCTAAGCCGAGGTTCGTACCCCACAGGGCGTGCCCTTAGCGAGCAGCAGTCGTTTAGTTTATAGTTTTTACACCCTGGCTGGAGGCCTTAAAATCCGTTAGGAGCTTAAGGCACCACGGGATAGTCCGGTTAAAGAGTCCGAGGCCCTCGTGGATAACCACGAGGGCCTCGGCCTCAGTTTTTTTTTGTAAATGGCAACTCAGAGTATAAACTCTGAGTTGCCATTTACAAAAAAAAAAAAAACTGTTCAAGCAGTCAGCGTTCGGTATGGTTTGGGTGCACTACAGCTCATCGACTTAGGTCGGTCACCTTTACGCCCCCGCATCTTATCAGATACTGGCTAAGCAGAGTATATTACTTGCTGATTGTGTTGTCTTCGTAAGCGAAACCGTACAATCGACTTATAATATACGACGCTGTTAGGGATTTCACTTAGGATCTTTTCATTGGAAAATAGAAACCCTTAATATTTCTAAATAAACCTTTGTTATTGTTTTATCACGCGTTTAGTTCATCTCTTCACACATTACCCCCTTACAACATATTAATTATATAGGCAACGAAAATAAATGAAGCCCATAGATAATCAATTAATCACAGTTACTAGAACAAGATCACAACGACAAGTAATATTCCTTCACGAATCTTTTAAACACAAGCAACGATTGCGCGCGTTTTATTTGAACTGGCAATATCCACGACCTTCCATTCTACCTTCTCTTCTCATAACTGACAACCCTACATACAACGCTGGGCTGTTAATTACCTAGTTAGCGATTCTAATAAAAATCAATCAAAATCCGTTGACACGGTCTACCGACGCGGGCGCAGATAATATCTCTCACTTTCACTAGGCAAGTAAACAAGCGGAGACGTGCGTTGGATTGACGCGAACCCATTTTAATTTGTGCCCGCTTCCCGCTATTAAATACGCCGGCGGCGGACTGTAAGCTTATGCGCAGAAGTGTTTGAGAAATTGTGAAGAAGACAGATTTTAAATTTATCCGGTAATTAATAATAAATTTTAAAAAATTGGTTTTTAATTAATAAAACCGAAACGAAACGAAATATACGCGCGCCGACACACGAGAGGGTGAAACAGTGGCGCAAAGGGGGCATCACGGCATGATAGCGTCATGCCATTTGCCTTCACGACATACGAGTCGGTTTTATTGCCAAGACGCGCCAATAGATGTTTCACATCAAAAATACACCACTATATGTATTTTAAATGTTAAACGAAATAAAAAGAATATGTAAGAATCGTAGCCAGTGGCGTTCTGAAGTTTTTGCCCACCCCCATGTGTAAAAGGCGTGAGTTTATGTGAATGTTTAGAGCAGTTGATTACTTACAAATATTACAATAAATATGATTCATACTTCGCCTTATGGTCGTTAAGGATAGGCATTTTAAAGGCCTAATAAAATATTAATAGTTCCAGTGTCGGAACCGTACACATTTTACATAGCTGTGGAATGCAATAATTGGTCTATGTGTCAACAAATTGACATACTTAATTCTAATATTGTACATATTTCGTAATCTGATCTAAATTATTTTTTATGAAATATGGTTACTTTTCTCTACCTTAGCCAAAATAACAAGGCTAGTTGACATCTAATCAGTTGTCAAAATGTATACCTAGTTTTGATTTATTCGTTCTAATACTAATTTATCCAACCCTTTTGTCTCCGCCTGTACAGCAGCTGTCGATCGTCAGGGCACTCCCGTTAACAGTCCGCGCGTTGTCAGTAGGTCTTCGTAACTAAAGCTTCCTGCAGGCCGCTTGATATATTCCACTAAGCTGAGCTAGGGAAATGAACGCCTAACGAGATACCGAGCATTTTTTACACAGGATGAGAGAATTGGTTAGCTGTATCGTTGAATGTTTGACTGTTGCTTACATTGATGCGAAAAAAGTACAATTAACGCAATACTAATGATGTTAAAATACGATTTAAACTTGTGTTTGTGCTTGAATAAAGATGAAGAGATCCGCAGGAGCACCAAGGTAACCGACAAAGCTCGAAGAAATGCAGCAATGGGCAGCACATTGCTCGCAGAACAAATGGCCGATGGGGCCGAAAGATTCTGGAGTAGCGACCACGTACCGGCAGACGTAGCGTTGGAAGGCTTCCCACAAGATGGACCGATGACCTTGCGAAGGTTGCAGGTATCCACTGGATGCAGGAAGCACCAGAACCAGTCAAAGTGGTTGGAGGAGGCCTATGTCCAGCAGGAGACGTCTCTCGGCTGAAATGATGATGATGATGATCTTGAATAACACTAATGTTTGTTTTCTGTGAACGTTTTTTCTCAGCAGCAGTGACTAGGTCCTCAAGTAAGATAAACTCTAACGGAGGAACAAGGCCTCTTCCCATGCAGGCAGAATATTAACACGCAAACTCACTGGGTCTTGATAGATATTAGGTTACGTAAGCAAAAGGTGACAAGGAGAAGGCAAGGAGGCACCTCCTGACCTCTCATTTTACGAAATCCTATACATTGCGAGATCAGCTTATACTGGAAATACATACCTTGATTTGTAGCCGTGTGTACACGGACAGTCTCAAAATACCATTTCAGACACCAATCTACGTGGTACTCAAATGATCTGAACAAAATTATTCCCGGATTTTTAGGATTCCGTAACTCAAAAGGAAAAACGGAACCCTTATAGGATCACTCGTGACGTGTGTCTGTCTGTCTGTCCGTCTATCACAGCCAATTTGCTCCGAATGTAATGGACCGATTAAGTTGAAATTTGGTATACATATCAATTTGAGTGACCCAAACACGGACGTGAATCGTAAATAAATGAATTTAGAATATTGGGGTCAGTTTTGGGGGGCAAACAAGAAAATTTAAAAAAAAAGTTTTGCAAACTGTAGCGTGTGACATATCAAATGAAACGGCTCACTATGAGGATCTCAAATATATTTTTGTTTTATAATTTTAAAACAATTTTTTTTAAGCTATAAGTGAAAATAGACGAAAATTTACCATTACCCCCCCTTATCTCCAAAACTAGTGAACCAATTTTTTTTTTATTTTTTTTAATACAGATAATATTTTTATACTTATAGAATACAGGAAAATCTATAAGAAGTCTATGGTCTTAAAATAACATTGTAAATCTCTCGATATTTTGCGTACAAACTTACATTTGCAATAATAATAATAATAATTCCTTCATTTTCAGGCAACTAAGGCCCATAGATAAAATACACAAAATAATCTTTAAAATAATAAACTAATGCTTACTAAAAACATTTCTATAAAATCGAGTTACTACGTTGGGTCGGCGAGTCAAGGTCTCGTGTAGCCTTCTGCGAAAACGCGGTTTTTGTCCGCTTCCGGGAAAATTTATGCGGCTTACCCAAACCTTTCTTTGTTATTATTCGTCAAATCGTTGAGCTCCTTAAGTTCTGCACGATTACCGATAAATGCGTGCACTGACTGGACAGGTCCAATCAATCGGGGTGGAAAGAACTTTCTTCACAATCATGTCTTCACATGATCTGACCAAGAATATGTCTGGACTTTAAAAGAGACTGTGACGTCTGAGTTTGTTTCGGCTTTTCTTCTCAGAGTAGTCAGATACGAAAATGTTTGTACAAACACTTTTCTATTTTATTTCTGTAAGGTTATACCTTACGTCGTATACCTTACAGAAATAAAATAATTTATCATTAGTAGCGTTATTCAACCAATATTTTGAGAGTGGAGATTGCAAATCCCCAATACTCTCCGTTTCATACCGAGGTATGTGATATCAGTTTTTTAACTAATGGACGTTTTGGGGTCAGAAAAGGCTTTTTAATGTTTTGTACCGTATTCGCTATAACCTACGGTACTTGGCATTTCACAATAACTGCATAAGTAACATCAATTTAAGTAGAAAGTCCGATGGCTCGTTTGTAGTGTAACATGAAACCGGCGAATCATCAATGTTTATACCGGGCTAATGTCAAACATACCCGCGGGCGTCGCAAGCCTTTGATTCCTCTACAATGGCCTAACTTGATACTTGTTACATGTTTCAAGTACATCTTAATTTTAACACCGTCGCACTTTTATTACCGTATCCGTATCCGTAAAAAAACTGCCTCTCTCCTGAGCAGAATAAGAGGCAGTCACAATAGTATCCTGAAGGCTATGGCGGCAGATACTTCCTCCGCCATAATAACGCAATTTGTGCGAAGACTTGTGCCATGGTTTCTGGGTGTCTAGTAGTTGAGAGGTCTTCACATCCATTCGTCTTAGTTGTCCGAAATAAAATGATTTTATTTATTATTATTACAGTAGATAGTAGGTACACAAGTGCTTGGAATAAGGAGTTGGAAAGGATTGGCCTGGACTTGCTAGACGGACGGCATCATTTTAAATTTTCAGACAAGCGTTGGATGCAAACAGCTCCACGTTTGAAACTTTCAACTATATTTGCAGGTAATGGTGTTGACATTGTGATGATGAATAAATTAATTAATGTGACTTCTCCCTAATTATTGCAGTTTTCTTGGAGTCTTGGTTCCCCAAGTCAAAAATGTGTTAAATCTTTTTACGTCACACCTGGCCATAATGTGAGTTTTATCGCACGCTTCGCGTCCAGTGAAACTCGCATTGTGGCCAGGTGAAGACGTAAAATTGTGTACTCACCACGTGCAGTAACAAATACCTGCGATTTCGGGCTTTCTTTCTTTTACAGCCCTTGGTAAGTAATGTACTATTACAGAACTTAAATATCTATAGGAATTGTTAAGAAATGTCAAGTAAATACTCTTATATGTTTTTATTCAGACAAAATAAAAAACCACAGACTTCAAAGTTACGTACGGATTACGTATCTTGTGGGAAAGTGTTTTTAATTTTATTGTCATACTCTAACAACCCCATTACTCCTAAATAAGTCTATTGTAGAATACTTCAGTGATGCAGCCGGAGCGATGTGGCCGATGCGCTTGCACATTACCACGGCAACGCGCCCGGAGCGAGGCGATACGGCGCGGGCGCAGCGAGCCGCGCGGACACTTGCGGCCGACTTAATTATCAGTGCCCCTAGACCCGTTGCGTCAGACTGATAACTGACGTTGTTACTTGGTTACGAAATACTGGATTAAGTTAGAAGCGAAGAGGTAGAAGAGGTAATAGGGAGTTTGGACTACCTCAAAATTCAAAATTCTCTTGCCCTTATGTAACATGTCATCCATACTTCTCTATTATTGGTCATCTCAGTACTGTGTCAGTACTACCTAGTATGCATATATAGACGAAGGAGTAGGTACAGACTTGAAGACGGCTAAGTTCCATAAACTAAGTTTAAATAAAACCGGCCAAGTGCGTGTCGGACTACGCACAATGAAGGGTTCCGTAGTTGGGATGAATTTATCCCAAGAACAAACTTAACATGTTCTACAAAATGTATCGGAGAACATGTTTTTCAACTGTAAATGTAAGTTGGTCGATTATTACTCGGTAACTTGTAAAGCTTACTTAGCTGTGATAGTTTTCCTTTTAACTTCGTTATATACTACTGCTGTGAATTTTTTCACATATCCTAATACTACCATTTAGCTGTCAGGGAGGGGACACTTGACTCTAACAAAAATTTTCACTTTAAAGCTTAATATTACGAAACACAGATCCCTAAACCTTAAAATGGTTATCACACACCCTCAATATTTTTGAACGATCTATCCAAAAATACCCCCACCACAAAAAACATCATCCCCACTTTACGTGTAGGGGAGGTAGCCAATAAAAGAACAAGATTTTATTTTACCACTCCTATTAATATGTATAGGTACTAATACTAAATTACAGCTTTCTGGTACTAATAGTCTTTTGAGGAGCTCGTGGCTAAAGTAATAACAGCCGCACGGGTCGATCCGTCAGGTTAAGCTACGCTTGCCGGGACTGGTCCGTGGATGGGTGACCATCTTTACATACCGAGACTCCTCCGTGCCTCGGAAAGCACGTTAAGCCGTTGGTCCCGGCTGTCATTCGTGGATCTTTGACAGTCGTTACGGGTCGTCAGAAGCCCAAAAGTCTGACAGCCAGTCTTACCAAGGGGTATCGTGTTACCCAGTTACTGGGTTGTGTAGGTCAGATAGGCAGTCGCTCCATGTAAAATACTGGTATTGAGCTGCATCCGGTTAGCCTGGAAGCCGACCCCAACATAGTTGGGAAAAGGCTAGGCAGATTGATTTTGGTACTAATAGTCTCTGAGGTAAGCCGCGGTCAGACAGACATACAGACGGACATGGCGTAACTATAAGGGTTCCTTGTTGACTACAGAACCCTAAAAATGTGGTGGAAAGATAAAGAAAAAAATACATTGAAAAGATCAGATGATGGTAATAAAGTTTGGCACAAATAAAATTATTATCCTATCCTATATTATACCTTCAATAGCGTACCGAGTGGTGCCGGACGTAAAGAGTGGCACCACCCCATTTCCTCACGTGGGTGTCGTACAAGGCGACTAAGAGACTTAGTAGAGAATGGGCAGCAGAGTTCTCTATGCATTTTTAACACCATACTGCGATCTTCAACCCGCCTGCCAAGCGTGGCGATTATGGCAAACCCCCTCGATTGGGGGAGGCTTATCTCCAGCAGTGGACGTCTTTCGGCTGAAATGAATAGCCTATCCTATCTTATAAAGCAACAAATTTAGGCGAGTTCCACCTAAAGGACATCGTCGGAAATGGCCCCAGGACCAACAAACATCTGACCTGCATAATGATTATAAATATATTTTATTAGACTAATTGCGAATATCTGTATGAAACGGACATGTTGCGTTCCATAATGAACAATTAAAAGAGCGACTATTGACATCACATAAAATATACCGCCACCTTTGACAATTAGATTAGACATGACAATTAATGATGTCTAATCTTTCAATAACATGACTAACATACATGAGGTAATATGACTTCCTACCTAAATATAAATAAATAAAATCAAAAAACATTAGGATAAAGTCGTTTGCATTGAAGTTAAATAAATAAGTACTTATTTACCTACCTACCCATTTTAATACAAAAACTAGAATATTTACCAAATACCTAATAGGTAGTTAGGTAAGTACTTAAATGGTTTTCTGATTCTCTTAGCTTAATTAACCACATACAGGCAATAGAAATAACAGTGACATGCATTTATTAGCATGTATTTCGAAGTATTGAAAGGATTGTTTCTTACTAAATATAACCTCAAAATCTTTGTTTTCTTTCGAAATAAATTATTTCTGCAAGTTGTCCGTCATTAAACTTTGTCTTCATGGGCATATACTTGTAACTTAGAACACGCAAAGTAATTTTCCTTTGCTGTTGGTTCTGGGGCGAACGATGTATGGATGCAGAACAATCTCCTTTGTAAATGAATGATGAAATTAGGGTGTTAAACTATGTTCAAAATGCAATGGTTGAAGTGAATGTTATCAGGTCCCGTAAAAAATGTGCGTACAAACAATATCAAGGGGACAAACTTGGTAGGTAACAGGACAAAGGCTCGACAATGCCCACACAAATCAAACAGGATTCCTAATACATTATCGACCAAGTTGTTGTGTACACCAAGCATTTGCATGGCTCGGACCGCGAGACTTGCGTGTCCCGCCCACTCCGTGCGGTGCAATACTGTGCAATCTTACTACGTATCGGCATCACATTAAACGTTGTAAAGGCAGCACAATGCGGATTTCTCCACGAACTTATAAAAAGTTATGTGTAAGGTTTTGTTGAGTGCGCTGTGACATGCGAAGACCATTGCCGCAATGTCTGTTACAATTGCTGCTTGTTAATTAGTTTGCGAGGTATTCTGACAGAATGGATCGGTTTTACCTGTCTACTAATTACAGTGTTTTTTTGTGACAAATTGGTACAATCTGCTGCTTTATCCTCCGCAACTGACAAACAAAAACAATCTTCTCAGTGGCTTCGTCAATTTAATCTTGCAAATTCTTAGGTCTTGGTGTTTAACGGTTTCAAAATGACCTAATTGTTGTATCTACGCAGCTAATTAGTGCAATACAAGTGCGTTGACATTCTCGGCTCGTGATCGGTCGATGGGTAAGTCGATCGCATCGTCGGCGACACCCGACACCGTCGGATCGCCTGTCGACGACGATACTGCACCGGGCCTTGAGATCGCGCTTACGGAATAAGCGTCTCATGCATATCGGGTTCAGCTCGAATACTTTGGAAATATGAGCGTGCACTTATTTGTGGCCTGGAGTGTACAGTTTGTTTTAGGGTTTTAATGGGTTCATTATGTTCTAAGTGAAGTTTCAATCAAATTCAGGTACCATATGCCATGTCCTACATGTATAGGTATACTTTGATTTGACAGGAAGAATTCAGTTTATCGGTGTATTCCCGCCGTTCCCACCGCCCCCCCATTAATGGTATGCATATTATATTTCACATAAAATGGCGAAAAAAAAGTTCAATTTTCTTTTAAGTACTGATTTTTTTATTATTATTTCAAAAATCAGTACTTAAAAGAAAATGGAACCTTTAGTTTCGCCATATTAATAATAATAATATTTTATTTTGACGTAAAAGTACACCTAAGTACAGAGTGACACTTAATTATACATGGGAATAGCCTTAATATTATGTGAATTAACATTAATAGCGGGCGCCAATATACGGGCGGTGGAGACAACGGAAATACATCAGTTTTTCCACTCAAGGAGGCTCTTTATATCCACCAAACAGTGAGACTTTTTTAAGTTTTTTTTTTTTTAAATTAAGGTTTACTCTAGATGTTTCTTAAGCTTCCGGCTGTCGACAATCAACTCTTCAGTTTCGAACATATCTGTTATTATTCAATTCCATTGAACTCAATTATAATTGAAGAAGTGAAACGAAGAAGGGTCCAATCGACAACTTTTAATAATAGCTTTTTTTTTGTATTAAAGTGTTTGGTTTATGCTTCTATGTTACGATCACATAGAAGCATAAACCAAAAAAACGTTTATAATAACGGCCCATTTTTACATACTTTATCATAGACAAATACGACATTATTTTGATTATTTGGTGAATCGAAGACAAGCCCATTATTTTTTCAATTGTTTTTTTTTTTTTAACGATGTCAAAAATATTATATATTCTGTGTAAGCACACAGAATCTAACTAAGGCAAAGGCAATACATTTTTATAATAACCTGTATGCTGGGCCCACTAATAATTATTTCAGTGATGAGGAATAACTGGAAGGCAGGAATGTGGATTGTATCCACTAGAAGAAAGGCCCATTATTTGATTTAATTTTATTTTTTTATTATATTTAATTAACATGTAACATTAATTTCCATAAACATGTTTTCGTGTAAAGCATACTTTTCAAAATAAGATAATATTTTATTCATAATTTTGAATCATTTCTAAAATAGGTAAACAGTTTATTGTCTCTCAAGTAAAAATTTTTTTTCTGAAACAGGGCACCCTTCGTTTCTCCTCTTCAATTCATCAATCAATCGTGACATTCTTTTGTTTATTCTTTGAGAATGCTTCAAACTGTGAAGAGCTTTTCATTAAATTCTACTTTATGTGTTGGGTATACATTTTGGATGCCTGCGGGCAGGATGTGATGAACACAGCCCAAAATGGTTTGCAAGACACGCCCTTAATTCAGAAACACGTTAACACCTTGTTTTAAAGATTGCTTCAAATTATCGATTCACACCAAAATGTTTTTGGTATTTTTTGGTAGGTAGGTAGGTACGTACTTGCAAAACTGAATTCCCAACATCTGTAGTAATTTACAACTACTTTTCAACCTGGCATTCTAGTTAGGCTATTACTTAGGCTATTACAGTCATAACCAGGGATGGGCAAACTACGGCCCACGAGCCAACTCCAGCCCGCAAAAGGTTTTAATCCGGCCCACCAACTTCATTTTGACTTATGAGTGTATTGCTAGGGTTTTAACCCGGCCCGTCAACTACATTTTGACTTATGAGTGTATTGCTAGGCTTTTAACCCGGCCCGTCAACTACATTTTGACTTATGAGTGTATTGCTAGGGTTTTAACCCGGCCCGCCAACTACATTTTGACTTATGAGTGTATTGCTAGGGTTTTAACCCGGCCCGCCAACTACATTTTGATTAATGAGTGTATTGCTAGGGTTTTAACCCGGCCCGCCAACTACATTTTGGCTTATGAGTGTATTGCTAGGGTTTTAATCCGGCCCACCAACTACGAGTACATATTGACCTAAGAGTGTATTGCTCTCAGAATTATGTTCTGCTGTTCGTGTAGGTTCGGCCATTGTGAACTTTATTAACTAAACATAAAACCACATTCAAATTACTGTATGATTAAAATTGCGCTGTTGCGCTTCTCTATTATTTTCACGATGTACGGTAGCATTTGAGCTTTCGAAGATATTTACGATAAATTGCAACTTAAAACTAAATGCATTTTTTTTTTATTCTATACCCCTGAATTCCCTACGCATTTCTGCCCCTGAAGAAAAAATTTGCCCACCCCTGGCCTAAAATGTCATTAAGAAATATAACATAATCACGCCTGTTTTCCCTGATGGGTAAGACAGAGGTGTACCTATAGTACACCGACACGTTACTGTTACTGTTAGCCTGTATCATACCACTGCTGGGCAAAGGCCTCTCCCCAAGACTTCCAGTGCTAATGTGGTCCACTGACCGTTTCTCTTGTTCAGCTCGTCCCGCCATCTTCTACGGGGTCTGAGAAATAAAATTCACAGCTACCATCACGTTTAGAATACTAGGTGGTGATCAGCAGTCAGAACATTTGTTGTCGTACTAACACAGTTCCTCCAGCGGTAACCTATCATGCAGCTGCAGTTGCAGAATACTAGCTCTGATCTATACTCATCAAAATGTATCTGTAAATCTATACTAATATTAATATACAAAATACTTATAATATTATAAATGTGAAAATCACTCTGTCTGTCTGTTACGTTTTACGCCTAAACCACTGAATCGATTGACATGAAATTTAGCAGAGATTGGAGAATGGAGGAGAACATAGGCTACTTTTTTACGCGATAACCGACATCCACGCGGGCGAAACTGTGGGCTAGTTAAGCTAGTTATTTTATAAAATAAAAATTGAAATAGGCCACAAAAGAAGTGTATTATTTCAAATTGACCTCACATAAGGAAATATACTTTGTGCTGATATACTATAATTAACTTACATTATCATACGTTATTGTTAGTGTGGGAGGCTTAAGAGGTTAGTGAGCCATTATATCAGGGGTATTAGCAGTCTAATATGTACGGTCGACTGCAAAAATCCATGGACAGTACAGAAACAAAATCGTGTGAAGCGAAAAGCGAAAGCTAGTTCTATTTTCGAAAATTTGAACTCATTCGTTCACTGGAAAATAGACACTAAGGTATCCATGCAATTTTGCAGGTGAGTGTACATATTCTACAACATACCGCAGAATCCGGTTGTTGATTAGCTGATACTGATTTTCCTAGAGATTCTGAAGGTCGGACAAGTTTGCATAGGATAGGGGATCATCGTCATTTCTACTGATGGTAAGCGATAATGTGGTCAACGAATGCTTGCCTAGAACTATCCTAATCACTCTCGACTTAAAGACACCCAGACGGTTATAGATATCAGGAAACACAGATGTCAATCAATTCAACATGAAAGGATTTTGTTAATTTGTAACGGGATCTTTACATTTCATGACGGAATAAAATTCGATGGAAATGTAGATAACATTCACAACACAAGACCTTCTGAAAGCGAGGACTTAAAATGAACATGGACAAGAGAAAGGTCATGTCAAATGCCCATGTAACACCCACTCTCATGAAGATCGGAGACGCTACACTCGGAAGTTGTGGACGAGTATGTTTACCTAGGGCATACTTTCCAGTTAGGTAGGTCCAACTTCGAGGAAGAAGTCAATCGTCGAATTCGACTCGGCTGGGCAGCGCTCAGGAAGCTACGCAATATCTTCTTGTCCCCATGCCGCAGTCTCTCAAGACGAAAGTCTTTGACCCAGTGCGTCTTACCAGTGATGACCTATGGCACTGAACCGTGGGCGCTCACAATGGGCCGAAGAATTGTCAAACTTAAGTGGCAGTGGGCAGGGCACATTTCTCGCAGAACAGATGGCCGAAGGGGTCGAAAGGTTTTGGAGGGGTGACCGTTTGCCGGAAGATGAAGCGTTGTAAGGCCTCCCATAAGATAGACCGATGACCTTGTGGAAGCCGCAGGAATCCGCTGGATTTGGGAAGTACAAAACTGGTCGGTGGTGCTTAGAGGAGGCCTTTATCCAGCAGTGGACGTCTCTCGGCTGAAATATTGAATGATGATTCACAATTCATGAATATTTAAAGGTCTATGAAGATTTTAGGTGGGGCGGCGAAAATTATACTTAAAACCCAATAGAACATGACCAACTATTAGTCTTAACTCAACTGAAATGTAGCTGTGTCAAAGGATGATAATTCATACTCCTTGGATCAATCACTTTTCATCGTTCTGTGAAGAATAAATTGCAAAACGCTTTTCTTAAAGATTAACCATTTAGGATACAAATTTTCTTTAATAATTTTCAATATCTTAATATAATTTTTCAATAATTTTTCCTGTGTTTTACTTTCGAAAGTATTGATGTAGTAGTGATTTGACTGTTAAGAAATGTGTGAGTAGCTCAAATATTACAAATGTGATGAAACAAGGAACACCATACATCATACATTGTATGGTGTTCCAAATATGCCAATGCAATATTCGTACTATCATTGCAACAAAACATGCGTGGGCGCATGGGAAGGAATTCCGGCTGTTGACATCAGTCTGGTTTACTAGTTCTTTTAAAGTTCCCATGTCTTAATAAACTGTATTGATTGATATGTATGGGAGTTATTTCCCATTGTGATCTGTCATATAGAGTGAGTAAATAATCTTTACAAGCAAGCTTTTTTGGAAAAGTGTTAATTTTGTTTGCAGTGACTTCGATTGATTGTACATTGTTCCTTTGCGATTTACTCATGGGAGTAAGCAGAGTCTATAGTAGGCTACGTACTACGATCCTTGCCTACACCAAGAATTTTATTGTAGTAATTGGTAAGTACTTGTCTTCTCGGGGCAATCGGTCCGGAAATAGTCTAAATCATCACACCAGCATTTCAACTCGGTACTTCCTACCTCGATGACGGTGCTTATTTGAGTAAATTTCTTTAATGCTGTGTATACCAGATTTTTTTAAACAATATTTTGAGTTTTATGCAAAAATATATGCGACTGGACAAGAACATTCTTAATTAATAAAATAAGTTTTAAATATTTCAGTACAAGTGTAATAACGTACGTATGTGTATGTATATATGTGTGTGTATTGTGTGTATTATGTATGTGTATATTGTATGTGTTATATATTTTATCGTGTGTAGTGTAGTTAATAATTTGTTTTAAAAAATCAGTCGTTAAATGAAATTGTTTATTCTTTAAATAGGATACTGGAATCACTATTACACTTCAATTTAAAAAAACCGGGCATGTGCAAGACCACGCACAATGAGGAGTTCCGAAGTTGGGATGTATTTATCCCAAGAACAAATATTACATTATAGTTGAAAAACATGTTCTCCCACACATTGCAACTGCAAATGTAAGTTTATACGCACAATATTGGGATATTTACCATGTTATTTTAAGAGCAGCCAACCCGTCATACTTTTCATACAAACGCTCGTACGTGATTATGGCGCTGTAACATATCTTTCAATGATAATTTTGAACTCATTGGTATCATCTAGGTTTCTATGAAAGCAAAAAATTAATATTTGGAGAAACAAATTCAGTATAAGCCTCCAAAAATCAGCTTTTTTGCACAAATTTTACATGAACTTTGGCCGTTCATAATGTACTCATAAATTGTAAAAATAAAGAAAACATCTTCATAGAAACCTCGCACATATAATGGAAATTCTAAATGAAACACATGTATTTCACAAACTTGTAGGGCTTTCTCAAAAACACACATTTCCTGGAACTAGTTTTATGAAATTTTGGCACACAATTTTTCGTTCAATTTTATCGTGTTCTCACTTGCCTGTTAGCATTAACATAGAGCTGGATGAAACAACAAGCTTTTCAACCATGCTCGCGTCGACGATAACCGGACCGGGAAAGGCCCTCTTAAGATCATAGACTTCTTATAGGTTTTCCTGTAATCTATAAGTACAGAACCATTTTCTGTATTAGCAAAAAATAAACTTGGAAAGCCTACTTAGCTGTGATAATTTTCCTTTTAATTTCGTTATATAATATACTAGCAGCCCGTCCCGGCTTCGCACGGGGTAGACAATTATTTATTTTTTGGAATTTCTACACCCTCGGTTACATTGTTCAAATTTTACCAAGGATCCCTAATTTTTTTCAAAATGAAATGTAGCCTATGTCAAATTGGAAGAATGTAGCATTCTATTGGTGAAAGAATTTTTTAAATCGGCCCAGTACTTTTTGAGCCTATTCATTACAAACATACAAACATACAAAAATAGGTACAAATCTTTCCTCTTTATAATATTAGTGTAGACTACTATTGTGAATTTTTTCACCTATTTTATTTATTTTATTTTATTATATTCGGGAAACTTACAGCTAACATAAACAGTGTTCTATAGCATGCATTTGAAGGCCATTTACAAGTTTTCACTGATAAACAAAACTAACAAAAAAACTAACCGTTTAGCTGGTAGGGGGGGACACACTACTCTAGCAAAAATTTGCATTTTAATGCCTAATATTTCAGAAACGGATCCCTTAATCAAAAAAAATTTTTCACAAACCCGCAATATTTTTGAAAGACTCATCCAACAATACCCCACAGCATAGGATAGGCGAAAAAAAAAAACATCCCTACTTTACATGTACAGGAGGTACCTAAATAACTATTTTTTTCATGATTTTATTTTACCACTTTGTCGGCGTGATTAATTAATTAATCTTTCACCCTAAAGTGAACCCAAAATAAATAATTCAATGATTTATGGTATAGATTCGTATTTGGGTCACAAATTCATATGAATACCAAATTTAAAATTAATCGGTCCAGTAGAGTCGGAGCAAATCGGCTGTGATGGACAGACAGACAAACAGACGAGTGATCCTTTAAGGGTTCGGTTTTTTTATTTGCACATACAGAACCCAAAAAATATTAAAAAATAAGCTAGATGGAGTTGACATTTCCTATCTGACTACCCCTGAGAAGAAATACCGAAACAAACCCTGAGAAAACACTTCTACACCATTCAAATACCTCTATAATCCTCAAAGGGATTACTTATACTGTTTATTCGACGTCCGCCACAATAAAATACTATAACATTAAGAAATAATAGTGATATTTATGTAGATATATGTAATTACTAATTACATATAAGGCAAAGAGGCTCAATCGAAGACACACGTATATTTGAATAAACATTAAGTTATTTTGAATTGCTAATTAACTATAACTACCTGTGTATGGGTGGGTAGTATGAAATACGAAAAATAACTAGACGAGTTGGTGGTTAATAGGAAAACTGGTATGACTTACAAACTGTAAACGTTTTATTGTTCCAAAATATGGAACTTCGACACTTTGAGAAAAATTGTTGTAGTTGGGTCATTATCAGGGCTTAACTAACATGGAATATCAAATCTAGAGTACTACTAATATGTTTTAAATTAACTCTAGATTTGATATTTCATGTTAGTTAGGACTAAATGTAAAAAAAAAAAAATGCCACCGAAGTCAACCAAATAATGAGTGTCAAATAATAACCCAGTTGTCTTGATATACGTAACTTAAGAGCGCTATCTCGGGTCACGGGCGCTAGTGGACCCATATACACTTAATATCAGTTCAAATCAAATATAAACGTTTCCGTACACAAAATTCTTCCTAATGTGTATGTATTGATGTAGCTTTAGATTATTATCATCATTATAAAAGTATTAATATTATGTACACTATCAATTATTATTATTATTTTTTTTTTTGTAAAATCTTAATGAACGGCTCACCAGCACACAGATAAAACCTTAGAGGTTTTCGTTGTGTGGCTAAAACAATTGTAAAACCGCTAAGTTTTTTAGATTTTTTTTTTTTTTTTTAAATTGACAATCAAACAGAAAAAAAATTCTATGGGTAATGGGTAGGTTGCGCGGACGCTCCAACCGCATCCTAAAAACATTATTAGACAAGGTGGACAGTCCCTTCATAAGGCACTGGGTACGGAGGCACGTGCCAACGTGTGTTGGGCCACGTAATTTTTAGTTTTTTGTAAGTGTTACTAACATAGTTTTAAGTCATTGTTACTAATACCATATGGATTGTATGTATTTGTATGTGTATAAAGTCTGAAATAAATAAATAATAATAATATAAATAATTCTGTATCGAATTATGTAAGAGTGAATTATGTAAAAAATGTAGTTGACTCTTTCTACTTTTCTGCTGTCGTATTGTGTCTACACGGAACGTCATTTTTGTAAGCTCTTCCGTCGTCAAAACGGTGCTCGTGCCTGCTAGAACCATTCTTCGGATACTGTCCTAACTTTTTAAGTAATTGCTAACCTAATGAGCCTATATAACAAAAGTGTTAAATATGCTATGTATTTTACATGTATCATGTATTTATGTGCGTTTGATATTTGCATGCAGTTTCCTTATCCAGTCCAATGTAGACCACATTCAGAATCTTCTCTCATATACTGACAAGGATTAATGAATATGAATGCTGTAATTGGCAAACGACGCGGAAGGTGCTGACTGATGGTTCAACGATAAGGCGTATGTTGCTGATATGGGCATGTTGTTGTGTATAACCTAGTCTACTTGTGTTAAGGATATATACAATTTTGTAAGAAGAATCACGTAATAAGCGTTGGTTCACGCACACAATCAAAACTGACTAAGTTTTTAAAGTCGAAGATTGTTTAGATTTATTATGTTTTAAAGAATCACATCTGCCTTTGCTAACATAATATTTCAATTCTTACTCTTTAATCTTTATCAACATGATAAAAAATACGTGTAAAAAATCACTAACATACTTTCAGAATGCACATTTAAAATGAAATTAGGTATTTAAAATAACCCGGGGCAACATTCTACCGTTTCCATCCACTACAAAATGTACTTACATAATCCTATATAACTATGTACACAACGACTAAATGTAGGCTCGCTAGGCATACCTAAGCAGGCCCTAATGTAGGACATATCCTACACCAGGTCCTAGGGGCTATCAATAGGTATTGCGGACACAAATTCAGCTAAAGTCCTCTTAGTAGGCATCAGTCTTGTTTACGCCTACGTCGGGCGTTAGATATTCAGTTTTATTGATAAAGCTGAGGCCCGTTGCGGAGTTTGTGAAAATACACGGGGTTTGGTTTGAGTTGACTAGAGTTTCGAATATTACATACAGGAAAAGTATTTAATCAGTACGCAAATTTTGACAAATTAAACTTAAACGTGTTTTAATATACACCTATTTCTTATTTTGATATGTCTTAGTACAAAAAAATGAAGTTATCGTTAACGAAAGATGTTTATTTTGAAACTGGTATAATGGATACTCGTCGTACTACGTCGGCGCGGTCAGTGAAGCGGAACGCAGTAGTAGGTACCTATCAGCTGTGCGCTCGCCCATTGATATTATTACGAATAGATGGTATCCATATTTTGCTGATTTCAAGGGGACCAAAAAAAGTATTGAACAAATAATAGAAATGTGTTCTATTACTGATACTGAACCACCAAAAAAAAATTGGACACTGGTTAAAACTTATCCTGTATACATGAGCCGAGGTCTATTATAATCATCCAATAATTAATGATTAAGCCTTAAACATGACCATCCTGTTCTTGTTACTTGGGGTCGACGCAACACGTTTTCTCTTTCCATTCTCCCCTGTCAACCGTCACGCAATCACTCCCTTCTCTTTCATAATTATCATTCCTCACACAATCCATCAATCTTTTCTTTGGCCTTCCTCTCCCTCTTCATCCATAAAAAATTATATTCATCACTCTTTTAGTCACATGCGTTTTCTCCCTCCTCATCACATGATTGAATGATGATTGCCTGAAACATTTGTAGGTAAAAATCTTTCTGAAGGAGACATGATCTGTGAAATAGATGAGTGAAATAATGGTAACTTTTGTGAATTTTCTTTGTTGGATTACAGTTTAAGGCGACGATAACCGACTTTTAATGATTTTATACTGAAGACCACGTCTAAACGAATAGTGTTCATGATTTGGAAAAAATATATGTTAAATTTGAGCATTTTCTTAATATATGAATATTTTCACCGTGTGTTTTTGGTACCGTGTGATGCCGGACGTAAAGAATAGCACCACCTCATTTCCTCCCGTGGGTGTCGTAAAAGGCGACTAAGGGACTTACTAGGGAATGGGCAGCAGTGTTCTCTATGTATTTTAACAGCATACTGTGATCGCCAACCCGCCTGCCAAGCGTGGCGATTATGGCAAACCCCCCGAATTGGGGGAGGCCTATGTTCAGCAGTGGACGTCTTTCGGCTGAAATGATGATGATGATGATGAATATTTTAGATTATATTTATATAATATAGTGAAATATAATATAATTTATAAAATTATGTCTAACGCGGATAAAAAACTGAGAATCACACAAAATCTATCAAGCGTATTTTTCTGAAACCTTTTTCTTTTTAAAGATAATTTAATTATTGATCTTATAGTATACGTGTTTTATTAATATACCTTTTGTTTTATGTGTAATAAATTAATAATGCGTCTTATTTGGGACAGCACTCCTGGATGGGCGAGTCCTATTTACTGGCTGGACGTAAGACACGTTGCGTGAGCTCAGTACAGAACACGCAAGCTAACCACTCAAGGTCACTGGCATATATCTGCGTCTTAAGAATGAGGACTAAGTATATTGATAACATAGTACACAGTTACTGCTAATTATGTGGTGTACTTATTGAAGATTTTTTTATTCTATAGTACCTACAAACTTAAGTTATTTATAGGGAGCTTAGATATTACAATACTTGTAAAGCGTTCCAGAGATAAAGGGAACTAAACTCAATAACCAAGTCAAGGTTAAGCTAAAATAAGAATAAAATATTTCCAAAAAAAAAATTAACAACCGACTTCCAAAAAAAAAACACTGCAAAGTGAAAAAGTGTCTCTGGATCTGTATTTCAGTTATTGACTTTGTAGTGTGTTATTTTTTTTTTCCCTGTAATAACGTTTTCATATTGTTCACTATTTAGCTACGGTGCCTACCCCACACCAATTCTTATACCACTACTTGCTATGTAAACAACAGAGACAGGAAATATTATAACACCATAAAGATACACAAAATGGGTTAAATAAGTATTATCGAAGCTTACCTTAGCTTAGCTTGCCTTTGCTTAGCTTAGGATTTTTAAGTGAAAAAAAATTTGAAACTTAAGACTGTTAATATTGTTTTAAAATAAGAATTATGTTAGGTTTTGTAGTGTGTTTTGTTCAGTTTGTTAATGTTTAGATTAGTTTAGTGGATTAATTCCTCCGTAATGTTTGCATGCCTACTGGTAAAATATGGCAGAACTTATTCCCTATATCACCATGTACTGTACCCATATTTGCAAAAATATCTTATCTTATCTTATCTTATCTTACTAAAAACTACCCGAGCAAAGAAGTCGATTAAAAATGCATGCTTGAACTACATGCGTGACAAAATATCACACCTTGTGTTTCCATCCAAAAATCCATAACCAAAACACAAAATATTCCTCTATCTTTTTCCTACTCCCTACTTATCCTTACTTAAGTAATATTTAATCCGACAAATGCCTCAATAACAAAATTAACAAACATCTGAATGGAAACTGAATCCACATTAAGTTTTGAGCAAATATTATAAATTATACTAAGCGTTCAGATATCGGAATTTACGGTGTTCGGATTGCTTTTAGCATTCATAAGTAAGACATAGATTTTGACGTCCATTCTGAATACACTTTCTGTATATTAAGTGACAGTATGAAATGTTGGGATAAGGAAAGCTGGAAATAGTATTTAAATAATATTATTTTATTCAAGAATTTCTTTTAAGGAATGAAATTATCCGGAAAAGAACCGGAGTTACCGACATAGCTTGCAGAGGAAGCAAGCTAAAGTCGCAGTGGGCTGGCCATGTTTGTCGAAGGACCGATGGCCGGTGGAGTAGATGAGTCCCGGAGTGGAGACCGCGTATTGGCAAGCGTAGTGTGGGACCCCAGCTAAGTGGACCGACGACCTTAAAAAGGTGGCTGGGACTAGGGTTACCAACCCTACTATATAATATAGTATCCTGCTATATTAAAGGCCTAAATACTATATATCTAAAGAAAAATATAGTAGGCGAAACTACTATATTTTTCTTTCAATACAAAATGACGAAGTGATCGCAATGAGGCCAGTATTAATCTCATAAAAGCTGAAGTATTTTATAACCTTAATTTAGAGTGTAAATTTAGTAACGAGACATTATAAATAAAGATGCTGTTAATAAAGGTTCATAGTAGTTTTTTTTTTTTTAAACATATCTTCTATATTTTTTTCGCCATCTACTATATTTTTACAGGCAATGGTTTCGAAAACACTATATTTGAAATAAAAAAAGTTGGCAACCCTAGCTGAGACAGACTGGACGCGGAAGGCGGAGGACAGGGTGTGGCTCAGCCTGGGAGAGGCCTATCTCCAGCTGTGGACTGCGATAGGCCGAGTTGATTTTATTCAAAAAGAGGCTGTTATAGCGCGACTGCAGTGAGACTCTATAACGCAAAGAAAACTAAAGCTAAAACCTTTTTATTAGAAGAGGGATTTTATAATGGAAGTAAACTTTTTTTTTCCGCCTTTTTATGTGAATTACCATTTAGGGGACACAGGCGATGGGGACAGCGGGAATACACCTTTATAATGACACCAACATATCAATACTTAATCTTCTTAGGTCATCAAATTAAAACTAGGCACCTTAGTATAAAGTTTATTTGGAACAAATTATGTTTTTATCATCATCATCATTTCAGCCGAAAGACGTCCACTGCTGGACATAGGCCTCCCCCAAGCACCACCACCTCGACTGGTTCTGTGCTTCCCGCATCCAGCGGATTCCTGCGGCTTTCATAAGGTCATCGGTCCACCTTCCAACACTACGTCTTCCGGTACGCGGTCGCCACTCCAGAACCTTTCGACCCCAACGGCCATCAGTTCTGCGCGCAATGTGCCCTGCCCATTGCCACTTAAGTTTGGCAATTATGTTTTACTTTAATCGAACTACAATTAAAAATTCTCTCTCTCTCTCATATCTCTTATAAAAAACAATATGAAATTTAAAAAAATGCACCTTTAAGTAAAAAATATGGTTTACAATAAAAATAGACCTTAAGTAAAGTTGCATGTTAGAGTTGCAGCCAATACCTAAGCTTAGATAACTTAATATCTTGTAATTATAGGTATCAGCGCCTATCCTCGTTATCATTATAGCCGATGTTTTTGTGCTTAGCTTGTAGAATAATTTAAAATGAATGAAAAACCATCTTGCATCAGCACCAACAGAAGTGAACGGTTTCAAATATGTATTTATAATAGTGTGGCGGTATCTACAACGCCATTGGTACCCGGCGCTTCCACCACCAGTATAGAGGTATGAGGAACAGTGTATAAAGTTCAGTCATACTCTATTGAAAAGGGAGGATCATTCGACCAGACGGGTGTTGTGTCTAGTAGGCAACTGCCCGACGGTTGATGTCAGGATGTTATCTAAATATATAAAAGAAGAAACTGACTGAGTGACTGACTGACATATCAACGGAAAGCCCAAACCGCTGGGTCTAGAGATTTCAAATTTGGCACGAAGGTTCCTTATGAGGTCTAAAGGTGCACTAAGAAAGGATTTTTGGAAATTCCACCCCTAAGAAAAAATACAGTAAAAAGTAAAAAAATAATAATACAGTAAGCTTGTGGTGATGATGATCAGTATCGACCTATTACTCTTCAAAATACTCTTTGCCAATTGAATTTAACTTCACAAAAAGTAAGTGAATGTTAACCTCAAGTACTTAGCACAATTTTTGCTAGTGACCCTGAACAAATAGCTAAAATGTGATAAGTTATTCCGTCGAAAATCTAATACTAGGACATTCCTGAGTACCATGGAACTTGCGGGTTATATGACATGGGCCTATTAAAATCTGGGTATGTTGAACACTGCTACTACTCCACTGTAGGTAACTATATAAATAAAGCAACTAACCAAAACAACTGAAGCTTTTCGACTCAAATCTTTGTCCTTCCACACACAATTTCTTTCTATACAGGCTTTAAAACTATGTAAAGCAAATAGCCCAGTATCGCCTACACCACTGCCTACCCAATAAAGAACAAAAGCAGTAGACACTAGCAGAGCACAAAGCGGGCATTAGCTGGAGCTGTGATAACGCGCCGTTATCACACCGCGCCCGCGTCCACTCGAACAGTCGCCACATTCACTGCGAATATACTGCGACTGAGTGGAGTTGGTAGTTGGAATTGAATAACAGTGATATTAAATTTTATGTTTTAAGAACTCAGAAGTAAAAACTGGCAAGTGAAATAGCATAAAATTATAGTATTTTAGAGGTATGAGGAACAGGGTGTAAAGTTCACTCATACTCTTAAGGGAGGATCCTCCGAACAACTGCCCAACGGTTGATGTCGGGATGTTGTATCTATGCTAGTCGCGCGGTAAACTCTGATAGCGATTTGTGACGTTAGGTCATTGATGCGTAGTTCGCATATGGCGTTGTTAATACCGCCACAGTATTGATGAAAGAAGAATATGAATATGCTGTGATTATGTTTTCATATAGGTTTTCAAGTTTTGGTTATAATCAAATCTTGATAATCTGGTAGTTATGGGCCCTTCATGAATCATACAGCTCATAAGGGGTCTATCTCTTTAGAAAGATAAGATATTGAAGGCTGACGATAACGGTAGTATAAGTATTTTGGAAATTATATTTTCATCTTTAGGTCAGGCTATGGTAAGCTATGGTTAGTAAATTAGGTATGGGCGGAGTTTTACCGCCCCCTATCATATAAAATCCAAGGTGGTGGCGCGTAATATTCCACGTACGCCTTTGTTAGACGTCGCGGACGTCGCGGGGGAGTCAAACACCTCACTTCCCCCGCTTGACCAGACGGAGCCCGCAGAGGCTGGCCGGCACCAGTCGGGGGTTGCGTTGAATATTGCTTAAGTGCCCCCATAGCCCCCAATGCAAGTATGCGAGGAAACACGGGGTGGTTTTAGTCAGTAGAAGTCTGAACCCACCGTCTACCCCAGGGTGGAAGACATCCATGAGGATTTCTACCCCGTCACCAAAAAAAAGGAAGGTAATTTAGGTAAGTTAACATTTGGTTGGCTATAGTTTTCTATTCATCTCTTATTGTGACTCGACAGTTTATGAATGACTTATAAATCGACAGCTTCTCTGGATTTGAAAAGCATGGCACACAAACAAACTCATAGATAGCCTATTAAATATCGGCTCAAAAACCGTTCCCTGTGTTCAATGAACGCTGCAGAAGACCAAAAACACATTCTGTTTTGCGTGCGTTGTGATTATGAGTGATTGTAATAAGATATTTGGAAAGCCCTTCACAACCGAGAACGTAAACGTTTAAGAACTACAAGAAACACTTGCAAGTACCTCAGAGCTTTCAACACCCGATTTCTAAAGTATCAAAACCTCTCAATCCCCTCACACTAGCAGAGATCATGCGATGCTTGACGCTGGAGTCAAGGAGAGCGGCCGGCGCCGACCACGCCCGCCCCCCGCGCCCGCACACCTGCCTCACCCCCCGTCACCCCTGCCCGCGCTTCATGCAAACTATGCCGGTACATCGATACATTCAATTGTTAACCATTACGTATCCTGGTCTGTAATGTATTATTATGGGTTATAAAGGCTATGATATAACAAATATTTCCAATTACAACCGGCTTCCGTGACGGAGCGACCTGATTATTGCCTGGTGGGTTATCTAGGCGTAAGTTAGTACTTAAGCTTGCGTTATCACCTTTTCATTTAGTTTCTAAGAGCTTGCAGAACGGTTTCAAAGAGTTTTGTCGCATTCCTTCAGACAGAGTTACTTTCACATTTATAATATTAAGTATATTAGTATTATAGTATTAGCTAGAGTCTAGAAATGCTATGCACGTCTCCAGGACATCTGGAAAAATCATAGTATTCATACTAATATACTAATACTAATAATATTATAAATGTGAAAGTAACTCTGTCTGTCTGTCTGTCTGTCTGTCTGTATGTTACGTTTTCACGCCTAAACCGCTGAACCGATCGTCATGAAATTTGGCAGAGATATAGTCTGGGATATGGAGACGGACATAGGCTACTTTTTTACGCGATAACCGACATATACGCGGGCGGAGCCGCGGGCAAAAGCTAGTAAGTTATAAAACCAAAGCCCGATTGGTCAGAGCACTACTTATTAAAAAACTTTATTTCGAGCCAAGACTCATAAAGGGTTAGTAACAATGTTCTTACAACTACGTGTTAGTAAACAACACAATACGGTGACATATGTAACTGACAACAGTGAACTATATATGGACAGTCCACTCTGTCCGCTATCATTTTCAGAACACTGTTGGGGCTGGCGATGACTCGTGCCACCATTTATGCAGCGAACTTGCGCATTATAGTATAAAAACAATCCCCACGCGCCACCGCAAACATCCCTGATGCACTGCAACGCCATGCCAACCCCATCAGTTTTCTGAACGCGTTATTAAATTGGACCATATTATATAACGATGATGACGACCAAATTACAGCTTTCTCGTACTTAAACTCCCTGAGCTAAACCGCGGGCAGACAGACAGACTTAGAACAAGCCCTACCACCAACCAAACCGAGCTGAAAATTTTGCCTCCGCTGGGAATCGAACCCAGGACTTCTGGGTCTGAGACAGGTGGTTTTACCACTTTCAGATAAGATAGCTAGTTCCTCTGTGGTTAGGTAGATACCGAATGAAGCTCGCTTCCACATAACCATCATTAACCATCAGTTGAGACGAAAGCCAAGAGCTTCTACGAACTGGTTGAAAAAAAAAAAGAACAGCGGAATATTTAACAACTATTTGCGAAGATGCCAACATTCAGAATGCACGCTCTTAAGAGACTATAGGATATTATACATTCATTGTTTCCCCCTCTTATCTGATCCTTATAGCCAACATAATCGACACTTTAAACTCGTTCTCACCTCAGCCGCCAAGAAACAGACATTCACATGTTTTTCATTAATACACGAACATGTAAATTACAAATTAAACGAGTAATTATAACAATCGACAGACGGACAGGCGAGTTAAACGGTGTTTAAATGACTGATTACCGGCATGACCTTTGGAGGGCGCGCAATTAATGGAAACCTTAGGGTGCCGGCAACCAATGAAGATGGAAAGAAATTTTTTTTAAGTCTGGTTGTAAATATCCTCGGGCAGTGAGAAAGGCTGACGAAGGCGCTCGACAGATTATTTCCATATATGTAAACGTATCTGTTGTTTATCAGTTTATTCAAGTTCGTTCATAGTATTTATCTGCCAATAAAGAAGGTTGTATCACACTTGGTCTTTAACTTGGACGTGAAGAATAGCACCACCCCATTTCCTCCCCTTGTTGGTTAACTGGTTTAATGATACGAAATATATATGGTTTAACCGCTATATTGAATATACTACTTATAATTATGAAATGGTAAAATTAGCACTAAGATGTTAAATAAATATTTAATAATTCATTTATTTTCAGACAAAGTCCATTACATTACATTACATAATTTTTTTTAAACACAAAATTAATATAAAAATCACACATACACAATAAAATAATTATCAAACATTCGTATAAAATTAAAATATAAACACATGTCATTCAACATTGTGTTTGTGTATGTGAGTTTAAATGTTTGTAAACGCACCCACGATACAGGAGAAATCCTAGTGTGGGGCAACGTTTAAAAAAAAAAAAAAAAAAAAAAAAAAAAAAAAAAAAAAAAAAATTCAAATACACATGTCAATCAAATATAAACACTCTAAAACAAATTAAAATATAATATAATACGAGGGGAGGCGCTCCTTTGATATCAAATATTTATTTAACATCTTAGTGCTAATTTAGCTTAGATTTAGCTTATAATCATGAAATGGTAAATCTAAGCTAATTTGGCAATTTAAATATGATTAGCGGCTATTATAAGAAACAGACATGTTTTTCATTAATACACGAACATGTAAATAACTACTAATAAATAAATATTTGATATCAAAGATTTATCTATTTTTTTTATTTTTTATATTAAATATTTGATATCAAATATTTATTTAACATCTTAGTGCTAATTTAGCTTAGATTTACCATTTCATAATTATAAGTAGTATATTCAATTAATAGTAAAATTTATTAGTAGTAATTAACATGTTCGTGTATTCATGAAAAACATGTGAATGTCTGTTTCTTATAATAGCCGCCAATCATATTTAGATCAACATACAACCTAATACTAACCTGCAAATTGGAAAAACGTAAGAAAATTTGGATTTCGCGGGCTACCCCGACGCTTTAGCCTTAAGTACAGCATAATCTACTAGCTAAGGGTACGTTAGCAATAAGACTTCTTGTTCCATTGTTCAGAGCTGAAGATTAAAATTATGCACCATGTTTGAATAACATATGTAGCTACACCGTATTTGATCTCGTTCAAGTTCGTTTTTGTGCAACGCTGTTTAGGACTGTGTCATATAGCAAGCGGGGAGAGTATAGAGTGAGTTTGAGTGAACAATGACAGCCTGAAGAAACAATTTTTTTTTAAGAAACAAGCAATACCATGTTGGCGTAGGTGATAAACAGCATTTCGACTAGTTTATATTATTACAGCAACCGTAATTTTAGACATGCTTGTTGAAATCATATTACGTGATAACAAAATTATTAGCATAGGTATATGATCTACAGTTTATTTTATATATATATATATATATATATTTTTATACTATAGGCGCGGGCTTGCGGACGGAGAGCTATGGGCAGCTCGCCGTCCGGTAAGGACCAGGGCCGGGTCGACGGCGCGTTATGTTCCACGCGCGCCTCAAAGAGAAGTCAGCACGCAATGACGGGGTCCGCCAGGGCCGATGCCTGCCAGGGTTGTGGGTTTGTCTGAAAGGGATACCGTGGCCCTGGCACACAGGCAACTGAATGAACACGGGTGGGTTTTAGTCAGTAAAATCCTGACACTCCCGCTCCGCCCAGAGCTAGAGAAGTTATTTGATAATTTCCCACCCCAAAGAAAAAAAAAAGGTATAGCTTCTACATACCACTGCTCTATTTGCTTGAAATTGCAAATGTGCATTATGCAATGAAGTACTTAATTGCTTTTCTTTTTTTTTCTCGTGATTTAACGATATAAATTGTATGTGCGTCAATTTTGGTATTAACAAATTTATAAAAACTGGCCAAGTGCGTGTAGGGTTCCGTAGTTGGGATGAATTTATCCCAAGAACAAACTTAACATTGTAGTTGAAAAACATGGTCTCCCATATATTCCAACTGCAAATATAAGTTTGTACGCACAATATTGGGAAATTCACCATGTTATTTTAAGACTTCTTATAGGTTTTCCTGTAATCTATAAGTAAGTAAAGAAATATTTTCTGTAAAAAAAAAAGTTAGATCTTTTATTTCTTAAATAACTTTAAAACTATTTATTTTAAAATTATTTAAAAAAATACACTTGAGACCTCCACGGTAAGCCTTTCATTTGTGTCACAGGGTACAGTGTGAAAAACTTTTCTTTTTTTCTTTTTTGTCTCCCAAAAGTAACACGTAATACGTCCGTGTTTGGGTCACAGAAATTGATATGTGTACCTTTCAACTTAATCAGTCTAATGGAGATTCGGAGCAAAGATTTATCTGTTTAAAAATGGAACCCTTATCGAATAAGGGTTGCGTTTTTCCCTTTTGAGGTACGAAACCCTAAAAGTAGATCTGAATCATCATCCATTTATCAAACTAGCACCTACTTATTAAGCGATTTAATCGCTACCGCACCGCATTCTATGTAGCAACGCCTTTACAAAACCCTGTACCAGTCTATCATGTATGCATATGATTGAAAAAGATGCAAAAACCTATGTTTACTTGCGGCGCCGGCTTTGTAAGGAGAACAACATGTCCATAAAACATTACCTACTGGCAACCGCATGATCGATTAGCTCTGATTTTAATATTTACATACATTACGACCATTACTCGATCAATTTACCTGGTAAATCGAGGATAATGTTTTTATATGACATCTATCCACACTTTTGATTTAATACTGGCACTAACTTCTTGCTTATTTCTGTTTTTTTTTTTCCAATCATCCGTTAAGGTTCCCGCAAAAAGGCGCGACGCGACTCCGGTAGAACAATTTCCATGAAGTTTTTATAGAAATGATTCCACCAGAGTCGCATCACGTTTATATCTCTGCCCAACCCTTCGACGAATACAAGCGTGATGGGTTATGTTATTTAGGGTTCCATAGCCAAATTGCAAAAAACGGAACCCTTATGGATTCGTCATGTCTGTCTGTCTGTCCGTCCGTATGTCACAGCCACTTTTTTCCGAAACTATAAGAACTATACTATTGAAACTTGGTAAGTAGATGTATTCTGTGAACCGCATTAAGATTTTCACACAAAACTAGAAAAAAAACAAAAAGTTTTGGGGGTTCCCCATACTTAGAACTGAAACTCAATTTTTTTTTTCATCAAACCCATACCTATGGGGTATCTATGGATAGATCTTCAAAAATGATATTAGGGTTTCCAATATAATTTTTTTCTCAACTGAATAGTTTGCGCGAGAGACACTTCCATAGTGGTAAAATGTGTGTCCCCCCTGTAACTTCTAAAATAAGAGACTGATAAAACTAAAAAAATATATATGATGTACATTACCATGTAAACTTCCACCTAAAATTGGTTTAAACGAGATCTAGTAAGTAGTTTTTTTTTTTTTTAATACGCCATAATTCGGAACCCTTCATGGGCGAGTCCGACTCGCACTTTTATTATTTGTCTAAGCACCGGGTAATATGCTAGAACGCTTGTCTCTCGAACTCATAACCGTTCAATGGCTATGTCAAAGCCTTAACCATGGAGCTTTGTTCATTCATTGTACTTACTTTTATATTAAGACAAAGAAACACATTATCCGGATACAAAATACAATAATTAAACTATTTTATTTGTTATAATCTTATCAATATCTGAGTAATGAACACAGTACATTCGTTTGACAAGCGACGAGGGACATAATATCCGCGACTGATTCGCGGTACCTTATAAACATTAATAATCATTAAATCAGAACAATTCCTTAAGACGGATCTAAGACGTAGGTAGGTAACTATGATTCGGGCAAAACCAGGCGGACGCGGCATAATTAATAATTAATTAAATTAGTGATTCAGTACAGTTCTGTTATTGTTTCATTGACAAAAACCTGACAATGTTTATGTATTTGTAACATCATAACGTATTTAACTGTATTCATAATGAATTGTGCATTATGGTCTTATGCTATAAATGCGAAAGTGAGGTTATCTGTCTGTCTGTTTACTAAGTGTTAACTGCTAAACTGCTGAACTAATTCTGCTGAGAATCGACAGAGATAAATCTTGGTTCTTCTAGAACGGGTTCTTAAGGAAATAAGTCAAGGAAGGAAGTAAGTAAGTTTTTTTTTTTTAATAAGAAATATATTAGACACAGAAGGAAAAATAAAACACCAATCGGACAAAAAAACACCTGATCCGTACACTTGTCTTCGCCATCTTTCTTTATGGGATAGATACTTGAACGATCAAAGCTACCGACAGGCACAGATTTGATGCCTTTGAAATTTGGTGCTGGCGCTGCGTACGGATAACATGAACACCGCACAACTGTCTCGATCCTAGAACAACTCAAACTAGAGAAAGCACAAAAACTTTCTTCAACTTGCCTGCAGAGGTATCAACAACATGGAACGTCTAATTGTAACAAGAAAGGAAGAGGGCTAAAGACCTAGGCCTAAGACCAAAACGGTGGTTGAATCAATTATCTGAGCAAATTGAGGTACTTGTCAGCGCCACACGCCAGCAGGTCACCGATCGTAACAGATGGAGAAAGATCTTTGACAATTTGAAACGGGGTCACGATTCTCAACAGTGAGAGAGCGATTGAGAAGAAGGGACATAGACGGACCCACAGGCATACCAAGTATAATTATTATGCTTAATTTCATGCTTACATTAAACAGATTGATTGCGATTTCTCTGTTATTCAATTAAAAGATAAAATACAGTGAACCACTTTATTTGCCCAATTTGGAACGGAGTCACCATTCTGAGCAGTGAGAGAGCGGTTGAGAATAAGGGACATAGACGGACCCACAGGCATACCCAGTATAATTATTATGCTTAATTTCATGGTTTCATTAAACAAATTGATTGCGATTTCTCTGTTATTCAATTAAAAGATTAAATACAGTGAACCACTTTATTTGCCCAATTTGGAACGGAGTCATGATTCTCAGCAGTGAGAGAGCGGTTGAGAAGAAGGGACATAGACGGACCCACAGGCATACCCAGTATGATTATTATGATTAATTTCATGATTACATCAAATAGGGTGATTACGATTTCTCTGTTATTCAATTAAAAGATTAAATACAGTGAACCACTTTATTTGCCCTTTAGAACGAAATATTGACATTCGCTAAAGAGAAAGAAATTACATGATTGCGTAAAATGAGACCTGTACAGACCGGTACAGGTTTTAGGAAATATGGTTCACGTAATGAGAAACTTTCATTGGAGGTAATGCCAAAAAGAAATGAGTGATCGCAGTTTGATATAATTTACTGCAAAATGTGAAGTGAAACTGTGGCAGTGTGTTGAAATGAGTTTCAAACTGAAGTTATAAAAGAGAGCATTAAAAAAAAAATACCTATCTATATATACTCGTATATGGATAAAAATGAAGACTACTTTTACAGAGTGCTTACTGTTACTGTTAAATTTAAGACTGCAACTTTCATGATACAAATTAAGAAAAAAGGTTGTAATAAGTGTCGATTTAAAAACTTCTAGTTTGCACATAAAAAAATACCATCAATGGTAAATGAAACTATTCGTTAGTGGAAATTGAAACCGCCATAAGTGTGTGCATCTGTAGTAATAGAGAGGCTTTATCTCAAGAAAACGCATCGCATTAAAACAAAGTGCCAATCATCCCTTAAGAACAGAGAGTCAAGGGACAAAAAGAAGCGCCTTAAAAGCTCATTACGAGAGCAAAAAGTATGGCAATAGCTTTTAAACTTGGATTCTTGTAAACCAAGTAAATTCACAACTGTAATTAGTCCATACATTTGTCCACATTACCACCGCTATGACTCAAACTCGCCATATTTGTGCAACGAAGCAAAAACTGGAGATCCTTTTATATAAACAATTAACTTGGATAAAAGAGTAACTTTGGATCCCTGTAGCGAGAAACATCATCTAAATTAAGCCATAAAACTTTACGATACAATCTCACCAAAACATTATTGTTACACATAAATTACCGTATCATAATTCGGCAAAAGAAAACCGTTGATAGCAGAATCGCTCGAGACTTCGAGATTCGACATTTTAACCTGTCAAAATACCTTTACCTACCAACAGGTAGTGGCTTTAATGATTATTATTTTGGACTTTAATTTCGGCGCAGCGGCCGCCTGACCTTTTCACTCAAGCGCTTTATTTTTTATTTATTTCAGATGTTGGTTATCTTCAAACGTCGATCTGGATAGGCGGTGTGCGATCGAGGCTGCTACATCCGTTCACTAAGGTCTCGCGGCCACGCCTAACTTTAACGAAGCCTACCGCTCTACTATTGTGGGGGATTTACACGGGTCGATTTCCACGACTAACTACTGGTTAAATTCTTGTTTGCGTAACTAGTGGTCTAATGATAGCAGATTAATAAATTCTAGGTGCATACGAGGGCAATGGCGAGGGCTATTGTTGGAGTTTCCCTACATGATCGAATCAGAAATGAAGAGATCCGCACAGTGGCGTAACTATACCGTTCGAGGCCCGTGGTAAATTAATCGGAAGCTTTTGCATTCGCATTGCTTTGCATTGCTATGGCAGTTTGACCCTTAACCTCATGAAATCCTAAAAATGACTCTTTAATTACGAGCGCCTTTGGTGTTCCATTTTCATCTTTCTCGATTACACAGTAACAGTAAAGTACACACAATTGATCTGTTTTGGAAATATCTTGAGTCAAATAAAATGGTGCTATTACTATTTCATTTACCAGAGCATTTTCCACTTTTTGAACTAGAACAGCAAGGAACTCATTTTGTATTTTTGGACAAACAAGCAAGTAGTTTGTAGCAACTCTTGTAAAATAGGATCGTATTTGGCTAATAACTCAACAACACTCAAAAAAAATCCTTTTGGACCAATAATAATAAATGTTGGGAATTGGAATTCTCTGACCGGAGGTCCCTTACGGCTGGGGACCCGTGGTATTTTGCCGACTTTCCGCCCTGTAGTTACGCCACTGGATCCGCAGGAGAACCAAAGTAACCGACATAGCCCGAAGAACTGTCAAAGTTAAGTAGCAGTAGGCAGGGTACATTGCTCGCAGAAAAGATGGCCGACGGGACCAAAAGGTCCTGGAGTGGCGACCGCGTACCAGAAGACGTAGCGTTGGAAGGCCTCCCACAAGGTGGACCGATGACCGAGTGAAGGGCTCAGGAATCCGCTGGATGTGGGAAACACAGAACCGGTCGAAGTGGTGGTGCTTGGGGGAGGCCTACGGCTGAAATGATGACTTAGTCGTACGACATATTCAACTAGAAAGCAGGTGACTAAAATCGTATACGCCAAAGTAGAGGACCTAGTTTTAGCCGTGCGATTAACAGACTGCATGCGGTGGGTTACTAAAACCGACTGCGTAAATGTTTAGTCACAGGCGTGACTAAACATCGATCGCGATCACTCGTCATTTAAATGCATGTTAGACGACGTATTGTTTCTTTAATTTGCTATGAATTTGCTTTGATTTGTTATTTATTCATTTGTTTAACATAGATATGTTCAATAATAATGGTATAAAAAGATAATAAAGAGTGCGCTACGTTATGCCAGAAAGCGTACAAATGTTTGTAATCAATAATATTACAAGCAATCACAATAAAAACACAAATTAACACAAATATAATCACTAGAGATCGGATATTTGGATGCATATTCACCTAAGTTGAGATTTTTTTTTTTTTTTTTAATTCTGCTATGAGTTTGCTCTTGACTTTAGTCTAGGTCTGGATGACAGAGACAAAGTCTACGATGGAGTGAGCTTACCCAGAAGAAGCCTGTTCATTCTCACTTTGAATAGATTAGGGTTGTATGCGTTCGGAAACACAGACGCAGGCAGAGAGTTCCACTCCTTTGCTGTGCGCATTATAAAAGAAGTTTGAAAACGCTTAGTGCGAGTTGGTGGAATATTAACTAGGTAGGGGTGGTAACTTGCAGTGCGTCTAGATGTCTGATGGTAGAAGGGGGCCGGTGGAATGAGGTCGTGGAGTTCATGGGCACACTCGCCGAAGTACAATCTGTAGAAGACCGACAAGCAGGCAACCTTGCGGCGATGAGCCAAGCTGTGAAGCTGCAAACACCAGTTTTACGTCGCCAATGAGCCTCTTAGCTCTGCGTTCCACCGAGTCAAGCGCAGCAAGTTGGTACTTTGCTGAGCCATCCCAAAGGTGGCTGCAATACTCCATGCAGGAACGGACTTGTGCTTTGTAAAGGGTTAAAAGCTGTCCAGGCGTAAAGTATCGCTTCACCCTATGTTTGCTATTATGGAAAGCACTTTTGTATCGAATAAATCCCGCGGTTCCGGTGTTTTATTTTTATTTTAACTAACACACACCACTCCTACTCTTACACCCTACATACACATATTTGTATAGGGGGTTAAAATAATTTTAAATAAATATGCATCTGAAAAGTTATGCAATCAAATAATAAGACTATGTCAATACAACAATGCTAATGTCAATATGCAATACTAATGTCAATAAACAACGCTAATGTCAATATATAATACTAAAGTCAATATAAGATCTGTCTCTGATAAACGGGAGTACATATGTATACTAACCAACACTTTTTATTTTTTTGTAAATTCATGTTCATATTCATATTTAATCATATTTAATCTTAGATATCATTATTACTCACACCCTTTTTCACCTTCCACCTTTCGTGATTTCATTTAAATATTTTTGTATACAAAATAAAAAAATAAAAAATATCAAATATCCACTTATTTTAATTTTGTTTTCTTATTCTAATTGTATGTATTTTTTAATTATCTTCATTATTATTATTTTTAGTTAATTATGATGTTATTTTGTGGTGAATGCTGTGTACACCTATAATAGGCATAATATTTACATACTAGTACTTTTATTATTTTATTGTTCTTTTTTTTAATCTTTTGTATGTACTGCTGTTGGTGTACCAAATCAATAAATAAATATACAAAATATAATATAATTAAGCACCTATACCCAAAGTCTCTAATTCAGATAATTTATGTAAACAAAGTATTGTTAAGAAATGTCACTGTCAAAATGACAGGACAGTGGTGCAAAACATTTTATCTTTTTTTTTTATAGTAAATAATCATCTATGAAATTAAAGTGAATTAATTATAAGAACTATGCAAACAAAATACCGTTGCCAAACAATGATTTATGTAGTGTGTCGGAGACACGGCCTATGATCGTCGTAATCAGCCCTTTTAAGTCCACTGCTCGACGTAGGCCTCCCAAAATCGATTTCCACTCGAAACAGTTTACAGCCGTTTTCATCCAAAATGTGGCTAGATATGTTACATACAATATGAATCTATGAATGAAAGTTTTAATATTAGTGTTGTTGAACATGTAAAAAAATGTGAAAATGTTTGGATCTCCTGCATTGTTACCAGTATCATAAAATATTTTATACCAGAAAATCTCCTTTTTTTAATAACTTTGTTTAAAACCGAAAATTTATAAAAATAATTACAGTATGATTATTTTTTAATTATTATTTCTTAAAATCAGTACTTAAAAGAAAATGGAACCTCTTTTTTCGCCTTTTTTTACGTGAATTGCCATTACGAAGATATTTTTTTGATATGTTATCCCCTTTGTTTACATAAATTATCAGAATTTGAGACTTTGGGTATAGTTGTTGGTGTACGAGTAAATGATAGCTATCTCACGGTAGCCGCGCGGCTTGATGAGGTGATTTGGTAAGCGACAAGCCGCTCGGCTCAAATGTGCCCGTGTAAATCTTCCTTTACGCACTGACTGACTATGAGTGCTCAGAATTAATAATTAGTAGTTCCTAAGGCACATAAAACGGCATGCGAGTAAGTGCATTAAATCTTACGCAATATATCTTGTCTTTGTGAGTTTGATAACTGGATTGGTCCAACATGGCAACTTTGATTGATGAATTGATCATAGGGACCAGTTTTGCTGTCAAAATTGTGTTAAAACAGGTGTCAATTTGATGCACAATTTGAAACAATTGTAGTCTTCAACTAATGTACACATAACTTATGTTACAATAATTGAAATGTCAACTTTTTAAGTGCACTAAGTTACACGTGTCAAGTTAAAAGCAAAATAAGATAGACATGCCTGTTAAAAGTTTAATATATGACTTAATCTAAAATGACTGATTATTGTAATAATAACATAACATCACGCCTGTACACCATGAAGGGTCTATGATTAAGTCCTATGTAATGAAATTATACTAACAGATATGTTATACACTCACAAAACAACCGAAAAAAGTATTCCGCGCAGCAGCGGCAGCACACATACCCACTTTTCATTCATTTTACATTTCACTACAAGTAAAAATGATAGAAAAGAGATGGTTTGATAAAAACAACAAGAAAAACAGTGACAGCTAGTGTTTGCTTCAAATAAGCGTATTACTCGTCGCCATGCGTGTCGCAGACAATTCAATTCAATTCAATTTTATTCAGGAACAATTCACATTGTGTTTGAAATCGTAAAAATTATAACTAACACATTCATAATACAATACAATAAATAACAGAAAATAACAAATAAAACATAGAAAATAACAATCCTTTTTTTTATAAATACAACACGAACAAAAAATTTAAATTAAAATTCAATAACATTACAAGCTACTACATACTAATATTTCCCAGTCTCTCATTAATACGTCCCAATTAGGACGTTTTCGAGTCTTCACGATTGCGCGCTCACAACATATCTATTTAATATCATTGGAATAGGGGGCGAGTTTATTGCCATCAACCGGGCACATATCCAGACTCCTAAATGCTACTGAGAAATTCCAGATGGAAAAACCCAATTACGCTTTGCCCGACCCGAGAATGGAACCCAGGACCTCATGCTCAGCTTTAGCGCTTGCTCTAAAGCCACCACTAAACTCACGAGGCAGTTATTATATTTACATTTATTTTCGAAGCATCTATACTCCATTTGAAATAAGATTAGACATAAGGGGGTTTATTCATAAACGTTGCTTAAAGTTAAGTGACGTTCAAACGTCAAAAATGTATGGTTAAACAGTCTCTAATCATTACTTAACTTTAAGCAGCGTTTATAAATAAACCCCTTAAATGAACCTTTTTTTCAGTCCGTTCAACCGATTTTGACTTCTATTGCGTTGGTGGCATGACAAATAGCAGCTGCAGTAAACTTAACTTGGTATTGTAATCACTTTTTTGCTTTTAACGCCATCCTTATTAAAAATCAAAATTAAATCAATTTTATAAGTAGCTAGGTAAGTAGTAGCTACTTCTAAAATTGATTTCATGCCGGGTGCAGACCCGGCCGGCAATGTGTTGCAATATAACAATTTTTTTATTTAATATTAAAAAAAAATCGGTCAGAAACCCTGACGGACGTCCTCAGAACACCCTACCAAAGTTTCATCACAATCAGATCAATGGTTAAAAAATTCAAAGAGAGCAAACATACAAACATTTATTTTTATATATAGACTAGCTTTTGCCCGCGGCTCCGCCCGCGTGGTTGTCGGTTATCGCGTAAAAAAGTAGCCTATATCCTTCTCCCTAGCCCAAGCTATATCTCTGCTAAATTTTATGACGATCGGTTCACCGGTTTAGGCGTGAAAACGTAACATACAGACAGACAGACAGACAGAGTTACTTTCACATTTATAACATTAGTATTAGTATGGAGTATGGATAAGCAAAAAACGGAAAAAAAAAAACTTTCATAATGTAACTCTTTTGTTTTTATACAAAGTATGGGATTTGGAGTTACGCGGTTTGTAGCGGAAAGCGTCGATATTGTCCCAACTTGTCTCATTTATTAAAGTTCACTACCTACAGGTCACTCATACATCCATAAGTCGACCTTTTTAAGCATGACCATCGCAGACCTTTCACTACGTTTACTTGAATCCAAGAAATTGCTCACTCCTTCCAATGAATCACCTTTAAAAGGCTTCGTCCTCACTAAACTCGTATTTAACCGATAGTATCAGTTTGATTGACAGCTTATAATGAGTCTGATGCCTTATTATAATTTAGATAAAAAGAAAAAAAACTTTAGCGCCGCCATCCGGTACTAACTACTGGTTAAATTCTTGTTTGCGTAACTAGTGGTCGAATGGTAGCAGATTAATAAATACTAGGTGTTGCTCACGACTTTGTGTGCATACTAACTTTAGACTCAGTTAATTGCATGCAAGGGCAATGGAGAAGGCTATGCTTGGAGTTTGCTTACGTGATTTAATCAAAAATGAGGAGATCCGCAGGAGAACCAAGGTAACCGACATTACCCCAAGAATTGCCAAACTTAAGTGGCAATGGGCAGGGCACATTGCTCGCAGAACAAATGGCCAGTGGGGCCGAAACGTTCTGGAATGGCGACGACGTACCGGAGGACGTAGCGTTGGAAGGCCTCCCACGGTGAACCGATGACCTTGTGAAAGCCTCAGGAATCCGCTGGATGCGAAAAGCACACAACCGGTCGAAGTGGTAGTGTTTGGGTTGGGCCTATCTCCAGCAGTGGACGTTTTTCGGTTGAAATGGTAATTATGATGAATTGCATACAATTAATTTTGACCCGCTCAGAGGTTAGTGATAAATAAGCAGGTAGGAGTCTAATTTATGGTAAGTATAGAGGTATGAGGAAAAGAGTGTAAAGTTCACTCATCCTCTGTAGAAAAGGGAGAATCCTCCGACGACGGGTGTCATATCTGGTGGGCAACTGCGGTTGATGTCGGGATGTTGTATACGTATACTGATCGCGCGGTAAACTCTGATTGCGCGATGCAGAATTTTTGTGACGTCAGGTCTTTGATGCATAATTTGCATGTGGCGTCGTTGATGCCACCACAGTAAGTGGTCTTATATATGGACATCTATAATACCAGAAGCTTCATCTGCTTCTTAGGTGTTTTGCTATAAAGACAAAGCTAGTGGAATTAAGCTGAAAAAACACTGGCAGCGGCAGCCATACCCTTCAGACCGGAATACAGAAAAGCTGTTTGGTGACTGAAATATCTAACGTAGTAACAGTAGTAGTGAAAAATCTAACGTTATCACCCTTTTGGAAACATAGAGTTTATTTAAAAACGTTGCTTGAAGATAAAAGACATATAAACGTAAAAATGTATGGCTAAGCAGGCGATTATTATTATCATCGCCGCAAGGTTGCTTGTCGGTCGTCTACAGATTGTACTCCGGCGAGTGTGCCCATGAACTCAACGACCTCATTCCACCGGCCCCCTTATACCATCGGACATCCAGACGCACTGCAAGTTACCACCCCTACCTAGTTGATATTCAACCAACTCGCACTAAGCGTTTTCAAACGTCTTTTATAATGCGCACAGCAAAGGAGTGGAACCGTCTGCCTGCGTCTGTGTTTCCGAACGCATACAACCCTAATTCAAAGTGAGAGTGAACAGGCTTCTTCTGGGTAAGCTCACTCCATCGTAGACTTTGTCTCTGTCACCCAGACCTAGACTAAAGAGCAAACCCATAGTGAAAATAGAATAAAAATAACTTAACGCTACATTTATTTATGATTTTGAAATTATTTTATGTTTTAAATATATCCGGTAATATAGACTGTGTCCGTCAGTCAGAGGGTCAGTCAGTCACGGAACTGATTTATATGTTCAGATAAAGATAGATAGGTTTCTCTTTCGACCAATTTGTTCTTGAACATTTTTTAGTTTTTTTGTTTTATATAATAAATAGCTGTACGCACACTGACTTTCTTTGTGTGCGTTAATTATCCATGTGTTTCAATAAGATGTATTGTTTAATTATCGTAAAGTAGCCACTTGCCTGGGGCTTTGCATGCGTAGCTATGTAAAAACTTTTTTGTGGTGGCGTAACTCTAATTTGAAATTAATTTTGGCATTCGTACTGACATGTAAGAATAGTTCATTGTTCTAAAGGATTGCAAATCGCTCGCATGGACTCAGAATACCTTATAATTGAATTTAAAAAAAACGTGACTGGTTTAATAAAAAAAACATACTTTGATATGTATACATACATACATACAGGAACTCACGTCTTCTTCCTATGGGAGTAGGAAAAACCTATAGAACGCCACCTACTACGCTCATAACATTCTCCTTTTACTTCGCTTCAAACTCAAATCAATTATTTCAATTAAACCATGTACAGAGTCGGTCAGTCAGAAATATGGAGAAATATGGAGCCCATTCCAAAGCGTAGTAGGAATACCTATCGAGAAGAACGGGCTAGAAACTCCATGGACACTCTTTTAAATCAAATTGTTACTAAAATATTACTTACATCTATAATGTTGAATTTATAACTAAATATCAGAACGATGTAAAAATTTAAAATAAAATAAAAACATACACTTTAAAAGCGTCCAAAATAGTAAAGTATTGTACAAATAATGGAAATGTATTTTATTACAGATACTGAACCACCAAAAAATTTTGCGCACTGGTTAAGGTCACGTCGCGTCGCGTCGAGCCGGACGGCTCTGTGTGGCGTCGTCCGTAATATCTAGTACATTACAACTGCTCAGCGTCGCGTCGGCGTCCCGTCCCGCCGCGCCGCGCCCGCTGTGTGCAGAGACCTTTAAAAACTTATCTTGTATACAGTAAAATACATAGGAAAACGACGTTAAACTTTTGGGTACAAAGGTACTCCTTATTCTTGAGAAAATTTCGTCCAGCAGAACTGCGAAAGGAGAACCACTTACCTTAGCAGTAACATTTTATATGAATATCAGGTTCCGGTTTCAGGATCCAGGTTCGATTCCCAGGTCGAGTAATGCGTTATTGGGTTTTTCTATTTGGAATTTCTCAGTAGCAGCCCGAAGTCTGGAATTGTGCCAGATTGATAGCAATAGGCTCGCCCTATTACATGAGACTTCAACATAACTGGCGAAATGTGAGTGTACTAAAGGTATACCTCTGCCCTTCCCTTCGGGGAAACAAGGAGTGATGTTATGTTAAAAAGAACCATTTTTGTATAAAATAAATAAGTAATCGACTCACTATTAGAGGCCTATGATAATTGAGAAACAAAGTAAGTACTTATCTTACAAGTTAATCTAAATAACTGTCACAATAAATAATGTATTTATTATTTGGCACAATTGGCACAATCTTACGTAAACATCAATTTAAATTTGAATGTTTAAAGCACAATAAGTGTGCAAATTATTATGACATTACGTTCAGCCTAGCTTAATTATTAGCAATAAATAATATCAATAAAATAATCAATCAAATACAACTGATTGTGATAATTACAGACCTTGAGAGAATATTGTCGTTGCAAAAGGGTGGATCGGGTGATAAGTAAATGGTTTGAATTTACATTATGTACCTGTTATTATGTATTTGATTGGTACTCTGTATAATTGATAATAAATGGCGTATAAAGGCAGTCAGTATATATATATATATTTTTTTTACATACAACGGGGAAGCTCTTGGCCTTCATTTCACCTGATGGAAAGTGATGATAAGGCCGAAGATGGAAGTGAGCTTCACCCGGAATCCTCAACCACAGAGGAGCTGGCTATCTTACCTCTATCTGCCGAAACACAACAAATGCTGTTAACATTGTTGTTTTGGCGACAGACTTAGATAAGAAGGTGGTAGCTAGCCAGGCGGACTTAGAACAAGCCCTACCACCAACCAAACCGAGCAGAATTTTTTATCCCCGCTGGGAATTGAACCTGGGACTTTTGGATCTGAGACAGGTGGTTTTACCACTAGACCACAGAGGCGGTTAAAAAAAACCTCCATAATATAATCAAAAACTATAATTTATTTTACGCACTAGGTAGGTACCTACCGAAAGTTTAACTTAAATGAACTCAAAAAGGTTTTATTAAGTTTAATGATTTTTACAATTAAATTTATTATATGAAGCACAAAAAATACAAAATATTTTGTATCTTCTAAACAAATTAAGAACAAGTCCGAAAAACTAAATGAAATAGCCACAGAAACTATTCTAATCCTACTTTCTACATAACTTTAAACGCGAAAGTTTGTGAGGATGGATGGATGGATGTTTGTTACTCAATCACGAAAAAACGGCTGAACGAATTTGAATGAAATTTGGCACATAGATAGTTTATAGCCTCGATTATTACATAGGATACTTTTTATCCCGATATTCACATGGAATCGAAACTTATTCGGGTGAAACCGCGGGGCGCAGCTAGTCAATTATTACGCAGAAAAACAGGTTCAAAAAACATCACAGCAGACAACTTGATCGACTGCCGTCACATAAAAAATTACTTCAAAGTTGAATTTAGTATTTTAGCCTTACAGTCACTTTTAACGTTATTAAACCCTACTAGTTACTATTAAGATTGTCAGTTCAATTATACAGTAATTGAAAGCCCAATGGATATGCTTATAATGTTGAACACTGTTATAACATATTATTCTGTCTGTATCAAGCTCTTTGTCTCTTGTTTGTTTATACCTGTACCTGACAGGGTTCATGTTGAACTTCTAGTTCTAAAGCTGGCTGTTTTTGTGTTTTTTTTTTTTTTTGTAGGGCCGGGCAGTTTATCCATACGAAAACTGTCAAACGTCAAATCAAATCAAAATCAAAAATGTTTATTTGTTAGGTTATGGTACAATTATAATAGATGTTACAATCTTCAGACGTCACAGGAACAACTTGCGACCCACGGATGCCCCTTAAGTTAAAAGGGAAAATCTACAAGTCTGTGATAAGGCCTGTCGTATTGTATGGATCGGAATGCTGGGCCGTGAAGAGGACGGATGAAAAAAGATTGCATGTAGCGGAGATGAGAATGTTGAGATGGATGTGTGGAGTGACGAGAATGGATAAAGTCAGAAATGAGTATATAAGGGGAAGTTTGAAAGTAGCGCCGGTGACAGAAAAGTTGAAAGGACGTCGTTTGGCATGGTATGGGCATGTGATGAGGAGGGAGGAAACGCATGTGACGAGGAAAGTGATGAAGATAAATGTGGATGGATGGAGAGGGAGAGGAACGCCCAAAAAAATATGGATGGATTGTGTGAAGAATGATATGAAAGAGAAGGGAGTGAATGATAGAGTGACGGTTGACAGGGGGGAATGGAAAAAGAAAACTTGTTGCGCCGGACCCAAAGTAACATGGGACAAGGGCAGGAAGATGATGAATCTTCAGACGTAAATTTTATTACACGGATAAAAGATATCTAACGATGGAAAAATCAGCTCTAAGTGAATAGCATGGAATGTTTATCGTAATCAATACTTTGGTAATTTGTTTGACAGTAAAACATACATTCCTGAATTTCATACGCTTCGACACAGTGTGTTTGTGATAATTACAAACTATATTCAATCGGAGACTTGGAGAAACATAAGACAGCCCAAAGTGGACTAGAATCTGAGGTAGGTACTTTTAAGATACGCTAAACTTCAATCATAATGATCTATTCATCAACTTAGACTTTCGCAGTCCACTGCTGGACATAGGCCTCTACCAGGCTGCGCCACAACACACTGTTCTTCGCCTTCCGCATCCAGTTTGACCTTCTTAAGGTCGTCGGTCCATCTAGATCGGGGCCGTCCCACAATACACTTGCCGATACACGGTCTCCACTCCAAGACTTGTCTGCTCCACCGGGCATCGGTCCTTCTTAAAACATGGCCAGCTCACTGCCACTTCAGTTTTCTTACTCTGCAAGCTATGTCGGTAACTCCGAATCTTTTCCGGAGAATTTCATTCCTGATTTTATCATTCAGAGAGTCTCCGAGCATAGCCCGCTCCATAGCACGCTGGGCGACGTCAGTGTCCACGTGTGTGTGTGTTTCGGCACCCTATGTCTTGAGGGGCAGGACACACTAGTTGAAAACCATCAGTCTTCAAACACTGCGGGATAGGAGACGAGAAGACTTTACTAACTTTTCCAAATGCTGCCCAAATCAACTAGATCCATCTGTCGGCTTCTTTCACAAAATTGCGTCTACCGAGCTGGATGACTTGCCCTAGGTAGATATACTCCTCCACAACTTCAAGAAACGACCCTTCGATGTGGATTGGACTCGGCAAGACGTGCGAAGTGTACATAAATTTTTCGGGTAACTTAAATTGGAAAATTTACATTGGAAACCTCCAATTACTCATCAAAGTAGTTGTTTCATTTTATGTGTTTCTGCATTACGTGGTTATAAGTTTTCGTTCTTCATTTGTTTCAGGATTCTTTTTCTGTTTAGCTAAGCCAAAAAGAAAGCATACGCTACACGCCATTACATCATCTCGTTGCTCAACCGAATAACCATGCTTCACTTTACATAAAACGCATAACACACTGTATAACACGTAAGAAATCTATTACACCCAAAATTATAATGGAACTAACCGATGTGTGTGACGATAGCAATAAAATACGGTAATAAAGCCATGAAATATATAACAGAATGATGTAATTTACAAAAGAGTTGAAGATAAAACTCGTGTTTAATTGAAACTGAAAGTAATGGCGATTTTACGATAGCGACTCGCGCAACGTGATTTACTGTGTCAACATAAATATGTGTCGCAGGGCAGTGGTGGAATCAAAGGTTTTATATATATTTTCGAGGTGACAGAGGGTTTTAATTGAACCTGTAAAATAATTTAGTGTTATTAAATCAGAATCACTAAAATTAATTAGCGAAGAAACGTTATTTTTTTTTAAGTTAGCATTACACTTATCAATCAAATTAAGATCAAATTAGTCGTTCGTTACACCAATGTTAAAATAATCAAAATTGTATCATTTAAGAGCGCTATCTCGGGTCCACTAGCGCCACTCCTTTAAAAAAAGATTATCTCGTAGTCACGAGATAAAACGCAAAACGGCAACATTCCTCTAGATCGTATTTTGTTACTTCGTGTCTCAATGTGAAACTTTATAAAAGGTATTAGAAAATTCTAGACACACTTACCGAGGCAGCCGATACAGCCGTTTTTCATAATTCCTTCTCAGTCACGAGATAATCTTTTTTTAAAGGAGTGGCACTAGTGGACCCGAGATAGCGATCTTAAGCTATTCTGTAAATCGATATCTCCTACAGTCGCAATAAACATGGCAAAACCCCCATGGGACTTAAACATAACTTGGGAGACTTGGGTGACGCAGGTCACCTTTGCCGAACCCTTCCCAGGGAACAGGCATGATATTATGTTATGCCATTATTTAGATGCATTTATTCCAACACACATTGAGTTTGAGCCAGCCTAGGGATTTTATCAGAACCACGATTTCATGATAGCCGCTGCGACATTTCATATCATGACTTGCCAAGTTTTTTCCTCCACAGTATAATTTTCATATAATTCGTTCAATTATATCTGACATTTCACTCACTCGGACTCCATTAATTAGGCTAAAAGTTACTTTTACGGCTCATGGTAATGAATGAGATGATTTTATTGGGTCAACAGAAGTGTCTCATATGGCTGTCATACTTTGAGTAAGTCGTAAGTGACTGAAATTGAAAAACGACGGTGCCTTTTTTCATTTATTTATAGTTTTTATGATATTAATTTTATTTTCTGTGATTAATATAATTTAACTCACACACTGACTTATTATATGTTAAATTTTTAGGATAATCATATACAATGTTTGTAAATACGTAAGCACCATGTACCTATCGCATTTATTAATTTTTCAGGCATTACTTCACTTTTCATTCTTTTTCCCAATTGTGGTAAGTAATTTTTATTCTAGGTACATCGTCTTCACCTATAATTATTAATTAATGTATACAAACTCCTTTTAACATTTTAAAAGAGTAAGTATGGAGTTTCTTGCCCATTCTTCTCCATACATAACTACCTTTTGGAAGGGGCAACTAGAATCAATTAATTATTTATGTAATTTTTGACGTTCAAAAGTGCATTTTACGTGCCTACTCGTATTTGAAATAAATGATTTGATTTGACATTTCTCTGAATCAAAAAAGGTTACGTCGGGTATTGATGCGCGGATTTACTGAAAATTTCATTTTATATTTCTTAATATTTTACATGATTATATCTATTTCATTAATAATTATTTGTGTATTTCTGTATCTGTCCGTCAAATCACAGCGGGCTCTATCAGAATACCAGCCCTGCGGCATTTATTTTTAAATGTCGCAGCTTCATGCTAAGATAGGAGCCTTTTGGTCTCGTATTGTTTTTATTTTTTATACTTTTATAATTGTGTGTTTAGTTTCTGACCTTCCTGTGCGAGTCAGAATAAATACTTTTTCTTTCATTCATTCATTCTTTCTTTCTTTCTTTCTTTCTTTCTTTCAGTAAGGTTTTCCACGAATAAGCTTTTTGAAGAATTAGGTTTTAAACTGCTCAAACTGACTCGCTCGTTATAAAATCAAAGAAAACATACACAAAGAAATAAACTCAAGCCTTTTTCCCAGGCAGAAACACAGAACGCCACCTGCATACTCTTCTTACATACTCCTAGAAGAATAAGAGGAGGAGTGGAGGGTATTTGAAAAGTTTGCCAAATACCCTCTTTATTCAGATGAAAGCAATGGTTTTCCTTTTTATACCTCGACCATTCCCTAACCCATTTACCATTCCCTCCCGTGGGTGTCAAAAGTCAAAGTCAAAGTCAAATAATTTATTTCAAATAGGCACGAAGATGCACTTTTGAACGTCAAAAATTACATGAATAGTTAATTGATTCTAGTTGCGCCTTCCAAAATGTAGTTATGTATGGAGAAGAAAAGTCGTAAAAGGCGACTATGGGACTTACTGTAGAAAAGGCAGCAGCGTTCTCTGCTCCATACTGCGATCGCCTACCCTCCTACCAAGCCTGGTGATTATGGCAAATTCCCCCCTTTTGAGGGAGGCCTATGTCCAGCAGTGGACGTTTTTCGGCTGAAATGATGATGAACGATGGCCTCGACCCTGTAAAGGATGAAGAAGATGTATGAGAATGACCCAAAGCCTACAAAAAGGCAAAACTTTCCGCTCGGTTTGGTTGGTGGTAGGGCTTATTCTAAGTCCACCTAGCTAGCTATCACATCTTATCTAAATCTGTCGCCATATCAACAATCAGCATTTGTTGTGTTTCGGCAGTTAGAGGTAAGATAGCCAGTTCATCTGTGGTTGAAGATTTCGGGTAAAGCTCGCTTCCACTTCGGCCTTATCATCACTTACCATCAGCTGAGATGAAGATTGAAGACCAAGAGCTTCGCCGTTGCGGATAAAAAAAAAAACTACATAAATTATTCATAGCGCCGCCATCCTTAAAATTAATTGCGAAAAGATAATCATTTGTGGTCAATACAAATACTTGTAGTCTTAGCTAATGAGCAAATCGAATACTTACTTAAGTAGGTACTAAGAAAAACAGTGACACAGCGCTGTCATGCGGTCAACAGGATTGATCACTTATGGTAACAGATGTGATCACTAGACAACATTATACTTGTTCAAAGAAATACATCAAAGTTTACATTAGCATAATTATTTAAGTACATATTGACATTAGGTTTAAGTTGAGAATCATCGAATAAACATAACACTTAAGTCACAGAGTAAAGAAACGGAATAGAGACAAAGCTTCTAAAGAGCGTGCAAAATTAATTCCCATTTTGGTAGGGTTGGCATAGGAGGATAAAACTAAATCAACAGAACGTTAATCAACTTACGTGTTTTAATTTATTAACATAATTATTCAATCACCAATAAGTCTGTAATTATTACAGGCTACGTATTTCAATTCATAAACACTAATCACCTGGCATGAATTATAAAAAATAGTCTCAAATAGTCGTTATTTTAGTTCTTGAATGCACCGTTATTTAGGCACCTATTTGCACAGAATAGGTACCTACCTATCTCTTGTACTTACTAAAAAATCACTAAATTTACGATCAATACCAAAACTTTTTTGCACCACCGGGTTGAGTTTTCTTTCGATGTTGAGGTATGAGGTACCTATCTATCTGATGCAAATTAATTATAATAAATTACAATCAATTTCAGTCATTCAAAAATGATATATTTTTATTTTATTCCTTCAACTATTGTTCATACACAGAGTACAGTAAACCATATTTACACTTTTTTATATAAAAGCACTATTATTATTTACTTATGTGCTATTATTAAATTAAAGCGTAAACAAACACGATGCCCGACGAGTACGCGCAGCTCTGAGTGATTCAACTGGTCGAACCGGTTTAAACCGGTTTCTCTTAGTACGCGACGAAGCCGCCAGTGGCACGCACACACACCTCATGCTTGTAGTAGTAAACCTATCACAGCACAGTTGTATGAAGCTTTTTCTCTGTTCAGTTTCTTTACTCATGTGCTTAAGTTACTCAAAGATGAGCTAAAACGCATCAATGGAAAGTATAGGATCGAGTGTAGAAGCCAAACTTAGGCCACCTATGTTCAGCAATGGATAATAATAGACTGAATTGATTAATTAACAACATAACGTCTGTATGCCCCAAAAGTTAGGTACCTAGTGCACCCACATAATGCCCAATTAAATTTGTCATGCGTCTTAAAAGGCCGATCTTATTGTTTGATTAACTTAAACATAACACTTAGGAAAGGAGAAATCGAGTCAAGTGTAGTGATCTAAGTACTCCACGTACTTTTTAAGAGGTATAAATGTCCAGAATAAAATCGGCTAATTCAATCGATAATTAAAATTTAGCAACATGGGAATCATCATACGCGCTATGGAGCGGGCTATATTCGAAATTTGTTTGAAGGATAAAATCAGGAATTAAATTATCCGGATAATAACCGGAATTTCTGATATAGCTTGCAGAGTAAGCAAGCTGAAGTGGCAGTGGGTTGGCCATGTTTGTCGAAGGACCGATGACCGGTGGAGCAGATGAGTCCTGGAGTGGAGACCACGTATTGGCAAGCGTAGTGTGGCCCCCCAGCTAGATGGACCGATGACCTTAAAAGGTGGCTGGGACAGACTGGATGTGGAAGGCGGTGGACAGAGTGTTGTGGGGCAGCCTAAGAGAGGCCTATGTTCAGCAGTGGACTGCGATAGGCTGAATTGAACATCATGACATATGTCATGAAAGAATTATTTTTGTTCAGAATACTACGTCATATTAATACTTAGAATAATTTAAAACAAACCAAAGTTGTACTCCAATTACATCATAAACAAAAAATAAATAGCATCTTTATTAATTCAAAGGTCGTTTAGAACGTAATACAAAGGAGTACGTATCTGTTAGTGGAACAATGCAGAGAATCTCCCAAAGCCTTGAACTGTTCCATTATTGATGCAATTTCACACGATACCGTACGTATGAGTTGAGAGCGGTCATTGAGATGTTACGAGAATGGTAGCAAGATGAATAATTTGAGAATTTTTCATAAATTGACCGTTCATTTTTGAGTTTTGATGAGGCAAATGATGTGTCAATTTTATAAAATTTGGATGATACAAACAAGTGATAATTTTCGGTTATCAAATATTGTAACCTAGTAATCCATACATATATTATAAATATGAAAGTAACTATGTCTGTCTGTGACGTTTTCACGCCTAAACCGCAAAACTGATCGTCATGAAATTTGGCAAAGATATAGCCAAGTTTATGGAGAAGAACATAGGCTACTTTTTTACTCAATAACTGACATCACGCGGGCAAAGCCGCGGGCAACAGCTAAATGAATATATTTATTTATTTTATTATTTATATACACACAGTTAAATACGTAGAGATACGATATCATTATAATTTCAGTACAAAGGTACTGCTTATTTCTTAAGAAATTTCTTCCAGCAGAAAGGAGAAATGAAAAAGAAATGTAGACAAGATTGTGTGAGAACTAAAAAAAAAACAAATATATGAATGATATGTATATAAATGATTATGGCTATGCAAACAAATAATAAGAATTATTTACGTCCAAAAATTATGCCCTTCTTTACACCAAGCATGATACATCATATTATGAACCTAATGCAAAAAAAGTTCACCATGTTTTAAATCATGTAGAAATAGTACCTTACTTAAAATATTTAAATAAAAATCAATCGAGGTACTTTAAGCGTAACCTGTACTAACAACATAAACAACTATAAAGGTGTCTGCACACAGCGGGCGCGGCGCGGCGGGACCGGGCGTGGCGGGGCGCCGACGCGACGCTGAGCAGTTGTAATGTACTAGATATTACGGAGGACGCCACACAGAGCCGTCCGGCTCGACGCGACGTGACGCGACGCTCTGTGTGGCGTCGTCCGTAATATCTAGTACATTACAACTGCTCAGCGTCGCGTCGGCGTCCCGCCCCGCCGCGCCGCGCCCGCTGTGTGCAGACACCTTAAAACCAACCAACCACTACAACACATCGTACAACATTGTAACCAACACATACCTCGTAGCCATACAAGATTAAAACGATATAAATTGTGGCGTACGGTTTGGGCAGAACCGAGGTTGCTTTAATGAAGAGTTACTACGGTGTTGATTTTAACATAATGAACTGAGTAATTTCAGAAATGGTACGAAAAACTTCGTGACACATTGACACTTGTTGTAATGAACGCGTATTTTTTATGTGTTTTAATTTAATACATAAATTCACGTCTGTAATATTTATCTTATATATAAAATTCTCGTGTAACAATGTTAGTTCGAAACGGTTTGACCGGTTTTTAAGAAATTTTATATGCATATTCAGTAGGTCTGAGAATCGGCTACAATCAATTTTTTTTTTTTAGTTTTAGGTAGGGTAGGGTAGGGTAGGGTAGGGTAGGGTAGGGTAGGGTCGGTAGGTAGGTAGGTAGGGTAGGATAGGGTAGGCTAGGGTAGGTAGGTAGGTAGGGTAGGTAGGTAGATAGGTAGGTGGGGTAGGGTAGAGTAGGGTAGGTAGGTAGGTAGGGTAGGTAGGGTAGGTAGGGTAGGGTAGGGTAGAGTAGTGGAGTTTATACTATAGCTTTTGACAGAACGAAGTCTGTCGGGTCAGCTAGTAAATGTAATTATGTCTAATATATACCTTCCTACCTCAGACATCTTTCTCTATTTAAGATTGCGCATTTTGTAAACCAGTGCCTGTAATATGATGTTGAGATAAATAAAGATTCATTATTGTTATTATTATTTCCTTTATTTCATTTATAAACACATAATTTATATTTTAAGTATTTTTATAAATACATTTAATAATGTAATAAATTGTAGCCCACCGGTATCGGGAACAGGGTCCAAGCTACCGATGGTCAGGGTTCCTGAGAGAGGAACCTCCTTACAATACGTGCTGTTTCCAGAAGTTCCACTTTCTGGATCAAGCCCTTGATCCAGCTGCCTAACGAGAGCCTCCTAAGGAGATGGTCAAGGCTCTTAGCTATTATGCCATTGGCCGACACGACTATCGGCACAGTTACTGCTGTATCCACATCCAACATGTCAACAACCTCACGAGCCAGGTCAAGATACTTAATTTGCTTACCTTTTTAGCTTTATTATTATGATTATTATGTATTTCCCAAATAGGAAGGGGGAGATAAATCTCATGTGTTTAGATTGAGGCGACACAGCCCGACTCCAGGTCCCTACTCTCTACTTAAAACTTAATAATGGTAATACTTGAAATTACTTATAACAACCCGATATTCGGACCCAGGACCCGATTACTTGACCACTAGACAAAATAAGAACAATTACATAAATTCAATGGTCGAAAAGCACAAGAATAACTCATGAATGATAAAATTCCTGCAATTTTATTCGAAATAGCAAATTTTCTTTAACATTACCAATATAATTCAACAAATGCATGCTCCATTCAGGCCGTTAGTAAACAAAGTCGCACCGGTTCTCCGGTTCTCGTACATTTCATGTACCCTAAGTCTTCTTCTTAATCAAAGCGGCCAGTTCATTAATACGGTTAAGTTCAGGTTTAAACACGGGGAGACAGCGGCCTAACATCTTCGACCGTTAAGAAAAGGAGGTTTCCGTACTATCTTGTTATCTATCTATCTTAAGGAGAAACCTGAGATAGATAACACGAAGATTTACACTTTGCTAGTTAAGGGACGATTTACTATTTTAGTATCTAGTGATACGACACGGCTTCACTTGGGAAATTAACAAATTAATGTACTCAAATACAAGTACATTATGATACAAGTGTGCTATGTTGGTCATTACACTCGAGGCGATAATTATTATTCGATTAGGGAGCCGAGTGTGTAATGTAAATCAATGCACACGCGTTTTATACGACGTTTTCCAACACACTTGGAAAAAACAGACATGTATTGTTATTAACCTTTTCACTATATGAAAGTTTCTTAGACTGCTAGGTATTTCTCTCTATATTTTGGTAGCAACGGGTTATATCACTCGCGTTGCCTGCCCGGATTAGTATTTCCAGCGGGGTTATATCTACGTATTCCTCTTCTTCCCTACGTGAAGTCGACATTTTTGATAGTAATTAACCACAAAACGAAAACATTAATAAATATTTATGAAAAATAGCGCGCCGGTTTTGTTTTTATCGTGCGCCACGCTAGCGATAGGTACGCGCGCAGGTGTAAATAAAGGCACTGGCAAAACCGCTAAACAGCCTATATAAAAAATATCATAAAATAATGTTTTTAATACGCAAATTAAGGTTAATATGTAGTGAAAAATATACAATTTGATGAAATGATGATAATTTTTATTATTTATTTATAATATGTAATCTAAAATAGTTTATTTATTCACAAAAATATATAGGTACATTTTTTAGACATAAAGACTCTTTGCGGAGATTGACAAAAACAAAAACAACTAAAAAACACTAGTGTGGTAATGTAAACTATAAAACACGAGTGTATAATAAGCTGAAATATGAACCAAGCAAGCAAGTGTGTTAAAAAAGTAATTATTTAAAAAAAATATTCATGGAATGATTCGATTTGATTTAGTATTTTAGACATTGTTTTTGTACCCTATAACTGTTTTTATATTTAACCCAAAGGTTGACTGGTAGAGAATGCCTTGTGGCATTAAGTCCGCCTATGTACCACTATTGTACATGAAGTTAAAATAAATAAATAAATGATGGTGAAAACCTGAATCAAATTCATCCATTAGAGAGATATAAAGCATTTTCCAACACGCAGACAGACACAGCCAGTTCTCATTTAAGACAATAAATAAATTAAAGATTAGGCGAGTGAAAAAGCCCACCCCGATATCAAATAGGTTGGAATAAGGACAGTCTGTTCTTCTTCTTTTCGTATGGTTACTGACTAACCTGGTGTCATAGTTTGAAGGCCACCTATGGGTCTCTGACTTGACTACACATGCCGTCGAGAATTATCCCTATTTTGATTTTGATTGATAGAACCACTGAAAATTATGATGTTGGCTTTTCAGCAATAACGTTTCAGTCTCAGAATCATTCATACACACGAGAAGATACAATCACATCTAAAAACACACACACTCACTCATTCACTCTTCCTTCTTCATACAGTCTATCTCTCTATGGAATGCGCTGCCCCAGGAAATCAGGATGGTAACCAACCGATTATCTTTTAAAGTTAAATTTAGCGAGCACATTCACAAGAAGCTGGCAGTATCATCACAACGGTAATGTTTTCCCATTAGTATACTTATTTATGAGTATTTATTTTTGCTTATATTTATATATAATAAGTTTTATATATTGAATTTATAGTTTTTAATAGGTTCATGTATATCTTTATATTTAAATGAATATTTATTCCTCAAATCTCGCTATTGCACCTACTACTGTTTGTCTCTACATCACTCAAAGGTTGACTGGTAGAAAATGCCTATGACATTAAGTCCGGCTCTGTAATTTTTTTTGTGCTTAAATTAAATACCTAAATAAATAAATACTTTTATGCCTTGACCTTGCCTTGCTTTGTTATCAAATATTGTGAAAAGTTGCACACACAAAACAGCAGTGTGTAGCACAGCCGCCCGTAGAATTTTGGCCGTTTCTCGGGAAAAACGATTAAATGTCATGACTGTTATTGCATTTTAATAAGGCTTCGTCCGGTACCGCACGGAGAGCCTCCGGCGTTCCTCTCAACCCTCTTATTGTTTGAAGAGCCTTTTTAATAAAAAATAATATAAATTATGCTCGCTCTTGTTATTTATTGTACCCGAGATATGCTTATCCGCCGAAATATGGGCAACAAAATAACTAATGTGAAAAATATTCAAATTAAAATTATTTTCGTTTTGATATTGAAATTCGGTGAATGGTTTGTGATTTTAGTTGATTTATTATGTATTTAGTGTGAAGTGAATTGGGTTGTTGTAAATAAGGAGTTAATTTTATTGATAACATTTTCGAATTGTTTATAGCGGCGCATTTTTGCACTCACAAAGTCAAGAAAATACGTTTATTTGCGGTAAACATGACGTAAAGAAAGAACACAAACATCCACGCAAAACGGCTATCGCTCAGCATAATGCTGTGACCCTACGCGAGACAGAGCCCAAGCGCTGGTTAGGGTTTTTTTAACGTTAGGCTAATGTACTAAATAGCAAAATATATAATAAACAAGCCAAACCACCAACACTTACATGTAATTTTGAAAGCTAAATACTTAATTCCTTATTTTACAGTGGCAACTCATTTATTTCTTTGAGAATTTAATAAATCTATACTTAGAAGGCAACAATATCTTTCTTTCTCTTTTTAAAAAAAACGTTGCCCCACACTATGATTTCTCCTGTATCGTGGGTGCGTTTACAAACATTTAAACTCACATACACAAACAGCCAGACCCGGAACAACTACTTGTAGATCATACAGAGAAGGCAACAATATTTGTTCCGTGCGGGAATCGAACCCGCGAGACGCAGCGCAGCAGTCAATCGCTTAACCACTGCGCCAACCGTGCCGTCAAAAAAAAATAATAAAAAAATCAATAATATTAAAGCTAGTAACCGCAAGTAACTATGTAACTACTACCAAAACAGAAAACAAACTAAAATAACTACTTTAGAATTAGGTAAGTCCGCCCGGTTATTTTGTTCATACATTAGACATCAACGCGAATAGAAAACTCTTAACATTTTCCCTCTGAATAAATAAAAAGTAAAAGTTATCCCAAAATCAATAACTTAATGCAAATAACTTGGGTTCGTTATCATTATCAGTTACATAAGTAAAAGACAACATAAATTGTACGTATGTGAAAAACGAATATCAACTAAAGAAGTCGTTGTTGGCAACACCAACAAAGCATAATATGCAACTAAAGCCGTATATACTTTAATTTTAAGCTTGGTAACATTTGCCATTATTATTTTTTAATTAGATTATGTTCATTCGTTCTGTTCGCTAAAATTGTGCTCACGCTCTCGAATTTGGAAGCTTGTGATACAGACGTGTTTCTTGTGTGTTCGTTAATAAACTTGATAAAAGTGAAGAAAACTAGTTTGAAATTACGCTACCAGCCTCCGCCTACTATCTGCAGCACCGACGAAAACCTACAGTCCACGATTCCTTCAGTCGTAGCAAGCCTTAACAGCTGATATGATAAAAAAAAACGCCTTGAAATGTTAAAAGGCAACTTAATTGTATAAATATAACGCAATAGTCTATAAAAATAAATCCCTTCTTTACAACACAATTTATATGACGATTGTGAGAAATAGTCAGATGATTTTTTTCAAGGAAACGATCTCATACACGTAAAAATGGCGGGAAAAGAAGCGGGCACTCCGGGTGCGTTTGCGCAGGCAGTAGTGCGCACGGGGCGGCGTCGCGCTTGCGACTAGCCGTGCTATCGTTCACGCGGCGCGCGCATCGGTCCCGTTAGACAGAGAGAGCGAAACGCCGCCTTACGTGCGAGCAGCACAACCGACTGCCCGCGCCCCGGCCGCGACCCATCCGGAAGCCCCGCTGAAACTGGACCGTTTTCTTTTCTTGTTGTTATTGAGATCGACTCTCAAGTTCTGTTGTTGTCGCGCGCCGCGCCGCTCGCGCTGATAACGCGATGCCACGCCGACCTGCGCACGCGCACATAGTAACGCTCCGTAGCTTTAAGCTCGCGCGGACACTTTAAAAAAATAATTCGCCCCCAGTGATGGAATGGATATTTTTTATGGACAAGTGCCCAGTGGTTAACTGATCGCGAGTAACTTTTTTTTTAAATTCACCTGTGTGTTTTACTGTTTGAACCAAATAAGTGTTAATGAGAAAGTGAAACCGATACTCTGTGTAATTATAATATTCTGCACGAAAGGATATTTTAAATTTAACTTATAAACCAATTATTTTTTGTGAGATTATAAGAGAAACTGAAGTAATATTGAAAAGGATCAGCTGAAATTTATGAAATTTTCTGCTATACCAGGTAGGTGTCTGTTTTTTACGCAAGTCGCGCTTTTAAAGAAACCTCTCATTCATGATTTAACATAATAAAATGTGTTAATCTTTGCTTCATAAAACCATTATTTCTAACTTATCAATATTTTATGTTTGACTTCTTTCAATTTTATTAACTCTTGCGCAGATATTTTGTAAGCTTTAATTTTTATTTTTAAAATATTCAGTGTAGATGGAAATGAAAATTATAAGGCATTAATGATCCGAAAATGATTTAAATATATAAAACAACGTGTGTAAAATCGTATTTCAGAATAAATTAATAACTTAAAAATGTCTTAATTCAATTTGAATAGATTCACAATAAAATAGTTCTCCGACAATACCGTCTTGACTCTTTTATGATTTAGTTTATATAAAGACTAATTTATTAGATGTTCCAATAAACGATAATTAATTTATAAGGATAAAATTTAACATAAATTTAAATACATCAGTTTGATCATTATTTTCTTTTTGATGTCTCATTTAAATACTAAATTAGGCTTGCATATAAAAACCAACAAATAAAATGATTAATAAAACCATTATTTATTCTAAATCAAAGCAAATTAAGATTAAAAAGTTAAAGCGTTTTTTTTTTGGCACAATTATTAATTCCCCTCATTTTAATTAAATTTCAAAAAGGACTTATCTTTTAAATAATTCCTGACCTATCACAACTCTTCAAAGAAAAGTGAAGGGCAGTTTCACTAGCAATTTCTCTAAGAGAAAATAAAATAAAAAATGGAATAAATGAGATAATTCGACCTAGTAAAGTGAAACAGTTATTCCGCCCGCCGCCGGCACGCCGCGCCGCCCGCCGTCGGCGAACGCTTTTTTGCTCGAGTTTTACCCATTATGCTCCAGTGGTGCTCGATATTATATTATATTGATAAGTTCTTGCACTTATAAATGCTTCTCGGCTTTTGTGTTGTGCCTTCTCAACAAAGAAAAGCAATTAAATTAAATTAATTAAAATTAAACCCTTTTATTCATCCTTGTGAATAAAGGGGTTTAATTTTAATTTATTTATTTGCCATACATTGTTCTCCAGTTTTCAAACCTTATCTAAATTTCTCTTTAGAATTCAGTGCCTGCTAATTGTAAAAACTTCTACTCCTAATATAATATGTCATAAAAGATTAGTAGTGAAGATTTTAAACAATGATTTTTTCCTTTAAAAGCTAAAATCTTTCGGATCTATACGTAGGTACTTTTGCAATAAAACGGGAATGAAATTAATTCGTTTACACGATAAGAGCATACGTAGAACCATGCATAAAGAAATTAATGTTACAATGGTAGGGATTTTAAATTCAACATTTTTTTACTTTATAATCTTTATTTTATACATACCTACTGCCTTTTCTAAACATCCACTTTTTCCATCCCAGTTATTCTAAGGATCCACTTTTTATCATAACCGTACCGTGGTCTATATTAATCAATCATCTCGCGTTACACCTCGTGTCCATCTTTACTCACATATGCGCAAACGCATGCTTCTTAAAATCCTGTTTGAAACGTCCACCGCACTTCATGCTTTCACGCCGCAATTTAAATTTAAAAACGATTGACGTTTTTAAGATGAATTGCTCTTTGCGGATTAATGCTTTAAAATACTTTTGACAGTTTTTACGTAACCTGTTCATGCGATCCTTTTTTGTTGAAGAATACACGGTTTAACGAATCGCCTAATTATATTGAACCGATTGAACCGTCGCAATCGTAAAAAGTAAAAAAGTAGATCATGACTGCATTTTAACTTCATTCATCGACTTTAGAGTTACAAAACATTTATTTAGTTCCTTATTAACTGCTAAAACAGATAAATCTCCGAAACTTATTACCAAGTATTTTACTACAGATAACATCAAAATCCTTGCACGCCAAACCGACGCAATTCAGCAGCCCACTATACATCAGTGGGCAGATATAAAAAGAGTACCGCGAATACGTGACGAAAACTGGATCGCTGTCGATTTTAAATGTGTAACAGGCCATAAAATGTATTTCTCACATGTATCAGCTCCTTAAAAGACATTCACTACTCAGGCGGCTACCAAAAAAAAAATGTTGCAACCGGGTTCTCGAAATTACTCTTATCGTACCTTACATCACTTGGCCGAAGGTTTGAATAAAAACGAATGTTTATTATCAAAGCATTTCAGCTTCTGTTAAAACTTTAAGTGTTTATACGAAAAATATTTTTATTCTCTCCATTTAATAAAATAAAAACATAAAATGTTTAATTTGTAATAAAATATATACAATATAAAAGCGATCGAAGAGCAATTCAACCTCCTTACTTTATTCAAAGTTTATTATTTTGATTATAACAATTATTCGAGCAAGTTATGCTCCATTTGGACCCGTTTGGATAACCAGTGGCTTATCAGGCAATAGAGATTAAAGTGGTTAGAAGTTTTATTTAAATCAATTACAGCAATCATTTGTAAAAGGTTTCCCTGTTAAATAACGTCTCTTAAATAAATGATAAGTTTTTTATACAAATGATGCCTTATTGTTAAGTGGGTTTAACAAAACAAACATGTATTGCAAAGATGTATTGTATGCATTTATTCGATTGATTTCGAACAACATTTACTACATCTTTACATATCTATTTAATTTACTTTGAGGCAAAATTCTAGTTTATAACATTTACTTTTACAAAAAAAAAAAAGACGAACATGAACACATCAACATTTTAACAATCTTTTTGTAAAACTTTATTACAGAACGAAGAGCTAATTTAAATGAATCGAAATTGTATATTTTACATTTAAATTACTTTCGGAAATACGAACAAACTTATTGCTTCTTTCGTTGTTAATTTAAATGTTGCAAATCAGAGCTTTTATTAAAAAAAACCTCACGTATATTTAATCAGAGATTCAATATATGGCTTTGTTTTGTTCGTAACAGAGGCAATCACGTTTATTTTTATTATTATTTAATATCCGTTTCGCATCGACCGAGAAGATTGTGTTCCGTTGTCATTAAAAAGTATGCGAGCGTATTGTTACAAGTCGTTTGGTTCCGTAGCTGTTGCAGTTAAGAGAATATATCGGATGCGGGATTAATTAAACTGAAAATATATCGTACATACTGCATAGTCATACTGTTTAAAACCGAATAAACAAAACTTACATTGTAAAAAGCATTTATTCATACACGATTACTTTATACGAAAAAAAAGATCGAGTAACTTACGTATGGCACAATTAATTTTAATCATAACACAATAATGTCACAAGCGAACTTTTAATAACTTTTTCACTTCTCATGCTCTAAAAGTACGCCAATATAGCTCTACGAAGCGGGACTAAAGTGACCACTTTAGTCTCTAGGGAGTGAAAAGTAATTAGTTTTTTTAATTTCCTTCATGTGACATAGACAAACTCAAACAGCCAGTAAATATACTATTATCTGTGGAGTGTGGATTATCTTCATTGGCGGGGCCTTGAAGAGTTTGACGTCTAGCAAAGAGCAAAAGACATAATAGATAATCTTTTGCCGCCAAAATCGCGGAAGATTTACCAAAAACTTACGAAAGTGGTATAGACTGGAGGAATAAAATGTATTAAATGTTTTTGTACTAAATTGACAACTTTTCTCGCGCTCAAAGTGAAAAGTACAGTTTGTACCTCGAGACTAAACGCCAATTTAATATACCCTCGGTTACATTGACTTCCTCGCACGCTCGGGAGTCAAACCACCTCTGGTATATTATGGCTTCGTTTAGTCCCTCGATATAAAATATACTATTTTACTACAACAGATGACACAACGTTTCTTTTTACATCTATTTTTAGGATTCTCAAATTCTTTAGAGTCACTAAAGAGTTTGAATTGCAAATAGAACCCTAAAAATTGATCTAAAAAGAAACGCTGTGTCATCTGTTGTAGTAAAAAAGTAATTAAAAAGTTCGCTTTCACTGCTGAGAATACGTGCGTAGAGTTAGGTAACTGACGGACCTGTCTTATTTTATATCGATCAGTTAAACGACATATAGCCGGTTTTTTATCTCTTAGATACAAGTACCTATGTATGTGTTTCATACGGAGGTATACAACGTTATTTTTAGTATTGTGTAAACCTGAAAGTAGTTTGTTCAGGATCAGTAATAGAATCAATTTTAGTAGTTTTTAGTAACATTTTTAAAATATTTTGCCACAATTTATTTATTTACAGTACATTATTTTCGATCGCAGCGCGCGGCGTTGTGGTTGAACTACCGTTTCAGTTATCATTTTGTACTTTCAATTTTCTTTTATTAGGGTGTATCTATTCAAACACGAAATATTTTAAGAGATACACCTATAGGTAGTAAAGAAGCCATGGAAACTATTTTTTTTTTAATCTGAGTATATTATTTAAAAAATTAAATAATTTAAAATTACTTGATATGATGATTAATTATCAAAATTCACCGCGCTCGTGTCACCACCGTCACAACGTCCGGGCGGGTCGTCCATAGAATAAGTAAAATTTTGGAAAATGCAACTCCTTTGCAAAATGTCTCAAGCAATTTTAAAATTGTGTAAAAATATGAAACACTTAGATAAAAAAATATTCGCTGCTATGGCTATTTTACCACCTATAGATGGTCCTCTTAAAATATTTCGTGTATGAATAGATACACCTTATATAGCTACATTAAAATCTGGTGGATATTCACAACTCAATGCCAAAAATAACTTTGTATATATCTCAATGAATAAAATAATTATGACAGAATTTATTTTAGAGTAGCGACTATCTTTCTAATTACGATAACTTTATTAAGTTACTTAGATAGTAGCGGTACTAAATATTATATGACTTAGATAAATATGTACTTAAAATTTAACTGAGCACTCGTCTTTTAATAAACATCGTTAATTCAAATTGATATTTAAATATGATTATCTTTTATTTAATTTTATGGCACTGATAATTTTTATTACTTGTAAATATATCCTTCTGTATACACCCACTATTTGTTCATTTATTTTATTTATTTTTTATATTCTTACATCCACCATTACAGGATTTCCCAATGCGATAAATGCGCCTATCCTCTAACTTAATAAATACTAATATAACATTGATTTATAACGTACTAGCTTTTGCCCGCGGCTCCGCCCGCGTGGATGTCGGTTATCGCGTAAAAAAATAGCCTATGTCCTTCTCCATATCCCAGGCTATATCTCTGCCAAATTTCATGACGATCGGTTCAGCGGTCGGACAGACAGAGTTACTTTCACATTTATAATATTAAGTATGGATTACAAACATAGCATTCCTTGTGAATTCACTCAGATAACAAAAGAATAAGTCCGTCTCAGTCGTTATGAGGTTGAGCGTGCGGATACTGAAACGGGACACAACAGACAACATTGGGTGCATATCAGGGATCGAAAATAATCATAAATGAAACCTAGCCCTATGGCCAGGTTGCATTTATGATTATATCAGAATCAGCCTATATGTAATGTTCCCACTGATGGGACACAAGCCTCCTCTCAGTGAGAGGGAGTTGGCCGTGATCCATCACGCGTGCCCAGTACGGGTTGGTAGATAACACATGTCTTCGAATTTTTGATTTAAGGACACGCTGGTTTCCTTGCGATGTTTTCCTTCACCGTTTTGAGAGCAATGGTGATGAGAGATCTACCTGGTCATAGAAAAAGCCATAAAACAAAACGAAACCGCATAATTATTAATTTTTCTGTCACATCATAACTAATTCAACCAATACGATCCGTCATTGAAAACTTAAATCAAATATGGCTGCACATTTCAAATTAAGAACCCTACAATCCTTGCTCCAAAGGATATTAACCATGCAGTTTGTATGTCAAGTAGTTTCGAAGCATTGAGCGTCATTACAAGTACCGGTGGGCGGGGCTACGAAATGGTTGGTTTCAAAACGAGGCAACTTTGTCGCGCGACGCATTTGCATATAATTGCGGTTCATTTCTAATTATCGCCGTAGAATGGCATCTCGGACGATTATACTCTTCCTAGTGTGGTGAATGGGTGATGATGTCGCGCATTGTTGCCGTAATTTGCTGTGAGTATGGCTCGGTTGATTGAAAATGGGTTCGTCATATGCAGTTTGAGTTTATGACGGTCTTAATACACAGTACCTACCAACCATAAACGATTGATCTTAGACGCTAAGCCTAAACTACTTTTGAAAAATAATACTACTTCAATCAACTCAGCCTACGCAGTCCACTGCTGAACATAGGCCTCTCCCATGCTGCGCCACAACACCTTGTCCTCCGCCTTCCGCATCCAGTCTGTCCCAGCCACCTTTTTGAGGTCGACGGTCCATCTAGCTGGGGGAGCGGTAAGTAGGGCATACTACTTACCGCTCGCTTTTTTATATGCCTATTAGCTGCAAGGGTACAGGTACAGTTTGTCGGAAAAGTGCTACGATGCAGAAAATAAACACATCACAGTTATCACGTATAAATTTTGCTCTTGATATTTTTCTACATATTTTTGTGTGTGATTTTTGATTTATTAGACGATAGTTTAAATTACTTTAAACACAAACTGATTTTTAGGCGAAAGTTTAAATTATTTTATACTAGTTTTTGCCCGCGGCTCCGCCCGCGTAGATGTCGGTTATCGCGTAAAAAAGTAGCCTATGTCCGTCTCCATATCTCTATATCTCTGCCAAATTTCATGACGATCGGTTCAGCGGTTTAGGCGTGAAAAGGTAACATACAGACAGACAGACAGAGTTACTTTCACATTTATAATATTAGTATGGATACAGACTGTGTTTTTTTAATAGAAATCTTTAAGTAATTATTGTAAAAACTGTGATTTGTGATGACTGAATAAAAATAAAATGCAAACCACATAAGCCCTTATAAATGTAGGTAGGTATATACGGACCGGGCGAGTTGACTTGGCATCAGTATGGACGAAGCCAAAAAAAATACATAATTATTATTTCAGGCCATTCCTCGGAGCAATGTAGTAATAAGGATTAATCATAACCATGCTAAACATAAAATAGGTACTTACATATTTTTATGCAGATTTATTATAATAGCAAGAAGGTCGCTGGAATCTTATGGTCTTATTATTCGGTAAATGTGTCTTTTATTCATTTCATCTTCTATGTATAAAACTGCTCTGAATATGTTAGTATCCTTGCACAAACCAAAATAATATAGAAACCTTGTACCTACATTATTGAAGAAATATACATGTATTTACCCTAATGCAGATATTATATATCCTGTTTCAATTCACCTATTCAGTTTTTATTCCACAGGTTGCACTGACATGAAAAATGAGCATTCAACCTCAAAAAATGTCTGTCTCAACCAAAGTACAATTGTATTCGTCTACTGCAGCAGACACATGAATCACGATGCAGACGATAAAAACATTCTATTTTAGGGGTGAACACACCGCAAACCACAAGCAATCGTAGTTCTAAAAAACAGAAATATCTTAGAAAAATTGTCGACAATCGCTTGCAAATTCACATGCTGATCAAACACGTAGACTGATCAAAATTCAAGGAAATTCGACATATTCTGCATTCAAGTACATCACTTTAGATGAAATTTAAATTGTGAAAAATGCAGACCGAGTGTAGACGGTATAATTTTTAGATTCATTTTCATAATGTGCAGTCGAAGTTGAGGTCATGCTTAAACTAGGTACGTCTAGATTGTTGTGGACATTTTAAACCTATGTAAATCTGGTCGTATTTTTGGTATTAAAGAGGTGCATTTATGAAACACAATTTAAATGACAAATACAACGGTTAATAAAACTAAAAATAAATAAAAATTAAAAGTTTATTACGGAACAATAACACAAGACTAAATACAACAAGTAGAACGATGATAGTCGCAAAAGTATAAACTGTAGCGCAGTTAACAATACGCCTATCCAGACACAGAATGGAATGACTTTCCATGCAAAATAGGTAATTAAGTTAAATTTAGATTTAGTTAATTAATAATAAAATAAAAAATAAAATAAAAATAAACAGTACAGGACATATTATGTGATTTGATTTGGGAGGTATTTTGGCGTTGAGTTAATGTGGGTAGTGTAGGTTGAATGGGTGTGTTGGGTGAGTGTTAATGAGGTGTGTGAGTGGTGTTTGTGGCATGTGAGTTGCGTGTGGTTTTGTTGGCGTGTGTAAGGGAGTGACGAGTATTTAACACTTCCACGAGTTAAGTAATTAAACCTTTTATTAAATACTAGCTTTTGCCCACGACTTCGTCTGCGTGAAATTTCTTGCTACCCCGACCCATAGCCCTCCCGCGATATTATTTTGTTTTCACTTAGCGTTTTTTCTAACTTTTTATCTTTTTACTCGGCTCATAAAGGTCACAAAATGATGTTTTTTTTTTTTTTCGGGATGTACCATATGTCCGTTTCTGTACACCTGACAACGTATATTGCAGTTCAGTGGTTTTGGCGTGAAAAGGTAACAAACAAATAAACTTATTTTCGCATTTATAATATTACAGTTTGGATAAGATAACGCAATTGCTGCAATATAAGCGAGAAACAACAGAAAGCTCAATAAAATCAGGGAAATAAAAGAAAATCGCTCCAATTATATCTACTGTCTTCAATTGTGTCTGCCAATAAAACAATTAAACCTTTCACCAACCGGACGTCCGTTTTACATAGACGTAAATAAGGATGTCATCGCCTAAAGCCGGCGAAGATTAATTCTCCAATAAGAAGAAGCCGTACCATAAACACAGCCGGCTAACGATCCAACATTGATATATAGCCTTAATAGCCAACGAAACTTTACGCTATATTAAATATTTACATTAATATCTTATATGACAGAAACAATTATACCGAACAAAATGAGCTCATTTAAATGTAAAACCATTTGTTTCCGATATTAATGTTTATGAGATAGGAATTGAAATATCGAAGGAATCGGTTAGTTTATATTCTTTTGCCTTTGCGCGTTTTGTGATTCTGCAAGTGCCGTAGAAGGATGTCCTGATTTCGACAGTTTTTGTCGCTTAGAAAGTGATAGAGCCAATTAGACGCCGCTTTTTATTTTTATAATTAATGGGACGAAGATATTTGGTAGAAAATTAAATGTAGAACTCGAGATTTAAAATATCACAATGAATGTATCATTTGGCCGGCTTCGAATCCTGTTGCCAAAATAATGTATACTTAAAAAAAAAAAATTGAAACGAAACATAGACAAGCTATAGGTACCTCATAATCAGCCCAGATATTTTCAACATTAAACTCATAAATAAACATTATTACTGAGCATTAAAATAATTATAATCACTTGGATTTTACTGCACTTATGATAACAGTTGATAGACCCTAGAGAAAACTAAGACCCGAGTAATCTATACCTGTTTTGTTATATAAATAAATACAGGGAAAGAGTTATCATAAAGCAATTAATATATTATTAAACTAATAAAGATTAGAAGAATTACATACTGGCTCTAAGATGGGCCGAAGCCAGTCTGTAAATGTACTCTGGTAGGCTTCATTGCTTGATACCAGATTTAGAATTGACACGTAGCGGAAGTTATGGAACGATTTCTTCGATTCAAACATTTTTTGGCAATGTATTAGTCTTGCTTTTTTTTTTTTTCGTGTGGTAGTGACTAACTTGGTGTCAGAGTTTTTATGCCAGCCATGAGCCTGTGACTTGGCTTCACATGCGGTCGAGAAATATCTCTCAGGCTTGCCAGTTTCTGCCAGGGTTGCGGGTTTGTTCGAAAGGGATACCACGGCCCTGGCACACAGGCAACTGAAGAAACACGGGTGGGTTTTAGTCAGTAAAAGTCTGACGCGCCCGCCCGCTCCGCCCACAGTGGGAGAAGTTATTTGATAATTTCCCAACCAAAAAAAAAAGGCTTTCCAGTTTCAGTGCGAGCGTCCTTAAAAATGTCCTTGACATATCAAGTCGATATGAAATATTTGACCTTCAACCCATGGCTTGGTGGAGAAGAGCAGAGGTGGCCCAGTAGAGCAGAGGTGGCCCAATAGAGCAGAGGTGGCCCAGTAGAGCAGAGGTGGCCCAGTAGAGCAGAGGTGGCCCATTAGGGCAGAGGTGGCCCAGTAGGGCAGAGGTGGCCCAGTAGAGCAGTGGTGGCCCTGTAGAGCAGAGGTGGCCCAGTAAAGCAGTGGTGGCCCAATAGAGCAGAAGTAGCCCAGTAGAGTAGTGGTGGCCCAGTAGGCAGAGGTGGCCCAGTAGGGCAGAGGTGGCCCAGTAGAGCATTGGTGGCCCTGTAGAGCAGAGGTGGCCCAATAGAGCAGTGGTGGCCCAATAGAGCAGTGGTGGCCCAGTAGAGCAGTGGTGGCCCAATAGAGCAGAAGTAGCCCTTTAGAGCAGAGGTGGCCCAGAAAAGCAGTGGTGGCCCAGTAGAGCAGAGGTGGCCCAGAAAAGCAGTGGTGGCCCAGTAAAGCAGAGGTGGCCGTGACTTACACCTTGTAGGTCGTAGGTTCGAACCTAGACAGACGCTTTACTTTGTGTTAATTGTTTCATCACCACTGCTCTCAAAATGGCGAAGAAAAACATCGTCAGGAAACCAGCATGTCCTAGAATCAAAAATTCAAAGACATGTGACATCTACCAAACCGCATGGGCCCGGAGGAGGCCTGTGTCCCAACAGTGGGAACACTAATTATAGGCTGATTATACATGGCTTGGTACAAGCCATTCAGCAAGATTGTTAGCGACTCTGACCGTCCAAGTACAACGAACATACCTAAGAATCATCAGTCCCCTAGTGTTTTAAAAAGCCCAAAAAAAATAGGAACGCAAAACCTATGTTGAGTTTTATATTGCAGAATACCTCATTAATTCAATCATCGTTTGTACGATGGCCAGCAATCAAGTTGCCACAAACTGTCAAATTTTCTCGTTCGATTTTGAACTTAATCAACAACGTTTTAAAGTTTAAAATCGTTTGAAGAAATTTGACGGTTTCGTGTAGTATGAGGTGCTGGCCACAGTACATTCCTTGAGTTTAGTTTTTGCCTGTTATAACGTCATTTGAGCTCATCCGAGTGTACATAAACTAGTAACAATGTGGGTCTATTAATTTACGCTCATCTTGTTCTGTGGTCAATATTTTTTGTTCTGATACCAACTTGTTTTGTTGCTTCACTTGTTATTCTAAGATGGCCTTTATTAATGTGTAATGATATTAACTGCGAGACGGTTTAAGATACCTTAGATTCTTTATTGTTATACAAGGCTTATAGACTTTCCGTATTTTTTTTATTTTTTATTTTTTGTTTTACAAACGTTTTTAAATTATGTTTATTCTTTAATGAACTATTTGCATTAAATGTTTTCAAATCAAATCAAATCATTTATTTGAAGAGAATGTAGGTATTGTACAATAAAGTTATTATCTATAAAATTATAGTCAACTCGCACTAAGCGTTTTCAAACGTCTTTTATAATGCGCACAGCAAAGGAGTGGAACTCTCTGCCTGCGTCTGTGTTTCCGAACGCATACAAGCCTAATCTATTCAAAGTGAGAGTGAACAGGCTTCTTCTGGGTAAGCTCACTCCATCGTAGACTTTGTCTCTGTCATCCAGACCTAGACTAAAGTCAAGAGCAAACTCATAGTAGAATAAAAAAAAAAAAAAAAATATAGTTAGCCAGGAGTACATTCTGCCTGATTTTTGGCATGCAAAATTTAACAAATAATTTGTTTATTATAAATATTAAAACTAGCGTCGATACAATCATGGAGAAGTGCGTTGGGTTTTTACCAAATTAAACCACTATTTATTAAGCACAGGTTACCCAAGGAGCTTCGCCGACTGCAGAAAAACCTAAAGGCCTCTGCACACAGCGGGCGCGGCGCGGCGGGACGGGACGCCGACGTGACGCTGAGCAGTTGTATTGTACTAGATATTACGGACGACGCCACACAGAGCCGTCCGGCTCGACGCGACGCGACGCGACGCTCTGTGTGGCGTCGTCTGTAATATCTAGTACATTACAACTGCTCAGCGTCGCGTCGGCGCGGCGTCCCGTCCCGCCGCGCCGCGCCCGCTGTGTGCAGAGACCTTAATTCCCTATTTACATGAACTGGAAAATTCAATAATCCTTACAACCATCTTTCGTACTAAAATATCAATGTAGTTTAATTAATTCAATGTTTTTCTTCTTTTAAGCGACTTCATTAACATGTCGATGGTCATACGTTGACAACTCGTAACCCACATTTTTTCGCAAAATGAGATAAGTATATAATAATTATTTTTTAATTAAGCGCCCCATCTTCCCATTGATAACTCGTAATGCACAAAAAATATCATAGTGTATCATAGGTTTATCTTCAAACATGTATTCATGCAATACAGAATACGATACACATACATAATGTATAACATAATTTTCAAATAAAAATTACGCAAAAATGTAGTTAATTGATTAAATATAATCCCTATATAATTTATCTATTTCAACAATGTCATACAATAAAATTATTTGCGGTTACAGAATAGTTTAAGAGTTATTAAATTTGGTTCAATATTATGAATTGCGGTTTAATACTAGTCTTATTTAATAAATATTAATCAGTTTTGTGAAAAATATTTGCGGTTTTTTTTTTTCTTGACTGAGTTCTTTGTGAATGTCCGTGTTATAATTAATTATTTTCTGAATTCCGATACCAATAACACGGTTTTATAAATCTACTAGCAGCCCGTCCCGGCTTCGCACGGGGTAGTTCTATCGCTAATAGTTTCGGCAGCGCATTCGACGAAAGACATTTTAAGACTCATTTTTCTACACCTTCGGTTACATTGTTCAAATTTTACCAAGGATCCCTAATTTTTTTCAAAATGAAATGTAGTCTATGTCAAATTGGAAGAATGTAGCATTCTATTGGTGAAAGAATTTTTTAAATCGGCCCAGTGCTTTTTGAGCCTATTCATTACAAACATACAAAAATAGGTACAAATCTTTCCTCTTTATAATATTAGTGTAGATGAGTAATAATGAAACTTTGTGACAATTACTTGTATATTATAGGTACCTAAGTGGTAAGTGCTTGTGATACTTACTCATATATATTTTTTTTTAATTTACATTGCGTTTACTGTTTTTGTAAAGGTGTAAAAATCTTTTAAAAATTATTGGCCATTAAACAATTAAAAAACATTTAAGGCTCCCACACACTGGTGCGATATCACACTGCTTGTCGGGCCTGCGATATCGCGCCAGTCTGCACGAGCCTTGATTACCTACATTTATCCACAAAATACTTCTTCCATTCTAATCTAGAATCGTGGGTTCCTGTATATTTTTGCTCAATTTTTTTTCCTGTAATTATAGATAGCCAGTATAGCCTTAAGATTTACTTAAAATTTAACAGCTTACTTTGTTAGACAGATTTTTCCAACATCTCGTCTAATTTAGCACAATCATCTTTCACAACCCACAACAAAGTATTAACAGTCAGTACTATATCTTACCTAAAGACCTCAATACACATATCGCTCGCTCACACGTGTTTAAAACAAACAAAAAGTGCTTTCGTTATCTACAGCATACGTCTTCGCATTGCGTAAGGATTGCAAGTTTACTACTGATGGCAATCGGTGCATGGGAACGCTATTGTTAGCAAAATGTTCGCACACACGAATGCCAACGCTAGGCTCTGTTGTTATGATCCGAGGTAATGTGGCTAGTGGCTTCTGTTTGGATTTTGTTAGGTTTAGCGAAGTTTTTTTTGGAGAAGGTGGGAGTGGATTGCAATGTTGTAAATCATTGGTAAATTACGACAAATTTCCAATGCTAAAAACTTTTTAACAAAAAACAACCGAACTTTTTTTGAAAGTCAGTAGATTTTTTTTTTTTAAGTTTTTACTTTTTCACTTTTTAGTTATGGTACCTACCCCACAACAATTCGACTACCACTACTTGCTACACCGCACAAACAACAGTGACACAAGATATACGAAGTGGATTAAATACGTATTATCGCAGCTAACTCAAAAACTACTCAAGCATAGTTAATAAAAATCGATTAAAAACCATTTATAGTCCGAGTGCATCTCGTGACAATCCCAATAAGCCCAAACACGGCTAGGATACGTTGTTTTATTATGGAGTTCCGGTGCACACCTTCCGGCTTCATCTTCAGATAAGATGGATGGTACCATTTTCACCAGAATTATTTATTTTTTGCTTCATAGTCGCTTAACTATCTTAATCGAGATATCTTATCGCCACCCGTGAAATACTCATCATTAAAGAGTTCCGGTAGCCATTTGTGGTCTTTTTCATCAGTTCCACTTCATCAAATGATAGTTTCTGAATGCAAATGCTTGAGTTGTTGATGAAAATATAAAAATCGCTATATGGTTGCCTATAAAATTTGAGTAGTTCCCTCAATTCCTCATGGATCCCATCATCAGAACAGGATTTTGATTTAAAAAAATCCAAATCGGTTCATAAACGACGGAGTTCTGAGGTAATAAACATTAAAATATATATATATAAAACCGAATTGAGAACCTCATCCTTTTTGGAAAGTCGGTTCAAAAAAAGGAGTTCTGTATTGTGTTGTCTTATTTGTATTATCAATTATGTGTTGACTGTATTAGACATTACATGCTTATTGATTTGAATTTATGACATTGTGTATCGTCGTCTTAGAGTGAAAACGCGAACGCGAACGTATACGGGAAAAAGGCAACTTTAAAAAGCTGCGCCTTGTAAAATTTTATTACCACAGCTTCTTCAAATATGTGTCTTATAATGTGTAATATTCAAACTTGTCATAGATGGCGTTACAGGATGCAAAACTTTTTTTTTTGTGAAACTAGGACGTGCGCTGCTAGGTTTTCTTAAAAAAATAGTAACAAAATAAAAATTACTAAAATTGAATTCCCGAGGTTTTCACTCTAAGGCGATGATTTAGGCATTTTAATGTTGTAACTTTTGACGTTCAAAAGTGCCTTTTATGTGCCTATCCATACTCTCTCTGTGGGCGGTCCCTCATGTCTGAGGATCGTGGTCAGCTTCGGAGTTGCATCTGGAGCGGATGATCCGCCTCCACCGGTTTCTGTCCAGCGCAACCCTTACCACCGTGTAGAATTTAGAGGATTCTTTCACCTGATCGGTCCACCGTGTTGGTGAACGACCGCGCGATCGTTTCTCTTCGGTGTTCCCAACCACAATCAGTTTTTCCAAACTTTCATCGCCTCTGCGTACTATGTGGCTGAAATAGGAGAGAATGCGTTGTTGGCATATGGTCGACAAGCGATCACAAACAAGCTATCCATACTAATATTATAAATTAATGTGAAAGTAACTCTGTCTGTGTCTTTTTTTTTTACGTTTTCACGCCTAAACCGCTGAACGGATCGTCATGAAATTTAGCAGAGATATAGCCTGGGATATGGAGAAGGAAATAAGCTACTTTTTTACGCGATAACCGACATCCACACGGGCGGGGCTCCGGGCAAAAGCTAGTTAGTATATGAAATAAATTCAAGTAACATACCCAAAACTAAAAAGATGTTATAAAAGTGTACATTTTAGATGTCACTTAAGAATCCCGCTATTTTACGAGCCACTTTATTAGTCACCAGTAGGTAAATTGCTACTAGACTACGCCATGTAAGTTGAAGAGATACATTAAACTAAGTGTTACCGTACATTTTTGGAATCACTCGACATAAACTGTGAGAACTTTTATTTTAGAAATAGGTCGCTCAAACTTGTACGAGTTTTTTAAAAGTAGTGTTTAAAACTAGCGTTTTTCTTCTTTTTTTTTTGAGGGGGGGTGTATAAATCTTTGTGATTTATAAATATAAAAAAAAATATCTGACATATCTCGGGATCCTGAGGTCCCAGGCCTTTGGAAAGCGTACGAGGGGCCGAAGCCAACTCACAGAGGCCCGTTAGACGCTTTTAATGAAATGAGGCACTAACCGACCATTATCCCTGTACGCACTATGCAAGTGAAACCAAGAACAACCCCCGGTTGGTGTAGGACTATTGCAGGATATGGAAACAAAGATATTGGACTATAGGTTTTGGGTTGTTAAAATGGACTGATTATCTAAAACTATGGAAGTATATGGCCCCTACATATAATTGTTAATTCCATGTGCGAAATAAAGTGTCACTCCAAAATCAAACCACAATTAACTCATGGAAACATAACAATCGGTATCAGTAACCGATCAAATCAGCCAAAAACAGATTCCTAAATATTCAACCATCGAAATAAGTGGTGTAAGTAAGTCTCTAGTGCTTACAGTCGAATTTAGCTATTTAAATCAAGAAAAACAAGACACAAGACGGATGATTCGGTTTTATTTCCAAATGAGTTTTCTCGGAGTTAAAAACCGTTCATTCGACTTTAAAAAGTAAAATTGATAGTTAGCAAAAAAGGCCTTTATTAGAACATCACTTGCGATTTCATTTGTACAGACAGATAGCAATATAGGTAGAAAGTATCCCGCATATTTTGTATTTTAAAAATAGTGGGTTATAACAATACCGAATTAGTTTTAAGAATTAAATGTCAAAATCTTGCGCATTCGAACCAATCTTCTAATTTGCGCTATCATTTCTCACAAGAACAAAACTACTAAAGTAGTAAAATTTCAGTCAAAGTAATGAACGAATTCAATAATTGCATTATTTCGTGATTCATAACTTTTATTCGCTACCATAATAATAGCATAATATAATTTCACAATTTTTTCACTGGCACAGTATAATGAATCTGGCGAAGTTGTCAGTATCGTGATCTTTAACAATAAGTCAGAAACTCCCATTGACGCAAGAAATCGCGAAAAATTGCGATTACGTCACACCAAGGTGCTAATTGCCGTAACCGATTATTACAAACCAATAGTTTCCATTCGATTTGCTAATAAACTGCATCATTATTTAAATCCGCTACGCACGAGTTTTAAGACTATCGATTTCGTTTTGATTTTTATTCAATAATCGTATTACACTTTGTAACACAAGATTGTGCGCTTGACTGTAGAAAATGACAGTTCTGGTTCAGGAGCTCGAGGACTTTTTATAGATTTCACTTTTAAGTTTCTTTTAAGTCTAGGTACGTTGTTTACGGTTCTTTGTTGTCTCCATATACTTAATGGTGATGGTTGATTAGCTATCAGTGTCGGTCATTGTTTTTTGGCTGCGGATTTTCGTTTTGTCGGTTTTATGTCTTAAATAGAACAAGTCAAATGGACATCTTTAAATTCGACAATGCCGTGCCGTTTATTAACACGTTCAACGCCATGTCGGACAATGCTGGGCGACACTTAACTTTCCCTATAAGCCACACGAAAGATTTGGAATTGACAAAAAAACTACTTTTTAATTTATTAATTATATTATTAAATATGCATTTTTAACTTACAAAACATTGACATAACCGCGGAAATCTTTATAAATGTGAAGATAACTCATGTCGCCTATGGCCTGCTGCGTATGTTTTTTTTTTTTTTTTTTAATTATTTGACCTTTCTTCCGTTGAAGCTGCTCGGGGCATTCTGCGTACAATATTGCCTTGTATTGTTGATCGACAGCTCACAAAAGACGTTTAAACATAGCTCTGACTGTCGGACACCATTGTCCCCCACGGCCCGAAGGGAAAATGTTGGTGTCGCCCAACATTGGCGTGGCGTGGTGTTGAACGTGTTAAAAAAAATTGTTAAAGATAGTTTTCGTTTTAACTTAATTTTTAATATCCAAATACAACCATTTAGCTGTCAGGGACACTTGACTCTACCAAAATTTATCACTTTAAAGCTTAATATTATGCAAACAGATCCCTGCATCGAAAAATGGTGTACACAAACCCGCAATAATTTTGAACGGCCTATCCAACGAGCTTTCTAGTACTAAGAGTCTCTGATCTAATCCGTGGACAGATGGACAGACAGACAGACAGACGGATATGGCGAAACTATAAGGGTTCCTTGTTGACTACGGAACCCTAAAAACAATCTGTAACGGTACTATAGTTTCAGACCGTTTAGCTTGTGGTATCACTATATTACATTTACAAATAAGGGCTTATCCGCTAACTGACAACTTAGACGAACATTAACATTAATTCACAATTACGAAAACTCGTCTCGTTGCTAATTGTAATAAAACACTATGAAACTGGACACAATATAAATCAGATATTGTTTGTTTCGCAACGCTTAATTGGTCGCGAAGTGGCGATTCCATTCAGATTACTAAAGACGCCATATTGATTTTAATACAGTTTCAGTGGCTACGCAATCAACGAACGATAAATCGTGATTAATTACGTTTCCACGCGGATATCTTATTTATTTTTGTACTGATAAAATGTTGCTATATTAATTATTGTATCCTGTAAGATAATAATCCAGTAAGTAGTACACAGTTTACCGTGATATTAAAAAAAAAACATGCGGGGCAGTCTTAGGGGACTGCTGATAGAAGTGAGAACTAAGTAACTAAAGCGCTCAGTGACGATGACGCGAGTTCCATGATTTTTGTTCACCCAAAAAGTACACATATATACACAGTATACATATAGCTCATGGAAAACGTTCGGTGACGATGACGCGAGTTCCATGATTTTTGTTCACCCAAAAAGTACACATATATACACAGTATACATATAGCTCATGGAAAGCGTTTGGTGACGATGTCGCGAGTTCCATGATTTTTGTTCACCCAAAAAGTACACATATATACACAGTATACATAATTATAGCTCATGGAAAACGTTCGGTGACGATGACGCGAGTTCCATGCTTTTTGTTCACCCAAAAAGCACACATATATACACAGTATACATATAGCTCATGGAAAACGTTCGGTGACGATGACGCGAGTTCCATGCTTTTTGTTCACCCAAAAAGTACACATATATACACAGTATACATATAGCTCATGGAAAGCGTTCGGTGACGATGACGCGAGTTCCATGCTTTTTGTTCACCCAAAAAGTACACATATATACACAGTACACATATAGCTCATGGAAAGCGTTCGGTGACGATGACGCGAGTTCCATGATTTTTGTTCACCCAAAAAGTACACATATATACACAGTATACATAATTATAGCTCATGGAAAGCGTTCGGTGACGATGACGCGAGTTCCATGATTTTTGTTCACCCAAAAAGTACACATATATACACAGTATACATATAGCTCATGGAAAGCGTTCGGTGACGATGACGCGAGTTCCATGATTTTTGTTCACCCAAAAAGTCCTCAACGCGCCTAAGGAAGTTTTTACTTCAAAAATATATTTTTAACTAACTCTTAATGTTTCAGCTGAGATACAAGGTTTTTGTAAACACGTTGCGGAATTCCCTGTATTTAAACCAAAAGGAAAACCATGTGCAAAAACGTCGTCACATAAAACAAATAGGTCGCAAGTGCTATGTTCTACTTGAATATTTATTCCGATGCAGAAATAGAAACAACTACATAGTTATTTTGTTTCGACAAAATACGCAAATAGGTATAAGGAAAACTTATCCCTAAGTTAAGCAAAAAATATAGCACAAGATACTTTTAGTGTCTTAAGCAAAATGTATGTATTTGCATACATAAATGTTAGATCTATTTAACAAAAAAAAAATTGCACTTACCTATTGGAAGTGTGGAGGTTCTTGCCCATTCTTCTCCATACGTAACTACCTTTTGGAACAGATACCTTGGGCAATTTGACAGGACTAAATTGAAATTTATCTTCTGTCCTTTTCTTAATGATATAGAAAGAAAAAGATGCACTAAACTTAAATTTAGTTTAGTTTGTGAAAAAGGGAATCGGCACCAATGAGCCGCAAATTGAAAAAATCGTAAGAGAATTTTAATTTCGGCGGCTACCTTAGCGCTTCCCCCTTAATTTCGATAATTCACCCAAAGCAAATGATGTTACGTACGTATTTGCTTCCCAACAAAAAGCCAAAATACAAACAAAAAAAATTAGTTAAAACGTTCAATACCCAAGTAAAATAGGTTATCTACCACTTAGCCTAGATACAGTTTTAATATTCAACGTCCACCAGCCATAACTCATGGGATTTTGTGATTCATTTATGCATAGTGTTGTTGATTACACTATGTTTTAATAGTACGGCCTGCACGTGTATCTACTGCGCAGATGAACGCCGAAATTTACATAGAGCCTTCACAATCTGGAGCAGTGTTTTACTACTAGTTGAACACCCTTGTTACACGGTATTATTTGAACGGGCTCTTGGTTGGATTGAGATGTTGTTGTAAAAAGTTGTGTTGTTTCGTTTAGTTGCTTACAATCTTATTTAAAGTGTATGGTCAGCTGTATCTATCCGTATATATATCCGTCAGGTTAAGCTACGCTTGCCAAGGTTGATCCGTGGATGGGTGACCATCTTTAACATACCGAGACTCCTCCGTGCCTCAGAAAGCACGTTAAGCCGTTGGTCCCGGCTGTCATTCGTGGATCTTTGACAGTCGTTACGGGTCGTCAGAAGCCCAAAAAGTCGGACAACCAGCCTTACCAAGGGGTATCGTGTTACCCAGTTACTGGGTTTCGGTGGTCAGATAGGCAGTCGCTCCATGTAAAATACTGGTATTCAGCTGCATCCGGTTAGACTGGAAGCCGACCCCAACATAGTTGAGAAAAGGCTAGGCAGATTGATTGGTCAGCTGTAGCTATGTGTACGGTAGTATTGAACGAGCTTTTTTTCTGAAATGTCCAAGTCGTATGCATTGCTGCAGTGTAGACGCACTTTATAGTTCTGCCAATCAGTTCTTATCAGTGTCCACTGATATAAATCAGTCTCCAAGTTAAGTATGTGATCTCTCCCCGACCATTGCTCGACGAAGCCCCAGCCCACGCCGCAGCTGAGCCTGTAGGTTTAAATTCCCCGATTAATAATAATAACTACGCTTTGGAATGGGCAACTAGCTTCATCTTTCTGACTGGCCGACCCCTTGACAATTCAAAAGTGCCTGTAGTTGGTTTATTTGAAATAAATGCTTTGAGTTTGAGTTTTAACCCAGTTTTGATCCAGCCAGTCCCTTGCTGTCTTCCTCCCGACGCTGCCCTAAGCCGAGGTTCGTACCCCACAGGGGGTGCCCTTAGCGTGCAGTCGTTTAGTTTATAAGTTGAATGCCCTGGCTGGAAGCTTTAATTTCACTTAAGGCAGCCACAGGAAAGTCCGGTTAAGGAGTCACGACCTCTCAAGCTCAACTCCGAGTTGCCATAGCTCAAAAAAAGTATGTGATCAAAATACCATTGACGTAGACACTCCACTAAAACATCACAAAGGAATGCGAGCAAGTGCAAGACTACGTTATGTTTCCATTTCATAATAATTATCAAGATAATTATATAATTATAACACCAAATAATAAGCTAATTACAAGACGAAACAACCCAATTACAGTACAACAGATTCGCTACAGTTCCCTTTTGTACCACAGATCTAGTAACACACAGACGGTCCAAGTCCTTTGGAATGCGCCAATCAAACTAACAATGGCCGCCACAAAAAATCTCCCACGGCACATAATAATGAATAGTTAACGACGAAAACTAGGTGAATCTTTGTGCAATCGCCTAGTGTCTTTTAAAAGAAATATGATCATTTTCAATTTCATAACAATTCCCACACGAGGCGGCATGAATGGACCTCAGTTGTCGGCTATACAACTGACAAATTAGTGTAATCTAAAACAGATTTTGTTGCTAACACAATTTGTGGACGCGTGCCATGTGTGCGTGAGACGTCAAATTATGCGATGGATTCTAACATAATGAATATCATCAGGGGACGGTGTGTTGTGCCGTTCATTTCTATGTGAAATTGAGTGACTGTAATTGCCTATGTGATTTGCATCTGTAGACTGTAGTAATTTTTAGTGCATTAGCAGACTATACTCCATTTGAAATAAGATTAGATATTTAAGTAAATCTTTTTTAAAGTCCGTTCAACCGATTTTGAATCCTATTGCGTTGGTGGCATGGCAAATGACAGCTGCAGTAAACAGTTGGTAATGTAACCACTTTTTTTCTTTTAGTGCCATCCTTATACCTACGGAATAGGAGTCAAAATCGGTTGAACGGACTGTAAAAAGTTTTTTTTTTTAATTTCTAATGTTATTTCAAATGGAGTATACACTTACATATTGAAGGATATGTTCAAAGGAAGCCTTGACGATCGCATTCATGTTAGACGTTAATTAGATAGTATTATTAAGACCTTAAGTAGACTAGTTACAGCCTACTAGCTGCGGCCTGAATCTTTTTCTGATAGCAATTTAAAGATGAATGCATGGCCTATGGAGTAATCACTTCTTTGTGCTTGATTGCTGTCTACACAATAATTAATCGCAATCTGGGATTAAAATGGTTACTCAATAGTAGCCTACATAATAATTAGAAACAAGAATGTGAGCTTTTATGAATACTTTGTTTTATCAAGGCTAATGCACATGTCTTTTGCCAAAAACTCACCTAAAAGTAAAATTATAGTGGTACAAAACAATAGAAATAGAACATCCATCATGAAAACTTCAAACCGCGTAACAAGCTATCCGAATGTCAAACTATAATAAACCCTCATACACACTGTATTGCACAACGTTCATCTTGACATTCCATTTTGTTCGTCAAACAATCGGAGCGGTCCGTGCGAACAGTTCCCACGTAGAGATAGCTGATAATGCTAGGAGTATAGTGCTCAGCCAGCCGGCTAAACACCGGTTAAGATAACGAGCGATTAGTGCATCCGATGATATGCATCTGCCTTTTTTATGCTTTCATAGAGCGAAGCGAAGCGTTTTTGTTTAGAAAAGGTTAAGTAATTGTTAAGTTTGATAAAAAGCAATGCTATATTTGATACAAGAAATTAGAGCATACACTTTGTAAGACAAATAAACAGGCATACTAATTTCTTAATAGGGATTTTTCGTACTAACTCCGAAAAATATATGTTTAATTTCAACCTTTTCATAGTACGTACCTTAAAAGTAATCCAAAGAAAAATATGTAATGCATTGTTCCGAATAGACATTACAGAAATTATGCCTATCTTCAAACACTAGATGCTTTTCGCAGTTAGAAAATGGCTTTCGGTTTTTCAAATAAATAAACCTAAACATAACTTTGGTCTTCAAAACACAAATCATATCGAACTGATTCACACGACCATAATAAAATTAGTTTAACATGACTCAGTTTCCGTCCAAAGTCTAGATTACTAACATTATTTAGTATGAATTTGTCCTCGCTGGTCCCGACAACGTATTGAGCAATCGAATAACGAAAACTATAAGTAAGTAAGTACTTGAATTACGACGCATCCTATAATTTGAGACAGAGGTGATGATACAATGCAAGCGAAGATATTCAAGCTATATTTTAGCTTTTATTTTTGACGTGACAACGTTTAATAAATCGGTGAACGGCTGCATGCACGAAAATGTCCCGTTACGCTCATTGTCCCGTTACGCTCATTGTCCCGTTACGCTCATTGTCCCGTTACGCTCATTGTACGCTTGCGCCGCATCAATGTTTTGTTATGACGCTGTCACGTTAAACTATCCTCCGTAAACCAACTTTAGAGACAACCAATTTTTTTTTTTCTTGGTATCAGAAATTATGATTTTTCTGAATTATTATCCAATTTATTCTTCAGTGAAAAAGGAAAAATGTTTTCGCTTCCCTTTAAGCTCGATTGTAGGTAACTATTCAAAGTTGTTTGCATGCTAAGCTTTACAAAATTATTCCGTACTTATCTACGTCTTTTTTTCACGAGCTGAGACGTAGTTTATTATTAATAACTAGCTTCCGCCAGCGGCTTCGCCCGCCTGATATCTTTATAAATTAAAGCCTATGTTACGCAGTAATGAATATAGCATTATACTGGTGAAATATATTTTTAAATCGATCCAGTAGTTTTTGAGTTTATTCATAACATAAAAATATACAAATCTATTCTCATTATAATATTAGTGTAGATAACTAGCTGCTTCTACGGCTTCGCGAGTAATTCATTGACTCGTCCTACATGCCTAGTTATAGCATCATTTTTTACAAGAAACTTACTCGTATATAATTTCAAATACATTTAGTTAAAAGCTGTTTGTAATAGATTATTACTTGCTAACAATTTCCATTTCCACCCTGTAGGTAAACTATTACAGTCTGCTATTTATAAAAATTCGGCACTCCAACACGATCCCATTGTCATTTTGCTAAAAGTTCGTAATCTGCTAAATTCATAATGGTCGATCATTGGTCGGTCAATGGTCTCGTAATAGAATTGTATTATAATGGCATTTTGAACATTTATTCATGCCAGATTTCATTTATATATATTTTTACATATTATTTATTAGTGTTATAAGCAATCTGAAGTAGTAGGAAGTTTAGTAAGAAGTTTCATTTGTCATAACGTCGAGATTACCAATTCTTTCAATGGAGTGTCAATGGCTGACCAGTGGAAATTCATAATGACGCCATTATATTAGTAGATTACCAAACTTGTCAAAATCAAAAATTATGAAATCAACGATAGACCATTCTGACACTATTGTAATAGCAGATTTGAGGCCCAGGATCCTAATACTAAAGGCAGCAATTTCGTTGCACCACAAAACAGGTCGCTGTTAAGCTACGAGCTATGTTACCTTGTAAATCTTTCAGTGTACAAACACCTCAACAAAAGCAAGTGCCATTTAGACTACTTTGTTAGAGAATGCCGATTTATTGACCATTGGTGGCGCAAATAAGCAATAGTTATCCAATAAAATGAGCCTAACCCCTAATTAAGGCCACATTAAATTGAACATCATCTTATTAACAATATACCACTATATTCTCGGGAGTACATTTGAATTGTTAATGTATCATTAACTCATTATTTATGGATGAATTTTTTATATAATAAATTTTAATGTGCGCATGATTTAACTTTATAAAGTTTTCAATAAAAATATTACGTATATTTATTATGTATTGGCTGTCAATTTTGAGATAAGAGATCGAACTAGTTAATAATTATCATTAATTAGTGGATACCCGGCGTGTGCTACTACGCATTTTTTTTTTTCAGAATCCGTGTTCTTTCTGACTTTTTTTCTTTTTTCCCAGCTCCTAAGGGTCGTAGCGTGATGATATTAAATAGCATATAACCTTCCTCAAGAATTAGACAATCGAATGCAAAAAAAAAATCAGAATCCGCTCAGCAGATTCAAAGTCTATAACGTACATAGGTAGATACATAATTTGTGTTTTATATATACAGGGTCAAATTGAATTCATAAGCATCCTCTCAAGGGGTCATTATACTCATCATTATGAAAAACTTTCACTATGGGACCAACCCTGAAATCTCGAAAAAAAAAACAGCTGTTCCCTACATTTTTACAAGCTATGCGAACATAAATGTACAGCAGAGTTTTTTTTCCACAGCTTAAGGAAATGATGATAACGTCACGCTGAAGTAGTTGCACGAAGGCTGTGCTAATGTCCATGTTCGGGATCACCAGTATAGAGGTATGAGGAACAGGGTGTAAAGTTCACTCATACTCTATAGTAAAGGGAGGATCCTCCGACCAGACGGGTATTGTGTCTGGTGGGCAACTGCCCGACGGTTGATGTCGGGATGTTGTATAAATGCTAGTCGCACGGTAAGCTCTGATTTCCCTCCGACTCTGCCCTAAGCCGAGGTTCGTACCCCACAGGGGGTGCCCTTAGCGCGAAGTCGTTTAGTTTATAAGTTTTACGCCCTGGCTGGAGGCTTTTAGTTTTTAGGAGCTTAAGGCAACCACAGGAAAGACCGGTTAAAGAGTCACGACCTCTAATGGTTAACTCTGAGATGCCCTAGATAAAAAAAACTCTGCGCGATACAGGATTTGTGACGTCAGATCTTTGATGCGTAGTTCACATGTGGCTTTGTCGATACCGCCATACCTGCTAGTACCCACTGTGTCATAAAAACCCAATCTAACTCATAATTTAAAAAATGTGTTATATTATGTTGCTATACCACTTATTAAGCCACCAAACATCCCAATTTTAGCACTTACATCACAAAAACCGCCCATCTACTTATTATAATAATAATTAAAAAAAAAAAAAACATCAGGGTTTTGTATAGATTTATGATCTCTTACGAAAACCAATCAGGGGAGGCGTGACCGATCGTAATTATTTCTAAACACCTCCATGCTACTGGGCGACTATTAGCTACTTCCTTAATCTGGTCGGTTTGATTGAGACACGGGTAAGTAAGGGTTAATGAGTAAGGTTATATAACGGGGAACGTGTAACGGGTTTTCTGTGATGAGTTGGTTCAAGAGCTCGGTTAGTGATGATCAGAGATCGGAATAGGTAGAGTTAATTTACCTAAACTTCGAGGAAAGAAGTAACATAGAGTGGATAATACCTCCTCTAAAATCCCGGAATAATTATAATGACGTTTAAATCCCGGGATTTAAGAAACAAGAATTATAGTTAGTAGTTATAAATGATTGATTTGAAAAAAAAAATACATATGAAAAACTCCATATAACACCAGGAATGTTGTGTGCACGGCACAACGTTCAACAAGCGATCCGTCCAGGCAAATATAAAAAAAAAAAACACATAAACCTACGTGGGCACTTATAAAACGTCAGAAGCTAGGTGCACGGTTCCAATTAGTCGTTTCCTATGGAGAAGAGCCGGCAAAAAACACCACGGTTACTCTTTTAAAAATAATTGGCTTTTACAATATTTTCAAATAACAGTGTTAATAGGTATGGGAGGACAGTGCAGGCCTTTAAACAATTACCAGGTACTTAACAAAATAGAAAAGCACCAACAAATCTACAGTCTACTATGCCTATAACGTTCTCACATTCACAAAATAGAAATATATAAAAAAGAATAAAATATATATTAAAATTAAAACCAATTTAAACCAAATGACATGATTGACATTACAACTACAGTAACAAATCTGAATAAATATCATGTCCACAAAAGCATGGCCAGCTTCATCATGCAGCCGGACCTGCAGCTGCATGTCCGGCCGAATATTTTATTGATTTAGTTTGCTGATGAGTAAGTACCTCCGAAAGTACATCGCAGGTATTTATTTACTCTTCAGCAAACGCTATGAGGCTCATAAAAGATATAGTGGCCATGAATGCCGTGGTAATGTTTATCGAAGAAGGTAATAAATCGGGGCTGTATGTACGTAAGCACTTGACGTATCAACTGCTAATAATGGTAGTGTCAAGTTCAATTACATGGGCATTTCGAAATTTAAATAAACAAAAAAAAAACTGCTTTAATTTATTTATAAATTACATTAACAGCATTTCGTACAGTTGATGATATAGTTCAAGGAAGGTATCTTCTTTTTTGGGCATAGTGAATTCAAGTTAGCTATCTTTTTTTGGCATAGTGATTTCAAGTTAGCTATCATTTTTTTAGCATAGTGAATTCAAGAAGTTAGCTATCTTTTTTTGGCATAGTGAATTCAAGTTAGCTATCATTTTTTTAGCATAGTGAATTCAATAAGTTAGCTATCTTTTTTTTGCATAGTGAATTCAAGTTAGCTATATTTTTTTAGCATAGTGAATTCAAGAAGTTAGCTATCTTTTTTTTTGACATAGTGAATTCAAGTTAGCTATCATTTTTTTAGCATAGTGAATTCAATAAGTTAGCTATCTTTTTTTTTGCATAGTGAATTCAAGTTAGCTATATTTTTTTTTGCATAGTGAATTCAACTTAGCTATATTTTTTGGCAACATAAACTGAAATTAGAAAAGTTATAAAAAAAAGAAAAAGAATTTTGGTATTTTAAATAATTTATTTGGCAGTAGTTAGGAATCAATGCATTTTTTTTTTAAGAAATCTTATCTCGAAACTCAGCCTGTATAATGAATAATGATACAGGCTGATTATTTTTCTCTTGAATATACGTAGACCATAGACGATGGTGGGATATATTATTTAAGTATCAGATGCTTATCATCAGGAAACCGTATAAATCAAGCAAGGGAAGCTGATTGCTCCAACATCCCTAGGATGTCTTACATAAACATCCACGATTTCATTCACGCAAAAATAATCACCATCCTGTCATCCGCTGTCAAAATAATTAAATTTATTTTTCTTAAACATTTTAGAAAGTATGTTGGTACAGTCAGTGCTGCATAAATGGATGAGATTTTTTTGAATTCGAATCGATAGAATTTTATCATTCTTAATTTTATTTAAATACCTATACGAAATACTACCCAATTTGATGTTTTTGTAAAAAAAAAAACCATAACCAATTGAGCAAAAGGGGGTCAGCATAATGCTATAACTGACTGTAACTTTAATAAAAACTAAGTGATTGCTTCCTCCCAAATAGAAAGTGTATTACCAAGGATATTTGGCTTCTAAGTAGGTACAGTCACACGCATCAATATGTGGACGCTTAACAAAATTCAAAACGATTTTGTAGTGAAAAAACAAAACAAAAACTTAAGTCTAAATAATATGGTTTCTTAGACACTATGTGCGTAACACCCTAAAACAATCAATGTTTATTTTTCATAAAAAAATCGATATTGAATTTTGCAAATTGAAACTTATATATGCTCCTGACAGTACTTTTCTAATTGAATTTACCTATCAAAGTAAGTCATCTTTATTGAGTCTTGTATATAAGCAGTTTAATTTTGTTTTCAAACTTTAAATAAGAGATGTTTAACTGCAAATAGGATGATCGGAGAGGCAACACGATTCAATCATTTGCAATCGATGTAAAGCATTGATGAGTATCTATTTTATTTAAATTGAGAACGGCAATTTATTGTTTTGGGCAGTTTTTTTTTTTTTTTTTATTATTGTAAGAAGATGATCTGGTAGTTGGAACGTCCGTGGTGGATATTCATGTTTAAGTTAATATATGGACTTTGAACTTATGGCTTCACGTCAATAGCCCAACAAAGTCTCATTTTGACCTTTACCTTAGTTTGGCCATTGCTGCTAACTGAAATGTAAAATAGTTCACAATGTATTTGCTATTGCTAAAGATAAAAACAAGGCATGTTAAAGGACGAGCTTTTTTTTAATCTGTGATCGCAAATGTGAGCAAAAGCACACATTTGCGATCACAGATTAAAAAATTCTCAAAAAAAAAAAATCTTCACAGTAAAAATAAAAGCACTGCCTGACAAATGACCGGATCAGTGAGGCTCTAAGTCTAGATACAGATTATTTCGGAACGAATCGACCAAACTTACTGCTTTAGCGATGTTACTCAATACAGAAGGCAAGTTAGCCACGCACCACAGGGGTCGTATTCATAGTTTACACAAATGTCGTGAATTAGACCAAGTTTTTACTTTTCATGAAACTAAATCCAAATACCCGTCGTGATTTAATTATGTCACAGATTGCAACACGGAAGAATTTATTTACTATTAGAAGATTTTTTTTTTTACAATTACCGTTATGTTTTACAATTTTATGATTGAATATTATTCGTCAAAATATTGCGATATCTATCAAACTAATTGGTTCAACAAAGCCGTTGTAACTCTTGCAACATCGCAATTTCATACAAATTTAAGATTATTTCCATCTAAGTAATAATATTGTAACACTTTTAAACCATAATAATTTTTGGTGAGCAAATAAATTGAGAACTACAGAAAACCGTAATACTAAAGCGTTTTTGTAGGGATTAAGCAACCAATAATAATACAAAAGCAGCATTAAGCAGGTTAATAACATTATTTCAGGGTTTTCTCATACTCTCAGCCCAGATGTTACCTACTATACCTATACTTGAATATCTTTAACTAAACAAGCCTTAACTTAATCAATCTACAAAGTGGCCACGAGTCAGCTTATCGTACAAGGAACAAAGACACGTACAGACAGACATTACAACATCACGAAATATGATATCAGTTGCGGTTCACTCTAAATACCGCAGAGCACTTGTGAAAGAGGCGTCAATGCGTCATCCAAAGAGCGCAGGCACAGCGTGACAGCTGGACCGAGATGTCATTGTCATCCGACGGATGACAGCGGATGACATCCCGTCAGACATCCCACGCGTGATCTATAGATAAGGCTCAATGTGTGCTCTAGTTATTTCGGTTGTAGGCCATGAAGCCATTTTATTCATATTTGCGAACAGCATAAGTGGCGATTATATATTTTATTTATACTTATATTATGAAACTTCTGTGCGGTTATATCGAAAACATCTAGAGCAGATCTAGATTTTCTCGCGAAAAAATCCAGCCGCGGGCGTGACTACACTATTTACCAGAGCAATTTCAACATTTAGTTTATATTTAAACCCATAAATTTTAGAAACAATTTATTACTGAACGATTCAATATAGTAAATTGCTTTGATATATTTGATTCTCATAATATTTGATATAGTTTAAACTTTAAGTAATTCACGTTGTTCCAGTTCACATTTTGGTCCGATGTACGAGCAATTTGGAGCAAATTAAAAGACAATATAAATCAAATGTGTTCTGTTTCAAAATCGAAATTGCTTGTCATTAGCAAGCCTGAAATGTCATAGAACAATGCTTGTCCCAGTCGATCCGTTGTTACAGCGAGCCGTACGAAGGCCGCACGTGATCACATTTCCACAGACATTAAACCCGAAAACGGTCACGCAAATATAATACATTTAATAAATGTCTCGATACCAAAACGTTTTGGCAACACGCCGAACAATTCCACGACATCGAATTATTCGTCTATTCGGAGAATTCAATTCGCCTAATACATGACACATACAATCTACAATTCCGTAGAATAATCGATGACCTACTGTGAGAATTGAATGTTATGAGACGAAATTAAATATCAATTTTCATGTCCTCACTGTACGACAAAAGATGGATGAGATAAAGAGACAGTAATAAGCAAAAAACAGAATAATGCCAACATCTAATATTATGGAGTGAAAGGTCAAAGTTCCAAGTGGCTATGAAAAGATTGAATACAATATAGAGGGCAGCTAACAATGGGACAGTATTTTGTTTGCAAGTAGCCTCATAACGGAGTGAATAGAGTGGCAAGCGAGCGCGGGTGACTAGAGGTGTTACAAAACGATGAGTGTTGGGTGTACCGCAGCCAATGAGAGCGGCAGCACGTGGCGAGGCGCCGGTCAGAGGTCGCGCCTCGGGGAGCGAGGCGCAGCGCGTGCGCATCCATTGTTAAAACGCTCTCGGAATTATGATGTGGTACGAGGCGATAGAAAATGAAAATCGCTGTCGAGTCACGTATGTTAGATGAATAGAAGACATTATATAAACTGCATCACATTTAGAAAACATGTGCAGTATAAACCCTCAATGTTTTACATGCGAGATAAAGTTTCATAGATTAAATTAAAGTTTGGAATGTTATCTATATGACACGCACACGGAAACCACAAACCCTTCAGCTTTCCCCTTAATTCATCAAGTGAGACAACCGTTAAAACCATATCTAATCTGCCTCTAACCCGAGACACTCCGTTATCTGTGACATGCCAAGAGAGGCTTTAATTCAATCAGACATGAGTTTCAGAGATAGGTTGTATCTAGCCGTGTCACAAGAGGGGCGCGTCGGCCAATAAATCGGCGTTGGCCCCGCGTGAAAGATGAAGTGCCCGCTTAACATACAATGAGTTCTGTACGCTGTCGCAACGAGGCTTAGCCTAGGACAGCGTTGGTTGGAGACAGGCGTGTTCAGACGCTGTTCGGGACTTGTGCTAGTTCCGGGCTAGTATGTCAAAATTATTGTGAGGAATTGTTACGGTGACATATCTTTAGTTGTGGCAAATAGTGTTAGCTAATACCATTTGAACTTATATAATAATTAATTCAAACAAAAATGCTGAGTACTATTATTAAGGTGAAACTAGTCGATACTTTTTCCATACAAATTTCGGGGGGTATTACTCCACTGTTTGACATTGTACATCCATAGTTAAACTTGATATGGTTTTGTCTTATTATTAATTTTGTCTGTACGGAAGCAGAATATTAAAATAAAAAGCAATTAAAAAGTTATTAGTCAACAAAGATTCGTTTTTCCTGCTAATTTTAACGCAACTTTGGGCGTTAATAAGTAATAAAAGAAGTGTAAAATCTCCAAAACAAAGTCCGTTCCGATAAAGCGCAATTATCGAAGATTTCAATAAACTTTATTTGTAATTGATTAATCCAGTAGTTTTTTTCATAAAACTTAACCTTCCAAAAGACTTTTCGTAATTTTTTACGCCCGCGGTTTATTATGAATTGTCCTGTATTTCACTCAACACACGATGACGGACACGATGCTAGGTGCAGGACAGCAACAGTAGTGCTATTCTGTAAAATTATCACCGTGATAACTCACGTGAAGTGAGCATCAATACACAGTGTCAATCCCTAGCATCAATTAAATGACAGCTCACTTCACCTAAGTTTCCACCGTGAGATTTTGACAGAATAGCACTACAGGACAGCGTGCTTTTTGGCCACGCTCACCAGTGAGTTCGAGTCCACGACTAGTTGGCTCTTAAGATCATGTTTTAGATTGCTATAATGATAGACAGATCGGTATGCAGAAGGGACCTTCTGCTCCGAATTATGTTACAATTATATTCATAAAACATGTCCTCTAAATTCCTCGTTCATAAAAAAAACCTATGTTACGAATATGTAAAAAAAAAACAAAAGCAATCACGTCAAATCGCGTGTCCTTACTATCGCATTCTTTATCCAGCAAAATAAGCTTTGTATAAAATATTGAACGGTCTAAACGAAGCATAAGGTTAGTTGCTAACGAGTCTGGGTGTGTCCTCTGCACCAAATAACGCAGTTATAATAATTATGGGTGCAGTAAGATGCAATAGAACGGTATAAGATGTATACCGGCCCGGCTATTGGGCATAATTGAAGAATATTACTAATAATTAATGTCATATCTAGGAATAGGTGTAAAACTAAATTACTCTGACTATACCTAAAGTCTCTAATTCAGATAATTTATGTAAACAAAGTAATGTCAAGAAATGTCACTGTCAAAGTAATGTCAAGAAATGTCAAAATGACAGGACAGTGGTGCAAAACATTTTATTATTAAATGTTTTTGTAAATAATCATCGATAAAATTAAAGTGAATTAATTATAAGAACTATGCAAACAAAATACCGTTGCCAAACAATGTTTTTTGTAGTGTGTCGAAGACACGGTATATGATAGTCATAATCAGCCCTTTTAAGCCCAGTGCTAGACGTAGGCATCCCAAAATCGATTTCCAATCGTAACAGTTTACAGCCGTTTGCATCCAAAATGTGGCTAGATATGCTACTTACAATATGAATCTATTTATGAGAGTTGTAATATTAGTGTTGTTGAAGATGTAAAAAATTTGAAAATGTTTGGATCTCCTGCATTGTTACCAGTATCATAAAATATTTTATACCAGAAAATCTCCTTTTATTAATAACTTTGTTTAAAACCGAAAATTTATAAATATTATTACGGTATGATTACTTTTTAATTATTATTTCTTAAAATCAGTACTTAAAAGAAAATAGAACCTCTTTTTTCGCAATTTTATGTGAATTACCATTACGAAGGAAATAATTTTTTGTTATGGTATCCCCTTTGTTTACATAAATTATCTGAATTTGAGACTTTGGGTATAAATAAACTATCCACCAGTTAAACTAAGGCTCAGTAGAAAGTGTACAAGGCCGTCACAATAGAACTCGTGTACGCTTAAACGGTAATTACGCTGACAAATATTATGCGGCGCGCGCCATTCAAAAAATAAAAACCAAACTAAAATTAATTACATTCTTGTGGCACAACTGCCCAAGATTAACGACGAGTAGTCTCGAACCAATTACGCTGTCAAAACATCACCTTGAATAGCGAAATAAAGAAAACATCAAACAATTGGTGCTCGACATAACAATAATAGCTCTATTGTTGCATGAAGCGGTTCAGATGGTGCTGAAGATAATCGCGGGCCATGCGAAAAACAGAAAATATTGCCTTTGTATTAATTAGTATGTTGCACAATTATTTGTCCTCTAACGAAATCTTTTAAACAGTAATTTGTCATAGTATACGCATATCAAATTGATGAGCAACCAAGCTTGACTCCTGACTGTTACAAAACCGGCCAAGTGCGTGTCGCACCACATACAATGAAAGGTTCCGTAGTTGGAATGAATTTATGTAGTTGAAAAACAAGTTGTCCCATACATTCCAACTGCAAATGTCAGTTTTTACGCACAATATTTAGAGATTTACCATGTCATTTTAAGACCATAGACTTCTTATACGTTTTCCTGTAATCTATAAGAACTATTTTCAGTATTTTTTATTTATTTATTTCAAAAAATTTTGTCATGTCATTTCGGAGATAAGGGTCAATTTTAAGCTATTTTCTTAATTACTTAACTATTTATTTTAAATTTAGAAAAAAAATATCTAAAGTCCTTACCATTTGATATGTCACACGATATAATTTGTTACCTTCCTAATCAAAATTCATTTATTAACGTTACACATTCCTATTTGGGGTCAAAGAAGTTCATAAGTGCACGAAATATCAACTAAATCGGCCCAGTAGATTCGGAGGAAATCGGCTGTGACAGACAGACACACGAATTATCGTATACGGGTTCCGTTTTTTCCTTTTGAGGTACTGAACCCTAAAAACTAGTATTTGCAACGATATCTGTTACAGTAATCACTGTTATTTAAGTACGAAGATGACTGTGTTGACTCTAAGCAGGATATAAAAGTGATTATTATTCGAAAGCAGATCAACGTACGATGATTAAAAAAATCTTCGTAACGTATTCTGATATTGAGGATTAGATTACTGTAGGCAATTGCGATTTAGAAACCGCAACCTATTCTAGACCTTATTTCTGGTAGGATTATGCCACAGATGGCCAAAAGATAATAACTATTATTAGGTGTTTTAAAAAGGATGGATACCTGAATAGAAAACAATTTTTTTAGTTTATCTTATAATAAATATCACCTCAAATCAAGTCAACCTTCAGAAATTTGCTAAGAAAAAAACAAATTAAATGAACAAAACAAAAACAACAAAACAAAACAAAACTGGGCCTCGTGTCTGCTATTACAATAGTGTCAGAATGGTCCATCATTGATTTCATAATTGTTGATTTTGACAAGGTTGATAATCTACTAATATAATGGCGTCATTATTACTTTCCAATGGTCAGCCACTGACACTCCATTGAAAGAATTGGTAATCTCGTACATAATGACAAATGAAACTTCCTACTAAACTTCCAACTTCCTACTACTTCAGATTGCTTATAACACTAATAAATAATATGTAAAAATATATATAAATGAAATCGGGCATGAATAAATATTCAAAATGCCATTGTAATACAATTCTATTACGAGACCATTGACCGACCAATGATCGACCATTATGAATTTAGCAGATTACGAACTTTTAGCAAAATGAAAATGGGATCGTGCTGGAGTGACGAATTTATAAAAATAACAGACTTAGGCCCCTGGAGGAGGTAAATAAAAACGAAACGGAAAACTTCCGTGAAAACAAAATTATCTTTCGAATTACGTACTATTACAAAAACATAACTTCTCTATTAGCACTAAAACTGTTCCATCAATTGTTACAGAAATATCCTTTAAAACACAATAGATCAGCACAATACAACAAAACATGAATACCTACACCTTATTTATTCAAAATAATTTATAGCAGAGGGTTAAACAGCTTGTATCTGCCATTCTTGTATCAATCAATAGAATAATAGCTCCGTAACTGAACACTAAATAACATGATTATAGGTTCTGACACTTATGAGCTTACATTAAACATTTTGAAGACGTAATATTCTAATGTATTGTTGCTTAAACACAATGACAAAGTTTTCTAAATAACGGGAAACGTGGAAAAAACTGGCAGCTTTGTAACGTTTGATGGCAATTTTTCTTAGATTATATTGAAGACTACCCGCGGCGGTATCTATAATAAAAGTAGCCTAAGTTACTCCATTTAACATCAAATATATCTGATATATCTATCTGCCAGTGAAATTCCCGTCAAAATCGCTCCAGCCATTTTGGAGATTATCCGAAACAACAGTCCGTATGACAAAATAAATAAAAATAGTTTTTTTTTTTTAAGTACCATATATAAGTTCCATTGCATTTCCTCTCGTGGGTGTCGTAAAAGGCGACTAAGGGACTTACTAGAGAAGAGGCAGCAGCGTTCTCTATGCATTTTTAACCATACTGCGATCGCCAACCCGCCTGCCAAGCGTGGCGATTATGGCAAACCCCCCCAATTGGGGGAAGGCCTATGTCCAACAGTGGACGTCTTTCGGCTGAAATGATGATGATAATATAAATTCTTTCATTCCTACTGTGGGGCAATGTTTTAAGCAAAAAAAAAAGATCCCGTGCACACGATATGGATTCATTAAAAAACTGTTATTTTTTTATTACAAACTAAAAACTTCAATATTATTTATTTGTATAGATTTTTCTTTGATATTTTCTTAATATTTTTTTTATAATAGTAATAGGATAAGTTTTACAAAAAAAAAAATGCTTTATAACTCAGAGACACACAGCAATAGTTTCGAAAGAGGTCTTAAATCATAATCCAAAAGTTACATTATGTAGTCAAAGAATGAATGGCTCGTGTCTTAAATGCCGTCTATCTAAATACCTCACGAACCGATCTAGACGAAACAGATTAGTCCAGCATTCTTTAAACTTTCAGAATATTCAATCAATTGATGTATTAACAAAAAGTATTAGAAATATAATTTGAATGCGGAGTAGCCAAAATGAATGTTTCTTCGATGGCACCTGATAAGTAAGTGGTTTTCGTAACGCCCCCCCGAGCGGTCGCGATACCATCGGATGCGCGTGCGCAGCTCTGCCATGTGTTATTTTTTAAACACACGTAACTGAACATCTGTGCGATCGAGATTAACAACCAGTTTGGTATCTTCTTTTTTTGACTACAAAGACTTCGGGAGATGAATCAATATTTTACAAGAATAAGATCCTAATGGGCGATACGTTTCATTTGAGGACAGCCATTAACCTCAATCCCTGTAGGACTTAATCGACCTTGAAGCCACATGTGATTATATCATTTATAGCTTTCTTGCCGACTCAAAGGTATCGATACGTTAATCGATACTTCAACTTTGACAGTTGAACAAAAGAGGCAAGGTTGTAGGCCTCGATTCTGCAAGTGAGATTTAAATGTCAAAGTACTCTAACTTAAAACTCTACCTAATCACCCAGGCTTATCTGTCAATGAAAGGAAAACCTTTTAGTGTGTGTGCTTATTATCTGGCTGTACCCTGCATTTTCACTATCATCCTATAGGATGATTAGAGACTTGGGGTACACCCCAAGTCTCTAATTCAGTTAATTTATGTAAACAAAGGGGATAACATCAAATAACATATCAAAAAAAAAAAATCTTCGTAATGGTAATTCTCAAAAATTGCGAAAAAAAGGTTCAATTTTCTTTTAAGTACTGATTTTAGAAATAATAAAAAAAATATCATACAGTAATTAATTTTATAAATTTTCGGTTTTAAACAAAGTTATTAAAAAAGGATATTTTCTGGTATAAAATGTTTTACGACACTGGTAATATTGCAGAAGATCCAAACATTTTCAAGTTTTTTACATCTTCAACAACACAAATATTACACTCTCATTCATAGATAGATTCATATTGTAAGTAGCATATCTTGCTACATGTTGGATGAAAACTGGTGTAAACTGTTCCGAGTGGAAATCTATTTTGGGAGGCCTACATCTAGCAGTGGACTTAAAAAGGGCTGATTATGATCATCAAATGTCGCGTCTCCGACACACACACAAAACATTATTTGGCTACGGTATTTTATTTGCATAGTTCTTATAATTAATTTACTTTAATTTTAAAGATTTCTTTAATGATTAAATGTTTTGCACCACTGTCCTATCATTTTGACAGTGACATTTCTTGACGTTTCTTTGTTCACATAAATGAGACTAGGGGTATAAGGAAACCACTTTTTATACCCGGTCTGAAATAATAAACATATTTTAGCCTTTTCCGATGCGTGGTAAAGCCTTGTGCCGCATTCCGTCGAAACCTATCTAGCAGTTTTGGCGTAAAACACACACAAACAGACCAAAATCTTTCTTTATTTTTTATTATAATGTAGTACAGATATTAGACGTACACGTAGGAGTCATCTAAAGGAAAATATGTTAATACTACGCACGTAGGCGGCCGTCTAGAAATCTGTCTTCACCTATGCTATCGTGATCTATACCTAAAGTGAGCACATTATGGTCGTCGCTTCTAGCGATTTAGACACTCCTTGTTTCTAAATTACATCTATATAGATAAGTCATAGAGGCTTGGTTGGTTTGGTTGATAATTTGATGTAAGTAGAAGAGGCCTCAATTGCGATGGACGAGTATTAATAAATTATTGGACGACCGTATTAAAATTTATGGCAAGTTTTCTCGAAAAGGCAAAGTAAATCGTTACCGGGACCCGATGCCTTACATACTTTAAGTAAGCAGCCAAACAAGCAAAAGTAAGCAAGCCTCTTCTTGAAGACGAAATAGATTCAAATTAAACTTTCCACAGGGCTGATGTATGTAGACCAAAATAATCTTTCCATTCCGGAAAACAAGCATTCCTCACACAAAAAAAAAGATAATAAAACCACTATTTAAAATTCACACCTTCACTTCCCCCTTTTTACGATACCCATTGTTCGATATATTATACGATATGTACGATACCAAATACGTATTTTATTCACATATTAAACTTCACCTTTAAACTGAAACCGACCAAAAGAAACCCGAGTACAAAGCCATCATAACTTCAATCACTTTCAATGACGAGTCATCGTTATCATGATCTTGTCGAAAGCAAGGTTAGGGATCGGTCAAGGGATAGTAGCCAAGACCTCCACCTCAAACCTTGATGAGTCACAGCCATAAGTCGATCAGCATTATTGTTCGTTGATATTGATCCTAACGACACGACTTGCAACATTACACAGTAATTATAACTTTATATCTTTGCCTAATGTTAGGGTTGGCAGTGTGGAGATGTTGGTAGGAACATTGATTAATTGATCTAAAAGCTACGGTGGTTCACTGTTGAAATGATTGATTGGTATTAAAAGAGCTGTTACTACGTATAAATAGACGGTCATTTACTTTGATTTTCGCAGCTACTCACTACTACTACTTCATTCTCTTTTAAATCAGTAAAGAGTTATCAATTTTTTTGTTTAATTTCCGACCAGTATTACTGTGATTGTTTCTGCTGCGTTTACGCGAGCAAACCAAATCTAGGAGCACACCAAGACGAGCATAATAATTACAACACAGTTCCAAACAAGCATTTTGTTTATTCTTCAAGAGCTTTTACGAGGCAACCCTACTCTAGGTACATTGTTGTGGCACGCGGGCGTTTCTATGACGTCTGTCGGGAGCATTCGAGTTCGCTTTCGACGAACGCTAGCGGTTTATCTGATCATAGCCGTTTCGTAATATAGATCTCCGCACGCATCGCTCTAAAATTCTTCAAGCGGCCTTGTCTTCCAACATTTGTAATTTCTGGACACCTGATAAAGATATTGTACTGTTATCTTTGTATCAAGACTTATACTTTTACTTTTAGCTTGTCTTAGTTGGCTCAAGGTTTGTACTGGTGATTGAGAAAATTTAAGGGGTCAAGCTACTATGTAATTATGATTTTGATGAGATTAGTTTTTAGAGCTACTTGCGAGGCAGTGTGGGTAAGCATCGTAAAAACCATGTTAAGAAAACCAAACATGGTTTTATTACTGGTTGTCAGACTTACTACTTCTGACGACCCGTAACGACTGTCAAGATACACGAATGACAGCCGGGACCAAAGGCTTCACGTGCTTCCCGAGGTACGGAGATTGGTGTGTAAATATGGTCACCCATCCACCGCGACCGTTATTATTTAGCCACGAACCCCCTCAAGGTATTTTCTTGTATATTTTAGTTAATATTTGTAAGTGAACCTACTGAAAAAAATGTGTAGACTAACCATTTTTAGGACTTCTAGGGACTATTTAACCGGACTTTTCTGTGGTTGCCTTAAGCTCCTAACGAAACTTAATGCCTACAACCAGGGCGTAAAACATAAGCGCTAAGGGCACCCCCTGTGGGGGTAAGAACCTCGGCTTAGGGCAGAGTCGGAGGGAGGGTGGCAAGGGACCGACGGTGGATGGATAAAATCAGGGTTATGATTATTATCGGGGGAATTTAAAGCTACAGGCTCAGCTATAGCGCGTGCTGGCACTTCGCTTACGGGCAAGGGTCGGGGAGGACTATTTAGTCGGGGATTTCGCGCGGGGCCTCGGCGGCTAGGTTGGAATGAATAGTCTAACCAAGTAAACTAAGGTTCTTATAACGAAAATGTATGTTTCGCGTATCCAATAAGTTAGTACAACTTTCTACGTCCTTAATGCCTTCTTAAAATGCTTACTTGTTATTTTAAAAACGTTTGATAAGAGAATAAAAGAAGCATGTATCGATAAAGTATAATGATTTGAGAATGTTTAAAGTTCTTACAGAACAATACAAAGAATTCATTTATCATAGACGGATAACAAGGTGCAGTTCAAAACAATAGGCCCACTTGTAAACGTTTATTTGTTATTTATTGTTATTGATTTATCTTTAACTTTTGGACAAGCGAATATGTTGTTATTTTAAGTGTTGAGTTTTTTTTTTTTTTTTTTTAATCCAAACTTCTTTAGGTGCTATTATTAACATAAACGGGATATTTACCATGTTTATTAATTGTTTTGAGTTCCCGATATTTCGGCGCTGTTGCAAGCACCATGATCACGGATAAACTGAAGTCATTGCGGGTGGGTGTTTATGAGCAGACAAAACGGTCTACCCTCTTTCTTGTTCGTTTTCTCAGTAGCGGTACCACTGTCACTCGCAACTCGATTCTGTTCCCGACACACGAAACTCACTGTGTCCGCTCGCGAACTTTTTTCGGCACTTCTTCGGTTTTTACACAGCTGAACCACTGGATTCCAGGCTCTCGACAGTTGAAACCCATCATCCCGGTTGAAGTTCCTATATTTGGTAATCTCAATGGCTTCTCTAACCAGTCTAGGAATATAGTGGCATTCTGTCGAGATGACCTGAGGGTTATGTAACTCAATCCAGTGGTTCGATCCTGATTCCAAAAGATGTTGAGCTATGGCCGATTTTTGGGTGTCGAAGTTCTTCACCGCCCTGATATGCTCTGATATTCGACAAGCTACCGTACGTTTCGTCTGACCGATATACAACTGCTACTTTAGGTGCGTTGAGCGATTTTTGGTAGGGGAAAAACTTATGGGTTCGCGATCATTACCGAACGCTTTCCATGAGCTATACGTATACTGTGTATATATGTGTACTATTTGGGTGAAAAAAAATCATGGAACTCGCGTCAAAGTCACCGAACGCTTTCCATGAGCTATATGTATAAAACAACAGTTCGTCATCATCATAATCATTTCAGCCGAAAGACGTACACTGCTGGACATAGACCTCCCCCAAACACCGCCACCTCGACCGGTTTTGTGCTTCCTGCATCCAGCGGATTCCTGCGACTTTCATAAGGTCATCGGTCCACCTTGTGGGAGACCTTCCAACGCTACGTCTTCCGGTACGCGCTCGCCACTCCAGAACCTTTCGACCCCAACGGCCATCTGTTCTGCGCGCAATGTGCCCATTTCCACTTAAGTTTGGCAATTCTTCGAGCTATGTCGGTTACCTTGGTTCTCCTGCGGATCTCTTCATTTCTGATTCGATCACGTAGGGAAACGAACAGTTATTCCAAAGTTTTGTGTTATCACTTCTGTCGGCAATCCTTATGACTGCTTTTTTTTCGAAGTTCGGTTTTATATTTTTAACGTAGCACACTTTTATAGTAAGGGCTTGTGGCTAAGTAATAACAGCCGCATTGGTCAGGTTAAGCTACGCTTGCCGCGGTTGGTTCGTGGATGGGTGACCATCTTTACATACCAAGACCCCACCGTGCCTCGGAAAGCACGTTAAACTGTTAGTCTCGGCGGTCATTCGTCTTTGACAGTCGTTACGGGTCGTCAAAAGCTCGAAAGTCTGACAACCAGTCTTACGTGGGGTATCGTATTACCCAGTAACTGGGTCGCGGAGGTCAGATAGGCAGTCGCTCCATGTTAGATACTGGTATTCAGCTGCATCTGGTTCGACTGGAAGCTAAGAACTTGATTCTATTCAGTAATGGGTATGCAAAGTAATTAATATAGGTACACGACACAACTATACCAAACGCGCAACAGTTTCTAGACGTCTTCACTGCTTGACTGCCACCGATGAACTTCACTTGTCGAATGTGTGGCGATCACTTGCCGCCGGTCGAGCGTTATGTTGTGAGTCTGTCATGCGCCGCTAGGCAGCGCTAGCGTCGCGATTAGTCAAGAACCGATGGCGCGAACTCCACCAACTCCATCGAACGCCAACAGATAGTGCTGGCGTACCGGATATAACTCGTCTCTGACACATACAACAAAAGTTGTTGTTTATGGTGTTAGTAATACAGTTCTGCAAGATAGTTAATGTTTACCAATAACCCTGTATAAAGATTTACAGAAATCGATTCAGTAAACGATTCTGAACAAACTACATTCATATTGTGCATTAATTCCGTTACACATTGTATATTAGGTACCAGTTTGTTTTTGATCATTACTATGTTGTCTGGTGTTACGTAACTACATTTTTGAAATAGAGTCAATAAACTTTATGGTCGAATCATAAAGTAAATTGACTCTATTTCGAAAATTTCATGCACTTTGTAGTTATATCCAATCAGTATTTTATGTACCTAGTAACATAATACAGTTTTGACAGGTTATTCAAAATAACCGCAAGAATACTTAGTTTGGTGTTTGATAGCAGCAAAATCTCTTCCATTATTTGTTAAACTGCGATACGACATGTTTGTATCACCAAGAGACGGCTATAAACAGTAGGTACAGTCACATACGTAAGTGCTAGCAAGAGTATGATATCCAACACGTACAGTCGTTATCAATATCTTATGACAGCTATGATATGAACACAAGACATATGTCCGATTCAATAGGAACTTTTTGTTAAAATCTCTCTTCAATTTCATAGAATTCAACAAAAATGTTGTAAAGGTATCAAAGATTTCCCGTCAAAGTGGCATTGCTATTGGATTACAGAACTTTATAAGGTGTGTCAGTGAAAAGTCGACTGTGATACGCGTTTTTGTAACAATATCATATACGGACGCCTTAACTGGAAGACCACGATCGACTTTCATGTCGACAGACGATTTGAGATTGTAGTTGGATGGATTTTGTTGGCCAACTATATTTGGAGCGTATTTATAATTGAAAATCTAAACAAAAAGTTGCAGGTCGGTTCTGACGGCTTATTAAAGGTTATTAACAAGTCGCCGGGGAATGTTACACCGTTCATTCTCTAAATGAAAGCTCACACGCGTATTGAGAACTTTAGACTTTGTCAAGAACTAATTTAATCACAAGAAAATTACTCATTTCTTATGAAGTTATGAGTAGAGATCGGATATTCGGATACATATTCACCTAAAGTTGAGATATTTGCTATTATAGAAAGCGCTTTTGTATCGAATAAATCACGCGGTTCAGGTGTTTTATTTTTATTTTAACTAACACACACCACCCCTACTCTTACACCCTACATACACATATTTGCATAGGGGGTTAAAATAATTTTAAATAAATATGCATCTGAATAGTTATGCAATCCAAGAAACCCGCGTTTTTTTATTTATTTTTATTTTTCATGAATAATATTTTAGAAGTCGCTTTCATACTATACACCCGACTAGTTATGCATTTCCGGTATTCCTGGCATCACGGGATATTTTCTTACAAAAAAAAAATATTTAAGAAGCTGCTTCCATACTTTCATTTATAGGTAATGCATCCAATTATCCGATCTCTAGTTATGAGTGTGACTTTAGTTTTAAGAACATTAACAAAGAGTGTCCTTACTTCGTTCTAAATTTGAAAACAAAATAATAATTTCGTAACTACTTCTTTCGTACAGTGGCGGCCACATCATTTGTAACCAACAAATTCTCAATTAATATTCATCTAGATCGGTATCTCGACGCTCGACTTTTGACTGTTCCACATCGTACCGATATGAGAGATATGGCATAAGTAAATAGAGGTTTAATTAAAATATTTTTTTAACTGAACGTAACTGTAAATTATCTTTGGCTATCTTGATCTTCTACGATTTCGTCATGCGTATTCGACGGCAAAAACTTGCAATTAAGTTTTGTACATAAAATAATGAAATATGAATACCAAATTACTGTTTTTTATCGATAATTATTTACATCACTTACGAAATAAACTTTAAAATTCATGTTATTTGCGCAAGATACGAAATCAGTTCTGAAAAGTGTATTCAATCGAATAAAATATTTATCTCCAAATATACTCGACTGAATATGTACTTAATATTCATTCACCATAACTGTTACAACGTCTATTCATATTACGCGTTACGTACATGACCATTGAACTCATTAATTACAGGAACCAGTCAAAAATAAAGTGAGGACCACCCGCGACCAGTTTCTCTCGGCCTCTAGTGTATCGAGTTGCACTTCCTAGTACCGACGACGTACATCTTTTAGAGGTTTTTTTTTTTCTTTCTTGTTTTTTTTTATGGCGACAACTTTGTAGTGTGGGAAACACTGGATGGTTATTTTTACTTTACTTTATTTCAGAAGTTAGATGTATTTGCTTAGTTACGAGTAATAGTGATTTTAACGTTGGGAATTTATGCTCAAATCGTTCGCTCTCGCAATCTATATAAAGAAGTACAGAATCCATTCAGTAATGACCACCTACAGCTTGATTAATTACTTTTTTACTCCATACAGTTTTTAGCTTTAAGAGATAAATCGGACGCATTTTATAATAATAATATCGCAACCATTAATTATTTGATTTATAATTCTCGAGTTAATTACTCCAAAACATGTTAAGTATACCTGTAATTAATTAATGATTAATCACTATTACTTTGTAGACAAATTAGATCGATCTTGACTACTTTGTAAAATTTCAAATATTTTTTTTTTTTTTTTTTAGGTCACACAAATATTTGTTCCGTGCGGGAATCGAACCCGCGATACGCAGCGCAGCAGTCAATCGCTTAACCACTGCGCCAACCGTGTCGTTAACTTAGGAATTTGTGAATAACATGCACCTTAACTGTAAAACCTCTCAGAAGATAAATATCAAAGTTTATGTTCGTAATATTTCATATTTTGTCCAATAAAGATGCACAACTTGTTGGTAAATTATCAAAATATTTATATATTTTTTCATTATTACACTATTTTTATTCATGAGAATTCAATTCTATCGGATATCGGAACTCCAAGAAACGCATAGTTATTCAATAATTAATAATTCATTACTATTAACATGCCTTTATAACAGATTAACATACATTCAGAAGCTTTTCCCACAACATGTCACGGAATTAGTGTTTCTTGAAGGCACTTGAAGGTCATTCCACCTCGAAATTAATTCTCACGGCGAAGTATTAAGCTTTGATCCGTTTGAGATGAGACATATTGTTAACCAACATAACTTTACGTACCCCCAACTCAATTTCCAACCTTAACACAAGGTCCTATAATACAAATTCGTGAATCAACAGTATAAAATAAAATTGTACTGTCAGATATCTTAAAGGAATCAGCTGTCATTTCACACGCGGCTTTGCATGTCCGAATGAATGTCACCGACTCGTCTTATTATCTCGGGATCTATAGAGAGATGGTAATACCCATAAATAAACAATGTTACTACCTGATTTGGTGCGGGACGATCGAATTACCTGCTCTTGTAAAGTGGGCAGATATGTAAGGTTCAGCATAGGTAGTAATTTTGGGGACAAAAATGGTGGTTGTACACACATCAAAAAAAGTTTGCGATCAGTTTGGAAAATCGAAATCTTTTTTGTTACGGTAGATTATAATTTTTGCTCGCCTGACTTAAACCCAACAGAGCACGCGTGGGATCCTCTTAAGCGAGCTGTTTGGAACCGTCAGCCACGTCTCCAGACAGTGCCAGAGCTCAGGGAAGCTGCTATTTAAGCATGGGACAGGTTACCCCAAGAATTGCTGGATAACTTGATTCTCAGCATGCCCAGGAGGATCACCGCATGTGTTCGAGCCAGGGTAGGAATTATATATACTGAATATAAACCTTTTATTAATAAATTGATGTTTAAGCTTGGTTAAACAGTCTTTTTCTTTCTATCAAATTTCTGTTACAATTACATTATGATTAATTACTCAATTTTTTTTTTATAAAAAATAATTTTGTTTTTTAATTTCAAACAGGATATTTATATTTAAAGAAAACACACAAAAAAGATTTTTTCTTGATAAAGTTCAATTTATAAAATTAAATCAGCTTTTTTTGATATGTGTATGTAATACATATGTATGTATGTGCTTGGTTGATACTAATATTTATTCCATTGATATTATAATATTTTATATAAGCAATTCGCTGCTGCCCGCGGCTTCGCCCGAGTGGCTTTTTCTAAAATAAAAGTTACTCCTCATAATACTACCCGCCAGTGAAAGTCCCATCAAAATCGGTCCAGCCAAAAAACAAAAAAAAAGAGTTTTTGTTATAAGTACCGTATATACAGAGTGGAAGGGAAATTGATGTGAAGCCGGTTACTGTGGATTCAGTACATGATTCTGGACCTCGCTACGTTGAAATTTTTCGTAATTTCGATAAATATAAAAATAAATTGCTGTTCTATACATTTTGACCACTTTTGTAGGAAACAGCAGTTTTTTTTTTTTTTTTTGCAAATAAGCGACGACAAATTTCTCCTCTGCGTGTCAATTTTTCATCGGTCTAGAATCATGTACTGAATCCATGGTAACCGACTTCACGTCGATGTACCCACCCTGTAATAAAAACCTGTTATTTGGACATTACAAACAGACACTTCAATTTTATTTATTTTGTATGTATGCATAGATGTCTGATAACTGGGGTCAATTTATTATTTTCTAAAGATGTGTAAATGTTAAGTTGGAAATAATAAAAGCTTACATCAACCTTCAGTGTTTTTGTGACATCTCTGTTCGTGACTGTACTGTATTAACATGTATACTCGCAGTTAACTTAGCAACCCTAGTTAAGATGTTGCTCACTTGCTTGATATATTTTATATACTGTAAATTAAGTTTTTTATGGAAATATCAGCTGAACAATAAACCTTTGTAAACCCATGTAGATCCGGATCAACAAAAATATAACATCAAATGAGACCTACAAAACGCTTCACATTTCAGACGCATGCTGTCAAGGCTGTGCCAGTAATATTTTACTTATATGGACGTAAAACTGACTTCTTTACCCACCCACGAAGGTTTTAATGCGCTCAAGATTACAGCGTCGCATCAGAACAGTAATTTTGTACCTTATTTAAGACATGTTATAGTCAAATTAATGAAATTTGCAAGATGCAGATGAGTTTTTTCGTGTGGGTGTTTATAGCATTATGCTAATTGAATGTGGGTACGTTGGCAGCCTACGAAGGGAGCTTAACAATCAATATTTTACTTGTTAAAGGAGTTGATGTGTAATTATTGTAGTTGGGCCATCGTGGAGCAGGATTGAGAGCCGTTGAAGTGACCGTATCTTTCAGGATTCAATAAACTGCGAGACATAGTAGTTGCTATACTAGCGGGAGGCAAGCCTTGTAAAGAGATAATTTATTTAAAGTTGACTACCCCGGCAAGAAGTTCATACTGGCATTTTATTAAAATGCGTGAAACGTCAAAATGACGTCATTCTTTCACAAATAACGCACACAATATGACATCCAGTCTCTTGATCACCGCAAACGACAATTTTTACACAATTATTATTAACACTAAAAGTTGATCATTATTAAAATTAAAAAATAACCCCCTATCATAGTGCCCGAAAAAAGACGAAACAATGAAAGTGAACAATTTTGATGAGAGGCGCAATTTTTGGCGAACGCGATACTTTTCGCGCTTAATTGGCCGCCCAAATGAGCGGAGTGCCTTAATTTAAGCGAATTTAAGCGAAGCGGCTACATCAAAAGCAGTTTTATTTATTGTGCCAGCAAACAAGATTAGAGTTGACATGGCTTCGAAGATAATTTTAATGGTGCGTTTGACGTCACGTCAAGTGTAAGATTCTGTTGTACGTCGGCATTTTAACAAGCTTTCACCTTATGGTTAACATTATTGCCGATTTTTTCTTAAAGGTCATATTTAAGTAATGAGCTGTATTAAATTGGTATTAAATTATTGATTTCACGTAAAAAATTTAAGCTAATTACGGACTTTAAATCCGGTTTTTCTTCGCATGTTACGATACGACAAACTCGAGAACAAGTAAATAATGCTACTAATGCAAATCAAAACAATATTTTTTTTAAATTAATTTAAACAACTTTTTCCTCTTCTGTTTCTTGAAATATAAAACATTGACATTGATGCGAGACTAAAAACAAAAAAGATCAAAGATAATAATAAAATAAATATCGCAAGTATAAAAAGACACCGCGAATGCGCGGGGGCCGGTGTCCATCACCGATCTAGTAATGTTTGATGCCCGTTGTGGGTATTGTTACTTAAGAGCTTTACACTTGAGGACAAGATTATGTACGCAGATTTTTAAAATTAACGTATAAATCTGATTTCTGACTGAAACTGGTTTCTGTATTTTTAGGCTTACCACGTTACTTTATCAACGAAAATGATGCACATATTGTGTATACAGGTATGATCATAAACAACAACTTTTGTAAATTCATAAGACTTTCATACAAAAATAAAAATATTCAAATTCAGCGCTCTAAATGTATATCACAACGGAATCTTAAAGATAAGTCTTTATTTGCCTTAAACATGGTATACAGTTGTTACTGTCTGGTTTTGATATAATGTCCACATGTATAGTTATGCTATTAAAGGTTTGTTTTAGGTAAATGTATTATGTTTTGTAAAAAGTCATAGATCAAAAGTTGTTGTTTATGATGTTAGTAATACAGTCCTGCAAGGTTGTAAGTGTTTTACCAATAACCCTATATTAAATGGATCCATAGTACATTATTGCAAAGGCCGGGAAATAGGCAATTGCAGGTCGAGTGTGAGTATGAAGGCCGAGCCGTAGGCGAGGACTTCACTTATACGAGACAGGCTATTGCCATTTCCGCCGAGGGCTATATACTGCTTTTCTCAAAAGAATGCACATTGCTGGAGCATTGTAACATAGCTGAAGCGTTGAAATGTTCCAAATTCAAAAAACTCTCCTGAAATGGATTTGATTTTCTTTGTCCGTAAATTCGATACTTCGCGTGTTCTTTTTTCGAAAATAATGCCAATATTTGCATGCATGTTTGAGAAAAATTATTTAACAAGACCAATTGGCTCTTTTTCTGTGATAGATTCTAAATCAGTAAAGATTTTTTTTTTTTTTGTATACGTCAGTTTCATCAGTTGGTCGAGGTGGTGGTGATCTAGTGGTAAAGGCCACGACTTACGAGTTGTAGGTTCGAACCCATACAAGTGCTTTACTTTGTGTAAATTAACCACCACTGCTCTCAAAACAGTGAAGGAAAACATCGTGAGGAAACCAGCATGTCCTAGAACCAAAAATTCGAAGACATGTGACCTACCAACTAGCACTGAGCCCACGTGGTATAGATTACAGCCCACTTCCTCTCACTGAGAAGAGGCCGGTGTCCCAGTAGTGGGAACATTGACTAATTGATTTTGCTTATGCTATACGTTGTCTGAAAAATATTTCACTATTCAATTCAATTCAATTCAATTTATTTTCAATTCAATTCCATTCAATCCCAACTGGTCAGTTCATCGTGTCTCACAGTGCACAACGGTTTCATCACTGCTTGCCTCACTAATATCTCATTCACGCATGCGTCACTCTCTTTACAATCTTTAATATCAGTTTTAGATCACGTTTGATCTTCTTGACCCTTGATTTCGGCTACTGTAAGCACGACTATTTCTCAAACTACCCATTTGAAAATACACTTAGAGATCATACAGATAAAGTTGATTTTGGATAAATTGTGGTTAACTTAGCGGGTCGTTTGAACCATCTCATGTTAACAATCATAGATTAGTATGTTAAATACTTTAAGTCTTGGCATTTTAGTATTGAATAAGAAAAAATAAATATATAATGTTCTATTTGTTGATTGAAGAGATCGGTTTGAATGTTTCAGGGTTCGTTATTGTTGTTCGTGAGAGCGTGATAGAGCGTAAAATGTACTTTTAGTATGTTCTTTTATTCAGTTTAATGTGTGTGATTTATCTAGTCTTGTTAGACACTGTTCAAGTATCATCTGGAAGGCGCAGTGTAGATGGCCACCCACAAAGTAGACCGATAACTTGATGATACTATTTAATATAACAAAAATCGCTTTTAAAATTTGGTTGGATTAAAAAAAAACATTTGGACTTGCATTGTTTGATCCGCAAGAAACTCACAGCCATATTCGAACAAACACGTATCAGTATTCTAAATTCGATATGGATGCCAGTTGTGTTGGAATAAAGCAAATTGTCATCTCCCAAGAATACCGTTATTACAGGCAGCACAATAATTATTTCCTCAAGTACAAAAAAAACTGAATACAAAAATGACAAAAGCCCCAGTTTCATTAAAAACCCATTCACACGAACCGATGCGTCTGCGCATTCAGATCGATGTTTCGCAATCAAAATCATCGCGGCCCAAAGCCATTAAGTTAATGAATGGCGTATATGGAGCAACATCCTGTAGACGTAGGAAGTCAGACCAGTTTCTGACTAATAACGGAGATGAGACTTAATGTGGCCACATTAAAATGTACGAAACGATGGTCCGAATTCGATGGAATGATTGTAATGTGTGGCCCGCACTTAAGTTCTTACGATGGAATTTATGTGATCATGTTTTGATCTTCTTTCGTAATGGGATTAGAGAATTGGCATACTTATTTTTATTTGATTTTATGTCATAAATAATTATTGTACTTCCATTTAGGTATTTTATCATAGGTAACCAGATAAAAGCGAAAAATTATAAAAATACAGCCATTAAATAAATAAAATAAATACATTAATATAAAAAGTGCAGTATACTAAAATATCGTAATAAAAACACGAAAATAATAATAAAAATACGATATTTAAAAATGTTAACGGTGTGTATGTTTAATAATGAAATAAAGGAAAAAATACGTAAAGTATGATCGCACAATACTGATGTGCTCGTTGATGTCTATTGTACTGCAGGTTACTTAGCGGGGTCGTTTGTATGAAAATCAAATGAACGCTGAAATAATTATAATTTCGCCAGGCCTTTATTTGAACTTGCCGATGCAATTTAAGAGAAAGTTGTTTCATTAACTTTTACCTACGTGATGCTTTGTACAAGATATTTCTTGAACATTATTATTACTTTTAATCTCTCCGGAGATAAAGTGGTCGTCTTCCGTTTAAGAATCTTCGATACTTCCTTTAGTAAAAAACTGTTTTTTTTATTTTATAATTCGGGTTATATAATTTGCAACTTTTTGAAGTCTGTTTAGCAGAAGAATCGTGTGTAAAAAAAGGTTTTTTCTTATTATTTATTTATTTAAACTTTTCACACACAATAAGGTACAAAGGCGAATTGAATGCCTTAGGCATTTTCTACCAGTCAACCAAGCGAAGAGATAAGATGGCAGGTGCTCTGATTGAGAGGAAATATTAATAAAAAATATTAGAAACATAACATAATAAATTATGATCACTAAAATAGATACATAAATAGGTTATAAAGTTATACATACATATTTACTACACAAGGAAAAGAGATAATTGAGATGACTCTACGCTACTCGTTTTGAAAATAACTCTGCAATTTTCTCCTTATCAATTCTTATTAATTATTACCCGACTAAAGTAATCAATATTAAAATTATAAAATTAATAATTTTGTTACGTTTCTACATTACAAATATTGATTATTTCAGTCAGTTCTATAAAAAATTCACTCAAGTACCATCTAATCACTTTTAATAAATAAAATCACTGGAAAATTTAAACCACAGAACAAGAAGAATCATACAGATATTAAATCATACACAGCCGATATCGTGGATTCCGTTGGGTGCTTTATCATATATAAATCAGTAATAGGAACAAATTATTCATGCGCATAATAAACAGGGGTCGTGCAGGGACCTTACTTTGGCTATCTGATTTTATATACGTCATATCGTTACTCTGTGGTATCGATTTTGTTTTAGTCTAGAACAGGTAGGGTTTATTTTAAGATAAGTTCTAGTCTTACATAACATCACGCCCGTATTCCCTGAAGAGTTAGGTAGAGGTATACCTATACTAGACCTGCATTATGCTAGTTATGTTTAAGACGACGGTAACCGACTTTTAATGATTTTACACTTAAGATCACGTCTAAACGAGTAGTGTTAATGATTTCAAAAAAATATAATGTTAAATTAGAGCTTTTCCTTAATAATTTAATGTATGAATATTTTAGATTATGTTTATATTACTAACTGAAATTAATTTGTAAAGTTATGTCTAATGCGGATAAAAAACTGAGAATCACGCAAAATCTATCAAGCGTATTTTTCTGAAACCTTCACAATTTTAAAGAAAATTTAATTATTGATCTTTTAGTATACGTTTTTTATTAAAATACCTTTTTTACATGTATAAAAAATTAATAATGCGTCTTATTTGGGACAGCGCTCCTGGATGGGCGAGACCTATTATTACTGGCTGGACGTACGCCGCGTTGCCAAGGAAAATTAATTGATAATATTGACTTAGCATAAGCGTAAGATGAATACAAGTCTGTATTCATCTTACGCTTATGCTAAGTCACAACAATCCTGCCAAAAGATAATAAATATATCCTCCATAAAGAGATATAAGTATCTCCCCGTATTTAGATCTAACGTGGTTTAAAATAAATAAGTTTAAGTATTGTTTTTCTTTGCTAAAAAAATTCTCCCACAGACAGGCGCGACGCGATTCTGTAGAACAATTTCCATGAAGTTTTCATAGAAATTGTTTTACTAGATTCGCGTCGTGCCTGTCTGCAAGAGCCTTAACTTCACCAACGGCCTTCTCTAGGCCGCAAATTTGAATAGTTATTCCATTAATCCCGTCGTTTATTTTATTCAGTATAATTTAAAGCGTAAAAACACTAATTCGCTATTAAAATAACACATTCTGAGCTAAATTCTTCAAGCTAGTAGAATAAAATATTAACTATTATTCCTTCGTTGTTAGTATATGTACTTACATTCGCATATTTATTTTGTTCCTGCATTATTTACGGAAATAATAACTATGAACATATTATTAACTATGTTGAGTTTATTTATTTTTTTCACTTTTTTACTGCGTTATGCGATTACGGGCGTGTTTTTAGTGTTCCGCGTTGTGGAGTGAAAATGAGACGTCTTTTTAGGATTCCGCAGTCAATAAGGAACCCTTATAGTTTCATCATGTGCATCTGTCTGTCTGTCTGTCCCTCCACGGCTTAGCTCAGAGACTATAAGTACTAGTGTAACTTGGTATGGGTATACATATTAATCACGCCGACAAAGTGGTGGAATAAAATCTTGAAACATATTTTTTAGGGTATCTTCGCTACACGTAAAGGCTCGTACAGACTTGCGCGATATCGTGGGCGCGACAGGCAGCGACAAAGAAATTGTGGTACTATTGTCGCGTCACGCCCGCGATATCGCACTAGTCTGTAGGAGCCTTAAAGTGGGGATGATATTTTTCTTCTCGTCTACCCCATAGTTTGGGGTATCGTTGGATAGGCCGTACAAAAATATTGTGGGTTTGTGAAAACCATTTTTCGATTCAGGGATCCGTTTGTGTCATATTAAGCTTTAAAGTGATCATTTTTGTTTGAGTCCCCCCTACCAGCTAAATGGTTCTTCTTGGATATGTGACAAAATCACAATAGTAGTATACATAACGAAGTTTGACACAAAAGAAACAACAATTATTTTTATCAATCCAGCCAGACTGGCTGGATTGATAAAAATAATTGTTGTTTCTTGACAGTTTCTGAATCCCTCACTTTAAACAAAAACTTGTACATTGGACGACACCTGTCTCGACGAGCAATGCTACCGTGCAATAACCGAGACCATTTGTGCCATATGGCATAAGACCATAATATGGTGCTACACTTCAAAATGTCGACGCAGTAAGGACAGAAAAATAAGACTAAAATTCAAAACAATACTTTTTATTTTAGTTTTGGTTTTGATAAATGATTTAATTAAATTAAGGTTAGTTTAATAAGTGTCTACGTTATAACTTATTTATTATAATAATGGAAGAAGGGAAACATATTATTTTTCTTAATTATTTTAATTTTTTGATGTGACAACGTCTAATAAATCGATGAACGCCGGCTGCATGCACGAAAAAGGATGACTCATTGTCCCGTTACGCTCATTGTCCCATTACGCTCATTGTCCCGTTGCGCTCATTGTACGCTTGCGCCGCATCAATGTTTTGTTATGACGTTGTCACGTTAAACTATCGTCCGTAAACCAACTTCACAGACAACCAATTTTTTGACGTGACAACGTCGAATAAATCGATGAACGCTGGCTGCATGCACGAAAAAGGATGACTCGTTGTCCCGTTACGCTCATTGTCCTGTTACGCCCATTGTCCCGTTATGATCATTGTCCCGTTACGCCCATTGTCCCGTTACGTTCATTATCCCGTTACGCTCATTATCCCGTTATGCTCATTGTACACTTGCGCCGCATCAATGTTTTTTTATGACGTTGTCACGTTAAACTATCGTCCGTAAACCAACTTTACAGACAACCAAAACCAAATTTACAGAATAAACGATTTCATTTCATTTCATTTAATTACAGACAACCAATTTTTTTTTTGTTTTCGTATTTATTTTTATAACAGCCTTTTACTGTCCCACTGCTGGGCAAAGGCCTCTTCTCATATAGAGAAGGCACGAGCATTTATCACCACGCTTGCTCAAGATGGGATGGGCATTGGGTGTAATAAAAAAAAATTGGTTGTCTGTAAAGTTGGTTTACGGACGATAGTTTAACGTGACAACGTCATATCAAAACATTGATTATTGGGCATAACGGGACAATGAGCGTAACGGGATAATGAGTCATTCTTTTTCGTGCATGCAGCCGGCGTTCATCGATTTATTGACGTTGTAACATCAAAAAAGATAATAACTAAGTATTTTTTTTTTCTATTCCATTTTACATACATAACATAATATTTAAGTCCACCTATTTACAGTAGTTTTTTACTTGCGCATAAAGTTTTAATAAATATTTTTTTTATTGAAATTGATTTGTTGATTCTTATTATACGATTAAATCGTATTTTATTTCAGAAAAAAATAAACGTGCTTCAACTATAATATTATAACATGTAACACAAATTACAAACAATAAAATAAAATTCGGTGCGGTTGCTTTTTTGCACACCATACTTAAGGTAGGTTAACGCTAGCAATAAAATTCTGATGATTCCCGGAGCCGCGCGCGCAGCCGTGATCTACGACTCAACACCACTTCCTTATAACACGGAAAAAAGAAAAAATGGCGACTACAATGACTAACAAGGTTTCCATGAAAATATGGCGCATACGCATACTGAAATGTGTATGGACTTATGGCAGTTATTAAATAAGTATGTACCGGATTTTGTGTTTCGGTATTCATATATTGCATTCCATATTGAAATAAAGATTTTACAAAAGGCTTACAGCCAGTTACAAAAATATGAACCCTGTAAGGGCTCAGCAACAGGATAAAATAAAGATTGAAAAAAAATCAAAAAATTAAATCAAGATTAAAATAGATCCCGGCCATGTGCGAGTCGGACTCGCGCACGAAGGGTTCCGTACCATTATCTATAAAAACGGCAAAAAAATCATGTCTGTTGTACGGGCTCCTCACTTAAATATTTATTTTATTCTGTTTTAGTATTTATTTTTATAGCGGCAATACATCATTTGTGAAAATTTCAACTGTCTAACTATCACGGTTCATTAAATACAGCCTGGTGGCAGACGGACGGACGGACAGCGCAGTCTTTGTAATAGGGTCCCGTTTTACCCTTTGGTTACAGAACACTAAAAATATTTTTTTTTTTACAAATCTAGGTATTTTAGTTAATTTAATTCACATTATGGACCATGTCGGGTATTATTGTTATTCTTTGATTTCATTATTTGCTGCAAGACTTGAAGTCGTGAAAGCAGAAAACATAACCGAAACTAAAAACTCTCATTCGATACAAACCAAAATGACAGTCAAAAAATATTATTAATATAGGGCCTGAAATACTTAAGTCCTCTCAATATGACGAACAGTTTTATCTCTAAACGATTAAAAGAAATCGCTTCGCATTCAAAGAAATATTACCCAACCGTCCTTAAATATCGTCATTAACATCTTCCTTAAAAAAGCCATATATTACGCAATTCGAACTGCAATTACTTTCAAAAGTAATAAAAAAATACCAAAAGTGATGTCTTTAAAGGACCCTTCTCTTTATAGCAAGGCGAGTATATTGACAGATGACGAAATAGGGAACTTAATAATGTACCGAATTTTTGTTATATGTGTAAACTTACCTCAGAAGGGAGTCATTACTAACCTCACAAATTGTCACTCCGGTGCCTCGTTCAAGACTAAATCATGTCGCCAACATATTAAACTGACAATTCTGGGGATTCCCTTGTTCACAAACTAAACTAAATTTAAGTTCAGTGCATCTTTTTCTTTCTATTTCGTTTAGAAAAGGACAGAAGATAAATTTTAGTTTAATCCTGTCCACTTAATCAGCGCTTGACGTAAATTGACGTAATTTTAGTAGGAAAGTATTTAATCACGTCTAAACTTATACGGAATAGTGACAGGCGCTGCTTAATGTGACAGGACTAAACTAAAATTTATCTTCTGTCCTTTTCTTAATTAAATAGAAAGAAAAAGATGCACTGAACTTAAATTTAGCTTAGTTTGTGAACAAGGGAATCGGCACCAATGACTTTTAACCCTTTGGGAAATACAGGCGCGAAGTTAAGTCATGTGCTAAGATGGACTCTCTTCAAGTCACTCAAAATATAGATAAATAAGAACCAATAAGAATTTTTGTTAAATGTTTTCGGCATTTGTTTCTTCAAGAATATATCCTCAACTGTGTATTACCGGACTAGTTCTTCGCTTTTTGCTTGTATTCTTTGCAAAAGCAATAAAGAATAATGTCGTATATTGATCGTAAATGTTCCTAAAGTAATAACCTCAAAAGTGTGATCCTTGCAACATCCCTGTGTCCCACATATGTGTACATGAATCACTTTTTTTATGATTCTGTTGTTTTACTACCCGTTATATCATTATCATGGTCAGTTGGCAAATAAAAGTGAATTCAAAATGTTGTGAAATTCATGACAACATCACGGACTTTCCTTTCTTCTTTGTTAATCATCATTTTCGTTGCCATTTCCCGGCTAAGTGAGGTTTAGATTAGCAACGAATTAGATGTATCTATCACATAATTAATTTGTCCGTCATTACTTCACTTTTCATTACTTTTACCTATTTGTGCCCATAAAGAATAGCACCACCCCATTTCATCCCGCGGATGTCGTAAAAGGCGACTAAGGGACTTACTAGAGAATGGGCAGCGTTTTCTATGCATTTTTAACAACATACTGCGATCGCCAACCCGCCTGCCAAACGTGATGAATGATGATGATGATTTGTGTTATAGTACATCGTCTTCACATATTATATTAATTAACGTATACAAAATATTGTTAACATTTTAAAAGAGTAAGTATGAAGTTTCTTGCCCATTCTTCTCCATACGTATACATACCTTTTGGAAGAGGCAACCAGAATTAATCAATTATTTTTGTAATTTTTGACGTTCAAAAGTGCCTTGTATGTGCGTATTTGAAATAAGTTATTTGACTTTGAATTAAACAACAAAACTTGCAAAAATTGACTGCTGCAAGTATTCTTTTAAAAAACTTACGAATAGGAGCTTGCCGCGATTGTTTACACGGTAAGGATTGCATGCTAAAGTCAACTTCTGCAAGTTTTGTTGATAATGTAAACTTGGTTCAAGATTCAGGTACCTTGACTGACGTGATGAGGCTTGTCTTTAGTTTATTAGATACGGTGGCCAGCACATCAAGTTACCACAAAATGTAAAAATTTTTCGTTCGATTTTGAACTTAATCATCAACATTTTAAAGTTTAAAATCGTTTGGAAAATTGTTACAGTTTTGTATAGCTTGAACTGCTGGCCACTGTACATAGAATGACTGCCATCTGACCTCTGCTACCCAACTACGTTATTATCTCCTATGATGATGTGATCTACATATTTTGATTAAAGCTAATTATGGCATCGTTAGCTACAGAGCTCTCAACAAGTACTCTCAAAGATGACGATATTTACCAGTCGTACCTAGAGCGACTGATATTAAACTAACCTTTTATCTCTAACTCCACTCTTGACGCAATAGGACGCAATGTAGTGATGTCAGAGTATCGTTGAAAAAAGCAGGAAAAATTCCCGTTTCTTTCCATTGTTTTTTTTTTTTTTTTCGATGTTTCATTCGTAACTTTCAAATTTTCAAAATTCGTAAGTTATATATATTTTTTTTCACTATATCTAGCCGTAAAAAAACCGAAGAATATGAAAGAAATGGCAAACATTTAATTTTTTTATTTTTTTTTTTATTTTTCACTCACTCTTCACAATACCCACGATTTACCATCAACTTCTGCTTCTTTAGAAGAAAATGTTCCTGTTTTTTTCTTTTTTTTATCAACTTTTCAAAACATCAAGCGGAAAATTCGAAAGAACCCTGTTTCATTCCAAAGGATTTTTTCTGTTAATTTCGCTATATCACATGCGAAAAAAAAAAAACAGGTTTTTTTTCGGCATTTTTAACTCTATATCAGAGCCTACTCGGAAGACGACGCCCATTCAACCACTTAAAAACATCGCAGAGGGCCTTCTACGACACTTGCCTATATACAGTTTTATACAGCCCATGATCAAACCGAAATTACCCACACAATTCACGTATAACTACGTCGTACGCGCGTAATAGCGATTCGGATCAACTCGGAACGGCATCCAACGTCTTAATTATTGTTATTACATCTTAACCACTGTTCGCAAGCCGTAATGGCCACTAGTATCATCAATCCGAAGCAATATTTTGCTTAAACGAGCTTCTAGGTAGGTATATTTTTAACCGGCATTGCAAACATTTTGTTACCTAATATTACAAAAATCATCAAGGGAAATTGCGCAAGTTTGTATGTATAGAGAAACTGGAGTAATGGCTGTTTGTATGAATTGATGCAGTAAACACGCTAGAAATTGTTTTATAGAAACTTTACAGTGATTCGGAGATTTTTTTTCTAATCCTCAGGTATCCTATGGGCTGGCTATGTTGAATTGGATAAAGCTATTCTCCATTTACAAACATTACATTAGACAAATAACGGCTAAATAACGACAGTTATTGTATAATATTGTTGAAATTACTGCACTTTAGAGCTATTTTTTTAATATAAATGGTAAATAGATTACAGTGCTTTTTATTTATCGTGAAATAACGGAGTTTATTAAACATTTACATCGAAATAACGATAGTGAATATTATTCGTGTTTTCTTCAGCTCTATGTCACTGTAACATAAATTAATATAGATAAAATTGAAGCTCCAAAATTAACGGCACTTAAGATTCAGGTATTTTTGCTGAAGGCTCTCCCACACTCTTGACAAATCTACTAATCACACAAGTTGTGTGTTGATGCTGTAAAAAGATAATGATTCTGAAATTCGACTTTATAGGGTGAAGGCTCCCACAAACAGGCGTGTCACGCGACGCGACACAAACACATCGCGTGCTGCGCGACGAGCGGTCTCTTTGTGTCGCGTCGCGTGTCGCGCCTGTTTGTAAAAGCCTTTATTGGTAATACACTAACAACCTTCAAGGATTGTATTACTAACACCATAAACAGCAACTTTTGTTCTATGACAAAACATAATACATTTTTCAAAAACAAGCCTTAAGAGCGCTGTCTCGGTTCCACTAGTACTCGTAGACACGAAGCAACAAAATTCGATCTAAAGAAATCGACCATAAATCGTATTTTGTTGCTTGGTGTCTCAATATGAAACTTTATAAAAGGTATTAGAAAATTCTAGACACACCGAGGCAGCTGATTGAGCCGTTTTTCATAATTCCTTCTCAGTCACGAGATGTTTTTTTTTTTAAAGGAGTGGTGCTAGTGGACCCGAGACAGCGCTCTTAAAGTATTCATTGTTCTATACATTCAGGTTGTAAATTTGTATGAAAGTCTGATGAATTATTAAAAGTCGTAGAACAATAGTTGTTTTTTATGATGTTAGTAATATATATTACGACCCTACTCTTTAACACTCACCCACAAGCTTCATAAAAAGCGTGTCAAAAACACATTACGTCTTTCCTTTATTACTACGAGTATTGCATGTTTCAGTGTAAAGTTACATTACACACTATAGGTACTATGGGGGACATCCGAATCGGCAGACTTTCAAAACAAAATCCCGTGCTCACGGTTCTCCACATTTGTTTACCGCCTCTTTTTGCAGGGACCAATAAAAAAAATTGGCAGTTATAAGGACTGTCGACAGAAGTAAAAACACAAAACTTTGGAATAACTGTTCTTTTATACATATAGCATTTTTGTTCACCCAAAAAGTACACAATATACACAGTTTACATATAGCTCATGGAAAGCGTCCGATGACGATCGTGAACCCATAAGTTTTTCCCCTACCAAAAAGTGCTCAACGCGCTTAAAGAAGTTTTCACTTCAAAAAAACTTTTGTTTACAATAATCACAGATGTCGGACCACTTCGGCTGGTTTCATATGGTCAGTTTTTTTTTTTTTTTTCATTTACAAGCTAGGGGCTGAGCAAAAATCTGATGCTGCGATACTATTGGTTGCTGAACGTAGGTAAGCGTTACTATAGCGGCCAAGCGCTGCAAGCAATAATAGTCCTTATGGTGGCCCGATTCGGATGTCCATGTACTATCACGGACATCCAAATCGGACCACCTACTTACACTTTAAAGTAGCTACGATTACACTTAATGTTCCTCCTTACGATTATTAAACTCTTAAGAAGCCATTCATATTGTGCAGAAAAGGAGCTATTTGTTTATCAGTCACCTTTTATTTACTTCTAAAAATCAGTTACTATGCAAAAATTGTATTCATCATTTCAGCCGAAAGACGTCCACTGCTGGACATAGGCCTCCGTCAATTAGGAGGGTTTGCCATAATCGCCACGCTTGGCAGGTGGGTTGGCGATCGCAGTATGGTGTTTAAAATGCATAGAGAACGCTGCTACCCATTCTCTAGTAAATCCCTTAGTCGCCTTTTACGACACCCACGGGAGGAAATGGGGTGGTGCTATTCTTTGCGTCCGGCACCACACGGTACACAAATAAAAAAATTAAAATTGTATTACAGAATCGTATATTATTGCTTAAATGCGTAATTAACGCGAGCATTAGTTTCTATTGTCGTTTTGAATGGGAGTAGTTGCTTAATTTGGACCTTAACCTACATAAAGTTGTTAGATAGGTAGTGTTCTGTCACATCAATCTTCTGTGAGGATTAATAACAGAGGCTTCGAATGCTTTGTGTATCAAAATCATCGGCTTTTGTATCTGATATATTGTGTTGGGACATACAGGGAGAATGAATGGCGAATACTATTGGTATACATTTTTATTTCTTATTTATTTATTTTACCATTTATGAACACACAAAGAGGAGCTCGTGGCTAAGTAATAACAGCCGCACAGGTCGATCCATCAGGTTAAGCTACGCTTGCCGGGGTTGGTCCGTGGATGGGTGACCATCTTTACATACCGAGACTCCTCCGTGCCCCCGTGGTCCCGGCTGTCATTCGTGGATCTTTGACAGTCGTTACGGGTCGTCAGAAGCCCAAAAGTTTGACAGCCAGTCTTACCAAGGGGTATCGTGTTACCCAGTTACTGGGTTGTGGAGGTCAGATAGGCAGTCGCTCCATCTAAAATACTGGTATTCAGCTGCCTCCTGTTAGACTGGAAGCCGACCCCAACATAGTTGGGAAAAGGCTAGGCAGATTTTTTGTACACACAAAATAAAATTGACCAGAAAATAGAAACAGAAAAATACGTACAAAGGTGATACTTATTTCTAAATAAATCTCTTCCAGTATACCTGCGATAGGGCAGAGGATAAAAAGAGATGTAGGCACCGTGTGTCAGAATAGTAGAGAAAATAAATTACATAAAATAAAACACTTCATTTATTGAATAACACATACAATATATTCATAATACATACATAATTTTAAAATACATATCACTTGAATTAATTAACAACTATAACAAAGTGGCATAATGTGTGGTAGGGTACCTTTCATCCCGAAAAAATGTACTGTTCCTTAGGAAAACAACAATAACGTTCTTATGATAATAGATGGCGCCACGTGTCTTTTGAATCATGATTTAATTATATTATTATAGAAACTTTTGTAGTGTGTTAAGAGTTTTTTTATTTTTTTTATTTAAGTGTGAGCGAAGCCATGGGCAAAAGCTAGTATATTATAAAACAAAATCTAAATATTATCTTCATGTCCTTTTAAGAGCTACGCTCTGAGCAATCCTCGAGTTTACATAACTTATATAAAGGAAAAAAAGTAAGTATAAGAATTTATGCAAAAAAAATATATTTTCATTACAGAATAATGCCATATTTCTCTACGAATCTAATTCAATTTCCGTTTCCATTTTAAGAGTGCTTTCACCTAAGAAAAAGGGCAGTAGCAAATTTGATCGACTAAAAACCTCCCCTAAAGGCTCCTAAAAACAGGCGCGACACGCAACGCGACACAAAATAACCGCTCGTCGCGCGGCACGCGGTGTCTTTGCGTCGCGCCTGTTTGTAGGAGCCTTAAAGATTTTGAAGAAAGTCCATGTTAATATGATCGTAGCTTCCATACTATAATAATTAGGTAACATCGGCACGTGCCAAGTCCACCAAACTAAACACCACTGTGTCAGAAAAGGCGCGGCATCCATTTTTTCAATAGCTAACCACGTAATGATACTCTCAAATTGTTAGTACCTTTGTTTCGGTATGATACATAAACTCATTGACGATCAAACCAGCTGGTATGAAAATACTTGTGTAGTTAGGCAACCGTATCATCATTTGTTGGGAAATAGTGGTTGTTGAATCATTGTATGTGATTTGATCGCAGTGTTTTGACTTGAGACACATTGTGGCAATTAATTTGAAGATGCAATATTATCTGTTGTTGAGGAAGTACTTCGACGCCTAAGTGTCCTTTTGTTTTTCTTTGTATTTTCTGTTTTGTTTTTATATATTTAGTTTGTTAGTCTTTCAATTTAATACCTAGTGTAAATGGTTAGTTACAATTAAATACATTTTTATGTTGACTAATACAAAGAATTTTTGCTTTTTTTATGGTTGTCATTTGCAAGTTGATATTTAGACAATTTGTAATTTAATTATTTTTCTTTTGACATTTGATGGCACTATTGGCGCAGTGGTTAAGCGATTGGCTGCTGCGTTGCGTGTCGCGGCTTCGATTCCCGCATGGAACAAATATGTGTATGACCTACAAGTAGTTATTCTAGGTCTGGCTGTTTGTGTATGTGAATTTTAATGTTTGTAAATGCACCCACAATACAGGAGAAATTCCTAGTGTGGGGCAATGTTTAAAAAAATTGATATGTAGACAAATTCTTGAATTTGTACTTTTTTTTTTGACATTGGAATTTATTTTGTTTAAATTGATTAAATTAGAATATTATTGTCACAAAATTTGCATGAGGAATTTAGTAGGCGGAATATGAAGAACTATTGTGTACCTATGTGTTATAAAATCTGTTAAAATACCATATTTCAGGCAAATAAATGAATCTATCTATCTATTTAAAAAATGAAACTCTAACATGATTTATTTACGTTTAACTTGGCATAGATTCTCGTTAAAGGTTTTGCACTTAACTACTACATATACTTTTAGTTATGTACGTCCAACTTAAAATGTTGCCTCCCACTGCTCGTACCCTATAATTACCCCCATTTACTTCACAACACTTAGACTCAAACCTAAAATTTGCATAAAATTTTAAACTCCATTAACATTTACTAGCTTCTGCGTTACAGGTCTAATTTTTCATTAACGGAAGGTTTAAATCATTATTAACAAGTTGAATACAACTATGTTTACCCAGTACTTAGGTATATCGCGGCAGCAATAAAGCTGGCACCCGGAGCAGCGCAAGCGCATCGTAAAGCCCACTGCTAATCGATTCTATGCCTATAAAGAAATTATTTTCCGCTTATGCGAATAAAATACGTCTCTGTTCTATATAATTTCATCTGTGTAAAGTAGGTAGTTTAATGAATATTTAGTTATTTCTTGGGTTTGCTACTCATTTGGATATGAGCGATGATGTCTAGACTGGTGGAAGTTCCTTTTTAGAAAATCTTGATAACGTGTTGTAGTCGTGAATGTTTGAATGTTTGTTTATTATGTACTAGCTGCGCCCCGCGGTTTCACCCGCGTAAGTTTCGATTCCGTAGATAAATACTTTAGATGATAAAATTATTTATTTGAATAAGAATTGCACCGTGTGGTGCCGGATGTAAAGAATAGCACCATCCCATTCCCTCCGATGGGTGTCATAAAAGGCGACTAAGGGACTTACTAGCGAATGGGCTGCAGCGTTCTCTATTCATTTTTAACACCATACTGCGATCGCCTACCCGCCTGCCAAGCGTGGCGATTATGGAAAACCCCTCCAATCGGGGGAGGTTTATGTCCACCAGAGCACGTCTTCCGGCTGAAATGATGATGATGATGGTGATAAATAAGAATGAATACTACGATACGAACTTAACCAACTTTTGTTTCTACCGGCGATCTAATTAAATTTTAGAACACAAAAGCTGCTATTGTGAGTTAACTATGATAGTTAGATATATTCTCTCGTGGACTTTTTTGTAGGTCATAATGAGCAATTTAAACGTAGTACATAATTTTTATGTATCATCAACAGTTTTCTCACCGCACGCCAATAATGGATTTTATAGGCAAAATTTTGCTTCTTTGGGTTACATTATTGCAATTTTCTTAAAGATCTCAATTTTTTTGAAGTGATTATCTTCTTTAGGCGCGTTGAGCGCTTTTTGTAGGGGAAAACTTATGGGTTCGCGATCGTTACCGAACGCTTTCCATGAGCTATATGTATACTGTGTATCTGTATATATGAATAAAAATCATGGAACTCGCGTCATCGTCACCGAACGCTTTCCATGAGCTATATGTACCTATAAAAGAACAGTTATTCCAAAGTTTTTTGTTTTCACTTCTGTCGGAAGTCCTTATGACTGCCATTTTTTTTTCAATAAAATTATAGCCTATGTTACTTCCTGATAATTTAGCTTTCTATAGATGATTTTTTTTTTAAATCGGTACAGTAGCTTTCGAGTTTATTTGGTACAAACAAACAAAAATATATTTCCTCTTTATAATACTACTAGTATAGATGTATTCGACTGATATGGTAAATTGTAGATGTTGAAGGAAATCATAAAGTTGAATGCAACAGTAAATCAATAGATACAGTAGCTGTAAATACTTTGTAATAGATCGGGAAAATAAAAGCACATACAGGACATGTATCACTTGACAAGTAGTAATATTTTTTTTTTCAACGTTGCCCCACACTAGGAATTTCTCCTGTATTGTGGGTGCATTTACATACATTTAAACTCACATACACAAACAGCCAGACCCGGAACAACTACTTGTAGGTCATACAAATATTTGTTCCGTGCGGAGATCGAACCCGCGACACGCAGCGCAGCAGTCAATCGCTTAACCACTGCGCCAACCGTGCCGTCAAGCAATATTTACAAGCAGGATGAGTGAAACTAACAAGTTACAACAAAGACTCGTTACAAATACCGCAATATACTTAATTTACGACGCCATAACCAAGATCGTTAACTTAAAAATTATGACGTTCCTGTTTAAAAGTATAATATCACGTAATCTTGTCCAAGCATCGATAATATTTATTATTTGTGTAAACTGAGGAACAACACTTTATTTCAGCTATAAAGCCAGGGATCGTGAATCATTCTGTAATGCAGCGACAATGCAGGGCTCGCGAACATTTGGCAACGGTTCAAAGATCACGCGATTAAAACTCAATAGACTTCTATATCGACCGGTAGGGTTGTCACGATGCGACTAATTTGAAGCGGATTTCGTAATACAATGAAATAATTGCGGCTTTTTGTCGCAACTTTATTTGGGGACGACTGAATCTTGCGCAACCGAGCAGATGTCGATGAAATTAACTTATTGCGACTTAGCCTTATTATTTGTTAACAACCGTCATTATTTGTTGAGTCAAACACAGTTATTACTGTCGGACTAGCCGCTTTATTTGTCATCAAAACCTATACATTTTTTATTGCCAATTATTAGCCTGATTTCGTTGGCGTCTTCTTTACTCATAACTAGAGATCGGATATTCGGATGCATATTTACCTAAAGTTAATTTTTAGCTATGAAAGTATGGAAGCGGCTTCGTATTTTTTTTTTTTTTAATCCCGTGATTCCAGGAACAACGGGAATGCATAACTAGTAGTACGAAAGTGACTTCTTCATGAAATATTCATAAAAAACAGGTATTCTTGGATTGCATAGCTATTCAGATGCATATTTAATTGAAATTGGGATTTTTACGATTTCCATATAAGCCAACATTTATAAGGAACTTAATATACATACTATTCTATAATCAAAAACCTAAATTTGTACATCCCAGAACTGCGGGATTTTTTCGATACAAAAGCGCATTCCATATTAGCCAACCTCTCAACTTTAGGTGAATATCTGAATATCCGATCTCTACTCATAACATGTTATTTGGCTATGTTTGCTTATTAAATTGTTTCTCGGAACGATCGTTGCTCGTATAATTTTATTTCATTGATGTTTAATGTTGGTTGTGTTTTGTTTCAGTGTACCATTACCGCCGCCAAGCTGACTACCGCAAATGAGATTATACCCAGTTACCACGTCGAAGCGCTAATAGGTAAGTCCATTTCTATCATACTTAAGATACTTAAAGTACTTTCATTAAAAAAAAACACATTATTATGTATGTTAGTATGCATGTCAAAATAAAATAACAAGATGTCCAAGAAGTACACATTACCTACTAGCATCTGCCCGGGACTTTGTCCACGTAGGATTTCTTCTTTTTACATAATATAGACCCTATGATACTTGACAATACTGTAGCTACCCATTAGTCAAAGAATTTTCAAAATCGGATCAGGAGTTCCGGCGATTACCCCCTTTAAACAAACTCACTATTACTAGCTTCCGTGAAATTTCTTGTTCCCCTGACCCATAGAACGCACGCGATATTACTTTGTTTTCACTTAGCGTTTATCTGACCTTTTCCTTTTTACTCGGCTCCTTAGGGGCACAGCGTGATATTAAATAGACTATATCATTCATCAAGAATTGGGCTATCAAATGCAAAAATATTTTTTCAAATCCGACTGTTAGTTCCAGAGATCCCCTACATACAAACTCACAATAAAATTTTGCCTCTCTATAATATTAATATAGATTTAAAACAAAAATCATGAATGAAAATGCAATACTTAGAAGGGTTAGTTACATGCGCATAACAACTGAAACACAACACCATACATCGTCCAATCCAATTACAAGCTCCAGCAATGAAAGCAAATCTAAATCCGACATTTTGTCATCTAAACAAAGCTAAACAAAATTAATGTGAAAATTATTTCCGTAAAGTCTAACCCGGCTAACATAAAGGGCGATGGGCAAACTTTATAATGGTAGCAGGGCTTATTATAATAAACGTGGCGGGCCGCAGGGCTCCTACACGGTTTGACCTCGGGCCTGCGATTAGTCGGCTACTAGTGGAGCATCTACTCGTAATACCTCGGAACATGCTGCGCCTGCGCTGGTGTAAAGAATGGCTGAATATGCCATGAAGGTTTTGGTTGGAAGGTTTGCCTTTTACGGTATTTTTTTTTTTTTTAGAAAATGTTGTATGCCAAATTTTGTAAGAAAATTAGCTGGAGTAACACTTTACCAACGTGACGAATAAAGTATTGCCCTATTCGACAAACACCTTGAATAGATAATGAACCCAATTGAGTTGAGTGAACTTTTGACACGCATTTTTTTACAGCCTAATCTAAGTTTTGTTCCATAAGGCTTCGTTGGTCGTTTATTCTGTAAATAGGATATCAGAATCACTCTTACACGTCATATTTTTTTTTTTTTTTTTTAATAAGTTAATTGGAGTCGACATCATTTCCTATCTGACTACCCCTAAGAAGAAATGGCGAAACAAACTCAAGGGTCAAAGTCTCTTTTAAAGTCCAGACATAATCTTGGTCAGATCATGTATGGACCATGTCGTGTCTGATATGGTCTTTTGAGGAAAGAACCACACACAATTTTGAGTGGACCTGTCCTGTCAGTGCATGCATTTGTCAGTAATCGTGTAACTCAACTCAGGATTTAAGGAGCTCAACAACTCGATGAAGAATTCTTGAAACAGTTATATTAGTTGGACTTTCTCTATAAAACTCTGTCTTATATAGTACCTACTTACTAAATTGGACAACTTCCGAACTGCTCGACATTATTTCCAAACTTTTAAGGTTAATCACGAATAATGGAGTTACGTAAACTTTCTATACAATTTAGACCAAAGTAAAGTCGGCTACTGCAATTTATTGAGCAATTTCTATAACCAATAGAAAAAGTTTTTTTTTTTTGTGCCATAGAATCGCATAGTCTAAGTTAAGTCATCACAATTTTTGTTTGAGGAAAAGGCAATAACGTCGACGGGATTTCAGAAGTATAAAACTTAGTGACAAAGTACCTTCTCTGCTTCTTTAGGGAAAACGTGATCGAAATCAGTGAAGAGTTTAACAAGATAAACGGTTGAAATGCCGTAACTTTTACGTGGAGTCTTGGAGACATCCAAGACGTAAAAGTTACGGCTCGTACATACATCACTGAGCGCTACAATGCCGCGTTTTGCTAGAATCACTAAGCGAAGAATTTCTGATTGAATTTGTTTTGATTTTATTTTTTTTTATGATATGATTATTCTCCTTTATGTGTGACGAAAATTATATTTATCCACCTATTTGTTTTTACAACCGCCATAAGTATAATTTATTTAATATTTTTTTAACATGCAGTTGTATATTAAAAAAAAAAAAAATTACTTATGGGGGTACCTACATTAAAGACTTAAGTTACTTTCTTTGATCAGCTATTTTATTTTTCTTTTAATAAATTGCTCCTTTGGATTGTACTACACAATATAACTAATGCGTATAACAACATAACACATCTATCTATCATCTAAGCATCAATTAAATCCATCAGCAATTCTAATTCTAATACCAATTCCTCTTTAACAATATATCTCCTCCATTTCTTTCCCGTTTATCGCATCCAGTACAAGTGAACAGTGTGACGATACATCGTTGGACACTGTAAGCAACTGCACACGCATTACATGCCCCGATATAATCGCAGCAAACGACCGCCATGGAGAAATTTTCCTAGGAGCGCCGTTTTCCATCTTAAATCTGTATAAATTAGAGTAATTTGCATTATACGAGCGTCTTATTTTTATTGGGGTTCGGGCTGTATATTTTAGAGTTGTAGAGATGCTTTTTTTATAACAGGTGCATTTAGTTCCGAAATGTATGAGTTTGGATCTGAAGTTTTATTGGATGTATCATCATTGCGTATTGTAGACATACTCTACCGAAATGTACGTTCTAAATCTGCTCAATGGCCGGTCATGTATGTCACCCTAATCAACGTTCCCATTGCTGGGACACAGGCCTCGTCTCAGTGAGAGGGAATGGGCCATAATCTAGCACGCGAGCCCAGTTGTTGGGGATGTTACATGTCTTCGAATTTTTGGTTCTAGACCATGCCGATTTCCCTCACGACATTTTTCTTTACCATTTTGAGAGCACGCATATCAGTTTCGTCCAAACTGACGTGAAACATATTTTCGACCTTAGACTTCTGTTTAACTAGGTATGTTATATTATTATCTGTACATAAAATTTATTTTTCTATAATTATTATAGTTCATTAATTTTTAAGTAATAATAATATGTACAAGTATGTAAAAAAAGGGAGGGGAAAGAATCAAAGGACATCAAAAAATTCGTCCGCATCGCTGCCAACAGGAAAAGTTTTTTTTTTTTTTTTTAAACGTTGCCCACACTAGGAATTTCTCCTATATCGTGGGTGCGTTTACAAACATTTAAACTCACATACACAAACAGGCAGACCCGGAACAACTAATTGTAGGTCATACAAATATTTGTTGCGTGCGGGAATCGAAACCGCGACACGCAGTGCAGCAGTCAATCGCTTAACCACTGCGCCAACCGTGCCGTCAAAGTGTCCAAAAGCCTGGCAGCATTGCCACGTTGTATGGCAATACTGATTCTTTGGCCAAGAAATAGGCCAGCCTTCTGGTCACTTGAAGGGTCGACCAACCGCTTGTCGATGTCTCGAAAAACTAAGTGGGCACTCGGACCCCATGGTCCTAGAGTTTCAACCCCAAACGGCTCAAACATATAGCTCCCAATAAGGTTGTTATATATTTGTTGTAATTTTTGTCTTCTGTTTAAAAAAACACGAAAGTGTATCTGAACTGCTTCGCTGCACTGCACTTCTCTGTCCTCCATTGACAACTTCCACAGTAAACTCCCAAAATATTTGTTGTTTTGTTTATAGCCTCTTTATATTGTTACAATACTTTCTCTCGCATTTTAGTCCTTCAATAGATTTTTTTTCTCTTCCCAGCCTGTAAAACTTTAAGCAACAAAACAAGCATAGTTCAATTTCCTACAAAACTTCAATGATTCATCTATACCTACTTAATGTACCATAAGAGAAGAGGAACTATTCAGCACAGAGCTCGATTGTCTAACAATGTAACACTTATACACCACCGTAGCCTTTGATCCCAATTCAGAGTTGCTTCACGAGCCACCTGGCGCTGGCATATCAGACATACATTTATAAAACCTCCTTACTATTCTACTCACTGTTCTCAGTGCGAAATACTAACACATTGATATAATGTGAACCCGTACAATCACAGCTTTCATTATTAAAACAAAAAGTATTTAGAATTGTTCAGAAACAATGAAGTAAATCTATGAAATAATATAAACTCTTAAGGACACTCTAGTTGGTGGAACATGGCTGCCAATGATGATGACGATGATGAATGAAGTGAAATCACTCTCATTTTGAGGATTTTTTTTCCCATACTATCCAACTGCAGGGCAAAGGCCTCCCCCAAATCCTTCGAGGAATTCTTTTCGCGCGTCGTATCGCCATCTCTTTCTGGGCCGGCCTCGATGGCGCCATCTATTGTGTCCATCTTCAGGCATCTATTGTGTAAAGAATTGCCCAGCGGTTAGTGCATGCGGCTGATGTGACCTGCCGAATCCCATTTGAACCTGACAGCCTTCTTTCCTACATCCAGTATGCTCCTTAGGTAACGCAGCGTGGTGTTCCGAATTCTGTCCTGTCTTTTTACACCCAAAATGTTGCGTTCAATCGCTCTTTGGCAAGCTCGAAGGCGGAACTTTTACGACTCGGTGAACAAACAGGTCTGAGCATCATTGGTGGAGGACAATTTAAAAAAGGAAAATCCTCAAGGATTCAATAGCATGAACATGAATTGAATGCCATAATAACGTGATATTTAATAGCCAGCATCCGTGGAACTGGTTACTGACTTGGACGAGGAAAAAGGTTCTTATTGCCCATGGATTAAATATAACATGGATTAGATACCTTGTTAAGTTGCAAAAACACACTAGTCGAGCTGTTTCTATACTAAAGTCGATGGCGACAAGATAGGTGGTGACTGCTATTTTGCTAATGATATTCGAAGCTATCAATTAGTATCTACAACTAATAATAACATTTTCCATTTAAAGACGCGTGGCACCACAGGAAATGAACTTAAGAATCGAACACAGGAAGCCATGACCATTACACGAATGAATGCAACAGCTAAAACAAAATCGTTTAAAATTATGCGCAAACGCAGAAGTAATTACTTCGTGTAGCTTCTGATCTTATTCTATTTTAATAACCATTTAATGTTAGCTGAGTCAGGTGCGTGAGTTTTAATTACATGTTAAGTTTGATGGTTAAACGGCTGTCAGTAGCATAATGTATTTACAACAATTAATGGAGTAGGTACTCCTGGTGTTCCTATAGTATGTATGTACACATACATACATAATGTGCCTATGAATAATGCCATTCAATTTAGTATAGCTATCTTCAATACAAGGGTATTTTAATCATTATGGTTAAGATATGTGTTCTACATTGAATTATTCGTCGGCCTGTGTATTAATTATTTCAGTATAGAATTGTCTACTTGTAGGGCAAAGCATCTCTACTTATACAGAGATGAAACGAGCTCTTTCATCAATACATTCACCACGTGTAATTATCAAACTCAAACTCAAAGCATTTATTTCAAGAAAACCAATTACAGGCACTTTTGCATTGTCAAGGGGTCGCTCAGTCAGAAAGATGAAGCTAGTTGCCCATTCCAAAGCGTAGTAGGTTCCTATGGAGAAGAACGGGCAAGAAACTCCACGGACACTCTTTTAAAACAAAATAATGTTACAAAATATTGGTTAAATCATTAATGTTGAAATTATACATGAAAGACGTGCACGTTAGAAGCGTCCGTAATAAAAACAACTCAAACATTTAATTTAATTAAAATAAGCCTTCGCAGCTAAGAGATGACCAGTCCCGACTGACGGTGCCCGTTCAGGAACATGACGCATGGATCAGCACCATTCAGCTCAACCATTTTGAAGGGAACTTAATGATCCAATACACACACCACCACCAGCGAGACATTTGAGTGAACATGACATACTCTCAGCCGCCAGGGCACATTCAAGTCAATGAAAGACATATTACCCTCTAAATGGTAGCTCTATATATATGGAAATCAGCTACGTATTCCACCTTCAAGAAAAACATTTAATGCTTCTATATGTAACTATACCATGACATTCCATTGAAGCGACTGTAACGTGTCCCTCCCTATCCTTATGAACACCATCATTTTAAAGTATGATATTATCAGTGTCCCTGTAAATGGTACTTCCCACTCTCTTTACATAATTGCCTCTTCTGCCACCCACAGTATAATACAAGCTAACCTCTTGACCACCGACAACACGGCTATAAACGACCGAACTAAAATAACAATATACTTCTATCGGATACTTGGCTCAGATATCATTTCGTCGAATGACGACACTTTACGCAATACAACTACCATTACATGCGCTTACGCACCGCACTAACAATTAAAAACAACTAATAACTTTTGATTGAATCTCAAAATAAATTAAACGAACGGTTATTTGACTAAACGTTACCGCTCGTGACATGACAAGTCAATATAAATATTGATATATTAATATAAATAGCCCACCAAACAGGATGCTGGCTAATTGAAAAGTAATTTTCATTAAACGCTGCGTAATTGTCTATTTAAATAACCGATCATAATTGATCATAAAATTTTCATAAAACTTAGTTAAATATAACGGGCGGTTATTGGAAATTGGCACGTCAAGGCTAGCGAAAAATATTGCTTAGGATTTTGTAAATGTAGATTTTAGTTTTGTCTTTTATAAATTAGCTGCCAACAGCCATAAATTTACGCTGTTCAGTCACTTTGCTGAGATATTTTGTTAGGATTTATGTGCATGATAAATGTTAGAGTAATCCTAGATAAGTTTTCTTAAAAAGATGATCTGGATAAGAAGTGGCCAGGTCTTCTATCAGGGCAATAAATCAGCTGTTACAAGGCTAGTTTCATACAGACGCGTTAGGCAGATGACACACTATACAAGTTGATTGTGAAGCCGATTCAGCGGACCGTAACTTACCGTGGTCATGTCGGATTAACCTGAGTTGTTGGCGTCGAATCAGCGACGTGATTGTGTAGTCTAGCTGCCTGCCTATCTTGCCTTTAAAGAACGGTACAGTGATATAAAAGCATTCATAATTTACTGCATTTTAGTGAAATTTGTGAGAGGTTCAGACTCAAATATACATACCAATATATAAACGCGGAAAGTATGATGGGCACTTTTGGGCCGGCAGCGGTAAGGGACATTAAGTTAAAAAAAAAATTGACATGTGTATGTATTTTAATTTTATTTGAATATATTTTTTTTAAGAAAAAACAATCTTTAAAATGCTCTAGTGTAAGTTGCCGACATGTCGTTTGGTCAATATTGCCTTTCAAGCGTCGATATTTCCTATAAATCATACTTTATTTTATATTAAAATGATTCTATAAAACACAAAATTGATATAAAAAACACACATCACAAAAAAAAATCACATTCAAATAAAATTAAAATATTATACATACACATGTCAATTTTTTTTTTTTTTTTTACTTAATGCCCCTTACCGCTCCCGGCCCAAAAGTGCCCATCACACTTGCCGCGTTTCCACGCTGGATTGCGATGGCCAGCCTCTGCACCTGGAACGATCCGGAACGCAAGTCACCAGTCGTCTCTATCAGCCTTTGTCCTATCTCCCTTACCAGATTTTTGGCCTCCTTGCCTCCCCAGGGTCTCCAGGGCCCGGGTCGACGGCGCGTTGTGTTCCACGCGCGCCTCAAAGAGATGTCAGCACGCACTGACGGGGTCCGCTAGGACCGGTGCCTGCCAGAGTTGCGGGTTTGTCCGAAAGGGATACCGTGGCCCTGGCACACAGGCAACTGAAGGAACACGGGTTGGTTTAGTCAGTAGAAGTCTGACACACCCTCCCGCTCCGCTCAGAGCGGGAGAAGTTATTTGATAATTTCCCACCCAAAAAAAAGGGGCTCCACTGCAACCTAATATTTACTTACTTATATAATATTACTACTTAATAAATACCTTTTTTTTTTTTCCAATTTTCAGTTTTGTTTTAATGTGGTTTGGTTTCTTTTAGGCTATATGTACTCTATTTAATACTATAAAACTTGGAATATGTAAGTGCTGCGCACACCTGTAAGTGACAAATTCACTCTATATTTTAAGTGTAATTGTTACAATACCCCAAAAAAATTATTTGTGAATAAGTCGTTGGAGGGTCATAATTAAATAAATAAATATTTCTAATTCAAACACGAAACACTTACTTTTTACAGTATCGTTAAACTATATATATCGCCCATAATTAAGCTACTATCTTACCTTCATTGGGAAGAAAGTTACATCAAAAATACGAGTATCCAAACCTATAAGTACCTATAAAGAATTATTGATTCGCAACCGGTACCTAACAATATCAGCACTTGCGGAGATGAAGAGTTAATAGAAAATAAAATATAGTGAACTCACACCCGAGTATTTTATTAGAAGGCTCCAACATAACCACAGCTTCAAGATAAGCACTAAGATTCAACCAAACCACTGAGTTGCAACCAAATCACTGAGTTACAATTCAACCATCCAATGCAAAATATCTATATAAATTAATAAAATTGAAGTATCTGTTTGTAATGTCAAAATAACCACTAATTACTAAATGCATATGAAAGTATATACGGTACTTATAACAAAAAACCAGTTTTAACATTTTTGTCTTTCTTTCTGAAGGTCTGTTTGTTCCGGCTAATCTCCGAAATAGCTGGACCAATTTTGACTGGCAGATAGCTGATGCATATAGGCTACTTTTGTTCTAGAAAAAACCAACGCGTGCGAAGCCGCGGGCAGGCTACGAAATAATACTATTTTCTTTAAAAAATAAAGTAGCCAAAGACACTTTATTTGATAAAAATATAATATTATGAAATAAAACAAGATTTAAATATACATATTTAACGTCTATTAGGCTTTTGAATCAGATCCTAAATTAGCAAGGTATAAAGTATTGGATAATATTGTGAATAGCAATTTGTATTTCAATTCTGGTTTTACAATTTGTTTATGAGCCTACAGAAGGTGCTAGTGACCATAAAACGTAGAATTTATTTACAAACTGGCTTAAAATAACCTTATTAATACGCTTTTCTCATTTAACTATGTTACAATGTAACAAAATGTAGCACTAGGCAACAGCTTTTTCTGTTTCTACACGTCCATCTTCACAAACTGATGCACAGTGGCCAGAACACCAAGCTACATGAAACTGTCTTTCTCCAAACGATTTTAAACTTTAAAATGTTAATGATTAAGTTCAAAATCGAACGAGAAAATTTGTCAGTTTGTGGTAACTTGATGTGCTGGCCACCGTACAAACAATACAACCATCAAAATGACAAATGACAATTGATAAAAAATATTCTACTGGAAGGTCATGCAGAACTTTTCGACACAAAAATGCATCGTGTTCTAGAACAAACATCCATATCCATACTAATATTATAAATGTGAAAGTAACTCTGTCTGTCTGTCTGTCTATCTGTCTGTCTGTCTGTCTGTATGTTACGTTTTCACGCCTAAACCACCAAATCGATCGTCATAAAATTTGGCGGAGATATAGCCTGGGATATGAAGAAGGACATAAGCTACTTTTTTACGCGATAACCGACACCCACGCGGTCAAAAGCTAGTTATTCTATAATGTGCTAGATACATCATTAAGGAATCATCCATTCAGTGCCATAGTTCCAGTGGACTCTAGCTGCAGCACAACCCTTATTATTCTCTATGAAAACCTCTTTCTGATACACTATCTACCTACAAAAGTACATTTTCTTATCAAACAACATTGTGAATCAAAGCCCCACTTTCCTTCGATACATCGCGAAAGCAACGGATCCAAGTATTTGCGGTCGCCTACAATTGATATTACGCGGGTTTGCGCCACTACTCGGTAACCAGCTCGATTTCAACTCGATTGCTTTTATATCGACGTATCGTAATTGTAGTCTGTATCGATATGTAGTTTGTATAGTTATGCGGTAATTGGAGGGAAAAAACATCTGGTCGCATTAAATCGGAACTTGGGTTAGTCATTTGGGTAGATATAATTATAGGAAAGTGAAATTTTAAATTGCCTCGTTTCATACTATGATGTACAGACGCCAGCTCATCAAGCTACTACAATCTGTCAAATTTCTTTAATAGATTTTTCAACTTTATCACTACAGGATAAGGTTCAAAGTCGATTGCGAAAATTTGACAGTTTCGGGTAGCTTGACCTGCTGGCGTCTGTACGTGAAATGTTGGTTTTCAAGGCCATAATAGTCCTTATTTATCATAGAGAAAAAAATTCTTACGCTCGACGTAGACCATCCAGGACAAAGTACTCAATGAGAGGAGCAAATTGTGAGAAGAGAAACATCCACCACCACTTCGTTAAACCCCAGGAACATTTGCCTCCCGGGCGTGATCTGCAGTGGCCTATATGGAAAGCTCTCAATCGATTTCGTACCTAATTAGGTCGCTGCAGACACAATTTGTCGAAGTGGGGTATTATTGACCCATCCAACACCCAGTGCGAGTGCGGTGCTTCTGATCAGACCATGCCCCACTTGTTGCAATGTCCTAAGTGCCCGTTCACCTACACTTCGGATGACCTAAAGAATGCCACTGATGCCGCAATCAACGTGGCCACCCATAGAGCTCATACAATATAACATAAAACAACTTAGAAGAGTAACCATCGAGAAGAAAAGATGAAGAAGAAGATAGAGAAAAAAAACTAAAAATATATTCATAACTATTAAAAAATATATATATTTAAAATAACAAAATGACGAGTAAGTTTCGAGTTTTAATAGTACTGTATCTATCACCCTTGATCTGAGACAGACCGCGTATTAAGATCACATCAAAACGCATAATTTGCGCGCATAGCCGCTGGTTACCCGTTGTTGCTTTAAAAGGTTCGTACAGGCTTTCTTTTGTTCATGTTATATTCGTGAAACTTATATCTTCACTTTAAATGAAAATACTTGATAATCTTTGATTTTTTTTTAACTAATAAGTTTGTCTCTAAAATCTATACAATCTATACAAATAAATAAAATTTACGTCACACCTGGCCATAATGTGAGTTTTACCGCACGCTACGCGTACAGTCAAGCTCGCATTGTGGCCAGGTGAAGACGTAAAATTGTGTACTCACCACGGGTAGTGCGGCTCGGGTCACAAATACCTGCGATTTCTGGCTTTCTTTCTTTTACAGCCCTTGGTAAGTAATGTACTATTTAGTGTCTGTTTGTAATGTCAAGATAACAGCTGTTTTCTAAATGAAAGTATATAGGTACGGTACTTATAACAAAAAACAAATTTAAAAAATTGTTTCTGTCTGTTTGTTGCGACTAAATTCGGAAACGGCTGACTGAATAACTTAAGCTACTTTTATTTTAGAAAAATCCATGCGGGCCAAGTTGCGAGCAGCAGCTAGTCATGTAATAACAATCCTCTTCTTTTTTTTAAACAATGTTTCCCAGTTTATACGAGTCTTGGAAGACCCAACACTACGCAATCACTCTGAAACAATACCAAAGTATCAGTTCCCTCTTATATTATTATTCAACACTTACTACTTATTTAATAATAACGCAGCCACACGCATGCTTACTATCATAATAATACACATTTACATACAAACAAAAAATATAACCTAAAACAATTTATAAACACAAAATCGTAAACGTCTACCAAACGGCGCCTGCGCCGATGTTACTACCATTTTCATAACATTTAAAATTGTAATAGAACAATTTAGATTCTAGATAAAGCGATTGAGAGCGTCAAATGCGACTAGTAACATTAAAGTATGTTAATATGCTAATGTTGATAGATAAAAGAAGGTTATAACATAGTTAAGTTAACGATCAAGGTACCTGCGCACACGCATCATGTATTTATTATAGAACTAGTTATAACCGCCCGGTAGCCACAGTCATCCGTTTCACTACCAATAATTGCTAATTTCCTTTAATATAATCTCATCTAATTGTATCGTAGTTAACGAATCCACGTGATTTATTTGTACACCTGCTTAGAAATGGGATTTTCTTGTTAGGAAATAGTAGTTATCTGATTTCGTTTTTGCTTTATATCTACATATATAAAGCAAAAACGAAATCAGATAACTATAAATAGATATATAAATAGATATTAGGGTGTCCCTTATATGACATTTTTTTAAATTTATTTTTTTATCGATACGCATATCCTCTAATTTTTTTATAAATGCTAAAATATACTCAAATATGAAATTTCAGCTTTCTAGCATGATCGCAACCCGTGCCGACTGAGCTTCAAAGTTTATTTAAAATCGTGTTTTGTCCTATTATTCCGATCTGCTATAAAACTAATATAAATGCAACAAATTTGGTGAGTATGAGGTAAAATAAAATAAGGTAAACATTAATCTTTATTTTAAAACATAAAATTATAACAATCAGCCAGGGTAACTTCTCTTTAGTGTAGTTTTTTAACAGTCCAGATACAAATTTCTATGTTCCTGGGCACAGCGCAAAAAGCATTGTTTTTGCTCTTCTTCTGCCGTGTTAAGTAAGGTTTTGAGTTAGGAATGCATTAGACTGTTTTTAGGAAGAATTTATAAACCTGATGACGACAATCGAAAACCAAAAATTCTCTCTCTAACGTCTGCTCCAAAACAGCACAAGCTCCATTAAAATGACCAGTATTTTAAGCTTTTGTATCGCAGCACATTATTTGAACTTTATTATTAAGGTTTCAGTCAAAGAGAGCAGATGAGACGGCTTTAGCTTGATGTTATCCAGAAGAACTCTCTAGTTTTGGCACTGCAAGAAGCTGTTCTCTATCTTCAAATGAAGCAATAATGGGGCAAACGTTCTTCTTTTGAACTTCGTACATCCAATCCGGGTAATAGTTTTCCATCCCAATGGACTGTGACTACGTCAGGTACCTTGTTTTGAAAGTCAGTTTTATTGCTTCTGCCCTTGTTATTCTCGTCTGAGTACAAATTCGCTGAATTGATTTGTTAATAGCGAAATCGTCGCTGCACAGACCAAGCGCTTCTACGAGACCGCATGCAGAAAGTAAATGGAGTCTCTATGCTTAACTGACATCAATCTAAAACTGCGACAGGTTTAGGCGTTATAATATCCTTTCTACCTCTTTTTTAACTTTTTTTAGGGCAGGGAACGTTTGGCAAGCTGAGTTCAGTATTCAAAATCTGTTCTTCGTCCGAATCTTCTGGACATTCAAGATATTTGAGCTAGAAGTAGATGCAACAGCCAAAAACTCTCTTTGTTGCACATTCCTTTCCTCCTCTTCTAATCGTCTTTGCATTAGTCTTTCTTCTTTCGTCGCCAATTTTTTGTCCACACCACCTAAGTATTCCGGTCGACCTGGCTCTCTCTGTTTCCTTAAAAGTACTTTGTCTTCCTCTATTTTCATTCTTTCAAAAGCATCAGCATGTGCAATATCAAATAAGTTATCAAGGTTAATTTTAAAATTATTTTGTTTATCACTCCGTAATTCCATCGACATCTTTATGCAATTAACAATAGCGCATTAATAGTTAAAAATTACGAATGAAATGACAAATTAAACACGTAGTTACAGTTTGCAGCGCATTACCCGCGCAACTTATATGGAGAAGTTTAAAATGCAAGTCGGCACGGGTTATCGTTTATAAAACGGGCTAATATTTTTTCCTAGACAATATTGGGTTATTACGAAAGTTTTAAGAAGGTATGCGTAAAAATATATTGAACTTAAAATTTAAGGGACACCCTAATAGATATATAATATAAATTCTTAAATCAAACGAAGATCACCTCATACAAAACTAACATACGTTACCTTTTTATAAATATTACTAGCGATTTGTCCTGGCTTCGCACGGTTGCATCTTTTTTTTTAATACATAATGTGTAACCTATGTCCATCTGGAATATTTTTTTTATAACTTTCAACTATTTTTTTAAATAGGAGCTGTGATTCCGGATATAACCCTTCACATACAGGGTGGCAAGGACATCGACGGGAAGCCTGGGGCCCAAGTCTGCTATTTTATAAATTCGTCACTCCAACATGATCCCATTGTCATTTTGCTAAAAGTTCGTAATCTGCTAAATTCATAATGGTCGATCATTGGTCGGTCAATGGTGTCGTAATAGAATTGTATTACAATGGCATTTTAAACATTTATTCATGCCAGATTTCATTTATATATATTTTTACATATTATTTATTAATGTTATAAGCAATCTGAAGTAGTAGAGATTACCAATTCTTTCAATGGAGTGTCACGGAAAATAGTGGCCACTAAGCTCCGTTTTAATGATTACAATAAAACATAACAATTTAAAACTACTGTTTGTAGTAATAATAACGTATAGTCTTGTGAAGCACAACTTGACGAGCTTATTTTCTGCATTTTCATTCTAAAATAAAAGAAATCACCGAAATAACGATGAGGGCGCCACTGTGCGCTCGACGTAGTCTTAAGAGTATTATGACACATGCATTTGTAGAACAATTTTAACTTGATTTATATTTTTAGTTTTACCATCATTTATCATCGCTTAAACTGTGCACTTTAAAAGTCAGACTATGTAAATAATTCGTTTTAATATTAATGTCTAAATTCTACTAACATGTCAAGCTATATTTTTAATTTTTTATAATTAAAATAACTTAAAATGCCAACCCTATGTATCACTTTATCTTTGTGTTGTTTAACTAAATAACAGTAAATGAAATTCTTTAAAACGATGAAATCTTATATCACATTGTCGATTAAATTTTGCACATCACTAAAACTGAGCGCAAGAAAATTGCGTTTTGAAATCGCAAAACCGCGAATGGATACGACAAGATGCATACATAATAGATTTTATTGACTAGCTCGGATTAGTAGAGATATCTTGTTTCCAATGAGTACACTTACGCCGCTCCAATTATGCTATCGCATCAGTAAAAATCGATATTCTAGATAGTGGCTCGATTAAATGAAGTGGTTTCAACGGCTCTATAGAGATGCCTGTCGACTTTTAGTGTTGCGCGGTTTCACTTTAGTGTCGTTCGCACTTCATGTTTTATGCGAAGATGGTAGTACATCGAAACAGATTTAGTTAAATAGAGTCGTAGTGATGTAGATTATGAGTCAGACTTTTTTTTTTTATATTTTTTTTTTTTTTTTTCATTCTGTCTCTGGCTGTCGAATAATTAAATAAGTATATAACTATGTTAATATTCAACAAATATAGTCATTCCGACCTCGCCACCGAGGCCCCACGCGAAATCCCCGACTAACGAATAGTCCTCCCCGACCCTTGACTGTAAGTGAAGCGCCAGCACGCGTTTTAGCTGAGCAGCATGTAATCCAAACTCCCCAGGATAATAATCAAAACACTGATTCGGACGGTCGCTTGCCACCCTCCCTCCGACTCAGCTGCCCTAAGCCGAGGTTCGTACCCCACAGGGGGTGCCCTTAGCGAGCAGCAGTCGTTTAGTTTGTAGTTTTTTACGCCCTGGCTCCAGCCAGGGCGTAAAAAACTACAAACTTACTACTTTCCTACTTACTTAACTACTTACTTTCCTGTGGTTGCCTTAAGCTCCTATCGAAACTTAATGCCTCCAGGCATTAAGTTTCGATAGGAGCTTAAGGCAACCACAGGAAAGTCCGGTTAAAGAGTCGGAACCTTAGTGGTTACACTCTGAGATGCCCTAGATAAAAAAAAAAAAAAAAAAAAAACAAATATGGTATTAATATTATTATACTCAACAATTGTATTATGTATGCTCAATGCTCAGTCTTCGTATGTTTTTTTTTTTTTTGTTGCTTCTGATTTCAACATATATTTTCTCTGATAATTACTTTTTATTTTTATCCTGTTTACATCCAGTGCATGCTGCGGTCTCTTGTTATTTATTTTTTATTGTTTATTAATTAAGGATTAAAACAAAATATAAACAGAATCATCACAAAAACCTCAGTAGGACGACACATTCGATTCATTCAATTGAAGGAGCACATGTAAAATAACCTTTCGCATTGTTGTGATTTAGAAAGAAAGAAAGAAAAATGCCTTTATTGGCATTACAGCAAAAAATACACCTTAAAACTCTAAAAAACAGAAAACAATGATTATAATGCCAAAATGGCCTCAGCTCAGCATAATGTCAGATGACACACAAGGTGTACTACCTGACACTGATTTTCTGCTGCAACCCATGAATGCCATACGCTAGAATAATAAAAACATAGGTAAATGTGTCCGTTTTAATACATAATAATACCAGCCTATAACTGTCCCACTGCTGGGCAAAGGCCTCTTCTCATACAGAGAAGGCACGAGCATTGATCACCACGCTTGCTCAAGACGGATTGGCGATTTCAGACTTATATTAACTGTAAGTCCAGGTTTCCTCACGATGTTTTTCCTTCACCGATGTCAGTAATGTCCAAGATAAACTCAGAAAGTACATATGAATTGAAAAAGTCACATTGGTACTTGCCCAGATTTGAACCCACAACCTCATGCATGAGAGGCGAGGCCTTAACTAATGGCACTAATGTTTTAATACATAAATTAAGATAAATTAAGGTGATATAAAATGCTCATACGAAATAAAATAAATTGTTACGACGTACATGTTTATGTATCCTATGTTGGCGATCCAAACAAAAAAAAAAAAAAAAAAAAAAAACAATTTTTGGATTTTTTTTTATAAATAAAATAAAAATAGAACTTTAGGTAAGCGTCTGTGTCATTGTAATTTTTATAGAACAAACTTATATACCGACTTACCAAGGAATGTGAATAACATAATGTACATTCAAAAAAGTAGATAGGTAGGTTTAATTATCTGTGAGGTAATAAAATAAATGACATAATTACTCTTTTAATTATAGACGGTAACTTAATTAGTATCAACACAAAAAAAAACAAATAGAAAAAGCTACACCCATTATGCATTAAAACAAGTATACGTCCACACTACTTTTATGTGCATAGATCACACTACAAATAAGGCGGAAGCTTCATTATGTGGCCATTACAATAAATACCAATCTCCGTCGAATGTGTTCATCACAGTTTTCTTGAGAAAAATTATTAAGAACGGATGCGCCCTCAATTACAGACAGGAAGTCGAACAGTTTTCCAACAAATATGTGACGCCAATTTACTTGAAGCAGCTCGTAACAGCTTCTCGTGGAACCACTTGCATAATTGGTTATTGAACACAACCAACTTATCCCAAACCTCTTAGGGCAGACATTCTAATGGAAACTGTAGGCGACATTAGAAAAATCCAGTTTCACCACGTGGAGCAAACAATCGAAAATTGTCATTACGTGATCGGAACTGTTCGAGTATGAATCGGCCCACTCACGAAGTACAGCGAGCCGCAGAAACCAATGCCTTAAATCACGACCCACTCACGCGTAAAGTGAGTGGAAAAAAAACATTATCAATTTTCTTTTTTATCGATTTGCTTTAATACAATTTACCGAAATCACAGGGGACTTTTACCTCCATTTGCGCGAAAGCCGAAATAAACGCTGATCGTTTTCAGATACGACGCTTTGCGGGCCTTTTAAAATGATTGGCGGCGCTTGCGCTCCTGTGTTCGTTAATTTTCAACTACTTTTGTAAAAACAATTAGGTAATTAAGGGCTTTTAACTTTTATGTGCTTAAGGTTTTTCACACTAGTGCGAGGGGAGATCATAAAGTTTATTAAGTGTTTATTATCCCGCAAGAATTCTCAGTTAACTGAATGTAACGGGTTCCTGAGATGTTGGGTGTAAAGTAAGTAGTGTTTTTTTGTTGGACTGAAGTTTTCTTATCAATGAAATTAATTTACCATGTTATTTTAATAGATTTCTTATAGGTTTTCCTGTAATCTATAAGTAGGTATATAACTATTAAGTATCCGTAAAACTTGACATTTTAATAATTATACAACGTTTTGTATACATAATTATTGACATTATTAAATATTATATACAAAATGACATGAATATTTACTTTAAAAAGTATTACATATATTACTTTAATTATTGTGAATGTGAGCACTATGTGGGTCCTTTTTTTTCTTTAAGATTATCTCTTTTTCCTCTTTCTCAAGTAGTTTTAATGATGGTCTGGTATTTTGAGTACTTTATGCGGCCTACCCAAATGTCCTTTCTTTGGTATTGTTCGTCGAGTCGTTGAGCTACTTAAATCCTGAGTTGAGCTACACGTTTACTGACAAATGCTTGCACTGACTGGACAGGTCCACTCAAAATTGTGTGGTTCTTTCCTCAAAAGACCATTTCAGACACGGATCTACATGGTCCTCACGTGATCAGACCAAGATTATGTCTGGACTTTAAAAGAGACTTTGACCCCTGAGTTTGTTTCGCCATTTCTTCTCAGGGGTAGTCAGATAGGAAATGTCGACTTCACCAAGCTTGTTTTTATATTTTTTGTATGACGTGTAAAAGTGATTCCGATATCCTATTTACAGAATAAACGTTTTCATTTCATTTCAGATAGACACACGAGTATAAGAGTTCCGTTTTTTTCCTTTTGAGGTACGAAACCCTAAAAAAAAAAAACAAATATTTGAGATTTATAGAGCCGGCTGATGGACAAGCTCTGCGAAAACTTACCATGCCCGAGATTGTATTTGCCTTCGATTAGACGAGGTACATAATTTAATCATGTACGGACTTAGGTGTCGACTTAAAACTAAATTACGAAAAGGAAACGAGCCAACGATAAAATTAAAATTACTGTCCATCTAGTTATTTGAAATAAGTAATGGTTGTATGTGATGAAATTCTTCAGGATTTAATTTATCTTGGAAGAGAAAGGAATAAAAAACATTCCTTGGATTTTTCTTAAAATAGTGTTTAAAAGTAAAAGGACAAATCTATTATTTTATTAGCCGCCTTGCCTTTGATTTTTTCATACTCCTTTACAGGAAGTGCACAAAAATATCAACATACGAGTAGCTCAGCAATTTGATTAAATCTATCCTTTTAACCGTCGTTTACAAAACACAAAGTATTTATCTCCCTATAAATTGAAATTCAAATAATTTATTTTCTCTTCACAAACAATGACATCATACAGACAAGCTTAAAAACTATGTGACACTAGTTTGTGAGAGACTGGTGTCTGCACTAGGAATACCTTTATAGCAGATCACCAGGGTCCCACCACACGGTATGTAAACATAATCAGTTCTTTAGTAGTAATTTATGTAAAGGGATAGGGAATAACATAAAATCAATGATAGACTCACAAATTAGAAACAATAAAATAAAATAAAATAAAAATGAGAGAAGTGAGAGAATGAGAGAAGTGGAAAAATTCGTGATCTAATATGTGTAGGGAATAAGAGTGATGGACTATTTCGGATGAGTTAGTAATTCCTCAGTTGCTTTATAATCTAAGCCATAGAGCCAATCAACTAGAGCTTTCTTGCAAGCCTTTGTTGTTAGGTGATAGATCGTGGTAATACCTATGTCCGTTATATACTTTGAAACTACTAAACGGATTCTGAAAATTCTTTTTGCATTTGATAGCCCAATTCTTGAGGAAGGTTATAGGCTATTTAATATTTATCTACGACCCTTATGAGCCGGGCAATAAAAGAAAAACAGTCAGAAAGAACCCTTATACTACTTAGTTGTGATAGTTTTTCTTTTAACTTCATTATATATAGTACTGCTGTGATTTTTTTTACATATCCAAATAAAACTATTTAGCTGGCAAGGGGGGACATTTGACTCTAACAAAAGTTAGCACTTTAAAGTTTAATATTACGCAAACGTATCCCTAAATCGAAAAATTGTTTTTACAAACCCGTAATATTTTTGAACGGCCTATCGAACGACACCCCAAACCATGGGATAGACGAGAAAAAAAATATCATCCCCACTTTACGAGTAGAGAAGGTACCCTAAAAAAAATACAAGATTTTATTTTACCTCTTTGTCGGCGTAATTAATATACCCTTACGAAATTATAGCTTTCTAGTACTAAGGCCTGTGTTCACCAACATTTAAATCAACTGTTTAGATATTTAATCAGTTGTTTACTCAAAATTTGTTAGGAAATTTGACATAAACCAACTGTTTAAATACCTAACCGGTAGTTTGAATGTTAGTGAACACAGGCCTAAGAGTCTCTGAGCTAAGCCGCGGACTGACGGACACAGACAGACAGACAGACGGTCATGGCGAAACTATAAGGGTTTCTTGTTTACTACGGAATCCAAAAAAACCGCTAACTTTGACATAAAGCACGCTAATAAGCCGCGCTATAAAGCTCGCGACGAAGTGTCTAATATTTTTAGAGAAGCAACAGTTTATACCCGGTATAAGTTTAGCGCGTGCTCGCTCAGTGTGTTAGACTTATAACGGCTCGCCGAGTGCGCGCAGGCACGCGCGCCTCCGAGAGCATCAATTACCAGGTCGTGAGCGCTCCTGCACTACAACCAATATAAATAAAAGCCGGCCAGCACACGCCACCGACCACAATTTCACAGTGGCGCAATTGTAAAATGCTAGATCGAAAAGGTCTCGGGTTCAAACTCCTTATCTTTATGTCAGATGTATTCCACATAGAAGTTTAATGTTCGCGGCTGACAGATACGCTTTCCGCGCCGCACGTGCCGTTTGAACTTTAGACAAGGTCTACCAATCTAGTTGTGATTTAGATGTGTTTCGTGGAACTAACTGATCTTGTATGAAATATTAAGAAAAAAGAAAGAAAGAAAAATAGGTTTATTTGTCACAGAAACACAAAGATAATTAACTTGAGTAGGTAGGAATACAAAAAAAAAAAAAATAACAAAATTGATCTACATTCCAATCACGAGCACAAAACCAAAATAGTCGGCAGCTGCTCGTCATGACTGTGACAAGAAGGCTTCCACTCAGCATGATGCTGTGCTATTAGGGACTCACAGCACAGCGCTGATTTTCAGTGGTTACCCGGATAAGACATACGGAAACCAAGTCAGGTTTAAAGAATTGAACATAAATAGGCAACTAAATAAAATAAAACAAACACACACTCACGTACTCAGAATATAATCTAACTATACAACTAGATATATGAATACATATTATAAGATAACATAAAATCAAAATAATCCGCAGGCATCACCGCGCGTGCAGAAATAAATAAAGTAGGTATCCACTAAAACATACTATTACACAATATTGATGATCTTACCTCTTCCCTTACAAACTACTTGCATGGGACTAAGTGCGAATGGGACCAAGTGCGAATGGGACCATGTGCGAATTGGACCTAGTGCGAATGGTACCAACTGCGAATGAGACCAACTGCGAACGCGGTATGAAGTGCGAATAACCCTCCCTGATTTATAAGTGGTTTACCTACTACATGAATGTTAATCGTGACTGCGGATGAGTTGAAGTGGCACGCGCCCCGCGTCACGCCTCGGCCGGTTGCGCTTACTTCGTACAAAAACGTCCAGCGAAGCGCGCTGCCGCCTCATTCTTCTATTTTTCGCGACGCCTCTGTCCCATTTTCCCTTTCCTAACAATGGCCTCGGTCACGCACAGCGTTGATAAAAGCCGGATTGATTCGCTTTCGCTTCCCGTCGACGATGTCGCAGCCGATGACGACATGCACGGCCCTTGCGGTAAACCCAGACGCTGTGAAATCAGCCTAATTCATTGTTTTGGAACGGACTGCTAATTTGTCTAACCTTAAAACACAAAGTCTCGTGTAAATCTTAATCTCCTAAATAGGACTTATCTAATATAGATCTCAAGAAAATATGTCCGGACAAACATTTGCCATTTTGATGTGGACAGATTTATACAGCAGTTTGTGCTAAAGTTAGTGCCATTAATAAGACTGTTGACGGAATCAACTTCGCTTGTTATGACCTAACCTACTTGTGTCAAGGTATAATTAGTCTTTGTTAATGTAGGTTCCAACAGCCAGCGTTAAACAGAAAGTTAAATCAAACACCTCAAAATCATATCTCAGTGAAATCACATTTAGTACGATATTTAACAGGCTCAAATAAAACCTTTTTTCATTTCATAATCAAAAGGAAACATTAAAGAGTGTTGCCAAATTGTCGGTCGATTCGCGAAAAAGAAACTTTAATGTTATTATTGCAATTTGTCGGATATATACGTCAATAGTGTCGTTAGTCCTTATCGAGGCGATTAAGAAACGTCAAACAGTCTTAATGTCGGCTTTTTGACAATAATTAAGGTCGATAAAAAGAAAGAGGCTATATTTTAACGTCGTGTGAAATGGAGCTAAAGCATCTTCGTGTGTAGTCCGTCTTCATAATTATAATGGTACCGAGTGTAAGTGGTATAATTTTTTTTTTAAGAGGTCATCCTGTGACGTGCCTTCCCTGACAGTTTTTCGATAAAAAGTCTCTAAAAATACCTACCAACAGTTTTTCCGAACCGCACCTATATTATATAGCAACGGCTTGTAAGTCAATGGGACAAAAGTTATCAAATAAACCAGTAAGCTCTATACAGCGTAAGAATACAGCTCTAGACAAGATTAAATAATATTTTTCTTTTGCCAGAAATTATTTTCGTATTTAATTTTTTTTTTATCCACTACGTGTAAGCCCTCGTCTCACCTGATGGTCAGTGATGATAAGGCCGAAGGTGGAAGCGAGCTTCACCCAGAATCCTCAACCACAGAGAAACTGGCTATCTTACCTCTAACTGCCGAAACACAACAATGCTGTTAACATTGTTGTTATTGCGATTTAGATATATAAGATGGTGGTAGCTAGTCAGGCGCGGCGGACTTAGAACAAGCCTTCATCATCATCATCATCATTTCAGCCGAAAGACGTCCACTGTTGAACATAGGCCTCCCCTAAGCACCGCCACTTCGACCGATTCTGTGCTTCCTGCATCCAGCGGATTCCTGCGGCTTTCATAAGGTCATCGGTCCACCTTGTGGGACGCCTTCCAACGCTACAACAACAAGCGAACAAGCCTTAACACCAACTAAACCGATCAGAAAATGTTTGCCCCCGCTGGGAATCGAACCCAGGACCTCTGGGTCTGAGACAGGTGGGACCACTAGATCACAGAGGTAGTTCACTTACAATAATTAGCATTACAGCAGAGTGTAAACAAAATAATACAAAAAAAAACTTACTTGCCAAGTATTTTCGTTACTAAACATCATACCTACCAATATTACATTCAAAATACATAAAATATTTATTCGCCATCGATCCTAAACATCGGTATTCCGCATTCCATGACGTAACTGAAACGATGACCATTTGTCAAGACATACTGCGGACTTCAATTGCGACTTAAACTTCACCTTTAAAGGACAAAACACAAAAGCTTAATCAATAACAACCCATCTATCTAACCTTCGATGTTATTAGTTGATTTTAAGTGTTACCATGAGTTTGGGATAGGCGGGACATGTGCCGACATTTTATAGAACTTGTCTTCTTTTAAGTCGACGACCTTAGCAATTTTGAACAGGCCAGAAATCAGCCTGTATAAAAATTTGGTATTATTAAATACTAGCTGCAGCCCGTGGCATCGCCCGCATGGCTTTTTCTAAAATAAAAGTAGCCTAAGTTACTCTTTATAACATTAGCAATCTGCCAGTGAAAGTCCCGTCAAAATCGGTCCAGGCGTTTTAGAGATTAGCCGGAACATACACAGACAATTTAAAAAACAAAAATATTTTGTATTATAAGCACCGATATATTTTCTTAATAATCTCTAATACGCATTTAGTAAAAAGCTGTTAATTTGACATCCCAACAGACACTTCAGTTTTATTTATTTGTATAGAAGTATTGATAATAATTATCTAGTTTTTTGTGATCTTATTTACTTACTAACTTGAGTAATGAATTAATTGCATAAGCACAAGTTTCGGTAATTATTAGATTACCAAGCTATATCTGGTTCTCCATATACGCTTCCAAATAAATCCTCATAACTTTTTAGAGGAAAATCCACTAAAATTTCTGTTCTCAAAAACGAAAAAAACAAACTACCGCTATCTTCATCCAGTCCAAAATAAAATCGCTTTATTGACATCCCTGTACTCGATTATAGAATTTAATGGTCACCGCTCACCGCGTCGCAACCGTTGAACAATCGATCAGCGCGAGTGCGTTGCGTTATCTCGCTCGCCATTCGGAACAAACAAATTCAATTAGGATTAAGAAATTAAACCACGACTCAAAGGAACCGCCGACCGCTTCCGATGATACCCGAAACAGTTCGTTGACATCCTATATCGGAATCCACAAATACAAACTACTTGTGTTTTAATCGATCGAATCAATTATCCAACTGGTCTTTGTCCAAAACCGTCTTTGAAAGTTGTCTTACATTTATTTTTATCATAATATTTTCTATATGTGTCTGTGTGAATGAAAAAACCCGTCTTGTTATCTCCGGACCGATCTCTCTACAGTTTACGATACCTGTACATTCATCCTCGAGTCTAACTACCCTCTGCAAGTCATCAGAGAGCTAAAAAAAACGTATTTTCAGAATGTAACGGACGGAATTTAGACACGCGTAATATACTGTTTTTTATTATGTGAAAACGCGCGGCCAATTGACGCTGACTGCTTCTGTGTTGCACTTATTTCGCCACGATGTTCTCAAACCATAAAAAACGCTCACGCAAATAAACGCTGTTTAGCAATTGCAGTAAGAGTCATAGTTGGTTGAGTAAGTTTTCTTTTTTTGATGCTACTGTTGGATCGTAATGTCTCAAAAACTCGGGTACGTGAGAGAGGTTGCTCTACTTGCAGCACCTTTGACACAATATTCGATGTGTTGAACTCTTGTTGTAATTAAAGCTACAATTCACGTAACACGGTACATCGTAAGCAGCCTATATGTCGTCTGCGATGTGACCATAGCACATTCACACCATAAAAACTTTATGTAGACATTCGCTGACATACGACGTCGCTGAACGTTTATTGCCGTGACTCATCTCTATTCCGCTCTAGAATGACTGTAGGTATAAAGTTGTAAGCGTTAGTTAGCTGTTCCTCATCCATGTAACAAATTTATTTGAGCTCGTTAAAAATGCAAGTTTAATAAAAACGTCCAACCAGTTTACTACAAGCCATTTTCGTTTTGTATTTTCTAATTTGGTGAGTGTAGCCAAATGCTTTGGAATAAGTAAATACCTACTAGATTAAATTAAAGCAAATAAATGAGAATATATCTATAATCTTAAATGAAACCGTTTAGTGATCCTATAGATATTAATTTCATATTTATAGTATGCGCCCCGCTTACACGAAGGTGTTATTTACGAGACGTCATCTATAAGGGGTAGTCGCACTGCAAACTACTTTTCCTTCGATCGAGTTTTCTCGCGGGGACCGGTCACATCACTTAGAGGAAACTGTCGTTTTCAATCGGAGAACCGGAGCGATGATTCCCCTTATCAAATTACGGGTCTTGTCGGATAGTGAAAATTTTCCCACATTTTCTCGGTGTACATCGACGTACAGATGATATAAATCAGGGTGAAATGGTTGGTTGCGCCTGCGCCGCCGCCGCTCGAGGCTGCTAATGGGTGGTTATTTGTAAGTTTTCACTGGACGCCCGTTACGCGCCATCGAGCTCTTGCCTCCAACTCGACCGCTGTGACGCACGCCATCATTTGTACCCATAATCATAACACTTTCGTTTCATACTCAAAAAAAATGTAAATCACGGCGAAAGAGAGATCTCCAGTTTTGAACAAGAAAATGATTGTGAGAAAAAGTAAAAGTTTAGTCCCACAGTTAAGTAGGAGTTGATAAATTAAAAATGAAAAATTATTGTAATAAAAAGATTCCTATAAAACCAAATGCCATACTAGAGTGACACAAATGTCTTAATATAACATTTTTAATTGCGGATTGCACAATAATGTGTGACTATTCTCACTGGCTGGCGTCGTGCACAGCTGTATCAATTAATTAATATTAGATAATGATCGGTATGCGGTATTCGGTAACAGTTCCCTGCTGCGTCCTGTCCTGAGCCTGTCTCCTTAACTATGGACTATCGAAAATCGATTACAAGATCGCAATCTTTCATAATCGATCCATTGTCCCTAACTTTATAAAAAGTTAGCAGGTTGAGCAAGTCGCATTGTGTAGCTTATTCAATTATGAGATATATAGGACGTTACATCGTAGTTTTATTTCGAAACTGGTCAAAAAACGGAAACAATGAGTCTAAAGAAAATTACTTTAACTACTCATTTAGACTTTCAATAGTTTTTATTTAGGACGTTAGTAACCTATAGTTTCTAATGCTTAGAAATCCATTACGAGACCTATGATATAAAGATAAAATCTAACAAACAAAAATAAAAATAAATCTATTCCTAAATAACTTTTTGCTATGTGCCTTTACCCCAAAATGATAGAAATTACAATTAGAATGGCAAGTAATAACATGATTAGGTATGATTGCCTTTATTTAAATTTTCACACTCCTGAAAATACATCGTTCATTCAAAATATATGCCCCGTTCAATAGGCTTTATTAGATTTCCCGATGTAATGACAGCGCTATGGAACGGGACTGGTGAGGCCATTACGCGCAGACACGACCGCCGCCGGCCACGGGCGCCGATCAACTGAGGAAGTGACGCCGCGCCTAGCTGCGCACGCGCAAATCGCGCGCAGGGGTGCAGCTTCCGACAAACGGTGTTTTTTTAATTAGTCCATGTAAAGGCTACGAAAAGATTCTTTTGGTTCGAAATGTATTATGTAATGGACAACTATGTAGTTGATAGACAGATTTAGAACACTCGTATGCTAAAAAAGGAAAGAAAAAACTTAGAAATTATTGATTACGTATTACATTCTGCGTTTAAAAAAATGCCAATGCGTAGCTTGATATGTAACGGAGTTTCTTAAGAGAAAAATATGTATCAGTATGCAAAAAGCTGAGCTAAGTGAAAATGGGCATATCGTATGCCAAATAGTAAATAAATATCCATATATGCATCTAATTATAATACCTACAAAAATAACGTTGATCCACAGTAACAACCTTAGGCCAAAACTTGATCTACGCAGAGCTGTAAGGCACAAACTCAGATTTAGTATTTGAACAAAGCCACACCGCAACACGCCTCGGGCCATCGAATGTCATTCCAAGATTCAACATTAGTTTCACGTCTCGACAACCCTGAAATATTCGTAAACTTTGACCACGGATGTTAATACCAAACACGGTTTGAAGAAGTTATAAACATCAGACCATATCAGTTTCGCTATATTTTCTAGTAAAACGTGCTTAAAATAAAAATAAAATGTTAACTAACTAACTTTTATGGTCAATTCCGCGCTTTATATGTGCAAAAGTTTACGCCAATTTGCAAGATCGGACTTCCAGCTGTTAGCAATTTAATTTATAGAATAAATCGTGAACGCTTTTGATCGACTTAAGTAATCAATATAAGATATGAAATGCAATTAGAAAACTAAAAAATCCGGTAGCAACTAAAAAAACAAGGGGTTTTCTACGAAATACGTTGTATTCCGTAATAAGTGCGTTTCGTTTATGCAGAATAAACAATTTTTCTTTTCTTTTCTTTCTTTTCTGTCTTTAATTTATTTTCTTTCTTTATTTTCTTTTCTTTCTTTTCTCTCTTTTCTTTCTTTTCTTTCTTTTCTTTCTTTTCTTTCTTTTCTTTCTTGTCTTTCTTTTCTTTCCTTTCTTTCTTATTTGCTTCAAGAAAAGTAGACCACTACAATACCCACATTTCCCAAATGATGACAGCCCGGGAATTTATCAGTCAATATCCCTGATCAATCAATCTGTCCAGACTTTACCCAATTGTATAGGGGGCTTCCAGTCTAACCGGATACAGCTGAATACCAGCATTTTACATGTTGCTACTGCCTATCTGACCACCACAACCCTCAGTTACTGGGTAACAGGATACCCCTTGGTAAGACTGGTTGACAGAATTGGGCTTCTGACTACCCATAACGACTGTCAAAGATCTACAAATGACAGTTGGGACCAACGACTTAACGTGCTTTATAAAGCAAATAGGGAGCTCGATATATAATGGATGGTCACCCATCTACGTACCGACCGCGGCATGCGTACCTTAACCTTCGATCGACACGTGCAGCTATTTTATTTATAGCCACAAACAATATCCCTAAAATACCAGAAAATTTGCTTGGTGGATTCAAATAAACAATTTCATTCGACACATTCAGTTGTACATAAAAGGTATAATATCAACCCAAAGTGCTAAATCCTCGTACAGACACCCGCTAAAACATTGAATGACAACAAAATATCTAAGGCATTCCGTCTTATCTCAACATGTTTATAGCTTACCCATTTACAAATATTTGAATACATATTTTGCAACACTATGGCAGTGTTCACCATGACTGTGCCACTCTACAAACTAAGACATTCCGAATACCGATACCAAATTGCTTCCAAATAGTTTCTGATCGAGATCTACGATACTATCGGGGTTTAAAGACAATCTCGACTTGAAATCGGGTATTCAATTATGTCAGCAAACACTTGTTTAGATATATTTTGTGCTGGCGGCGCCTTTTTAGTCGAAGCCGATTCTGGAAACCATTCTTGGAACTATAGGAACATATTTTCAAAATTCTGAGTAAATAGCAATAAGGGTTTCCATTTCAGTATTCAAACCTAGAATAGTCCTTCAAAAAGGACTTATTATTTTATGTATTTTCAAAAGGACATAATTGAATATTTAATATTCTATCAAAGAAAACATCTGGCCAACAAATTTGAATGGAATTTAATAAGCTGTCAGGTTTACAACCTACCTTACAAAATACAAAGTAAAACCTATACAGCAAAGGTTGAGTACGCCACAATTATGCACTAGACATTTTGATAGCTTAACTTTAATGGTACCATCACAAATAATGGGCAATGATGGACAAATTCCCATTGATGAATTCCTGACTCATCTGATGGGCTTCTCATTGAATAGGACGATGGACATTGAGATGTAGACAGTCTCAGCTAGTGGACAGGAGCAATAAAATTATGGCAGAGTCGTAACTTGGTATTCTGCCAAATGTAAGGTCGTAAAACTCTCTCTTATCGGTTGGCAAACAGCCACGGTAAAACTTCATTTCCGCCGAAAGACGTCCACTGCTGGTCCACGTCCACATAATCGCCACATTTGGCAGGCAACATTATAATCAAACACCAGGATAAGCGTATTGATGATATCAGTACCTACTATATTGTTACTAGCTCAAATATGCTGCTCCCTATTCTCCTGGAATCATGCATTACCTTCACCATTTAAGACACCCATATTGTACAAAAGACACATCGCCAAGCATTTGGTGAACTCTTTACGTGACCAGAAAGCTGACCTATTTAATTATAATCAAACACCAGAAAAAGCGTATTGATGATCTCAGTACTTATATGATGAAAAGCGCAAATATGCTGCTCTCCATTCTCCGGGAATCATTCTTCGCCATTTGAGACACCCTTATTGTACAAAGACACATCGCCGCATTTGGTCGACTCTTCAAGTAACCAGAGCGCTGGCCTATTTCTTGGCAAAAGAATCAGTATTGCCATACAACAGCAACGTTGCAATGCTGCCCAGCCTTTTGAGCACTTTTCCTGTTGGCAGCGATGTGGGCGAGTTTTTCATGTCTTATGATTCTTTTCCCTCCCTTTATACTTGTACATATTATTATTTTAAGACTATTAGCTTTTATATTTTAAATATTATCCAGAAATAAAAATCAGTTTCGATGAGATACAGATGATGTTTCATTCTGTGCTCAAAATCAAAATCAAAATATTTTATTTCACATAAACCTACATGGGCACTTATGAAACGTCAGAAGCTAGGTGCACGGTTCCAATTAGTGTTTCCTATGGTGAAGAGCCGACAAGAAACTCCATGGATACTCTTTTAAAAATAATTGGTTTTACAATATTATTAAATAACAGTGATAATAGGTATGGGAGGACAGTGTAGGCCTTTCAACAATTACCAGGTACTTAACAAAATAGAAAAGTGCCAACAAATCTACACTTTACTAGGCCTACAACGTTCTCACATTCACAAAATAGAAAATAATCTAAGTATATAAAATATTAATGACATGATTGCAATTACAACTACAGTAACATATCTGAATAAATATCATTTCCACAAAAGCCACTAATAAAGAATTGGAATTCGATTTGTAGGTAAATAATGTCAAATAATGAAAAAATTATGTCAAGGAAGTATGTAAAAAAAAAAAAAAAACTAAATAAACATCGTTATTTGGGAGCAGTTAATAATGACATAGTTATGGTGTTTATGAGGTACCAGGGAAGCCACATGTGCAGAAGGAATTATTGCCAAACTTCCTTGTCTTCAACGTAGTCTTTTATCTTATAATATGCTTTTTCGATAAGGACACGTTTGATGTGGGTTTTGCTAATAATAAAGAATAAAATTCTTCGTCACCCAAACATAAAACAATTTTCGTCTCTCAATGACTATCGAACAAACAGCCACATTTATCAAGATCAGCGCGTGCGCATCAATCGCAATGACTATTAAATGGAGTCATGCAGCTTGAATGGTTGCAGTCTTGAATGTGGCCGACACTAAATACCTGCGCTTCGTTGCATCATACGCATTTTATTGGGTGGATCGGTTATTTATTGACTACAGTTTCGTTGTAATTGCTGTTACTTGATAATTTTACAATTCAGACATACTTGAAAGCTCATTATTCTTCCTATCTCCAATAACTGTCATTTTAGTTTTTTTTTTCCTCTTCGGCTTTATCTCACCTGATAGTAAGTGATGATAAGGCAGAAGGTGGAAGTAAGCTTCACCCGGAATCTTCACCTACAGAGCAACTGGCTATATTTCCTCTAACTGCCGAAACACAACAAATGCTGTTAACTTTGTTGTTACGGCGACAGACTTAGATAAGATGGTGGTAGCTAGCTAGGCGGGCTTAGAATAAGCCCTAGCCGAACCGAACCGAGCAGAAAATTTTGCCCCCGCTGGGAATTAAACCCGGAACCTCTGGGTTTGAGACTGGTGGTCTTACCACTAGACCACAGAGGCGGGTAAAGGCGGGTAAAGGTGGGTAAAGGGGGTAGAGTATAGAGTATTTTCCTACAGACAGATTTGGTCCTTTTTTGTGTCTGGTTTCTGCGTCTAGTTTACTACGTTTTTTTTCTGCGTCTTGTTACTTTTAGTTTCTGCGTCTGCGTTTCTAAGCACCTCAAAAAACATTAATTTGGAAAGAAAAAAATGATACCGTCACCTCTCTTTAGACTCCTTAAAAACTAGCACATAAGTACACATTGTGGGATGAAATTGAAAAGATAAAATCTTCTAATTTCTCTTATCTATTTCATAGAATCCAAGTATTTGCACAAACATGATACATCACTTGAATCACAGTATCGGACAACCGTATCTTATTTCATCCTAAAATCTTTGCAAAGTTTAGAGCCTACATCTAGAATTCACTGATACACTCTCAGATACGTCAAAAATGACGTTTTGATGCACATAGTGAATAGAGCTTTGATTATTCAAGCATTATGTTTGTGATATTAGAGCTTTAGAAGCCCCAGCCTCACTCATGTCCTTAAAATAGATGACCTCAAAAGATTAGGGTTTCGTTGGACTAAAGCCACAAAATAGCCTGTGTAGTACGACATGTCCAGGGAAAAGTTTTGATACTTGATGGACAATTTCGGTGTTACGTAGAAATTATATTGGATAATTTTAGATAGTATTTCAATTAAACCTACATGTTAATTAATCCCCTGTCTTTTTCATTCTCGATCTTTATTGTGATTAGGGCGTACAACGGTCCACTAGTACACAAATCAATCTATAATTTCCAGTAAAAGCTAATCTCGCATTGTATAGGATTTCCGTGCAATGAGAGGTCAGCTTATACTCGAATTGTATAGCTTGATATGAAGCCGTGTGTACCACTCCTTTAAAAAATATTATCTTGTGACTGAGAAAGAATTATGAATAACGGCTCAAAAAGGAACCTCGGTAAGTGTGTCTAGAATTGTCTAATACCATGTATAAAGTTTCATATTGAGACACGAAGCAACAAAATTCATGAACTTTATAATATGTACAAAACTTTATACATGGTATTAGACAATTCTAGACACACTTATCGAGGTTCCTACCTCGGTAAGTGTGTCTAGAATTGTCTAATACCGTGTATTAAGTTTCATATTGAGACACGAAGCAACAAAATTCGATCTAAAGAAAAGCGGCCGCATTCCTCTATACTCCATTTACTATTAGACAAATAACGGCTAAATAAAAACAGTTATTGGGTAATATTGTTGAAATTTCTGCACTTTAGAGTTATGTTTTTAATGTAAATGTTAGATTACAGTGCTTTACATTTATCGTGAAATAATGGAGTTTATTAAACGTTTACATCGAAATAACGAAAAAGTGAGAACAGTTATTTGTCTAATGTAGTATAGATCGTATTTTGTTGCTGCGCGTCTCTTTTTTTTTAAAGGATTTGCTCTAGTGGACCGTTGTACGCTTTCTTAAACGTGATTGATTGCAATGTTATATTACACAAAAATAATATATTATAATGTAACCCCAATCGATATTCACCGTGTCGCAAATTAGGATTATGTACATACAAATCGGTTTTCGAAACGTATCAAGCGGCTTACATCCGCCGTCTAGCACCGTGGTGCATTAAACAGTACGCGTGGGCAGATCCGTCCACATTTCTATGATGAATCGGTCGCCGGCGCCGCCATGTTACGAAAATTCGCCACAATTTGCATATAGATACGATCCTACGACGACGCTTGAACCTCCAATACTTCATAGCATTGTTACAAGCATTATTTATCTAACGACCACCACACTGGTCCAATGGCTCCACAATAAACATGGCAATTGACGCCTACTTATCGACGCCAACGAATTACTACAATGTTGTAAACATAATTTACAATGCAAATAATATTAAAAATATGTGTGCTTACTGCATATTTGCTCAAACACTGAATAAGTTAAGACATCGTCAACATTTCAATGCAAATTTTATACATGGTTCTTTACTCAATGTTTGTCTACCAATGCGGGCACCGAAGCCTTTTAGGAATCTAAGGAACTCGTCCGTTTTGTATAAGCTAACTTGTATTTGCTATGATAATATTATAGCACTCGTTGGCATGTGCGAAACTTCACATTACGGACCATATAAACACAACTTATTACTTCCATACATATTAAATATCATTTCGTATATGAACTTTTCTTGCATACGTAAATGGATTTATATCCCACATTCTTTGATCACACTTTTTATTAGAATGATCTTTCTCAAGGAATATTATTGTCTTTGGCACATCAAACCTTCACGAGAAATCATCGGAATAGTTTTTTCTCCTTTTTTCTGACTTCTGTTTTTATTTAAAAGAAAATGATTAAAAACTTACTGTTAAACCCAATGACCTCACATTAAAATAAAGACTAGTCTAACAATGCCCCGGTCAGCTGTTTGCGAAACATTCGGCATTAGAACGTCACATAACCAATGCGCGCGCGCATGATTGATGGCCGACGCGTGGGCGGGGGACACACGCTGAAAATGCGCGCCAAATTACACGCTATAGAACAGGGCTGTGCTTTAGTAGTGTTTGATTTATAGCTGAGTTTTGTCGATGGGCTTAGAGATTTATGATTTCGAATACCAAATTATGTTGTTTTTGTCATGTTACTGACATGTTTTAATAAAATCATCGTGTTTTATTTTTTTTATTTGTGTTTTTCGTAACCAGTGAAATAAAAGCCAGAAGTATTTTAAGACAATGTTAAACTGAGACAACCCTAAACAACAATAGCATTATTTCAAATCTGATGATGGATATGGACACAACACTCTGTTGTGCTTATTAAGCTATCATTACTTCAATGCTGTTAAATATAATCAACTGTTCTCGTTCAAGAAATCCATTAAACTGTCATTTTATTTCGTCACTTAAGATAAACAAAACTGCTTTTAAAACTAAGGTTTATTAACGGCTATTTAATCTACGTAGTCTAAACGAAAAGGACATTAAAGACATAACAAGTATATAAAATAGGTGAGTAATGATAACTGTTAACTGTTGACCGACCCAGACGACCCCACTACTCTCCTCCAGGAGAGTAGTAGGGAAACTAGTACAGTTCGCAAGAGAATACATAATACACGATCGTCATTCCGACCTCGCCGCCGAGGCCCCGCGCGAAACCCCCGACTAAATAGTCCTCCCCGACCCTTGCTTGTAAGTGAAACGCCAGCACGCGCTTTAGCTGAGCAGCCTGTAGCTTTAAATCCCCCGGATAATAATCATAATTCTGATTTTATCCAGCCACCGACGGTCCCTTGCCACCCTCCCTCCGACGCTGCCCTAAGCCGAGGTTCGTACGCCACAGGGGGTATCCTTAGTGTGCAGTCGTTTAGTTTATAAGTTTTATGCCCTGGCTGGAGGGTTTAAGTTCACTTAAGGCAGCCACAGGTAAAGTCTGGTTATGGAGTCACAAGCTCTCAAGGTCAACTCCGAGTTGCCATAGTAAAAAAAAAAGATAACTGTTAATTAACAGAAAGGAAGACTAAAATTAAATCCTTAGTTTATTGTACGGTAAGCTAAGCGTGACTGTATCTGATGGAATATTAAACAGTAAACGTATTTATGTGTAATGTATACTGTTTCAAATTTAATAGCGCATCGCACGCGTTGCACACGCGCCGCTAATGACTTGCGCGATTCTGCTACCACTACCTATTTTACAACTATTCTAATAATTACAAAATCAATTCAAGACATTTTGAACTCTATTCTAAAGCCATAGAGTTGAGAAATATACAGTTGGAAGTTGGAATGAATAATTATATTGAAATCGGCACTGCGAGTGAAGTTCTGATTGGGTGTATTAAAATTAATTTAATAAATGCAATCATTTTGTGCGAGCTATCTTAAGTTTAGACATGTTTCAAGACTTAAATTAAATTGAAGTATTTAATGTTTCAATAAGATTATTACATGTTTTTCTCAACTATACTCCATGTCTAATAAGATTAGACATTTGAATTTAAAAAAATTACAGTCAGTTCAACCGATTTTGACTTCTATTGTAACCACTTTTTTTCTTTTAATGCCATCCTTATGTCTACGGAATAGAAGTCAAAATCGGTTGAACGGACTGTAAAATAGGTTTATTTAAATGTCTAATCTTATCTATCTATCTATCTCAAATGGAGTAAAGGTTGCCTTCAATATGGCAACCTTTAAGTTGCTGAATATAAGCTTTTACAAAACTGAAAAAACAACATCTCCAAATAAAATTATAGAAAATTATTAACCTTACTAAAAGTAGTACTTCAATGTAAATATTATTAATCAAATGGTAGCATAAAAATATAATCACATTGTTACTAAACATTGCAGAATCACCCGTCTCGTCTCTAATGACCTTTCGAGACGATCCATCTTCAATTCATTTTTATTCAAACCTTATTCATCCCATTCAGTTTAGACATTTCGTGCGTAAACGATGCAACCGACGAGTATTCAATACGATTTATTTAAGGTCGATTTTGATACATTAAACGGATATTTGTACACAATACGTATCTAACGAATTGTGTATAAATCGCTTAATAATATTAATCAGCATGTCATTTGATTTGTTAAGATTTATTGCTTCAGTTCTGCTTGTAGGTACGTTTTGTTTGATGTTACAAGTGGCTTCGTTGCATAATATTGTATTTCTATTTAAAAATTATGTCCACTTCGTTACGTTTCAAAGCAAATGTGAAATATTTAATGAGCCAATGATATATGATGTGCGACTTAAAGCTTGCAAAGTATGACCTATCCCTAAAATTAAAATATGCAAATAGATTATATACGGAGAATAATCATTCAAAGTTTCAATAAAGACCGTTCTTAATCGAGACAGCTAATATTAATGCACACACAAACAATACAATAGTTCTCTACAAATATCTTCCCGACACCGTTACAATAATGAAAAATATAAAATAAATAATAACAACATAAATAACATCCGTGTTGTAATCCACGGCCCGAGGCGAAGTTCTCAATTATCCGGCTTCTTCAGTTATGTGCATTAGTGGAACATATTTATGTTGAACATTTGTTGGGTCATCTGTCCGGGGCTTAATAGCGTGTAGGCTTAATAAGAGCAATTGAATATCTTCTTTATTTGTTTTGTTACTAGTAATTATTAAGAAGAGATAAAATATGAGTTTTGTTTGAGATATGGAAGAAATTAAGAGAACGGTCTTTCTCAGAGACAATAAATCGTTAACTAATAAACAATGCATGATAATAAATAGATTTTATATTTTTTTTCTTTTGAACTAGTTGACCTGACAGGCGTTGTCCTGTCCAAAACTTCATACTGTAGAACGGGGCTATTTGGATTTTCGGGGTTTATTTGTGCTATTTGTTTGAAATTCGAAATCTTCGTACGAAATATTGTAAAAGTAAACAAGACCAGAAATAAAACAAAAGCTGTCTATGGTCTTTTGGTAGAATTTATGTCAACTCAAATCTTACAATTACTTTATTCCAAATAACCCCCGAAAATACAAATAGCCCGTTGTACCGGTACAAAAATCTCATAGAAAAAAGAAATCTTCCACCAATTTTTCTTTCCATAAAAACGTAATTCGGACTATTAAGGACAGCCGATAGAAATGAAAATTCAAAACTTTGGAACAACGGACAGTCTGACGCAACACGTCACGAGTCGCGTATTTCGGTGACGCGAACCCATAAGTTTTTCCCCTACCAAAAATCGCTCAACGCGGCTAAAGAAGTTTTCACTTAAAAAAAATTGCCAAATCGGTTCAACCGTTCTCAAGTGATGCGCTTATATCAACGAGCTATGCCAACGAACAGCATTTTATTTTTATTTGTATAGATTTATGGAACTTCTAGTCTACAAAGCTAAATTGTTCAAACAAATAGCACAAAGAGGCAGGAAAATACTCTTATTTCCCTGTCAAGCTTATGAGGGGAAATAAACAAATGCCAACAACTCGTCACAACAAGGAAGATTTAAGTTTTTACGTAATTATGACATAAGTGTCAACCGTAGTATTTTTCTACTATTAATGTGATGCGGACTTCACAAGTCGCGTTTTTCTATGTGTGTTGAGAATGTTGAAAAATTCTAAAAGATATTATAGAGAAAATAGATAAAATAGAGCATTTCTACCAATGTCCAATGAAATTGACAAACTTATTGCTTTTGGCTAATTTCGTGTCATGTCCGTTTTATTTGCGCAAAATAATTCACCAAAACTCTGAATCATTACATGAAAATTAAACAAACAATAATACAAAACCACAACAATAATACTCAAAGATTCGACTAAAATAATTAGTCACCAGATTTATATCAACAGCAGTTGAATTCCTAAGTCGATTCTAATTAGAAACCATTAAAATATAATCGTTAAATACATCGATTCGTGCATCGATATCATTTAATTCAACATCGGTAAAGTCGTAACGTATATTATTTTACGAGGTAAGGCAGATCTCATAGATCCTCATTCTTGGCTCATAAAGTGTCATTGGCACTGGTTTGCGTCTGCGCATTGTAACTTGACACTTATTGAAATCACTGGACGCATCAGTATCGATTTGAAATAGATTCGCGATGTCGATTTGACTTTCTTTGGATATCCAGTCTCGGATGAGCAATATTGTTCGCATCAAATATTTTAGTAAGACGATCAACTGTGTTGGTTATTTTTGGTTCAACTTTGTGTTTGCCGTTCGATTTTAATTTGTTGTCTTCACAACAATAGGTCATTACATTTTGGACGGAGCTATCAATTACCTAGACTACAAAGTCTTGCTCCGGCAAAACAAGAGACAATAATGTTTTTTGTAACTTATGTATGATCATAGTATCTAATGCAAATTATGGTAATTCGTTCATATTTATGAGCACTAGCATTACACATTTTCGAAATAAGCATTAATAAAGAACAGTAGGTGCAAATTCAGTTTATCTCACAACTTCAGTCATCATATTTTGGACTTAGTATCAATTATCTTGACTAGAAGACAGTCTTGCTCCAGAAAAACAAGAAACAATCAATTATTTTGTAATTGTTTCTTGTCTGGTTGCAAAATATGGTATTTCAATCATATTGCTTCGAAAAGAGCAGTAACAAAAGAACCTATGCACTTTTGAAAAACCAAACTTACGTAAAATTGTCCCTATATCTAAAAGCTTCCACGGTAAATTCCAAGCAGCACAAAAATCCCCCGCTGATGACATAAAGATGTGCTAATTTCGAAAGAAAAATCATTAAGGAAGTTTCAAGGAAACTGTGCGTAAAGTGGATGATAGAATTACCTACGGTGACTCAGATCTGACTCATATTTCCTTGCATATCCCTATCCTTGACATTTTAAAAGCATCTTTTTAGGGCAGCCATCGTAATTTGCACTTACCTCCCACAAACGCGATGGTAAAAACCGTAATGGTCGAAGCAATACTCATATAATAATATTCTCTGAATGAAATGAGTGTATAAAAACAAAATCATTATGCATCTAGACGGTTTTGCACATGGGTGGAAGCACAGTATTCGTTTGTAAAAAAATGAGTATTATGCTTCTCGCCGATGTTTCCGCATTGCTAAGGATTATTTGTAATATTTTTAATCATTGAGTCTGGAAATTGGATGAAATCTCCTATGAGTTTTAATTCTGTCTAACCATCTATCGAGTAGTAATACCTGTTTTAATTTCGTGAGTCTCTTCGTTGATATTCTCAAGCTAAAATAAATTTTAGCCCGTCATATTCTGTGATATATTACAGCAGCATAAATGGAGCACAAATGGTTTTATTTCCCTCAAAACGGGTCAAAAACCAATGACACTGATACATTCTGTGGATTGCATCGGTGCCATTGGTCGTTGACCCGTTTTGAGAGAGTATTTCCGTTTGAGCACCTATGCATTGAGCTCCAAAGGTACTAAATACTCAATAACGCAAGTACTAAATACTCCATTTTGGGGGAAATAAAACCATTTTAAGGAACTAAACCTTACTCGAGTGGGCTGCCATTGATAATTCAAGAAAGGAAGCCTTTCCTGCCAGTGGTCCTTATCGAACGGACGCCTGAAGCATTTAGTGCTAATATCCTGCCATTATCAAAGAATTCTTAATACCACCATAATAATATACACCTCAATCGATCTTTTATTTCACATGCTTAATTTCCATCCGAAATGTGCATAAGTAATCGTGGTAGCGACAGCATTATGGTTAATATTCGTCGGCGTTGGGCATGCGTAGGCGCCGATACAGTGCCTCGATGATGAACAACAGCTCAATTTGTTTCGTTTACACACAGGGTTGTCACGTCGTGGAAACTTTTCCAGGTTTAAGAGGGTTGTCACCGAAAAACGGCTCAATCAATCGGTAAGTGTGTTTAGAATTTTCTAATACCTTTTTTAAAGTTTCATAATGAGACACGAAGCAACGAAATTCGATCTTAATAAAAACGGCCACATTCCTCTAGATCGTATTTTGTTGCTTCGTGTCTCAATATGAAACTTTACAAAAGGTATTAGAAAATTCTAGACACACTTACCGATATAGTTGATTGAGCCGTTTTACATAATTCCTTCTCAGTCACGAGATAATATGTTTTTTAAGGAGTGGCGCTAGTGGACTGGTGACAATGCTCTTAACAGTTGATTTCACTACAATTTTTTTTTCTTTTTTTTTTACCCCATACTAGGAATTTCTCATGTATCGTGGGTGCTTTTACAAACATTTAAACTAAAAAAAAAAAAATGCGTGCTAACAGAGTTTATAGTCTAATCAAAAATATTATGAACCATGAATATTCGTGCGGAGAAAATTAAAATTTTCTCTATCAAACGCAGTATGACCAAATTAGCAATGAAGGCTACTTCACAAGTCTATAACTTGAGCTGATTATCAGATTATCATACCTGTAACGAACCCGAACTTAGAAAGTAGATACATAATTTTAACAATGTATGAAAAGGTGATTGTGTTCACAGTTTTATAGTATAGTCTGCTATAAATAAAAAACATTATTTTTTAGTATGTGTTAAGTATCAGTCTGCTTTCTAATCTATGTGGCAGTGCCAACTTACATTACTTTAAATAAAGGGATTATCACAAAAATCGATACTCAATTTATATTAAATAACAGTTGACAGTAGGAAAGAAAGAAAAATTGTTTATTCTGGACAAACAAAACGCACTTAACAAAAATAAAATTATAAAATGTACACACATTCAAGTAGCCAAAAGCCTCTTATTCAAGCAATAAAAGTTTGACAATTTATTTATTTAGGACACGAAATCAAATTAAATACTAATTATTGAAAAATAACTCCACCTTTATACCTGCACCATCTCCCCGAGTCAGCCCTGCGCAAGCGCATCAGTATTCTCAAGTCGAGCCGAATTTCTCCGAAGCCTTTACGAACGTCGATATTTCAACTAGACAGAATTTTTCTTCCCCAATCGTTGATTTATGGAGGCATTCAATGCGATGTCTTCATTGAGTAGCTTCAGGCAGGTCGTGAGTGGGAGTATCTCTGATGACCCGAAAATACATTCAGGGTTGGCGATGAAGAAATAAATCAAATTCATTGTGCGTTGTCCGTATTACTGTCCTTTGTACAATCTTCGTACGTAAATCATGGCGATCAACACACCTTGCGGACAATGGAACAGGAGTTTTTTAATAATGTTTATTGTTTATATTTGGTTAAAAAGCTAAGAACAAGCTTCTCGTGCTGACCTATAATTGCATGTACAGCTGCAGAAGATTTAAAAAATTCCATGACCGATTCCCGTAACGTCAAAAATCTAGATGCAGTCTCACACCGCGTTCTCTTACTGTCTTGTCATCACATCAACGTCAGCTGTGGCTGAAAACCAGCGCAGGGGCTGTCTCGCATAGGGTCACAGCATTATGCTAAGCGATGGCCGTGTTGCGTGGAGGTGACGCAGATTTTTGCGTCTTGTTTTCCGCAAATAAACGTATTTTCTTTTCTTTTCTTTTCTTTTCTTTTCTTTTCTTTTCTTTTCTTTTCTTTTCTTTTCTTTTCTTTTCTTTTCTTTTCTTTTCTTTTCTTTTCTTTTCTTTTCTTTTCTTTTCTTTTCTTTTCTTTTCTTTTCTTTTCTTTTCTTTTCTTTTCTTTTCTTTTCTTTTCTTTTCCATTTCTTGCCTTTTTTTTACTATCAATGTCAAAATCTTGTCAAATATATTGACCTAAATTATAAGTTTTTTTGGCAGATTGAGATTAAGAATGCAAACGTTATTAAAAACACGGCAAGTGCCTCTCTGAAATTTCTAAAGAAAAAAAGATCATTTTGAATACCTAAGTTTTTTGGAATAATTGAACGACCTTTTGTAAATATAAGACAGCTATCAGATGCCGTTGTGTGCTAACTAATACTGTTCACCAAACAAACACAAAATCATTTACCCATTCAACCTAACCGCTGCCAATTAATTATATATACCCGCATAAATAAATTTAGTGCACCTACATTGAAGCCTATGCCCACTTTATGGCATCATAGAAAGACTAAGTAGAATTCGCTTCATTAGCACGCAAGATCGTTTATTTAGCCACACTTGATTGTAAACATTGAAAGGACTAGAGTCAGACTATCGAATTTCAACTAATGCAACTTGGAAAGAGAAATGTTAACTTGGGTTGTATTTATTGCATATTGACTCGGTGTGTGTGTTTATTAGGAGCAATGTTGGCTGTAGGTGAAACTGCACCTAGAAACATTTTTACAATTATTCAACATTAATTTTTTTGACGTAAATACGTCTTTTAATATGGTTCTATAGTGGTATGAGGAACAGGTTGTAAAATTCAATCATCCTCCATAGGAATAACTGATGATAACAAAACTCGCTAGTCTCACACTAATTTGTCGTAAATCGTAGAAGATACAACATGAAACAGATCATTTCAGACTAATTTATTTAGTAGCAATTTCAATACTACCTGCCATATTTTCTCTCTGTATTACCCTAAGGTTGGCTGGTAGAAAGTTCCTCAGGCACTTTTGACGTTAATACGTCTTTGAATTTGCTTTCATATTAGGAAGCAATTCAAAAAACGGAGGATTCCCGTTTGAGCACCTATTTTTCTTACACCAAAGGTCCCATTTGAGAATATCTTTGGTGCTCAATGCATAGGTGCTCAAACGGGAATACGTCCAAAACACTGATGATAACAAAATCTGGGGATACAGTTTTTTGTTGCAGCTACATATCTATCATCTAAATCCAAAATTTAATTACACCACTTGATAGGTAAAGGATCAAAGAAATCGTTACAAAGAAAATATTACCTGTTACGTACACGTATTCACGTAAAACACACGGCCGTGTCCAGGACAAAGCAACACTGATTTTTTATTTATATTTTTTTTTCTTGGCATCTTTTACATATCGTTAATGAAGGCTTTATACATAGTTAAAATATTTAAACTGTCGGTGATTTTTTGGTCTTTTAAACAGTTTATTTTCCTAAAATATCGCCAGACTTCAATTCAATTGCAATTGGTAATTGCCTATTTTTGTCGAGCCTTTAAAAACTTCGTTCACTACAGACAGTCTTTTCCAAAAAAATATGTTAAGAGCGGCCAACCCGTCATACTTTACATACAAACGCTCGTACGTGATTATGGTGTTAGAATACATCTTTCAAAGAAAATTTTGAACTAATTAATATTATGTGCACTATATCTAGGTTTCTATGAAAACAAAAAATTAAAATTTGGAGAAATAAATTCAGTATAAGCCTCCAAAAATCTGCTTTTTGCACACATATACCTGAACTTTGGCCGTTCATAATGTACACATAAATTGTAAAAATAAAAATAAAAAACCTCCATAGAAACATTGCACATGTAATGGAGATTCTAAATAACACACATTTATTTCAAAAACTTCTAAAGCTTTCTCAAAAAAACGTATTTCCTGGAACAAGCCTTATGAAATTTCCGCACACTATTTTTCGTTCAATGTTATTGCGTTCTCCCTTGCCTGTTAGCATTAACATTGTGCTGGAGGAAACAACAAGCTTTTCAATCATGCTCGCGTTGACGATAGACGGACCGGGAAGAGCCCTCTTAAGATTGTCAATTTCATTTTAATTATTGTAAACATTCATTAAAATTACTACGAACACTGTCTACTTAGGCACACAATGTCCCCAAACACTACCATACCGATTCCGCAGACACCAAGTAACCCACAACGTAATCATTTCGAACAATAGTTTGTAACAAGGAAGTGTTTTCTAAGCACCAAGTTATCGATAGTACCTAAGTGCAGTGGACAGAGGGCAGTGTCGCATGCACCGTTGTATGCCCGGTGCCCCCCTTGCATACTTTCACCACTCGCTTCCCGATACATCGATAACAAGCGTTTGGACTGCACTAGTGCACGAGTTACTGGCGAAGAGCTTTCGTTTCCGATGATAATGGACTGGATTAGGAAGTGTATCTGTTACGTAATGATAGGTATTAAATCTAGATGTGATTGAGTTTTCTTTGGTATCATAATAGGAATGCTATTACACTTTTACTACAATTTTATTGCTGAAATAAAGCTCCAATCTTTTGTATAGTCACTGTCTTGCCAACTCTGAAATTTAAATTATTATTTCCACTTGCAATAACACGTCAGTACGGTAGTAAAAAATCAAAACCAAAGAAAATATCCAGTTATTCAGTTTCAAATAATATGTACCCTAATTTAAAAAAAGCAATTCTGTCTACTTGCAAAACTAACTAGCTTGATGTAAACGGATCATAAAAGCATTTTCCGTCGACACAAGCACTACACTTCAGTATGCTTGTTAAAAATCAAAACCAAAGAAAATATCCAGTTATTCAGTTTCAAATAAAATGTACCCTAATTTCAAACACGCAATTCTAGCTACTCGCACAACTAACTAGCTCGATGTAAACGGATCATCAAAGCATTTTCCGTCGGCGCAAGCTCTTGTTGCACATTACTTATACAGAGCGGCACTCGTAGGAAGCAACACAACAAATGCCTACAGGCTGTCTTTATTTTACCTGTTTTATTGTAGGTACCTAATGTACTATCACGGGCACGAAAACCTGACCACCTTGAAAACAAAATCCCGTGCACACGATGACCACATCTGTTTACCGCCACATTTTGCGAAGACCAATAAAAAAAAACTTTTGTTAACATAAATTTCTCAGGCTCTGTAACAATGATTACAGATGTTTGACCACCTCGGCTTTTTACGGTCATTTTTTTATTTACAAAAACAAGGGACTTAGCAAAAATCTGATGCTGCGATGCTATTGGTTGATGAGCGTGAATAAGCATTATTATAGCAGCCGAGCGCTGTAAGTAGGAATAGTCCTTAAGGTGGTCCAATGTTCGAGACCGCGATAGTACTATCGCGGACTCTCCCACCTGACCACCACTAAGCTCATTTTTGCTTGCATTTAAAAAATAGAAGCGCTCTCTAACCCGTAATATAATAATACTTCGTCCGTAAAATTCACAAAAGGAGTACCTATACGTGATATGTACGTCACTATCCTGCGCAGTGCTTTATTGCTTTCCTAATAGGCTAAAACTTAAAGGGGACGTGGCTCGGCGCCTCCGCAGGATTAACGCGAAAAAATATTTAAATGATCAGGCGGAAAAGGCCGCGATAGTACCTAGTTGTGGGCTAGTTACCTCTACATACTCGGGACGTTAACGATGGTTATTAGAGCAGTGTTTTGTTTTGACCCTCGTTTATCTGTGTTGGAAACTGCTAGTCTACTTGCGGTAGTGTTTCTGTTATGTATTGACTTGCTGGTACTGTTAGCAAGAATAGAACTCTACCTTTCTATTGATGAGATGCTACAAGGTTAATTTTCAATAACTCTGGTAAAAATATTATCTAAAATTCAAGTTAAATGTGAGTATGTAGACCAGTGTAACAAGACATAACTCTAAATAATTGTCCAAAATGAAAAGTCAAATCATGAAAGCTTATACAGCGTGCTTTATAACTTGTAAAGCTAAGACTTATTGCATCTCCTTTTAATAACTATACCTACAATTTAATCGTCACAATTAATTCACACCAAACACATGGGTAAGACCAAAATATTTTTTTCCAGCAAGTGAATGTTTAAAAGCGTTGAGATGTAATCTGTCAGCTAAAGCGGCCTCATCTGACGCAAGATGGCTGCCGTTTCAACATGTCACTAAAGTACCAAAATAATTTGTGCGTTGATGTGTAAACAGTCCAATTTACGCACATGCGGCGATTTTTTTAAATCTTTTAAACTCACTTTCCTTCGAACGGTCGGCTGTTAAAAGTTTACGATGTGATTAAAATGTAGTCGGCTTCTGCGGTGAGACAGTAACGCGGACTGATTTGTCGTAAATCGTAGATGATACAAGATGAAGCAGATCATTTCAGACTAATTTATTTAGTAGTTTAGACGTATGAGCAACAGGGTGTAAAGTTCACTCATACTCTATAGTAAAGGGAGGATCCTCCGACCAGACGGGTGTCGTGTCTGGTGGGCAACTGCCCGACGGTTGATGTCGCGATGTTGTATATATGCTAGTCGCGCGGTAAACTCTGATAACGCGATGCAGGATTTGTGACGTCAGGTCTTTGATGCGTAGTTCGCATGTGGCGTTGTTGATACCGCCACAGTAGCAATTGCAATACTACCTGCCATATTTTTTCTCTGTATTACCCTAAGGTTGGCTGGTAGAAAGTTCCTCAGGCATTAAGTCTGCCTTTGTATACTTCTGACGTGAATACGTCTTTAAATTTGCTTCCATAGTAGGAGGCAATTCAAAAAACGGAGGATTCCCGTTTGAGCAACTATTTTTCTTACACCAAAGGTATTCCCATTTGAGAATACCCTTGGTACTCAATGCATTGGTGCTCAAACGGGAATACTTCCAAAAAACTGATATCTATCAAATAAAAAACGACAAATCAGTCCGCGCACTGTCTCATCGCAGAAGCCGACAACATTTTAATTAAATCGTAAACTGACGTCGCTAAGCGGTTGGTCGACTCTTCACGTGACCAGAAGGCTGGCCTATTTATTGGCCAACCAATCAGTATTGCCATACAACGTGGCAATGCTGCCAACCTTTTGGGCACTTTTTCTGTTGACAGCAATGCGGACGAATTTGTTGATGCCCTTTGATTATTTCCCCTCCCTACTTACTACCCTAATTAACTACAATTGGTTCAAAAACTGATGATAAGAAAATCTAGGGATACAGTTTGGTGGCTACGTATCTATCATCGACATCCAAAATTTAATTACATCACTTGATAATTAAAGGATCAAAGAAATCCTTACTAAGATAATATTACTTGTTACTTACACGTATTCTCGTAAAACACACACATCCACGACATAGCCATACCCCGATTGTTTTTACTTGTGCTTAATGTTGTAATAAATAAATAAATAAATAAAATAAGACACGTCCAGCATTAAACTCTCAGATTAAACTGTTAAGGGCTGACAGATTGCGAGAATATGTCAAAAATAAAAGGCTACTCGTATAACTTTCTCGTGTTTGAATTATGTTAGAGATGTGGAGCTATTATTTATTCAGTTAAATTATCTTAAACTGCGAAATAAATCGCGGCATTTAACAAAAAGGCTGGTCAGAGGTGCAGCGTGAAAAGTTCAAGTCGCCTTTATTATTGTCGGCCTTCATTAAAAGATGGCATTTTAACTATACCTACTCAGGTAACGCGATTAAAACAGTATATTTTAAAATACATAAAATGAGACCTTGCTTCTGAAAGCCTTTTGATAATCAATTTCTTATTTTATCAAAACTCATGTTCTGACATGTTTGGTTGTTGTGATTTTAATTATCTAACCAATCTGGCTGTACTTTATAAGAATTCATTTCCAAACAAAAAAAAATGAGACGAACAAAATGTGGGGCGAACTTTGTGAGGCGAATGTGGAACAAAGAAATCGAAATTTAAAAAAAACAAAATTTTAATCTAATTTAAAAGAAAACACTAGTCACTGAAACCCAAAAAATTACAGTAGCCGGTCAGACATCATCATGCATCTAGAAATGGGGGATAATTCAATTAATTAGAAAAACCAATCCAATCAATAACTAAACTTCACAGTTTTTTAAACGATTGTCCCAGATTTATTCAATTACTAGCTTTTGCCCGCGGCTCCGCCCACGTGGATGTCGGTTATCGCGTAAAAAAGTAGCCTATGTCCTTCTCCATATCCCAGGCTATATCTCTGCCAAATTTCATGATGATCGGTTCAGCGGTTTAGGCGTGAAAACGTAACATACAGACAGATAGACAGAGTTACTTTCACATTTATAATATTAGTATGGATAAGTTGCTTTCTTATCTCACCATAACCTTTCCAGTGACACGCATTAACATTTTAGTTTCTTTATTACCTTTTTATGTGCAACAAATGTGTTAACTTTTGCGCGAAAGATAAGACAGATTGTTGCGACATACGATCATTTCCTCCTCTTCTCGTGAAGGGATGACTAAGTGTCGAAAGGATGGACAGCATCCATCTGTATGTTGGACACGACCGATTGGCTTTCATGATAACTGATATGATATAACAATATGACATATAAATTATATATATATACCTATAGAAAGAAGAAAGAAAGAAAAAACGTTTATTTGCGGTAAACATGACGCAAAAAAAGAACACAACACAAAATAAAAATAAAAAAAAATAAAAAAAAATAGTTTGGGGTAAATATGCGTCACATCCACGCAAAACGACCATCGCTCAGCATAATGCTGCGACCCTATGCGAGACAGAGCCCCAGCGCTGGTTTTCAGCGACAGCCGGCGTTGACGTGATGACGTCGACCAGTGCCCGGTACACGATGAGATAAAAAATAACATAAATACACAATACATAATTATTACTAATAGTTTTTATAAAAAATAAAATTTTAACAATAAAAAAATGGCAACATTCCATTCCGTAGGCAGCGGCGTACGCGCCGCCGTCTAAAGTTATCTGTGCGTGCAGAGTATAGTTTATAGTACTCTGTGGCGTGCAGTTCAGAACCTTATGACTTAATCAATAACATGGCGCATGATGTAATATTGGATGGAAACAAGTTATCAAACGATGTAATAAGTGATTGTGTTGGAATTGTTTTTGTAAACAGTGTTTGTGAAATTGTGTTATGTGTTGTCGTGTAGATGACTAACTCGGTGACTTGTAGGAGATCGACCACAACAGATCAATGACAAAATTGTAAGTATGAAATAATTATTTAAGATAAATGCATCGTGCATTTATTACATTTTGTTACTATTGAATAATTTAAAATTAGATTGTAAATTAGATTAAAAAAATGAGAAATATATAAAATTAAGATATTTTGCTTTATCAAGGACGTATACTTGGCAAGTCGCAGTGTCCCAGTTAATTAAATATAAGCTAATATAGCTATAAGCTAATCTGTCGTGTCTTCACAGAATCAAAGCTTCTTCCAGGTTTCCTTTCATAAGTAACGACAGAGTGGAATCCGACTGAGTACAGTCAAGGAATTAATGGGTTCTATGTTCTATGTTAGAGGGTTTGGTTTCCACACTTAGTCCTTCAGATAGACCATTGTGCGTGGGCCATGGCGGTCGTCGGTGGTTATTTCAACCAACCCACCTCCTTCCAGAAGTTAATCACGTCTCCTGGTCTGATCAGAACATCGGTGAAGGATCTGGATGCCCCGACGGTTTCCACAAAATCGAAGAGCACATGCGTAACGATTTCTTCCGCTTCCATGCAGGCCCTGTATAGAGGGCTGTCCGTTATCCCTATTGTGTGGAAATGTTTGTTTAGCGAGCAGTGTCCCGTGATGGTCCCCGTCACCAGGCGCAGACCGTTCCTGTCCAGGCGTAATAAACGCCTGGTCAGCCTACCATCCAAGGATGGCATTGCCTCTCTGGACTGCCTGCAGCCTAGTGTCGAGATTCACCAGTTCTCCGCTTATGTGTCATGGGTGAAGTCCTTAATTAATGGGTTAATTGCACTTTTATACTTTGCAAACTATAGTTTTGTATAAAGAAACATTTTTTCAATTTTTTTAATGTTAGTACCACGAAGCCTTTTATTATGATGTATGTTGACTTGAAAGAGCATGACAGTTGAGAGTAGGTATGTCATGCTCACTTAAATGTCTCACTGATGGTGGCGCGTGTTGTGTCATTGGGTTCCCTACAAAATGGTTGAGCTGGATGGTGCTGATCAACGCGTCATGGTCGTGAACGGGCGTCGTCAGTTGAGACTGGTCATCTCTTAACTGCCAGGTCTTATTTTGAATCTTATATTAACTTCATTAATCCAAAAGATCCAATAATTCAATCACTACCAAAGTCCCACTAATCCTTATAAACTGGATCTGGCTATAAAAAATCTTGACATAATAATTATGAGACATAACGTGAACAAAGCCCCCGCCTTGCCCCACATCGCAACCGGGTTAATGACGCCGATCACTCAATGTTGAGATCTTCATACGATACACTGACTTTATGTGAATAACTCATCTGCAGTGAATTAAGTGAATAAGTAATTAAGGTGCAGTAACATGTTACTTATTTGGGTAATTTGGAGAATATACTGTTAAGGGATGGCTGTAGAGCTGGGTTATTGATTAAGCTTGTATATTGAGTCTTAAAAAAATATCTAGACGTTAAAAATCTATATCTACAAAAATTAAAGTCAATAAAAGGCTAAAAGTCACAAAGCGCAATGGAGAGGGCTATGCTAGGAGTTTCCCTACGTGATCGAATCAGAAATGAAGAGATCCGCAGGAGAACCAAGGTAACCGACATAGCTCGAAGAATTGCCAAACTTAAGTGGCAATGGGCATATTGCGCGCAGAACAGATGGCCGTTGGGACCGAAAGGTTCTGGAGTAGCGACCGCGTACCGGAAGACGTAGCGTTGGAAGGCCTCCCACAAGGTGGACCGACGACCTTATGAAAGCCGCAGGAATCCGCTGGATGCGGGAAGCACAGAACCGGTCGAGGTGGCGGTGCTTGGGGGAGGCCTATGTCCAGCAGTGGACGTCTTTCGGCTGAAATGATGATGATGATGATGACACAAATAAATAAAATTTAAGTGTCTGTTTGTAATCTCAAAATAACAACTTTAAACTAAAGTAGCTTTTGCCCGTGTCTTCGCTCGCGTTAATTCCGATAAAAAAAACTCTTATCATACTACTAAAGTTTCTATAATAATATCATTCAATCATGATTCGAAAGACACTTGGCGCCATCTATTATTATAAGAACGTTATTGTTGTTTTCCTCGGGAGCAATATTATTTTTTTCGGGTTGATAGGTATCCTATGTCCGTTTCTGTACTCCTGACAATGTGTATGCAAAATTTCAGGATGATCGGTACAGTGGTTTTAGGCGTGAAAAGGTAACTAACAAACAAGCATACTTACTTTCACATTTATAATATTAGTTAGATTGCAAATGAAAGTACATACGTACTTCAATATACTGACAATATATTTACATAATCTTTTGACCCCCGTAACCAACCAGAAATTTTCTTTATTCACCAGTACAATAATCAAATCACACTACTTGCACTATTCATTATTGAGGAGTTCCATTGTCTATCTCCGAAGGTATTCTCAGAAGACACACGGGCGAAACCGCGCCACCTTTATTATAAGCTTTTAAAAGGAGATGAATAATGATTATTGTCAAAACCGGAGCAACTAATTATACTAACAACTTCCTCATTAGGCTCTTATTTAGTTGAAAAGGAAACGCAACAAAAACATACCAATCATACCCATTACATCGGTCCAGGAATCATTTGTCTCATCGTACACTAACGAGCATCTCTTCAAGCACTTCGTTGATGTCTAAACTATGAATGACCTCATACTGAACATTCCATACCGACCAATCAGTAGTAAAATAACTCCATAGACTGATTGATGGCCACAAAAAAGCCGTTCCACTAAGAAATAAATATTAATTAAAAACTGAACTATATTTTTATAGAGCAAATCTACTAATAACTTAATGGCGATTTATTTAACAACTTCAAATAGATTCACAAAATCGTAAATTACCAAATCAAGCTCGAAAACTAGAGCACTTTTATCAAATATTTATAATATGCCAATCATACGCATTTACGACTTTATTCATTGATTTATTTATATTCATTGGTTTGGGTTTAGAAACTAGTCACTGTATCCGGCGTGTTAGCCTTTAGACCCACTACCGTAGGTTCTCATTCTTTTGTCACTTTCTGATATGAGTTAAGCCCCGTAGTCATGGTAAACTTTTGTTGAACAAAAGTTTATCAACATTATTGATGAGCAACGACAAAGTTGCTGGAAAGAAAGTTTATATCAATACGTCTAGTCCACACGTCAGGCTGCGTCAAAATATTGCCCGAGGCAGTAGTGTTGTTGTGTTCTCTGTATCTAATGTATAAAACTTCAAATGAAAATAAATAAAAAAGGTGGTGTGTACGAAACTATTTCCTGCAAAGAGAAAATTTGATAGGTGATGTTTTAATACTTGATTCAAACACGTCCACATACGTAAACAATTGTTGATAAACAGAGTTGTCGCTGAGCGAGAACATGTCGACATGCCGTGATCAACAGAATATAATATAATATTTAATATAATATCCTTTCAGAATACCGGGCCCTATCCGAATACTGAGGCCATCATTATGCTGAGGCCTTTTTGGCCTCACACAAGTCTTTTTTATTTATTTATTATGTCCGTATTTTTATTCTTTGTTTTTAATTATGTTAATTTTAAATTCCCTTTTTTACTGTTTGTTTTTCCTATGCGTATCCCAAATAAAATATTGTTTTTCTTTCTTTTCTTTGTTTATTTCTTTACCCTTGCGAACTTGCTCAGTGAAAATGAGAAAAGATCCACTCTGTCAGTAACCAAATTTAGTGTGTGCATTGTTCACGTGTCGTTCCCAACAGTTTAGTTCGACCACGCGGCACCGCGATTAAGTTGGGTTGTTGTCGGCGTTGCACGTATATATCTAGCACACACAAGCCTATCCACTGTAGCACCCCCGGATTATTTTTGCTACCCCGGTACACTACAAGGATACACGACACCTGTGCTAGATTCCTCCTCCTAAGTTATTAGCTAAAGTTTCTTATAGAGATTATCAAATCATGAAGAACGAACGATCACACTTATTCTATTCTGGTCTCAATCTCATCTCGTTTACGAGTCCGTAGTAGGGCCACAGACTCATAAAACCATACTTTTTGTGTTTTATGACTATTGACTATTAACAATGTTGATCAAGTGTCGTCAAGTTCCAAGTAGCCGCCATCATAACGGACTCAATCAAAGTACGGAAGGGCAATAAAATGTCATATATTCCAATATAAGAGATAAAAAATCCTGATATATCAATTAAATTACATCTTTAATAGCTTTGACAATGTCCTTAGGTTAATAGTTTAGCTTCTGATCGTTTTCATACTCAATTAATTTAGATTAGGGTAAATTATACGGTAGCTAAATTGATTTTTAAAGGGTTAGAACATAAAAATAATAAAAAGTGTTGAGCTTTTATTTTTCAGCTTTATTTTTTTGGCTCTGCACATTTATTTTGAAAACATTTCATTTAAAACTCAGTTTTACTTCGATGAATAAAAATAAAATAAAAATTGTTTATATTTTGGAGAACCTTTTGATATAATGGATATTTTTCATTTAAAATTTGCTTTGCATTTTCCTTTATCGTTTCCTTGCAGTGAGCACAGTTATTATGTAAACAAGACAATCGATCAGCATTTTAATGTGTGTAATTTAATATTTTACCGACACGAATTCTTAAACGAAACAGAAATTAATCATCACTCAATTGAACATTAATTAACGAAATATTTATCTGTTATAATTTCTCTGGTAAAAACAATCACGGACATGCAACAAGCCGACGAAATGTCTCGGTGTTGAATTTCACAATGTTTTAATTGCCGAAAGAGATTTCGGCTTTTTATCAGGCGATGCCGACAGCCGATTGCCGCTGATTTTAAATTGAATTATGTGCCGTTACGATACGAACTCTGACAAATATTACATACGCATGCATGGTAATATTAAACGCAGGAAATTTTAATTCGATTATTTTAAATAGGTAATCGACATTCGAGATATTAAGGCTACATTCGTGGAACTGTAAAATATTATGCTTATGGCTGGTGGGTTAAGTAAAGATCCACTGTATGCCTGAATGTGATCTAGAGCTGTGAGCTGTATACGCATGGCATACCTGTACGAGCAAGGAAGATATTTATACTGAAACTTTTTTTTTTTTTGTGATGAATATTTACTTGTGAAGTATAATGTTATTATTTTAATCATTGTGAATGTGAAGAATATATGGGTCATTGTTTAATATTTTCTGCTTAGTTTTTTTTTTTCTTATCATGGTATGGCAAATTTCCTTTCTTTGGTATTGTTCGTCGAACCGTTGAGCTCTTTATATTCTGAGTTGAGCTGCACGATTACTGACAAATGCGTGCACTGACAGGACAGGTCCACTCAATCTGTGTGGTTCTTTCCTCAAAAGACCGTTTGACCAAGATTATGTCTGGACTTTAAAAGAGACTGTGACCTCTGAGTTTGTTTCGGCCTTTGTTCTCAGAGTAGTCAGATACGAAACGCCGACCTCATCTAGTCTTAAAATATGATTGACGTGTATTTATACACGTCAATCGGCATTTATACAAACCTACTTACAGAAATAAAATAATTTATCATTTATCTTTATGATTTATATTATCTTAGGATCATATTATTGCATATCCAGTACGGCTCTAATAATCCTTCCATATCCTAAGGGCACGTATTCCCTGCCATTATCGTGCCTCCCGGTCTACTCTTTGATATGTAATGGTCACTGTAACATCATGAAACATGAGGCTCCAGGGGCTGGTGCGAATCTTTGGGTTCATTCGAGTAATCGAGTCTGGTTTAACCAGGCTGGGGTCGGTGCATTTCATTAATTCATTCATATCATTATGATTTATATTATCTCAGTTTAGTTTGTTTGTTTCATCGTAGTCATTCCAAAATGTTTATTCAGTTTAAGTTAAATTATTTGGCTCTGTGAAAACACACCATTTCTTTTTTTATCTTTGAGACTGCTCTTGACCTCGATCTCGCTTCATGAAAAGCGCTGGATGAGGTCTATGATGGAACGAGCGTGCCCAGAAGATGCCTGTTCACTCTTGCTTAGAAGGCAGACAGATTATATGTGGAAGGGAACACAGACGCTGACATGATTTTACACAAAAAAAAAAAATAGACCCCGCAACTTCCAATTCACTGCGAAAGGTCTTTGCAACCATGTGACAAATCCTCTTTGTGATAATTTTCTCCACTCTTCAAAGACTAATTTATTCACCTGCCTACCAAAAAACATAGAATTTATTCAAGCCAAGAATTCTAATCAAATGATTAGCATAAATAAGGAAGTTAACACTTAATAGTATAGGCAGTTAATCAAGTAATGCGTAATAAACTTGGAATGTTCCAAATTAATTTTATTAGAGTACTCTAAAACATGATGAGCTGAATTGTATCATATTTGTGATATTTTTTATGACGCATCAATATTTTTACAATCAAAATAACTGCTTTAGTAGGTTTATGAGCACTCTAATTTGATATAATTCATCAAACTAGATCATAAAGACGAGTAGATAATTGGTAGTTATTTTATTAGTAGGAGTAGTACACACTTGAGGCGCTCAAATTGCTAGTTTATGTATGTATTGCAGTATTTTATTTTATTCTGTTCTGGAAACTTACAGCTAACTTAAGCAGTGTTCTTAAACACAATCAATATGAAATTGAAAGCTATTTACAAATCCACTGATAGACACTAAAAATTAAAAACGAAAATCATGGTCGGTACAAAAAATACCTTTAACATAAATTATGAAATAAATAGTACACTAATACAAACTAAACATCGTTTAGACGCAAACATTTACTTTCCCGCTAAGAAGTTTTTCACCAACAAATGCTTATCTCTTAGCTTGCTTTGTTTTTACATAGAGGAATGACTCAATAACTTGTAGGTAGACCATACGTTATCGGTAATATGTACACTTACGTTGTCTGGGCAAATATGTGCATCCTGAATTGCTCACAACGGTGTTTTATGCTCCCAGCCTTAAATAGACATAGAAATCTTCATTCCTGAATACGACGACACCAATAAAAATAATTTCCTTCGCGCAAACCATAACTCAGTAAACACATAAGCGTCAAGTGGGCACCACGTCGTATTCATTAGGCCGTCCGGGCCACTCGTACGCTTGGCCCGACTGCCCGGGAACTAAGCAGACGAGGCTTGCGCAAATGTGTACCACGGTTTATTGGCCACATGAAATATTATTAGTTTTCAATCGCGTCCGCTTGTCCGCCTGTCCGTTCGGTTGTCACCGGATGCGTGTCTAACTATATTGATGGGACCAGTCCGCTCGCGATTATTGCACTATGCCAATTTCACTTCGCGCATTCAACCTGATTTAATTGCACAGAATAACTCGCACCCTTTAAATCAAGAACATTCCCTCCTTCAATCAGAGACCCACGAAAAGTGGAAAGAAAGTGCAATAAAATTTATACACCCAATTAAATTAGAGTCAAAAACAACTTCGATAATGAGGCAATCAATAAGGTATGTTTTACAGTGGCGTGTTCCTTTGAAGCGTTTTTCCTTAACAATGATCGAATTTAGTTCAAATTAAAGTTTCGTTAAAATTCCGTGGGTACTTTGTACATTCACGTTTGCGACAAGAATTTAATGATAAGCATAAATTTGACAGAAGCCTGTTTACTGTGAGCGCGTCGCCTTAACGAGACATCTGAATCAAAGACAATGGGTGGTAACTGCCGCTTAATTGATTTGTTCCAGCGCTGCTCGCCGGCCTGGCTGCGAGGTGCCCGTGCGCACGCGCTTTGAAATTAGTACCGTTACGTAAACCAATATGTATTAAAAATAAACCGGTGAATAAAATTTTATCAAGTCTGATTACTCTCGCTGAAGCCTTCAATATATTTTTGTAATATTCTGTCATTCTTGAGAGTTGAGGCCCGAAACGAAAGGTTTCACAAAATGCAACTCTCGTTTTTCGCAATGCATATCAATCGCTCTAAAATGAGGCATAAGCGTTTATTACATATTTTATGTAACGTTATTATCTGTGGCTGATTCAATGTTTGCATAACGAGATAGGTACCGTATAATTTAGCGTAACGATCTAATATTGGGAGTTCATAAAATTTAATATAAAATCAATAACCATAAAATGGAATAATATCTAATGATGATTTAATGGTTGCCGTAGACATCATAAACCGATATGTTAAACACGGTGATCCGAGGTGCATTAACGGGCGGTAAGTACGTGCGCCCGCGCACCGAAGCGTCAATTACGTTGTTATCTAGACTCCACGTTTTGTCATCTAGTCCAGTGTACCTTACAACGTAACGATTACTTGATGATTTTCCTCATAATATACCGAGACAAATTGCGAACAGGATAATCCTAACAAAAATTACGAATTCCATTTGTAGCTAAAACTGGAATCTCGATATAGTTATTACGCGCATTTTCATTTCCGTTACCTACTGTGTTATTTGTTGCTTGTTCACCTGCAATGGACATGTTGATCGTGACTAAATGATAACCTGTAAGCAGCCATAAAAAATAACCTCATCATCATCATTTCAACCGAAAGACATCCAATGCTGGACATAGGCCTCCCCCAAGCACCGCCAACTCCACCGGTTCCGTGCTTCCCGCATCCAGCGGATTCCTGCGGCTTTCACAAGGTCATCAGTCCATCTTGTGGGAGGCCTTCCTACGCTACGTCTTCCGGTACGCGGTCGCCACTCCAGAACCTTTCGGCCCCAACGGCCATCTGTTCTGCAAGCAATGTGCTCTGCCCATTGCCACTTAAGTATGGTAATTCTTCGAGCTATGTCGGTTACCTTGGTTCTCCTGCGGATCTCTTCATTTAAGATTCGATCACGTAGGGAAATTCCAAGCATAGCCCTCTCCATACAAAATAACCTACATAACTCAAAATACTCTGCCTAGCTCTTCTCAACTATGTTGGTGTCGACTTCCAGTTTAAACGGATGCAGCTGGCCTACACAACCCAGTTACTGGGTATCATGATACCCCTTGACAAGACTGGTGGTCCGACTTTTGGGCTTCTGACTACCCCGGAACCACAGTCAAAGATTTACAAATGACAGCCGGGACCAACGGCTTAACAAAGGACTTGACATGTAAAGATGGTCACCCATCAACCGGCCAATTACCCCGCTAAGCGTAGCCTCAATAACCTCCATCACTATCACATGATATTATCCACTAAGAACATTTGTAATTGACACTGCATAATTCAAAATCAGGTCTAGTTTAGTACAAGAATAAATGAAGTGTTAATATAATGCTAGTTATATAAGTGAAGTGAAAACGGCGTACGACGCAGATGTCCCTCTAACAAGAGCGAGTGTCCGAGCGGTATCTAAATTCCGCACGACCGACGTGCGCCCGCGCACCGGTGAAATCACTGCGGAGTTGCCAACAGTTTCACATTTTTTTTTTTTAATTAAATTAATATTTCTTTTTTCTTATCCTTAACGTGGAAGCTCTTGGCCTTCATTTCACCTAATGGTCAGTGATGATAAGGCCGAAGGTAGAAGCGAGCTTCACCCGGAATTCTCAACCACAGAGGAACTGGCTATCTTACCTCTAACTGCCGAAACACATTAAATGCTGTTAACATTGTTTTTATGGCAACAGACTTATAAGATGGTGGCAGCTACATAGGCGGACTTAGAACAAGCCCTACCACCAACCGAACCGAGCAGAAAATTTTACCCCCGCTGGGAATTGAAACCGGGACCTCTGGATCTGAGACAGGTGGTCTTACCACTAGACCACAAAGGCAGTGGGTGGTTGGTGGTTGGTGATGAATATTATAAAACAATTAAAAAAAATGTTTAATTACAAAAGCTAGGGCAATTTATATGCTACAAAAACGCTTAAAGACTAAAGCTTCAAAATTAGAGCTTTTTGCTACCGGACAAACAAAATTGATAATTGAGCAAATTCAAATACACATATTTTGTAACACGTAGCTATAACACTAATCTTATATATAAAATTCTCGTGTCACAATGTTCGTTCCCGTATTCCTCCGAAACGACTTGACCGATTCTCATGAAATTTTGTGAGCATATTGAGTAAGTCTGAGAACCGGCCAACATCTATTTTTCATATCCCTTAGTGATAAGGGTTGTCCACCCTTAACATTTTTTTGACAGAACGAAGTCTGTCGGGTCAGCTAGTTAATAATAAAACCCTTTTTTGTTACAGGTAATTATCAACTCACTACAACCAGCTTTACTCGTAAAACTAGAACGCTATAAATCAACGTTCAACAGTAATGGAGAAAAACGGAATGGTAATAAATGCTCTCAATAGTTGTTAACCCCTGTCCAGTTTCACCACAAGAACCAGTCCACAAGTTCTTGTTGCCGATGCATCGATCCTCGGTAATAGTAATTAACGATACTACCCCGTGAAATCGAATTATGTCGACAAATCGATTCGGAATCATCGGTCAAACGTGTGCCTTGCGCCTTATTACGTACTCGTCACAATTTATCGTGTTTACTTATCGTTTTGACAATGGAAAGTATGAGTTATTACTTGCTACTGTTAGCAGTTGCCCGTGGCTTCGCCTGCGTGAAATTGGTACAGCCGTTTCAGAGTTTAGCCAGAACAAACAGACAGAAAAACAAAAATTTCATAAATATTATTTTTTATTTTTTATATATGTACCGTAAATACTTTCAGTAAAAAGCTGTTATTATGACACTACAAACAGACACTTCATTTTTATTTATATGTATTTAAGTATGTACCTATACGATTGTAGGACTGACATAGTGCAGCCTCGTTACCCTATAAGTGGCGTCTAATAAAATTAAATCAAATAGAAAAGTGAAAAAGCTAATCACAACGACAAAAGTTCTAAGTGATCGATTGTTATAGCACAATAATCACAACGTGTTCCAATCACTTTATAATTTCCTTTTGGGCGATTCGATGCAAAGTCGAAAAAAACTAAATCACGTCGCAACGTACGTGTGGTAGGTCTCGCCTCCATCATAATAAAAGAAGGGAAAGTTTCACTCCTTTTTATTGAGAGTACACAGTTTTTTACACAAATTGGAGTACTGCGCCCACCCTCTGAAACACAATCTCGACCAGTGCAACTTGACCTGCCACGCCTTCTTTCAAGTTATTACTGAAAATGCACAAAGATGATGCACCGCTACAGGTCTTCATAACCTGGCCGCCAAGTAATGATCATCTCGCGTGTGGTCTTCCGCGTAAGAATTTCGAATTCGATTTTACGAATACAATTACAGTACCAATAACAGCAAATTTACATACTAATGATCTAATTTCAATCAGTAATCTCAATTAACTAAGCAAAAAATACGGCAAATGATGTGCCAATTAAAGCGGAATTCAAATTAGGTATGCTGATTATATAATTACGTCAAGATATCGATGTCGATGAAATGGTTGTTATTTTCTACAAAAAATCTCAGAGCGCAGTGCGACGGAATGCGCGTCAACAAGTATTTATCAGAGTCGTCTAGGTCTATCGTAAAACACTACATGTGTACGAGATTGTGACTAAATAAAGAGCGGTTTCACCGTTAATGGCTACTGACATCTTCGGTACATCGGCTATACCTAATGTCAATACTAGTTTTATGACGGAGACACGATTTATCGATAGTCGATAAGATCAATTCTAACATTAATTTCCCTTAATATATTCTGAAACTGTTGATTTCACTTATGTCTACAAGTTTCTACTTAGAATTAGCATAAAACATATAAAGTACGATTTCAAGGGCACAGCAAGATTAACATAAGAACAGGCACATTAACAGAAGCTAGCTGAAGAAAATAGACTTTAAAAACCGTGTTAAATCAACATCAAATTAACACTAACGAAGCATTTCTAAAGGTTCGAGCGTAGTATCGATAGTTTATCGGTGCTAGTGGTGTCACATCACTCGGAATTAGTGCACGCTCGCCGGACGGACAAGATCAGTATGTAAAGCAGGTGCGAGGTTGTACCGTGTAAGGCGTAATGGCTCGAAGACTTTCCAGGAGACTTCCTCTGCTTAAGAGAAAGTCTTTCAACGCCTCTGTTCACTGGTGATTTAATTCGACCGTTCTGGTGCTGGTGATATAATTGTTTTATTTTTATTTTTTTATAATAAGATTACGCAAGTTGAGCTTGATTTTGCACTTATGTGTCGCATGATTCATTTGATTGCTTATAAAAGTTCGTTTTTAATGACTATGAGATCATTTGACAATATTGTGAGTCAAAAGTACGGAAACAAAATTGCAAAACAGGCTTAAATGTTCCATAATAATTAATAGAGCCAACGAGATTTTTACAGAAGCTCGTAGTTAGGTGAAATAGGTACAAAATACTAATCGTTATATTCGCCCACCGAGAGAATGCTTTTTTGACACCTGTCAGTTGTACAATATTTGGAACTAATAAAGTTTAAATTCGTAAAGCACATATTCGTTTGTATGAAAGTGACAGGTGTCAAAAAAGCATTCTCTTAATGGATGGAATATAAATGATCCGTCGTCTACGATAGTTTCAATAGTAGCTATAACATTAAAACCAATTCCAACTATATGACCTACGATTAATAACGAATAAAGACTCCAAAAAGCTACCACATTAAATAATGTGTTACAATAAATTTAATCGCCTACCGATGCCACTTTGTTTCCGTTACGCATGACGCGTTCAACATTAAACACAGATGATTATTCCGTAACATATCTTATTGCTACTAGTTCTTTCTCAGTAGAACAGGAAGGGGGCCGGTTCTCTCTTCGTTATTAATTAAATACATTATCGAAATCGGAGCTCATTGCGGTCGCTTACTTTTGATACCCGTCGTAAGTATTAAGTACTCTTTAGACATTAAAGTTGAAATTAAAGGAAATGACAATTAGATTGATACTATAGCCACAGGGGTTTTGTCAATTAGGGTATCGAATGATTAACGGCTTCCTTAAGGCGACGATAACCAACTTTTAATGATTTTATACTGAAGATCACTTCTAAACGAGTAGTAAGAAAAAATATATGTTAAATTAGAGCATTTTCTTAATAACATAATATATAAATATTTTAGATTATGTTTATATTACATAGTAAAATCAATTTGTAAAGTTATGTCTAACATGGATAAAAAACAACAAAAAAAAATCCATGAAGCGTATTTTTCTGAAACCTTCACCTTTTTAAAGATAATTTAATTATTGATCTCTAGTATACGTGTTTTATTAAAATACCTATTGTTTTATGTATAATTATTTAATAATGCGTCTTATTTGGGACAGCGCTCCTGGATGAGCGAGTCCTATTACTGACTGGACGTACGACGCGTTGCGTGAGCTCAGTACAGAACACGCAAGCTAACCACTCAAGCTCACTGGCATATATCTGCGTCTTAAATATTATTATCTATCTTATTAATTTAATTATTTTACTACGATTTCACAGAGTCACTCTTAAGTTACTACTAACTTTCGTTTCAATTATTACAATTATATTTGTGTAATTGAATAACTACGACTCAATAAATTTGAGGATCCAATAGCAATACATTATGAAGAAGCGATAAATACAATTCCATTCAATATATTTTAATATTATCATCAAATACCGAATGACACATTAAATAACCTAAGCGCGGTAGGACATCGTAAACCTGAAAATCTGAAATCTATAAACGCAAAATGTGAATAAGAAGCTGGTACTTGATAGGTTGTAGATAAAATACCTACATGACGTCCACCGTCTTACAAACATGAATTTATTTGAGCTTCTACAGTTAGCAGCAAATCAATAGCGGCGGGTTGCACCGCTTCCGATGCGCAAGCGCAACCCGCCCCCGCGCCATTGTGCGCGCCTACCGCCATCTATCGGCCTCGCGAGGTTCTTTACGACCGTCCGCCGCGTAATGTTCAGTTAGGGACCCTTTATTACCGCGCTGATGATTTCTAATAGATACCAATTCAGTTAAGAATACCAATATTGAATTTCTTGCTGTCGCTGGTAAAAGTTGTTCTTCGTTTATTCTGTGAAACTACACTCAAATGTTGAAAGTCAGTTGCACTGATTTTTTTATCTAATAAAATCAATAACATATTTATAACGTGTGCAGCAAAAGACAAAAAGTCGCTAAACACTCACTAAAAGAATAAAATCGTTTTTACGTAAAGTAAAAACGCTCCAATTTGAAGCACATAAAACTTCCGAAAAATTAAGCAATGCTCATTCAATTAAGTCTCAGTTGGACGTTGCACAATAAATCGAAGGCAATCTTTACAGGATTACAGAGAATTTCGAAAGCATCCATCACAGAGCCAAGCAAAGAGGCCGGTAACAAAAGTCCTCAAGTTTATTAATTAAATACGTTGCTACTTAAACGCCAAGGCGAACTCAATACCGTTTTTTATGTTCCCTTAATGAAGCCCATAAACGGATCTGTCGTACGCTCCAGAATTTGCATTGATCTTAATGTAATTGCATATAGGAAATTTCTTCGTCAGTGCACCAATTTGGATCCAACTTGTCCCCTTGATTAGTTGATGGTCCATTCAGTGTTTGATTGCATCCATGTAACCCGTCACTTTTGTTTAGACTTTATTTATCTGAACTTTCTATAAGTAATTGCTTACGAGAGCTAGGCTAATTTTAGTAAAGTTACCACCATAATCAATGCTTCAGGTCTTTCTAATAAATAGTTGGCTCAATGAGATATAACTCTCTCCGAATGAGTTCATTGTATGATATCGATATCAATATTTCACGATTATTGTTGCAAAACAGTAGGACTGAACCGAATTAATTCCCAATATTCTAAGCCGCGTAATTCTCTTCGGCACTGGATTATAATGGGCTTAGAGCAATGAAATAAATCGTCGCGTCAACACCAATAACTTGATAGACACGTGGGTAGGATCCTGAGACCGTAATACCAAACGTTCTTGCTCAATACAATGCACACATAAATAAAAATGTTAAAACTGTCAATAATCTTAACAATAAAATGTCAGATATCATTTATTATTCAGACATCACTATCACTACATATTATAAAACAAAGTCCTCCGCCGCGTCTGTATGTTGTTCGCGATAAACTCAAAAACTACTGCACCTATTTTCATGCTGTTTTCACCAATGTATAGCGTGGGTTCTCGAGGAAGGTTTTTGTATATAATTTGTTAAGTTTTTGTATATGTTTTTGTATACAGTAAAGATATTTGTTGGAGGTGTTGCAAAATTAAATGTGGCTGGTATTTTAGTATATTGTGGTTTCTTAGGACTTCCACGTGAACGAAGTTGCGGTCAGAAGCTAGTCAATAATAAATTCAGTGCAAATAAAGGCACATACAGAGAAGATGATATAGCAGCAACAGGAAAATCTTCGATAGACTAGGTTACACGTGCCGCCATAGGGCAAATAAATAATACGACAATTAAAATTTGTAATCATCTTCATAAATATTAAGACAGGAGAAATAAACTATGCAAAATAGCAATCTGGTATAAATAGTAATTCATACTGGAGATGACAAGATTTATTTTGATACGAAGGAAATAGGAATAGCATAATAGAGAAGACAAATTAAATGTTGAAACTCTTACGAGTATCATTGTTTGTTTAACAAGCTGCTCTTGTGTAACATATGCTCATCGATATAGAATGTCGCGTATATATAGCATTAACACTTAACAATCGTCTGGCATATCATCCCGAGGAATCTGCCAGACATTTGAACTGAATGCCAAGGCTCCAGCACGTGGGCTGCCCATTGTAACAGTCTGTCATTGTTAATTTGTATTGGCAATATTGGGCCACCTCTATTATTGTGTCATTATTATAAATGTTGCGATATGAATATGAAAAGGCATTTGGCATCGTATCGTAGGTAAACTTGTTTCAGGACCTTTACTTTTTTGTGGTTCGAAATTAGTCATGTCTCATGTGTGACCAACCTTCCGCCTTTCAATTGTTTTTTTTGTCTTCCTTTGTTTGTCTTCTTGAGGCAACGGATGAAAAATAACCGTTATATTTGAAACGTCAATACAATTGATTATCTATCTAGAACAGGTTGACCTTTTATTGAAAAATTTGATACTTTGTCAAATTCATTGATGTAAAGTTCATTTCCTTTATGATCAAACATAATTATTTCAATTTTAGATATTTTTCGATCTGCTCCAAATGCAATGTTTTCATAACCTTTCATAATAGCAACTTTATAATAGAAAAATATAATTATCTTGTTGACATGACTAATGTTATATCTAAATATTTTAGTGTCAGATTGTATATTGTATTTAAATATTGCAAACATAAGTTCATCATATCGCACATCGGTAACAAGACAGACAAAATACTTAAAAATACGAAGTTTAAGGGTGAAAATATCTTTAGATTTTAATTTCCATAAACATTTTATGATAGAGCATTAAATAGTTTTCTTAAATATATTATTATCTTAAGTTCTCCGATATGCTCACTCAGAAATGTTTTAATGGAAATTTAGGTGATATATAAAAAAAGTGATTTCCCGAAAACTACATTTATTGTATTGTGACACTCTCGTTGCCGATGTGCGATATATCTCATAACTTCAAAGGATTTATACGTAAAGAAACTAACTATCGCGACGGTACAAATGTTAACCTAACACGCTCTATTCAGCTCCAAGCTAAATTCACACCTTACATTAAAGTATACTAAAAGACTCATCATAAAACAGCTGTTAACCCCATCTAGCTCAATGATTAGATACTCCAACAGACTTTTAGACTCAGTTAACTGTAAAATAATCGCCTGAAAACGATGTTGTATTAAAAGCGTAGGTTGCTTAAGTACTAGGGCAGCATGTGGTATGAAGATCTTGACCCACAGCATTATGTCCCGCAAACTAGCGATTATCCCGCGTACTTGCGACCCTCCTTCATTGTAGCGGCTTCTATGCCCGTAATGACTGCCCGAGGCTGGTCTACATCTGTGTATTATCTCGCAGAAGGTCGATTGCCTGTAATGTGTCTGATTAACAGGTGCTGCTGTTATGTAATGCCAGCTTGATGGCTTGACCATTGTGTGTATGTTGAGGTGGAATTTCTTGAGATCGCAAAGATTTTAGCGGGAAATATTGCATAGAGGAGAACGGGACTATGAAATAAATATTATGTGTACAATTTGAGTAAAACCTAGTAATTATAAAAGACTAGCTTTTGCCGGGGGCTCCGCCCGCGTGGAGTTCGGTTATCGCGTAGCCTATGTCCTTCCCCATATCCCAAGCAATATCTCTGCCAAATTTCATGACGATCGATTCAGCGTTTTAGACGTGAACAGACAGTCAGAGTTACTTTCATATTTATAATATTAATATAGTATAAGTATAATTTAGCTATCGAGAAAAAGGTAAAATAACTATTTGAACAGATTTCTGATAGTGATCTCTCAACGATATTTGATTTCCAAATCATTTATTTATAAATCCTTCATCAAATGAAACTCTACATTTAAGTACCGCCGACACTAAAGCACTAAAGAAGTCATCTAAAACTAAATCTGAAATGTAGCAATTTCGTTACATAAACCCTGCAATACTTAACGGTGTGCACGAGGCATATAAATGGACTACATAAGGCAGTGTACACACATAGGTATGATATAAAGCGCATAAACACTGGCCTCGTTGGTCTGCGATGCTCTAATAGGATGCAATTATGAGGATCATAGCTGATAAGCTTGGATAGTGACGTGATTTGAATGATTGTTCAGAAATGAAATCTAAAGCTTCGTTGTGCGAGAAGAGTGCTTTAAATATACTTCTCCAGCTTTAATGGGATGCCTAATCAAAGTGTTTTTCAATATATCAAATTCATTTCTTTAGCCATGTTTTCCTATTTTTACCACAGTTTTTTTTTTTTTTTTTGTTTCAGTATAGTTAACTTCTCAAACGTTACATTAGATACTTTCACGTAAATACTTTTTACCACATCTTCCATCGTAACCACTGAAGCATCAGAAATCATCGCTAGAATTTACTCGAGCATGAAGTATTAAATCCGATGGCATCACTATTATTGAGCCATTTACATACGCGCTCCATATTCAGAGCAATCTAATCCGTATGTAAAGTACCGATACATATACGTACTTGTTACATGACTTTATGAAGACTGGTTTCCCTGTTAGACGGTATCTTTTGAATCTATTGACGAGTTTTCACTGTCGATATCGAGAGCTGCTTCAAAATAAATTGTTGGGTCTGAATAATATTCTGCATTATTCGATGAAGAGTTAAAAGTGGTGTGCGCTTTTTTACGTAAAGCTTCTTTATCGCAAATCTTATTAATGAAAAAACTGATTAATTTAATAAGACCATTAATGGACATACAACATTCCTCCATGGTATTACACATACAAAAACATTATCCCAAAAAAAACCAGTGCAAGCGCCCAACAACTATAATACACGAAAGTCTCCATATTTTAACCTTAAACATGACATTAAAGAGACAACCTGCAAAAACTAGTCATTAATTTTTGACCAGATGTTCGGTAAAAACGTGTAATATCTCAATTTTGACTTGGAGTCGGCGATTTATCACGTGTGAGTACTATGATCATCTGTGCTATGCATAAATCTTACCTTGGCAAGATCTTGAACGCCGCGATATCGGCTCAAACGCAACAAATTACTGTAATCATAGTCGCATGCACACAATTTTAACCATTTCATAACTATAGCAGTGTCATTACAACGCACACATGCATAGACCATTTCTATGGGTGTACTGTCGATGTGTGTTTACAATGTTAGTCTGTGTTGTTGTATAAAATTCAAATATGATAGTTGATATTTTGCATTTCAACCCGATCCAGCCCGTCCCTTGCGGTCCTCCCCCAGCGACGCCCTAAGCCGAGGTGCGTAACCCCGCAGGAAGGTGCCCTTAGCGTGTAGTTGCTTAGTTTTAAGTTTTATGCCCTGGCTGGAGGCCTTAATTTATTCAGGCACCCACAGGAAAGTCCGGTTAAGCAAACGACAACCTCCTAGGTTGATATGCGAGAAGAAATTAACAAAAAAAAAAAATTGCATTTTTATCTTTCTATCATCTATAATTAACACCAACATCGACTTTTTAAAATCACGTTCTTCCTGTACCTAATATTTATTTTAGTTAAACTTGTTGTGAGAATGAGCTAGCAAGTAAACTATTTTCGTTTGTCCCAATTCCGTCGAGTCTAGATTTATATTTTTGGTTCACCCACAATGCTGTTTTTACGCTAATATTAAGCGTAACGAATGCATTTCAGTGCATAACAAATCTAACCAGTAGTTCTGGACAGAATTGGATAACAATGTTGTAGGTAACAGAATGACTAAATAGATAATTTAAGAATACTATTTTGAATACCTGGTTATTTTTTTGCTCCCCAGTATATATTTTTTACTACAAGGTGTAATTTTTTTTTGCAGTTACGTGTAATAACTGAACAAGGAACTCAAGTTTGTTTATTATATGTACAAAGTGGAAGAATTACTACGAACTGTTAGTTTTTTATTAATTTTAATCAATGAGTGGGTTTACGATTGACTAATTTGGAGAACCGGTATGTTACGTATTTCTAATACAGGTCCATTATCGGTTTAACAAAATGTAGTAACAAATAAGAGCATACAACAACGCTGCAAACATTTTATGATGTACAAAAAATCAAAAGCAAATAATGTTGGAAATCGCTGAAGACAGTTTTATTTATATGCAATCAGACATTTGGCAAAAATCCAACATTTGGCAATTAATGAAAGTCTTAAAAAAACTCTTTTCCGTCTCTCTCTTCCAAGCTTTAGTTTCATTATCATCATCATCATTTCAGCCGAAAGACGTCCACTACTGGACATAGGCCTCCCCCAAGCACCGCCACCTCGACCGGTTTTGTGCTTCCCGCATCCAGCGGATTCCTGCGGCTTTCATAAGGTCATCGGTCCACCTTGTGGGAAGCCTTCCAACCCTATGTCTTCCGGTACGCGGTCGCCACTCCAGTACCTTTCGGCCCCAACGGCCATCTGTTCTGCGCGCAATGTGCCCTGCCCATTGCCACTTAAGTTTGGCAATTCTTCGAGCTATGTCGGTTACCTTGGTTCTCCTGCGGATCTCTTCATTTCAGATTCGATCACGTAGGGAAACTCCAAGCATAGCCCTCTCCATTGCCCTTTGGGTGACTTTAGTTTAACGAGCTTTTATTAAAATATCACATACGACATTCTAACAGCAAATTGACACGTGAATCCGTAGGCCATAACCGGTTTAATATCAATGGATAAACACACACGCATATAATGAGTGAACTTGCTAGGGAGGAGACAGCCTTGCCCGACTTCCAGCCGATATACATCACTAGTTATAGATTATGATGATATCACTACACTCGAGGTGATATGATGTGATATTAACATTAACATTGATGTTACCGACTATACAGCAGGCTTACTTGCGCAAAGCAACAAAATTTTGCCGTCGTATTGACTGACGTGAGATATGTGTTAACTTTGATAACGTTCTCGTAGAAGTAAAGAAAGTGCCATATTATTTAGTTTGTCAACAAACGAATCGATAGTCACTTCTCCCGAATCGAAAGTGAATTATGTCAGCTTGCGCATGTGACGAGCAATTGGTGATGTTCTTCAGAAAGGTCAGGTGCGTAGTATTCACAACCGGCTTGCGTGTATGAACGTCGAAGCAAAATGAGTATGTAAGGAGCGTAGCAGGTGCCGTTCTATAGTTTCTGCCTACCCCCATGGAAAGAAGGCGTGAGTTCATGTATGTATGTTTCTTGACCTGTTTGAAGATCTACACATCTCCGAGTTTATCATCTGCACATGCTTTTTACAGCACACAAAACACTGATAACAGCAATTCTAAATAATTTATTTATCCATTATTATTTATACATTATTAGTACAAAATATTGTATGATACTGGTAACAATACAGGAGATCCAAACATTTTCAAATTTTTTACATCTTCAACAACACTAATATTACAACTCTCATTCATAGATTCATATTGTAAGTAGCCATATTTTGGATGAATACAGCTGTAAACTGTGGAAATCGATTTTGGGAGGTCTACGTCTAGCACTGGACTTAAAAGGGCTGAATATGACGATCATATGCCGTGTCTCCAACATACTACACAAAACATTGTTTGGCAACGGTATTTTGTATGCATAGTTCTTATAATTAATTCATTTTAGTTTTAGCGATGACTATTTACAATAAATAATAACATGATAAAATGTTTTGTCCCACTGTCCTGTCATTTTGACAGTGACATTTCTTGACATTACTTTGTTTACATAAATGATCTGAATTAGAGACTTTGGGTATATATATGATATTTTACCTTTAGCTATTTACTTCACGACTACATAATCTGTCGTTAAATTAAGATCAGCTAAAGTTAAGCTCAACTCTATAACTTAATTAAATCTTGACAAGTTAAGTTGCTCTGCAACTTAGTTATCAGTAATTAAAAATAATCAAATGTTTATTTTAAATTAGATCTTCTTCATTTCTGATTTAATATTCAAACTTTATTAATCTCACAAAGTTAGAACATTTTAATCGCATAAAACTTGATACTCATAATCATAGCTTTAGTTATTATTTTAATAGAAAATATTAACTGTGTTAATGAGTTCATTTACCTTATAAGCTGGCTTATAATGATTATAACATAATTGTTCGTTTGAGTCGCTTGATCTGTTGAGCAAAGGAATCGAAATCACCATTCATCTTCGGCTCGCCTCGCACATCGCTTAGTATTCGATAACCATCCGACTCGAAGAACCAAAAAGAACGATAACCATCCGGCTCGAAGGACCAAAAAAATTTCGTAAGTTGATGATTTCAATAATGTTGTTTTAAGTTACTGTGCCAACACTTTAAGTAATTTCTACGTATATAATCCTAAATTATGAAACTGTAGCAAATTATGATAAAATCTAAATCTGTAATTTAATAGGTGTTTGAGCAATCTAGATAATTTGCATGAGCCCAGTGACATCTACTTACTTCACCTGATATATAAAATTATACCAAAACAACTTAGTTATGCCGGTTTAATTAATTCATGCGATTATGATCTCTACCTTTATCGGAATAACATCAAAAATTGTTTATATTTTGACACTTGATCCAATCTGCATTGACATCCTGTCTGATTAAAATAATTCGGTCATTATAAAAAGCGGGACGTGGTTAAGTAACAGTTGACTTTGGTAGTTATAGGGTAGAAAATAAATATACCTTTGGCATCTGAGAAAACTGTTGTTATTCACTTTGGCGTTTTTGTGATACTGTCATCGTTTTGATAAAAGGCCCGAATTGCTCAAAGTTTAATATGGGTAATACCAGAATGTTCATGTACTATTTGTTTTGCGTATTTTTTTTATTTAATGAAAATTATTTCATTGCATACCTACTTGAATACTCCTATTAACATTGTTATTTGAAAATATTGTAAAAGACAATTATTTTTGAAAGAGTAACCGTGGCGTTTCTTGCCGGCTCTTCTCCATAGGAAACGAACAATTAGAACTTTGTCTAACTTCTGACGTTTCATAAAGGCCCATGTAGGTTTTTGTGAAATAAAATATTTTGATTTTTGAGTTTGAAAGATTATTCTGAAGATTGATTTAAGGGTTTAGTCCCATCTGGGTGCCCATGAATTTATTTATCATGCCCACGAAACAATCCTATCTCGGCATACATACATTCATGGATGCCGAGATGGGACTAAACCGATTTAAGATTGGTTCGAAGTACCTAGGTAGGTGCCTCGAAGTACCTAGGTCGCTGCATATGTGATTGAATATCTTGACAACACAAAAGCGATATGATAAACCTACCATTACGTCACCCATACTCACATGTATATATGGTGTGCCAGTAATATAAAGCAGGGTCAGTACAGCACTGAATCCTCAACAACAATGCTAACTACTTTATTAACATAACATAGATGTTATAAGTGGAACATATGGAAGGCCACTATATATATTTACTAGTATCCATATTAATACTACAAATGCGAAAATAGCTCTGTCTATCTGTTACCTTTTCACGCCTTCACGGGTGAATGGATTTATATGAAATTTGGCACAACGATAGCCCATGACCTCGTCATTTTTTATTTTATTTTAACTATGGCATCTCGCATGTCAAACTAGGAGGTTGTCGTCTGCTTAACCGGACTTTCCTGTGAGTGTCTCAATAAATAGAGGCCTCCAGCCAGGGCAAAAAACTTAACAAAACAAAAAACTAAAACTGTACTACAAACCTACTTGCAGAAATAAAATCATTTATCATTTATAAACTAAGCGACTCAGGGCACCCCCTGTGGGGTACTGACCTCGGCTTAGCGCGTCACTGAGGGAGGACAGCAAAGGACAAGCTGCATCGGATTATGATTATTGGAGACGAATTTAAAGCTACCGGTTCGGCGGCGCGGGTGACTCGAGCAAGGGTCGGGGCGGCATGACCTTGTCTAGGACATAGGATATTTGTTATCCCGGTAATACCATCCCCTGAGATAAATTTCCGGCCTCCACGCAGGCGAAGCCGCGGGCAAAAGCTAGTATAGGAAAGTAGTAAAATATAAGTACAGTCATCGATGAACTGTTTTAATTTGTTTTTTAATTTTTTTTTTTCCCCTGTTAATATATAAGAAGTTGAGGTAATTTGAGAAAGAATGTGGTGATCGCCGATCGTTAGTTGATTTAATATGATATAATTTTTAAGTGGACATCAGTACGCACCCTAAATGGATGTGGTTGCGTTGAATCGATAAAAAAGTGGTGCTGTGCAAACGAAATGAATGAGTACAGTTGAGCACGGAACTCTTTGTTCATATCGTCATGTTTTTAGCTGTTTAATAGCATAGCATATGCAGCGTATAATGTTCTCACTGCTGGGACTCTGGCCTTCTCTCTTTGAGAGGGAGTGGGCTGTAATCCACGCAGGCCCAGTGCGGGTTGATCGATGTCGTATGTTCAAATTTTTGATTCTATGACATGCCTGTTCCCTCAAGATGTTTTCCTTCACCGTTTTGAGAGCAGTGGTGATGAACTTACGATCAAATTAAATAACAAAACTAACTCGTAAATTGGGGCCGTTAGCATTGAGCGACCACTGCTCTTAGCTATTTAATATTATTGAAACTTTGTGGAGAGCAGTACGATTAACTATATATTAAATACCAACGTTTACTTGTAGAGCGGAGAGCTAGCCAAACGGCTTCCAACTTTCGAATCGGTACTTACCCTTACACCAGTCAAAATACTTAACTTTCTAGTCTAACAAATGGGTTCGCAGCGAGAGAAATATAATTAAAATCTAATGGTCCAGTCTTACCTTTACGAGTGACACTATCATCTTTACAGCCACATTCTACACTTTGTATATACTAAGTAATATTAATTGAGTTATAAATAACTACCTATTGCCCGCGGCTCCGCCCGCGTGGATGTCGGTTATCGCGTAAAAAAGTAGCCTATATCCTCCTCCATATCCCAGGCTATATCTTTGCCAAATTCCATGACGATCGGTTCAGCGGCTTAGGCGTGAAATCGTAACAGACAGACAAACAGAGTTACTTTCACATTTATAATATTACTATGGATATGGATAATAATAATAATAAATAATTTATTTTTCCAGATCATAAAATACAATTGGTTAGTACGTAATTACAAACAGATCTTAACTAAACACTAGTTTTAGTACATACATTTGGCAAATTTTGGTAATAATTACTAATAATGTCGAAACAATTAATAATAATGTAGGTTTACAATCTGTCAAAGTGAAATTTAATAAGCTAATAACAGATAACACCAATATTTATAGTGTTGCCCGTTAATTGCGTATTTTCTTGCATATAATATAGCGGTTTAATAAAATTAGAACATTATTTTATTTCTTGTTTTATTGGTGAATAAAACAATATTTCAAATGGGCCTTGATATCATTCTCTGTTCATTAATCTAAAGATTTATGGCTGCCTTCGATTCCAATTAAGAGCAAAACAGTTCATCTTTTGCTTTTATTATCATGTTTAGATTTACTATTGTGATTTACCTACAAGTAGTTGCCCTTCCGTGATTAAATTACGATGCTCGAGGCAAAATATTTCCTTAATAAAAGTCGAGTTGCATTTTAATTTTTCTTCCCCCCCCCCCCCCCGACCCTTGCTTGACGTAGCGCCAGCCCGCGCCGTAGCTGAGCCTGTAGCTTTAAATTCCCCTGTTAATAAGTCAAAACCCTGAACTAATCCAGCCACCACCTGTCCCTTGCTGTCCTCCCTCCGACGCTGCCCTAAGCCGAGGTTCCTGAGTAAAAAAAATATATTTTCTTTTGCAAAAAAAGTTGACAAATGCAAATGCAAAAAAAAATGCAAATGGCTATGCAAATGTCATCTTTACGTCAAATCAAAACGAAAACATAAAAAGGTGATAAAAATCTTAATTAAAGAAAAGTGAAACAAATTAAAACAGTTCATCGATGACTGTACTTATATTTTAGACTACGCTATATCATTAAAAAGTGGTAGCTGTCAAACAGGCTGACATTCTTTTTGAAATATCAATCTAAACTAAAGTTTTATAAAATAAAACGACAAAACATCATACTGTATCTCATATAGGGCTGTCAACTGTCTAGATACAATTTATTTATTTAACAGTTTATGTACACACATATGTATAACCAGACAAGAAGAAAGGAACAGAACATATCGCACCATCGGTGAAACAAGGGCACAAATGCACGTTTTGTAATTTTTCACAACGCGCGGGCGGCGACGCAACTGACCAATAAGATTTTGTTGTTCCAATATATTACAAAAAACGCACCAATAAGACAAAGGCACAGTAGCGCTCTAGCGAAATGAGACTGAAGTTAATGAGCGACTTTGCTACACTAGTTAAAGGGATGTTTTTAAAGCACATTGGCATACTTAACTCATTTTCAGACTTTTTGTTAGTTGTGCCCTTGTTCCACCGATGGAATGTACAAAGGTGATGCTTATTTCTAAAGAAATCTCTTCCAGCATACGTGAATCCTGAATCTTCTTCCTTCTTTCTTCTTTTTGATTATGAATGCAACTGTCACTGTTATTCTGATCATCATTATTTCAGCCGAAAGACGTACACTGCTAGACATAGACCTCCCGCAAGTACCACCACTTCGATCGGTGTTGTGCTTCCCGCTTCCAGCGGATTTCTGCGGCCTTAAAGAATAGTACCACCCTATTTCTTCCCATGGGTCTCGTAAAAGGTAACTAAGGGACTTACAAGAGAATGGGCAGCAGCGTTCTCTATGCATTTTTAACACCATACTGCGATCGCCAACCTGCCTGCCAAGTGTGGAGATTATGGCAAAACTCCCAAGGGAATAAAGGGAATCTTGTGACGTACCTTTACTAATGATTTTTTATAAAATTATACTTTTTATGTTGACTATTTACGTGGTCTTATTTATTTTCACCACGTAAACCCTTTCCGTCACTTCTCCCCCCCTCTTCCCCTAAATGTCAAGCACCGTTTTTCTCAGAGAACTTGCCAACTTTCTTGTAGTTAACAGATTTTTACCAGTATTTGTTTATGAATGGTCAATATATTGTTCGCGAAAGCCCTGATCGAAGGCGACATCGGTGCTTAGCTTTCACCAATCAGATGTGTAATTATAGTAGGCGTTAATTTTCTTCCTTTACTAATAAATCGAGCGTTTATTACGAATGGGTGTTATAATCTGTGCACTAGTCTCGAATCGTAACTAGGTGCTCGACAAAGTTGCAATCTTTTGCATGATGGATCTTATACAGGTTGGTTTTCGTTGACATAACTGTGTTAAGTGGGAATACTTGACTTGGATAAAACAGACCAATTAGAATTTTAAAAACACTTTTCAGAAAGTTAAATTGGAATTGAAATATATAATAATCATAAATCATAACTTACGAATATGTCGGAAATACGTTAGTTACTGATTTGACTAATCGGAACGCCAGCGCCGCCTAGCGGCGCTCGACAGAGTCTACAACATAACGCTGGACGGAGTTAATAAGTGCAGTTTGTTGGTGGTCGTCGAGCAGTGAATACGTTTAGAAACTGTCGCGCGTTATGTATAGTTGGAACTGCAATTAACGGTTTTTCTATTGCGCAATAACCAACACTTCCCATAATACACCCACAGTAGTTTAAATATGGGTGATGTTAACGAGAGAGACGTACCTTCTCCGTCAAATGACGGCACGGTTGGCGCAGTGGTTAAGCGATGGGGAAGCGAGTGGTTAAAGACAAGCAACTAAAAAGTTCATATTTTGCACTGCATCTAAAAAATATGAATTTTTTATTTAAAAAAAACTATATCCACCAAATTTGCACAACTTCTTACCACCGCCAAATTTTAATTTCCAAGTTAATATATGTATAATAATTTAAAAGCGAACAGTCTTAAAATAATAATAATAATATGAACAAGTACATACGTAAAAAAGGGGGAAGAATCTAAAATACCGTCAAATTGATTATGAAACAATTAATAATTCCCAACAAAATAATGTACATACATTTTTATGTGTACATAGCGTTCAGGTTGAGGAGTTGAGTAACGTAGTCATTATTTTAATTTACATACATTGCCAAGTTAGTATGTTTACCGTCCGGTATTTGATGTTCTATAATTATATCTGTGGAATTGACCGTGTATAAATTGTATTGGTTTTGGCTTGGCTATTTACAAGACTGTTGCGCTTGTGTTATTTGAGGTCACCTGTTACAAGATCTTTAGAAAAATATTCATTGGCATCTTTTTAGGGTTCGAGTTCTGGGATTTCCGTAATTACTGAGCCTAAAATTTTGAGAAAAAAATACAGAAAATTGTTCTTTACTTAAAGATTTCAACAAAAAAAAACCTATAAGTCTATGGTCTTAAAATAACATGGTAAATCTCTCAATATTTTGCGTACAAACTTACATTTGCAATTGGAATGTATAGGAGAACTTGTTTTTCAACTACAAAGTTAAGTTTGTTCTTGGGATAAAGTCATCCCAACTACGAAACCCTTCATTGTGTATAGTCTTTTTGTTTTAGGATAGGAAATCATCAAATGACCCCTCCCGCTCTGGGTGGAGCGGAAGGAAAAAACAACACAACCAGTCTAGAATTCAGCCCTGCTTATTTCACTAATTCCTCAAGAGAATCCCCCTCAGTGGGGAAAACTGAACCCTAATGTAAAAAAATCACTTTCAGGGGGTCTTGGAATAAGTTTTTTTTTTTTTTTTTTTTTTTCAATTCTAGTTTTCCCCCCTAAGCGGGATTATCAGGGGCGAATTCTAGACTGTTTTTTATAGATTCCACTTTTCCTCCTAAGGGGGATTTTTAGGGGGGATTTGTGGAATAAGCCGACACAATGCTTAAGTTGAAATAAATATTTTTGTATTTTGTACATACAACAAATCCCTAGTTCCAAAGTTCCTCGCTATGGAAATATCAGCCGGTCTCGACCGATATTTACTAAGAGGAAGACTAATAAAGTGCAACGGGCCCCTCTAGTGGTATTGTAACTGTGATAAAGGCGTGACCACCTACGAACTAGGAATGCGTTGGCGCAATGACGTTTACAGAGGACGATTTAACTTAACGATCTTTTGTAAAACGTTTGTGGACATTTTGTCGTATGTTATTATTTTAGAGATCGGATATTCGGATGCATATTTACCTAAAGTTAATTTTTAGCTGTAAAAGTATGGAAGCGACTTCTTAAAATATTTTTATAGTAAAAAACAAAAAACCCGTGTTGCCAGGAACAACGGGAATGCATAACTAGTCGAGTGTGTAGTAGGTATGTAAGCGACTTCTAAAATTACTCAAAAAAAAACTCGTTATTCTTAGATTGCATAACTATTCTGATGCATATTTATTTAGAATTGGGATTTTTACCAACATTTGAAAGTAAGTAAATATACCAGAAACATATATTAGAAAGCTAAACTTGTAGATCCCAGAACAGCGGGATTTTTTCGATACAAAAGCACATTCTATATTAACCAACATCTCAACTTTAGGTGAATATGCATCCGAATATCCAATCTCTAATTATTATACATGGGACCTACGAGTACATGGTTATTGTCATCTTATTTTACTGTAGTTGAGCACTTAATACGAGCAGTAATTTTTCAAAAACTGTAATAACCGATTTCATTTTATTTTAAAACTAGCATCTACCCGCGACTTCGTCGGCGTGAAATTTCTTGCTCCCCCGTCCCACCTCGTCGTATCACATGGTCCGCCCGCGCTTGTCACATTAATGCAATTTTCTTAAGGGGCCGTGCACGAAATCGACTGATTTTGATCAATTTTGTTCATTGTTTGTGAGAAAGGGAAAAATAATTTAAACAAAATTATTTGAGATTTGAAAAGTCTTGTTCTTTGTTTTGCATGTGGCTGAAAGGGATTTTTCAAATAAACTAAGTATTCACGGTAAATCACTAATATTTGCAACAAGTTTTCCGAAAAATACCGCGAGACTGACATTTGATCATCATTCTACAAGAAACTGCTTTTGATTTTGAACATTAAAAAATATCATCAACATCATTATATGGTCTACTTGCATGTGGCGGAACCACTTTTTTCAACTTCCATACAAAATATAGCAGAAAAATAATATTGAAAAAACCTTTTTTTTTGTTTTAAACCTCGTCAGTAATATATTTTTTCCTATTATTTAGCAAATCATATCAAGAAATTTAAAAATCACAAATTAGTCTACAGCTATCCTTGAAATATAATAAAAAAATATTTAATGATTATACAATATCTTCATTGAGTAAATCAATGGCGAAATAAACTATATTTTGGAGAGCACAAAAATGGTGAAACTACTAAAAGCTGCTGTGACTGACACGAATGGTTTAGCACCATGAAAACTGTACTTTTATAGTTACACAGACTTAATGCTTCGATTATTTTAATTTTTTCTCACAATTAGATAAGAAATTGTCAAAAAAGAGTTTTTTTCGTGCACGGACCCTTAAGGAACTATAATGTTTTAAAAAATAAATTATAACCTATGTTACTTCCTGATAATTTAGCTTTCTATTGGTGAAAAAATGGTGAATATCTGTCCAATAGTTTCGGAGCTTATTCGGTACAAACAAAAAAAAACTTTACTCTTTATAATATTAGCATAGATTGAAAAGAGTATGCTTAGATGGTTTCGTCATAATCGTAGAACAGTGACGGATCTGACATTTATGTTAAACTCTGCCGCGCGTGCAATAACAGCAGTAAGTATAATTTTTGTCCAAATTTAGTTGAGCATTGATTCGGAATCAGCTCATTGCGCTGATTTCGAATCTATGTTTGACTCAATTTGGCCTTATATTGCCAATTTGACCTTATAAATGTCATATCCGTCACTGTTCTACGATTATGACGCTTTGATCATATTCAGAGGATGAATGAAAGGCGACTCACAAAAGGTATTTACAAGGCAGATGTGAGTGGAAACGCCGGGAGGGGATGCCCTAGGAGGACATTATAGTGACCTAATTGGTGATGTTCTTCAGAAAGGTCAGGTGCGTAGCACTCGCAACCTGCGTGCGTGTATGACCAGATGTATGAATGTAAACGAAGCAAAAGGAGTATGAAAGGAGCGTAGCAGATGGCGTTCTATAGTTTCCCATGGGAAGAAGGCGTGAGTTTATGTATGTAGGTATGTATTTTCTATGTATACCTATTTTCTTATAAATTTAATATAGCAAAGGAAAGACTGTCTTTAATCAAAGAGTATCTATAAAAAAGTTGTTATTATTTTTATGTTGATTTATCATTCAAGAAACAGCTTCCACCAGTTACATTATTTATATTGCGTAAGAAGATTATATACAAGATGGAGACAATACGATAGTAAATTAAACTGTGTATATCTCATGTCGTTTCTAGTCTGCATACGAAAATTCAATCAAATATATCCAATAGTTTAGTCATTATAGCTAGTCAAAGATTGGCAAAACACATAGTCCATCACTAGTATTTAGTTTGTTTGAAAAAAAAACACTATTTATAATTTCGAGCGATGTTAAGATTTATTTTTTATACATTAGTATTGCCAGTGTATACATTTATTGTGGTATTGTCGTCTCCACATTGTATATGTCTTAAGAGCGTTCATCCCGCGCGTTGTTTTTCGTGGTTATTTTATTAAATTTAAATCAAAGTACAATTTTGTTTTCATCCAAGCACTAGATCGTTGTATTTTATTATTATTTGTAATATTTACTTTAAAGTACCTAAATACAAATATTTGGTCGTAATACTGCAAATAGAAAATAATTGACCATTTGTTCATTTTTATGAGTAAATACCAAAATAACTGTAAAAAAAATAGCATACATATTTATAAATACCAAAGGCTTGGCTGAAAAATTGTACTTTGATTTAAATTTAATAAAATAATCACAAAAAACCTCTATAATGCGACGTTGCCGCGGGATGAATGCTTTTAAGCCATAAAGTGTAAAATATCCGACACTAAAAAATAAGCAGAAAATCTATTATGAAACTAGGTACTTAAAATTGATGCCACACGAACGCGAAATTTGATATTTCTTACTCAGTCGATCGGTCGTATACTTCAGTCGTTTCATGTAAATCTAACGTAGGATTTCACCAGTCAACATTATTATGGCACTGGTATGCGGTGTACCTAGGATATCGGTTTTCGTACAACTTGTCGTTAGTAAATTAGGATCGTTCGGCTTGCGATTAAGTCGAACATCGACTTTAGAAATACTGCTAAGTTCTATTTTGAAGTTGAGGCGCGTATAACAGCCACACCGGTCGATCGATCAGGTTAACCTACGATTGCCGCAGTTGGTCTGGGATGGGTGACCATCTTTACATACCAAGACCCCTGCGTGCCTCGGAAAGCACGTGAAGCCGTTGATAGTTATAGGAGGTATGAGGAACAGGGTGTAAAGTTCACTCATCCTCTATTGAAAAGAAAGGATGTTCCGACCAGACGGGTGTTGTGTTTGGTCGGCAACTGCCCGACTGTTGATATCGGGATGTTGTATATATGCTAGGAGCGCGGTAAACTCTGATTGCGCGATGCAGGATTTGTGACGTCTTTGATGCGTAGTTCGCATATGTGGCGTTGTAGATTCCGCCACAATCCCGGCTGTCATACGTGGATCTTTGACAGTCGTTATGTGTCGTCAGAAGCCCGAAACAATAGTCTGACAACCAGTCTTACCAAGGGGTATCGTGTTACCCAGTAGCTGGGTTGTGGAGGTCAGATAGGCTAGGCAAACAATGAGGCGTTTAAAAATTTGGAGCACGAAAAAAGTTTTGATAGGTACCTGTCAGTTTTGTTGCTGGCATTGTATAATAATAATATATATATTTTTTAATTTTTTATTACAAGGTATAAAAATTAGTAGGTTTTGCTTTAATGTAAATTATATTCTTTTAATATTTTTATTATTATTATTATTATTTCCTCTTAAATAGAGCACCTGCCATCTTATCTCTTCAGTAGGTACCCTTGGTTGACTGGTAGAGAATGCCTATGGCATTAAGTCCGCCTTTGTACCTTATTGTGTGTGAAAAGTTTAAATAAATAAATAAATATATTCCTAAGACTTACGTGCCTGAACTAGGTTATCCTGTGTTTCAGGCTAAAAGTACTAAGATAGTCCTATAAAATTAATAAATAATCTAAAAGTTGTCAATAGACAAATAAATTATAATTATGTTCAGTAGCTTAACTCTTAGTTTCTAAATTTGATAAATACTTATCGTAGGTGAGTATACATATTTACTTTAACACAGTAAATAAATTCTCTGTATCTTCGTAAGTCATACTCTGGAGAGCCTCCTTGAGAATTCTCTTACAATTTGTGTAGTTCAGGGAGTAAATGTTTGCTTTCGAATTCGAATTTCGAATAATATTAGAGAAAAATGTTTTGTTTTTTATTTCATGTGATGGCTAAGCTTTTATTTTTTTTCTAACACTGAGTGCCATCAACTGTTCTTTTACATTATTTAAATAAGGCTTTATTCGTGTTGTGATTCTTTGAATTTTAATTATAGGTTACCTATAATACATGTATATTATTTCAGGTTTAGCTTTATTTAGCTATCAAACAAATTAAGACATTATTTTGACACAGTAGCTTTTATTAAAGAATTTTTAATATTAATCCAACTTCGTTAGTGCGCTTTTAAAATATAATGAAGCAATAAAAATGAATATTCAATGTATTCTATTCCAGTTTTACTTACTTAAATTGAATTTAATGGCCATAAAAAAGTTGATAAGTGCAATTTTAACGGGTTCGATTTATTTGCTACCGTATTCAATTACATTCAATTGAACATTAAAATAGCAAGAATCTTAATTTTGTATTGATTATGTACCTGTTTTAATTGCAGACGAATTTACTGTTCCACTTATTAAATATCGACGTAATATATTTTGTTTAAATGGCTCTTAGTATAATTTGCAAGGAACTGCATTTACATAGTTTAAGTGACACGAAATAATCATTTTATCCTTGTCATAAACGTAAATATCTGTCGTAAAAGTCAAAGAAGAGTTAGAGGTATTCGGGCGGGAGTAATAGTTTATACTAGAGGTGCGCTTCTCTATGGTCCTGCAGAGTGCAATCAAACCTCGATACATCATTTTAATACTGGACATGTCACCGCAAATTCGAAATTCGAATGCAAATGAAATGCAGGCTGGATACAAAGTACGATGTAATGGCGGCCGATAAATTATAAGACAGGCGAGTTTTGTTATCGGCGCGCGTCCCTCTATAGAATTTCGTCGAGATTATACGCTGAATACGTAATGTAAATACATTATTCTAGGTGGTTTGCAAAATTTTGTACTGAGGAACTTAAGTTAGTAGATAGTAGTGCAACTATTCTGACATAGCATTATAATTGCGATTTACTGAAGCTTCCCAAAGACACATAAAATTTATTCAACACCATCAAAGCAAACACCGACCTTTCAGGCGGATTGTTTGCAATTATTACTTTAAAAGATACCTACTCTTCAGAATTAAATTAAAATCATTAACCAAAACACATTTTAATCAATAAATTAATTACTTTTTAACAAGATAAATTCAACTACATCCAATTCGCTTCACAACTTCTGATTCAATCACCGACAACATCGAGCATCATTGTGAAATGCAACTAGTTTTCTCGGCGTGAAACTAAATGTTGCAATTCGGCGCGTGCGCATACATTTAACGAGACGTGTTTAATTACCAAGCTTCGGCTACCGATGCATACCAATTACACCACGAACTTTAATAATTTCAACCATAAAATATTAATACAGCTTTTAGAACCATCGCGGTGATATTTTCTTGCGGATTAAGCGGAATAGACATGGTTATATTTCGTTCGACGATGGAAATTCTTGGAAGTTAATTATTACGTAGCGAGTTTTAGTTTACAAATTCACAGTTGGCTTGTGGCGGCCATCTACAACGCCATATGCGAAATATGCATCAAAGACCTGACATCACAAATATCCGGCATCGCGCAATCAGAGTTTACCGCGCGAATGGTATATATACCTAAAACACCCCAACATCAACCGTTGGGAGGTTTGATCCAGCCTGTCCCTTGCTGTCCTTCCCCCGACGCTGCCCTAAGCCGAAGTTCGTACCCCACAAGGGGTGCCCTTAGCGTGCAGTCATTTAGTTTATAAGTTTTATGCCCTAGCTGGAGACTTTAAGTTTCACTTAAGGCTACCACAAGAAAGTCCGATTAAGGAGTCACGACCTCTCAAGGTCAACTCCGAGATGCCATAGTTAAAAAAACCGGTCAAGTGCGAGTCAGACTCGCGCACGAAGGGTTCCGTACCATTAAAAAACTACTTACTAGATCTCGTTCAAACCAATTTTCGATGGAAGTTTACATGGTAATGTACATCATATTTTTTTTAAGTGTCTCTCGCGCCAACTATTCAGTTTAGAAAAAAATTATATTAGAAACCTCAATATCATTTTTGAAGATCTATCCATAGATACCCCACACGTATGGGTTTGATGATTTTTTTTTTAGTTTTTTTTTTTTTGTTTCAGTTCTAAGTATGGGGAACCCCCAAAATTTATTGTTTTTTTCTCTATTTTTGTGTACAAATCTTAATGCGGTTCACAGAATACATCTACTTACCAAGTTTCAACAGTTAGTTTCTTATAGTTTCGGAAAAAAGTGGCTGTAACATACGGACGGACAGACAGACATGACGAATCCATAAGGATCCATTTGGCTACGGATCCCTAAAAAAAACAACTCATGGGCAATGGACGGGTGTTGTGCCCACCAGACACAACACCCGTCTGGTCGGAGGATCCTCCCTTTTCTATAGAGTTCCTCATACCTCTATACGCTCATTTCAAATTATTGATGTGAAAGATTGTCTCAGAAAAAGATCATTTTAATGCACCCTGGGCCACTGTATCAATCATATGCTAGATGGCTTGTCTTTCACCTAAGCACAAGTTATTCACAAACCTAAATCTATATTGTTTAACGCGTGAGGAAACCTGGACTTTTATTTAATACTAGCTGACCCGACAAACGTCCTGTCCAAATTTCAATAATTCATACAAAATTGCTATAGACAATGCACATGCAGGTTTCCCGGATTTTTTAATATTCCCGACGACGGAGTATTAAAATTTTTCTTTCCGTAAGAACCTGATTCGGAGTATTACGAACATTTTAAAAGATAAAATAAGCAAATCGGTCGAGCCGTTCTCAAGTGAAGCGCAACGAACAGCGTTTCATTATTATCCATACTAATATTATAAATGTGAAAGTAACTCTGTCTGTCTGTATGTTACGTTTTCACGCCTAAACCGCTAAATCGATAGTCATGAAATTTGGCAAAGATATAGCCTGGGATATGGAGGACATAACACATTTTTTTTTTTAATATCTTATTATTGTTGGTTACAATTTATAAAGTAAAAAAAAAAATATTTTGACATTTCATTTTACAATTTTTACATTTTTACAATTTTAATTATTATTTTTAATGGACAGAGAATTGAAATTTTATTAATCACAGTTTAAATTTTGGGTTTTTATTTGTTTTAAATAGTATTATTATAATTTATAATTTTAATTTTAATGTACGTGTGTGTCTATGGACTGTGAATGTCTGAAATAAATAAATTATTATTATTATTTATAGGTTATTTTTTTACGCGATATCCGACATCCACGCGGGCGGAGCCGCGGACAAAAGCTAGTATTATATATACCTACATAATACTCCATTTTAATTACGATTTGACATTTAAATAAACCTTTTTACAGTCCGTTCAACCGATTTTGACTTCCTTCTTTTTTTAATTTGAGTTTTCGATACAGGAAAAGTGCTAAACAAGATATACTTATCTTTTTATAATCATATCACACAGAGTATTATTCACTATGTTTTATAGTTGTAATTTTTTTTATTACTCCGAGGATAGGTACATCGCAAGTTGTTTTAGTGGCCAAAATATTTCGCAACTTTTAGTTAATAGTAGAGATCGGATATTCGGATGCATATTCACCTAAAGTTGAGATGTTGGGTAATATGGAATGCGCTTTTGTATCGAAAAAATCCCGCGGTTCTGGGATCTACAAGTTTAGGTTTCTGTTATATGTTTCTGATATATTTACTTACTTTCAAATGTTGGTAAAAATCCCAATTTTAAATAAATATGCATCAGATTAGTTATGCAAGCCAAGAATACAGGGTTTTTATATTTTTTATTTTTAATAAATATTTATTTAGAAGTCACATACTACACACTCGACTAGTTATGCATTCCCGTTATTTCTGGCGACACGGGATTTTTTTTACAATAAAATATTTTAGGAAGCCGCTTCCATACTTTCATAGCTCAAAATTAACTTTAGGTAAATATGCATCCGAATATCCGATCGCTAGTTATTAGTTATGCAAAACCGTGTTTGAGTGACGCATACAAATATCTTAAACAAGGCTTAGACGCTTACTTGACATCTGTAGCTTTACTCAACTTGTAACTTACATTTTCATGAAGTCGATCTTAAATTATTCTGATAAATAAGCCCTAAAAAATGAATACCGAGGAGCTCATGTCGACACAAAATATATGACTCAATTCCTTAATAATTACTCTGATAAAATACTCATTAAGTTAACTAGAAATGATATTGAAATTTGGAGCGCACCTTAACGGTCCAGTCATCAGGATGTCACGAAAAAGGTCCTCATCGTTATCTACTGATACTTCGCAGAATCGGCGTCAATATATTTAATTGCGGACGCCGCTCACATAACTAATCACCGCTAAATAAGTTGTATGTAGGTAAGGTGCAGGACAGAAAAAAAGTCCCGATTTCCGGCGGTTCCCACGGCGCGCGTCGCACTGACGCCCCGGTTCCCACATGCAATCGTAACTTTTATAAACAACATTATCGTCATAAGTGCGCATGCGTGGCAAATCAATCCGCCATTGGCCAGAATCGACCGCGAGGTGTATTAAATGCCCACTCTAAAACACGTTGCATTCCGTTGTGATTGGTCCATAAACGCAATTCGATAATAGATTAGATAATTATTTCGCGTGGCAACTCGAACATCGGCGGGTGCGTTGAATACTTAATTTTCGAATTGTGAGTCCATTTACGCAGTTTATTGGTTTGCGATTGAAACAATGCGATAGATACAGTGTACGAGGTCTGCGTCAGTGTGCCCACGAATAGGTACATTATCATGTCACGCACAGGTCAAGACATGGCCTTTGTCAATAAACTACAACTATCATTGAATATGCTAAAGAAAGACACCTATATTTACGACTGCGTTCCATCACGATCTTATTAAATATCATATCGACGACCGCGTCTAGTTAAGAGACATTAATGCTAAGTAAATTCTCACAGGCAACAAACTAGTTGTCATCTAAAAGATAATATTCAATGAAGAAGCTTTAAATCGCATGACCTAATATAGTGTAAGTAATGTTCGCTTATCAGGAGGATTTAGTACTAGCAGCTTTGGTTTTGCAACGATCAACCGTATAATACGAGACATGATACGTCCGCGGACATAATCGATCTATCTGAGCGTTTAGTACTGATTCTAAGTTCATACATCGCCCAGCAATTTCATATCTCGCCATAAGGCGATCGGCGCGACGCGTTTCCTAAAATAGTGATGTGAAATAAATCACAGATCGTGGTTGTCGATACGATACGTCAAAAAAAGCGGGCTGTGCGTGTGAATCTGCTGCGACCGCGATCGTATGAGAATATCATACGGAATGTCGACCATTGACTACATGACTTATGTGATATCCACTACAAATTTTAGTAAATATGTTGCCAATGCACCCATTAACAATATTTTTATCTGCAGTATCAGTAATGAACAAGTCCTTATCTTTATTTAGGTAGCTCAAGTTGAGTTAAAAAATCTTGACTTTATGCTCATGTTTGTGCAGCGAGACTTACAAGCGCAGGTTTACTGATTATTTATTAACAAATTGCTTACTTCATCTATTGCAGTCACACGAATATTTTTCCCTCTTTTTTGCAAGACGATAGTCTGCGATTTATCACTTATTTCATCGCAGCATTGCGAAGGACCGGCTTCGTGACTACGCAGTGTTGCGACCTATGGAAGCCGTCAACTTTTTTATTAATCATTCTATCGATACGCGGTAGCAATAGCTGTGGTGCAATCTCCGCTCTAGACCTATTGTTGTTCGACTCACGCTTTTTTCGACAATATTCTCTTGAAATATTCTTTGGATTGTTGTTATGAAATTAAGTATTTTGTTCGCGTATTGCCTCGTCAATCATAATCGAAAATGAAAGAATAAAATGTTAGAAAAAAGTGTCATTATTTTCAGACATATTGGTGGGTTTAGTCAAGCGTTTAAAAATAAAACGAGCCTTTAAAAAAAAAACGCGTGTTACATAAAGTGCACTTTCAAATATATCAGTCATGCGATCATATTGTTCGTGTGATACGAGTAGGTAAACTTAACGAGGCGTCACGAACGAGCGCAGCATCGTATGTTACGGGCAAGCGACCATGCGAGACTACTGCCATTGGCTGCTACTGATTAAACACTATTATACGTACCTATGTACCCACCATGTACACTCATACATACTAAATTAATCGACGTGATTGATCGAACTGCGCGCCTCGTATCACGCCTCATTATGCGCAATAAATTATAATAATTTATCGATGAAATATTAACATTAATATGTTTAGCTAATAAGTTGGTTTAATATATAAATTATTCAATATTTAAGTGCGTAGAGTTTGGTAATTTTATGTTATTTTATAATGTCAATTGTAAACGGAATTGGAAGTAAAGAGGTATAAATAGAGTAACACGAACTCAATATCTCATTCTCCATTCACACCTCACCTCTAACATGATACCTACATTACATGGACTGTATAAAGCAATTTATCGCTACTATGGTTTATCGTAGACGTTCGGAATTCCAAATACACAGAGCATAGTAAAACGAATCGCGGTAATTTATTACGATTTTGCATAAGAAACGAGGTGGGATGAACTACGAAACGCATGGAATAACACAAAGTCACAAAAGTGGTCAGTCGGTGTGCGCTCGAGTCGACGGAACGAATAAGCGATTCAAATGCTAATATATCACAGCGTCGGCGCGGCATGATGTTTCTCATTGGCCAAGCTATTTACATTAACATACATAACGATGCTGGCCCCGCCCACAGCGCGCGTCACGCCGCGGTCGAACATCGTTAATTACTGATAATTAGTGGGTCGTGACTGAGCGGAGATGCGCGCGCTAAAGTGCTATGAACGCTACTTACGAAACGTGCAACTGTGCTTAAACGGACCACTAACATCGACAGCACGAGTTACCGCTTCCGAAGTTCCGAACCGTGTGTTAAAAAGCTTTCGCGAAACTTCACGCTTTGAATTTGTAATTACGAGTTTAATGGCGCCGATTCCCTTGTTCACAAACTAAACTAAATTTAAGGCGAGGTTCTTCAAGTTAACCTAGTTAACCTCTAGGAAATGTAATTTTAATGTCATTTTATTTAGAAACGGTAATGATTAAACACGTGAAAAAATTATATGTTGCTTTTGAGACCTTTCTGTAAGTACATCGGGTGCTCGTTACATAATTGGATAAAGTTCGCTCGATAGAAAAAAAAATCCAAACATACACTTATTTTGTAGATTAAAATCATTTTATTTCAATATTATACCACATTATGTATTGAAAATCACATCAAAATAAATGTATATGATGATGTAATGTCCGTCGATAATTTTTAACCCAAAATTAACGAAAGTCACGGCACAATTTACTCGCGCCCAGCTGCCACCTCTAGAACAAAAATGCACGCTCGAAGAACTTCGCCTTAAGTGCAGTGCATCTCTTTCTTTCTATTTAATACGTAATTTTAGTAGGCAAGTTTTTAATCACGTCTACACTTGTATGGGGTAGTGACAGGCACTGATTAATTTGACAGGACTAAACTAAAATTTATCTTCTGTCCTCTTCTTAATGAAATAGAAAGAAAAAGATGAACTGAACTTAAATTTAATTTAGTTTGTGAACAAGGGAATCGGCACCATTAGCTCTCTTTTGTTAGACTTTTGACACTAAGGCGCGTATTACAGAAAGTCTCTCAATACTCAAGCATTACTTAAAACTAGATTCAAGCCATTCGATTGGTTGAAACTAGTTTTAAGTAATGCTTGAGTATTGAGTGACATTCTGTAATACGGGACTTAGACCCGTATTACAGAACGTCACTTAATACACAAACACTACTTAAAACTAGATTCAAGGCATTTGATTGGTTGAAACTAGTGTTAAGTAATGCTTGAGTCTTGAGTGACGTTCTGTAATACGGGGCTAAATCTTATGTTACCCGATATTGAATTAAATCCCTAACTATAAACGAAATGGAACACATAAAAGCTTCTCCTAAACTTATAGTAACTTCTTTATTTAACAGCGTGCTCTGTACGCCAATATTTGCATTGCCACATCCTTTTGTACCGAAAGCCTGAAAGCTACACTTGATATCAGCAAGCCGTTAACTATTTATCTCGGTAAAATTCCAGACTCATATAGTTCTCACCCAATCGATTAATATTAAACGTCAACATAACACAATTATTCACCTAATCCCTGCATAAAAGGGGCACGTCTGCGCCTGCGCCACAAATCATAAGTATGGAACCGAGGGCTCACGACCGCGCCATATATGGTCACCCTGACGTCTATGCCCGACCCTTGTTCAAAGGATTTATGTCGGCTCCTTTTGGTGCAAATTAGCCCGTGTCGGCTACAGGCGTGAGCGAACAAATTTGTAGCAGCACTATTAGGATGTTTTGCTTTTACTTTTTATGTTAATGGCCAGATATTATTGTATTAGGTTAACCCTGCCGCGAAGGAATGCACAGTTCAAGCCGGAACCATACTCCGTCTTTAGCATAGTAGATAAGTTAACATTGTTTTGCCGACACGATCTATAATAGTATGCAGTAAGTTAGCCAGATAGTCGAGTATCTCTATGTATCCGTCCACTCTATCAGTGTCAATATGATCTACTTATTTGCTTTCATGGTTGACCAACCGAAAACTACAACGCACATCGCCAACTATAAGCAAAGAGTACCGAAAACCAAGCGGCATTGAGACAAAAACGATTATAGATCACGGTGCAGAGTAATGACAACATAATGTGGTTTAACATGTAAATGTATCGACGCCGGCGCACGCCAACAATGCGCGTGACGTACGTGGGTGATGGCGCGCGCCGATCTATCTTCAATGAAGTTGTCCAATTTATTGTTGCACGATTATCGGCGGATAATATTTTTGTTATAATACTACGTGGGTAGAAGCATGCTGAAATAGCGAAAGGAAAACACTTTAATACAGTTCTACTCGTATCTTTCATGTCAATTCGTGCCTGTGATATCAATTTTACACGAGTAAGAGTCATTGTTCAGGATACACAAGATTGGGCAAAAACTAGATAGACATATCTGGGGCAAGGTTCGGTAATAAGCATAAAGTATTTCACTCATCACTGACTTGCTACATGCTCAAAACTTTTGGACATGTCGAGCAGCTTGTTACGTGGATGTCAATTCTGATTCTAGCCAGTCGATCGCATTCGCAACTCTTCCATAAGCAACTGGTTCGAACGCAATATATTGGCTTTATAAAGGCGTATTAATAATTAACAAAAAACTTGGTGGTTTCGGTAGCAAGTGCTCTAGTTACCGATGTCGCAAGTAAGTGGGCGTGAGTCGAAGGCGAGCGTAGGAGCCGACATCGATCAGCCGGCCACCCCCGCCGCACCGCGCGCGTCGTTTCGCAATGTTTATACAAGTTTTAGCATACCGGTGCTCGGAGGATATTGCTGATAGGGGCAAAGTTGATCAATAAAATGTGATCAGTTGTTGTGTGCGGATTGCCTCATCATGACGTTATTGTGACGTAGAATCACAGATCCGGGACGGGTCTATTAATAGGCAGGTTTAGTTCTAGTACAGAAAGGATTGACATAGATGAAGGCTAACATGTGTTTCATTGTGTTGTTCCAGGTCGGTGGCGCACGAGCCCGATGAGCGCGTGCGCGGCGGCCGCCATGCGCGAGAAGCACGCGGCGCCGCGCCGCCTGGCGTCCCCACCCGCCTCCCCTCCCGGCCGCATGCCCAGCCCGCTCAGCAGCCCGCGCGCCGACGAGCCCCTGGACCTGCGCGTCACACACAAGCGCCCGCCACGCCTGGAGGACGAGAACTGCAACCTCATCACACAGTCACCACCCGCTCACCCCACTCACCCCACGCATCCAGCTCACCCCGCTCACCCAGCGCTTCTGCAATTCTGTCGACGACTGCCGCTGGCTCTGCCGGCATCCTTCGGCCGCTATCCTTTCCTTCCCGCGGCGGCCGCCACCCTGCTCGCCCCCGGAGCCCCGCGAGCACCACCAGTGCCTCAAAATCCCGGAGCGCCTCGGGCACGAGACCGATATACATGCTCCTACTGCGGGAAAGCATTTCCTCGCAGTGCCAACCTAACTCGACATTTAAGAACGCATACGGGAGAGCAACCTTACCGCTGTAAATACTGCGAGCGCTCCTTCTCGATATCGTCCAACTTGCAACGGCATGTGAGGAACATTCATAACAAAGAGAGACCGTTCCGGTGTCGTCACTGCGACCGCTGCTTTGGCCAACAAACGAATCTCGATAGGCATCTGAAGAAGCACGAGGCGGAGAACGGGGACGACAGTCGCCGGCGGTCTCCGGACGAGACGTACTTCGAGGAGATCAGATCGTTCATGGGCCGCGTGGCGCCAGGCCGGCGCGCCGCCGCCGCCAGCCCCGCCGACCACACCTGATAGTGACACGTGCTGACCACTTTCACACTTACAATAATCTGGTCGATGAATCCAAATGACTCTTGTGTACGTATAGAACCTTTACTGAGTGTGAATATTTTGATCAAACTGTTAATGAATAAGCGCCAACTTTAGTTCTGCATCAGTTTAATAAACGATGACAATATGAAATTGCAAGGCAATAATAACATTGAAAATGTTTCAAAACGTCAAGCCACAAGCACCAGGTAATTGTAAACCTAAGGAAACACTACATACAATGTAATCATAATGATCACGCATCATCAATTTTGTAAATACCCATTATTGTTACCGCGTTAGCACATTGAATTGGCGCAAACGAGTGAAAGTAAGCGTACTTGCCACCAAGTCGGCTATTAGGATATGTATTATAAATAAAGTGATATCGAATCTCGTGTACTTAATGTAAATATTAAGCTATTGTAGTGTATGTAGCTAGGACGCGTACCGAATTTTCTCTACCGATAGTTTTACGAAAAATATATAGTACGTATGTATTCCTTGTCGAAAGACATAAATAGACAATTAATGTTAAGTGTTCCGAGAGTGTTCGCTATTATAGATTACGCTATATCGATATATTGTATGGATGTAAGTAGTTTCTTTTTATTTTTATTTTTGTGTAAATTTCGCTTTATTCGATGTCAAATAATTAGTATTATTAGTCTGAGAGGAAACGCCGGTTACCAATAAAAATATAACTTGTTGCTTATTGAAGATATTATTAAATATTTTTTACGAAATGTTAGAAAAGTTGTTTTAAAAATTATCTTACGGTCGAAATTATATATGTATATAATGTATACTGAATGTTGCGTAAATTATTGTCGTTTTGGGCACCTACCGCGGGATATGTTTCTGTGTTCAAACTGCCCTAATTGTTAAGTTTCAGAATATTACGCAAATTAGATATGTTTATTGTCATTTTATTGAGATTTTAAATTAGAACTTATACAGATATTAGAGATTATTACAGAATTTTGTTAAAACATTGTACGTATTCCAAAATTATTACTAAATTAATATATTTACAAATCTGTGATTTAATTTATTACTGGACAGCAATAATAAATGAAGAAATATTTTTATCAGTTATAGAAATCTCTCAAAGAACTAATCTAAACGTTCCTGTAAGTAAAGATAGATCTCTATGATTGTTGCGAGTGTAAAGTTGATATATATTTTATATACTAGAGATAACTATAATTTTCCCTTATATCAAAGTACACATATACAAATAAAATGACCTGTTCAAAAAAGCCATAGTCACAGTACAAAATTAAGATTTTTTTTGTCATGGAAGTATTCAATGTCCATTTCCTACACAGAATACGGATGTCACTGACTTCCCTTGAGGTGATCTTGTTAAGACGGAGACTGACTTGCAACGTTTAAGACTCCTACAGACTCGTGCGATATCGCGGCCGCGACAAGCACCGACAAAGAAATTGTGCTACTAGTGTCGCGTCGCGCCCGCGATATCGCGCGAGTCTGTACGAGCCTTTATTTGTAATGTATCGAGTTTTTGTAACACGTTATAGTAGTCAGTGCAGAGAGCCGAGCCGCTCGATGCGAGCATAATGAAGTACATACACACAACCTCTACTTCCTCTATTCTGAATACAAATGAAGCACGCATGAGTCAAGTGCTCGGATCGAGCGTTCGCCACGTTTAGTGAATCGCCGTTTTGTAACCAAGCTCGCCTCGAATGATACATTACAAATCGCCGCCTTACAACGAAAACCAATTAGATCGAAATTTTTGACGAAAATTACTTAAGAATGCCAAAGTACTTAACATTTTGTGTTCATTCGTCTGCGAAAACCCATTAATCGCTAAGTCTTATAGTTTCGCTGCTAGCTAATAAGATAACCAACTATTTCAAGCATTTCCAAGGTTTGTTTTGAAATAAAAAAACATTAAGCAGATTATGTGACAATTATTGAAAAGTTTTTAAACTGTCATGGTCACTAATATTATTATTAATACGAACGGGATATTTACGATGTTTATTATTTGCTGTGAGTTCCCGATATTTCGGCGCTGTTGCAAGCACCATGATCACGGATAAAGTAAAGTCATTGCGGGTGGGTGTTTATGAGCAGACAAAACGGTCTACCCTCTTTCTTGTTCGTTTTTTGCACTCAGTACCGCTACCACTGTCACCCGCAACTCGATTCTGTTCCCGACACACGAAACTCACTGTGTCCGCTCGCGAACTTTTGACTTTAGTTTATCCGTGATCATGGTGCTTGCAACAGCGCCGAAATATCGGGAACTCACAACAAATAATAAACATGGTAAATATCCCGTTCGTATTAATAATAATTATTGAAAATTTCATTACAAAGCAATAACTTTTTAAAATCTCAATAGACATGTTTAAATAGAACATTTATCAATGTACTGATGCTATGAAGTAATAATAACAATATTATAATACTACAAGGGGTATTTTCAACCCCATAAATTTTGTAATCGCGATATATCCGTTTGCACTTTTAATGATTTATTTGGTTTTCGTTGTAGGGCGAAATAAACGGTGCAAGTCAGGCCTGCCCGTAGAATATTAAAAAAAAAAACATGACGCTGCATCTCACTTCAGTGACTACCATAATTTTCATGGCTTGCTTAAACTTCGTCATACCTAAGCGTAAATGCGAATCGATGCTATGTGAAAATATATATTCTAAGCTTTTCTTTAAAATGTCGTGATGTGGATAAGGCCTGAACTCTCATGTACACACGGCTCCATATCAAGCTATATAAATCCAGTTTATGCTGACCTCTCACAGTACGGAAATCCTATACAATGCGAGATCAGCTTATACTGGAAATTATAGCTTGATTTGTAGCCGTGCGTACGAGATTGTGGGTTCAAATCTGGGCAAGTACCAATATGACTTTTCAATTCATATGTACTTTCTGAGTTTATCTTGGACATTACTGACATCGGTGAAGGAATACATCGTAAGGAAACCTGGACTTAGTTAATATAAGTCTGAAATCGCCAATCCGTCTTGAGCCTTGGCTGGTATTGTTATTAGTTTCTTTCTAAGTAACTCTGACGCTAATTTCAGTACAAAGCGACCACACGATCGAATTTTTAACGTTCATTAATTTCGTTCCCCCTTACAAAGTTTCGCATCGCATTGAATCGCTCATCTCTGACGATAGGCAATTCCTATCCACTCTCCCCAAGTCAACGTTACCTACTGTATGAATGTTTTGTAGTATACTCGTACCAAATCCTGTTTGATTCACATAAGAGATGCTATTTAACTTATCGCTAGGATGTATAATGAATAGAGATTATTACCTTATCGTTTTGTACTTTTGATACCTTTTAGTCGTTCAAAGGTCACCGATTACCTTGTCAAAATGAATAAATAACAATAAATCTTTTATTCTTGTATTTTTATTTTTTATTACTACCACACTACCTACCACAATGTTAAAAGAATTGTGCTTTTCGCTTGAGGAAAAACAAAAGCACATCAATTCAAACGGAAACTCCCGGAAAACTGGACTCTAACACTGTTTGTCCACCGCCACCATCAACGGGACGTCAACGAGAAACGATATTGTTCGAACCGAACGTGACGTTCCGTTAAGACTGCGCCGAGTGCACAGTGGCGCCCTCATCGTTATTTCGGTGATTTCTTTTATTTTAGAATGAAAATGCAGAAAATAAACTCGTCAAGTTGTGCTTCACAAGACTATACGTTATTATTACTACAACTACTAGTTTTAAATTGTTATGTTTTATTGTAATCATTAAAACGGAGCTTAGTGGCCACTATTTACCGTTTTAATGATTACAATAAAACATAACAATTTAAAACTACTTTTTGTAGTAATAATAACGTATAGTCTTGTGAAGCACAACTTGACGAGCTTATTTTCTGCATTTTCATTATAAAATAAAATAAATCACCGAAATAACGATGAGGGCGCCACTGTGCGCTCGGTGCAGTCTTAACGGACGTGCGGTGGACACGCGGTCTTAGTAAATGTTTTATCGCTACTTTGGCGCCGTCATCTCGTTCTCGTTGACGTCCCGTTGACGTGGTGGTGCACAAACAACCTTAGGGTGGTCGTAAATCTGACGGAAGATGCATCGCGTATCGTTGGTCGCGTCACGCCAGAACGGATAAGTAGATAATAAAACATTCAACCTTACACACTCAACACTGAAAAACTTTTTAAGTTGATTTAACCTATTTTTAACCTATATTTTGGGTTAATATAGCACCTACCGACATAATTTGTTAAATCAACAAAATTTTTGTCAAAACAAACGTCATGGAACAGTTTTTTTAACAAAATTTAATGTCAACTCAACCAAAAGGAACCAACAATCAAAAAATCAACTATTCGGTTTTTCAGTGAACCGATGACGCGTTAGTGCATCGAGCATTCGAGCGTACTAACGCAGTTACGTCCGACGCATTTTCAGTCAGATATGCAAACTTCCTTAACAAAATGACTTCTCTTTGTTTTACGCAGGGAACAAGCATGATTATCAAAGACTACCTTCTCTACATGAAGAGACCTTTGCTTTGCTATGGGACGGCTACAGGCTGATTCAAACCCTGGTTTTTACAGTAATAATACATACACATAAACTTACGCCTTTTTCCCATGGGGGTAGGCAGAAACTATAGAGCGCCACCTGCTACGCTCCTCACATACTCCTTTTGCTTCGTTTAAATTCATACATCTGGTCATACATGCACGCCGATTGCAAGTGCTACGCACTTGACCTTTCTGAAGAACATCACCAATTAGGTCACTATATTATGTTCTCCTAGGGCGTTCCCTCCCGGCTAATTAAAGGACCAATAGTGGATGAGTTTTAGGGGATTCAATTGGAATAACATACCTAAGTGTCGTGAATTGATCCAGTTTATATTGCTACAAAAAGTCACAGTGTGTACCTAACAGCTTTTAAATGAATTTCTATGTTCAAATTTCTACTCCATGTAGGCACCAAATATTACTATTTCCACTCACATCTGCCTTGTAAATACCTTTTGTAAGTCGCCTTAACAGTAATAATGATTTTACTAAGCTTATGATCGGTGGCGGATTTACCAGTAGGCTGAGTAGGCTTGAGACCAGGGTGGCAGATTTTAGGGACGGCAAGCGATTTTTTCATTTTGGCAAGCGATATTTTTTTTTGCCCTTTTTTAGAAATCAAAAAGATTTCTATAAGACTGTTTTCGGATGTCTGCATAGATAAGTCTACAAGACATCTTTCCGATTACTTTTCCCTCTTCCCTTTCATTGTAAACTCAACGATAAGTACTGTAAAGGTTACATGCAAAAGGCGACCTTATGTCGTACAGGCTCTTAGGAAAATTAACTATGGTTTCATTCGAACATTCAAGCATATTTAGAATTAACTTAAAATAAAAAGTTTTTGTTTGAAACAATATGCAAAAGTGTAAAGATAGATGCGTAAGTAAGGCTATGCACGTTCCTCTGAATCCATAGTAATATTATAAATGTGAAAGTAACTCTGTCTGTCTGTCTGTCTGTATGTTACGTTTTCACGCCTAAACCCTGAACCGATCGTCATGAAATTTGGCAGAGATATAGCCTGGGATACGGAGAAGGACATAGGCTACTTTTTTACGCGATATAACCGACATCCACGCGGGCGAAGCCGCGGGCAGAAGCTAGTTAATTTGATAAATTTCAAGTTTATCATCTATTATTCTACGCCCCCACAGTACCGCAAATTTCTATATTCTATGGCCGGGAGGCCCCCAACCAGAAATAGGCCCCCGGCCACACTTTGTGTGAGTCAAATTACGGAAAACCAAATTGTTGGATTGAAAATACGCCAATGCTTATGATAATTCATTAGAAAAAACACCCAAGTCCACCTAGAAATCCATCTAGACACCTCGCAAAAGATGATAGATCCTATTCATAAGTCTGCAACCGCATTCCTGGCTTATCATAGTAAAAAGAAACAGGTTTCTAAGAATACCTGTATAAATGGATTACAATCTAGATACGCAATTGACCGGTAACCTGTCATTAGTAACGTTGACTTTAAAGTTGATCCGTTATTGTTAGAAGCAGTCGAAGACTTGTAGAAACGGAATGGTTAATATTCCATCAACTCGCACTAAGCGTTTTCAAACGTCTTTTATAATGCGCACAGCAAAGGAGTGGAACTCTCTGCCTGCGTCTTTGTTTCCGAACGCATACAACCCTGATCTATTCAAAGTGAGAGTGAACAGGCTTCTTCTGGGTAAGCTCACTCCATCGTAGACTTTGTCTCTGTCACCCAGACCTAAAGTCAAGAGCAAACCCATAGTAAAATAAAAAATAACTGAATAATAATAATTATTTATTTATTTCTTACCACAAATTACAGAGAATTAGTACAAAGTCTACAGACACAATTTTATAATTAATTTGTGGAAGACTGCATGGTGCCTAAACTAAGTTTTTTTTTTTTTTTTAAACCTGTATGTCAGATCACCAGGTCAACAAAGTTTTGCATTTTTATTGTTGTACTGGAGACGACCTGATTCGCATTTAATATTATTCAAATAAAATCTCATACATTATAATGATTTATAGAAGACGTCATCATCTGTCTAGTCTTTTACCTAATATGTTGGGGTTGGCTTCCAGTCTAACCAGACGCAGCTGAATAGCAGTATTTTACATGGACCGACTGCCTATCTGACCTCGACTATCTGAATGCGCGTATTTTGCGTACGGATGGGAATTCGATTATTCGATCCATCCCAGCTCCTCAAAGAAGGCCAGCAACGCCTTGGTGTTACTGACAGTCTCACGTAGGGTACCTGGGTTACCGAAGTACTTGGCCCTGTATGTGGTGACCACCGGTCAGTTTAGCAACACATGAGCCGCTGTCTCGTCCTCCTCCATGCAGGCCCTGCACAGCGGACTGTCTGTGACTCCTATGACAAAAAGGTGTTTATTTAATGACCCATGGCCAGTTATAGCTGCTGTAACTGTACGCAGCTGTTGTTTCGTTAGTCGGAGAACCTGTTTCGTGAGACGGCCATCAATTGCGGGGAGAGCTAGCTGCCTTAGCCTGCCTGCACTCACCTTGGTCCGACCATAGTTTGTGATGTTGGTACCTGGTGCGTTTCCTTACCAGAGTGCGTAAGTACCCGAAGGGAAGTGGTACGAAGGGTTCAGGACCCACTGGTGCCATGCTCGACCCCCTTCTGGCAAGCTCATCAGTACAAATATGATACATCTCCGCTAAGTGGTATCCACAGAAGCTGAGTGGAGACGAGATGTGTGAATAACGAAATTCTATTGGTTGTATAAAACACATCTCTCCTCTCGTCTCGTCTTCGGTTTGGTGGAATCCGGGCCTTACATGATAAATGACAGCCGGCACCAACGGCTTAACGTACTTTCCGAGGTCACCCATCCACGGACCAACCGCGGCAAACGTAGCTTAACCTGATTGATCGACCTGTGTGGCTGTTATTACTTAGCCACAAGCCCCTTATTTAAAGAAGACGTAACATAGTAATAAACACACCAGAAGACCCTTATGTGCTCAACTCTCAAGGAATGAAGGACGATAAAAAAATCGGCAGTCGTTCACACTGACACAAAGTAGGAACTCCAGAGACCTGAATTAGACGGCCTATCACAATGATCTTTACGCTTCTGGGTCCACAGCAGCAAAAACTGTTAACAAAAAAAAAACATTATTAGGCATGCTCCAACAAAAAAACTGTACAAAAAGCACCAAATACGATTAAAGTCGAGCGCCATCTTGGAATCGAAGGGCGCCCGGAGGCTAGCTGCGCCGGCGCAGCCTCACGAACGCCGTTTACGATATGATTATGCTTTATTGCCATTAATTTGCGACAAACGAAACCGCCCAACACCATCTAGACCGCCATGTTGGCAAACTATTAAATTTATTGATCTAATCAGAACAACTGAATGCCACGTACAAGAAAACAGATACCTGCATACGACTAAAAATGGTTTTACCATGTTATACACCAAGAAGGTAGAGAGTATTCATAATTACACTTCGCTACCAAACTTAATTCCAATATCATTACTTCATTACATCGAAGCTCTAAACTAGACTAATACAAGACGATTGGCTAGAACCAACTTAACCAAAATAATTACCAGCTTAATGAATAAGACGTTATCTATATGTAGAATCTTGTTTTCGTCTTTCGATATCGAAATACGGCAGTATTAGAAAGGTATATCGTATTTGGAGGACATGTCTGTAATCCATAGTTTTTTAATAAGTCAACCGATAGCAAAAGTTGTGCTAAGTTTTTATAAGGTATGTGACGCGGTGATCTAATAGATACAGAAAGTGGCCGAAGTAGATATGCTATAGTATATTGTGGGCACGGGAGTCGGACAAGAACGGTATCACTAAGGAGCTGGCCCAATTGAGAAAAACTAAATAACTACTAAATATTTGTGAAGAACATTCATTCTATAGTCTAGGGGCTCCCAATCTTTTTTATACTACGACATCCTTTATTAAATATTGTAATTTTTTTGCGACTCCCTTGTAAAAGAAGATACTGGCGTATAGCTCTAGAATCTAGAGTCTAGCACCTAGACTCATTAAAACTATCCAGCTAGACTCTAGCTAGATCATTGTCTTTATCGAACTGTAGTTTTAGGCTCGTATCAAAAAATAGCTCTAACAGCTCTAGCTCTAACTCTGTTCTTCCTCGACTATTGAAAGTGCAGAAGGAAGTTCGAGGATTGGAATGGATCTCTAATCCAGTCTTATTGAGCAAGATTCGCATGCCAGTGACGTGAGCATACCGGTTCGCGACGCCAACCCCTGAGGCAAAGTCGCACGCAAAACGACGCACAGTTAGGAAACTCCTGCTATAGTCCGTTCCAGAGCTTTGCAGAAGATGAGATAACTGATCATAACAGGACCTAAAGATCATAATTATCGAAAAATAACAATATGTCAGCCTTCCGTCTACTCCAGCCAGCCTTGACTAAACTACTAGTCTGACCACTGCAATCGAAACGACGCTGTTCGAATTTAACTGCTATCTGACTTCTGACACCTCATTACACTACGTGAAGACCCCAAGGGCACCTTCTAACCTAATCTTCAGAGCAGGACCTTCACCAAACTCTTTTGACAACTAAACATCACTGCTGGGACACAGGCCCGGACCCAGTGCGGGTTGGCAAATGTCATATGTCTTCGAATTTTGGTTCTAAAACATTTGACATTCCTCACGATGTTTTCTTCACCGTTTTGAGTCCTAAAAACATACATAGGTACTACTATCTTCTAATTTACAACAGCTTCATCAGTCACACCGCAACATCCTGTTTCTAATAGACAATCCGCTATTCTCTAATCGCTCGCGCCGAGTGTCCGCGCGCCTGAGCAGGGTGGGGCAGGTTGCACAACGATGGCACGGCGCAGGCGCACGCGGCCGCCTTGTTAGCGGCGCGTGCGCCAGCGCCTGCCACCGTTGCGTTGCATTATTTATTGCTTATTGAAAAACTACCGATAGCTTTACCTACCCACTTTTGTGGTCGCTTTCGTTCGTTGCCGTTTTTGTTAATTATTTTTGTTTGCTGCTTTGAGCTGTGATGCAAATTGGGAAAGCAATTATTGTTGGTGTTGGGAAATGTGTTGAGTAGTTCGTTTTCATTATAGTCTATTAAAATTCGATCAATTGCATTCAATTTATGTGGAGCCTACAGGCATTGGCTTGACTTGCGCGTTGGCAACGGTCACTCAAATTTCGTGTAGTGGAGAAAACTATATCACCATCATCACAATAGAATTTTTGCGATGAATCGTATGCTATTTATGAGTCAAAGATAGATGTACCCTTTTGAAATAACATTAGTCATTTAAAGAAACCTTTGTTACAGTCCATTCAGCCGATTTTGACTTCTATTCCGTAGGAATGAGGATGGCATTAAAAGCAAAAAAGTGGTTACAATACCAACTGTTTACTGCAGCTGCCATTTATCATGCCACCAACGCAAAAGAAGTCAACATCGGTTGAACCGACTGTACTTCAGCCTAGCCATTTCCCAACTATGTCGGGGTCGGCTTCCGGTCTAACAGAATGCAGCTGAATACCAATATTTAACATGGAGCGACTGCCTATCTGACCTCCACAACCCAGTTAATGGGTAACACGATAACCCTTGGTAAGAGTAGTCAGACTTTCGGGCTTCTGACGCCCCGTAACAACTGTCAAAGATCTACAAATGACAGCCGAGACCAACGGCTTAACGTATGTAAAAATCCATCCACTTGTCGCCGTTGGTCCGTGCGGCTAGTATTGCCACAAGCTCCTCTAGGTCTTTGCTATTATGACTACCTAATTACTACTTCTCATTTCACAATAAGAAAACCGAGCAGAACACAAGAACCAGTCAATGAAAGACCAAGCCCAGCTTCGATTTAATTCATAATGTTATTATTATAAACTAATATTTACGATCCATACCCATATAATATCGAGGCGGTTCATCACATACTTTACCTGAATTGGCAACAATATTCACAACTGTTTGGTTTCAGAAATTTGAAATGGACTATAAGCGGAACGTTTATTGATACTGTTGGAAGCGTGTGACACAAGTCAACAACGTTATAATAATATTATTTCTATTGAGACAATACAAAGTAGTGTTGTAATAATTATTAGTAATATCCATATTAGCCGAAGAAGCGATGACCGTTGGGATAGAAGGGTTCTTGAGTGGAGACCGCGAATCAGCAAACGTAAGCTAGGACGTCCTCAGACTAGGTGGAGCGACGATCTTCGCAGGGTGGCTGCTAGCAGCTGGATGAGAGTTGCCGAGAATCGAGCTGAATTGCCTGCAATTGGAGAGGCCTATATCCAGCATTGGACTGCTATGCTTTTGGTGATAATGATGATTAATTATAAAAAATAAAATATTTATTTATCTCCACAAATTACAAGCTTATACATATTAAGTTGATAGGTATTTTGACAAAATTTTGTAATTTGTTGGAGATCTGCCTAGGCCTGTATTTTAGAAATCCAGACCCCCCATTATATCACACAGTAAAGGTTGTCAACGTGATAAAATTACAAGTGATTGAATATCCATAGTGTTTAGTGTTGTGGCGGTATCAACAACGCCACATGCGAACTACGCATCAAAGACCTGACGTCACAAATCCTGCATCGCGCTATCAGAGTTTACCGCGCGACTAGCATACATATATACAACATACCGACATCAACCGTTGAGCAGTTGCCCACCAGACACAATACCTGTCTGGTCGGAGGATCCTCCCTTTACTACAGAGTATGAGTGAACTTTACACCCTGTTCCTCATACCTCTAAAGTGTCAGTGGGTACAGTGATATTTTAGGTTTGGTACATTTATGTCGAGCTTTATTAATTTATGTAGAGCAAAAACACTTTTAGCTGCCAATCTTCTCTTCTTCTTCGTCGTTCCCTCAGTGCTGAGGATCGCGTCCACAAACGAAGCATCTCCAAGTTATGCGGTCTTCTGCAATATGGACCGCTCGGTAAATGCTGCCTCCAAGAACCCTCTTGATCGCGTCTGACCATCTTGCCGGTGCTCTGCCTTCAGCGCGTTTTCCTTCCACCCGACCCAGTATCATAAGTCTTTCCAGATCATGCTTAAGACTGCGCCGAGCGCACAGTGGCGCCCTCATAGTTTGTTCGGTGATTTCTTTTATTTTAGAATGAAAATGCAGAAATTAACCACGTTAAGTTGTGCTCCACAACACTATACGTTATTATTACTACAAACAGTAATTTTAAATTGTTATTTTTTATTGTAATCATTAAAACGGTCGGTTGGTACCAACCGACCACGTGTGTTGTGTCACATTGTCAGTGCAAAACTGAGGCCTCACTAGGATTTAGCAGTATTTCGTTACGTAGATTGACTGGTGGTCAGTTAGGAGCTTTTCGTGCGTGCATTTCTCGCGTTTTTTAGGATGATATCGTCCTTATTCCTTTACCATACGGTATATAATATTCTGAACCTTTTGTTTGGTATAAAAAGTAAATTTTGCTCAAAAATGGACTTAGCAGGTTAACAAATTAGGCCAACTATATTTGATACTCGGAAGACATACATTAAAAAAAATACATACATTCGAATATAGAACCTGTTCCTTTTTCGAAGTCGGTTAAAAATTGAAAACATCAGATAAGGTCATCTAGATGTTCTCTTACAAGAACAGAAGGTGATCATTGAAAACATCACGCAACTGACCACAATCAGTTGCGTGATTTTTGAGAGCGTACGCCAAAGTGACATGGCAACCGCGATGTAGAAATATGGAAGCGACTTATCGATCTGCAATTAAAACACTCAAGTTGATAATAAAAAATCTGGCATTATGTTCACCCGAAATGGAAGTAATCTTTATGCTTATGGATTGCTTTAACGTGCTTTCAATTCTGAACTTGAACCAAATTAAGTCCAATTACCGTTGTAATTTTACTGCATTCAATTATAATAATATATTTTTGAAGTAAAAAAGTGAAAACTTCTTTAGGCGTGTTGAGCACTTTTTGGGTGAACAAATATCATGAAACTCGCGTCATCGTCACCGAACGCTCTGGGCAGAGCGGAAGGGCGTGTTAGAATTTGACTGACTAAAACCCACCCGTGTTCCTTCAGTTGCCTGTGTGCCAGGGCCACGGTATCACTTTCTGACAAACCCGCAACCCTGTCAGGTACCGGTCCTGGCGGACCCCGTCAGTGCGTGCTGACATATCTTTGAGGCGCGCGTGGAACTCACCTTTTCACGCCTAAACCACAGAACCGATCATCCTGAAATTTTGCATAAACGTTGTCAGGTGTACAGAAACGGACATAAGGTACCTTTCATTCCGAAAAAAAGTACTGTTCCCGAGGAAAACAACAATAAAGTTCTTATGATAATAGATGGCGCCACGTGTCTTTCGAATCATGATTGAATTATATTATAATAGAAACTTTATTAGTATGTTAAGAGTCAAATTCTAAATTAAAGCGAGCGAAACCGCGGGCAAAAGTTAGTTCAAAATATTTTGAGACTAGTAAAAAATAATCTGCAAAGATTATGAAGCCAACACTCAATGTCAGTTACACAACTGTCGTATCTAGTTGCTGCAAGTCGTTGTAAGTGCAGGTGACCGATCCATCACCGACTCACCGAAACGTGGACGTGCCTAATTAAAGGAAAGCAAGGTCAGCTGATGAAACAGGCCTAAGCACCCACTCTAGTTTGTCACAAAAAATTACATTGCGCAAGAGACGTTTCTCTTGAGTTTTGCTACGAATTGTCTTATAAGAACAAGTCGTTAGCAAGATTCTTAAGGCGACGATAACCGGATTTTAATGATTTTATACTGAAGATCACGTCTAAACGAGTAGTGTTAATGATTTGGAAAAAAAAATATGTTAAATTAGAGCATTTTCTTAATAACTTAATGTGTAAATATTTTAGATTATATTTATATTACATAGTGAAATTAATTTGTAAAGTTATATAAGTTTTTAAACTGTCATGGTCACTAATATTATTATTAAGATAAACGGGATATTTACTATGTTTATTAATTGTTCTGAGTTCCCGATATTTCGGCGCTGTTGCAAGCACCATGATCACGGATAAACTGAAGTCACTGCGGGTGGGTGTTTATGAGCAGACAAAACGGTCTACCCTCTTTCTTGTTCGTTTTTTGCACTCAGTACCGCTACCACTGTCACTCGCAACTCGATTCTGTTCCCGACACACGAAACTCACTGTGTCCGCACGCGAACTTTTTTCGGCACTTCTTCGGTTTACAATTAACAAACATGGTAAATATCCCGTTTATGTTAATAATAATTGTAAAGTTATGTCTAACGCGGATAAAAAACTGAGAATCACGCAAAATCTATCAAGCCTATTTTTCTGAAACTTTCACCTTTTTAAAGATCATTTAATTATTGATCTTTTAGTGCACGTGGTTTATTAAAATACTTTTTGTTTTATGTATAATAAATTAATAATGCGTCTTATTTGGGACAGCGCTCCTGGATGGGCGAGTCCTATTACTGGCTGGACGTACGACGCGCTGCGTGTGCTCAGTACAGAACACGCAATCTAACCACTCAAGGTTACTGGCATATATCTGGGCCTTAAGCTGGGTATTCACTGTCTTTGCGCACCAACCGTGCTAGGCGCATCTATTTTATCGTGGTGGTCGTTTTGCACATCATGCGCTGAACACAGTTGCTGTACAAACATGTGGATATCCAGCTTTATAGCTTGTTGCCAATCTGAGTAAGGTTTATTAATATGTTAATGTGAGTGTACCTAATTAGGAGATCGTTGAGTACTGGAGGTGTGAATAAATCAGATGTTTTGTTTTAATGGTCGTTTTGGTGACACCACCATTTTAACTGACACTTAATCTATACAAAGTCAAAGCATTTATTTCAAATAGGCACATAAAAGGCACTTTGGAACGTTAAAATTTAGAAAAATAATTAATGAGTCTAGTTGCCCCTTCCAAAAGGTAGTTACGTATGGAGAAGAATGGGCAATCTTCTCTATCGTGTGTTATATTTTGTATACATTAATCATTAATTATATATGTGAAGACGATGCACTTACCTAGAATAAAACTACTATACCACAATGGGTAAAAAGAATGAAAAGTGAAGCAATGACAGACAAATTAATTATGGGTTAGATGCATAGTGCTCACATATTTACAAACATTGTAAAAGTAGATGATTTCCCTAAATTTTTTACATTTAATAACCTATGTCAGTGTGTGAGTAATAATTTTAAAATAATAGCTTTTTATCAAATGCATATGAAACTACTTATAACAAAAATCGATTTTTTTAATTTTTGTCCGTGCCTCTCTGTCTGTCTGCCTCTCTGTCTGTTTGTTCCGGCTAATCTCCGAGAAGGATGAACTGATTTTGACGGAACTTTCACTGACAGATAGCTGATATTATAAGCAGTAACTTAGGTTTTACTTTTATTTCAGAAACAGCCACGCGGGCGAGGCCGCGGTTAGTTTCTAATAAAAAAAATAAAAAAATGCATGAACAATTTTAGTTCGTCCAAAACGTTCCATACAAACAGTTACATTAAAATTACAACATATTCACAAATCAAGCTCCAAATCCCTTCAGAAACAGGAACACCACTTATTTATGTAACCCACCACGATATCGGAGTGCTCGACTTAAATTTTGCTCCAAAAACCGTCCGGCTATCCATTTAAATGTCCGTCGGCAAGAAACTGCCCTGTACTTAACATTTACACCTCCGAGACATGCGATCGTAACACGTTGAGTAACTCAGCCCTCTGACTGATATGAAAATTCGACTTTTAGACCCAATTAACTGTTTAACTAAATTGTACACTATAATTTTCTTTAAAAAAAAACGGCTTATTCCACAAATCCCCCCTGAAAATCCCCCTTAGGAGCAAAAGTGGAATCTATAAAAAACAGTCTAAAATTCACCCCTGATAATCCCGCTTAGGGGGGAAAATTAGAATTGAAGTGAAAATAAACTTATTCCAAGATTTTAGTTTAGTAGTATTATTAGTAGTTTGAAAGTGATTTTATTTTATTTTGTTTTATTATATTTTATTTAAAAAAAAAACTATTATTTTAAATTTATTTATTTACTATTACCACTTATATTTGTTTTTACAGGTGGAAACCCAATACAAAAATGTAGTCACAATTTCCACACTCGGGGACGTCACGTTAGTAGTAAACTGTCCTATTTTGACTGACAGGTTTCAAATTTATACCTGCCGATTAACGCGTACACCAATTAACAAGTCCCAAGTACCGGCCATTCATACAGAGGACAATAAGTTAAGTGTCACCCTCTGGAATTCCGCCAAAGAGCAAGTAAAGATATCCAATCGCAGAGACACGCTGTTGAGTATCTTTATTGCACGCAACTTAGTCCTAGACCCCCCTGAAAGTGATTTTTTTTACATTACGGTTCAGTTTTCCCCACTGAGGAGGAGTCTCTGGGGGATTAGTGAAATAAGCAGGGGTGAATTCTAGACTGGTTTTTATATATTCCACTTTTCGTCCTAAGGGGGATTTTTCAGGGGGGATTTGTGGAATAAGCCAAAAAAACCGTAGCCCCGAACCAGGACTTATTCTAGCATCAATTCTTTAACGAACAATAATTTAACATCGACTCAAACTCAGGAAAACTATCTATACGCCATACTAATATTTTTTACATGCCCATTACATAGCTCTGAAGCCAAAATTACACTAACCGTGCCATGAAATTCATAATTACATGCACAAATAAACTTACACCCATTTTTCTAATTGTTTTTTTTTTTTCAAAATCATAATTAATGATGTACCAACGTATATCGATACATTTCCTCTCTGCATCCATATCATATTGTTGCTACCTGTGACCAGTAAGGCGACATGCCCCTCTTTGGTCTGGAACTCAGGACCTCATGCGCGCGGAGATATTTTGATGAGGACGAGATAAATTAATTATAGTCGTATGGCCGTACACTAATAAACTGGCAAACTTGCTTATCGATATCGTGGTCTAGATATAGACACGGTAATGACCGGTCGAGTTACGTCGCGACTTAATGACGTAGCCGATTTAGGCCCATACCGCTTATACGCTGATAAAGTTTAGTAAGAAAGCTAGGAGTTTTAAAACAATATGCATAATTAAGTAGGTGTGCAATGTGGAGACGACAATCCTGCTAAAATAGAGGAATACTAATATGTAGGTATAATATTATAAATGTGAAAGTTTGTCAGTTTTTTTTTATTGCACGCGCAGTATATAACCTGAATACTTTTTTATCTCGGTAGTACATTTCCGTGGGATAATTTTCGGCATCCACGCGCGCGAAGCCGCTGGCAAAAGTACTTACGTAGTACGACAATAAATGAAAACACCAGGAATACTAATGCATAGAAGTATGTATTTAGGAATTATCAATTATATCCTAACATCAAAATTAAACTTGTTTTTTTTTTTCATTCATAAATTATATACTTAATAAAAAATTAATAATTATAAAAAATTTGCGATTGACCGACAGCCGACTAAACCATAGAACATATTATTTTACTGAAATTTTTGTATGCAGACTAAGACCGTCATTATTAGATATCCTAATTAATATTACAAATACGAAAGTAAGTTTGTTTGTTTGTTACCTTTTCACGCCTTAACCACTGAACCGATCATCCTGAAATTTTGCACATACATACGTTATCAGGTGTACTGAAACGCCCATGGGTGGCTTTCATCCTGAAAAAAGTACTGTTCCCGAGGAAAACAACAATAACGTTCTTATGATTATAGATGGCGCCACTTGTCTTTCGAATCATGATTGAATTATATTAGAAGAACATAGGCTACATTTCATCCTGGATCGCAGACGAAGTCGCGGGCAACAACTAGTACGTTATAATTATATAAGTTTAATTTTTTGTCGTATTGTCGTCTACACCTTGTATACGACAATATGACACTTGTTGAAGGGAAGCTGATATCGACATTTTCAATACTAGTGTTGCTAAATTGAAGAAAATTTTGTCGAATGGCTTCTTCGAGCGTAAATAGTCTTTTCTTTTATGTGTTATTTATAGTCTATTTTCAATTTTCTGTTTCATATTTTTTATAAACTACATGTGGAAACTTGTAATTGGCATTATTTTGCTTAAACTATTTCTTACTGTATCTGTTTAGCTGTAAGTTTTCCTAAAACTAAAATAAATAAATAATACAAGCGATAAGGATGCCTTTGATATGTTTTGCCTTACATACATTCGGCATTTATTATTATTTATAACATATATTGACGGCACGGTTGGCGCAGTGGTTAAGCGATTGACTGCTGCGCTGCGTGTCGCGGGTTCGATCCCCGCACGGAACAAATATTTGTATGATCTACAAGTAGTTGTTCCGGGTCTGGCTGTTTGTGTATGTGAGTTTAAATGTTTGTAAACGCACCCACGATACAGGAGAAATTCCTAGTGTGGGGCAACGTTTTTAAGAAAAAAAAAAAAAAAAAAAAAAAGAAAAAAAAAAAAAAAAAAAAAAAATACATGCTGCTTTTATAGTTGAATTAATAACTGAAACGAATTAGTTTCTAATTGGTAGCAATTAATTTCCGCAGTTACCAGGTGTAAACCTTGATGAGTATACGCCATTACTCACAGTAAGTACTCACTCCAATAATTATACATTTATACGTTAGTAGTAACACTTTCAAATTACGTGATAACAACAACGAATCAAATGATTTTATATTCATAAATCGTAATAAACAAATTAAGTACGCTGGCCCGAGGCGCCGAGCTCTGTAATTACCGAAATAAATTTAAACAAATTCCATTATGGCATCATTTCGGCGATGGACGATGTTATCCATCATTTTAAGGCAGTTACCACAAATCGAGAAACTTATAGCTCGTTTAATGGTGTTGTGTATCGATAATAAGTGCAGTGAGGATCGATAATTACACGGTAGCGTTGACGATAAGCGTCGACACTATTGTGCATAATGTCGTCCAGTATTACTAAATTATACGGTGCACACGCGTGGTAGGTACTTACTGCCTTCAACCGGTCCTGTCTGTCAGGTGGGGTTACTTTGAAATGAGCAGAAAACAGAAAACGTTCACATCTACAGCTATGTTTAATAAAACCAAAGACATTCAATTATACGAATAAACCTATCTATAACTAGCTGACCCGACAGCCTTCATTCTGTCAAAAGCTATTTGACTGTGGCCGTTTGTCTACGTACAAAGGAAGCGCGTTTATGTACGTGAGTTTAAATTTTTTTAAACGCACCCACAATACAGGAGAAATTCCTAGTGTGGAGCAAATTTTTTTTTTAAAATAAAAATATAGTATACACTCCCACACTACCCTACCCTACCCTACCTACCTACCCACTTACCCTATCGTACCCCACCCTACCTACCTACCTTACCCTACCCTACCCTACCTACCTACCTACCTACCTTACCCTACCCTACCTACCCTACCCGACCTACCTAAAACCTTAAAAAAAAAAATATAAATCCTATTCTCAGACCTACCAAATGATGACTGACACGTTATGTCAAACGCCATAAAGTTACATTAGAACATAGTTACATAAGATTACATTAGAAAAGTTAAAAGGTCGTTTTCTTAAATGTTTTTTTTTTTTCTTACATACATAATAACCTTCTCCTGACAATAACAAACACAACAAAAAAATGATTAGTGAAATCGGTCCAGCCGTTCACACGTGATGCCGCACAGTGGAACGAATGTATGGGAGCGGTTGGACGTAGACATGTCCGAAAAATAAGAGTAAAATTATGACAAACTAATGATGCCATCTTATTCGATTACTTAATGCCTTCATAAATTGTGGTGATGAATTTCTTCATAACTCCCATATTTCGGGAGTAATTTGAGAAAATGTGAAATTTTACTATGAAAATGAGTGTATCGAGCTCTCTCCCTCCTGATTCCGGGCTTGTTTCAAGTAGCGGTCTCTAATATCGTAATGCTATTACTAAGAGCTATATTTAATACTAAGACACATAGTGCGCCAAATGTGCACTTTCTGGGATAAAAGGAAATGAAAATTTAAAAAAAAAAACGTTTTTTCCCCATTTGTATTTACTTTAAACCGCAGACAGACTTATTAAGAGGTCTATAAATATATTATATATATACAGAAATATATATTAACAAAAATATTCACAAGAACTGATGAGAGTATGACTTTTAAGTAAGTTGATAATAAATTACCTAGTTTCATTAAAAGTACAATAAATAATTAAGATGTAAGCTCTAATTTACTAAGTTACACATTTTAAAACAATAACATCATTTAATTATCTTCGTCATCATCATCATCATCAATTAATTCAAATTCAGAATCGATGTCCGCTAAATCATTTATGTTAACAAATTCGATATCACTTTTCTCAGAATCCGTAAGCTCATAAAATTCCTTAAAAGAAGATTTTTTTACAAACTTATTTCCTTTTGGACGGATACTTGTAACAAGTGGATCAGAAGACAGTAAAAGATTGTGCATAATATCTTCATTGCATGAGATACTGCTATGCTTTCGAGAATGCCCCTCTCTATATTTTCTAAAATCTTTATTTCTAGCCTCAGATGCCTCTTCGGATAGAAAACCAATGGGCACAATTGACATGTTCTGAACTATGTCTGGCCCATGCATTAAAATTTTATGAAGTGAAGAAGGCATATAATACCATGGGTATAACTCCACGTAAAGCTTAGCAGTATCAAAGCAGAACTCTCGGAATTTAGTTACGTTGATCTTCTCTCCTGATGAAATACACTGCAAGATCACACAGATTTTTCTTAAAAGCATAGCATCTATTCCGGTCAGTTCAGCAGATTTAGTGTAGTTTTCAAAAAATCTCCTTGCCGAGTTGCCATTGTTGGTGGATCCACTGCCTTGTTTCACAACATCGAGAAGTAAGCCCGTTTCTCTTCTTACAGCCTCTTGAACTCTTTTCTTCCTGTCATCAACTTGCCTTTTTGCTATATCACCCCTTACTTGCCATGATTTTATGTCTAATTTGTAGGAAATGTGTAATAAGCATTCCATTGAGCGAATCCAAGCGTGAAGGGTGCTTAAGCTATATTTATACATGTCCTCGTTTGCGTGTTTATCTTTGATTAACTCTAAATTATTCATTTCTTTAGGACAAGCCTTGCATATGTCACACACTGAAGCTGCTGTATTGGATATAATGGAATGAATTTTACCATCAATCATTGTCAACAGCAGTTGGTGTTTGACACTAATTCCATCAGTGATGGTGGATGGAGTTAAGGCTTCAATCTCTGCTTCGATTTCAGCCATCTCTCTCTGCACATTTTCTTTGGTTTCCTTTATAAACTTAAACAATATTGGCCGGCAAAATGAAGTGGAAGATGGTCGCTCGTTTTCCCAAATTGTTACACCTTTTGAGACGAGCCGCAGTGGTACAAGACTAATCATAAAATTACTAGCAAGATCGATTTGCTCATCTTCACTCGTCCTTTGATGATAAATGCTTTGGCTAGATGATCCGTCAAAACCCCATTTGCTGGTCAATACGAGCTGTTGATTGGGATCAACAGGGGTTTCTAACGACCTAATAAGTCTTCTTGAGGTTAAATCCATCAAGGCTTGTAATTTGATTTTTGCAGAGCTCTCTGTAACTGTGAGATCTTCTTTGGCCGGATAGCACTTAATTTTTTCTTTAACCAACATGTAGTAACTCGGGTATTGAAGAGCTCCTTCTTGAGTGTTGAAATCCCGAAGAGTGTTATAGCGCCATTTCGATAAGTTCATCGATACATAAAGAGCCAATGCCTTCAAAGGGGATATTTCCCGTACCTGAATTGATTTACCTTCAATGAAGGCTTTGATTTTTGAGGCCTCTTCTGGATTCTCCGTCAAGTATTTCATAACATAAGCTGTATCGCTTTGTCCTGCCTTTTGAAGCGCCCTTTCGGCCGAAAACATAATTTCAGCGCTGCTACTGCTGCATGAAAGACTATCTTCAGTGCGTCTTCTTTTTTGCCGGTTACTAAGGTCCTCAAAAGATTTACGAGGACTAGGATGTGTACAAGTTGAAGCATCAGATTTAGCAGGAGAAATTATGGGCTCGATGACGTCACTTATATTTTCTGTAGAAGGTTCCATATTTTCATTCTGTAATTCCGGCCATTGAATTGCAGCCTGTAGCCAAATCTCATGTTTCTTCCGAAACTTATCTGTGCTTCTTCCAGACTGTGTCCATTTTGCATAAATGCGGTAGCAAAATCGACGACACCAGTCTTTTAAACTTGTTTCAGCACTTTCACATAACTGAACACAACTGTTATCTTTTAAAACACTGAACAAATAGTTAAAGTCGCGTAAATCTTTATGTGCGCGTGCGCATAAAGCAACGTGAATATCAAGATTTGTATTAAAATTTGGAAAATACATTGCGAGATTAGCTTGGATACAACGAGGTGTAAATCAACACTGATTTTAAAGTTACTAATAGTGACCTATTTATATAAAATCCAGGTATCCCAGGTATCCTTTGTTAAATATTGCAAGGTAATTAGTTATTGTGATAATTAGTAAATGATGCATGCTAAATTAGTGTATTAAGAGCCATTTAGTAATTAAATAATAGCAATGTTCTTATCAGTAATCATTAGTGCATCAGTTTTATATGTAAACCTTAAGTCCCTAATTATATATCCTAATTAGCTTATATCTTCTCTAATTGGCTGCTCAGAAATGTTATTGTAATAAGGTAAACCTTTAGAAAAACGGTTTTAATCAACAAAATAAACAAAAAATAAAAAAATTGTGTTATAAAATAAACATCACTCTTTATCCCAGAAAGTGCACATTTGGCGCACTATGTGTCTTAGTATTAAATATAGCTCTTAGTATTAGCATTATGATATTAGAGACCGCTACTTGAAACAAGCCCGGAATCAGGAGGGAGAGAGCTCGATACACTCATTTTCATAGTAAAATTTCACATTTTCTCAAATTACTCCCGAAATATGGGAGTTATGAAGAAATTCATCACCACAAGTTATGAAGGCATTAAGTAATCGAATAAGATGGCATCATTAGTTTGGCATAATTTTACTCTTTTTTTTCGGACATGTCTACGTCCAACCGCTCCCATACATTCGTTCCACTGTGTGCCGTGACCAAGAGAAATAGGGACTCATCAATATTTATATATAGATATATAGTTCGTCTCACGCAAAAAGATCGCTGGCCAGCGAACAGCTGTAACGTTGATCGTGTCACGTAATAAGAGCGCTGGCCAACGCACAACCATACCATACCATTCTTACGTGACGCGAACTAATATTAACAACGTATGGTTTTGCGGTTGGCCAGCGCGCTTTTTACGTGACGCGAATTGAAGAGGTTTCAATAAGTCAGACTCTCAAAAAATAAATTTGTTTTTATTTGCAGTACACATCTTTGGAGATACCATCATTAAATGGAAAGTTAGTTAATTTGTCTCCCGAAATGCCCATTGAGAGACCCAACTTCAAATTACAGTTTATTGTTTCTCAAATCAGAGTTAAATCTTTCTGAAAATACTTATCAGGCAAAACTAAATAAAAACTACATACGGGACCCCAAGGTCCAGATCTAGATGCCCCAAGACAGGGCGAGTCGTCACCGTCATATTATAAATGCGCGCAGGCGCAACAAGATTTTCCGTTTAGCTCCATTATATTTAATTCCTAAAGCGCAATTTCCTCACTGAGCTGATTGACGGAAATTAAAATGTATCACCTGGATGTCAAACAAGTTTAAATATTATAATAATTTTATGAGAAATAGGTTAAGAACTTGTAAAGTCAGTAAAAAGAAGTTCATGCGTGGGAAGAATCTATAAATTTTTCTGGGATCTCGTACAAGATGCAAAATTTGATATATGTATTTTGCAGAAACATTTTGTTTTAAGTTTCTGGAAGGCAATTAAGCTAAACGGGTAGTTCAGCTTAATTGCCTGTGCCTATTTGTCCAACAATGGCCTTTTTGGGACATAAAAGACGTAAATCTTTTCTGAAAATGCCGTTTCTAATTAAAATCTCTAACATAACCATAAGTCTTCAAGAAGTGCTCAGTGGAACCGACCCTGTTTTGCATCTAGCGAGTGAGTGTGTAAATTGTGGACGAGTTTTTCGCAACCAACTCGATTTATACGCAAATTATTGCCGCTTCAAATGAATAGATTTGCCTAGCTTTGAAATTCTCAACGTTGACGACGCTTTGGTTGACTCATTCAAGAAACACCAATTGTATAATATTAAACGAAATAAAACTCGTGTTTGACGGGCTCAGGCCGGATAACAACGCTGTTTAAGTTAATCTTGTCACCACGACATTGACATAAGCTCTGTCAGGGGAGAAGACTACCTCTGCCGAAAATAACAAGTCAAATTATCAACTTCTAGTCATCAGAAAAACTAAATCTTTATACTTATTACATGAATGAAAAGTTAAATGTACAGATGTCCATTTCTTTACTGCATGTGAAGCCAAGTCAGAGTCCCATGATGACGCGGTGGTTTCCTTCTAGGAGGCTGCGGAAAGGGAGAGAGATCTCGTCCACTCACCCGGCCGGCAGCAGGCGCACCGGGCGCCGGCGGAGGGCGGAAATCGCCCTCTTCCAGCCCCCCTAAATGGGTCCAGGGGCGACGGACTCGGGGACGTCCGTCGCCCCCCATACATCGGACCCAAGGTGGCGGCGCGTAGTATTCCACGCGCGCCCCTCTGACACGTCGCATGGGGAGTCAAACACCTCACCCCCTCGACCGGAGGAGAGGCCCGCCGCGGCGGGCCGGCCCAGTCGGGGGTTGCGGAAGTATGTACGTTCCCGCGACCCCCGGCGTAGGTGTGAGATGGAACACCGGGGTGGTTTTTAGCCAGTAAGAGTCTGACAGATCCCTCATCCATGAGGATTTTCAACCTCGGAAACAAGAAAAAAAAAAAAAGAGTGCTATGATGGCGGACATAACACCAGGTTAGTCACTAATTACACAAAAAAGAAAGAAAGATCAGTTTCTTTTATTAAAATTCTTTGGTAAAGAGATTGCCAAACTGAATTGTAACAATTTCTTGGCTGCCTAAATTTAGCATTATTCAGTTACATAAAAAAGTTAAGTGCGTTCACAGTAAGTTAAAGTATGCGTTCGGGCCAAACAAGAAAAAAAAAGTCGTTGCGACTTGCAAAACAAGAGCAGATGCCGAAATAATGAGGTGCGCGGAAGACGCGGGTACTTTGAGCAGGGTTCCCAATTTACTGGAAAATCTGACCGTCTTTTTTAACGTCCTTATTTCCATCAGCACTGGTCTATCAATCAGGTTAAGCTACGCTTGCTACGGTTGATCCGTGGATGGGTGACCATCTTTACATACCAAGACTTCACCGTGCCTTGGAAAGCACGTTAAGCTGGTGGTCCCGGCTGTCATTCGTGAATCTTTGACAGTCGTTACGGGTCGTCAGAAGCGCAAAAGACTGACAACCAGTCTTACTAAGGGGTATCGTATTACCCAGTAATTGGGTTGCGGAGGTCAGATAGGCAGTCATTCCATGTAAAATACTTCATCCGGTTAGACTGGAAGCGAACATAGTTGGGAAAAGGCAAGGCAGATAATAATTTCCATCAGTACCTACCCGCTGTGCAGTAATCAGAACTAGGCACCAATGTTTAAAAAAAATCGGTTGTCTGTAAAGTCCGTTTATGGACGATAATTTTACGTGATAAACTCAAACTCAACTCAAATCATTTATTTCAATTAAACCATTTACAGGCACTTTTGAATTGTTAAGGAGTCCAAAACGTAGTAGGTACCTAAGGAGAAGAACGGGCAAGAAACTCCATGGCATGGACACTCAACTTACATGGCTCGATAACGTAACACAAGCCGAACGCTTAGGCCGATCGTGCCTCTTTATCGCTTGTTCCGCACTCTCGCTTGCACGCTCGGCTCAGGCGGAACGTGACACTTTTTCGTGCGTGCAGCCGGCTTTCATCGATTTATAACACGTTATCACGTCAAAAAGTTATACTAGTTTTGAGGTTAGGTGCTTACCTATCTAGGTATACTCGTAGTAAATAAAGTAACTACGTTATACCTATGAAGTCATCATCATCATCATCACAATCAGCCTATAGCAGTCCACTGCAGGACATTGGCCTCTCCAATTGCACGCTATTCAGATCGATTCTTGGCAACTCTCATCCAGCTGCTACCAGCCACCCTGCGAAGATCTTCGCTCCACCTAGCCTGAGGACGCCCTAACGTACGTTTGCCGATTTGCGGTCTCCACTCAAGAACACGTCTACCCCATGGCCATTGCCATGGCCGGCCCATCCGACTTCAGCTTGCTTATTCTGTGAGCTATGTCGACAACTTTGGTTCTCTGCCGGATAACCCATGTATATTTTACCGTGTGATAATAAATAATAGAAATAAATAAGGTTCGTGAAGTTCTAAAGATTGATTTTTACCAAAACCTTTACCACGCTCATAAACAATTCACTCTAAGTTTCAGTTCTGAATTTGAGCCTCCTCCTAAAATATTTTTTTTGTAGTGACGGCCACTTTTGTGTATTTTCTGTAATGTTTGGGCTACACGAAAGTTACAAACCAACGTAATACTAATATCCTGAAATTCTGTGTGCCTATGTGGCAACCCTGCGTCGGAGTGGCGTATGCGCGGGCGCAGACACGAGGTACGGTTAATTGCACGTGTGATTTATACCAAATTGGGAGGTCTGCGCCACTCAGTTTTTCACTCAATGTATGTCTATTTTAATTAGTGTGTCGACGTTCATTTCTTCATCAGCGGGACATGGCAACGTAACGATATGAAATCAAATCAAAGCTCGTATCGTCGGTACAAGCCTATAAGCTAAAAAGAAACATTTTATGAATTACATAAGTTAACTTATCTATTGAAATTATCTGATCTCAATATTATTAGACCCTAATGTGTAAATAAAAATTTACTTGGTTAGTGTTTCGAATCTCCATTTTAAAGCACTATACACGACACACATGAAGGAGTAAAAAAAATGCGTCGTAAACAAAAATATTTATAACGCCAGTTTATTATTAAATCTATTCTAGGTCACTCAGGAAACCTTAAAAAAAAAAAACAAACAAATCTTACATATGCAATTCATTACACATGTTACAATCAAACTTTTCACAAGATAAATACGTACAATGATTTCACAAACGTCTCTATACAAATAATGAATAATTCATACAGCATTCCAATGTAGACAAAATTATGACAGCACCAATGGAATAACACCCTTGCATCGCCCGAGGCTAGGCTCGCGACTCAATAATAGACATATTGAAAGGCGACCTGATGACAAACAGAAATAACGACCAGGCAACATGGTCTACCTCACCCCCCGAATTCCACCCACATGTATAGAAACCAAAGGAAGTTAATCAGATGATTGGTGTCTACATAAATTGGTCATCTGTCCGCAGACTATTTTCACTCTCTATGCCATCCCGCTAGGTTATTTTCTACGGTGATACAGTTTTTCATTCCAAGTAGTTACTACGCGACCGGTTTCACTGATTGTTGTAGTCGCTACTGAGTTAGGTGACGGTAAAAAAGCGTGGTAAAGTCAATATTTTCCGTGTTGACTTTTTGTTCATAAGTTTGGGTAACGGTAATCGGAAATATTTGCGTATTTGAAAGTTTTTTGAGGAGTATTTTCTAGGCTTTGATGTTGAACCACATTATTTACTCTTTTTATATTGTCAATCAACCTCAGTTATTGCAAAAGGCAGATTTCCAAGCCGTAGTTTTTTAGTAATATGAAATTGAAAATTCATGGAACATGAGTTCTACAAGGCCTATTTTGCTCCAAATAATTATGCTGTTATTTTGCTAAGTTATTAGAAAAAACTTTATTTTCAAGGATCGTATTTTAAATGCCATAATGTTCAGTTACTAAGAGTTCAGCAAAACATAGCTCACGCAAAAACGACTCTCATCCACACAGATTTACAAGACGCGATTTCCCAAAAACTATTACAGATAGGTACTAAAATTATTCTACATTCACGTCGTGCACGAATAGGTTGACTTTCTCGCTCCAGAGATGAGTAGGTACCATCATATTTCTTTGCGCAAAAACCTTGTTAGCGTCGTAAATAAAACGAGAGCAACGTGCGCGTACGCACCCAATGCGGCCTGACTGAAGGTTTTTTCCGAGTATTGAATTAAATTTTGGGGACATGACTCTAAAGAACGGTTTAATGGAATGGTCTAATCACGCTTTATCGTGACGTAAAAAGAAGGTGACCAACTGAAACCTACTACATATCGCTAGAAACGCCAGAAATACTCAATAATCGTGAAAAAAACAAGGTATAAGAAAATTCTACCGTCTGTCATCGAAACACAACGGTGTTATTTCCGACACAGGTAACGTTATAAAAAGAAACATTTTATAATTACAGCTGCAACCATGTTCAGATCTATATTTTAATTCAATGTACATATCTGTCAATACGCCTGCATATTTGCTGCAACGTTAAAGTTGGACTCAAAGAACACAATTAAAATATTATACATTACAATCATACTTCGTAGCTCGTAAAACAGCGTGGTTAAAAAAAATCTTCTCATACCCTAGAATGTGCTAAATCTGGATCGAGAATATCGATACATTCTCGATACGAACTTATAAATAAACAATTATGAGGCATGTCTCGATATTCGAATATCGAAACTCCCCGCTGCGTGAGAATTCGCAGAAAATAAATGACGATCGGGTATCGAATTCCAATGGAAATTCCTTGTCGGAATATCAGTGCGTTAGGACAGCCTGACAGGTGGTGGTACAGGGACCTTATTCAAAAATGCATAATTTGACAAATTCATTATTATAGACGGAACCTAGAACTTAGAACCTCAGGACAACTCACTTGACATTCGTTTCGATTATATATTTTAATCCACAATAGTGGTATAGATGGTCTCACCAATTTAGTTGATTCTCATCCGAAATTAACGCTCTTACAAAACAAGTATAATGACTTAACATGACAAAAAACGGACCAATACGGTTAATAATTACTAACGGTTAATAGTTACTAATTTTTAAATTTTTTGAAACTTATTTCATTGTGGTTTTATAAGTCTTCACTCAATTTATGTTAATTTTATGTTAATTCTATAAGCTTAACAGCAAGCCAGCATTTATGTTTTGCAGCGCCCTGACAGGGTTCATGTACAAAAACCGACTGTAATCTTTTGTAAAATGTGTGATGTGCATGAGAGCAAATAAATAAATAATCAAAAACGTCTAAATCGGGCTCCTGGCAAGTTATACCAATTACTATTATAAATATTATTCACACAATAGGTCTAGATGTAACTGTCTAGCAACAAATGCAGATTAATATCAATGACCCTATAAGTAGAGCACCCTCAAGTGTCGTAGATTAGAATTATGAGAGGATAATGTATTAACTGGTCGTGTTAGGTGTCAACCGTACAGATAATTTGTCGTGCTGTATCCGAAGCAATGGCATACGTAATTCTTAAAATATTATAGAGACGGATCTATGAATTTGTAATGACATTTCGTACTAAGTTTAATTCAGAGTTATGGTTGAGCTTTACACTTAAATCATTACCTACATGACATCAAATTGGTCTAATACACTTTTTGCATCCACCAAATGAGTTAACCCTGACGAACATGATAATGCCTTGGCGAAGCATAAAATCTCGCCAAGTGTGTGATTGATGAATTTATCCCAAAAACAATCTTAACATTGTAATTGAAACACATGTTCTCTCATACATTGGGAATGTACTGCAAATATAAGTTGATTGACTCGTAACCTTGTAAAACCTACTTTTCTGCAATAGTTTTCCTTTTCATCATCATCATTTCAGCCGAAAGATGTCCACTGCTGGACCAAGCCTCCCCAAAGCACCGCCACTTCGACCGGTTCTGTGCTTCTCACATCCAGCGGATTCCTGCGGCTTTCACAAGGTCATCGGTCCACCTTGTGGGTCCTTGTGTTTTCCTTCTAAAGGCTCGTACTAACTCGCGCGATATCGCGAGCGCGACAGGCAGCGACAAGGAAATTGTGCTACTAGTGTCGCGTCGCGCCCGCGATATCGCACTAGTCTGCACGAGCCTTAACTTTGTTATATATATATACTATCGCCGTGATTTTTACACATATCCAAAATCAACCATTTAGCTGGACAGTTGACTCTAACAAAAATTTGCACTTTAGCTTAATATTACGCAAACGGATCTCTGAATCGAGAAATGGTTTTGACAGACCCGCAATATTTTTTAACGACCTATCCATAGATACCCAACAAACAGCGACAACATCTTTTTATTCAAATTTATTCCTAACGTCACAAAAATAAATTGCACAACACTGCAATGCAGACGCGCGAGCGGTCACCGCCACAGAACACTATACTCCACCGCTTGACTGGAGTGCACCGCTCGTTGCCCACCTCCGCGCCGCTGCCGCGCCGCTGTTTTCGAGGGCGGTCTACTTGATTTTACGCATTAGATCCTGCCGCTCCCACACCGCCGCCGCCGCCGCGCCGCCGCCGCCGCCGCCGTCCCGCTGCCCGCATGATTCGAGGCAGAGGCCTTAAGGGTTCCTTGTTGACAACGGACTTGCTTGTGTACGGGGGGCTTGTGGCTAGTAATAACAGCCACACGGGTCGATCGATCAAGTTAAGCTACGCTTGTCGCGGTTGGTCCGTGGATAGGTGACCATCTTTACATACCAAGACCCCTCTGTGCCTCAGAAAGCACGTTAAACCGTTGGTCCCGGCTGTCTTTTGTGGACATCCGGGATCCGGGATTTTCAAAAACCCTGGCGCCCATTTACTAATTAATTAAATACACCCATAATAATTGGAAAGTTATACTTAATAACAGCGATGCCAGACGTACGATAATTATCGTACATGTACCATAATTTGGACACCGGTACGATGTACGATACAATATGTAATATCGTATGCCAAAGTACGATAATCTCCAATCCTTCTCCGAAGTGGGGTGAATAGACTAGTATCCAGTGCCTTAAAAAGTGCCTTCAGCGCAATGCGTAAAAAACCAATCAAATAAACCAACTGAAAAAATGATATCTCGAATGATTTCAGGAGTCCTTTGTTCTAAAATGGCTGGCGCGTCTGCAAAGGTATATGTAAATATTGATTCCAATGATCCCACTCTTTTATAAAATAAACTTCTTTTTTTTGCAGTCTAATTTCACAACTTCCTAAAATTTCCATCGTATAGATATCTAGTTTTGCAAAATAGCGCGTTTCTGGCAGTTGTACGATAATTTTTCATCGGGTACGATATTTTTCGAATATAGATACGATAATTCACTCGCACTCGTCTGGCAACCCTGCTTAATATTAACATTTATAATACTTAATTTAAACTTAAACTCGGAACAGTACTGGCTTCATCTCCAACTCCCCACGACCTTAGTTCTTCCTGCTGAAGTTTAAGCTAGCTAACATTAATATGTGACAATTATAGTCACCTACCTACTTTACATGTTAACTTAAATTGTAAGGGTTTAATGTCTTATTATATTATTGCGGTAGACCTTTAACGGCTACCGTGTGATGTTGTATAGAGGAGATATATTTTTATAAATATATGTTATTTCAAACAGTTTATTGTTTCCTTGTATTTCGATACATAACCACCTTGCATTTGGGCTTTTGTTCTTTTACATACAGTGGGACAAAATCTTTTATGTAACAGTGATCTTTGACAGTCGTTACGAGTCATCAGAAGCCCGAAAGTTTGACAACCAGTCTTACCAAGGGCTATCGTATTTCCTAGTAACTGGGTTGTGGAGGTCAGATAGGCAGTCGCTCCATGTATAATACTGGTATTCAGCTTCTCTTTCTTCCAGTTATACTGGAAGCTGACCCCAACATATGAAAAGGCTAGGCTTACTACGGAACCCTAAAAATAACCCTTTTCAAGAAGAAAACGATCTTACTCACATAATATTGATTCAACGGAATTTCCAACATCTACCGCTGACCTACCTGTGTATCCAATAGTACATAGAATCTAAGTGTGATTTCATACGGACTTGCGGTTACAAAAGAAGCGATCTGTGCAACCACACCGATTGGTTTCTATTCGCCATTGTGAGCCCCGCATTGATGGGAAAGTAATTTGCCACAAATAAACTAGTTACAAAACCCAATGGAATGTATCGGTACGTTTTGTAAGAAACAATTAACGTATTTGTTATTGTGTGAAGTCAAATGTAACTTTGCAATGGAAATGGTGATAGAAAACATTGAAACGGGCATGTCCTAGAACCAAGAATTTGAAGACAGATGACGTTCAGCATCCCGCTTGGTGGACTCTTGCCCAAACAGAGGAGACGCGTGCGTTAATAAAAAATAATAATAATTAGTCCTATTGCTGAAAATAGGACTAATTATTATTATTTTTTATTATATTATTATTAAATATCTTGCACTGGCCAGCGCGACAAACTGCAAGAAAAAAAAACTTTTTAAATTTTTCCTTTCTTTATTCAATTCGCTTTCCATCATTTTGGTTTGTTTTTTTTGAGTTAAATAAAATCGTAAGAAATAATAAAATATGAGCGAGTCCAGCAGCGACGAAGATACACTAATTTAATATAATTTATTGAAGCTTTTTGCACATAGTATTTTCCTCGCTGTTATCATCATCATTCATTATTTCAGCCGAAAGACGTCCACTGCTGCACATAGGCCTCCCCCAATTGGGGGCCACCAATTTTCCATCCAAGGTTTTCTATAATCGCCACGCTTGGCAGGCGGGTTGGCGATCGCAGTATGGTATTAAAAATGCATAGAGAATGCCGCTGCCCATTCTCTAGTAAGTCCTTTAGTCGCCTTTTACGACACCCACGGGAGAAAAGTTGTGTGTTTCGCTATACACGTACTCGCGTTAAAAACAACTTTGCAGACTTGCATAACAAATAACTATTTCATAGGTACTAACCTAATTGATAAAATGCTCTTATCTACAAAATTAATTGCCTAAAACATATCACACCTCACCTCACAACTACCATCAATCTCGAATTATATCAGCAGTCACTGCGTAATACACACGAATGAATTCGAAGCCTTTAGGCGAGCTGTGACTGAACCCAATGCATTACCAATACACAGCCAACACTGCCAACATGATAATACATCATATCTATGTATTATTCATATGACGACTCGCGATTTTGATGTCGCAAGGCGAGTTCAGCCGTTTTTGCTCCAAGATTTATATCGAAGTAATAAATGTATCATAAATATATGGAATCAATTTTATATGGACCGTTGGACGCTTAAAGTCGTAATTTGGTTCGGAAAAAAAATGATAGATTCATTGATATTACACGGGCGGTTCTTTGATATGAAGAGGATGAGGTTCGGTTCCTGATTGATGAGAGGGTTCCTTTTGTTGATGGCACAATTGTTTGGCGTGGAATGGAACAGAAATTAAGGTTTGAAAGCCTTATACTTAATTTTATTTTCCTTTTTTTTTACAATGATTTGTCTTGTTCTTAATATGTTTTGGTCGTTAAACTGGCTTACGAATTAGTTAAGCATTTATCATATACTTAATGCTTTATTAATTCGTAATTGAGCTTAGTAAGGAAGAAAACGCACTGAACCGAAATACTTTTTACATTTCTAAAAAACAAAAAACCCGACTGCAAAAACATATGACTGAAAAGAGAAAAACAAACATTATTTATAGAATTTTGGCATCGCACGCGACAAACAAAAGTTACACCATATTTCAGATTATTGTTTGCCTGCGATACCCAAATTATATATATTATATAATGCTTGTTTTTCTTATTTCAGTCATGTGTTTTTGCAGTCGGGTTTTTTGTTTTATACTTATTTGCTTTTTTCTAGCTTTTAGCTTTATTAATTATATATATATTTGGAATTGTCTTATTACTAGCTTTTATTTGATACCAGTACCTATTGTTGTAAATTATTTTTATAAAAACCTCCAAAACCTTCCCCTGCCTTTTTTCTGTATTTGCAGATGTAATATATAAATATTATTTAACCTATCACTCCCACAATTATGAAGAATCTAACGACACCTCATATGTTAAAATCCATCAAGCCGTTTAGGCTACAGAGCTTGCCAAAGAACTAGACATACATACTCTCGAAAAACAAATAGCAAAAAATTTAATTGTTCCTCTCACCTCCAATTTACACAATGCCATGAACTTATATATAAGCCCAATTGTAATAGAAATAACAATAACAATCTCATGAAAAATAGTAAAAAGCAATCCTTAAAAATTGCTGTAACACGGGACACCCTGTATAAGATACATAACAAACTGTATGAAACCTATCAAACGTCATTCCCCAGACTGCATGGAACCACACACCATACACAACACACCGACTACTAGGCCCCTCACCCACGGCGACTTTTTGTAGCGATGCTGTCGCGCGCTTCGTAAACGCGCAACAGCATCGCTACTAACGCGAGTTAGTCGCATTTGCAACGCGCTACAGAAGCGATGCCAACGCGCTACTGACGCGCTACAGCATCGCGACCGTATCGATGCAAACGCGCGACCGTGTCGGACCACATCGAGGAGAGAAAGGAGGGAGGGTGGCGCGTGAGTGGAGAACCGAGCATCAGTGCAACTGTGGCATTTTTGTGCCGTTACCGAATCGCGACAGAAGCGCGACAGCATCGCGTTTGCATCGCGACTGAATCTGGTCCCGTGGGCGAGGTCACACAGCTAGCGACCGCTTCGCGACTGTATCGATGCGGACGCGCGACAGCATCGCTACTGCATCGCTACAAAAAGTCACCGTGGGCAAGGGGCCTTAGGTAACGTCTCCATAAGCGTCGCTACTGTGCTCATAAACAAATGACTGCGCAGGAGTTCGCTCACAGAAGAAAGGCGACGGGTCACGAGCGACACACATCTCTTAATTTTATATGTTATCATACACGACTATCGGTTATAATTATTTGTTAAGATGTCACTTTCGAACACAACTGTGTGGCGTGTTGTGACGTAACTTGGGAGAGCCCCATGTCCAGCGGTAGACTGCTATGGACTGAATTGATGGATTGATGCCAATGTTAATTACAGTCATATCTGTTGAACTGATCACTTATGGTGGAGGGTAGAATAAAAAAAAATAAAAAAAATTACAGTCATAAGACAGAAAATGATGCCGACAGAAATGAAAACTCAAAACTTTGGAATAACTGACAGTTTGGCGCAACATGACACGCGTTGCTCGTGACTCATTTCGGTGTCGCGAACTCATAAATTTTTCCCCTACCAAAAATCTTCAAAAGTTTTCAATTAAAAATAGTGATAGAATAATAAACATTTTAATGTGGAAATTTAGAAGTATTACTTGGAATCTTTGATGAAGTAGTTATTGTAGCATTTATGTATATATATCTCATCATGATCATTGCACCCTGAACATTTTGACTTTGATTTTTCATGGGCGCAAAACCGAAGGCACAACCTGTGTTTAAAAAAACCCATACTTTTTGTTTGTAAATATCATATTACTTAATTTAAAAATATAACTATATATAATTTAATAGTACATTACTTACCAAGGGCTGTAAAAGAAAGAAAGCCCGAAATTGCAGGTATTTGTGACCCGAGCCGCAGGCGAGGGTTGTAAATATGCGATAGAGGCCTTTCTATTTTAGTACACAATTTTACGTCTTCACCTAGCCATAATGCGATTTTTCTGTACGCGTAGCGTGCGGTAAAACTCACATTATGGCCAGGTGTGACGTAAATTATATTTACAACAAACATTAATAAATTAAATGCGAACAAAATAGAAAAACGACCAAAAGAAATATGATGTAAAAGATTGTCGTCATCTAACACGCGGATTGATTATAATAAAGTCATTAATTAGATATAATTAATTACTAACGTCTCCTTACTAAACAGATCATATTTAATTACTATAGATATTTTTCCATTTACCAAACAAGGATGAATGAAATATATGTATGTATGTATGTAGAAACAGCGATCAAGAAACTGATATATGTTTATGAGTAACACGGCAATAAACCAACACACAATATCTTCCTTTTATTTCCATTTATTAGTTTTATTTATTTCTTTTATTAGTTTTATAGTTGGTAATTAGAATTGAGCTATAATTTAAATAGAACAAACGGAATATTTTTCCGTGTCGCAAAAAGATATTATAACAAATAGAAAATCAAAATCATAGCTAATGAGCATACTAAGAGGAGGTCACAAGACAAAAAACAGTTGCAATTTCTCAAAATGTTGGGGATGATAATTGTATGAAATGTTATTTATTATGATAGATTATGTTAAACATTGCCAAACTATAAAGATCTTCAAATGTCAAAGAATAGGCGACTATAGTAAATGACATTCACATCAATCCTGAACGATTTAGTAAAATTTTCTTTCTTGATTTTATACATTCACTAGCGCCCTATGGTTTTTTTCTAAAATAAAAGTACTCTTAGTTACTCCTTATAACATTAGCTATCTGTCAGTGAAAGTCCCCTCAAAATCGGTCCAGCCGTTTCGGGGATTAGCCGAAACAAACAGACAGACATACAGCCCGATACTCGTAGATAGAAAAACTTTAATTTTTTATTTTGTTTATTGTTATAAGTGCCGTATATTTATGTACTTTCATACGCATTTAGTAAAAAGCTGTCATTTTTAAATTACAAACAGACACTTCAATTTAATTTATTTGTATTTACGTATGTATGTATATGATTAGATGACTTTCAACCTTTCGCAACAGCTGGGGTTGGACACCCAAGGCCAACATAAAATACCGACTCAATAATTCGATTACCAAAACATTTTCCAACTGCAAACAACAACCCAGAAACCACAATTTTCCAAGAAAATCCATGCTAGAGCTAAGTGTTAGTACCACCCGCGTGTGCATTGTACACGCGTGCCTCGTGACTGGTAATGCTGTTCGCTCCGTAGGCACATATTTATGCATTCAAACACGGCATCAATCATTCTAATGAGCCGGCCAGTAGGCAGGGACGGGTGTAAGAGCCGCGGGCCCGGGCCGTCACGTGATCACCCTAGTGATGCGCTCGTGATTTATCGATTGAAGTGCGGCTGTCAATTCTACATTAGCGCTGGATCGGATTAACGGGGAGACATGGACAAGACTGGCATAAAACGAGAAAGAATTGCGTAAAAGAGAGGAAGTTTCTGTAGTGGGACGGAAATAGCGGATGATGATGTGGCCTTTGCGAACAGGATGATGCAGTAGCAGCAGGAGTAATTGCCAATAAGTGTCTGTGTGATGAAAACAGATTTCTCCCCCGACCCTTGCTCGACGAAGCGCCAGCCCGCGCCGTAGTTGAGCGTATCAAAATCCTGGACTGATCCAGCCACCACCTGCACCTTGTTGTCCTCCCTCCGATTATGCCCTAATCCGAGGTTTGTACCCCACAGAGGGTGCCCTTAGCGCGCAGTCGTTTAGTTTATAAGTTTTATGCCCTGGCAACCCCCGGAAAGTCCGGTTAAAGAGTCATGATCTCTAAAGATCAACTCCGAGAAGCAATAGTTAAAAAAAAAACTGTTTTTGAACTAGAGGTCCAAGCAGTAACTTCTGTCCACTGTTCATTACGGAAACTTAACACCAAGCAGAGAGGAGACATACTTAAGCAGAGCGGTTGCAATAAAGAGGTCTGGTACCAAACATGTCAGTTAAAATTCTAAACCTATGAGGGCAGTAAGTAGGTAGTAAATGCCTTCACACGTAAGAGTAGGAGCTTGCTCCATCTACGATAATACTACGTAATACATACAGCATATAAATACCTAGTTCTAAAACTAGTAAATATCATGAATTATTGAGATATGCGTATGTCAAATAACAGACGTATTCAATTCACTGTATTATGACCGTTGATAGACGTAAATTACAATTTTACGACGAATAATACCTCATTCGACTGTAATAAACATTGTTATGAATATATTTTCGCCAACACCATACCTGTTTATTAACATATTCGTGTGTAGTTTCAGTTTATCGATATCGATAGTTATAGTGATCAAATGAGCCCTATTTAACATAGCAGTGATATTCAACTAACAAGTTTAGCAATGAAGGAAAGAAAGCTGCCCGGAGCGTCCGGCGCTATTCACAAATTGGCACGAGCTAGGCACGCGTTGCGCTCGCGCACCGTAACGTAACATATCGTTTTAAAACACACTAGAAATCCAACCATATCGGTTCACAATAGAGTATATTTTTCAATGGGTGTTGTTCAAGGCCTAAGTGACGTTTCAAAAGCAGATGAGTTACAAAGATTGAATGGCGCAGTGCAATGATACCGTAGAGCCATTAGTGAGAGCAAAAAGGATGGAATTCTTTCGATTGTATTTTGTTCATTTTCTCTTTGATTAATTCTTGCGTGGTATGCTAATTACTGCGTTAAGCAAATATGTACCAGCTGGTTTGAAGTGATTAAGCTCATTTTTATGGTAGAGAGTTTGTTTAAGAATTGGAGCTAGGTCGTGACGTTTATACAAAGGCATGCTATTATTAGAAGTTAAGAAAATATATTATTCAATAATTCTGTTCTTAGGTGCTTATTTTTCACCCAAGTTTATGTTTTTTTACTGGGTAAGGGATGTTAATATGATCTTGGATGAGAAATATTTCTTTGATGATATGACTCAATATTACACTGTGACTTTTCTATTTATCTTGTCTTACCTACATTGAAAACTCAATAGAATGTTGTATCGTCACATTTTTCCGGGAGGGGAAAAATGAAAAGTCAGAGATAGAACTACCACCTACCTATCATCAGAACAGGGCCTCAAGTCTGCTATTACAATAGTGTCAAAATGGTCTCTTCATTGTGAGTTTTTGACAGATTTGCCATACAAACACTGTCAAATACTCACAATGGCGAGACCATTCTGACACTATTGTAATAGCAGACTTGAGGCCCTGGAGGAGTCCTAGCTTAAGAAGAAAATAAACAAGGTAAAGAGTAAACAATTTAATAAGCAAAAACAATTAAGATGGTTTAATAGGCCCTGCCGAATGGGTATTGGAGGTTCCTAACTGAAGGATATAAGACGCCAGGGAAACCGGAGAGAAGTTACGTTGGAGGTCCGTTCTTAAGAGTGAGAGGTCCAGGGGTTTCTTGGAGGGAAACCTCGAGTCAGGCTTCCAAGTCGCCGACCTCGGTTTCCCTGGCTGCTGCTGGATATAAGCCAGGACTCCTCCAGTTCTGATGATAGATAGGTGGTAGTTTTATCTCTGACCTTAAATTTTTCAAAAATGTAACGTTACAATGTCAAATACCATTCTCGTATTTAAAGTTAAATTGATCTTTCCTTTTTTTTAATATGTCTCGTCTTACCTACATCTAAAACTCAATAGAACGTCAAAAACCAGTCTCGTATTTAAAGTTAAATTTCAAGACCAAAAACAAATACCTGACTATAATTAAACACATTCATAACTTCGCAAAGCCCAGCAGCTCCTGTCAAAAAACTTTCATAACTCTTTAGTCAATAATCGTAACGAAACAATAACATAAAAACACTTAACTGTTTGAACATAACAGCCAGTACATGACAGTAATTAACTTTCACATTAAAGACAATCAATTAACTGTAATCATCTCATCGATGGAGCCTGGAGCTAAACGTTAGGTGGGAGCAGTGAGCTATTACCATTTTTGTATGGTAATTCGTGAATAAGTAGCTTTTGGTTTGGGCTAATTAAGTATTTAGTATAAGAAAGATCAGGGGCGTAGTAGGTACTAGCAACCAGCGTGCGTGTATGTATAACCAGTAGGGCTTTCAGTCTCGCTGCATTTCTGAGTCCCGGGACAAAGAAAGAAAGACCGAGAGAAAGACTTTCAAGACTTTCAAAAGTAGGTTTCGCAAATATAGGCTAGGCATTTAGACAGTCAAAACGATATTATATTTCAATCGAGATCTTTATTAAGCATACAGTAACAAACTCAATTTATATACATAAAATCTGCACACTAAATATTTTAAGAGAAACATCTTTATGTGGTCTACAACGCCACATGTGAACTACGCATCAAAGACCTAACGTCACAAATCCTGCACACCGCAATCAGAATTTACCGCGCGACTAGCTAGATATATACAACATCGCGACGTCAACCGGCCGGCAGTTTCCCACCAGACACAACACCCGTCTGGTCGGAGGATGTTCCCTTTACTATAGAGTATGAGTGAACTTTACGCCCTGTCCCTCATACCTCTATATATGGTAAAAAAGCCGTAACAAAAAAAATATGTTCTCTAAGTGTTTTTATTTTTTATTTATTTATTTATTTAAACTTCATGTACAATAGTGGTACATAGGCGGACTTAATGCCACAAGGCATTCTCTACCAGTCAAACTTTGGGTTAAATATAAAAACAGTGGTAGAGTACAAAAATAATGACAAAAATACTAACTTCTTGATTAAGAGAATTTATATAGTTTTATTGATACTAATACACATATACAAATAAAATAAACTAATAGATATTTTAACAAATACCACCTAATAATAATTACTATGACTAGACTATCATTTGAGAGTTATTTAGTCTGACTTAAGTAGTGGTTACGAACTTTTCTTTTAAAAGTAAGTTTGTTTTCAGCTTTTTTAATGCCAAAAGGTAGCGCATTCCAGAGCTTTATAGTAGAGATAGCGTAAGAATTTGACATAAAACCGGTACGGTGTGAAGGAATTTGGAGAAGTAGATTCTTGGAAGCTCGTAGGTTACGACTATGAGAACTGCCCAACACTTTGAAATAATTCTTTAGATAATCGGGAGCACATGGATCGTTCATAATCGTGAAGAGCAAGCAGAGAGATCTGAGGGACCTCCTGAGTCGGATAGGCAACCATTTAAGCTGAGAACGGGAGGAAGAAATGTGATCGTATTTACGAAGGCCAAAAACAAACCGAATACAATTGTTGAGAAGTCGATCCAATTTATTTAGAAGTTCTTGGGAAAGATTATGATTAGATTATGGACATGTGCATTCTTCCTATTTTGACCTATTCTATAGATAAACATTCAAAAGTCAAAACTTAGGGTTTGCCAACGTGCGATGGAGCGCAGTATTCTAGGCGTCAAATTGACAGACCGTATTCGCAATACCACACTGCGCTCCAAAACACAGATTATTGACGTTGCTCAACAAGCCGCTAAGCAGAAGTGGGACTGGGCTGGCCACGTCTGCCGTATGCCCAATGAACTGTGGGCCAAAATTACCACTATGTGGAGCCCTGACACAGCAAGAAGGCGCCGCGGCAGACCCCGTAGAAGATGGCGGGACGAGCTGGAGAAAACAAACGACCAGTGGTCCACATTAGCCCTGGATCCAAAGAGCTGGAAGTCATTGGGAGAGGCCTTTGCCCAGCAGTGGGATGATGCAGGCTAACAGTAACAGTAACAGTATTGTAATTTTAAAATTGCTTGAGACATTTTGCAAAAAACCTTAACTTACGAGTATGAATGACCCACCCGAACACGGTGACGGTGGCGGTGCGAGCGCGGTGGCTTTTGACAATTAATCATCATAATTTAGTAATTTTAAACTATTTAGTTTTTTATGTGTATCACTTAAAATATTTCGTGTATGAATAGATACAACTTATATGGAAAAATCGATAAAACTTTTGAAAAAGTAAAGGAAAATTAAGCTAATTGACGAAATATAACAGTGCGTAGCTGCTGCGCAACTACAACTGTCAGAACTTAATTTCAACTCAAGCGCAGATCGCAATCAACAGCGCCGTTGATTTTCAAACTTTTCACTAATTACATCAGTCGGCACAAACTACTCAACAAATTAACGACTCGCTCTGATTTATTTTGACTCGGTTTTATACCTATTCGATTATTGTAAACTTAAGTTAAGTTAATTGGACTTTTAAGGCTGGACAAATTTTATGATTTCCTTCGTGTGCAAGGAATGTGCGTATAATTTTGTGTAATTGTATTTAGTACGCCGATTTGTTTATAAATTGTAGTAGTAAACGATAGATTGACAGCTTTGGAATTTACTCATTTAGGAGCGATATAGCTCCGCTAAAGAACCTTGCGGTCAAAAGGTCGAAAGTTCAAATTAACACCGCTGAACTTTGCCAATTAAACCATTTCTTACATTGGAAGGCATTACGGCAGTATTCAAAAAGAGATACTGTTATTTTTCAAGATTTTTAACTATTATTAAAATATTTGGATAAATTTAATTATTAATTATTACAAGTTAAGCTAATAATCTTAAAATAATAATAAGTACAAAAAAGGGAGGGGAAAGAATCAAAGGGCACTAAAAAATTCGTCCGCATCGCTGTCAACAGAAAAAGTGCCCAAAAGGATGGCAGCATTGCCACATTGTATGGCAATACTGATTCTTTGGCCAAGAAATAGGCCAGCCCTCTGGTCACGTGAAGAGTGAGAGAGATTAAATATTAAAGGGATTACAATATTGTTGTCTCAAAAAGAAATGAAATTATAAAAAGGTCTCCAAACTTAGGACTGCTTCGCTGGTCTAGTAGTCGCATGCGCTACTGCTGAGCATGTAGGTCTAGGTTCGATTCCCGTGTCAGGCAAAGTGTGTTATTGGGTTTTCCATCTGGAATTTCTCAGTAACAGCCCGGAGTCTGGATCTGTTCCCGATTGATGGCCATAGGCTCGCCCTCCGTTACATGGGACTTAAAACATAACTGGCGAAATGTGGATAAAATAAGATAAGATATATTTATTAGTGAAAAACACGTGTAGGTTAACAATCAGTTGGAAAAATTACAAAAAAAAAGTTTCAACATGTTTTGCCTGGAAAGGCGTACAAATACAATAATAATGTAATTTAAAGTACAAAAATCATAAAGTTATATTAAATTAACAAAAATGTCTAAAGTACATCATATAAATAGTCGTCAACATTATAGCAGCATTTATTTTTTTAAAGTTTCTTTATGCTTTTATTAAAACTATTAATATTCAAATCTTTGTATGCCTTTGGTACCTTGTTGTATAATTTTGGGGCCATGCAGAATACACTCTTACGCATGAGAGCTGTTTTAGCACTAGGTAATCGATGTCTCCATTTATTACGTTGACTTCTTTCGGAACCATCTGAAGACTTCGGAAACAGTTAGGGATGCGTAACAAATAATACCGTTTCTAATGTATACAAGGAAGGAAGTGAGACAATTTGATGTTTAATAAAATATGGTCTGCAACGGTCTGCCATTTTAAGACCAAACATAGCTTATGCATCATTTTTGCGTTCTAAATATAACATCTTTATGTGTAGAGTATAGTATCTAAGGATCGATGCAACAAGTCTGTGATAGGCATTAGGCAGTAAGCAATGTATCTGTATTTATGGTTGAGGCGAGTTTATGCAATGCGTAGGAAGAACTACTAATTTTCTTACAAATTTCTCCAATGCGATCTTTCCAATCAAGTTTTTTGTCGATGGTTAGTCTAAGGAATTTGGCATTACCAACTCTTCTTATGGTGTGGTCTTTATAGCTCCAGTTAATGTTATTTCTTACTGGTATTCTTTGATTGAAATGCAAGATTTGTGTTTTATTTAAATTATTTTTTAGATTATTATTGTCTAACCCGTAAATTATAGAAGCTAAAGCATTATTAATGTCAAGTTCATAGGTGTCAGTTTTCTTACATGCTATTTTATGACTGTGCTATCGTCTGCAAAAAGAGTCATTGGATGTTCAATAGATTTCGGAAAGTCATTTATATACATGATAAATAATAATGATCCCAGAACGCTTCCCTGGGTTACACCGAATTTTATTATACGTTCTTGAGATAAATACGTAGTCGCTTTTTTGGTACGATCTATTCTTGAGATTGCAGTGATTTGCCTTCTATTGGATTATACAGGATTCATTTAAATTAAGAACATTGCCTCTAACTCCTATATGTCAAGTTTATTCATTAAAATAGTGTGGTTAACGTAGTCGCATGCTTGTGTGTTTTCATCTATCCGTAACATTACAGTATGTAGCTAATCATAGACCGCCATATTGATTGTCTTATTTTGTCTGGTACTCCTTTGCCTAATATTTCGAGGAATGCAGGGGTTATGTTGTGACGGAAAAGGTTTACGTGGTGGAGAGTATAAATAAGAACACATAAATAATAATTGTCATCATAAAAAATCAAAATAAACGGGTGGGTATTTTTATGGTCACAAAATTTCCGTAAGATCCTTTGGGAGTAGCACTGTACTCTCCTGGCTCAGCCTGATATGACAATGACCGCAGAGTGTGTTATGTTATGTCTCCAAACTTCAAAGATCAAGAAGGCCTTGGCAGTGGCCGTCCAACACGAAATGAGAAAACTTCATCGTAGCCATTGAATGTATGATGATATAAAATGCCGAGCATGATATTGTGCTAAAACTGTTATAAAAACTGATATTCAATCAAGTCATACAATTTATTACCAATAAAAAAATATGCACGCCGCCGATCCACAATAACCATGCAAAAAAATATAGATGAAAATTACAATAATAATAAATCTTGCCAACACTCGACTTTCTCAGGCGACGTTCTAAACGAGGCACAGTTTTTTACAAAACCACTTATTGACGTAGTTTAAACATGATTACTATGTAAATTTATAATGGATGGGTCATCAAGTTGACTATCAAAGACATCATTACCTTACTCCTGTCACTCGGCAATTTCATATCATCAATCTTGTATTTAAATGGTACAAGTAAACGCTCTCAGTTGGTCCCGAGGCAGCTCATAATGGCCAATAAATCCAACATTAGAATTGAAAAGCTATTAGTTCGTAAGTTCGTAAACTTATACGATTTTGAGTAGCACTTTTATTGGTTTTGTCAAGTGCATGATTGATTTTTTTCTTATTTTTACTTCCGCAATGGAAAATTGAGAAAAGCGATCTTAAAGCTTCTCTTATCGACCCATTTAACATCTTCTACTTCAGTTATAACCTAATCTATCTTCTATACTTACTATATATTGTGTATTACGGCGGACTTTGTTCAGCTGCATAGTCTGCCAGCTCATCCGTATGTTAAATACTTGTACCGGTCTGCTGACTATACAGCAATAAAAAATGAACTCAACATCGTTGACTGGCAGTATGAGTTGGGCCGCAGATCACTAGACGATGCCGTTGCATTCTTTTACGATGTCTTATATAAAGTACACATAACTTACATTCCATCTAAAACAGTTGTTTCCCAGTCTAAATACCCCCTCTGGTATAAAAGTCCGTTAGTAAAAATCATTAAAGAAAAATCCAAATTCCACGCCAAATATAAAAAGTATGGGAACGATTCAGACTACCAGTCTTTTGTAATATTACGGCAACGTGCAAAGGAACTGGAGAGGTGCATGTTCGATGATTACATGGCAAACGTAGAATCCGCTATTCGCAACAACCCTCGAGCCTTCTGGAGCTACATAAAATCAAAAAAGCAAAACAACTCCTACCCTTCTGTGCTGCGGTTTGGAAACCTGTCCTCTAGCAATGGTGAAGAAATTTGCAATTTCTTCGGCGAGTATTTTCTGTCAAACTTTCGTGAATCCATCAGCTCTGAAAATAATGCACAATACCATTGTACCAGTGAGTGGACTGATTGCAGTCCATACGATATTGCTGCTATCGAGGTTTGTGAAGACGAGGTTATGAAACTGCTAAAGCATTTGGACGTAAATAAGTCTGCTGGTCCAGACAAGCTCCCACCGGTTTTCATAGTACACTGTGCTACAAGTCTCTCGATTCCTCTTACCATCTTATTCAGACGATCTCTTAATATCGGGGTTATGCCTGCTATATGGAAGTCGGCTTATATAACTCCTATTCATAAAAAGGGACCGAAAAACTGCGTTGAAAACTACAGACCGATATCCAAATTATGCGTGTTTGCTAAAATATTAGAAAAAATTGTGTACAGGCAAGTTTACTCTGCTCTCAGGCTTAGTTTCAGCGAACACCAGCATGGATTCTTGGGTGGTCGCTCAACAACTACAAACCTCGTTCTCTGTAGTGACTTCTTGTCAGAGACTATGTCTGATCGGTCTCAAGTCGACGTCATATATACAGATTATGCCAAATGTTTCGACAGAATTGATCACGTCGTTCTCTTGCGTAAACTTCTATCGATGGGCATTAGGGGTAATCTATTCCGTTGGTTTAAATCGTATGTGGAGGACAGGTGTCAGACTGTTGTGCTGAATGGCTATTCATCAAGATCAATGCGTATCCCATCTGGAGTTCCCCAAGGATCTTTATTAGGGCCGCTCTTATTCAATTTATTTGTCAACGATATCGCTTCCTGCTTCCTTCACTCTAAAATACTTCTATATGCAGATGACATGAAAATTATGTCAAAGATATCCTCCTTATCAGAAGCTCTATCACTGCAGGAGGATTTAGATAGGTTCCAGTACTATTGCAGTACTAATAAGCTCCATTTAAACGTCTCCAAGTGTTACGTGTGCTCCTTCACTAGGAAGCCCGTACCTATCATATTCGACTACAAAATTTTAGACAAATCCCTAGCTAGGGTTAACGCAGTCAAGGACTTGGGAGTTGTATTTGATTCAAAATTACTATTTGATCAGCACATAGACAAAGTCATTAATAAAGCATCAAAATCACTAGGGTTCATTTTGAGGGTTTCGTCTGAGTTCAGGAGCATCAAAACCATTAAAATTCTTTACTGTACTTTTGTTCGCAGTCATCTAGAGTATGCCTCTCAAGTTTGGAATCCCAATTACAACATATACATCAATCGATTGGAAGGCATACAAAGAAAATTTTTGAGGTATATTCAATTTCGGTCTAAAACTTACTCTCCCACTTATCTCCTACGCTGTAAAAAATTCCATCTACTTCCTCTTTCTGAACGTAGAAGAATTGCAGACTTGGCGTTTTTATTTAGAATCGCTAACGGTTCAACCGAGCTTCCCGAATTGCTGAACAAAATCGGACTGCGGGTTCCTTCTGCTTTTCTGCGCAATCCTTATCTGTTGCATACTCCTAGGGTAAGAACGAGTTACAGACGAAATTCATACATAATCAGAGCGAGTCATGCGTATAATGCGGTCTGCCGGGGCGTCGACATCGATGTTTTCAGTACCAGCATTTCAAAATTAAATAGGACTCTTTGTGCCTTCTTTTTTGATCACGTCAACTAATTGATTTCAATTCGCGCTGTTTAAAACCCATTTTTACTTATGATAATGTTTTAATTTTAACTCAAAATACTGTCTACCTTCTCAAATGTTTTTTGTTTATTAAGCTCTCTTCTATCTGTGAAAACTTGTAATTGGCCTTTATTTTTGTTATTCTCAATCGTACAAAAGTGTTTAGCTGTAAGTTTTCCAAAAACTGTAAAATAAAATAAAATAAAATAAAATAAAATATAATATGATATTATTAAGCTGAAGAGTTTGTTTGTTTGTTCGGCTGAACGCGCTAATCTCAGGAACTATTTGTTTCGGTTTCGGTTCGAATTGAAAAATTAGTAATTCAGGAATTCTAGTGTTGGATAACTCATTTATCAAGGAAGGTATATAAGGCTATATAACATCACGCTACGACCAAGAGGAGCGGAGCATCAATGAAAAATGTTGTATTTTTTATATATTTTTTTATAAATGGCTTCTCAGAGTTTAACCACGAGGGGTTGCGACTCTTTAACCGGGCTATCCTGTGGTGCCTTAAGCTCCTAATAGAAATTTAAGGCCTCCAGCCAGGCATACAAGAAATTTAACGCGGACGAAGTCGCTGGCAGAAGCTAGTAAAAAATAATGTGACATCAAAAGAAAATCATGTGCAATTATCAATTATGGCAAAACCATAAAACTATGTACAATTCCCAGAACTGCACATTTCTCAACATTAAATGCACATAAGAATTTTCAGGTCTCTACAACTTAAAACCTTGACTCATAATCAACAAAAAATAGCTCTTAGCTAAGAAGGAAAAGTAAGCAAGTTATTAAGCACCAGTTACTCGCTCCAAATGCTACTTTAAACGCATCACCGATTTGCGACACTGGACACGCTCACATACCTAATAACAAATTACATAAAAACGTTCTATGATGCAGGCTCAGTTAATTTTCTTGTCATGTTGCTAATAGGGAATTGATGTGTAGTTTTCCAAGCATTTAAAACCTAGATAACTTAAAGACTTGAAGATAATCTTCACTCCGTTTTCATCGAAGCTTTAGATTCCGTGTGGACGGCATTCCTTGAGGGAAAAACGGAGCGTGTCTAGTTAATTATATTGTAATTGGCGAGGATGGCTCAACTATCTGGAGTATTGCGGCACTCACATAGTAGGCAAATGGACTGAGTCATCTCTAAACTTTAAAGAAACTATATGTGGATGAATGACTTCTGTTTAAACTTACGTTTTTGCGTTTCTTTCTGGTTCTGACCGTATGGAGTAAATTATAAATGATTTTATTTAGAAATAGGTTTGTACTCTGTAGGCCAATCAAATTAGATCCATAAAAAGCATTTTGAGGAATTAATTTCCAGTAACCTGGAAATAATACCTTCATTTGATCCTAAATGGTGTAATCTGAGTTTGCGCAATCCCAGGAGATGTGAATAAGTTTTGGGAACCAATAAACTGCGTATTTTTCGCTCTTTTTTCAGTATTTTGCTTGTAGCTCGAAAATGGTACGTCCGACGGAAAATATCATTGCATTCAATATTTAATACGGTAAAATTTTGAGTCGAATAGCATCTAAAACTTCAAATTCGATTCAGTAGTACTGCTGAAATCAAAAGTTAAAAACCAGGAAAATTTCTCATTTAATTGCAAACTTATATTAATCAATCCTCAACACAGTGTCCTGCGTATGTAAAAAGGGTTATACAGGGAAGTGCAGCTGCCGGAAAGTAGGTATGAAATGTTCAACAATGACCTGCCCAGTTAGAGCACGCATTTGTCAGTAATCATGCAGCCTCAACGATTGTCGAACAATACCAAAGAAAGGACATTAGGGTAGGCCGCATAAATTACTCAAAGTGTCAGACCATAATTAAAACTACTTGAAAAAAAAAGTTACCTGCACATAGTCTTCACATTCACAATAATTAAAATAATGTAATACTTTACAAAGTAAATATTCATGTCAATTTATATATAAAATTAATTAATGTCAATAAAAATCCGGAAATAATCTTTGTCAGATTTAAGGACCATGTAGATTGGTGTCTAAAATGATCTTTTGAGGAAAGAACCATACAGTAAGTTGTACATGAGGTAATAGCTATAACAAACAAACAATACACAAATATATATAAACAAATAATAATAATATATATATACAAATAGGGTCATCCCTCTTCAATTTCTCAGTGTTCGTTGCATAGATGATGTAATATGTTTCTGCAACTTTGTATTCGGAGTTGAAAATATTTCCTTCCTCTCACAAGCACTAAACGTCAATATATCTTCCATCTGAAGTACATTTCACTTCACATGTACAGGTAAATAGAGCTTCTTAGGCACACGTCACATTATGCCAACATGGTGCCTACAAGGAAGTTTTATTTTACCAAAACAATAAGCAAACTCGTTACATATCCTCAGAGGGTTGGCTGCGACCGGCTCGGGAATCGCCTTAATGATGTCAAAAGGCAACATAATGTGTTCTCCTTAAACGGTCGTCGCAGTTCGTTACTGTCGCCTCCTTCCTCGGTGACGTCTCACTGCCTACCAGACGGACGCATTAAGATCACCTAAGGGCACCACCATTATGTAAAACGAGTACAGAATAAAATATATTCACTCGTTAAAAAATAAATATACGACCGGCTCCGGTGTTTGCTCGTTTAACGACGAAATTGTACAAATAAACTCGTCGTAGTTTTGCACAGATCTCTCAGGTACTTTTGGCATTATAAAAATGATGACGTTATGCGTAATAAAAGATCGATAAAGGAAGCCGTGTTCATAATTCACGGCGTCCTCTCGCTGCAATCGTAATAATAAAGAAGGTATTTTTTTGTGGTGAGGATATGGCCGCTCGCTGGCTGCTCCGGTGACCTCGCACCAACCTCCACTGTATACCAAATTAATTTAGCCGTATTTAGAGTGTGAACATTGAAAACGTGTATTGGTACACATAGCGTGATTATATGCTAACCCCTCAAGTTTTAAAGTGTTACACTGCTACAACATTGACTTGGTTACGAATAATCTAAAGAATACTTCAAAAAGAGTTATTTTATTTCGACTTGGATTCGAACCCTTGTATCACCGAACGTCGTCATACTCATACGGTTTGAAGTTTGCCAGCGAGCCCATATGAGTTGCGATGAAATTGATAACTACTATCGTCTGAGTCAGTTTATCTTTAAGTCTCTGGCTAATCGATAGATGTTATAATTTGAGGGCATCCATTAATTTTACTTACTTACGTTTTCTTCATAAAATTAATATCTACATACCCTCAAGTTTGAATATAACGTTTGCGTTAATAGGATGTCACTTATCTAGGGACCCGTTTGTGTCAGTTGGCAAAATATTTTTATTATGATAAATGTAAATTATCAAATCTAATTATATAATATAAATCTTTGTCGTTAAATAATAACAATAATAAACATCATTATGATTATTAAAAGTTTTTTTTTTCTTGATTTTTAAATTCTTTGTAAATATTACTAAAAACATAGAAAAATGCTTTATAATTATTAAAAAATATAATTATAATGCAAGACAAAAAGCACATTTAGTGCCTAGGATATGAATCTCCAATCATATTATATGCATGGCAAGCGGTCTTGAAACCTCCGGTCTATTTAGACATTGAATAACTCTTCATAAATGTTAACCCTATTCACTAAAACAATACATTAATTACAACAAAATGTTTTTGCAAAATACAAAAACCAACTTGGGCGTAGGTATCACGGATTTGAACGCCCATGTCTTTTGGGGGGTAACCACTTAATGGAGCTGTGTGTATACAGAAATATGACATGAGCGTCGTCGAACATCCACCGTAATAACAGCTCAGCTCGATATAACAGGAATTAATGTATCTGTCGATAGCTAAGGCCGAACTCCCAGATTACAGATCGAGCGACCTCGTTAGATCTTATCTGTATAATTCGAAAATCTTTTATGAATAATTTGTCTCCATTATGTTCGGACCGTTTAATGCTCAGGATTGGAACTTGACATCCTGTAATTCTAATCAAGTATTAAATACCTATTTTAGAATGTTGATTTATTTCCTCTCGTTTACGTAATTTATTGGGTCGGTAAAACATCAAATAGCTTGAATAGTCAATAGCATGTTAACATTATTGTTCTGGGAGTTAATCGAACTATGACAAAGAGACTATCGAGGAGGAAGTAATTTTGTATGAAGTATAGTGTATATGCTCATTATTGAGTGAAGGAACAAATAAAGTGACAGTTTTTATTGCATAACATTACTGTCAAAATATTTATTTATGTAATCGGCGCAAACAGACTTAACCAGTGAGAATATAAAACGTATTACTCAGCGATCTATATCATCAAATACCTACGTACAAGTCCGCCTTACTTCTGCTTTCGTTTCCAACCTACGCGCATTAAAAAGGCTTGAATGAACGTAACGGGTAAATTGATTGTGGGGCGCGTCGCACTACTACCTACGGCTCGTACCTTATAATTAGATAATATGAATTCGATGCGATCGCGTGGCGGTCCCTTGCGAAACTCGCCCGGCTTCTAAGGGACCACGTCCACATTTACAAGCCAAAACGGCGTATAACATGATATTATTACAGACCAAACATTCCTTTACGTGCTTAATTATAAAGCTCAAAATTCTTCGCGCTGAAAATTAGGTTGAACCCTTTCAATTCCCATGTAGCCGCTGGACTATAGATGAAGTCACTCCGGAATGTGCTTTTGCATATTCAAACAACTTTACGCTCTATTTTCAAACGCATAAAGATGTAAATGGTGTTTAAACGAATAAGATATGCGTCGTTTACAGTTATAGGCGGCGCACGCGTTAGAATCAGGATGCTGTAACTATCCGGACGCGGCTCTAATTACCGCCGCCACTCAATATTGCAAAATGAAGCCTATTCTAGAGTAGTACCCTTCGGCTATTACACTCCATCTATTGTTACACAGACCACATTCAAAACGTTCAATGGTGTCTTATAATGACCTAGGTGCGGTTCACGCTACTGATACCTACAGAAACAATAAACAATTTTATCTCCACGATCTCTACTCAGCAATTTCTAATTAATCTCGTACACAACTCCAATTATTAATTGTTGTTATGAAAGTTTAATTATAATTACAACGTATTACGCAGGTTTTAAACTGATATATTTTATCAATGACAGTGTTACATGAATTTAATCGGATTAAAAAGCGCATTAAAAGTTTAAATAACTAAAACTAATTTGCATTTTGAAGTAACTTATTTTTGTTTCAAACTTTCAACTTATTTAAAACTAGCTTTTGCCCGCGGCTCCGCCCGCGTGGATGTCGGTTATCGCGTAAAAAAGTAGCCTATGTCCTTCTCCATATCCCAGGCTATATCTCTGCCAAATTTCATGACGATCGGTTCAGCGGTTTAGGCGTGAAAACGTAACATACAGACAGAGTTACTTTCACATTTATAATATTACTAGCTTTTGCCCGCGGCTCCGCCCGCGTGGATGTCGGTTATCGCGTAAAAAAGTAGCCTATGTCCTTCTCCATATCCCAGGCTATATCTCTGCCAAATTTCATGACGATCGGTTCAGCGGTTTAGGCGTGAAAACGTAACATACAGACAGACAGACAGACAGATAGACAGACAGACAGAGTTACTTTCATATTTATAATATTAAGTATGGATATATATAATATATATAGTACTAGCTTTTGCCCGCGGCTCCGCCCGCGTGGATGTCGGTTATCGCATAAAAAGTAGCCTATATCCTTCTCCATATCCCAGGCTATATCTCTGCCAAATTTCATGACGATCAGTTCGGCAGTTTAGGCGTGAAAACATAACAGACCGACATACAGACCGAGTTCCTTTCACATCCATACTAATATCCATACTTCCATACTTATATTATAAATGTGAAAGTAACTCTGTCTATCTGTCTGTCTGTCTGTCTGTATGTTACATTTTCACGCCTAAACCGCTGAACCGATCGTTATGAAATTTGGCAGATATAGCCTGGGATAAGGAGAAGGATATAGGCTACTTTTTACGCGATAACCGACAACTACAAAACTAGACTAAACTACAACGGCAAAAGCTAGTTTATAATATTATATTATAATATGGATGAAGCCTGCCTCGATTGCCTCGTTGTTCTAGTGGTCGCAAGCGCTACTGTTGAGCATGAGGTCCTGGGCTCGATTCCCAGGTCAGGCAAAGTGATATTAGGAGAATATCTCAGCAGCCCGCAGTCTGGATTTGTGCCCAGGCAATAGGCTCGCCTCCTGTTATATGGGACTTGAACATAAGTGCAGAGAAATCTCACCCCCTAGCAATGTATTTATTCGTTGCTGACCATACTATAGGCAGTTACAACTCTGCCAAACCCTTAGGGGATAACAGGCGTGGTGTTATGCTACGATAAATTGAAGTCCAATGCAACTATCAAAGTATAAACTTATAGCTCAGACATTAACCAGTGTTAAGTCGTAAAAGTCGGTAACTTAGGTAACAATTAGAACTGTTGTACTTGTCATATGTCTTGATAAAATCGTGTAGATAAAGCGGTTTAATTAATTCAGTATGGCTTAGTTTTAATAAAGCCCGCATTAACGTGGGTCTTGTGATGTAGTTGACGACAACAATAAACATAAGGAAGCTGGAGCTATGCTAACGGCTTGTAGGACACGCTGTAGGAAAAGTTGCGCGTGCGCAGTGTAGGCTAAATGTGGTGCTAATGGCGTTAGTGAGTCAGTATTGTGTGGTTTGATGACTTTTAGGAGGATTTTTTTGTGTTGAATATGAATAAAATCTATACATATACAAATAAACAAAGTGTCTATTTATAATTTCAAAATAACAGATTTTTACTAAATTCATAAAAAAGTACACATTTACGATACCGGTATAACGGGGCTATTTGGATTTTCGGGGGTTATTTGGAATGAAGTAATTGTTGAATTTGAGTTGACATAAATTCCACCAAAACACCATAGACAGCTTTTATTTTATTTCTGGTCTTGTTTACTTTTACAATTTTTCGTACGAAGATCACAATTCGAATTTATGTCAACTCAAATTTTACAATTGCTTTGTTCTAAATAACCCCCGAAAATCCAAATAGCCCCGTTCTACGGTATGTATAACAGAAAAAAAAACATTTTTTGTCAAACTGTCTGTCTGTTTGTTCCGGCTAATCTCCGATAAGGCTGGACCGAATTTTGACGGAACTTTCACTGGCAGATAGGTGATGGAGTATCTTAGGCTACTTTTATTTTCGGCTAGCTACTGCCTGAGTTCGGCCGCTTGGCTAAAAATACTTTTTTCATTCATTGTTACGTTACAAACACACTTCAATTTTATTTATTTGTATAGAAAAAGCCACGCAAGCTAGTACTTAATATTTATCTAAACTTTTAAACTGTCATGGTCACTAATATTATTATTAACATAAACGGGATATTTACCATGTTTATTCATTGTTATGAGTTCCCGATATTTCGGCGCTGTTGCAAGCACCATGATCACGGATAAACGGATCGGGAACTCATAACAATGAATAAACATGGTAAATATCCCGCTTATGTTAATAATAATATTATCTAAACTTGCTTGCAGCAGCAATGGCCCAGTGGAAACGGCGAATAACGAGTTGTAGGTCATAAGTTCCAACCCAGGCAGGTGCTTTACTTTGTGTAAATTATTTCATTACAACTGCTCTCGCATTTATAATATTAAACAAACTTACTTTCGCATTTATAATATTAGTTATGATTATATTTTGCCTACATTGTCCCATTTATTCCCACTTACTCATTTACTGCAATCTTAAAGAAATTGTGGCCTCCCTATTTCCTAATTCAGAGAATAAAAAGAAAACTTGAGTTTCTTATTATTTATTTATTTATTTATGTACACACAAAATACTTGACAGGACAATATATTAACATATAAGAAAGGTACTGCTTATTTCAAAAGAAATTTCTTCCAGCAGACCTGCGAGAGGAAAGTTGGATAAGAAATGTAGACACAGTGTGTAGAAAAGTTAAACAAGAAAAATTTAAATTAAAACACTTAAAAGAAAACTATATCTATATAAAATTAACATACATACAAATACATACACATATAAATATTACCTATAATATACATACATATATATTATACAAAAATAAACAATAAGAAAACAATATTTTTTTATTTTATTTTATTTAAAAAAAGAATAATATTACTGTATAGAAGAGAGGTAAATGCTCTTTGACTTGCAATAAATGGTCTTTTAATTTCTTTCTGGCATCGAATTTGTTGCACAATTTTTTTCACAAAAAGTGACAATTTTGTATTTGTCTTATCTTTCATACGAATAGCAATACAAGTCAAAATCAGTTGAACGGACTGAAAAAAAGATTTATTCAAATGTCTAATCTTATTTCAAACGGAGTATACTCGTACGTACTTATTCAACTTATTTATTCTTCGGGTATTCAGCTGGGCTGGGCAGCATTTGGGAAGCTTCGTCGAGTCTTCTCGTCGCGTATTCCACAGAGCCTAAAGACCAAGGTCTTCAATCAGTGCGTCCTGCCTGTTATGACTTACGGAGCCGAAACGTGGACACTCACGGTACGGCTGGTCCATAAATTCAAGGTCGCTCAGCGAGCTATGGAACGGGCTATGCTTGGAGTTTCTCTGAGGGATCGAATCCGGAACGAGGTGATCCGGCAGAGAACCAAAGTTGTCGACATAGCTCACAGAATAAGCAAGCTGAAGTGGCAATGGGCCGGCCATATTAGCCGTAGAACCGATGACCGTTGGGGTAGACGTGTTCTTGAGTGGAGACCGCGAATCGGCAAACGTAAGGTAGGACATCCTCAGGCTAGGTGGAGCGACGATCTCCGCAGGGTGGCTGGTAGCAGCTGGATGAGAGTTGCCGAGAATCGAGCTGAATGGCTTGCAATTGGAGAGGCCTATGTCCAGCAGATAGGCCTCTCCAATTGCAAGCCATTCAGCTCGATTCTCGGCAACTCCAGCAGTTGACTGCTATAGGATGATGATGATACGTACTTACAAAAGTGACTGTTAAAGGTCTAATGGAAATACATGATTTGACTTTGACTTTATAACGGAGGGACTTAAATGAAATAATCTCAATTATATTCCGACATACCCAACATTCCAATCACTGATCAGCCCCATGATTGCCAGTCCCATCAAATCGAAGACATCCGCAGCGCCGATCACTCAGTGACGTCATAATGACAGGAAACGCTATAGTTCACGTAAAATTGATATGGTATAGTAATGCCAACATAAGGTCAACTCCACACTTCCTCCCTACGATCACTTCTTGAATCTATAGAACTATATAAATATCGAAAGTAACTCTGTCTGTCTGACGGTTACTTTTCACGCCTCAACGGCTGAATGGATGTGGATGACAATTGGCAGAAGAATAGACCATGACCTAGGTTAGCTAATAGGATACTTTTTATTCCGGTACTACGTTTCTGTAGAATAATAGGAATGTATTCTGGGTAAAAAAAAAGAAAAACTGTTTAGTCCGTCAATCAGATAGATAATAAAAAAATATTAGACACGTATTTTATGCTTTATCTTATTAATAAAAAATGACTTAGATAAAACACATTAAACTTGGGGAGTGGGGGCTCGTTACGTCACAGCTATGTATAAAATCCCTTTATGATCATGCTGACTAGAAATCAAAACGTCTATGCCAAGTATTGCCATGAAGATTTTTTTTTTATCACATCTATTCAAAAAGAGGTGTTTTAGTCCCTGTTTACAGGGACTAAAATAGCTCTTTAATCCCTAGGGACTAAAAGTGATTTGAATTTCGAATGGGCATATTGTTAGTAAAAGTTCCAATCACCAAAGAGATCAAGCCCGAACATAGTATGAACAAGTAACAGGCTGTATGATAAAGCAAACCGCACGCGAACCAAAATAAAAAAGTGTGTGAAAAAATAAAAAACGCGCGAAATAAATTCCGCCTTCGTTCTTTGTTTACTCAAATTTAGTTTGTACTTAGTTTTATAAAAATATTGTGTCTTCCTCAAGTAGTGAGAATTAAAGTATTTTTTTAACTTCAGAGAACATTGTATCGGTCGCAAAAAATGTGATAAGTACAAATAAATAAACGTATTATTCTTATTCATAAGTTACACTTACTTATTTTTTCATAGAGGGTGATAAAAAGTAGAGTGTCTATCCCGGGAGCAACACTATTTTAAGCTCGAGTGACGTACTTTGAATTCCTCGCTGCGCTTTGGACTCAAAGAAACACTCTCGTTTTCAAAATAGTTGTTTGCTCCCTTGACAAACAATCTACTATTTTGTCATCATCCCTATTTCCGACCAACACGCGGGCGAAAGTTCGAACATTCGAATGTAGGTTGTAAGTTCGAACCCAGATAGGCGCTTTACTTTGTGTTAACTGTTTCATTACCACTGCTCTCAAAACGGTGAAGAAAAAAATCGTGAGGAAACCGGCATGTCCTAGAACTAAAAATTCGAAGACACGTGACATCTACCAACCCTTACTGTGCCCGCGTAGTGGATTATGGCCCACTGCCTCTCACCGAGAGGAGACCTGTGTCCCAGCATAGTAGGAATATTATAGGCTGATTATGAATGAACGCGAGCGAAGCCACGAGCAAAAGCTAATAGAACAATAAATAGATTCTTATCACGTATCACTTACGAGTTTCAATGACAGTGTCAGATAATCCTTAATGACTGAGATTAATTGCAGTGGCGTTACAAGTGTGTTGTAAATTAATTCGTATGATTTATTGAAGTACTAGCTGATGCCCGCGGCTTCGCCCGCGTGGATGACGGTTATCGCGACCAAAAGTAATCATTAAATTTTGATCGCGTTCCCGCAACCCATGGGAACCTATTACAGGGATAAAAAGCAGCTTAATATGTCTTATTCCAGGCTATACTTATTTTTTCTTTTTTTTTATTACTTCCAATAGTTTCATAAGTTTTTCTGTACAACATTCTATGGTTTTGAAAAAGTCGGAATTAAAAACTTTTTATTTTATTTATAATCTATCCCTGTACCAAATTTCAGCCAGATCCGTTGCAGACGGCTTACTTTTTTCAGACACCTCAAACAAATATCATCATATTTTAGCCAATGTATACAAAAACTTGACAAATTATAATACTAAAACTTTCCTCGAGAACCATTATATCCATTGGTACAAACAGCATGAAAATCGGTGAAGTAGGTTTTGAGTTTATCGCAAACAGACAGACAGACAGACGTGACGGAGGACTTTGTTTTTTAAAATATGTAGTGACTAGCTTTTGCCCGCGGCTCCGCCCGCGTGGATGTCGGTTATCGCGTAAAAAAGTAGCCTATGTCCGTCTCCATATCCCAGGCTATATCTCTGCCAAATTTCATGACGATCGGTTCTGCGGTTTAGGCGTCAAAACGTAACATACAGACAGACAGACAGACAGACAGAGTTACTTTCACATTTATATTAGTATATATTAGTATGGATGATTCGCGTTTGAGCACCTATTTTGTTACACCAAACGTATTCGCATTTGAGAATACATTTGGTGCTCAATGCATAGGTGTTATAAAAATTGGTGCTCAAACGGGAATATTTCGATGTATTGCTTAGATTGTCGAGTGAAAACGCGTAAGGATTTCAAATAACGAAACAAAAGCTATCCGATGTTCTTCTTCAGGTAGGTAGTAAGCCTTCCCACTATCTTTCGTGAAAATCTTTTCAGTAGTTTTCTCGAGAAAAAGTATAAAACCGACGAAGGGCTTTTATTGCATAGACAAAATAAGTGTGGAAAAGTCAGTCTTCTTCACGTAAGATACAACAAGTATTTCAGACTTTAATTAATTCAGATCGAATCCGATACAAACTCAATATTTCATTTCAACAACTTTAAAATTTATTACTGAATACTGTTTTTATGATCCGTCACAATTATAACAACATTCGAACTAGTTTTTTTCTTAATAGAATGGTTATTTTTTTTTTCGCGCCTGTTTATAGGTGCCTTTATTAGTAAAACACTAACAACCTTGCAGGACTGTAAAAAAAAATAAGATTAGGCATTTAAATAAACCGTCATGGTCACTAACATTATTATTAACATAAACGGGATATTTGCCATGTTTATTAATTGTTCTGAGTTCCCGATATTTCGGCGCTGTTGCAAGCACCATGATCACGGATAAACAGGGCCTCAAGTCTGCTATTACAATAGTGTCAGAATGGTCTCTTCATTGTGAGTTTTTGACAGATTTGCCATACAAACACTGTCAAATACTCAATGGCGAGACCATTCTGACACTATTGTAATAGCAGACTTGAGGCCCTGAAGTCACTGCGGGTGGGTGTTTATGAGCAGACAAAACGGTCTACCCTCTTTCTTGTTCGTTCTTTGCACTCAGTACCGCTGCCACTGTCACTTGCAACTCTATTCTGTTCCCGACACACGAAACTCACTGTGTCCGCTCGCGAACTTTTTTCGGCACCCACCCGCAGTGACTTCAGTTTATCCGTGATCATGGTGCTTGCAACAGCGCCGAAATATCGGGAACTCAGAACAATTAATAAACATGGTAAATATCCCGTTTATGTTAATAATAATATTTAAATAAACCTATTTTACAGTCCGTTCAACCGATTTTGACTTCTATTGCGTTGGTGTTATGACAAATGGCAGCTGCAGTAAACAGTTGATATTGCAAACACTTTTTTGCTTCTAATACCACCCATTAAGCCTACGGAATAGAAGTCAAAATCGGTTGAACGGACTGTAAAAAAGGTTTATTTAAATGTGTTCTTATTTCAAATGGAGTATAGGTATTTAAACACTTGTGTTTTAATAACCCATGTTATGCTACACCTTCATACTCTACTATTCTTTAATCATTCTTTCTTTTTCATACCTAGTCATCGAATCACATCATGTGTCAATCATTTGGCACTTTTCTATTTTGTTAAATACCTGGTAAATGTTGAAAGGCCTACACTGTCCTCCCATACCTATTATCACTGTTATTTGATAATATTGTAAAGCCAATTATTTTTAAAAGAGTAACCCTGGAGTTTCTTGCCGGCTCTTCTCCATAGGAAACGACTAATTGGAACCGTGCACCTAGCTTCTGACGTTTCATAAGTGCCCATGTAGGTTTATGTGAAATAAAATATTTTGATTTTGATTTTGAATCATAATTATTATATTATGGCACTTTCCCCTTTTTTTCTTTTTCTTTTTTTTCGTGTAGGTTTAGAGTATAAATATTTTATTTTTAGTTTGTATGTTGTATCTTTGAAAATAAATATTCTTTTGAATCATGTCCAAAGTCCAAAGCTTACAACGCGCAAGTACAGTTTGTAACTGGACGTGGATACGAGACCGACACGTAATAACCGCCAGCCGTCTGATTATGTTTTAATCTCGATAACTTTAAATTCGACATTTTCGTAAAAATTACATTAAATTATTCTCGAGCACTCACAATCTCGAACGTAATCATCCGCCAATAAAATTGATGTTCGATATGATTTTCTGAGAAACTGTTTATATTATGTGCGATGTAGGAAGATACTGTGTAGTGACTATAATACGTAATAAGTACTGACCGGTAATTCGCTCCAGTACTTTAGTACTTTCGAAAATCGAAGATCATTGCTTCATTTTTGGGTACTTATGAAGCAATAAAGGTGCTATAAAGCATTAAAATATCGAAGAATTTTAAGTACATGCTAATATGCGCAAATTATCGATCAGAGGACACGGCCGCTCAATATAAATTGGTGCGTAGCTTATTTGCATTGACCATACAGATAAAATATAAAATCTACTAAAAATATTCATGAGCTCATGTGCGTCAATCTGTTTATCTTTTTATACCATAGTTTATTGTAATGGAAACATGTTATATCATTTAATGGAGAATAATAAATAAGTAGCACCTATTTTAAATAAATAAAAGCTTCTGAATTATTGTTTAATTTATATATCTTACACTATGTCCGGAGCATTCAAGGGTCGTTCGTTATTTACGATGAAATATACTTATTTATTGGAGCCATTACAATTGCATCTGCATTTTTATTGTTTCATTGTGAGAGTGAATAAAGCACGAAGACTTCTTTATCTGACCAAGGTTTTGTTTCTTTTAGTTCCTGCGTAATTACTCTACCTTAGGTGTACTACAGACTATACCCCGAGTCTCTAATTCAGATAATATAAGTAAACAAAGTAATGTCAAGAAATGTCACTGTCAAAATGACAGAACAGTGGTGCCAAACATTTAATCATTACATTTTTTATAAATAATCATCTATAAAATTAAAATGAATTAATTCTAAGAACTATGCAAACAAAATACCGTTGCCAAACAATGTTTTGTGTAGTGTGTTGGAGACACGGCATATGATCGTCATTATCAGCCTTTTTAAGTCCACTGCTAGACGTAGGCCTCCTCAAATCGATTCCACTCGAAACAGTTTTTACAGCCGTTTTCATCCAACATGTGGCTTACAATCTGAATCTATGAATGAGAGTTGTAATATTTGTATTATTGAAGATGTAAAAAATTTGAAATTGTTTGGGTCTCCTGCGTTACCAGTATCATAAAATATTTTATACCAGAAAATCTCCTTTTTTTAATAACTTTGTTTAAAACCGAAAATTTATAAAAATTATTACTTAAATCAGTACTTAAAAGAAAAAGGAACCTTTTTTTTTTTGCCATTTGATGTGAATTACCATTACGAAGATAGGTATGTTTTTTTTACATGGTATCCCCTTTGTTTACATAAATTATCTAAATTTGAGACTTTGGGTATACCTGATCAAATACAAAATCGAAAATAAGTACAAAAAGATTAATTTGTTTTACTTTTTGAAACGAGTAGTCGCCCCACATAAAAATCACGTTTGGTAGCACAAAGTACCCACGCCTCGATGCCTAATTAATACAATTATGTGAACATAAAACACATAAATAAATACCAAAAGCAGTACAACGTGTGGAACTGACAGTAACAGCGATCAACAAGTGGAAAGGGCAGACGAGGCCCCACGGCCGCCCCGCGCAAGCGCACAACTCCAAAAACGTAATTTATAACTACATTAAACCGAAGAGCCTGCCAGACGACTTCGTCCAATATTAATATCGGCGTCAGCATCATTAAGGCATTCCTTTTATTGCGACTTTAAATAAGTCCATTCGCCGATCGCCTTTATTAAAAGAGGCTACCTTTCTCCAAGGTTTTGCAATGTCGCCCTTCTTTTGAGACGGTTTTTTTAAGCGGTAATGCAGCACACCAATTTACTGGCCACTGAAGTAACAAAAGAAATTCTTATCAATTTTTGTGGTAATTTTTACACGCTTTTTGTGCTTAATAATCACTTAATCTACGGTGGTATTTTTGGTTATTTATTGGATGGTTTGCTGGATATCTTGAAGGTAGGAATCGGTAGCGCATCGACAAACATCGCTGCGATTCGCTGTAGTGGTAATGAGATGAAATTAAAGTTGCATGTATAAGGGAAATTGCCTGTAGCTACGAGTATTTTGAGGTTGGTCTTTACATCCATATTTTAACATAATTTAAACAGTAAATCTTGACAAAACGTGAATACTAACTGCGGTATGTCGGACTGGTGAAGCGAAGGTGTCGGCTACTGGTGTCAGGCGTCCGACACGCTGTTTGTTTGTTTTATTTTTATTTTCAAAGTGGACACGTCACACCCGTATAAATCATTTGAACTACACGTGTGTACAGGGTTGCCAGATACAGGCATTTCAATTCCGGGACAATTTGTGGGTCATGAATTCGGTTGGTAGGAAAATATACGAAAATAGTTTTTTTTTTTTTATAATCGTTTTACTTGTAATATGTAAAAAACATACTATTATATCTTTGGTAAAAACTAACTTACCTACCTACATTACTCATACAACACAGTGTATTTTTAAAGGGAAGTATACCAGAGGCACTACAATACATATTTTTTTCTATGGGCATGGAGCTCAATTTTTAGACGACTGTGGGCCGGCTGCGCGTATACAACGTGAAACGCAGACGGCAAATGGTACGCACGTAGCGCATCGCACCTACTCGTAACATAATGTAAAAAAACTAATGGTAGTTATTCGAAATCCGGGACTATAAAGTGTAATTCCTGGACACGGGACAAGATACGTAATTCCTGGAGAATCCTGAATTTCCCGGCCATCTGGCAACCCTCTAGTAATTTAAGTTAAGGCTACATTATGAACTTCTTCAATCGGTCCCTCATTACTGAGGATCGTGGTCACTGGACCCCTTTAAGCGGACAATCTGCCTCCATCGACTCTGGTCCAACGTTGCCATCACCACCTACTGAAGTTTGCTTGAGGACGTAGCTTCTTTTACTTGGTCGGACCATCGTGTTGGCGACCGGCCTCGTGCTCTCTTTCCCTCGGTATTGCCAACAATAACCAGCTTTTCAAGGTTGCTATCTCCCTTTTGCATTATGTTGCCGAAATAGGTCAAAATACGCTGTAAGCAAACTGTAGACAATCGGGTCTTTATGTCGAGTTGGGAAAGGACAGAATTTGTGCGTTTGGCTGTCCATGGTATTCGGAGCATCCGCCTCCAGCACCACATTTCGAATGCGTCTATCCTCTGTCTTTCTCTTGCTCGGATTGTCCACGTCTCAACTCCATACATGAAAATCGGGAAAACTAGTGCTCTGACCAATCGGGCTTTGGTTTTATAACTTATACCACGATTTTTCCAGATGTTCTGAAGGCGTGTCATAGCAAGGCGTGTCATGTACATAATGTAGCCTTAACTTAAATTACCATAAGAATTTTGATATTTATTAATGCCTTAGGCATTCTCTACCAGTCAACCAAGGGTGGTAAAGAGATAAGATGGCAAGTGCTCTGTTTAAGTGGAGATAAAAAAACGGGCAGTCTTTGGGGGCTGCCGATAGAAGTGAAAACTAAGTAACTTGTGAATATTGTATCGTCGAGCTATTAGATTATTAATTTCGAGCGTTCGGTGACGATGACGCGAGTTCCTTGATTTTTGTTCACCCAAAAAGTACACATACATACACAGTATACATATATCTCATGGAAAGCGTTCGGGGACGATGACGCGGACGCGAGTCCCTACCATGATTTTTGTTCACCCAAAAAGTACACATATAAACACAGTACTTATACATATAGCTCATGGAAAGCGTTCGGTTACGAGGACGCGAGTTTCATGATTTTTGTTCACCCAAAAGTGCTCAACGCGCCTAAATAAGTTTTCACTTCAAAAATATATTAAGATAATAATAGAATTATAAATAAAATAAGTACACAAGTTCATAAATAGGTTATAAACTTATAATAGAAGGAAATTATGGTGTTTGACATAACGTGTCAGTCATTATTTGGTAGGTCTGAAAATAGGTTATTATAAATTTTTTTTTTGAAGTTTTTATGTAGGTACGTAGGTAGGGTAGGGTAGGGTAGGGTAAAGTAGATAGGTAGGGTAGGGTAGGGTAGGTAGGGTAGGTAGGGTAGGGTAGGGTAGGTAGGGTAGGGTAGGGTAGGTAGATAGGGTAGGTAGGGTAGGGTAGGGTGGGTAGGTAGGTATACCTACCTACCTACCCACCCTACCCTACCCTACCCTAGGTAGGGTAGGGTAAAGTAGTGGAGTTTATACTATATTTCCTTTGCGCGTAGACAAACTGCCACAGTCAAATAACTTTTGTCAGAACGAAGTCTTGTCGGGTCAGCTAGTAGGTTATAAACTTACAATAGAAGGAAATTTAGGTAAAGGGCACGTTTCTTTATCATTATTTTATTACAATTCCTCCCCTGATGATCTCCCAAGGCATAAATTAAAAAGTAGCCGAGCACATTTTATCAAATTACATGTCCCCGCAGTCCGGTGACAAACGCTTTCATCTCTGAAACTTGACGTAATGAACACAAAGCACGCTGCGCTGATGCTAAAGATACTTAATTACACAACTTTTTCAACCGCGAGATGATTTATTTAATTATAAATACATTTCTGATACAACACGGAGGACCAGTAATATGTACCAGTAATTAACATATGATATTTTTAAATTGCTTATGAGTTCTTAATTAAGAACGTCTTTTTTGTTTGAGTTGCGATGAAAATTATACATTTCCGGATAGAAGGAATAAGTAACTTTGTCGAAATTGATACGCAAGTGATTCAGTGATATCCATATCAGTTTTTAGTGATCCTTCTGCTAGTTATGGATATAAACCGTTAATTGGTATTTCTTATATTGCTGCATTTACCATAGCATAAATTATGACAATGTTAAGTATTTCCATTACTTGAAAACATATTTTTATTAAGTTATTACTAGGACCTAAAGTTTTTTTTTTTTTTTGCGACAAAAATATGTAAGCAGCTTATTATTTTTTTTTTTTTTAGATCCCTGGGTTCCAGAAAATCCGGGAATACACAACTGACCGGATACATGGTATGAAAACGACTTCTAAAACATATGGTATTATTTAACTTTTCACCATAATAATAATATAATAATAATCCATTTATTTCAGGCGACGCAGGCCCATGTATAAATACCTTAACCTAAACATACATATGTACATATTTTAATATAATTAGGTACATTAAATTATTGTACACGAAGTGATGACGTCGTGTTGCTCTGCGTGGTGTCGCGTAACCTTCCACGAAAACGTCGGTAGGCCACACCTTTCGGCCAAAACTCTTCTTTCATGAAGGTTTCGAAGTACCTACTGAGTTGGAACCCGCACCACAAACGACTTGAAGTTTATGTTATGGCGTCTTGACTCTGATGTATTCCACGATATCTTCAGTCATCGTGAAGTGATGCAGACGGGATACGTACAGCTGCGTCGACGGTGTAGGAGGACGCAGTGACATATTTGGTCCCGCCAGAGCAGTACCTACCACATCGGTTACGGCAAGTGAGCTTCCTTCGCTTTGACTCTACCGTCACAAAGCCCTCATTGTCTGGCTTCCCTTTCTTAGGGGCTGGAGACACGATGCTGGAAGCCGGTGCATTGCAGCTTATAGATTGTTGTTGTTTTTGCACTTTTAGCAAAAACTTTCTTCTTTTGCTGCTCCTTTTGGATGGGAGGTTGTGCAGCGGCTGCTGAGTAAGCACGGCACAGCGGCATAAGCTAGCATTCCATTCTATAGTCATAAAGTAATAATTTACCAATTCCGGAATCACGAGATCTTTACGATCAATACAAAATTGGTGTATTTCAACACCTGAACGTAAGTAAATATACATTCTATTCTATAATCAGAACTCTAAATTCGGCGATCCTGGGATTTTTTCGATACAATAATGCATTCTATAATATAATGTAAGGAACATACATAAAATTTTAACTTAAAAAAAAACATAACTGGCCATCTCACCCGGCATATATGGGAGTGATGGCCGTAGTAGTACGGGACAGATGGCCGGTACTAGATTGCCTCTGCCTTTCCCCTTTCCTTTGATATCTGCCTGCTGGAGGTCCTTTTTCTTCTTCTGACCACATTTAGAGCACATCTCATCAAAAGGTGTACATTTCTCATGTACCCACAGAATACAGATCAAACATTGAAGCCAATCTTCAATGAGATGGGTTTTATAATAATTTTCGCCACATCCAGCACAATTATCCGCTTCATCTTCTGCGTCTTCTTCACCAGATGTATCACATAATATTGGTTCCTCCTCACTAGTGCTACTTTCTTTAATCTGACTTTATGTGGCCAACTCTCCTTTTTGTCCGGGTGAGATTGCCACTACAATTTTTAAACGAACGAATAACAAATACCATTTTGAGGTTAGAACGAAGTAAAATAACTCAAAACACTCACAAAAACACAAAGAAGTAATAAAAAGATTAGTATTTTCGGATGGTATACGAACCTACTAAAAATTTCACCACTACTAAATAAAATGTAGGCCAATTTACTTACTTTTATTTATTTTGCGCAAAGTTTAGTTCACATATTGTTCCGTGGCGGCGCACGAAGAGTAATGATTTAAATACAACGCCCCCTTGTGATAAATGAGCAAATTATATTGATTGGCCAACTCTCCCATACGGCCATCTCTAACGAATTTACCCTATTTCTTAACAATTTACCGATGTCGAAAATCTGTCTGTATAAGTTTTCATCACTTGATGTAGCTGAAGCCTTACGATCGTAAGGCGTGTACTACATGACCAAACTAGTTTGACGACACATCGCCCTTGAAAACTTCAACTTAATAAAGTGACACCTTACGACATAACTTACACCCACAAATATCGTCTTATCGCATCTAAACATCACTTATTAATAATCATGTCAATGAATAAATTATGTTCCGTGATGCATGATTTAATATCCACCAAACTTCGTGGCCGGACAGTGCAGACTGACCGCGATCCGTTGCGTAAACGGAGGAAATTTTATAAATTTTAACGTCGATTATTCCGCTCTCGTCACGAAAACGAGACAAGTGCAGGCTGCAGCTGTAATAATCACTTCGGAACCAAACTGGAGCTACATTACATAAGCACAATAATTCTCTCTCGGTCGGAAACCGTCGCCCCGAAGGTCCGAAAATATTGCCCTACTCCAATTTATCAGACGAGCGAGCAAATTACCTCGGCTTTTATTCTCAGAGTTTCGTTATTTTATGTAAAAGTGAAAAAATCCGCTGCAGTTAATGTCAGTGGCGTGCGATAATTAATTGAGGCCCCCCAAGTAATAATTCGGGCAAATAAAATGTGTTCGATGTGGACATTCCCACGCGGCGCGGGCGCAGGCGAAGACGCGAGTGATGCACGGTATGTGAAACTATGCGAAGTTTGGGTGGTATCGGCCCATTCTCGCCGTTACGCGCTGCTATTAACATGCCTCGAATCATGGGAAAGATGTTAGTCCACCGATGTAATGGAGAATTCAAGTTTTTCCTTTTAAATTGAGCGTTAGTAAGAATTACAAGAATATTTCTCGCTTGGAGCGTTTAAAAGTTTTGCGAAAGATCATTAAGGTTAAGACAACGAGTTGAAGTACTAATTTCGAGTGTAAATAAAAAAGTTGTTCCATATTTGAATGTTTCTTCATGTTGGTGTCAGGACCCATGGGGCTGACTCACAATAAATTATGAAAAGCTGACGTACGCAGGGCTGTCTCGTCATTATCGACACGTTGCTCTTTACATGCCGCATACAGCGCAGTCATTTAAGTTCTCGTACATCTTGACAGGACATCATCTGCGAAATACTTTGAAAACAACAGCTGTAATTTTTTTTTTTTTTTTTTTGATTTACAAAGTAAAGACGCAACCTCTTAAAAAAAATTATAAAACTATTATATTCTCAATCGATTTTCCAACTTTGAGTAGGAACGGTACCTACCACTTTTATCCGATCTTACATTGTTCAAGAGTGATTTCCTACTATTTTCAAATTAATCCGGGCAAGGCACCTTCATCAATATTTACAACAAATTTTTAGCCATCAACCTACACACATACACACGTCTCGTGACAAGTAAAAAGTCTAGTGAAATTCAACATTTACTCGTAAAAGCTGAGGTCAATGGATAGTCAGTTAATGTGCGTATTAACTTTACCTTCAAACGAACAGGTATCGAGTGCCGACATCCTTAATTAAGGTAGAACGTCGGGCCGTCAACTGGATTAAAAGATCGGATTTGATTTTGATTGATATTGCGGTGAAACCGCGGCCACTCGACCACTCTCGGATTTTCTCGCGCACTTAAGGGCTTGGACACATCTTTGATGGGAAGGTGTACTGTCGATCTTTGCAGGTGGCTTTAGAATTGATATAATGGATTGCAAGTAGCTGTGAATCAGTTTAGGTCAAGATAGGATGTATTTATTTATTTATATTTATTTATAATACTTTATTGTACATCAGATTACACATTACAAAAGAAAAGGAAAACTTATACACTATAAAATATACAATGGGCGACCTTATCGCATACTGCGATCTCTTCCAGGCAACCTTGGCATGGATAGTGAATTTCTGGACATAAAATGGGGTTGTTATTGGTGCAAATAAAAAGTATAACAGTAGAATATCCTATAATAGATACACAGATGTACTTTTGGAACAAAAGATTGGGAAAAGTATCTATCGTTTATTTGTCGATGGATTAATAAGTATTATGGAAGTAATAATAGCCGCACAGGTCGATCCATCAGGTTAAGCTACGCTTGCCGGGGCTGGTCCGTGGATGGGTGACCATCTTTACATACCGAGACTCCTCCGTGCCTCAGAAAGCACGTCAAGCCGTTAGTCTCGCCTGTCATTCGTGGATCTTTGACAGTCGTTACGGGTCGTCATAAGCCCGCAAGTCTGACAACCAGTCTAACCAAAGGGTATGGTATTACCCAGTTTCTGGGTTGTGGAAGTCAGATAAGCAGTTGATCCATATATAATACTAGTATTCAATTTCATCTGGTTACGCAGATGATGACAATGAAAGAAAGAAAGAAAGAAAAAGTATAATTATTGGGACTCATACAGGAAGAATAATACAATACAATGATACAATGGATTGCCCGTAGCAGTGAATCAGTTTAGGTCAAGATATGATGTATTTTTGGAATTGGGAAAAGTATCTATTCTACTATTTTGCTATTTTAATTAATTTCTTTATTTGTTTGTCGTAAAGTAAATTCAAGCGATGTATGTTTATTGCATAAAATCCAGAACCTACTGATTGGGAGAAGACACTGGCTCCTGTAACACAGGTGTTTTACCTAGCGCAGGATTCAGGGCTTTCACTTCGTTTGTAGGTACACATTTTTTATAATAATAATAATATTCTTTATTTCGGACAACAATGATCCAGCGTGTTAGTAGACAATATTATAACGTATTACTAGTGTCAGTAGTTAAAATACAACGGAGAAAAAAGCAGTATTGTGAAAAGGACATCCCTAAATCAATGTGTAGAGATTGTCCTTCTCACAAAACTTTTAATAATCGGAGAGCCAATAAAGAATTTATTATTTACCATGGTTTATTTGTTGATGGATTGCTAGCTAAGATTGGAATAAAATTAGCGAAAATAAAAGAAACGCTAGGTTTTCGCGTCTCTTCATCGACTTTGTGTAAAAGCAAAATTTCGTCACAAATCAAGGTGACGTGTAATACATGGAACAACGCAAATGAAAAGCCATAACCGGGTAATCTTGAAGATGCAGTTTGTGCCATGTCCATATAATCTAGAACCAAACGGAACTTGGATATTCAAATCGTCCTACACCAAAGTAGAGCCTTAACATTTTCATAATAATTAAGTCTGATAAAATCCAGCCCTGTGTGTGGCGTAGCCTTTAATCTCCACTCAGGAGTAGAAGCTATCTCAGTGACTGCGCCTGCGCATATGAGACGGATGAGGGGATTAAACACGACATGACGACAACCACTGACCGTTACCAAAATATGATTTGTTGTTGCGATAAACAGAGTTACTGTAAACGGGGTCTGTTGCTTGGCTATGGGAACAATAAAATCTGATGGAAATGCTTTAATTGACCGTAATTGGTGATCAAACCTGAAATGTGAGTCACAGTTTATTATGTTGATGTTTTAATAAAAGTGATTCATTTATTTTTACCTCTTACAACTATCTTTACAAATCTGAGACCTAATATACATACTTACATGTGACGCATGTCAAAAACTTTTAGCACATGACTAGATCATATTCAGTTGGTGTCTCTCGGATTTCTGCTCTGCTCTTAGTGTAAAAATAATTCGAGATAATCAATCATTCGGTTGGTCGTCTCTTCATGAGGCCAGAGGGCAGACCTATTTTTTAGCCAGCGAATCGGCATCGCTATACAATGTAACAATGTTGCCAGTCTTTTGGGCAGTTTTCCTGTTGACAGCGATGCAGACAAATTTTTGGTGCCTTATGCCTCTTTTCCCTCCTTTTTTATAATCATGTACAGTTTTTTAATGTCCCTCGACAAACTTCGTATTTCGTCAGTCGTCGGATTTCTATCAGTTGCACTTTGCACTACGAGCAGAACGGATGCGCTCGAGAGCATTCGCTCTGCACCAAGTGCAATTATAATAGAAATCCGACGACTGACGAAACACAAAGTTTGCCGAGCGACATTAAGAAAATAGTTGTACTGTACATATTATTATTACTTTAGGTCTGTTAACTAAGGCCGACTACAAGTACTGGACTTACTGGAGAATGGGCAGCAGGTTTCTCTATGCATTTTTAAAACCATACTGCAATCGCCAACCCGCCTGTCAAGCGTGGCGATTATGGCAATCCGCCCCCTCCCCAGTTAGGGAAGGTCTATGTCCAGCAGCGGAAATCTTTCCGCTGAAATGATGATGATGATGATGAGGTACGTTGACTTATATATTACGTGAATATTACATTTCGGTCAGTTTGGTCGCAGTAACTAAGCTAGGGCAATACGCCCAAAATGGGTTAGGCTAGGTTAGGTTTTTATATAAGTAGGTTATATCCTGACACCGTAGCCCTACACACAGGCAACTGAAGGAACACGGGTGGGTTTTAGTCAGTAAAAGTCTGACACGCCCTCCTCTCCGCCCAGAGCGGGAGAAGTTATTTGATAATTTCCCACCCAAAAAAAAGGGTTATATCCCCACAACCTTATACTACAAGTAGGCACTCTAGAAACATAAACAGTAAACATAACTTTAGCCATGTTTTTCCTCTTGCAGATTTATATTGCAATAATCCAATTGACCGTTGACGATGTTTATACGACAGCTCTAAGGACGTCTGGCCGGGAAATACTTATTTTTATGATTACAAGCAAAGCTCATGTGTGTAATAAAACATAATCATTATAATATTCATAATTTGCTACAATAAACGCACCTTGAAAATAACGCGTTATGCCAATGAAATATACATATTCTGGTATTGTCCGTACATTATGTATGTAACGGTCAGAGTTATAAATGCGAGTTATTTTAACACGTTGAACGCTGTTTTAATTTTGCAGTATTTCTGTTTGGGCCGTGGGGAACACCGTGTGGTCGACATACAATAGTTCCGTAGGGACCGCGGGGGACAACATATGACCGCGAGTCAGAGGTGTAATATGTATTTGACGTGACCCCCACGGCCCTGCAGACAAATAGATTGTATTTGAATTAGAAAAATATGACAAATAATGTCGGGATAAGACTTGTTAAATTCCGCGCGGGCCATGGGGGGCAAATCTTGAGTGACCGTAGGTAGTGTTTTGGTAAAATAAAGTCACAAATTACTTTTCTTCGATTTACTTCATGTGATTTGGCACATTTATTTCTTTAGAGGCTTCTAAAGCAATAAAAACCTATATGTTAATCTTAACAATCGTGCATTTTTAACCTAGCTCCTTTTACTAAAAATCAGGACTGTCGTACAGACACGTCATCACCATCTTCCTGCCCTTGTCCCATGTTACTTGGGGTCGGCGCAACACGTTTTCTTTTTCCATTCTCCCCTGTCAACCGTCACTCTATCATTCACTCCCTTCTCTTTCCCATCATTCTTCACACAATTCATCCATCTTTTTTTTTAAAGAAAGAAAGAATAACGTTTATTTGGTCACAGTTCGTGAAACACAAAATACAAACAAATTAAAAGTGAGAAAAAAAAATTATAAACCTTCCTCCTTCCTTCGTCTCCATCTCCATCCATCCACATTTATATTTATCACTCTCCTCATCACATGCGTTTCATCCCTCCTCATCACATGCCCATAGGTACCATGCCAAACGACAGATCCTTTTTATTTTTTTTCGTACATACACTTACCACTACTAATTAGAATACCAGTCGGTTTAACTAAATTATTGCGGTACTACTAGAATTAACATAATTACAAAAGATGTGTGTAAGATCGCACGCGTCCTTTATTTTATTAATGTGGGAAATTTTCAAATAACTTCTCCCGCTCTGGGAGTGGGAGGGCGTGTCAGACTTTGACTGACTAAAACCCACCCGTATTCATTCAGTTGCCTGTGTGCCAGGGCCACGGCATCCCTTTCGGACAAACCCGCAACCCTGGCAGGCATCGATCCTAGCGGACCCCGTCAGTGCGTGCTGACATCTCTTAAAGGCGTGCAGAACACAATGCGCCGTCAACCCGGGCCTGGTCCTTACCGGACGGCGAGCTGCCCATAGCTCGCCGTCCAAAAGCCCGGTGGCCGGGAATCGGCTATCGATTCCCGCCGCCCAGGATCGTATGCGTCCTAATAGAAAATGTTCTAAGAACTCATCTGAATATCGCTGGATGGAGGAACGCAAGCATCCTACTTCTATTGTGTCATTATTATCGCAGCAGTTTGTAACTTCGTGGCCGTCCTAATACAAAATGTACTAAAAACAGATATCGCAATACCATCGGATATTATCGACCGATAACAACGTGCCTGTGGGGGAGAGCCTAAGTCCCATGTAATAGGAGGCATGCCTATTGCCATTAATCGGGCACAAGTCCAGACTCCGGGCTACTACTGAGAAACTCCTGCACTGAAAAAAAAAAGTAGTTGCCACAATCAAGATTTTGTTTAGATTGACTAAGTAACTTGTTTGAGCCTATGAAGCACAATGATCACAGCTACTACTTTTATTTGATTGAGATTTGAAAAGGGATCTTGATTGGAGTATCACAACACCTATTTGCAGCAATCAAGTCAAAACATAGTTGTTGCAACCAAGATTATTAGATTAAAGTTTCAATGATCTTTATTGAAGTAATTGACACAACTAACTTTGTTACAGTTAACATTTTTTAAACTTGTCTCTTTTTTAACTCTTCTACAATGATGTCGTTGTATTGCTGCAATCATGTCGTGATGATCAACTTAACTAAGATTTTGATTAATCTAAATAAGATATCGTCAATCAAAATAAAAAGTCACTTGATTGGAGTGCACTTTTTTTAAAGTGTAGACGTTGTTCCAAAAATCGGCGAAAAACTTAGGTGCAAAAAAAATGCCAGTATTGTAAGCAATTTTCTAAAATATTTGGTAACACTGATAAATTGGATTTCTAAGACTAATGCAAAAATGATTTTGTGGTATTGCCCCACGCATTTATAATAAAGTACCTACCTTATGTTATTATTTGAAAACAGTCATATTTTTATTGACGACTTCCTTAAAGATGAATCACTGACTGATTGACATGCTATTATTACATTTGACATTTTTTTTATTACTGTAACCTTGTTGACATTAGACATTTTTGTACTAATTTGACATTTTTACTGTAATTCGAACGATTTGACATTAATTTGAACTTTGTAATATTAAAGTTTCAATGTCGTGTAAATTAAATATGATTTGCATGCCATGTGACGGTAGAACATGGAGGACTTCTATAATAAAAAAATTCTGCATAATTATGTACTAATCACCCATGTTTGCAAAGTAATAACTGATTTGATTTATCAACCATAAGTTCATCTAAACCATAGACGATTTCTTAACGTTTTGAAAGCGCTTCGTACTCAGGACATTAACAAGTTTGCCAGCAAAGAGGCAGAATAAGTAGCATAGGTGGAATAGTCTGGCAATTCATCTCGATTTGTCTGCCGGGTCACGGAGGAGCGAGCGTCGTGACTCCACGACACATATGCGCCCGCGCAGATTTGTACAGACAACCGACAATTGCAGATTTAGAAGCGATTTTGATACCTATTTTGCACTGGAGCTTTAAGATTAAATAACAGATATTTTTTTTTTTTTTTCTATGAAATTTGCTAATGTCTTCAATACATACATTTCATCTGATTAAGTTATGACATGAATAAAACATGCAGAACAACTAAGTAAAAGAGTAATACGAGAAAAAAAAACAGCGAAAATTATGAAAATTAATTATGCAGGTACTAAATAAATAGAAGATAGAGACACGTCATTAACCCAGGAATTTCCCACAGCTAAGTTGGTGTCGGCGTCCAACCAGATGATATCAGTATTTTACACGAAGCAACTGCCATTTGACCGCAACCCTGGGTTATACAGACATTCTCAAGTTAGAACTAATTACTATAGGACTTAATAGGAAGTTAAATAACTTTTGCAAATAAACAACATCGATACTACGAGAAGACACACTTTACAACGATGTTGTTTATTCTTCGCCTTATTTTTACGGTACCATACCTCAAAAGGAAAAACGGAAGCCTTATAGGATCACTCACTAGAATCTAATGGACCGATTCAGTTGTTTTGTACACATTCAACTTATGTGACCCAAACACGAACGTGTTACGTAAATAAATGGATTTTGAATACAGGTTTGAATGGGGTTACTTTTGGGGGATAAATAAGAAACTTAAAAAAAATGCACATTGTACAGTGATCATCAAGCTACACGAAACTCAAATTTCTCCAAACGATTTCAAACTTTAAAATGTTGAAAATCGAACGAGAAAATTTGACAGTTTGTAGTAACTTGATGTGCTGGCCACCGTACCGTTTGACATATTAAATGAAAGAGCTTACTGTACGGAACTGATTTTTTTTTTTTATAATTTTAAAATAAATCATTTTAAAGTTATTTATTTTATTTTATTTTATTTATTTGGGAAAATAAACAGTTACAAATTACAGAATTACTACTTATTTAATTTAGCTACAGATTGAGTCACCCCACGATATTTTCCACAAATTATAAAATTAATGCGATGTGCGCTTACAATTTGATAAGTACAATAAAATTACATAATGATAAAATAATCAGGCATGCAAAATAAAAATAGGAAAAAGTAAATAAAAAAACAGTCTAAGAGTTTATTTATTTATTTAAACTTCATGTACAATAGTGGTACATAGGCGGACTTAATGCCACAAGGCATCATTCTCTACCAGTCAACCTTTGGGTTAAATATAAAAACAGTGGTAGGGTACAAAAATAATGACAAAAATACTAACTTCTTGATTAAGAGAATTTATATAGTTTTATTGATACTAATACACATATACAAATAAAATAAACTAATAGATAAGAACTAAGAGTTAAGTATTATCTAAGAAAATAGATGAAAATTGACCATTCCCCCCTTATTCAGAGATAAGAGGGGGGGAATGGTAAATTTTCATCAATATTTTCTATCATCATTATCTACTACTGACCGCAAACTTTTTAAAATAATAATTCTATACTTATGAAAGAAAGAAAGAAAAGAAAGAAATATTGGTTTATTTATCACAGAAACACGTGCATACAAAAAGATAATTAACTTGAGTAGTTCTATGATTACAGGAAAACCTATAAGAAAGTAAATCTCCCAATATTATGAATACAAACTTACATTTGCAGTTGGAATGTATTTCAGAACATGTTTTTCAATACATTATCAAATTTTTTCTTGGGATAAATTCATCCGAACTACGGAACCCTTAATTGTGCGTGATCCGATACGCTCTTGGCCGGTTTTTATGTTCCATTTCAATTTACAGTTTCGATCGGGATTTTAATATCCTTTACAACAGAGTTAATGGTAACACTACAAGGATCATTTTACAAGGCTCATAATTTACGTATCCTATAACAAACATCTAAAATTTTATATGTAGCCACGTTATTTACAATCTATTCACTAGCCTGATCGACTCTCGTAAAATTGCTGCTATGACCAAATAACCGCCCAAGGGACACACATTCAACTCAGAAATAAGGGAGTTTGAACTTTTTGCAGTTCACGTAAAGTTCCCAATCCCTCGCAAGATACTTACAAAGAAAATAATCTTATGATTTAGGGCTCCATATCTGTCAACCAGCGACCGATTATGTGAATCTGTTTGCGAACAAATAGGTTTATTGGCTACTGTCGTAATAAAACTGCATGATTTATCAATGACGATAGCGGGAGATAACATTATTTTGACGTCAAATGATGTCATTGATCCCTACCGCTACCATTTTGTGTTTCAGCCGCATTGTGCACATAGACACGATCTTTGTCTACAAAGTTGCAAAAACAAAACAAGAATTCATTTGTGTTGTGGTTTAAAATTGTTTTATCGTAAAACAAGAAATGGAACAGAAACCCAACCATACGCACCTATAACGGACGAAATTATTATCAAAACCGAAGAAGATTGCATTTCTGTAATGTTGAAAACTGATTGAATGATCATCCATATTTCAGATTATCTAAAGTAGGTACATACATCTTTTATGGGGTAGGTACTGTGTTAAATGTTACAACAAAATTATATTGCAATTAAATTAAAGAAAATTTAAAACTTAAAAGTACACTTTGTAACCAATCTTATTACAAATTAGAGGATTATATCTAAGATAAGAATGCTTGGAAACATGCTGGTCCTGCTCCATAGGACAATGTAGAATCAAACAGGTTGCTAATTTAATTATATAATGTATTGTTTTTATGGCAATAATTTTACACTCTGTGATAAATTTAACTCGCACACAGTAAAATCATCTACTCTAACAATATTTGTTAATATGTGAGCACCATGATATCTAACACATAATTAATTTATCCGTCATTGCTTCATTTTTTATTGTTTTTACCTGTTGTGGTATAGTAATTTTATTCTAGGTACATCGTCTTCACATGTAATGATATAATTGATATTAGATTGTATAAAAAAATCGGTAGTCTGTAAAATTGGTTTACGGCGATAGTTTAACGTGACAACGTCATAACAAAACATTGATGCGGCGCAAGCGTACAATGAGCGTAACGAGACAATGAGCGTAACCGGACAATGATAATATTTTTTTTTTTTTTGACATTGATTTTTACATAATTACCTTCTGATATAAATTTGACATTGTATTTATTTGTTGACATATTTTAAATTAATCTGACTCTTGAACTAACTTTTCACTTCAATTTTAATTAGGCTTTTGAATGTTTTGTCTCTGCATGTGATAATTTTATTTAATATGTAATATTCAACACAATGTTAATTGTTAATGAATAAATAAATGAAATTAAATGAAATGAGCGTAACGGGACAATGAGCATAATGGGACAATGAGCGTAACGGGACAATGAGCGTAATGGGACAATGAGCGTAACGGGACTCTTTCGTGCATGCAGCCGGCGTTCATCGATTTATTAGACGTTGTCACGTCAAAATATTGTAAAACAGTTTAAAAGATTTACGGTCAAGCCCATTCTTCTTCATACGAAACTACCTTTTGGAAGGACCAATTTTATTTCCATGGAAATTTTGACGTTCAAAAGTGCCATTTATGTGCCTAATTGAAATAAATTCTTTGACTCTGACTAAATAAATAAACAACACAATTTACCTCGATCGACAAAGAGGCTCTGTTGAAGGTTTTTATTATGACATTCAGAAATATAATAAAAAACGCTGTAAAGTCATCATAAAGACAAGTAACCGGTATCAAAAATAGCGGAGTAGAGTTGTGCAAGTCACATCATGTGCCAAAGGACCAATCGTCAAGGTCCTGCGCAGTCGTGCATGGCAGTACGTGCTCACTGAACTAAAATTAAAATTAAACCAAGCCTTTGATCGCAAATCAGTTGGAGTATCGACAAAGCGGTCTTCAATACCGTAATAAATGGAATTATTTTGTAAAGCAAATAAAATGAGACTGCAAAACTGATTGACGGAACATTTGTATCATCTATCGAGCCTCAGGTCGTCTTTAATGCCAGTTGAAGCTAAGGCAACCTGAAAACCTTCGTGATTCTCAAATTTTCCACACAAATCAGATAACTTATGATGACATCACACCTTTTGCAGAAGCAACTCAATTTTTTTGTAATTTTTTTACTCACTGCTTGGCTTGTAGCGAACACATTTTTCTGTCAAACTTCTCTATGTTTTTGTACCAGGATAATTAATAATTTCGCCCGCGTGGGGTTTCTAAAATAAAAGTCTTAGTTACTCCTTACAACATCCGCTATCTGCCAGTGAAAGTCCCGTCGAAATCGGTCCAGCCGTTTCAGAGATTAGCCGGATGAAGAGACAGTTTTATTTTATTTTTATTGTTACCGTATATACTTTTAACGCTTTTATTTTAAAAACATATTATTTTGACATTACAAACAGACACTTCAATATTATTTATTTGTATAGAAATAGATATTAGATTAGTACAAGGCTTGAATGATTTCTTGTCAATTGAAGCTCTATTTTTTTTTTAATATTTTTTTTTTTAATTAATGTTCAAAAAGTAGATCGCATAGTTTAAAATAATATACTAAGAACCACAGAAGCCTTTGATGGCTTATACATGGCTAGTGAGTTCGAAACAAAAATATATCTAATTAGGTACTTACTACAAAAAAAACTTAGACGGTAAGTTTGTAAGTTTTACATTCAAAGAATATTATTAGTATTTTTTTTTATTTTTTATTCTCCTATGAGTTTGCTCTTGACTTTAGTCTAGGTCTGGATGACAGAGACAAAGTCTACGATGGAGTGAGCTTACCCAGAAGAAGCCTGTTCACTCACAGTATTATGTTATTGTTTTTAAGAAGGCTTACAGACTAATTACAAATAATAGGTAACAACAACAAATTATCAAGTTGCTAATAACAAGCCTCCACAGGTATATAACATCGATTACTTATCTAACGCTGAACAGTTAAAACACAATTGTGTACAAAAGTAAGCAGGTTAGGCTAGTTTATTTACTTACACAATTTAAGCTGCTACATATGAGTTTAAGAACCACTAGCCGGCGCATCATTCACAAAAAATGATTTATTTGATTGTAAGTCTTTACTATTCATATAATATGTTAATAGCACAAATGAAGATTACCATCTTAAATGTATAATATGTTAATAGCACAAATGAAGATTACCATCGTAAGTGTATCAAACTAAAGTACATACTCATAGTTTGTAATTTGCAGAAAATGCTTTTTTAATAATATCTTTCCTTCCTGAATTTATGTGTAAAATACTTATTTTTGTGAAAAGAGATATAAAAGAGATTTTGCTCTTTTATATCTCTTTTCACAAAAATAAGTATTTTACACATAAATTCAGGAAGGAAAACTAAAATCAATAAATACAAAGTAACGGCAAATAAATGCGCCAAATAAATATTTAGTACACTCTTAACCTACATAGTTGCTTAATAAAGCAATTAAGTGTTATTTAATCGCAAATTAAGTAAGGGAGATAAATGGAAGGTCTCAATATATATCGCGTCGGTAAATCTATGCGCACGCGCCGATGGTACCAAACTACCTTAGTATAGATAAGATCTAAGACATATTAATCTAATAATAAATATCGTTAATATGCATGTATAAGTTTAGGATTCCTATCAATACACTCACCCATTATAATTAGTGAGCAATTTGCCGGGCAACAAAATATAAAGGTTGTTAGAATTTATTGGCTATTTTTGTCTGTATGTAATTATTTGATGCTTGTGAATGTGATTGGGATGTTGTGCAAATAGTTTGGGGTAATAGAAGCTTGAGTCGGTCTTAGATAGGAAAGGAACAGTACTCTATATATACATCAATCAATCTGCCTAGCCTTTTCCCAACTATGTTGGGGTCGGCTTCCAGTCTCACCGGATGCAGCTGAATACCAGTATTTTACATGGAGCGACTGCCTATCTGACCTCCACAACCCAGTAACTGGGTAACACGATACCCCTTGGTAAGACTGGCTGTCAGACTTTTGGGCTTCTGACGACCCGTAACGACTGTCAAAGATCCACGAATGACAGCCGGGACCAACGGCTTAACGTGCTTTCCGAGGCACGGAGGAATCTCGGTATGTAAAGATGGTCACCCATCCACGGACCAACCCCGGCAAGCGTAGCTTATCCTGACGGATCGACCCGTGCGGTTGTTATTACTTAGCCACGAGCTCCTCATCTCTATACTCTATATACATATAATTATACAAATATATAAAATTGAAGTGTCTGTTTGTAATCCCAAAATAACAGCTTTTTACTAAATGCATATGAAAGTATGTACAGAACTTATAACAAATTTTTTTATTTGTTACCGATTTTGAGGGGACTTTCACTGGCAGATAGCTAATGTTATAAGGAGTTACTAAGATTACTTTTATTTTAGAAAAAGCCACGCGGACGAAGCCGCGAGTTTGGGAAGCAGCTAGGGCTGAATAAGTATGATGTCATCTGAATGTTTACAAACAGTACCTACACAATTGTGTCGATTCTCTTGTACACCGATCTAAACTAACTAAACAATCACTAAAATTCCTCACTTTTGGCTATGAGAATCTTAAAGCCATTCTGCAAACAAAATTCTCTAAATCTTAAAATAACTTTGACACAACTAAAATCAAATTTGACAGTCGCAACTCCATGTGGTATTTTTTTTTTTTCTTTTGGCTTCGCGACGTTGTACTTGCTTGCCCTATGCATAATTTTTTTTAGAGCCGGAGGCGCGCAGTGGTGTGGGGCAGCCTCGACGTGTTTTATATGGAATTTTTCACTTTTTGTATGGAAATAAGAAAAAATATTACTACATATTGAGTTTTAGAGGTTTATCTTTTATTTTCGCGATAGGACGCACCATTTTCGAGATATAAGCGAAAGAAAAGACTTCATCCGACTTCTACTCCTACTCCTTCACTGTGCACGCGGCTCGGTTGTGGAATTCACTGCCACCTGACATTAGGGACTGCCAAACTGTTGCAGCCTTTAAAAGAAGAGTAAAAGATCACTATCTTTCCACTTCGTCATAGTTGCATATTATTATGTATTTATTATTTTCCAGTACATTGTACTTCTAAGTATACATTTGAGTGATATTTATTTTAGAAATAAGTATATTCTCATTCTCATTTTTTTTTCCCTTCTACTCTTATACACGTTGTCTACATCTCTATATCTACTTTCCTATCGCAGGTATGCTGGAAGAGATTTCATTAGAAATAAGCATCACCTTTGTACGTATTTTTCTGTTGCTTTCTTCTTGTTTATTTATTATGTGTGTACATAAATTGTTAAATAAATTTAAAAAAAAAAAAGACACTGTACTGTTTTTGCACCTGAAGTCGAGGTGTTGGTGTGAATTTTAGTTCATGACAACTTTTATTCCACACCCTTTTAATCGCGATTAAAAATAGATTTCGTTAGAAAATCTAAATTTTAGGTGAAAATCGTCAAATTCAGAACAGCAAAATTACCATTTTCAATAAACCAAAAACTCAGTGCCATCTTAGTGCTGTCAAACTAAAATATAGTTAACTCAGTGCCATTTTAGTGCTGTCAAACTAAAATATAGTTAAGTTTTGTCACTTTAGTCAATTTCCGAATAGGAAATAGACGTTTGATAAGAATAAACTAAATTTTGGGGATTTTTAGTCTAATTTAGAGAATTTTGTGACAAGAAAATCGGCACCATTGTAAGTAGACTATAAACGACTTCTTGTAAGTTCGCTAACATTTTGTCATAATATACCTACTGTAATAGATACGTTTAACTATCGACATAATTTACTAGCCTATTCCTGCTTCTTCACTATCAAGCTAGTTAACTTCAATATCGTCTTTCAAAATATCAAGTTCGCTTTTCCAAGTATCTTTCGTAGATTATGCTCGTATAATGTCTTAAGTTTGTTACTGAATTTGGATTTTATAAAACGATAGGTATACTTATTTCGGCGCATTTTAATACAAAAATGTCTTAGTGAAATTAGAATTTATAAAGAACTATAGCTGCTGCCTGCGGCTTCGCCCGCGTGGATTTTTCTAAAATAAAAGTAGGCTAAGTTACTCCTTATAACATCAGCTATCTGCCAGTGAAAATCGTTCCAGCCACTTCGGAGATTAGCCGCAACAAACAGATAGACAGACAGACAAAAATGTACAAAATATGATAAAATTCGTTATCTCATACATTTTATATGGAACGGCTTTTTTTATGATGTCTCGAGACGGATTTTTTTTTTTCGATCCTGTACGTTATAGCAACGAAACGTCTATGAGATATCCAAAATATATTTTTTGCTATATCAAGGTGATGTCTAAGTACCGATAATCCGACAACGCACATCTGACAGATGTCCAAATATGGACAATCAGCCTAATAATTATGCAAATAAATAAGCCTAACTACTTCACACGTAATATCCTGAATTAAATTCAATATGCTGTATGAGTTTCATACATTTTTTGTTGCAAATAATATGCTAAAATCATGCAATGTTTACAAGGCCGTCATGTGGGTGTTGACGAGTTTTTTTAATTCGAATTACAGTATGATTTATTGTAATAAAACAATTGGGTGCAAGCTTGTATATATGGTATCGAGAGTATCCCTTTCATTTTCGTTATGAAACTTGGTCAAATTTCAAACAACAAAAACCGGCCAAGTGCGTGTCGGACCACGCACAATGAAGGGTTCCGTAGTTGGTGTGAATTTATCCCAAGAACAAACTTAACATTGTAGTTGAAAAACATTTTTATCCATACGGAATGTATTGGAGAACATGTTTTTCAACTGTAAATGTATGTTGGTCGACTATTACTCAGTAAGTTGTAAAGCCTACTTAGCTGTGATAGTTTTCTTAACTATGGCATCTCAGAGTTAACCATGAGAGGTTGAGACTCTTTACCGGACTATCCTGTGGTTGCCTTAAGCTCCTATCGAAACTTAATGCCTCCAGTTAGGGCGTGATACTTTTCCTATTAACTTCTTTATATATACTACTGCTGTAATTTTTTCACATATCCAAGTACAACCATTTAACTGGCAGGGGGGGGACACTTGACTCTAATAAAAATAAGCACTTCAAAGCTTAATATTACGCAAACGGACCCCTTTTTTTTCTTTTTTTTTTTTGGGTGGGGAATTATCAAATAACTTCTCCCGCTGTGGGCAGAGCGGGCGTGTCAGACTTTTACTGACTAAAACCCACCCGTGCTCCTTCAGTTGCCTGTGTGCCAGGGCCGCGGTATCGCTTTCGGACAAACCCGCAACTCTGGCAGGCACCGGTCCTGGCGAACCCCGTCAGTACGTGCTGACATCTCTTTGAGGCGCGCGTCGAACACAACGCACCGTCGTTCGCGGGCTTGCGGACGGCGAGCTATGGGCAGCTCGCCGACCGATAAGGAACAGGCCCGGGTCGACGCAAACGAACCCCTGAATCGAAAAATGGTTTTCATAAACCCGCAATATTTTTAAACGATACACTACACTATAGGATAGACTAGAAAAAAAATCATCCCCACTTTACGTGTAGGAGAGGTACCCTAAAGAAAAATATATTCCATGATTTTGTTTACCACTTTGTCGGCGTGATTAATACTCGTACTCATGCCAAATCACAGCTTTCTAGTACTAAGAATCTCCGAGCTAAGCCGCAGACAGATAGACAGACAGATATGGCGAAACTATAAGGGTTTCTTGCTGACTACGGAACCCTAAAAAATGACAACAAATTGAAGATTTTATTCTGCACCTTAACAAATAGGTATCTGTGAAAAGGTGTGTAGGTACCTATGTGTTTTGACTACGACGTAAATAATTTTTACGACACACCTTGCCATAATGTGAGTTTTACCGCACGCTACGCATACAGTAAAACTCGCATTATGGCCAGGTGAAGACGTAAAATTGTGTACTCACCACGGGCAGTAAAAAAGAAAGCCCTCTATCGCATATTTACAACCCTCGCTGCGGCTCGGGTCACAAATACCTGCGATTACGGGCTTTCTTTCTTTTACAGCCCTTGGTAGGTAATGTACTTTTCCTGGAAAATGTCACATAATAAAACAACCTTGTGAATCGCACTTACAATAATTACCTTCAACAACTGAAGCGATTGATGTAAGAGGCAGACAAGTCCCTACCTTCGTCTAGACTGTGACCAACAACTGTGACTTTCAGTATCCACATTAAAACGTACATCGAACACTTTTTGCTTATTTTACAAACTTTGTGACCAATTGATTAAAAAAAGTGTCATTACAGAATATTTTTGGACAACGTTCGACCTTGTTGCGTCTTTGCGCCACCCGTCACTCTTAAGCTTTGTAATTTACTGCGAATTATTCAATGCTGTACCTAATAAGGTCTTTTGTTGACCCTCCAAGGAAGTTTAAGTGCAATATAGATACGATAATTGCATGCCAAACAGACGCCTTTGTCGTTCAACTAAAATTAAATTGTAGGAAATAGATGCAGGTCATTATGTGTTTTACTTTGACTTTAAATGTTTGAGACACGTGTCCTTGTTTGTAACTGTGGCACTTAATTTGTAACTGTGGCACTTAATTACATGCAATTAATGAGATATAAAGAAAATCGTTTCCTTTACCATTTCAAACGTCGCTAAAAACTAACTTTCAATGCTGTTATTTGAAACAACAATCTCAGAAACTGCTAATGGGATTTATTTCACAATTACATACCTATCTTTTGCTGTGGTACTACAGTTTTTCTCTAAATGATGAGCGGGAAAGACACAACTAGGGAATGCAAATCAGTTTTGTTTTAAAAACCGGATTTTTAAGAACGGATTTTTGGTAAAGTCCGGATTATCCGAATTTTACAGACTTTTTATGAAAATAAACACAAAATAAACAACTCTATCGATATTGTTGTTTTGTTTGGTACTTATATATGTGTAAAGAAAGTTAAAACTTAAACCCAACTATGGCAAAAACGACAACTAAACAAGTATAAACAAAGACATCGAAATAGTTTTTTTTTTGTGGTTTTCGTAATGGAGTCCGGAGTCACACATAATTACTAAGTCATATATATCATCATGGTTGCTGCCATTGTCGAGAGGTCTAAAAACATGATCGAAGAGCTTTACGATAGGTCGCTAAAGCTGGGCTTGAAGATTAACACTTCGAAAACACTGCTCATGTGCACTGACACCAGCATAGACTGCATCGGAGTTGAGGGCCAGTGTATTAACAAAATGGAAAAGTACGTCTACCTTGGACAAGCCACCAGGCTGGACAACAGGCAGGATCGCGAACTAAAGCACCGAATACAACTGGGCTGGCAGAACTTTTCAAATTCAGATTCAAATCATTTAATTCAAGTAACAATAGACTCATAATTAGAGATTAATCCAGGTGTCAAACTATCCCTAGGTCATCCATTACTCATCAGTAGGGATCGGATGTTAGGATGCATATTTGCCTAAAGTTAATTTTTAGCTACTAAAGTATGGAAGCGGCTTCTTAAAACATTTTTATAGTAAAAAAAACCCGTGTTGCCAGGAACAACGGGAATGCATAACTAGTCGAGTGTGTAATATTTAAGTGACTTATAAAAAAAATAAAAAATAAAAAAAAAACCGGGGTCCTTGGATTGCATAACTATTCTGATGCATATTTATTTAGAATTGGGATTTTTACCAACATTTGAAAGTTAGTAAATATGCCAGAAACGTATATTAGAAACCTAAACTTGTAGATCCCAGAACCGCGGGATTTTTTCGATACAAAAGCGCATTTCATATTAGCCAACATCTCAACTTTAGGTGAATATGCATCCGAATATCCGATCTCTACTCATAATAGAATAGCATATAAATTTACACATAAAATTCAAATAAGATAAAAATAAAATAAAAATTATTATCAAAACTCAAATTACTTAAATCAAATTAAAATTTACAAATAATTTTTTTTGCAGGATTTTTCCACTTACAAATCCGGATTTGGAAGTCTAGTAAAAATGTGTGGATATTCGGGATTTTCGGATTACGGATTTTACTGATTGTATTCCCTAGACACAACTTAGGCAGACTGTTGTGCCCGCGATTTCGTCCGAAAAATTTCGGCCCCTGACCCACCGCGTCGCACCCCATCGCGCACCCGCGCTACAAATCCGGATTTGGAAGTCTAGTAAAAATGTGTGGATATTCGGAATTTTCGGATTACAGATTTTACGGATTGTATTCCCTAGACACAACTTAGGAAGACTGTTGTGCCCGCGACTTCTTCCGAAAAATTTCGGCCCCCCGACCGCGTCGCATCTCATCGCGAACCCGTGCTTCTTCGTTTTCGTTTAACGTTCTTTCAGACTTTTTTTTTCTTTTTATTCAGCGTCTAAGGCTCGTAGCGTGATGCCTTCCTTCACCTTCCTCAAGAATCGGGCTATCAAATGCAAAAAGAGTTTCCTCTGTAAGTCAGTCAGTAATCCAACTGATACTTCCAGAGATTAGCGCGTTCAAACAAACAAACTGTTCAGTTTTATTATATAGAGTATATCCATACTAATATTATAAATGTGAAAGTAACTCTATCTGTCTGTCCGTCTGTCTGTCTGTCTGTCTGTATGTTACGTTTTCACGCCTAAACCGCTGAACCGATCGTCATGAAATTTGGCAGTGATATAGCCTGGGACATGGAGAAGGACATAGGCTACTTTTTTACGCGATAACCGACATCCACGCGGGCGGAGCCGCGGGTAAAAGCTAGTATCGAATAAAGAAAGAAGAAGAAGAATATATCGTCGGTTTACTCGACAAGAACTCATTAGTGGCAAGTTTTATATGTATAAGTAATGCAAAAACGGTGTTGAATTTTTCATTAACATAATCATAACGAAGATGATATAGGGCAATCAACACATCTAAAACGAATTAATTGCTTATTTCAAAGTTTTGACTATTTCACTTAATGAGTTCTTGCAATAAACCGACGATATAGATATTGACAGTCTTGATATTTACTTACAGCTGCAAATGCTACCTTCTCCACCCATAAAATTAGACAACTGTCTATGTGTGGCTTTGCTTAAGATCAAAACCCCTATGAAACTGATGCTCCTCACATTATCTCTATTATTATTGTACATATATTTTTATTTTTATTTTCGACATTACATCCCAAAAGAATATTTAATACAAGATTATACCACTAAATCAAGATAATTCAAAATAAATTAACCTAAACTAAATAAAACTAATAACAAAATGAACTAAAATATGGCGTCGAAAAATTCCTCCGCATCGCTGTCGACTGATAATGTACCCAAGAGACTGGCAGCATTGCCACGTTGTATGGCAATGCTTAGCCTCTGGCCAAGATAAAAGCCAGCCCTTGGTTCACGGGAAGTGTCAACTAGCCTTTTGGAGATTTCATTGAACAATAAATGAGCACTGGGACCCCACGGCCCGAGGGTTTCAACCCCAAACTACTATACTTACGTTACTATACTTTCGCCGCTTGAGGTTTTCAACAGCTGCAGCAGCAGCGCCAGCACAGCACGCCGAGCCAGGGAGATGGGATGGCGCAAGAGTATCGACACAAGTTGCGTCCCACACTAAAGGCCTACCTACCTTCCAAGGAAATAAAGACATGCCGTCCGGTCTCTTGCCATCGTCGCGTGCCAAGCCATCGGGTTCTAATATAGCTGGAACGCCGACGGAGACAAGAGCTCGTCGGATGATGTCATTAATGTTTGCGTGCCGCGCTAAGCGACCCGCACTTCGACTGCAGGACAGGCCGTGGTGTCCTAGGCTGTTGACAACCTCGCCACAGTGACAACGATGGGGAGAACAACAAGGAGCTCCTAGTAGTAGGGTATTATTGTACTAAATAATTTCTAGTCTCATTTAGTGCCTACCTACCTTGTATAATTAAGTGGCGACATTTTTTATCCATCGGTCCGTCTCCCAAGGCCTTGAAAACACGGAAGACTAGACTTAACACTAAACAACATTTAGCGACTGGGCATTAATCGTGTTTAGTGTTTTACATACAACATTACGAGTAAAGGTTTTAGGTATACCAGGCTTGTATGTCTTAAAAAATTATTAACTGTGTTCTTGAATGTTAATTCCCGTAAATCTGATTGACGGTATGTTTATTTTATTTTCATTTCCTGAACCCGTCATATTATTTGTTTTGCGGTTTGTTTTCAGGCTGAAAAGATTATATTACACCCAAGTCCTGAATATACAGGGTTATTTTAAATAGGCTAGCTAAACTCCGCAGACGCGATTGGTATAAAATTAATAAATTTGATGATTTTTGGATTTTTTGTGCGTACAAACTTACATTTGCAGTTGGAATGTATGGGAAAACTAATTTTTCAACTACAATGTTTAGTTTGTTCTTGGGATAAACTCATCCCAACTTTGAACTTCATTGTTTGTGGTCCGACACGCACTTGACCGTTTTTTTTACTGATATTTCAAGTAACAACACCCAAAAATACATCAAATATTTTTATTTTTTGTTTTATCGTGGTTAGATGTCGATACCCGTCGCATCTATGTAGTTTAGCTAGCTAATTAAAAATAACCCTGTATACCGTACACTGTGCAAGCAAAATGAAAAACCTACGTAAAAGTAACAGTTTGGTGCTATGATATCACAGAGAGATAGTCAAGTAGACCGCCACCTAAAAAAAGCTTACACTGCTCTTTTTACGTAGAAGTAAAAAAAAAATCCTTTGTGACCAAATTGTTCCAGATACGACCACAATGGTATAGACAATGTGACAAAAACTAAATAACAATCGGATACAGGATGTATCACAAACTGGGACAGATTGGCAAACATTCAAACAAGAGCATCAACACAATACATTTGATCGGCGCCGGCGCCGGTGTAGTGCCTCCGTACCAGAGTACCAAGTGACATTCACGACCACTGTGTACTCGTATCGTGAAAAAAGAGCGTACCCAATTTCACGCAACATAAACTCGGTGGACGCTTTTTTGCCATCTTATGATGACAAACGGCTATTTCCTAGTTGAGCTAATTGTCCAAGCTCATTGTGGCCGGTTACTCATCGACGTTTTTGTCCAACATCGGCCCTCAACTTACACTTTCGATTTTGCTCGAGTTACGCATCGATCTGATTGAAGCCCGCGGCTGTCTTTGTGTGTTACCAACGACCTGAAGCATTCCGGTTTCGGTTCCACGAAACGGCTATGATATCTCTTATTGGTTACAAAAACTTGATGTCCTTTGTGTTTCTCCAATTTTGTGTAAAATTTATTCGTGTATGCTCCAAGTGAGGTGAATACATATAATATGTAACTAAATTCAATTTGGACTCGAAAACCTTACTCGGTAAAAGAAATGTTACAAGCAAAGCTCGCGGTTTCGTTTGCCACTTTAACTTACTATCAACAATTCGAGCAATAAAATAAGCGTACAATTCAAGTTATACACCACATATATGTACATAATACACATATACTTAGTAGAGAATGGGCAGCAGCGTTCTCTATGCTTTTTTAACACCATACTGCGATCGCCAACCCGCTTGCCAAGCGTCACGATTATGGCAAACCCCCCCCCCTTTGGGGCAGGCCTATGTCCAGCAGTGGACGTCTTTCGGCTGAAATGATGATGACACACATATACATAAACTCACTTCCCATGGGGGTAGGCAGAAACTATAGAACGCTACCTGCGACGCTTCTTATACATACTCATTTTGTTTTGTTTCCATACATCTGGTCATACCCGCACGCCGGTTGCGAGTACTACACACCTGACCTTCCTCAAGAACATCACCAATTAGGTCACTACAATATATGTCCTCCTAGAGTGTCCCCACTCACAACTGCCTTGTCACAGATCTCACAGATATCTTTTGTTAGTCTCCTTTCATTCACCCTCTCAACATAAACAAACCAAATAAACTCCATTTGAAATAAGATTGGACATTTAAATAAACCTTTTTTACAATCAGTTCAACCGATTATGACTTCTATTCTGTAGGCATAAAGTTGGCATAAGAAGCAAAAAAGTGGTTACAATACCAACTGTTTACTGCAGCTGCCATTTGTCATGCCACCAACGCAATAGAAGTCAAAATCAGTTGAACGGAATGTTAAAATGTTATATTTAAATGTATAATCTTATTTCAAATGGAGTATGAAGAGTGCTTATAACACTCTTCGTGTACAGTATAATAACGCCTTTATAGCTATATTACAGCTGCCCTGGTGGTGTAGTGCGCCTGGCATGTTCGTTGAGAACAGAGTTACTGATTTTTACGGGCTCTTGAGGAGACTCAAGGCATCTTTCCTGACTCGATTATGTGCATGTAACAATCAAATAGTGTCTGTGTTATTTCGCTGTGTGTACCTGCTAAGACGCTAATAAGCTGAAATATGTAATTTTATACCCTAATTTCAATTTATTTTTAATGTTATTTAATTTTTTAATTTAAATTTTAATAATGTAATATTAATTTTAATAATGTAATATTAATTTTAATAATGTAATATTAATTTTAATAATGTAATATTAATTTTAATAATGTAATATTAATTTTAATAATGTAATATTAATTTTAATAATGTAATTTAATTATAATTTTAATTCAATTTATTGTGATGTAATATTTTAACAACATACATTGTCATATGCATATGGGTTAATACCAGAAATAAACGATAATAATAATAATAAGCATGCTCAAGTTATATTTTGTGTTAAATATTATTTAGTTTAACAAACGTAGTTGTAAGTTATCGAAACAATACTAAACGTAACCCTAAATTAAACCTGGGGCCACAAATTATACGCACGCTAACAGACAAACATTCCGCCTTGCAACATTAACATTCGTTATCGTGGAGACAACTCGTTGAGTAACGCAAGGCCATCGAAAGTAATTAAGTAGATACTGCAGACGCGGACCACCTTGTAGACAATTTTAGGGCTTCCTCGTCTCAAGGACGATGGCTCCCTTGACACCAGGCAAATAGCTGCGGTTTCACAAAAAAAGGTTGTGTTCAAAAACCGCACAGATGTTTGGCTGGTCCAGGCGGGTTACGGGTTTTTTTTATCAAACGTAGCATATCGCCGTTGCGACTTTAAGACCTCTTAGGGACTTATCACACTAGCTATTTGCGAGTGATTTCAAGACGAGGCGAAATTGCAGCGGGTTCGTCGCGGGTGCGAAACGAGGTAGCCGCGACTACGCGACGTGATCGCCGCGTTTTTACAAAGTTGTACTGTTGGGACTGGTCATCTCTTAGCTGCCACGGGTTATTTTATTTTATTTCTATTGGTTGTACCTACTCTTGACGCTTTTAACGTGTAAGTTTTTATTATTTTTATTTTTACATCGTTCTCACATTTAGTTATAAATTCAACTTTATAGATGTATCGAATACTTTTGTAACAATTTAATTTAAAAGAGTGTCCATGGAGTTTCTTGCCCGTTCTTCTCCATAGGTACCTACGCTTTGGAATGGGACTGTTGCTTCATTTTTCTTACTGACCGACTCCTTGACAATTCAAAAGTGCCTGTAAATGGTTTAATTGAAATAAATGATTTGAGTTTGAGTACACTCGCTTGTCTCACTCTCTCTTGTACAGTCACGTCAATCGCTCTCGTTCCGCATACGCAGCGAACACTTTGCGTTCACGTGGCGTGCTCGCGACGCTCACGCCGCGAGCGCGTTGAACAATCGCCTCGCTGGAATCACGCTCGCAAATGTCCAGTGTGTTAAAGCCCTTATGTGTCACTTTTGGCAAAATCACTTTTTTACGCCAGCCTTTTTCACATTTTCAAGCTCTATAGAATGCAAAACTCTCATGTGTATACGACGATTTAATAGTCATTTCTATACCAATTTCAAGATCTACAATGTGCTTCCTAATAAAATGTTGGTGCTTAAAATATCGATTTTCTCATCATAAAGTTGAATTTTACACATAAGAGATCTTAAAGTCGCAACGACGATATTTGGGTTTAGATTATAAAATGAAGTTACATATACCCAAAGTCTGAAATTCAGATAATTTATGTAAACATAGTAATAATAATAATAATAATAAAGTATTCCAGTAAGTGCTTGTAGGGATCTTGACCATCTTCCGGGCTCTGGGATTGTTCTGAGAGCCGTGGAATACCTTTCCACTCCTCGAGCACCTCAGGACATGTTGCCCCCTTGTCGCTACGTCACTATGTGCTAGCGACCTTTTTCGGGGGCCCATTATTGAGTGTGCAAGTCACCCCCTGCCATTTTATCCGTGTATAATAAAACATTGATCAGGCAGGGGCCATAGCCCTTCCATAGTTTTAGGTAACCAGTCCATTTTAACCAACCAAACCCATAGTCCAATATCTTTGTTTCCATATCCTGCAATAGTCCTGCACCAACCGGGGGTTGTCCTTGGGTGCACTTGCATAGTGCGTACAGGGATAATCGTCGGTTGGTGCCTCATACTCATTTAATTAAAAAGCATCTAACGGGCCTCTGCGAGTTGGCTTCGGCCCCTCGTACGCCTTCCAAAGGTCCGGGACCCCAGGCTCCCGAGATATATAAATACATATAACAAATAATAATAATAATAATAATAATTTTATTTCAGAAACATCCATAAATTTGTTAGTAAACATTTAACCTTAATAACTATGTTAGAAAACATGCAGGTTGGACAAATAACGGACGAGCGGGCAATCTAATTTCCCTGCTATAACATTCAGGAGACTGTTCGAGCTGCCCCGGACCCTCTGCAGCAACGACGCGGCACGCTTACGTCTGATCGCTGCGAAGCCATCAGTGTGCGCATCAGCAAACATTCCCGACGCACTGCAGAAGCGTGGCAGCCCCAGCAGCATCCTGAATGCAGTATTGTATTGGACTCGAAGAACATTGATGGCTTTCTGCGTACAACTTGTCCAAAGGCTGCACGTGTAAAAAGTCTGACAATATGCTTTAAAAAGCGTCACTTTTACTTCTCTGTCAAAATGACAGAACAGTGGTGCAAAACATTTTATCATTAAATATTTTTGTAAATAATCACCGATAAAATTAAAGTGAATTAATTATAAGAACTATGCAAACAAAATACCGTTGCCAAACAATGTCTTGTGTAGTATGTCGGAGACACGGTATATGCTCGTTATAATCAACCCTTTTAAGCCCAGTGCTAGACATAAGCCTCCCAAAATCGATTTCCAATCGAAACAGTGTACAGCCGTTTTCATCCAAAATGTGGCTAGATATGCTACTTACAATATGAATCTCAGACAGACTATTGAGTAACAATGTAAATAATTGTCTTTGGTCCCTGGTACTGACATCGAGCAATGAAATAAATTTTCAAACTTTTATTGCTTGAATAAGAGGCTTTTGGCTACTTGAACGTGTGTACATTTTATAATTTTATTTTTGTTAAGTGCGTTTTGTTTGTGCAGAATAAACAATTTTTCTTTCTTTCTTTTCTAATCTATGTATGAGAGTTTTAATATTAATGTTGTTGAAGATGCAAAAATTTTGAAAATGTTTGGATCTCCTGCATTGTTACCAGTATCATAAAATATTTTATACCAGAAAATCTCCTTTTATTAATAACTTTGTTTAAAACCGAAAATTTATAAAAATAATTACGGTATGATTATTTTTTAATTATTATTTCTTAAAATCAGTACTTAAAAGAAAATGAAACCTCTTTTTTCGCAATTTTATGTGAATTACCATTACGAAGATATTTTTTTGTTATGTTATCCCCTTTGTTTACATAAATTATCTGAATTTGAGACTTTGGGTATAGTTGTTTATATTACAATATACTTTTGACGTTCGAAAAAGTTTAAATAAATGACATTTGATTTTGAATTTACAGTTTTGGCTGGGATGACATCGATGGACCCATAACAAGAAGAAAAAAGTGGGGGCATTTCCAAAATCGGGGGCTATCTTTTCCTCCACCCCGGAACATAGAAAACTGCTTATAAAATAACTATGTCTGGTAGTTCGTCCATTTTAGTGACGATACAAACTTCATAGGTATATTTAGCCAATGGTGCCGATTCCCTTGTTCACAAAAGAAACAAAATTTAAGTTCAGTGCATCTTTTTCTTTCTATTTCATTAAACATAACAACATTTTCAGGATGCTGATGCGGCTGCCTCGCTATTGTAGTGCGTCTGGTATGTTTGCCGAAGCGCTCCTCAAACTTGATTGCCGCAATAAATAAAATAAAGTGTATCAATCAACAATCAAATACGTTATTACCCCAGGCCAAACCACCTTTTCACCTGTACATTGAATCAAAGACAATTAAACCATGTACAGTGTTGTATAACAGATGCCTATGACGTGTATAAAATAGAAAGTACAGATAAGAGCCACTTTTAATAGGTTTCAGTCTCGTTTATAGCATGCAAATACTGTTACATCAATCGGTATCAAACTATCAGCTGCTATTCAATTATCTGACGAACAACCTGCCTTGTAATTGTAATTGACAATGTGTTTTTTTTTATTATTTTTGTATTGCAGTCTGATTTGTAAGACGCAAATAAGTTTATTGGCTCATCGCATACCAATCAGCGAAAGTCATTAAATTACAAACGGTTTTTATAGTGACTGACAAGATTCACAGACCGCACTTTGAATTTGATAAGTTAGGGTCTCATACGAATGAGAACTTTATTTATATTAAATGAATGTTCATATTCGTACCTATATGAAATATTTGCTGACATTTACGTATGTAAACGAATATGAAGCGTTTCGTAAAAATGTGAATCATATAATATTATATGTATGTTGTAAAGAATAAGATTCACATTCTTATGAAGTGCTTAGTAAAGTTAAAGTACGGTCTGTGAATCTTGTCCTAATTAACACGATTTTCCTAACTCCAATTTTCCTTAGTTAGACGTTCAAGAAAGGGAAAATTTTAGTTACTGTATCCTTCTCTCAAGTCTGCAAAGCGCGTGTAAGCTTTTCAAGAAAAATATATGCTACGATGTCTTAGTCAAATAAATTAACCAGCAAGTGACTAAAATGCCACCAACGCAATAGTCAAAATTGGTTGAACTCACTGTAAAAAAGGTTTATCTTCTTACATATAAAATTCTCGTGTCACAATGTTAGTTACCATACTCCTCCGAAACGGCTTCACCGATATTTATTAAATTTTATATGCATATTCAGTAGGTCTGAGAATCGGCTACTACTATCTATTTTTTTTTTTAGTTGTAGGTAGGTAGGGTAGGGTAGGGTAAGTAGGTATGTAGGTAGGATAGGGTAGGGTAGGGTAGAGTAGTGGAGTTTATACTATAGCTTTTGACAGAACGAAGTCTGTCGGGTCAGCAAGTTTAAATGTCTAATCTTACAGTTAACAGTTCAGTTGAGTTTAAGTTTTCTTAAAAGTTCTACATTTATATCTGTAATTTTTATGGTGTACATAATAAAAAGTATTCTATCTATTTATCTATCTTAATTTAAATGGAGTATAGTTAAGTTTGAATCGAGGTAGCTCTTGGACTGCTAGTACTTCCTTTACTTAGTAGTAGAACCTGGAATGGTGAGTATTCTTCATTCGGTTACCGGTAACGGTAGGTACCTGAAGGTCTGCCAAAGAGTTCAAATACTTACGTACAGTCAGTTACTGTAATTAGCTGACCCCCCTCTGGTCAAATGGATGAGTTTTTTAGGATTCCGTACCCAACGGGTAAAATGGGACCCTATTACTAAGACTCCGCTGTCCGTCCGGCCGTCTGTCACCAGGCTGTATCTCATGAACCGTGATAGCTAGACATTTGAAATTTTCACAGATGATGTATTCCTGTTGCCACTATAACAACAAATACTAAAACAGAATAAAATAAATATTTAAGTGGGGCTCCCATACAACAGACTTGATTTTTTTGCCGTTTTTATAGATAACTAGCTGTTGCGCGCGACTTCGTCTGCGATCCAGGATGAAATATAGCCTGTGTTCTTCTAATATAATTCAATCATGATTCGAAAGACACGTGGCGCCATCTATTATTATAAGAACGTTATTATTGTTTTTCTCGCCAACAGTACTTTTTTCGGGATGAAAGGTCTAGGCTATGTCCGTTTCTGTGCACCTGACAACGTTTATGCAAAATTTCCGGGTGATCGGTTCAGTGGTTTAGGCGTGAAAAGGTACGGAACACTTCGTGCCCGAGTCCGGCCCGCACTTGACCGGTTTTTTTTTTATTAACTCATCGTATGATTTTCATATTTTTCTAGTTTTGGGTAGATTTCGTATAAGTATTTAAATAAAATTTTGAATTATAAAACCATATCGATTCGTATTCTAAAAAATCTTCAACCATTTATGCAAGGGGGGATCAGCTAATTGCAATAACTGACAGTACTAATCAAGCGCATACGGAAGTATTCAAACTAAGTACTACGATTTAAAATGATAAACAATTATAAATGTACCTACACAAAATGATTGATTACAATTCAGTTGACATATTGTAAATTAAATTGTAATTAATCAATTAAATGAAATCAGATGTACAAGTCAATTTGTAACAACTTATAGGTAGCGGAACAACGGCTTTAAAATGATTAATTACAATTAAAAATAGATCTGTAACACTGGATTTATGAAGTTATAGTGTTAAAGAATGTCATTGAATCTATAGTCTACTATATAAAAATAAGTCGGGTTTTCCTTCCTGACGCTATAACTCAACAACGCCTGGACCAATTTAACCAATTCTTTTTTTTTAATGTTCGTTGAAGTCCAAGGATAGTTTTTTTTTTTAATGGTTTTTACGAAGAATTAGGGTAGGGTAGAGTAGGGTAGGGTAGGTAGGTAGGTAGATAGGGTAGGGTAGGGTAGGGTACGGTAGGGTAGGGTAGGGTAGTGTAGGGTAGGGTAGGGTAGGTAGATAGGTAGGGTAGGGTAGGGTAGGGTAGGTAGGTAGGTAGGGTAGGGTAGGGTAGGTAGGGTAAGGTAGGGTAGGGTAGGGTAGAGTAGTGGAGTTTATACTATAGCTTTTGACAGAACGAAGTCTGTCGGGTCAGCTAGTAATATTATAAAGATGTAAAAATTGGTTTGTAAGTTTGTATGTAGGTGGTAATCTCTGGAATCAACAGTCGGATTTGAAAAAATATTTTAGCATTTGATAGCCCAATCCTTGAGGAAGGTTAAAGGTAATTTAACATCACGGTGTGACCCTAAGCAACGCAATATCTTCTCGTCCCACATACCGCAGTGTCTCAAGACGAAAGTCTTTGACCAGTGCATGTTGCCAGTGATGACATAAGGCACTGAAACGTGGTCGCTCACAATGGGCCTTATTAGAAGGCTACAAGTCACCCAAAGGGCAATGGAGAGGGCTATGCTTGGAGTTTCCCTACGTGATCGAATCAGAAATGAAGAGATCCGTAGGAGAACCAAGGTAACCGACATAGCTCGAAGAATTGCCAAACTTAAGTGGCAATGGGTAGGGCACATTGCGCGCAGAATAGATGGCCGTTGGGGCCGAAAGGTTCTGGAGTGGCGACCGCGTACCGGAAGATGTAGCATTGGAAGGCCTCCCACAAGGTGGACCGATGACCTTATGAAAGCCGCAGGAACCCGCTGGATGCGGGAATCACAGAACCGGTCGACGTGGCGGTGCTTGGGGGAGGCCTATGTCCAGCAGTGGACGTCTTTCGACTGAAATGATGATGATGATGATATGACCCTAAGGAGCCGAGTAAAAATAACATAACGTCACGCCTTGTTTCCCTGAAAGGTTAGGCAGAGGTGAACCCATAGTAGGAACACCCACATTTCGCCTATTTTGTTTACTACCTCGTTGGTCTAATGACTGCCTCGTTGGACTAGGGGTCGCAAGCGCGACTGCTGAGCATGGGGTCCTGGGTTCGATTCCCGGGTCGGGCAAAATGTTATTGGGTTTTTCCATTAGGAATTTAGTAGCCGCCCGGAGTCTGGATATGTTCCCGGTTGATGGCAATAGGTTCGCCCCCTAATACTTAAAAAAAAAACTTAGACATAACTGGCAAACTGAACTGAGACCCTCGATGTGTGTAGGTATCTAAGTTTCATTGATAAATACGAGCAATTCATTTTCATTCAAACCATTCATTGATATTTAAAGCTAAGAAAATGCGAAGTTGTCATATTTAATTTAAGGGGGTTTTTCATTAATAATCGTGACTTTGTCGAATTATTTTGTATGAAAAATTAAAACAAAAAAAAATGATAATTGAAAAATAATTCATATGCCAGTTGATTCTTTGATATGGTCTCAATTATACCCTAGAGTTATGGGATACCTAAAAAGTCACCTTGTATACAGCGTGTTACGGAAAGGGTATATCCATACAAACGGGGTGAAGAGTGTATCTGGTTCAGAATCTCTGTACAAAATTTCAGCTCAAAAGCACTAACTAGAAAATGCATAATATTTTTTTTATTTCGATAGTTTATTAAATTTAAATCATAACAAACGTGTTACCGCCGTTTCTTTGTGTGTAGTTTATTGACACCGATCAGCTGACTTGGTCTAATGATGTGTAGAATTCAATTGGAAACATTTGATTTTTAGTTAAATGTTTCTTAACTTTTTATTCATGTAGGTATAGGTATTAAAAAATATTGCCCTGTAGTTTGTTATCACCAAAAGAATCCGTGCCTTTGATATGTATATACCCTTTCCGTAACACGCTGTATATATAGATATAGATTATCCATACTAATATTATAAATGTGAAAGTAACTCTGTCTATCTGTCTGTCTGTATGTTACGTTTTCACGCCTAAACCGCTGAACCGATCGTCATGAAATTTGGCAGAGATATAGCCTGGGATATGGAGGACATAGGCTACTTTTTTACGCGATAACCGACATCTACGCGGGCGGAGCCGCGGGCAAAAGCTAGTGTGTACATAAATACGTAATTGCAATTGCAAAGATGCTGTTTATTGTGGATGTCGTTAAATCACAAAAAAAAACTATCGAGAAGATGATTTGAAGCATTATTCCTCTAAATACATACATTAAGATAATCATATCATTTAAAAAAATATCTAGGTACCTGACGATGGTAAACATAACACTATTTCCCCCAAGACCTTCAATAAGTAATTGGTCCCTTGCTTGCGAATTCAAAGGATTATTTGCCCTACATATTGGTACATCTAGATCCAGATAAAACTAATTAAAGAAGTTAATCTGACACCTGCAAAGTGCCAGGTATTCACAACTAGTTAGCTCGACTAGGTAACCAAATGAAAGCGGTCGGTATTCTGCATATCTTACCTTTATGAATAAATAAAGCACTAGGTTCTATATGTAAATCGACGTTTCCTAGATATTACTACACCAACTATATCAGTTACATCATCTTTCAAAAATGAACCAACATGGATTCAAAGTTTCATAGGACATCAAGTAATTTTTCTCAAATATGCATGGAAATATTGTCATTCTTTTCGAAAAAAGAACACGCGAAGTATCGAATTTACGGACAAAGAAAATCAAATCCATTGCAGGAGCGTTTTTTGAATTTGGAATATTTCCACGCTCTAGTAATGTTACAATGCTCCAGCATGTTAAAACGCTCCAGCAATGTTTTATTTCCCTGCATTCTTTTGAGAAAAGCACTATACAGGATGGAAAAAAAAGACCGTGGCTGGAGGAAAAGTACCCTTAATTTTGATGATGGCAAATTTTACTGAGAGCAAACATTCCTTTATTTTCAAAAATAATAAAAACTGCTTTTAAAGGTTTTTGAAAAATCACCTGCTTGAACCGGGAATAGAACCGATGGAATGTGAAAAAAAAACATCCTGTATTTTATGATACCAACCGAAAGAGTCATTTATAAGGATCAATTCCTTTGAAAGAACATAGTATCTTAAATTAAAGAAAGACCAAGAAAATATTTCATTTTGTTATAAAACTTACTCACTATCTAAAGAAAATAGTTCACTTAACTTATGAATTGCTCAAAATGAGACCCACTTTCACGTACCTATGCACAGACGTATTCTTCGACTGAATTCGCTACGTGTCGCCTTTTGTATCGAGTTTTTATCGTCTTTTTTTCATTTAAGATACTATGTTGTTTAAAAGGAATTGATCCTTATGAATGACTCTTTCGGTTGTTATCATAAAATACAGGATGTTTTTTCAGGATCGCCTACGGCTTGGTCTTCATATTCATACTCGACCTGCAATTTCTATTCCTATTCCTATTCCTATTTCCCGGCCTTTGCAATAATGTACTATTAACCGGTTGAATGCCGTAATTACAGAAACAATTAAAACGCCATTGTGTCTCGTGCGAATTGGATCCAAACTAGCCGGATGCAGCTGAATATCAGTGCCTGCCTATCTGACCTCCATAACCCAGTAACTGGGTAATACGATACCACTTAGTAAGACAGGGTGTCAGACTTTCGGGCTTCTGACGACTCGTAACGACTGTCAAGGATCTACGTTCGGCAGGGTAGTTCCACTGCGCTCCAAAATCCATTGTTCTCATAATTTAAATGTTCATACATGAACATTGATTCCACAGCTCTCCAAGAATTTTTAGCAATTATCATTTCAGCCGAAAGACGTCCACTGCTGGACATATTAAGCCTCCCCTAATTGGGAGGGGTTTGCCCTAATCGCCACGCTTGGCAGGCGGGTTGGCGATCGCAGTATGGTGTTAAAAAAATGCATAGAAAACGCTGCCGCCCATACTCTAGTAAGTCCCTTAGTCGCCTTTTACGACACCCACGGAAGGAAATGGGATGGTGCTATTCTTTACGTCCGGCACCACACGGCACAAGAATTTTTAGCATCAAAATATTTCAATGTTTTAGTTCCACCGCGCTCCAAGAAATTTTGAGTAGAGGTAGCAAAAAAAAAAAAATTACACATGAAATACGGAGGGTTAAGAGAATATGTCTGCAAAAGTTACTGTAAAGTCGCTTACCATTTTATACGCACCAATACCAGATGATCATGAAAACGTTTTCATAGCGAGGGGAGTTAGAAGCTATATTGCTTGCCAATTTGCAACATCAAATTATTATGACGTCTTATGAAATCTCTTTCTAGGCTAATTTTAGGGTTCCGTACCTCAAAAGGAAAAAACCGAACCCTTATAGGATCACTCGTATGTCTGCCTGTCAGTCTGTCTGCCTATCCGTATGTCTGTCTGTCCGTCAGTCACAGCCAATTTGCTCCGAATCTACTGGACTGATTAAGTTGAAATTTGCTGCATAATTTTATGAACTTCTGTGACCCAAACACGAACGTGTTTACATTGCGTTGAATATGGGGGTCACTTTTGGGGGCAAACTAGAAGATTAAAAAAAAAGTTTTGCAAACGGTAAGTACCGTGTGTGACGTATCAATTGAAAGGGCTTATTGTAAGGATTTCATATATACCTACATATTTATGTGTATTTAATTGTGGTTATATTTATATATAATAAGATGTATATATTAAATTTACAGTTTTTAATAGGTATACGTATAACTTTATATTTTAATGAATATTTATTCCTCAATTCTCGCTATTGCACCTACTATTGTTCGTCTCTACAAATGCCTATGGCATTACGTCCGCCTCTGTACATTTTGTGTGCTTAAAGTATTAAATAAATAAATAATTTACACGCTCCCCCCCCCCTTAAATCGCCGAAACTATTGAGCCTAGTTTGTTCTTGGGATAAATTCATCCAAACTACGGAACCCTTCATTGTGTGGTCCGAGACACACTTGGCCGGTTTTACCTGTAGAAACTACTTACGTATGATAAAGACGACTTTCATAACTTCCCTTCCATCGCCTAAGCGTAGATAGCTTCAGTTTAACCGCACTCACATCCCCATAACCAATCCATAAACTTAGATCCACAAGTGATACTAAAATCCAGCTGCGAGTACATCAAATTAGATATAGTATTAGATTAATAAGAACCGTTACAATGTCGAACATTAATAAATTTGTCCTACGTTATAGATAGCGCGAGAGTGCAAGCGTGGACAATGAGCCTGGCCTGAGTTATAGCCATGATGGCCCATTAGTCTCCGAAGCTACAGAATAATGGCCCAGAGAGATGTACTATCTATCTACCTAGATATGGCACTGGTATTGTGCCTTTAAGGTGTTTGGGCCTCCTTTAGAAATGTTTTAAAACGGGATTGCATAAGACAATATGATTCATCGTTACCCTGAATGGGTGGTCTTTGTGGGTATTTCAATTCATTCTTGTTCAGATGTTGTTAGCTTTTAACTTCCTGTTTAATCATTAGGGTCAGCGAATTCTGCTTTGCAATCTGACCATGCATTTATTTTAATAAACTCAATCTGGGCCGTATGGCCTGACACATTTCCAACATGCTGTGAGTAGGCTGATGATACGCGTTCCTTCTCTGTGTGAGAGACCGTTACCCTGCCATAGGAATAATTAGATACTAAAAGCAAAAGTTATGTTGCACCAACTGAAAATAATTACATTTGGGTTTGGGAATAATTACAAATAAACAGATATTTACATTAAAAGCAAGACGTCAGTGTGACATCTACAACGCCACATGCAAACTGCGCATGCAATACCTGACATCACACAAATCCTGCATCGCGTAAGAAGAGTTTACCGCTCGACTGGTATATTTGTCACAGCCATCTGGTTAAATTAGTCAGCTAATTGGTCACCTAGGCCGTTCATTAAACGCCTGCATCCAATTGGATGCCTAAGCCGATAAATCGTGGCCCTTTGAAGATGACTGACCAAAACTCAGCCAAGTGATTTAGTGCTTCGATTCATTAGTTCGATCGTCGAACGCACTGTGCTTAAATTTGATTCCAAGCAATAATAAGGCTTGTCGACGGATCCCCGCTTAGCGGGACTCCTACTTCGGGATGGTTTAAGAAAAAAGGGTCTTTGTTCGCTCGCTCCGCTCGCTCACAAGACCCCGCCATCCCTTTCGAACCTAACCTGTCCGAGTCGGGTTGCCCCAAGTCCCGAGCTCGCTTCGCTCGCTCTTGCAGTAAAATCTCACTAGTTTGACGATCGAACTAATGAATCGAACTAGTGAGAACATGCCAGTTACTTAGTGGCAGGTATTATTAAAAAGTAGTCGTACATAATTTATGAACTCATAGTCACCCTAACCAAACACCACAAATTCATCAATATCCGATTTAACTAAATGACTACACGAAATTCAGCCATCTGGTTAAACGTTGCGCTCAATGACTTGGCTAGTTGCCCTTCAGCTATTTAATTGGATTAAATTAGATTGTCGTTTAATGGACGGCCTAGGCGTTCAATTAGCTGGCTAATTTAACCAGATAACTGCGGCATATACACAACATCCCGAGAACAACCTTTGAGCAGTTGTCCACCAGACACAACACCGGTCTGGTCGGAGGATACTCCCTTTTCTATAGAGTATGAGTGAACTTTACACCCTGTTCCTCATACCTCTATATCAGCTCTAATTGTACCATCATATCTAATACATCACTGACCTAAAATTCCGAGCCAAATCATCTAACTTAACCATATCCAGTGTGCGAACATCTACAAAACGATCCTTTGCAAATAATGGTGGTGCCAGCCGGTAAGTCACTAAGCGATGGTATCGCTCGTCGATATGCTTCTTTTTATGACCATTCCGCAGTCGTAGAAAGAGTTGGACAATCTGAAGGAAGAAGGCTTTATTGGCTTGTACTGGTGGTCTTCTTGAAGCTGGGCCGGTTTCGAGCCTATTATTAGGAGTTAGGGATGTGTAGCAGCTTTTAAAATTTACTACGTAGGTATTAGGTATTTAACTACAAAACCATGTCATTCCAAAAGTCCTTGAAAATTAAGAAAAATAAAAATGATATAATATTAACATTTAGCACAGTTTTTCTCAAACGCAAATCAATTTACTACCGCTATGCTAATGAAAATAATCACAGCCAATAAAACACTAAAGCTTATTTAAATTAACGTAACAATAGCAGATAATATTATAACTATACTTACATGCTCAAATACCTACATTACATATTCAATCAGAGCCCACGACACGACTCGGGCAAGTTAAGTCAAAATACATTATATGAACTGAAAACCTTTGACCTTTACCGACTCGATTAAAGCTGCAATTAAGCAGAACATGGCTAATAAGATGTACAATGGGTTAATTAAGACATGCGGCTGTCATGCGCCTACGCAGCCGCCTAACATTCTGAATAGATACGAAGTAAAGATGCACCCCTTGGCATTTCTAAATTAGTCGATATTGCTCCGAGAATTCGCGTTAACACTAATTAGAAACATTAACTTGTGATTTGTTTTATAAATGGTGTCAATTAACCTTTATTTTCTGATGAGGTTTTATGTAGGGCTGCCAATGTTTAAGTCACCAATAAAAAACTTTTATTGTAAGTAAAACTTGTCAATAACTTTTCTTTATTACATCAAATCAACCTATTTTAAAGGTATTGCTTCTATTTTATTATAATTTTACTTAATTTAACCCCATTTTCCTTAAACTAGCATGACAAAGCCGTCAAAATGAGCTCTGCAATGTTACCAATCCTTTATCTATATTATATTTGGCTGTTTGTGTATGTGAGTTTAAATGTTTGTAAACGCACCCACGATACAGGAGTAATTCCTAATGTGGGGCACCGTTTTTAAAAAAAAAATAAAAAAAATATGTCCTCCCAAATCGCCCTATATTTTGTGAGTAAATTTTTACTCCTTCAGTTCTCCCCAAGTCTTCAAGAGCACAAGAACTGATCCTTTCATTCCTGGACTATTTAATAAACTTGCTATATTTCAAGTCTGTTAGGTACCAGAAATTAATGCAAGAAAAAACTCGACATTTTACTAAAATCACTTACTTATGATGCAACAGAAAAACTTGTGGAAGTTTAACATCTTGGAAAACACATACCTTCATCCCTCTCTTACATTATTATTCTCATTAGGTACTCATAAACACGGCATTTATCTCAAAATGTATTATTATTATATTATTTTCTTTTCTTTAAATTTTTTATATTTTTTATTTTTTTTATTTGTTAAAATACCTTTGTTATGTATTAGTCTTGGAACAACCTACCCTCTCACTAGGAGTCGGGCGTTGGTAGCTGCGCCACGCCAGTTTTTAACTATTGCAGATGTCATCGTTTAACATTGGTGCCGATTCCCTTGTTCACAAACTAAACTAAATTTAAGTTCAGTGCATCTTTTTCTTTCTATTTCATTAAGAAAAGGACAGAAGATAAATTTTAGTTTAGTTCTGTCAAATTAAGCAGCGCCTGTCACTACTCCATACAAGTTTAGACGTGATTAAAAACTTTCCGACTAAAATTACGACAATTTACGTCAAGCGCTGATTAATTTGACGTATGAGGGGCCGAAGCCAAATCGCAGAGCCCCGTTAAACGCTTTTTAGTTAAAGAGGCATCAACCGACTTTTATCCCTGTACGCACTATGCAAGTGCACCCAAGGACAACCCCTGGTTGGTGTAGGACTATTGCAGGATATAGAAAGAAAGATATTGGACTATGGGTATGGGTGGTTAAAATGGTTAGTATGGAATGACTATGGCCCCTGCCTGATCAATGTTATATTGTACACGAAAAAAATCTCAATAACACTACAATACAATATCACACTCAATAATGGGTCCCCGGCAACGGTCGCTAGTACTTAGTGCTGGAGCAACAAGGGGCAACATATCCTGAGGTGCTTGAGGACTGGAGAGGTATTCCACGACTATCAGAATAATCCCAGAGCCCGGAAGATGGTCAAGATCCCTACCAGCACTTACTGGAATAGGTACTTCCTTCCTCCGAGCACGTTTGCTCTTGCGATTCTCCACTCAAGCCTGCCAATAAAGGCAAGAATGAAGTGGGAGCTCAGTTCCTTGTCAGTGTTCACTCTGGCCGGTCAATAAAGGCAAGCCAGAGATGAGGAACAAGACTTCTCCCGGGAGATAGGGTCCGTGGGGTCGCTACTGCCCAACAGCTCGCCACATGCTGCCTTGCGTGTCTGTATCTCTCTTGATCTGGCTCCTCACCCTAGACATGGTCCGGCAAAGTAAACTCTACCGGTACAGACCCCACCACGACGTCATCGTAGAGATACGGCGGTGGGGTTATTATTATTATTATTAAGTTCCCCAATAGTGTTTCAAAGACAAGGTATTTAAACCTCTTTCTGAAACTCAACACCACAGCACAACGTCACATCGAGATCGAGCAAAATCTACAAGTTCACTGCGCATGGACGTAAACCTTTATGCGTTGCGATTTTTAGTTTTAGCCCTTAGTCTACAAACATAAAATAGTTGCCATTCTCCTGGTCATCTTTCTAACCAGGTTGGTATCGTGTCGCTGAGGAGTGCGGCGTGTATTACGGTTGCGCAGCTCGCCGGGGGCGCGCGTGGCTGTCGATGATTTATCAATAGCCGCCGCGATGCCTGCACGACGGCCCGAGCCGACACCGCTCTTCCTGACATAGAGAACAAGGTACGAGATACAGCGGTTAAGGGTTAAACTAGGCCGCTTTCGTTTCTAAGGCCAATATTACTATAGAACTTCGAAACCCTTCTTCTTTATGTAAACTATACCCACTTGTTAAGCCGCCGGATCCGCCGCACCATGTTTTTGTGTTATAGGTACAAACACATAACGGTGTTTTCTAACAGATTTATACCCCCCCCCCCCCACAATTGGGGTAGGCCTATGTCCAGCAGTGGACGTCTTGGCTGAAATGATGGTGAATAATGATGATATATTGAATTAATTTGATGTCACAAAAACGGGAAACGTAACACTCTTTCCGAACAAGACAATTCACATCAGACAATCGGTAACCGAGTATTTCGTTGGCGAAAATTGTTATTTTATTATCAAAATTATTCTAAATTGCCAGGACAATTTCATCTCTAGCTTTTTGTACTTGTCAGAGCCCAACAAGGCCTAAGTTATCTACTGTGCTTTTAAACACAACAAAATTGTAACCTACAGATGGCAAATAAACGTATTGAGTCTTGAATTTTTTTTTATCACCTTACAATTGAGAACCAATAGAACATAAAGGGTCCTTCGATAGAATTCGCCACGGGCCCCGCGCTTGGTTAATCCGACACTGCACCTCATACTCTTGCAAATTAAATTCTGTATTTAACCACTAAATCCTAACTATTCTCCCGCTTATACCTCATACCATCGCCTAATCGTACTGTCCCTTCAAAACCCGCCCCGCGCGCCCCTCTCCTCCCCCTCGGAGCCTAGTTGCGCACGCGTCGCCACGCCCTGCCCCTACCCGCGTTAAATATATCATAGGTCATCTGGCCAGGTTTGTCGGCTTGGCTACTAAAAGCTCAACTTTACAACCGGCGCAGATGTATAGATATACTCCGCTGTGTGACTTGGCGATAGTGTTTAAGTAGTTCAGGTGTCCTGTATTTGCCTATGTTTGTTATCTATGGAAATTGACAGTGTTGTAATATTTAGTGCTTTCGTTTTTGCTGATACAACATGCTTTACATACTTCGTTTTAATTCCCGGGGGTTCGCTGTCATACTGTCTTAGATACAACCACATGCACTTAGCATATTGACAAAGAGACATGTCTATCGGCAACTAAGGAACTATCCCTGGCGAAATTCACAGAAACTATTCCTAAATCACTCTTCTGTTGTATGAGAAAAGTTTTTGTGAAGAGCTTATTGTTCCGAAAACTAACGTGTCCGCAAAAAACTCAACGTAGATCAATCGTCATAAGCATAAAAACAAACCTACTTAGAACCAGGACGACATAAACTGAAGCAACCGCAGAAAATCGAGAGTAAATTGCATCTAAAATTAGAATACAAGACCAGCAGAATCGAACACCCACCATCAAAAAACGAAATTTCAAAAGCTCACAATACATTTCCGTTTCTCTTTGACGAGTTTTTGTTGAAGACTGAAACCCCGCAATGTACTTGGTTATGAAACTTGAAACTTCGTGGTTGGTAGTTTATAGTGGCTCCCTAGATTCCAATGAGATTCAGTAAGGGGCATGTCGTACGCAGCGGGATCGCTGCAAGCGTCGCGCGCGCACGAATGGCCCATAATCAACGACAACCGACTTCCTTACGTAAGCCCAAAAGAGATAAAATGGAGAATATGAATTTTGCTGAACAATCGCTAACATTTACCAATGTTGCAATACCGCAAGTCTAGATTTTTGACAGACTGTCTTTTTTGATCGATGAATTACAAAGTGACTGGAGATTTGACCTGCAAATAAATTTCGTTTTCGATTTTCGCAATAAGCACGAAAATTCAGGACTTCAACAAAAGATTACATGGCCATACAATTACACACTTTGTCCTTTCAATCGGGCATAATTTATCAATTACGCCGCAAAACGTACAAGAAAGCGCAAAAACAAATAACCTTAACTTAATGTAGGTACAGTTACTTAATTTTTTAAGACTCATTGCGGTTTCAGAGCACACCATCCTCGGCGCAGCCTAAAATGTGACCCAAATTATACAGCTCGCAATTTCGGGCATACGCAGAGATGCGGCAATTTGATCCTCTATACTTAGCGTTCCAACCAACTATAATTTACTTTAGTAGCAACATTACAGGCCAATTGCGATGGCCCTCGGTTTTCACCTGAGAGAAATAATTTCGAAAATGTATGACGTTAATAAATTCGCCTGATGGATTGATCGATATCTTGTTTATCTGATTTTACACTGCGTCTGAAGAAACGGGTAGATATGACAAGAATGCGCAACAGGTAAATTAAATTCCTTTTTTTTTTCGGTAATAGGAAACGTTGTATATAAGAAATCATACAACTTCATCATTCTTTACAATTATTACTGTGATAACTACTTACATAAAATTCATGTAAATTACCTATTATAGAAATATTCGAACTATATAACCTTTTATTTTATTTTAATATAAATACTGGCGAAATGTGGGTGTTCCTACTATGGGTACACGGTACACCTCTGCCTAACCTTTCGGGGAAACAAGGCGTGATGTTATGATATGTGTTATAAAATTATAAAAAAAAAAATTGTCTTATCTATTTTCACCCAGAAATGGGGAGTGAATACTTTAACCAAAGGTCAAGAGAAAAGGGAATTTGGTACAAGACCATCCAACCACAGCTTCCAGTGTATAATTGGACAGATCAAAATATGCTTACCAGAAGGGATTTAGTTATGGCGCTAAGACTTCGTTCCGGTCACGAAGAATGTGGAGTAGTCGAAGATGTGCAACATGTTTTGATGGATTGTGTGCGGAATGGGGCTTTGAGATTTAATTTGCATGGCCCTATAAATATGTACGATATTGGAGAGTGTAATGCTATCCTGGCATGTCCTTTATCAGAACAAGCTAGGATACTGTACAAACTGGCATTATTTGTTTTAAAGTTAGTGTTATATGTTTTTAGGTTTAGTTGATTGTGCTGATGTTACAGGGTGACGTTCTCGCTCAGCGATAAAGCCCTTAAAAAAAAAAGAAAAAAAAAAAACTATTTTCACCCAGTCAAGATTAGAGAAGGTACTAGTCCTACTTGTGCATGTGTACTAATAATGACTCGTATTAAATAGTTTGCAACTTGCGACAGTTGTAACTGAAAACAATTATGCACGTTGCGTTTAAAAAAGAAAACAGAATGAGTTCTCTATTTCCCAAGTCTGTGGTCAGTTGGTACAGTTTGCGAGCTCTGTGCCCCTACGTGATACAATCTTTACCCACATTGCTGTTTTATTTATTTGTATTATCTACCCGATTCAGATATCTTCATTCAACGTACGAGATGAGGTCCGAAATAAATTCGCGGAATGTCTTCATTTAATGCATTAACTTCGTTATTATGCCAATTTGCTGTTTACTCAGAAATCATATTGTTTATGATTTTGCTGAATTTATTACTGTACTTGAGATTCGCACTAATTTGCTTGACAAACAGAAGGTTCTTGCATAATTTCTACTACACACACACAAAGAATGGTGGCCCTCTGCCTAACTCTTCGTGTGTGAGGGTGTGTACACACACACTCACCCTTACACACACACACACATAAAATCACGCCTGTATTCCCGAAGGGTTAGGCAGAGATACACCATTGTTTCCTTTTTTTTTTCTTTACCTATAAGTACACCCACATTTCGCCAGTAATGTTTGACTCCCATGTATTAGGGGAGACTATTGCCATCAACCGGGCACAATTTCTATATTACTACCAAAATCTCTGCTGAATTCTATGCAGTTTCCCAATTCTAATATAATAACATATTTACACGCAACCCACAGATTACATAATCCAGCTTTATTCGTGGACCTATCCATTACATTTCGAATCGACTCGATTACTCATTGAATGCGATTTCTATCGTAACACATTAGACGCGTGGTCACGCTACACAGGCAAGTGGGCACAACTTGATTTAGTTCATTTTACACAAAGATTATAAAAACCATCGTGATATATAAATTCAGTGTGAAATTAAGAATCAGCGACCACCGTATGGATTCGATGGAATCAATTGTTTGACCACAAAACTCATTTCGTGGTGTGCCCGGGAAGAGTGAAATTTTGATTGATGCAGTCTGATGCTATCTTTCTTTCTATCACGTATACAATAAGGTTTGTGAGCAGATTAATGTTGGAAAGTTTTAGTTTTCATTAGCGGTAAGAATCGATATGAAATCTGTATCATAATCGGCAGAACTTATACTCGTAATTGTTTTAGTTTTGTAACGTTTGTCAATTCAATACATATTCTTGTTTGGTTTCCAGTAACCAATATGTTTCATCTCTTGGGCCAAAAGGATTCCGCTAGATAAGACAATTCGATGGCCCCACCGAATAAACGTGCAATGCTTCTTACACGATTTTTTTTTACATTTTTCGTTTATTTTGCCTATCCTGCACCCACTTAATTTTTTTATGAATTTTAGACTCAAAACTCGCCTATTATAATAGTGAATTTCTTTATTCTAGGGAAATAATTAATTTAAAAATTATAGGAATAATAGTTTATGTTATAATTACATGCTTTTTGAATCGCCAAGAAAGTAAATATACAAGTCTATAGCTTATTTTTTTACCAATAATTCGATTATACATTATTTATACCTATTTACAATGAAATGAGCGTTATTGAAGTCTAAACGTTTTTATTTTTTGCTGAAAAGTTGTAATTTTTCTCTTATACGTTTATTCGGTGGGGCCATCGAATTTTACCAGAGCCCCATACCTACGTATAAGCAAAACCATAGTAACAGACAGGCACTATATTCAGTGCAAAGCAGATAATGTGGTTTAGTCCCATCTCGGCACCTTCCCATCTCGGCACCCTTGAATATATTACCATGCACACGAAACATTCCCATATCGGCATAAATAAATTCATAGGTGCCGAGATGGGACTAAACCGATAAAGAAGCTTAAAAAAAGAATTTCATGTAAGTATTTGCAATTTGCAATCTGTTATACAAAGATGTAGGTTACTTTTAGTTTTTTATTGTAAAGTATTAACAACATAATGACCAGTTAGTAATTAAAGGACTAAACTTATATCATTATTCTTTTGTATGTTTACATTATAGGCATCATACCGATAAATAAAACCAAACGCTAGGAACTGTCAACAAACGCTGAAAAAGGTGAAAAAAATAAACGGTTTACATGATTTATTTCTGAAAAAGTTACAGAGAGACGCGGTCATGTTAATAATCTCTGAATAGGAATTCGCACTCAATATAACCGTACTGTGTTTTGATTTCCGACTTTACATCACAAAGTGAAACGAGCTCACGGAGAAATCCATTTATGACCCAACAATTTCAGAGACGCATGGAAGCGCCAAACAAACAAAGGCATAGGCAGTAAACTGTCAATTACAGGGTAGTTGGTAAATGAAACTTGGAATTCGACAGGGTCTGGCATCGTCAGGTGTGGCCGGTGGGCCAGTTCAGCCGCGGCGTGAGTCAGCGCCCGCGCCGCGAATTCCGTAGATAACCGACAACTCCTTTATTCTCTTTGCTATATCGAGCACCGCCATACTCGTGCCCTTTCGTACGCCCGACTGTTGTTAAGTTTTGAATAATTCAAATATTGGCTAATGGTCATAATAATAACGTTTGGCTGCGAGAATTCGTGGCTGGATTTTGTTAAAAAATAGGTTGAGATTGTTTTATTTAGCTGGGTTTAGTGAGCAGTCTACTGGAACTAGAAGTTTACCTACATTGAAACATTACATGAACTCAAAAAATCACGCTCACAACTAGGGGGTTAAACTGATGAGTAGAGATCGGATATTCGGATGCATATTCACCTAAAGTTGAGATGTTGGCTAATATGGAATGCGCTTTTGTATCGAAAAAATCCCGCGGTCTGGGATTTACAAGTTTAGGTTTCTGATATATGTTTCTGGTATATTTACTTACTTTAAAATGTTGGTAAAAATCCCAATTCTAAATAAATATGCATCAGAATAGTTACGCAATCCAAGAACTCCGGGTCTTTTTTTTAAATAAATATTTTTTTAGATTTCGCTTACATTCCCGTTGTTTGTGGCAACACGGGTTTTTTTTTACAATTAAAATATTTTAAGAAGCCGCTTCCATACTTTCATAGCTAAAAACTAACTTTAGGCAAATATGCATCCGAATATCCGTTCTCTACTGATGAGTAATGGATGACCTAGGGATAGTTTGACACCTGGATTAATCAGACAACTACACAAAAAAAGGAAGCAACTTACACTTGTTTGCATTTACCTGTCTGAACCTACTCAAACAACTTTTATTTTGTAACCAATCAAAAGCCAGTATTACAATGTCTCAAGGGTCGGACAAACACGTCGTTAAACCAAGTAAATAACTTAAAGTCAAGGGTCAGGAACTCGCTCTAGATTTTGACCTAGACCAATTCACTTTCACTTAGTGGTGTTGTTATTTTGTTAGACTATGTTATTGTGCATAGAACCCGTAGACATTTTGTACAAAAGTTTAAGTTTAGTTTAGTTTTTTTTAGTTAAAAGTTTAGTTTTAGTAGTCACTATGGGTGAAATGTATTTGTATTTCTGTGTACCTACTTATGCAATGCCTGAAATAAAAATGATTTGATTTTTTTTGATTTTTGATTTAACGCTGTACATACTCAAATGCTTTATTTAAAAAAAAGATAATCGTTTGTATGTTTCTCTCTCTTACCCTTGGCTGTTCCCAGTATTTTTTTCTTTAAAACAAATACAAAAAACATTCAATGGGAATAAACGATACCTTATAGTATGAAAATAATTGCACATATTTTCGAATTATTTTCCAATAATTGATTAATGGCTTGCGGTAAGATGAGCCTTATACGATGCGGCTAAAAGCTTGCGACGATAAACACGATAAAAAGGTAATTTGACAACCCTGTATAAATCCCCGACTGCCTGTTACACCGTTACGTAACTTTGATAAATCTTCGCAAATTATTTATTGTATTTATCGAAGGGTTAATAAAACAACTTATTGTTTTAATATATAATAGTGTATCTTATAGGTTAATAACGTTAAAAGTCACTTTACAAGTTTTATCCCATACCTATACAGGGTGTTTGGCAGAACGTTGAACATACGAAAATGGTGGATAGGTGGGGTCATCTGCTACTTACTCAGCCCTAATTTATTTGGCCCTGGCCCCCCGGATATTAAAAAAAAAAATTTTTGCTTTCTTTTAGTTTCACCACTTTCTTAACTTTAAAGTGTATTTTTTTATTAAAAATGGGTAAAACAGGCAATATTTTAGTTTATTTTTTTATCTTTAATATTGGCAGATTCTTATAAAATTATTGCTTTATTCAGATGTTAGCTAGAAAATAGTTATGACTCCTCAAACTTACAGAAAGATGTAATAAATAAAAATATTGCCTGTACAAATTACACTTTAAAGTTAAGAAAGTGGTGAAACTAGAAGAAAGCAAAAAATTTCTTTTTTTAATATCCAGGGGGCCAGGGCCAAATAAATTAGGCCTGAGTAAGTAGCAGATCACCCCACCTATCCACCATTTTCGTATGTTCAACGTTCTGCCAAACACCCTGTATAATAATTATAAGTAAAAAAAATTAAGTTAATATTAAAAGATGTAATATTCTGTTATTTTACGCATACACACACAGACATCCTTTATTGGCACTCGCAAATAAGACTTTTTAATCGTTTTCGCTTGAGAAATCCTTGCTTGTAGAAAAATATAGCTATATCGAGTTCCCACATCATCTGATATTCAGACATCATGCTGTGAGCCGCAATACGGGAAGCTGCAAATGTCAACATGAATACTAATAACATGCATGACATGTATCACCATGATAGCATACTTACTTTCTGCTAAACTGTTTAAGAAACAAAAAAGAATACATAATTTCGAAAACTTATTGTATGGTTCTGTCATTTGGTCCAATTAATGTAAAAAAAACTCGGATAAATGAAAATAGCATTGAAATTCCAAGCGTTCATAAAAGTAAATAATGAAATAAAAATTGTATTGGCGTTTTATCCATATTTTGAGTACTAAATGTCTCTGCACACAGCGGGCGCGGCGCGGCGGGACGGGACGCCGACGCGACGCTGAGCAGTTGATTACAACTGCTGGCGTCGTCCGTAATATCTAGTACATTAGTACTAGATATTACGGACGACGCCACACAGAGCGTCACGTCGCGTCGCGTCGAGCCGGACGGCTCTGTGTGGCGTCGTCCGTAATATCAAGTACATTACAACTACTCAGCGTCGCGTCGGCGTCCCGTCCCGCCGCGCCGCGCCCGCTGTGTGCAGAGACCTTAAGAGATATAAATCATTTAGTTAAACCGAAGGCCTGCAGGCGAGAAGCGGCACTTTTACGCCGTCCTAATGAAATGGTTTTATTTAATACGCAACATTTTTATTTATTGTGCGCGATACATCTCCGCTAATCGGTTATCTTTTAATTTATCAATATCGTCGATAACAATGACCGAAAAAGCGATGTAGGTCAAATGGCTTACGTACCTTATTTTCGTTGAAATTATTAGGTACTACTTCACTACTCAACACTAATGATAAACGAAAGTTTCAGTTTGTTTGAGTTTCCATATAATTAAGAGAATTCAATTTTCCATTTTTTTGTACATAATAAAGAGTACCTATTCTATTTTATTGTTATGTTTCATTAAGGGCTAACGAACCAGTCTATCAAAATTTAAATTTGAAGCACTTCTTGATGTACAACATTATAGATGTAACGAATACTTTTGTAACAATTTAATTTAAAAGAATGTCCATGCAGTTCCTTGCCCGTTCTTCTCCATAGGTACGGTCAGCTGCAGAGAAATCTCACCCCCTAGCAATGAATAAATACATTGCTAGGAGGTGAGATTTCTCTGCAGCTGACCTGCAGAGAAATCTCACCTCCTAGCAATGTATTTATTCATTGCTAGGGGGTGAGATTTCTCTGCAGCTGACTGTACCTACGCTTTGGAATGGGCATGTAGCTTCATTTTTTCTTACTGACCGACTCCTTGACAATTCAAAAGTGCCTGTAATTGGTTTAAATGAAATAAATAATTTGAGTTTGAGTTTGAGTACCTACTAGTACATTTTTTAATTAACCCTTCACAAATGGAGGTCTTTATTGCGAAAAGAAATTTACCGAAAAACGCAAAGTCATCGCAGTGCAATTTAAACGTCTGATGTTTTAGCCGAGACAGGCCGATCTCTATCTTGATGATCATTGCATAAGTTCCGATCTTATATTTAGTATATATTCTGTTCCTCACATAAAGTAACAGGAGCAAATGGTAAAATGCTAAACCAATAACTTGGCTGAATTACAACGAGCAATATAAACCTTCACTATTAATTGACATAAACTGTAAAGGAAGAGGGTAGTAAAACTGTGTGATCTCATTTCACAACCAGAGCTGAGGAAATGCAATAACACTTAGCATTCTACTATAAAAAAGACAGTTAAACTCAAAGGATTCGAGCATAAACGTTGCTTTAAACAAATAAAAAATGCATAATTAAATATTAATAACAGCCATCATGAAAACATTTTAATTGCCAATACATCAAACGGCGAATTATTCGATCAATTGTTTTGCAAACTCATAACACCTTGCAGTTTTGAACTATAACATTTTACTTTTCAAGGTGGAATCAAGGCAGCCTGTCTTCACACTGTTATGTAACAATAAACGGTAATAAAGCTTTGTTTGATAAACAATCGATATTTTATACACAACAAAGAAGCATTTGATACTTTTACTGTTCCTTTATTCGGTATGCAAGGAATGATTGAAGACATTTTCGAATAAAATTGGTGCAACTTCTACTTAAGATATATAGATGTTCGATCGCCAGAATATAAATAAAGATCGTTTTTAGGGTTCCGTACCAAAATGGTAAAAAGGAACCCTTATGGTGCGACTCAGTCTGTCCGTCTGTCACAGTTGGATATCTCGAGAACTACTAATGCTATCAACTTGAAATTCGGAATAGTTTTAGATGACGTTTGCCCATTTTTCAAAAAAGGTTTTTTTTTTTGTAACGCACGGAACGGGGTTCTTAAAAATTCGAAGTGGGGTTACTAGAGCATGTATGTGGGTATCATATGAAAGAGCGCTGTTTGCACATTCTCAAACATTTTTTTTTAAGCCTTTGTTTTCCACTTTTGAAGATAAATGTAAAAAAAATACCGTTCCCCCTTATCTCCGAAGTTTGCATAGAGAAAAATCTGAAATTATTATATGTGATAGAAGTTTATGTTAAACATGACAGGAAAAATAAAACGATGTCTCTAAATAGCACACTTTTTCTAATATTGCCGTTTTAGGCCAGCGCCATCTCTTGACCGATAGTGGCACTAATGTAATTTTTTTAATGACTTTTGATGGTACGCAACCCTCGATTCGCGAGTCCAACTCGCTCTTGACCGGTTTTTCTAATAACTAAAACTTGTTACACTGTCAAAACTAAAAATATATATATATATATATATATATAATCACGTAAATGCAGACACAGTGTGACAGGCGCCCGCCCTAACCCATTTTTGCAGCGTAACTGATTAAATGCACACGCGAAATTAAATTTTAAATTAGCAGCATTCTTTTTTGTTAATCAAACCATCCTTGAAGGTTGTTCCGCTTACAATCTCAGACCAGGGATAATTGTCGCTCCAAATTTTAATAGCGGATTATATCACACTGCTTACCTATTTTGGACATGACAAAAACAATTTTTGACAAACAGTTATATAAAAAATGTATCCTTTTATGTTTGTGTTAATACGAATGCAGATTAGTCACCCTCTGTTGCAGTATCCATTGAGATCGTTTCGCAAAAGCAAAAAGATTTTTATTTACGTTCCGCTCACAATTTTTTATTGTCGCTTATTGTCCTTATAACAGGAAGTGCAAGAAAACCCAATTACAAAACCAATCACCCGATCAATAGTTCTTATTCGACATTGCTACTTCATTGAAACAATAACCCGCTGCGCCAATTTTCTAACAAAACATGTTAGAAAAACAGCCAGTCTACTGCGATTTTTGAGTAACAAAGTTTTTTGTTAGAAAATCTCTTTTTATTAAAAATAAGTTCCGACGCGGAAGGCGATTTGGCTGTTCTAGCAATCGCAGATTTAGTTTTGCAAAGAAGAAATAGAAATAGATTTTATAATAAATTGAAGTAAAAAAAAAAAATACTATTGATGTACCGTCCCATAGTACTGGTCTTTCTCGAATTAATTGTATAAAAAACAAAGTATTTTCTTTATTCCACTCCATAACTTAAAACTTAAAAAAATGTCACGAAACGTCTTCATCCGGAGAACACTAATCTCGAAATGAGTGACTTCACCCCGGTCTCTCCCGCAGGCAAACACAGGTGTTTTCTGTTCGTGGCGGCAAAATGTTATGGCGGCTGTACACGCTCGTCTCGTCGCCTCGCGTGCCTCTCGTCGCGTAGAGGCTCGACACGAGAGCACACAATGTATGTACACACTGGTTGTACTAATTGATCTCGTCAAAAGGTCTCGTGTTAATCAACTCAGCCTATCGCAGTCCACTGCTGAACATAGGCCTCTCCCATGTTGCGCCACAACACCTTGTCGTCCGCCTTCCGCATCCAGTCTATCCCAGCCACCTTTTTGAGGTCGTCGGTCCATCTAGCTGGGGGGCGTCCCACACTACGCTTGCCGATACGCGGTCTCCACTCCAGGATTCGTCTGCTCCACCGGCCATCGGTCCTTCGACAAATATGGCCAGCCCACTGCCACTTCAGCTTGCTTACTCTGCAAGGGTCTGGGTCTCGTGTAATAGTTGCTTATCCTAATACATGACATCCTTTGGATTCCATAATAGTGCTTCCCTTTGATAGGCTTCCAAAAACTAACTAACGCGCGTTAGATCACCTCGTTGTCGCACGCATCATGCAAATCTTCACGCAAACGCAATTGGCGAGCAACTAAACGAACGAGTGTGTACAAGGCGCGCTCTCGTTTTCATTTGCGAGACTCACGAGTACCTTTGACTGGAGCGCAAAAAACCGACACGCTTCCGAGAGCGAACGAGGACCGCGAGACGCGACGCAACGAGGGCACCATCTATCTACACATTCGTTTCAACCAGGTTTCAGACTGGCTAAAGTAGACTCATCCTTCATGGGGTACTGTTTAAAATGTTACAATAAAATACCTCCCCACATACTCCAATTGAACGAAACAAAATTTAAAACTTGTATAAAACGCACACTATGCAGCCAAGCATATTATAAATTGGGGGATTACATCGCTGACAAAAATGCATGGCTCAATGCTGCTCCTGCTCCATAAGGGCGCATAAACTAATTGATTAGCATTTGAAAATATTATTGGAGCTGCTGAAGATTGTAAACTATTTTTGCATTGTATAAACTCAATGTCCTTGAATTATATAATTGCATAGCACAGGTGTGAGTACTATGTACTATAGAGCTACCATTTACCGGGTAATATGTCTTTTATTGACTTGAATGTGCCCTGGCGGCTGAGAGTATGTCATGCTCACTCAAATGTCTCGCTGGTGGTGGCGTGTGTGTTGGATCATTAAGTTCCCTTCAAAATGGTTGAGCTAAATGGTGCTGATCCATGCCTCATGTTCGTGAACGGGCGCCGTCAGTTGGGACTGGTCATCTCTTAGCTGCCACGGCTTATTTTAATTTTTGAATTGTTTCTATTACGGACGCTTCTAACGTGCACGTCTTTCTACATTGTTCTCACATGTCTATCTTCAACATGAATGTTGTAACCCATATTTTGTAACAATATTTTGTTTTAAAAGAGTGTCCATGGAGTTTCTTGTCCGTTCTTCTCCATAGGAACCTACTACGCTTTGGAATGGGCAACTAGCTTCATCTTTCTGACTGACCGACCCCTTGACAATTCAAAAGTGCCTGTAATTGGTTTATTTGAAATAAATGCTTTGAGTTTTTTTTTTTTTTTTGAGTACTCGGCCTGTCTCGTGGTACTTCGACGAGCATGTACAGCCGCCATTATGTAAAGCCGGGTCTATGCGCCATGTTTTCATGTTTTAAAAACATAACATTGTTAGCTAACCGATTTGAGGGCGTGGCCTAACATTTTTGCAGGCAAAAACTAACGTGTTTAACTAACATGTTTTGTTAGATTAACGCAGCGTACCCGGCTTTAGCAAACAATGGTGCCGATTCCATTGTTCACAAACTAAACTAAATTTAAGTTCTGTGCATCTTTTTCTTTCTATTTCATTAAGAAAAGGACATAAGATAAATTTTTGTTTAGTCCTGTCAAATTATTCAGCGCCTGTCACTACTCCATACAAGTTTAGACGTGATTAAAAACTTGCCGACTAAAATTAAGTCAATTTACGTCAAGCGCTGATTAATTTGACAGGACTAAACTAAAATGTATCTTCTGTCCTTTTCTTAACGAAATAGAAAGAAAAATATGCACTGAACTTAAATTTAGTTTAGCTTGTGAACAAGGGAATCGGCATGATTGTTATGTGTTTGTAAAACACGAAAACATGGCGCAGCGGATTCGACTTTAGACACGGCAGTATTACCGTAATCACCCAATTTCACAAATCCTTGACACTTCGCTCGCTTTGGACAGTCTGCAATGGGCACGCGCACGTCCAAACCGATGATTGGGGTTATTTCGGACAGGTGCAATCATTCCTCTATTATTTGTATTAGTATTTTACAATGGACATGTACGTGATCCGACTGCCGTCCCACACCGACCTACTTACCGTGACCTTTCGGTTTCGGTTTTCGTCGATGCAAGGTTTCAGGTTGTTTCCATTATTGCCACATATTTTCAACCCTCGATGTCGAACGAGTGTGTCCATGACTGATTGATTGCATTTCTAGCTATAATTCTATATAAAATTGAAGTGTCTGTTTGTTATGTTATAATAACAGCTTTTTACTACAAAAATAAAGCAATTAAAAAAAAGTTGTCTCTGTTTGTTCCTGCTAATCTCCGAAACGGCTGGACCGATTTTGACGGGACTTTCACTGGCAGATAACTTATGTTATAAGTAGTAAGTTAAGAAATAGCCACACGGTCGAAGCCTCGGGTAGCAGCTAGTCTGTAAATAAATAACGCCTCATTTAAAAGTTATCTATAATACCCAAGCATCTTTGCCAGCAAGACACCAATGGAATATCATTTTCAGGAATGCCTTGGCGTGAGTTTAACCTTTTTCATGTCTCACGATCATTGGCAGACTAATTAAAAAGTAGTTGAACTGTATATTTTTTGGACGATTCCCGATGAGATCATAATTATTAAAGAACTAGCTTTTGCCCGCGGCTCCGCCCGCGTGGATGTCGGTTATCGCGTAAAAAGTAGCCTGTGTCCTTTTCCATGACCCAGGCTATATCTATGCCAAATTTCATGATGATCGGTTCAGAGGCTTAGGTGTGAAAACGTAACATACAGACAGACAGAAAGAGTTACTTTCACATTTATAATATTAGTATGGATACAACGCATATTTCGTATTTCAGTGATGAGTTAGTCTGTTACTCCTCTGTTACTCAACTTTCTGCGTCTATCATGATCAGAGATCGGAATGGGTAGAGTTTATAATGACGTTTAAATCCCAGGATTTGAAAAACCACGAGTCATGTATTGGAGTTTAATTATAGTTACGTAAAAATTAATTGAAAAAAAAATTATTAATCATATATAACATTTTAGGGTTCCGTACTAAAATTATTCAAATCAAAAATCAAAATCAAAATATTTTATTTCACATAAACCTAAATGGGCACTTATGAAACGTCAGAAGCTAGGTGCACGGTTCCAATTAGTCGTTTCCTATGGAGAAGAGCCGGTAAGAAACTCCATGGTTACTCTTTTAAAAATAATTGGCTTTACAATATTATCAAATAACAGTGATAATTTATTAAATTATTAACCTTTGTTTTACATATTACAGGAAAATAAATTTTTGAAAGTTATTGGTTATGTTTCTGATTATTGAGTGTATACATTCTATGTTACTTCCTTCCTCGAAGTTCAGGTAAAAAAACTCTACATATTCCGATCTCTGATCATCATTCATTAAGTACCATCGACAATATAAAAAGTTGACCGTCACTGGATGGCCGGCAGATGTGAAACATCGCAATTGGTGGTTATTGAAAGATTTTTTAATTAAAGTAAATATGGAGAAACAATAAATACACTTTACTTATTAGAATGATATATAGGTACAGAATAAAAATACAAGACAAATAAGTATTTTTTTCCTTCAACTACGTAGTAATGTTATCATTAATCACTTCGAAACCGATCACAAAGGACGTATTTTATGCTTAGAACAGAAATGTTATGAATTCTCATTGTTGCACAGTTTTTCATTAATGCACTGTTTTTTATTTTTTATTTAGATACAAATTTACGACAGAGGTTTAATGTCTCCCATTGAGTTTAATATAAAATGTATGTATTAGATCAAAAAGATACTGGCTGAAAATAAAATTCGGCTGAATAAAACCGACTTGGTGAAAAAACTTTGTTTTCATTGAGTTTTTATTTTGAGTAGGTACTCGTACCAATATTTTATCACGGTGGGTGGGTAGATTGGTAGTTGAAAGAAAAGTAGATTTTGCACCTTGCTAAAGTGAGTAATTAATGCATTCGTGTTAATTTAGTGCCCCCGCATGCGCTCGGGCACCAACATAACACTCGTGCATTAACAACTCACTTTTCGCTCGATGCAACAGTCTACTATTAATATAGACTTTGGGCATCACCGCAAAAGACAGTGTCATGCCGTGATGCTTCAGTTCAGTCAAATTGTGTCCGCGACGGTTTTGTTTTATAGATAGGCATTTCATAAAAGTTTCTGGCTGATGATTAGCTATTCTGCGACGGTGTTACTTTGTAACTCAACATTACCGCCCTTGATCGATTAAACCAAAGAAATTGCGAATTTATGTAAAAGCAATAATATATTTGAATTTCTAGCCGTAAACAGATAGCTAACTATAAAACTTCATCGGATTACTCCAGATATTTCCAGGGTGGCTACCGTGCACCTTTATAGCCAGTCGAGCGACTTTTCCATAATTAAACTATAAATAAGTAGTAAAATAGTGGTTCCTGAGGCCTATCGCTAGTATCTGTGCACGACGTAATAAAATGGACGGGAGAGTATATCCAACAATTGCTTTTTACCGTATTGATGTATTCTAAGGTATTATTGGTTGAGTAATTGAAATTGCTGTGATCAAATCTCTCGTTGATGCATCTTTTCTGAATTTGTTTCAAATTCATTTATTTTCCAGAATAGGTTTACAACGTATGATCTTAAAACTATAATGGCCCATTTACATTATACCATTACATATGGTGTGCAAATATCTTGGAAAATGATATTATTTTAATTAAATAAAACCGGCCAAGTGCGTGCCGGACCACATACAATGAAGGGTTCCGTAGTTGGGATGAATTTATCCCAAGAAAAAAGTTAACATTGTACTTGAAAAACATATTCTCCCGTACATTAGATAGATAGATAGATAGATAGAATACTCTTTATTAAGTACAGCATAAAAATTAGAGAAATAAATGTACATGTAATATATGTATGTACAGACGCCAGCACATCAAGCTACTACAATCTGTCAAATTTATTTAATAGATTTTCTACTTTAGCACTACAGCATAAGGTTCAAGGTTGATTGCGAAAATTTGACAGTTTCGCGTAGCTTGACCTGCTGGCGTCTGTACAAAGGGTGTCACAATGGGCGGTCTTATCGCTAAAAGCGATCTTTTACAGTTGGATCAAAATTAGAAGGAGAGACAATACTTCAGGTAGTCAGAGGTGTACACATTCTGTATACATTCTGTATGGGAGAATATATCTTTCAACTGAAAATGTAAGTTGGTGGAATATTACTTGGTAACTTGTAAAGCCTACTTAACTGTGATAGTTTTTCTTTTAACTTCCTTATATACTACTGCTGTGAATTTCACATATCGGGGGGCACTTGACTATAAGAAAAATTTCCAATATAAAGCTTCATATTACGCAAACGGACCCCTGAACCGAAAAATGGTTTTAACAAACCCACAATATTTTGAAATGACCTATCCAACGATACCTCTCACCATGGGATAAACGAGAAAAAATTATCATCCCACTTTACATGTAGATGAGGTACGCTAAAACAAAAAAATTCATGATTTTATTTCAACACTTTGTCAGCATGATTAATATGTATACCCATACCAAATTACAGCTTTCTAGTTCTAAGAGTCTCTGAACTAAGCCGCGGACAGACATACAGACGGACATGGCGAAACTATAAGTGTCCCTTGTTGACTACAGAACCCTAAAAACTGTGCTTATCCATACTAATATTATAAATGTGTAAGTAACTCTGTCTGTCTGTCTGTATGTTACGTTTTCACGCCTAAACCGCTGAACCGATCGTCATGAAATTTGGCGGAGATATAGCCTGGGATACGGAGAAGGACATAGGCTACTTTTTTACGCGATAACCGAAATCTACGCGGGCGGAGCCGCGGGGCAAAAGCTAGTATACATATACATATTACGTTTATTGCCCGTGTTAGCACTTCCTGGGATCATAGAAAAATTACTGAAATAAAATGCTAAATTGTTATTTGGGATATGTGGAAAAATTTACGGTACCTATATATAACGAAGTTAAAAGGAAAATTATCATAGAAAAGTAGGCTATACAAGATAACAAGTAATAGTCAACCAACTTACATTTGCATTTGGAATGTATGAGAGAACATGTATTTCAACACCAATGTTAAGTTTTTTCTTGGGATAAATTCGTCCCAACTACGGAACCCTTCATTGTGCGTGGTTCGACAAGCACTTGGCCGGTTTTCCTTATTATTTTGTACCTATATATATGTTAACAGATTCATCTTGTTCTGACACAGGTTCTTTTGGATAATAAGCTTATTTTTGCCATTCAAAACACAGATCTTTCTTTATAGAACACCAGGTTTTGCTCGCGGCTGCACCCGCTTGAGTATCAGTTATCGCAAAAAAAAAGTAGCCTATGTCCGTCTCCATATCCCAGGCTATATCTCTGCCAAATTTCATGACGATAGATTTAGGCGTGAAAACGTAACAGACAGACATTTATAATATTAGTATGGATTGCAGATCACGTATTTTGCTCATGTGAACTCGTAGTCTACACTAATATTATAAAGAGGAAAGATTTGTACCTATTTTTGTATGTTTGTAATGAATAGGCTCAAAAAGTACTGGGCCGATTTAAAAAATTCTTTCACCAATAGAATGCTACATTCTTCCAATTTGACATAGGCTACATTTCATTTTGAAAAAAATTAGGGATCCATGGTAAAATTTGAACAATGTAACCGAAGGTGTAGAAAAATGAGTCTTAAAATGATAATTGTCTACCCCGTGCGAAGCCGGGACGGGCTGCTAGTCATAAATAAATCAGTTACTGTACATGAACGGCAGCTTGATATCGACTAATGAATTGTCAAAAGTTGACATACCTACTCGTATAGCTAAAACTTAATAGATGTAACGGAACTTAAAGAGAAACTGGCGCAAAGTCGGGGAAATTAGACATAAAGCCAATTGACCACCACTTTAACTGTCCGAATATTCAGATCAACTGTCATGACACGGCAAATTGACGAAGTGTGTCTATTTGTTTAACAATTAATTTCACTTCAGCACGTTTCGTGTTAACACATCTAACATTGGCAGAATCGTCGACATCGGCAGCATTGCCTTAAGAGAAATGAAATGGAATTCATTTCACTGACTGCATAATTTTTTACGGGAAATCTGTGGGTTAGCCACACCAAAAGATCGCTGGATGTCCAGTATAATAACATCTTCAGGATGATGTTGGGGCTGCCTCGCTTCTGTAGTGCATCGGGGATGTTTATGCTGTATCGCACTGATGGCTTTCATGCCGTCATCCGCAAGAAAACTGTATCCCTGATCTGCAGAATGCGTGGCAGCTGCAACGGATTTCTGAAGACTGTAGCTGATAGGATCTCTTCCCCGTTATGGAGATCATTTATTAAGCGGGTAATATAATTGTATTTTATTTTATTTTAATATTTAGTTTTAATTTAATATCGAATTGTATGGATTTTAGTTATCTGAAATAAAAGAATTTAATTTAATTTAATAAACGGGAAGCGCTAAGATAGCCCGTGAAATTCAATTTTTCTTACATTTTATGCAATTTGCTGGTCAGTATCAGGTTTTATGTTGATCTAAATATGATTCGCGGCCGTATCAAATAGTTATTTATAGAATTTTAATCATAAATTATCTGAATTTGAGACTTTGGGTTATAGTTCATATTACCCTATTGAATGACTATTCCATGAAATCATGACATTTTAGGACAATTCTAACTTAAGGAGTTATACAAGAAAAGTTTTTAATCAGTGCGCAAATTTTGACAAATTAAACACCTATTTCTTATTTTGATATGTTTTAGTATAAAAAAATTCTGTAATCGTTAACGAAAGATGTTTATTTTGAAACTGGTATTATGGTTACTCGTCGCGCAACGCGCGGCGGCGCAGGCAGTGAAGCGGAACGCAGTAGGTACTTATCAGCTGTGCGCTCGCCCATTGATATTATTACGAATAGATTGTATCCATATTTTGCTGATTTAGTGGACCAAAAAAAAAAAAGTATTTAACAAATATTAGAAATGTGTTCTATAACTGATACTGAACCACCAAAAAAAAAATTTACGCACTGGTTAAAAACTTATCTTGTATTGCTGATTCTAATGACTATAATTCTGAAAAACCATACTTGTTACGAGTACAGTCACAAACCATATTATTTTAATCAACATACAACTTGACACTGACCAACAAATAGCAAAAAACTTAAGAAATTTTAAATTTCGCGGACTACGAGTACCTTTGTGCATCTCCCTTCAATGATAATTTTGTTAAAGTTAACATATAAGGTAAACAAACTTAAGATAATAGTATTGGCGAATGTGGGTGATATAAGTGGACCTCTCCTAAACCTCTGGGGATGACCTATATTATGTTATGATATAGTATTAGTATTATATCCATACTAATATTATAAATGTGAAAGTAACTCTGTCTGTCTGTCTGTCTGTCTGTATGTTACGCTTTCACGCCTAAACCGCTGAACCGATCATTATTAAATTTGGCAGAGATATAGCCTGGGATATGGAAAAGGACATAGGCTACTTTTTACGCGAAAACCGACATCCACGCGGGCGTAGCCGCGGGCAAAAACTAGTTATGAATATAGTCCATAGTGTGAATACGTGGATTTTATTTCAGACGCCTTCTGTCATATACCTACATTTAATATCGTCGTATTGGAGGCCAATGGACCTAAGCCAAACGAAACGGAGTTAAGTGCATTAACGTGTTGAGAAATTGCTATAGTTTATATTAGTCAATAAATCTAAAAATATCATTACTGCAAACAGGTTTTTTCTTAACGCTAAAGATGCAGATTTATGTTTAAATTTGCTTTTGCTCGTGGGTCCACCCGCGTGGATGTCGGTTATCGCGTAAAAAGGTAGCCTATGTCCCTCTCCATATCCCAGGCTATATCTCTGCCACATTTCATGACGATCGGTTCAGCGGTTTAGGCGTGAAAACGTAACAAACAGAGTTAGTTTCACATTTATAATATTAGTATGGATAACTGTTTTACGCGCATCATTTATTTAGGCGTGAAAACGTAACAAACAGACAGAGTTACTTTCACATTTATAATATTAGTATGGATAACTGTTTTACGCGCATCATTTATTTTTCAAACGCCTATAACTCAGAAGTGTAGTTCTGTGGAGCGTGGTAGCTCCATTACCCTCCAAGGTGACGATATTATGTTACAACGTCCCTGGAGTGGCCGGAGCAATAACTTAGCTATATAAGAACAGAAGTCATCCAGATAAAATAAAGCGTGAAATATGAATGGCAACACTCTTATTACCAATTATCGCTAGTCAACGAATGACATTTCTCCTAAACTGCGGGAATCCCATACTACTGTTTTACGAAACTAAATTTCTAGTAATTTTTTTTTTTGCCCCTTTTCCACTTTTGGATAGAGACCACTATTTTTACACAACTCCAATAGTTAGGTAGGAACATCAATAGTTTTTTTCTTCTTCTCCCAGCCCGGTCTGTGCCACTCATGGGTAAAGGAGAAGGCCAGGAGTGCGACACTCCTCTAATTCCATTATACGCGAGCCCGTGCGTCCTCCTTCCAGCTTTGACAAATAGATTTAAAAAAGTTTATTACTAGGTACTTAACTCTAAGTTGGATTAAGAAGTAACATATGGTAACATAATCACTTCTACCATCTCCGCTTCACCCCGTGAAAGATGCTGCAGCAGTAACCCAAGCAAAAGGAATACAGCCGTCTTACAACCAAGTTTATTATAAAATAATCGTTTTAGTATTGCAACAGGAGACTCTTCGTGCCTCACTTTTTCGTGTCTGAAACTAATTGAATACAATTGACGTGAAATAAAAACATTATCGAATGTTTTATTGAGTCGACACCGGCAATCGATGGTTTTGCGTGACTGCGAACACTGAAAGGTTTGGTCAATGAAATTGCGGACACGCAGTTACGCAAACCGATGACCGACTGTCGAGAAATAGGTTTTTATTTTTTGATTTTGTTTTCGCCGCGGAAGTCGTAAAAAAATTATTTTGTTTTATTTTTTTTTCATACGGAACTCTGGTATGAGCGGATGTATTTTTAATGAAAGTGTTGTTAGAGCAAAAATTGTGAGATCAAAAGAAATTAACATTGTGCTTAGTTGAACAAATATTGTATCAATTTTGATTTGGCACCGTTTAAGGACAGATTTTTTATTTTTATCAGACAAGAAGAAATAGAAAAATACGTACAAAGGTGATGCTTATTTCTAAAAGAAATACTTAGATATTATTTTTTTAATTTTTCTTGGCCCCTTAATAGCGGCCATCAGATCGTCATCACCAGTAAAAAAATATGTGCAACGCCAATTATACCATCATACAAAACCGATCATTTCTCGGTGTTTGTGTAATTTTTAAGAAATTATCACCGACCGCCTATGGTGTGCTCGTCATTATCATAATTTAAATTTTTAAAATATACCACACAAAAATCGATGAGTCTTAAATTGAATTCGGGGAGCGCGCAAATAAGAAATGGAGGCGCGAAAATTGGACGAAGCACCGTTTAAAGTATCGTTAAGGCTTGTCGGAGAGAAAATATTGTAATCGCAGGCGCACAGCCGATCAGTATGCTTTATGAGCTGCGGAAAGCGGCCGCCATTATTCCACTGGTTGATTTAGTTCATTATAGTGTACCGAGAATCCATGGTGTGATTTTGGTAGTGGAAGGCGTGAAGCAAAGGCCTTTTGGTGTGAACAATGAGATAGCTATCAATTTCGTTATTTATATCTCCCTTTACAACACCGCCACTATTTTTCATTTTATTTTCACCGGACACCATTTACAAACAGCTCCGGTAGATACGTACAGCAGAGTTACTAGATACCAGTTAAGAAATATTTTCTTACTTCTAACGACCATTCGTTTACAGAATTTCTTACAACTAACAAGCTCTAATTTACATAACTGCTAAAATCATTTACCATGCCGCGGCAAAGGATATAAAATATGACATCGACCACAAACCTACAACGATGTGAAAATACAGAGTCACAGAGCTAGCAGAAACAATTATCTAAGGAAACCAACTTTGTTTAAAAAATTGAAAAAAGAACGAACATTTCGAAAGAGAACACGGGAAAAGAAAAGATAAATTAAAATAACGGCGCAGGATCGTGAGGGCAGCGCGGACGTGCGCGGAGTATCTCACGCGATCGTCGCCGCCGCCTCGTCCTTCTGCCGATGCTATCCGACGCAGCATACTACGGGTCACTGTGTCGCCGACGGACATTTCGCATTCCATCGTCACCTCCTCTAATCTTAATAATTTCGTCCAATATGTAGATAGCACTTACTTTCTATCAACCCCCGGCATTTCTGTCTGCACAAAGAGATGCCGCTGCATTATTCCCCAGATATAAGTAACCTTTCATATTTCTACAACACCGTCAAAGAAACGGCCATAAAAGGTACTACAGAAAATTGTTTACATAAGTTTTCGAAGCGGCTGCCTCAAAAAGTTCTTTAGAAATTATTTAGCGTGCATAAACATAAATTTAATATTCAATAACACGGTTTTTTATTACTTCTGTGCGTATAACACAAACTATTATGTGCGACCAATGGAGCATGTAATTATACGTAAGAAAAACTATATTATAGTAAGCAAACGTCAAGTGAAAACGTTTTGCAAAAGTTTAATGAGCTTACGTAAATTTCTCAAAAGTAAAACCTCCGCAGCTCCGCTTACAAATGATACGTAAGAGAAAAACAGTTAAACCACATTTGAAAAATGTGTGCAATAACATTATAAAAAGGAAACACAAATGAAGTCGGCGATGATTCAACTAAGCCGCTAATCAAAGGACGGTAGCTCAATCAGATGGCGGTAATTAATCTCCGAAAACCAGAAGATTCAATTACACGGCTACCGGAAGGCACGGAGAGTGGCATTAACAAATTGTCCAAGATAAATAAAACCTTTTTTAATCTAAAGAAGAGGTCCCGAACTCGTTCCTGTTATCGGTGGTCGCGGCGTTTTTGGAGAATTTATTGAACGCTTAATGTATCGACCAAGTATTAATTGGTCCCCCTGAATGAAAGGTGCGCCGCTTCTAAATTATAACGATCAAAAACACTTTGAGACTGAAGATCATAAATTGATAAGAGACCTTGTTACATGGGATTGTACGGTTTGATACGCATCAGGAGCTTCGATTAGATGTACAGGTGTCTACTTTTATGGTTACCTACCAATCTAAATCGTATAAAATACAAGCTTATAGCTATTGATGTGTCGAAAGGATTTAATTATAAGATTCTGTAATCAAAATACTTGTTAAACTTGAGTGGGTAAAGTAAGGTGTCAAAAGAAGACAGATATTATTGAAAAACATAAGTACTATGATACGACTAAATGTGTTGTGGCTATGGTTGGGGGAGGCCTATGTTCAGCAATAGAAGTCATTGACTGATTGATGATGACGATGCTTCTGAAGAATATAGGCAAGCATTTAATCAAATGGATTCTTTATAAGTTGTTAGTTACATCGAACAGTACAGATTAAATTTAGACATTACTACAAACCCTGACCTTTCTAAGACACAAATTGAAATAGATATCCTCGTTTGTGTTACTTTTATTACATACGATAAGTATCACAAAGATATTTTTGGATAACTAGGCGACAGAATAAATGCTTATCATGGTTTTAAAGCCTACCCACGTGATGACTTGAATAATATCTTCACGTCTTACGAAACTAGATTTCAGTACAATGATGAATACTAAAATACGTGCCGAATATGAGAGAATCTCTTGTAAATATTTAACAGTAAGTGATGTTGCAACGCATCTCTAAGTAAGTGAAAGAGCATCAGATGTTGCTGCTATTTTTGATGGATGATAAAAGAAAATAAATAAAAAAATCGGCCAACTGCGTGTCGGACCACGCACAATAAAGGGTTCCGTAGTTGGTATGAATTTATCCCAAGAACAAACTTAACATTGCAGTTGAAAAACATGTTCTTCCATACGAAATGTATGGGAGAACATGTTTTTCAATTGTAAATGTAAGTTGGTCGACCATTACTCGGTAAGTTGTGAAGCCTTTTAACTTCGTTTATATACTACTGCTGTGAATTTTTTCACATATGCACTTATTACGCAAACGGGTCGCTGAATCGAAAAATGGGTTTCACAAACCCACAATATTAATGAACGGCCTATCCTTCGATACCCCACACTATGAGAGAGACGAAAAAAAATATATCATCCCCACTTTACGTGTTGTAGAGAGTACCCTTAAAAAATATATTTCAAGATTTTATTTTACCACTTTGTCGGCGCGATACTCATACCAAATTACATGAGCTAAGCCGCAGACAGACAGACAGACGGACATGGCGAAACTATAAAGGTTCCTTGATTACTAGGAACCCTAAAAAAAAAGACAGACAATAAAGAAAGAAAGACCCGATGAGAACAGCTGAAGAACGAACCCCATGAAAAAGACAAGAAGTACCCTGCTACCTAACAGTAGGTGAAAATGAAGGAAGGAAGGAGGTTCCAACTCGCACTAAACGTTTTCAAACGTCTTTTATAATACGCACAGCAAAGGAGTGGAACTCTCTGCCTGCGTCTGTGTTTCCGAACGCATACACTCCTAATCTATTCAAAGTGAGAGTGAACAGGCTTCTTCTGGGTAAGCTCACTCAATCGTAGACTTTGTCTCTGTCATCCAGACCTAGACTAAAGTCAAGAGCAAACTCATAGTAGAATTAAAAAAAAAAGGAAGTTCCTGAGGCAAAAAGGCTGATAAATTGAATCAGACTTTTTTTAATATCTCTAAAGCATAATTATCTATAAAAGGCTGAAACAATATCTGTTTCGTCACAGTCGTACAAGCCTTCGGGATATCAGGATATTCTCGGTTTATCTATCGGTGGCATCCGTGTGACTGTGACTCGCACATGCCGACACGATGTGAGATGGCGCGTCGCTGTTCCAAACCGACGCAACCGTGATCTAGGCCACTATTTCGCACGCACTACCAAAAACTCACTAACCGTTACCTTCACCCTTATCTTTATAAAAATTAAGGTTAATTTTGTTTGTGTCGACGACAGCATTAAGTTGGTATCAAGTTTACGGTCAGCCCTATTTGGTACCTAGTAGATCTCAGTTAGGAAGTGAAGTGACATGACACCTCTATCGATCGCGTGCCGCTGTCACTGTTCTTGTATTTGAATAATGTTTACAACAATACACACATAACACATCTTCCACATATTCCATGTCATTTATATCACAAGTTTCTCAAAATACAGGTTTATAACATATTTATAGTTTGACAGGGTTTTAAATATTTTAGAACAGATCTTACAACTAATCTATAATTAACTGTATAACTCTCTACCTACTGATTGTTGCTGTAACTATCTGTAATTTTGATGAATATATTTTTATTTTTTTTTATATATATTTACATATCTCGTGACCCTGGGGTCCCGGACCTTTGGAAGGCGTACGAGGGGCCGAAGCAAACTCGCAGAGGCCCGTTAGACGCTTTTTAATTAAATGAGGCACCAACCGACTTTTATCCCTGTACGTACTATGCAAGTGCACCCAAGGACAACCCCCAGTTGGTGTAGGACTATTGCAGGATATGGAACCAAATATATTGGACTATGGGTTTGGATGGTTAAAATGGACTGGTTACCTAAAACTATGGAATGACTATGGCCCCTGCCTAATCAATGTTTTATTATACACGGTTATCTCGTCTCGTCTGTACATTTTTACTACATACCTCTGCAAAATATAACATGTTTCATACTTCAATCATTTCATAAGCATACAATCGAATTTATTCGCAATTTTTATATAAGACCAGATGCTAGACAGACAAATATAAATATGCAATAATAATATAATAATCGTATATATATAATCGTATTAATCGTTCCGAGTCCGACAGTTTACTCTCAAGCTTGTATTATAATAAAATCTGATTCAATTAACCAGCACATTTATAAAATGAAAATGTTTAATTGAAATATTGCATGAATACGTAATTTAAATCATCAAATGGCCGTTATAATCCGGATTAGCAAAAGTTTGCGCAGGAGTGTCGCTTAATTGGTCGGTATTTCATCGCCTACTCATCTTTACAGACGTGTGGTCATTAATCGAATTTGTTGCTATTGTATAGCAACAGAAACCGTCGAATGAACTGCTAACTTAATTGTATATTGAGTTAATTTCTATTTCTTTGACAACATTATTAATTTCTCTATTTTGTACTGTATGCGTCCACCAGCTTTTTTAGATGCGATTGACAGCTGAAAGTTTTAGCTGAGATTAATTTGGTTCGTTTTTGGGTGTGTTGTAATCTTTATTTATAGTCTAGAAATTATAGACTGAAATTTTTATATGAACTGTTTCATATGACAGTGAGTTGCACTATGATTTAGAATTGATTTGCCAAATAATTCATATAAAATTGCGGCAAGAATTCATAAATAGTAGGTAGGTATGTACATCTAACGGTTCACGGTGCGTTCATTCGAAAACATCTTCAGACACGACATGACGAGAATATTCGGAGCAGTCACAGTTAAAAATTTATTTTCGTTACAGATACGACGTGCGTGTTTCATACAAACTGTTTGCTCAAAAATCTATATTTTAACAACGATAAACCCTTGTTTTCCACTGGAAGCAACACAATAATTTACAACGCCATGATAACGGCACACGTTCAAAGATAAAACCGATTCCTCGCCAGATTAGTGTGATAAAAACTGTGGCGGTAGTGGACGTTATAACGGAACACAGTTTATAATTAGATTTATATTCCAGTGCTCTGCAATGTTTCTGTTTATTCTCATCGTAGCTGGAGTCATTCCTTATGGTAAGCTTCAATTTTTTCATAATAGAAACGCTTGTAAACAAACCATAAAGTTGGTATTCGTTTGTAATGATTTGTTAATCTATTGTGTCTACAAGTTGACATCCGATTGAATATAAATAAAACAAAGTGCTACACGTTACATCACGCGCTTTTAAATTTATTTTCTGATCCGGACGCCCGCGCCTGCGCCACACAATGGCTTACCGAATACCGACTCATCTTGCCTCTGGATAAATATTTATTTATTCTGTTGACAATAGTATTTACATTGTCAATGCGTCTAGTAATGTCGCCACAGTGCGCGTGGGCAGGGGATTTTATGTTGATGATCACTAGTTATGAATTTAGGTCAGTGCTGTGTTGTGACTTAGATAACTATAGATAACACAAATATAGGATTGTCTAGTGCAGTCTACTGAATTTCTATTGTGATTTTTGTGGACGATTCTTAGAATTTCGTGGCGGCTTTATGGGCTGCATTAAACATTGCAGCATATTTTGCACCTACAGTGAAATTACCTGACTTTACTGTCTCTGCTAGAAGCCTGTGCTATTTATTTAAAGTGTTAAGTTGAACTTCTTCTTTTTAAGGACGATGGTGTGATACTTATTCACTGTCTCTCTCCTTCTGTTCAATTAGATACTGTGGTCTCCTTTTTGTCTACTCTTAGGTCCTCCGAGTCCGGCCAGCGAATATGATTATCTTTGCTTGTTCATGGAGAAACTAAAGAATCTTATGACATGATGGTGTTATAATTAGAGATCGGATATTCGGATGCATATTCACCTAAAGTTGAGATGTTGGGTAATATGGAATGCGCTTTTGTATCGAAAAAATCCCGCGGTTCTGGGATCTACAAGTTTAGGTTTCTGATTTATGTTTCTGGTATATTTACTTACTTTCAAATGTTGGTAAAAATCCCAATTTTAAATAAATATGTATCAGATTAGTTATGCAATCCAAGAATCCCGAGTTTTTTTTTTTTAATAAATATTTTTTTAGGAGTATCATCCTACTACACACTCGACTAGTTATGCATTCCCGTTGTTCCTGGCAACACGGGTTTTTTTTTACAATAAAATATTTTAGGAAGCTGCTTACATACTTTCATAGTTCAAAATTAAGTTTAGGTAAATATGCAACCGAATATCCGATCTCTAGTTATAATTCACTGTCTCTCTCCTTTTGTTCAAGCAGATCCTATTCTCCTTTTTATCTACTTTTAGGTCCTCCGAGTCATACCAACGACTGAAACTGAAGAATCTTACTAAAGAGTTTTATTTATATTTTTTTGGCAGTCTGAAATGATTCGTTTTCTACCTAACAGTCATTCATATGAACTCAGATGAACGAGGAACTAATATTCTACCGGCTGAGGTGCAAAAACTAGTCCATATAGAATTACAATAAAGACTCGGCAGTCAGCTAGCTGTGCACAATTATGTCAGACGCCAATCAAGCACTTTCTCGGGCATGGACAAGATGTGGTGATCACAGGCGCTATCTTAAACACCATCGGGCTATGAACCGTTTCTAATAGGTACAGTGACAGTCTCAAAAACATGTATTACCGTTGCCAGACGTCCCGTATTTCCCGGGACGTCCCGTATTTCCGGCGTGTTCTACGATTGATTGACATTGACAAGTACGTTTATCTTCAGTATCCCTAGTTCCAACTGTTTTGTAGAAAGGATTTTTTCGCAGATGGTAATGAAATGTTGATGTGCGCACCAAATTTACCTCAAAGAATGAATTAATTACCATTTTCAACTATAACTACAACTGCATTAAATTTTTGAATATATAAAATCATAAAAAAATATATTGAAACTTACACGATCTTCTTTAAAATATAAATAAATAAAAATAAGAACGTAAAATAGGTACATGTTTCTCATTGGTTTCGGGGAATAATTTGAAATCCCGTGGTTTTTTTTAAATCTGTGTGGTAGTGTCATGATGGCCCGTTGGTTAAGGCCTCGCCTCTCATGCATGAGGTTGTGGGTTCAAATCTGGGCAAGTACCAATGTGACTTTTTCAATTCATATGTACTTTCTGAGTTTATCTTGGACATTACTGACATCGGTGAAGGAAAAACATCATGAGGAAACCTGGACTTATAGTTAATATAAGTCTGAAATCGCCAACCCGTCTTGAGCAAGCGTGGTGATCAATACTCGTCCCTTCTCTGTATGAGAAGAGGCCTTTGCCCAGCAGTGGGACAGTTATAGGCTGGTATTATAAGCATTTATCCCTTACAGGATCGAAAACAATCTGGAAACCCTGCTCCCTATAGATCGTTAAGAATTCATTTAATTGTCTACAATCTCCGTTCAAGGATTTCAGGTATTTCCTCTGCCTCTGATGTGTAGACAGTGGCTACTTAATTGTACGGTCAGCTGCAGAGAAATCTCACCCCCTAGCAATGTATTTATTCGTTGCTACTTTGCTAGGGGGTGAGATTTCTCTGCAGCTGACTGTACCAGCACAATGATACCTACAGTATTATGGAACACAACTTGTAGATTATCAAATGATTTCTTGTCGATGTAGGTATACATCTTTATGAAGCTGACTGTACCTAACTTTAATATTGGGTGTCTCAGAATAAACTCACTATTTGAATGTGTTCTAAGAATAAAATGCGCGGAACGCGGGGTGCGGAGGGAATGACAAGTGAGCTAAATGCTAACTTATAAATTTTACCCAAGTTACAATACATGAATTAAATATATTCTTATAAATTTTACCCAAGTTACAATACATGAATTAAATCTATTCTTAGCCATAACTTGCGGCGCGGCGGGACTATGGGCCGTCGCCGTCGTACCAGCCAGTCTTTATTCAAACAATATTTGCGTTCGATTTCTTTGGCGCTGAACACTAAGATGTTCCAAATTCAAAAAGTGCGCGGCAAAGATTATTGCGGCGCACTTATAAAGAGGATTAAAAACTCATTACTGCTCGCTAAAAGTTTCTTATAGAAAACACCACCTTTGGGTGCACTTAAAGGGCGAACCAAGTCGTCCTTTTCGAATAGATGGGATGAAAACGATATTTGTATGCTATGGCATCGTGTCGAACGTAAAACAGCAAATATCAGCGCTGCGATACTTATTTTCAAATGTCGCAGCATCATGAAACTCAAACTCAAACTGAAACTCAAACTCAAAGCATTTATTTCAAATAAACCAATTACAGGCACTTTTGAATTGTCAAGAGTTCGTTGTCATGCTAAGATAGAAGCCTTTTGGCCTCGTACAGGATCTTCTGTTTTTTTTTTTTGTGTCTTTAGTTTAGTTTGTGATCCTCCTGCGAGGCAGTTAGAGTCACAATAAAATACTTTTTCTTTCTTTCTTCATTTTTTCAACAACAAAAAAAGTATGTATTTCAATCCAGTTCGAAAATTAGGGTATCATTGCTTATCGTAAACAATATTTTTGATATCGATCTGTTTTTATCATACAAAGCTAAACAATAAGCTAGAATCCTACAAAACGTTACCTACACAAGTTACCAAACTCGTTAATAAGGTAGGGTATAAGTTTATGACATGTGATAACGTTATCTTTATTATCAGTTATTATAATTTAAAGAGCGAAACTAAACAACCGCTTAAATAAGCGTTCGTGCATAACTTGACGTCGAGAGCGGATTCTCGGCTTTCAAAGTTTCAATAATTACGGAGCGTACGCGCCGAGCGGATCGAACGACGGCTGATGGCCGGCAAAATGGCGCGAAACGCGAGAAAATGACATATGATTGCGGCGGTTAAAACAAACGTAAACTGCAATGAGGAGTGGCATTACAGTGCGGGTTCGACCGAATGCGCTGAGTAAAGGCCGCTGCACAACAATCAGATTGGACATGGACATGCATTGTGCGAGAAAATGCCGTGTTCTGGGGCAGCCGTCAATCATTAATTTCGCGTCTTTAGCTACCTATCCATCATGAAAACTGCCAGTACTTACGCGTATTGCCTATCTACATGTGTCATTTAGTAGCTGTTCACTACCTCACTCACGGATTTGCCTAAGTTTTTTTTTTTTAATTATAAATCATATGTTAAGAGATTTTTACAAAAGAATACCACATCGTCGTACTAAGAGGAAACATAAGCTGAATTGCGTTTAAAACATTTTAAAAAGCCATTTAAAAGACGTAAAAAAATCTAATGGCATTTTAAAGTTTTGGCAGCGAATAGCCAATATCAACTGCAATAATGGCTGCAAAAAGTTTTAAATATTTTTTTTTCGTTTTGATTACTTTAATGATTATAATTCTGTAAATATATACTTGTTACGGTCACGATCATATTTTGATCAACATACAACCTAATAATGATTTGCAAATTGGAAAAAACGTAAGAAAATTTGAATTTCGCGGACTACCCTGCTTTCACTTTCGCTTAACACTATACAGATTCTAAAAGCTATTCCGGGTTAACTCGGTTTCAGTCACTTATACTCGATTTACTATAGCATTAGACAAATAACGACAATTATTGTGTAATATTGTTGAAATTACTGCACTTTGGAGTTTTTTATGTAAATGGTAAATAGATTACAGTGCTTTGTATTTATCGTGAAATAACGGAGTTTATTAAACGTTTATATCCAAATAACGAAAGGGTGAGGACAGTTATTTGTCTAATGTTATAATAAATGGAGTAAAGCCATAGCTATATATATCTCCCTTCTGATCACAGCGGTCAAGCTGTTACTTTTGAGGACAACACACCAGTACAAAACGTGCAGATACAAACTAGACCAATAACATCGGGTAATTTAAATAAGTTTAATAGTACTTTAATTAGCAAATTATGTGCTCAGGGCCTAAATATGATCAATGGTAATATTATGTATGAAGAATTCTTTTCATTAGTGCAAACAGAGTTCAATAATTCTTTTAAGAAGAAAACTAAAACTATTTGCCCTAAGTTTTTATTCAGTGACTGGGCAACTAAAGGCATCAGGAAAAGTAGGGAAAGATTGTTTGAACTGTATGGCCTTAAGCCGTATATTAACACGGAAACTTTTCGTAAGTATGTTGCTACTTACTCTAAAACCTTTAAAAATATCTGCAAAGCAGCTAAAGCTTCATTCATTAGCAACAAGGTTAAATCAGCAGAAAATAAAATAAAGACAGTTTGGAAAATTATTAATAATGAAACGAACAGGAACAAAAGAAGAAATACTGATTACTCACTGGACACTCCCCGCGGTATCATTAGCGATAATATCGATGTTGCTCAGGAATTTGCAACTTTCTTTACCAATATTCCTATTAAAACTACAGAAACTTTAAATTCCTCGCCCACACTTGCTATTGAATTATTAAGAGCGAATGTTTCTGACTGTCCTGTAGAATTTAAATTTAAACATATAAACCCTGTGGTCGTCGTGAAGGCTTTTAAGCAACTTAAGATCAAAATTACCGAAGATCTGTGGGGCATGTCTACTAAAGTTTGTCAATCCATTATTGAGACAATTGCACCCTATTTAGCTTTAATATTTAATTTGTGTGTAGATCAAGGGGTATTCCCGGATTTAATGAAATACAGTAAAATTATTCCACTTTTCAAATCCGGGGACAGCAAAGACACTAATAATTATAGACCCGTTTCGATTTTGCCAGTTTTCAGCAAGGTGTTTGAAAAAGTAATGTTAAATCAAATGCTCAATCACTTTAATTGTAATAACATCCTACACGATCAACAGTATGGTTTCACCAAAGGACGTTGCACAACCGATGCTGGGGTCACTTTATTAAAACACATCTATAAGGCATGGGAAGATGCACAAGATGCAATAGGCATCTTTTGCGACTTATCAAAGGCATTTGATTGCGTGAATCACGAAACACTGCTCTTGAAACTTGAACATTACGGACTGGGTAAACTTGCGCTTAGCTTAGTAAAATCATATTTGAATAATAGATTGCAGCAAGTTCAAATAAACGGTGTTAATTCATTGGGTTTAAAAGTCAAAATGGGTGTACCGCAGGGCTCAATACTGGGTCCGTTCCTCTTTTTAGTATATATAAATGATTTACCTTATTTACTGAAAAACCGACCCCAAATGGTGTTATTTGCTGATGACACGTCACTGATTTTTAAAGTAAACAGACATGCCCAGGACCTTGACGACGTAAATAACGCTATGATTAGGGTCCATAATTGGTTTACTGTAAATAATTTGGTATTAAATGAGAAGAAAAAATGTCACGTTGTATTGAATAAGGAGATACTAGAATTCGTCGAAAAGACGGTTTTCCTGGGGATTACGCTTGACTCAAAACTACAGTGGGGTCCTCACTTAACATCACTTGCAGGGCGGCTAAGTTCAGCCGCTTACGCTGTTTGGAAAATCCGCCAATTAACAGACGTGGATACCGCGAGACTGGTCTATTTTAGTTACTTCCATAGCATCATGTCTTACGGTATTTTGCTGTGGGGACGAGCTGCAGATGTTGATTCCATCTTTATTCTGCAAAAGAGGGCTGTCAGAGCTATCTACAACCTCCGCAGACGCGAATCTCTGAGAGAGCTGTTTAAAAAAATTAACATTATGACGGTACCTTGTCAATATATATATGAAAATATTATGTATGTTCGAAAAAATCTACATCTTTTTAGTAAAATAAGTGACAGGCATAATTTTAACACTAGAAATAGGAACAAATTAGATCAACCACGCTTCAGATTGTCTAAAGTACACACTTCTTTTATGGGGTACTGTGTAAAATGTTATAATAAAGTACCACTCGATATTCTTCAACTAAATGAGAAGAAATTTAAAACGTGCATTAAACGCACACTATGCAGACAAGCATATTATAAGTTGGATGATTATATCGTAGATAAAAATGCTTGGCTAAATGCTGGTCCTGCTCCACTGCCACTTGGGCTCACTAGATAAAATTTGAATACTTGGAAGTTGCTTCCCCCTTTTTTATTTTATTTTATTTTCTGAAATTACGAACTTAATGTTTATTTTGTTTTTATTTAAGCATGTTTTTATTGATGAATACTCCAATAGATAATAATTATTTTCTTTTTTGGTAGTAAATTTTTATTAATCTCTCAATTACATTGCAAACTATAGTTCTGTATAATTTAGCAGCATTTTTTCAATTTTGTAAATATGAATACCATGGAGTCGTTTAATATGTTATTATGATTTATGTTGACTTGAAAGAGCATGGCAGTTGAGAGTATGTCATGCTCACTTAAATGTTTCACTGATGGTGGCGCGTGTGTTGGATCATTCGGTTCCCTACAAAATGGTTGAGCTGGATGGTGCTGATCCATGCGTCATGTTCGTGAACGGGCGCCGTCAGTTGGGACTGGTCATCTCTTGACTGCCAGGGCTTATTTTTAATTTGTAATTTTATATTTTGAATTGTTTTATTAGTTTTTACATTGTCTCACATATAGAAGCAACAAGAATAATGTACCCAGGATTATGTAATATCTTGATTTAAAAGAGTGTCCTTGGAGTTTCTTGTCCGTTCTTCTCCATAGTGATCTACGTATTGGAATGGGCATCTAGCTTCAACTTGCCGACTCTGACTAACTGACCGTCTCTTTGACAATTCAAAAGTGCCTGTAAATGGTTTAATTGAAATAAATGCTTTGAGTTTGAGTTTGAGTTTGATATATTTTTATTATATCTAACTGTAGAAGACAGAAGATTTATTTACTAGCTTTTACCCGAGGCTTCACTCGCGTTTAAATAAAATGAGAAACTCTTACACTACTAAAGTTTCTATAATAATATAATTCAATCATGATTCGAAAGACACGTGGCGCCATCTATTATCATAAGAACGTTATTGTTGTTTGCCTCGGGAACAGTACTTTTTTCGGGATGAAAAGTACCCTATGTCCGTTTCTGTACACCTGACAACGTTATATGCAAAATTGCAGGATGATCGGTTCAGTGGTTTAGGCGTGAAAAGGTAACAAAAAAACATACTTTTGCATTTATAATATAAGTTAGGATCTCCCTTATATAAGAGGGATAAATACATAAGTAAATAGGAGTAGTAATTAAGTATACCTACCTATCATTACTGGTTTCATTACCTATCTAATGTAATAAGTACGGTCTCTTAAAATTTATATAGGTTGGTAAATAGCTTTTGCCCGCGGCTCCGCCCGCGTGCATGTCGGTTATCGCGTAAAAAAGTAGCCTATGTCCTTCTCCATATCCCAGGCTATATCTCTGCCAAATTTCATGACGATCGGTTCAGCGGTTTAGGCGTGAAAGCGTAACATACAGACAGACAGACAGAGTTACTTTCACATTTATAATATTAGTATGGATATTAAATATATTTAGAATTTAAAATTTTAACTAACTCCTAACTTTATAAAATATTATTATTATTATTTTTAGGGTCCCGTCCTAAAAATAATTGATTTTCACAATATTTTCAAATAACAGTGTTAATAGGTATGAGAGGAGGTATAGGCCTTTCAACAATTACCAGGTACTTAACAAAATAGAAAGTGGTCAGTAAATCTACAGTCTACTAGGCCTTCAACGTTCTCACATTCAGAAAATAGGCAATAATCTATACAGAGTGGAAGGGACATCGATGCGAAACCGGTTACCATGGATTCAGTCCATGATTCTGGACCCCCCTGCGTTGAAACGTGGGGCCCATTTTATAGATCACGTGGTTTGCTCTCTTTTGTAAAATGAAATTGAAACTACGTCAGCTGCCGATCGCCACAGCAAAACGCCATAAGACATAAATACTGTGCAAATAAGCGCAAAGTATACTAACCTAACTGTGGCTATATCAGTCAACTGCCTTATTTTTCTTATTGCATATGCAGCTGAACTTAATCTACCTGAAATAGTTCTGTGGCAGATTTGCAATTTTGAATCTAAAGTAATTCCTAAAAATACAGTTTCCGTAATTGCATCTAATTTCTTGCCATCAAATTTTAAATTTAGATCCACTTGGGGTACATTTGGTAATGAGAACTTAAGACATTTAGTTTTGTCCGCATTAAGTAAAAGATTATTAGCTGCGAACCATTTCGAAAGAACAACCAGACTATCATTGACAATTTGACATATAAGACATCCGTATCTTTTCTATCTATTTTAAAAATAAGACAAGTGTCATAAGTTAGCTATCATGTAAGGAAACCATTCAACATCATTCATTTTATTTGAGGATGTCATTAAACTAGAAATAGAAAAAGGGCCGAGAATTGAACCTTGAGGCACACCCATTTTAACTAGACAACCCGAGGACGTCGCCCCGTTAACGTTTACTTTTTGCTGCCTGTTTGAAAGACAAGAAAGAACAAGATCAGCAGCTTGTCCACAAATTCCGTAGTGGTGTTTACAGATCAGTGTATTGTGGTCAACGCAGTCAAACGCTTTTGAGAGGTCACAGATATAGCCAATTGCATCCTGGGATTTGTCCCAGGATTTCAAAATGTAACTGATGAGTTTTACTCCCGCGTCAGTCATCGACCTACCTTTCGTGAAACCAAACTGGCGACTATGTAAAATCCCATTTAAGTTAACTTTCTATGTTTCATTTAATCAGGAAAACTACCGCTGTCTAAACATTGATTAAAATACCTGTTAGGACAGGGCCAATTGTGTCAATGATATCTCCAAGAACGGAGATGCCCCACAAGTCTTCAGTGGTTTTTAGGTTAAGACTTTTAAATGTATTTTTAATTGTGACAATAGAAAAAGGCTTGAATTCAAAACTTGGAATGATTTTACTGAAGTTTTCTTTCAGAAGGGATTCAGCTAATAATGATGACGAAGGGAGCAGCAACTTTTAACTTATCTGAAATGGTTTCATTATTAATTTTTAGAGACAATATTAAAGGCATTCTACTCTTTAAGTCAGTCAACAAAGATACGCGGGGTAATTGCGTAATAAATACACTATCAGTAGCAATAGGTTTCATTTTGACAGTACAACAACATTCATTGCGTTATTTACGTTGTTGAGTAGACAAATTTTTCGAACATATGAAGCAATAGATTAGCAATATCCTTCAAAATCATTCAGATTGTGATTGATAGTGTGTTTCGCAATTAGGGTGACAGGGCTTTCCGAAAGTAGTTACCTACTACTATCTAATACAGAGTAGGAATCTCCCGTAACGTCGGAAGTAGACCTCCAGAACATTGCATTTTTCGATTATATTCGCGTCAAAAACTGTCTTAACGGAACATGACTTGATGGAAACCGCTTTGCGTAACTGACTCATTCATACCTTACGTATGTTATATGTAAAACAATAAAGACAAATTAATTTGATTGTATTACACCTATTTTGCATAAAAATCCATTAGCTAAAGACCAGATTTCTTAAGTGATTACCTACCTACTAGTGTTTTACTTTTTGTTCTACAAATAAAATAAATTGATACCTAGTTACTTGGTTAATAACAAACAGCGAACAGTGTGGAGACTAAGGTTAATGATGTGGTAAACAAGACCATAGATATTCCGTTACGATTTCAATTATAATAAACGTCAATGGATAATAAAATCCGCATTGGGAAAGGGACCCATACGTAATCATCAGCTGTGCGTCGAAAATAAACTTAAATTGACGCTACAATGGCTAGAATATTACAGGGAACGACCAATCTTCGTTGAAAATGAAGAATCCTAACTGAGCAACTGGACTAAATCCGCAAGTTTGAGGAGACTGACCGTAGCAAGTTCACGTTTTCTTTGCTTAACATATTTATTAGTACCTATCTAATTATATAAGTATAATAACAGTATAGCTAACATAATAATCTCGTGTAGACACACTCATTTAGATAAGTATTTAACACCTCGTTTAGGAAGGAACCTATTTATATTTCACATTTTCGCCGGATCTGGGAATTTATAGCAAAAAAAACGTCACTAATCCTAATTGACCTAAACGACCAAACTACATAATAATTATATATGTATAACTCCCCGAACCTAGCTAGATCATCGAACAGGGCCTCAAGTCTGCTATTACAATAGTGTCAGAATGGTCTATCACTGATTTCATAATTGTTGATTTTGACAAGTTTGGTAATCTACTAATATAATGGCGTCATTATGACTTTCCAATGGTCAGCCACTGACACTCCATTAAAAGAATTGGTAATCTCGTACATAATGACAAATGAAACTTCCTACTAAACTTCAAACTTCCTACTACTTCAGATTGCTTATAACACTAATAAATAATATGTAAAAATATATATAAATAAAATCTGGCATGAATAAATGTTCAAAATGCCATTTTAATACAATTCTATAACAAGATCATTGACCGACCAATGATCGACCATTATGAGTTTAGCAGATTACGAACTTTTAGCAAAATGACAATGGGATCGTGTTGGAGTGACGACTTTATAAAAATAGCAGACTTGGGCCCCTGGAGATAAGTCAAGCTCCTAGGGTAGAAGTTTCCTAGGGTAAAATAATTTATCGCTCGGGTACACGGCAACGCCGCCGGCGCCGCCGCGCTTCTGCGCTGTGTACACGAGACCGCCACCGCGCAGCCGCCGTGCCGCCGCCGCTTGATTTCACCATACCACTATACGGTTGTTAGTAATACATTGCTAGGCACGAAGACCACACGTGTCGCATTGACATGTCCAGTTTGTCCCATAGCACTCTGTCCTCTACTAAACTTATAAACGTTTCATTATCAAAATTTTCCATGATAGTTTACTAAAAAGTTAAATTTTGTAAGCAAGTGCACGCGGTGCACGTTTGTACGCGGCCGGTAATGGAATAAAAATACTGCAGCGGGGTGGCGGAGCCGCGGTGGCGGCCCGGTGGCGGCGCGGCGGTGTACCCGAGCGCTTATTCAGATCTTTCGTTAGTAGGAGTCCTGCGGGGTAATTTCGTAACACAGTAGTAATGAGTTTCATTTTGAGAGTTACGTCAATAACGCAATGAACAACATTCATTGCGTTATTGACGTTCTTGAGCAGACAAATTTTTTGAACATATGAAGCAAATGGAGGAGCAATATCCTTCAAAATCAGACAGCTTTATGATTTATCTCTATCAATCACAATGCTGACTGTTACCCAATCAGGGTGCTGATCCTAATCCTAGTTATCCTGTTTTAAATAAGCAAACTAAGCCCCACAATTTTTCCGCAACCATCTACACTTTGATCGATCTTCAAGCTGCCCAGTACCAAGCCATAATCATCAAATCAATCCACATTTTTTCACTTTACATTACAGCGGTACCCGAAACCTGTTTCTACCAGCGATGTCTGGGCTGTCATCCTGAACAGATGATAGCGCATGGAGTACCGGTAGAGTGCCAACCTGCCAACTGGGTATCGGCAACCTGGGTACATAACTATGGACATCCTCCGCCGAACACAGACTCTAGGATACCTATCGAGTACCGCTGCTTGAAGATGGTTGCTACGCCAGATGATAAGACTTGTAAGTCGATAATAATAATGATTCTTAAGGCTTGAACTTGTGTCTGCTAAAACAAAATGAAAAAACCGGCCAAGTGCGTGTCGGACCACGCACAATGAAGGGTTCCGTAGTTCCTATGAATTTATCCCAAGAACAAACTTAACATCATAGTTGATTTTTTTTACATATCCAAGTACCTACTCGTACTCGTACAACCATTTAGCTGACACTTAACTCTTAACAGAAATTACTTTAAAGCCTAATATTTCAGAAACGGATCCCTTAATCGAAAAATTGTTTTCACAAACCCGCAATATTTTTGAAAGATCCATCCAACAACACCCCACACCATAGGCTAGGCGAAAAAAAAAACAGTCTCACTTTACATTTACAGGAGGTACCCTAAATACCAATTTTTTTTTTTTTTCATAATTTTATTTTACCACTTTGTTGGCGTGATTAATATGTATATCCATGCCAAATTATAACTGTCTAGTACTAAGAGTCTCTGAGCTAAGCTGGGGACTGACAGACGGACAGACGGACGGACATGGCGAAACTATAAGGGTTCCTTGTTGACTACGGAACCCTAAAAACGATGCGGAACGATATGTACTTACCTAAATAAAGACTCATGTTTTTAAAAGAGATCAATCTACAGGCATTATTCTAGCAAACAAACAGAAAATCTATCTATCCGAGTCCGGATTTTCCAATTATCGAGCTCGCTCTTACATTCTCTTAGTAAAATCACAATAACAGCATAACTTTCCAAATCAAGATTCTCCAGTTTTCTAGCTCGCTCCGCTTGTGCATTCTCTTAGTAAGATCACAATGACATCTAAACTTGTCAGTCAGATTACTACCTATTTGATTTATTTTGTTAAAAACCATACCGTCCTTTAGAACGAATCGGGTAAAAATTTAAAAACCAAAAAACCTGACTACGTAAAATTGAACTTCAAAAAGATGGAAACAAGACAGGTTTAGGAGCTTTTTTTTTTTTTTTTTTTTTCGCAAACACATTTGGTATGGCTCCAAAAAATCACCATTTTGATGACTGTCGCAAAAGCTCTTGACAATAGTTGAAGTAAAAGAAGAACCGCGATCAGATATTATTCGAAATGGTAAGCCAAAGTCATAAAATATGTTTTCAAGAACTTTTATCGCAGTCCTGGTTTTCGTGTCTTTTCTAAGAAATGAAAGGCTTCATAAACCGGTATGGATGGGGATTCAGTAAAATGTTGGCCACTCAGTAAAGCAGTCTGCATAAACACATCATTTTCGATTATATCAATTTTAAAGTTGAAAAAGTACAATGCACGGGCGTAACTGGGGAGTTACCAAAACCGTTATCACCAAATTCTATTGTATAATCGTTATTTTCAGTCGGCAACACAGTGGACACACTCCGAGGCTGTATTCCGCGAGCACAGATAGATTCGGTCTGTCTCGGCCTGCTAGCTGTAGAGAGAGCACGCGGCCACAGCGACGCGCGTTGCTTCATTTGCAACGGAAATAACTGCAACTCAGCAACGCATACAACACTACCGCTACATGCAACGATAGCAACTTTACTTCTATACTTCATACTTAGGTGAAGTACGAAAATAAAGGGAATGTGAATAAAAATAGTGCATAATAAACAGTTAATTTAATGACATAGATTCTCATATAATTTAATTTAATACATTTCATTGTACATTTTATATCTTTTTGTAAATCGACTAAACGTTGTCCAAATAAAAACGTTAAAGTTTTAAACAGTATATTATTTGTGACAAGTAACAGTGATTTTATGCCATAGACTAAACCCAAGGATTTTTCTAAAAGCACCATGTGAAAAAAATTGTGAATTTGTCAGAAGCATTGCTATGCACCTACTGGTCTCACATTTGAAAATATTATTGATTAATTTTTTACAAATATAAAGCAAATTATATAAAATTATACAGATTGTCTACTTACAGTAGGGGCCATTCAAATATTACGTAAGCAGAATTTTAGTCATTTTGAACCCCTACCTCCCCCTTGTAAGCAAAAGTAAACAAAGCTCATACCCCCCCCCCCCCCCCTTAGCTTACGTAAACATTGGTATTTTTTAAATCTCTTCTGGTTTCTTTACTGTTATTCATGAGTCTAGAAATAAGGAATGTATAGACTAAAAGTAATTGAATGCCCATTTAAGTAAATTCCCTACTTCGGTTTTTCTAACCATAAAAAATCGCGTGAGAGCGAGAAAGCAATATCAATTATTTTGGGGAATCTCTGAACATTGGGTTGCCATCTTTGTTCAAATCAAATTTAATTTAATTTTGCAATTGAATCTGAAAAGTAAATGAATAAATATTGCTGACGTAATCCTACCATCCAGACCCCCATCCCCCATGTCATCAAAAATAATCAAAGCAAAGACCCCCCACCCCCCTTTGGTGCTTACGTAATAATTGAATGACCCCTTATTAAAAGCACTTCGAATTCTATTCAGCAATCATACGACATTCACGTATTTCCTTAGAAAAACATTTATTTTAATTTTATATTGTTGCAGTTATGAATGATCGCGAAGTGGTAACTGGAATGTATCCCCAAAATACTTTACTAAATATAAATAAGAAATTAACTAGCTAAGACCTAGATTAAAAGTAGTCAGATTTAAGACTAGAAGAAATATAAATGCTGTTAAAATGATTAAAAAATTCGATAGAAAATAAACGCAAATTATTAATAATCTCAACAGTGTTTCCACGAAATTGTCTTGATTATTAAAAAATAATACAGAAACTATTTACTAAAAAGTAAAAGGTAGAGATTCTGAGATGACATTTAACTATTCGACCGCCTTTAGCATCTACACAATAAGATCTATTTTACTAGCTTGTAGATTTAAAAAAACATATTTATCAAAAGAGTGATAACAGAAAAAATAGGCTTATTCCACAAATCCCCCTGACTTTTTCTCCTAAGGGGGATTCCCTTAGGAGAAAAAGTGGAATCTATAAAAAAGAGTCTAGGATTCACCCCTGATAATCCGGCTTATTCCACTAATCCCCCCTAAGAGAATCCCCCCAGTGGGTAAAACTGAACCCTAATGTAAAAAATCACTTTCAGGGGGTCTTGGAATAAGTTTTTTTTTTTTTTTTTTCAATTCTAGTTTTCCCCCCTAAGCGGGATTATCAGAAGTGAATTCTAGACTGTTTTTATAAATTCCACTTTTCCTCCTAAGGGGGATTTTCAGGGGGGATTTGTGGAATAAGCCGAAAAAATATACTACATTGAGAATAGTCTATGAAACTTAAACATATTATTAAAAACAGAAGTAAAGCTAAAACTAACAACAGTGGAATGTTATATTCTGGAACAACCGCCATTTTGTACATCAACTATCTAACAGTAGGTAACTTAAACATTAAACTATTATGAAAATACCTATGATGTTAATAATGTTAAAAAATCACAAATTATGGTCTTGCTCCTACAAACTAGTAATTTCATTTCAAAAATAATATCATTACAAATCACAGGTGCTAAATATTACTAAATGCCTCCCTTATTCTATTGTACAACACATTAATATAAGATTCCGAATCAGACTCAAATAATATTAAGTAAGTACTTACATAAAATCTCATTTTGCACTTAAATTAATATACTATAACCGTCTTATTCATAACTAGCTTCTGCCCGCGACTTTGTCCGCGTGTTATTTCGGAGCCCGAGCCTGACCCACCACTTGGCATCCCGTCGCTTGCCCGTGCTATAACTTCGTTTTCGCTTAGCGTTCTTTCTGACTTTTTATCTTTTTGCTCGGCTCCTAAGGGTCATAGCGTGATGTTATATCGCCTATAGCTTTCCTCAATAAATGGGCTATCCAACACTAAATGATTTTTTTATTCCAACCAGTAGTTCCTGAGATTAGCGCGTTCAAACAAACAAACAAACTCTTCAGCTTTATATTAGTATATATAGATAAAGGCATTCGCTTAATAAACCTATTTTAGCTATCAACTGTTTTATCCCTTTCTGACTAACTTCATTTTAAGAACGTTCACCCCGCGTGGGCTGGCAACGTCGCATTTCTAGAAGTTTTTCGTGATTAGTCATTAACTAGATCTTTGGTATATATACTACCCGTGCGCGATAAGTTGGGACCTGAGCGCGGTAATAACACAAACAAAAACTTAATAATTCCAGAGCGCGTCGTTACGTGACGTAGGCCAGTACGAGACTAAAAACCCTAGTAAAAAATAGTGATGCGAACGGTACAATACGGGCGCCATCGGGGAAGTGCAGGGGAAGCGGGCGGGGAGTCGCATTCCTAGCAGGTCCCAACTTATCGCGCACGAGTAGAAGTATGTATGCTATTTATTTACAGCTATTTTGGAAATTACTCATAAAAATTGTCAAATTGTCAATTATTTTCTATGTGCAGTATTACGACAAAATATTTGCATTAACAATAAAGCAAATGTTAAAAATAATTATAAAATACAACGATCTAGTGCTTGGCTGACGATTTAAATTTAATAAAATAATCACGAAAAACTCTTAGAAATGCGACGTTGCCAGCCCGCGTGGGATGAACGCTTTTAACTTGACAGAAAGGGACAAAACAGATCGATAGCTAAAATAGGTTTTTTAAGCGAATGGCTTTATTATGAATAGGACGGTTAGATTTCCGGCCTTAAACTATTGTCATTTTTCTGTCAATTTATTGCAGAATGTATTTAAAATTTGTACTACCTACTTTTATCACAATATTAACGCCAAGGCACGCGATTAAAATGCCAGATTTGTTTATCATCTGTAATGCACCTCTTTGAGGTTAAAGGATCACCAATGCCGTGTGAATCCTTAGTAACCACTAACGTTAGACACTGACCATCCTGAGTTTTTAATCTGGGACCTTTCTGTACCCATATCTGTTTGCTGCTGTCACTGCAACTCTTCCAAAGTGCGCGTCCGTTCCCTTGCTGCAAACATAGGCCTTCGTCAGCCATGATTTTTCCCTCTAGAGTGAAAACTACTAAACTTTCTAGGCCAAGTGTCGCGACACATTCAACCGCGATGGCTGGGCTTCCCAATCCAACTGTACCAACGGTAACTCCTATACAACCACCTTTTTCATTCTTGATTCTCCCGAACCACCTCTGGTCGGTCGGAAAAAAATGCTGGGGCCACACAGTACTTAAGTACCATCCGAAACTTTTGCACTTTAAGTTCTTTCTCAACTCTACTCTATCCCCGACTGACTGCTGATCGCGGATCAAGGCTACATCTGGATTGAATTTAAAAAAGAAGTCGGCCCACTCATCCATCCACACGGTTGCCGCTCGCGCGAGGTTCGCATGTAAAACCTTTGTTACTCCCCCAGGGTATTTATAAGGGCTGTGACTCCTAAATATATGTCCTACTCGAGAGCATGATGTTATTTCGACTCTTGCGCCGCATTGCCAAGCTCGCCAGGATAGTTCTAAGTTTTCTGCTCCCCATATGGTCATGCCTTCGTCGTAGCCACCTAGACGCCAGAAAAGGCTTTTCCGGACAGCAAAAAGACCGCCAGCCATGGCAGGAGTGGGGTAAGGCTTAGAGGGGTTTTCTGATTTCTTTTTTAAGACTTCACTACTGGGTATAAGCCACCGGAAGTGTAGCCTCCAGCTGAACGCGCCCCAGTGTGCGTCGATACTCTTAGTGTACGCTAGTGTGTCCGCAGACAACAGGTCTATATGTGGACAAATGAAAACATCATCGTTTCCTGCGCGATCCAGCAAAGGTTCGAGCCATCCTTTGGTGACCTGAAATTATAATTTTACAATTTATGGAGCTTTTCGAAAGGAACATTGTTAAATGATACACTACTATTAGATATAGTCTGTTCCAAAAGTATATGATGAAAATGTAAACAAATTGATCAGAAAACGTACCTATGGATGCCCATTTGTAGTTCCACTTATAAATTGAATGCTTTGATTATTTGAATACTTGACCCCGATATTCAAATTTTAAATCACCTTAAGATGTTTCTCATTTGACACTGAGATTAATTTAAAAAACCTAAAAATGGATGATTTTTCAATTTAATTTAAGTTTAAGTTATCTGTTCGCCGCGATAAACATGTTATTGTATTTTTGCTAACAAAAAAGTTAGGCCACGCCCCTTTCGGTAAGCAAAAACAGCGGCCCGGCTGAAGAATTTAACCTGAACAGGGTTGTTTATATTTTCGTAAGACACTTTTGGAACAGATCATAGGTACGAAATCTTTGAAAGGATAGGGGTGAAAGGGTTCCTTAGTATTTAACCATAGAACGGTAGACTAACCTCGCAGTGAGCATCGAGGAAGACCAGCACGTCGCCAGTAGCCTTCCTGGCGCCCATGAGCCGCGCGCCCACCAGCCCAGTCCTGACAGGGTTCCGTAGTACTTGCACATTGTCCAACTTCGCCACAGCCTCGTCCAGCTCTGCGTGTAGATATCTCCTTTCACTTGCATCGTCGACTAGAATTATCTGAAATGGGATAAAAAACCCATGATAATCGTAGTTGCAAATAGGAATTTGTACCGCAAACGATGGGGTAGTTAACATCATGTCCGCTACCTATTTAAGGCTCGTACAGACCAGTGCGATATCGATAACTAGTAGCACAATTTCTTTGTCGGTGCCTGTCGCGGCCGCGATATCGAAAAGGCGTCGATTTCATACTTGCGGGTGTCCTACCCAAATTAGCAGCCTAATAACTGATATTGAGTACAGTCGAGCAGAAAAATATTCATGTACTTAACCGAAATCTCAAATGTTTTAAGTATATGTTATTAAATTTTGCTATAGATTTGTTAAGTATTTTTAAATGTTAAGGTGGGGTGGTAATTATTTAAAATCATAAGACAATCATAATCACAAAAATATGCCAAAAAAGTCAGCCTTTTCGATTTATTATGCATAACAATATGTACTTATTAAATGTCGTCATGTTGTATTTTTGACGTCTCAACTAAAATAGCGTTTTCAAACTCCAACGAACAAATAAAAATCGACCACAATAATTCTTTTATATGCGACTGTACCACCTACAGATTACTATTATACCGTTTTTCAGATGGTTACGCAAAAGTATGAAATCCTCGCATTTTCGTAGCCTCCGTAATGAAGTCGGTTTATATGAGAATTGCTGACACTTTCTTGTTTTTTGAATAACTTTTATTCCATTCAGGATTTAAAGCTGAAACTTTCAGGGATGTTTTATAACAAAATGAACAAATTTGTTCTCTATAATTCATCGTTTTGTGTTCAGAGGGAGCTGTGTATTCGATCTTCAAAGAAACACCGCTTGAAATTTGATGAAATCTATATCTTCATATCGCGTAAAGTTATTTAATTCAGATTTGTACACCTTAAAAGGGTATATGATAGGTATATGTAACTGATTTTTATTTGTTTGTAAATGTACAAATTTACGAGATCGATTTTTTCTTATTCTTAAAAACAATTAATTACATCGACATTTGTTGATGAATCGAAATACTTATGTTTGAACAAATTTGAACAAATTAAGGCCTATAACTGGTATTTTTTTCAAACTTCTGCGACGAACAGTTTTCGAGATTTTGAAAATCCCAAAACGGTACCCCAGCAAAATCTTGAATATCTCAAAAACTATAAGATGAACAAAGTTTGCTATTGGTATACATTTACAACTCATCAAAAGCTATCTTTTCATGTACTTGGTTTCAGGCTACATGCCTTTTTTGAAAAACATTTTGCTGGGGTAACGTTACTCCAGCAAAATCAGTTTTTCTCGAATAACTTCGAAAATACAACTTGAACAAATTTTGCTATACTTGAACAAATTGCAACTAACTATGAACTAATTATCTGTAAAACTCTATTTTCTCTAAGGCGCAATATTTTGCTGGGGTTACGCATACCTGATTTGTGAAGTCGCCACACATACATAATTAATTATTTTTTATTATTCATGACTAGCAACCCGCCCCAACGTCGCACGGGTAGCAGAGCATAATATGTATACTTTTTTTTTTCTGTCGTAGTGTCGTATGGTGTCGTATCAGCCTTCATCTTCGGAGGAACTCGTGCCTAAATTATATTTTATTGTCTCTTATTTTTCAATCCCCTAGTGAGACTTATAGATTTCCGTAGGTGTGTCCGTGTCATTACTGCGGGCCCTATAAGAATACCAGCGCTACGGTATTTTTTTTTTAAATATCGCAGCATTATGCTGAGATGAGGGTCTTTTTGACCTCGCACATGTCTTCTTCTAATTTGTTTTTTGTTGTTTACAATGTAAATTTTGTTAGTTTTAAATGCTCATTTTTTTTTTTTACTGATTGTATTTCTTGTGCGAGTCCCAAATAAAATATTTTTCTTTCTTTCTTTCTTTCTAAATAATAACACCCACACAGGTCGATCTTTCAGGTTAAGCTACGCTTGCCGAGGTTGGTCCATGGATGACCTTCTTTACATACCGAGACTCCTCAGTACCTCGGAAAGCACGTTAAGCTATTGATCCCTTCTGTCGTACGTGGAACTTTGGCAGTCATTACGGGTCGTCACAAGCCCGAAAGTCTGACAACCAGTCTTACCAAGAGGTATCGTATTACCCAGTTACTGGGTTGTGGAGGTCAGATACACGGTCGCTCCATGTAAAATACTGGTATTCAGCGACATCCGGTTAGACTGGGAGAAATCTCACCCCCTAGCAATGAATAAATACATTGCTAGGGGGTGAGATTTCTCTGTAACTGACTGTACCTAACGACGCCTCCCGTGCACTAGACACGGCAGTTTGTTTTGTTACGCGTAGAGTTCGTAACATTTAGAACGTTGAATTTAAATACTTTTATTTTTGTATGACAATCTGATAAATTAAAATCTGCTGAATTATTAAAAGTCACAGAACAAAAGTTGTTATTTATGATGTTAGTAATAGTAATATAGTCCTGAGAGAAGAGACAGAATTGGTGAGGGAAGAAAATGTTCTCAACAGCTTTCCATCCCACGTCACAAGACAGCGGCTTTCAGAGGCAGTTTTCGCTATGCTACTACTAAACGCTGGAACAATATCCCTCCTCCCATAAAGTACAGTAAAAGTTGCTCGACTTTCAAATTTAAATTAAAAGGATTTTTATTAAATCATCAAAAAGATTTTGAAAATATATCTGCCATACAAAATTATTTATTTAAAAAATTCTTATCGTTTTATTTTTACCATTATTATCAATTTTAATAATTTCATCAATTTTATTTTTTATTTGTCAATTATTTTTGTTTACTCAAAATGTTATGAAAACCGCATCAAACTCCGATTTGTAGTTCAGAAGAACAACACAGTCACATGATTTGCCTTGAGTAGTTTCTATTTATAGATTTATTATTTTAATGTAGGTTATTGATAATTAAATAATAATTAAACGTAATTAAATAATAATTAATATAATAAATAATTAATATAATTAAATAATAATTAAACGCAGATATTGGTGCCGATTCCCTTGTTCACAAACTAAACTAAATTTAAGTTCAGTGCATCTTTATCTTTCTATTTCATTAAGAAAAGGACAGAAGATAAATTTTAGTTTAGTCCTGTCAACGCTTGACGAAAATTGACGTAATTTTAGTAGGCAAGTTATTAATCAAGTCTAAACTTGTATAGAGTAGTGACAGACGCTGAAAGCTTTTTATATCACCTTTAATTTATCTTAAATTATGTATTGAAACGGACACACTTAGAATTTAAAATCAGCTTCAGATGGTTCTCCTTGTGTCATCTGACATTATGCTGAGCTGAGGCCCTTTTGGCATTATAATCATTTTTTTGTTTTTTTATAGTTTTAAGGTGTATTTTTTGCTCTAATGCCAATAAACGCATTTTCCTTTCTTTCTTTCTTTCTTTCTGAGAGTTTGTTAGTGTTTTACCAATGACCCTGTAGAAGAGCTTACGTACGTCTTCGGTTCTAGTCTTACTCAGCTATAGTTTGTTGAAATAATGAGTTTAGTTGAGCTAAAAATTACCTGCTGCAGCAGTTTAGGTGGCGACCTCAGCAGCACGGACATAACGGTCCGCATGAGAGTGGACCAAGCTTCATTATGGAACACTATGATCACCGTCGCAGTCGGCAGATTGTCCATGTCAAATACAACCTCTCTGCAACTGAAAAAAATGATTAAACGGTTTACTTTAAAATACCGATTACGGTTTAGTGCTGCATCAAATCGATGATATCGATGAGATTTCAATCGGATTCGTGCCCTATTATTGGCGATTGACCGAAACATTCGGCTTTGGTTTTTTTTCTTTTGTTTCAAAGAAAACAAAACCGGCCAAATGCGGACCACACACAATGAAGGGTTCCGTAGTTGGGATGAATTTATCCCAAGAGCAAACTTAACATTGTAGTTCAAAAACAAGTTCTCCCATACATCCCAGCTACAAATGTAAGTTTGTGCGCACAATATTGAGAGATTTACCATGTTATTTTAAGACCATAGACTTCTTATAGGTTTTCCTGTAATCTATAAGTAAAGAACTGTTGTCTGTATTTTTTTCAAAACTTTGGGCTTGTCAGTTTCGGAGATAAGGGAATGGTAAATCCTTTACGATCATGCTGCCTAGAAATCAAAACGTCTATGCCAAGTATTGCCTAAACCTTATATTGACTAGGAAGCACAATGCCTACCTTGCATATGTCTATACAGTATTTGAACTAAACCTTATTCTGACTATGAACCAAAATGCCTACCTTGCAATATGTCTATTATTTTAGGAGAAGAAAGGGAGTACCGTTTCTGGCACAGTTCTAACCTAACCTAACCTACAGTTCAGAGGCCCTAGTGTGAGTTTATTTTAACCATCTCGACTACTTCGAAATTATTGCAATTTAGGCATTTTGCTTGTTAAACATTTTGATCTCTAGGCGATTTACAGCTTAGGCAATTTGCTGTGTAGACATTAATTTTAGGCATTTAGACACTGATCATAAAGTTGGTAAATTTTCATCTATTTTCTATAACTTTAAAAGTATATATTAAAATTATAATTAAAAAATATCTGAAAACCTTACATTGATATGTCACACGGTACAGTTTGCATAACTTTTTTTTTTTCTAATTACGCCCCCAAAAGTGACCCCATACTCTAAATTCATTAATTAACGTTACACGTCCGTGTTTGGGTCACAGAAGTTCATAATGTGTACCTCAACTTAATCGACCCAATAGTTTCGGAGCAAATTGCCTGTGACAGACGGACAGACAAACAGACACACGAGTGATCCTATAAGGGATCACTTTTTTCCTTTCGAGGTACGGAACCCTAAAAAGTTTACATTCACAAGGTACCGTTTTTAATTGTTTTTTTTTTTTTTCGTCGTTTCTAAAACAAAATCGGAGCCTCCACTTCTTGGTTGCCCCAGGGCCTCCACACCTTTAAATCCGGTCCTTTTTTTTTAGGGTGGGAAGTTACCATATAACTTCTCCCGCTCTGGGCAGAGCAGGAGAGCGTGTCAGACTTTTACTGACTAAAACCCACCCATGTTCCTTCAGTTGCCTGTGTGCCAGGGCCACGGTATCCCTTTCGGACAAACCCGCAACCCTGGCAGATCAATGCAAGCCCTGCACAGAGGCCCTGAAACCCGGCCCTGAGCACAAGATATAGGTGTTGATCGACCTAGCTCGATGCACTATCGACTGTATGGATGTAATAACACTCTAAAGCGCATCACAGCCGACAACTAACATTGCCAGTCCATTGTAGTGATAGACACATTGTAACAACCTTATTGTGCTGTATTTATGTGTGAAGCGACACAGTTATCTTACCGTTCATATACTGCATTCGATCTGTGATGTGCCTAACGGAATGTAATTAATCGCATTACAGAGGAAAACCGCGAACGTTGTGAATCAAACAATTCAGTTATTTTTAGAGATGTAGTGACTAGTCGGGAAAACCGACTATACGGCGGCGACGGCCGGCCATATTAATAGTCGGCAACTCGTACAGAGAAGGCATTGATCACCACGCTTGCTAAAGCCGGGTTCGCGATTTCAGACGGATCAAAAGTCATTTGTTAGGGTTCCGTACCCATAGGGTAAAACGGGACACTATTATTAAGACTCCGCTGTCCGTCCGTCAGTCTGTCACCAGGCTGTATTTAATGAACCGTGATAGTTGAGACAGTTAAATTTTCACAGATGATGTATTTCTGTTGCCGCTATAACAATAAATACTAAAAGACAGAATAAAATGAATATTTAAGGGGGCTCCCATACAACAAATGATTTTTTTTGCTCGTTTTTGCTCGATATTGATAACGGCAACAGGTAGACGCTTGAAATATTCACAGAATATTTAGTTATATATTCACTTGAAAAAAAATTGGTTGTCTGTAAAGTTGGTTTACGGACGATAGTTTAACGTGACAACGTCATAACAAAACATTGATGCGGCGCAAGCGTACAATGAGCGTAACGGGACAATGAGTCATCCTCTTTCGTGCATGCAGCCGGCGTTCATCGATTTATTTGACGTTGTCAAGTAAAAAAAAATTATTGTGTATGTTACGTTTTCACACCTAAATGATCGCTGAGCCGATCGTCATGAAATTTGGCAGAGATATAGCCTGGGATATGGAGGACATAGGCTACTTTTTTACGCGATAACCGACATCCACGCGGGCGGAGCCGCGGGCAAACGCTAGTATTGTATATGTTGGAATTATAATTAAATATATTAATTATAAGTCCAGCGGGGTTCGAAAAATTTGTCTGCTCAACATATCAACAACGTAAATAACGCAATGAATGTTGTTGAACTGTCAAAATGAAACCCATTCCTACCCACAGTATGTTACGCAATTAGGCTTCAGGTTTCCTCACGATGTGTCGACCCTTCACCGATGTCAGTGATGTTTAAGATAAACTTAAAAATTGGTTGTCTGTAAAGTTGGTTTACGGACGATATTTTAACGTGACAACGTCGTAACAAAACATTGATGCGGCGCAAGCGTACAATGAGCGTAACGAGACAATGAGCGTAACGGGACAATGAGTCATCCTTTTTCGTGCATGCAGCCAGCGTTCATCGATTTATTAGACGTTGTCACGTCAAAAAATAAAAAATATTGGCCGTTTAAGTTTAATATAAGTCGTAAATATTATTTTGGTCCAAGCGTCGTCGCGTCCCGGGACGGCTCCCTGATAATTATGATGAGTTAATCAATACCAAAACTTATGTATACCCTGCGTACCTAATAGATGTTACGCAATTAGGCTTCAGGTTTCCTCACGATGTGTCCCTTCATCGATGTCAGTGATGTTTAAGATATACTTTAAAAAAAAACGCCCCTAAACATTAAAAATATTGGCCCTTTAGGTTTAATATAAGTTGTAGATAATATTTTGGTCCAAGCGTCGTCGCGTCGCGGGACGGCTCCTTTATAATTATGATGAGTTAATCAATACCAAGACTTATGTACACCCTGCGTACCTAATAGGTAAACATAAAAACACCATTTAAAACGACCAGCGCATACTTTAAATTTAATCTTGTACAAATTCATAAAATTTTATGTCAATGCAACATCAACTTTGATTTATCCCACACAATGTGCACTTATAATTTCTAACGTGGTGATATTATTGTGGACGTCCACGTCCATAAAATGTATGGAAATACGTGCACGTTATAATTTTACCGTGGAAATTTTAAAGCATCTTCATCATATCCATATCCATACTAATATTATAAATGTAAAAGTAACTCTGTCTGTCTGTCTATCTGTCTGTCTGTCTGTATGTTACGTTTTCACGCCTAAACCGCTGAACCGATAATCATGAAATTTGGCAGAGATATAGCTTGGGATATGGAGAAGGACATAGGCTACTTTTTTACGAGATAACCGACATATACGCGGGCGGAGCCGCGGACATAAGCTAGTAAATATTATAAATGTGAAAGTAACTCTGTCTGTCTGTCTGTATGTTACGTTTTCACGCCTAAACCGCTGAACCGATCGTCATGAAATTTGGCAGAGATATAGCCTGGGAAATGGAGAACATAGGCTACTTTTTTACGCGATAACCGATATCCACGCGGGCGGAGCCGCGGGCAAAAGCTAGTATTTCCATACATTTCACTTCCCTGTGTTATCATGATACCGTCACGTGGATGTGAACGTCCAGGATAATAATTATCGTAACGTTAGAAATTATAAAAGCGCACAATGTTATTCAAATTTATATCATATAATATGATCCGTGTTTACCTATAACTTATTAGCAACATTCACTTTTATTTTTTGCAGGGTACATTGAAAAGAAAGCGTAATTTTATCCTGTCACGGCTGTCACGAAAGTTAGTTGTGCGGGTAGGTACTGTTGGTAGGACTAGGTACTATCTCGCGTTTATTTGATCTGAGCTCGCGGTAGTAACCACATTGAATACAAAATTCCGTGCACACGATGACCACATCTGTTCTGTTTACCGCCCCATTTAGCAACGACCAATAAAAAAAAGCTTTTGTCTAAATAAATTTCTTTATTTTTTTCTCTGTTACAATGATCAATTGCTCACAGATGTCTGACCATCTCGGCTGGTGTTTTGTCTTTATTTTTTCTTTAAAAAAAATAAAGGGCTTACCAAAAATCTGATGCTGCGATGCTATTGGTTGATGAGTGAACGTAGGTAAGCGTTACAGCGCTGCAAGCAGTGGTCCGATGTCATCATTTTACAGTTGACGGTTAAATCTATCAAAGTCAAGACGACAGTTTCCTATCGATCGACATATTCGACGTTTCCCTTCAATACCTCCATTTTTGTCACTTCCCTCCGAAAGGAAGGCTAATTTTAAAATCTTTATTATTCATCGTCATTTTCCTGTTTTGTTTAATTTACTTTATTGCATTTAGTAATAGAAAGTTCACGGCGAAACACATACAAAGTCCGGGTGAGTAAAGTTATTTTATAATACCTACCTACTGATAACAACTAGGTAATAACAAAAGTAGTACAACAGAGATTCATTCTTCATTACCTATATTCGCAATACCTTTAATACCTAAATTAATTTGTTATGTAGCTTGGATGAACATGACTGTATTTGTGTATCAAATCCGTGGAATAATATGAACAAAAACGCTCCTACAAAAAGCCTACCTACGATGTGTTTGTGTCGCGTCGCGTGTCGCGCCTGTTTGTAGGAGCCTTAATACTTACACCCGTTTTCTGCAACGAAAATCAACAAAAATATTGGCTAACAAATTATAGTCAAACTCAACTTTTTGGCTGACTTTTTTGTCAGCGGCCACGTCGCCGTCGTAAACTAGTTCCAGAAATCGGGCGTTAACATCGTAATAGTTATAAAAACACAGTTTTAACCGTCATTCATGCAGAGCTAGATCAGCCCATTGTACTAAATGTCATTGCATCTTTACATAACATTACTAGCTTCTTTCTGCCCGCGACTTCGTTCGCGTAAAATTTCTTGTTAGCCCGACCCATAGCCCGCCCGCGATATTATTTTCTTTTCACTTAACATATTTCTTACTTTTTTCTTTTTACTCGGCTGCTAAGGGTCACAGCGTGATAATAAATAGCCTATAACCTTCCTCAAGAATTGAGCTAACAAATGCAAGAGCTTTTCAAATCCGACTGGTACCTAGTTCCAGAGATTACCCCCTAAATACAATTTTCCAAAAAAAAAAAAACCTGATTAGTATAGATAGTATAATATATCTATACAAAAGTCTCTCTGCCTGTCCATTAGGAGTAGGGTTGCCAACCATACAGTTAAAAAACAGTATTATACTGTTTTTCACTCATAAAATACTGTTTAGATACTTTTCAACAAAAATAAAGTATATACCTATCAGATATCGGTTTTCAAGGGCTATAAATAACTAAACAAAAATTTTATTATATATTTTTCACGAGTTTCACTATGTAGAATGTTCTATTTAACTTTATTTTTATGTAACATAGTTTGGAAGGTGCTGGTGTCCGTGATACTGGTTTTTTTTTTTTTTTTTTTTCATTTGTACTGGTACCAACGATACACTTTTTCAGTAATGTTAATTTTTATTATTAACTTTTAAAAATATGTTTTTCTGAACCTTATAATTTGTGTTTTTCCGAAATAAATTATTATAAATTTATTCATTACTTTAACTATGAATCCACATTAAACTCGATATTCACCTGTCACTGCGCATATCCGGGAGACTCCTGTTGATAGATATCTTGTCGCTAACGAAGATGTTGTATGAATGTAAGGAGTACAATTCCCGGGCTGTGATGAGCTCTCTTTGGGACAGCTGTACTGGACGGCCGCCCTCGCCAGCGCCCGCCACTGGCGCGTAGTTGTTACTGTGTATTACATCTGGAAATTAGAAAAAAAAACTTAACTTGTAGGTACTTAACAATTTCATACAAGGAAAGTCATTTTATACAAGCAAACATCAAAAAACTTGGCAACAAACAACCAATCTGGGGGCCAAGTCTACTAATGTACAAACGTTGCAATGGTCTCTTCATTGTGAGTTTTTGACAGATTTGCCATACAAACACTGTCAAATACTCACAATGGTGAGACTATTGCAACGTTTGTAAATTAGTAGACTTAAGCCCCTGACAAGATCGATCCTGTCAGGGGCCTAAGTCTACTACTTTAGTATTTATTTATTTTTTACTCAGCATTAAAAAAATAAGCAAGCATCGATGCTTGCTTATTTTTTTAATGCTGAGATAGAATCTCAAGATAAAAAAAAACATAAGAAACTGATAGGCTACCATCCTTTTTGCTGTGGTGTACACCGAGAGAAACGCGAATATTCGCTGGAAGCAACATTTTATGGATAACATTGAGAGATAGTTAATAACAATTTTTTGCTACATGAATCAGTTTGGTATCCAATCTATTAATTATAAACCTTTATGAGGTAACTATGTTTTAATAATATTTATTTCAACTTAAACATTGTGTCACATAAATTGAGGCAGCCCCAGTAAGTTACGTTAATTAAAAGAAAATTAATCAGTATTAGTAAGATTGTATTGCTGAGCAGATTAAAGAACAATTGCCAAGAATGCTATCGCCTTAATTTAATTGTGAAAACAGTGTTGCAGGCAAACAAATACAAATTAAATAAATATGGTCAAGGTTGTATTTTAAGTTTTATTTGCCATGTACAGAAATGTTAAACAATAAATAATTTCAGATATACTGATTATTTTCACACAATTTGAAATAATTGTGTAAATCTGATAATATCTCAATTCTTTTTACAACCTTAATTTTCCCATTCTTGGGAAAATGTCTTCGACAGTACCCTGTTTGTTGCCTTTAAGAGTAGAGGTAGATAGACCAAGGAAACTATAGATAACTATTGTTTTGAGTTTATCTTATTTATGAAAGAAGATGGGCCGGGCCAATCCCAAATATATAAAATAAGTGACCCCACTCATCATCTTTTTAATAACAAGGGGGTCACAATGCTATGATTGGATTTTTTATAACTATTTAAAACAATTACAAATAGTGTAAAATATTAAAGTAACAATCAAACCATTTCCTGTTAAATCAACAATGTGTGCAGAAAGATAGGTATCTCATATATATTCAAGGTTTTATACATTAATTGTGAGTTAACACTATGTTAGTGTTTTAACTGGTATTTATAGTTATAAAGAGTTTGTAAGGTTTTCAATGAATTGCTATTTAAACATGGAATAGCTGAAGATGATGATCATTATATTTGAAATAAATAGTAACACATGATTGAGATGTGATCTTTTCCAAATAGTTTGAAATTGCCTTAAGTTTACTTAGATGTTTTGGATTGTAATAATAATTGGTTACCATCAGACAGATTTCCACCATTTGTTCCACCAACATAATGTCCAACTATAACTCTCATTCCACTCTCATCCACATAAGAGTTTTTATCAAAATGCAAACTGAAATAAAATTACATAATATTAAAAAACAAAACATTATTCTAAAAAACTTTCCACAGAATGAGTGAAGTAAATACAACATCGTTTTAGTATTATTTCATAACATTCGTCTACTCACCTACTATACCAAGGTTCTTTCTCTTTCCTCTTAACAGTATTGTATAGTTCTAAACTAACATAAAACAGTCCATTCAATAAAAAAATCAATATTATAATAAGCGCCACAACTTTTTTCTTGCGCCCTCTGCACAATAACGACCAATAATCCTGAAAAAAATGTATTCGTTTATATCATACAATTTGATAACTCGAACTTTTATGGTACGAGTCTAATTTAACGAAAACTGTACTTGATCCTGTAATAATGGTAAATGATTAAAAGCTTACATTTTTAAGTAGCATTATTTTCGCAAGTTTTTGATACTTTTGAATATGTTTTTAATACATAAATACTAAATTACACAAAACACACACAGCAGGTACAATTGGTAGTTTATTGCCGATTGAATGAAACTGACAGCTGACAGTCTTTTCTGGCACTTTATCATTGACTTAACTATGACAGCGCGACACCGACAAAGTTAATTTAATCGCAATTTTCCCGTTAGAACTGTGTTCGTTTTGTTGCTTTATTATTATATATTAAAGAGATAGGTTCCCATCACTGCTGTGGCAATGCGATGGTTCTCACTTTCCTACAACTGAAAATTGATCCCAAGATGTGATCTTTGATGCGGTCGCCAATGGTTTAAGTTTGACTAAGAAATATTTTTTTTTTAAATTGACCCTTCAAAAATTAAAAGGAAGACATAATTAAAACGAAGGCAAAACTACAAGTCTAAAAGTATTCAAGGCATCATTCAGTATATGCCGATACAAACGGATTATATATTATATATCTACACTAGCTTTTGCCCGCGGCTCCGCCCGCGTAGATGTTTGTTATCGCGTAAAAAAGTAGCCTATGTCCGTCTCCATATCCCAGGCTATATCTCTGCCAAATTTCATGACGATCGGTTCAGCGGTTTAGGCGTGAAAAGGTAACATACAGACAGACAGACAGAGTTACTTTCACATTTATAATATTAGTATGGATAGTATGGATAGTATGGATTAGTATGGATTTTACTACTTCTAATAAACTCTGAAAAGCCAAAGGCTATGTTTAAAAATAACACCTATAGTAGAATGATGTATTTTGTTTTTTTGCACCTTATGTAATAATATGATTATAAATTTATTTAAAATGTATAATACTGAGATGATTAGAAATATGTCATAAGTATACACACACACACACACATCAGAGCCACATGAGAGCTGAGTAATATATTATTATTACATATTGACAGCGCCAAGTATCACTGTCTAAGCCCGAAGATCAATACTTCGCATTTTTACAGCTTGTATGTAGTCCATAAACACTTTTTTCTAAGTATCGAATATTTCTACCCTTCAATAATTTCAGAGATCTAACAGAAGACGCTGGAAAGGGTAAAAATGGAAATTGACCCCACTGAGTTTGACATTAACCTGAATGAGTGTCCTACAGATATACAAACTGAACCTACTGAACATTTTCAAATAAAACAGGAACCTCCAAATGACTTCGCTGAGTGGGGGCAAAAAAACAGCTATGAGTTTGTTCAAATAAAACGGGAATTTACTGATGACGTTGTTCAGGTCAAACAGGAATGTTTTGAGATAAAACAAGAAATGAATGACTTTGACCAGATAAAACCGGAAGATAATGATGTCTTTGATGGAATAAAGCAGAAACCTAAATATAATCCTGTAGAAATTAAACTGGAGCCATTCGAAGATAAACCAAATCTTCCAACTGAAAATAAATCTTTAAAATATAATCCTCCCTCCAATAGTGTGACAGATTTATATGGTCGTATTCATAAGTCGAAGTAAGTTATTTTATGTATAATTTATATTGCCCAAAATGAAGTTATTGGACTATCTCTGCCCTGCAACAATAGAGACGAAGGTTTACAGATTTTGCCCAGTGACTATTGTGGTCAGCCGCCTCCACCTTAATAAATGTAATCAGACCGACAGCGGTCTGATTTAAATCTTAATTTGAACTGGCTAAGATGGAGGCATTATTTTTCATACTAAGCAGCTACACTAATAAACTTAGCTTAATTCCAAAGTGCATAATCGAGCTACTGACTGGATACCAATTCCCATCACTATTATTAAACGTCACTGTTACAAATGTCAAGTAAAATGTCATTATTGATTTAAAAATTATAACCAAATTGAATCAAATCTTCATTATTATTATACTCTTTGTCTTCAAATCATAAATTTTGCGAAAACAGAAAACTTTTATAGCAGGGCACCAGTTTTAAAATTGTAATAATTAATTAGTATATTTTAATGCTAAGCTACTGGTACATAATAAAAGTTTTGAAAAAGCCGGTTTTACTAAATAACTGCAACATTTTTAATCAGTGTTTTTTTCGTGTTCTATGTGAAAATCTCAGTGAAAATTATATCATTTTGACAGAAAATCCATTTTTCGGCCAAGCAGGATGTCTCGACGTGGGAATTGGAATAGAGCGCTTTATAAAAGTAGACCTCACGGTTTGCGCGGTAAAGATATTGGCCTTTATTACAGAGATAGGCAGATCAGTAAAAATAAAAAGGAACATGATTTCATGGTAAATATATTTTCTTTGCGATTTTTTTTTTTTCTAGGTTGTTGAAAAATACACAATTATTTTTTTTGTAAAAGCTTTGGCTTTGGCTATTTATCAGGAATCGCGTTTCTCAGTTACTTTATTTTTGACCCTGTAGTTTTTTTTTTTTTCAAAACTGAAACTGATTACTGAGTTTTGAGTACTGTTGAACGAAAGCATTAACAAAATATTAAGCTAGCTTTCAAAGATCTGTTTTATAGCATGTGCGTAATGAATTTTATTGATTTAGTTGGGTTCGGGCATTCCTGAGTGCGTGCGAATATCATGTTGATTTAAGAACTTTTAGATGCTTTAGAATTGTGATAATTATCACTTGTTATTTAATAACTTTTAATCTCATAATGATTTGTTTGCAAATCGAAACATTTATGTGCTATTTTGCAAGTACTGCGTGTATAATGCAAGTAGTAATTTTGAAATTGAAATTAGTTCGATATTTGTATACCTGTTACGGTAGGATAATTATGGTTTAAAGAACTTTTGTCAAAAGTATTGCGGTGGTATAAGGTTCTACCATCAACTCAAGTATACGACACGGTTAGCGCAGTGGTTAAGCGATTGACTGCTGCGCTGCGTGTCGCGGGTTCGATTCCCGCATGGAACATATATATGTATGACCTACAAGTAGTTGTTCTGGGTCTGGCTGTATGTGTATGTGAGTTTAACTGTTTGTAAACCCCACCCACCCACAATACAGGAGAAATTCCTAGTGTGGGGTATCAGCCATAGTCAAACAAAGAAATGATTTCATTATATGAGTGATGTTTCAATAATACAATGTTTTTTTTTTTTTTTTAGATTAATCTAACTATTCCACCAGCAGTATTGTCAAGCTTACAAAAAAATATAGAATCTATTAAAAAGATAGCTAAAGACTGTCATATAAAAATACAACCACCCAAAAGCATGAATTTGGTTAAATTAAAACATGAAAAATCCGATTTTTTCTGTGATGTGAGTGAATTAGATTTTCAACCTATAAACGTAAATAACTTTGTTAAGTTGCGTAGAGAACCCAGTTCATCAGGAGGACCTAGCACTTCTAACTATAAGCAAGCTGATGAGGCTATGGAAGCAACGGAGGAATCTAAAGTGATGAGTATGACTGAACATGTTGAAGCTGAACTATCTGATGACATAGAAATGGAACATTCTAGTCATAAATCTAGTAAAAGGCAGCAAGATTCCCTCAGAGGAGCTGGAGATTACAAATATGGATATGAAGACATTATCACAGGAACTTTTGAAGAAAAACTTGAAAAGTGCCTCTCTGAGGGGATTATTATATCTATGGAGAGTCATTCAAATGATACATTAAATAGTACTTTTTATGAAAACTATAAAACCATGATACAGTCAAATTCATACAAAAAGATGAAATCATTTCGAGAAATCTTACCAACATATAAGAAATCAAAGGAATTATTAGAAGTAATAAACAAAAACCAAGTGATTGTAATTAGTGGTGAGACTGGATGTGGAAAGTCTACACAGGTAACTTAATAATCAATCTATGGTTGCTAAACGGGTCTAGTGAAATACTACACCATTAAGCATATTAACCAATCTAATCTTAAAAAAACAAAGAATACTTTATCATAAAATAACAACTTCATTTCCTTGGTTTTTAAACCTTGTAAAGAATACCATATAAATTTTAACTTGTCTCCATGAATATCTCTGTTAATGGGTTTAAATTGATAGAGAGTTGTCATAGACTACAAGGTAATAACAACTGTTAAATTTTACTATTTTCAGATTCCACAGATAATTTTAGATGATGCAATTGTCAATAAAAGTGGTGCTAATATACATATTCTAGTCACACAGCCGCGACGTATCGCAGCTTCTTCGTTGGCGATGAGAGTTGCGGAAGAAAGATCTGAACCACTTGGTGTTTCCGTAGGATATACTGTTAGATTGGAAAGGTAAGTTTTATGGTTTTAAGTTTCATACAAATCGAATCAGACACCTTTTTTACAATGGATGTTGGCAGAAATTACAAAATGCCATCTACTATGATTCTTACATCTTTTCTTTCATATGCTTTTATGTAAACAGATTTAGATTACTGTTTCAACATATCACCTACTATAAATCTTTCCAAGACTTTGACACTGATGACCACAGCAGGCTTATCAGTAAACTACTACCTACTGAATTTGTGGACATGATAAGGATATTTTGTGCTATTAACTTCAAAGGCGACCAATTGTATTTTAACTGGTGTACTTTTTTAGGACCACTCTCTATTTAAAATAGGTATGCCCCAAGGCTCGATTCTTGGCTCTTTCCTGTATGAACTACTTATAAATGATCTTCTTTTTAAATTAACTCCGATTTTTAACATACTCATTTATTATTAACCAGTAACCCAATCAATCGAGATATCTGTGCTATGTCTAAGTTTAATATTAATATTTTATGTGGAATAAATGTTTTAAATAAAAACCTTTGTGTTGTCTAGAAGATGTAAGCTGTCACATATACAGACATGAAACGCGACTTTATTTTATACTATGTACAGTGGACCCCCGGTAATCCGGCCCCTGTCTAATCCGGCGCCCCCTGTAATCCGACATGTCTGTACATATTATTATTGAATATTTTTTTGACAGTCTTCGCTCTTCGCGTTATTATTTTTTGTAAGTTAACAAAATTAACGTCATTAATTCTATAGATAGCATTAATGTCGTTAATTTTGTAACTAAACGTAAGCTCTCTATTGTGTTGTTTAATTTACTAAATTCGACATACATAATGAAGTACATATGTATGATTTGTACTTCAAAGATAACATATAGAATCTTATTATTGATTCTGTAATTTGTCGGATTACAAAGGCACTCTTTTGTAAAAAAATCCGGACTATAGTCTTAGGCAGTATTCTATCCTGCCAGGGTTGCGGGTTTGTCCGAAAGGGATACCGTGGCCCTGGCACACAGGGAACCTGAAGGAACACGGGTGGGTTTTAGTCAGTAAAAGTCTGACACGCCCTCCCGCTCCACCCAGAGCGGGAGAAGTTATTTGATAATTTCACACCCAAAAAAAAAAAAAAAAAGGCAGTATTCTATAATCCGACAAATTCGATAGTTCGACACTGCCCTGCAAAACGTTTGTCGGATTACCGGGGGTCCACTGTATATAGATTATCTCTCACTCACATACTATACTCACTACCAAATACTTTTCAGTGTCGAGCCAAGGCAACGTGGTAGCATTAAGTTTTGTACGACGGGTATTTTACTGGCTGAGATGGAAACTAACCAGGGTTTGACTAACTACAGTCACGTGATACTTGACGAGGTCCATGAAAGAGACTGCCATGTTGACATATCTATGTTAATGCTGAAACAGGTAACAAATAATAATAATAATAGTATAATGAATTTTATTGAACAGATCCACAATGACATGCAATTTTTGTAGGTAGTCAAACAGCGCAAAGACCTCAAACTAATTCTAATGAGTGCTACAATAGATGCTGAGAAACTAACGTCTTATTTCAATGACTGTCCAATGATGCACATTGAAGGGCTGGCTTACCCTGTGAAGGATGTTTACTTAGAAGAAATCCTGCACATGACTAAGTACATTCCATCCTTTGATCGTGACATGCCAAAGGTTAAGAAATGGCAAACCCACAAAAAACAAAAAAAAGAAGCTGAAATGCAGAAGGATATACAATATAAAGCCGACATTGGTAAGAGTAACTGAGATGCTTGCTTAACTAGCTTACTTGTTTGCTGTTTGATTAAATTTTCAGAAAATTTACTTGTACAAATACAATACTATTGTTATTGTTTTAGCTCCATGGCTTGAATCTATTAAGAAAGAAATAAGTCGAGATGTCTACACAGCACTCAAAGACGCCAGAATTGAAGATTTAAATATCGATCTAATTTACGAACTCTTGGTGTATATTTGTAAAGGAGACCCCGGCGCCATTCTCGTATTTTTACCAGGCATCGGCGAGATAACAAAGCTATTAAGAAAAATCACTGAAAGTAGTTTCTTCCCGAAATCCCGCTATGATATCTATCCTCTACATTCAAAATTGCCGTCTTTGGAGCAGCACAAAATATTTCAGCGGCCTCCAGAACCTGTAAGGAAGATAATACTGGCTACAAATATTGCAGAAACATCTATAACTATAGATGATATTGTATATGTCATTGACTGTGGCAAAATAAAATATAGTGGACTTAATATAGAAGATAATATACCCACTTTGCAAACTGAATGGGTTTCTCAGGCAAACTTGCGACAACGGTAAGTACCTACCTACCTATTATACTCTTTCTGGATGAGAGCGTACCTTGTTTTTTTTTTTTTATATATTAGCATAGGGGAGAAAAAACTTGCAACTTCTTTTTTATTTGCAGACGAGGCCGTGCTGGTCGCTGCCAGCCAGGTATTTGTTACCATCTAGTGACGTCATACCGAGCCAGTAAGCTCGAGGAGCGCCTGATGCCAGAGATACAAAGGAACTCGCTATTGGAGCCTGTGCTGGCTTTAAAGAGACTGCGATTAGGGAAGGCCGCTGAAGCTATGAGCAAGATGCCGTCACCGCCCGCTGAAACTACTGTGGAATGGGCTGTAAAACATTTATCTCAGTAAGTATGGTGTCCTGTTCGATTTATACGGTGACTTACTAGATTTTGTAGTGATTTACTTTGAATAATGTGAACGCTTTAAGTACCAATAAGGCCAATTCAAATGGAGCTCAACAAGGTGAAGTTACGAATCGGCTTTCCTGAATTTTTTAGGATCGTGCTATCGGTTTTACAGATACTTTGTGGAATGGAATCAGCAAGAAACACCCAATCTATTGGTGCGAACTTGAACAAAATCCGTTACGCACTTTTTTGATTATCGTGTTATAATAATAATAATAATTATTATTATTATTAATTGTTAGGAGGTTCCTCTCTCTGGAGCCCTGACCGCCGGTAGCTTAGACCCTGTGCCCGATACCGGTGGGCTACTATTTTTTACATTTTTAAATGTTTTTATATTCTAATATTTAAAAATATAATTTATTTATGTATTTATTAGAATAAAGGAAATGATAATAAATAATAATATTCATTTAATTCAGATAATTACATCCATAGAGTTAGGAGTTACACACATATAATTATGATACCAGTTTACAACTACTCTAGTTACCACACTATCTTGAGATCAATAAAATAAAAAGCTACAATAATGACATAAAATATATAGTCTTAATACTTTGAATATTCAACAAAAAAAAAAACAAATCTAATGCAAAAGCACCAGCGGTTACATTGCATGCAAAGACCAACCAGTGCTTTCTCGTTGGACTATCAATACTTTCATATACTGCCTTTAAAATGCTGTTGCCACTGCCACAGCTCCTTAGCATCAGGTAGGCAGCTCTCTTGCGCAGTATTGCGAAATAATGATCTGTACGAGCCTCCGTAAACATGCCTGATGCACTACAGAACCGGGGCAGCCGCAACCGTACCCTGAATGCATTATTGTATTGCACATAGCATGTTATACCTTCTCCGGGTATACTTGTTTACCCGGAGAAATCTTCTTATCTTGTTATAGCTGTTCCCCGCGGCTTCGCTCGCGTGGATGTCAATACTTCCCTAGTTGAATCGGATTTTGTCCAGAATTTCATGGGTTTTAAAATTCCTACATACAAACTTTGACACCCCGCCCCGAAAAATGTTATTACTTACTTAAGCAAGTATTTGTGCCAAGTTTCAAGTTAATCAACAAAATGAATAAAAAAATTCATACAAACTTTCATCCCCTATTTTATCCCCTTAGGGGTGGAATTTCCAAAAATCCATTCTTAGTGCATCCCTACATCTCATAAGGAACCTATGTGCCAAATTTGGAATCTCTAGACCCAGCGGTTTGGGCTGTGCGTTGATATGTCCGTCAATCAGTCAGTCAGGGGCCTTACTCCCGAAAACGATTCGAGTTTGATTTTGATTCCGATTCGAATTCGTTTCTGATCCTAACTCGATTTAAAACTGACCGAAGTTACTTTCGCTTCGAACCACCGCACGATCGTGCGCTAGTGTCGGATTCAAAAGTATGGATCGGCATTTAATTCGAACCCAATTCGAATGATTCAGAACTCGATGCTGTCGGGAGTAAGGTCCCAGTAACGAGTTCGAATCGGAATCAAAATCAAACTCGAATCGTTTTCGGGAGTAAGGCCCCTGACCGAAGTTAGTTTCGCTTCGAACCACCGCACGATCGTGTGCTAGTGTCGGATTCAAGTGTATGTATCGGCATTTAATTCGAACCCAATTCGAATGATTCAGAACTCGATGCTGTCGGGAGTAAGGTCCCAGTAACGAGTTCGAATCGGAATCAAAATCCCCAGTTTCTTCTTTTATATATTTCGATTTAGATAGTAGGTATGTATGTATTATACCTCTGTTATAAAAACAAAAAATCGTTTATCTTAACAGAGTGGGTGCGCTGGACAGCGATGAGAAGCTGACCCCACTAGGCTGGCACTTGGCACGGCTACCGGTCCACCCAGCGGCGGGCAAACTGTTACTGCTGGGGACCATGTTCGGCTGCCTCAACCGCGCTGCCAGTGTCGCTGCCGTTTGGGGCTTCAAAGACCCCTTCCAACTTGTTATTGGTAAGTAAACTGCCACACGAAGCTGTTGGCGCCTGAATTACATTGACAGGGGGCGTTATTGGTAAACATTTGTACAATTGTTTTGTGAAATGTCACTTGAAACGTATTTAAAAAAAAAACGGCCCACCTGCGTGTCGGACCACGCACAATGAAGGGTTCCGTAAGTTGGGATGAATTTATCCCAAAAACAAACTTGACATTGTAGTTAAAAACATGTTCTCTCATTCATTCCAACTGCAAATGTAAGTTGGTCGTAAAATTATATGTAATAAGCCTCATAGCCAACCACAAGAAAGCAATATTGAAAATATTTACATCTAGTATATTTTTATAATTTTTTAATATTACAAATTGTGATAAAATCACAATTAGTTGAAACATGTACAGTGGACCCCCGGTAATCAGACAAACGTTTTGCAGGGCAGCGTCGAACTATCGAATTTGTCGGATTATACAGGGTGAAATTGAATTCATGGGCATTATCTTAAGGGGTCATTATACTCATCATTATGAACAACTTTTACTATGGGACCAAACCTGAAATCGCGAAAAAAGAATCAGCTGTTTCCTACATTTATGTTCACATAGCTCGTCAAAATGTAGGGACCAGCTGATAATTTTTTCGAGATTTCAGGTTTGGTCCCATAGTGAAAGTTATTAATATTAATGAGTATAATGACCCCTTAAGATAATGCCCATGAATTCAATTTCACCCTGTATAGTGCTGCCTAGTATCGGATTTTTTTACAAAAAAGTACCTTGTAATCCAACAAATTACAGATTCAATGATAAGATTCTATATGTTATACTCTGAAGTAAAAATCATACATATGTATGTCGAATTTAGTAAATTAAACAACACAATAAAGAGGTTACGTTTTATTACAAAATTAACGTCATGAATGCTATTTATAGCATTAATGACGTTAATTTTGTTAACTTACAAAAAATAATAACGCGAAGAGCGAAGTTTGTCAAAAAAATATTCTATAATAATATGTACAGACATGTCGGATTACAGGGGGCGCCGGATTAGACAGGGGCCGGATTACCGGGGGTCCGCTGTATAAAAAGTTCAATTTTAGACACTGAGGATGATAAATACTAATGCGAGAGGAGTTTTCAATCATAAATTTATATTATTTATTAATATTAACATATTTATTTTTATTGCATGTACACACAGCCACAAATCAAGCTATACATATCCAGTTTAGGCTGATCTCACATTGTATAGGATTTCCTTACAATGAGAGGTCAGCTTATACTGAAACATTTATAGCTTGATTTCTGGCCGTGTGTACTCACACACATTTTGTAATATTGCAAAATAAAAAAATAAAACGAAATGTAAATATTTTCAAAATTGCTTTCTTGTGGTTGGATATGGAGCTATTACATATAATTTTAGGTATATTTTACAAATAATGATTCAACCGTATCATATCTGGAGGAGCCCAAACTTGGTATGTTTTGAAAATGATTTTTATTTTAATTTAAAACAAGCGACTGAAATATAATGATGTGATATATTTTTAGAATCGCCTTAATAAGCCCTTACATTAAATATCACATACGATAGGTTTCAGAACAATGTTTTTTTTCCATACAAAAAAAAGATGACGTCATAACTCCTCTCCTTTATTTTTCCTTTTTTTTTTCGTGCTACGGGTCAAATTTATTCGTATGGCCTAAAGATTAATCGTTCCGATTTTCATTCTTTTAAAACTATTTGCAGCTTTTTTCGGTGTACCGGTAGCACTACTACGCATCAAAGACCTGACCTCACAATACGATTACTTTACAGCATAAAAAAATCTATTATCATGATGATGAATCGCTTTAATAAGTCCATTTATGTAATTTCAGGCAAAGAAAAAGAAATAGACGAAGTGAAACGCACACTTGCACTAGGAGAACCGAGTGATCACGTTGCCATTTCGGAGGCCATCATACAATTTGAGAACTGCCGTTCATACCACCAAAAACGCAACTTCGCCTACGATAACTTCCTAGCATTCAACACTTTGGAACTCCTGTCAGATATGAAGAAACAATTCGGTGATAATCTGAAGCAGATGGGCTTCTTGCAAAGTGGTGAAGTTACGTCTGCTTGGGAGAATCGGAACGAAGATAATATGAGCCTCTTTAAAGCCATCGTAGCGGCATCGCTGTATCCTAATATTGCTACTGTGAAGTAAGACTTCATTCATTATGCTTATTGCTTACTTGCAAATATTGTTCAATCTTTTCTGGGGTAACTCTCGTGAATGCTCTCAATAATTTTATCGTACCGTAACTTTCGAAATTAGGGTGTGCTCTTCCTACCTATGGCCTGTTCTAAAAGTATCTAATTATAGTGTGAACAAACCTTGTTCAGGTATAATTCTTAAGGCGGAGACTGACTTGCAACGTTTGTTTGTAATGTATCATTGGAGGCGAGCTTGGATACAAAACGGCGATACACTAAACGTGGCGAACGTTCGCTTCGAGCACTCGACTCAAGCGTGTTCCATTTTTATTCAGAATGGCGGACGTAGAGGTTGTGTGTGCTTCATTAATTTTATTTAGTTATTCTTATTGTAAGAAGAAAAAATCAAAACGACTGCACTGACTTGTTTATAAACATGCGCTCGCATCGAGCGGCTCGGCTCGCTGCACTGACTACTGTAACGCGTTTCAAATGAATTCACGTAGAAGCCGACAGTCGAGTAGAAGAATCTGGCACTTGATAAATATCTTAATCTTTGCAAAATAAATATTTCGCATCGAGCGTCTCGGCTCGCTGCAGACTTGTGTAACGCGTTACACTCGATACATTACAAACAATCGTTGCAAGTCAGTCTCCACCTTTACGCAACCACTCGCTAAAGAGAATTACGTAGTAACACATTCACCTGTAGTTAGAAAGTTTTAACGTTATATTTATTATTTATTTATTTATTTATACAATTTTAAGAAAGCTTACAGACTAATACACGTACACACTTATTCCACCAATTATTGTTTGAATAAGATTATTAAATTGTAATTAAAAAATCATCGACGATTAAGTTTATAAAATTAACCTGTCAAATTAAAAACATCTTTAAGGTGATTTAAAATTAAAATGTCGACTTTAAGTATCCAAGTAATCAATCCGAAGCACTCAATTTGTAAATAGCATTACAAATTGGCATCCACAGGTACGTTTTCTAATCCATTTGTATGATATAAAACAGATATATAATGCATTGTGGTTTATCAGGAACAATGAAATTCACGAACACCTAAACATAAAAACAGTCAAGGAAGAAATAAGTTCATGTTCACAAAAATCGTCGCCTTGGAGAGTAATGGAGCTATTCCACAGAACTACACTTCCGAGTTAAAGACGTTTAAAAAATAAATGGTGCGCGGAAACAGTTATTTTAACATAAATCATAATACCTGTTAGATTTATTGACTAATATAAAATATAGTTCTTTCACAACACGTTAATGCACTTAATTCCATTTTGAAAAAATTGTGGCTTGGCTCCATTGACCTCTAATGCGATGAAATACAAGTCCAGACTGGAGAGAAAGTCCAACCAATTGGCCGCTCAACTCACAATACCAGATGTCAGCAGTCTCAAAAGATGCAACATTCTACAATTAGATAACCTGTACAAAGCTGCTTGACTAATAAGAGAGTTGCTCCTGATGAGGAAGAAATCTTCTCTGCCCGATCATCCTACAACTTAAGTGCTCATAGTTTTGGAAACTGATTGCAAGATAAGCAAAGAAAAAAAAAATGTATATGATATTTTCGCTAATAACAAACCCTTTTCAGATGGAAACATGGGAACCATCGCAGCCCATTCTCACAACCGAAGCTCAAAGCGAGAACACCGGAAGATGGCCCAATATCTTTACACCCTAGCAGTGTAATGGCTTTCAAAATGTACCAGGGACGAAAGTACCCATTAGTACCCACGTGTCCCACTCCAGGGGCCAACTGGTTGGTCTACTGGCTGAAGCAACGATCTTCAGACCTCTTCCTGATTGATGTCACCCTGGTATACACGTTGCCGTTCCTGTTCTTCGGGGAATTAATGATATCTGAATGTGAGTGATATTTGCTACTAAGGCTGGTTTCACTGCTGTACGGACGATCCGTACGGGCTGTCAGTACGGGCGCCCGGAGCGGGAGCACATGTTAGGCGCTAGAACATCGTTTCACAGCGACGCCGATTGGTGCGCACGCGACCCGCTCCGGGTAGAGACCGTATAACGCCACCCGCGCCCGGACCCGCCCGCATACTGCCGCAGTTCATTCATCGTTTCACAGCGACTTAGAACGCCCGTGCTCCGGGAGTACAGTCGATATGAGTCGATTTATTGACACGGGATTTCTCATAGTCACAGTACAATGTAAACCCTGTTTATGGGATTACTCAAATGTAAATTACAAAAACAAAGATGCTCGGACTCGGGCGTGGGAGGATATTAAGAAACTAGTAATCGACATACGAAAATAATTGAAAAATTTGCGCGGATCGTCCCTGAGTTTATAGTTTAAGTTGACAAATGCACTTTCGAAAAATCTCACTTCGAGGATCGGATCTACCCATTGTCTTTTTATCTGCCGTCGTCGTCTCTTACAAATTAAATATACCTACACCAATAATTTTTAAAACGTATGCATTCATTTTTTAACCGACTGTCTCCCGCTAGCAACCGTATCGTACTGAACCCACGTTTCAGAGCACTGCGGGCGTGACCCGTACGGCTCTTCCGCGCACGGACAGCCCGTACGGGTCTCCCGCATAGCTGTGAAGCCAGCCTAACGTTTTAACTATCTACGCTATCTATAGATTCAATATTGTGACGTGAGATGGGGATTCGATGGACATTCGAATCCTAGAAGATTGAGACTAATCTTAACAGACAAACATTTCAGAAAGCAGTAGTATGAGGGTTATGTTCTTAGCTATTGTAGCTTGAGTCTTCAATGACCGAACAGACTGGACAAGTGTGATCAATAAGTTATGGTCCCATAATAACACCAATTTGAATCAATTATTTTAGACAAGCCTAAACATGTACCTACAAGAATAAATCGATTAATATACAAGATTGAGTAGACTAAGACAACTAACAACAAGTAAATGCTTTTTTATAGCGCAAGATAAATCAAACTACTGCGTCCTAATATCGAGTGTAAAAGTAAGCTGCGACAAAGCGACTATGGATCTACTGTGGCAAATGCGATCTCTATTAGACCAAGTATTAGCATCAAAGATCGGTGATTCAAACAAACATGGAAATCGTCTCTCTCCTTTTGAAATTGAAGTTTTAGAGTGAGTATCAATTTAATTAGTGCACACATGCATGCATGAAATCTGCGAATATTTATATCAAGAAGGTCATTGATGACATAAGCAACCTTGGAAGTTGTAGGACATGACCTTAGTTGCGAGGCCGGCCGTGTGCGAGGTCTTGATCAAGGTTATAAGAAGGCTAACAGTGTGGCAGTGTCCCATCTATTGACTAATTTTATGAAAATTAAAAAAAAATTGCTTTATTTCGATATGACAACACTAACGCAAAAACATTATGGGCAGGAATTCCTAGTAGTTTTTTTTTTTCGCACTAGCAACTCTTATACTTACAATTACTTTGATTGAAATCAACTCGCTTATCTTATCAAAGCATTAAGCACGCCTGTTAAATTAGCACAATATTTAAAAACTATTACACGATAGGTGCTGTCGTTAATTATCCCGAAAGAAACTAGTTAATTAGTATTAAAAACGCGTAATTCTTTTGTTTCAGTGCCGTCAAGGAGTTGATAACTGCAGAAGACGAGCGCGCTGAATTCATCGGCGACGATGATTCTGAATCAGATAATTCCGAATTTGAATCACGTAGACCTTGGCGACGCTAAATATATTTTATTGTCGCTATATTTATTTTGCCTTTTTATTTTTACCTTGTATCTTTACTTTTTTTTTTTCTGGTAACCTTATAATTGACAGCTCGATTTATCAAATTAAAATACAATCATTTTGTATTAGGTAACATTTTTTTTTGGGAACCTAATTATTTAGAAGTTAAGTTGTTAGTTTAAGAAAGAATCAAAGTAAAATAAAATCTGACAAAGAATACTTTGTCAGATTTTATTTTACTTTGATTCTTTTACTTTTTTTCTCTGTTAACCCTATAATGACAGCTCAACATGATAACAACTTGTTCTGATAAAAAGTTTAACATTTTATTTGGTTATAAACCTAATTGTTTTGTAGTTTATTACTAGATTGTACTAAAAAGAGATTTAGTCTTCTATTTAATCAAAACAATCTAGTAAAGAAAAATGTTAGTTCCCCGTCAGGTGGGTTGAAATTGAGACTAAAAGTTTACATTAAGGTATATTTCACTAATATTTTGGACTGATTATATTATTATCTAAAATCATCTTGAGTATTTTACTTACTTGTGTGTCTATTTAATGGACAACAATTTTATTATTTTATAGCGATTAGAACACAGACTGTGTTTAGATAATAATTATAAAAGTACGATTTTTTAAATGTGAACAGGGTTTTAAACGTTATATTACTCTGATATATAGGTCTACTAAGTACGATATTATTTATGTCACTTGGCTTATATTATTGTATGTATATGAATCACTTAGCTTATGTATGATAGGTTAAATTTCGGTTTTATGTCATTTATTAAGCTTTGGCTTGCCTTAGTCGGCTGGTTGAAGTAAAATCGTAAAAGTTTTTTTGTCTTCTTGTGTTTTTTTTTTTAAACAGTCAAAACCGTTTATATCGACTTCGCTTAAAACGACATACCGGTTATAACGACGAAATTTTGAGGTCCCAGTATTTCTGTTTATTTAACATACCTAGTGTTTGGTTATAACGTCTATCGGCTATAACAACCGTAGTCCAACGGTCCTTTCGAAGTCGTTATAAACTGTTTTTACTGTACTTATGCTTAGCGATGCACTCCTTTTGGAGTCCAAATAGAAATATGAACATATTTCAGTTTTTTTTGTAAAATATCGCGGGTGTGACAGGCAGCGCGACCCTTATCGCGCCAGTTTGTGGGAGCCTTGATAATTAAAGTTAATATCAGTAAAAGTGACTATGTACGGGCCGTGGCAACTATATCGCCACCAAAATGTCCTTTTTTATTTTCGAAAAACTTCATTCTGGTCATCTAAATTGATATATCTACCTTTATCATATATTATTGTAAAAATTGCTATCTTCTTAAGTTTCCTCTGCGTTATAAAAAGTTGAGACCCGATTGAACAGTAGCAGCCGAGTCTGGATTTGTGCCCGGTTGATGGCAATAGACTCGCCCCCTATTACATGAGACCTAAAGATAACTGGCGAAATGTGGGTGTACCCTCTATAGGTGCACCTATGGCCAACCCTTTGAGGAAACACGGCGTGATATTAAGAAAACCTTCGGCTTGCCTTTGTTGACTGGTCGAAGCGAAACTATAAAAGTTGCCCGTGTGGTTTTTTATTACTTTGCCTGGATTTCAAAATTCAAGTGCTAACTGCCAGCACTGCTTTCCGATAATCAATCGTAGCTGTTGTTGGGTGAAGTATTTTCACCCAACAACAGCTTTAACGCACAGATCAGCATTTCACTCTTAGCCTGGAGTGTGTTCTGGGCGTATCGCTTATACCTGGTTAAGTTCCTTGATTCTTATGAAATAATATGTGACGAAAAATCTTTTTTTAATAATTTTATTTCAATTTATGTATTAAACTATATAATAACTAAAACTCATTCGAAAAAGCAGTCCATCGATTAATAAACATTCGATTAATCGTTCAGTCGAAGTAGCGTTTGGCGATAAAAGGTAGTTTCGCAATAAATTCCATTCGAACAATCGTGCAGTCGACTTTCTATAAATCGAACATATATGACTCTCGAATTTAAGTTACGGACCCCTAATAACTAGCCTTATATTATGGCGGCCTATCTAAAAACCATTCTATGAAACATGTAGGGGTTTGTAAAACTATGTAGTTATCGTTGGAATAATCTCGATACCTAGCTAAAGCAACCAATCCTCTTTTTACATTTTTCTCTTGATTTTTGGGTGTAACTGAATGTATTGTATTTTTTTTTTTTTTTTTTTCAGAATAAGTGTTTAAGACCATTGTCTGTGTATTGCCGGGCTTTACATAGCCAATACCTAATTACAAATGAAAGTAATGGGACACGTGAAATTACTCTCAATCATGAGAAAACCAAGTTTGTATTAAAGATTTAAAAAAATATTGTTAGTTCAATAAGATTATTAATTAAGTATATATTGCTATTATTTGTGCCATTTTTGTGTAGAAACTCACTGTCATTGGAAATGATGAAATACCTTATAGAAGCGATAAATTCGAACAAGGATGACAAATCTTTGAGGGCTATAGTTTTGAGTGCCAAAGGAAATGTATTTTCAGCTGGTCATAATTTGAAGGAATTGGTAAGTTCATAAAACGAAGCCTCCCAGTCCGGGGTCCCCCATTTCTGGAAGGCTAATCAAGTATCAACTCAATAAAGCTGCCAAATTAAAAATATCCTGTGACCATAATTTTAAGTATAATATATATGAAAAAAAAAAAAAACAACGGAATACTATGTCAACTGAATAGTAAATAGGCTCACCCCTAAATAAGCCGCCTGATCGTAAACATACCTAACTAAAGAAATGTAGGTGTATTAGGTATTCACCTCACCTCTGTCTAGACCATCACGGCTTGGCGTAATGTTATGGTTGAATAGTCTTTCTGGAGATGGGGGCTACTATAAGATCATAAGATGTGCAAATAACTGCAAAATTAACGGATGATTCTAATTTATAGCAGTCGAATACTGGCGTAGATCAGCACAAACTGATATTTAGTAGAGCAAGCGAATTAATGAAGTCCATAATTCAAAGTCCCGTGCCCGTTATCGCTAAGGTATATGTTTGTAGAATTAATTTAAGTACTCTCAATACTAATAAATACATGTAACACAAGTCCTGTATCTATATCTATTACCCCCCCCCCCCCCATTTATCATTACTAACAGCTCAATATTCATGATGTCCTATTTAAAAAAATATTCACTACTCTCTAAGGGCCGGCATTGATCTGGCGAAGCGCGATTTTCACTTGCAAATAAATATCGACCTTGCACTGTTCCTGTTGAAATAAACTACGATTAGTTCGAGAGCGCATGAAAGCGGGCCAGAGGCGCCCCTTTTATTTCAGACTTTATTCGAAGACGTGCAAAGTTGCTATTTGCTTGGAAGTGAAACCCACGCAGTGCTTCACTTCGCCAAGTCTGCGCCGACCATATAGAAATATAATAATTTAAAGCAGGGATGAGCAAACTACGACCCGCGAGCCACCTCCGGCCCGCGAATGGTTGCAATTCGGCTCGCAACCATCATCCCAAAAGTAGATAACCAAAATTCATCAAGATAGAAGTGCAGTGTCGCAATGATCAACGCGTACAGTGCAATGACGCGTACTTCCTTATGTTAGTAAATCTTTGTTCCTATTTTGTAGATTACCTGCAATAAATATCATGTTCCTATTTCATAGTGAAATTGAATATCTATAGTTCATATCACTTAATTTTGTATAAACGTGTCAATAAATAATTTTATTTCGGAAAATACAAATACATTTTGTATTTCAATAAAGAAATATAGCCAAAAAGTCTAAAATATTGGCCCCCCATAGATTGTTTTTTTTTTTTTATATTGGCCATAGGAAAAAGTTTGGCCATTCCTGGTTTAAAGGGTAATTAGGCCGAGATTTTTTAAATTGTTTTCTCAATTATTATTTTTTAACTGCCCCTCACTAAGAATTTCTTCTGTATTGTGGGTGCGTTTGCAAACATTTGATCTCACATACACTAACAGCCAATTTGCCAGCTTATCTAATCCACCTGAGTGCCATTCCTTAGTTAGTATAATCCTAAAAGTCATGATTTCAGTCATTCAATCAGATAATACCAAATAAGGAGTTTCTATTACTGATTCTAATGATTATAAATTCTGTAAATACATATTTTGTTGCGGTCGTGTATCATATATTTAGATCAACATAAAACCTGATACTAACCTGCACATTGCAAAAAACGTGAAAATTTGAATTTCGCTTGCTACCCTGACGCTTCCCCCTTAATAATATACCACCCGTACATTGTGTATCCCCCCTCCCCGGTTTTGTACCCCACCTGTTTATTCGTATTGCTTTGTTTTAACACTAATTCCAGTTCTGCTAATCATCATAACTTGCTAGTTTCAAATTAACAGTCTTGTCTGCCTTATTAAACGGTATCTTATGGTAACCATCTTCCATTTATCTCAAATCTTACAACGACTGGATGTAGGTAGGTGTACCTATCTACAGCTATAGTGTGAGTATTGGTATTTTATATATATTCACATCTTTATTTGGAACCAGCATGGGTAATTGGTGCATTTTCCTCAATTGGCAAGTTGGCTTGTCTAATCAGTTGTCTTAAATTATGTGCTGTACAATTATTTATTACTTCTATATATTTTGTAGGTAAATGGCTTCGCTATGGCAGCGGGATGCCAGTTGGTCGCAACTTGCGATATGTTATTATGCACAGACACCAGTAAATTTTCAACACCTGGGTAAATAACGTTACGAAGAAGACTTACGACGATAACCTTTATGTATTAAAAAAATAATGAATGTTTTATTTTCTAAACAATTTTCAAAATAACTGAACCTTTTCAGAGCTAACTTTGGCATATTTTGTTCAACTCCTGGAATAGCTGTTGGAAGATGTGTTCCGAAATCGAGAGCTACGTATATGCTGTTTACAGGTTTGTTATTGATCCACTATTTACTGCAATAGTGATTGAAGTGGCAAGCCATTATCGCGTTATCAGTTTAATTTCACGCCATTATTGACCAATGTGTGCATAATAACAACGACAAACTAAAAACCGCCACGTCATGGCTTTATGAAAATAAAATTCTGTAGGCATATTTATGATTCACACAATTCAACTACTATTTAATCAAGGATAGTCATGAAACACATGACCAGGTAGGTTCAGAAGAGCATAGATGCAGTAACTGGATTGAATACCGGGACGAAAGGTACACACTGCTACATATCAAGCTGTACATTTCTAATACAAGCTGACCTCTCATTGTATGGAAATCCTATACAATGCAAGATCATCTTATACTGGAAATGTATCCGTGTGTACATCTACACTAATATTATAAAGAGAAAAGATTCGTATTTTTGTATGTTATGAATAAACTCGAAAACTACTGGACCGATTTTAAAAATTCTTTCACCAGTAGAATGCTATATTATCACTGACTATAATTTATAAAGATATCACGCGGGCGAAGCCGCTGGCAGCATTTTTTACGGGACAATCATTTGTTTCAGGTGAACCTATAACTGCTCAAGAGGCTTACGAAAGCGGGCTCGTGACAAAAGTAGTTCCAGCGAGTGAACTAGACAATGAAGTTAATAAAATCTTAGAGAAAATCAAGCACAAGAGTCGAAGCGTTACCGCGCTAGGTAAAGAATTCTACTACAAACAAATTGATCTCAGCTTGATGGAAGCTTACAAGTTAGGAGAAGATGTCATGGTTAAAAATAGCAACTCAAATGATGGAAAAGAAGGCATCAAGAGTTTTGTTGAAAAAAGAAAACCAGTTTGGAGTCATGAGTAGGTGTTATCGCGAATGTTCGAGAACATTAATTACTTATAATGTGTATTTTTATCTATAACAACGTTACCTACTGATAAAGACTAAGTTTCATACCAAATGAAATATTTTTAAAGTCATTTACAAGTTTCTGACAAGGTTAATGTTTAAGTACTACACTCATGAAAGTTATTACTAGGTGTGGCAAATTTTTATGTAAAAATAAAAACAATTTTTATTTACACCTAACCTTTATTTGCCATTATCGTAATATACTTTAACAAAACCGCAAAGCATAAATTATAACATTAAAGCATACAACATGACATGGCCCAGGACATTAAAATATTTTTGGCCGATTCATCTTACATTATTTACATATTATAGTAGTATTTTACCTATATAAATCAAGATGGATCACATAAAAATGTTGTTAGTTGTTATTATTCAGTGCACACATATTTCACAAATACAAAACTTGTAAATAATAAACCTATTCACTAAATGAAATTTTTAAAAGTTAATGATAAAATACATCTAAAGTTAATATAAAGTATAATAATTTACGTTACATGCTCTGCTGGATCCTCCAAAGTAAAATGTTCTATTATTGTCAGCAACACTGCATACTTGTTGTGCAAGTTATATTAATACTTCTTATTGGAATTAGTGATTTGATTTCAGATATCTATTTAAACAGAACGAAATGGTTTTAAAATTACTCTTTTAAATTGTAAGTTTAAGACACAAGGAAGTAGGATTATTACAAACATTACAAATACTACAATTATTGCATCATACATTTACAATCCAAAATTATGAGAATATGATCAACATGTTCTAAGGGCGGGTTGTTTCACGTCCACTTGACGCACGCGTGTAAGTCATAAATGGCGCTAACTATCGTCAAACCAAAAAAAGCGTTGTTCCACAAAATTATGCCCTTAACGTTCGTTAAAAAGTAACTATTACAGTAACCCACTGGTTAAAGTCATGTTATTATTGTACATTTGAAGTTTGATGATCGGTTTTTATGCAGTGAAACAACTCTTTGTTTTTAACGAACATTAAACACCATATGTAATCATTATTATTTAACCAACCATTTGAAACAACCGGCCCTAATACTTTCATATTACCAAACAAAAGAATGATGTGAAATCTACTCTACAGATGATAATTATTGGAAACTGATCAAACTATACTTTGCATGATTATATATAGACCATTATATAACTATATGGGGCTATTTTCACAATATTCTATGGCTAGCTAATTATAAATAACTACTTCAGCAAAACATTGTGAAAAGAGCATTCAGCCTAGTAGTATTAAAAAGACATTACTTGTATAATTACATAGAAATTTTCATAGTCTTTTAGGTTTTTGTAGATTGAACAACAATCACAAGCTGAAAGTTGTCAGTCATTACGGGAATGTTTGTAGTCTGTTCCCAGTGACCGTTAGCCAAATTGATTCTCACTTCTTCGCTAGTTCATTGGAGAGCCAGTCTAGACCCTCATACAGTCCCTGGCCTTGCGTTGCACATGTTGCCTGGATGTACCACTGCCAAAGAAACATTATTGTTAATTGCGAACATCAGGTAACCAATTTCACTGCAGCTCTGATATTGTAAAGAAGAATATTCTATACTATTTTGTAGCCATGACACCCACAGCCAGATGGACTGACTTCTTCAGGATGGAGCCGACTAGATAAAATGGTATGCTACAGTGGTTTGACTTTGGAACTTTATCTGGTACAGGTTGTTGCTGAGGCTGATGTAGGTCAAGTTTATAAATACAAATAAACACTTCTACTTACACGGCGATTCCTCAAGTTATTTAGGTTGAGGGCATTTGTAAGTTCAGCTGCAGTCATAGCATTGGGCATATCTTGTTTGTTGGCAAACACAAGGATCACAGCATCCCTCAATTCATCTTCTTTTAGCTGAAATCAATAGGTAAGTTGTAATGCAAGAAGTAATGACAATCAGAAGTATTTTAGTTGGACAATAATTATCAAGACTTCTGGTAATTATTATACAAAAAATCCAGTCTAAAATGTATGTTATATGAGTGTGAAGGAATAGTACCTACTAAATAAACTGGCAATTTTTAACACTGGCCTATGCTTACCATATTAGCCAGCTCATTTTCGGCTTCTGCTATTCTCTTTGTGTCGCTCGAGTCCACGACGAAGATTAACCCCTGCGTGTTCTGGTAGTAGTGGCGCCACAGTGGTCGGATCTTGTCCTGGCCGCCGACGTCCCATACAGTAAAACTGATGTTTTTGTACTCTACGGTTTCCACGTTAAAACCGATCGTCGGTATTGTGGTCACAATCTCACCCAACTTAAGCTTATAAAGTATAGTAGTTTTTCCAGCGGCGTCCAGCCCAACTGCAACAATGAGGTTTATATTAATGCATCACGAAACCATCATCACGCGAAAACTCTATCGATGGTGTAAAAATGTAGAAATTCTACGCAATCTTCGACCGATGAGCTGTCATGTCACTTACCCATAAGGATACGCATTTGTTTTTTGCCGAAAAGCTTGGTAAAAACACTTGAAATTGTTAAACCCATCTTGGCTGATGGTGTAAGATAACAAGATTAATTGAATATAAAACTAAATTCCTAAATTTGAAATGAAAAACACAAATTCTAGGGAATTAAAAACTGATGACCATACGCACGTCAACGTTTCCAGTTTTTTTTTTCTTCCGAATAGTGACGTTACCGCTTCTTATTTTATGCGTTTAGTTTCACCTAAAATGCTGCTCAAATTGAAAATTTTACTTCAACATCAAGTGAATATAAAAAAATAAAAGACTAGATATATAATATATTTCTGATATATTTTGTGTTGATTGATAAGATTACATTTTAATTTCGTTTCATGAATATTTTTAACTTGCAATGCGTCAGCACGTGTTACGGTGTGGCCATTTTTCTGTAAAGGCACCTTAGAATAATATTATTATTCTAAGAAAGGGACAGCCGCGACCGACCAAGTCTATCCGAGCATGCGTTGAAAATCTCTGATTACTCTGTCAGATCAGACACGCTGTACTGTAGTAGTCCAATACAATGCAATGGGTCCAAGGCACTGGCCAAGTAGCATAGCATATTCCTAGTGAGCGTAGACAGAGAAGAATAGTATATTTGTGAATCTGTTATTTATAATTCTATGATTTGAATAGTAGTGTTATGGTCAGTGGTTAGGACTTTGACCGGACGCAAGCGTCCGGAATGCTCAGCAGGTAAATGATGCAGAAATTTGGAAACAGAAACCATTTCGTTAAAAATTGCATAATATTTCATGTCACACACCTTGCCTGTTTTTTTGAGCATTCCGGACGTTTACGCCCGGCCTTAGAACAGAACTTTAGCCATAGGGCAAAGAAACTCTATGGTATATTCTGACGTGCTTGAATTTGACAATCAGTCAGTGCGTTGACATTGACATGTGTTCTCTATATAGTCTGTGGTTGACATTGAAATTTTGACATCCAATAGGAACCCAAATAGAGTTTTGCTGTCATGCGTCGTCATAGAAACGATTTATTTTAGAAACTTTTCATTTTTTTTGGTCGGTGTCGACATGGAGATTTACGAAGGTGAGTTTTTTTAAAATATTATTTCATTTAAACCCTATAGAGCAATAAACCTGAGAGTATAATATTAGCGCCGTAATTTAAATTATGTAAAAACCTGAACAGGTTCTCAGCGAAGGACCTTTTTGTGAAGCCTGTTAATATGATCACCTGACGCTGCCTACATTCCAAAACGAAGTCCTTTTCTGTGTTAAATTCATGAAACTATCAATTCTCTTTTTATATTAGCTTACGGTTTAAATCTAAATAAAAAGGCAACAAAGATTTAAATCGGTAAGGTGCATCTTAAAGTTTTACACACCACCCATCGTTTTAGCGGAATAAATAATTATTCATGAATGTTTGGCCATAAAAGGTACCCTTGGCTCCTGGTTAAATTAGGTGCGGTTAATTAGTATACCTTGCTATATTAAGACTTCGAATTGTGGCGACAGTTTTAAAACTGAGTTCTTAAGTAGCTGGTGGTGGCTTCGTGTTTGCACGCTCTATCCGGTCTCTTGATTCTGAACTTTAATGTAAATAGTTTTCATTATTTTCATCGTTTCCGATGATAGGCTAACATCAATTCAACGAAGAGACTTTGATAAATAAATCGAGGAAAATAAACTGTGATAAATAAAGCCAAGTCAAGAGCGTAAACCTCGGGTGGCATGTTTTTGTAGTACTCAGTCAGCAAATCAAGTTAACCTTGTAATTACGAGAAGTTCACAGTGTAAATACAATTTGCGGCGTTCACGTATTTCGAATTTCCACTCAAATAAGGCAATTAGACGAGATAACCAGTAAAAGTAATAGAGACTGAAGAATATCACATGTTCTTCATGCCGGGGTAGACTGCTAAAACTAGCTTGCGTGTTATTTAAGCTTTCGTTTCAAAGTAGGTATGTAGATAGGTAGAGTCAGAAAACAGGACTCGCGGAATGCGGCGAAAGTGTAGAGAATTTACTTCAGCCTGACTGAAAGCGGCAATAGGCACTCACTAAGCACAGAGTAATCTGGCGTCAAAGAACTCTGCTACCACTTCTTTGTGGAAGTTTCCACTTTCTTGATTCACCATCTTTGTTTTAGATCTTCGATCTTAACCCAGTTCCACCGACATGTATTCAATCAACGCAATAGTAATTTGTTCAGCAATCAACAAGAATCCCTCGTTTCAATTGTATCCAATTGCGTAAACTTTTAGCATAGGTAACACCTAACATGATGCCAAATCGTGTAGATATAACACTTGTTCTAAACACCGTGGAATAAACCTACATTCTTGCAGCACCTATAAGGTGAACAACACAAATATGGCTAGTCAGTGTTATATCGCTCTTGGTTTCTATGGACAGTAAATACCTATGCAATGGCGCGCAATAGGCCACATTACGTCATTGTGTACAATACCGATCGAGCTTAGACATCTTTAATTAAAACTTTACAACCACTTGTTTTGCAGTTTGTTCGCAAGGTTTTTAACGTCTCGTAATTAATTTATTGTCAAGATATTATGAACCTGTTAAAATCGAAGGCTCTAGTTTCCTATTGTCATTACGAACCGCCTTGCGGTCTACCTACTTCGAAAAGTGTAAGATTTCAGTCTCACATTAATTTTACCTAAGACTTCGGAGAGAGACAATCTTTACATCTTTATTACATACAAATTCATATATACAACATTTAAATAAAATTGAAGTGTCTGTTTGTAATGTCAAAGTAACAGTTTTTTTACTACTTTGCTTAGGAAAGTATATAACAGTGGCGAAAGCATCATATAACACGATTCCTACCGGCTTCCCTTCGGCGGCGGCGGTTCGCAACACAGCAACTCTATCGCTATTGTAAAATGGCACAGATAATAGTGTCTAATATCGCCAAAAACTATAATTACACTACGGGTATTTAATGCACTACAAAAACGGGTTATTTTTAGCTATGAATTACAAAAACAAAAAATATACCTATCTAAAATGATCCGGCGCCAAAACATAATTATTATTTACTAGCTTCTGCCCGCGATTTCGTCCGCGTGAAATTTCTTGCACCCCCGACCCACCGCGTCGCATCGCATTGTTATAAATAGCCTATAACCTTCCTCGATAAATGGACTATCCAACACAAAAAGAATTTTTCAATTCCAACCAGCAGTTCCTGAGATTAGCGCGTTCAAACAAACAACCAAACAAACAAACTCTTCCGATTTATAATACTATATATAATAATATAGAATATAAAACTGAAAATTCATTCATTAGCGATCCCGTCATGACGTCACTTTGAGTTTATTTCTGTAAAACATTGAAAGTTTTGTTTGTGTAGTGATAGCGTCTTTTTGGTTCTGCAATTTGACGATAGATGTTGTTAAATTCAGCGGAATGACTTTTATTTTTTTTGTAAAAAAATTGATTTTTACTTTATTGCTAAGAAGGTTAGTAAGTTAAAACCAGCTTCGCCTCAGCTTCTCTGTTACAAAAATTTACACCACGCCGCTGGTATATACGGTACTTACTCGTATAGTCGTATAACAAAAAAAATTGGATTGGCTGATTTTATAAGGAGTAACTTAGGCTACTTTTATTTTAGACTAGCTTCCGCCAGCCGCTTCGCCCGCGTGATATCTTTATAAATTATAGCCTCTGTTACTCAGTGATCATATAGCATTCTACTGGTAAAAGAATTTTCTAAATCGGTCTAAGTAGTAGTTTTTGTGTTTATCCATAACATACAAAAATACAAATCTTTACTGTTTATAATATTAGTGTAGAAAAAGCCGCGCGGGTGAAGCCGCGGGCAACAGTTAGCCGTTAATATATTTTTTTCATCTCAAATGTCAAGCGGAATAGGTTCCAATTTCCGATATATTAAATTACATGACTGTGCAACTAAAGTTTCAAGTCTGTTGTTGTAATGGCTACCTTCTTATCTTTTTTGATACCTAATCATCAATTTAACCAATCATGGTTCTATGCTGGACATGGGTTTCTCCCAAATTAAGTCAACTTCGACAGTTGTACAGTTGTGCTCACTTAATTTGGTCTTCAGTTTCCACGTCAAATGCGTGTCCAATTGGTAACTATTATCTTGTCTACAAAGCGCAACCGTTTTGGCCTTCGAGTAACTAGTGTCACAGCAAATTAATAATTCCTCTTAGAACATTATTTATTATACAACAAAGGATTTAAGGTTGAATAAGGTAGATATTAAGTCAACAAAGTAATATTATGTACATAGAGGTCTTAATGGTGGTCGGCCGTAATTGCAAACTACGGCGCTGTTGATCGCGTGTGCGATTTGTATAAGAATAATGTTTAATAATAGAACATGGTTACGTTCTTTTACATAAGCAACGAATATTGAAAGTCCTCCATTTCAACAAAAATGAAATCTGAAATTATTTTGAGGAAGACCCAAACTCCTGATGAACTAGAACACTGAAATATCGATGGCCCCACCAAATAAACGTATAAGAGAAAAATGACAACTTTTCAGCAAAAAATAAAAATGTTTAAACTTCAATAACGCTCATTTCATTGTAAATAGGTATAAATAATGTATAATCGAATTATTGGTAAAAAAATAAGCTATAGACTTGTATATTTACTTTCTTGGCGATTAAAAAAGCATGTAATTATAACATAAACTATTATTCCTATAATTTTTAAATTAATTATTTCCCTAGAATAAAGAAATTCACTATTATAATAGGCGTGTTTTGAGTCTAAAATTCATAAAAAAAATAAGTGGGTGCAGGATAGGCAAAAGAAACGAAAAATGTACAAAAAAAAATCGTGTAAGAAGCATTGCACGTTTATTCGGTGGGGCCATCGATATGTTAAAGTTTGGTAGGCAATAGATGGACATGATATTTAGAATCACAGAGAATCATTTGATTCAGTGCCGGAAAATTCCACGAGGATTAATTGAGACAAGGTGCATTTTCCAGATACAACTTGAGAATATCTTAAGCAGATATCCCATATCCTCATCATATCGTCAAAATATTTGATTACATATACTTACTTATTTGCTTTTTTGCTGTGAATCAATTATTGAATCACTCCAAAAGTTGTATTTCGCATCGAATTCATTCGCGTTTAAATATTAAAATTACACCTCCCATTACCATTGGAATTCCTATATTATTATTGCCAGAACTTTGCACCTTTCAGAGGCATCGTCCTTTTGCAAAACCAGTATTTTAGTAGATAGCTACCTATTCTTTACCATTCCATAAAGCATGAAATTCTTATGAGAAATAAATTCTGTTTTATAATGGTTCGAAACCATTTCAATTCCTAATAATTTCACGGATTATCTGACGTACTGATAGACACTTATTCTTTTTATTAATCTTACAATTTTGAATATTATTTTTATGAAATGAAAGTTCTTTAATTTCAACATCGCCGTGCAAAATTGTCAAAGTTGCCGAAATAATGACACACAGACTCTATTATTCATTTGAGGTACCAGCTGTAATGGGCATAATTTGTGTTAAATGGTGCATCAGCCTGGTTTGTCTTCCATTTATCACAATTAACGAGGTTTGTCTTCTCTCGTTTTCTTTTTTAAACAATAAGTGTAAATACGTAGGTAACAGTTTTTTGGCTCGGTGATTGCACTTTTACACAATATCTACTTTACTAAAAGTTTGCAAGCTATCCAAATTCGCTTCGATATTGAATTTTAAAAGGTCATTTAAATATTGATTATTATTTCAATTTATCTATTTCATTTGCTTTACTAGTTTTAAACCATGAAAACTTTAAATCTATTTCTGAGTAGTTTATAAAAAACAATCCAAAGAGTAAAATTATATCATTTTGATCTATTGAATCTTCATCATGCTGGCAAACGGTGGTACAAATTACATTAATTTTTCGATCAATACATTTTATCGCCGATATTAATCGGTAATAAAAACATTTGCTGCGTTTATTTTTCATAATCTCACAAATATCATCTTGTTTTGTCTTTGTTACAGTCGAAGCAACTTTCAATTTACTTTCTTATTTCAAGCTTTACACTGCTACATCCAACAACGATTTCCTACTTCTGTCAAATTAAAGACTATGTAGATCTCTATCAAAGTGTTTAGTTAACTAGCAAGGCATGGTTGTAAGGTTGCGAAATTATTAAATGCGTATACAAGTCAAATTTAAGCAAGTCATGTTTTTGTTCAAATGTGAAAGTGTTACAATCAGGTTAATCTGTGAATACACACTGTCTGGTTCTTTGTGAATGAGATCATATTGTCACTATTAGCCTAATCGGATGTAAAGCCAAAGTTGCAAGACACGCGCGAACAACAAATATTTTTGTACGTAGGCTCCATGGAGCTCGCCCACTCAGAGGCGGAGTCAATCCGGCTTTTTGTATTGTGGTCATCGTTCTTTAATATATCGAAGCCATCGAAGGTCGTGATACTCGTTTTTAGTGGCCATAAAAATACTTCATTCATATCATTATCAAAAGAAAAGGCGTTTATAAAGACGATTCATTTATGATGTCTGTTGACATCAAACACGTGTGTTTCACATGTGTGTTTGCTGAAGATTAACTCTCCGCTATTGTTATTTATTGTTATGATTCGTGAGCTAATTTCGCCATCTGTGTGCAGATGAGAATCAATCATTTGTATTTAAACTACAGCCATCGAGTCCATACTCCGATGCGAGTGCTGGTAATTGAAAAAGTCTCACATCACTCCGCTAATAAACAGTACAATGACATCGCAATAGCTCTTATCAAGTATTGTTTAATTATACTGTTTCCTTTCTCAGTATTAGCACAATAAATAAAACGTTTTGCTACAGTGTTATTCTCCCCCATGTTTTTAAATAACTTAAAATCTCTTCGTCTGTTGAAGCCCAAAAGTGAAAAGCTTGAGACTATCTGAAAGAGTTCTAATGAATAGTCCAGCTTTTAGTCCCTATTAATATATTTAATGAAGTTCTGCGCTGCTCTACCCTCTATAATTCTATATGAACAGGCAGGTAGGTACATTTTCCTTATGTAAGTTTTCTAAAATAAGATTGAGCTAAGTGCTTGCGGTCTACTTACGCAAATAAAAGCATGCCGATGCCGATCAATAGGAAATTAGCATCATCAATCATGCATTCCCTTCTTTTGACCGACATTCCCTTCCGTGAGCCGTCCCTATTCTCATTCTTTATTATGAGTTATTTTTATAAGTACTTCATGGAATCAAGGTTGCACCATTTTCCAAAAGTTACAGAAAAAATTTACTAGGTAGAATCTTCATATTCTACATGATGAATATGAATAATTTCACGACGAAAGTTCGTTTTTTGCAATCCAGGCAGGTGGACAATTTAGGAATTCGTATTTGATACTCGTTCGGTAATCATTATCATATCAGATTTAATTATTGGATATGGAATATTGGCCCCAATATGAAAGTATTATTGCCATGCTCCTGCATAATGCTGAACAAGATTTTGGTGACATATACGTAGCCATGGGAATCAATTATGACAGACCCAGATTGAGTCTGTCTGGCACATGCTGGCATTACTTTGGAGTTAGGAGCCGTAGGAGCTGTAGTGCAGAAATTTGTGTTTCGTCGTCATCATTCAGCCGAATGTTGTTCTCTGCTAGATCTCCCCCAAGCCACATCGTCTGGTGATGTGCTGATCCTGTCCATATTATGTTAAAAAATTGTCAATGCAAAAAATATGCTATTATTTCAGATATTTGGCTCCGTTTTCCCATATTGACTCGCACGTATTCATACACATACTATCATCGTATATTATTCCCTAAAGAAACGCATTAATGACTCCAAATTCCATAAAAATGTGTGTGGGATTACGATTGCAGACGTCAGAGTCAACACTTTGTATGTATTTGCCAACATTATCCGTAGACTGGCAGTCACCTACAGTTGATATCTTCATTCATGTAACATTTCGAAGTTAAAATGCATTCGACGCTTACTCGCTGCCATGTTTCGATCTCTAATCGAAAATTTATTGCAATGGATACAATGCAGGTTGTCACTTCGCAAATAGAAGTCACGTCGAAGCCATTATCGGCATGGTTGCGACTACTGCGAGTCATCTGTACACGAAAGCATGATAAACTTGACTTTTTCTGTCTTTGTCAGTCAATTTGTCCATTTGAGAAATTTCATAGTTTCTGTAACTCTTCTCTTTAATAAAGTGTTATCTACCAGTACATTGTCGATATTTATGAAATAAATATTCGTCATTTTAAGCAGTGTCGCCCACACACGTTCCACATGGTTTTGGACACCTGTTGCAGTGACTACATTTGAGTAAATTAATTCTGTTACCACATCATTCATACTTACTTTGTCATGCCCTTCAACATAATATGTTCCAAGTGCTTCGTTTTATTGGCTTACACACTTAATTTATTTAATTCTGTCTATATCTAAACCTCTCCGATCCTTCATCGATGTCACGTCATGTCCAGATTGTCCTATACAGTATTAACATATTCGATGCAGCCATCAACCTTGGGATATATAAATTGTTGTGAGTCCTTAGCTTATGTTAGGTGTATATTGTTATACAACATTTACAAATCCTGTACCTTGTATAAACTGGCCTCTCATTCTTAAACACTGCATATCAATAGAGACACATTTTATGCGCATGACAAGTTATACACCTACTTGTAGTTGTAACAAGATGCAAAGATAAAACGTGTCGCCTATTTTCTTTGTCACATGCAGTATTGTAGCTACAGCATTATTAGCATGAATAAACTTAGCGATTTCTAAGAATGGAGTCATCTAAAATAAGGTTGCTATATTTAATCCCGGTGCTACTTTCGCAGTGATCCTTGTCAATCTATTCGTCGTATTTTTAACATCTCTTATATAACCAGTCGATACGAAAGTCGGATCAGCTTCGGGTTCATTGTGAAACGTGTCTATTGTTTTATACTGGACATTAAAGCTGGCTACCATGTTAGTTACGTCAGATCCTTGTTTTGAGTGTCAAATGACAATAATGGGTCATAAACAGGTTTAGTGCGGCCTGCTCGTTTTATGCCGACTTCTCGTTTCGGGCATGTGAATCAACTGAATGGACCGTCGCGTCGTTTAGGCATATGTTCCTCCTAGCCTTTTACACAACAACTAGTAGAAACATGTGCCTAAACGAGTAATTATGAATGATGTCATAATCTCAATCAGAGCCAGAACTAGGACTTTCAAGCCAAATCTTTCTAATACACCTAATTTGTGAATCTTGTCATAAATATTGTTTTCTATTTAAACTTCATTTTCTTTATAATTTTAATTAAATAATTTACTTTTTTTATTGCTTCTATTAACATCATATGTGTTGAAGCATTGCGGTATCGTATTTTGTGTTGGATAAACGATACTTCCTACATATTCTATTTAAATTCAACATGGCATGTTACAGTTATGTCCTCAAACTTGATCTGATCTCGGCTTATGTTACATATATCAAATTCGTTTGTTTCACTTGGTTGCAGACTGCGGTCTTATGTCTATAATCAAATCTGGAAGTGAACTTTTCAATAAGGTTGATTTATACGGGGAAAGGACGGCAATTTATACCTGTAAATCACGCAAACATTTCATGCGCGTTCGGGAGTTACGAGATAAAGAGACTGTTAATTGATGTCTTATGTTAGGAACTTGTATTTTTGTTTCTTGCTTTCTAATCTTTAATGTTTTTGCATGTTTAATTTACCTTTTACTTTCGTCTGATTTGTATGGCCGTCCCATCCGAGGCTTCGAAAAATGTGGATGTGTGTCAGAATTAGTGATGGTAAATTCCCGAGAATATTCTCCTTGCGAGTACTTTGCTGTTAAGTTCTCGAGAATATTCTTTTGGAAGGGAATTTACGAGAATTTAAAAATTGGTAGACTATTGTATCAATCTATTTTTAGAGTAATAGTTTTGAGTGCATTTAAACGTTTTACTAAGTTTACGTCAAAATAATCTACTCTACCACATAAAATCTCAGTAAATTCTCCTGAGCGAGAATATTCCTGAGAATATTTCCGAGAAAATTCTCATAAATTCTCTTAAATTTCGTATAGTATTAATGTTAAATTAGGATTTCTGCATAAAAAAAACTTAATGAGTAATTATGAGTTACAAATAATCAGCTTTAATAAAATATAAACATTATAAGAAAGGTGTATGGCATTAATAATTAACAACAAAATAACAATCATAACAATTCTTGAAATCAAAATAAATTGGAAATGCTATTCGTCCATTGATAACAATTGATCCATGTCATCTACGTTGATGTGGTCTGTCTGTCTGTATGTCTGTCCGTCTTTCCGTCTGTCTATCTGTCTGTCTGTCCGTCCCCGACTTAGCGCACATGCTCTAGTACTAAAAAGCTGTAATTTGATATGAGTACCTATATATGTAAATTAATCACGCACGCCGACGAAGTGGTAAAATAAAATCTCTGATATTGGTGCCGATTCTCTTGTCACAAAAGTCTCTAAACTAGACTAAAAATCACCAAAATTTAGTTTATTCCTGTCAAACGACAATTTCCTATTCTGAAATTGACTTAAGTGACACAACTTAACTATATTTTAGTTTGACAGCACTAAGATTGCACTGAGTTTTTAATTTAGTGGAAATGGCAACTTTTCTATTCTGAATTTGACGACCTAAAATTTAGATTTTCTAACTAAATCTGACTATTTTTAATCGCGATTAAAAAGGTATGGAATAATATTAGTTGTCATGATCTAAAATTCACACTAACATCTCGACTTCAGGTGCAAAAACAGTAGTGTATCTTTTTTTTTTTTTGCTTGTATCTCGAAAATGGTGCGTCCTATCGCAAAAATAATAAAAATTTCGACCCCCTTTATGAAATCATAAACCCCCACAAACTCAATATGTAGGTAATAATTTTTTTTTTCCATACAAAAAGTGAAAGAATTCGATTTAAAACACGTCGAGGCTGCTCCCCAACCCTGCGCGCCTCCGGCTCCAAAAAAATCATGGGGTAGGGCAAACAAGTACACACGGCTACAAATCAAGCTATGCAATACCAGTATAAGCTGATCTTGCATTGTATACGATTTCCGTACAAGGAGAGGGCAGCGTACAAAGTGGCGAAGCCAAAAGAATAAAAAATACCACGTGGAGTCGCTATTATCAAATTCGATTTTAGTTGTGTCAAAGTTATTTTTAAATTTAGAGAATTTTGTTTGCAGAATAGCTTTAAGATTTTCACAGCCATAAGTGAGGAATTTTAGTGATTAGTTTAGTTCGGTGTACAAGAGAATCGGCACCATTACATAACTAAAGAAATATTAGCAATTTCCACTCTGAAACCTCATAGAGTAAAGCTTTTTTCGAGTAAAGAATAAAATAATTAAATAACAACAAAATAAGTTGATTTTAGACCTTGAAATCAAAATATATTAAATTAAAATTAAGCAACTTTACTTCCAATTTTAAATTCTCGTAAATTCTCCGTCGAAAAGAATATTGCAGAATATTCTCGATCGGAGAACATTCTCCGTGAGAGAATATTCTCTCGACCCATCACTAGTCAGGATGCGCAACCAAGTGTGAGACAGCGGTTGGACGCGCACCATTGCGTGTGATTCTTCGAGCATCATGCTCACAGAAATCGGCAATGAATTTATTATACTCTCTCCCTCCTTTTCTCTCGTCAAGCCTAGCGTGGTTGACCTATTCCGTGGTCCACCAAGCATGATAGAATAATAACGTATTATCATTCCTGGAGCTGGCTTGGCTTCGTTCATATTAATTAGAACTATGTACATATTATTTAGAATAGTTACGAGTAGTTTCAAAAATAACTTATTTTCATTACCTAATTACTGACAGACACAGAAGTACTGTGTCTGTCAGTAATTAGGACAGGACAGGACAGGAGACACAGTACACAGAAGTACTGTGTCTGTCGTCAGTAGGTAAGACAGGTTTTTTATTTTTATTTTTTTATAATGGTTTCTCGATGATCAACCTAGAAGGTTGTCGTCTGCTTAACCGGACTTACCTGTGGGTGCCTCAATAAATTAAGGCCTCCAGCCAGAGCATAAAACTTAAAACTAAGCGACTACACGCTAAAGGCACCTCCCTGCGGGGGTACGGACCTCGGCTTAGGGCGTCACTGGGGGAGGACAGCAAGGGACGGGCTGGATCGGATTGTTTTTTTTTTCCATGGTAATTACCCTTTTATAATACTTGGAACTTTCAATCCTTTTACCGCATTTGAAGCTACTTCTACATATATATTACCACATCAAAAGGAAATTCATAAATGCTCGTAACCATGTCTAAATTACGACATTGCTCTTATGTAAAGAAAATATGTAGTAAACTGATTCTTCACGTTCCCTATGCACTATGCAGTAATATAATTTCATTGTTATTGAGTATCATGTCGAATGAGATTTGCAAAGTGTGAACATTTCGTAAGTGGCACTCCTCGTCGGTCGGATGAAGTAAACCTAAACAAACTCTGAAATGCTGTGTCACAACTATGTATGATTCGTTTACGACTTGGCATATTTCACGGCATAAACAACCATGTTTGTTTTGCAAAATGGGAGTCTGGACAAGCAAGGCGTGTTTAGTGAATGTTCTGCGTCAAAGTCGCTAATTGCAAAAGTTTCGACATGTGTTCACGATATTGTGTTCTGTGTAAGGTCAATCCTTCTTAGCTGGTACAAAGGGGGATCTACTTTGCAAGTAAAACTTTCAGCCTAGTTGTGTCTACTGAAATCTCAAGTTCGTTATAATTCTACTAGTTCCACGCCGAAAATAAGGAAGCAATTTTCAACAGGACTAATTTAGTTGGCGGTTCAAAGAGGATGCATTATGTTTCCGTTAACGACGCCGCATCTAAAGTGGTAGTAATTATGGACCGGACTCTTTAGACGAAATGTATCCTTATCCATCCTTAAATCTGTCATTACTCCTCAATGTTTAAAATAGAACTTTCATTTGTATCTTTAGTTAAATTGTTTCCCGTCATATCAAAATTTTCATACTTATTGAAAATGTTAAACAGTATTGCAAAGTTCCCAAATTTTTTATCTTTAGTTAAATTGTTTCCCGTCATATCTAAATATTTATACTTATTGATAATTTTAAACAGTATTGCAAAGTTCCCAAAAATCACACTAGGATATTCATAACATGTGAGCTTTAAATTCCTCAATTTTTTTGTTTCTTTTGTCCCGCTTCCCCTGCGCGATCCTTTCATATGTTTATTTCCTTCGCACCCCTTGGTGATTTATACGTAGTCCGAGCCCATTATCCAGATTTGAATCGTCGCTCTTCCCGAAAGTGCCATTCGTTAAGTTCCATTTTTAAAAAGTAGTCGGCGGATACGTTGCCTCCGATGATGTCACCACTGCGTCGCCGGTATATCCAAATATTGCTAACGAGTTCCATACATTTCTCCGGTTGATTGAATTCCGACGGAAACGGGATTCTGTAAGCGGAAGGGGACTTAAAGTTTGTCAATTTTTGTGTCAGTGTAGCGTATACCGGTCAAGCTCTCTATTATTCTCGTGTGGTGCGCGTGCGCCGCTGCGTGTTTTAGTTGCGTTCGTAGCACGACCAAGAATAGGCGTCACAGTGAAGGTTCCTGCCTGAAAGGTTTATCTAGTTTGGTGTCGGAATAGTTACTACTCGTGAGCGGTCCGCGAGTTGTGCAACACTCTGTTGTGTTTTTCTTTGAATTTGAATACGCCTATCGCTACATATTATCTTGTTCGAGAGGAATCATAATAAAATTCAGTATTTCACTAGAGCCTCAGCAGTAAACTCGTGCGCGTAATTCATATTTAATTCTTATTTCACACGTTATCACCTGACATGGGCCTGTATATTGATAGTAAGTGATAAGCATAGTTACGAGATAACCAAAAACGGCCAATGGATGTGTTTGTTTTGGCAAAAATTTGCCGTCTCACATGAGTTTGTGCTAAATAGTGTAATTTTCTCTGCTGTATGGTTGACTGCAAAGACTTATTAAGTGAAGAGTTTCGTGTTAAAACGTAATATACGTATGAGTGATGCGTCTGCGCGGCAGTGCAAGTGTTGCGTTAGGACTATTTTCGTAGCACGGAAATAAGAGCGGCAAAAGGAGCAAAAAGTCGAGATCGTCTGAAAAACTTTAGGACGTAGTGTCGAATGTATTTCTGTCTGTTGTAAACCGATGTCTACAACACTTGTGGTTGAAATTGATGTAATACTGTAGGAAGTATTCACTCAAAATGAAGAAGAGGACCATATCAAAGCTCAAGTCGATTTTCGGCTCCAAGAAAGGTAATTTTCGATATTTCTTTTACAAAACAAAACCCTTAGCATAATTTGACATAACAAAACTTCATGATGATTATTTGAACTTTTTGTAACAACGGAAAAAGGTATCTCCCGGGTTTCAAGTCCTGTCTAAGGTAAATTTCATTCTTGCATTCATCACTACCTATAATTCGAAAAACATGCAACAACCGTAATTATATCATACATCAATATTCATTCAAATGTACCGATTGTTTTTTTCTAATTCTGCTTTGAAATTCTAATTACGTTCTCTCTAAATCCATAATGATCATTTCGATTCAACTGAATTGAATTTTTTTATTACATTAATTAAAGCTATATTTTCATCATTAATCATAAGTGATCTCCGCATTTTGTTAAATCCTGGCGCTAAGAGTTACTCGGAATAGTGTCAGCCGACATTTTTCTTAACTCAAGTACGCAGCTGGAGCAACTGTCACATTTTTTTATTGCATTCGGTCGGTGTGGCCCTGTTTGCGATGTACAGCTGCTGCTCTTTGATTTTTAACAACAAACGAGCCGGCTTTATTATGAAAAGTCTCGTAATATCTTGCACCGGTAGGGTGAGAGATGGGCGGTGTATTTAATAATTTTGTAACGGTCGCTCTCTGTCTCAACCTCAACTTTGCCCTTTCAAGATGGTTCATTTGGGAAGTTTAAAGCTTTTATTAGATGACACACTTGCTCAAATAGTTTAACTTCAATATCTTTACATATCTGCTATTTTAGTTTGGAATTACCCACAGTTCATCATTAACGTCAGTCTGATCTTTGATCACCAACAAAAACACGCGTCAATAAATTTTGTTCAACCAAATTCTAAAATCATTCTTCTTTAACCACAATATTATACGAAGACGATTAAAACAAGTTAAATGTACTCATCCGTTCAAAATAACATAAAAACCTTGAACACAACCAGTGAGTTAACACTTGTAGGTACTATTGGTCTAGGCACAATACAATACTGATAAGCACGTGGTGCTACCCGTACTGTGAATACTGAAACCTACCTACTGCTTAAGTCTGCTTACTGTGTGTTTTAAGTTCAGTGTTTAAGATAATGTTCTCAGTGTAACTTGTTTGTGTGAATATTATCGCGGTTTAAATTGTATTCATCATGATTTGCGGTTTTAGGATTCGACGCAAAAAAAGTAAGTCTTCCTAAACTATTTGTTACATCTGCAGTCAATTTGGTGTATTTACTTTGTGGTTCAACGGCGGGTTACTACACAATATTGCTTTTAATAGTTCTTCTACGTAATCATAGTAATCAAAGAGCAATTTCGTGCACTGCCTTTTGTTATATTGATTTTCGTCGACACTTCATTAATCACTTTTGACTCTCTGACATCTGCCGTGTTTACAGTAGGATTACTTATTTCGTTAAATGTCCCACCTATCCATTGTTTTAGCTTGGACTATGTTAGCTTCCGTGGGAGTTTCAGTAAGCGCGTTTTCCTCGACAAATTGTTAGATATGATCTAGCTCCCATATCTTTAGGATTGTCTCCATGCATGTTTCACACATGCTAGTGTTCGCAAACGAGATCACTTTCTTGATAATTTTGATAAGTTTTCAATGTACCTAATAAGATGAAATCCGTTGATTGTATTTTTTTTTTATAAAGACTACTGTTTAACAATGACATTGCGGTGACTTTGTCTTGTGGGTAATAAAATAACTGGTATCTGTCCTAATGATCATTGTTTTTAACATCTACAGGCATGCGGGTCAAATGTCAGTTGTCGCCACGTCATCCTATTGTTGTTAAACTCTTGAAATGTTTATTTTTTTATTTCCTTGAGAAGGAAGAACACATTAAAATATATAACAGCATACCTACTTCAGTTGAATGTGTCCTAAACGCCCGACGCTTAAAATATACATACCTTACGAATTTACAATCAATAAAATTCAATTGCTTCAAATATTATGCATTCATTAGACTCCACGGTACGATGATCAAATGAGCCGGCTCCGAGAATCCATGCACATAGTTCAATAAAATGTGATTGTGAAATCTCAATTCGGGACATAATATTTGCGCTTAGACTCGACGATATCACTGGCCACCGCATTGGAACAATTCCGACAAGTTATTTGAGATCACGATATTAGTTTACATCAGCGTCTATGATACGGAATCGGAGCAACGCAACGGCGCCACTCAGCGTGAAGATAGACCAGATTTCTATTTGTTTATTGATGCAATATCTTTAGAAATATCATTCATTATAATTATACTTTCACTGATTGCTCTTAATTTGTAATTTTTCATCTTGACCAAACGGCCAAATAGGCATTCTTTATAATTTTTTTGGTGATGATTCTTACCCTGATTTCTGGTGATCTCTCTCATAAAAAGTACAGCATTTAAATGTCATCTCATGGTATGCGCTGAAAATAAGAATCATATCGAGCTATCTATACAATTCTACATATATTTTAATCATTAAATAAAAGTACCTACTCATTCCATTTTGGGAATTTGACCACCACTTTGATATCAGTAAAAAATGTAGATAACTTTAAGAACTCAATGTTCTACTTTTGGAGATCGCCGTCAAAACGTCATGTGCCGAACTTGCTTGACCTTTATTTACGTAAGAGGCGTGAACAAACCGAGTAAACTCACATACGTTTTATCGCACAGGTACCTTCGTCCAGTTGTTTGCATACGTCCATTCTCACGACTACAATATAACCTTTCGTATGAAAGTGTCTGTTATTCTCTAAAGCTCGTAATATTTCTTTCATGTAACACTGTGGTCACTTTCGTTCCCATGTCAAGCAAGTTCGTGAGTCGACGCTGCAAATTGATGAACAATGCGTGGATGGGAACCAATCAAACTGGACTGCTATTCATTTGTCTGTTCAGCAGCACAAGCATTACGAAACTGTAATGGCAGACAGACGCTTTGATTTCTCCTGAATTTTATAGCATGACTATAAAATCGGCGAAGTCACACACATATTTGTCGCTTTCATATTGAGATTTTCGTGTACACAATTGGATGATCTTAACTACCATACCATACCATCAATCATCGATTCTCTTCGCATACCACAGCATTTTCCAAAGTACGAAGCTATAGGTGTAAATGATCTCGTCATGACACGATAATTTTGATCGAAGCAGTAATGGTAAAAAGTATATTCTTCCATGTAAGTAATCTTCGACCGCAATGTTTGCTCAGATAGGAAGTAATTTCGTGCTTTATTGCATTCTTCACGCGATTTGTGGCTCATAATTAAAGTTCATAGCATAGACACGCTTTCTTCTCTAATGAAAATTATTACATTATCTAATATTTTATGTCTAACTTCTGTAGTTTCATAAATATTTTTGAATTTAATATCATTACGAATTAATGCGTGTCCTGTAATATGCCGAAAGATCTTCGTGTTACATGTGGGTTATCTACTTAAATATTTTATTCTGTTGAACATTATCCGGTTTTTTGGCCCAACTGAATATTAATGAATTCATTCTACCTCTTTCAAAATGATGACGTGCAAACTCACGGGCTTCAAATATCAATAAGCATAATATAAGAATCTTACCAGGATTATATCGACCAATAACATTTCCAAACCAGATAATGTTGGTACATGTCCGTACGTACCTTTACAAATTATGTGCTACATGTCTTTAGTTCGTGTGCTTGCACTATAAAGGTAATTAGTCGTTATCCAACATTCTACATACAGAAGGCGCAGAGCTATCCGGATCTATTTCTGGAAATCTTATATCTCACGCACATTGCTTTACACTGAACTTGAAAACATTCAAGTTTTTACTAAGACGATGACCCCCCATAGAAGCACCTCCGGATTCCGTGCTTAAAATTCCGTGCCAGGCACTGACGAGTACATGTCACCCTTACCCTCACTCGACACGTTCGCTACCTATGTTCTACCCTCCAATAAATGAGACTTATAGGCCGTGTTGGGGCTCTAATTGGTGTTTAATATTACAAGTGAATCTGAAATCCAAAATTTATGTCTAAGATTCCCTTATACCGCAAATGGGGAACTGTCGTACATATCAATTTCATTTATGATCTCATTAACATGGCTAGTTACACAAAAAAGTGATTGGGGTTGTTAGCAACTTAATACAAAATCAAACATATTTATGTGATCTGGTTCCTCCTGAGCTGCGATAGTGGAAGGTATTCAGGTCGGCTTGCGTCGCGCTTGCAATTATATTTGCCGTACAAGATATGGTAGATTATCGTGACATTTTATACATAACGTTAAGCCTATTTTAGGTAATGTATGTATAGTGTTGTGGTGTAGATAACTGGCATTGTTCTCTGACTTATCATTGTTCCTGGTTTTCCATGCAGCTAGTGCCATCATTATAGAAACTATTTTATTTACAGATGCAAACAGTTCTACCGCATTCTTTATCGAAGTTCATCAGTTGCTTTCCGCTCATTACTTGCACTGAATCCTTTGATGTAGTACGTGTGTGCCCGATGCCGGCAGACAGCGGTCCGCTTGTTATCAGCCTCAACGTTAAATAAAACCTGTATCAATTTGTGTTCATGGCACGCGTGAGCAATGTACCGCGTACCGCATATATAGGATTTACGCTTTTTAATATTGGGAACAGCGAACATCTTCTCGGAAAGGTTAAAATTGGTGAAATCCTTTGATGGACTCTGAATTTTAAGTAGCATTTTTAGTTTTTTTTCGAATTAATGGGCCTTGGTATTGAGCCATTCAGGATATAAGAATCGTCTCATCTGTTATGGTTCTGTATGTTACTTATAGATAATTTTACTTTTACGACTTACACTAATATCAATCTGCACTGTCTTTGCAAGATTGCTTGTGACTGTATTTAATTAGCATTATTTTCTGCATTGTCTATGCGTTGTATGCTCTCTTTATCAGTCGCGTTCATAATTACAATATTATTTACTTTCGCATGTGTTCAGGGGCTTCATATTATGTACTTTAAATTAGGTTTTGTTCCCGCGCTCGGGGTTACTTGTTTTTCAAATGGTCACAAAACTACGGATAGTTGAATCGGGCCGCAGTCATCCGGTTTCTCCTAAACTATCAAGATGTTCCTATTTTAAACTAGAGAACTGTTTTACCGAGACCGACTGAAGTCAATTAGTAGTCGAGTCATGCGTGCTACTTGAACGCCCTCGAACGGGATGCGCCTGCGCTGCGGGTTCAGCCACCCGACCGCGCACAACCCGCCGTCTTATCGATGGTATTTATGATTTATTGCACATAAAATGCACCTATTGTTTGTGTTAACATGATTAGATTAAAAGTTGCTTATTTAAAACCACTTTTCTGATATATGTTATTACTACTAATGTACATACATCACATTAGCTCCATACTTTATTTATAAGAGCATCCAATACTTGAATAGATAATACGATAAGCTGTGCTTTAAACCCATCACGAAGATTGCTGCAGGCACCGTGGCTGATGTTCACCAGTAATCATAACCCATGTGCTGTGATTACAGGGAGTAGCATCATAATTAATAATCATCACATAACCAATCTACACTATTGGAACCAGTTTCCCACGTGACGCGATTTAACTATCAATTTATTGCTCATATATTATGACATTTACTGTACTAACGCGTGGAAATGTCAATTGGCCGATGATGAGTGAGTGATGCATTCCAATTCCAGCTACTTCTACTTTTGTGTTATAACTTGTATTGTATCAGCTTTGAGCTGATAATAAAGCCCATAATAAATTAACAATCGACAGTTGAACGACAAGGCGTTTTTTTAAAGCCATTGGTCTGGTTCCTCTGGTTTGTAACAGATTATGTCCTCTAATAGATTACGTAAAACTTCAATACCGGTTGACGTATCAATGAAACCGGAATATTAATCGTTTACGAATATGATTAGATTACCTAAGAAAGGAAGCGGCCGTTTAAATATACACGTAGTAGAATAAATTAACAGCCTGCGTGAACTTGAACATGGTGATTCCTTGAACCTTGGCTCGATGGGTAGAATTGTTAGCTGCTCATATCTACATGTTTGCAAAGGATATTATTGGACGATAAAATAGTCGAATGAAATCGCTTCATCCTATCCTTTATCTACGTTGTTTGAGGTCAAGTGTCCCCCTCTTCATTATCGCCCGCCTACACTGCTTTTAACCGATGCGGTTGTTAAGTAATTTGCGCTTTTGTTATTCCCAACTTCTGTTCAAGCCACAAGTTCACAACTGTGGCCACATTTAGGGAACATTTTTATTTAGCTGTAGGTTGCGTGACCTAGGTAGTAATTTAACTAATCAATATAGAGGTTGTGGTCGCTGGCTTGCGTCATGTTTACATGCTTTTCAACCTTGCATGAGTTTGGCGATGAATGAAGGCATTTTTTTTGGTATTGAATTTTCAAATAACCACGCCACGAGCCACGGTTTGTCGGCTACACAGGCTACACTCGAGGAATATTCGGTGTAGCCTTGAAATGGTACTCACTGCATAAGTCACGAACCTAGCATAAGAATGTTTTGTGAAGAATCTTTTTGTACAGCGATTAGTTATGGGTGAAGCGTGCTAGGATTTGATTCGCGCTGGGTGTGATTGAAATCCGTAATCGCAATCTACTCTGACTAAGAATATCTGGCATTTATCCTTGTAGAATGTTAAATTCACAGGAAAGTTCTAATGACAAATTTATGGTTAAAGTAATTTTTCTTCCATTTACATCAATGAAGATGCTCTGTGGTGATTATGGTATAAGCAAAGGTAAAGGTGAAGTGAAATTATAGTTACCAACATACCGGATGGATCCAGCACTAAGGGATAGTCGATAATAGGTCTTTAAGGCAATGAAGCTGTCATTTACGTGAAAGCTTTGAAAGATTACTATAATGATGTTGACAGTACCTGATATTAAGTATGAACTGGTGATTTGATATGCTCTTTACAGTTGCTAGAAATAACTCTTTCGATATTATTATATTGTGATAATGATAACTCATCAGAGGTAAAAGTTGGCAACAATATTTGCACTTGCAGAAGTCCTAAGCATAATAGGTATTAAATACAGCCATTTTATCGTTTAAGTGGCACATCGACCCGCTAGCCGACAATACGTCGTTTATTTCTGAATTCGGTGATGTCATACAGCTAGTGGGTACTGTTTTAGTCTCTACAACCTTAAAAGTGTTGTTAAAGCATTAAGGGTTCATCTTTATCTTCTTTAGTACTTAATCGTCATTTAAGTACTAAGGACAAAGAACTCTTGTGCCTTTAGCTGCTTAGAGATCGCCGGAGATCATTGACCTGTCTACGCGGTATAGGTACCCGTATGTATCTCATCATATGCCTAGCCTTTAACATAGTTGGGTCGGCTTTCAGTCTAACCAGATACAGCTGAATACCAGTATTTTACATGGAGCGACTGCCTGTCTGGCTTCCACAACCCAATTACTGCGTAATACAATAGTTACGATTACCACCCTGATTGCCCCTTGGTAGTGGCGGATTACCACTAGGCTGAGTAGTCTGGAGCCTAGGGCGGCAGATTTTAGGGGGCGGCAAATTTGGCTCAATTTTTTTTTTTTTATCTTCCAGAAATGAAATAAAAAACATTGTTAAAGACAATATACTGCAAGTCCAGAGTGATGAAGAAATTATTAATTGGGGAAATGTTCTGAAGAGAGTTGTTGACGTAGTGAAGCGACTGTGTTCAAGAGGCCTCGCTTTCAGAGGAAAAAATGAAAAGTTCGGTGATCCGCACATCGGAAATTATTGTATGATTTTGGAACTGTTAGCGGAATTCGATCCTTTTTTAGCCTGCCATATTGAGTAGTACACATGATTGAGCTTTTCTTAGCTCAGAAATATACCCAAAAACTATATCTTGTGTAATCTTCACTAAATCGTGGCTTGTAAAAATAATCTAGGAACTGACACATCCATCGCCTAGTTCAAACCACAATCATACTAATAACAGGAAAAAGCTGATGTACTGAGGACGATAGTGCAGAAATCATAAAGTTGCAATTTTATTGACAATTTTTTTTTAATAAATTGATTGTGAACTAGGGTATCGAATTGTAGAGTTAAGTATGGGCGGCAAATTTTGAATAACCTACTGGCGGCAAATGTGTAAATTCGCCACTGCCCCTTGGTAAGACTGATTTCAGACTTTCGGGCTCCTGACTTCTCGTAACGAATGTCAAAGATCCCCGGAGTTTTGGTATGTGAAGATGTCACCCATCCACGGACCAACCGCGGCAAGCGTAGCTTAACTTGACCGATCGACCCGTGCGGCTTTTATAATTTAACCACAAGCCCCCTCGTATACCAACCTAACTCAAATCTAAACCTAAGTACCTCTACTATTAGATCTATAATGATCTATCAGATATGTAATGCCTTCAAGAATATTCATAATCTGCCTAAACATTACTCGAATCGTAATAATATAATAATAATAATAAATCTTTATTTCTCAATAAATGCATTTACATAATTTTGATGTAAAACTGGCATAATATAGTGCTCAAGAGTGAAAAACCCTGACTTCTAAACTAGGTTTATATACCTGTATCTTAGAAGCCAGGTGCGTAATTAAATGCCGGCTATACCTGATTCGGAATATTTTAGTGAAATGAAAGGTTTTGATGCGGATTTAACCTCACAGTTCACTGTATAATCTGAGCCACACATGACATGTGGACATTAGTAGCCACAGTCCCTTTTATATCATAACTTTTGCCCGCGGCTCCGCCCGCGTGGATGTGGGTTATCGCGTAAAAAAGTAGCCTATGTCCTTCTCCATATCCCAGGCTATATCTCTGCCAAATTTAATGACGATCGGTTCGGCGGTTTAGGCGTGAAAACGTAACATTCAGACAGACAGATAGACAGAGTTACTTTCACATTTATAATATTAGTATGAATAAACTTTTGGGACAATTTATCGAATGTGAATAAGCTCTTAAGAGCTTTTACCCCTCGGCCACGACATCTCCGCTCGCGAGACCTGCGTCTTGCGTCTACGACCGCGGCGAGGACAAATGTTAGAAGTTGCTTAGAGCGTGCCAGGAGACGCCGCGGTGCGACTTGCGAAGAGGAGAGCGGCACGGACGCGGGGAACACTCGAGCGATACCCCGCGCCGCATGACGCACCGCCCTATGTCGTGGCCGAGACCTTAAGAAACGGCAAAAGAGGAAACAATAAATAACACTTTTTGTCTCTAAAATTATTTGTTCATTGCGAGGTCTACAGGCCTTCCGGATGTGAGATCAAACAAAACATCCTGCGTACCCGTAATTAAATGTAATCCTCGCCTTTCCAGGCAAACGGCAGCTTCAACAAGAGCATTCTTCGAAGAATTCGCGTTCACCGTCGCCGGAGCAGACGCGTGGTGCGGCGTCTCCGGTTCCCAATGATGATGCGTTCCGGCCCATCCAGAGATCTCCGCAGCCAAACCGGGCCCCGCCGCCGCCCTCGCCACCAGTTCCCACGCACCCCGTGGCCCCCGTCACTCCAGAACCTGCCACACCACTGCCTCTTCTTCCATGCGCTGTCTGCGGACGGACCTTCGTGCCAGTGTCACTAGCCAAACACGTGAAGATATGTGAAAAGATGATGGTGAAGAAAAGAAAAACTTTTGACTCATTCAGACAAAGGCGAGTAGGTGTGTATCTTTTTCTTTTTAATCTGTTTATCTTTTTCTTTTTAATCTGCAAAAATATTCAAGTTAAGTCCTTTAGCTACATATGTACGTGTCCCGTGGAGGAGACTAGAAATTGACCTTGTATTTAAGAAATTGGGACGTCTCTAGTGCAATGTAGCCCAATAGATAAAACTTGAAAACCAAAGATGATATAATTTATGTAACAGCACGCACTGTACCTACTTCTATTCAAGTATACAAAGGTATAATAATCTTAGATTCATTAATACACTATAAGAAAATTCTTGACTCGTTACTGTTAACCTGTTCATCCCACTGCTGGGCAGACTTGACTTATGATAATAACCTATATATAAAAGTTATCTATTTTACCGTTTTGATCCTATTTGTGGAGTTTGGATGGCGTTATTTAAGTAGTGTAATCTTATCATTTGTTAATAACGAAGGTTGTGGGTTTACTAACTCATTTTTAGGGTTCCGTTTGCTGAATGGAAAAACAGAACCCTTATAGGATCACTCGTGTCTATCTGTCTGTCCGTCTCTCAATTTGCTCTGAATCTAATGGACCGATTAAGTTGAAATTTGGTACACATCAATTTGTGTGACCCAAACACGGACGTGTTACGTAAATAAATGAGTTTTGAATATGGGGGTCGCTTTTGGGAGACAAATAAGAAAATAAAATAAAAATGTGAGTCTCTGAAATGCTCTCAAGTATATATTTTTTATAATTGTATAATATAAATCGTTTTAAAGTTATTTAAGATATTAGATGAAAATTTACCATTCCACCTTATCTCCAAAACGACCGAGCCTAAAATATTGAAAAAAATACAGAAAACTGTTCTATATCTATATATTACAGGAAAAGCTATAAGAAGAGAATCTATGGTGTTAAAATATTTAAAATAACATGGTAAATCTCCCAATATTGTGCATATGGTGGCCAGCACATCAAGTTATCACAAACTGTAAAATATTCTCGTTCGATTTTGATTAAGTTTAAAATCGTTTGCAGAAATTTGACACTTTCGTGTAGCTTGATGTCCTGGCCACTGTACAAACATTTGGAGAACATGTTTAACAACTACAATGTTAAGTTTATTCTTGGGATAAATTCATCTCAACTACGGAAACCTTCATTGTGCGTGGTGCGACACGCACTTAGCCGTTTTTTTTCTTTTGTTTTCTTGCGTCTTGCGTTTTATTTTGAATATGCAGATTTTGCATGTCCCCAACATATTGGTGCCTATATCCTTATTCACAAACTAAACTTATTTTAAGTTCAGTGCATCTTTTTCTTTCTACTTAAGTAAAGGACAGAAGATACATTTTAGTTTAGTCCTGTCAAATTAATCAGCGCCTGTCACTACTCCTTATAAGTTTAGACGTGATTAAAATCTTGCCGACTAAAATTACGTCAATTTACGTCAAGCGCTGATTAATTTGACAGGACTAAACTAAAATTTATCTCTGTCCTTTTCTTAATGAAATAGAAAGAAAAAGATGCATTGAACTTAAATTTAGTTTAGTTTGTGAACAAGGGAATCGGCACCATTGTGTTTTAATTTTGGTAGATAGTTATTCTTTTATAAATAAGTAAGTAGTTTATATTATTGTTTTGACATTAGCATGATTTATATTTAGTATGTTTATTGACGTTTCCTTTGTTGTTGTGGGTAATAAGGGCTGACCGCGGCGAACGGTGCTAATTCCGGTGAGTGGGTGAACGGTTTACATATTCCCTGCCATTAATTTAACTGTGACTCCTTACGTATGCGAACGTTTTACTAACACAGCCACACACGTCCTACTGCATTATAAATGCTCGTGATACTATGCGTACGGTTTCAAGCAAAACATTGTTTTTATTTTTTGGGGTAATTCAAGTATTACGTACGTAAAAAAAAAATCAAAGCAAAGACCCCCCCCCCGTCTTTGCTTTGATTATTATTGATGACAAGGGGGTCGGGGGAGTCTGGATGTTAATAACGTTAGCAATATTTATTTATTTTTCAGATTTTTCTGCATACTTTAGTTGATTTTGATTTTAACGAAGATGGCAACCCCATGTTCAGGGATTCCCCAAAATAATTGATATTTCGTACTCGCTCTCACGAGGTGTTTTAAGGTTAGGAAGACCCGAAGTAGACAAATTAAGTACTTAAATGAGCATTCAATTAATTTATAGTCTATACATTCCTTATTTCTAGACTCATGAATAACAATAAAGCTGAACAGATTTAAAAAAAATACCAATGTTTACGTAAGCATAGGAGGCGGGGTATGAGCTTTTTTCTTACTTTTGCTGACAAGGGGGAGGTGGGGGTTCAAAATTACTAAAATTCTGCTTACGTAATATTTGAATGGTCCCTTAATTAAACTGTAGGTAGATTTCCCAAGATGAGGCAAAAATTAGTTTTTAAGAAAGGTATCTCAGATGTTATCAAACATCTGGGATACCTTTCTTAAAAACCGAAGAGTTCAAATCTCTCTCGTCCACCATCATCATGTGAATTATTGCATCGTTATTACTGAGGCAGCGTGCCTTTACATGTTCATTAAAGTTTTGCCCATTTCAAATTCGTGAGTTCATAAAGTCACGTTTTATCTTAAAAACGAACGTTACTCGCACGGCGGGTAATCTCAGAACAAAATATCCTGGCAGTAATAGACGTATTTTGTTTATGGTTGATTTCTTCAAAGTGACAACCGCCCCTCGTCCCTTACCCCTTTGTCGCCAGTGCAATCGACGCCATATTTGTTTGTTGTAAGTCTATCGTAGCTATGGTTGTCTCTTCATCCCGCCATTACTACTTTATGGTCTGATGGTCTATGGTCTATGTTTACAGTTGATCGAGAAAAGTTTTACGTTGATTAATTTCCATAACATATCCTCTCAAAGTTAAACCTGTAATAGTGTAATTACAACGTGCAGTATGTACCGCACTTGCTGTGTTGTGAATTGTGCTAGTAAACGAAAGGACGTTAAATTATTTCAATTTCCCATACGTGAGGTAGGACTCCCAAAAGTGGTTAGTGTATTAACTGTGAAGTACTGCGAAACACAGACACGACGGTGGACGATCTTCGCAAGCGTTATGTCTGTTAAAAGCATTTTGAACAGAAGTTTATCGTCTCGACTAAAGCGATGACTCGTCTTCATGTTGGCGCATAACCCACGCTGTTTTCCGATAACGAAATTAGCAGTGGCATTCCTCGGTTTCAATCTATGGACACTGACCACACTGGTAAGTACCACGTTAACCTGACAACATATAATAGTATAACACATTTTTTCCTAAATTCCTCATATAATTATACTCAAATGTGCATCATGTAATATTCATGCACTGATTAAAAAATAAAATTGCTGCTATTTCGGTTTCAAAACTTGAATTATCCACTGTGGAAATTCACAGAGAAGCCATACATTTTAAAGAAAATAAAACATATCCTATGTCTGTCCATCAATGTTGCTCTGTTTTAAGTGCAAAATTATTACAATACCCAGACAAAATTAAAAAATTGTTCATTATAAAAACTACTGTGTAATTAACATTTTTACTGTTCAGTGAAACAACATAATAACTTGATATTATCACATAGTATATGGGAAAGCATAAACATAGTTACTATTTTTATGGTTCCAAAATGGGTGCCAGTGGGACCCTATTACTAAGGCTGCCATCCATCGTATCTTTCACAGGGCTGTATCTTTCTCTAACCTAACTACTCTAATCTAAACTGGATTGAAGTATAATTCTTAATTTAAGTTTTTTTGGTTTCCAGATTTTGATGTTATGGCTGCTAGTGTTATCGCTAACTTTGTGGATCACACCACAACATCATTAGTTGACGTGCCCTCCAATTCAGGCTGTGGAAGTGAAGCCTCACAAAGCCACATCATAAGAGGTATTAAAATTGATTATTACAATTATCTTTCACCAGTAGTGAGACATACATACAGCGTGCTGCTGCAATGGTGACATTAATTGACAGAGGCACGCTGTATTCACTGAACAATGTCCTCTACTATGGCAAATAATTTAAATTAAGTAAATATAGTTCACATTATTTAAATTATTTGCCATGGTTGTTGCGGATGGTATGGTTTACAATCTGCAAAGCACACTCATATTTTGTTGACTTATCATACATTTTTATTTACAGATGCAGTTATTCCTTCTACACTGAGGCTTTGTCACAGAAGAAGGCGTGTTATTTTAAACAAAATGTGCCAGGCTCTACTGTGAATATTTTAAATCCTGGAAACAGTTGAAGAGCACTAAACTTTTCAAAGGAACTTTACAAACTTTTTTTCATTTTTTTTCATTGGTGGCAAACTTTAATTGGTGCAACATTATAAATAAAATAATAAAGGGCACAGATGTGTTTAGGTTGGAAAGCAAAAGTTTGCCACCAATGCAAAATAAAGCATTTGTGACTTATAAAACAATAAAAATATAAATAAATAATTTTGGTTTTTTATTTTCATCACGCAATCACAACCTTGGGTTGAATTAAAGCAGCACCCCTTTTTTTTAAGTCGGTTAAAGGCTTAAAAGGCTGGTTTCCAAAGTATTCGGGGTTCGACAAACTTTGGCAAAAAGACCCAGCCTCATAACAACAAGCGAAAAATTGGTAAAATTTAAAAAAAAACAAACGTCACTTTCAAGAAAGCAGATTCGTATGGCGATTTTTCTTCTATGGGAGATTACCGTCTGAATACTATATGGTCTGTGGTTACTCGTTTCTGCAATAACATGAGAAGATAACGGATGCGACATAACGGATGTTGGCTACTTATTTCTTAAAATTACGCTTATATTTTGACTGAAAATTTTCCGTTTATAAAGTTCCAAGAAGCTGCACAATAATGTACCAAAGCAAGATAAACGATTGACCGTCAAAGTCCACTAACCCGTCAAAAAGTGAAGCTTTTAAATATTTATGTAAATGTTGATTGTGTTGCATTGACAATAAGACATCCTACTGAGACTCTAACGAGGTCTGAATTAGCATATTAGTTTGTATACGTTGGCCATACGTTTAGCAACTCCGCCCTCGTAAAGTAACAGTCATCGTCATTATACTAAGCACCGCGGCTCATGTTTCTAATGAAGTCTTTAGAAATGCATGGGATGTCTGTCACGGCTTGTTACTGGACATCTGGTGACATTACAAGTGTTTGTTCCACAAATTAGTGAAGTGTGTCCAATGAATTTTGTTAGTTTTAATTGTATTTGTTGAGTAATGTGCACGTTTGTTTGTGTGTGTCGGATTTCGAGGTAAACTTGTGTTGTTTCAAGTAGAAATACGGAGTCGTGTTTAAATGTTTATCTAGTAGATTTATCTCTGTGACATGAACATCGTGTGTGTAGAAACGATTGCATAATGGTTTTTTTTAAGTCACAGCTAGAGTAACCAACTTACAAGATCTCTGGGTATGGCAAGGCTGCAGGAGCATGCTTTTAATGACTAATCAAGATTTGCGCATGATATACGTCACTCTGTCTAGATCAGTGGGTTGATACTTGTACCCAATCACACCTATACGTATGCTTTGTTTGGTCACATTATAGGCACAGACCTGGAGCAGTACTTGCCAAAGAACTTCGGTCTTCCTGAAAACAGTCCGTTCCTAGAGAAAAGTCCGCCGACCACCGCAAAACCGACGCCGAAACCGAAGCCACACATGGTCAGAAATGCTATAACGAAGGTAATCTTTAATCTGTATTATGTTGTAGATAGTTAATTAGAAATAAAAACTGGGCTATAAATCTATTCTTAACAGTACATGCATTTCTTTTAAATGATCGCGTGCAGTGCAAGATATAATTGAGGGGCACAGTTTCTATGTTCATGTAAGTTCTAACAAGATGAAATAGGATAGATTTAAGAAATTCAAGTTTTTGTTACAAGGAAGGTACCTAACTACTGCGCAAAGCATAGTGACGTCCATTTGTAAATGTCACGTTAAGAAAGTCCCGTCTAAACAGAATAGAAAATAAGCAAATAAGCCCATATGTGGCAAAGTCCTTACTTATGCAAGGCTTTTCAATTCTTAGTGCTAATGGCCGCTACGTTGGAACAACGCCACTCTGTCATGTTAATATTTAACTTAGAAGTCATAATGAACCTTCTATTCAGTTACCATTATGGTTTACAAAGCAGAAATGGAACTTAACAATTTAGAGCATTTAGAGAAAATGCATAGACACCTTATAGTAGGTAAATACATACAATAGGTACATACATAACAGAAAAATATACTTCTTGGAAGAAATCTAGTTTAGAATTTTGATGGATTAAAAGAAGAGGATAAAATTATATGACAAGCTCTTATTCTTGTCTCGTCGCTTGATGCTAGTCGATATGAGTCGAATCGTTTGGGTTTTCATAATTTGTAATATTTAATGTTTTATTATCAATTGGCATATCCCCACAAATGCCTATATTTTCGTTTCCAGCCAATGGCCGAACTCCAAAGATGTCCACACTGCAATCGTGCGTTCGGCGTGCGAGCATTCGAGCGTCACGTCGAGTGGTGCGCGGATAAAGCGAAAATCCTGCCCGCGGCGCCCACGCAGCCGCCGCAGCACATCGCCGACGCCAAGCAGCGGCTCAATGCGCGCACGCAGTACAAAGCGCCGCCCGTGCGCGGACGACGGTCAGTACTTATCTACTTAAAGCTGCAGTCTTGCAAAAATCACTCACGGCGAGTATTTTGCGCAACAGTTTTTTTTTTTTTTTAAACAAAATAATGAAATAACATGAAATATTATGATTGCACATAAATCATAATATATGTAATAGGTAGTTATTTTTAAGTTCATCGAGGTGGATTATGTTAGCTAAAATAAGCGTTAAATACAGCGCTTTCTGCCCAACAACATTTCGAGTTATGTTTGTGCACCTACTTTAGGGTAGGTAATCAAGAATTATTTTCAAAATCTGTTCGGCGCATAATTAGCTGGACATTCTCGTAATTATCTTTTATTTTCTTATTTCGGAAGTTTGCGTGGAAAATCGTAAGTTTTACCCATGGAAATGCCATCGGTCACACGGCCGTCACAAGAAGAACAGCTTACTGACTGACCCCCATAATAGAACCCCGACCGACCTGCTAACAGATTTTTAGACATCTCACAACCTTGGGGTCTGACTTAGACTGATCCTGACACTATCTGATCACGACAAGGTTTTTTTTTTTTTTCATCATCATCATTTCTGCCGAAAGACCACTGCTGGACATAGGCCTCCCCCAAGCACCGCCACTTCGACCGGTTCTGTGCTTCCCGCATCCAGCGTATTCCTGCGGCTTTCATAAGGTCATCGGTCCACCTTGTGGGAGGCCTTCCAACGCTACGTCTTCCGGTACGCGGTCGCCACTCCAGAACCTTTCGGGCCCAACGGCCATCTGTTCTGCGCTGTTTTTTTTTTTGGCGGGGTGGAAATCCTCATGGATGTTCTCTGCCCTGGGGTGGGTAGAGGGGTCTGTATCTCTTACTGAGTAAAAACACCCCGGTGGTCCCTCGTACACTTCCGTCAGGGGGCTGCGGGAGGGGATGCGACTTCCGCTGCCCGGAACTGGTGACAGCCCGCGGCGCAGCGGGCACCGTCCCGTAGGCCGTAACGTAACCTAACCACGTGGTTTGATTAATCTACGCGGGAGCAGTTAAGTCAAGAGCACCGCTTGCTCGGACGTCGGTCATCGTCATTAGATCTAATAACCTGTCATTACCATTTTTACTGAGACTTGTTATTATGTCCGCTGTGAACTAGGACGTTACCGCATTGAGTTTTTTTTAGCCTGCAATCTGTTTAGTTTGTCATTATTGTCGTAAGAATGGAAATGTTACTGTTTGTCGCTTTAAAATGGGCTGAACGTTGGTTAAGAAATCATATAGATCCTTTCGACCACGCGCTATCTTCTATTCAATTTGGTCATCTGCCTAGACTTAAGTTGGGGTTGGCTTCCAATCTAACCAGATGCAGCTGAATACCAGTATTTTACATGGAGCGACTGCCTATCTGACCTCCACAACCCAACTACTGGGTAATACAATACCCTTTGGTAAGACTGGTTGTCAAACTTTCGGGCTTCTGACGACCCGTAACGATTGTCAAAGATCCACGAATGACAGCCGGGACCAACGGTTTAACGTCCTTTCCGAGGCACAGAGGGGTCTTGGCATGTAAAGATAGTCACCCATCCACGAACCAACCGCAGCAAGCGTAGCTTAACCTGATCGATCGACCTGTACGGCTGTAATTACTTAGCCACAAGCCCCTTTTATTCAATTTGGTAACGGTAAAAATTTATGTTATTAACAATTATTATGTAGTCTACAACATAATAACTGATAGAAGAGCTGAATATTCCATCAAAACCAACCGCGTCGCGTCGATTTAGTGCCGTATTACAGAACGTCACTCAATACTCAAGCATTACTAGATTCAAGCCATTTGATTAGTTCGCACTTAGACTTAGTGGGGTTTATTCATAAACGCTGCTTAAAATTAAGTAATGATTAGCGACTGTTTAACCATATATTTTTGACGTTTGAACGTCACTTAACTTTAAGCAACGTTTATGAATAAACCCCCATAATATTAGTTACTTATTCTCATTAACCGTGTACTGTCTAGTTATAGTTACTCAAACAATAAAATCACTGTGTACTACTGAAGGAACATTTAATTTACTATAGAACCCCCAAATCACGTCACAACAAAAGTTCTACATTATGTTAAAGATAAATTACTTCTTTTCTTTATGTTTCTACCTTGTATTATGTATGTAGTAACTTACAGTGGAGAGTGGACCGGAACATACTAGCCGTGAGATAATGTTAGGTTATTAAAATTGGGATTATTCACTGCTGTATTCTTAGATTTAAGCTATCGTCGAAAAATTTATTGAGAAGTGAGAGAGTGTTTTAAGCACTCCAAAAGCTTACTACAAAGCATAGTACGCATATAACTGAAATCTTCATTCGTCAGGTCATCGCAAACGCGCGACAAGTCCTCAAACAGCCGATCAGCGTCTGTGGAATCGTCGCGCGGGGTGTCCCCTCCACAACCGCGTGAATATGGCGACTACAAGCTTGGACGCACCAGAGCCTCAGGTAAAACATATTTTTTATACATAAAATCCAAACGACCCAAAAAAATAAATTTATCACCGACGTTGTCAAAAAAAGTACAGAATCTACCTTTTTTTTTTTTGTTTACCTTACAGAGTCGGTCTCTAGTAATGACTGTCACGACGAGACTTCCCCACACATGCCAGTGATACGAAACTCTCGGAATTCACAAAACAGTTCGTCAGGCGACGCTAATGTCAAAGCAAGGCAAGCACGACTCGCCAGGGATCTAAGCAGCTCCAGGTACGAACGTTATCTTGTTTACACAAACTTTTGTAAATCAATGGTTCGAGCATATCTATAACCTTATTCACAAAATTATGAAAACAAATTTAGGTTTCTAATAAATAAGGGGAAAGGAAGGATCTCCATGTTGTTTTAACAATATTTTTAATTATAATACAGAGTTATTGGTAAAACACTAACAGGACTGTTTTACTGACATCATAAACACCAACTTTTGATATATGACTTTTTACAAAACATAATACATTTACCAAAAACAAACCTGCAAGATTTCGTTGTTCTATCTAACACATTTCAATTTTGTATTTTGTTGTACCTATCTACGCCTCCCGAGCACTGTCGCCCCCCTTTTGCACTAGACACGGCAGTTTGTTTTGCTACCCATAGAGTTCGTAACATTTAGAGCGTTGAATTTAAATATTTTTATTTTTGTATGAAAATATAATAAATCTGATGAATTATTAAAAGTCATAGAACAAAAGCTTTTATTTATGATGCTAGTAATATAGACCTGAGAGATTGTTAATGTTTTACCAATGACCCTGTAAAGCTAATCGGATTTAGTTCCTGTCTCCTTGTTTGTTACTATCTAGAGAACGAAATAAGACCTTACCCTTCCTTTCCCCTTCCATAGAAAAAAACAAGATCCTCACCCACCCTCTGCCAACCAAAGTAATACTGATCCTAATATCAAGAAAAATCGACAAAATAATACTGAACCAAATATGAGGAAAACCCAAAAAACATATATTGAACCAAATACCAAGAAAAGCCAACAAAATAAAACTGAATCATATGTCACCAAAAATCAAAGTAAAACTGAGCCAAATATCAAATCAGTTGAACTGAGTGTTATTGACCCTATTATTATCAAGAAAAACCAGCTAAATAATACTAATTCAGGTATAAAGAAAAACCAACAAGTTAATGCGGATTCAAGTATCAAGAAAGGCCAACAAGATAATACTGATTTGAACTTTAAAAATATGCAACGAAATAGTACAAACACCAATGTCAAAAACACCCAACAATGCAGTACTGAACCAAATATCAAGAGAACTGTATCGCAAACGAAACTCCACAAAATAAATCTAAGAAAGCAACAACAATTAAAGAAATTAGAAGAAATCGTCCACAAGTATAAAGAAAAAACCCAAAACACTACCAATGATTTGAAAAAATCGACAAAAAGTCCCTGTGATAAGAGTCAAATACCCATTCCAAATCAGTTAAATCTTAAAAAGATGAAGAAAGCATTAAATGACTGCGATATTGATCGGGTAATTAGCGAGGATATTAAAGCTATGAATTCTTCAGAAATAAGTAGTGAAAATGTTAAAATACATTCAGCTAAAACATCATCTGAAGCGTCTGAAAGGAATAAAAAAAATAAGGATAAGAAGAAGATCAAAATTGTAAAAGAAATTAGTATGAGTCTAGATAGTCTTGAAGATAGCCCCGCAACTTATGCGGGTAGTAATGAAATTCGTGACTATCAATCAATTGGCATTAATACGCTCTCATGTGTTCCATGTGTCATACACGATAACCCGGACAAGAAAAATGCCAGCAGGAAAAATACGAGCACTAAAATAGACAAGAAAAGTGCTAACGAACTTGAAAAAAATGCGATCTCCGAACCAAAAATAGAGTTACTTTATAAAAATCCAATTATATTAAATTCTGTGGAACGAATGTACGACATAGATCCATACGTTACAAAGATTTCGATCAATTCAAATTTTGATAGCTCCATAGTGACTCCTAGTACTTCTGACAACTATATTCCTAATGAAATTGAAGCTATAACAGACTTTGATAACCAGGAAATTACTGACAATAATTTCAATTCACTCACCGAAGAAGATGTAGATAATCAAATATCAAATCAAAATATTTGTGAGTCAAACAGGGACTCGATTAGTGAAAAAATAGACGAAAACATCCACAATCTGACTGAAGACCAGTTTGAAGACAACTATGAGCGCGATAGTGTGGAACTGTCTTGTGAGTTTGAGGAAAATAAGTTTGACGATGATAATATCATGGAAACCAATGAAATCGAGTGTCGACATGGAAGCGGCGAGACTTATACAAAATTTACAGAGGACCCAGCAGACCTAGAAGAATTCATGAATATTACTGATAAATTATTAAGTAATGATCTCTCTGAAAGAGAATGTTCCAATATTGCCAAAGACATCGATAGTTTGCATACACCAACAGCGAATTCCATTGAAGCCATAAATCAACAAATTTCGGATGCTGCTATAAATGAATCACCTAAACATCAGTTCTCTGATACATTTCATGAACTAAAGAACCATCTGAGAGAATTACTCGAAGGTGCTGGAAATACAGTAAGCGAAGTCTTAAATAAAACAGATAAAACAAATAAAGATACAGCATCTAGCAATATATCCGACCTCAATAGAAATGTTTGTGACATGGAACATATAACTGTCTATCAACTACGATTTTATGAAAAAACAACTACTTCAGATGAACAGAATGAGGAGGACGATGAACCTCCTCGTTTGAAATTGCCTTCAATAGCAGAATCAAATAAACCAGGAGATAAAGTATGTAACAAGAAAAGAATGAAAAACATATACAAACCAAAAAGAAAATTCAAAATGTTGGGCGAACAAACTAGATCTAATAAAGAATATCAAACGTTTATCGTTAATCAAAATTCAAATGATAATAGTGACGGACAATCAGAGACATCAGAGCCTGTGTTGAAGCTGCCACGAATTGAAAATAAAAGGTTAGATTACTTTGTTTGCCCAGTTCCCATTCAACCCTGTGTCCTCCACTAATATACATTTCCTAATCATTTTTATTTCTAGTGATTATCATGGTATGCTTTAATCTTTGATTATTATTATATGAGAATATATTAATTATTATACATATTAGATCATCGTAACTAGACAAGAATTTCGTTTTTATGAGTGCATTTTCGCGGCGTCGCTTGTTACTTTCCGCATACATGCAATGGCAAAGCATAAGTCTTATATGATTTTTTTGCGAGAACTGTTGTTACTACTTACAAGATCGCTAAATTATTAAAATACTAATATCTGTATTTATTATTACATTTTACAGGCTTGACGACACTTACGACCCATTTGTATCAGCTGCTAGGCAAATGAAAGAACTTATGTCTTCAGACACAAACATTCCTAAAAAAATACAAACTCCAAAAGACCATAGCAGAACCCTTCCCGCCCTCCAACCCGCTAAAGATAAAGGCTCTTCCTCGTATCTACGATCTGATAACAGTAAAATGATGAAAGATACACTAAATAAAACTTACCAGAAGACACCAACATTGCAAAGAATGAAATCTTTCGGCAGCACAAACAATGAAAACAGTAGTAACACGTTTGGCGGTCGTTGTAGCTCATTTAGATTAAATAGAAATGACAAAAAACCTAGTCCAAAATTAAATACAACCTTTACAAAATCTAGTAAAGAAAACATTAGTACAGTAGAAAAGAATTATTTTAATCGAAATAGCAATCTGAATAGATCGTTTTCTAGTTACACAGCTTCAAGTTACAGTACACCAAAACCTAAAGATAAAATCCCTAAAATTGCAACTTCCTTGTATCATAGTTTTCAGCGCACAACTATAAAACAACCTGTCAAATTAGATAAAATAAAGAGAGACGATGAAAAGAAAGATTTCGTCAATCTCGATGCCATACTCGCTGATGACAATTCTTCAATGACTGATAGTAATTATATTGATCCAAGGCTCATCAATGAAAACGACAATCTGCCTATTAATGTTAATACCATATTAAATAACCCTGATATCATTAGTAGCATGGAATCTCTTCTCACTACTGAAAATTTACCAAAAAGATTTGAATCATTTAATACTGTCAATCAAAACAACAACAAAAACTTGAATAATAATATAACTGGTTTAAGCAATAAAACCCCAAAAAACGAGCCGAATAATAACATTAGCAAAACCTCTGCACCAACAAATGATGACTTGAGCATGCAGTATGATAAACTTATGTATTCTTTAGAACAAAGTATAGCCTCGAAGACCTCTACTAGAGATGACGATTCTCTGTGCGAGGACTTCGATCTTGAAGATTTCATGACGTCTTTTGATGAAGAAATACATAAACAGAAAGTAGAAAACAAACGCACATGTAGTTCCACCACTAGGATAGTTAGACAGTCCGAGCTTGCTGACAGCAACAGAACATCGGAATTGAATAGTATTAGTTCTTCTCCCAAAGTTATCAATGGCATGCATCCTGTTAACAAATCCATGTCTCTCAATTTTAGCAGTAACAATGTGAGTGAGAGCCTTTTCCCATCCTCTGTGAAACGTTCCACCTCCCTCCTTGATTCCATCCAAAGGAAGCATACACCGAAGATGGACAGTGGGAAGAGCCGCCATAAATCCGATCAACTGGAACAAGACCTCATGCAGTCTCTAAAAGATTTTGACAAATTCTACGAAAATGAGAAGAACGAAAATCAGTCCAGTAAAGAGATTACTAACTTTAATGGCACGACAAAAAGAGATTCTCGAATGAAGACTGAACGAAAAATCAAGAAAATCGAAAATATTGCCAATGGAAACCACACGCCAACACGAAAGCAGTGTAATGATTCAGCTTATAGCAGGTTAGTCAGGTAATTGTTTTCATATCACGCAGAACAGCTATTGAATTCGTTGTTGGAAAGAATGTAAATTGTTTGCATTGTCGATTGAGACAGTAATAGGATTTAACTTTTCAGTCTGAACAGAATATCTCCGACGAAACTGTCACTATGTACTTCCAAGGAGCCGAGCAATGGGTTGACGTCTCTAGAACAGATCCCGGCGGGGTCGGATTCGAGCGGCAGCAACAAGGACGACGCGCGCTCCAACTCCAGCGATGAGTTTCTCGCCATGGAACGCTCGGCCGAGCTCGATGAACCTCTACCGCCTCCAGACCTACTCTATAAAGAAAAAGATAATCATGCCAGCGGTAAGTGCTGAAAGAACTTCTCATGGGCGTTCTGATAGTCCACTGCAAAAAATAACTTGTAACAAAATTATATATAGAAATAGTATAAGTTTCTTAAGAGGGCTGTCTCGGGTCCACTAGCACCACTCCTTTAAAAAAATATTATCTCGTGACTGAGAAGGAATTATGGAAAACGGCTCAATCAGCTGCCTCGGTAAATGTGTCTAGAATTTTCTAATACCTTTTATAAAGTTTCATATTGAGACACGAAGCAACAAAATTCGATCTAAAGAAAAATGCCCACATTCCTCTAGATCAGTGTTTTTCAACGTGTGGGTCGCGACCCCCTAGGAGGTCGCCAAGCCTCTTAAAGGGGGTCGCCGTTACTTAAATATTTAAAGCTCATAAATATAAAACCATACTAGTTCAAAATGTTATATTTATTAAGAAAATGTTAATTAAAGGCTTAGGTTAACACGAATCAACAAATAACATAAATCATTAATGTGACAAGGACCATGCGTACCTATTCATATTAATGTATTGGTTACTTTACTCCTGTTTATTGTTAACCAATTTTTCAACTTATAAATTTTTTATGATTAGAACTAAATCGTTTTCAAAATTTAGGCGATTTCTCTCGTTTGCCTTTTATTTAAGCCATCGACGAAAACGTTAAATCGCAGAAGTAGGAGGTTCCAAATGGAATGAAACACTTCAAAGCTTCTGTAGTTAATTGTGGTTATTTTGTTTCCAAAAGGTGACAGACTTGAATTTCAAGGTAGAACAGAAAGCAAGGTAGAGGGGGGCGCGAAATATTTTTCTATACTAAGGGGGCCGTGCCATGAAAAAGGTTGAAAAGCACTGCTCTAGATCGTATTTTGTTGCTTCGTGTCTCAATATGAAACTTTATAAAAGGTATTAGAAAATTCTAGATACACTTACCGAGGCAGCTGATTGAGCCGTTTTTCATAATTCCTTCTCAGTCACGAAATAATATTTGAGTGGCGCTAGTTGACCCGAGACAGCGCTCTTAAATTAATGTGTGACATTTTGCCTCCAGAGAAGCGCGCGAGCTCCCGGGCTTCGTGGCGCGCGCACGGCTCGCTGAGCTCATCGGGCTCGGAGGCGTCGCTGGCGCGGCGCCACGAGTCGGCGCCGCGCTCGTGCCGCCTGTCGCGCTTCTGCCACGAGTGCGGCAACAAGTTCCCCGTCGACACCGCCAAGTTCTGCATCGAATGCGGCGTCAAGAGACTCGTCGTCTAGCGCCGGGGGGACATCAGTGAGCGACTTCTAGTCTTTTAAGTATTGCCGGTGTTGTGGAGGCATACTGGTGATTAGTACTTAGCGCCCAGGCGACAGACGTTGCGCATTCTGCGCAAATTTTTCATACACAGCATAAGATGTTGACGAAATACCAGTAAAAGTATTGATATCATGAAATACGTATCACCAATGAACAAAACGTTCAATTTGTACAGATGTCGCGAGACTTTTTTGTAGGATACCAAACAAAAATGTGTTCTGTAATTATTTGCGTGCTTAAAACGTTTTATATGAGTTTATTGTTGATGACCAAATGGTGCATCGCCATGATAAGAATTGATGTAGAATTGCGAGGAAATGTAAGATACATTATGTATTACACAATGCATTATTTAATACAGAATCTGTTTTTAAATTTGATGATTGTTTATTAAACCTTAGATTTACCTCAAACGTGTAAAGTATATTTTTATACTTACTAAAATGTATTTGCACAAATCAATAATCTTGGACCACAACTTAGATGTAAATTGAGAACTTTTCTTAAGTAATGTGTAGCTATCTATAAAGTAATAATGTAATATTATTTAAAAACGTTACCAAATTGCTATAATTTATAAACTAATTTGTGCCTTCACAATTAACTAGATTGTAATGTCCTGTATTCTGTTGGTATAATCTCTGTTATTTTTGTTTGCGAAGTTTTATTATCTGTTGCAACTTTTATCATATAAAAACTGGCCAGGGTAGCCTTGGAAATTATATTATCTGTGATACACGAAAAACACTTCGGTAGATCAGTTATTGTCACAGAAGGTTGCATGAATTCAGACTTAACTTACGAGAACAACTTTTTAGTGCCAATTTGTTTATGTAATTTGGAATTTGAATGGAATTTTGTGTACATAATTGATTTTCGATTTGCTATTGTTAGTGAATACCATTTTATTTTTGTAATAATTTTGATTATTACCTTCCAAGGATTTCCAATAACGTCTCTTGTCCACAACATAGTTGGCCATTTTAACAAGACTGATTTTATTTTCAAAGTTTTCGAACTTGATTAATCCTTAGTTACTGTTGTATATTGTTTTTAATAAAATAACGATTTTATCATGTAATAAATTAACATTTTAATAATGATAACCTGTTGTTTGTCTCACAACCCCTAAAATAATATTAGCCTGTCTAAAATATAAAATTAAATTTAACACAAAGATCAAAAATTGCTTTTCAAGAATTAATTTATGAATGTTTTTAACTGAATGTTTTATGACGTATTATTATCTAATGATTATGTAAAATTAAGACATGATATTTCTTGTTTCAGCTATATTGAAACCAGTTTAGACAGCAAAACTTAATGAAGGATTTTTTTAGTATACTGATAAAGCATAATATTAAATATTATAATTTTATTTACAACATCAACAAATCAAAATCATAATCCAATTGTAAAAAAAATAGAAAAATTTTGTCACTTGTTTTTTTCTTAACTTTTAGAAGATTACTAGTCTAAAATGAGTTTAAATAACAAAATAAGGTGCCTAAAGTCTTAACATACTCTTATGTCCTTTTCTTGTTGCTATGGCACCTCTTACCCGCAGCCTGCGGAGGGCCTCCCGAAGGTGTTTGGGTTGGAGTGGCCCCGCTTCACCTGACTTATCTAATACTTCAAGAGCTGAAAAGAAAAATTAATAGTACATTATGATACAAGTGTGTTATGTTGGTCACCCTAGCGATGCACCTGCAGGTGTAAATAAAGGTACTGGCAAAACTGCTAAACAGCCTTTATAAAAGTTTTTAAAAACACATACCTAATAGTGTTTTGAATATGCAAATTAAGGTTAATATGTAGTGAAAAATATATATTTTTGATAAAATGATGATTATTTTGATGATTGATTTATCATGTAACCTAAAATATTTATTCACAAAAATATTCATTGTTTTCAGACATAATAACTCTTTGCGGAGATTGAAAATTAAATTAAAAAACACGTGTGGTAATGTAAAGTAAAAAACACGAGTGTATAACAAGCTAACTTAGATCCATTGCCATAAGAGTCACTTAACAAGCATGTTGAAAAAAAAATTTTTGATTGGTTGGTCAACTATGTACAATTTCAGGATATATTATGTATAACAGGAATGAAAACCACTATGCATTTTTCCCACATATAAATCAATTTAGTAGTTAAAACTAGTAATGGTTTTTCTACTAAATCGACTGGTTGAAATCTCTATCATATGATGCAACTGAAAAAATTTTGGAAACCTAAAACTTAACTACTCTAAACACTCACACCCTCACTCACACACACCCACACACACACCCTCACTCACACTCCCACTCCACTCTGCACCACACCTACCAAGATACAAAGCTTGCATGGCTTTTGTTTCTTTATTTCTTCTTGCATTTTTAATTTTTACCTTATTCCATAGCTAGCTAAATTGTACCCATGTCACAGTTAAGTCTGGAACAATGTGTTTCTTATGTTTAGACGGGCATTGATAGCTGCGACACAGTTTTTAACTTTAGTAGCTATCACCGTTTCTATTGTAATTAAGTCAAATTTGTTGTTGTTTCAAAATAAAAACTTTTACTTTTTTGCAAAGATTACGAGTAAAGAGGTGCTTACCTTCTTCCACAACTTCTCCTACAAATACTTTGGCAATACCAGACATGGCTATCACAACATTCTGGCCAACTGAACATCCGGTGATGGTCTGCATCAGCCTCTTTATAGCAGCCTTGGGGAAAGCAGCTCGGCGGTACATCTCATACCTATCCAACTGCTCTTCTGTGAAGTTGGAGACTAGAACTCTACAAAACAATTTGTTTATTGTAAATACATATACAACTATAAAAATACCTCGCAAATATTAATTTTAAATCTGCAAGAGTTCAACTTACTGCATCTTTTCACGCTCCTCTTCCTCTAATTCCTTCTTACTCTTCTTTTCTCTTTCCCTCTCATTTATGAGCATTTCTTCTGTTATTTGAGATTCATATTCAACTGATTCACCCTGCTGAAACTCATTCATGTTGGGAACAATAGTGTGTTCCCTATTATCTTCTTCCAGTTTATCATATTTATCATCAGTGATGTCCCCTGGTTGCTGGTCCAAGTTTGAGTGATCAAATGAGTATTCATTAATATATGGTTCATACTGGTCAGTTAAAGTGTCTGGCTGTGAACTAACAAATGTGTCCGAGTTGTCAGTGTATACGTTACCAAGTTCGTCAGCTCTGTGAATAGTCTCCACGTTCTGAGAGCTATCAGAATAAGTTTCAATCACTTCACTCTCTAGGTTAGCATTTTGTGTACTCTCGCCATAGTTTACCAGAGTTGTGTCTGAAAAATAAAGGAAGTGAGTTAAATATGGGTTACAGAGTCTACCAAATTTGTCAGAGGCAGATGAAAATGGTTACCCAAAGCATGGATAATCATCTGCTTATAGACCTAAGACTTGTGGAATCACTTAGAAGTCTATATTTTTACATTTGAGTATAAGTATATGAAAAACATAAACCACTTTTGGAAGTAATCTCTGAAAATACTGTTTTGTCTTCAATCAGCTGACCTAGATTATAATACCGCACCACAATCAATGCAAATGCAGGTTATTCTGAATTTTTATCTAACCTCCCAGCAGGCTGAAGGTAGTATTTCTTACAGCTGGAGTACCTGACTATTAGCCCGCCAGTATGTTTATATTATGTAAGGCCAGTACAAATAAAATTTTCATGGATACATTATCTTATGTTGCCTCCAAATTGAGCTCACTGTTATGTGCAATGAATGAAAGCTACATTCAATTAGGTTAGGACAAGAGCTAAGGATGAAGAAGATATTGACTAAGATAAGCAAGCAAGGTACTTACATTCTGGTTCATCTTTCAACAACTTTTCTTCGATTTCTAATGATATCTCTTGTGAATCTTCTTCATTGGAATCACTGTGTTCCAATTCTTGAGCTAATTCGTCCTCTGAAAAGAAATATTTCAGTTACTTTTTAAGAAGACCGGCTCTTTACGGAAGAAATTAGATAAAACTTTTCTAACTCACCTCTTAATCTTTCGGCTTCCGAAAGACCGTCGCTGCTAGGATTGTCAGCCATTCTCACACGATCACAACTAGATAGGACTAATTTATAATCAATGTAAGTGAGAATTTGATGAGAACGTTATCAACGTTACAAAATATTTACGCATTTTGTAATTTTAGAAAGACAGAGCCTCGAGCCTTCACATCGCACAACACATTTGGATCTATTTTTTGCAGGCAGTAATGTTCAATTATTAAGCACACAAGTATTGCTATCTTTGTTTGGTTAGTTTTATTTTCTATTGCTATCTCGTTCCAGCTTTCTCATGCTAAAAAAACGTTCACTGCAAAGCTCTGTCTACGCTGCAAAGTGTCAAGTATGAGCGACCTATAGACAAGCAAAGTTTGACATGTGAAAGTTTTAACTGCACATTTTATAAGTTTAAGGAAAATGGTACCTAAATCGGCAATGCCAGCCGCTTCGTAAATATTCTTGGCCACAGACAGTACATACATACATTGTAACCGCCGCATTAAAATGGTTCGCCTAGTCTTGTAAAAAAACGGATGTGTTAAAAGCAACAACCCTTTCTACTGCTTTGAAATAGCATAATATTATTTGATTTGAATGTAGAAACTACAAAAATAAAAAAACAAAAAAGTACATAAAATTGCTGTAAATATTATTTGATTTGAATGTATATAAAATGAAATGATCTTTTAAGTACGCCTGTACCCAGCCAGTCCTAAGCCTGGAAAGAGTACGAAGGGAATGTCATTATATTTTTTTAAATACCAAATAATAATCTTCAATTAATTATTTGCAACAAAATTATCAATGATTGAAAACGTTGATATAAGTTGACGCTAAACGCTCCCGATTGAATTATTTTACTCAGTTCCAAAAAAAAAACAGTTGGTAATAAAATGCTTCTAAAGCTGCTAATAAATACGTCAACGGCCATAATAATTAGGTGCTCTGTATCAACGGCTCAACTCACTATAATTTTATTAATTTCTGAGAATCAACTAATACGCGAAACGAATATGTCCGAACGATACATTTTTCACAATTTAAAACCTGTTAATAATTTAACAGTTTTTTTGTGTTTTTTTAACCTGTTGACCATGATTAAAAGTTAATTACACTAACCAAAAAACCGCCAATGACCCACCTCGCAGACTACAATGAAGCAACATGCTGCATATGTCAGCAGAATGTTAGACGATCAATGGGCCAAACTCACGATCCAGTGGGTCGGAAGACGGAAATGGCGGGACAGGGTCTGATAAAACATGTGATAAAATTATAAAAATTACTATCTTCTTTATCGTTCTTAATTTCGTACTAGATATGTAAGTAGGTATAATCTAAGCACAAAAAAAGTAGGTATGAAAGATAATAGTCGTTAAAACCTTGATATAATTGAATTGCGATAAAAATAGACTTTCTATGAAACCGGGTTAACTGGTAGTAAGTTTATCAAAGTTATTGTTATTTGTTATCAAACTTCCAAAGCTTCGCGTAAATTGAGCATAATTTTTTTTATAATTATGTAGTAGGTTTCACAATGATAATTTATATTGTTAAGTAGGTATTTTTTAAAGATGCCTGGTTCTGTGCCCGGTTGATGCCAATAGGTTCGCTCCCTATTACATGGGACTTAAACATAACTGGCGAAATGTGGGTGTACACACGGCCACAAATCAAGCTATACATTACCAGTATAGGGTGACCTCTCATTGTACGGAAATCCTATACAATGTGAGATCAGCCTAAACTGGAAATGTATAGCTTGATTTGTGGCCTTGTGTACTAAGATACACCTCTGCTTAACCCTTCGGGAATTACAGGCGTGATGTTGTGTTATTCTAGTGGTACGTTACCCACACATGTCCGCTCCCTTGCGAGCTCAAGTGCAAGCGACGTCACATGTCTCATATAGTTCTCACAGGCGACTCACGATACACAGTCGTGTCACTAACCGTCGCTCTCGCTTACCTTGTCAATCGTGTTAATTCCTAATCACCATGGGGTTTATTTATAAACGCTGCTTAAAGTTAAGTAATGATTAGCGACTGTTTAACCATACATTTTTGACGTTTGAATGTCACTTACGTTTAAGCAACGGTTATGAATAAACCCCCATAATATTAGTTGCTTATTCTCATTAACCGTGTACTATCTAGTTATAGTTACTCAAACAATAAAATCACTGTGTACTACTGAAGGAACATTTAATTTACTATAGAACCCAAATCACGTCACAACAAAAGTTCTATATTATGTTAAAGATAAATTACTTCTTTTCTTTATGTTTCTACCTTGCATTTACATATGTAGTAACTTACAGTGGAGAGTGGACCGGAACATACAAACATATTTCGTTGGAAACATCCAGTCTGGGCATACAAATTGGTAATCACCTCTTCTTCCAAACAGAATGTTAGAGAAACAACAGTCTGTCAATTTTTTTTTTAACTAGGGCTTCTCAGAGTTGACCTTTAGAGATCGTGACTCCATATTAACCGGACTTTCCTGTGGTTGCCATAAGCTCCTAAAAACTTAAAGCCTCCAGCTAGGGCATAAAACTTATAAACTAAACGACTGCGCGCTAAGGGCACCCTCTGAGGGGTACAAACCTCGGCTTAGGGCAGAGTCGGAGGGAATGGGCTGTCGAGGGTATGCATCCGCTTGTATTGGCAAGAATGGCAAGGATGGTCACTCGCTGGATAGGGACATCTGTGGGAACCCCCCCTTATTCTGGCTTTAAAAGGCAACTGTCCTGTAAAAATATCCAAATCGCATGGACATATTATAGGGACGTCGAGGTGTACTGCGGTGAGGTAGTGCTGCGATTTGTACATTTTTGCAGAATAATAGGCATAAAGCCAGGATTCACACAAGACTCTTCCCAACTGTGGGTCTCTAGACCAGGCGAACAATAAAATAATCGAATAGGTACCGCAGTAGCAGCAGAATGGGCGTCAGCACATCACTAAAGAGCATGAAACGAAACCTGTGACGAAAACGTGACGAAAACTCGAGAGCGCATCGGCGTCGATCGGTCGATACGTCACTAACGTCAACATTTTGTCACTTGTGACATTTTGTTTCTGTGCTTGTGACAGCTTGCCGAGCGAAGTAGTGTTCGTGAATGTGATTTCTGATTGCCGAAAAACAATAAAATTGTATTCGTGGTGCGGACAGAGAGTTCCATCATGAGTGCATTAATGAAAGTAGCCGTTTCTCGAAGCCCTGCTTCATTGGTGAGTTCGTATAACCACGTTTTTAACAATATTCGTGATAACGTTATGTAATCGGTAAAAAAAATGTTTTGGACATTCCTAAGGCATTTTCCAAATGGTGCTCCCATGGTAATTTAGAAGGGCTCAGAATGTTATGTAAACATTTACAAAATTCTAAATCAGCATTTTGGATGATATATGATAGCAAATTTGGGAAATCTGGTACGCAAATAAATATTGAGCAATATTTTGTAATAGGTATTTTGCTTTCATTGTCACACTAAAATTTAGGGCACTAAGAAGGTCAATTTACATTATGTTATCATGCAAAAAAAAAACAAGTTGAGTTTAATACACTTGTAGGTAACCCAACTATCTATTTGTGCTCCTAAGAATAAATTAGGTCTTTAATATGCAAGCACTACATTCACTATGCTTATAATGCTAGTCAATAAATGATGTTAAATTGTATTTTTATAATACAGACTACATTTTTTTTTTATTGTTTCATTTACTGGAAGCTGTCCCCAGCATAGTTGGGAAAAGGGCAGGTGATGAATACTGTTCCATTTTCAACAGCATTTTTATTTTAATTGTTTCAGGCTTCATATTTATACCGAAACCTGCACTTATCAGTGGGAGGTGCTACTCCAATCAAAGATGCTTCTGCAAACACAAATACCTCAAAGGCCTACACAGTCATAGATCACAAGCATGATGCTTTAGTGATAGGTGCTGGTGGAGCTGGCCTACGTGCCGCCTTCGGTCTTGTGCAGGAGGGCTTCAAGACCGCTGTTGTCACCAAACTGTTCCCTACTAGGTCCCACACTGTTGCTGCTCAAGGAGGAATTAATGCTGCATTAGGTGATTTACATTTATTACATAAACATTGTTTCTGTAGTTTTTATCTTTACTCACAAAATAAAATAAGGACTGATTGATTTTTTGTATATTCTGTCTTAAAAAAAATACTTGCCCCATGCAAGTATGATAAAAAAATATATGATAAAAAAATATATAGAAATTCAAGAGTAAGTCATGAACTTTTGTTTTCTGACATAGATTCGGACTCATAAAAGTTACATTTTAATACTCTGATGACTAACATTGCATAATCTTTCAGGTAACATGGAGGAAGACAACTGGCTCTGGCACATGTACGACACAGTCAAGGGTTCTGATTGGTTAGGAGATCAGGTAAACAAACAATAATACAACTGGTAGAAAATTTGTTTGCAAGCAAGAAAGTGAAGGACACAGCATGCTTTCAAAACTGCTTTCCTTAACAAACCACACAAAGAAGAGTGCTTCTCATATTACTACTTTTATTATAGAATAACTCTTAATATATTTTCAGTAAATTCAGTCTGTGTCTATTTATACATCAGTGATAGACAAGCACTGTCTATTATGTTAGCACACCAATTACCAAAGTGGTGTGAGTCAATAATTGTCAATATTGGCCGAGCAAATATGCTCAGTTATTTGCATAAAATTCTTCTAGTTAGATCTTCAGATAGAAAACTCACAGAAGGTTGTTTTTCCCACTGACTTAGAAAAATAAAGATCTGCCAATGTTTCAACGCAGGATGCATAGATAACAGCACATTATTATATGCATAATTATAACAGCACACATTAACATGCTTTTTCTTTGCATCCTGCATTTAAATATTTTTCAAAAAAAAATTATGCAAGACAGAAAAATTATGTTAATGTTTGCTGTTATAATTACCATAATAATATAATCCTTTTATTTTTATAGTGCTCATATATTATGCTTTAACACAATATAGACAATTCACAATCCATCAACAATCATTTCATGCAGCCCATATTGATTAACATTGTGTACTCTGAGTAGCTGCATACTGTGCAGTGAATTTTTGAAACAGTGTTCTAATGATACAGGTTTTCTAACAACAGGTTTGGTAGTTTGCCCTGAAAAATGTTCGTGTTATCAAAAACTGGCGGCGTGTTTATTTAATTAATCATTTATCTAGCTTAGCGGCATTTTCCATCCGTATATGGACTATAAACCTATGTGTTTGTAAATCAGTAGATTGCACTTATAATTATCGAGTCTTCTCACTTTTAGTTTCACAGTAATAAACAACATGATTAGAAGTCTGTCTACATAAAGGCAGGTCTCAACTTACGTTAATCGATATTTCGACGTCATTTCTCCATCTTAATTCATTCATTTTGAGTTACGGTATTAGGGTTCGGGCACGGCCTTACCTACTCCTCTACAATAGTCGCGCGGTCATCAACGTTCCGCAGGTAGCAGGGGCGAATAACCTTTTGTAGTTATGTAACTATACAAACAAGACAAAAGAGGCGTAACAAACTCGAATTGTTCTTATGAAGACAACAACGAAGCTTGAATTGGCAGTTTATTTTTTATTTTTTTCGTATTATGTGAAGCGTAGTATGTAATTTGTTATTTTGTCCAGTACAGTCGACTTAAATATTTACACACTTGTTTAAATAAGATATGGTGTGAAGGCCATCACTACATATTTATGCAGACAGTTTCAACCAGTTTCATGACTGAAAAACAAAGTCGATTAACCATACATAACATACCTAATACTGCCGTGCGTGCAATAACAGTAGTAAGTATAATTTTTGTCCAAAAGTTAAACCTTGATTGGTAATCAGCTCATTGCGCTGATTCCGAATCTATGTTTAACTGAATTATACTCAGATACTGCTGTTATTGCACGCGCGGCAGAACCAATGGTACATCTCATAAAAAATATTTAGCCCGCGCGTTGTCTTCAGACAGATAGTTCTAAGTAAAAATGTAATTTTTCATAGGGATGGGCCGAACATGGGTTTCACCGAATACGAACATTCAGCCGAATGTTCGGTAAAACTTTTACCGAACCGGACATTCGGCATAATTGATTCCTTTACGTGAACAGTATACATGTCTGACCTTGTTCACGCAAAGCGCGCGGATTGGCGCGGATCGTCCCGCCCGCTACCCCCGCTGTACCAGATGTTGTTACTGCATCATTTAGTAAAGAGTAAAACTTCGCCCGAAACAGTTGCATACCAGTGAACGTAAATGCTGCATCTTATGTTTTGTTTATAACCATCTTTAACCATCTTTTTTTATCAATTTTTTTTATCTACTGTTACTGTTGGAAATAAAGCTACAGTGTCGACAAAAACATAAAACTGCACTGTAAATTACTTACCTAATAAACATAACACATTTAACACTCAACTCATGATAAATCATACACGGCTCAATACAGTAAAAACTTTGAGTACCACTTTGCCGAACATTCGGCGATACAGCCGAATATTCGGCCGAATACGAATATTCGGTAAACCTGACGAATATGCCGAATACCGAATATAAAACGAATATTCGGTCCATCCCTAATTTTTCACATTAATATTAATAACCAGAAAACTAGAAACCCTAAAAAATTATGATTTTTCAAATCAATAATTTATAACTATAAATAAAGTCCAATACATAATTCGTGGTTTTTAAATCCCGGGATTTAAACAACATTATAATTATTCCGGGATTTTAATGGAGGTATTATCCACTCTATGTTACATCCTTCCTCAAAGTTAAGATAATTAGCTCTACCTATTCAGACATCTGTTAATAACAGACTTGTTATTTTTATTCAAACATAATAAAAAAAAATATCACTTAGCAACATTTTTCGGGTTTCTTTTAGTTTTGTTTCTTCATTGATATTTTTAATCTTGGATTCTTGGTTGCTAGTAATCGTCTGCGACCGTCTACTAAACCGATTCCTACTGATAGTGTATTACGCAATTAGGCCTCTGGTCAAACCGGTCACAGTAGGTACAGTTATTTAGGTATTCAAGGAAAGAAACACTACCTACTTTACAATTTGATGTATCGTAGTGTAACCGACCACACCGTGTATTACCTTATCTAATTATCTTCTATTATTATTCTTCTATTAAAATTTACTCTCTTTTATACATATTATGTTTAAAAGAAAGAAAAAAAAGAAGATAATAAGATTAGGTTGAGGTAGTAGTCATGTCATCCAAAACATCAGGTACATCAAGGATTCGGTCAGGAGCTTGTGGAATGTATCTTGTTGAATTTACTTTCTCTTATATATATTATTGTCAACTTATAAATTGGGGTTATATTGGGTTATTTGTAACGTCACAGTTTGGCTCCACAGTTTTGGATGCAGAAACAGCCAAAATAATCAAAAGTATGAATATTAAAGAATGTAATATTCATAAAAGTGTAAAATGTAAGTTGAGTGAGTATGATACGATTTCAAACATGAAAACATAGATTTAGATGAAAGTTCTAAACAAATAAAAAACTTCAGCTCCTTCAAAACTATTTACATATAAAGACAAGAAGATGTGGTTTTGTAAAGCATATACCACAGGCAGGAATTTTGTTATTGAATCTTTGATTTTTTTGTTTATACCTAATTATACCTGAGAGGTATTAATAGGATAAGACACATTCAAAGTACCTACATTCCATTCATCAAAACGTTTGTCGTAGGACGCCATCCACTACATGACTCGGGAGGCGCCACACGCAGTCATCGAGCTGGACAACTACGGCATGCCTTTCTCCCGCACCCCCGAGGGCAGGATCTACCAGAGAGCCTTCGGAGGACAGTCCCTCAAGTTTGGCAAGGGTGGCCAGGCGCATAGGTGTTGTGCTGTCGCTGACAGGTACATGAACGATTTGTCATAACATATTAACGACTTAACTTCGTATAGTCCCCTACACGAGGATGGCTTATTCCACAAATCCCCCCTGAAAAATCCCCCTTAGGAGGAAAAGTGGAATATATAAAAACCAGTCTAGAATTTACCCCTGCTTATTTCACTAATCCTCCAGAGAATCCCCCTCAGTGGGGAAAACTGAACCCTAATGTGAAAAAAAATCAGTTTCAGGGGGTCTTGGAATAAGTATTTTTTTTTTATTTGCAATTCTAGTTTTCCCCCCTAAGCAGGATTATCAGGGGTGCATTCTAGACTTTTTTTTATAGATTCCACTTTATTTATTTATTTAAACTTCATGTACAATAGTGATACATAGGCGGACTTATTTATTTATTTAATACTTCAAGCACATAAATGTACAGAGGCGGACTTAATGCCATAGGCATTTTCTACCAGTCAACCTTTGGGTGATGCAGAGACAAACAGTGGTAGGTGCAATTACGAAAAATCTTGGAATAACTTTATAGTTATTCCAAGAATATCATGTGATCTTTATAGATACTTACAAACTATAAATATAATATATATATATATATCAAATTTCCAATTTCTATTGTATATACAAACACAAATAAACATACATAAATACACGAATATACTAAAACAAATAAGACAAACAATGGGAAAACATTAACGTTGTGATGATACTGCCAGCTTCTTACGAATGTGCTCGCGAACTTTCACTTTAAATGATAATCGGTTTGTTGCCATCATTATCTCCAGAGGGAGCGCATTCCACAGAGAGATAGACTGAACGAAGAAGGAAGAGTGAATAAAGTCTGTGTGGTGAGTGGGACATTGAAGAAGGCGATTATTTGATGATCGTAGATTTTTATTGTGGTTGACACAAATGTACTGAAAGTGGGGGGCTAGATAACTAGGGGAAGTGGGAGAGTCAAGAAATGAAAACAAAGTAGTCAGCGCCCTTTGCTCTCTGCGCTGGCGTATGGGCAACCACTTTAGAAGCGACCGATGCGCAGAGACATGATCATATTTACGCAGATTGAAAACGAATCGAATGCAGTAATTGAGAAGACGGTCAAGTTTGTCGAGGAGATCTGCATTCAGGTCATAGTAGCACACATCACCATAGTCGATGATAGGGAAAATTAAGGACTGCACAAGCATTGTCTTCGTACTCGTTGGTAGTAAGTTTTTCAGTCGGTACAGAGCCCGCAGCGTTCCAGTAACCTTCTGGCTGACCCTAGCAACTTGAGTACGCCAGTTCAGGGTACGATCTTAATGCCACAAGGCATTCTCTACCAGTCAACCTTTGGGTTAAATATAAAAATATAGTGATAGGGTACAAAAATAATGTCTAAAATACTACTTTTCCTCCTAAGGGGGATTTTCAGGGGGATTTGTGGAATAAGCCCACGAGGATATGTGGTTGGCTGAGAGCTGATGTATTGACCACACCCAGCGCATAATATTCTTCAAAGGGAGAGACCATTTCGGGTGTGTGTTTGCTGAGGGATAAAAATATTTGTTCTGTCTAAAACTTACCTTTTCTGGACTAAAGCCCCTTTCAAATTTCGCCTAAATCCATTATTTACCAAACTCTGCTAGTTTGGTAAAGAATGTTGAAATCTCACTTCAGGTGTCTTTGGTGTCTTTATAAAGAAAAATATTACATCATTATCAAGAAATCTGTGAAGTCCTGATATGAGAAATCGTATTTACAAAATCATACCACGGATAATGGTTTATCGCTTCGTAAGATTTAAAGACTAAGTTTCTAGCAATAATGAAATTAAAGTATTAAAGCAATAAAAGCAGTACTCATAAAATACAATCTTCTTAATTCTCTACTTTTGATAATCGATTCATACATATATATACCCCACCAAAGTTTGATTTATGATAACTTGTCGTATCATTGTAAAATAGTCCACTAATATATCAGTACTAAAAATACATCTTTACCTAGCATACATGCACAAGTTTTTGATATCTTAAGAGGGCCACTCCTTTAAAAATAAAATATCTCGTGACTGAGAAGGAATTATGAAAAACGGCTCAACAGCGACCTCGGCAAGTGTGTCTAGAAGGTTCTAATACCTTTTATAAAGTTTCATATAGACGCTTGAAAGACAATATTGACCAAACGACATGTTGGCAACTTTACACTAGAGCATCATAAAGCATTTAAATTTAATATTAAAAATTAAAAATAAACTTTAAAATGAAGTATTTTATATTTTATGTTTTTAGTGTATACTTTAGTAGAGAATACACAAAAAAAAAGCATTTTAAAGGTTTTTTTATTGGAAAAAAATTCTTTGAAATTCTCTAGTGTAAAGTTGCCAACATGTTGTTTGGTCAATATTGCCTTTCAAGCGTCGATATTTAGACACGAAGCAACAGAATTCCATCTAGAGGAATGTGGCCGTTTTTCTTTAGAACGAATTTTGTTGCTTTGTATCTCAATATGAAACTTTACAAAAGGTTATAGTGTATTAGAACATTGTAGAGGTCGCTGTTGAGACGTTTTTTATAATTCCTTCTCAGTCACGAGATAATATTTTTTTTCAAGTAGTGGCGCTAGTGGACCGACGTATGCGCTCTTAAGGCGAAAGCGTCAGGATAAAAAGCGAAATTTAATCTTTCTAACGTTTTTTGCAATTTGCAAGTCAGTATCAGGTTGTATGTTGATCTAAATATGATTCGTGGCCGTATCAAATATCCATACTAATATTATAAATGTGAAAGTAACTCTGTCTATCTGTTACGTTTTCACGCCTAAACCGCTTAACCGATCGTCATGATTTTTTGCTGAGATGTAGCCTGGGATATGGAGACGGACATAGGCTACTTTTTTACGCGATAACCGCAATCCACGCGGGCGCAGCTGCGGGCAAAAGCTAGTTTATTTATAGAATTATTAGCTTTTGCCCGCGCTCCGCCCGCGTGGATGTCGGTTATCGCGTAAAAAAGTAGCCTATGTCCTTCTCCATATTCCAGGCTATATCTCTGCCAAATTTCAAGACGATCGGTTCGGCGGTTTAGGCGTGAAAACGTAACATACAGACAGACAGACAGAGTTACTTTCACATTTATAATATTAGTATGGATAATCATAAAAATCGTCAATACAACTTTCTTAAGTTCATATAATCCTATTGAATTAGTATTTCATGAAAGCATTACTTTTAGTATTATACTAAGTTAAGGAGTTGTACTGATTCATAAAACAAATCAAAAATATTTTATTTCACATAACCCTGCATGGGCACTTATGAAACGTCAGAAGCTAGGTGCACGTTCGTTTCCTATGGAGAAGATTCTAATGATTATAATTCTGTATAAATACATATTTGTTATGGTCGCGAATCATACTTTAGTCAACATACACCCAGACAATGATCTGCAAATTGCAAAAAAACGTAAGAAGATTTGAATTTCGCGGGCTACCCTGGCGGTTTCGCCTTTCGCCAATTCCCGTATTTAAAAACATTCAAAATCTGGTCGCAGTCTCATCTCAGAGACAATAAATAAAAAAATTCTCAAAAATGTAGGTAAACTAGATGTATTTCTGATAGATTGAGACTAACACAAGAATGCGGTCGTTAAAAAAAAATACGGGAATAGCCACTCTGATGTAACCCACACACTTGCAAGTATTTATTGTTTCTTCGCATTGCTAAAATTCCTATGTAAAAGCCAATAGCGTCCATCACAATACAACTTAATAAGTTAGTCCTACATGTACTATTTTACTAGTAACATGAAACTTTTGCTATATTCTTCTTCTTCTATTGCCTAGAACGGGACACTCACTTCTGCACACTCTTTACGGCCAGTCTCTTCGATACGACTGCGAGTACTTCATCGAATACTTTGCACTGGACTTGCTCATGGAAGACGGAGTGTGCAAGGGATGCATCGCTATCAACCTTGAAGATGGAACACTACACAGGTATGTCTATTAATAATAATTATACTATGGTCTTCCGCTTTTAAGCGGCGAGCCTCGACCAACACCTCAGGAGGCTTTCATTGCTTTCAGTGCTTGATTCTCAAAGCAGTACTTCTGGACACAGTTCGCATAGTGACGAGGTTCCTCTCTCTAGAGCCCTGACCACCGGCAGCTTGGTCACTGTTCCTGATACCGATGGGCCACTATATTTTTATATAAAAAAAAATATGTAAGGAACTAATAATTTTATTATACTATAGCTTGCTCATGCCAACAAAAGCCTAATTATACCTTAAAATGGAATTCGAGGTCAAAAATGTAAACAAAGGGCTTGCAAATTTAAAATAATAAACACAAGGTAAAATATAATATTGCAAACAGTTTTCAGCTTTAAAATGACGTAAACTACGATCCAAGAATGAAATGTAATTGTTTGAAATAAAATTGTGCAAATTATTTTTATTATACTGGCAATAAGGCAGAAGCTCTAAACATTTTGACTTCCATTTATTATTTTCTTTTTATAAAAGGTTTTTGAAGAGAATAATAATAATTAATAATAATAATTTAACAAGAGAATCTTGTAATGTTATCTGGTAAAAACTGTTTAATTTTTTAATATGTTCGTAAACAATTGACATGTAAATTATATCAAATAAATAAACATGAGCAATTTGTTCAAAAGAGTAGAAATCTTTTAGTTTATTAGTTTATTTTATTATTATTATTTTTATTTTCATTGGTTGGACCTTAGGCTATAATTGTGCTTTCAAAAACACGAAATATAAAAAAAAAAATTAGAATGACTAGGGAAATGTTGAATACACCTGAAATGTCACTTTGTCTATGACATTTCTTTGTTTACATTTTTGATCTCGAATTCCATTTCCGACCATAAATATGAACATCTAAACAACATCATCATCTTGCACAAGTTGGCAATATTAATTATTATTGCATGGGTCATAAAGTCATAACTTTCTACACATCAGACGAGTGGTCTCAGGGATTGGCTGCTGGGCACACACACAACATGGATCTACTTTCCTCTTTTGTTGACTGTGAAAGTCGGTTGATGACCTTAAGGTCATTCGTCTCGCTCCACTTACCCTGCTTGAAATAATTAAGGCGGACACACCAAAGAATAAGACGTCCTAGATATCAAGCAATACTATTGTTTATTGATCTAGCCTATTAGTCTACCAACAGTAAATTGAACTGTATTTAGTGTCGCTATTTAGAGAAGTCGAATATGTGTTTCTCTGTACAACGCAATACATGAAATGACTATGAAAAGCGTGTGAGTAGCACGCCGCAAAGTAACAAAGCAAGATAACGGTACGGTCAGACTATTGTTGTCTCGGAGATTAGGCTTTTCAGAGGCAATTAGTGTATAAACATTTTAATCTCTAATTGGTCATTGAACCAGACAGAAAACTAGGCCACAATATTTTTATTTCGAATATTGACTTTGTAAAAACTGTAAAATTTCGTAATTTCAATTACATTAGAAAATTGAATACAAATAAATTGTTAACACTACAATGTAATTTATTTACTGTGTCACATATAATATAACTATGAGACGACATAATACAAGACTTTATTCCCTTTTTAATTACCATAACAAAACTTTCGGCCTGGCCCACAGTGGAACGAATGTATGGGAGCGGTTGGACGTAGACATGTCCGAAAAAAAAGAGTAAAATTATGCCAAACTAATGATGCCATCTTATTCGATTACTTAATGCCTTCATAACTTGTGGTGATGAATTTCTTCATAACTCCCATATTTCGGGAGTAATTTGAGAAAATGTGAAATTTTACTATGAAAATGAGTGTATCGAGCTCTCTCCCTCCTGATTCCGGGCTTGTTTCAAGTAGCGGTCTCTAATATCATAATGCTAATACTAAGAGCTATATTTAATACTAAGACACATAGTGCGCCAAATGTGCACTTTCTGGGATAAAGAGTGATGTTTATTTTATAACACAATTTTTTTATTTTTTGTTTATTTTGTTGATTAAAACCGTTTTTCTAAAGGTTTACCTTATTACAATAACATTTCTGAGCAGCCAATTAGAGAAGATATAAGCTAATTAGGATATATAATTAGGGACTTAAGGTTTACATATAAAACTGATGCACTAATGATTACTGATAAGAACATTGCTATTATTTAATTACTAAATGGCTCTTAATACACTAATTTAGCATGCATCATTTACTAATTATCACAATAACTAATTACCTTGCAATATTTAACAAAGGATACCTGGGATACCTGGATTTTATATAAATAGGTCACTATTAGTAACTTTAAAATCAGTGTTGATTTACACCTCGTTGTATCCAAGCTAATCTCGCAATGTATTTTCCAAATTTTAATACAAATCTTGATATTCACGTTGCTTTATGCGCACGCGCACATAAAGATTTACGCGACTTTAACTATTTGTTCAGTGTTTTAAAAGATAACAGTTGTGTTCAGTTATGTGAAAGTGCTGAAACAAGTTTAAAAGACTGGTGTCGTCGATTTTGCTACCGCATTTATGCAAAATGGACACAGTCTGGAAGAAGCACAGATAAGTTTCGGCTGACATGAGATTTGGCTACAGGCTGCAATTCAATGGCCGGAATTACAGAATGAAAATATGGAACCTTCTACAGAAAATATAAGTGACGTCATCGAGCCCATAATTTCTCCTGCTAAATCTGATGCTTCAACTTGTACACATCCTAGTCCTCGTAAATCTTTTGAGGACCTTAGTAACCGGCAAAAAAGAAGACGCACTGAAGATAGTCTTTCATGCAGCAGTAGCAGCGCTGCAATTATGTTTTCGGCCGAAAGGGCGCTTCAAAAGGCAGGACAAAGCGATACAGCTTATGTTATGAAATACTTGACGGAGAATCCAGAAGAGGCCTCAAAAATCAAAGCCTTCATTGAAGGTAAATCAATTCAGGTACGGGAAATATCCCCTTTGAAGGCATTGGCTCTTTATGTATCGATGAACTTATCGAAATGGCGCTATAACACTCTTCGGGATTTCAACACTCAAGAAGGAGCTCTTCAATACCCGAGTTACTACATGTTGGTTAAAAAAAAAATTAAGTGCTATCCGGCCAAAGAAGATCTCACAGTTACAGAGAGCTCTGCAAAAATCAAATTACAAGCCTTGATGGATTTAACCTCAAGAAGACTTATTAGGTCGTTAGAAACCCCTGTTGATCCCAATCAACAGCTCGTATTGACCAGCAAATGGGGTTTTGACGGATCATCTAGCCAAAGCATTTATCATCAAAGGACGAGTGAAGATGAGCAAATCGATCTTGCTAGTAATTTTATGATTAGTCTTGTACCACTGCGGCTCGTCTCAAAAGGTGTAACAATTTGGGAAAACGAGCGACCATCTTCCACTTCATTTTGCCGGCCAATATTGTTTAAGTTTATAAAGGAAACCAAAGAAAATGTGCAGAGAGAGATGGCTGAAATCGAAGCAGAGATTGAAGCCTTAACTCCATCCACCATCACTGATGGAATTAGTGTCAAACACCAACTGCTGTTGACAATGATTGATGGTAAAATTCATTCCATTATATCCAATACAGCAGCTTCAGTGTGTGACATATGCAAGGCTTGTCCTAAAGAAATGAATAATTTAGAGTTAATCAAAGATAAACACGCAAACGAGGACATGTATAAATATAGCTTAAGCACCCTTCACGCTTGGATTCGCTCAATGGAATGCTTATTACACATTTCCTACAAATTAGACATAAAATCATGGCAAGTAAGGGGTGATATAGCAAAAAGGCAAGTTGATGACAGGAAGAAAAGAGTTCAAGAGGCTGTAAGAAGAGAAACGGGCTTACTTCTCGATGTTGTGAAACAAGGCAGTGGATCCACCAACAATGGCAACTCGGCAAGGAGATTTTTTGAAAACTACACTAAATCTGCTGAACTGACCGGAATAGATGCTATGCTTTTAAGAAAAATCTGTGTGATCTTGCAGTGTATTTCATCAGGAGAGAAGATCAACGTAACTAAATTCCGAGAGTTCTGCTTTGATACTGCTAAGCTTTACGTGGAGTTATACCCATGGTATTATATGCCTTCTTCACTTCATAAAATTTTAATGCATGGGCCAGACATAGTTCAGAACATGTCAATTGTGCCCATTGGTTTTCTATCCGAAGAGGCATCTGAGGCTAGAAATAAAGATTTTAGAAAATATAGAGAGGGGCATTCTCGAAAGCATAGCAGTATCTCATGCAATGAAGATATTATGCACAATCTTTTACTGTCTTCTGATCCACTTGTTACAAGTATCCGTCTAAAAGGAAATAAGTTTGTAAAAAAATCTTCTTTTAAGGAATTTTATGAACTTACGGATTCTGAGAAAAGTGATATCGAATTTGTTAACATAAATGATTTAGCGGACATCGATTCTGAATTTGAATTAATTGATGATGATGATGATGACGAAGATAATTAAATGATGTTATTGTTTTAAAATGTGTAACTTAGTAAATTAGAGCTTACATCTTAATTATTTATTGTACTTTTAATGAAACTAGGTAATTTATTATCAACTTACTTAAAAGTCATACTCTCATCAGTTCTTGTGAATATTTTTGTTAATATATATTTCTGTATATATATAATATATTTATAGACCTCTTAATAAGTCTGTCTGCGGTTTAAAGTAAATACAAATGGGGAAAAAACGTTTTTTTTTTTAAATTTTCATTTCCTTTTATCCCAGAAAGTGCACATTTGGCGCACTATGTGTCTTAGTATTAAATATAGCTCTTAGTAATAGCATTACGATATTAGAGACCGCTACTTGAAACAAGCCCGGAATCAGGAGGGAGAGAGCTCGATACACTCATTTTCATAGTAAAATTTCACATTTTCTCAAATTACTCCTGAAATATGGGAGTTATGAAGAAATTCATCACCACAATTTATGAAGGCATTAAGTAATCGAATAAGATGGCATCATTAGTTTGTCATAATTTTACTCTTATTTTTCGGACATGTCTACGTCCAACCGCTCCCATACATTCGTTCCACTGTGTGGCCGTTACTAGGTGGGTGATAGACCGGTGACGTTATATGCGTAATCCCATCCTCGTCGCCAGTGTTAAGTACGCGGGTGCGGGGGAAAGGAGTACACAACTGAAACGCTGGCTGGCTAGTGACGCACTCCTTTATTAGTTACTAGCTTTTGCCCGCGGCTCCGCCCGCGTGGATGTCGGTTATCGCGTAAAAAAGTAGCCTATGTCCTTCTCCATATCCCAGGCTATATCTCTGCCAAATTTCATGACGATCGATTCAGCGGTTTAGGCGTCAAAACGTAACATACAGACAGACAGAGAGAGTTACTTTCACATTTATAATATTAGTATGGATAAGTAGTCAAATAAAAGCCCTCTTTCTCTCTCCTACTTTTGCTGTGCCCGACAGGGTCCTCAATGATCATATTTTTGTAAAACCTACCACCTAAGTTCACGTGTGAAAGCAATAAATATATTGAGTATTGTAACACTTTTTATTAATTTTTGTCTGTCGATCTGTTTGTTTCGGCTAATCTCCGAAACGGCTGGACCGATTTTGACGGGACTTTCACTAGCAGATAGCTGATGTTATAAGGCTTTTATTGAAAACGCAACGCGGGCGAAGCCGCGGTTACTCGGGCTGCAGTTAGTAGTGTATAAAATAGTTCAAGAATTTATAGGATTTAAATTTTCTTGCTGACTGTACTTTAATGATCCGGAGCAATCTGTAATAAGGGTCTCTTCGACGATCTCAATAATAAACGTGACTGCTCCACATTCTTATCGTTCTAATTTTAAGTACAATGAACTTTGAGTAATTAATTATACTTAGAGTACCGTAAACATAGAGAATGTCACGAGTCTGTCTGTAATATATAATTATATGAATGAATAAATACAGAACGAAATCTTATTCAATTGTTACTCAGTGAAAATTCGCTGTAGATATTCATTGAATTAATAATCTTCGTTTGAAAACAGAAAACAATTTAATCGCTGTTCATATTTGCTTGGTTGATACTCTTTCATTGGTCCAGGACAAAAATCACTATAGATAATCCTGTTAGTCACAGTGTACAAAACAACCTTAGAACAGTCTCGCTCTCGAATATATTTACTATTGTAGATATCGCTTAAATCACGCGAATTGCATACGTTACACAAATAACATTTTTATCTCTTTCAAAAATACTTGATTGACTTGTTTTTGTTTATTATGTTACCGAAATTATTATCGGATAATGGCAATCTGTCAGCGCAGTTGTTTTTGTTATAATATTTGGCAAATAAACAGATATCAGTGCTTTTTGTTTATCAAACAGATATAGCATTAAGAACAGCTTAACGGTACTGGCAACCTCTTCTTGGCATAAATTGTATCAGAGTTCTCTTACTGATACAACTCAAGTACAAGATTTACATATAAATATTAGCTAATCAGGAGCGGGGTTGGGCTGCCCAAAGTGTGCCAAGCATTGCGCAAATTGCAAAAAACTTAAATAAATTGAATTTCGCGGGCTATCCGACTCGGCTGGGCAGCGTTCGGGAAGCTACGCAATATCTTCTCGTCCCACATACTGCAGTGTCTCAAGACGAAAGTGCGTGTTGCCAGTGATGACATATGACACTGAAACGTAGTCGCTCACAATGGTCCTTATTAGAAGCCTAAAAAAGTCACCCAAAGGGCAATGGAGAGGGCTATGCTAGGAGTTTCCCAAGATAAGAAGAGATCCGCAGGAGAACCAAGGTAATCGACATAGCTCGAAGAATTGCCAAACTTAGTGGCAATGGGCAGGGCACATTGCGCGCAGAACAGGTGGCCGTTGGGGCCGAAAGGTTCTGGAGTGGCGACCGCGTACCGGAAGACGTAGCGTTGGAAGGCCTCCCACAAGGTTGACCGATGACCTTATGAAAGCCGCAGGAATCCGCTGGATGCGGGAAGCACGGAACCGGTCGAGGTGGCGGTGCTTGGGGGAGGCCTATGTCCCGCAGTGGACGTCTTTCGGCTGAAATGATGGGCTACCCTGACGCTTTCAACTTAAAGGATCATACCTTACCGTTTGAGGTACATCCCAAAGTATCGCCCCTCGCCAATCGTGTAATTCATTGAAATTAAACAAATCTGGTGAAATGTAGGTGACACCTCTATCTAGCCCTACTAAGTAAACAGGTGTGATATAATGTTAAGTCCCTATTTTATTAAGGTTTACTAGAACTAACATAGGTCATCCTTGTTGTCCATAGGTTCCAAGCTAAGAACACAATCCTGGCGACGGGTGGCACCGGTCGCTCGTACTTCAGCTGTACTTCCGCCCACACCTGCACCGGTGACGGTACGGCCATGGCGGCTCGTGCTGGTCTGCAGAACGAAGACATGGAGTTCGTGCAGTTCCACCCGACTGGTGAGTAAAATCGTCGCCTTGGAGGGCAATGGCGCTAAGCCACAATTTTGGTGGTCAAAAATTCTATGCCGCTCAAATTCCTTGTGATTACAAGTCAAATAAAGTAATCATTCATCGGTCAATAGTTATAAAAGCTCATAGAACTTTTGATCACCAAAATTATGACATCATAATATTTTGTTATCGAGTCATAACAAAATATTATGTTTTCATAATTTTATGACGCTGATTTATGATAAAATAACTATTCTTACGTGCAACATTTATTTTTTTAAAGTCTATACTTAACTCAGAAGTGTAGTTCTGCGGAATAGCTCCATTAGCATCCAAGGCGACGAAATAAGCACAAAGGAAAATGACAAAAAAAAACGCTATTGAGAACAAGTGAAAACTATGTTATCTAAAATCGACCGTATTTTTAAACAATGATGATTTTTGTCATGATAAGAGCAACGACAAAGTTGCAGCTTTACGTCATATTGCAATCCGCTTCTGATAAAAAATCAAATCGAAATCATTATATGCCTAGTTATCGTAGGTTTAAAAGATACTAGGTACGCTCGAAACTCAGTGCTTTCATTAATTCATGTTCATATTTAATCATATTTAACCTTAGATATCATTATTACACACACCCTTTTTAACCTTCCACCTTTCGTGATTTCATTAAAATATTTTTATTTAGTATAATTCAAATATCCACTTATTTTAATTTTGTTTTCTAATTCTAATTGTATTTTTTAATTATCATCATTATTATTATTTTTAGTTAATTATGATGTTGTTTTGTGGTGAATATTGTGTACACCTTTAATAGGCATACATACTAGTAGTTTTATTATTTGACTGCTGTTGGTGTACCAAATAAATAAATATTCAATATATTATTATATCAACTCAAAGAGTCAGGTAGCAGTATTGTTAAGATTCTTAGGCACGCTAAGATTGATTTAAATTTATATAATACTAGCTTTTGCCCGCGGCTCCGCCCGCGTAGATGTCGGTTATCGCGTAAAAAGTAGCCTATGTCCTACTCCATATCCTAGGCTACATCTCTGCCAAATTTCATGACGATCGGTTCAGCGGTTTAAGCGTGAAAACGTAACATACAGACAGACAGAGTTACTTTCACATTTATAATATTAGTATGGATTAATAATGCTGCCGCCCGCGGCTTCGCCCAAGTGGCTTTAAAAAAAAATGTAAGCCTAAGTTACTCCTTAGAACATCAGGTACCTGCCAGTGAAAGTCCCGTAAAAATCGTCGAGCCGTTTCAGAGTTTAGCCGGAACAAAAAGACAGACAGACAGACAAAATATTGTTTTTTTTTTGTTATTTGTACCGTCTATACTTTCATACGCATTTAGTAAAGAGCTGTTATTTTGACATTACAAATAGGTTCTTCAATTTTATTTGTTTGTTTATATAACCGAACCTCGAAATCGTTGAGCTCCTTATCATATGCTCCTTATATTATGTTCTGAGTTGAGCTGCACGATTACTAACAAATGCGTGCACTGAATGGACAGGTCCACTCAATCTGTGTGGTTCTTTCTTCAAAAGACCATTTCAGACACCAGTCTACATGGTCTTCACATGATTTGACCAAGATTATGTCTGGACTTTAAAAGAGACTGTGACCCCTGAGTTTGTTTCGGCCTTTCTTCTCAGAGTAGTCAGATACGAAAAGCCGACCTCATCTAGTTGTAAAATATGATTGACGTGTAAAAGTGTTTTTAAAAACCTACTTATATACAGAAATAAAATCATTTATCCTAACAACAATCTCCTCCTCCTTCCATCCCTGGTCCCGTTATTTGGGGTCGGGTCTCCTCACTTTCCTGCGCCAAGACGAACGGTCTTGGGTTGTCGCATCGGGCAATTGGGCTTTCTTAAGGTCTCTTGCGATATTGGATATTGGTTTAGTGAACTACGTAACCATAACAGTCAGTTGCATTTTTAAGTAAAAACTCAATCAAACAAATATCCGTAATACACAACTTGTTGTCATATCCGTTTCCTGTTTCGTAATAAATTGAAGGCGCTCCTAAACGGACTATATTTTTCCGGCAATGTGTGGCGGTACTATTGGCAACTACTACTACAAACTATTGCTCGGCCATCTCGAAAAGATATTTTTGTTACAGCTTATTGCTGAGCAATCTATGACTGGGCCATGTATTATGTATTGCAAAATATCGTCATCTTAGTGGTGAAGAGAGCTAAGCCACACTTTTTACCGAATCGAGTTATGAATACCACCATACTCGTCGTTAGACGGAGATTCTAGTGGTGAAGAGATTTAAGTGATAGCTCAACTAGAGGTTTGGTTTTTCTTTCGGACGTGAAAGGAGTTAAATAAAACTCGGAACAAAAAAAAAAGTGGCGAATTTTTGATTCATCTTTATCTTGGAACCAGTTTAGTGTGGAATAGCTCCCTTTTCTACTAAGGCGACAATATTTGCAACTATGGCAATGTTGCCAGCCACTGTGTTGCAGCCACATATTGCAGTAAAATATTGCCCGTTTAGACGCACCCTAAAGTCGCATGTTGAAACAATTTGTCGAATCTGACGTCACAGTCTTGTGACAATTTTTTCGGACGAATAGTCCAAGTGTTCACTTGGCCATGTACCAATTAGATAATCTGAAAAAAATATACGACGTAATGTCTGTTAGCTGCAATTAGCTGACCGCTTCCTCAAATGGTTGAGGTTTTTTTTTTACTAACAAATCATTTTATTTCCTTATTTTTCTACTTTTGGGTAGATTTCGTGTGAGTATTGTAAATAAATAGAGTTTATAATGTTATAATAAATAGAGTTTAGTAAGATTATATTTTGAACTTTCCTTATAATTTGAAAATTCACTTATTATGTAGAATACATTATTAAAAAGCCATTTCTTAAGTTTATTTTTAAAGAAGTTTAAGGGGGGGGGGGGGGTCAGCTAATTGCAGTAACTGACTGTACATAAACATTATTATTATTGACATTTTAAGATTGTATTCTCAAAAAAAAATACAAAACAGTTTTTGGACAACATAAACATTTTCATTTTCTTCCGTCGTATTGACACGAACAATAAAAATGAATAGCTCGAGCCTTGTTAAAAATGCCCATGTTTTCGTATAGGTACTAGAATGTAAAATAAACTAAAAACATTTAGATCTTCACACGGAATATTTAATCTCTCATGTGGGCTATAAAAATACATTAATCAAGCCTTATCGTGCGTAAGAGTCTATTTCAGTGAACAGTCCGTTAAGATAAACTGCAATAATAATGTATGTGCTGTGTTACTACGTCCATTATTAAACTCTCTACGTGTGCAATTTCACGTAAAGGATGCATAAAAATAAACTTGTCTATGTATTTATGTAATAATATTTTTGCCATCAAGCGCCTATAATAGATGAAACAGTGAAAGTGAACAAACGAACATTTAAATAATTTGGCAGGCGCCCAAAAGTCTGAGCGAGCTATTATGGAGTACTTCTTTATTGCTTGAAATTACAAACAATATTAATTATAAATTCGCAATCCATAAGCTAGGTGTAATTATAATAACAGAAAACCTCTTAAGAGGTCATTGTACTCATCAGTATGAACCACTTTTACTATAGGACCCACGATGAAAGCTGCTCCATGCATTTTTGTTCTTGACAAAATGTATGGAATAGCTGATTGTTTTTTATTTTTTATTTAAGGATTCAGATATTTTTTTTATAATTTTAATATATAAACTTTTTAAGTTATTTAAGACGGAAAATTTTGTTTACGTATTTAATGTTTGAACCCGTGTATCAAGCGAACATTGAGGTGTATTGTTTTTCTTTTTTTTTTCTGATTACCCACATAATAATTACCTACTGTACAAATGTTTAGTAATTGTACACACCCAACAATATTGACTTATATTTTAGTTTTAATATTCTCATGTAAGTGAATTAGTGTATTCTTATGAGAATAAAGTTACCTCAAACCTCAAGTTATTTAAGAAAATATTTGATGAAAATTACCATCACCCCAACCCCTCCCTTACATATATAACTCCTAAACTACTGAGCATTAAATAAAAAAAATACAGAAAATAGTTTTTTACGTATACATTACAGGAAAACCTATAAGAAGTCTATGGTCTTAAAATAACATGGTAAATCTCTCAATATTGTGCGTACAAACTTACAGTTGCAGTATGAATGTATGGGAGAACTTGTTTTTAAACTGCAATGTTAAGTTTGTTCTTGGGATAAATTCATCTCAACTACGGAACCCTTCATTGTGTGTGGTTCAACACGCACTTGGCCGGTTTTTCTGTAAATTTACACGTTCTAAAGTGCCTTTTATGTGCCTATTTGAAATAAATGGTTTGACTTTGACTTTGGTGCTTCAGAGTTCCAAGTTCTATTACAATATACTCGTGACAGTAAGTAATCTACAAAATCCTATCAATACAATTAGGACCTTGCAAATAAACACGGAATAAAGTTATGACAAGCATAAACTTGTATGGTTATACCGAAGTTATTCCTAGCATAACTTTATTCCGTGTTTATTTTGTAAGGCCCTTTGGGTGTTCGTGCCGGTGTAGTGACAGGCACATAATACAGCTTCAGTCAGCTTAGTTTGGACATATTCTGAAATATCAGATGTGCATAGGCGACTTACCGATGGACCGCATTTGAACATTAGACATTTAAGTAAACCTTTTTTACAGTCCGTTCAACCGATTTTGATTTCTATTGCGTTGATGACATGACAAATGGCAGCTGCAGTAAACAGTTGGTATTGTTACCACGTTTTTGCTTTTACTGCCATCCTTATGGCTACGGAATAGAAGTCAAAATCGGTTGAACTGACTGTAGAAAAGGTTTTTTAAATGTCGTAATGTTATTTCAAATGGCGTATAGGTACACTAATATTATAAAGAGAATATTTATTAGTTTGGATCTAGGAGGTAATCTCCGGAACTACACATCCGATTTAAAATCGCAGAAGCTAGTAAACTCACGCCTTCATACCACGGGAGTAGGCAGAAACTATAGAACACTACCTGCTACGCTCCTTAAAGACTCCTCTTGCTTCGTTAACGTTAGAAGCTAGTAACGTATGAAAATAATTATGTAAAACGCTTTTTCCACCACCAGGTATCTACGGCGCCGGTTGCCTGATTACGGAGGGCTGCCGCGGTGAGGGCGGGTTCCTTGTGAATGCGAAGGGCGAGCGCTTCATGGAACGTTACGCACCCGTCGCCAAGGACCTGGCCAGTCGCGACGTCGTCTCTAGGGCTATGACCGTCGAGATCATGGAAGGTAAGAACCTTGTTAGTTTTAGTGTTCTTCTAAACAGTTAGGATTGAAGTATCCTTGTTAAAATAGGGATCATACAAACGCATTGACTAAATAAATACTTTACCTAAAATAAATATAAACCTAATGAGGTGAAGAAGAAAAAAAGTGTTGAAAATAATATTTCAACTCTCGCAGCAATGAAGGAAAACTGAAATGATTAGTAAAAAACATGTAAACAATAGCTCACCAACGCAATAAATCAATAATCAATCGATCAATCATCTCAGCCTATCGCACACTGCTGAACATAGGCCTCTCCCATGCTGCGCCACAACACCCTGTCCTCCGCCTTCCGCATCCAGTCTATCCCAGCCACCCTTTTGAGGTCATCGGTCCATCTAGCTGGGTCTGGTCTCACACTACGCTTGCCGATACGCGGTCTCCACTACAGGACTCTTCTGCTCCACCGGCCATGGGTCCTTCGACAAACATGGCCAGCCCACTGCCACTTCAGCTTGCTTACTCTGCAAGCTATGTCGGTAACTCCGGTGCTTTCGGGATAATTTCATTCCTAATTTTATTCCTCAAAGAAACTTCGAGCATAGCCCGCTCCATAGCGCGCTGAGCGACTTTTTTGTGGACCAGCCCGACTGTCAGTGTCCACGTTTCGGCACCGTATGTCATAACGGGCAGGACGCACTGGTTGAAGAACTTAATCTTCAAACATTGCAGTATAGGCGACGAAAAGACTTGACGGAGTTTTCCAAACGCTGCCCAGCCCAACCGGATCCTCCTGTCGACTTCTTTCTCAAAGTTGTGTCTACCGAGCTGGATGACTTTCCCTAGGTAGACATACTCAAAACTTCGAGAAGCGACCCTTCGATGTGGATTGGACTCGGCAGGACGTGGGAATTGTTCATGACTTTCGTCTTGTCCAAATTCATGCCGAGGCCAACCCGCCAAGAGGCTCCATTTAGGCTGTGCAGCATCTGGTCTAACTGTTCCAGTGTCTCTGCCATTATGACGATGTCATCGGCAAAGCGAAGGTGTGAGATCTACTCGCCATTTATGTTGATTCCCTGTCCATATCCAATAAATCAATAATAAATTATTATGCTCAAAGAGGAAATGGGAGTGGTCCTTAATGTTTACTTAAATATAAAGACATCGTATGTTTCTCATTGCGGAAAAATTGCTTCAGAAAAGGTTGTATGGGTAAAACCCAGCAGTAGGTACACAGCAAGCTGTAAATACTACTTCATTTTAATGAGTGTAAACATAAACAGTTTAATGACTTGCGCTAACCGTGTGTCCATATAGCTTTACGTCGTTTAACCGCAGTTACATAACTCGCAAGGTTATGCAGATAAAACATTAGTTCATTTGACCACTTATTTCTTCACACCTGCATCATCACCTAATAAAGTCAGTTCTGACTGACGTAATTTATTGGATATTAAACAAACCTATTTTTATATTGTCTCGTTGTAGGTATACTCCATTTACTATAGCATTAGAAAAAAGAGGCTCGTAGAAGCAGGAGTGCGAAACATTTTATTCAAAGTTAAAAGTTTAAACAATTAAACTAAAAATGTTTTAACATAACTTTGATAAATAGGTCGTAATAACATCTTCATCACACATTACTTACAACAAAACGAATGAATGAAACAAACGATTACGTCGTGATGATTTAAATTTAATTAAGATTAAAGGAAATAAAAGTCTTTTTTTTTTACAATATTTTATTTAATACATCAACTTTCAACACACAATAATTGGTGTAACTTCTTCGTCTTCATCATATAATTTAGTCACTATCATCAGAGAATAAAGATGAAGAAGTTTCACCGACGTTACTTAATAATAAATCTTTCTACCACATCATCCATTATGCTTTAACTTTTCCTCTTCTTTAATTGCATGAGCAACGCAAGACTGCCATCGGTCTAGCGTAATACTATCCAGATCTTGTGGGAGTAATTGTTTCTCCTTGTCTAATTTGAACGTTTTGTTATGTTGAGCCACATACCCCATCATTTGAGCCCATATTAATTCTATAGGGTTGAACTCGCAGTGGTAGGGTGGGAGGCGCAATACTGAAATACCCTTCTCTCTAGCCATCTCATCTACAACAAACTTTTGGTATAAATGTCATTGTATTTTTGCTTTTTCTAATAAAGTTGCCCTAAGATCTTTTTCCTCAAAAGGAATATTTTTGCTTTTAAACCACTCCTGTATATCTGCCTTTCGTGTAGCTGTGGTTGGCAGCTTCTCCAATGTCCTTGAGTGGTATAGCGCATTGTCCATAACAATTACAGCGCCACTCTCAATTTTTGACAAAATTAACTTGAACCATTTTCACTTTTGTCTATCGCGCTTCTATAACATATTCCCTGTAAATTGAGAGGTCTGGCTCTTATGAAACAGGAAATCCTAGTACAGGAGTCAGGGCTACACAGATGATTATGTCTTGAAGTGTAAATAAATACATTATTATTATTATTAAAGTTGAAGGCGTCCATTTCGGAGTGGTCATCTTCATCACCTTTCTTTGCATCAAATATTAATGCAGCATCCATTAAAAACCCTTCACAAACCCTGTGAAACAAAATTAATACAAGTCAATTATTCCGTACCCCCTATATAATTTCACTGCCGGAAATAGGTCATAGATAAATACTATAACAAAATTTATAACTTTAAAAGTTCGCTTTGCATGCGTTAATTCATAATACAATATAATATGTATTACTTAATTAATAGTCAATAACAATGGGGTGTTCATTTTTTTATAGCAAGGACAGTCCATAAAATAAATACCAGTATGACCGATTATAAGTTGGATTTTTTAAACCAGCAGATAGACCTTCCCAATGTGCTTCTTTTGAAGACTTATTATTAGTGGCATGCCATATTAGGCTTTTCGTGTGACCTGTTTGTATGATAAAAGGTTATTAATATAAATACCATTCATTTCACGAACCAATTTTATGAAATTATGTTTAACTGTATAATTAATTATAATGTTATTGAATGCAAGAGGTCATACACTGCTTAGTGTATAAATAGCTGTTAAGAAATTTAGAAGCACAGTACCTTCATTTAGCCAAGTGTCATCTAAATAATAATATATTTTCCTTCCTTTATTCCTTAGCCTTTTTATTTCATGAAGATATTTTAGTCTCCAAAGGACGATCTCCTGCTTGTCTATGACTTCTATGAGTGCACTTTTTCTACTCCGTTTGATTTATGTGAACTTTTTATTTAATTATTTTATACAGACTGCTTTTTTTTTAAATCTGGCAGAGACTCGTCACTGTTAACTGCTTCCAGCATCTTGTCCAAGGTGGGCAACTCATTAATAAAGAAGAAGGAATGAATTTTCCTGCATATTCCACTAAATGTCATCAAAATCATCACGTTTCATGTGCTTCTGTTGGAGAGGGGGAGATTGCAGGGGACTTTTTATGTTGTACTCTTTGAGAATATTGGACAGAGTAGCCCGAGATACGCCTGTAAATAATAAAATCATGTGCGGAGTTTCTAAAATATAATACATTTTATCACAATGCATGTTAGTTTCAAATATTTTTATAGTAATAATTTTATGAATCATCCTTACCGGCAACTTCTGCGATTTTGTTTATCATCTCAGTCTTATAATGAGGAGTATCTGCAGGCCAGGACTCCAATTGCTTAAAAATATTTATCACAGGTTGTTTTTCTACAGCACGCAGCGTTCTCTTTTTTTTGGGAGACATTATTATTTCGTCGGAGTCAACTTTTGGACCACGTTTTTTTCGCCATTGGCTTTGGTCAGACTCAGCACTTATATGTTGTAAGCCACTCGGTCCCGCATCGGGATCACTCATAGCTCAAAAAAAAAGTAACGTTTTGTACAAACAACCCAATGACAACACTGATAACAATACAATAACAAAGAAATAAAAAATATTATTTATTATTTTAATAAATAACAACAAAATCACGAAAATTAAACAATAACAAACAAAGTATTCACAAGTAAATGACATACATGACAATCTTAGAACATTGTCAAGTCAATTTCACAGACGACATAAACCAGTAAAATTAGAAATCCCCGGCTGTCACAGCTTATGAAGGGATTAAGTAACATTTTAGATTTGGTAGGATTATAGTGAAACAAAAAGCGTTGCAGTATTGTTGACTCCTGCTTCTTTTAGGTTTTTAGCATAGGCACTGTAATGTTAAATTGGAATGAAATAATATATCTAAATGAAAGCCACTTAATTTCATATGGTTGTTTTTTTAAATGATTACAATTAGGTGTGATAGCTGATACATAAATTAATTTTAATCGATTTGGCGTCAATCGTAACTATAACAAGTTTATTGTACTTTTGTTATAAAGTGTGCATCAAAAATAACCTTTTTTAACTTCTGTCTAATGCTATTATAAATGCAGTATAGGTACTGTTTTATGTGTTGTCTATAATAGGATGATTTGGACGTAGTTAATCAGAAGGAACCGACATTGTGGTCAGGGATGAGTTATATATACCAAAGAGGTCCTAACTGTTGATTCTTTTACTCTGCAAAAAAGATCCGTGACGCTACAAAGATAAGGTTGATTTTTTTATGATGGAAACCAACCCACATGTAGCGGAGTACCTCCCGTTAACTGTTAGGACCTCTTCATGTCCATTTATTAATATGAAATTCTATTAAATGAAACAGTGTTAGGTCAAGTTGGCTTTTTAATTACAAATCCCTGAAGGAAGAGTTTCATCATGTCAAAGTCTTCTAACGACAAAAGCAAGTTTCTTCTTCTTCTTCGCTTCGCTCTTGACACAGCGGTCGTGGTCACAATGAGTTTTGTCCAATCGCAGGTGTTGTCGTAACACGCTTCACGATCTCCCTCCATCTGGTTCTGTTAGAAGACAATCTGGCGCATTCACTAACAGGGCCTCCAACCGCGGATTTAATTTGATCGGTCCACCTAATCGGTGACCTTCCGCGTGGTCTATTACCTTCTACTCTGCTCTGCACCACTAGACGCTCTATGGAGTCATTATTCCGTCTCGAGACATAACCAAAGAACTTCAGTATTCGAGACTGTACTAGTGCTGATGACGCTGTTTGATGTCGAGTTCTTGGAGTATGGAACATTTGTGCGGAATTCTGAAAAGAGCCAAGTTACGGTATGTTAAATAAGTACATTGGTTGTATAAATCATTCAACCAATCACAGCAGTTTACGCGCGCTTGGTAAATTGGCACATTAATTTTGCGAGATTATTAGATTCGTTCGAGAAACTGGCCCTTAATGTCTTGCAACCCTAACAAAACCACGTCCCTCCCCCAGGTCGCGGCTGCGGTCCCGAGAAGGACCACGTGCACTTACAACTGCACCACTTGCCCCCGGAACAGCTGAAGCAGCGTCTGCCCGGCATCTCGGAGACGGCCATGATCTTCGCAGGAGTGGACGTCACTAAGGAACCCATACCTGTGCTGCCCACCGTGCATTACAACATGGGAGGCACGCCCACTAACTTCCGTGGAGAGGTCAGTATACGTAATGCTTATTATTACCCTGCGTTTACACCAAAGAATAAAATATGTAAAGGCAGTACGTCGTCTTTGACTATTTAGACTATTTATTATGACTTGGGTATACGGGCGAGGAGATGTAAGTAAATGAAAGATCATATCCAAGAATGAACAATAATGTAACTCACTATCACCATCTCAATAAATCAATGTCGGATTTCGGATCAAACTCCATCTTAGGCTACATTCCGATATAGGCCGTTATCGCTCATAGCACTCACATCGATAATTTGCGTTCCGATTTAGAATTATCACGATTATGACAGCTGAGAGCTATTTGACAGCGCTCACGGTGTTAATAATAAAGGATATGGTCGGCGTTATCGCAAGATGGCGCATGTCATGACGTCATCTATGACGATTCACGGGACATCGTTATCGCGCTCACGCCAATTCGATACGGGGTATAAGCACGTACGAATCGATTACAGTGTAATACTGAATGCGGCCTATGATCCTTCTTTTTTGGCTGCGGGGGAGAGGCGCCGCCATAGTACTGGGGTGGCGTCAAGTTGACAGCTGTCAAAATCGTTCTAAAATCAACTCTGTAAGTTTGGCGTCGTAAATCCTCTAGACGCTCCTTCATAATGTATTCTACGTGTTGTGTCTACTATTTTCGTTTATCGTTGACACCAAAAACAAGTTGTAATGTCAAGAAGGTGAACAAAATTGTTAACAAGACATGTCTGAAACACACTGTTTTATACACGATATGTTTTTGACAAGTCTTTTGTAAAACTTCTTGAAAACAAGGATCACTTCTTGCAAATGGGTGTAAAAGCGCGGTTAGACAGCCTCGTTGAACTAGCGGTCGCAAATGCAACTACTGGTCATGGTTCGATTTCCAGGTCAAGAAAAGTGTTATTGGGGTTTTCTATTAAGGATTTCCCAATAACAGCCAAACACACCAGCAATCTTTGAAAACGCCGGACGATGACTTTCTGAGATAATAGTAACTAGTCAAAACATACATAAATAATGCAAAACCGAAGTATACAATAAAAATAAATAAACAAAGGAATATATTTTGCACATTTTTGAACTGGCTACAGTTTAGCAGTTAAAAATGTATTATTCCCTTATTACTGAGGTCCATTATCAGGATATGGATGAACGACTTGTAACACCCGATAAAGGTATAGATACATACAGATACATATAGAAATTATAAGAGTACTCTACTCCTTATCAGCCCGGGGTCAGCTCCATGCGTGTTCCCTTTGAGTTTTTATATACAAATAATAAATACATTTGACTCCTATGTGTCGTAATCATAACATAATGATTAATTGAACTATCAACCCTTTGGCGTGTTCCACAAAGAACATTACAGCTCCATTTAACTTATTATAGAGGGCAAACGTACTCATTGAAGATAAGTATTTAAATACATACATTAATTTCATCGTACGTAAATATTAAACAGGAAAAAATACCTAGTAGCTGTAGGTATCTCCGTTTAACTATTTTGTTAAAAAAATAACCGGTCAAGAGCGAGTCGGACTCGCGCACCAAGGTTTCCGTACCATAAAAAAACATTTGTTTCCAGTATCGGTCAAGAGATGGCGCTGACCTAAAACTGCAATATTAGAAAAAGTGACTTGCACTCTCAATAATGGGCCCCCGGAAACGGTCGCTAGCACTTGGTGCCGTAGCAACAAGGGGGCAACATAACCTGAGGTGCTCGAGGACTGGAGGTATTCCACGACTATCAGAACAATCCCAGAGCCCGGAAGATGGTCAAGATCCCTACCAGCACTTACTGGAATACTTCCTTTCTCCGAGCACGTTTGCTCTTGCGATTCTCCAATCAAGCCGGCCAATAAAGGCAAGAATGAGGTGGGAGCTCAGTTCTTTATCAGTGTTCACTCCAGCCGGCCAATAAAGGCAAGCCAGAGATGAGAAACATGACTTCTCCCGGGAGATAGGGTCCGTGGGGTCGCTACTGCCCAACAGCTCGCCACATACTACCCTGCGGGTTTCTGTATCTCTCTTGGTCTGGCTCCTCACCCTAGAAATGTTTCGGAAAAGTAAACTCTACCGGCACAGACCCAGAGTTCGGAGCTCGCAAGCCCCACCACGACGTCAACGTAGAGATACGGCGGTGGGGTTATTATTATTATTATAATGTGTATGTTTTGCCACACAGGTAATCTCCCACTACGACGGCACAGACCGCGTAGTCCCCGGCCTGCTGGCCGCGGGCGAGGCGTCGTGCGCGTCGGTGCATGGCGCTAACCGCCTCGGCGCCAACTCGCTGCTCGACATCGTCGTGTTCGGCCGCGCCTGCGGTCTCACCGTCGCCGAGACCAGCAAGCCGGGCGACGCACAGGCACCACTCAAGGACGTAAGTCAAGCACTTTGTATTGACACACACAAACTAAAAGGTTATGGAGAAGCACTAAGGAAGCCCGCGAAATTCAAATTTTCTTACGATTTTTGCAATTTGCAGGTCAGTATCAGGTTGTATGTTGATTCAAGTATGATTCGCGACCGTAACAAATATGCATCTACATAATTATAATCATTAGAATCAGTAATACAACTCCTTTAGTTAGTATTATCCTCAAATGTCAAGATTTCATGAACTCTTAATTCAATAGGGTAATATGAAATAAGAGAGTTGTATTGATGATTTGAATGATTCATCATCATCATTTCAGCCGAAAGACGTCCACTGCTGGACATAAGCCACTCCCAATTGGGGGGGGTTTGCCATAATCGCCACGCTTGGCAGGCGGGTTGGCGATCGCAGTATGGTGTTAAAAATGCATAGAGAACGCTGCTGCTCATTCTCTAGTAAGTCCCTTAGTCGCCTTTTACGACACCCACGGGAGGAAATGGGATGATGCTATTCTTTACGTATGGCACCACACAGTACAATGAATGATTATAATTCTATAAAAATAATACAGATTTGATACGGTCGCGAATCATACAGGGTGTAAAAAGACCCATCACAAAGCCGCCATCTACGCATTCTGTACATCAAACTATACCCGAAGTCTCTAATTCAGATAATTTATGTAAACAAAGTAATGTCAAGAAATGTCACTGTCAAAATGACACGACAGTGGTGCAAAACATTTTATCATATTATTTTATTGTAAATAGTCATCGCTAAAATTATAAGAACTATGTAAACAAAATACCGTTGCTAAACAATGTTTTGTGTTGTATGTCGGAGACACGGCAAATATAAGTAACTTTGTGCAAAAATAATTTCTGGGAAACAACTTTTATTTTTGGTATGAAAATTCGCTGTTTACATTAGTGTGCAATGTAACGCACGCAAAACTTTGTGCTTATAGGTGCAAGCAACGGTACAAGAGTTGTGGGTGTATTTAAAGTTTAGTTATAACAATTAAAACTTGTTTTTGTAAAAAACCGTCAAAAAAAGTTGTAACTTTGACCTTCAATATCTCCGTAACCAGAAGGTTCCCAGGAACAAGGAACCTTCTGGTTACGGTTTTTTTTTTATCACAATGACGGGAAGAATAAGTGACTCACGGTTTCGTTGTCTTTTTACACTCGTTATTTAGATCAACATACAACTATACTGACCTGCAAATTGTAAAACTCACTGATTTCCTGTCTTGCTGGCACTTGCGTCGGATGACAAGGCAATGCCACTTTCATTCATAATATTATTAAGTCTAAAGGGACCCTTTTCGTTGTCCGACTGTCCGTCCATATTATAGTCGGCCTATGAAGACTTTTACCATACCTACAATCTTGTCACGATGACTAAACTTAGAAATGTTCTAACAAATAATATAATTTTAAAGATAATAAATAATATATATTATTATTAATATTCATCATCATCAGCCTATAGCAGTCCACTGCTGGACATAGGCCTCTCCAATTGCACGCCATTCAGCTCGATTCTCGGCAACTCTCATCCAGCTGCTACCAGCCACCCTGCGAAGATCGTCGCTCCACCTAGCCTGAGGGCGTCCTACCTTACGTTTGCCAATTCGCGGTCTCCACTCAAGAACACGTCTACCCCAACGGTCATCGGTTCTACGGCTAATATGGCCGGCCCATTGCCACTTCAGCTTGCTTATTCTGTGAGCTATGCTAATAAATAATATATATTATTATACTTAATAGATAATAATATAATTTTAATTTTAAAGGGAATAATTATAATGACGTTTAAATCCCGGGATTTAAAAACCACGAATTATTTATTGGACTTCATTTCTAGTTACAAATTATTGATTTGAAAAAACATGTAACATTTTTTAGGGTTACGTACTAAATTTGCTCTTTAATTTAATAGTTTTAGTACAGAACCCTAAAAAATGTTATATGATTTTTTAAATAAATATTTCGTCATTATAATTATTCCGGGATTTTAAAGGAGGTATTATCCACTCTATGTTACATCCTTCCTCGAAGTTTAGGGAAATTAGCTCTACCTATTCCGATATTTGGTGATTACTTACAAATTATAATTTCGGTTTTAAGTACTCAATAAATCAAATTACTCAATTTATAAGTGACAACAAATCCGAATTACGTTTCACCGTTACGTTTACTGATCCTTTGTTAACATTTTTATCAGACACTTTTAGGACATACCATACATGAAATTCTTAACGAGCTAATTGGTCCGGTAAAATTAGCCCAAAAAATAGGGGTAAGGTTACATTATGTACTCGCATATAGCTGAATCACATGCGGGATCGGTGTATTCCCGGTGTCCCCATCACCCGTGTCCCCATTAATGGTAATTCACATAAAAAGGCGAAAAAAAGGCTCCATTTTCTTTTAAGTACTGAAATCAGAAATAATAATCAAAAAATAAATACAAAAGTAAAATCTAAGTAAAATAGAACCATTTTTTTTTTTCGCCATTTTATGTGAATTATCATTAATGGGGACACGGACGATGGGGACAGCGAGAATACACCACGGGATCAATGGGGACTTATATATTACTTATATTATTATATACTAATTTATAATGCTGTTCCCAACATTCGCACCAATTTTCAGCTTTTCAATTAATGTAACCTTGAATGTCTATTTTAACCGCACTATAATGTGACAAAAACAACAACGGGCCAAATAAGATATTGTGTCTGTTGCTGTTCAATTAGACTAGATGGCACCGGCGTCTCGTATCTGACTAACACTGAGATAAAAACTCGGAGGTCGAGGTCTCGTTTTAAGACCAAACATATTGACGTAATTTTGTGTATTACCACAATAGACACGAGGCCTCTCGACCATGAATGGCCCTAGTTATATTGTCGAAAGAGCCTTATTGGTAGAGGGTTATCGACCAGTACCCTAATTGCGAAACACATTATCAGGGCCATCTTTAACTTATTGGAGGCCCTTGGCACTCAATTTACTATTTTTGCCTGTTTTGTAAAAACGGGCAAAAAGAGTAAATAAGCAGAATTCTAGATTCATTCAACAGTTTTTTTTTTTTGCCACTTATAATGAATAATAACAACATAATTATATACAACACAATCTGGAAAAGGAACTTTTGACATTCACAGGTTAGGGTTTAAGATAGATAGATAGATAGAATACTCTTTATTATGTACACCATAAAAATTACAGATATAAATGTAGAACTGTTACATAGGGTGTCACAATGGGCGGTCTTATCGCTAAAAGCGATCTTTTACAGACAACCTTTGGATGGATCAAAAAGTAGAAGGAGAGACAATACTGCAAGTATTTAGTGGTGTACCACTTACATATATACAATAAATACATATACACAAAGCATATAGATACTTATCCATATATATATACAATATGTTACAAAAACCCTGTCCGATCCAATAAAGGCGTATTCCTGGTTCAACATACGTACTAGAAAAAATGGTTTTAAAAATGTAACTCATAAAAAACAAAAGTTATGGATTTTTTATTTTTATAATCCATGCGATATTTAACACTGAATATGGCAAATTTTCATAAGTTGACAACACTCCACCCGGCCGCCGGCAAAATCTTTTTATTTTTACCTATTTTTATTTCAAAGAACACCGCCCTACACTACCGCATTGTAGGCACTTTTTCAACTAGTCGCCGACTCTTTGATGTCGCCGACTGGTTGCCTACCGGCGCGCTACTTGTTGGCCAATGGACAGTCTTTCGTGGAGATAGCTTTTGATCGGACGTCTGTACGTATCACGTGCCGCTATCGTTTCGTTTAATATGTTGATGTGCTTAGGCAAGACCGACTGTAATTATGCAGCTGCTCGTAGAACTTATGAGGTGCGCTTCGCTAATATGCCAGGTGTGACAATACCATCGGAGCGTGCGTTCCATCGCCTGCATAACCGTGTGTAGATACACCACAGGCAGTGTTCATGAGCACGAGTCGCAGGCCGCTGATGCTGGAAGACCACGAGAGTGCAACGTGGAAATCGAGGAACACAGTTCTCCGGTCTAATCGTGTGCTTTTCGCCGATGAATGCTCGTTTGAGAGAACAGGTGTGGGTATTCAACTGCCACAACGAATACGTGTGGGCGCTGCAAAGAGTATGTGCAAATTTAGTGAAAAGGTGACGAATGTGTATTAGTGTTGGAGGTGGACATGTGGAGCACGATCGCCGAAGTATGCAACAACAACAAGCGAACTGGTTACGTGGTCGGTAAGTACATTGCCAAAAGCACATCACATTTAAAAAAGCCCTTATCAGGGCTACATTAAATTCAATAAATTGTTTCTTCGGTTTAAAGAACTTTCTTTTTTCGTTTCTTGATAAACAGAATTAGGTCAGAAATCCGGATCACTATGCCTACAAAACAATATCAGCTGATAATAAGGTATGACGTAGCGTAGGTTTCTTTCGTTATAAGTTTGGCGGCACGCAACAAAGTAGATTCATGACAAAAAAATCATACAAACCGCCTCGCTCGGCGGCGACAAAAAACTGTAGGTAGTGAACTTGTGAACTTTTTCGAGCAATCAGTGTTGCCTCTGATCAGTTTTAATTTTTAATTTTTATTTAATTATATTCACTGGGGAAAAATAATAATTTCAAATCTATTAAATGGTTACGTAATAGTGTACGCAGTACGATGCCGAATAATACTCTTAAGGATCGGACAGGGTTTTTGTTACATGCTGTATATATATATATATATATATACACAATAATAAACATGATACAAGAGCAAGGAACTTTAAGTAATGATGATGTTTAAGGAGAGGAAGTGATTTTTAACCAAAATTTTAAAAGTGGACAAAGATTGAGCACGCCTTATCGAGACGGGCAAGGCATTCCATAAGCGTACTGCTTGAACTGTAAAAGACTTGTCATAAAAACTAGTGGAGTTTAAAACTCTATGTTGATTGAAGAGAGGTACCCTTCTAGTTTTGAGATGTCTTTGAGCATAAAACATTCTATGGTCATCAGCGACATTTAAATTTATTGTACCTAATTATTCATTGGTAACAGTTAAGGCGGCGATAACCAACTTTCCTCACTAACCTCACTATCGGCTTTAGCACCCTCGAAAACCATGAAAACGACACGACACGTTTAAGTGCTAAACTATTGTTCAGCACTTAAACATCTCATATACTACGTCTTTTTGATACACGGTGTCGCTGCTAAGACAAAGAAGTCAAAATCTCATTTAAAGAAAAATATAATTAATTCGCAAGTTACGCCATTGACCTTCGACACAAGACTGGTAACGTGGGTCGATATTATCTTCAATCATAATTTATTATAACTTAATATTTAACTTACATCTTGATCAAGTCACAACATCAATTTAAGTTACTTAGCAACAGTACAATTAATAATAACTTTATTTGTATTTAATAATATCAACCATGTTTTTTTTTTCGGTTTCTTTATTCTGGCTAGATAGTTGTTTAAAGAATTCAACATCATTGAAAGTAACAGCCGTTTCAATAAATTAATAATATTAATGATTAATAGCGTAGGAGTTGTCATTGACACGCTACACATTATGTATGAGTATGTGTGTGGATCTGGCGTTTATTCTGCGTCATTGGTACGTCACGGAATATTTTGAGACACACCCATCGATGATTTCATCTGATAACACGAATAACATAAACAGGGAAATTGAAAACAATCTGTCATTGATAAATATGTAGCTATATTGTAATTGCGTATAACAATTGCGAATTCATGTGACTGAATTATGTGCAGAAATACAACATGTCCCAGAATTAACGCACATCATCGTTCACCCCAATTAGAATTTCGTGTTCTAATAATAATACATACAGTGATTTTTTTATTATTATGTATAAAACATTGTTTATTAATTAAATTAGTTATACTGATTGTAGGAGAAAATTGTGTTCACATTACAAATCTACGCACGCATACAGTCGCACATGTTTATGATTTTAGCGTAGTAGGTACTTGGCCCATTTTGGTTTGTTTCGACTGTACAACGGAAAAGTGCTGTAATTAACGTAGTTTTCATTAATTTTGGGATAAAAATTACCTATATTAAAACTGTCCGATATCGATTTAGTCAACGATTCTGAACAAACTATTTTCATAATGTGATTATGTTACAAATTTTATCTTTTTTTTTATTCTTTCGTATGTGCGAACTATATAGAAATAGGTAGCTTATACCACAGATTAGATAAAAGAGATTAGAAGGAAATAGTTCCTGATTTGTGTTAAAACGCTTGTCGCCGCTTGCCTCCCACTCTCTAAACTCCACAACAAGCAAGAGACAAATACGTACTCGCATTACGCACACAAATAAACCACACGCACTTAGATCGCGAGTTTGCTATCGGTTGTCACACTAACGCAAACAATGCGTTTGACATACACTCGCACACATTAATCCATACTAATATTATAAATGAGAAAGTAACTCTGTCTGTCTTTCTGTCTGTCTGTCTGTATGTTACGTTTTCACGCCTAAACCGCTGAATCGATCGTCGTGAAATTTGGCAGAGATATAGCCTGGAATATGGAGATGGACATAGGCTACTTTTTTACGCGATAACCGACATCCACGCGGGCGAAGCCGCGGGCAAAAGCTAGTTTCTCATATATGTTAAGGTGAGAAAAATGTCGATTATTTGTATCAATAAAATTACTGTAATTTTGTTAATTTCAGTTTTGCCATTTTTCGCTTTAATTTAGGGAGGGTACGAATAGTGTGGACTTTCTAAATACACAAGGGGAACATCCGATATGGCCGCGAATTTCAAAATTTCTTTCGTTTTTAGCTAATTGCAGCTCTATTTTACGTCATAATTATTATGTCACAATAAACAATAAAAATGTGGTAATAAACAAAGTTATTTTAATTATAATTCACACACATACTTAATATCTACATTGTTTACAACTTGGTACGACACTATCGATACGCATGGATTTCGCTGAATTCAACGCACGTGACGTTCGCTGAATTCAACGCACGTGACGTTCGCAGTGAACGCAATACATTGCGCGATAGCTCACGTAGTACAAGATGGTACCTATGTATTGCAAGCAATGTATAATTTTGCATCTGTTTGCGATTGTATCGTTTTTGTCTACAAACTACATAATAGTGTTGTAATAATTACAAATATCACTTGTATTTTAAAGTTTTTTGGTCTTACTAGTGAAAAGAAATCCCTTCTCGGGATCACTACACACCTGGCTTCTTTTCCGACATGTTATAATAGCGCAAGACGGTATAATTATTTATTTTTCGCGGAGCTTTGTACGCTGTCACAATATGAGCGCGATTGTTGGCCGGTGAAGCAAATTTTGGTTGACTTGAGCGTTTGCTCATAAGTGCGGCGTGCCTGCCCCGCCCACAAGGTCCTTCTAACCTATTTTATCTGTTCTGTGACTTATACCATCGTCAAAACAATAATATTTTAGTTATTAAACAGTTCAGTAACAATCTTTTAAACCAATAATGTCCTCTCGATTGCTATCACTAGTGCCAATATAACAGACGATACTTGCGCCAGCCCAAATCAGTCGCGCTATTTGTTATAGATAACAATAGGAAACTAATATGATGAATTGATAAAATTTCATACCACAGTTTCAGAACTGGGGCCCAAGTCTGCTATTTTTATAAATTCGTCACTCCAACACGATCCCACTGTCATTTTGCTAAAAGTTCGTAATCTGCTGAATTCATAATGGTCGAACATTGGTCGGTCAATGGTCTCGTAATAGAATTGTATTACAATGGCATTTTGAAAATTTATTCATGTCAGATTACATTTATGTATATTTTTACATATTATTTATTAGTGTTATATGCAATCTGAAGTAGTAGGAAGTTGGATTTGTCATTATGTACGAGATTACCAATTCTTTCAATGGAGTGTCAGTGGCTGACCATTGGAAAGTCATAATGACGCCATTATATTAGTAGATTACCAAACTTGTCAAAATCAACAATTATGAAATCAATGATAGACCATTCTGACACTATTGTAATAGCAGACTTGAGGCCCTGGCTTATAGTGTGTAACAATCTTTGTAGGTAGATAAAAAAATATTCCTGCCAAGACGGTTGGCGTCACGTCGCAAATTTTCCACCTCATGTGGCACCGGTTTTTGTTTTTATATAATCCACGTGGAATAATAATAGAAGCGTTAAGATAAAGTCGGTCTTGGATTAGTATTTTGTTTAGTCTTCACCTTTAATATCGTGTTGTTATGCAAAGGTCGATAAAGAACTAATATGTTTTGGCAATTATTTTTCCTGCTGTTGTAATTAAAATTAACTCGGCGTAGCGTCATAAATAATGATGATGAGCTGATGGGCTAGAAGTGTTGGTTTGTTCCTCACACGATGACCTATTTCTAGCACCATAGTATTAAGCTTTGCTAGCGAATCCCAGTTTTTTTTTTTACCAGCAGCCGTCTGCGCGATGATCGTCTCTTCTTTACTTTGAGTAGATTGACACATGATTTACAATACAAAACCACTAATTTTGTAATAATGTCCGAATTTATAATCCCATTTTACTTTACTCTCCAAATCTCACTCGCGATGTGACCTTGAATGGCAGGCTCGCCATGAAGCGTCGTGGTAAATGAAAGACATTTGCACTGGATAACGGTTCGATTTATTTTGTGTTCACATAGATTGAGTGTTCGAGGTTGGGGGGTGAGAATAAGATAAACTAAGATTAAAGATAACTATATTTCAGTAATACAAATGGGATAACGATTAAAACTAATAAGGTGAATGAATGAGATTGAGTCGCGCCCGATAAGTTCTCCGAAAACGTAGGTACTGACTATTTTATTAGGGTAATACTTACATAAAATATTCAAGGCATAGCGCGGTGTCGCGGTGATAGAACTGAACATTGAGCGTACACGATCTTAATATATTGCTTACTTGGCTAATCCTAAATAAGGTGTGGTTACACACACATACATAATAATACTAATGATACTTACTTTACTACACAACAAAATGAAGTCGATTCCCTAAGCAGAAGGTTCATTGCCTTTCGAGAATAAGGAACAATACAGTGTGTCTTTATAATGTGCACATATCGCAATGAGGGAATCTATGCTTAATTTTATCTACGGAAAAAATTAAAAACATTTTTTTTTTCAAAATTTCTCAATAAGACTCTCCCTTATTGAGAAATTTTACAATTATTGTAAAAAATAATGAAAATAGAAAACAAATTTCCCCCATTTTTTATTTTATGAGGACTCTTAATTACTTCCAATCATTATGGAGTTTGTTTCAACGTGATAGATCATTTAGTTTAAAAGTTACACCGTTTTGTTTACACTGGGAACAATAAAAATAAAAAAAACCATAAACAATATATATATTTTTTTTTATATTTTTGCTGTAGATAAAATTAAGCATAGATTCCCTCATTTCGATATGTGCACATTATAAAGACTCACACTGTATATTCGTAATCCACATACTTTGCGCTTATCAACCCGCGCCAGTAAAATAGGCGACAAAAGGAAAAGACAGACATATCATAAACTATATAACCCCACTTTATCTGTACTAAGTTTGACCTTCTGTTCTCTTTCGAGTAATTACGCACTTAGATTAGGTATAGTGAACAAATTTACTGAGAACATTCATCAGAGATCACTGTTCAGTGGCTTGAACAGACACAAAAAATGTCATCTATACAAATAAATAAAATTGAAGTGTTTGTATGTAATTTCAAAATAACAGCTTTTTCCTAAATACGTATGAAAGTATAATATGTATTTTTTTTTATTAAGTATCGTATATACGATACTTAATAATAATAAAAAAAATAAAAAAAAAACATTGTCTGTCTGTTTGTTCCGGCCAATCTCCGAAACGGCTGGACCGATTTTGACGGGACTTTCACTAGCAGATACCTGATGTTATAAGAAGTAACTTAGGCTTTTATTTTAGAACAAGACACGCGGGCGAAGCCGCGCGCATCAGCTAGTTGAAGATAAAGGTGCTGAATGACTGATGTATTTTAATGACTAAACATGATACTCAATACTCAATCTTTATTGCTTTTCCATAATGTGTACTTAGGTGGTAACTATATAATTTAGGGGTGTGTAACGTTTGATATAATAACAAAAGTTCTAGTGATCATAAGAACTAATTTCATTTAATATAATTTTTATTTAATATAACGATCAAATGATATAATGAACAATTTATATAATGCACATTTGAAATAATATTCAAAATCTTTAAGTAACGTTTAATATAATTTGGAAATGTCTACTTTTTATTTTTGCAAAAACTGATTAGATTTAATAGTAGTAGTTAATAGGTTGAATCTGTTCCAAAACCGAATCGGGGCACCCCGACTTTACGTAGTCTTTTGGCTCCTACCCTAGAGTGTATAATATAAAAACCGGAGGCGCGGAGGGAGAGCAACCCCCGCCCGCTGTAAGGGCGAAGGGGTTGCACTTCCCGCAGTGCCGGAATCGATGCAGAAGCAACTTTAATGTTTTGAGGTTAGGTTACAATATAATTTGCTTTTCACAAGAACGATGCGTTACCTTAGAAAATTAGTTAATATGAAAGTTAGGTCTAATGAACATTATATAAAAAGAGCATTAAACAATTTGAAAATTATATGAAATGAACGTTATACTAAATGAAATTAGAGAATATAAAAATTATATCAAATATAACATTAGATCATTCCATTTCACCAATTCGCCTATTGCAAGAATGTGTAAGGCAGTAAATGGCTACAGTGATGCTATTGATCTCCACTTTGACTCTTTTGCTAAACAAAAAGCTATCCTTAATCGTTTACCGAGCAGTCCTTAATCTCAGCTTACCACTGTTATTATGAGTTTATCAATTTTAACTTATTTTTTTTAATTTATTTTTTACCAGTGTTTTCAATTTAATTCTTAATTTTTTGTTGAACATTTGTTAATCCTATTTTCATTTACATTAATTTTCATCTCTGTGTACTTGCCGATGTTTATATTTTTTATGAATTTACTTAATGTTATGAATTTTCAATTTAATTTATCAATTTTTTTCAACTATAACAAAAAAAAAAATTTTTTTTCTAATATTTCCAATTATTTAAATATTTTTTAACCAATTCTTGTCAGTTTTATTATGTCAAAGATTATTCAATTTTGCTTTTACCAATTTTTCAATCAGTATTTCATAAATATTTCTTATATTATTTTATATTTGCACTTATTACTAAGTAAGTTAGCTTATTTATATGATTCATTGTTTTATGCATGTGGTGTTTACCTATAAGTAATTGATGCACTGTTATTTTACTTTAAAATGTATTATGTGTTTGTTTCAGTGTATTCAATTGTTGGTGAACCTAATAAAATAAATAAATAAATAAATCATATGAAATTAGGTTTTTTCATATGAAAGTTATGTCAAATGAAATTAGACTATCTGTTATTATATCAAACATTACACACCCATAATTTAGATCATTATGGACCCTTTAGGGCACAGCAAAAAGGTTAGGCGTGATTCTTTATGACTGTGCGTTAGGTACTTATGTAGGTAGGTAACGTTTAATTGGAACCCGCTTTTAACCAAACCAACATGGATAGGTTTTTAAACTGGTTCAAAGTATCTTCGTTCATTATAATAAGGTGTAAGGGACATCGACGCGCAAATTTTAGCATTTTTACAGCACATGATTCTAGATCCACATAGCGCTGCAATTATTCGTGATAACATTTTGCGCGTCGATGTTCCTAACATAGGGAATAATGGAAAGGATGAAAGTCTTCATAGGCCCTCAAAACATGTGTGAATATTAATATTTTTATACATATAGAAAAAAAAAAGAAAGATACAGGTCTCTGTACACAGCGGGCGCGGCGCGGCGGGACGGGACGCCGACGTGACGCTGAGCATTTGTGATGTACAAGATATTACGGACGACGCCACACAGAGCCGTCCGGCTCGACGCGACGCTCTGTGTGGCGTCGTCCGTAATATCTAGTACATTACAACTGCTCAGCGTCGCGTCGGCGTCCCGTCCCGCTGCGCCGCGCCCGCTGTGTACAGAGACCTTAATACGATTTCATTATTTGCGGTAGACATGACGCAAAGAAAGAACACAAACACGAAAAGAGAGAAGTTAGGGGAAAATATGCGTCACATCCCCTATGCGAGACAGAGCCCCGTTGCTGGTTTTCAGCGACACTTTCCGCGGCGTTGACGTGATGACGTCAACAATATTGTCTTACTTATTCTTCACCATTTTAATCGGAAACATATTTGCAGTCTTCCGGCGAGGCGAGTATCGCGAACCTGGACAAAGTAAGAAACGCGAAAGGCACCATCTCCACAGCTGACCTGCGCCTGCGCATGCAGAAGTGCATGCAGACCAACGCCGCTGTGTTCAGGCAGAAGAGCACGCTCGAGGAAGGTCTGTAGCTCTTTAATGAGTACAGAATGTTATGGGACTTTTGTCTTTTTACAGAGTATCATATAAAAAAACATAAGTAGGGTGATACAAATTTAAGCCCACTAAATTCGACGTAGTTTAGAAGAAAGGTCTCGACCCACATTATTGTCAAAACCGGCCAAGTGCGTGTCGGACCACGCACAATGAAGGGTTCCGTAGTTGGGATGAATTTATCCCAAGAATAAACTTATTATGTAGTTGAAAAACATGTTTTCCTATACAGAATGTATGGGAGAACATTTTTCTTAACTGTAAATGTAAGTTGGTCGCCAATTACTCGGTAAATTGTAAAGCCTACTTAGCTGTCATAGTTTTCCTTTTAACTGCGTTATACTCGTATATAGGTACTACTGCCATGACATTTAAATTTCTAACTACAACCGTTTAGTTGGTAGAGGGGGGGGGACACTTGACTCTAACGAAAATTGGTACTCTAAAGCTTGATAAGTCACGAACGGTTTACTTAATCAAAAAACGGTCTTCCCAAACCCCTAATATTTTTGAAAGACCTATCCAACGATATCCCACACTATGGGAAGGACGAAAAAAAATTATCATCCCCACTTTACATGTAGTGGAGGTACCCTAAATAATTGTTTTGTTTTACAAAAAAAAAAAAATACCACTTTTTCGGCGTCATTAACGTGTATAGTAATGCCAAATTACAACTTTCTAGTACCAATCGTTTTTTAGATAAACCGCGGACAGACAGACAGACGGACATGACGAAACTATAAGGGTTCCTTGTTGACTACGGAACCCTAAAAATGAGTTGTATATACCAAAGAGGTCCTAACGGTTAACGGAAGGTACCCACCTTCATGTGGGTTGGTTCCCTTCATTAAAAAATCAACCTTATCTTTGTAGTGTCACGGATCTCTTTTGCTAAGTGAAAGAACCAACCCTTAGGACCTCTTTGGTATATACAACTCACATTTTACCATAATGTGGGTAGAGTTCTTTTTGCTAAACTACGTCCAGTTACTCCTGCCATTTCAGAGTTCACTTAAAAAAAAATCAGCTTAACATATAAAAAAATCTTTACTTAGGCGGGCCCTAAACGGTCAATTATATTGCACAATGTTACGAATTGCGCAATGTTTTTGACCGTAGATTGCGCAGTCATTGAACACAAGTTTGAGCGAGTTTAATTTTTACTGCACCATATTTGAATTGCATCGTGTAGGGTAAGTTTGCGCAGGTCTTGCTCACGAGAAAACATTGAAGCTTATGGGCCGTCAATGTTATTGCTTGATATTATTGGATCGTTTGAGTGCAAGGGCTGATTCAATCATATTGCGCGACATATATATTGCGCAAATTTATTGTAGGTCTAGAGGCCGCCTAAGATTTAATTTAGCAACCAACTCCTATTTCATTCACCCATCTTCCATCAAAAAACGCAGCAAACTATCCAATCATGATCGTTGTGCCGTTGCACCACGTAACTTGGGGTCGGCGCAACACATTTTCTACATTAAGGGCCTATACTACCTCAAATGGCTTAGCATGATCCTCCGTTATGTCGAAAATACTGCAGCATAAATTTTGAAATAAATATATCGACGCTTGAAAGGCAATATTGACCAAACGACATGTTGGCAACTTTACACTAGAGCATTTGAAATTATATATATATATTTTTTTTTAACTTAAAATGTTCCAGTGTATACCTACTCTACTAGAGTATAATCCACAAAAAAATATAAAATACCTACTCCATTATAAAGTTCTCTTTTTTATTTTGGAAAAAAATACTTTAAAATGCTCTTAGAGTAAAGTTGCCACCATGTCATTTGGTCAATATTGCCTTTCAAGCGTCGGTATGGTAAAGTTGAGGATTAATATCAAGTACTATGTTTGACGAAAACACGATTCCATAACATTTTCTCTATAGAAAAAAAATTCCAAAGTTACCTCCAAACCGAACAATAAACCTCTGGTATTCAAAAAATACTTCGAAATAGATAATGAAACTTTTCATATTAACTGAACTAACTATAAAGCAGGTCCTATGTTATTTTTTAAATGACCATTATTTTCACCGTATAAAAGAAATTACCTAAACTATCGGCGCCTTGGATCCTTTTCCCTCCCGCCTGGCTCGCTTGCTCGCGTGACCGGGAACAATGGTGTGCGAGCGGGATAAAGAGTGAGGTCGCACTGAGGTAGTATAGACTCTTAAACCAGTCTCCCCTGTCAACCGTCACGCTCTCATTCACTCCCTTCTTTCATATCATTACTCACAAAATCCATCCATCTTTTCTTTTGCCTGCAACATATCCAATAAAATGCCTATATTGCTAGGTGAACGCCTCATCCAAGACATCTACAAGCAGATCAAGGACGTAAAAGTCTCGGATCGCTCCCTCATCTGGAACAGCGATCTGATCGAGACCCTGGAGCTGCAGAACCTACTCATCAACTCCGTGCAGATCGTAGAGGGGGCACTCGCGCGAGAGGAGTCGCGCGGGGCGCACGCGCGTGAAGACTTCAAAACGCGTCGTGATGAACTCGACTATTCCAAGCCTTTAGAAGGACAGGTGCGATGTTTCTTTCAACCATTTATTTATTTATATACAAAATCCCCGGAATTAACGCACACCACCAAACACCCAATTAGAATATTATCTTATAATCATAATATTATATACTCTGATATTTTACTATTATGTAAAAAATATTGTTTATTTATTATATTAGTTTACTGATTGTGGGCTAAAATTGTGGTCATATTACAAATATACGGACGCATCACAGTCGCATACGTATAAGTGTCTAGTGTAGTAGGTACTTCGACCATTTTGGTTTGTTTTGAATGTATACACGGCTACACATCAAGTTATACATTTCCAGTATAAGTTGATCTCGCATTGTATAGGATTTCCGTATAATGAGAGGTCAGCTTATTCCGGAAATGTATAGCCTTATATGTTGCCGTGTGTACAGCGGAAGTGTGACTAATTTACGTAATTTTAATAATTTTTTGGGAGAAAAATTACCTTTATTAAAAATGATAGAAATCGATTCAGTAAACGGTTCTGAACAAATTACTGTTATATTGTGCATAAATTCAGTTACACATTGTATATATACTTTATTGTACATCAGAAACAATCATAACAAAAAAAAAACTACAAATTACATTATGGACGGCTTTATTGCTTCGAACCGCCTATCAAGTACTATTTTTAATTGTCCTGACATAACACGTGTCAATAAGTATCGCCACGGTATGAACTGGATGTCAAATTGTTACTATGGACATACGGTTGACAGTACAAAGCACCGGGTTGGTGACCGTTTGTAATAAATACGATTAATAAACCGCGACATCAAATTTTCTAGAGATGAGATAATAATGCCACAAAACACGCTCGACCATCGTGATAATCGGCTATTATAATCGATTGTCGAAATATAGCGCCATCTAATTAGGACACCATATTTGGTTACAAACCTGTATCGCGCGGCGTCTCCCGCGGTTTGGTTATTTGCCTGAGCCAAGGTCTTCGAATTTCATCGAAACTGGTTTTGTGGACGTACCAAACACAGCCAGAGTAACTCTGTTCCTCATTAATATTATTAGCTAGTATTACAATATCATCTTCAGCCTTTATGTCCACTTCTGGACATACGACAACCATGATACAGAACAACAATATATGAAACTAGCTACTGTGCGAGGCTTCGCCCGCTTTTATAAAATAAAAGAAGCCTAATTTACTCCTTATAACATTAGCTATCTGCCAGTGAAGGTCCCGTGAAGACAAACAGACAGACAATAATTTAAAAAAATATTTTATAAGTTGCGGTTGGGGAAAAAGTTTCTTCGCATTTTTTAAGAAAATTCAAAACATTCTTTTATATAGTTTATTTACATTTAACTATAGTATGTAGGTACCATTTTGTTCGATCGGCGGATGCATTAACACCTCCCAGCCAAATTCTCTTAAATTTTGCTGAGTGGCTAAAGATGTGTGAGGTCTAGCGTTATCATGATGAAAAACCACACCCCTTCTGTTGATTAATTCCGGACGCTTTCTCTCAACTTCTTGCTTTAATCTCATCAGTTTTTCGCAGTAGAGTTCAGAATCGATGGGCCTGCCTGGTGGTAACAGCTCATAATGAATAATGCCCTTCCAATCCCACCACACACACAGCATCACCTTGTTGCGAGTTAACCCGGGTTTCGCCACAGTCTGTGAAGCCTGACCGGCCTTTGACCACGACCTTTTTCGCACGTTCTTGTCGTACGTGATCCACTTTTCATCACCAGTTATCAGCTTCTTCAAAAATGGTTCGGTTTCATTACGTCGTAATAAAGAATCACAAATGAGTGCACGGTTCATTAGGTTTCATTCAGTGAGCTCGTGAGGTACCCAAATATCGAGCTTTTTTGTGTACCCAGTTTTTTTCAAATGTGCCAAAACTGTTTTGTGGTCAGTTCCCAGTTCTTCAGGGTGGAGCAAGATATCTACTAATGACATCTTGCTCCACTTTTTCAAAAATGGCATCCATTTTATCCGTAATACTCGTAGGGCGACCAGAGCGACGTGCATCTTTGACATCAAAATTTCCGGATTGAAAACGCTTAAACCAAATTTGTGCTACTCTCACAGACACTGCACTAAGTCCATAAACATCGCAATTTTTTTTCGCGGCTTTCGTTCATTTTTACCTTTTTGTAGTAAAATTTTAAAATGTACGGAATTACTTCATTAGATTCACTCATCTTGACAGTACGAAAAACAAATGAAAATCACACATTTTCCTAATTTGAATTTGGAATTATGTTCTTTAAAATTTAAACTTTCAATGGTACCAAAACCAGCCAGATACAAATAGTATAGCCAAAGAGATTTTATTACAAGTTCATACATACTATAATGCGAAAAGACTTTTTCCCCAACCTAATACTTTCATATAAATTTAAGGTGTGTCCAAACACGGCGTGCAAGGTGCGCGGCAGCTACGCGCGGCATTCGCATGACACATTTTTGCCGCGCGACTAGTTTAGACCTTCTGTGCTACGCGGCATGTCCGAGACACGCCGCGCTCTTTATTTCGTATTCAAACCACAATGAAAGCGGCCGCGTGTGTTGTAGCTCCCTATAATAGACTATGGGAGCCATATATTTCAATAAGACGAATTGCTGTTTCGTTATCCATTTTACTTGATAAAATACGTCCGTCCACACACGACCACTGGCGAACCAACACTACACCGTTCGCGGCGTTCGCCGTGCGCGGCAGGTAGCTCGCGGCTGCCGCGGCAGTCGTCCAATTATAGCGCGGCCAGCCGCCTTAGCACACTTTGTTTAATTGTTCTTGATAAAATCGAAGGCGCTTCGCAATTTACAAAGAAACTATACTATAGTTTCACAGTAAAAAAACATTCGCAAGGATTTTGTGCTATAAATCAATGACTGCATTATATCAATACACGTGAAGTTTTAATACTCATCATATAGATGTAATCCAAAATGAAATGGCTGTTCACAGAACAAATTCAAAAACACATCTTGACTTATAGCCCCTAAAGAGAACTTTACGTCTCATTTGTCACTCAATGACCGAATTGAAACGTCATATCATTCAACCAATCGTTCACTGCGCACAACTTACACCCATAGTTCTAATTGCCACTTATGGTGATCGTGAGAACTCCTATGGATTCCATTTGGAACCAAAATTAAGCTGCAATTTTTCTCCCCGTGGTTCTATATCGTTTGCCTAAGGGTTCTCTCCACCTATATAGAACTTAATCATGGCTATATATTTCACCCAAGTTATGATATGGAGCTATTTTACCACCCAGTTGTGTTACTTGGGCTGTAGCTATAAAATTGCAACTTATTTAACTTTTCATTCATTCATAACTTATTTAACTTTTCATTCATTCGTAACTTAATTAACTTCATTCATTCGAAAGTGAAAATTATTATTTTATTTAAATAAAGAATTTTTAATCCCAAATACAGACTAAACTCCCGTTCGAGGAGCACTGGAGAAAGCACACCCTGGCTAAGACCAACGTAGAGACAGGCCAGACCGAGCTTACGTACCGACCCGTCATCGACGACACGCTTAACGCGCAAGAGTGCAAGACCGTGCCGCCCGTCATCAGGACCTACTAGATACATTTAGTTCACTTTACGTAAGTATAATCAAATCAAATCCATCGTTGATTTGATTAGAAAGTAGGTACACATAAATAAAGATTTTTGCAAATTATAAATCAAATAATAAAATTGGCGAAAAAAAAATGCATTATAAGCAAATGTCAAATATTAAATCTTAAGTGTAGTGTCATATTAAATCATTAACTAAATAATTACACTTCTCAAATAAACGCTGTTGTTGTTTTTGGCTGTCAGTTTATTTTTAAACATTAGGATTGTTTTTTTTTTTATAATGTCTGGTTTTTTTGTGATACAGGGTTATTGGTAAAACACTACCAACCTTTCAGGAAAAACTAACATCATAAACAACAGCTTTTGTTCTATGACTTTTAATAATTCATCAGACTTTCGTACACAAAAATATAATAGATTATACAACAAGTGAATAAAAAGGGAATTTAGTTCGAGGGACGAAGTTGGATCCCGAGAGCAGCGAAGGAGTCTAGAGTAGAATTCCGAGCGCAGCGAGGGATTCTAAATTAGAATCCTGAGCGGAGCGAGGAATACAAGGACTGAGATAAAAAAAAACTGCCATTGAAAGTACCGAAAAATCGGTCCAGCGGTTTGGGAGATTAGCCGGAACAGACAGACAGACAAACAACAATTTTTTGTTATAAGTACCGTATATACTTTCCATTTAGTAAAAAATTGTTATTTTGACACTTCAATTTTATTGTATTGTATGTAGAGTATAGATTCTTAGAAAACGATTCTTACGATTATCATAAAACAATATCCAACAAAAGTTTCTTCTATGTGGTCGAATACGTATGTACTAATATTGCGTTTTATTTTCAGGTAATAATTATAATTTTCTCAACATGGGTGCTGACTGAGCTTTTTCAGTATTGTCAACGCGCGACTCTGCCCTACCCACTTAGTGTTCATATAACGCCACTATTTATATAATTATTTATTATTAGCGTAGCATGGTATTAAGCGTAACAATCTATAGCAGAAAGAATACTCTCTAAATTATACGAACATAAATATGATTTAAATTCAAACATGGTTCCAAAGTTGTTATACAGTACAAATGAAATAGTGCCAGATGTTCTAAGTTCCTGTTGATATTGTAACATTAATGCGCTCGTGTTTTTAATCATGGACAAAATATTGTTATATATTTTGTTAATAATAAATATCAGCATTTATTATGATTTTATATTATTTATACTGGCTTCAGCAGCCCCCAGGGTACTTAAGAAATTTATTGTTAGATACAATACAAGTACCGACCGACGCGTCCCTTGATGTCAACGTGTCTCTTGGTCTGTAATTGTAGCACAAGACCTACAATATATTGTTGAAACAATCACAAAATCTGGCAGTTTGTAATATGTGTGATATGTTTCTCTATGGGTGTTATTAAGTTACGAGAATCATCTTCATTTCTGTAAACACATTTTACGAATCTTGAGCTCAACAACAATACTGAATTTTGTCTCAAACTTTTGAAGTTTCTCTTAGTGTTTGTAATGGTTAGTGTCTTTGTACCGCATTTTAAGATAACGAAATAAATTGATAATGTTACATTTGTTGTGTAAATTTTATTTCCTGTTCAGTATTACAATGAAATTAAAATACAATTATGAATGTACAACAATGTGTAGATGATAAGACAAAGATGTAAAATAATAAATATTATAAATAATAATAAAACAAACAGCACCAATTTGTATGTTTTTATTTTGTAATTTTACTAATGAGGAAAAAAACCCAAAGCTATGAACCGCTGCTCGTCGATTGACTTAACATCACACTGACAGTTTTAAATGTTTTACGGATTTTCAATAATTTAATTATAGCAGGAACTAGCGTGTGTTTTTGCAAGCTGTTATATAACTTGCAATGGTTGTATGTATGTATGATCGGGTCAAATCTTTGCAACTGAATTTTAAAGCAGTTATACTCAACCGATTGCGATGAAATGTTGTATACACGTTTAGTTGGGATCACAATGCATGGTTAGCTAAGTGACGTCATTCCAAATCCTTTTTGTCGGGCGGCCCAAGATGACGGACTAGTTATTTTTCGTACACTCCCATGATAAAGGTCTCAAATGAAAGTGTTTGCTGAAAAGAATACGAAAATTAAAATGAATTCACTCTAAATCCAATATGGTGGACTGCCCAAGATGGCGGACTAGTTATTTTTAACGCACTCCTTTAATATGGGTACCAAATTAAAGGGTTGACGCTTTAAATGAAATGAACAGGTTGGGATTCATACTACTGCCGTTCTCGAGCGAGTTATTACCGGGACAGAAAGAGAAAAATGCGTAGGCGGGAACGAGATAGAATGAGGTGTTGTTGAATTTCGTAGATTTGCAAATATTTTATTGTGTCGACTTGTTGACAGATAAATTAACTTTTATTTTGTTTTCTTTTGCATTTGATAGTTTCATTCTCAACTAATACAGCTGGAATTTGAACAAATTCCAACACAAAAAAAAAAACAAAACCCAAAATATTACCACTGTAGTGGTAATTTTTTGATTTACGTGAGTTTGTGTTTAAAATAGATAGGTAGATACAATAAATGTTCCATTTCGTAGAAAATTAGGTATGATGTGTTGATTTCTTGACATATAAATTCACCTTTTCCCTCGCATTTTATTCGTTATAAGTAGTTATAACATACTTTTAGAATCTATTTGTAATACACACATCAACAGAATCTAGGGATATCTTAATCCTAAATTATTTACGAATTTATAGTGTAAAATCTTTTTAGTTTCCATAAAAAGTTTATTACAGATTGAAACCTCTTTATTTCTATTTTCAAAATTTAAAAATGTAAATAAAAAAAAACAAAAACAACAAAATACGGCGGCAAAATTGTTAGTAATTCGTTACGTTAAGGAAAATTAAAATTGTTTTATTCATATTAATTAATGAAAAGGGATTAGATTGTTTTTCTTTTTTAATTTAACGTGCCGTGTGAGCTATATAAGTCATGTCACGTCGTCATTTGAGTCGAGATGAAATGTTACGAGCCGTGGGCATGTTAGAAAATGGTGCTATTCAAAGCGTCATTAATGAGGCCCTATACACCAGCCAAAACGTGATATCAAGGTTGTGGTCACGTTATCGCAGTACTGGGGATGTGGCTGAACGGCACACGGCTAGATATCTTGTTATTACGCAGAGACAGGATCGATTTCTCCAAATGACCGCCAGAAAACCCAATATCACAGCGATGCAACTAGTAAAAAGGCTCCAGGAGGACCACCAGCTGCTGGTAAGCGACCAAATCGTGCAAAGGAGGTTGCATGAAGTTGGTCTTCATGCTCGAAGACCGCTACGTGTTCCAGCATTGCGACGTTGCAATCGCGGTCGGCGGCTTTCGTGGGCTCGGGAGCATTTACCATGGAGTGGCGAACAATGGTCTTTGGTGCTGTTCACCGACGAGTCCCGGTTTGGGTTTCATCCCGATTCACGAAAAACACGCGTTTGGAGAACTCCAGGGAGAGTTAGCCGTCTACGGCACCCTCAGGGGGTCCACTCATACCAAGGCGAGACAATCATGGTGTGGGCAGGAATTCGTCTTGGCGGACGAACCCAGCTCGTTTGGATCCAAGGCAACATGACTGCACAAAAATACCACGAGGAGGTAGTAGAGCCTATTATTGTCCTACACAGAATTCAAATGGGCCAGGAATTTCTACTCGTGCACGATAATGCTCCTTCCCATATGGCGCGGCTGGTGTCGGCCACTCTCCGAGACCACGGTATTCAAGTTTGTGATTGGCCTGCACAGTCGCCCGACTTAAATCCTATCGAGCATGCCTGGAACATGTTACAACGAAAAGCTTTGAGAGATTTCCCGCCAAATTTGACGACGGACCAACAACTTTACGAACACTTGCAAAGAACATGGGACCTCATACCGCAGCAAGATATTGACAATTTAATTTTAAGTATGAACAATCGATGTCAATGTGTAATTAATGTAAGAGCTGGCAACACTGATTATTAATAATTAGATTTTATAATATTTTTTTTAAATTTTATTAAAATTAATAGTTTTATAAGAAGAAATGAAGTTTTTTATCATACAAATTTTCTACGGCGATTAAAAAAAATTACATTTTTATATAAAACAATAAAATCATAAAAAAAAAATTTTTTTTATTAAAGACCTTTAAATAACTTATCATTCTTCCATTTACTATATCAGAAAATTCTTCATACATTTATAGATATTTGATGAAATATAAAATATCCCTAGATTCTGTTGATGTGTGTATACTGTTTTTCAGAAAGAAAACTATAATCGATAATACCTATTACAGTTTTGGGAATTTTGTTTGTGTAGTGATAGCGTCTCTTTGGTTCTACTACTTGACCATAGCTACAGTTAAATTAAGAAAAATAAGAGGACTTACATTTTGATGTTATCTTGAGTTTATGAGAACTGAACAATTTTTTGAAAGAAAGAATAACGTTTATTTGGTCACAGTTCGTGAAACACAAAATACAAACAAATTAAAAATGAAAAAAATATATATATAAGCAAATAGCTGTGTACCTCACGGCTGCGCCAAAAAGGTTCATTTCAGCATTAATGCCAGACTTATGCTGTCTGACGCTGGTTTTCTAAAGAATCTGTTTTTCTTCGGCGGCGGGAAGGAAGAGGGAACCTCTAATGAAAGTTGTAGCTTCGCTTCTGATATGTAGGTAGTACTTCTGTATGCTTGAGTTCAGAACTTTTTTATGTTATAGGCTCAGACCAAATAAAAAACCAAGACAGAGCGCTGTCAACAGTGACGTGAGGCCGGTTTCGTAAACATGTGTGCACTTAGTGAGGTGTAGTTTAATTGTAAATGGTTGCAAATGTGTGCGTGTGAGCGTGTACGCACAGCGCGGAGGCGTAGTTTTGGCATGCATCACTGTATTGTTAGCAGCGCTCTGTCTTGGTTTTTTATTTGGTCTGAGGTTATAGGTACCTTCGTACCAACGCAACGTTAAAAAGTCTCAAATGTATCGTTGTTTATCTACTTTGTCGAGAGACATGAATGGAAAACTTCTGATCTTTGTAATGTCTCCGCGCTAATTGGCGATACAAAGTAATTTCTAATACATTTACCTACAACAAGCCAGACTTACATACCTACATAAAAATTCACAGGTTTTTTTTTAAATCTTTCCCATTACTTAAATATATTTTTCTGAACATTCCTAGATAGTTTATAAAAGTTTTAGAAGGTAATAGACATGAAGTTAGTTCGTCTACCTATGTAATACACAATATCTTAGGGCGAAATTCACAGACCGCACTTTATAAGTAAACGAATGTGATCTTTATTCCAATAACAATAAGGTTCATATTCGAATGAAAAATGAAACGCTATTACGCTAATTTAGCTAAAGACAAAATGCGGTCTGTGAACTTTGCCCTTAGGCTTAAATCCATCAAATGGACAATAGAACAACTTTGTTCACCATCTGTCACCACTTGGGCGATAAGACATTTTTTTGTGACAAAAGACTTTTGCTCATCTCATAGCTGTAGTCCCACAAAGGTTAGGTCCCTCCCTAACTCACTACGGAACCCTCGACGAATGTGACCAACTTGCACTTAGTTTTTGTTCGTAAAATTAACAAAAAAAAAAAAATGGAGCAACCAATCTGTAGGTACCTAGGTAAAACGATTTTTCTCAACATCTAATACCTACTTGTAGTTAAACTTACAATTCCTCAAAATATTTACTTCAAATCGCGTCGTTATCTTGAAAAGACTTGGACATTCGGTACATAATATAATGATGCATTACGTCGCTGGCTCGCTAGCAACTGATAACTTAGATACTCAGGGGTCATGTCGCAGCCATTTTGAGTAGTCACATCTTTGACGTCTTGTGATTCAGTCGAATCCTAGTGCTCAGTGCTTCTTTTCTTCCTCTCCTTTTGAAAACTTTACCGAGATTACATGGTGCTGTTTGGCACTATTAAACTAACGAACACGTACGGTGTGTGCAGAGGGCCTGTTATTAGCGGCCTCAAGATTGAAGCTCTCAATAATTTGACGCTCCGGACCATTTTCTTCAACTTGTGTAAAGGTAACAAACATTTATTGTAGGTTGGTTTATTTGTCTTGGCTGGTATCTGTGTGTACCTATTTTTTGGTTTCATAAAAGTCCGTAATGAAACTAAGTATGTAGATATACTTACTCACTAGTTATCTAGGGCACGAGTGTCGCCATCCAGACTAATATTATAATTGTGAAAGTAAGTCTGTCTGTCTGTATGTTACGTTTTCACACCTAAACCGCTGAACCGATCGTCATGAAATTTGGCAGCCTAGAATATAGGCTACTTTTTTACGCGATAACCGACCTCCACGCGGGTGGAGCCACGAGCAAAAGCTAGTTAGAAATAATTTCTAAAGGCCCCAACCTCATAATAAGTGTAGGTAGGTATGTATCTAAATACCTCATACGCAATGCCAACCATGGAAGTTTCATTATTAGGCCACTGAATTACTGGTTCACCAATCTTCAAAAACACCATGCTAGTGTTTGGCCTATGGAGAAACAGGACAAAGAAAACCAATACTTACCTACTTTGACGAAATTCTTGCTAAACAATTTATCTTTATACCTTTCGAGGGGCTCGTGGCACAGACAGCCGCACGGGTTCACCGATTAGGTTAAGCTACGTTTACCGAGGCCAGTCAGTGGATGGGTGATCATCTTTATTTATTTATTTATTTATTAAAACTTTATGCACAAGTAAAAACTGTACAAAGGCGGACTTAATGCCTTGGGCATTTTCTACCAGTCTACCTTAGGGTGATGCAGAGATAATACATAGTAGGTGCAATAACAGAAAACAAATTTAGAAGAATTTATAACTAAGATACAAGAATAAATACATATATACATACATATAAAAAAAATAAAATGTTATGAGAGTTAAACAATAAAACCTACAACAACTTAATTCTGAGACGAATCTGCCAACTTCTTGTGTATGTGTTCTCGAGCTTTCACTTTAAATGTGAACTGATTGGTTACCGTCCTGATATTCTGAGGGAGCGCATTCCAAAGGAAAACCGCCTGGACAAAGAAAGAAGACTTTATAAAACCAGAGCGATGAGAAGGACAACGAAGAAGACGATTATTCTCGGACCGAAGATTCTTGCTGTGTGCAGCGCATAAATATTGACAAAGAGAAGTCAGATAAGAAGGAGAAGTGGGTTTGTGAAGGAGAGAAAACAGGGTTGTCAAAGCCCTCAGAGCTCTGCGCTGACGGATAGGCAACCACTTTAAAAGCGATCGATGTGCGGATACATGATCATACTTGCGGAGATTGAAAACAAATCGAATGCAGCTATTAAGAAGTCGGTCAAGTTTATTGAGGAGATCTGCATTCAGGTCATAGTAGCACACATCACCATAGTCAATTATGGGGAAGATAAGGGACTGTACAAGCATTGCCTTAATGTGTGATGGGAGAATATTTTTTAACCGATAGAGCGACCGCAGCGTTCCAGTGACCTTCCTGCTCACAATCGCGACCTGCTTACGCCAGTCGAGGCAAGTGTCAATATGCAAACCCAGATCTTTGACGTCAGAGCTAAACGGAATCACTGTGCCATCAAAGGTAACCGGTGGCACCGTCAAGCCATTACATTCCGAAACCCCTCCGTGTCCCTCCGAAAACACGTAAGCCGTTGGTTACGGCTGTCATTCGTGGAGCTTTGACATTCTTTACGGGTCGTCAGAAGCCTGAACGGAAAGTTTGACAACCACTTACCAAGGCACAAAGGGGTATAGTGTTACCCAGTGACTGGGTCGTAACAGTCAAATAGGCAGTCGCCCCATATAAAATACTGGTAGGTATTCAGCTGCATCTGGTTAGAGTGAAAGCCGACCCTAACATAGTTGGGAAAAGGCTAAAGGCTCACACACTGGCGCGACAAGGGCCGCTCTGCCTGTCACGCCCGCGATATCGCGCCATTGTGTGGGAGCCTTTAGGCAGGTGATGATCTACCTACCCTGCTATCCGATATCCGGACGGACGTGACGTATTTATAAGGGTTCCGTTTTTGCCATTAGGTTACAATACCCAACAAAGTTAATGAAATTGTGGTGCCGATTCCCTTGTTCACAAACTAAACTTTTAAGTTCAGTGCATCTTTTTCTTTCTATATTTCATTAAGAAAAGGACAGAAGATAAATTTTAGTTTAGTCCTGTCAAATTAATCAGCGCTTGACGTAAATTGATGTAATTTTAAGGCTCCCACACTGAGGTGCGATATCGCGTCCGGTGCGATCGCGCTGCCTGTCTCACCCGCAGTATTGCGTCAGTCTGCACGAGCCTTTAATAGGCAAGTTTAAACTTAGTTTTTTTTTTCGCGTCTAAACTTGTATGGAGTAGTGACAGGCGCTGATTAATTTGACAGGACTAAACTAAAATTTATCTTCTATCCTTTTCTTCACCAACTGCCATCTGACCACAATACAACCCAATTCCAATTACTAGGCAATAACGAAGTTCTAAAGTTCTATAGAGTTCATAAAGACGGTCAAAATTGCCGATCACGTGAATTTATCGTGCTTGTCAAGCAATTTTGACCGTTTAGATTAGAACGAAGCTTGATGTGCTTGACAAGCAAAATGTTTGATGAAAAATGATATTTTTACAATGCTTGATATGAAAATTAATGCGGGTGCTTGACATTCCTACGGCGTCAAGCCTCGTCAAGCGTGATTGTCAAGCAATTTTGACCGTCTAACCTAGTAGCATTTTTTGTTGGCATTTAGTTGGGCCACTTACCTCTAATTAGTTGGCAAATGCATACAATTGGCGGGCAGTTTGCGGGTTGAGCCAACAACTGATGGCCTACGTGGATTTGCCTACGAAGGCCCAACTTGCGATGGGGCCAACGTACATTGCCCTACGAAGGCCCGACGAAAACATATTATGGGTAGGCCCAACGACACATAATACACTAAGGCAAGCGGTTGTATGTTGGTTGGTTCTATGGCTGGTTTCAGAGCGACGCGTCTCGCCAGCGCCGGCCGTACGCGCGTCGCTATACATGAACCTTATCGGCTTCAAAATAAGGTTGGTTTTAGCGATTTATTTTGGAAAACCAACCTTATTTTGAAGCCGATAAGGTTCATGTGCAGCGACGATTTTTACACGTTTTGTAACACACATGCAATGAGTCCTCCGTGGCGTCATCCATTCTTCACGCACCACACCGAGTTCCCCACCGTAACCATCATCGTCGTAAAACGCCACAAATTTATACATTTAACACTTTCACAAACACTTAAGGGTTAACTAACTAAACTAAAACACAGCCTGCCAGCCTGATATCAGGCTAATATCTTTGTTGATGCGAACAAAACAAACACTCACAAACACTCCGCAGCCGCAGGTGCACAAATGAATAAAAAAATGGCGGGCGGGCCGGGCAACGCGTGCCGCCGCCCGCTCCCCGCGCACCTCGCTACCACCCCGTTGGAGTAGCAGTAATTGGCCCTACAAAAATCTCCCAACAGAAGGAATAGAAGCAGCAGGCCGCGTTAGTTGGCCCAATGTTGTCATTATATCTTAAATCCCAACAAAAATCTTCCAACAGTAGGAATAGAAGCAGCAGGCCCGCGTTAGTTGGCCCAATGTTGTCATTATACCTTAAATCCCTACAAAAATCTCCCAACAGTAGGAATAGAAGCAGCAGGCCCGCGTTAGTTGGCCCAATGTTGTAATAATAACTTAAATCCCTATAAAAATCACCCAACAGTAGGAATAGTAACAGCAGGCCCGTCGTTGGCTATCCGCTGGGCCAATGGGCCAACAGTGAATGTTTATGACATTGGGCCTATTTTAAGTTTAGGTTGGCGGAATAACTAACCGTCTGCCAATACATTCACAACTGTTGGCGTATGGAAGCCAACGGCAATTGCTACTAGGGATATGGACCCCAATAGTAAGTTACTGTTGCTCTCAAAACTGTCAGACTGATGAGGAGTTCCGATGTGTAAGAAATGATCATCTAAAATGACTATAATTTTGGCCCCAGGTCCTTAACATTTTTGATAGGTTAGCTTTTTTAAATAATTTATCTAAGTTTCCAATAACATGAATATGTGATTGATAGACGCGACTACATAACAAGCTATACATTTCCAGTATAAGCAGACCCCTCTTTGTACGAAAATCCTATACAATGCGAGATCAGGTTATAGCTTGATATGTAGCAGTGCGTACTAAGTATTTTTTCATTCATTCCAGCCTGTCAAATTAAGAGCATGGCATCAATCCCGCCTTCCGCCTTCTCAGCCGGTCGTATCCGCGACACGCAGCGTGATATGAAGATATCGAACAAAACCAAAGGGAACGAGTCCACCAAATTCTTTAACACTACATGTAAGTCAAATATCAATTACAAGCCGAGCGCCTGATGGGATTTCCCATCGGCAAAAATAACGAACTTCTATACAAACTTTTTGTCATGTTTTTAAATAAAGCGCCCATTATATACTAGGTTAATCTCGATCGCGATCATTGGTTTTGAACAAGGCTACTTTTATCAAACGCTTTTTTTTTTCTTTTCAGTCATTGAATTATCTCCACTGAAGTACAACAGCAAGTTAATGAACAGCATCTGGGGCCTGTACAACAGATATTCGCCACATAACGTGAAGAAGATCAACGATGCTCACACATCCACTGCGGAGTTGCAGCAGTAAGTATTTACGTATGTACCTACAGTAATCCGCACATTAGTGGTAACACTTGCTCAAAGAAAATCGTCCTTACTGCTACTACTACAAAACGGCGCTGTATATCAAAATTGTTACCACTGATGCATATCATTTACACTGATAAACTACATACCAGTTACCTGCACAGGTGACTTGTATGTAGTATAACAGTTAGGCACGCTCCAACGTAGACCTTCAACGAAATAAATTGGGAAGAGGGCAACGAGGGGTTGATGATGATGATAATGATGAGGATGATGATAATAATAATAATAATATCCCCACCGCCGTATCTCTACGTTGACGTCGTGGTGGGGCTTGCGCGCTCCGAACTCTGGGACTGTGCCGGTAGAGTTTACTTTACCGGAACATGTCTAGGGTGAGGAGCCAGACCAAGAGAGATACAGAAACCCGCAGGGCCGCATTTGGCGAGCTGTTGGGCAGTTGCGACCCCACGGACCCTATCTCCCGGGAGAAGTCATGTTCCTCATCTCTGGCTTGCCTTATTGGCCGGCTGGAGTGAACACTGACGAGGAACTGAAATCCCACCTCATTCTTGCCTTTATTGGCCGGCTTGAGTGGAGATTCGCAAGAGCAAACGTGCTCGGAGGAAGGAAGTATTCCAGTAAGTGCTTGTAGGGATCTTGAGCATCTTCCGGGCTCTGGGATTGTTCTGAAAGCCATGGAATACCTCTCCACTCCTCAAGCACCTCAGGATATGTTGCCCCCTTGCCGCTGCGTCACTATATGCTAGCGACCGTTTCCGGGGGCCCATTAATGAGTGTGCAAGTCACCCCCTGCCATTTTATCCGTGTACAATAAAACATTGATCAGGCAGGGGCCATAGTCCTTCCATAGTTTTAGGTAACCAGTCCATTTTAACCACCCAAACCCATAGTCCAATATTTTGTTTCCATATCCTACAATAGTCCTACACCAACCGGGGGTTGTCCTTGGGTGCACTTGCATAGTGCGTACAGGGATAGTCGTCGGTTATAGATATATAAACGTATATAAAATAATAATAATATAAACCAACTGTATGTTGCTGGGCGGGTGGAAGGTTTATCGAACGATATAGCAGATGTAAACCGAGACTTACATGCTATCAAAAAGTGGTCTGATAGTTTTGGGGTGTCAGTAAACCCCTCAAAGTGTCAGGCCAGTGCATGATGGGTAGGGTGGCGCTTAGCTCTCTTCCTCCTATTATTTTCAATGGTACCATTATACCCTCCCCTACGGTGAAAGATCTCGGTTTGCATTTTGACTCGACACGTAGCTGGCAACGCCAGGTTTCTAGTGTTAGCCGAAGGGTCAACGGAACTCTGCGATCTCTGTATTGACTGAGATTTTTTTTGCGTTATTTACGATAAGGAGACTTTATCGTCAGAATTTTTCGAATATATGAAGCAATGAATTAGCGTGTTAGTGTTACGCAATTAGGGTGCAAGCCAATCTTCGATAACAGTGCAAAATTGACTTCATAATAATTTAAGATTATCGTGTAAGTACTACATTCCCTACCGTAATCTGTATTATTAATCCATTTTTTTTAATTTTCTTTTCAGATCGGCTGCCAACTCCAACAAGAACGAATCCATGATCAATTTGCCTTCAGCCAAGCTCGACAATGTTTGGGCTGCTATAAACATCTCAAAACACTAATACAAATGCTTACTCATTTGAACAAAATGTTTTGTCAGTAAAAAATATTTACTTTCTCAATACTTATATTGTTTGGTGACATATAGCTCAAATACATGGTTTCCAAATAACATTGTAGTGTTATTTTTAACCGACTTCTTAAAAAAGGAGGAGGTTCCCAATTCGTCTGTAGAAAATATTACATACTAGCTTTTCCCGCGGCTCCGCCCGCATGGATGTCAGTTATCGCGTAAAAAAGTAGCCTATGTCCTTCTCCTTATCCCACAGGCGGTTAGACGTAAATACGTAACAGACAGGCAGAGTTACATTTATAATATTATTAAGGATCTCAAAAACTATTGGATTAAATAGCAATCATAGAAACAACGTACTCTTTAATTATGGGTGTTGCATAAATTATAATCTGTGCTCTAGTCTATGTTTTTTGATTAAGCTGTCTGTGGGTTCTACTAGTAAAAGTTGTCTTACGTGCAATTTATCAGAGTTTTATTTATTCAATTAACCCAGCAGCCCTGCACATATTTAGTAAATATGTGAGTGGCGACGAGGACAGTAGGTACCCTACATGCTTAGGTGCACTGAAATAAATTTTTGACTCCTCGGTTACATATCCCCATACATGTCCGCCCCTAATTATATTATTCGTATTTTCACTACACCATTGTTCAGCAGTGAATACACCTTTTCATCACAATAGTACAGTCTACGAGTAAAATGGCTGTGTAACTAAGTACGACTGTTTTCGCCATTTGGCTATATAGAACCCTATATAGGACAGATTTTGCCAAATAAGATCCTAGCATTAATTTGGTGCAGAAAGCAGAACACTTTCAACAGATCTTGGGGAGAACATTGTACAGACGCCAGCACATCAAGCTACTACAATCTGTCAAATTTCTTTAATAGATTTTCAACTTTATCACTACAATATAAGGTTCAAGGTTGTTTGCGAAAATTTGACAGTTTCGGGTAGCTTGACGTCTCAATGAATCGAATGTGTGAACCACGAACTGAAAATTGAAAAGGATTATAGAGAAAGATCGGTTTAAAGAGTCATCACTAGATATCTATAGAATTATTAGTTATGGGGTCCCTAGGTCAAAATTGCTTGACAAGCATTTACGTGCTTGACAACCACGCTTGACGAGGCTTGACGCAACGTCAAACATCCGCATTCATTTTTCATCAAGGACGTAGTTTGCTTGTCAAGCACATCAAGCTTCGTTCTAAACGGTCAAAATTACTTGAGAAGTACGAAGAATTCACGTGCTTGTCAAGCAATTTTAACCGTCTAGGGACTCCATAAGAAATAGCATTATCTCAATACCGTGTACGGTGGCCAGCACATCAAGTTACCATAAACTGTTAAATTTTCTCGTTCGATTTTGAACTTAATCGTCAACATTTAAAAGTTTAAAATCGTTTGGAGAAATTTGACAGTTTCGTGCAGCCCGCGCGCGTCCCGAAATCCGTATGCGTAACCCCAGCAAAATATTGCGCCTGAGAGAAAATTGAGTTTTACAGATAATTAGTTCATAGTTAGTTGCAATTTGGTAAAGTATAGCAAAATTTGTTCAAGTTGTATTTTCGAAGTTATTCGAGAAAAACTGATTTTGCTGGAGCTGGCATTTAGTCTGAAACCAAGTACATGAAAAGATAGCTTTTGATGAGTTGTAAATGTATACCAATAGCAAAATTTGTTCATCTTATAGTTTTAGAGATATTCAAGATTTTGCTGGGGTAACGTTTTGGGATTTTCAAAATCTCCAAAAACTGAACGTCGCAGAAGTTTGAAAAAAATACCAGTTATAGGCCTTAATTTGTTCAAACATAAGTATTTCGATTCATCAACAAATGTCGATGTAATTAATTGTTTTTAAGAATAAGAAAAAATCGATCTCCTCGTAAATTTGTACATTTACAAACAAATAAAAATCAGTTACATGTACCTATCATATACCCTTTTAAGGTGTACAAATCTGAATTAAATAACTTTACGCGATATGAAGATATAAAGAGATTTCATCAAATTTCAAGCGGTGTTTCTTTGGCGATCGTATACACAGCTCCCTCTGAACACAAAACGATGGACTATAGAGAACAAATTTGTTCATTTTGTTATAAAACATCCCTGAAAGTTTCAGCTTTAAATCCTGAATGGAATAAAAGTTATTCAGAAAACAAGAAAGTGTCAGCAATTCTCATATAAACCGACTTAATTACGGAGGCTACGAAAATGCGAGGATTTCATACTTGAGCGTAACCATCTGAAAAAACGGTATAATAGTAATTTGTAGGTTTTTATTTGTTCTTTGGAGTTTGAAAACGCTATTTTAGTTGAGACGTCAAAAATACAACATGACGACATTTAATAAGTACATATTGTTATGCATAATAAATCGAAAAGGATGACTTTTTTGGCATATTTTTGTGATTATGATTATGTCCATGATTTTAAATAATTACACCACCTTAACATTTAAAAATACTTTACAAATCTATAGCAAAATTTAATAACCTATATTTAAAACATTTGAGATTTCTGTTAAGTACATGAATATTTTTCTGCACGACTGTACTCAATATCAGTTATTAGGCTGCTAATTTGGGTAGGACACCCGCAAGTATGAAATCGACGCCTTTTCGTAGCCTCCGTAATTAAGTCGGTTTATAAGAGAATTGCTGACACTTTCTTGTTTTTTGAATAACTTTTATTCCATTCAAGATTTAAACCTGAATGAACAAATTTGTTCTCTATAGTCCATCGTTTTGTATTCAGAGGGAGCTGTGTATTCGATCGCCATAGAAATACCACTTGAAATTTAATGAAATCTCTTTATATCTTCATATCGCGTAAAGTTTTTTAATCGAGATTTGTACACCTTAAAAGGACATATAATAGGTATATTTAACTACTTTTTATTTGTTTGTAGATGTACAAATTTACGAGTAAATCGATTTTTTCTGATTCTTAAAAACAATTAATTACATCGACATTTGTTGATGAATCGAAATACTTATATTTGAACAAATTTGAACAAACTAAGGCCTATAACTGGTCTTTTTTCAAACTACTGCGACAAACAGTTTTCGAGATTTTGAAAATCCCTAAACGTTACCCCAGCAAAATCTTGAATATCTCAAAAACTATAAGATTAACAAATTTTGCTATTGGTATACATTTACAACTCATTAAAAGCTATCTTTTCATGTACTTGGTTCCAGCTTAAATGCCTTTTTTGAAAAACATTTTGCTGGGGTACTTAACGTTACTCCAGCAAAATCAGTTTTTCTCGAATAACTTCGAAAATACTACTTGAACAAATTTTGCAATACTTGAACAAATTGCAACTAACTATGAACTAATTATCTGTAATACTCAATTTTCTCTAAGGTGCAATATTTTGTTGGGGTTACGCATACCCGAAATCCTTCGGGACTTGACTTCGGGGATGGTGGTTAGCCTGTAAAACATATAATCTAAAACGTTGGTCGCTGTGACCAAAGTCACGGTCGTGGTCGCCAAGTGCGTCTATCAACGACCATATAGCCCAATGGTCGTTGGCGTCTATGAACGCTTGCCAGAATTAATCTGCTTTTAACTTGACCGTTGTTGTATAGTAAAAACTGAGAAGTAAACGCAAAGGTACACATAGAAATGAATTATAATAAATTAATGTTGCATTCTATTTATTAGGACATAAAAATTTGTTGTAACAATACATAGGTACACTATTTCATAACAGTCCCCTTTACATTGCTATTTATTATCACAGACAAACTAAATTAATCTATAACTACGAAGCTTATATTAGCACAGAAGACTAAGAGATCTTAGTAGGTAAGTCGGCAACAAAAGTAGATTAATTTTGATACATAACTTTTCAGCATTTCATGTATGTAATAGCTACGAGTTACTACTCCTTAAATTTTATATCTGTTTAGATGTTTTTAGAATATTTTGCTCAATATTTAAGTTTAAAAACTATGTTAATTGACTGATTTTGCTGACCATACAAAACCCAAAACAAAGAAACATTAAAAATAAAAAACAACCTTAAGGGGTGTCCACATTTCTAAAACATTCTACTTATTCTACAGTTACAAAATAACGCAAATACTAATTATGTAACCAAACACAAGGAGACTAGACAACTCTTCTTAAAATCATAGCCATTGGTTGCAAACTGTTTTAAACCAGTAGGTGAATAAATATTGGGGTTTATTTATAAACGCTGCTTAAAGTTAAGTAATGATTAGCGACTTTTTAACCATACATTTTTGACATCGAACGTCCCTTAACTTTAAGCAACGTTTATGAATAAACCCCTACAAATGTACGTAGTCCACAAGGACTTTTGCTATTGCAAATTAAAGTTATAAATTGAACAAGCTTAACTCAAGAAAAATAAAATGGGATATTCAAATACAATATTGTTTGTTGATTGCAAATAAAATATAGAATTTCATGAATCTGCATATTTATTAATAAAAAATGTTACCTTATTGTTGTAGTCTACATTAAAAACTGAATTATTTTCAAAAGAGCAAAAATATAAGGCACTAAAATTGTTTAGATACAAAGTACAAACTATGGGAAATCTTAAGAATGTCCTTCCTTCGTATATTGTAAGGGATTAATGACATTTCTTTCAAAAGAATCCATCATTACTTTTGACACTGAGAAAAGCAATAGTGTGCAACTTGACAGGCCCATGACCAGCAGTGGACAACATAGATAGGCTGATGATGATATTGTATTATTTTGTGTAAACTATGATTTATATACATACTAGCTTTTGCTGCAGCTTTTTCCATGTGGATTTTGAAAATTATCCCATGGGAATGTACTACAGGGATAACAAGCATGCCGCCGGCAGGTTTATTTTCAGTGGGGTGCATCTTCAGCTCCACGAAGGGAGCTCGATAATTTTTGCACTTCAACTCAGATATGTTTATAGGTTTTTGCTTTAAATCCATCATCCTGCACGTATGGATTGTGTTGGTATATTAGGCATTTATGGATATTTTTTTTTGTACAATATTTTTTTTTAAACCAGGGGCGTGCAAGTTCACCCTCTAGCACCCCGCTCCCGGCGTCCATGATAACAAGTCTAATCAATTTTTATTGAAAAGCTAGCACCACACGAACACCCTAATTCAGCATTCGGATTTTGCACTATCCTGAATGCAGATCTAATTAGCTCTGTCTGATAGTCCACAGTAGAACCTTTGATGTAATCCAAGGAGGTCTCATCAATAATCACTTTTACACCGTCTTTTTCAAATATTCTGAAAAAATTAAAGTAGATACAGAACATCATCAACATTCATTTTATTTCACAAACGCAAATGGATAATATTTCTCTATTCACAGACCCACTTGTAAGGCCTGCCATGAGGCCTTATAAGTAGGACTCTGAGTCTGACCTATATTGTTCAAATACCCACTGTATTCAGCTGAATCCTATCAGACTGGAAACCAATCCCAAAATAGTTGTAGAAAGGTGAGGCACTTTAAGCAGATGATGATTTTTAAATAAAGAAGTAAAATTAGTCAGAATTGAGTTACAGATAGTAATTAGACCCACAAAACCGTGTCTATGGTTTGACTGTTCATTGGTATTTTCACAATTATTTATGTGTAGTAATGACACTTACAACATAAGATTATGCAGTTAGGGTAATCTATACTATAATTTATAAGATGTACATACTTGTCATCATCAGCTACTTTGGTATCCAAATCAAATTTATACTGGAATCCAGAGCACCCACCACTTTCCACACACACTCTTAGGAAATTATCATCATCGCCACATAACTGTTTTAATTTCTGTACGCAATTGTCACTTATTGTTATTCCTTCGGTTGAAATAGGAGCTACTACTGCCTTCTGCGTTCCATAATAAAGGTTATTGCCTAGTCGGCAATAATTATGATATCCAAATCTAAAAACCTGTCTAGGTTTCAAAAACATTTTGCTAATTTTAATTAGATTTAGATCGGTTTTTTTTTCTGAATCAAAATGGATATAAACACAACACTTCAGATTTTGCAATCTACAACACAGCACGACGACGAACACAATTTTACACAATCGAAATATTTTCTCTTCTTGACAGTTGAGTTGTTGATAGTTGTCAATGTCAAATGTTACTCTGCCGCATTCCGTATTACACTGTAATCGATTTGAGCGTAATTATACGCGTACCGAATTGGCGTGAGCGTGATAACGATGTCCAGTCAGTGGGTCATCTTAGTGACGAGACGAGAGATGACGTCATGACATGCGCCATCTTGCGATAACGCCGACCATAATACCATATTATTATCCCATAATAATATCACTGTGAGCGCTGTCAAACAGCTCTCAGCTGTTATAATCGTGATATTCTAAATCGGAACGCAAATTATCGATGTGAGTGCTATGAGCGATAACGGCCTATATCGGAACGTAGCCTCAAATTCGATGAAGGGAGAGGAAGGAATACATTGTGAATGTGGAAGCTACAAATTAGAAAATTCTTCCCAAAGCAGACCAAATCTGAATTGGTTCACTAATCTGCCAGCTAGTTAAGAGGCGTTTTTAATAAACATTATGGAGTTTATCGCTGCTAAGTAATGATTAGCGACTGTTTAACCATACATTTTTGACGTTTGAACGTTACTTAACTTTAAGCAACGTTTATGGATAAACCCCAAAGTACCCAGCACATCAAGCTACACGAAACTGTTAAATTTCATGATTTTAAACTTTAAAATGTTAGTGATTAAGTTCAAAATCGAACGAGAAAATTTGACAGTTTGTGGTAACTTGATGTGCTGGCCACCGTACAATATCGTTAGTCAATGACTTATCATCATGTTAGTAAAATTAACATGTCCTATCTAAGAAAGCCGGGTGATCTATAACTCAGGACCTTTCTACATCAGACACCTTCCTATAATTAAGATTTTACATTTTATTAACCAGTGCCTGTAATATGATGTTGAGATAAATAAAGATTTTATGGTTATGATTTATGATTATTATGAGAAAATACCGCATATGTACTTGAAACAAAGTATTGTATGTATCTTGTATTTGGATTAAATATTTTTCTATGCGAAAATTATCCAGTGCGGCACACCTCTACTGCCAGCCTGAGTTTGAGAACATATTGTCAGTGTCACATTTTATTTGTCAAGGTAGAATGTGAAACGTCTTTTTAAATCAAGAGGCTTCGGATCAATGTCCTTAAGGCTCGTACAGACTCGTGCGATATCGCGGGCGCGACGCGACACTAGTAGCACAATTTCTTTGTCGGTGCCTGTCGCGGCCGCGATATCGCGCGAGTCTGTACGAGCCTTTATTCCTTCGATGGTAAACTGATAAAGCGATTAGGTCAAGAGCGTGAGGTAATTGCGTAACACACTTACAGTAGCAATGAGTTTGATTTTGACAGTTCAACAACATTCATTGCGGTTATTTACTTTGTGACAGATAAATTCGAGCATAATTATGAACCAATGGATTAGCAATATCAGGCAATATCCTGCAAAATCATTCAGTCCAGATTGTGATTGATAGTGTATCACACAATTCGGGCGCTAAACCCACCAAATCAAGCCAATTCCAAACTTCAAACGAATCCAGGGCCTCAAGTCTGCTATTACAATAGTGTCAGAATGGTCTCTTCATTGTGAGTTTTTGACAGATTTGCCATACAAACACTGTCAAATACTCACAATGAAGAGACCATTCTGACACTATTGTAATAGCAGACTTGAGGCCCTGGAGTCATACCAGTATCATTTGTATTGTAAGAGAGGAGATGATGAACATACACCTTAGTTGATGGGATGTTTTGGTGGGCCTTGAAAGAGAAAGGTTTGCCCGGAAAGTATGAAGAGTTAATTCGTGCTTTGTACTGTCAATCTCGTAATACGGCCATACCGGCGAGTTCAGTGTGGGTGAAGGCTTGCACCAAGGGTCGGCTTTTACTCCTTACCACTTCCTCTTGGTTATGGACGCTATGACGTCGGATATATAGGAAGAGCTAGTTGGTGCATGTTGTTTGCCGACATTGTTCTTGTCGGTGAAGATAGACCTGAAATCCAGAGCAGACTTGAGAAATGGCAACAGAAGCTGGAGAATGTTAGCTTGAAAATCAGCATAACCGAAACTGAATATATGTTCTTCGATTTCAGCGGTCTCTCCAGTTCTGGAAATCTAGAGCAATATTGTACTTCTCCCGGTCTGCTCCGATATTCGGTATCTCGATTCACTCGTGCAAAGCGATGGCGAAGTGGATCAGCTTGTTAAAGCACAGAATTAAGGCGAGGTTCTTCGAGCGTGCATTTTTGTTCTAGAGGTGGCAGCTGGGCGCGAGTAAATTGTGCCGTGAATTTCGTTAATTTTGAGTTTAAAATTAGATTTATTCCGTTCTAATACCAATAACTATAATACCACTAGTATTTGTTTTAAGAGCCATTTCACAAAATTTTAACGCTCGAGTTTAGGTAAAAGACGGCAGCGCTGTGTATGTGAGCGTAACTATCCACACATACACAATTTAAGCAGTGTAACGCGAGTGTCGAGACGGACTAAATAATCTTGAGCCATTATAATAATAATGCGGTATTTAGAGATTTATTAAAAAAGTTATTAAGCTATTGCATAGCTTCTATCGCGGGCCTTCAGCGCGGGGACCGAATCCAGAAATTCCGTAACGAAAAAACCTCACGCTCCCCACTCCGACGGTTTTACTACACCAGTACCCTCTAGTGATCTAATAATTTCTGGCAGTTCTTTTTTCTGTGTACTGCGTATTTTATTCTTATAAAAATTAGTTTATAAAATTATGATCTTCACAAAAAGTGATTGTTGATAGTGGGGTTTGAACTCTCGACCAGTCGATTACAAGTACATTCAGTTCCCCTGTTGCACCGCAAGGCTACAACGACTTAATTAAAGCTTGTCAAATAGTTGATACCATTCCAGTTGAACAATTTTTAAACTTGACTAAGACGGTTGGAAATGACTCATGTACATGGATTTTTTTCGCTGTCAAAACAGTTTGTCACTCTTTTTTTATTTAAAATTACTTTAGGTTCAACACTTTCGTATATTTTAAAGTTATGCTTATATTTGAATAGTATTTGACTTTGTTTACGTAGTTATACACTTTTACGACGTTCAGCACTTATCTATTTTGTTTTTATGCTATTGCATAGCTTCTATCGCGGGCCTTGAGCGCGGGCACCGAATCCAGAAATTCCGTAACGAAAAAAAAAAAAAAAATATCAAAGAAAAAGAAATACTGCATAAATAAAATAAATAAATAATTATAATTGCATAAGTTGATACAAAATGCTATGCAATAGCTTTACCGCGGCAGTCCCCGAGTGCCACACGTCTTTTTTTATTTATTCAGTCTACTAAGATTTCTAGACTAATAAAAAAATACAAATATATGTTTTGAAAGTATATAATAAAAATGAACAGGAAAACAATCACATCGTACAAAATATAAGTGTTGGTCATTATTATTTGACAATAATGTCAAGTAATAATGACTATCACTTACGTTAAATAAATATTTGTCGTAAAGGCATTGATCTTGCTTTTCTAGGGTCTATAATTTCCGGCAATACGCAATCTTCGTAAAAACGAGTCAATTTGGGAAGCATCAAAATGTTGTGGTCGTAGTATAATATCACGGTTACGATATCAGCACTCGACAATTGAGACGCGGGAAAAAGTAGCACAGGTCCTTCCTCGATGGGCGCTCGCGCTGTACTAAACGGTGCCCACTTGTGCATCGCAATTTATTCTTTTTTAGAGTGTTTAAAAAAAGGATATTGTGGCTAATTAAATTAAGGGATTTTAATCAAACTTGAGAATTCGATTTGTTAAAGAACATAGTTCATTTTGAGATGATTTTTAAAATGTAATTACGCTTTATTCAAACAAAAAAATCACAATATAATTGCGAATAAATCGTAAAAATTGTCCTAAGTCTTTATTTTTTTTACCTATTAATGTTATTAATAATCGAAATTCTAGTACGTCATTTGTCGACAAAACTATATGTCTGATGCTTTGTGTATTTTTTTCAGTCAAATTTATAAATATTAATTATAGAAATAGGAGTCTGAAATTGCCTCTGCGATGATTTTTCAGTAAACTAGTTCTGGGAGATTAATAACTACAAAGTACACAAATAAGTTTTTGTAAATGTGTTACATGAAGTGTCAATACGAAAGAATCATCTATTATTTACATATATTCACCAATACCAGAGAATTAACTAAGATGGTAAATTAGGCGACTAAAATCTTAGATATTCGCGCGAAAACGTTAAATGGCTCTTAACAAATTTGTTGAAACAAATACCAGTAGTATTAGTTTTTGGTATTAGAACGGAATAAACCGAAAATTATATGTTTTACGATATTAACAATGTTTAACCCGACGGACATTACATCATAGACGTTTATTTTGATGTGATTTTCAATACATAATGTGTTATAATATTGAAATAAAATGATTTAAATCTACAAAATAAGGGTATGTTTGAATTTTTTTTCTAGAAAGAAAGAAATAAATTTTATTTGCTCGAACATGTGTATACATACAGAATTAAAATAAATACGTGCATGCAAGATCTTGAAATAAAGGTCTCTGCACACAGCGGGCGCGGCGCGGCGGGACGGGACGCCGACGCGACGCGCGACGGTGAGCATTTGTAATTTACTAGGTATTACGGACGACGCCACACAGAGCCGTCCGGCTCGACGCGACGCGACGTGACGCTCTGTGTGGCGTCGTCCAGTACGTCCAGTCATCGTCGTAAGATTGTGCAGAATTTAATCTTCTATTCCAGTGTTTCCGCCATTATGCCGATGTCTTCGGAAAATCGATGATGATCATGTGAGATGTACTTGCCGTTCACGTTAAACCACGTCCTGTCCAGTGTAGCGTCTTAAAAACGTCCTCCAAGACATCGATGAAAACTTTTGGCAGAGTTAAGACAGGTGATATATCTATCACATTCTCCTGTGCCATAGAATGGGGCTGGTCTTGACTATTGTCCTTGATCTAGAAAGTTTCTACAGTCATTCAAAAGGTGTAATGATACTCTATCGATTGTTGCTGGTGCGATTAAAATACAGGTGTTATTTTGATTATACATTTTAGTTAGTTCGATTACCGAAATCCCGATCCAGGCAAGCTTAAAAAAAATGTTTGACATCAGTTTTTAAAATTATATAAAATGTCTGTTTCCTTTGAATATTTAGGGAATTATCCCTCCAGGGTCCGCTCAAACCTTCCAGTCTGTATAACAAAGGGCTTACGAAAAGTCATCTACCAGAATAATATTAAGTATTTAAGAATAATTAATAGTCATAATTACATGCTTTACTTTTCTTCATGTAAAAAATGGTACATCCTAAGAAAGGTCATCACAAGACAAAAATCAAAACACCTCATAAAACAGGATTTTTCCTTAAGTTGCAACACAGATGTTTTTAACCCATTAGTTAGAACGAGAACGATATAGAGAAAACTGAAAGAGAGAGGCAACCGACTCGGGGAGAGCTGGCCAGCGGACCGCTGCATCAACACGTTTGTTCCAAGTTTGTTTATTTTTATTTTTCAAAGTGAATACTACTATGTTCAAAAAATTGTTTATAGATTATGTAAATAACCAAGGTAATAGTAAGGTTGAAAAAGTGGTAGATCTAAGATAAAATATTGTAGGATATTACAATCATCGTGATAGATATTTGCAATTTTAAATGGGGTATTTTTATTTGATAGTAATGTTTGAATTAATTAGAAAATACACGTAACTTGTAAAACTTTAAAACGATTGTTTCAGTCCTTCTAAATATCATAAGAAACAGTAGAATAGTGCATTATTTTAATAAATGCACTGGGCACCCTACTCCACTTTGCGCGGCAGCGGTCAGAAGGCGGAGCTTATCGGCAAACTCGCGTCGAAGCTGGCTTCACTGTCAATTCGAGAGCCGCGAAGAGTACGCTCGCGTCTATTACGTGGTGTGTTTATAGTGAAGTGGATTTTGTGATGAGATTATCGAATGTCGTGAAGTGAAAGATAGTGTTGTTTTATCAAAAAGTGCAACTCGTGGGCTGTACAATGTTTATGGTTCACTTATAGTGAATAATCAAAATGTGTGAATCACGATTGTGTGCAAAATTGATTTATGCCACGTAGTGACGCGAACGGGTAATGATTCCTAATGTGGAGTTCGAAGCAAGATGGTTAGAGAGACTCGGCACCTGTGGGTTGGAAATTTACCCGATAACATTCGTGATGACCGAATAAGGGAGCACTTCAAACGGTAATATTTCTTTTACTTATTACAGTCTAACTTTCAGAGAACACTGGCCTGTTATAAACAATGAATTTGTTAATCCCAAGTCCCAAAGCCTGTAGGGTTGAGGAGTCTCGAAATATTATGAAGTAGGTAGGTCTCCATGGACTTGCTGTAAGACGTGTGGCAGTTTGAATAAAAACACAGATACAAATAAGTATACAGTATGTTTGGAGTTTCGAATGTTTGATTTTTTTCTATTTTTAATTATTCTGTAGAACTGACTGTACCCATTAATTATTCACAATTTTAAAAGACCAACAGTCGTTCCAAACCAATAGCTATGAAGTACTTCGAATGTAGGTGATTATTTTCTTATTGAGGAATTAAGTCCAACGCGGTTTAATATATTTATATAGTAGGTATTTGTGAGATAAACGTTAACTTATTAATAGGTGTCCACTTAATGTACACTTTTTCAACTAAAGATTTAATTCGTCACCAAGTATCGACTCGTCTCAAAGTCGTTAGCCTTCCACTGGACGGACTTGCTTTCATGCTTTGTGCTATTTGTATTACGTATTAGCCTTGTAGACCGAATTATTTACGTTCACTGTAGTGTTTTTCTATAGGGTTTATTGGTAGGTATCTCTGCCTACCTACTAATATTTTTACAATTTAAAGTTAAGAATGTAGTAGATTCCTACAGGTTGATGGTTTTCAAGTGATAAATATATCTACGTAGGACTCGTTGACTCCGTTTTCTTTCATTGACGATTACTCTTCCTAGACGATAAAACACGTTTAGGGTTCCTTGCAAAACACAAACCAAAAGTCAATTACTCTATGGGGAGAACTAGCAAATATTAAAAAAAAAAAAAAAAAAAACTATCGTCAAGTGAAACTATACACATGTCTCATTTTATCACTCATGGTGACCTGGTAAAGGCCACATTATGTAATTTTAAAAACTTCTAGAAGAACAGCTCGGGTCTTCTAGAAGATTAGATGAAGTTGAGTATGTCACAGGAAAAACTTCGACACAGAAAAATGCATCCCAGGATGAATTGATCTAAATATCAATAAAATTAATCTATTGGACAAAAAACGTGAAAAAACTTTGACGTGTTTAAGTATACACTGAGTAATCTTTTTATAAGAATCTAAATCCTTTTGCTACAATTGGTTGGGAAGTACTTTTATATAAGGGTACATATATAATTATATATTTGAAGAAAGGGGGGGAGGGGGTGGAGATCCCTCCCCCGCATGCGGAAAATTTAGGAAATGCATAGTTTTTTAATGACTTTTTCTTATTCTTATTTTGAGGTTATGTTTTGTCAAGTTTTTTTGATATTGTCTACCTGATTTATTGGGAGAGGGAGTAGGTGGGAGGGAAGAGACCCACCCTGTGTCACTCGACGTGATCACAGCCGATAGAGCCCCGCTTAGCGGGGCTCCTACTTCTGCATAGTTAAAAAAAAAATAACCACGAATGGGATGGCGGGGTTAGTTCGCTCGCTCTCTCGACCCCGCCATCCCCTTCTAACCTAACCTGTCCGAATCGGGGTGCCCCAAGTCCCAAGCTCGCTTCGCTCGCACTTGTATCGAAAGTTACCGTCTAAAGGAAAAATAACCAAAAAATAGGTTTGTAGACTTACTATGCATTTCCTAAACTCCCCTCATGCGGGTATTCCCCCAAAAATATATATATACCCATAAACGACCCTTAAAATTTTTCTAAAACGCGAGTACAGACATTGAATGACATGACACAAAAGTTCTTAAATAGCTTCCAATGCGTTTGCGTTTTGTTTTACCTTTACCAAATACCATTAGGATAAAAATAATAACTTTAGATTGTCACAAAATCAAAATTGTCGTAGTTATTCACCGAAAAAAAAACTCAGATCACTGTGAAGTTGTTAAACACAAATGAAAATAGACGAAAGTAATGAGAATTTTCAACAAAAAAAAAAGAAGAAAGTTCGCGTTAACTTCATCACCATCATTTCAGCCGAAAGACGTCTACTGCTGGAGATACGCCTTCCCCAAAAGGGGGGGGGGATTTGCCAAAATCGCCACGCTTGGAAGGCGGGTTGGTTATCGCAGTATGGTGTAAAAATGCATAGAGAACACTGCTGCCCATTCTCTAGTAAGTCCCTCAGTTGCCTTTTACGAAACCCAAGGGAGGAAATGGGGAAGTGCTATTCTTTACGTCCGGCACCACACGGAACATATTTGCAAAATCAAAATGCATAATTAAAACTCCCTAAAGGTACTATTTGGAACCGAGCTGCCAACTGCAACTGCCGACAGCACGTGCAGCGACTGCATGCAATCGGCCGCTGTATGTAATTTATATGAAATGGCTTCCATGCGCTGCACGTGCTGTCGGCAGTTGCAGTTGGCAGCTGGGTTCCAAATAGTATCTTAAAATAGCAACACCTGTCAAAATTACGTCAAAAGCAATAAAATAATGCAAAATTTGAGGATATTTATCAAAGTTTATTTCTGTAAGTATTTATTTCCTAAACTTGAAAATTCGTGAGATTGCTCAAGATAAAAAGAACTATGCACAAAAAAAAAAACAAGAGTCTACTGCGGGTTCCGTATATAAAAGACGATCCATTGGTTGTTTGTAATAAAGATATATTCACCCATAACAAGATATTATAGAATTAAAATGTAAGCTAATTGCTAAACTCTATATCCATAGGAATGTCATGTGTAAGGTAGATTGGTTAAAACAATGTGTGATCATTAATTTATTCTGGACTACAGACTAACTGGTTTGAATAAGAATATGTAAAAAAAAATAAGTTCTCTGAAAACCCTCTTAAATAGTGTTGATAAAATCAGTTATTTTACTTTCATTAAAGAATTTCTTCATAAAAAAAATAACCTCTATTTCACTTGTTTTTTTTATCTAAAGATAAAACTGTTTTTATGATGATGAGGATCATAATGATATAATATTAATTTGATTTGAAAATCTTATTTATTATTGTTATTGCACCTATTTTGTATGTGGACTATCATACACTCTTGCACTACTAAGTACAGGATGGCCAATTTGGAAGTATACAACTTTAAATTTTGATTATTTTTATTACAAACGAAAATTACAGGATATTTTTCTGTAATTATTTTACTCAGGCTTGGCAATTTTATACGAATATTAAGATCAGCGTAATCTCCTCCTTTTTTATACTCAAAAATGCGATCGCTTTTCATTGTGTTTTTCATTAAAACTTTTTTATTTATTTATATTTATATATGCTTTATTGTACATCAGATTACACATTACAAAAGAAAAGGAAAACATAAACATTATAAAATATACAATGGGCGGCCTTATCGCATACTGCGATCTCTTCCAGGCAACCTTGCATGGATAGTTATCCCACTAACAAAGTCACAAATATTCTGCTTTTTGTAATCAAGATTGACCACGACACGTCCCTTTGGATAACCCCATACAAAAAAGTAAGGACATGTCGTGAAATCCTCAACGATCAAAATGGTATTCGTTACTCTTAATGATTTATTAGAAAAATTGGTTCGTTTTTAAATTCGTTTAAGAACTTCAGGATAAAATTACTGAAAGTATTGCGGTGGTCATGGCGTCATGGTCTTATAGACTGTGCATAACGAATATGCCGCATTTTAACTAAATAATAAACATCAAACAACTGCAAAATTTGGCTTTAAATCAGAATGGGGACTAAAAAAAGTTGTATACATCTTAATTGACCACCCTGTATTTATTACTAATCTTGTTTTTTCTAAAACCAACCATGTTGAGATTGCAAAACTAGGGGGAGGCCTTGTTGAAGTTAAGAGCAAAGAAAAGTGAAGTTTAAACTAAAAACAATAAAAAATAGGTATTATTCTAAAACCAGTCTATATGCCTAACTAATATCTTTTATGTGGCTGATTATTACATTAACTCACAAGCAATTATTCAGTATGAGCATAAAAGATCGTCGAGTCTTAAATACGAGTAATAAAAAAAAAACTAAACAAGAGGTGTTGCCCAGGAAACAAAAGCGATTACATTGCAGTAGCCCTATATATGTATAATATAATACCCAAGCATTCGGCCTGGAACACTAGTTTTGAATTTCAAAATCACTTTTTCATCGTGTGGATCACTAGAATACCAGTAAATGCTCTATAATATATTATATTCTTCAATAATAGCGAAAATCTGGGACAAATTTTTTGAATTCATACAAAACGTCAAACGACTGACATCATTTTTGTCTCGTCGAAATTAATTTTTTTCATTGAACTAGGTTATGTGACATTATAATTATCGAAAATATGTTTAAAAAGTATTTAATTACACATTTATAGAAAAATAATGATGTCGTTGGTTTATAACTGATGACTATATTATATTAGCGTCTGGTAAAAATAGAATATATAAGAAGGCCGGAGAAGAAGCCTTTGGCGTAGAAATTTTGTAATTTTCTTTTGATAAATTTATTTATTTACATATAATCTATCAATAAAACAACTAATTTGGAGTAAATTTTTTATAGTAATAACAAACTGAAAATATCTAAATTCAAAATAATCATTTAATCTACTAATCAACAGGAATAAGGTACCTTTTTGGTCGTGCGTCTATCGCCGAAGGTAAACTCGCGACTTCGTCAGCGTGAATTTCCGAATGGATTTATTATTAGAAAATAAGATCCTAATAACACTAAATTGACTAATACATCATTATCATTATTATTATTATTGCTATTATACTACTGTCTATAAGAGCATCTTAATTTTTTTTTTTTTTCTATTAGGCCATCTTAATTTTTTTTTTTTTTCAATGCTTTTTCATATTTGTTACGGGTTTACAGCCATCTTATATCTAATTACATATTTCGAAATTTTTTGCACTTACTCTTTTAATATATAACCTTTAATAGGATAAATAACATTTATATAACTTTTACATTTTAACGCAAAATTTTGACAACTCAGGTTTTTAAGGCTAAATTTTTCACAGCTAAGTTTTATTGGACTTATTAGGTGGTTACCACTACACGGTAAAAAGAACTTCGTCAATTTAGTGTTATTAGGATCCTATTTTATAATAATAATCCATTCGGAAATTCACGCTGACGAAGTCGCGAGTTTACCTTCGACGATAGACGCACGACAAGAAGGTACCTAATTCCTGTTGAATGAATTAGTAGATTAAATGATTATTTTGAATTTAGATATTTTCAGTTTGTTTTTATTATGAAAAATGTACTCAAATTAGTAGTTTTATTGATAGATTACTTTCTTTATCCATACTGATATTATAAATCTGAAAGTAACTCTTGTCTGTCTGTCTGTCTGTCTGCCTGTCTGTCTGTCTGCCTGTCTGTCTGTACGTACGTATGTTACGTTTTCACGCCTAAACAGCTGAACCGATCGTCATGAAATTTGGCATAGATATAGCCTGGGATATGGAAAAGGACATAGGCTACTTTTTTACGCGATGTCGGTTAGACGTCCACACGGGCGGAGCCGCGGGCAAAAGTTAGTATGTACATAAATATTTTATGAAAAGAAAATTGCAAAATTTCTACGCCAAAGGCTTCTTCTCCGGCCTTCTTATATATCCTATTTTTACCAGACGCTAATATAGTCATCAGTTATACACCAACGACATCATTATTTTTCTATTAATGTGTATTTAAATACTCTTTAAACATATTGTCGATAAATTATGTCACATCACCTTGTTCAATAACAAAAATTAATTTCGACGAGACAAAAATTATGTCAGTCCTTTGACGTTTTGTATGATTTCTAAAAATTGTCCCAGATTTTCGCTATTATTGAAGAATATAATAATAGTATATTTAATGGTATTCTAGTGATCCACAGGATGAAAAAGTGATTGTGAAAATATGTGTGTGCTATTAGGCGTGTTATTACGGTGAAATTCAAAACTAGTGTTCCAGGCCGAATGCTTGGGTATTTCTCTAACCGCCTCAGCCATCATGGCCAGGGAAGTTAAGGACCACTCGATACGCATACTCTCAGACAGTATGTTTGTCCTACAAGCGCTTAGCAGTCACACAGTTGACTCTGGGCTAATATACGAGTGCTACCAGCGCCTCAACCAGGTGGGTAGCCTCAACAACATCATAACCATTGAATGGATCAAAGGACACAGCGGTTCGCTAGGCAACGATGCAACCGATGAGTTTGCCAGAAGGGGGTGGAGCATGGCACCAGTGGGTCCTGAACCCTTCGTCGATTCCGTGTCCTAAGCTGGTTAAAATAAATAAATAAAGCAGAACTGCAATGCTCGTACCTAAGCAACATTCTGACAAATCTGCTGACTTCGTCTGACTCTAGAAAGAAACGAGCTATTGCATGAGTCTATCGCCCCACCACAGTTTTGCAATGTCGCGCTCCAAAAGCAGCTTAGGTGCGCGGGCGGGGACCGCTAGGTCGATGAACCCGTCACGGGCAAGAATAACCAACATTAAAAGCTATCATTTAGTTTTGAATCTTTATTTCATGTCGACCTTACTTTACTACGCGTCGGGAAGGAATGGTGTCAATTGTTTTCGAAATTCGGCAAGACATCGTTTAACATGAAAGTATAATTATGTATAAAATGTAGAAACGGTTCCCCATAATTAACCGACATTTAACATCTTGTGTAGCTTAACCCTTGTTAATCCCATGAAGCGAAATCCCAATTATAACTGTTACAGTTTCAATGGGTTAACCTTATTATTCTGGTAACCAATTTGACGGCTAGCCCATTGAACTTTTCGAAGAAAAGGGTTTTTCAAATGCTCTCTGCGCAAGCAATAAGTACCAAACAATTTTATTTTAAACAGTAGAAATATCTATTTCTTCACTCAAAATTTCGAAAACAATTACCACTTGCATTTTACTTTTTTATGACATAATTTCATTTAAAAAAAAAATGTTTTGCATAAAGTTACTGGCAAAATGTGGGTGTACTATAGGTACACCTCTGCCTAACCCTTCTTACTTGAATAAATTACACAAACATACAAAATTCCAAGGGAAAACATTGAAGCAGCATAAAAGTTAAAACATCTGTATTCATAGAGTAATTCAGTAAAATTTATCAGTCAACAACGAGCCACGCACGCCTCAAACAACCAGATACGAATGTGCCGTGTTCGCACTGCTCGCCTCGCCTTGGGTAGATGTATGTATATAGAGGTAGTGAAGTGACGATGGCGCCCGGCGAGAGATCTGGCAACGTCGCATGTTCGTGTTTTTGTACTTGCGCGCGGACAGACAACGTTTGTACGTAACTACGCAGGTATCTAAAATATCCAACTCGCCTCAATGCCTTGCCTGTGTTGTGATAATAATGATTTTTACTTCTGTATTTTTTTGTAATAAATTTGATACGTATATTAATAAATTAAAACAATGTTTATTCTTTACCTAAAGACTTCAAAAGTTACGTTACTAAAAATTCAAATAGAAGTGCAAAGAATTTTTTTTGCCTTTCAGCTCAGGGACATTAAAGGATAACAAAAAAAATATTTTGGTGCAGTTCGCTCTTGCTATCCATATAACATTACATCATAAATGCGAAGTTACCTTTTCACCTGTTTTGAAGAACGGATTTGGATGAAATTTGACATACGGGATAAAACATGCCCTGGGTTGGTTATAGGATATTTTTTATCGTACATAGTACGATCCGTGTGATAAGTAACAAACTCCACGTGGGCGACGCCGCGGGCAAAAGCTGGTTAATAAATAGTACGTTTGAAGAGCCTGTGTGGTAAAACGATAATTGTTTCCCGAATAACGTTTTTTAACATGTTCGTCGCAATGTGTAAGTACTACATTACACATTTGCGACTAACAGTCCGCTCAAAGTACGGCGGTCATTCAAAAGAAAATTACGGCTTTCACTGTCTGTGATAAATAGCATAGGTAAAAATAAAGAAAGACGAAAGTTCCTACTTGTGACAGATTTGATTTGTTCCATCGCTTGCTGTTTAAGCCCAGGAGACCCGATCAAATTAACGTCCAGAGCGGACTAGTTTTCTTAGTGGAGGTTTTTGGTCGATAGGTGATTTTTCCAATAACTTAATAAATTCGATAACTCTAATATAATCCATTTTAAGTAAGGAATGTGCCCTATTACCAATACCCTGTAAAACGAAGTCGAATAATTTATTTCAATTATGCACATAAAAGGCATTTTTGGACGTAAACATTTATAATAAAATAGAATTGATTCTAGTTGCCCCTTTCCAAAAGGTAGTTTCTATGGAGAAGAATGGGCAAGAAACTCATAGTCACTCTTAAAATATTTTGTACACGGGGGCATATTTTGTATATATTGGCAGAACTTCTACGAAAATAGCTCAAACAGTCGTACCTACACTTATAATCAGCCTGAAAAAGTTTCGGAATCTGATTAATAAAGTCGTTTAAATTCCTTTATAAACGCATGACAAACATCTAAATAATAAAATTAAAATAAGAATACAGATGTAAGTGCAACATTTGTGTTGAAATATCTGCTAGTATTTTCAGAAACTGGTAATATCGACAACGATTATAAAAATCTTAGGCTATGAGCGGAAACGGAAAAACAGTGCTGAGGTTTCGTATTTCGTGAAGTAATCTTGGTCGCAGGACGCAGTCTGCTGCGATCGATGTCAGCCAGCCGGTCCTACGCCATGAAAAGGGGGTGAGGTGAAGCGAGGAGTAGTGCGCACAACTTCATTGCGCCGACTAACGTGAAAGCGGGCGCGGCGCGGGTTATTTGTACATATTTCAGTATCTATAAATGATTTCAGATGGTATTGCAACATATTTAGGTCCAAAATTGCATAATTGTTAAAATTTTGAGAAATATTGAAGATTTACTTCCCCATTGACCGTTAGTTATTAGTATTCAGGTATGTATTCCTTATTTCAATGTTTAAGATTGATAGACAATATGAATTGATTTGAACTGCATAAACATAAAACAATGGTTAGATAGGCTGAGACAGAATAATTTATTTGAACTTCTTATTTTTTATTTAATAAGTGGGTACTAACTTTTTCCCGCAGCTTCGCTCGCGAAGAGATTTACCTACTAGAAGTAGAAAGCTACACAGGCGTGCGCACAACTTGTCACAGTTTCAACGCAATCGGATGAATAGTATGAAAACGCACAAGGGTCAAACAAAGATATTTTAAGTTTAATTAATACTCTACATTAACCTTTTGACCGCCACAGTCATGTATATATGACAAACCAAAATGTGCCCAGCACGCCACGGTCACGACTACATGACAGACTTTTATACGTAAATCTGTAAATAAAGCTCACAAAACAACATTGTTTTTTTATTTCCTTTGCTAATTATGTTCCTTGACTCATCCTAATTTATATTAGTAGAACTTCTTTCTTTATATTTCATCTATATTAACATAAGATGACAAAAACTCGAAAGGATGAATTCGTGTCAAAAAAGCAAAAACGTGGTTTGGTGTAGTTCTCACGGTGAATTCCATTTTAATTTTTTTAAGAAATAAAACAAATCTAATGTTTGTCTAAACGTTATCATTGGACTTAGAAAACTTACTAAACTTGCCAATTTTCTTAAAGACCTCTGAAATCTATCGATAGATGCGAAAGAAATCCATACTAATATTATAAATGTGAAAGTAACTATCTGTTTGTTACGTTTTCACGCCTAAAACACTGAACCGATCGTTACGAAATTTGGCAGAGATATAGCCTGGTATATGGAGAAGGACATAGGCTACTTTTTCACGCGATAACCGAAATCCAAGCGGGCGGAGCCGCGGGCAAAAGCTAGTACACGATAAGTTTTTGGATTCGTGTTTGTTCGGTTTCCGGATGAGGCAAGGAAGTTGTCAAAAATATTTTAATCCACATCAGAGTATGTTAAAACATTAAGGAATGTTTCATTTGACTAAAAACAATAATCATTATCTAGGCTTTCATATCCTGTGTATTGTAAAAAATAATTTCCTCTTTCTTTATTTCTTTACGTAACAAAGTAAACATTTTTATATATCGGTCAGTTACCACAATTAGCTGACGCCCCCTTGCATAAATGGTTGAGATTTTTTAGAATACGGATCGATAGAATTTTATAATTCTTAATTTAATTTAATTACCTATACGAAATCTACCCAAAACTAGGAAAAAAAAAATGAAAATCGTACGATTTGTTAGTAAAAAAAAAAACCGCAACCATTTGAGCAAAGGGGGGTCAGCTAATTGTGGTAATTGACTGTCCATTCAAAGAATTAAGTACCAGGTCGAGCACCTTAAGTTCTAAACTTGCTTGTATTTACTAAAAACTACGCTCTGCCAACACTACGACTGAAATCAATTTAAAAACGGACAAAGCAAGTTAATGATAAGTTTGTTAAAATCATTACATTAAGTATGTAATGTAATTAAGGGATGGTGTTATGTAAATAACAAACGTACTTTAATCTATTTTTATGCGGCGGGGTACCCAACGGGTGTTCCTAGTGTAGGTAGTATGCAGAGGGGGGGCCGATACTGGTGGTGGTGTGGACTAGGTGTTGTAACATTATTATGCAATGCAAAAGTTGCTGCTTGGTGGCGGGTCCACAGGGTGAGGGCGAAGGCACCACCCCACACAGAGTATAGCTCTGCTCCACCCACGCGCCTCCCGCTCTATCGACCTGCGCAAGCATCCGGCCCGTTACTGCTAGGGGCTCGTCGACCGACCCAACCGAATTGTACTTTTCTATCCCCTCTCTCCTATCGCACATCAATTCATTTTTATTCAATTCGCCTTTTTGATGTCGCATAATCGCATTAACGCATAAAATAAGAAAAATAATAAATTTTAACTCGTTACATTTTGTTAGTTTGGCAACTAAGTACACACGGCTACATATCAAGCTATACATTTCCAGTACAAGCTGATCTCTCATTGTACGGAAATCCTATACAACGCGAGACCAGCGTAAACTAGTCGTATATACCTTGATATGTAGCCGTGTGACCTATATTTTGTCTATATATATATATAATATTATAAAGCTGAAGAGTTTGTTTGAACGCGCTAATCTCAGGAACTACTGGTTGGAATAGAAATGTTGCAAAAACGGAAAAAAAAAAATATTCCTTTTTGAGAGCTTCCGTTGCGTGCGCTGCGTAAATGGTTTAAGTTACGCAAATATCATGCATGATGAAATTATTCCTCATTATATGTTCTAAAAAAAAAGTCCGCGACAACATATGTCTATCTAAGATTGACTCACTATAACCATTTTTTATGGTAATCATATTTATTCGAAATTAATGCATTATTTGCGAAGGAGTTTTCATAAACATGGTATTAATCCTCCAAATAAATACGTTATTCATCACAAGTATTTAATTTTGAACAAAGTTGCCCTTACATCATTTAATTTCAATGAATATCTTAGGAGATATAACTGTTTTATAATAACTCCGCAGCAAAATAATGATCAACTCTGCGAGGTAGTCTATTCTAAAGCTGAAGAGTTAGTTTTAGGGGTTCCGTACCCAAAGGGTAAAATGGGACCCTATTACTAAAACTCCGCTGTCCGTCTGTCTGTCTGTCCGTCTGTCACCAGGCTGTATCTCATGAACCGTGATAGTTGAGACAGTTGAAATTTTCACATATGTTGCCGCTTTATCATCAAATACTAAAAAACAGAAAAAAATAATATTTAAGGGGGGGCTTCCATACAACGGACATGATTTTTTTGCCGTTTTTATGCTTTTGCCCGCGGCTCCGCCCGCGTGGATGTCGGTTATCGCGTAAAAAAGTAGCCTATGTCCTTCTCCATATCCCAGGCTATATCTCTACCAAATTTTATGACGATCGGTTCAGCAGTTTAGGCGTGAAAACGTAACATACAGACAGACAGTTACTTTCACATTTATAATATTAAGTATGGATGGTAAGGAACCCTTCGTGCGCGAGTCCTACTCGCACTTGGCAGGTTTTTTTTTGTTTTTGAACACGCTAATCTCTGGAACTGAGAGTTGGATTTGAAAAAATCTTTTTGCATTTTACAGCCCAGTTCTTGAGGAAGAATTACACAACAACAACAAGAAATTTAACGCGGACGAAGTCGCGGGCAGAAGCTAGTACATAATAAAACCAAGGTTTGATTGGTCGTTGAAACTGATGAGTAATGTTTAGCGTAAGTGAAGCTACGGACAAAAGCTACAAATAATCAGTTTCATGTTAGATTTGTAATTAATTTCTGTGCACCGATGCGCAGTGCGTACCACAGTTTGTTGCTGCAAGCATAAATTACATGACCCATTGGCAAATTTGCGAAATAACGTTGCAAAGAATTACATGGTGAAAGTTGGTATACTCCGATTCCTTTCTGGAACCACTATTAAGAAACTTGCTTGAAAAAGTGATGATTAAACATTTTTTTTTATTATTTTTTTTGTTTGTTTAAACAACAGAGAGAAAATTAAAAGTCTCCAGAATTTTCTCACACACTTCAAATTATAAGTAGGTACAGGTGTTTTTTCATTTTACGTACCTTTTCCTTAGGTCAAGAAATCATTATTACCACCCTACTTTCTATTGTTAGAAAGTTTTTTACATTCTAGTTATAGGCTATTTTCTATTTACTCCAAATTCATGTATAATTTACTCCTACAGGAATAAGTTTGTAAACGTTTTTTATTTGTCTGTGTTTGTGGGCTTAGGCTCAGCACCATGGGCGCTGAGCAAAGCCAATCACGGCATGGCAAGCCTGCAAGCTTGAAATAGGTCTTCGAATGAACAAATCAAAGACCAAACTCGATAGTTCAACTACAGACGAAGCTCGAGGTTTGCTAGTGAGCGATGGTGCGCAGTATCCTTGGGGTCAAACAAACAGACTGGATACGAAACACGATACTGCTCTCCAAGGCACAAGTCACCGACATAGCCAAACTCAAGTGGGATTGGGTCGGACACATTTACCGGCTGTTGGATACGTTGTGGGCAAGACCGCCACAATGTGGATACTCGAAAACGTCCAAGGCATCGCGGTAGACCCAGGCATAGATGGCAGAACGAGCTTGACGCCTAAAAGGCGGGATTGGTCCATATTGGCTTAGGATCGAGTTGAGTGTTAAAAACCTTTGCCCTGCAGTGAGACAACACAGGCCGAATTATTGTAATTATATGGTAGTGTGTAATTAATTGGTGCAACTGAACATCTCGCACAAACTAAGCGAGCGTTCGCTGAGCTAGACTGGAAGATGTAAGAGGAGATGTAAATTCTGTGCGCAACCAGTTAGAATGACCGGCCCTCATTGGTAGCCGGAGATAATTAAATACCCTTCGGTACGACTGCTGCTGGTTAGGAGAGAGGTTTTTGTGTTATTCATATAATTATGATAGTGTTAAGGCGCTCCTAAACGGGTTATACTTTCCCGACTATGTGTGGCAACTATTGCTCGGCCATCTCGAAAACATTTTATTACAGCTGAGCCATCTATTATCACTACAGATCGGATATTCGAATGCATATTTACCTAAAGTTAATTTTGAGCTATGAAAGTATGGAAGTGGCTTCCTAAAATATTTTATTGTGTAGTATGCGACTTCTAAAAAAATATTTATAAAAAAAAATAAAACCCGGGATTCTTGGATTGCATAACTAATCTGATGCATATTTATTTAAAGTTGGGATTTTTACCAACATTTGAAAGTAAGTAAATATACCAGAAACATTATCAGAAACCTAAACTTGTAGATCCCAGAACCAGGGCTTTAAATACCGCAAAATTTTCATAACGTTACCTTGTATTGACAGAGTTAACGTTTTTATTAAAATAACGGTAATCGATTTAACGTTATTTATGCGACTATTAATTTTATCGTTTTTTTCAACGGGTGAGATGTAAGTAGTGGGGCCTAAGGCGTGCGGCGGCGCGAATGCGGGAGCCCGCCCTCGCGCCTCTGATGCCGTGCCGATCAAAACGTTGCCTGAATCTGGCTGATTGTTATCCGCACAACGGCAACGTAGCTAAATTAACGTTAGTTATCGTATTTTTGTTAATGTTATCAAGTAACGTTACATTATTGTAACGTTAGTAGGTATTACATTGAAATTTAACTTTACGTAACGGTTATTATTTTATTATTTGGTAACGTTAATAAGCCCTGCCCAGAACTGCGGGATTTTTTCGATACAAAAGCGCATTCCATATTAAGGCTCGTACAGACTCGCGCGATATCGCGGGCGCGACGCGACACTAGTAGCACAATTTCATTGACGGTGCCTGTCGCGCGAGTCTGTACGAGCCTTTACCCAACATCTCAACTTTAGGTGAATATGCATCCGAATACTCGATCTCTAATTATCACAATACTCATTTGGAAAGTTTCAGCCTTTTTAAACAATATTCCAATTGAAAGGAGAAAAGTGATAATACTCCTTTAAAGATTTTTCAATAAGTTAGTGAAATTATGTTTTACGTTCGTTTTTGTGCATTGGTTACTCTACTATAACCGACTTCCAAAAAGGTTCTACGTTCGTAGCGTACGTATTTTTTTATATGAATCTCCGCCGATTTCTCCGTCAATTGTGGACCGATTTGGAGAATGATTTTTTTATTTGAAAGGATATGCTTTCACATTAGTCCCATTTTTATCAAAATCTAGTTCTGATGTTGGGATCCATGAGGAATTGAGGGAACTCCGCAAATTTTATAGGCATACATATAGCGATTTTTGTATTTTCATCAACAAGTCAAGCATTTGCATTCAGAAAGTATCATTTAGTGAAGTGGAACTGATGAAGAAGACCATAGATGGCCACCGGAACTCCTAAATGATTAGTATTTCACGAGTGGCGATAAGATACCTCGACTAAGATAATTAAGCGACTATGACAAGGAAAATTTAAATAAATGGGTCTGATCAAAATTTTACCACCTAACTGATCTGATGATGAAGCCGCAAGGTACGCACCGGAACTCCTAATAAAACAATGTATCCTAGCTGTGTTTGGGCTTATTGAAATTGTTATGAGATCCACTTTGGCTATAAATGATTTTTAACCGACTTAAAAAATAGGAGGAGGTTCTCAATTCGTGTATATGTCGCAGGGAAATGAGGATATCAGGGATTTCACGAAATCCCTAGGGATATCACAAAATCCCGGTAGATGTCGAATATTCTTGTTTATTACGTCTTATACATTTCTTATATATTTATATTATTATGTTCGGGCATTACTTATTTGTTTATGAACTGATTTTTATATTCCTTTTATTTGGTAGATGAAGCTTGCGCGGTGGTCCCGTAAAATCTTATTATTTTTTCTAGGGTCGTTTTTGAGTTACTTTCTATTATTATTATTATTTTATTTGTATATGTTTACATATCTCGGGACCCTGGGGTCCCGGACCTTTGGAAGGCGTACGAGGGGCCGAAGCCAACTCGCAGAGGCCCGTTAGACGCTTATTAATTAAATGAGGCACCAACCGACGATTATCCCTGTACGCACTATACAAGTGCACCCAAGGACAACCCGCGGTTGGTGTAGGACTATTGCAGGATATGGAAACAAAGATATTGGACTATGGGATTGGATGGTTAAAATGGACTTGTTACCTAAAACTATGGAAGGACTCTGGCCCCTGCCTGATCAATGTTTTTTTACACACGGATAAAATGGCAGGGGGTGACTTGCACACTCATTAATGGGTCCCCGAAAACGGTCGCTAGCACATAGTGATGTAGCGACAAGGGGGCAACATGTCCTGAGGTGCTCGAGGAGTGGAGAGGTATTCCACGGCTCTCAGAATAATCCCAGAACCCGGAAAAAGGTCAAGATCCCTACAAGCACTTACTGGAATACTTCCTTCCTCCGAGCACGTTTGCTCTTGCGAATCTCCACTCAAGCCGGGCAATAAAGGCAAGAATGAGGTGGGAGCTCAGTTCCTCGTCAGTGTTCACTCCAGCCGGCCAATAAAGGCAAGCTAGAGATGAGGAACATGACTTCTCCCGGGAGATTGGGTCCGTGGGGTCGCAACTGCCCAACAGCTCGCCACATGCTGCCCAGCGGGTTTCTCTATCTCTCTTGGTCTAGCTCCTCACCCTAGACATGTTCCGGGAAAGTAAACTCTACCGGCACAGACCTAGAGTTCGGAGCGCGTAAGCCCCACCACGAGGTCAACGTAGAGATACGGCAGCGGGGTTATTTTTATTTTTCATTTTTTTTATATACAATATTTCAGGACCCTGGGGTCCCGGACCTTTGAAAGGCGTACGAGGGGCCGAAGCCAACTTGCAGAGGCCCGTTAGACGCTTTTTAATTAAATGAGGCACCAACCGACGATTATCCCTGTATGCACTATGCAAGTGCGTCCAAGGACAACCCCCGGATGGTGTAGGACTTGCAGGATATGGAAACAAAGATATTGGACTATGCGTTTGTGTGGTTAAAATGGACTGGTTACCTAAAACTATGGAAGGACTATGGCCCCTGCCTGATCAGTTTTTTTATTATACACGGATAAAATTGCAGCGGATGACTTGCACACTCAATAATGGGCCCCCGAAAACGGTCGCTAGCACATAGTGACGTAGCGACAAGGGGGGCAACATATCCTGAGGTGATCGAGGAGTGGAGAGGTATTCTACGGCTCTCAGAACAATCCCAGAGCCCGGAAGATGGTCAAGATCCCTACAAGCACTTACTGGAATACTTCCTTCCTCCGAGCACATTTGCTCTTGCGAATCTCCACTCAAGCCGGCCAATAAAGGCAAGAATGAGGTGGGAGTTCAGTTCCTCGTCAGTTTTCACTCCAGCCGGCCAATAAAGGCAAGCCAGAGATGAGGAACATGACTTCTCCCGGGAGATAGGGTCCGTGGGGTCGCAACTGCCCAACAGCTTGCCACATGCTGCCCTGCGGGTTTCTAAATCTCTCTTGGTCTGTCTCCTCACCGGCACAGACCTAGAGTTCGGAGCGCGCAAGCCCCACACGACGTCAACGTAGAGATACGGCGGTGGGGTTATTATTATTTATTTATTTATTTATTTAATACTTTAGCACAAAAAAACATGTACAGAGGCGGACTTAATGCCATAGGCATTTTCTACCAGTCAACCTTTGGGTGGAGCAGAGACAAACAGAGGTAGGTGCAATTATGAAATTGGAGGAATAATTGTATACATATAGGAATATCCTCAGATATACCTATACCATAACTATAAATAAGATAAATATACCTAATTATATATAAATATAAGAACAAATAAATACATATAAATACACAAATATACTAAAACTAATTAAACAAACAATGGGATAACATTTCCGTTGTTATGATACTGCCAGCTTCTTACGAATGTGCTCGCGAACTTTAACCTTAAAGGATAATCGGTTGGTTACCATCCTGATTTCCTGGGGGAGCGCATTCCACAGAGAGATAGATTGAATGAAGAAAGAAGAGTGAAAGAAGTCAGTGCGGTGTGTAGGACATTGAAGAAGACGATTGTGTGATGAACGTAGATTTCTATTGTGGTTGGCGCAAATGTACTGAAAATGGGGAGCTAGATAACTAGGGGAAGAGGGAGAGTCAAGGAATGAAAACAAAGTGGTCAGCGCCCTTTGCTCTCTACGCTGGCGTATGGGCAACCACTTTAGAAGCGACCGATGCGCAGAGACATGATCATATTTACGCAAATTGAAAACGAATCGAATGCAGTTATTGAGAAGACGGTCGAGTATTATTATTCTCATTTATTGCGGATCACACATAATCCATAGAATATTAGTAACAACAACTTAAAAACTATGTTAGTAAAACTTACAAACTAATAGCATCGTTGCTCAACACATGAAATCTATAAAAAGTATTTAATCTAGACTGTATATGTTAATGATGTTATAAAACACCCTTTCACTGTTGTTTACATAGCAAGTAGTGGTATACTAGGAATTGGCCGAACATGGGTTTCACCGAATTCAAACATTCGGCCGAATGTTCGGTAAAACTTTTACCGAACCGAATATTCGGCATAATTGATTCTTTTACGTGAACAGTATGCAGGTCTGAACTTGTTCACGCAAACCGCGCGGATTGGCGCCGAACCCTCCCGCCCGCTACCCCCGCTGTACCAGATCGTTATTGCATCATCTATACCCAAAGTCTCAAATTCAGACAATTTATGTAAACAAAGTAATGTTAAGAAATGTCACCGTCAAAATGTCAGGACAGTGGTGCAAAACATTCAACCATTATTTTTTAAAATGTAAATAATCATCTATGAAATTAAAGTGAATTAATTATAAGAACTATGCAAACAAAATATTTTATGTAGTGTGTCGGAGACACAGCCTATGATCGTCATAATCAGCTCTTTAAAGGTGTCTGCACACAGCGGGCGCGGCGCGGCGGGACCGGGCGTGGCGGGGCGCCGACGCGACGCTGAGCAGTTGTAATGTACTAGATATTACGGAGGACGCCACACAGAGCCGTCCGGCTCGACGCGACGCGACGCGACGCTCTGTGTGGCGTCGTCCATAATATCTAGTACATTACAACTGCTCAGCGTCGCGTCGGCGTCCCGTCCCGCCGCGCCGCGCCCGCTGTGTGCAGAGACCTTTATAGTCACACCTTAAGAATGAGAGTTGTAATATTAGAGTTGTTGAAGATGTAAAAAATGTGAAAATGTTTGGATCTCCTGCATTGTTACCAGTATCATAAAATATTTTATACCATAAAATCTCCTTTTTTTAATAACTTTGTTTAAAACCCAAAATTTATAAATATTATTACGGTATGATTATTTTTTTATTATTATTTCTTAAATTCAGTACTTAAAGAAAATTGCATTTTTTTTCGCCATTTTATGTAAATTACCATTACGAAGATATTTTTTTAGATATTTTATCGCCTTTGTTTACATAAATTATCTGAATTTGAGACTTTGGGTATAGTAAGGAGTCAATTTTCGCACGAAACAGCTGCATACAGTTTATATTTTGTTTTTAATAACCATCTTTTTATCAACTGTTATTGGAAATAAAGCTACAGTGTCGACAAAAACATAAAAGCTGTATTGTAAATTACTTACCTAATAAAAATAACACATTTAACACTCAACTCATGATAAATCATACACGGCTCAATACAGTAATAACTGAGTACCACTTTGCCGAACATTCGGGGATAACAACCGACAAAAAAACAACAGACTTCCAAAAAAAAAAAAATCAACCTAGTGAAAATTGACTTTAATTTCGGAAGTCGGTGGCAAAAAAGAAAATACAGAACCAAAGACTGACTTCAGAAATTTAAGTATTTTTCACTATTTTGTGGTTTTTCTTTAAGTCTGTTGTTTTTTTTTTTTTTTTTGTAAAAAGTTTTTTTTCTAATAGAATCATCATTGTAAATATTTCTCGCTATTCTCAATAACGGAATGTTAACCTAATTTTGTAGACTCCGTCCGACAGTTACTGCAACGGTATCTATACAAGTATCATTCGTACGAATCGACGAGTGCTTGGAGACGTGAGATGAAAACAATAACCGACTTTAAAAAAGGAGGAAGTTCTATGTTCGACTGAATGTATTTTTTATGATTAGTTAACCAAATTCTCAGTCAATTTTGATGATGTAAATAATGCCTGCATGTCTTTCTAAAATTGATTTATTTGTGTTCTTATTTTCAATATCAACACCATTATCGTGTTTTTTCATTCAACCCTGCTTTATTTAACATTAAATCCACTCATTGTACTCAATAACCATTGTTAGAAGGATAAAAAAAAAATCTCTCTGTTGGCTATTTTTCACTGTCCCAAGTAACAATTATTATAAAATATTAATTTGAAAAATTAACATTAGGCCGGTAAATTGGCAGTTTTATTCCAGAGAATAAAATTCCATAACAGGTACAGAAGACGGACTACCTATAACTGTCTACAACGCGTGTTGAAATAAAAATAGGTATAATAAAATATTACGCATAGCGCTTTCGGCGTAAAAGTTGTGGGACTATTATTGGCCTTGACTCTTACCTTTACATAAATAAGTACTTCCATTTTACCTGATGACTAACAGTTTAACAAAATTTATTGGATAAGGATTTTTTTTAATCCTAAGGTAGGTATAACAGTAACTACTTATTTTGCAGTTCTAGAGTAAGTAATGCGGTTTTGTTGTTATTGTAAAGAAAATAAAAATATTATTGTAACTAACTTGTCACAAAAATTCAAAATAGTAGGAATACAAACCCTACTAATACCCTACATAATATTATGCAACTTAAAAATGTCTTACTTCGATCGTTACAAGTTTATCTAACCTTAAAACAAAATTTAAAAAAGAATATACAAAAGGCACAACGATTGATTGAAGTAGCAGCTATTCAGAAAGTAGATGACGTCACCGACCCGGTATCTCCCTTCCCCTCCCACCTCGCGCCACAACGCTCATTTTTCCTTGCCTGACTCGCCAGTGCTACTTCGCCTCGGACCCCGCGCTTCCCCTCGTCGCCCGTTTGCCTGCGTGTGCTATCACAAACACGCGCGCAGTGTGTTGAGTCGAGTTTCACACGGAAACCGGCTACGGCATCGACTGCGGCCATGTTGTAAGAACCATAAAACTGGCAACGTCGCACCAGACATCGACCGATTTAATCTTGTTTGAATAAATTTCTCAAAAGATAGTGGGTAGTAAATACATGTCCAAATAAAGGTTGAATGTGATGGTAATGAATTGTCATAGCTTTTTTTCTGCACTTTTGTGTAATATTTTAATAAATTAACCAAAAATCTTAAATTAATTAATAAATAAGACAGTACAAACTAAATTTACCGTGATGAAAACTTTTCAAATCTTTGAATTACCTTCCTACTTTTATAATAATAGAATAAATGAAATATATATAACCAGTTTTTGATAAAATATTATAGTTATAGCGACTCGCCCATGCTTCGCACGGGTGTAATCTACTGATGTGGCGACATGTCAAAACATCGTGATTTCTGTGAAATCGTAGTTAAATTTTCATTTAACAAATAAACCTTATGGATAAATTCTCTAGAAGGTGGTGAAAACCGCATCAAAATGCATTGTGTGGTTTAAAAGAACTAAGCGGTCATACAAGTTACTTTGTTTTATTTGTATGTATAGTTGAATAAATAGATTATAGAGGCCTAAGACAAGTCACGCCTTCTAAGTTCTAATAAAAACCAGGAACACCACTATACTCTCAGCTAACTAAGTATCAACTTTAAGTAGGTATATTTTATTTAGAATTGTAAATGTATTATTTTGAATGTGGTGTAGCGTGATAAAAGTAATAATAACAATCCATATTATTTATACATAATGAATCGAGTTCGCGGCTACAGTACCTACGATAGAGAGAATGGGGAGGCGAACGGCGGTATGGCAACAACGCTTATCTTTTATACGCCTATTGTGAACCGTGATCAGAGCGGCAACAGCGCGTTGTATAGCTGCTGGCCTGCTCACTCTCGTGTCATGCCGACGCGCACCGCTGCTCGTCCGGTTAGTTGTTTATTTTTTAAATAAAGTTGCCTCTTCATTATACTGCCATTTTAAATTTTGTATTGATGCCAAAAACAGTAATATGATTTATCTAATTATTGCATGACGATTTTGATAGGTACCTACCACATTATAAATGTACTCATATGTACTATGCATTTCGACATCTGTGTTGTTTTCCCATATTAAAAATGTGTTAAAAGTGAAATATAGTGTTGTTTAAAAGCCCATCACAGACGTAGCTATAATGTCATATCGTAGCTACCATACATGGAGACGATGATGTTAATAAATTTTGCCTTAATTTCATTGATTATTATTATGCAATAATATACAGTATAGGTTTATGACGTCATAGAAATACATATATAATAATAGCCGCGTGTGCGGTAGTATTGAAGATTTATTCCGTTCTAATACCAAAACTAATACCACTGTGTATGTTTTTCAATAAATTTGATTAAACAAATATCAGTGGTATTCGTTTTTGGTATTAGAACGGAATAAATCGCCTTGAAATATATCGTATTATGCCTAACTATGATTTTATATATCTATACCTTAAATAAAATAGTAGCGAAGTCAAAATTGAACATTGAATATTTTTTTAAACAAGTCATTGCTACGTCTGGGGTCGACTCTAATGCCGATATTATAGTTTTTTAAATGTTTGTCTTGTTTATCTGTACATGTTCCAGCATCACGCAAATACTACCGGATATATTCTGTTTACATTTTTCATAGATATTCCCTTCATGTCTGGTCAGTCTGTAGGCTATAAAATCAAGCTATTTGCTATAGGGGATGAGCAATATTGCATTCTGTTCGTATTCTTCAATAGTTTACCGCAAATTGTAAAAAGACGAGCCAAAAATTTAGAATATATTATTGCAGGTAGCTACAGATTAAACCTTTTAAATGATTATCATCACGCTATCACGCTATTTACGCTTCATGGATCTAGGCAGTCAGTCATGACATAATTATAAGAACGGCGATTTTAGTTACGTAAAGTTAATAAAATTTATATGGAGCCACCGCGTCAGCTTCCTCTCACAAATGAAAAAAGAATTTTCAAAATCGGTACTCAATTGTCGAAAATATATATATTAGTATTATGAACACATCGCACATCGGTAACGAGAGACACAATAAATTTAGTTTTTGGGAAATCGAATTTTTTTTTACAGTCGAAAGTCTAATTCGCGCCATGAGACGAGACACAGAGTCCGCTCGTCGCGCGGTTTCTTTGTGTCGCGTCTGTTTTTAGGAGCCCTAATAATTTTTAGGGTTCCGTAGTCAACAAGGTACCCTTATAGTTTCGCTGTCCGTCTGTCTGTCCGCGGCTTAGCTCAGAGATCCTTAGTACTAGAAAGCTGTAATTTGGCATGGGTGTATACTAGGGTTGCCAACTTTGTGTACAAGAAATAAAGTGTGTTATGGTGAAAGTGGGAAAATAAACAGTATCTCGAAAAAATTTACAGTATTTGAAGTTAAAAAAAAAATATATATATTCATAAATCATTCGTGCTACTTGCGCAATGCGTCAATTCAGCTCCAATTTCGTTAAGCCTCACCAAATAGATGAGGAGCATTTTTTTAATCAAATGTTTTGAAGCTCTATTTCTGTCGTTCTACCACTTAGCATTCATCACTCATTCTGAGAATACTGAGATGAAAAAACTAACTGCATTTAATACTAGATCCAAAACGTATTCTGACTGCAATTATTTATTTACTATGTCCCGAAAATTCGGGACAAAATTCGATATTGGAAATAAAGCTACAGTGTCGACAACAACATAAAAGCTGTACTGTAAATTACTTACCTAATAAAAATAGCACATTTAACACTCAACTCATGATAAAATCATACACGGCTCAATACATAAAAACTTTGAGTACCACTTTGCCGAACATTCGGCGATATAGCCGAATATTCGGTAAACCTGCCGCCTGCCGAATACCGAATATAAAACGAATATTCGGCCCATCCCTAATACATATTAATAAAAAATCTCATCTTTTTTAGGGTACCTCCCTTACACGTAAAGTGGGAATGATATTTTTTTTTCTCGTCTATCCCATAGTGTAGGGTATTGTTGGATAGGCCGTTCAAAATGTGTATTGCGGGTTTTTGAAAACCATTTTCCGATTCAGGTATCCGTTTGCGTAATATTAAGCTTTGAAGTGCTAATTTTTGTTAGAGTCAAGTGTCCTCCCCCATTGCAATCTAAATGGTTGTACTTGGATATGTGAAAAAAATCACAGGAGTAGTATATATAACGAAGTTAAAAGGAAAAGTATCACAGCTTAATACCTACACATTTACACAATACAAGAGTATACTTTAGAAGTTACCGGTAGACCAACTTACATTTACAGTAGAATAACATGTTCTCCCATATATTCCGTATGGAAGAACATGTTTTTTAACTACAGTGTTAAGTTTGTTCTTGGGATAAATTCATACCAACTACGGAACCCTTTTGTCGGTTTTTTATTTAACAGTCACGAACAAAAATACATATATTACCATGGACAGTTCGGCAATAATATCGGATTTCATGATTTAGGGCTCCTACAAACAGGCACGACACAAAGAGACCGCTCGTCGCGCGGCACGCGGTGTCTTTGTGTCGCGTCACGTGTCGCGCCTGTTTCTAGGAGCCTTTTAAGGCTTGTGCAGACTGGCGCGATATCGCAGGCGCTACAGGCAGCGCGACCCTTGTCGCGCCCGCGATATCGCACCAGTGTGTGGGGAGCCTTTGTTCGTTTTAATTCATTATTGATTCTACGACAACTCAACGTCACTAGTACTACAACTTTGAACGTCAAAAGTACTTCTAAAATAAATATCACTAAAATAACTAACAACTATGACGAAGTGGAAAGATAGTGTTCTTTCAATCTTCTTTTAAATATTGCAACAGTTTGGCTATCCCTAATGTCAGGCGGAAGTCAATTCCACAACCGAACCGCGTGCACAGTGAAGGAGTAGGAAGTCGGTGGAATGAGAAGGAATTTTAAGGAGGTTTTTAAGATGCGACGTGCACGGCGCATCAAAAGGACGGGCGAAGGAAAAGCGTTCCCGCAGATAGGAAGGCGTTTTAGAGTTGCGAAGGATGGTAAAAGAGGTGAAAATGGTAGCAGACACAATATCCGAGAGTTCCTGCGAAGTCGAAAAGGAAGCCACTTGAGTATCTTGCGAAAGCTAGAAACGTGATCATACTTTTTAAGGTTAAAACCAAAACAAATACAGATTTATTTAAAAGCTCCTCAGTGGCATCGAAATAACAGGCATCGGCGTAGTGAACAATGGGCTGAATGAGAGTTTTGAGCAAGGGAGATTTTGGTGTTCAAGGGCAAGAAACCTTAAGCTTTTCTAACACCAAGAACATTAACATTTTATAATATACGATTTATCTTTGGAGCCGCCGCACGGTGAGCTGAGAATCGGCTTTAATAGACTTAGGGATTTCAATTTGCAAGTGCTGGATTTTTTGCCGGATATAGCTTCTATTAGTCATTACTATACACAAAAATGACACCCGATTTAATTCCGCTCAAAAATGAAGGAATTATATATATTTTTTTACAAAAATTTGTATGAAACTATACTCCATTTACTATAGCATTAGAAAAAAGAGGCTCGTAGAAGCAGGAGTGCGAAACATTTTATTCAAAGTTAAAAGTTTAAACAATTAAACTAAAAATGTTTTAACATAACTTTGATAAATAGGTCGTAATAACATCTTCATCACACATTACTTACAACAAAACGAATGAATGAAACAAACGATTACGTCGTGATGATTTAAATTTAATTAAGATTAAAGGAAATAAAAGTCTTTTTTTTTACAATATTTTATTTAAAACAACAACTTTCAACACACAATAGTTGGTGTAACTTCTTCGTCTTCATCATATAATTTAGTCACTATCATCAGAGAATAAAGATGAAGAAGTTTCACCGACGTTACCTAATAATAAATCTTTCTATCACATCATCCATTATGCTTTAACTTTTCCTCTTCTTTAATTGCATGAGCAACACAAGACTGCCATCGTTCTAGCGTAATACTATCCAGATCTTGTGGGAGTAATTGTTTCTCCTTGTCTAATTTGAACGTTTTGTTATGTTGAGCCACATACCCCATCATTTGAGCCCATATTAATTCTATAGGGTTGAACTCGCAGTGGTAGGGTGGGAGGCGCAACACTGAAATACCCTTCTCTCTAGCCATCTCATCTACAACAAACTTTTGGTATAAATGTCTTTGTATTTTTGCTTTTTCTAATAAAGTTGCCCTAAGATCTTTTTCCTCAAAAGCAATATTTTTGCTTTTAAACCATTCCTGTATTTCGTGTAGCTGTGGTTGGCAGCTTCTCCAATGTCCTTGAGTGGTATAGCGCATTGTCCATAACAATTACAGCGCCACTCTCAATTTTTGACAAAATTAACTTGAACCATTTTCACTTTTGTCTATCGCGCTTCTATAACATATTCCCTGTAAATTGAGAGGTCTGGCTCTTATGAAACAGGAAATCCTAGTACAAGAGTCAGGGCTACACAGATGATTGTGTCTTGAAGTGTAAATAAATAAATTATTATTATTATTATTAAAGTTGAAGGCGTCCATTTCGGAGTAGTCATCTTCATCACCTTTCTTTGCATCAAATATTAATGCAGCATCCATTAAAAACCCTTCACAAACCCTGTGAAATAAAATTAATACAAGTCAATTATTCCGTACCCCCTATATAATTTCACTGCTGGAAATAGTTCATAGATAAATACTATAACAAAATTTATAACTTCAAAAGTTCACTTTGCATGCGTTAATTCATAATACAATATAATATGTATTACTTAATTAATAGTCAATAACAATGGGGTGTCCATTTTTTTATGGCGAGGACAGTCCATAAAATACATACCAGTATGACCGATTATAAGTTGGATTTTTTAAACCAGCAGATAGACCTTCCCAATGTGCTTCTTTTGAAGACTTATTATTAGTGTCATGCCATATTAGGCTTTTCGTGTGACCTGTTTGTATGATAAAAGGTTATTAATATAAATACCATTCATTTCACGAACCAATTTTATGAAATTATGTTTAACTGTATAATTAATTATAATGTTATTGAATGCAAGAGGTCATACACTGCTTAGTGCATAAATAGCTGTTAAGAAATTTAGAAGCACTGTACCTTCATTTAGCCAAGTGTCATCTAAATAATAATATATTTTCCTTCCTTTATTCCTTAGCCTTTTTATTTCATGAAGATATTTTAGTCTCCAAAGGACGATCTCCTGCTTGTCTATGACTTCTATGAGTGCACTTTTTCTGCTCCGTTTGATTTATGTGAACTTTAATGTTTATTTAATTATTTTATACAGATTGCTTTTTTTAAATCTGGCAGAGACTCGTCACTGTTAACTGCTTCCAGCATCTTGTCCAAGTTGGGCAACTCATTAATAAAGAAGAAGGAATGAATTTTCCTGCATATTCCACTAAATGTGATGTCATCAAAATCATCACGTTTCATGTGCTTCTGTTGGGGAGGGGGAGATTGCAGGCGACTTTTTATGTTGTACTCTTTGAGAATATTGGACAGAGTAGCCCGAGATACGCCTGTAAATAATAAAATCATGTGCGGAGTTTCTAAAATATAATACATTTTATCACAATGCATGTTAGTTTCAAATATTTTTATAGTAATAATTTTATGAATCATCCTTACCGGCAACTTCTGCGATTTTGTTTATCATCTCAGTCTTATAATGAGGAGTATCTGCAGGCCAGGACTCCAATTGCTTAAAAATATTTATCACAGGTTGTTTTTCTACAGCACGCAGCGTTTTCTTTTTTTTGGGAGACATTATTATTTCGTCGGAGTCAACTTTTGTACCACGTTTTTTTCGCCGTTGGCTTTGGTCAGACTCAGCACTTATATGTTGTAAGCCACTCGGTCCCGCACCGGGATCACTCATAGCTCAAAAAAAAGTAACGTTTTGTACAAACAACCCAATGACAACACTGATTACAATACAATAACAAAGAAATAACTAAATATTATTTATTATTTTAATAAATAACAACAAAATCACGAAAATTAAACAATAACAAACAAAGTATTCACAAGTAAATGACATACATGACAATCTTAGAACATTGTCAAGTCAATTTCACAGACGACATAAACCAGTAAAATTAGAAATCCCCGGCTTTCACAGCTTATGAAGGGATTAAGTAACATTTTAGATTTGGTAGGATTATTGTGAAACAAAAAGCGTTGCAGTATTGTTGACTCCTGCTTCTTTTAGGTTTTTAGCATAGGCACTGTAATTTTAAATTGGAATGAAATAATATATCTAAATGAAAGCCACTTAATTTCATATGGTTGTTTTTTTTTAAATGATTACAATTAAGTGTGATAGTTGATATATAAATTCATTTTAATCGATTTGGCGTCAATCGTAACTATAACAAGTTTATTGTACTTTTGTTATAAAGTGTGCATCAAAAATAACCTTTTTTAACTTCTGTCTAATGCTATTATAAATGGAGTATAGTATGAAAAATCGAATTATCTCTTAAACGGAAAGTTAAACACGAATATCCTTACAGATGATTATAGTGCTTAATTATTTATGATTTTTTGTCGCCGTTTTGCCGAAAAATATTATACCGTTTTTTTTTTTAAATCGTCAAAATATTTTTATTTATTGTATTGTTGAAGAACACAGACTTTTAACAACACTTAACATAAAATAGCATCACCCCTATAGCTTCGAAGGAGTAGGCAGAGGTTACCTACACGTAGGCAACTATGTTTGAGCTAGATATTTATCAACACAAAATGAGTTTTAAAACTTTGCATACAACCAAAATACCAAATTACAAATTGTTTAGTCTTCTAATGAGTGAAAAGAAGTAATTAAGTAACTACACTGATTTGGTCTTTTAATAAGTCTTAATAGGTGATTTAATGATTTGCAATATCTCACAACAATGCCAACTAAGGACTACACATTCAACTTTTTCTGATAAGTAAGCTAATTTGTTGATTAGTTGTGCTAAGAAATGTTACTGACAATTAAAAATTTTCATTAGCACATCTTGTCAAAATAATGAGGATAATTACAAATTATCGGCGTTTTGCAATAAAAGGGCTAAAATTTTGATTTATAATTTAGATTGTTCACAACTGTGTAACTGCTAACACTAAATCTTTGATCTACGGCTATAAAATCTTAGGATGGAAAGTTAAATCACCAATTTAGACTTGTTTGTTCTTCTACAAAGTACTTCATTTAATCATGAAGTATTGTTTGGTGCAGTTGTATCCCGCATAGGCGATTGCCTTGCTGCCGAAGATCGTGTAACTCTCAAAGAATTTTGTCGGAAATTTACGCGAGCCGCTTTACATAAGGTGGCAGAAATCCAACCGATTACTTGATAATTTCAGAAGACTGTACGGAAATTGGTTGGAAGCAAATATTGATTGGCCGAGTTGTGTGCAAACTTTAGTTAATCAAAAACCAACTGTTGATGAGATACCAAGAGCACCCTCAGTCTCTCAAGAACCGTCGACATCATCGTCCGTTGGAAAACCATTCGTAGATCTGGGAAGTAAACAGAAAAATAGAAGATCTGATGATCATACAGGCGAAGATTCCAGTGAATTGGCATATGTAGGTGCAGCACGTTTAAAAGAAGGGTATGGAGATATCGCATCTGTGATGGAATATATGATGAAACATCTTGGAGCAGCCATTAAAATAAATGAAACGTCGTTGTGCCGGTAAAGTAAACTTTACCGGCACAGACCTAGAGTTCGGAGCGCGCAAGCCCCACCACGACGTCAACGTAGAGATACGGCGGTGGGGTTATTATTATTGGGGACATTTCTAAGTAGTCTTAAAATTGCGAAAGTCACGCCTATTTATAAATCTGGAGTTAAATCAGAGCTGGGAAACTATCGTCCCATCTCAGTTCTCCCCGTGCTGTCAAAAATATTTGAAAGGGTTTTGTAAATCGCTTCGAAAAATACCTGATCTCACTAAACTTCCTCTACGATAAACAATATGGTTTTCGACCGAAGTCGAATACACTATCAGCGACAATAGACCTGGTGACAATTATTAAAACTCAATATTGATAACAAACAAATCAGTCTAGGTGTCTTTATTGACCTAAAAAAGGCGTTTGACACAGTCGGTCACTAATTTCTATTAAATAAACTCAATGAAATTGGCTTAAAAGGCCCTGCCCTTGACATCTTTAGATCCTACCTGTCGAACCGTTACCAAGTAGTGAAGATTGGGGACACTCAGAGTGATCCCAAAATTATAACATAGGGCGTGCCCCAAGGCTCAATTTTGGCTCCTCTTTTATTCCTTCTTTACATAAATAGCGTCCACCCAATTGGTCTAAAAGGGAATCTTACCCTGTATGCACATGACACATGTCTATTTTACTTTGGTCACTCCATTGACATAATTATAAGTGAAGCACAAAGCGATTTAGATTTACTAAACCGGTGGTTTCAGCAAAATCTTACCATAAATACAGCAAAAACCAACTATATGATATTCGCAGCAAAGAATAAAAAAATTGGCAATTACACCCCATTTAAAATAAACAATAAAACTATTAAAAAAGTAGATCAAGAAAAATACTTAGGACTAAGATAGTAAACTGACGTGGTTACCACACATTCAAAAAATAAAAGCAAAACTACAATCACTCACACTGCCTTTCGAGGTATCGTTCGCTGCTTACCACGCCAAATTCGATACATAATCTATTTCTCACTCGTAAAGCCACACATTGACTACCTAGTGGAAATATGGGGTTCCGCCGCAAAAACAAATAGAAATCTACTACAAACCACACAAAATAAATGACTTAAAACGTTATTTAATTATGATTATCTCACTTCAACACTTACACTTTACAAACAAACGAAATTAATGAACATTACGTTATGTTTGTGTAATGTTCATTCTGATCCGGAAAATGAAATTGAGACGTGAACATGACTTACTACAACTTTACCCACCCCGCACAAACTACGGAAGAAACGGTATCATGTATGAAGGATCCAAATTATTATATAATAAATTACCGAAATACAACACAGAATCCAAAACCATTACCACTTTAAAAAAATTACTTAAACAGTAAGTACATCATACAAAAATCACATTCCTTACAGCTACTACGGAAAGTTTTGTTTACTTGTATTTGATGTTTGAGCCTGTGTATCAAGCGAACATTGAGTTTTTCTGTTAACCCACATAATAATTACTGTACAAACGTCTAGTAATTGTGAAACACCCAACAATATTGACTTATATTTTAGTTTTAAGGGCCTGTACACACCACGCCGTTGACGCGCGTTTTAGAAACGTGCGTCGACGGCACGCTTTTAATCTACAGAGCAGTTTGTTGTCGTTTGTATCGATTCACACGCGCGTTAGCATCGCGTTTGTGTCGATTCAAACGCGCGACGCCGCTGCGTCGCTAGCGCGCGCGCCTTCCCTAGGGCCTGTGCACAACATGTTTTTAAAACGCGCCGTTGACGCGCCTTTTAGAAACGTTCGTCGACGGCGCGTTTTTATCCTACAGAGCAGTTTGTTGTAGTTTGTATCGATATACACGCGCGTTAGCATCGCATCTGTATCGCTACACACGCGCGTCTGTATCGATTCAAACGTGTGTTTGCATTTATACAGGGAGTGCAAAGGTCTACAGGCTGCGTCTGACTCACGTGCGTATCGCGTTTGTATCGCTACAATCGCGCGTCAACAGCGCGTTTAAAAAACTTGGTGTGCACAGGCCCTAAGAGCGGCCAATGCGTCATACTTTTCATACAAACGCTCGTACGTTAACGTGATTAAGGCGTTGGAATACATCTTTCAATGAAAATTTTGAACTAATTGGTATCATATACTCTATATCTAAGTTTCTATGAAAGCAAAAAAATAAAATTTGGAGAAACAAATTCAGTATAAGCCTCCAAAATTCTTCTTTTTGCACACATTTTACCTAAACTTTGGCCGTTCATAATGTACTCATAAATTGTAAAAATAAAGAAAACATCTCCATAGAAACATTGCACATGTAATGGAGATTCTAAATGACACACATTTATTTCACAAACTTGTAAGGCTATTTTAAAAACACGTATTTCCTGGAACAAGTTTTATGAAATTTCCGCACACTATCTTTCGTTCAATGTTATTGCGTTCTCATTTGCCTGTTAGCATCAAGGCTCCTACAAACAGGCGCGAGACGCGACGCGACACAAAGAGAACGCGCGGCACGCGGTGTCTGTGTGTCGCGTGGCGTGTCGCGCCTGTTTGTAGGAGCCTCTAACATTGCGCTGGATGAAACAACAAGCTTTTCAATCATGCTCGCGTTGACGATAGACGGACCGGGAAGGGCCCCCTTTAATATTCTCATGTAAAGGTGTCTGCACACAGCGGGCGCGGCGCGGCGGGACCGGGCGTGGCGGGGCGCCGACGCGACGCTGAGCAGTTGTAATGTACTAGATATTACGGAGGACGCCACACAGAGCCGTCCGGCTCGACGCGACGCGACGCGACGCTCTGTGTGGCGTCGTCCATAATATCTAGTACATTACAACTGCTCAGCGTCGCGTCGGCGTCCCGTCCCGCCGCGCCGCGCCCGCTGTGTGCAGAGACCTTAAGTGAATTAGTGTATTCTTAGGGCCTATGCACACCACGGTTTTTAAACGCGCCGTTGACGCGTTGAGCGATACAGACGCGATGCCCGCCCGTAGGGAAGGTGCGCGCGCTAGCGGTCGCATCGGTGTCGCGCGTTTGAATCGATGCAAACGCTATACTAACGCGCGTGTGTATCGATACAGACGCGCCGGTGCCGCGCGTTTGAATCGATACATGGGCGTTAGCATCGCATTTGTATCGATACAAACTACAACAAACTGCTCTGTAGGATAAAAGCGCGCCGTCGACACGCGTCGAAGGCGCGTTTAAAAAACGTGGTGTGCACGGGCCCTTATGAGAATAGTTATCTCAAACCTCGTCTAATGTTATTTCAAATAGAGTAGTGTTCTTTAAAAATACATAATTCGTCGACTGTAACAATAAATAGGTTAAACAACCCAGAGTGAACCGACAGGTAACACCAACCTTCCAGCAGCTTGTCCATTGATAATCCAACCATATTTGTATATACAACCATGCCAGGCAGGCACCGCTTTACCAGTGTTCTAACGTAACTGCGTCACATCCACCACACAGGCTACACAATTAGTACCTGCGTTCACCCTATGTGAAAACAAGGCGTTGGGGCTCGTCCTGCGCCTTGTCGTGTAGCATGTGTGAATGAAGACTTAAGGCTCACATAAACAGGCGCGACACAAAGGCACCTCTCATCGCGCAACACGCGGTGTCTTTGTATTGCGCCTATTTGTAGGAGCCTTTAGCCTGTTACCCCACAGGCGATACAAACACAAGCCATACATCGACATATCCGACTAAAATGAAAACAACATCCATGTTAAAAGCAAAACAAAATCAAAACAACGTACATACGGCTACATATCAAGCTATACCAACTAGTTTACGCTGGTCTCGCATTGTATAGGATTTCCGTATAATGAGAGATCAGCTTACACTGGAAAATTATAGCTTGATATGTAGCCGTGTGTACAGGATAATATTAATTAATGTTGTTTTTCACACAAACCGCATCGATACCTGTAGGTACATCGAAAACAATAAATAAAAAAAATAATTTGGTGTACTACTTTCACTGTAAATACAAAGGATAGTAAGGGCCCCTGGATGGAAATCATTGAAATTTCATATTAAAATACTCAACTTTGTTAAACCATACGTCGCGGACTGTGAAAGTGTTGAAAAGGTTGACCGACCTTAATTCCAAAAGTGAACAAAATATTAAAAAAAAAATTGAACATTGAGTAGGTAATTAAGGAGTAGTAGACTTACCAAACAGATTTTTTTTTTCTGGCTTATGCAAGTTATTAAAAAAAATATTTCCATATTAATGCAAAAAAAATAAGTGAGTTTCTCGTAGATTCTTGGTTTAATTGTTGAAATATAATAATTCATAAAAGATGTGTGCACAGTTGCTAAATCATGTACATATATGTATATACACAGCATCTCATAATTTCAATCAATATCCTTCTAGGAGAAATCGTTGAGTCTTACTAAGTGTTTATGTGATTATATTTTTGACCTTGTTCCTTGACCTGGGGCCACAAAAAAAATAAAAAATGAATAACAGCAGATTTTTTTTTAAATCTGAATTAATATTACTATTTTACTAAGTTTTATTTTATAACTTTTAAGAGTTCGTTTCGAGTCGGGATGTCATTGAAATGAAGCAAGGAGGCAAAAGGTTATGATGACACAATCTTTACGAATTATATGTATACGTATAAATTCTATGATCGTTGCTTAATGTCTGCTATCCCTTTATTCAGTTTGTTGTTGTAGTTCAGTAAAAGTTCTAGAAGTTTGTAAAATTATGGACGTTTGTGGTAAGACTTGGGATAAAACTTAATCAAAAAGGGTGGTGGATGTTGTCAAAGTTAGATTATTGATATGTCAAAGTATTTTTCTTTTCACAGCTATGGCCGAGTCCAGAATGTCAAATTGTTGGGTCGGGCAGACAACATTGCCACTGGTGTCAATGCTGGAGGTGCCAGTGGCGTTTGTGCCACAGTTGCCTTTATGGACATTAAGTCTGCATCAAAGGCACACAATGCAGAGCACGTGCTGGATGAACGCACGCTTACCACCGAGTATTATGAACCGGCTGCGATACCCTCGGCAGCGGGTGCGCCATCGGCCGGCTCATCCCCCGCCGGTTCTGGCTACTCAGGTTCTTCGTCCTCCGTGAATTCTACCCCTGCTCCCGCTTCCGTGTCACGCTACCACCTGTCGTGAGTACCAGTTTTTCTGGGCTTTATTCTTTTTCACTATCAGTGATCTATTTTTGTATAGTTTATTTACATTGAAAACAGTCATAAAAAAATAAACTGTAACAGACCAGATATAATTTGGGGTCAATACCTATACTCAAATTGATCACTGTGTTTCTACATGGCTTGAAACCAACTAATTCACAAAGATTTGTTTTGGAGGATAACTTCATATTTTGTACTGTTTCTTAAATCGGCTGATTAATATGTTCACAGTTCCACACTTAACATTAAATTATCGAATGGTTATTGTAGCAGAACTTTTATGATATAGTGGATTCACGCCTGTAGCTAAATATGCTTAGCCTTGACATAGATGTTGTTTATTTTTCATAATAGTTAAATCAATAAACATTGAATGTTAAGGCGCTTGTGTTTTATATGGCGATTGTAGATTAATAATTGTGCTTTTTATTATGGTGTAATCTTTAAGTGGCATGTAAAACCTACGTTCATGCACGATTACGGTGCCGCCGCCGCCGCCGTTGACAGTGACAGCCTTCGTTGTTAATTAAGGATTGCAGTGAATCATTTGGATTGCAGTGCGGAATTTACCGGAGAAGTGAGATGTGCAGTGTTTATAATTGTGTCAGTGAGTGTTTTAGTGATGGAGTGCAGTGAAACCTATACGTTAGTGGCACTTGAAAAGAAAGTTCACTGTGGCTGGCGGCGGCCCCTTAATTTATACCTGCACCTTGTTATTAACTCTGTGTGTTTTAGTAATCTTTTGAATGACTTTTATGTGCCTAACCTGCCAAATTGTGTATTTGTTTGTAGGGTCTTATTTTAGTGGTTCGATGGTTCAAATTAGAAATCGCATTGATTAAATGTAAGCCCAGACACTTGTAGTCAAATGAAAACTGGGTCAAATGTATGCATCGAAGTCCTCCTCACGCGATATCGCATTTAAGCTGGCATATCATAGAGACATACACTCAAAAAGTTGTGCCTTTTGTGTCACCGTAGTCTGAACTAAACAAAACATCAATTAATTAATTTATATTTAAATAATATTATTGAGCTAATCTGTTATTAGGTTAGATTTAATTATAAATGACAGGATTGACAGTTCTAGTATGAATGTATTTTGCCTCAGTAGGAGGTACCTACCTTATTACTTAATCAGTCAAAAGTAGGCTCAAGCATTGGATTTATGTGTGATTTTACGAGTTAAGCAATTAAAAATGAACCCATCTTCCATTACCTTCAATCCTTTAAATTTAAATTACATGGACAAATACACAATAGTCGAAAATGAAATTACCGCGGCCTAACGCCAATTTACACCGCTGTTCTTCGTCACAAGAAGTGTACTTGGAATCACCCACCATCCACCTGTGTTGATAATAAAGAGTATTTTTTTATTTCAGAGGTTTTTTGTATCATCACTTGAGTTTTGACTTTTATTAGGTAATATATTTGCCATGATAGCGGCCATAGTAACGCGTATTCTGTAAAATGGACGCGTATTCTGTACATCGTACAGTCAAGAGTTGCGTAGTCTATTATTTATAATATTTACATGGATTTTATCGGCAGCAAAATAATTTTGTATTTCATAACATTTTTTCATTAAACTGAAAAACAAGGTTATTTGTGTTATTGCTTAACTTAAAACAGCTATAATCGAAAATATTCCATATTTGTAAAACTATACGACATGTACAGTCACGAGCACCAATATGTATACAGTTTGCAAAATAATTCAAAAGCAATTGTCATGGTGAATAACGATCGCAACTTCGAGATAAGACCTATTATATAATAATATAAGCTTATACTATTATATAATAGGTCTTATCTCAAACTTGCAATCGTTATTCACGAGAAAATTGCTTTTGAATTTTGCTAAGTGTATACATATTGGTGCTCGTGACTGTACTACCAACAGTCACGAACATAAAAATAGAGCCACAACATAAAAGTAGATCTAAAACAACAAAATAATTATGAGTAAAATGCATAAAAACTTTCGACTCGTAATTATTTTGATGGTTGATCATTGTTCCAAATTAAAAAAAATCCGTGTGGCTCGATTCAGGAGTCCGGAAGTGTATAGCTATGGACAGTTCGACAGTAATATCTGATTTCATGATTAATTCATCTGTGCTCAAGAAGATAGCAATTATATCGTCACTCGCATGACGCATCAACCGCGTTCAGCGCTCCGATTGGCCTCCGATTGGCCCTTCACCAATCGGAGTGCTGAACGCGGTCGATCTATAAAGTCGAGGTGAGTTAAAATAAACTCACACTAGGACCTCAGAACACTTGACAATACGGAGATAGGACAGTTAGTCATGCGAGCGAAGATCATCTGTGGAAAGCATAAACGAGTAGCGGCACAAATAGATAACATCGAAGAAACACCAAAACTATCTGACGAGACAAGCAGCGCCAATATATAGGATACCGCATCGGTTTCTAAAAGGTGTTTTACCTCTCAGAATGCAAAAATATCGGACAAGTCTTGCGATATAAATATCTGCCTACTCAGTTTAGTTCAGAATAATGTGATAACTCGTGATAAAAAATATCTAAAATCAGTTTGCCAGCATTAAAAACTGACAAAAAAAAAAAAAAGTCTCGAACCGTTTTCATCTATATCGCAACCAGTGGCGCTCATTGCAAAAATATGCGAAAGTATCCCATTGGCAGCTTAAATATCTGAAATTACTTTGGCAGCATAAATATTAGAAAAATAATGTTTCGAGCTGGTTACTTTTTAATAGCAATGAGTGCCGCTCATGTTGCAAAAACATGTGACATACCACTGGCAACACAATATATCTGAACTGTATACTGATACAAGATCATGAAATGTCATAATCGTTGTTATTATATAATATATCGACGGTTAAAAGGTAATAGGGTAAATGGTAAAAGGAAAAATGAGTCATTTTCGACCAAAATGTCGCTTATTACCTTTTAACCGTCGATATGTTTTGATTTTATATCTGTAGAGTAATATGTCAAGTTATTTTACAAGATCCTGTCTAGGAGTGATTAATAAGAAATCTTGGATATTTTACAAGATCCTGTCTAGACGTGATTAATAAGAAATCTTGGATTTTCTGGATAACAACAACAACATTATTATTTATAAAGTTTTAGTTTTTTTTTTTGGCTCATTTGATTGCTGGGTCTTAAAAAGGCGTACGAAGCCTTAATTTTTTTATCACTATACCTTTGACTGTTGACTTGGTTTTTATGGAACGTAACTGGTGACGAGTGGACTGAAAAAATTTGTTTGAAAAATTCGTCTGCACAACAACGTAAATAACGCGATGGACGTGGGTGAACTGTCAAAATGAAACCCATTGCGGTCAATTGTCATTTTGTGTGTTACGCGATTACCCCGCTGAACCGCCATAAAGTTTGAAGTTTACTGTAATTTGATCTAGGAAGAAAACTGGTATAGGTATTTCGTGTTTTTTTATTTATTTATTGTGTTGTCGGGATTTTGCTATTCAAGTAGCAAATCAGAACCTAACATGCGCTAAATTATCGCAACTGGAATTCCCAACTGACGAAAACTGTTTACTAGTCCTTGGCACTATATTTCTGTCTCCAGACTGCCTACGCTTCTTTTTAGGAGGTTTGAAATTATCCTTAGCGGTTAGTAGCTTTAAAAAAATTAACGTATGTGGTGAATAAGGTCTGAGAGGCCGTTGCAGAACGAAACATCGATCTTACCGATTTGTGCCTGGCCAACTCAGCTATCCTCCACTAGGGCGTGGGGGCGCACCTTAACTAGAAGCTTCTCAGGTGGTCAAACACCGGAACCGCGGGGAAGGGATGAAATGATGTTGCGCCGGTCGGCTTGTGAGACCGCACGTCACCAGTTAAAAGTTAAGCAAGTGAATTTGTCCTTGACGTTCGTTTTAATTCGATTTTCTGTGGACTACTACGCTCTAAAAAAATCGTCTACTCACTTACATTAAGATGGGTACTGGCAGAATAGTCGACATCGGATCAGCTGCCAAAAAGGAAAAAAAAAATATGAAGGCGCGCCAATAGATGTGAAACATCTATTGTCGCGCCTTGGCAGTAAAACCGACTCGTATGCTGTGACGGCAAAGGGTATAACGCTGTGCATGCCGTGATACCCCCTCTTCGCCACCGCTCTCGACTCCCTTGTGTGTACGCGCGCGTATACTGTACACATATAGCGGCCGATGGAAGACGCGTGCCCATCCTCCATCGGCCGCTTTAGGCCAACTAAATGAGGGACCCATATTCATGGATCACCGCGCACCCTCCGCGGCCGGGAGGCTAAGCCCCGGTTCCGCTAGGCATGCCCCCTAGCGGGGCGTAGCGACATCCCTATGTATGCAATACACCTTGTTGCTTCTCTGTGTGAGCTGCGTAATGTTATATTTATATATATTCTGTAATTATTATTATAATTAAAATAATAAGAAAAATAAATTGATTTTGTTATCAAAACTTTATTTTTTTTATTCCGTATTTCGTTATAGGTTTTTATTAATCATGAATTCTAATATTATCATAATTATAATGTTTCACATCTGCCGGGCGGCGCGGCGTCCCGTGACGGCCAATTTTTTTTAAATGACTTTGCTACTCTCAAACATTACTGTCAGATATTTATGCTTCCAGTGGGATGTCACATATTTTATAACTGCAGCAGAAATATGAGCGGCACTGATTGTGATATAAAAGAAAACGGCTCGAAACATTTTACGGTTAAATTTTTATGATGCCAAGGTGATGTCAGATATTTTTGATCACAACGACATATTATATTCTTCTAAAGCTAAACAGGCAGAGTAGGTAGATATTTATAACGCAAGACATCTCTAATATTTATGCATTCTGCACGTCTTTTTGAAAATGTAAAATTTTGATCCTCATTCACAGATTTGGAAAAAAAATGTACAGTCAGCAAGAAAATGGGTCATTTTCACAAAAACTTTTTTTGATGCCAATCGATCCTGTTTCTTATAAAGATCAAAAAAATATATCGGACCAACTGTAGTTTGTACTAAAAAAGTCAGAAATCGCAAAAAAAACCTTTCCTCTACATTTCATAGTACTCGAACCTCAGTTGGTCCTATAGAGATTTTTTATTGGTTTTTTCTTAATTCAACCACCAATTATATCGCCTCAACCATAAGTCAATTTGAAACTTGATTATTATTTTTCAAGACCTATTCAACGATCTCCCTCCCCCCCCCCCACGATTGCCCGACTGCGATTGACGACCTGCTCTGAACTTTTTTCCTCCGTCAGTTGTAATAACTTATTGACTGTACCGCCCCAGATTATAAGTTTGTATTTCATAGTCATCAGCAAAAATTGTTATTTCTGCGGTTGCTTGTAACATAAAATATCCCATAGAGATATGGGATACTCTAGCCAAATTATTTTTAGTCAAAAACTATTGAATTAAATAGCTAAGTCATTAAAAAACAGGGTTGGGCCGAATATTAGTTTTATGGTCGGTATTCGGCATATTCGGCAAGTTTACCGAACATTCGTATTTGTAATGTTCGGCAAGAATGCCGAACATTCTACCACTATCATATTGTATTGTATTGTCTAGAGATAAGCATAATTATATGAAGTAGCACAATTACATAATTGTATTCGTACCAAGTGTGTCTTATCATTTATTCTGTCTCTATAAAGAGATACATAGTAATAATCTTACATAGCTTCGATTAGAAGCAATTATGGACTAATAGAAGAAATAAAAGCCACATTATCATCAATACGTGTTAATTGTTTTGCCGCTAACTAGATGATGCAATGACAGTCCGATCCGGGGCAAGCGGCGTCAACGGGCGGAAGGGACGTACGCTTGAATGCGCTCGACAAGCACATACTTGAATTTTTGAGATGCACGATAAAGGCTCCTACACACTGGCGTGATATCGCGGGCGCGATAGGCAGCGACAAAAAATTGTGCTACTAGTATTGCGTCGCGCCCGCGATACCGCACTAGTCTGTACGAGCCTTAAAGCGCGCCAAATCCTGCCGAATATTCGGTTCGGTAAACTTTTACCCGAATATTCGGCCGATTATTCAAGATACTTTAAGGCTCCTACAAACAGGCGCGACACGCGACGCGATATAAAGACACCGCTTGGCGCGCTACGAGCGGTTCCTTTGTGTTGCGCCGGGTACTATATTGTTCAAAATAATGATGCTGAGAATCAGCACTTTTTGACTATCAAAGTTACATAAGACAGTCCCCCAAAACGGCCCGCTTTTATCTTTTTCCGCCTTTATTAGCTAGGAATAATAACCTCGTTGCCGCGCCGCACCGCGGCGCAAATTCCAGCGTTGTGACGTCGCACTTGTTGACAATGATTCAGCTTGTTTCTATCACTCTTGCAAACAACACGCGTCAACCCGTAAGCATTAAAGATAGGAGAAAAAAAATTGTTCGTCTATCTTTAAAGGCTCGTACAGACTCACGCGATATCACGGGCGCGACGCGACATTAGTAGCATAATTTCTTTGTCGGTGCCTGTCGCGCCCGCGATATCGCGCGAGTCTGTACGAGCCTTAATGCTTTGTATTTTCGACAAAAGTACTCGCCATCGGGATTCATAGCCTTATTAAATGGATGTATCCAGTATCTTCTTTGTCGTATATTTAAAACAGAGTAATGTCTTCTTAATAAAAAATAAGCAATAAGTTTCTTACGACGATCCATGGCAGAGACACGTCTATCCACAATCAAAAATCACGAGGAACTGGTCAACCTACCATTACCATACGACAATAAAACGCTCTTTTTCGCGACGCTGCAACGCCGCAACGCAAACTGCCGATTTTAGCGTTGCGGCGTCGCAACGCGGTTATGTCGCACCTTTAAAACGACAATGACGTAAGTGCAAAATTTTTAAAAACTGACCTTTTAATGAAAAACGATTTAAATACTATTGAAGTTTTGTATGCGACATCGACTTTTAAGTAATAATAATATTTGCCGCTAGAAGGAAGTTGCGTCGTTGTGTAACTGGAGAAGGAATTTAAATCGATAACGACCCATTGGTCAGTTGCGCGCGGAGAGTGGAGAGTACCAGTTGCCTCATAGTGCTACAACGACGCTCAAGTAATTGCGCCATTTATTTTTCTAATTTTTGAAACTACATTGACCTAACTGATTTATGCCATTCTTTCAAACCTCGGATTTACAAAAAAAAACTGAATTATTGTTACAATTATGGCATACTTACATTTAAATAGAGCTAAAAAAAAATTTATGTGATAATTACAGGTTAAAATTTCAGTGTTAAAGTTACTTTTTCCTTTTTCAATGTATAATTGTAATGAATAATTTGTTGGTGCTTGCTTAACTCTGAAAAATTAACTAGTTCCATAAAATGTCCATTTATAGTACCTAAGTATTTAAACTGTGATTAGTTTTTATAATATCGTACAATGAAGAAGAAGACTGATAATTACCAAGAATAAAGACTCAGTAAGTAGGTAGGTACATAAGTTTCTAATAGTATGTTGATTTTTAAAGGATTTTATTTTACATTTCTGTTGTTGCCTTATAATTATGCTAAGGTTTAATTAATGCGTAAAAGAGGAATAAATAGCTTTGTGATTGTTTAAAAAAAGTAATTAAAAGTCTCTGCACACAGCGGGCGCGGCGCGGCGGGACGGGACGCCGACGCGACGCTGAGCAGTTGTAATGTACTAGATATTACGGACGACGCCACACAGAGCCGTCCGGCTCGACGCGACGTGACGCGACGCTCTGTGTGGCGTCGCTCACAAAAAATTTTTTAATCAAAATTGAAGGCTCGTACAGACTAGTGCGATATCGCGGTCGCGACGCGACACTAGTAGCACAATTTCTTTGTCGGTTTCTGTCGCGGCCGCGATATCGCGCGAGTCTGTACGAGCCTTTACACGGAAATAAAATAGATTATTCACTCATCTTGCTCAAAAAGGCCGTCATTGTATCGTACCAGACTGAGGAAAAAATACCATATTTACTTCTAGGGGAAAAAGTTTTTTTTTCTTCTGTTTTTTGAAAATGGAACTAGAAGCGGCGATCTCGTCGGTAGAAGACGTGCATTCCGTTGTTGCGGCTACAGAAGAAATAAAAAAAAAGACGTTGGCGCGAATTGTTTAGAATTTTTCTCTAATTTGCAAATTGAATTAGTGGCCGTCATTTGTTTTTAATATTGTTGTGGATTCTTTTATTTTCTCGCAATCGTAGTGAAAAGTAGAGTGTAAAGGCTCGTACAGACTCGCGCGATATCGCGGGCGCGACACGCAGTGACCAAGAAATTGTGCTACTAGTGTCGCGTCGCGCCCGCGATATCGCACTAGTCTGTACGAGCCTTAACACTCGGCGCTAAAAACCCATTATAACTCGGTTTCTATTTACTCCCTCGCTAAAGCTCGGGAGTAAAGGTGTCTGCACACAGCGGGCGCGGCGCGGCGGGACCGGGCGTGGCGGGGCGCCGACGCGACGCTGAGCAATTGTAATGTACTAGATATTACGGAGGACGCCACACAGAGCCGTCCAGCTCGACGCGACGTGACGCGACGCTCTGTGTGGCATCCTCCGTAATATCTAGTACATTACAACTGCTCAGCGTCGCGTCGGCGCCCCGCCACGCCCGGTCCCGCCGCGCCGCGCCCGCTGTGTGCAGACACCTTAAAGGTCTCTGCACACAGCGGGCGCGGCGCGGCGGGACGGGACGCCGACGCGACGCTGAGGAGTTGTAATGTACTAGATATTACGGACGACGCCACACAGAGCCGTCCGGCTCGACGCGACGCGACGCGACGCTCTGTGTGGCGTCGCGTCGAGCCGGACGGCTCTGTGTGGCGTCGTCCGTAATATCTAGTACATTACAACTGCTCAGCGTCGTGTCGGCGTCCCGCCCCGCCGCGCCGCGCCCGCTGTGTGCAGACACCTTTACTGTTGTGTCTAGACGCTGTCGCCCGCAGCGCGGTGATTCCGTGCTCTGACTGAAGTCCCAGAGCCGAAGCTGATCCCGGCTGCCCGCGGATTCACTCAATTTAAGGCTTGTAGAGACTAGTGTGATATCGCGGGCGCGACGCGACACTCGTAGCACAATTTCTTTGTCGCTGCCTGTCGCGCCCGCGATATCGCGCGAGTCTGTACGAGCCTTAACACAGCCAATTATTCCGGATTGAAAAGAAACTCAACTTTGCAGATGCAAAAAAAAAAAACTTGATACAATGGAGAGTGAGTGGCAGTGAGATTAAAACCGGCTGAATGAAATAAAGACTAAATGTAACTTAGAACTAAGGCCTAGGAATTTCCGATTCCGGATTAAAAGCTCCTACAAAAAGGCGCGAAGCGCGACGCGACACAAAGGCACCGCTCGTCGCGCGACACGCGGTTTCTTTTGTGCCGATAGCGCAGCTTAGCTCTGTAGTTCGCTGTGTAAACGGAAGTATGAACTGGGCGTGGGCAAAGTGTATCATTTTCGCTTTCCGATTGGAACATTTGCATCTGGATCACTGAAATGATCCGAAACACTGATAAGTTTCATTTGGATCATCAGGGCCTCAAGTCTGCTATTACAATAGTGTCAGAATGGTCTCTTCATTGTGAGTTTTTGACAGATTTGACATACAAACACTGTCAAATAATCACAATGGCGAGACCATTCTGACACTATTGTAATAGCAGACTTGAGGCCCTGCTCAAAGGATATAAAGTACAGAATGTACGTATACATTTTGTTAGTGCAAACAGTATTATGCAAAAAACAACCTTAGAGTATTTGATATGTAAGCGCCTGTGGTAATTTTTACGTGCATGGATAACGATAACGAAAAACTGTGATAGTTTGAGTGATACACATCTCATTTGGTATCTGCACAGACTGACAATTTGTATAGAATGTAATAATGTCACCCGCTCATTCGCGAGTCGCGAGTCAGTAGTGAAGTAAAGGCTCCTACAAAAAGGCGCGACACGCGACGAGCGACGAGCGGTGCCTTTGTGTCGCGTCGCGGGTCACGCCTGTTTGTTTGGAAGAGCCTTAACTCATTGTCTCAGTTTCCCGCTTGCTCATGGCTCAGTCACCTCGCAAGCGACGCGTCGCGTGGAAAGAGCACAGAGCAAAGTAATGTTTCAGTTCCAAATGATGCGTTTGAAACGTTGTTACTGAACCAATCTTTTGAGTCACTTCAATGATAATGATCCGGATCAGTGAGTCGGTTCCATAAAAAGTTATACACGCCTAGTATGAACAGAGGTGAAACGATGCTCGCTCAGCTCGCCCGCCCGCCCGCTTCACGCGGTGCGCCCGCCCTCGCCCGCTTTGGCGATTCTTCGTCGGACTCGTCGACGCTCGTCTTTCGAATACGAGTGTAGTTACGTTGCGAATATGTCGCATATCGACGAAAGTTCAGATGATGATTAAATCCAAAATGTTAAGAAAAAGATAATCTCGCTCCGGAGTAACTGGACAGATTCGCAACTGGACAAATTCTCAGCTGGACAGTTTCCCAGCTGGACAGATTAGCGACTGGACAGAGTACAGTCGTGAAAAAATAAGATTATAAACTATGGAACATATGTATTAAATTTAAAAAGTTTTTATTCAAGGAAAGTATATAACACAAAGGCACGACAATAGAATAAGCACTATCTTACAATCTGTTGTATTGAGAAATTACACAATCTGTTGTAATTTGATAATTTAGACAATTCTTGATTTAGTACTTTTTTTTTGACCTTGGAATTTAATTAAGTACAGAATTTATTTTATTAGTATTTGATGTTTTATATCAATTTCAGATTAAATATAAAAAACCGTGAGTGATGGGCCTAATCGAAGCTTGAAAAGAGTCAGCCCTTGCCCTCTAGAGCAAGTCGTTCACTTTCCTATCTTGACCATTTTTTCATAACGTCCATATTCCCAACTCATCCACTTTAATTATGTCATGGACTGTACACGTTCTGTCCAGTTGCTAATCTGTCCAGCTGAGAAACTGTCCAGCTGAGAATCTGTCCAGTTGCGAATCTGTCCAGTTGCTCCGGAGGGGATAATCTCTCCCGCTCGCTCGCCCGTCCGTAGTTTTCGGTGTGAACCCACATCGTCTTTTTATAAAACGTGGTCTAAAACAAGTACCGGCTTTAGTACTAGGTTTAAACCATGACCTTGAATAAACGTTATTACAAAAAGAAGTTTATCGCTAGTCCTAGAACTATCTATGAGACCAAAGTTACACCATCGTGACCCCTAGTTTAACTATGGTACTAAATTGTTAACCGTCAAATTCTTAATTTAGGTTAGTTTTCGGAAAGTATTATTTTGTGATTAGAAAACCAAAAATGAATATTGATGTATTTGTTTTGGAAGATTTGGATGTGTTGGATATACTTGAGAGTTCCCGGAGACCCAACAGAGTTCGTCAGCGACAAAATCCATTTGAATTACCTGACTAAGATTTTCGGTATAAATATAAATTTAGTAAACGTTTTGGCGAAAGGATTATCGATTTACTACGTGAAGATTTATCCCACGATCCTCGAGGATATCCGATAAGCCCCGAAATGCAAGTAGCTTGCGCCCTACGCATCTGGGCTCGCCATGAAATAAGTTGGTACCTTGTAATGCAAATAAGGCTAACCTGTGCGTCATCAATTATGTATTACTATAAAACTGTTTTATTTACAGACTCAAGACGATACTGGTGACTTACATGGCGTATCTCAGCCAGTTATAAGTAATATCTGCAAGAAAGTGGCAGGAATTTTATCACATGTCGCATAGGTTTATAAAAATGCCTAGTTCATTAGAAGAACAAGAAGCAGTGATGAGGAAATTTCGATACTTATATTAATTAAAAATCCATGTTTTACTAACTTTTTTTTTCAACACTCCAGGGGCCCAAGTCTACTAATGTACAAACGTTGCAATGGTCTCTTCGTTGCGAGTTTTTGACAGATTTGCCATACAAACACTGTCAAATACTCACAATGGCGAGACCATTCTGGCACTGGCGCACTGGCTGACGCTGGCTGGATTCTGGTTCTGGCACTGGATTCTGATTCTGTAATAGCAGACTTGAGGCCCTGTTTACACCCCTTTTCTTCTTTTGTTGATCCATTTTTGATTGTACACGATTTAACCAGACAACAACTCACGAACAAACCACAACAACAGTAACAGTAATACTAAGAACAATGAGTAAAAATAAGCATTTAGGTTGTTATTATTAATATAGGACGCAACAAAAACATTCGTCTCAACTCTCAAATTACGCGGCCGCCGTATTTAATTCACTCCACTTCACGCTGGAGGTGTTAAAAAATATGACAACTTGATTATAAAAAGCGCGTCATAAGTAAGTTGTGCTTGTTCAATATATTGTAACCTAAACAAAGAACAATTTACGACATATTTTTGTATTGATAAATAATTATTTACGCATTTCAAGTGATAATTTATTATTAATACTTAGAGAAACAGAACGTTGCTTCAAATACATCCTGTATGAACGAATGAAAGAATGCTATATTTGTTTCTTATCTTAACCGTGAACCTTATTTGGTACTAACTGATCCACGGATAGTCTTCGTTTTGTAATAGGAACACATTTTGGTCTTGGTACTAACTTTAATACCGTAACAATCCAAGACTTTTAAGTCTTGGTTTAAACCAGTACTTAAGCATTTTTTTATAATAAGAGGGACATAGTTTAGCTCGCCAAAGCTTCGCTTAGTTTATATAGTTTCTTTCGCCTCTCTTCGCCCGTCAGCTAGCTCGCTCTCTCGCTAGCTGGCGGTGTGGCCTGCGCTTAAGTATCCTTCAGAGACAAAGCTTCTAAGGAGGGTTTTCAAATTGTGCCTAATTCATTTAATAACCGACTTGTCGTAAAGTAACTGTCCTTTGAACTTTAAATCTTAGGCCCCTCGCCCACGGCGACTTTTGGTAGCGATGCTGTCGCGCGTTCGCATCGATACAACCGCGATGCGGCCGCTAGCTGTTTGCCCACGCCCACACCACGATTCTCAGTCGCGATGCAAACGTGATACTGTCGCGCTTCTGTCGCGATGCAAACGCGATTCAGTAACGGCACAAAAATGCCACAGTTGCACTGATGCTCGGTTCTCCACTCACGCGCCACCCTCCCTCCGTTCTCTCCCCGTTGTCGTCCGACGCGGTCGCGCGTTTGCATCGATACGGTCACGATACTGTAACGCGTTAGTAGTGCGTTGCAAATGCGACTAACGCGCGTTGATAGCGATGCTATTAACGCGCGTTAGTCGCATTTGCGACTTTTTGAAGCGATGCTGTCAGTTGTAATGTACTAGATATTACGGACGACGCCACACAGAGCGTCGCGTCACGTCGCGTCGAGCCGGACGGCTCTGTGTGGCGTCGTCCGTAATATCTAGTACATTACAACTGCTCAACGTCGCGTCGGCGCCCCGCCACGCCCCGTCCCGCCGCGCCGCGCCCGCTGTGTGCAGACACCTTTAGGTAAATCGAGCGTTGAATACAGGTCTTTTTTTTACAGAATTATGTTCAAAATCTGTTCAGCGCATAATTAGCTAAACATTCTCGTCTTCAAAATGCGCTGATTAGTTTTTTCTAGTTATCTTTCATTTTCTTATTTTGGAGGTCACAAAGTCATCAAAATTCTCTGTTTTTATCTCATAATAAACGGTTTTTTTTTTGTCTATACAAATAAATATAAAATGCAAATCATACAATCAATGAACTTTAAATACGTCTATCTGTAGACGTATTTAAAGTTCATTGATTGTATGATTTGCATGTACCCAAAAAACAACTACTTACATGTTATGAATTTATGATGTTATGTTATGATAATTTTTAGGGTTCCGTAGTTAACAAGGAACCCTTATAGTTTCGCCATGTCCGTCTGTCTGTCTGACTGTCTGTCCGCGGCTTAGCTCAGAGACTCTTAGTACTAGAAAGCTATAATTTGGTATCAATATATGTATTAATTACGCCGACCAAGTGGTAAAATAAAATCTTGAAATATATTTTTAGGGTAGGTTAGGCTGCCGTACACGTAAAGTGGGGATGATACCTTTTTTTTCATATTTTACATATAATATTAAAAAAAAATATAATAGTAATAATAATACCCCCACCGCCGTATCTCTACGTTGATGTCGTGGTGGGGCTTGCACGCTCCGAACTCTAGGTTTATGCTGGTAGAGTTTACTTTACCGGAACATGTCTAGGGTGAGGAGCCAGACCAAGAGAGATACAGAAACCCGCAGGGCAGCATGTGGCAAGCTGTTGGGCAGTTGCGACCCCACGGTCCCTATCTCCCGGGAGAAATCATGTTCCTCATCTCTGGTTACCTTTATTGGCCGGCTAGAGGGAACACTGACGAGGAACTGAGCTCCCACCTCATTCTTGCCTTTATTGGCCGGCTTGAGTGGAAATTCGCAAGAACAAACGTGCTCGGAGGAAGGAAGTATTCCAGTAAGTGCTTGTAGGGATCTTGACCATCTTCCGGGCTCTGGGATTGTTCTGAGAGCCGTGGAATACCTCTCCACTCCTCGAGCGCCTCAGGACATGTTGCCCCCTTGTCGCTACGTCACTATGTGCTAACGACCGTTTTCGGGGGCCCATTATTGAGTGTGCAAGTCACCCCCTGTCATTTTATCCGTGTCTAATAAAACATTGATCAAGCAGGGGCCATAGTCCTTCCATAGTTTTAGGTAACCAGTCCATTTTAACCACCCAAACCCATAGTCCAATATATTTGTTTCCATATTAGTCCAGGAAAATTTGTCAAATAAGAGCAAGAATCTCGGAATGAGAGATAGCTATAACCTTTAAGGTCGGGGGGGCGGTTTTTAGGCTCGACGCGACGTGACGCGACGCTCTGTGTGGCGTCGTCCGTAATATCTAGTACAACTGCTCAGCGTCGCGTCGGCGTCCCGTCCCGCCGCGCCGTGCCCGCTGTGTGCAGGTACCTTTATTTAGACACCCTAAAATTTGTCTCAACACCTACTTACCGTAGGGTGTCCGTGACTGCATATATTCCAAGGTCAAAGGTCAACAAAACGTTTTTTTACACATTCATTGCAAACTAGCTTCCGCCAGTGGCTTCGCCCGCGTGATATCTTTATAAATTGTAGCCTATGTTACTTCGTGATAATATAGGATTCTCGTGGTGAAAGAATATTTTAAATCGGTCATGTAAATTAATACAAATACATTAATTTCGAACAAATTTGATTACCATAAAAAAGGTTATAGTGAGTCACTCTTAAAAGATAGACATATGCTGTCGCGGACTTTTTTTTAGAACTTTTAAATAGGAACAATTCCATCATACATGATATTTGCGTAACTTAAACCGTTTACGCAGCGCACGCAACGGAAGCTCTCAAAAAGGAATATTTTTTTCCCGTTTTAGCAATTTTTTTCATTTATGCTCCGCTCCTATTGGTTGTAGCGTGATTTTATATAATAACCTTATATATATAAAAATGAATCCCTATTTCCCTTGGTCACGGCATCACGCGTGAACGGCTGGACCGATTTCGCTAATATTTTTTTTGTTGTGTTTGTTATTGTCAGGAGAAGGTTCTTATGTAAGAAAAATTAAGAAAGTTAAAAAAAAAATGAAAACGACCATATTAACATTTATAATGTAATATTATATAGGTAACTCTATCTTCTAATGTAACTTTATGGCGTTTGACATAACGTGTCAGTCATCATTTGGTAAGTCTGAGAATACATTTTATCAAAAAAAAAAAAATGAATGTTTTAGTTGGGTAGGGTAGGTAGGGTTGGTAGGGTAGCGTAGGTAGGTGGGTAGGGTAGGGTACGGTAGAATAGGGTAGGGTATGGTAGGTAGGGTAGGGTAGGGTAGATAGGTAGGTAGGGTAAGGTAGGGTAGGGTAGGTAGGGTAGGTTAGGGTAGGTTGGTATGTAGGTAGGGTAGGGTAGGTAGGTAGGTACAGTCAGTATACACAATTAGCTGACCACCCCTTGCATAAATAGTTGAGATTTTTTTTAATACGGATCTTAAAATTTTAAAATTCATAATTTAATTTAAATACCTATACGAAATCTACCCGAAACTAGAACATAAATTAAAATCGTACGATTTGTTAGTAAAAAAATCTCAACCATTTATGCAAGGGGGGTCAGCTAATTATGTATACTGACTGTACATAGGTAGGGTAGGGTAGAGTAGTTTAGTGGAGTTTATACTATATTTCCTTTGCGCGTAGACAAACTGCCACAGTCAAATAGCTTTTGACAGAACGAAGTCTGTCGGGTCAGCTAGTAACCTTATAACACCTTAAGCCTATAACCTTCCTCGATAAATGGGCTATCCAACACAAATAGAACACAACACGAATAGCAGTTCCTGAGATTAGCGCGTTCAAACAAACAAACTCTTCAGCTTTATAATATTCTTGGATTCCTGGATTGTAATCAGAACACACTTAGTGTCAGCATTTACAGTCGTGGGCGCAGGATTGGGATACGGGTAAACGAGAGAAATAGCTCTTTTAACTTCTACACAGTTTATTGTTACAGAGTCAATTACTAACATTACTGTACTACTTAATACTCTGAACTTAAAAGGACCGACCCGACCACGTCTAAACGATCACTGTGTCGCTCCATGGTCGGTATCGAACACCATACTCAATCCTAAAGTCCGCACAACGCTAAACAAAGCGCTTGTGTCTCATTTTAAGTGCATACTCATGAAAGATCCGACACGGCCATCCTGCATGACACACGTCTTCGTGTGTAAATCGGCAATACCAGAGATTTGCCACACAGAAAACTACCGTTCGGTCATTCTGACTTACTTAGCTTAACGAAGAAAGACACACAAACTTCTCTTATTACCAAATTATCAGTTTAGCTAGTTCATTTAATCGTTATGGCATGTTATTATCATAATCAATTTATTTGTTTCATGCCTATAAGTGATGTATTTATAGAGTACTGAAAGCTTGTGGTTATCTATTATTACTATCCTTGTAAATATGTCGTTGGTGTGCCTTGCTCAATAAATAAAATAAAATAAAAATTATAAATCAGTCTGTTAAGATTAATCGGGACTAAAGGTTGACCTGGAATGATACTCAAACACTGCGCGCGCTCTGCCCTCTATTTCGAAAATGGTTCAAGATATTAAAAAAATGTCTAAACAAAAGTTGTACAGAATTTAATCCTCTACAATATTTATAAAAATACAAATAGCATAAAACCCATAGGAAACGAGATATTTGCAATAAATGTGTAAAAACATGGTATTCACTTTTCTACTAACAGTTCATGGTGATACTTTTTAAATTTTTTCATATCCTTAATTATTCTACGAGTAATAGGCCCCGGAATATTATTAAAGATGCGTGAAGCTGTACAAAAGATACTTTCATGCATTAGATGAGTCTTGCTAGCTACTGTGCGCAATTTGTCCTTACGCCGTATACGCGTGTAGGAATTATACATGTCAATATTATTTTTGACAAATAATATGCGGCCTCAAATATATATGAGTAAGAGAAATATAATATGTAAGTTATGATGAGCCCTTACCTCCGGACTTGATGGAGTGACCTGAGGGTGTACCTTGGTGACTGATAATGGAACTCCTCGACGAGTAGAGCTAGTTGTGCCGAGTTTGGGCTCGTTTTGTTAGTTATGATGAGACCTTACCTCCAGACTTGATAGAGTGACCTGAGGGTGTACCTCGATGATTGCTACTGGAACTCCTCAACGAGTAAAACTAGGTATGCCGGTGTTTGGGTTCGTTTTGTTAGGTATGATGAGACCTTACCTCCGGACTTGATTAATTTTCTTGAGTGACCTGAGGGTGTACTTCGATGATTATTAAAACAACAATTGAGACATTATCAATTCTTTATTTTTAAAATATTTGTTTGAATATGTGAAGAATGTGCTCATAGCTTAAAAAAAAAAATTGTGATGATAAAACAATCTTACCTTGTCAAGTATCAAATATTTTGTATATGTACAGCGATCTTTTCAACACGAGCCGCTGCAAACAGATACAGTGACCACTCACGACGACAGCCGGGCGCGGACTATGGTTTCATTCGAAATAAAGGTGTCTGCACACAGCGGGCGCGGCGCGGCGGGACCGGGCGTGGCGGGGCGCCGACGCGACGCTGAGCAGTTGTAATGTACTAGATATTACGGAGGACGCCACACAGAGCCGTCCGGCTCGACGCGACGTGACGCGACGCTCTGTGTGGCGTCCTCCGTAATATCTAGTACATTACAACTGCTCAGCGTCGCGTCGGCGCCCCGCCACGCCCGGTCCCGCCGCGCCGCGCCCGCTGTGTGCAGACACCTTTAGAAGTGGGCGTGGGCGTTGCGACGACGAACCGTTTTCAAAAACTGTTTTGTGTTCTGCGACGATGAAATCGTTTTACGTCCTGGGATCAAACAGTCTTCGTTGCACAAACCAGTCTTCGAATTATTTAGTGCGCTTTTTTATTTTACGTCTATAAATATACAGCCGAGAACGCATTGAGTCAGTTATCTCGTCCGTCGCGTCGTCGTTCCGCGTTCGCAAAACAGTCCTTACAATAGTAAGTGTACTTTATGTCAATGAAATACAGTCGATGATGTTTTATTACCTTACCTTACCTACCAGTTGTCATACTGTCGTTCGTGATGCGACGATCAAACCCGTTGATAGTTGTAAGAAACTGCAATTATTTCACTCGACGAAAATGCAAATCTATTTCATGTTGGATAAGTTTCGTCGTCCATCTTCAAATCAGTTGCAACGACGACCGTTTTTTGCAACCGTTTTCGTCGTCGGGAAAACGGTTGCGTTTCGTCCGACTAAAATTCGACCCACCACTATTCGAAATGTTTGTGTAATAAATCAAGACGGACCAAAAATAAAATAACCCCTAATGCAGTCGATTAAGATTTATCCGTAATAGCAAAATACGTGAAAAAATAAGTTCCTGTTTTTATTTTTTCTGCGAATATTTGTGCATTTTGTTATATTTTTTTTCTAATATTTAGAAGTGAATTTATGTCTCCCTACTTATAGTATTTTTAGAAATCTTAAAATATGTTGATAATAGAACAAAAAATGTACCTAAACTCAACCCAGTATTAAAAATTTTGTGGAATATGGCAACGGAAGATGTTTTTACAACATATAAAACGATAGATTTTCAACAAAAATGTTAATATAATTTACAGATGAAGAACCAATATGTGGTAGTTATTAATTATATTTGATTTGGTTTAGTTTAGTCACAAAATGTACCGAAAAACAGCATAAAATTGTCCGAATTGCAAACGCGCCCTTTCTCCATCGACGGGACTTTACATGCACACCGTTAAAATTGAACAACGGGTAATTAAATTGCGATGGGCCTTAGTTTGTTGAGGCGTTATATAGAGCGAAGTCAGAGCCGATATAACAAACGCCTAAAGGCTCCTACAGACTCGCGCGATATCGCGGGCGCGACAGGCAGCGACAAAGAAATTGTGCTACTAGTGTCACGTCGCGCCCGCGATATCGCTCTAGTCTGTACGAGCCTTTAGGCGTTTGTTTGTACACATAGTGTATTATGTTTTGGCGCTATACGTTTTATTAACGACCTCTAGTCACAATTAGAGTTATGGACGAGGCGCTCAATAGAATCGGGACTGCCCCGATTGGTCGGTGCGCCTTCTCACCCTTCATCACTTCTTAAGGCGGATTTCACCAATGAAACTGAACGCGATCAGCACATCTAAACCGCGTTCAAGAGATACATTTGCTCTTAGTGTTTTAGCATAAAGGCTCCAATAAGTAGGGCATGCAATATCGGAAGGTTCTCAATTCCGGAACTGAGTTCCAATACTGGAGATCTGATTCCGGAATTCCGGAACTGGTAACTTTTAAAGTTTGTTTCAAATCAAACAAGATTCATTTTTAGTAACAAATTAAACGTCTATCTCCCTTATTACTCTAATTAAACATTTTAAACCGTAAAATCAACAAGGCTTATTTATCACACAATAGAAGTGTTTAAATCATTTTTAGTAACAAATTAAACATCTTTCTCCCTTATTACTCTAATTAAACATTGGCCGTCTAGCGGCTTGTGGAAAGTTCCACAGACTAGTTTGGTTGCGTTTAGATAAAATAATAAATAAAATATCAAAAAAATTATGAATATCGGAATTCCGATATTACTGATCTCAATTCGTCTCATTGATAATAATAATATTCTATTAAATTGGAATATACATATATACATCATGTAGCTTCCTAAATTATGTTTGTACTCGAAAACTTTCTAGATTTGACTTTAATAACGGCTAAAAGTAACTTAGGGACCTAAGAAGCTAATAATTAAGTAACAATTTTGAACGTGGCTGTAACTTGTAACAATTTTTTTTAAACTAAAGCCTCCTACATACTGGCGCGATATCGCGGGCGCGACAAGGGTCACGCTGCCTGTCGCGCCCGCGTCAGTCTGTGCGAGTCTTAAGGGCTTATACTACCTCAAATGGCTTAGCATGATCCTCCGTTATGTCGAAAATACTGCAGCATTAATTTTGAAATAAATATATGGTAAAGTTGAGGATTAATGTTAAGTACTATGTTAGCCGAAAACACGAATCCATAAAGTTTTCTGGATAGAAAAAAAATCCAAAGTTACCTCTAAACCGAACAATAAACCGCTGGTATTCAAAAAATACTTCAAATTAGATAACGAAACTTTGCATATTAACTGAGCTAACTATAAAGCAGGTCTTATGTTATTTACTTTTTTTAATGAAGATTATTTTCACCGTAAAACGAAATTACCTAAACTATCGGCGCCTAGGAGTCTTTTTTCTGCCGCCCTATCGCTTGCTCGCGTGACCGGTAGCAAAAGTGTGCGAGCGAGATACAGAGTGAGGCGGCGCTGAGGTTGTATAGACTCTTAATGCTACTAACCCCGTCAAGTCGATTAAAAACAGACAAACAAATCCTTTTCTCGAAACAATTTTCGACCACCTTCGTTGTGATCTGATCTCGCCTGATGGAAGGAGATGAATAAGGTCTATGATGGAACGAGCGTGTCCAGAAGATGCCTGTTCACTCTTGCTTTAAAGGCAGACGGGTTATATATGTGGAAGGGAACACAGACGCTGGCAAAGAGTTACACACTTTGCCTGTGCGCATAATAACTGTTGAGGATAAGCGCTGAGTACGACTGGACGGGATATCAACCAAGTACGTATAGCACAGTAATATAGGGCTATGGTGGGATCAGGCCTTGGTTGTGGTTAGTGGGATAAAGCTTGAAGCCTGAATTTTCAGTGATCAAGAAGGTATAATATAAGTAGGTATATTTCCAAATTACATTTAATTTGAACCTGTAGTTTAAGTACTATTGCAAGTTCCTTTATTTTTGTCACTGTCACTCACTCATCAAAATTCTAAGGTACTTCTAGCTGACTCAAGCTTCAAATTTTGAACACAATTAGTGTTTAGCCTATAAAGCAAAGAAAAACTTAAACATACCGCAATTTCAGTCCCGTTTTCTAACATTGTAATCCTATATAAATAAATATGATTACAAAGTTAAGGCTTGTACAGACTCGCGCGATATCGCGGGCGCGACAGACAGCGACAAAGAAATATTGATACTAGTGTCGCGTCGCGCCCGCGATATCGCCCTAGTCTGTACGAGCCTTTAACTTTGCAGTTCATAAAAAAAAATCGTTACACTAACTACCTAGAGACAGATAGATAGGTACAGTAAGTCACAGTCTCACAAACGATGTCTCTTTACGATACTATACTTATAAAGTGGGCGCAGCGTATCGAAGGCAAGCGATGAAATTGAGATCTTATAGCAGGCTAAATTAAGATATTTAAATTTCATAATACACACATATAAATACAGTTTGTAAAATTATTCATCATGAATATCCACACGTTTTATTAATCTTACGTAGTTCAGTGTCAGTATCGGGGTATCTACCTACAAAAAGAAATGACATTCCATCAAAAACATAACATGTACAAAAATGCCAGTTTCGCAACGCAGTTCTGTTATCGCAAATATATTGTGAGATCGAATGTAAAACTGTCGGTTAATTTTTTCAGTACCTATGGAAGCACCTATCCAACAACTTAGTCATAAATTGTTACCTAATTAGTTAACATAGACAGAATTATAATTAAAAACAGTTAAAAACTTCAAACGTCAAATTTCAGATGCATTAACAAAGAATTACATTCCTTTAAGGTTCGTACAGAATCGCGCGATATCGCGGCCGCGACAGGCACCGACATCGCACTAGTCTGTACGAGCCTTTATACGGAGTGATTATTAAAAATTACTATTTAGGTAACTCGTTCTTAATTTATTGTTCCCACTAACTTTTCCCGCGGCTCCGCCCGCGTGGATGTCGGTTATCGCGTAAAAATGTAGCCTACATCCTTCTCCATATCTCTGCCAAATTTCATGACGATTGGTTCAGCGGTTTAGGCGTGAAAACGTAACATACAGACAGACAGAGTTAGTTTCACATTTATAATATTAGTATGGATACTGTGTTTATTTTGGTTATCGGATGATTATGGTTACAATGGAACGTAGAAATCAAGAAGTGCATATAATGAGAAAAGCATAGATGTTTATTTATAGTTTTGTTAATGTGATGATTTATTTTGAATGAACTAGGTTAAACTTTATCATTTTTTTCGTAAAAATGAGGGATTTTTTAATGAAAAATTGGTTCTACAGTTGAATTGTTAGGTAATAAAAACAACTTGGGTCGTTTTTGTTTTAGTTCTCGTTTAATGAATGTATTTACTTTTCAAAATAAAAGATCGACCTTTCGACCATCGAGCTTCACGTTACAATAATTATACCAGTAGATTAAAAAAAAAACCGAGAGCTGTTATTTTTGACGTTGGTTTTAAATTCGAATCTTTATTAATTATTATGCAGTTTGTCCGAGACAAACACTGTTGTATAATAAGGGGTATTAACACGAATGTGGGTTTATCACACGAGGTGAAGCCGAGTGTGATAATTAGTATCACATGAATGTTTTAATACCTAATTATGTACACTTCATACAAGACTATCTACACCCATGTTATCTACTCTTTGATATTTTCCAATTCATGAAATCTTGGTACGCCTTTTCATATTGTTTTCTCGACTTTTCTGGTAATAATTGGTTAGAAATGTCCTTTGCTGCAAAAGTCAAAAGGTGGTCACGTTGCTCTTTTGTTTACAATGACATTTGAATAGTATTGTCTCGATCACTCATACTGAAAATTGTATTAGCAATCGTTCATGCAGGATGTGTGAGCTCAATCTTCTCAATATGGACACTTTCGCGTGACCTAAGGGACAATGGAGGCAAATCTTTCGAAATATGTAACTAATTCACTTTTAAACCCCGTCAGTAATATATTTTTTCCTATTATTTAGCAAATCATATCAAGAAATTTAAAAATCACAAATTAGTCTTCAGCTATCCTTGAAATATAATCAAAATTTTATTTAATGATTATACAATATCTTCATTAAGTAAATCAACGGCGAAATAAACTATATTTTGGAGAGCACAAAAATGATGAAACTATTAACAGCTGCTGTGACTGACACGAATGGTTTAGCACCATGAAAACTGTACTTTTATAGTTACACAGACTTAATGTTTCGATTATTTCAAGTTTTCTCACAATTAGATGAAATTGACAAAAGAGTTTTTTTCGTGCTCGGAGCCTTGAATAGAGTCGATGTCTGTTGAGTTGCAGACCGTCCTCAAAGTAAAATACCGTAAGACATGATACTATGAAACTAACTAACATAAACTAACCTCGCGGTATTTAAATAAATAAATTGACGTATTTTTCTAACAGATCGTGCTGCTGAACTTAGCCGTTCTGCAATACATGTTTAGTTACACGAAACTGATTGAACTGATTTTTTACTTTAAAATGTTGATGATTAAGTTCAAAATCAAACGAGAAAATATGAGAGTTTTATGGTAACTTGATGTGCTAGCCACCGTACCCACCACTACCTTTGACATTTGATAAAACAAATTTCTTAGTTTTTGTTTCCCTTTTAATATAATATTATTAGTAGTGAACCAATTCTGGATCTGCAGTAGGGTGTTATCGTCGCCGAAATTTTTAGCACGTCTATTTACCATATTAGTTAAAGAAGTATCGTCAGCAAATAACACCATTTGTGGTTGATTTTTAATAAGTCGAGTAGATCATTGATATACACTAAAAAGAGTACTTAAAGGACCCAAAATTGAGCCTTGTGGAAACCCATTTTTTTACTAAACCCCGTGAATTGACACCATTTATTTGAACTAGTTGCTAATTATTTTTTTAATTATTTTTTATTAAGCTTATTGCTAATTAGCCTAATGTTTAAGTTTCAGGAGTAATGTATCGTGATTTACGCAATTAAAAGACACCTTAGACAGGTTGCAGAAGACACCTATGGCATCTTCGGCCTCTTCCCACGCGTTAAAAATGTGAATAAATTTACACCGGTGTCATCGTACAACGTCCAAAAAATATCTTTATCTATAAGGATAATACTTACGTTCTTATCTAGTTTCGTTACATTTATCTTATCTGGTGTGAAGAGACTCATAACAATGACGAAGCCGTTCCCGATTCCGTTGCAGAAAGAATACGTATAATATTACTCTAGTATGACAGCAAATCACGTGTTTAGATAAGTGTTTATTCATGACACTATATCTATGTAAATAAAAATGAAATGCTGTTCGTTGGTCAGCGCATCACGTAAACCGTTGGACCTATTTGGTTATTTTTCGTTTTTCAATGTTCCTAATAGTCCGAATCATGGAAAGAAAAATTGGGAACGATTCCCGAAAAAAATTCAAATTCGGGAAGTACTGAACATTCTTTTTTCTATGGGATTTATATATGAAATATTTAAATTTAGACAGGACAACCGTCGTCTATCAGCTAGAATAAATTAAACTCAAAAGAAAACTTCTATTACATCAGCTTTTTTAAAGTGAACGTGATAATGTAAACTACTCCAGTCACTTCAGCTCTTAAAGTACAGTCACGAGCATAAATATATTAACTATGGAGTATGGACTGTTTGGTAATAATATCTGATTTCATGGTTCATATCTGTATTCAAGAAGACAGCAAATAGAAGCCTTATACAAGAAGCGGCAAAAATATATGACATCGAACAAACACCAAAACTATCTGACGAGAAAAGCTACACCAAAGTATAGGATGCCGCCGCTTCGACTTAAAAAAACTGCCACCTCTCAGAATACGTAAATAACGGAAATTATCAGCATAAAAACCGACAGTACAGTCACAGTATAATGTTTCGAGTTTTTTTCTATATCGCAATCAGGGGCCTTACTCTCGAAAACGATTCGAGTTTGATTTTGATTCCGATTCGATTTCGTTTCCGATCCGAACTCGATTAGGTCTCTGCACACAGCGGGCGCGGCGCGGCGGGACGGGACGCCGACGCGACGTTGAGCAGTTGTAATGTACTAGATATTACGGACGACGCCACACAGCCGTCCGGCTCGTACATTACGTACCTAGTACATTACAACTGCTCAGCGTCGCGTCGGCGTCCCGTCCCGCCGCGCCGCGCCCGCTGTGTGCAGAAACCTTAGGGGCAACGCAAATAGAAGACGGCGAGACGAAGGTACGGTACAGACACGGCGCAGATACGGTGCAGGCGCGATATCTGCGCAAACAGACGCGGGGACGATACGGCAAGTTAAGTCATTATAGAGCGTGATATTGACGGGATAAGACATGTATTCCTCTTCAGACGAAGATGAAGATGCACTGGCTTTGCTACAGATTATTAATTTACAGCAAAGACCAAGAAGGTATTGGATACATCCAGTGTGGAGAAATGCAGAAGAGCACAGGTACTATAAAATAATGGAAACATTATATGAATATCCTGATCGTTTTCGCACAGTTTATAAAATGTCACTGGAATGTTACCATATCGTATTGTCAAAAGTAAGAGAAGGACTTCGGAAGCAAGTTACAAATTGGAGAAAACCAATCAGCCCTGAAGAAAGACTACTGATAACTTTAAGGTAAGTGAAACTATTTTTTACAGATCAAACTTTTATTGACAAATCAAAAGATAATATTCATTGAAAATGTTTTTGGTTTAGCATCTTTGCTACAATTAGTATTTATAAATTGCTCTCAGTGTTACAGCTAATTTGGGTATCTGTCAAGCTGTCATCATGTGCTGTCCTTATCTCACAATACAGAATCAGCGCATGCGGACAGGGACAGCACATGACTACTCAAGCTAGCTGTCGCACTAAGAGCCATTTATAAATAAAGTTCAAGGCATTGGATAGTTCTCATTAAAATCACTTATTTCGTCTTCATGAGATTGGATAGATGTCTCTGGATTCGGGTGAGGTGTAGCTGGAGTTATTGGTGAAAATATTGGCAAACATAATGTAGTTGGAGTTGCCGGAGGTGCTAAGGATTGTGCTCTTTCATAAGCTCCCGGTGTCCGCGTTTGCTGATATTCTGAAATGCTGAGTTGATAATAAGCTTTCTCATCATAAGTTCGGTGTCTTGAAGGCCCAGCTATTTGTTCAATTACAGCCACTGCCGCCGGTGGTGCTGGATTTATATACTCTCCGGATATCAAAGTCAGCTGAGTTTCCGGATTTTTGTTAGCTGCTGCAGTATGTTTAGCTGTCTGCTGAGTCGAGGTAAACGAAGGTGCTGGACTTGTATTAGCTCTGGATGTAAGAGTCTGCTGGGTTGCACCTTCATTAGGATCATAATCTGTCTCTCGAGAAGGTGTTCGTGGATAATACGGCTGTGTCCTAGGATAACTAGGTACTGGGTCATTTAAAATTTGCTCTGATAAATTGAGAACGCCCATTTTAAATCTTCGTTTTTGGGCTGGTGTCATTGATTTCATATCTGGAAGCATGCTTTGAAAAAAAGCTAGATCGCTGTCTGTTTCAGGCTCAGCTCTATGTATGGTCTTCATTTGTAATGCTCTTTGACTGAAATATTCATGTGCTGATTTATTAACATCTTTTAAAGAGATTGCCCTAGATTTATTTAATAGTGGTAGCAGTGGCGGTGTTGGCGTGGATTGATTGGAGATGGAATCCGAATTTGTGTTTTCAGAAGCTAGTTGACCAGTAAACAGTGTCTCATCGACTTCTTCACTATCATTACCGTCTGTGCAATCATATTTGCTTAGATTGCTTTTGGTTGGTCGGGACTTCAAGTAATTGTCTAAAAAATGTAGATGTGGTGAAAGGTAGTACTCTTTAATCGTCTTTGCACCTGATCCAGATGGCAAATCTAGCCTTTTCTTGTTTTTGCTGTAACTACATCGAATATTCTTCCACCGTTCTTTACATTCTTGGGCTGAAAAATATTTAAGGAGATTAGTTACAATGTGTGTTTAGATTGAGGTGCCACTTTTCGCATCGTAAAGTGGCTAATGGAGTTATTTAGTAGTAGTTTAGAAAATTTTGTAGAACGGATATTGGATTTTGTATTAGAATACTTCAAAAGTTAAATGAATATAAAGGTGGCACCTCAATCTGTTTGGATTGAGGTACCACTCAGAACTGGGAATATTATGGATGAGTTTTCATCAAAATTTCGTAGTACTCCAGAATTCTGGAGTACTACAAAATAATACAAAATTTTGATAAAATTTCATCCATAATTTTCCCAGTTCTGAGTGGCACCTCAATGCAAACAGTTAGATTGAGGTGCCACCTTTATATTCATTTAACTTTTGAAGTATTCTAATACAAAATCCAATATCCGTTCTACAAAATTTTCTAAACTACTACTAAATAACTCCATTAGCCACTTTACGATGCGAAAAGTGGCACCTCAATCTAAACACACAAATGTTACATACTTATTGCTATTTTATTTTTGTTACAGATACTACTCAGATGGCTGTTCGTTTACATCACTTTCTGGATATGTATTGAGAGGAGGCAGTACCGTCCGGCAAATTGTGCATGAAACCTCTAGCGTTTTGTGGGAATGCCTACAGCCGGAATATATGCCTGTACCTACACGACAAAAATGGGTAGAAGTTGCTGAACGGTTTTACACTCTCTGGAATTTACCGAATTGTGTTGGGAGTTTAGATGGAAAGCATATTAGAATTACAGCGCCCATCAACTCGGGTTCGACTTTCATAAATTATAAGGGATATTTCTCTATTGTATTGTTAGCAGTTGTAGATGCAGATGGTTTCTTTTTAACTATAGATGTTGGTGAATACGGCCGAAATAGTGATGGGCGAGTATTACAAGTTAGCTCTTTTGGACAAGCTATGGATCTAGGCGATCTCGATTTACCGAACCCTACACCTTTGCCTGGAGAAACACAGAATGTGCCCTTTTATTTTGTGGCAGATGAAGCTTTTCCACTAAAAAGAAATATTATGAGACCATATGGTCGAAATCAATTGACTAATGAGAGAAGAGCTTATAATAACAGGTTGTCAAGGGCACGTAAGTCAGTAGAATGTGCCTATGGTATGTTAGCGTCAAAGTTTGGTGGACTTTACACGCCTATTTGCTGCAAACCAGAATATGTTGATAATATTATAAAAGCAATGTGTGTGTTGCATAACGTAATTCGCACATGTGATGGTAAAAAATCAAATCCACGGTTTAGAAATAATTTGATAGGAGCAAACATTAACATGCGATTAATGGGAGAAAATCCCTACCATATCAGGGAATATCTTACAACAATCTCCGATTCCGTTTCAGACTAGACATAATGTTTAAAATTTAAATAAAATACATACCTGTTGCACCGACTTTTATTGCTATTTCTTGCCATATTTTGTCTTGCACATTTCTGTTACTGTACCCTGTCTTAGTGTAGTCATAGATATTCGGGTATTGCTCAATTAACTCGCAAAACTCAATATTAAACTCAATATCGTCACGCATCCTGTATACGAAGCGACGTGCGTCTTGCGTTATCTTTTGTTCGTGACTGAAGGCGGCAAGCGGACGGCGCAGGCACGCCGCTCCTCGCCCCCCGCCACGTCGCCAGCAGATGTAGGCGCAAGCGGCGTCTCGCATTATATACAGTATGAACAAAGATACGTAGCGATATATTTTAAACTGTTCAAATTTTCGTCCATATGGATATTTAAAGGCTGATTTACATTGATACAGTAGCTGGCGCCAGCTACTGTATCAATGTAAATCAGCCTTAATCCATGATTTTAATGAAAATCCGATGTAATTTAACTTATTATGATTTGATTTATGTATTTCGATGTTATTCGTATTTTAAAGTAGTTAAATAGCAAACATAGCGGTTACATATTGCAAACATAAGTACAGTCGACAGCACATCAAGCTATACAGTTTGACCTTGAGCACGCCTTTATTGCACTTGTAATAGTGGCGGCTTTCGTAGCGCAATGTTACACTTGATGTGCTCTCGACTGTACATAGGAATTATAATGATACAAAAGGAGGGAATTAGTATTCGAAAAAAAACCGAAAGGAGGTGTATTAAATGTTATTTCCACTAAATAGCACCTTGTATAATAATACTCTGTGCCGTACCGTCCCCGCGTCTGTTTGCGCAGATATCGCGCCTGCACCGTATCTGCGCCGTGTCTGTACCGTACCTTCGTCTCGCCGTCTTCTATTTGCGTTGCCCTTAAGGCCCCAGAAACGAGTTCGAATCGGAATCAAAATCAAACTCGAATCGTTTTCGGGAGTAAGGCCCCAATGCCGCTATTTTTGCAAAAATTGTGACATCTCCGATAGGCGCACACATTTGTCGTTATTTATTTTGTGAATATTTACAAAAAAATAATAATTTCGCCTTGGATCTCAACGAAAACATAATAACAATGTGTTCATAAACATACTTGTATGTACGAACCTAGTGACAAAAATTATCAAAATGCAGTTTTGAAAGTAAAAATATGGCAGCAGTTTGCAGATCAATTAAATGAAAATAGTAAGTGTTTTATTTTTATTTATTAAATATTATTGAAAAGTTATCTATTATCTATCTCAATGAGGTTATATAATACTAGAGGAGCAGCGTCCTGCTAACAATTTCAGAAAAACGTAACCACTTAGGGGCGGGACAAACAGAAAATACGTAAAACGAGGACGCGTCGCAGACGCGGCGCCCCTTCAATAAATTTTCAAAGAAAATGTATAGAAGCGTCGCGACACAAAATAAACAGAAAAGACAGGGCGCAGACGAGACGCGATCACAAAGCTTCGACGACTGCACAGACCTCGTCTTACGTCTTTTCTGTGTGTCCCGTCCCATAAGAGTTTAAAGTCGTAACTTTGAAACGGATATATAAATGATGGCAATCTGTCAAAATAATCTAATAATTAATAATTTAATAATTTATTTAATCTCAAAAAAAGAAAACTTTACATTCTGGTTACAAGTAACACTGGACCCCACACTAGGATACCCTGTGTCGTGAGGTCCAGTCTCTCTCATCATCTGTTTGTCTCTTTTCTTCTACGCTGGAATGAAACAAGATATTGTCATCGGAAAAACGGCCAGAGTTGCGAATGATCAACGTAAATACCCCAAAATTAATGAAGGTATTTATTGAATCAATTACCTACCATGAAAGATTGTATTATGGAACTTTCAATATATTAAAGATTTAAAGAAATTGAAAGATTTCGTACGTAAAGGAAGGCAAAAGAAATGTGCGTAAACGTAAAAATTATATTTTAAAACGAATAAGATTGTGTCAAATAACTTGTTTAAAATGGAATTATAATATTTCAATGTTTAAAACAGACTGTAATAATAATTTCGACTTATAGGAACATACATTCGTCATTCACTAAACTCCCAACAGTCTGGCAAAATCAAAATGGTTTTTACTAGTAACCCTGAGGTCAAAAACAATGTTTGACTAATCTAATTCGTCTCGTAATGTTTTTTTGAATAATCTGAAGAAAATTTTGCAAACTTGTGAAATGTAACACCACTTATTTATTAATCTTTTCAGACCGTGACATATGTTAACAATGTTAACCGCACAATTCACCATCTTGATATTTTTTATCGTTAAGCAATCGCTCACTTGACGTAAAGTTGACAACTGATGTCGGATATGCCTGCGGACATATACGACGAAGTAACGTGTCGGCGCCGTACACTGCTGGTCTAGTCCTATTTATCATCATTGGTTATTTTTGTCTGATTTGAAATGTTTCATTCGTCAAACGTCTATTCGTTAGATTTAACGATGCTAGTCCTCAAACTATATCATTATTACCCCGTTTAATAATGATGTAGTTTGCAAGCAAATTGTGGCTTTGACATCGGTCTTCTAAATACTCGCAATTTGTGTGTTAATCCCAAAAGCGTTCTCGACAACACCTCGACAGCCTTGCACGGCATAGTCTGTTATATATTTTTTGTGCCACGTGTTGTCTTGTAGCACTGCCGCTCTTGGAAAAGGTCGTATTAGATAGGTTTTCAGTCCAAATGCTTCGTCGCCTTTATTAATACATGAGGAACAGGATCATCCGTACCTAGGGTTACCATATAAAAAATTTAAAAGTCCGGAGAAAAAACCTGAGTTCCATTGAAAAATCCTGAGATTTTCTCGAAATTGCGAATTTTCTCGTAAACTTAATTTGCATCTGGATCACTGAAATGATACGAAACATTGATATGTTTCATTTGGATCATCGGCTCAAACGATATAAAATACAGAATGTTACGTATACATTTTCGCATCAAATTAAAACGACAACTTGTTAGTGCAAACATTATAATTATGCAAAAACTACCTTATAGTATTTGATATATGTATAAGCGCCTCAATGGTCATTTTTACGTGAATGGTTAACGACAACGAGAAAAACTGAGAGTATGAGTGATACACATGTCATTTACCGGTACCTTTTTCTGATATGTACAGATGATTGTAATGTGTCACCCGCTCACAGCTGTAGTAAAGTAACTCAGTGTATCGCAGTCCTCTCTCGCTCACTGCTCAGTCGCCTCAAATCTACTCTATTTCTCTATTTTATTGAAAATTATAAAAATCCTGAGATTTCCAAAATCCGGCCGCAATCCTGAGAATAGCCTAAAAATCCTGAGATCTCAGGACAAATCCTGAGATATGGTAACCCTATCTGTACCTGTTTACGGTTTTGAAGGCAATAAACATTTTATCGCAAATATATACCTGATAAAATATTGAACTCTCAAAATTACGTTACCGCTATAGCGACCAATATTTTCGATTTTTACCATGATACACTTTAATAATATGGATCTACTATGGCCAATTGAACTATTGAAAAATATACTTTTTAGAAAAAATTGTTTAAACCATTATTACCACGCCATAATTAGTTCCTAAACATGTTTGCCGTCAATAGGAAAATTCCATATTTCTCTTTAATATCCAATATCTTCTGAGGGCCCAGGCATGTATATTGTTTGCAGTACTTCTGATTTAAATTTACTTCTATTGCAAGTTACATGCGGCTATTGAAACTCTTCTTATAGCTGAGGCCTTCTTAAGCTTTAAGCTAAGTCTTCGTTTAACGCTTAACGAATTTAAAACATCTTTCTCTTTCTAATCGTAAGTCGATAAGAAAAGGCAAAAGTTTGATACGAATCGCTTGTCGTTAGGTATCGATACTATATACTATATATATACCATATAATATTATAAATGCGAAAGTAAGTCTGTCTGTCTGTCTGTATGTTACGTTTTCATGTCTAAACCGCTGAACCGATCGTCATGAAATTTGGCAGAGATATAACCTGGGATATAGATAACGACATAGGCTACTTTTTTACACGATAACTGACATCCACGCGGGCGGAGCCGCGGGCAAAAGCTAGTCTGAAAATATGTAATAACGGGGCTCTTACTTTAACAGTGGAGACCTTATCTTACAGTGGATATTATGGTTGGTAAGATGATGATGATGTCTTTATTTTTATAACTTGCAGGTGATACAATGAAGAAGTGGAAAAGTATGAGGGCTAAATACATGAAATATAAGAAACAAGTCAAAGGAAATATGGGGAGCGAAAGAAAAACAATAAACTTCATGTGATCTGCTCAACTTTTATTTTTTGGACAGTGGTATAAGTCCCAGAGAAATAGCAGCCAAACTCAAACCTCTGCAAGTTCTCATACTCCGTCTACTTTGTCTTTTACGCCAGCCACGTCGTCGTCTAGAAACCATTCTATAAATCAAGAGTATTCTGTACCAGGAACACTTTTAAATCCAGTATCGCTGTTATTCCATTGCCCAATTTCATTACACAATCTAATAAACCATTGAATCCAATCTCAACGCCCCGTGGTAAACAACTGATTGCAGAGCCAGCTAAAAAAAATACTCAAAAGTAAAAAAGAAAAACCTAATCATAACTACGACGGCCGCGGCGTAGCCTACTTGATTTTGAGATAACACACAGACATTTTAAAACGTTTACGCAATGGAAACAAGCTATGTTTAAAGTAAATCTGGCTGAATTGTTTTCCGAGGCAGAGCTAAGCGAAATGCTATCAACAAAATATGTAAACAATTCACCAGCTTATTATATATCATCATTCCCAGAAAATATGAATTCTGATACCAACACCACAATTGTTTATTCACATGACACAAATATAAAGCAGCGGGGTAATTGCATAACACACATAAAATGATACACACTTTCATTTTGACACATCAGCCACGTTCATTGCGCGCTCATTACGCAAATAGGGTGCAGATTAGCACTAAACGCGGCGGCCACAAGTACTTAATTAATTCTTTAGTCTAAGATTTGACTTAAGTGCTTATGGCTTCTGAGTCTAGCAATATGCCAAAAGACTCCAATAACATTTTGTTTTCTTTTCAGAGACTACAGTAGTCTGTAATGATACGAATGCTTACTCCATTCATTTTGATAATGCACAATGTACAAATATCTGCTCAGATAATATACAGAATTAATAAGTATACCACAAAACTTGTCAATTACGTTTTTTACCGAACTGCCTTGACATGTGTACACTCACAAGCTAAAATCTAACAAACACTCAATATTCCATTCTCATGTGTCTTACTTCTCCTACGACATTATAATGTTGATCATTGGTAATGTTGACTCTTTGTTATAAATAAATGAAGAAATAAAAGTTTACTTACCTTACAGAAACTGCGACTTTTTCTTTGGTAGATATCTACCAAAGAAAAAGTCGCAGTTTAGCTTAGGAGGGGTTTAGGGGAGGTTTTAGGTTTTGGTTAGCTATATAGCTAACCTCTAATTTGTATCTAGTTTGAATAATTTTGGACACAGTTTATCATGTAACTGTTCAAAAGTTTAATATTTGTAAAAATTGATCCGTTTCTAATTCTCTACACAGGCGATGATGAGTTTCACAAGGGCCACGTACTGTGTAGCATGTAAGGTATAGTTAAGTATATTTTAAGTTACTTTGTCGCATTAGATTTGTTATTATCTGTAATGGCAAAGGAAACATGTCATGTGAAAAAAATAAAAATAAATGATATTCTCCATATTGTCTTTATTATTAATTACTTAATTTCTTGAACCCACTTCTTTTACCTTTCCCGTGCTCTTCTTTTTAAATAAGTAGAAATAATAACTCTGCCCCCGTGTCCGAATCCCCCGACATCTCATTGCGGTTTCGTAGCAACCGCTGCCGCTGTCAAGTCGACCACGAACGACTCGCGGCAGCGTTGATTAGTGAAGAAGACAAATGAACAGCACGTCTCGCGACAAACACGATTACACGACCGGACCCGCATCCGCTGTGGTTAACGCTTAAATCGTACTTTAAAATTTAATTTATACTCCCCATTTACGGCCTAAATAGGGCCTGCGGCAATGAAACTAAACAAACTGCATTCCAAAAAAAGTACGTAAAATAATGTATAACTCTCTGGTTAAATCTCATCTTGAATGTTTAGTTGAGCTATGGGGGTCAGCCGCGAAAACTTAAGGTCTCTGCACACAACGGGCGCGGCGCGGCGGGACGGGACGCCGACGCGACGCTGTGTGCAGAGACTTTTTACCTAGACCCACTACAAAGAACACAAAACAAAATAATAAAAACATTATTTCACTATCATGATTTAACTCCGACAAGAGTAGGTAATATACAAATTACAAATACAACTGCGTCCTTATTAAAAAAATCATCACCAAATCTGTTCAGTCAAACATACAGCTACATAATCATAATTATGAAATATATAATAACATACAACGTAAGGAATAAAAATAAAATTCAGTTAAAACCAGCGTACGCTCGCACTAATTATGGCAAAAAAGCAATATTGGATGAAGGTGCACGGCTATTCAATAGTTTACCGGAGGATATAACAAAATGTGACAATATAAACGCAGATTATGGCTACGTCACAACACTTGAAATAACATAAAGCATAAAGGTGTCTGCACACAGCGGGCGCGGCGCGGCGGGGCGGGACGCCGGCGCGACGCTGAGCAGTTGTAATGTATTAGATATTACGGAGGACGCCACACCCGCTGTGTGCAGACACCTTAAAGGTGTCTGCACACAGCGGGCGCGGCGCGGCGGGACCGGGCGTGGCGGGGCGCCGACGCGACGCTGAGCAGTTGTAATGTACTAGATATTACGGAGGACGCCACACAGAGCCGTCCGGCTCGACGCGACGCTCTGTGTGGCGTCGTCCGTAATATCTAGTACATTACAACTGCTCAGCGTCGCGCCGGCGTCCCGCCCCGCCGCGCCGCGCCCGCTTTGTGCAGACACCTTTATGCTTTATGTTATTTGACACCTTAATATTATTATGCTAATATAATGTCTCTAACACTCTAGAGGTAACTAATGATGATAATAATAGTACTATACTCCATTTATTATTTAACATTAGACAAATAACTCTGTGCGTCCTGTGAAAACTGATACATCTCGAAAATGTCAACTTTACAATATAGTAGTTTTTGTGTGAAAAAAATTATAAAATTTTGTTAGGATAATAATTTTACAAAAATAGTGACATAATTTGTATTTAGTGTCGTATTGTTTACAACCTATTATGTTCCAGCTCAAAAGGCGTTACTGCAGGAAGAGATATTTAAAAAAAGCTATATGTTGTATCAAAACACACCAAATGAATGATCGTGTATAATGATTCTAAATGAGTTGTATCGCTTTAAGGCCTCTGCACACAGCGGGCGCGGCGCGGCGGGACGGGACGCCGGCGCGACGCTGAGCAGTTGTAATGTACTAGATATTACGGAGGACGCCACACAGAGCGTCGCGTCACGTCGCGTCGAGCCGGACGGCTCTGTGTGGCGTCCTCCGTAATATCTAGTACATTACAACTGCTCAGCGTCGCGTCGGCGCCCCGCCACGCCCGGTCCCGCCGCGCCGCGCCCGCTGTGTGCAGACACCTTTACACTTTGTGTGAAGCTTTGGTGAAAGGTGATATTGTTGCATTGTCAGGTAGTTTTATACGAAACTAAATCAACTCCTGTTCAAAGCTGTCAAACAAACGAGTAATATTTTTCAGTCGCCAGAAGCACTGTAAACACAAAACTCGTAATTCTTTTTGTTTTTGTTATTTATATCATTTTACACGAGAATAACGGTCGTGTTATTATGTGTTTTTTGATATAAGTTGACTTATATCTCAACTCAATTTTGTGTAATATGGTATAAGAAACAGTTTAATGACAAAAGGCATAAAATAAAGTAATAAAAAGAAAAAAAAATGCATTTACTTTTATTTATTTTTAATGATATTAAGTAACACTTAATTGAAAATTAAATTATTTTAATTTAGCTCAATCTTAGTTAAACTTTAACTTTGTAATGACCATATTCAATAGGTATTAAAAAAGGAAAGAACGAAATCAACGACATAAATCAACAAAATAACTTTAACGAATAATAGGTAATTTTTCATACAGGAAATACTTAAATAAAAATCAAATTCTCAGTATTCTTTGTGTAACTATACATAAATTAAAACAAATTTCAAACTAAATTAAACTTAAACTTTCTTCAAAATTGAACTTCGGAATTCTGTGAATGAATCAACAATATCACATTTTAGTACCTATAATAACATTAATTAAAAAACTTAAAATAATATTCGACTTCCGTATCAAATTAAACATAATTCAATATTAATTTGTAGAACTAAATAAATCAACAACTTACTCCTAAAATTAAATATTTTTCAGTCTTCATCACTAGAGATCAAATCAGGATCAATATTTCTAATATCAGCCTTAGTTTTTAAATTTTTATAATAATTATGATAGCTACTGTCAATATAGGGCAATAACGAAATTAAATCATTCTTCTTCTCGTTTGAAATGAAATTTGGTCCCTTGCAGTTTATTAAATTATTGGCAAGTACTTCTCCATAACTTTTACCCCTTTTTGCAAACGAGATCATATTAAAGTCATCACCTTGCAAATCCGTTTTATATTTGAGGCACGGAAACAACGTCTTGTCAAACCGTAGAAGTTTTACATCGGCCCAAACGAACTTAATGTTGTCTTCATCATATTTTTTCATTATAAATTTTGTTTAAAAAAAAACGTGTAACGTAATAAATATATGTGAATAATGATATGACTTGAGATACATCTTAAAACACAATTATTTATTTCATAACTTGAATATTTCGAACGATACATGTCAATATGTATTTATTTACACAAAAATATTTATCAAAACACGCCATTTCGTCTTAGATGTACCATACGATCTTGAAAACTAATAGACGTATCAAAATGTTAATTAGACAGAATAATAGAGCATTTTTTTCTGATGAAGGTGCAACAATAATATCACATTCGATATAAGTTGACTTATATCACTTTTCACAGGACGCACAGAACTGTTCTCACCCTTATTATTAACATAACCGGGATATTTACCATGTTTATTCATTTTTCTGAGTTCCCGATATTTCGGCGCTGTTGCAAGCACCATGATCACGGATAAACTCAGTAGTTTATCCGTGATCATGGTGCTTGCAACAGCGCCGAAATATCGGGAACTCAGAAAAATGAATAAACATGGTAAATATCCCGGTTATGTTAATAATAATGTTAGTGACCATGACAGTTTAAAAACTGTTCTCACCCTTTCGTTATTTCGATGTAAACGTTTAATAAACTCCGTTATTTCACTATAAATATACAGTACACTGTAATCTATTTACCATTTACATTAAAAAAATAACTCTAAAGTGCAGTAATTTCAACAGTATTACATAATAACTGTCGTTATTTAGCCGATATTTGTCTAATGTAGGTAAGTGGAGTACAGTTATAATCAATTACGTGTCACATTATAAGCGAACTGTTATTTTTAAGTTCTTATGATAAATAAAGTTCTTTAACCTTTTCACCGCCACGGACTATAATAGAAGTTCCAGATTTTCGTGCCACCAGCGCCACGACTTCATATAAAGTTCTTCATTTTAACTATCTTATAAAAATAAATTTACTTTATTTTAAGGTTTTGTTTTCTTTTATTATTTAATAAAGCTCTGTCTAATACCCTATTTTTAATTTTTCTACACAAAATAAGTCCTTATTTGTCTTAAAATCGGCAAAAACCAAAAACTCCGAATGTGTTCATGTCCCCAGAACGCCAAGAACTACATATCAAGTCGGCTAGTGATGGGACGCGGAAGTTATCACTGTTTGATTTCGCCCGTTGAAATATTTATAAATATTACTATCGAAAACAATTTGAGGTCAGTAAAATATGAACATAGTCGACTACTTTATAACAAAGGCAAAATAGATGAATAAGATCTTCAGTTGGGTGCCGACCCGGAATTAAATCGTTGTTGTTATTGTTTAGCAATCCTCGTCGATCATTATATTCCCATCTCTACAAAACAGTTGGTTGTCAGTGCCCCGAGCGCCACGGACTTCTATATTAGTCGTTCTGTGGCGTCATAAGCGTAAGGCTGTCAAGGTCACTTTGGCATAGTGCAGGAATGAACGGGTGAGCGCGCACGCATCTTTTTTCCGACTTCGTTTGTAATAGATTACAAAATGTGACGCTATTCAATTTTATAATATATGGGATGATCCGTGGGAATGCTACATGATCATATTTATGTACTTGTGTATTTATTTTTATTTGTTATCTTTTTAATATTTTTATTGTTATAATTATCTCCTCTTAAATAGAGCACCTGCCATCTTATCTCTTCACTACCCTTGGTTGACTGGTAGAGAATGCCTATGGCATTAAGTCCGCTTTTGTACCATGTGTGTGAGAAGTTAAAATAAATAAATAATAATGCTCGGTACGACCTGGCGCGGCCTTTCAGTTATCGGGTCGTGGGACCGTGGCTTAAAAATGCCCTGCCTGACGGGTAAACGTTACACTACCGTTACATGAGTAAATAAAAGGACAGAGACAAAGCTTTTTAAACAGTGCTGTGATAGCTTAGGAATACTGCTACAAGTGTGTTATAATTAAAATACATACTTTCCATTTCGAAAAACAGTGAAAAATTGTATTTACATTAAAAAAAAAAAACGGAATAAACAAAAATAGAAGAAAGAAAGACCTTAAACGACATCCCTAACAATAATTGAATTTACCGTGCTCTGAGCGCCAAGGACTTGAAATGAAGTCGACGGAAGATGTCATGAAACAAATAGAGATGTACCACATTTCTTATAGCTCTAATTGAGTTAAGCATTTGTTTCCTTAATACTTATAATTTATACTAGTTTTTCTTACTAATGATAATGTGAAATGAAACAAAAATGGAAATATTAAATCAGTTTTTATTTATATCCGTAAAATTATAAATAAAACTTATCTTAGGGTCAATGTATACTAGCGCAGAGTCGAAGCGCAGCGAAGCGTCAGTCTAAAGGATAACACAGCAAATTCACCCTTATCTCTACAACGTAACGCGCGCGCACCAATCAGCGTTTGTTGCGCTCCGACGCGCGAATTCTGTCGAATGAGCGCCAATTCGCGCGTCTTTTTTCTATCTTAAATGAAATATGTGTATTATGTTGTGGAGGTAAGGGTGAATTTGCTATGTTAAGTTTCAGATTAACGCTTCGATGCGCTTCGACTCTGCTCTAGTATGAATTGACCCTTAACGCGTATAAATCTCATTCATCGATATGATGATACCCTCATCACTACTGTTTACTATATATTTCGTTATACATTTATAGCTTGGCGCTGGCGAGGCATCGCGTTCTGTGTACGTGGGCGGTGAAAAGGTTAAACCTAACTTAAACCAGAAATATTTCTTAAATTCTTTCACTTGTTATACAGATTGTCAAACATTATTTATATAATTTTATTATACCTTATGAGTCTATGGCACTAATAGTTCCTGAAGTTATGACGGACGATTGACAGATTTACGAAGTTGCACCGCCCGCGACGGGCCCCTGTTGCGTATTTACGCGCGTGGACACGTGGATCGGCTCCGTGGGCAATTAATTACCTGTAGTTTAATTTTAAGGGTGTGCATGTAGTCTTGTCTATGGAGAATTTAGCAAAACGACGACTAGTACAACGAATAATTAGTAGAGTTTAAATCTTGCGTTATTTTAACACAATAGGTATGATTAAAAGTACCCTTGTAGGAAAAAGAAAATATATATTTAGGTTAAGCACTTTTTAACAAGTCGTCACGGGCCTCGCGATAAAGAAGAAAGAAGACTCATGGGAAAGTTAAATTCAATTCTGACAATCAAGATTTAAATTCAAAATTCAAATTCAAAATATCTTTATTGTGGGCATATGTTTGTTACAGGTCTTAACAAAAAAATTCAGTTCCAATATGTCCTGCCTAATTGGCATACAATAATTATGTGTAGGCATTAAGTTTAAAATTATTTTACAAGTCAAATTTAGTTATTATAAATGTCAAAATATCAAAATACAGTAAAATTATTATTAGGTATATACAGTGAAATTAATACATGGTCAACAAATCAATCAATAATTCAAGAAATCTTGGATCGTGTAGTATGGTTTATCAATTAAAAAGTTACGTAATTTATTTTTAAACACTGGAAGTTCCTTAGTGCTCAGAATGTCAATAGGTATTTTGTTGTATATTTTTGATGCAATGCCAAAGAAGCTTTTGTTAAATAGAGCCGTTTTATGTGGTACATTAGAAATTTTTAACATATATCTTTTCGATTTGAGTTTATCAAATAGATTTTCATTTATTTTTACAAATACAGCTACTTCATAAATGTAAATTGCAGGAAAGGTAATATTTTAAAATCTTTGAAATATGGTTCACATGAATCAGGAACACGGATACCAGCAATCGCACGTACACATCTTTTTTGCGCTTTAAACACTAAAGGTGTCTGCACACAGCGGGCGCGGCGTGGCGGGACGGGACGCCGACGCGACGCTGAGCAGTTGTAATGTACTAGATATTACGGACGACGCCACACAGAGCCGTCCGGCTCGACGCGACGTGACGCGACGCTCTGTGTGGCGTCGTCCGTAATATCTAGTACATTACAACTGCTCAGCGTCGCGCCGGCGTCCCGCCCCGCCGCGCCGCGCCCGCTGTGTGCAGACACCTTTAATCCCTATTAGTGGCATTGCCCCAATATATGACTGCATATCTCAGTGTCGACGCAACATAAGCATGGTATGCGGTCAAAAGAACTGATTGATCAACAATTTTGGATAATTTATATTATTAAGAGTACTGATTAAGTTTATTGCATATTGTGTCAATGTGTGTTTGCCAAGTCAAATCGTTGTCTATCCAAAGCCCTAGAAATTTAACGCAGCTGACTTGTTCAATGTTCGTCCCATTATAATGAATATTGATTTTGTTATTTTTATTGTTACGCCCGAAATTTACTAATTTAGTTTTTCCTAAATTGATAATTAAGTTATTATCCGTCAGCCAGTTAATTATATTGCGAAGAGTGGAATTTATGTCATTTTCAAAAGTATCAGTATTTTTACCTGTAAATATGGCTGTGCTGTCATCAGCAAAAAGGATCATGGGATGCTGTGAAACTTTAGGCAGATCATTTATGTAGATCAAAAATAGCGGTTTAATAAGCTTGATATTCAGATATCAGACGCGATAATAGTCATATAGTGTTATTATAATATTCAGATGCATATATATTTCTTCATTTTTTACCTGTTAAAGTATATGTATATTTTGAACGCATTGTGTAATTGTAAATAAATATGTTTTGACAAAACAAGGATTTAAACTATAAAGCACTATTAAAAAAAAAAAAATACTTGTTTGCCGATAAACGTTATGAACGCGACTGTACGAATAACAGCTTTACATAATCATCATCATCATCATCAGCCTATAGCAGTCCACTGCTGGACATAGGCCTCTCCAATTGCACGCCATTCAGCTCGATTCTCTGCAACTCTCATCAAGCTGCTACCAGCCACCCTACGGAGATCGTCGCTCCACCTAGCCTGAGGACGTCCTACCTTACGTTTGCCGTTTCGCGGTCTCCACTCAAGAACACGTCTACCCCAGCGGTCATCGGTTCTTACATAATACTGTTTTCTAAAGAAGGTCATCAACATTAGTGATGTTCAAATCCGGTATAAACTAAAGACGCGTTTTAGACTATAAAATATATTTTTACAGCATGTTGTTTTATGCGCTATCATTTTATCACGTTGTTACAAAACTCGGCCGAAGTCTAAACGCGGGGACGTTATCATTTTATCTGGCAACACGCTAAACGGACCCAATGATGCACCATGAATGTTATCTCGCAACGCGCAATACACGAAAGAATATAAAAATGATGCCGATTCTCTTGTACCCCGAACTAAATTAACGAAACTATCCCTAAAATTCCTTAAGGCTCGCGCTGACTGGCGCGATATCGCGGGAGCGACAAGGGTCGCGCTGCCTGTCGCGCCCGCGATATCGCGCCAGTCTGCGTGAGCCTTGACTTTTGGCTATGAGAATCTTAAAGCTATTCTGCATAAAAAATCCCTAGAAATAAAAATAATTTTTCACTTCTCATGCTCTAAAAATTCGTCTTTATGTCGTGCGTAGGCGACATAAAGTCGCTTTTTATGCTCTAGAGCATAAAATAAAATCTTCGTCGAAGACCAAGGCAATCGGTCGAACAGCCACACGAACAACTTCAACTTCATAGAATAACCTCTTTATTTTAATTCGTTTCGTTAGTATTCTAAGAAAAAGGCAAGGATACCAACAGCCAAAGTACACAATAAAACTTCATGAAATAAACTTATATTTTTTATTTCGTCCATTTATTAATTTTTAAATTTGTTTTTTATATTAGTTAATCAATAGATTAAAGGTCGGGGCGGGACGCCGACGCGACGCTGAGCAGTTGTAATGTACTAGATATTACGGACGACGCCACACAGAGCGTCGCGTCGCGTCACGTCGAGCCGGACGGCTGTGTGGCGTCGTCCGTAATATCTAGTACATTACAACTGCTCAGCGTCGCGTCGGAGTCCCGTCCCGCCGCGCCGCGCCCGCTGTGTGCAGAGACCTTAAAGGTCTCTGCACACAGCGGGCGCGGCGCGGTGTGGCGTCGTCCGTAATATCTAGTACATTACAACTGCTCAGCGTCGCGTCGGCGTCCCGCCCCGCCGCGCCCCGCCCGCTGTGTGCAGACACCTTAAAACTATAACTAAGTTATCATAGATATAAAAACATATTTTTTTTTAATAAAAGAGCAGTATGTGAAGACCTACACGTTCGTACTGAAAAAAAAAAGAAGGTTAATTGGCGGACATAATTATTTTTCAATTTTAATTAAATTTACAATATATACATGTTGCCGTTTCTTTTCCTCGCAATCGAAGTGAAAAGTAGAGTGTACAACTCGTCCATAAAACCCATTTTACACTCTACTTTATACGAGACGTTTATCCATCCGAACTCGCGAGCTCGCTCGGATGGATAAACGTCTCGCGTAAAATGGTGCGTTTTATGCACTTGATGTACAATCTACTATTTACACAACTAAAATCCAATTTGAGTCCATGTGGTATTTTTTTTTTGTCTTCGCAGCGTGGTACTTGTTTGCCCTACCCCGTGAATTTTTTTAGAGCCAGAGGGGGCAGCCTCGACGTTTTTTAAGGAATTATTCACTTTTTGTATGGAAAATATGAAAAACTATTACCTACATGTTGTGTTTTAGGGGTTTAAGGGTTCTATTAAGGGGTCGAAATTTTCATTATTATTGCGACAGGACACCATTTTCGTGGTATAAGCAAAAGAAAAGATATAAAACATAACGCGGGGCGACTGCCGCTCGAGTTCACCCGACGCGCTGTGCTGTGTTAATGGGAACACACTGGCGCGATATCGCGGGCGCGACAAGAGTCGCGCTGCCTGTCGCGCCCGTGATATCGCGCCATTCTGCGCGAGCCTTGACTCTATATGATTAACCTTTTGAACGCCAGAGCGTAAACGCATCGGCGGCCCTTCCACGCCAAGCCACAAATTCAGCGCAAATACCTACAAAAAAAATAGGGATTACAACATCTTATCGAAAAGTTTTCGATAACCAATTAATCTTTGCTTTTCATCACATGTTGTTTCAATAAAATAATACTCGTTTCATCATTCTTTTATTTAATTTGACCCTATTTTTATCATAATATCGTTTAACAGCAGTTACAAAGTTCTAAACAACGTAAAAGCAGACATTACCAACTGCAAACGAATATATTAAATATTAATAAGGTACATCACTAATCTCGTTCGTGACGTCATCCGCTGTCGGGAAGACCCGACTCCGGCGTACCTGGCACGACCTTTGAATAAGCTGTTGCGTAGGGATGCGCGAGAGTGGAAAGTAAACTATCGATCGATACACATAAATAATGGTTTTTTTTTCCACAATTGTCTAAATATTCTTGTGCATTATGCATTAGAAATATTCGGATACAAATAGTTGTTATTAAACAATAATGGTTAAAGTAATAGTAAGCTACTTTTAATAAAATATTCCATAAATTTGAAATATAATTACCTTACTCACCCATCACTAGCTGTCGTCTCTTCCCGACTGTGGCGTGGGGAAGAACACCTTTTTAAGAATTTCGATTAGCAATTTTTGAGGATTATTTTTTCTAGTAAAATGTAATTAATGGATATATCATTGTGATTTTGCAATATACCATTAATAAAGTCTTAAATAATAGTAAAAAGAAACACAGAAAATTTTATTTCGTATATTTATTTTATGCTTTAAAAATGTCGTTTTCTTGTCGGCTCTTGCCGACACTGGCGTGTTGGGCCAGTTTTCATTTTCGGCTATAGCCGACCGTGGCGTTCAAAAGGTTAAAGGTCTCTGCACACAGCGGGCGCGGCGCGGCGGGACCGGGCGTGGCGGGGCGCCGACGCGACGCTGAGCAGTTGTAATGTACTAGATATTACGGAGGACGCCACACAGAGCGTCGCGTCACGTCGCGTCGAGCCGGACGGCTCTGTGTGGCGTCCTCCGTAATATCTAGTACATTACAACTGCTCAGCGTCGCGTCGGCGTCCCGCCCCGCCGCGCCGCGCCCGCTGTGTGCAGACACCTTTAAGGCCTCTGCACACAGCTAATAATGCTCTTAAATCATATACAGGATGTTTGGTGCATCGTGTGCCACATTAAAATAGTCGACTGTAGGGGTCATCTGCTACCCTTTCAGACCTGGGTCTGAAAGGATAACAGATAACCCTGTATACCACGCAGTCAGAGGTTACGTAATTCGTCAATCAGTTTGCGGATTACATAATTTGTAGGTAACCTCCGACTGTATGTTATGATTTTTATGATAATAAGTACTTCGCGTTTTCATCTTTTCAGTTATTTGGACGTTAGGGCGTTATACCGATTTTAATCTGCTGGCGAAACAGCTCAATATTATTATAGACGATAACTAATTAATACTGCCTCGTTGTTCTTATCTTCGTAAGGTTCTGAGTTAAAACGGGCAGTGTTGTTGGATTTATTTGAAGTTGTGCTACCCAAGTACCCACCCGTACAACCCCCCTTTTTGCTAGTCATTTTATATAGTCTCTCGTAATAGGAACAAGCCAATTTAATTTCCTACTAGAAAACTGAAAAAACACTACGCGACTAGGGAATAGAATCCACCCACGTACGCTTAGCAGCTGGGCTTACACGAGATGAATGAGGCAGTCTTCTTATTATTTCTCACTAGCTTTTGCCCGCGGCTCCGTCCGCGTGGATGTCGGTTATCGCGTTAAAAAGTAGCCTATGTCCTTTTCCATATCCCAGGCTATATCTCTCACAAATTTCATGACGATCGGTTCTGCGGTGTAGGCGTGAAAACGTAACATACAGACAGACACAGAGTTACTTTCACATTTATAATATTAGTATGGATTAGCTTCATCAGTCGCGATCATAAATATCATCATTTAAATAAGCTGTGCGGCTAATTGTGTTTTGTCGTTCCTAACTGTACCCTAGTAACTAAACCACAGATAACTTGAACGGTATACATCTATAGTATTATGTGCTGCGGCAATTTTCTCACGCAGCAACGAGTACCTACTACATATTTTCAGAAGTTTATTGGTATGTTACAAATTGTGCTTTCCCTATAGATTTTTTATAAACCGTCTTGAAATTCGATATTATTTTTGAGTTAAGCAAGCCACGCAGTATGATCCTTCCGTAAAATAATAATTATATTAAGTTTCAAGTTTATTAACCCACGGAATAAGATTTTTCATGAAACAAAATGCCCCTTTTCCAACCCCATAAAGGTTGATTTTCTAAAAACCCCATCATAGTGCTCGCCTAAATTATAAAAGGAAACGTCGTGCAAAATTTCACATTCGTAGTCCCAGTAGTTTCGGCTGTGCGCTGATAATTATGTCAGTCAGTGACACCGGTTTCAAGTTGAGAACTTGTCAAATTCTAATTTGAGTTTTTTTTTAATTCTCTTAAATTATGGTATTTTTATTTTATTTTATTTCTTCAGGATAACAAACAATTGCGCAATAATGCTTAACATTTAGGTACAGATATTTTATAAAACACTTACGTAATCACGCAACCAGCATCGTTATCCACAAATTAATGAGGGGTATGTAGATTATTTTAATTATTTTTATGGGTTATTTTAATTATTTTTATTTTGTTTCTATTTGTTGTACTTACTCTGGATGCTTTTAACGTGTAAGTTTTTATTATTTTTATTTTTATATCGTTCTCACATTTAGTTATAAATTCAACATTATAGATGTAACGAATACTTTTGTAACAATTTAATTTAAAATAGTGTCCATGGAGTTTCTTGCCCGTTCTTCTACATAGGTACCTACGTTTTGGAATGGGCATGTAGCTTCATTTTTCTTACTGACCGACTCCTTGACATTTCAAAAGTGCCTGTAAATGGTTTAATTGAAATAAATGATTTGAGTTTGAGTTAGATTGTAGTAAATTTTTGTTCGTTTGTAGCTGTCAAACAAAATTAGAGGACGAAAAAAACTTATCTCCCCGTTTTGTCGGTATTCAAGTTTAGTAGTTGATTCTTGTACAGAATCGTTTGTAGTTGATTGTAGTAAACACATTTTCGTTTGTAGTAGCTCTAAAAAATATATAGGACTTTGAAAAAAAACTCATTAAATTTAGTAAAATCATCTACTCTAACAATATTTGTAAATATGTGAGCACCATGTATCCTTAACACAATCAATTTATCCGTCATTGCTTCATTTTTAGGGTTCCGTAGCCAAATGGCAAAAAACGGAACCCTTATGGTTTCGTCATGTCTGTCTGTCTGTCCGGCCGTATGTCACAGCCACTTTTTTCCAAAATTCTAAGAACTATACTGTTGCAACTTGGTAAGCAGATGTATTCTGTGAACCGCATTATGATTTTCACACAAAAATAGAAAAAAAAAACAATACATTTTGGGGGTTAGGTACTTAGTTACTTGTAAAAGTATTGTGTGTCCATCTGTACCAATCCAATAATGGTACGACACTGGTAATTTTAGAACGTTAACTCTATAGTATGCGTAACCCCAGCAAAATATTGCGCCTTAGAGAAAATTGAGTTTTACAGATATTAGTTCATAGTTAGTTGCAATTTGTTCAAGTATAGCAAAATTTGTTCAAGTTGTATTTTCGAAGTTATTCGAGAAAAACTGATTTTGCTGGAGTAACGTTACCCCAGCAAAATGTTTTTCAAAAAAGGCATTTAGCCTGAAACCAAGTACAGACGCCAGCAGGTTAAGCTACCCGAAACTGTCAAATTTTCGCAATCAACCTTGAACCTTATACTGTAGTGATAAAGTTGAAAATCTATTAAAGAAATTTGACAGATTGTAGTAGCTTGATGTGCTGACGTCTGTACATGAAAAGATAGCTTTGGATGAGTTCTAAATGTATACCAATAGCAAAATTTGTTCATCTTATTATAGTTTTGAGTTATTCAAGATTTTGCTGGGGGTAACGTTTTGGGATTTTCAAAATCTCGAACACTGATCGTCTCAGAAGTTTGAAAAAAATACCAGTTATAGGCTTTAATTTGTTCAAACATCAGTATTTCGATTCATCAACAAATGTCGATGTAATTAATTGTTTTTAAGAATCAGAAAAAATCGATATACTCGTAAATTTGTACATTTACAAACAAATAAAAATCAGTTACATATACCTATCATATACCCTTTTAAGGTGTACAAATCTGAATTAAATAACTTTACGCGATATGAAGATATAAAGAGATTTCATCAAATTTCAAGCGGTGTTTCTTTGGCGATCGAATACACAGCTCTCTCTGAACACAAAACGATGGATTAAAGAGAACAAATTTGTTCATTTTGTTATAAAACATCCCTGAAAGTTTCAGGTTTAAATCCTGAATGGAATAAAAGTTATTCAAAAAAAAAAGAAAGTGTCAGCAATTCTCATATAAAGGTCTCTGCACACAGCGGGCGGGGCGCGGCGGGGCGGGACGCCGACGCGACGCTGAGCAGTTGTAATGTACTAGATATTACGGACGACGCGACACAGAGCGTCGCGTCACGTCGCGTCGAGCCGGACGGCTCTATGTGGCGTCGTCCGTAATATCTAGTACATTACAACTGCTCAGCGTCGCGCCGGCGTCCCGTCCCGCCGCGCCGCGCCCGCTGTGTGCAGACACCTTAAAAGTTATTCAAAAATCAAGAGTCAGGAATCCATACTAATCCATACTTCCATACTAATAAATGTAACTCTGTCTGTCTGTCTGTCTGTATGTTACGTTTTCACGCCCAAACCGCTGAACCGATCGTCATGAAATTTGGCAGAGATATAGACTGGGATATGGAGAAGGACATAGGCTACTTTTTTTACGCGATAACCGACATCCATGCGGGCGGAGCCCCGGGAAACAGCTAGTTCTCTTATAAACCGACTTAATTACGGAGGCTACGAAAAGGCGACGATTTCATACTAAGTTTTTTAATCCAGATTTCGTACGATTCTTATCTTTTTAGAACAAAAGAATGGAGTAGTTTGGGAATAAGCCATTTGTACACCTTAAAAGGGTATATTATAGGTATATCTAACTGCTTTTTATTTGTTTGTTAATGTACACGTTTACGAGTAAATCGATTTTTTCTGATTCTTACAAACAATTAATTACATCGACATTATTTTGTTGATGAATCGAAGTCCTTATGTTCGAACAAATTAAGGCCTATACCTGGCATTTTCCTATATAGGCCTTAATTTGTATCACAAATTAAGGCCTATATTTTCATGTACTTGGTTCCAGGCTAAATGCCTTTTTTGAAAAACATTTTGCTGGGGTAACGTTACTCCAGCAAAATCAGTTTTTCTCGAATAACTTCGAAAATACTACTTGAACAAATTTTGCTATACTTGAACAAATTGCAACTAACTATGAACTAATTATCGGTAATACTCAATTTTCTTTTAAGGCGCAATATTTTGCTGGGGTTACGCATACAAAACTGTCTCCAATTATACATACGTAGTTATAGTTATGATATAAACATACTTTTTTGCAAATTCAAACCTTACGCGTATGATTTAAAGTTTACAAAGCAATGTACAAAAAGCAATAAAATTTTATAGCCGAAGTTTGCTGGCAGAACACGGCATGAAGTGGAGTCGAATATTAATATTATATAGTTTTTATTGTATGTACATTGACTAAGTATTTTAAAGTAATGTTAGAACAACAATACCTAAATCGAGATTAAATACCTACTTAGGTTAAAACATAATGTATAAGTTCAACAGTATGCAGTTTCTAGTATTTATTTTAGTTATGTAAATATTGGGACTGTGGATTATTGATAATTGTGTAATGGTGGTATTTTTAACCTTTTAATCGCCACGTCAAAAAAGCAAAAACGTGCCCTCGGCGCCATGATACGAATTCATCCTTTCGAGTTTTAAGGCTCGTACAGACTAGTGCGATATCGCGGGCACGACGCGACACTACATATAAGACCTAAATATTGTACTCATGTTTTACAAAATAAATATATCTTTATCTTTATCTTTAACTAGTAGCACAATTTCTTTGTCGCTGCCTGTCGCGCCCGTGATATTGCGCGAGTCTGTACGAGCCTTTAGTCATCTTATGTTAATATAGATAAAATATAAAGAAAGAAGTTCTACTAATATAAATTAGGATTAGTCGAGGAACATAAATAAAGGAAAAAAAAAAGCAATGTTGTTTTATGAGTTTTATTTACAGATTTACGTATAAAAGTCTGTCATGTAGTCGTGACCGTGGCGCGCTGGGCACATTTTGGTTCGTCATCTATACATGACTGGCGGTCAAAAGGTTAAACTTATTTTAAGAAATAAAATAAAACTCATAAATGCAAATTTCAATAGGTATTTATTCCAAATAACACAGTAGGAAACACATTAAAATTAGCCCCATAAAAGAAGTAATCGAGAATACAAAAAAAAAAAAAAATATCGTCGAATTGATGACCTCTTTCTTCTCTTTTTGGAAGTCGGCTTAAAACTATAAATAATTATATAAATATATATAATATATGGATATTAATTAAAAATTAAATATAGAAAAGTACAAAAATTAATAACATTATTAACTAAAAAAAAATTAACACAACAACAAAAAATCGACTCCAATTGGTTCAATCCGGTCAGTTTGTATTATTCGACTAAATTCAATGGAGATTGTAATGCATTGTTCTTACACTGAAAAATCAGCCATTAAAATTTGCCGTATTATACTCGGACCGTTGAGTGACGTTTTAAGACAAATTAAATCAAAATAATATATTGCTCCCCATAATATATCATATAAACAACAAAAACAAATCCATAAACTCTTTTACTTACCGAAAGTTCGAGATCCCATCTTTTTTAACATTCTTGATGTACCTAATATTTTTACAATTTTTTAAAGATTGCTTCGGCATTTTTAGCGTGCATAGTGACGCGGCGGACGCGATACTAATTGAAATATGCGAACAATTTTAAATGTTGCGCTTTTTTTATGCGGACGCTTTTGAGACGCTGATTGTGTATCTTGGGTTTTTAAGTATATCAATGGCTTGACCAGACCTGAGAAAGCTGTAGTGAATAACACCATGAAGAGACCACCAAACAGTTACCAGCTTTTTATTGGTAAGCTTTGCTTTAGGGCACTGTTGCGACGTTTGACCTGGGGTCAACCATTGCAATTTCGCTTACGGTTATCGCAAAGTATCAATTTTTCGTCACATATCACAATTCGATCCAATATTTCTTCATTTCCGTACTATTTAACAAGGCAGCGCAAGTTTCAACACGCGTTTCTTTCTGCAGATCAGACAAATGCACCCATTTTTCATATTTTTTTATCTTATTGATTTGATGCAAAAAGTCAATATTGCAGGTATGGTAACGTTAAACCATGCTGCTAATTTCTGGGTAGTTTGACTCGGATCGGCTTCCACCATCTCCTTTAATTCAGCGTTCTTCCACGTGGTTCGTTCTTCAAGTCGAAGTTTCCATTACGAAAGCGTTTAAACCAAAAACGCACGGTGCGTTCATTATCAGTCTCGAAATTACTCGGATTTTCGAAGTATCCATCTTTAACGTTTAAGCTAAATAAAATAAAACCGGTCAAGAGCGAGTCAGACTCGCGCACCGAAGGTTCCGTACCAACAAAAACATAAAAAAAAAAGCATATACAATGTGTTTTTTTTATTAATTATAATTATTTTGACCGTAAAATGAAATTACGTAAAATTAAAAAAAACTAACAAAGTCCTAAATAAGATCACTTTTCAAGCAGTCTGATGCGGTTGGTGGTTTCAAATCTGAGATTTAACTAAAATACCTGCCACCAACTGCATCAGACTGATTGAAAAGTGGTCTTATTTAGGACTTAGTTTTTTTTTTTTCTTAATTTGATAGTAGTATTTAAAGAGTGGACATTTACGGCAAGAGATCTACAAGTTCTATTGTCGCTATGGAAGTTCGGCAGGGCGCTCATTTCTTAGCCCTTTTCACTTTTCGCGACAGTGCTTGGCTAAAAAAATAGTACTTTGAATTTATTAAAATAATCACGATAAACCTCTAGAAATGCGACGTTGCCAGCCCGCGCGGGCTTGCATGGATGAACGCTCTTAACTATAAGTCCAGGTTTTGATTTTCCTTTACCGATGTCAGTAAAGTCCAAGATAAATTCAGAAAGTACATCATCATCTGCCTAGCTTTTTCTCAACTAATTTGGGATCGGCTTCCAGTCTTACCGGATGCTGCTGAATACCAGTATTTCACATGGTCGACTGCCTATTTGACCTCCACAAGCCGTCCGGCTCGACGCGACGTGACGCGACGCTCTGTGTGGCGTCGTCCGTAATATCTAGTACATTACAACTGCTCAGCGTCGCGTCGGCGTCCCGTCCCGCCGCGCCGCGCCCGCTGTGTGCAGAGACCTTTAGCTTGCAATATTGCTTGTTTAACAGCCATCGTAACAGTGTGTGGAGATTGTTATAATGAATTAACAGTAGCAGCCGCTGTAACAGTCTTTGAGGGTCCGTTATTTTAAGTAACAGATAAGTTATATTGTTAGGAATAATTGTTATTTGTTATTTTTAAATATTTCTTTTTTTCTATCTGTTACGATTAAATACGCCTCACTCCTACCCTACCAATCTGTCACCTGTCACTCTGTGCCCTATGCTCTGTGCAGTCTCGCGTTGATCATAACACGTATTAATGATTGTCTTCTCTGTTGGATATTTTAACTTGACTCCACACTGTCGTTTATCGGTTTTCGTTTACGCTTCTTATGTTAATATTCTGCTGTGCATACTGGACTTGTTTGTTTACAATTTGGTTTCTGTTCTGACGCACATGATGTCAAGGTGCCTGAATTGTAGTGTGGCCACAAATCGAATGCGAAAGCTTATTGTTACAACTCTAACACCGCAGTTACAAAATATATTAACTGAATGGTTATCTGTACAAGAGGTATGCACCCACATACTAATTATTTTCATATTTTCATTAATCATTGCTATTCAAAACATCTAGGCACTTAAAAAAAAAAACCTATTTACTATATCTCTCGCTTCTTCTCTGATCATAAAACTTAAACTATTGTAAAGACACACCTGTAAGCTTTAATATGACGTACTGTAGGTCAATGTACATGAATATTTTTTGTTTGGGCAAAGCTCTCTACAAATTCCGGCCATGTCATTTGTTCAAATTTAAGTATTTCGATTCATCAACAAATGTCGATGTAATTAATTGTTTTTAAGAATCAGAAAAAACTATTTACTCTTAAATTTGTACATCTACAAACAAATAAAAAGCAGTTAAATATACCTACCATATACCCTTTTATGGTGTACAAATCTGGATTTAAAAACTTTACGCGTTAAGAAGATATGTATAAAGAGATTTCATCAAATTTCAAGCGGTATTTCTTTAGCGATCGAATACACAGCTCCCTCTGAATACAAAACGATGGACTATAGAGAACAAATTTGTACATTTTGTTGTAAAACATCTCTGAAAGTTTCAGGTTTAAATCCTAAATGGAATAAAAGTTATTCAAAAAACAAGAAAGTGTCAGCAATTCTCTTACAAACCGACTTAATCACGGAGGTTACGAAAAGACGACGATTTCTCGTCGACGACGTCGATACTTGGTTTCAGGCTAAATGCCTTTTTTGAAAAACATTTTGCTGGGGTAACGTTACTCCAGCAAAATCAATTTTTCTCGAATAACTTCGAAAATACAACTTGAACAAATTTTGCTATACTTGAACAAATTGCAACTATGAACTAATTATCTGTAATATTCAATTTTCTCTAAAGGTGTCTGCACACAGCGGGCGCGGCGCGGCGGGGCGGGACGCCGGCGCGACGCTGAGCAGTTGTAATGTACTAGATATTACGGAGGACGCCACACAGAGCGTTGCGTCACGTCGCGTCGAGCCGGACGGCTCTGTATGGCGTCGTCCGTAATATCTAGTACATTACAACTGCTCAGCGTCGCGTCGGCGTCCCGCCCCGCCGCGCCGCGCCCGCTGTGTGCAGACACCTTTAGGCACAATATTTTGCTGGGGTTACGCATACCACTTGTTTGTGAGACGATTTTTTTATGGGCACGGCCAACGTGAGCTCTATGAATTCTTATTTTATTATTGACAAGAAGTAATTTTAGTACTCATATCTTGTGTTTGGTTTAGAAAATGTATTATTGTTATTGCTGTATTAAATTAGTATCAGCTTTCCACAAAAATAGAATAATTTGGAATAAGATATGTCAAACTACAATTTATATCTATTATATATCCACTTTAATATTTTCCTCTCTTTATCGCGGGCGCGACAGGCAGCGACAAAGAAATTTTGCTACTAGTGTCGCGTCGCGCCCGCGATATCGCACTAGCCTGTACGAGCCTTAAGGGTCCTCACACTTCTCTCACACGATGTAATATATTTAACCAAATAAAAATAAAAGTGTTTATGAATTTGTTTTAATTCGTAAATTGCGTTTTTTAAGATGTATTATTTTTGGGTTTAGATGGGGTTTATAAATACAATGTTTTAAAACACATAACAAAGCGGAAAATAAAATAGAAAAGAAAGTTAAAGGCAAAAACCCATGTATTTTTTTTTTCAATATGAAAAAGTATTGCTATAATATTTTGCTCCCGTTTTGAGTATCCTAAATTATAATTAACTTAATTTGATCTTTAGATCAAAGATATAAATTTTTTAAAGCGTTAATTCATCTATAATTATTTTCGTACGTTTTTCTTTACTGTAGCTTTTATGGTTAAGAACTTAGATATAAAGGATTTAGTAACGACGGAGCGGGCGAGGTCGCCCGCGGGTCGGGTACTGCACGCGGTGAACGATAGGAAGAGGTCACACGGTGTGGTACGGCTCCAGCACGGCGCCTGAGCGTGTGCGTAGTCGCAGCGGAAAAGTGTTGAATTTCTTAATTACAGTTTTGCAGATATAAATTTAGTGTATGACGTCGTGTAAATGTGTATGGTAAGCAAAAAATTTGTGCATCCAACCATTGGGGAGCTATTCAACAAAAACTGTTTCCGCTGGAACTACGTCATCCTAGCGGCACTTTTTTTATCTATGGACGTACCAGAAAAAAATTACACTTAATAATTAGTCTGTAACGAGGGGTAAATGTGTATGTTCAAATGAAATTTGTGTGTCATAAAACTGCGAAGATATTCAAGTTTCCGCTGCGCTGACGTTTGGCTATTTGATGAAAATTATATAAAACGGTTTAGTGGAGAGTTGTAATTTTATATGCACGTTGCTTTGAATTTGTGTGTAATGTTTGTGAAAACAGAGTTTGAAAAAACATACCGCTCACAAGATATACACGTAAAAGTAAAATAAGGTTATTTGGTCCAAGTACTTAAAATAGTAACTCTAGAGCCCAACTTATAACGTTTATTTGTAACTTGTTAGGGTCTACAATGTCCTGCCAAGTTTCATTTATGTGCTCTTAGTAATTAATAAGCAATGGCATAATTTACTACGACTGGACCACTATATTGTATGACATCCGATTGTAGGACTTTACGAGTATAAAGGTGTCTGCACACAGCGGGCGCGGCGCGGCGGGACGGGACCTTAACCGCAATACATGGATAAAGCGACCAAGTTTGAATGGCTACAAAAATGCGGGCTTGCAGTTTATAGAGCTAACATTCTAAAATTTCCAGTATAGTATCGTTAGTTTCGTACAGGTGCGTACACAATAGTTTAGAAGAAAATAAAACAACTGCATTATTGCTATTTATATTGCTCGCGAGTTTCCTGAGTGGCGGCGAGCGGCGTGGCGAACAATCTCGTCGCTTGACGCAAAACGCCCCGCCACCGCACGCCTTTTCATTCTGGGGGCTAAGTCTACTAATGTACAAACGTTGCAATGGTCTCGTCATTGTGAGTTTTTGACAGATTTGCCATACAAACACTGTCAAATACTCACAATGGCGAGACCATTGCAACGTTTGTAAATTAGTAGACTTAGGCCCCAGGTCGTACACTAAGACGAGCTTGCTTTTAAGCGATAATAATTAGAGATGGACCGAATGTGGTTCGAATTGAATCCGAACTTCGGCCGAACATTCGGTTAAAACGAAAAGTTCGGCCGAAGTCAATTTTCAAATAAATTCAATTTCGAGCGCTTTCTCGAGAGCGACACGCCGTGATTTGTTTACGCATTTACTTCAATTATTGCTAGATGTACCCCGCCTGCACACCGCGCTCCCGGCTCCCCAGCTCCTGGAAGCTCTGTATTTTCTGAGCGACTATTTTTGAAAGCAGGAAACGTATTAAAAAAAACGTAACAAACTTCTGCCAGATAAGGCAGAGTCTTTGGTGTTTTTGCACCATAGCCTGCCTCTAGTAAATTTTAAATAGATATGAGCGAGTAGATAGATGAGAAAAGTTTATTTAATTAGATCGATGAAAAAAATACCCTTAAGTGTAATAAAAAATACTTGATGCCTTGATGTTTGTTAGAAGATTTCATTTTTGTAATAGTAGATATGTCTAATTAATTAGGCAGAGATTGTCAAGTCTAATAAGAAGAACTGATTTAATTTATGGTTTACATAAGTAAAATAAATGACCATGAGTGAGTAAAAGACATAATTTTATTTTATAGTAATGCTATTCTAATTCTAATAAATTTCAGTCAAAATAGTGCAAGTAGGTATTATTTTTCTTGTGCCGAATGTTCGGCATCTGAGCCGAATTTCGGCCGAATGCCGAAGTTCGGTTCAAGTTGCCGAAATTCGGTGGAACCGTATGTGAACCGAATTTTGGCCCATCCCTGATAATAATCAACGCGACAGGCGCGTTGCCGGCATGGCATACCTATGATTTTTTGACAAATATAACAATGATTCAGTTCCTACGCCGCTATAAAATTCAGAAGCTTATCAAGTTATTAAACTAAACTATAATTCGCGCGTTGGCAGCAGTGAGAGTGAAATCCATACTTCCATACTGATATTATAAATGTGAAAGTAACTCTGTCTGTCTATCTGTATGTTACGTTTTCACGCCTAAACCGCTGAACCGATCGTCATGAAATTTGGCAGAGATATAGCCTGGGATATGGAGAAGGACATAAGCTACTTTTTAACGCGATAACCGACAACCATGCAGGCGGAGCCGCGGGCAACAGCTAGTATTGAAATAAAATGTTGGGTACCTTCTAGTGAAATATATATTTTTAGTTTGTTTATCCAGGTTGATATTTAAATCTAATCTGTATTATAAAAGCTAACAGGTATTTGTTTGAGTCGAAACTGTCCGCTGTAATCTCAGTGTGAAATAATAAACACTTAGTTAAAAATTAAAATCTACTTGAAAACAATTTTAAGGATTTGCTGTTGTACAATTAAAACTTTTTATTTAATAGACTTTTTTAAAAAGAAACATCAAAGATTCTACCAGAAATTAACATATTAACAAAAATAAACACAACAATATTGGTATCAAATATAAGCTAGCAATGTGTCGATTCCAAATATATATTAATAAAACTAAAATGTTTGAAATAAAACAAATTACTTATTTAAAAAATAAAAACCCGAATGCAAAAACACATAACTGAAAAGAGAAAAACAAGCATTATAAAATTATAAACTCTATAGAATTTTGGTATTTTGGCTTTTCAGTTATGTGTTTTTGCAGTCGTGTTTTTTTCTTTTCATAATTTGTTTTATTCTCTTTTCAGTAATGTGCTTTTGCAGTCAGGTTTTTTTTTAAACTGTAATTTTTTTTTTTTACTGTTATTTTCTGTGAAATAATGACATTAACTGCCGAATACTCAAACGCAATTCAATTTTAAGTCGCCGTTAAGTCTAATGCTGTCTCTGTCACTTTAAACTGTTTTGTAGCGACAGAAACACTTATAAGAACGTCTTAAAGTTAAGTAACGTTTGAGTATTTGGGCATATATCACATAATACTACAAACGCTACACCTACACATATAAATTCACTTTCAAATTCACACAACACACAGTCAAATTCACTCTATAGAGTTTCCATTATCGTTGTTATTTTAATTACGTTACGCTGTTTTATTTTAATTTTATTTGTGTTTTTTCTATCTTATATTTTTTTATTATGTTCGGTCATAAATGCATCCAATGTGAGCTTGTACCACAGGCCAGGCGTTGCCTATTTCATTCAAGCACCAGTCTCTCACTAATGTAAACTTATCATTAAGCTAGTTTTAAGCACTACTTCTGTATATTTGTGAAAAGAAAATAAATATACTTACAATAGTCACATTGGTACTCACTCCGATTTGAACCCACAACCTTGTGCATGAGAGGCGGGGCCATCACGACAGAATAATTTAAGTGCCAACAAATTATAGGACGTGTTATAAAACGCCCGTTTATCTCAATATGTTATTATGACACTAATTAAATTAATGTCTGTACATTTAGGCCCGTTTGCACCACAAATCAGTAAATGCGTTTAGAGCTAAGCGTATTTGAGCGTAACGTTTTTTTAACATTGTTCTGATTCTGTCAATCGTTTCAAGATGACAGAGACGAAATTGTTTTAAGGTCTCTGCACACAGCGTGCGCGGCGCGGCCGGACGGCGCGCCGACGTGACGCTGAGCAGTTGTAATGTACTAGATATTACGGACGACGCCAAACAGCGTCGCGTCGAGCCGGACGGCTCTGTGTGGCGTCGTCCGTAATATCTAGTACATTACAACTGCTCAGCGTCGCGTCGGCGTCCCGTCCCGCCGCGCCGTGCCCGCTGTGTGCAGAGACCTTTAAATATGTTTACCGTTAAACGCATTTAGTCATTTGTGGTGACTTAGGCCCTTTTAAATATGACTGTTCCGGGGGAACGGACGGAACGGTCATATTTGTGTAGTACCGGGAACGCTCACGCAGGTTTTTTTTTAATTCACAAATTTTAGTTAGCATTTAGTTTAAGCTAATCTACTGCTCCTACTAAAAACTTTAAAAGTGTTGCCAAGTTTTCGAATTTATCGAATTTTCTCCGACTAAACTCAGGTCTGTCGCAAAACTAAAAAAAATTAAGATTTGTAAAATTGACAGCTTGCGCGTAGTCCGCCATTCGAAATAAATATTTTCTTCTGCTGGTGCGTGAATAATAATTTGCCAAGTACAAAATATTTTCATTACTTTCACCAGCTTTTACAGCAGTACCTGGTAACGCCCGTTACGAAAATAATGGAAAATTTTGTTTAAAATCTAGCCTGCTGCATACATTATAAAATGTATTTGAGAAAGTAAGGTTTTAATTGCAATCAACTTATATTCGCGATATTTTTTTAAAAATGAATCCCTATTTCCCTTGGTCACGGCATCACGCGTGAACGGCTGGACCGATTTCGCTAATTATTTTTTTGTTGTGTTTGTTATTGTCAGGAGAAGGTTCTTATGTAAGAAAAATTTAAGAAAGTTAAAAAAAAAAATTGTAAGAAAACGACCATATTTACATTTTTATTGTAATAATAAGTAGGTAACTCTATCTTCTAATGTAACTTTATGGCGTTTGACATAACGTGTCAGTCATCATTTGGTAGGTCTGAGAATAGATTTTATCAAAAAAAAAAAAAAAAAATTGAAGGTTTTAGTTAGGTAGGGTTGGTAGGGTAGGGTAGGGTAGGGTAGGTAGGTGGGTAGGGTAGGGTAGGGTAAGGTAGAATAGGGTAGGGTAAGTAGGTAGGGTAGGATAGGGTAGGGTAGGGTAGATAGGTATGTAGGGTAGGGTAGGATAGGGTAAGGTAGGGTAGGGTAGGTAGGTAGTTTCTTTTGCGCGTAGACAAACTGCCACAGTCAAATAGCTTTTGACAGAACGAAGTCTGTCGGGTCAGCTAGTTTATTTATAAAATATTGAGCGGGAATATCATGTAACACCCGTTACGGGTAACGGGTTTACATGATATTGAGATATTGTTTGATATGATATTGGGACCATAATATAATGTGCAATGGGTTCGGTGAATTGTTCTACATGGATGGTTATTTTTAAACATTTACCTAGTTTCGACACCAGTTACTTCTTTTTTTCCAAAATTGCGCCTATTTGGCCCAATAAAATGTCGATAATGGGTTCGGTGTATAGTTTGAAGCTTTTAAACAAAGAGTCCATAAATGTTCCACGTGACAGGCTCGACCGAGTGTGGAGTTCATAAGCAAAATGCTTCCTTTGCGTCTTATTTGTTTTTTGTAAACCTAGCTATTTATGTAGACTATAAGGAATCGTAAACACTGTTTTTGGCAAATAAACATTATTATTTTTTTGACATAATTATTATTATTATAACTTATGGGACCCATTTTGAAAACCGTTTTGTTCCGAAATTATTCTAAAATGTGCTTGATGTACTGCTGCCCCCTTGTTATTAAAGTCACGTGATTTATTGACGATTCCTAAATATGATATTATGCTGTTGCTGTGTGATAAGAGCTTTGATTTGGTTGCTGTTGTTATTGATTCTCAAGATGCCTTCAGCAAGAGAGAGAATGAAAAAGTATAGAGAAAAGATGAAAAGGAACTCCGAAAAGTATGCAGATTATTTGCAAAAAGAAAGAGAAAGGGACCTATAAAAGGGAGAAAAAGTTAAATAAATTGTAAAAACTGACCAGAAATTACAAGCTAATGCTAAAAGTTACATGAAAATGTTGTTTCAGATGTTCTCTTTACAAACATCATCTGCACATTGCCTAGTCCTGAACTAAATACGAGGAACAAAGAAACGGACATACATACCTACGAAAATACCCTGTGTAACCTCATGCGCCAAGCATTGAAAATAGTAGAGGACTGGTGCAATAATCACCAACTTTCAGTGAACCCCTCCAAAACCGAATTGATTCTCTTTAAAAAAAAAAGAGGAAACTGACGACACTACAACTTCCACGCTTCTTTGGAACTACCCTAAGCCTATCAACTGAAACCAAATACCTGGGCATATATTTGGACAAACAGCTGAACTGGGCAAAACATACCAACTACATCACTACAAAAGCCAGCATATCCCTGTGGCAATGTAAGCGACCGCTCGGCAGGAATTTGGGAATTGGCCCTAAAGTTACTTACTGGCTATACACTACAGTTATCCGACCAACTATCACATACGGCTCACTGGTCTGGTGGCCCAGAACAGACCTGAGCACAGCCCAAAAAGATCTCGAATAACTGCAGACATTCGCTTGTGTAGCAATTACTGGCTTCATGCGAACCTCACCTACTGCCGCCCTAAAGGCAATGCTTGGGCTTCCGCACCTCATCGTGCGAGAAGAGGCGGCCCTGGCCGCCTTTAGGCTCAACATAACAGGAACTCTGACCAAAGACTCTAGAATCAAGCACGTACGCATAAAGGAAGATGCGATCAAACGCCAGCCAATGATGGCATCACCCTGCGTCAAAGCCCCGAAACTACACTACTTTCAAAAGCACTATAACATTATACTCACAGAAGAAATATTTGACTACTCTGGCCCGAAAGAGCTGAGAGTATACACCGACAGATCAAAGACCGACTCCGGGACCGGAGTCAGTCTTCTCACAAGACCTTAACATAAAGATATCCTCCCCGCTGGGAATGTTCAAAACCATTTATCAGGCAGAGTGTGTGGGCATCATACAAGCGGCGCACGCCATAGAAGCCAGGAGAGTCACGGTCACCCATATTCGTATACTCTCCGACAGTGCTTCAGTGCTCCAATCCTTAGCGAAAAGATATAGGTATTACCTCGAAACTGATACTAGAATGTCACAATGCATTAGAACGAGCAACGGTGCCCAACCGCAACACAGTGACACTACAATGGGTGAAAGGACACAGCGGATCTCTGGGTAAAACGACGCAGCTGACGAACTGGCAAGAAGGGCATCCAGCACGTCGGCATGTGGACCCGAGCCTGTCATATCCATCCCCTTCAATCAATTACGCAGGTTGCTACAGGATTTCACCCACGCACAAGCAGAGAACTGGTGGACCTCGACACCGGGCTGCAGGCAGTCCAGAGAGGTTATGTCTCCCTTGGATGGTAGGCTGACCAGGCGCCTTTTACGCCTGGACAGGAACGGTCTGCGCCTGGTGACGGGGGCCATCACGGGACACTGCTCGCTAAACAAACATTTCCACATAATAGGGATAACGGACAGCCCTCTGTACAGGGCCTGCATGGAGGCGGATGAAACTGTTGCCTATGTGCTCTTCGAATGCACAGGCGTCACCCAGATCAGAATAGAAACCCTTGGGGAACCCAGGTCCTATGCCGATGTTCTGAACAGACCAGGAGACGTGATTAGCTTCTGGAAGGATGTGGGCTGGTTGGAATAACCACCGACGGCCGCCATAGCCCACGCACAATGGTCCATCTTAAGGACTAAGTGTGGAAACCAAACCCTCTAACATAGATAGAGGTAAAAAAATAACATATATACAGGTCAAAAACATAACCCTCCTTTTGGGATTCGCCGCAGTCAGGTAAAAATAAGAGGGGACCGTACTTACCAGTTTCTTGTTAACAGTTGGATGTTTTAGAGCAATAGATTCATGAAAATGTATTCAATATTGTGTTATGTGTTCTCACCATAAATAACAACCAAATATATGCTAATATAATATAGACTTATTACTGCAAATATTGTTTAGGATTCGTACGCTTAACACCCGTTACTCCAAGCTGTAAAAGCCGTTAATTTTACAAATTCCTAGTTAAAAAAAAAAGAAACTACACTTATTCTGTAGTATAAAGTGGTTACATAATTACAGTTAACCTATAGTTTTTTAAATGTAAACTAACAAAATTCTGAGCGTTTCACATTTTTTAAGGGCGATCTGATATATGAGGCCAAATCGTGTAACGCCCGTTACGCACATTAAAGGTCTCTGCCAAGGTGCTGTTAAGGTGTCTGTGTGCAGACACCTTAATAGTCAACATTAATTCCAATACATTTTACGAAAATTGAAATTAGGTGGAGTGTATTGAAACAATAACATGGCCATGATTTCTAAATAATTTCGTGTTTTTTGGCAAGTAAGTAAAGGTTTAAGAACTGTGACACCCGTTACATGGAATTACCCATTTGCAAATTTTGAGCTATATCTTCAAGGCTGCTAAACCAAACAACAAAAAATTGTTCTTTCACATAATACCGAGCATCATCTTCCAGCCCTTGTACACACGGCTTCATATCAAGCTATACAAATCCAGTTTACGCTGGTTTCGCATTGTATAGGATTTCCGTACAATGAGAGTTTAGCTTATACTGGAAATGTATGATATGTAGCTGTGTTTACCATGTTACTTGGGGTCGGCGCAACACGTTTTCTTCTTCCATTCTCGCCTGTCATTTCTCACACAGTCCATCCATCTTTTCTTTGGCCTTCCTCATTCAATCGCCTACCTACCTATACGTGATATATCGAACACATAATTATGTTAATTAAAGCTTTTTTTCTTAGGCAAAAGCGCCAGGGTAGCCCGCAAATCATATTTTGATCAACATACAACCTGACCCTGAAAATTTGAATTTCGCGGGCTACCCCAGCAAACTCCCTAAGATAGAAAGCGCTCTATTCACGTCATCGAGCCCACATTATGCTTATATTCAAATTCCAACGTTGTGTTTGCAACAGACGTACAAAAAGTAATCTTATAAAGTTTACGTTTATCCTTACATGGTTTGGAACTTAAAAAAATTACACAAAATCCATTAAAATAATTGGATGAACTTTCGTGCGCCCGGTGTCGGCGCATAAGGTTTATTCAAAATCAAAGGCAGAATGGAACTGTAACGCACATCTAGCTGTATCTACTGCAACTTTCTGTTAGCACGTTACATTCCGACTGTTCATTGCAAATGGTATTTTGAGGTCGCAAAAGCGCGCTGAGTCCATGTGAAATATTAATGGTTGAACAAATGTATCTTTTAGTAACAGATAAAAAAAAATACTAAGTTAGGTTATATCATAATTAAATTAACAGAATTTAGAGTCACGGTTGGTTTACCGAACGTGAGACTCAATGTTAGGTTCCTTATTAGCCAATCGCAACTTAGAGATTAGATTATGTTCTTACTAACTTGAAAACATTTCTTTACAGTGGCGGGGAAGATAGCTCAAGCAATACTTGTCCAATAGCTGCCTCTGCGGCTGCACCCGCTACGTGGCGTGGTACAAATGACAGTGCTACAGAGTATTGTCGCCGTGGTAACACGCCAGCTGCCTACGGCAGGTACCAGCGCAACAACTCGACTGCACCTTATTCTACACCACCCTCTAATGTTGAAAGGTAAATATTTAAAGCAGCAAAATTGCCTCTTCCTATTATTTACATCGCGACATTCGCTGAATAAGTAGAAGCAAAACCAGCCAGATAACCGCATATTTCATAGGTAAATGACGTTAAACGACGTTTGAAGTTTTGAAAAAAAAATTAAAATATAAACAAGTGTACTTAATTAAAATTGATATTTTCGATAGAATTGATGACATGGGAATAGAGGAAGAAGCCATATTAAATGAATATATGAATCCGAGTAAAAGAAAAGAAAGAATTGTAAGACCGAGGGTCGAACACTTGAACGTGTGGGATTCAACAGAATTCACAAGTAATTGAATCTCAGCATTATTAAAGTTCGCTGAACGCTCCCTTTTTTTTGGGGTCCATTATTTATATAAAGGCTCGTACAGACTCGTGCGATATCGGGGGCGCGACAGGCACCGACAAAGAAATTGTGCTACTAGTGTCGCGTCGCGCCTGCGTTATCACACCAGTCTGTAGAGCCTTAACGCCGTAGCGTAATAAAAGTGATATGACGTTGAAGCTTGTTTGTTGACAGCATTAAAAGAAATAGTCCGTCCCGTTCTAATATTCGTTTATTCAGTATATTTGTTTCACCACCTGGTCAGATAGTTATTCATAGATTAAATATTAATGGAAAAATTGACAACCACTTATCAAACGAATAAAGAGTTTCATAACTTTATTATTTAGGTAGCTGTTGGTACTTTTATCCGAGGATTGAAAAATCTGCCCTTAATCTTACAATCTCTAACTCCTAAATTAATGTTAGTAACTAATTTTGAGGCGGCGTCAAACAATCAATCAACGAAGATCAATCAAACCTGCCATCATTTTACTTGGCGCCTTTTTGTTTGTTTTGCGCCGACTCTAATTTACATTAATTTAGGAAAAAAAAAAAATGAAACCTTTTAGTCCAATTAAGCAGTTCGACTAAGTTTTCTATACATTTGTCTCTTTTCAGTTTCTTTTTTCTTCAGTTTACTCTTTTGTCAAAAAGTTTTTTTTTTTTCATTTTTCTTTCACATAAAAAACTTCCCACGGCAGCATTCCGTTTCCATGACCAGACCCTCGATGTAATATTCCAGCTAGGTCTAAAGTTCTCATCAAGAATAATTAAATAAGCTCAAACTCGATGTAGCTGCTGTAAGCTGTTGAGGAGCTCCTCAACAGCTTAGCTCTTCCGTCTGCATAATTAGATCAACTCCAGGTGTCTATTATGTTGTAGTGTCATCAGATCTACATTGTGTGCCAATTTTCAACAGAATCGGTTCACAAGTGAAAATTCAGTAGGTAAAAAATCTATCAACCCCTATTTTTCTACCCTTAGTGCGTTTGTTCACTGCAGCCGTCACCGAGACGCCACTCAGAACGAGATGACTGCACTGAAGTAGCGATACATACATTTACTGTGGCCGCGTGTCCACCGCACGTCCGTCACTCGCAGTTGTATCCGGAAAAACTGAAACACAAAGTTATGTCTGCGATTGTAACCGAAAATATCCCAAGTCCCAAAAACGTGTCCCAGACTTCAGTAGCAAAGTCACTCAGAAACATAAACTTTTTAATTATGGGATTCTCCAGCTCTTGTCTGTAATCGCCTGCCATCTTAGAGGCATTTTTCCACGAACTTTTTTGGCGATAACGCGGTTAAATGTCATGGTTATCATACGTTTAAGTTCGGCGTGTATGTGCATTTTTTTACACACACCTTAAGCGTAATCAATGCCCAAACACTTTTTAATCAAGACAGCATCGGGCGACTGAGGGTCAGTCTAAGGCAATTATTTTTAAAGTGTCTCGGTAAGGAACTGTTTCTTGATGATGCTTCTATGATAAAATAACAAATCTGTATACCGGAGGTATATTATCCTAAGTCCAAATATAATATAAGTATCGTAAAAGTTTTAATATTTTTTTTGTAATAAAAAAACTATCCAACATTTAAACAACAAATAAAATTTTACTTAAATACACAATTTTATTGTATAGTTAAGTAACATACGTGAATAATGTTCAAATTGAGACTTAAAACATGTTCACTGAATGCACTGAATAATTAGCTTAATGTGACTTATGATTTTTTGCTTCCGAGATACAGAAATATTCTTTAATATTTCATGTTTGAATTGATACACCTTATATAATAAAAATTCTAAATATATTTTTTATATAAAAAACTAACACCCAAAATGTTTTCCTCTAAAGGAAAACGGCAGTTTTGGCTTCACGTTTTTTCCCATGATCCAGACAGAAACTACCGAACACCACGTGCTTCGATTCTCATACTCCTTTTGATTCGTCCACATTCATACCGCGCGCCGCCGGTACCGCGTGTCAGTCGCGAGCACTACGTCGCACCTGACTGACACTTATAAACTCAAAATGATTAAATAGCTTCTTTTAGCAGTTTTTATTATTTTATTCCAATGTGTTTACTAATGTTGTTGAAATCAGTAATATAAAAAATATTGTAGTACCTACGTGATGTACAAAAAACCACTCATCTTTTTTCAGAACAACTCCTCACCATCGATGGTATGCAAGTAGCGACAGAGTGGCCGGCGCGACAGGCGGCGAAAGTACACCAAGTACACCTGGTGGTGGTACTGAAGGAGGGCGACGGCGGCGAAACTCTGGTTCTGGCTCTTCGCGGTCTGACTCGAGTTCGCCTGAGCCAAGCGATACTTCACGTGCTTCGACGCCAGCCACACAACCACCGCTTTCCCACCATAACAACCATCGTACGCCGCCGTCCTTACAACACCAAGTATGTTCTCTTAGAATTTCTTACATAGTCGTCTAGGCTTAAGCTCAAATCTTCGTTGTGTCAATAGACTGGGTGGGTTTACAGAAAATAAAAATAAACATTTCGTTTTATGCATTTCTATGGAATAATAAATAGGCTCAAATGCACGTTAACGACTTTTATAGTAATGAATTAATCAAATTGCGCTCTTTCCTATGGTTAAGCAAAGGCATAGCAACTAGTTTAAGCGCTCCATGTACCAGGATGTAATATTGTAATGTACCGAAACATATTAAAGTAATTATTGTTAGGATTATTTTTGATGCTGACGTCTACGCTCTCCATGCGAAATAGTATTCCTCAAATCCTAGTACCCTGTAGGCATTATTATATTTAAAAGATTGAAAGAAATCTTCACTATGAATTATCACTGCAGTATTATTGCTATTGAAGCCAAAAGCGATTGACTAATAAGTAGGGATAAAACAAAATTACGTGCGAGGCTTTTTAACGCGATTCAGCACGTGACAGCTGAATAAACTTTAGTATTCTTTGGCTCAAATTAGTTTGACGGGGAGGATAGGGCAAAGCTAATTACAGATGACACCTCGCTGGTAACTGTCGGCAGTCTGTGTTGAATTGTTTTTAAGGAAACTCACCAATTTAAGCGCTGTCGCCATATAAATCATACTGATAATTACATAGTCTTGCCGCTGAACTTGATTTCCAATTTTTTTGTGCGTAAGGCTTTCCTTCTTTCCTCATCAGCAGGAAAACAGTGTACACCTTTATTTGAAATCAAATGACCAAAAGATTATATTAATAACAAGTTAAAATGGTATTTAACGGATAAACAACACCAGCATCGAAACGACGTGATACCAAGCGGGATAAATTGGTAGTGTCTCTCCTCATTGATTTTGATAAATTAAAGTACCAAGTTGATGTTTCTTTCTCCTAAAATGTGGAAATCCATCTGTCAGATTGTCTATTCGTTTAACTCTGTATCAGTACCTATAGGTACCGTTCGGATCTTGGCGGTCGCGACCCGGAAACCGCCAAGATCCGAATGGTACCATAAGAAGCATTTTTTTCTTTTAAATCTGAGCTATTTTGGTACCTAAAATTAAGGATCTTGGAATAGCTAAGTAAAATACCGATCCAGTGCGAGTTTGAATTTGGAATCACTTGCCATTTACCTTTATTAATAGTATCATAATGACATGAGACATCTCATAGATAAAGGTAACCGTCGCCTTTTATCATAGACCCATAAAAGAGCTGATGTATTGCGATTTGCGAAACTCAAAAACAACGTTGAAATGACTCATTTTCCTGATCGACGTGCTACCCCAACTCTAGTGTTTTTTGCCCAAAACTGTTTTGCGGCAGAAATAGGAAAGGTATGACGGGTGGGACTGGTATGATGGGTGGGACTTTCTAAGCAATCGGATAAGCTTTATCTCAACGAGCTCTACTACTACTACTACTTCTATTACAACCAATCCACATTGACTGCAAACATTTGCCTTCAATTGACTAATCTAATGCTTCAGATAATGGCCAAACCCGGCCAACTACATTGTATGGTTAATAAAGTTTTTTTATATAATAGTTTTTTTTCTAATTTACTTCTTGTATGTTTTTGTTTTGTTATTGGTTTTGTGACTAATTGGTAATTGTGACGTTGTGTTTATGATGATCCATCCCTTATTAGGTTTCCGTAGCCAGATGGCAAAAAAAGGGACCCTTATACATTTGTCCAGCCGTCTGTCAGTGCGTATGTCATTTGGAAGGACGATGAACCGTTAAACAGTTGTGTAGTGAAATTATGAAAAGAAAATACAATATGGGTGTGCACCCATACATGTGATGAAAATAAAAGTCTGTGCCCATAAGCGTGTAGGACATAGTTAGATCCCATAATTAAAAAGATTATGGTTTTTCTAAGTGACTCTTTATCACACTGTCAATAGTTGGAGAGAAATGCACATCATTAGCAAGAGGATAGACTAGAGAATTTTTGAGGGAGTTGGAAGATCCCGGTCGCTTTTTTTTTTTTTTGTATTCATGTTAACAGCTGTAACATGTTCTAATTTAAGTTTTACCTTTGTGAGTAAATTTAAAATAACTAGATGTCTAATGTCACTAATTTTGTATTTAAAAGTACTCTAAAACAATACACATCGAAATAAAATTAAAATGAGTCTACGCCTTATACTTTTTTTAAACTTGTATTTGAATGTAATATTTAGGTCTTTTTTTTAATAAAACAATATAAAGTCGATAAAAAAAGTCCACAGGGCATGAGAGGTATTAAGGGGTCTGAAAGGATAGCAGATGACCCCTTCAGTCGATCATTTCAGTTTGGCACACGATGCACCAAACATCCTGTATAAAGACACAAAGTAAAGTGCCTGCCTAGGTTCGCACCCACGAACCTACAACTAGCAAGTCGTTTGTTTGCCTATAGATGGATATTGCTCCTTCAGAATCTGCCCAAGCCGTTGCATTGTTTCGAGCATGCCTCCGACGGCAAAATGTAGCTTAAAGGCTCATTTTCATTGGTCGGAAAGGGACTCGTATGCGGGGTGCGGGAGATTTCTGTAACGCATGCCATAGGGCCCGCAATATTTCATCATTTCATTGGTCACTACGTCGGCTACGGGGATTCCCTGCAGATGGTGTACCTACCGACCGCGACTTATGACCTTCAGTAGTCATTACCCTGCCTGCGGAGAGTCCCCGCATCGTGTATATCGACCGAGTTATCGACTAATGGAAATGAGCCATTATGGCTCTGAATAAAGCTACAACGTGTGATTAGGAGATACCTGGTATCTGGAGCTTTTAGAAAACGTATCGAATTCTCAGACTACTGTTTTTAGTTTTTTTTTTGTTTAAACGCTTTGCTTATGGAACAACAGTGTGTCCACCGAAGAGTGGAATTGAGTGTAAGACCAGGTCGAAGAAAACTATGTAAAAAAAATAAAACACCTTATGAAGCCGTAACAGGGCCTAAGGTAACCATCTCACCACCAAACTCGCCACCAATCCGGTCGGGATCACAATCCATTCGACTCTGCGACAGCCAATGGGCGATATTTTTCGTAAGGCCCTTTCCTGATTTTTCGGTGAGGCAGCAGTGCTTCATGTTCATTTACGGACCTAACTTTATGTTTTTGACACAATTTGTGCGAGATTTTTGAGAATTTTGCGAGAAAATGTTGTCTTCGAGTGATGAAGATGTTGTGGCGTGTTATATTTATTTCCGTTTACGAAAAACCCAAAAGCGGTATTGACGACTTCCGTAAATTGAAAAATAATAATAATAATATTCAATTAAAACGGGTGACGTGTCTCTGTGAACACCGGTCCCTGTATGTTTCTACCGAGACGCGGCAAACCGAAACGATCCCGCATCACTCCCGCGCCTACCAAACCAATCAGGAAACGCTCATTGAAATATAAGGTGCTCGGTGAGCTTTTGGTACCCGAGCATGCTGATCCCGCACCGCTGACTCACCGTCAAATCAGAAAACGGTCTTACTGAGATAAGTCTGTATGTACGGCAATAATGTATAATAATGTTGCTCATCTTCGTGGTTTATTGTATTTTTTTTTACTTGGTTTCTGTCTTTTTGCTATCAAAATTCGCCCTTTATCACTTTATAACTTACCATTAACACACAGTATTGTATGTCCTTGATTTTAACTGCGATTCTGTAAACCTTTAATATTAAACGTTTTATGGAATTTAGGTAAGTTCATCTATCGTGGCTCATACAAATATTTAAAGATCTTTCAGCATTATTTCTTAATACGTTAGAACGTCATTTGAAACTTGGTAGTCGCTCATGTACCCAAACAGATTGTAAATAATAATAATTCATGAATGATTTGTCATAAATCTGCCTTTTTACAATATAGTTTCAAATAACATTGCATATTTTTGTCCTGATAGTGGGCGTCAACGGCGAGTGGTAGACCTTTGGCAATCTGTGTGCGAAATCTACCGACACGATCTACTGATAGTTCTTTGAAGGACGGACTTTACCATGAATACAAGAAACATGGAAAAGTTGTATGGGTTAAAGTAGTTGGTCAAAATGCCGATCGCTATGCGGTGGTGCGTTTTAAAAAGCCATCCGATGTGGAGAAGGCCTTGGAAGTATCACAAGATAAACTTTTTTTTGGCTGTAAGATCACTGTGGCGCCTCATCAAAGCTGTGATGAAGATGCAGATTCGGCTAAACCTTACGAGACTGATATCGATGAGTACCACCCGAAGGTAAGATATTTAAATATAGTGCTTTTCGTTAAAAAAAACATCAGAAAATCTAATGATATTTAAACCGGCATAAATTTCTAGCAACATTATGAACGTAACAACAATTTGGCAACTTTAAATGTTTTCTCAAAAATCGAGATACTTACTGCTTCGTGGTAATAGTTTGGAAAGAAAAAAACGTTGCTTTATTATAATATTAAAAATATTAGCTAATAAATAGCCTTTAAAAACCGGACGCTAATGTCTAATTGCCATGTTTAGTTGAGGAATAAAAGTCTAAAGTTTACACCAAATACGGAGGTATTTATTAACTGCCTTTCATCCAACCTTATTTATTTAAAAATTCTAGGTTTTTTCACTTAACTCCGTTAATATCCTTAGCTATCGTTGTTATTGATTAGGGTAATGACACGTTAAAAAGTTTACAATGATGGACCTTCCTTTATTTATAGCAAGTTTTAGCAAAACAATACCAATAGTGCATGCAATCGTTCTTAATAATACAGCCACCATTGACCCAAAAAAAAAAAAAAAACCTCGCGCTTTATACGCTAAACCCGTCTTCGTGCGACGCTTATGCGGCAAATGTTAGTGCATGAGATGTGTAAATCCGACTAAAGCAGAAATCAAAAAGTGCCAATGATAATTTACTACCAAATAACCAAAAGTATAAGTTTTCGTTGAGTGGAAACGATTTCCAGTCTAGAAAGCATCACGCCTTCCGAATTCTGTAGTACCTTATATCAAAGTTATATTCCTCAAATCTCGGTAAAATTAAGGTCAGATCTTTGTTCTGCATAATAAACAAGGAACAATAAAGAAATTGTCTTTTGAAATTATTAATTAAAGATTATAGGTAATTACGTTTTTAAATTATTCTTTTGTTATTGATTTGGGGTCCTAGGAAGTATTTATTGTATAAATAAACTATTTGAATAACTTATAAATATACAAAAAAAAAAAAAAAAAAACTGTACCAACGAATTAAATGAAAATACCAGTCGTTTAGTGTATTGCGTATGTCTCTAAAATTTGTTTGCTGAAACTTTTAAACAAGTTTTATCATTAACAAAGAATGTGGAATTGTTGCAAGTACAAGAAACATGTTTTTGGCTTTTGAAAATACTGGAATCAGTCTTACAGCATTGAATTACTTACTTTCTATAAGTTTTGTAGTGGTGATATACTAGGATTGGTCCAGTCGCCAAGCGTTGCAGAGGAGACACAGAACGACGCTGAAAGAAGAAGTCTCCTTTAATTGCTTGATTAAGAACATTTGGTAATTAATATTTTCATAATCTTCCTGGAGGAATGTCGTAATCAAGTAGAGAGACATGACGAGAGTTTCGGACGGATACATTGAAATAATAAGCGTTCAGATTTTTCACTTGCACCGATGGGATCCTTGAAATTGTGTATCATCAGTACATATAACTTGTATTTACTTATATCGCGCACATGTATCCTTAGCAATTTTATGTTTAGTGGTCAGCCTTTTACCGGATACAATTCCTAACCATGGGCTGCCTTTTAAATAAATGTGTATTTATAATTATTTATCGAGATTTGAGGAATATTACTTTTCATGGAGGGTGAAGCTATCCCCGATACTAGATTTATTGTTATTCTTGTGATCATTTTTGCGTATGCTTAGTGCTATGTGTTCTGGTTGATTATTATGCCCAGGCCCATTTTTATTTGAAAACTGTTCTTGACACCGTTATGCTACACGCACCGCACCGGTATGCGGTGTGTTGCAAATCACCCCGAATCGGTTAAAATGGTTTCCTAGCGACGGGTGGCCCGCCTGGTATGCTAGCCTACACTTCGCCGGCTAGACCAAGCATAATTTATGTTCCAACTGAGTAGTTTTATAAGCAATTAATTAAAAAAAAAAAAATTGTTGAAACCGCGTTTGGTATTTTCGTAATTTACAAACAAAAATCAAAAATATCGTTTTATAAATACATACTACCGCAGCTCTTATTATGTTTTGACAAATATATTAAAAAAAACCCTGTTTTGTGAGGACGATTCGAGTACTAGGGGCGAGTATAGATAAACTGCTCTCATTTGAGAGCTCATTCTTGAACTGTGAACATTTTTACGTCAACATAATACAATACCATCAATTTGCAATAATAATAATGTTTAAAATATCTATAATATCTATCTTTTGACAAATGTTTCAAATATCTATACAGGTATTGAAACATCACTTAAAAACCGCGCTTAAATGATGTCAGATTTGTCAGGTAATAACGAGTTTAGGACTAAAACCGAAATAAACAATTTGTCGTAGCTGGTTTTATTTAGGTATTTGTTGTCACCCATAATAATCTAACATTTTACGTTACAGGCTACCAGGACGCTATTCATCGGTAATTTAGAGAAAGATGTGACGCAACAACAACTTCGAGACAAGTTCAAACTTTTCGGACGAATAATTGAGATCGATATAAAAAAGGGTAGCAGTGGAGGCGCGGGATATGCATTCTGCCAGTACGCATCAATTTCGAGCGTTGTGGAAGCTATTCGCGCCATGGATGGCGAAAATGTGGGCGGCTCGCGAGTGAAACTTGGCTTTGGAAAACCTGTTGCCACCACTTGCGTATGGGTTGACGGTCTTACCGAGCATACGGAGAAGCAGGTAATTATAATAGTGCCACTTAATAGCACAGTATATATATGGGTTCATGAATCAATGGACATTTATTCAGTTTTTGTTTAGCATAAACTTTACATATAAAAAAGCTAGTGATTTTTTTGGCGCTATGTGACTTGTTTGGACATTGGTGGTCATTATGGATCATTGGATGGATTATTATTATAATTTTGTATGTGCTTTAGGCGTACCGTTACTTAATAAGTCTTCGTAGAAATATAATCATCACCATCGAAATCTTATTTTGATTTATTGGTTATAATCCGCGAAAGTTTGAAACGGTGATTGTGTTTATTTTGAATTGCGAAAAGTCAAACTTAATTAGAAGTAAGTATGTAATAAAAAGGTTTATTTACTGAGACCAGAGTATTTAAGTGAAAAACGCAATGGCGTAAAAACTAAAGACTAGTGCGGTCGACACCGCGCCCTCACCCGCAATTTATACGAAGGTTTTAAGTACCTAAATGGAGCTTAAGTTCACCCTTGACAAAATTTTGTAGATTGAACTTTGTCCTACCCCTCAATATCAATAAGAAATTTTATGTTACACGGGTTCTAGCGGAATAAATAAAACTAGATTACTTGGGCTTACCTAATCATCTAAAATCTTCGGGTGAAATCCAATAATTGCAAAAATAAACATCATTTCTTCGTTTATCCATATTCACCTAGATTTACTCAACGTTGGCTTGGTAATGTTACTTGCTGCTGCGTCATTTTGAGCATGTGGCACGAGTCGAGCGTACTTCGATAGCTGCCTGTGAGCGCTACAATCCAAATCTGTCGCATTTACTAGATGCAAGCTGCCTTACCAAATCGATTTGATTACTCTAATAAATCTAACATTGGTGCCGATTCCCTTGTTCACAAAATAAACTAAATTTAAGTTCAGTGCATCTTTTTCTTTCTATTTCATTAAGAAAAGGACAGAAGATAAATTTTAGTTTAGTCCTGTCAAATTAATCAGCGCCTGTCACTACTCCATACAAGTTTAGACGTGATTAAAAACTTGCCTTCTAAAATTACGTCAATTTACGTCAAGCGCTGATTAATTTGACAGGAATAAACTATATTTTATCTTCTGTCCTTTTCTTAAAGAAATAGTAAGAAAAAGATGCGCTGCCACCGCGGTCACCGGTGATCGCTAACAATAGTTTTTCTATTGTGTCTGTTGTCTGGCAGTCAAAGCCTTAACTAGTTTGTGGACAAGGGAATCGGCACCATTGCCAAACCAGCGTTGGGTGCGCCGAGAAGTTGGCATACAGTGATACAGGTAAACGTTGATTCATTGCTATAGTAACAATCCAATCGGACTCTACCCAGGTAATCCTATTTTGTTATTTTTCTGGCACCACCCGTTGATACGAAATATCTTAGGGCTTGGGATAATCGCATATATGAGTTTGTATGCTCAGACGATTCTATCATGCTTGGTCCAATGTAGGATGGGTTCGGGCCCGGGAAAATACGTTCTTGCAAGCATATAGAATGTGCGTGCGTGTGTAGGTGCTGAGCGCGGTGTCGCGGTGCGGCGGTGCCACGTCGGTGTGCGTGGACCGCGCGGCGGGCGCGGCGCTGGTGCACTTCGAGCAGGCGGCGGCGGCGGGCGCGGCCGTGCGCGAGCTGCGCCGCGTGGCCGCCGCCGTGTCGGCCGCCGAGCCCGACCACCCGCGCCTCTGTGTCGACTACGCCTCGCGCGAGTGCCAGGTGATGCTACTTCCGTAACCAACGTGCAAACCTAAACTCTTATACCTAAATAATGTCATCCCGGTATTTTATTTGGAGGTATAAGTACTTTCATTTTCGCCGAGGTACAGTTAAGAGTAATTGATACGAAAAGTTATTACCGTAAGATTTTTTTAAATCATTTGGGCTTCGCCGCAATCGGGTAAAAAAAATTGATTCGGCTCTTCGTTCGGGAAATCTACACCGCCGCAGTACGCTTTCTCACGCGCCACAGCGTCCCGCGCTCGCCCGTAGCACCAGATCACACCACCAGAAAACCCCCATAAAGTTATGCAACTAACCATATTATTAAGTACGTACATAAGTAATTTGTTATAAATAAAAAGAGTCAAAACATTTATCATGGAAACATGGCGGTAAAATACCTAATAACAATAATAATATTTTTGTAGATAATTGGGGTTGGCACGAAAGCAGAAACCTTAGTGCGCGGCAATGATACCCAAAATTTAAATTTTCCTGTATTCCATATTTCTAGGTATAGGTTTTTTTTATTGAAACAAGCCGTTTTCCAATGGGATTTTCCATCGACAAAAAAGACGAACTTACACACAAACTTTCATTAATTTCTCGTAAAGAGGTTCAATAGGGCCCTTTAGGGGATCAATATTGAAATATCCCTATTGCTCAACTTGGTTATGCAAGGAACGCTTATGCAAAATTCAAAGTTTCTAGATCCAGCGGTAAACCGCGGTTATGCGTTGTCTGTCAATGAATAAATAAATAAATTTAAGATTTATATTAAGAAGTTTCAGGTTCTGAGGATCAATTTCAGGGGGTTACAAAATTATGATTAAAATTAAATAACGTTCAAGCCCGAAATAACAATATGAAGAAATGATGTATTTCTAAAAAAAATCGAATAATAACGATAAAACGCCTAAAAATTGCTACACGTGTCACCAAACAATCGTTTAAAAAAATCTGAAATTACTATCAATTCTAGATGTAAAAAAAAAACTGTTTATTTGATGTTTGTTAAAAAGACGACATTATTGTTTTATCCACTTATGAGAAGTACCAATGATAACCATTGTTACCAAATCTATATGGAATATTTTTCCGAATGTCTATCTATAATGGATTTATTTCTGTCGACCTCTGCTTCTATTGGGCAGGAGTATGTTTCCTTTTTGTCATTCTTCTCGTGTCGATGACTTAAGTTTTATCATGATTAATTGTTCGATTGTATGTATTAGGAGGCGTTTTACGAACAATTGGAAAAACATGGCGGTTCGGCAGCGTTGACGGGTTCTGAAAGACTGAGCGGGGATCTTGCATCTCGATACCTTCCATCTACTCGTCATGAACCCATTCGGTTCGTATTAATAAACAAATCATTGTATATTTTACTTTATGGTCTAAATAACTGATGCAAATGGTTTCTGCAGGTTTGACGGGAGTGGGTCACGATCGAGAGCTTCTAGTTATGGTCGGGGATCCTCGAGAACCCCTCGCTACTCTGCACTGGAGCCCTACGATCCGACTGATTACGCAGCAGACCGACGGTACAGGTAATGAGCCGACCGAGTCTTTGTCGTCAGTTATGTGCAACTGATGTATGTTGCATGCGTATTGTTAAAGGTGTTTAAACCCTAATCGTCTTACAGGGTATACGATGAAGTAGGATCAAGCCCACAACCTGAAGATACACCCTACGAGGAAAGACTACAGTCAGTCGTGGTGTCGCCGCATCGAGCACGGCGCCATCGCCGCGACTCAAGCCCAGACGACCGAAAACTCTCCAAGGTGAGGAGTAAATAAAAAGAAAGGTTTCAGTTACTCTTTTATGAACAACGTAACGTATAACATCACGCCTATTTTCCCCGAAGAAGCCTTACAAAAACGAGCCCAACCCCTCTTTTATGAAATGCTTTTATTTTATATATTATCAAAAACAATGCTGCCGCAAAGTGCGCACAATTTAGAATTTTTCATTTGTTTTCTTGTTTTATTATACTATTATTATTGTTGGAAAAAAGTAAAGTAAATATTGTTTAATTGAAAAGTCTATGAAAAACTGAACACTTACCAATCGGTTTAACAATTTAGGAGCGACATCGCAGCGTCGGCACACGCCGCTCTCGCTCGGGGTCGCGTGGCGGCGAGAGGCACGGCGCGCGGCGTCGCCACCGCCGGCGCCGCGACGGCTCCGGCTCGCACTCGCGCGCCGGCACGCCGCTGCGCGACGAGCCCGACGCCGCGCCGCCCGCCGAGCCGCGCCGCGCGCCTCGCGAGCGGCCCCCGCTCCCCATGAGCCTGCCCTTACCCAAGTTCGCCGTGCAGCTGATGCGCACCGCGCCCACCACGCCGCGCCCCTCTCCCGCACCTGCGCCCGACTCACCGCCGCGTCCACCGTCCGCTTCTTCTTCTAGCGGTGGCTCCGCGCCGCATTCGCCGTCACTGGAAGAACGCATCCGCAGCCTTGACGAAAAGCTCAACGGATCGCGAGCGATAGCTGACGTACCGGACCGCGCGCGCCTTCGCCACCGGCTGCTCGACGTCGACATCAACGAAGTGAAACCCTCGGAAGTCGTGCGATCTTTACTCGCAAAGCGCTCCGTGTTCGACGAAGACTCCGAGCGACTTGAGGGAGCCGGGCGCGCGCCCAGCCCGGGCAGCAGCCCGCGCGGCCGTATCTCCGCGCCCACGCCCCGCGCGCTGCGCTACCCGTTCCCTGCACACCCGCAGCCGCCGGCGCCGCCCACGCCGGCCGCGCTGGAGCCGGACGAGCTGGCCGAGCACGGCGTGTCGCGCCTACTGGCCAGCCTGTGCCACGAGGTGCGCGGCCGGCCGCGCACTCCGCCACCGCCGCCGCCCCCGCCTCCGCCCGAACCGGAACCGGAACCTAAATCTGAGCCTGAGCTTCAACCCGAGCCTCAACCCGAGCCTCAGCCCGATCAGAACGAGAATTCTGCCGAATTTGACAGTGATGTGAAGCCGAATGAAAGGCAAGTAGATGATTATTTTTCGGGTGACGGAGAAGGCGAATCGTTGATCGCGACTGGCGGGACAGAGGACAGCGTTGACGGCGAGGATAGTGACTTAACTAGTCGCGATCGAAATAGTGATTTTTCCATTGCCTCCACTAGCCTTAACAGCCAAACAACTGGTTGTGCTGATAGTCAACCTGCCCCACTTGATAGCAATCTTGTCAAAGACGATATATTTAACCAGGACGATAGAACGAAGAGCTCTCTTACCTTTCATCTGGAAGATAATAGTGCTCGAGAAGTTATGGAAATGCTGTTGAAGCGAGTTGAAAAATTTAATGAAAGTCAAAATTATGAATCACAATTTGAAAAGATGTGTAAATATAGTAAAGAAAGTCTTATTAAATCAGAGCTTCACAAACACGAAGAAAGACTAAACTTAGATAGCGAAAACAAATTAGATCCTTTTTGTCAAACTGATAACCACAAAAACAGAGAAATACACGAAAATCATATTACCAAAGAATTAATTGAATTTGAAATGCAGCAAAATCATTTAAATGCAGTTAATTCAATTAAATCTAATAATACAGAATTTAATCAAGATTTTATGAAAAACACTGAAAAAGTTCTCAAGGATAGGCATAATCACAATTATCATAATGCAAAACTCGAAAAGGAAAATATTCATTTCGATAAAACATTGGAAAAGGAAAAAAATATCATTGTGACTTTACCTGATAAAAAAATTACGGATAGTGAAAAAAATCACGATGATCGCGTCAGAATAGATCGTGACAAACTAAGACATTGCAAAGAAAGATTAGCAGAAAAAGAAAGAAGTGAATTAGAAAAGGATAAGTCGAAAATTTGTAAATCTGAAAGAAATAACGATAAAGATAAAAGACCGAAGGAAGACCAACATGGGGAAAAGATTCATAATGACAAAAATAAGGCCGAAAAAGATGGAGAACGAAATCAGAAGGACAAAAATGATAAAGAATTCGATAAACTAAAATATAGTGACGAAAAGTCCTACAGGCATGATCATCATAAAAAAGATCGAAGTGACAGAGAAAAGAGAAAGGAATCTGTAGATACTGATTACATATCTATGAAAGTAAAAAAGGATGATAAACACAAACATGATAGGTCAAAGAAAGATTATGACTCAAAAAGAGAAACTAAAAAAGAATCAGAATCTGTGAAAAGTCGTAAATCCTCCAGGGATGAAACTTCTAGGGAACTATGTCGCAAAGATTCTACTGACTCCTCAACATCTAGAGCTTCACACGAATCCTCTAAATTAAAAGATTTGGAAATCAGTGAAGCAAAGGAAGACGCAAAACCAAAACTAAAACTTATCGAGCTATTTGTGAAACATGACACTGATAAAGAATTACTTATAAAATCTGAAATCAAAGAAGAAAAAGACACTGGAAATCATAATAAAAATAAGAATGAAAGTACGCTAGAACATAACATAAAATCAAAAGGAGACATGAGTGAAAAGCAAAGGCACTATTCTCTTGACTCACCCACTGTTGATACCAAGCGTAAGGAACGATTAAATTCGTGTTCTAGTTTACCATCGAACATTGGACATAAGCGACGAATGTCATCTCAAGATAGTATCGATATTTTTAACGAAGACGTAAAAAAGGGTAGAAACGACACAAAGATTTCTGAAAGACGGGAATCTAAAGAGTCTCGCACTGAAAATCGTCATAAAACTGCTAAATTCAGCAAAGGTCATTTTGCTAAGATAATAGAGAGTAAAACAAAAGACGATAAGAAGAATCAGGTCAAACCTCCAGATGAAGCATATATTGAAAATAAAGGAACTGAGTCTAAAGATACAAAACCCGTGGACAGAATTAAATGTTTCAAAAAGAGTTCCGGAGACGAAAACGAAGAAAAACCTAATATGGAAACGCCTACTGATGGACTTCAGAATGATTTAGATTTTCTTGCTACATTAGAATTGCGTTCAAGTGAAGAAGATGAGCGGCAAAGAGCTCTCCGAAAAGAGATGAAAGAAAAGAAACGCATACAACAGTTGCAACAAATACAAGAATTACAATTGCAACGAGACTCATTGCATCCAAATGAATTTATGTGTAAGAATAAAGATGATAAGAAACAAAAGTGTGATGAGAAAAAGAAAGAACTCGCTCGTGAGAAACGTATGTCAACGGATCGTAAAAGTAGAGATGAAAAAATTGATAATAACAAACGGAAAAGTCGTAAACCTGTGCACAGCAGTGACAGTTCTGATTCGGATGAACCTAAAAAACATTCAATTTTTGATATAATTGACGATGGGCCTACATACATTTCTATGTATGACAAAGTTAAAGCTCGTTCATGTAAAAATATGCAAAAACAAGAAGAAGAAAAGCGTCAAGAAAAAATTAAGGCCAAATTTTGTCAGTTAAAACAAAGTAGAGCAAAACGAGAGGAAAAAAAGAGATCAAGTTGGGATGAAGACAGCGACTCTGATCAGGAAAGAAAGAAATATCCATCTATGGACAACTCATCGGACGATGATATTGTGATTAAAAAACGTGAAAAGTCACATAGCTATGATTATGAGCCTGATAGAACGCATGAATATTTTGATGGGAGCACTAATGAAGAAGATCTGCGTAACAAATTGTCTCGTAAAAATTCTAGAACTCGCATAATGTCTGATACATCTGATGACGATGTTTCCAAAAGAAGTATTAGCAAGAGTCCTTCTTTTCTTGATAGTATAAAAAAAGAACTCCTTTCTGATTCTGAATCTACACAAAGAACGAAAATTGAGGATGCCAAAGAGTCGAACGAAATTATTTCGAAAAAGAATTCTCTGTTAAACTTGTTTGGAAAGAGCGACAGTGATGATAGTAAATTAAAATTGAATCTTGATAATGACAATGGATACAAATCTATTTACATTAAATCAATGTGTAATGACTTCTCCTCTGAAAGCGAATCTGCGTGTAATAAAAATTCTATGGAATATCGTAGGAAACATAAGAAAAAACAGAAAAAACACAAGTCAACGTATTCTGATGACGAAAAAGTAGAAAACAGTGATACTAGTTTACTAGAAGGATATAAACATAAAAACATTGAAAAACCACGTCGACACAGTACCAAAAAAGATAAAAGAAAAGAAAAATTGCGAGATAGTATTGACACAGATGAGACACGTGATGAAAAAAATAAATTGAAACGAGAAAAGAAAATAGCAAACAACAATTTTGACATTATTACTGATACGATTTGTAATGCCATGAGGAAAGATGGAAAAATGGAAGACATCTTTGGGCCATTATCAGATGAATCGGACAAAGACACACGAACTCACGCGGCTCATAAATTAGATTTTTCCTCACATGAGGTCGATTCTAGTTTTTGTGCGAACAACTCTGATTATAAAATGAGAGAAAAAGATGAAAGACGTAAAAAAGAGAAAAAACGTAAAGAAACCCGTTTTTTCAAAGAAGATGATAACAGTTTAGATGTTGATGCTGTAAGTAAAGCAATAGAGGCTCGTCTTTTTGCTGACTCTTTAATAGATGATGATAGCCGCCTTAGGGCAGAAACTCTTTCTGAGAGTCTTAACAAATTTGAAAACAGTGACATTAAATATGTTGACGGCAATATAATAAGCGAAATGGTTAAGCAAGAAAAAATCAAAAGAGAGTGTAAGGAGAAGAAGAGGAAGAAAAAGAAAAGCAGGGAGGATAGACAAAGTCGCAAAGAACACCATAATTTCTATCACCAAGATAAACTCGAGAAAGCAGATCAAGTTGTGATTGAGAATGCGGAAGTCTCACCTAAAACAATGCTATTAGACATACCTTTGCCAAACGATGAACAGACAGTGAGTCTTGATGATAAAGTTGAAAATCGTCAGTCACCTTTAGGATCCCAAAGTTTGCCTCGATTGACAGACAGCCCTCCAATTGTTATACAGTCTGATGAAAATACAGATTCTAAAAGTATAGATTCTAATAACGTTGTAATAGATGACAATAAAATGGATTATGTAGAAAGTAAAGAAATAGAAATTGAAGAAATTCCAATGCCTCCTCCATTTGAAACAATTGTAACAGATATAAGTGAAGTGCCACTACCTAAAGACCCCTTACCTAGCAAAGTGAATAATAATACTGAAGATACTTTCTTATCAAGTTTTAGTAGTGACGGCGAGTCTTGTGAAGATGCAGTGCGAAATATAAAGAGTTCCGAAAAAGAAATAGACAAGACTGAAAAAACTGAAAAAACTTCCGATGTTGTGGAAATATCACCCTGCAAAGCGGAGAAGAAAACGGACGAAAAACCTAGGGCTATTATTTCACAAGAAGAAACAGAGGATGCAGTTGCTGCATTGCTAGGTGAAAGTTTTGGAGGTAAAATAAATACTTTTTCTAGCTGTTACGAAGAATCCGAAAATATTTCTACACATCCTAATGAAATTGAAATTGCCACAATAGAAAATGAAAATATTCCGGAAGAAGACGCAGAAGAAATGCGACAAGCAGTGCAAAATTTAAATGCTAGTGAGATGGAAATGAAGCCAGACACTCCTGTTTCTGATAATGACCTATTGTTAATTGATACTGATACTGAAGAAACTGATGAAACAGCTCAAGATGCAATAGAAAAATTACCAGTAAATATCATAGCAACGAACCAGGCATTGAATACTGCCTCTGACCAAAAGAAGTGTGTGGATGTATCAAATAATGTAGTTCCTGATAGAAAAATAAACTCAGTACCGACTGTAACTACTACAAACAATTCTAATATTAAAGTCAAAGAAACAGATGTTAAGATACAATTAACGAAGAGAGAGAATATCCAAGTGATTACATCAACGGCAACTCCTGTGATTACGTCGTGGACATTGGCGAATAATAAATTGTTGGAACCACATGTTTTAAACATTCAAAGTAATTCTATCCCTAGTAGAGAAAAAAACGAAATTAAACCCACCCATATAACTGCGAATATTGTGCAAATTAAAGGCCCCACAAATCAAAATGTGCAAATAAATAATTCCTCAAGACCAATTATGGCCCAGACACGAGTCAGTGCTCCATATCAAGTAATTAACCAAATGATTCGCACTCAGACCCCAAACATGCAGCCGCCGACTATAAAAATTCCAGAGCCTCATATTTTATATCAGAAACCTCAAGGGATTGTAATATCACCTCGTATGTCCAACGATCCTAGATTGCAGAGTCCGAAAGCAAGCTCACAGGGTGAAAGTATGACCTCACCAAGATTAACGAATATGGCAATTTTAAGTACATCACCACAAAATTTAAACTCTGCAGGGATGGCGTCACCTAATGCAATTCAACAAAGATCTCCAGGCCAAGTGACTGTGGTTCGAATGCAGCAGCCTCCATTAAGCCCTATTCAGACAATGCATTTACCACATGGTGCTAGAACAATGCTTTCACCTAATAGACCTAATTCAGTTCTAGTTCAAACCCAAGGCACACCAATCCATTTCAATCGTTTGCCTGTAACTCCAGTCTTGACTCCGATTTCTAAACAAATGAATGTCAATAACTTAATTCAGCAAAATAAAGGAATTAATGTAACCACATCTCCTTTGATACATCAACAGAAAATTATATCGGGGGACTGTAGAAAGAGTGACCAAAGAAGTATTTCAGAAAACATAAATGAAAATACTAAAATAATTTTGTCGCCAACGAATCTTCAACATAGCACCAATCCGACAGTCATGGCTCAAAATCGTTTGATATCCATGCAAAATGCCATACACGTTAGTAACATGAATACTGTTCATCTTAACAATAAAGTGGTTATAAATACTGTCAGTCAACTAAATGATAAAAGAGAGAACCAGCCACAGAAATCAGATAAAATAAATCATATCCCGTTTGTATCAACTCCTATAATACATGTTGCTGCAGTAAATAATGCCACGACATCAATCATACAGGGTAACAAATCTGCTCCAAGTAATGTTCAAGAAGCAAGTTCGATCAACAGAAGCCAAGGTTCTAATGTTATTCATTCTTTAGGTTCGCAGAGGCTATTATCACAAGCTCCTCCTCTTAGCAACGTTATAAAAATAGACACTAAAAAAGGACCCACATCTGTGTTATCAATGGCAACAATAAGACCACCATCAGTTCTAGCTAAATTGGGATTGTGTACTTCTGCTACCACTACAACCACCAGTATCACTAATGTGTCGCCGTTATTGTTAAAAACCACTAGCTCAACAGGGCCTGTTAAATTGAGTACCAAATTTGATAAAGATGACAAAGAACCCCTCAAGACTTTGGTTTTACAAAATCATATGCGGGAAAATGAACCAAAAGTGAATGAAAAAACCGAATCAATCAAACCCACTGTTCCTGTTGATGAAACTGTGAAAGACAAAAAAGATTTAGTATCGAAACCCGTTATATCTCCCGATGAAAAAATTGCTAAAGGTGAGACAGACTTTGAAGAATTGTTGAAAGACAACACAAATGAAATAAAAATAACTAACGATCCTGAAAAGAAATTAGAAGTTAATGTTGGTAAAACGGTAACTTTAATTACAACTCGTAAAGAAAATCGCGACATAGTTGTATCAAATAATATGGATAGTCTGAAGACGGAAAATATGATAAATACGAACCAGTCTCAATTTCCACCAGTATCATCTCTTACCAATGAAAAAAGAGAAAACAACGAAATAAAAGAAGATAATATGGCTAGTCAACAAAAGGAAATAGTTAAAGTATTGTCTCGTCTAGACAATATTTCAGTGCAGGCAACGTTACCTTCTGAACCTGTAGTCAAAGAAAAGACTGACGTATTCGGTGTTGATATTAAAAGTGCATCTAGTGGAAATCAAATGTTGAATATAGATAACCTTTTTCAATCTGATGAACCCAATTTTGACCTCTTGTTGCCAGAAGATTCCCAAGGAAGTGGTAGTCCGATAAAAACTGATGAAAATGACTCTTGGAGTGGTAAAGATGTAAACTTAGAATCTGTTATAAAAAAGGTGGACTCTCTTTGTAACGAAATTGTCGAAATTACTCAGAAAACAGATGAAATAAGCAAAGATGTTGATCCTGTTAAAGTAAGCCCACAGATTTCAGAAAAGATAATCAATCACACACCTCATATAAAATCATTGACTATAAACCCTCCTATCGAAAATATTATTGAGAATAAATTAGTAGAAGAGATTGTAACTGATAAAATCATACCAGCTGCTACTGCTAAACGAGGTGGACGTAACGTGAGAGGCAGGAAAATAGATAAAAGTCAAGATAGAGTACAGACTCGTCAAATCTCTAAACCGTCGAGAGGAGGAACTTCAGCAAAACGGGGTAGAGGTAGAGCTAAAGTAGACAAGAAAGTAAAAACTTTAGTTAATAGTAGCGGAACTACAATGCCAGGGGACGTCTATGATTTTCATGAAGATTCTGGTGATGAAACTGTCACATCACCCAATAAAACTGAAACACGTCCCAGGTTGATTTTAACCATTAAGAGTCCGCTCTCAGGGCATTCTTCTGTGACAGCGACTTCAACTCTCAGCATAGCCCAAAAAGAACAAATGAAGTTTATTGAAAAAAATAAAGAGGAAAAAAACGAAGAATTCATTTCACCGTCAATAAATACGCGCAAATCGAGGAGGCTCCAAGAGAAGGACGTCCAGCGGAGCACTGTAGACGATGTAATAGAGGACGTAATCAAGGGCCCCGTTGGACAAATTAAAACAGGAAAAGAACCAAATAAGAAGAGGCCCACGAGACAAGCCGTCGTAAAAGCAACACAAGAGAAACCTGTGGGGTCTGACACGCGGAAATCGCCTCGCGGTGCCAAACGAACAAGGGATCGAAGTTTATCGGACGCGTCCATCGACAGCGGCGACGAGAGAAACAGGGATTGCACACGCGACTCGAAAGCTCCGCGTCTGGAGGAACTCGATCCCGAGCCCGCTGTTGCGCCACGCAGCGCCGCGCCCCATGTTCAAGTTGCGTCCACCGCGCCCGCGCCGCCGCCCGCGCCCCACGCGCCTCCCGCGCCCCACGCGCCTCCCGCGCCGCCCTCGACCCTCGTGTCGCCTACGACTCAGGCGCCCCCTGCGACCCACGCGCCGCCCACGAGCCACGCTCCGCCCGCTCCTCACGTGCCCCACCCGCCGCATGCACCGCACGTGCCTCTCGCGCCGCTCGCTCTTCCTGCGCCATCTTCCACGTCGACGCCCATCACTAAACCGCCTAAAAAGATGATATCTGAGATCAGCGCGAAGCTGGCGGGGGCTTTCGACGGCGTGGTGGGCGCCAGCTCCACGACGGGCCCGTCGTCGCCGCTGGCGCCGGGCGGAGGCGACGCGGCGCGCGGGCGGCGCGCGGACGGCGTGCCGGGCGCGCTGGTGCCCGTGGGCGCCACCGAGGCCAGCGACGCGCGCGTGCAGTCGCCTGCGCTGCCGCACCGGCCGCCCTCCGCGCCCTGCACGGCGCGCGGCCCGGCCGAGCGCGCCACGCCGCTGCTCATCCGCTCCGTGGCGCGCGCGCCGGCGCGGCCGCTGGAGCGCCTGGAGCGGCCGGCGGAGCCGTTCGACGAGCCGGAGGCGCGCGCCTTCCGCTACGCGGCCACGGCCAGCCTGCCGCGCGGCGCGCAGCACCCGGCGCCGCCCGACCACCTGAAGCCGGCCGCGGTGGGCCCGCTCCCGCACCACCACCACCCCGGTCAGTACTCCACTCCATTATATTTTGATCAACATACAACCTGATACTTACCTAAACATTTTTATTTCACGTGCTACCCATATATACCTGACTAATCATCATGGATTAAATAAGTGTACTCTGGGTCTATTGGTAATATTGGTATACTTCTTTATAGTTTAATTTAATATGTAGGTATATATATACATTTACTCTAATTTGTATTTACTTCAGGTGCCGCCTCTAGAGTTACTATTGCGAGCATGCCATCAATCAGTCCTCAAGGCCAGATAGGAATGGTAATTATTTTTTCTCTGGCTTATTAAGTAATTTATCTACAAAGTGTACATATTTTAATTTTGTTCATGCCGTCCGGAAGTCTGCTGATTTAGTTGGAAGCCCTCCGCCTGCACATCAACAAACTTCTCCGGTTACTCCGGTATATCATAACGTAATAAAATATTAAGATATGAGAAAAGGTTTAAAACTCTAGATTGTAACTTAAACTGAGAGTAATTATTGCATGTTTGTGCTTACAGGGCGATGGAATGTATCCTCACTTCTCACATCAACACTATCAGATGTACCAGCAACATTTCCGCGCCACTCAGCATGAGACTCGAGCTACGCCTTCACCATATACTCGGTAATGTTGTAATCTGCATTTGATAATTCTTATATTAAATTACGAATCTATTCAGTTGTGTTATCTTTACAAGTATTTATTTATTTAAAGGTCTTTAGAATTTAGAATTAATAGAAAGCCTTAAATTATTTCATCCTTGACGAACAATCGATTTTGAGTATCGATTGGTCTCTTAGGACGTTATTTTTTATTTTATTGAAACAAATAAACGGTCTAAAATAAATAAATAAAATGCCGCTGAAGCTATTAGAATTTTTTTTTTATTGTTTAAAAATAATGGTATAAAAAAATGTTAACAGAAGAATCTTTTTCATTAATAACCTGATTTATTTAATTTTATTACGATTCGTTGTTGTTTATAAGAATAATTGATTGTGATTATGATCTCGACCAATTGGCTACAATATGAAATGGAAAAGTCGTCTAAACGGTTCGCGTACCGGATACAGGTCACTGGAGGCGGAGGGCTCCGAGGCGCCCACGCCGCCGCTGGAGCTGCGCCGGCCGCCCAGCGCGCGCGTGCCGCCCGCCGAGCGCGAGCTGGCCTACCGCGCGCCCGACGTGCTGCGACGCGCGCCGCACGCCGCGCTGGCGCCCCTGGCGCCGCTGGCCCCGCTGGCGCCGCTGGCCCCGCTGGCGCCCGCCTACGGCGTGGGCTGCGGCCGCTCGCCGCCGCCCGCGCACGGCACGTCCCGCCTGGCGGGCGCGCTGCCGCCCGGCGCCGCGCCCGGGCCCGCGCCCGGCCCGCCGCACGCCTCGCAGGTCCCGCGCGAGGCCGACTCGCTGCAGATGCTGCTCCGGGTGAGTGCCGCCCCGCCAGAGCGCCGCGCCGCGCTGGCTGCAGCCCCGGCTTATTTGCTTGCTCTGTTCCAGCGCTACCCGGTCATGTGGCAGGGCTTGCTGGCGCTGAAGAACGACTCCGCCGCCGTGCAGATGCACTTCGTGGGTGGCAACCCGGGCGTGGCGGGCGACACGCTGTCGCGCCACGCGGACGGCTCCACGCCGCTGCTGCGCATCGCCCAGCGCATGCGCCTGGAGCAGCCGCAGCTGGAGCAGGTGCACCGCAAGATGAAGGTGAGTCGCCGGCCGCCCCGCGAGCCCACGACCTGACGACGTGACTACTCGGTATTCTATCTCTACGATCATTTTGCAGTTGGAGAACGAGCACTGTATGCTCCTAGCGCTGCCGTGCGGACGCGACCATATGGATGTACTGCAGCAGTCGACCAACCTGACTGCCGGCTTTATTACGTACCTACAGCGGAAACAAGCTGCCGGAATTGTTAACATCGCACCCCCCGGACATCATCAGGTATGTTATCATGTTAAAACTTATACAGGATCAAAATATTAGGGCCGCAAAGCAAAGAATTTAAGAATCCTGCGACACACATAAAGGAGTGTTGTTGGATCCCATAATTAAAAAGATTATGATGTTTTGAAGTGACTGTTGTTTAAATCAAAAGTTAGTTATGGGATATTTTCGGTTACAACAGCAGCTTTTTACGGTCAATAAAATCAATACTGTGTATGCATAAATATACATTGTACCTACGGAACTCTTCACCGTACGTGGTCCGACACGCACTTGACCGATTCTTTCATTTTTGGTTTAGTAACCTGCTTTGCCTACTTCATTATGTGGCTACCAAATCAGTGTTTTTTTTTTTCCAGGCTATGTTTACCGTTCACATATTTCCTTCGTGCGAATTTGCTAACGAAAACTTAAATCGCATCGCACCAGACCTGATGCATCGTGTTGCAGACATCGCACACTTATTAATTGTTATAGCGACCGTGTGAGGTACGCTGTATACTCTTATATTTATGATATTCCACAAGCTAATGGTTATGCACATGACAATCTTGTGGGCTACTTTTAAAACTTGAGGTTAAAGTCCTGATCCTATTCACGGACGCATCCTGGACTTGACGCATTTATTCCTAAATCAGTTTGCTTCAATATTGTATGGACAAAACCGCCATCGATGTAGTCGATTCGATTTTAATAAAGCATTGTAAATACGGCCAGGTTGTGAAATTTTTATCTTCATTTTTATCGTAGCAATAGATCGACCTGGTAGAAGTAAAGTGTAATGAAACTTTAATAGATTTTTCGTCATCTTCACGATGTCAAAAGTTCTTAGGAATTGAGTTGTAATACCTCTGAGAAAGTGAACTCTCGTTTTGGTAATGTAACGTCAGTTAATTTATTGTTATCGCGTATCGCCTCGGGCTCGGGGCCTCACACGCGCCTGTATAAAGTCTCACATAGTTAGGTAAGCAGCCGTCACTTATGTAAGTGCTAGATATAAGTCATAGCTTATTTGTAAAATACTTTTGTTATGGTCGACTGGGATCGACGATGTTCGGAGTTTAAATTTTTTAAATAATGATAGATGGCAAAGTCAGTTGATAAAAATATATTTAATTTTGGGTTCAGATTAGATGAGTGGCAATCTATCGAGCATTTTTATTGTTAGTGTAAATTGTTATTTTGTTTTAAGCGAATTAGGTCTAAAATAATTTAAATTATGTAAATATCGAATCTATCCGTACTAAAGTTCGATTTCGCTTAGGTCATTACGGTAGGTAATGGAAAACTCATGAATACTGGGTCGAATGATTACTGTTTACATGTAAAAAAATAATTAAGTAATTACGTTAAGATAGTAAGGGAAAAATACATGTGGAAAATAAACTGTGATTCTGACTTTTTAATGTAGACTGTAGGTAGCCCTATTTTATGGAGCATAGAGTGCAGTGTGCTACTAAGCGAAAGCACACCAGTGGCGCGTATGGCCTCGCCTTTAGCGATATCGGAAATTATGTTCAATACTGTTTTGAAAGTCAATCTTTCTAATAACGTGTGCAACAATGCGGAATCGTTATTGTTTGGAGTTAAACTAGAGCTGCATTGTTGGTAAGCACTGTCGTGGTCAGGGATAGGCGACTTGATTATTGACCAAATTATAATGAATCGCAATAAGCTAAGATCGGAGATGTTAAGAATGTTTTAATTTAAATTACCGAAACCGTGTATCAGTATGACTGTACATTATGTCCAAATGTCAAACTACGTTATCGATATCATCGTTCTCTACAAACACATTCACTAAAAGACTTTGCATACTTACTTAGATATAAATTTCTTTCAATTGCAAATGTAAACATAGCTTAATAAATATATAGTAGGCGATATAAATCCAAATATCGCCTTTTAATAAAAAAGGCTATCCCAGCGATTATTGTTTGTGTATCGGCTTTGCTTCGCTTCGCTCTTTGTAACGGTGCAGAGATCGTATAATCAAAGAAACTGCACTGTTACGCGGTGAGAAGCGACGCTTGAGACGTGGCGGGGTTCTCAAACAAACGAATGCGTGGTGGTTATAATAGAACTATAATAATATAACATTAATCATATTTACGTAAAATTTGTCACTTAACATTCCCACGGGCTTAACCTTCACGGTCAAAGTATAACGTAATTCCTAATAAAGTCACACAAAATTTATTATAAGTGGTATTTTGAATTGGATACAGCCAAATATATGTAAAAGGTAACTAACATTTGTAGAAGTAAAGTATGACGGTCGCGCATTCTTTCGGTTTGGATGAAGCTGTCCTGCCCGCACAGTGTCGACGTATTCGGATCTCATTGCTGCTTTAACTGCGGGCCGCCGCTCAGGTTATTCTCTACTTGTACTCGCCATCCTCATTTGCCGCTGTTCATTAGCTTTTTCAATGGACAGTTTTTTATGGATATTGACAACGCATTATGGTAAATAGCTGTACTATGAAAGCTTTACATGATAACCTTCAATCTATTCAAACTAACAATATTGTACTTCTCATAATATAAGTTTTAGTGGTAGCGCCACTTTCTGATTCGATTAGCAGAGGCATCTTACATAACTTGCATTATTGTTATAGTTAGATAATGGTGCGACTGTGCTGTCGTACGTAAAATAAAGTACAAAATATTTTATGTATTGTAATTTTATAAAGTACGATATAAATTTATAGCACAGGTAATATTATTACGTATATTCTTTTTAAGGTTTATAACTAGAATGTATAAATATAATAATTGTATTGTTTGTCATATTTCCGTCGCAAACAGTTCTTAACTTGGCTAGGAGGAACACTAACGAACTCATCACTTCGTCCATTAATTTTAAAATATCTATAATTTTACTAGCAAACAGATGCCCAATGATGTACACTCTTAAAAAATCTTATTTGAACTCCTTATGAAGGAGGTTAATGTAAATAAGTCTTCGTGAAATATAGTGATATGACGGTATTTAGACACGCTATTGAAAAAAATATGGTATAAGAAACATTATGAGAATTATAAATGCGGTGTTAAATTATTGCGGTGAAAGTATTTACTTTTTTTTTGTAACTGGGGTGTAGTTATTTCCTAAGCTGTTGTTAATACATTTTATGTGATTTGTTGTTCGTAAATTTTATTATTTAGCTTAACGTTCAGTCGTAATATTATCGTCTAAATTAATTTAATTTATGTGACGGAATCTAAAAAAAACGATGGATTCTGCCTAGTTAATAATTACATCCTTGAGAGCGATATGCTAAAAATGTCAATTATTAATAATAATAATATGTCTCGGAATATTCATTTATTCCGTAAATATTATGTTTTTTTTATCACATTAAATTTACACAGTTGCACACTTAACTGCATGTGAGAAGTATAATATAGTTTTGTTTGTTTATTATTGAAGCGAGCCTCAAAGCGGTCCCACTTCGCGGTGGCTTCGAGCTGGTTCATCGAGGACACAGCGACGTCGGGCCCTTTTTATTTTCACTGAGAAATGTTAATTCTGTTCTCTAGCATGAAGTGGTTATATGAGGATGGAACGTCTAGAAACTTCGGGTCTTCTTCGCTAGCGACTGTTGTTGGTGTGCGAGATGATAGTTTAAATATTTGTAAAAATAACATTTGATCTCAAGTGTGCAGCAAAAGTGAACGTGAGTAGATTGTTGTAGAGCAACAGTCGCGTGCGGATACAACCCGATGCCAGTGTGCTCGATGTTGGTTTGGATTCTAACAGAGCGTACATATAGAAAAAATATTGTGATCATAATTATATTATAGTTTTAAAGCTAGTTTGTAGAGATAACTGTATATTTTGTACATATTGAAAATAGTATTGTATCTTTACTTCCCTTATCCAAACAACCCAGAATCCTGTGTGTTATGTACCTCCTACCTACCAATACTATTAAAAAAATATTACATAAACGTTTTTGTTTTTATTTATTTAGCCTCGTCTTTGATTTAGGGAAAGGCACACCAATAGCGGTGCAATATTACGTAAAATACAGGTAATTTTCGGTCTATTAGGTACACAGATTATGGTAAACCAGCAGTATTTCTATTTCTTTCTACTTTAACACTTTCGACTCCACCCACTTTCATAAAGCTCATAAGTCATGCCGCCATACATATTGCAAGTTGACCCTCCGGTAGGGTCACTGGCATTTCGTTTGCGCAAAAGTTAACCCTCGAGGAGGGTCACCGGTATCAAACAAATTAATTGCAAGATTTTCAAAATTTTGAAACAACGCGATTCAAATCTAACTTAACTCAAAAAATATGTAAGTTTTACAAATTCGTGCACCTGTTTATTTGGTTAAAGTATTGTCGGCTAGGTCTTTGCGAATGTCATGAGTGTTTCTAAGTGACTATATTTAAATGGATATTTGAAGACATTGAGCCCCGAAACTCGTATTAACAGTGGCTAGGTATCCCTCTTTCAACAGTCATGAAAAAACAAAATGCCCAGCACCTACCAGCCATACCTACACTTGCAGCTTGAAGCTGTGTTGACAAACGTTTCAAGAAACTCAATAGGTTTTAATCTAAGGTTTTAACCTATTGACCGTCCCAGTCGGATTAATACGACAAATGCTTTCGTCCTAAGTTTTCATTTGTCGATTTATGAGCTGGGCGCTGGGGGAATTGATATAAAACCAAGTGGTCAATAGTTTATAAATGATTTGAGTAAGTGCTAACATTATTGCATCAGTTTTGTGTGTTCAGATGTACAAATAAAAAGTTTCATCTACTTGTGCCTATGGCGACATCTGTGGACCTCGTTTGGCGTATACTTTCTGACTAAATGACCTTTAGGACTGAAGGCTAAAAGCCGTCCAACTGTGATGGATGAGACCTATGTCATATGAAAGCTTGCATTGACTTTTTGTTTTAATTTTAATTCTGTGACCTTTTTTATTTGTTCATTTATTTTAATTGCATTGACATTTTATTCTGATCTATTGCGGAAGTATTGTATTTTTTATATTATTTTATGTAATATGGGTTTTACCTGAATTAAATGAGTTAATTTTATTTTTATTTTGAAGGGTGAACTTTATTCCAAATGGCCATCCCCATGTAACACCCACTCTCATAGGCGGTGGATGCAAGAGAGTGCACTTGCACCCACCTGGCTTTAAAATAAAATATTGGTACAAAAACATTCAGAAATATGAAAATATCCGAAAACGCCTAATATACCTACTCAATCTTTATACACGCTGGCGATTTAGTCACCAGCATTCTTTAGGGAGGTGATTCTATTTGTAAACAACTAAACACTAAACAAGTTTCGCTATGAATGTCTAATCCGATTCGAGAAAAAAAAAAAAAAAAAACCTATACAACAGTAGACAGACTATTTCGGTAAATGTGTTTTTTTTTACCATACGGATATGGTTTTTCATTGCGAAAGTTGTTTACTATGACGAGTATAATCACCCCCTTAAGGCGAGGTTCTTCAAGTTAACCTCTAGGAAATGTAAATATATATTCCATATTATTTATACGAAGACGTATCGTATCGTATTTATATAGGAAGACGTATCGTTGGAAGGCCTACACGGTGGACCGATGACCTTGTGAAGGCCACAAGAATCCGCTTGATGCGGGAAGCACAAAACCGGACGTCTTTCGGCAGAAATGATGATGATGACGACTTTATTCCATTGTATGGCAGCTAAGTTCAAATAAAGCGTAAAAATTCTGTTTTGGCGCATTTTGAGTAGTGACCATTTATCTATCAGAGCAAACGGGTACGTATTGCAATGGTGCCGATTCCCTTGTTCACAAACTAAACTAAATTTAAGTTCAGTGCATCTTTTTCTTTCTATTTCATTAAGAATAGGATAGAAGATACATTTTAGTTTAGTCCTGTCTAATCAGCGCTTGACGTAAATTGACGTAATTTTACTCGGCAATTTTTTAATCACGTCTGAACATAATGGAGTAGTGACAGGCGCTATTAATTTGACAGGACTAAACTAAAATTTATCTTCTGTCCTTTTCTTAATGAAATAGAAAGAAAAGATGCACTGAACTTTAGTTTAGTTTGTGAACAAGGGAATCCGCACCAATATCTATAATTAAAAGAACTAACGTAAAAAAACCTACGTAGGTACCCGAGCAAACACTAAGATAGATACATAAACATACAGCTCTTAATTTGATGACATCTAAATTCATTTCAACCACTAAAATTGTGTTTTTGTAAGTAAAATGAAATTTGTCTTTAGTCTTTGCGTATTATAAGTGAAATGGTGAAATGTTAGTTTGTACGGGCATTTTTGTATAGTGCATAGAATGAAGGCTCCAAAAGTTATATGCCATTATCATGTGAAAGCCTATAGAACACTGTTTATTTCATTCCATGTCTACCATAAGGCCATTTTGAAATAGGATACAATCTTAATGATTTGTTGCATCATTGAAGGGAGGAGAGGAAAATAAAAATAGTTTTTGTATTGGACGTCACTAGCTCATCGCGACTGGCATTTCAGCAAGCAAGACAAGTCTATTCATTTATTACACTAAAGATAATTATTAATGTTTAACAACAACAAATAATTAATTTTATTTTATTGTACTGATAACAAGTAACATTTATTTAATGATGAACTACACTACATCTCCCTATTCCTAGGTGTCTAACAAATTATTGCTAGCCGTTAATTTCTAATTGTTACAAGGATTTAGCAGCCTTGTTTCATCATCAGATCTGCTAGTTTAAAGATTCGTAGCCAGCTGAAAGTCTCTGATTGTGGTTGAGCGGCCGTCGACCCGGAGGTCGTGGCCGTAGTAGTTTCAACGCGAGAAGGCGCTCGCTCTGGAGTGCGCGCCGAATTCGTCGGCGATTTCTTCTCGGCCTTCTGGTTTTCAGGCGACTTTGTAATAGCTGGTGACGTCATTCTGTAACAAATAGAGATGTTTTGGTTATCGTTCCGTTCTAGAATTGATATCAGTAGGTCCCGGGGGTAATTTATATGTCGATCTTGGATCTAGCCACATTTACGGTGCCGAGAGCCCTCGTGGACGGCTCATTTTTAATGTAGGTTTTTCTTGTTATTCTGCAATTCTTAGGAAATACAGCGTTATGAAATGTGAACATAAAATCAGATAACAAGATTTATAAAAATTTTAACTTCCGACCAGAAGCCAGGAGGAGGTTTTGGTTCAGGGGGCCAGTATTTTAGGGGTGAAAAAACAGTAGGTTACAAAAATTCACTAAATCTTTTTATTTTGAGATATATACATACTCGTATATATCGAGGATGAGTTTATACAACCGAGGCTTTTCAGGGTGCCGTATTAAAATGGTAAAAAAGGAACACTTATTGCCCTAGTAGCATTTTTGTTGGCGTTTGGTTGGGCCACATACCTCTGAAGTTGGCCCAACTGAATGCCAACGGAAAATGCTACTAGGGTGTGCGGTGTAATCACTCATTTCGTATTTAGTGCTCCCGACGAAGACGTTTCGTGACATTATTTAAAGTTTTAAGTTATGAAGTCGAATAAAGAAAATACTTTGTTTTTTACACAATTAATTCGAGAAAGACTATTGCTATGGAACGCTACATCAATTGGTTTAGGTTATTAAAATCTATTTCTTTCGGAATTTATTTCTATACTAAATCTACTATTTCTAGTACCTACAGCAGACACGTCTTCCTCGTTGGAACTCATTTTTAGGGTTCCGTACCAAAATTGTAAAAAGGAACCCTTATGGTGTGACTCAGTCTGTCTGTCTGTCACAGCTGAATATCTCACTATCTGCTGATGCTATCAACTTGAAATTTAGAATAGTTTTAGATGACGTTTGCCCAACTATTTTGCAAATAAGAAAGAAACAAAAAAGTTTTTATATTTTTTGCAACAGGGACTGAAAGGTGGTCTTAAAAATTTTAAATGCGGCTACTAAGGCATGTGGGGTATCATATAAAAGAGCGCTGTTTGCAAATTCTCAAACATTTTTTCTTTAGGCCGCATAGTTTTCAACTTTTGATGAAAAATTAAAAAAAAAAATACCGTTCCCCCTTATCTCCGAAGTTTGCATAGAGAAATTTTTTAAATTATTCTATGTGATAGAAGCTTATGTAAAGATTACAGGAAAAATAAAACTATGTCTCTAAATAGCACACTTTTTCAGAAATCAACAAAAATTACATTCGTTCCTTTATCTGTCAAGAGATGGCGATGACCTAAAACTGCAATATTCCACACCGCAGTGTTAAAATTCTCTCTCTCTTTTCATTTATTTTTTCTTCTTTTCCTCGCTGATGAAAATTTAAAAACATTTCACGTTTCACAACCAAAATGTCCTCCTTTCTACATATTAGCAGGTTGCTTTGGGCATGGGGTCTAAACTCGAACCAATTATAATTAGTCTTGAATTTTTTTTTTTCAAGACTAATTATAATTTGTTCGAGGTTAGACCCCATGTCTAAACTCGAACAAATTATAGGTACCTAATTAGTCATGAAAAAAAAAAATTCACAGATGGCAGCATAGGTAACAATTATGAAATTAACAATCAATAAACAGCGTTATAGGGCCGATTTTAGCCGAAGTAACATTAGTAAAAATCAAAACTTCCTTTTTTAATGTTGATTTACCTATTTACACTCATAAATCACGAGAATGACACCTAGTATCGTCGACTCGATTTTCGAAATTGGGACCGTATCGAAATAATTAACTGTCGAAATTCAGTATGACACACGTTATCCACCTGTCTTCCACGTGGTTCGTTCTTCAAGTCGACGTTTCCATTACGAAAGCGTTTAATTGCGTATGTTCATTAGCAGTCTCCTCTCCAAACGCAGCATTAATATTGCGAGCCGTTTCTGCCGCGTTAGTTCCGCGACGGAACTCCTATTCAAAAATTACTCGGCTTTTCGAAGTACCCATCTTTTCCGTCTATTATAAGCTGAATAAATAACAGTTGAAATTCGAAAATCGAATGTTGCACATTTTTTTAAAGAAAAATCTCGTAGGTATGATGTTTAAAAAGTTTCACTCGAATGTCTCACACCACGAAGGTTTAATATGGTTTAATGTCAATTCAAAGTATCTATTACTATAAAACGGCAATTTCATACTTTAACCCATTGATGTATCTTTAACCCCTATAAACCTGAAGCTTGGCTGCTAGAACCGCGCTTGTTGCGGAAAGGTTTGTATTACATCGTCACTAGCGTGACGGAAACAATGGGTTGTTCCAGAGTTGTTGTACGGGTTCACTTACTAAATACACATTCAATGTTATTTTCCTGTGGACACTGGCCCTAATACGGCACGTCGAGCTTTCGAGTCAAACCAGGTAGATACCTAGTGTACCTGCACAATTAGTAACAGAGAGTAACTACAGAGACAACGCTCTAGAAACCTTAGATTATTAGGTATGATGATTTTAACGTTTTAGCTAGGCGCGAGGCGTACATTTTTTTGTCAACCTACTATTAGGTACCTAACGTCACAAAACAAGGATTAGGTACTTATGTTACTATCATTATTAAAAAATTAAGTAGGTGTAAGTCAATAAGCTTCATTCTAGCTATGATGAACATAACACGCGTCGTAGGCACTGGTCGACCGTGACCCAATTAGAGCTACCGTTTGATAAAATAACAACTGAGGTCGCATTGCTGATTGTGATGGCTAGGGCTGCCGTCAGACTCCGACTGGACAAATTCGAAAGCCCTGGATAAGATTAGACCCAGTAGTTACCTAGATACCTAATTATTAATGTGCACCACGATTGACCTGACCTGTTATCACTGTGATTTCTTTTTGAGGGCCTAACTATGAACCATAGTTAAATCGTACAAATAGAGCAAATGGGAAATCTTGCAGTGGAATAGCTTTTGACAAAATCTAAAGTAACACTCCTTACTTCATATCCTCAAACTGCAACTTCCATCATGATAACGCATTTTAAAATCAGACTTGACTTCATTTGACAGTTTATGGAAAAGGTCCGATGCTTTAATTAAATTCTGGGAGCATTTGTTTATTAGGATTTTTATTTAACTTATTTATTTTCAACAAGATAATATTTACATAATAATTTTAAAAGTTAACAGTCTTAAAATAATAATATGCACATGTTTATAAATACCGGTCAAGAGCGAGTCGGACTCGCGCACCGACAGTTCCGTACCATAAAAATCATCAAATAAATTACATTAGTTCCACTATCAGTCAAGAGATGGCGCTGACCTAAAACTGCAATATTATAAAAAGTGTACTATTTAGGACATCGCTTTATTTTTCCTGTAATCTTTACATAAACTTCTATCACATAGAATAATTTCACATTTTTCTCTATGCAAACTTCGGAGATAAGGGGGACAGTATTTTTTTAAAATTTTTCGTCAATAGTCGAAAACAATGTGGCCTACAAAAAAGGGAAATGTTTGAGAATGTACAAATAGCGCTCTTTCATATGGTACCCCATTTGCCCAAGTAGCCCCCCCACTTTGAATTTTTAAGAACCCCGTTAAGTCACTGTAGCAATTTAAAAAAAAAAAAAATATTTCTTTCTTATTTGCAAAATAATTTGGGCAAACGTCATCTAAAACTATTCCAAATTTCATGTTGATAGCATTAGTAGTTCTTGAGATATCCAGCTATGACAGACAGACGGACAGACTAAGTCGCACCATAAGCGTTCCTTTTTACCATTTTGGTACGGAACCCTAAGTAAAGATTACAGAAAAAATAAAACGATGTCTCTAAAATTGCACACTTTTTTCTAATATTGCAGTTTTAGGTCAGCGCCATCTCTTGACCAATAGTGGAACGAATTCTTTTTTTTAATGCTTTTTGATGTTACGGAACCCTTGGAGCGCTAGTCCGACTCGCTCTTGTTTATCAATAGAACTATAATCGACAAACTGTGACCTAGCGAGAATGGTGGAGTATATTCAGTGCCGGATAAAGCAAGCGCGGGGCCCGTAGCAAATACTATCGCGGATTCTTAATCTGCTATGGGTTCGTAAAAAGTGGTAAAAAAAAAACAAGAATTATGTATGTGGATTTTTTTGTGATCTTTGGAATTTTATACTGGTCTCACACGCACTTTACCACCTAGCGTGACACATTATTTATAGGAAATTGAACGTTCTATAAAAAATTTCTCTTAGAATTTTTCGATAAATTCACTTTTTCAAAAGTTATTCGAGATTAATTTTGGACATCCATGTTGTCAGCTTTTTTTTCATCTTCGGCAAAAATGTTGTTGCTTGAGGAGGTTGGCGGATTTGGATACGCAGGGCGGGGCTTTTGCGCGGGGCCCGTAGCAATTGCTACTCTTGCTACGTGGTTAATCCGGCACTGAGTATATTGGTGACCTATTTAACTCTTTCCTAATATCTTTAGATAACCGGATTCATGAAGACACGACATGACGTGTGCACGAAGCTCAAAAATCTAATCGACAATTTGACATTAAGGCGAGGTTCTTCAAGTTAACCGCTAGGAAATGTAATTTTAATGTCATTTTATTTAGAAACGGTAATGATTAAACAAGTGAAAAAATTATATGTTGCTTTTGAGACCTTTTTGTAGGTACATCGGGTACTCGTTACATAATTGGATAAAGTTCGATCGATAGAAAAAAAAATCCAAACATACCCTTATTTTGTAGATTAAAATCATTTTATTTCAATATTATACCACATTATGTATTGAAAATCACATCTAAATAAATGTCTATGATGACGTAATGTCCGTCGGGTTTAACATTGTTAATATTGTAAAACATATAATTTTCAACCTAAAATTAACGAAATTCACGGCACAATTTACTCGCGACCAGCTGCCACCTCTAGAACAAAAATGCACGCTCGAAGAACCTCGCCTTAAAAAAGAATTTGTATTGGTTGTAGGTAGGCGAAAAATGATGTTAAAACAACACAAAGATTCGGAAATCTTTCGATTTTATGATCATAAATAGAAAAATGTTTCAGTTAAAGTGTTCAGTGGAAAAATTATGTAAAGTCTACTTGTATCTACGAGAACTTCCGGGTAGCAGGAGGTTACGGGTCTTCAGAAACTATGTGTAAATTACGGGATTTTACCTACTGATTTACGGACTAAAAATTGTAGATAAAGGCTGCTGTACACAGCAGCAAAAAAAAAAAATGGCTCATAATAAATTCTACCATTGTTTATTACTAGTTCATAACGCATTTTACGAAGTTACGACTTACTTTTAAGGGTTGTAGAGATATAATCCTGTTTTGTCACAAAAATCGCGCACTCTTGAGAATTATTTGGTGTATTATTTAAAAATTATATTATAGAATTACACTAAGCAGAGCAGATTTAGGTGTATTTGGATTCGTGCCACAACGAGCAAATAGTACTGATTTCGCGTTGTGCGTTCGCGTCTGTAGTCGTCGGCTACCGTGCTCAGATTGCGGCTGGCTTCATTGTTGATATACACTCAGGGGCACGCCTGTAGCTACTGTAGATACCAAATTGATGTCAAATAGGTAGGCGAGAGTAATGATTTCGTTAAACTCTTTAATGACGTAATATGACGTAGTGTGTCTTCTTGGGAAATCAGTTTTAGTTAGAAAATGTGTCGACCTACTTATGGTTTGATCTTGCTCTGGTTTGCTACCTCTTTAGATCACTTAAGGAAGTTCAGTGTTAAAAATTAGAAGCAAGTCAATGGAGTTTTGTTATTCCAACTGATATAAGTTTACCATCAAAAGGTACAATTCAGGTAAGGTAGGACACACTGCGTGTGTGCGTCTTTCTGCATGTACATCCTGGTACATAGTTGGGAATTTGGAATGTTAGTTAATGGTGCCGATTCCCTTGTTCACAAATTAAACTAAATTTTAAGTTCAGTGCATCTTTTTCTTTCTATTTAATTAAGAAAAGGACAGAAGATACATTTTAGTTTAGTCCTGTCAAATTAATCAGCGCTTGACGTAAATTGACGTAATTTTAGTCGGCAAGTTTTAATCATGTCTAAACTTGTATGGAGTAGTGACAGGCGCTGATTAATTTGACAGCACTAAACTTAAATTTATCTTCTGTCCTTTTCTTAATGAAATAGAAAGAAAAAGATGCACTGAACTAAAATTTAGTTTAGTTTGTGAACAAGGGAATCGGCACCATTGTTAATTTATTAGAACTAGAATAATTTGTTACACTTATCTCTCAATGTAAACCAGGCTGAATGCAGGGCCGTTCACCTTTTTAGGTACAGTAATTATGGATAGGTTATTGTTTCTCATGATGAATACCTATCATACTCCTACACTATTCACCTGTGTATACCTAACTAATCAACAATACAAGAATAGCAACGGTTTATTTGTCTCTGACCTGGAATCACCTTCAATGGCTGTTAACCGATCGTAACTGTGTAACGTTCATAAGCGATGCATTGCCGATTACGTCAGCTACGCAGATAAACCGTCGTACACACGTACTGGCGCGTATGTCGCATTGAATGCTGATAACGTGAAGGTACTGTTAGAAAGTTTGTGTGCCGTGGGAACCTCTGCTGTGGGTGTAGATACCTACATATATACAAGCTACACACTACCTACATGAACTATGATGTTTAGGTACGTCACGCTTCATCCAACGTATTTTTCTCACAAAAATACAATCAAAACATAACACCCACATTCAGTCGAAGTTCGGATATCATCTTTTAGCAGAAAAATGTCCTCTGCTGGACACATGCCTGCCCCAAGCGTCGCCACATCGACCAAGTCCTGTGCTTCTCGCATCCAGCGGATTCCCGCGACCTTCTCCAGGTCATTGGTTCACCTTGTGGGGTTTGGTCATAAGTTCCTCTAAAGTTAAACGGAGCGGCAATATACTGACATGGGTAGCCAATTCAGCCGACGATGCAAGCTAGGTCGGTGATTTAGCTTGTCTTTATGAATTTAACTAACAAACTTCTAATGGCAAAAAAAATACCCTACAGAGGCGGACATAATGCCTGAGGCATTTTCTACCACTCAACCTTAGAGTGATGCAGAGAGGAAAAAAGGCAGGTGCAACATAGGGGATATATAAAAAGAAAATAACTATAAAATGCAAGGTACATAAATATAAACATAATAAACTTTGTCAGGAGAAATAACTATCGGTAGAGGAGAAATAACGATCAGTAGAGGAGAAAACAAACCCAGCAAATCAGCGTTGGGATGTTTCTGCCAACTTCTCATATATTCACGTGCCTTCGTTATGTTTACGTGCCTTCACTTAAAAGACAACCGACTTGACTTTAGTCGGAAGTTTGGACTCTTATTTGATTCTAGTATCTACCTACTCTTTGATCGCTGTGGCTACAGCTAGCTAGCTGTGTTGTATTCCAGCCGAAATAACGATGAAGGCTGAATTAAAACAATAATCCTTGTTACCATTTGAGATAAATTAGACAGTAACCCGTCAATAAGAGGATATTATGAAATAAAGTAGAACGCGCGTGCCCTCATCGACCAAGCACCAAAGTTCGCTGACCTAAATCCTTTGAGCTCTTTTGAAACCTCCAATTTAGTCCGCTCCTTACAGTATAGCAACCAACAACAAGTGTATAGGATGATATACGTACATTAAAAATAAAAGTAATTGGCCTTGTATCGAAATGGTAATAAAAAAATGTTTTTTTTTTTAGTTATAAGTAAACCATAGTAACAAATGACACAGTTATAATTTACATACACACAGATCACACATAGTAGGTACCCTAGTGTCTAAGTCGCTGCCTACCCTTTCATCGAAATTAGTCGTAACGAGTTGGATATGCAGTTAGGTATAAAAAAATAAACAAATGGTTAGCTAGCTATGTCTAGGATGCTTCAAGTAGGTATGCAAAAATTAAAGCTTGTTTCTATACAAAAAACCATAAAATGTTAAAAGAACTATGAGAAACAGGTTGATAAACGATCAAATGTAGCAACTATAATAATATAGATGTCAAATGTAAACAGACGCTGTGGTACCTATTCATCCGTGATAATTTAATTCGACCTACTGACATGGAACCGCCAAAAAGAACACAAAGAGAGTTTTTTTTATTTTTATTAAAAGCAGTCATATATGTTTGAACATTCAAACATATATGACTGCTTTTAATTTAAATTACCTTGGTTACTGATAGAGCTTCGTGGAAAGCAAGCGATGCTGTTAAATCTTGCTCGTAGATCTTGCTTTGGAGCTGGATGCGACACAGCGGGCGAGCGAGCAGGGCGGGCGGTGAGGCGCCAGTGGCCCAGTGCCGCCCTGCGTCTCTGCGCGACACGTATCCGAACTGCGCACTACGTACCGATTCTACGTACGACATTTCTCAGATAATTCTTACATAACGGGGAAAGTGAAGCTGATTTTAACTTGCGATGATTTATTTAAAGACCGAGAGAATTTCGTGTATTACACAGGCTGGAATGTTGACCTTGTTTTAAGGATACCATTTAGATAATCTACTAAAAAAAACAAATAATTTATAAGAAATATAAATAATAATGATTTATTAATAAGATATACCTATAAGAATAAAATCTTAAATTCATGAACGAATTTAAGGTTCTTTTTACGTTGTCTGTTAGTCACTGAGAGAACCCCTTAACCCCTAAAGGGGCTAAATACTAGACCCAGACCTAGACTAGAGTCAAGAGCAAACCCGTAGTAAAATATAATAATAAATATACCTACATAAATAAAATAATTTAATAACTTCATGCTATTATTAATAACCATGTATACCAAATACTAGTAATATTATCGATAATAATTATATTTGTTTATCAAACTTGCAATCTAGTCTATGTACCGGGTAACCGGGTTTCATGTTGGAACTTACTTATATTATTATGTAACAACTAATTGTACACATGAATGCAATAAAGAGTTTGAGTTTGAAATAAATAATAAATAATTATGGATGAAAGTTTGTGTGAAACTTGAGAATCCCATCGGGCGCAAGGCTTTTATCCTACCGATTGTAGATATTATTATAGAAATCAACATTATGTCTGTGTATTTGTAATAATCTGTAATACCTGAGTGCTCTAACACAGAGGAAGAGAGGAACACTCAAAGTGCGGCATTGACCCCGCTCACCTCACTCTAAACTAGCATCTTTGATATTTCGAAAATATACCTACGTACTTTATAATAAGGTTATCAGAAGAGAACATTATGTTCAGCATCTGGCAGGGGTGGGAGCCAGCCGACCTATCATACTTCGAGTAGCTTTCTGCTTTCTTGGGTAGCTTTCTGCGCTTTTATTGGTCGAGGCGGCCAAAAAAAGCGCATAATCCTACCAACTGTCACTTTAAATGGTGGTGAACCGTGTTCTTCAGTTTAAATTTTTAGGGCCTATTGTAGCGGAGAAGGACAATCTAAATGTAGACCGGGAGCGAAGAGCATTAGCAGTGAGATGTAATTTGTTGATCCGAAGGTTCTCACGCTGTTCGGGTGCGGGTAAAATAATACTTTTTAAGGCATATTGGTGCCGATTCCCTTGTTCACAAACTAAACTAAATTTAAGTTCAGTGCATCTTTTCTTTCTATTTCTTTAAATTTATCTTCTGTCCTTTTGACAGAAGATAAATTTTAGGTTGCGCAGAATGACGGATTCGATGCGATCAGACGCAAGGGTGCAGTATCCCTGTTGCGCAAGGCGTGCCAGCTCCAACAGTCTCCTGGTCGTCATTGCTAGCAAACTGGATTGCCCTATCATTTTCTATTTAAGCCAGCTGCATTTACCTGCTAATGCTTAGTTGTTTAAGTATTTGGAACTTGGTTGTTTTTGTTGTTGTGATATGTTTTGTAAATGTTACTAACATAGTTTGTAACACAACAAGGTTTCTATAAAAATTGCTAGTCTACATTGTATGTCTTTTTACTTAGTTTAATTTGAAAAATTCTCATTATTTTAAAATATTCAGTATTGGAAAAATGATACCGTAAACTGTCTGACTCATTACCCTAGTAGCATTTTTTGTTGGCATTTAGTTGGGCCACTTACCTCTGGTTAGTTGGCAAATGCATACAATTGGCGGGCAGTTTGCGGGTTGGGTCAACAACTGATGGCCTACGTGGATTTGCCTACGAAGGCCCAACCTGCGATGGGGCCAACGTATATTGTCCTACGAAGGCCCGACGAAAACGTGTTATGGGTAGGCCCATCGACACATAAAACATTTAGGCAAGCGGTTGTATGTTGATTGGTTGGCTGGTTTCAGAGCGACGCGTCTTGCCAGCGCCTGCCGTACGCGCGTCGCTATACATGAACCTTATTTTGAAGCTGATAAGGTTCATGTGCAGCGACGATTTTTACACGTTTTGTAACACACATGCAATGAGTCTACCGTGGCGTCATCCATTCTTCACGCACCACACCGAGTTCCCCACCGTAACCATCATCGTCGTAAACTTCCACAACTTTATACATTTAACACTTTCACAAACACTAAGGGTTAACTAACTAAACTAAAACACAGCCTGCCAGCCTGATATCAGGCTAATATCTTTGTTCGTCACTCGACAACTGCCCGAGGAATTTATTGAAATAAAACAACAAGTTATTCCAAGCGAGTACAACAATTTTTATTTTTGTTCAAAACATATACAATATTCGCGGAGGGTCATAACACCGCGATTCAGCGGAATACCCAAATGGTACAACGCCATCTATCGAGCATAGAGGAAGCTCGCGATCGAACATCCCGCCCACCATGGACAGAATGTCCAGAACTTAGTTAAATATAAAAATTTAAAACTAAATGACCGCCCACCATGAAACAAACAAGAGATTCGGTGGGAAGTGAAAACGTTAGTGGACTGTATGTGAACATAAAAAAATCTTAATTTTAATCTTAAATTGTAACTTAACTAATAACCAATTAATGCTAACATTAATATTCAAATACGGGAACAAGTACATACTCGTACTAGGTATTTATGACGTGACCGGAAGCACAATTAACTTAGACACAGGTCTTTTAATCATAGAACCTATACAGCGCAATGTAACCACTCTTGTGATTTTGTCCGAGCCAGTATGCTTTTCGGTAATGAGACCATAGAGCCATCTTGCCGGTGGAAGATCATCTTCCATAACTAACACTACGTCACCCAATTTCGGTTCTACGGTTTGATGCGCCCATTTATTCCTTTGGTGAAATTGAACCAGATATTCACGGGACCACCTACGCCAGAAGTCCTGAACCATGCGTTGAGTCAACTGCCATCTTCTCAATGTAGTAATATTCGAGTTCTCAAAATTAATTTCCGGTGCGAGAAGCAAAGGCTCGCCTACTAGAAAATGACCAGGTGTTAATGGGCATGGGTCTTCTGGGTTAGTGCTAATGGTGGAAATAGGTCTGGAGTTCAGACAGGCTTCAATTTGAGCAAGCACTGTCGTTAGCTCCTCAAAAGTGAGTGTACTTGTACCAATTACTCGTTTAAGGTGGTGTTTTGCGGACTTCACTCCAGCCTCCCACAGCCCCCCAAAGTTTGGGGAGTGAGGGGGAATAAAGCTCCAAGTTGTTCCATTGGTTGCCAAACAATCGGCAATATCAGGTGCTATGCCGGACCTTTCGTGGTTGAACAACGCCTTCAACTCCTTATTAGCTCCCACGAAAGTAGTGCCGTTATCACTCCACATCTCACCACAATGGCCTCTCCTCGCTGTAAAGCGCTTGAAGGCTGCTAAAAAGGCTTGCGATGTCATATCGCTGACGACTTCTAAATGTATGGCCCGAGTGGCCATACATACAAACAAAGACATGTAGCCCTTGGTGGAGTGATAACCGCGACCTTTGGTAGGCCGGATGCTAATAGGACCAGCATAGTCCACGCCACTTCTAAAGAAAGGTCGGCTTGCATTGACCCTAGCAGAGGGCAATGACCCCATTAAAGGATGTACAGACCGAGCGGAATGACGGATGCAAATAACACATTTACGTACGAAGTGCCTAACTAAACTCTTTGCATTTATTATCCAATATTTGGATCGCAAGTAATTAAGAGTTAACTGCGGCCCGCCATGCAACGTGGTCTCATGAGCGTCAGCTATTAGAAGCTGAGTTAAATGTGCCTTACGAGGAAGGATTGTAGGATGCTTCGAGTCTTCCTGAAGGTTGGCCCTGTGTAACCTACCGCCAACTCTCAAAATCTGTTCCTGATCCAGGTAAGGATTGAGCGAGGTAAGTACCCCCTTTTTATTTATTTCTCCTTTTAACTTTAAACTATCCATCTCCAATCCAAAATGTTCCCCTTGACATAATTTTATGCAAGTAAGTAATGCCCCTTGAATTTCAGAATGTGTTAGAAAATTATCAAATTTTGTAGTATAATTTTTATTTTTAAATTTTAAGAACCTTTTACAATAAGCTATTACTCTAGTAAGTTTTCTTAGAGATGAATACTTTGATATTATTGAATTCTCACTTATTTCTTTTACTACTGTGTTACATGCAACTAATGATTTTCTCTCCTCTAGGTTAGTTTCTTTAATTTCCCTTCTACTATAATTAATTTCTTTATTTTTCAGCCAACTAGGTCCCTGTGTCCACAACTCTAGATCAGCGCACTCGGAAGGATTCACGCCACGCGACGCGCTGTCTGCGGGATTATCACCGGACTGGACGTGCGACCACTGATTATTCTCCATAAAGGTAAGTATTTCAGACACTCTGTTGCCGACAAAGGTCTTCCAGCGGCTGGGGTGGCTGCTCAACCATGCGAGCACCACTGTCGAGTCAGTCCAGGCATGTATATTGTCTTTACAGATACCCAAGGTGTCGGAAACTTCACGCAGAAGTTTTGAAAGCAGCACAGCCCCGCATAATTCTAAACGAGGTATGGATACCTGTTTGACAGGGGCCACCTTGGTCTTAGCTGCAACTAGACTAACATGAACATGACCATTGGCGTCAATACACCGAACGTAGACAGCGGCTGCGTAAGCGACATTAGAGGCGTCAGAGAATCCGTGCAACTCTAGTAGGATGTCAAGTTGACTCGTGTGAATCCATCGTGGTAGACGGAAATCCCTAAGATGGTTAAGGTTATTTCTATAACCAAGCCATTCCTTTAACAGGTGATCTGAGAGTTCATCGTCCCATTCGGATCCTGCTAACCACAGGTGTTGAATAAACACCTTGGCTGTTACTATTACCAGCGCAAGCCATCCGAGAGGATCAAATAAACGAGCGATGTCAGATATCACTTTTCTCTTGGTTATAGGGGTTTCGGGCGGAGGAAGTTGTACAGTATATCTAAACTCATCTAAATTTCTATCATAAGTTAACCCTAAAATCTTCGTAAGTGTATCTATTTTAAGTTCTAAATTGTCCTGCCTAACAGAATCTTCGTTTATTTTGTTTAATAATTCGTCATTGTTGCTGGACCACTTTTGAAGCTTAAAGCCCCCACGACCTAATAATTCATTTAGGTCGTGATAAATTTGCTCACCTTCAGCGACAGATTGACAACCTGTCAATAGGTCGTCTACATAAAACGATGTAAGGACTCGGTCTGCCACCAGAGGAAAATCATTTCCTTCGTCACGAGCTAGTTGCTGTAGAGACCGGACTGCTAGGTATGGCGCAGAGGATGTTCCAAAGGTAACACGCAACAACCGAATATGCTTCAATTCAGCTTCTGGATTGTCACGCCACAAAATGCGCTGATAGTTTGCATCCTCATCTGCAACCTTGACCTGACGGTACATTTTAACAATATCTGCGACCAAACTTATGGGATGACAACGCCATCGCATAATAGTTTGACGCAAATCAGGTTGAAGGGTTGGGCCAACCATTAATTCCTTATTTAATGATACACCGTTGTGGCCTGAACTTGAAGCGTCGAATACGACCCGAACCTTAGTGGTGCTTTTATCCTCACGCACAACTGCGTGATGTGGTAGGTATAACGCATCATTACCTAATTCTTTCTCAGGGACAACTTCAGCATGTCCCAGTTGAATGTATTCATTAATGACTGCACTATACTGTTTCCTAAATTCCGGTTCCTTCAATAATCTGTTCTCTAGATTGATAAATCGTCTACGTGCAATGACCTCTGACCCCCCAAACGTGCAACTGGGCGAATCGGTTTTAAATGGTAGTTTTACCACGTACCTCCCGGTCCCGTCGCGTTTGGTGGTTTTAGAGTAGAAATCCTCACATTTTTGTTCTTCTTCAGTCAAGATCACACTACCAACTGAGGGCTCTGACTCCAACTCCCAAAACTTACGCAACAGGTCATTTACATCCGCTGACTGTACTACAGTATGATAACATACTGACCTAGAGATTGACGACGATGGGATCTCACCAGACAAGATCCAGCCTAACTTAGTTTTCTGGGCGACTGGAGATCCCGGCGGACCCTTAACTAAACCATCCAATAAAACTTCTCCGACCACCCGCGTACTCAACAATAAATCAATTTTTCCTGGCGTATCAAAGGACGGGTCGGCTAATTTTAAGGACGAAAACGAAGCCGATACCTGAACAATCTTTTTCTCAGGAAGATGAGATGTGAGTCTATTCAAAACATAAGCATCGACAAATAAGGTAAAGGTGGGATCTAGACGTGACTGCAATTTAAATTGAACTATCCACTTAGAGGGCATTGAGTGGCCCTCGTCATCACCTAGTCGCAATATGTCGGTGTGAGCAGGTGTTTTCTTCAGTCCGAGCAACTGAACTGCAGCCTCTGTTATAAAAGAGACTTGAGAGCCCTGATCCATCAGAGCCCTTATAACAACAGCAGTACCAGTTCTTGACTCAATGTTGACCAAGGCTGTGGCTAACAGACCGTGGTTGTGAACATCCGCAAAACAACAAATGGGTTTAGTCTCACTTTGACTGGAAGAGGTAGCTACATTCGCAGCCACCACCTTCGTTTCTGCTGAACCATCAACAATTTCAGCAGAATTGGCAGTTGATTTTGGGTGAAGTAGTGTGTGGTGCTTCTTCTTACAAAGGTGACATTTAGTTTGTTGACGACAAGAATAAACAGAATGGTTGCTTCCGAGACAGTTGTAACATAGCTTACTGACTCGTGCAAACTCACGACGCTCGTCACAATTTTTCTTGGAAAAGGTTTTACAATGACACAATTTATGCTCTCCAGAACATAATACACAGTTTTGAGACGCGACATGAAAAGATTTGGCGTTATTTTCCCGAGCACTACTCTGTTTATTAGCTTTAGGATCTAAATACTCTAAGGCTCTAAACCTAGACTCCATAAAGGTTTTGAACTCATGAAATGTAGGTAAATCATCATTAGGACTAGAACTAATTCTCAGTTCCCACAATTTACGGGACTCGGTATCTAACTTTTCGGAGCCTAAGTATACAATAATGGCATCCCAGGAGCTGACATCAATACCTAGACTGCGTAAACCATGCAAACAATCTACAGTTGTGTCTAACAGCGTTTTAACATTTGTTGACGATTCTTTAGTAATCGACGATTGATAGACAAGCCGTTTGAGCATACAGTTAGCTAAAAACCTTTTATTGTCAAACCGTTTGTTTAGAATTGACCAACATTCATTATAATTAGACGCAGTCACAGGTATATGTCGAAGCAACTGTTCTACTTCGCCTGATAGGTGACTCTTTAAATAGTGGAGTTTTTGAACGTCATCCAGTGCATCATTTTTATGAATGAGTGACGTAAATAAATCACGAAACGTTACCCATTCAGAATAGAGCCCCGAGAACGTAGGCAAAGAAATTTGTGGCAATTTCACATTCGAGCTATTTTGAATAGAATGTTTATTACTACTGAGATTAGCACTTTCGCATGAACTAAATTGAAGTAAGTGCTCTTTTAATTCCGTCTTATAATTTATGTACAACTCTTCAGTTAAATCATATGTTTCTGCCTTAAAATAAACATTCTTTGTTAATTCTTCGTCGGTTGCTTTTTCTATGATGCGCCTATGAGTTTCAACAAATTGTTTCCACTGTACCTCTAGTGATTCTAATCTTGTTTCAATGTAAGTTAGTGTAAGGCGATCCTTAGGTGATTTTTTATAGTTAATTCTACCTTTTTCTATTATTGTTTTATTATTTAATTGCAGTTTACCTAAGGATTCCATTATGTACAACAAAGCTACAGGGTATTTTAATTAATTAATCAATAGAATATCTTAATGCGACCGACGAAAAATTACAAGTCAATGAACAAAACCGGTAAAATTTTACAAGTGTTTAGAGCACGTATGAATTTAGAAAAATCTTATCCGTAATTATTCTAAGTCCAATTTACACTACTACTAAAGTCTTAAGTCTCGAACACTTGCATTTGCACTAAGTTGATCTTCAAAATTCACTGAGAAAACAAGTCTACACAATAATAACACTGGGATTGTAACTCACAGTTTTGTCTGCCAAACCTCTCCACAAGCACGTCGCGTCGCTGCTGCGAGTGCGTAGTCACCCGTGATGTCACTGCTGATACCGCTGCGAGTGTGTCGTCACACTTGATGTCGTCGCTGATGCACAGAGCATCAATGGTCTCTGCTGATGTTGTCACCGTTGCCTCATGTAGTGAGCCTCAATACTGGTGGCGCCCCCTGGCGGAGACGGCCGCAAACCTCGTTGCTGCGCTGCTGTACACCGCTGATCACCACACACCGGGGATTTTACAGGCACTTCAGGGCGATCCACCACAGGTTTCTATGCCTCACCACCCGACACAAACTGTCACTTCACTTGCCGGCGCGATTTCAATTTCGCGATCCGACTCGATAGGACCAAATGTTCGTCACTCGACAACTGCCCGAGGAATTTATTGAAATAAAACAACAAGTTATTCCAAGCGAGTACAACAATTTTTATTTTTGTTCAAAACATATACAATATTCGCGGAGGGTCATAACACCGCGATTCAGCGGAATACCCAAATGGTACAACGCCATCTATCGAGCATAGAGGAAGCTCGCGATCGAACAATCTTTGTTGATGCGAACAAAACAAACACTCACAAACACTCCGAAGCCGCAGGTGCACAAATGAATAACACAATGGCGGGCGGGCCGCGCGACGCGTGCCGCCGCTCGCTCCCTGCGCACCCCGCTACCACCCCGTTGGAGTAGCAGTAATTGGCCCTACAAAAAACTCCCAACAGTAGGAATAGAAGCAGTAGGCCCGCGTTAGTTGGCCCAATGTTGTCATTATACCTTAAATCCCTACAAAAATCTCCCAACAGTAGGAATAGTAGCAGCAGGCCCGCGTTAGTTGGCCCAATGTTGTCATTATACCTTAAATCCCTACAAAAATCTCTCCAACATTAATTTGAAAGTTCAACGTTTCTTTTTTACAAAAGGCCGAGCCTTAGCTTAAGAGGGTTGTCACCGGTCCACCAGCGCCACTCCTTTAAAATCATATTATCTCGTGGCTGTGAAGGAATTATAAAAAACGGCTCAATCAACTATATCGGTAAGTGTGTCTAGAATTTTCTAATACCTTTTTTAAAGTTTGATATTGAGACACGAAGCAACAAAATTCGATCTAAATAAAAACGGCCACATTCCTCTAGAACGTATTTGGCATGGACGAAAGTTAAAAACAAAGTACGTTTATTGAACACTTTCATGAGGTAAATTTCTACGTAACTTATTACCTACTAGTTGCTGCCCGTGGCTTCGCCCGAGTAGCTTTTTCTAAAATAAAAGTAGCCTAAGTTACTCCCTATAATCAGCTATCTACCAGTGAAAGTCTCGTCAAATCGGTCCAGCCGTTTCGGAGATTAGCCGGAACGAACAGACAGATAGACAAAAAAATGTTTTTTTTGTTTTGTTAATATTACCGTATATACTTTCTTATGAATTTATACTCCATTTACTATACCATTAGACAAATAACGGCTAAATAACGACAGTTATTGTGTAATATTTTGAAATTACTGCACTTAAGAGTTATTTTTTTAATGTAAATGGTAAATAGATTACAGTGCTTTGTATTTGTCGTGAAATAACGGAGTTTATTAAACTTTTACATCGAAATAATGAAAGGGTGAGAACAGTTATTTGTCTAATGTCTAATAATAAATGGAGTATAGTAAAAAGCTGTTATTTTGACATTGCAGACACTTCAATTTTATTTATTTGTATGTATATGTATAGATAATACAATAGTTTGTTTTATTGAGTTTATAGTTTATATTAGCCCGTACTTTTATTGCGTATGACAGCCACCATTATAATATCCCCCACAGGTGTGTGATCTCGCGAGCTACAAGGAAGTGGCAGTGCGCAGTGTATAAATAGTATCAGTTAGTTTTTAACGATATTTAGATCGGCGGGATGTCAGTCTGGGGATCGTCACCAAACTTGGGCTATTTACAGAATCCGGTGATTTACGAGCATTTGATGTGACGTAACTCAAGATTCAGGCCACATTAATCTATCACACATGAGTTTCCCGTTTCATTTTAACATGGATTTTGAATATAGCGCATATGAAATGTCTCACATGGCTTCTTCATCTTTTTCGTGTGGTTATTGACTAACCTGGTGACGGAGTTTTTATGCCACCCATGGGCCTTTGACTTGGCTTCACATGCCGTCGAGAAATATCTCTCAGGCATGCCGGTTTCCTTTCGATGTTTTCCTTCACCGTTTTTTAAGCAAGTGATAATTATACAATACACACATGAATCCGAAAAGTCAAAGGTGGCTTGGGTTCGAACTCGAGACCTATGACTTGGAAGTCCGACGGTCACACCACTAGGCACTAGGCTATCACTGCTATTTGCTAACTGCTATTATATTATTAGGCTATCACTGCTATTTGCTAACTGCTATTATATGATTAAGGCTGATTATTATTTAATTTTTCCTTTTCATAATACCCGTATGAATACTGACCCAGGGGATATCATCAGCTTTGTTCAACGCTTTGAAGTTCGCGTTTGAAACGCTCATTTAGCATTCATTTTTTGGCGTAGCACAGTTGCAAAAATCCGGTGTTTTTTGGTTATGACTGGTGATTGGTGCATCTAAGGGGCCACGTTGATCTAAGTCAAGGCTCCAGTCTCGCGATAAGTAGGCATTATCGGCCCAGTTTAAAAGATCCAATATATCCTACCTTTAAACGATAGTGTATGTACCTGCAGCGCCGGCCCTGGTAGAGCGAGAGGAGCGGTTGCTCAAAGCGCCAGATGGCAAGGGGCGCCAAAAAGACAAATGAGAATAATAATTTCCAGCGCAACATTTTGGATGGCGTCTTTTGAGAGGCGCAGGAGCAGTGTTGCCATATCAGATTTTTTAATGTTGTACTAAATAGAGCTACTTAATTTTAATTCAATAAATGTTAATGTTTGCAATAAAAGTTATGAAAATTTAGGAATTATTATTTATTTAACATAAAACCGAAGTAGAATTAATGTGAAGTGAAAGCGTCGACCAAAGGGCGGCGAAAGACAATCTACCCTACCCTGATCTAGGGCTTCCAATCCCGGAATACCGAGATCTCGGTATTGCGGGATCCCACATCTTTTAAAGTCCCGCGTACTGCGGGATTACTGGCGCGGGACCCGCGGGATTTGCGGGACTGGAAAGAAGCATGCACACGGCCTCTCGCGTCACCATCATACTGTACTTTGCCCGTCACCGTCTCGAGCTAATACACTTGAATCCATCATAAAAAAGAAATTATAAATCTCCCCCAAATTCATAGTCATTTCTTTTTTTCAATGGGGAAATATCTTACATTTACATAATTATAAAGCTTTAAAAGGAATACCGCCGACTGGTGTGGAAGCCGAAAGGGCCTTTTCTGCTGCTGGCTATATTGCCTCTAAAATACGCAATAGTTTGGCAGATGACACTTTAGATGTTGTTTCCTTCGCAAACATTTTCAATTGAATGCTGACAAAATGACCAAACTAAATAATTATAGTCATAATTACTTCTGTCAGCATTCAGTTGAAAATGTATTTGGTTTATATTTTAATTTTGTAGTTATATATTTTATAGTTGATATTTTTTTTGTTTTTTCGGTAGGTATTTGTTTCTGTTTTCTGTGATAAATGAACGGTGTAATGCGATTGATCTCATGAAAATAGTAAAACTTAAATAAATGTGGAGTTATGTTGATTTTTTCATTGTTTTATTTGCCTTATATAAATATTTTCTATATGCGGGATCCCGCAAATACCGGGATCCCGCGGAATTGAAAATTCCTAGTCCCGTAAATACCGAGATTGAATACTGGCTGCGGGATTGGAAGCCCTACCCTGATCAAAGGCTAGAGCCGGCGCTCGTGTGTACCTGGTTTATATTAAGGTTCAGTGTGTGTGATCTACCTTTTGGATAAATTCGCAGACAGAAGTTCGTAATTAGTTGCACTTTAGGCTTATTAGCTCTAGTTTATTGTTATTATAAGCATGACGTATTCAGTATAGTAATAACAAAACCGGGCAAGTGGGTAAGTAAACAGAAACTGTCAAATATCGCCAAACGATTTTAAACTTTAAAATGTTGACGATTATGTTCAAAGTCGAACAAGAAAATTTCACAGTTTGTGATATATATGTCAATGGTTTGTGGTAACTTGATGTGCGGGGCAAAGTACATAGTTTTTTCTTTTTTTAGATTGTAAGGCAGAATTAAAGAATTGAAGAATTGACACTCACACTGACATTAAGCATTTGTGTCAAGGAAATCACATTCTAGAAACTAGATTACCTACGCAAAAACTGTAAATAACTGCACACTAAACCTACAAAAAAAAAAAAAAAAAAAAATTAACAAACAAATCCGAACGTGTGCTATATTATTCAAACACAACTTTTGAAAGAGCGACTTATGAGCGATTCGTTTCGTACTTTGATTTAGCATGAACTACAATTTGGGCACTACTTCATTCATAGCCAAAAATTACCGACCGGCAAAATTACTTACTTAGGTTCGGCAGGGTAAGGTATTTAATTAATTAATGAACTAGCTGGACTAGGTACTGAAATGTCCTACTCTTTTTAGGGTTCAGTACCTCTACAGGAAAAAACGGAACCCTTATAGGATCACTCGTGTGTCAATCAATCAATCAATCAATAGTCTCTATTTGTGTCTGGCTGTCTGTCCGTCTGTCAAAGCCAATTAATTCCGAATCTACTTGGCTTGATGAAGGCTTATAAACTTCCGTGACCCAAACACGGACGAGTAACGCAAATAAATGAATTTTGAATATGAGGATCAATTTTGGGAAGCAAACTAGACAAAAAAAAAAAAAAAAAACTAACTGTACCGTGTAAAATTTCAAATAAAAGTGCTTATTATAAGGATTAATTAATAATTTTAAAATATATACTTTTAAAGTTATTCAAGAAAATGGATAAAAATTGACCCTTATCTCTGGAACTACTGAGCCAAAAATTTTTAAAACAAAAAAAATATATACAGAAAACAGTTCTTTACTTATTTTTTTACGGGAAAACCGTCTATGGTCTTATGCAACATGGTAAATCTCTCAATATTGTGCGTACAAACATAATATTTTTGTAGTTGGAATGTATGGGAGAACTTATCTCTGAACTACAATGTTAATCTTGTGACCGCTACGTCAAAAAAGCAAAAACGTGCCCTCGGCGCCAAGATACGAATTCATCCTTTCGAGTTTTTGACATCTTACGTTAATATAGATGAAATATAAAGAAAGGAGTTATACTATTATAAATTAGGATAAGTCAAGGAACATAATTAGCAAAGGAAATAAAAAACAATGTTGTTTTAAGGGCTTTATTTACAGATTTACGTAGAAAAGTCTGTCATGTAGTCGTGACCGTGGCGCGCTGGGCACATTTTGACTGTGGCGGTCAAAAGGATAACTTTGTTCTTGGGATAAATTCTTCTCAACTACGGAACCCTTCATTGTGTGTGGGCCGACACGCACTTGGCCGGTTATTATTATTTTGGGGACATTCTTGGGAAACGTCATCTAGCGCATACATTGGGTACTGTTCGCTTGGTCGTTCATGTTATAAGCACGGATTGGTTACAAGCTTTACATTCCGCTAGCTATTGCTCTGGTTCGAAGTTCCGACTTTATCCACGAGATGGCGTCGTTTCACTGTGGAGTGCTGAAAATGCTGAAATACAGTTTTAGATCCTTGTACGGTGTTTTTCATATTTTGTAATTAGAGGGCGCTATGTTGGCTTCTCTATTCATAATAGGGATAAAGTCAAGTCATGCATTTAAGACTGCGCCGAGCGCGCAGTGGTGCCGTCATCGTTTGTTCGGTGATATCTTTTATTTTAGATTGAAAATGCAGAAAATAAGCACGTTAAGTTGTGCTTCACAAAACTATACCTATTATTACTACAAACAGTAGTTTTAAATTGTTTTGTTTTATTGTAATCATTAAAACGGAGGTTAGTGGCCACTATTTTCCGTTTTAATGATTACAATAAAACATAACAATTTGTGGCCTGAATGGCCCAACTAAATGCCAACGGAAAATGCTACTAGGGTAAATGCCGAATTTTATGATTCGAGTTCGAGTCCCTCATCTTTATCAGGTAGCCCAGACTGACTATAACATCAACATATTACCTATAATACTTGACGTTTATGCAGGTGTGGAGTTGAGGGTCATTTACATTTTAAAATGTTCCAGAAAGCTATCTCGGAGAGCTTAGGGCGACTTTACACTTGATTTATAGGCGTAGGTAACTGCTAAAAAATTCAAATTTCTAGCAGCGTACTGTAGTTCTCATTTATAAAGTTCGCTGTAACTTTGGTACTCGTAAGCCCCCACATGGAGCGGCTGTTGCAACCGCGGTGTTATTATGAAGTATTTTTGGTACAAACGCCTAGTACCTACTGTTGTAAAAGTCCCTTTGTGCCTATAGCCTTGCTCGTTTCTGTGTCCGGTTGGAAATGAAGGTATTCAAACTATGGTTATTCTTACTCCTTCGCTTCTTTCCTAGCTTAGTCCACTGTTCCCCCCTGAGAGAATCCCCCTAGGGGGCGAATACTGAATCATTACGTAAAAAAAATCCAAAAATTTCCCCCTTTATTTTGGATTATTCCACTTTTCCCCCCAATTTTTAGGGTTCCGTAGTAAACAAAGAACCCTTATAGTTTCGCCATGTCCGTCTGTTTGTCTGTCCGCGGCTTAGCTCAGAGACTCTTAGTACTAGAAAGCTCTAATTTGGTATGAGTATATTTAAAAAAAAAAAAAAAAAAAAAAAGAATAATTTATATATATATATATATATATTATTATTTTTTAAATTTTATTTTACCACTTTTTTGGAGTGAATTCCTTTTAAACAACATGTATCTTAAATGAAACAAAGACGATAAAAAACTCGATATAAAAGGCGACACGTAGAGAATTTAGTCGAAGAATACGTCTGTGTATACGTGTCTATCCGTTTGTGTGGGGTATTGTTGGATAGGCCGTTTATAAATATTGAGGGTTTGTGACCATTTAACGACTCAGGGATCCCTTTGCGTAATATCAAGCTTTAACTTTTTTGTCAGAGTCAAGTGTCCCTCCCCCTGCCAGCTAAATGGTTGTGTTTGTAATGATACAAAACCATTCTGTATATTTTGTAATGTTACAGGGATCTTTTACAATGCTACAAAGATCTTTTACGACGATACAAGGATCTTTTACAATGATACAAGGATATTGGACAATGATACCAGGACTTTATAATGCTATAAAGATCTTTTACAATGATACGAGGAACTTTTGCAATGATACAATGATTTTTCACAATGGAACAAGGATCTTTTACAATGCAACAAGGATCTATTACAATGATACTAGGATCTTTTACAATGATACCAGGACTCTATAATGCCACAAGGATCTTTTGCAATGATACAATGATCATTTACAAAGATACAATGATCTTTTACAATTATACAAGGATCTTTTGTAATGATACAGGGATCTTTTATAATGATACAAGGATCTTTTACAATGATACAAAGATCTTTGACAATGATACAAGGATTTTTACTGTAATACATCTTTAACAATGATGAAAGGATCTTTGAAAATGCTACAATGATATAAGGATCTTTTACATTGATACAGGGATTTTTAACAATGATGCAAGGATCTTTGAAAATGTTGCAAGGATTTTTAACAACAATGCAAGGGTATTTGAAAATAATGCAAGGATTTTTATAATGATGCAAGGATTTTTAACAATAATGCAAGGATGAAATAATATTTCACAATGACGCAAGGTTCTTTCACAATGTCGCAAGGATCTTTTACAATCATGCAAGGATTTTTACAATGATACAAAGATCTTTGAAAATGATGGAAGGATTTTTACAATTATACAAAGATTTTTACAATGACGAAGGATCTTTTACAATGATGTAAGGACTCTGTACAAGAATCTTCTACAATGATACCTGGACTCTAAAATGCTACAAAGAATTTTTGCAATGATACAAGGATCTTTTACAATGATACAAGGAACTTTGACAATGATGCAAGGATCTTTCACAATGATACAAGGATCATTGAAAATGATGCAAGGATTTTTACAATGATGCAAGGATTTTTACAATGATACAAGGATCTTTACAACGATGAAAGCTTAACAATGACGAAAGGATCTTTCATAATGACGCAAGGTTCTTTCACAATGACGCTAGGATCTTTTACAATCATGCAAGGATTTCTACAATGATACAATGATCTTTTACAACGATACAAGGATCTTTTACAATGATGCAAGGATCTTTCACAATGATACAAGGATCTTTTACATTGATACAAAGATCTTTCATAATGACACATGGATCTTTTACATTGATAGAAGGATTTTTACACTGTGATACAAGGATCTTTAACAATGATGCAAGGATCTATTACAATGATACAAGGATCTTTTAAATGATGCAAGGATCTTTGACAATAATGCAAGGATCTTTGAAACTGCTACAAGGATCTTTTACATTGATACAAGGACTTTTACAATGAAATAAGTATCTTTTACAATGATACAAGGATCTTTTACAATGATACAATGATTTTCACTGTGATACAAGGATCTTTTACAATGACACAAGAAACTTTTACAATGATGCAAGGATCTATGACAATGATACAAGGATCTTTTACATTGATACAAGGAATTTTTTACAATGACAAGGAACTTTTACAATGATGCAAGGATCTTTGACAATGATACAAGGATCTTTTACATTGATACAAGGAATTTTACAATGATACAAGTATTATTGACAATGATGCAAGGATTTTTAACAATAATGCAAGGATCTTTGAATATGATGCAAGGATATATACAATGATGCAAGGATTTTTACAATGATACAAGGATCTTTCACAATGATACAAGGATTTTTACTGTAATACATCTTTAACAATGATGAAAGGATCTTTGAAAATGCTACAATGATATAAGGATCTTTTACATTGATACAGGGATTTTTAACAATGATGCAAGGATCTTTGAAAATGTTGCAAGGATTTTTAACAACAATGCAAGGGTATTTGAAAATAATGCAAGGATTTTTATAATGATGCAAGGATTTTTAACAATAATGCAAGGATGAAATAATATTTCACAATGACGCAAGGTTCTTTCACAATGTCGCAAGGATCTTTTACAATCATGCAAGGATTTTTACAATGATACAAAGATCTTTGAAAATGATGGAAGGATTTTTACAATTATACAAAGATTTTTACAATGACGAAGGATCTTTTACAATGATGTAAGGACTCTGTACAAGAATCTTCTACAATGATACCTGGACTCTAAAATGCTACAAAGAATTTTTGCAATGATACAAGGATCTTTTACAATGATACAAGGAACTTTGACAATGATGCAAGGATCTTTCACAATGATACAAGGATCATTGAAAATGATGCAAGGATTTTTACAATGATGCAAGGATTTTTACAATGATACAAGGATCTTTACAACGATGAAAGCTTAACAATGACGAAAGGATCTTTCATAATGACGCAAGGTTCTTTCACAATGACGCTAGGATCTTTTACAATCATGCAAGGATTTCTACAATGATACAATGATCTTTTACAACGATACAAGGATCTTTTACAATGATGCAAGGATCTTTCACAATGATACAAGGATCTTTTACATTGATACAAAGATCTTTCATAATGACACATGGATCTTTTACATTGATAGAAGGATTTTTACACTGTGATACAAGGATCTTTAACAATGATGCAAGGATCTATTACAATGATACAAGGATCTTTTAAATGATGCAAGGATCTTTGACAATAATGCAAGGATCTTTGAAACTGCTACAAGGATCTTTTACATTGATACAAGGACTTTTACAATGAAATAAGTATCTTTTACAATGATACAAGGATCTTTTACAATGATACAATGATTTTCACTGTGATACAAGGATCTTTTACAATGACACAAGAAACTTTTACAATGATGCAAGGATCTATGACAATGATACAAGGATCTTTTACATTGATACAAGGAATTTTTTACAATGACAAGGAACTTTTACAATGATGCAAGGATCTTTGACAATGATACAAGGATCTTTTACATTGATACAAGGAATTTTACAATGATACAAGTATTATTGACAATGATGCAAGGATTTTTAACAATAATGCAAGGATCTTTGAATATGATGCAAGGATATATACAATGATGCAAGGATTTTTACAATGATACAAGGATCTTTCACAATGATACAAGGACTTTTACAATGATACAATGATTTTTGACAATGATGCTAGGATTTTTAACAATAATGCAAGGATCTTTGAAAATGATGCAAGGATCTTTGACAATGATGCAAGGATCTTTGAAAATGCTACAAGGATCTTTCGCAATGATACAAGGATCTTTTACAAAGACACAAGGAACTTTTACAATGATGCAAGGATCTTTGACAATGATACAAGGATCTTTAACAATGATGCAAGGACTACAATGATACCAGAATCTTTTACATTGATACAAGGATTTTTGCAATGATACAATGATTTTTGACAATGATGCAAGGATTTTTAACAATAATGCAAGGATCTTTGAAAATGATGCAAGGATTTTTACAATGATGAAAGGATTTTTACAATGATACAATGATTTTTGACAATGATGCAAGGATTTTTACAATGATGCAAGGATTTTTACAATGATGCAAGGATTTTTACAATGATGCAAGGATTTTTAACAACAATGCAAGGATCTTTGAAAATGACGCAAGGATCTTTTACAATCAAGCAAGTATTTTTACAATGATAGATACAAGGATCTTTTACAACGATACAAGGATCAATGATATAAGGATCTTTGAAAATGCTACAATGATACAAGGATCTTTTACATTGATACAAGGATTTTTAACAATGATGCAAGGATCTTTGAAAATGTTGCAAGGATTTTTACTATGATGCCAGGATTTTTAGAATGATACAATGATTTTTGACAATGACGCAAAGATCTTTGAAAATGATGCAAGGATTTTTAACAATAATGCAAGGATCTTTGAAAATGATGCAAGGATTTTTATGAATGATGCAAGGATCTTTGAAAATGTTGCAAGGATTTTTACAACGATACAAGGATTTTTACAATAATATAAGGAACTTATACAATGATGCAAGGATTTTGCAATGACGCAAGGATCTTTTACAATGATGCAAGGATTTTTAACAATAATGCATGGATCTTTGAAAATGATGCAAGGATTTTTACAATGATGCAAGGATTTTTACAATAATACAAGGAACTTTTACAATGATGCAAGGATCTTTGACAATGATGCAAGGATTTTTAACAACAATGCAAGGATATTTGAAAACGATGCAAGGATTTTTACAATGATGCGGGGATTTTTACAATAATACAAGGAACTTTTACAATGATGCAAGGATCTTTGACAATGATGCAAGGATTTTTTACAACAATGCAAGGATATTTGAAAACGATGCAAGGATTTTTACAATGATGCAAGGATTTTTACAATAATACAAGGAACTTTTACAATGATGCAAGGATTTTACAATGATACAAGGATCTTTTATAATGATGCAAGGATTTTTAACAATAATGCAAGGATGAAATAATCTTTCACAATGACGCAAGGTTCTTTCACAAAGACGCAAGGATCTTTTACAATCATGCAAGGATTTTTACAATGATACAAGGATCTTTGAAAATGATGGAAGGATTTTTACAATAATACAAAGATTTTTACAATGACGCAAGGATCTTTTACAATGATGCAAGGATCTTTCACAATGATGCAAGGACTCTATAATGATACAAGGTTCTTTTACATTGATACAAGGACTTTTACAATGAAACAAGTATCTTTTACAATGCTGCAAGGATTTTTAACAATAATGCAAGGATCTTTGAAAATGATGCAAGGATTTTTCACAATGATACAAGGATCTTTTACATTGATACAAAGATCTTTCATAATGATTCAAGGATCTTTTACATTGATAGAAGGATTTTTGCACTGTGATACAAGGATCTTTAAGAATGATGCAAGGATCTATTACAATGATACAAGGATATTTTACAATGATGCAAGGATCTTTGACAATGATGCAAGGATCTTTGAAAATGCTACAAGCATCTTTTACATTGATACAAGGACTTTTACAATGATATAAGTATCTTTTACAAGGATGTTTTACAATGATACAAGGATTTTCACTGTGATACAAGGATCTTTTACAATGATACAAGGATATTTTACATTCATACAAAGAATTTTACAATGATACAAGTATTATTGACAATGATGGAAAGATTTTTAACAATAATGCAGGATCTTTGAATATGATGCAAGGATTTATACAATGATGCAAGGATTTTTACAATGATACAAGGATCTTTAATAATGATGCAAGGACTACAATGATACCAGAATCTTTTACATTGATACAAGGATTTTTGCAGTGATACAAGGATTTTTACAATAATATAAGGAACTTATACAATGATGCAAGGATTTTGCAATGACGCAAGGATCTTTTACAATGATGCAAGGATTTTTAACAATAATGCATGGATCTTTGAAAATGATGCAAGGATTTTTACAATGATGCAAGGATTTTTACAATAATACAAGGTACGTTTACAATGATGCAAGGATCTTTGACAATGATGCAAGGATTTTTACAATGATGCAAGGATCTTTGACAATGATGCAAGGATTTTTTACAACAATGCAAGGATATTTGAAAACGATGCAAGGATTTTTACAATGATGCAAGGATTTTTACAATAATACAAGGAACTTTTACAATGATGCAAGGATTTTACAATGATACAAGGATCTTTTATAATGATGCAAGGATTTTTAACAATAATGCAAGGATGAAATAATCTTTCACAATGACGCAAGGTTCTTTCACAAAGACGCAAGGATCTTTTACAATCATGCAAGGATTTTTACAATGATACAAGGATCTTTGAAAATGATGGAAGGATTTTTACAATAATACAAAGATTTTTACAATGACGCAAGGATCTTTTACAATGATGCAAGGATCTTTCACAATGATGCAAGGACTCTATAATGATACAAGGTTCTTTTACATTGATACAAGGACTTTTACAATGAAACAAGTATCTTTTACAATGCTGCAAGGATTTTTAACAATAATGCAAGGATCTTTGAAAATGATGCAAGGATTTTTCACAATGATACAAGGATCTTTTACATTGATACAAAGATCTTTCATAATGATTCAAGGATCTTTTACATTGATAGAAGGATTTTTGCACTGTGATACAAGGATCTTTAAGAATGATGCAAGGATCTATTACAATGATACAAGGATATTTTACAATGATGCAAGGATCTTTGACAATGATGCAAGGATCTTTGAAAATGCTACAAGCATCTTTTACATTGATACAAGGACTTTTACAATGATATAAGTATCCTTTACAATGATACAAGGATGTTTTACAATGATACAAGGATTTTCACTGTGATACAAGGATCTTTTACAATGATACAAGGATATTTTACATTCATACAAAGAATTTTACAATGATACAAGTATTATTGACAATGATGGAAAGATTTTTGACAATGATACAATGATTTTTGACAATGATGCTAGGATTTTTAACAATAATGCAAGGATCTTTGAAAATGATGCAAGGATCTTTGACAATGATGCAAGGATCTTTGAAAATGCTACAAGGATCTTTCGCAATGATACAAGGATCTTTAACAATGATGCAAGGACTACAATGATACCAGAATCTTTTACATTGATATAAGGATTTTTGCAATGATACAATGATTTTTGACGATTTTTACAATGATGCAAGGATTTTTACAATGATACAAATATCTTTTACAATGATACAAGGATTTTCACTGTGATGCAAGGATTTTTACAATGATACAAGGATCTTTGAAAATTACGCAAGGATCTTTTACAATCAAGCAAGTATTTTTATAATGATACAAGGATCTTTTACAACGATACAAGGATCAATGATATAAGGATCTTTGAAAATGCTACAATGATACAAGGATATTTTACATTGATACAAGGATTTTTAACAATGATGCAAGGGTCTTTGAAAATGTTGCAAGGATTTTTACTTTGATGCCAGGATTTTTAGAATGATACAATGATTTTTGACAATGACGCAAAGATCTTTGAAAATGATGCAAGGATTTTTAACAATAATGCAAGGATCTTTGAAAATGATGCAAGGATTTTTATGAATGATGCAAGGATCTTTGAAAATGTTGCAAGGATTTTTACAATGATACAAGGATTTTTACGATGATACAAGGATCTTCACAACGATGAAAGCTTAACAATGATGAAAGGATGTTTCATAATGACGCAAGGTTTTTTCACTTTACAATGACACAAGGAACTTTTACAATGATGCAAGGATCTTTGACAATGATACAAGGATTTTTACTGTAATACAAGGATCTTTAACAATGATGAAAGGATCTTTGAAAATGTTACAATGATACAAGGATCTTTTACATTGATACAGGGATTTTTAACAATGATGCAAGGATCTTTGAAAATGCTACAAGGATATTTTACAATGATACATGGATCTTTTACAATGACGCAAGGATCTTTAACAATGATGCAAGGATCTTTGAAAATGGTACAAGGATATTTTACAATGATACAGGGATCTTTTACAATGATGTAAGGATCTTTAACAATCGTACAATGATTTTTACAATGATACAAGGATCTTTTACAATGATGCAAGGATCTTCAACAATGGTACAAGGATTTTTTACAATGATACAAGGATCTTTTACAATGATGCAAGGATCTTTAACAATGATGCAAGGATCTTTGAAGATGCTACAAGGATATTTTACAATGATACAAGGATCTTTTACAATGATACCAGGACACTATAAGGCCACAAGGATCTTTTTCAATGATACAATGATCATTTACAATGATACCATGATCTTTTACAATGATACAAGTATCTTTTACAATAATACAAGGATCTTTCTTTCTTTTCAGGGGGGATTTATGGAATAAGCCCTCTTTCTTGATTAATTTCGTCATCACCATCTTCTTATTTTGTTTTCTTGCATCAATGCTTTGGCGCGTTGCTTGTGGTCGCCACTGTAGTTTCTGGCTTTCAGAAGTTCATGGATAAAGTTCACCTAATTAACTGATTGGTAGACAATCACTGTAGTGAGCAGTTCTTTTCTACGCACCGATTGTTGTTTTGTTGGTATCCTACGGGCCTTCACGAGCTCGCCATTTTCTTCTGGCTTGTTGCTCCGCGCCTGTATTCCCCGAAAGGCTAAGTAAGCAGGTAGGTGTACACACGACTACATATCAAGCTATGCAAATCCAGTTCACGCTGGTCTCGCATTGTATAGAATTTCCGTACAATGAGAGATCAGCTTATACTGGAAATACATACCATACCCATAGCCATAGCATAGGTACCCGCATTTCGCCAGTAATTTAATGTCTCTTTCATTTGCATACAAATAAATAAAATTAAAGTTTCTGTTTGTAATATCAAAATAAAATCTTATTACTTAATGCATATGAAAGTATATACCTACCGTAAATATATTTAAAAATAAAAATTTGTCTGTCTGTCTGTTTGTTCCGGAAACGGCTGGACCGATTTTGATTTTTTGCACTGGCTGATTGCCATTGATGTTATAAGGAGTGAAATAGGCTAGTTTTATTTTAGAAAAAGCCACCCGGGGGAAACCGCGGTGAGCAGCTAGTAACTAATATACCAGTAACTTAAAGGAATTTATCGATGATCATAATCCTGCTCTTATCCCAATTTATTTGGGGTCGGAGAAGCAAGTCGGTTTCTTCCATACATCTCTCTATAAGCCGCACTGGGATTCTTTACCGATTTCAAAAAAAGGAGGAGGTTCTCAGTTCACCGGAATCGTTTTTTAGCGTTCCGTACCTCAAAAGGAAAAAACGGAACCCTTATAGGATCACTCGTGTGTCTGTCTGTCTGTATGTCTATCCGTCTGTCACAGCCAATTTGCTCCGAATGTAATGGACCGATTAGGTTGAAATTTGGTATATATCAATTTGAGTGACCCAAACACGGACGTGAACCGTAAATAAATGAATATAGAATATTGGGGTCAGTTTTGGGGGGCAAACAAGAAAATTAAAATAAAAAGTTTTGTAAACTGTACCGTGTGACATATCAAATGAAAGGGCTTACTGTGAGGGTCTCAAATGTATTTTTTTATAATTTTAAAATAAACTGTTTTGAAGTTATAAGTGAAAATAGACGAAAATTTACTATTCCCCCTCCTTATCTCCGAAACTACTGAACCTAAAATTTTGAAAAAAATACAGGAAATAGTTCTATACTTATAGATTACAGGAAAATATATAAGAAGTCTATGGTCTTAAAATAACATGGTAAATCTCTCGATATTGTGCGTACAAACTTACATTTGCAGTTGGAATGTATGGGAGATTATGTTTACCAACTACAATGTTAAGTTTGTTCTTAGGATAAATTGGAAACGGAACCCTTCATTGTGCGTGTTCCGACACGCAATGGGCCGGTTTTTTTTTAATGTATGTTCCCCGATTTCTCGAAGACGGCTAGAACGATTTGAAAAATTCAGATTTCAAGTAACTTAGATAAAATTATAAACAGACCCACTAAAAAGTGAGAAAAAATTACTTAAAAAAAATCACTTCAAAGTGAAATAGTAGTTTATGAAACTGTTGCATAATACCTAGTTATGTGCAGTTTCATACACTACTTTATCTACTCTCATACATTGGGATTGAACCTACTAAATAAGAGATCAAAGTTAAAAGCGTAAGAAATTCCTACAGCAAAACGTATGGCGCCAAAAGCCAGCACATCACCGCGCATGCGCTAAAGTGGGGGCTACCACAGACAAGTAAAAATTGGAACCAAAACTTTTTGTAAAGCTATAAAAATGGCGCGCCCAGCATATTCGTTCCATAAAGCTGGATCCACACACAGCCGGCGGCCTGCCGCCAGGTGCCACACATATAGAAGCCGGACTGTGTGTGGATCAAAAGTAGGCAATCCATTAGAAAAAAAAATTGATAGAAACTTCTTGGTTAACTTCTTTGATTTGCCCTGTATCGTAATGGTAAAAAAAATCTTTTTTAACATTATTTTGTTACCTATAAAGTGTTGTAATATGATTCTATTTTTAAATTTCGGTATTGTGTTTAAAAAGTATGTCAATATAAACTCGTTTTTAAGTTTATAATTCGAATTTTACGATATGACAGTAGATAAAATAACTTTAATTTTGGAAGTCGGTGTCTTTGGATCTGTATTTTACTTTTTGCCACCGACTTCCGAAATTAAAGTTATTTTTAACTTCGTAGTGTTTTTTTTGACAGAAAGTTTTTATTGAAATTATTATCGAAGAAGATATAACTTACATAATTATTCCGATGAGCTCGTCACGCGGTCGGTACTTACTTATTAAGTGAATTAATTACTATGAGGCTTAGCTATGAGGAGGTAAAACAAGCGCGGATTGCGGTCGTGTTAGTAATTTATATGCGGTGTTGCTAACATCTGCCGTCTGCATATTCAAGCTAGTAATACCAACTTAGTTCAAGACATGCTGAAGAACACTGACTTCATGAATATACTAGAAACGACTAACACAAACGTGTATCTAATCTTCAGACGATAAAAGTATCTAACCAGGGGCCCAAGTCTGCTATTTTTATAAATTCGTCACTCCAACACGATCCCATTGTCATTTTGCTAAAAGTTCGTAATCTGCGAAATTCATAATGGTCGATTATTGGTCGGTCAGAAGTTGGAAGTTTAGTAGGAGGTTTCATTTGTCAGTATGTAGGTACGAGATTACTAATTCTTTCAATGGAGTGTCAGTGGCTGACCATTGGAAAGTCATAATGACGCCATTATGTTAGTAGATTACCAAACTTGTCAAAATCAACAAATATGAAATCAATGATAGACCATTCTGACACTTGTAATAGCAGACTTGAGGCCCTTGCTTATTGTCTTGTAGTTAGGTAGAGATGATGATTAAAATAACGTAAGTATGGAATAATAAATAGGGACTTGGGCAGATGAAATCTATACAAATAATCTATACATCTATACAAATAATCTATACAGAAATGAGTTTGTAATGTCAAAAAATGCATATGAAAGTATATGCGGTATTTATAATAAAAAAAATATTTTTTAAATTTTTGTCTGTCTGTCTGTTTGATTGTTCCGGCTAATCTCCGAAACGGCTGGAGCGATTTTGACGGCGCTTTCACTGGCAGCTGGTAGCTGATATTATTATTAACTGATTTTATTTTAGAAGCCACGCGGGCGAAACGCGCGCCGTAGCTAGAAAAACAATTTAGAAAACAAAAATTCCGGCTGAAAAATATCGAAATTATTTACCTACTTTGCGACTACAAAAAACATATCAAAGTACCTACTTATTTATTTTTACTTCAAATACCACATCTTGTACGTTTTGTGGTTGTGTTGCGGTAGCAAGTTACGCGGGGTGCAACGGGTGACTTATTAACTTACAGATATTACGTAACAACAACAGGTGCTTAACAAAAACATCGGACGAGGTGCATTTAATTAACTTGTACCTACCGCACACTTTGATATTCAATATTGTTCCAACTTTGTTATCGCATAGATGTAAAAATATTTTTTGAAATTACCTTATAATAATAATAATATCAACTTATTGTTAAGAGGTTGCTTTCTCTGAAGCCCTGTAGCTTGGACCGTGTTCCCGATACCGGTGGGCTACTATTTTTTTATATTTTTAAATGTTTTTATATTTTTTAAATTCTAATATTTAATAATATAATGTGTATGTATTTATTGAAATAAAGGATTTCCTTTATTTAAAAAGGAAATCCTTTTTTTTTTTCCGTAGTCAACAAGGAACTCTTATAGTTTCGCCTGTCTGTCTATCTGTGCGGCTTACCTCAGAGACTCTTTGTACTAGAAAGCTGTAATTTGGCATGGGTATACATATTAATCACGCCGAAATAAAAAAATAAAAATAAAATCTTCGAATATATATTATTTTAGGGTACCTCGGACTACATGTGGGTATGATATTTTTTTTCTATCGTCTATCTCATGGTGTGTGGTCTCATGTGTGTATCGTTGGATAGGCCGTACAAAAATATTGCGGGTGATTTTTTTTTTCGATTTATTGTATCGTTGCTTAATATTAATTACCGTGTGCTAATTTTTGTTAATTGAAACTTCGCAATATCTTCTCGTCCCACATACTGCAATGTCTCAAGGCGAATGTCTTTGACCAGTGCATGTTGCCAGGTGATGGCATATGGCACTGAAACGTGGTCGCTCATAATGGGGCTTATTAGAAGGCTGAAAGTCGCCCATAGGGCAATGGCTATGGGCTATGCTTGGAGTTTCCCAACGTGATCGAATCAGAAATGAAGAGATCTGCAGGAGAACCAAGGTAACCGACATACCTCGAAGAATTGCCAAACTTAAGTGGTAATGGGCAGTTCATATTGCTCGCAGAACAGATGGCCGTTGGGGTCGAAAGGTTCTGGAGTGGCAACCGCGTACCGGAGGACGTAGCGTGGAAAGGCCTCCCAGAAGGTGGAGTGATGACCTTGTGAAAGCCGCAGGAATCCGCTGAATGCGGGAAGCACGGAACCGGTCGAAGTGGTGGTGCTTGGGGGTCGCCTATGTCCAGCAGTGGACGTCTTTCGGCTGAAATGATGAATAATGATGATGAATTTTTGTTAGAGTTGAGTGTCCCTTCCCCCTGCCAGCTAAATGGTTGATTTTGGATATGTGAAAATATTCACGGCAGTAGTATTATGTATACTCGTATAACGAAGTTAAAAAGGATAACTATCACAGAAAAGTAGGCTTTACAAGATAACGAGTAATAGTCAACCCAGCTTACATTTACAGTTGGAATGTATGGGAGAACATGTATATCAACTATAAAGTTAAGTTTGTTGTTGAGATAAATTCGTTCCAACTACGGAAGCCTTCATTGTGCGTGGTCCGACATGTACTTGATCGGTTTTTTTATTTATTTATTTTTCTACATTTTATCTGCCTAGCCTTTTCCCAACGTTGTTGGGGTCGGCTTCCAGTCTAACCTTATGTAGCAGGATACCAGTATTTTACATGGAGTGACTACCTATCTGACCTCCATAACACAGTAACTTGGTAATACGATACCCCTTGGTAAGACTGGTTGTCAGACTTTCGGGCTTCTGACGACCCGTAACGACTGTCAAAGATCCACGAATGACAGCCGGGACCAACGGCTTAACGTGCTTTCCAAGACACGGAGGAGTTTTGGTATGTAAAGATGGTCACCCATCAACGGACCAACCGCGACAAGCGTGGCTTAACCTGATCGATTGAACCGTGCAGCTGTTATTATTTTGCCACAAACCCCTTACATCATCACAATACAATGAGTATAATTTGAGTTTCCTTACCTACTATAATTTTTTTTTGTACATCAAAATTACTACCCCTATAAATTATTTTACGTAGCACACTGAAAAAAAAATAAAAGAAGTAGTTGCCACAATCAAGATTTTGTTTAGATTGACTAAGTAACTTGTTTGCATCTGAGCCTATCAAGCACAATGATCACAGCTACTACTTTTATTTGATTGAGATATGAAACGGGATCTTGATTGGAGTTATCACAAAAACTATTTGCAGCAATCAAGTCAAAACATAGTTGCTCCAACCAAGATTATTAGATTAAAGTTTCAATGATCTTTATTGAAGTAATCAAAATGCTTGATTGACACAACTAACTTACTTTGTTACAGTTAACATTTTTTTGATTTGTTTCTCTTTTAACTCTTCTACAATGATGTCATGTTAAGGGTAATCGAGAAACTTGTTTGAGCGTTCAATCATTTGAACTAGTATTGCTGCGATCATGTCGTGATGATTAATCTAAACAAGATATCGTCAAACAAACGAAAAAATCACTTGATAGGAGTGCATTTTTTTCAGTACAAGTAAATTACAAAGATATTCCGTCACATACCTACTCATAAGAAAAACTCGAAATCATCGCTAAAAGTAGATAAGTTTACCCACTTGTGAGTTGGGCCAGCTATTGATTAGAATGCGTGGCTAGATGGATATGTTCTGTCCCTAATTGAGGTTGGTCCAATCCGGCCCGAGGCCTATCCCATCCGCCTTTCAGTTCGACGTGGTAATAAAATAAGCAGTTTTTCCGAATCCACGTTTTATCTGTCTCTCCGTATTCTCGCTCCAACATTCGTTTCGATAAAATCGAGTTCGATGCTCTCAAGCGGTTTGTGCACTGGAATTAGTTTACGTTTTACATGTATTGAGATAAACTTTCTAAGAAATGACGATTGTGTTTAGAATAGATTGTAGAATAAATCAGTGTCATCATCATGTAAATCAATCAATAGTCTTTCTTTTTCGAGTGGTTAGTGCCTAATCTGGTGCCTAGTCTTTATGGCGCCCAGCATGGGCCATTTGACTTGGCTTTACATGCCGTCGAGGAATATCTCTCAGCCATGCTGGTTTCGTTGGGACCGTTGGTTGATAAATCGGTGGACCACTGATTTGACCAATCAGTTCACATTTAAAGTGAAAGCTCGAGAACACATACACAAGAAGTTGGCAGATTCGTCTCAGAATTAAGTTTTTGTAGGTTTTCTTGTTTAACTCTCATAACTTTTTATTTTTAGTTGTATGTATGTATATATGTATTTATTCTTATATCTTAGCTATAAATATCTTCTAAATAGTTTTTTTGTTATTGCACCTACTGTGTATTATCTCTGCATCACCCTAAGGTAGACTGGTAGAAAATGCCCAAGGCATTAAGTCCGCCTTTGTACAGTTTTTTTACTTGTGCATAAAGTTTTAATAAATAAAATAAAAATAAAATTTGAACGATTGGATTCTGTGTAGGTACCGTGCCGTCGGTTGGGATTGGTCATCTCTTAGCTGCCACGGCTTATTATTTTTTATTTTTTTCTATTTGTTGTACCTACTCTGGACACTTAACGTGAACATATTTATTTTTTATTTTTACAATGATCTCACATTTAGTTATAAATTCAACAATATAGATGTAACTAATATTTTTGGAACAATTTAATTTAAAAGAGTGTCCATGGAGTTTCTTGTCCGTTCTTCTCCATAGGTAACTACTAAGCTTTGGAATGGGCATGTAGCTTCATTTTTCTTACTGACCGACTCCTTGACAATTCAAAAATACCTGTAAATGGTTTAATTGAAATAAATGATTTGAGTTTGAGTTAGAGATTTGAGTTTATCAAGTAAAGCGAGAACCCAGTCCATTTTTCAAAAATTCTGTTTTACTTCATCCTTAATTATCATTTTGTTAAGTAAGACACCCTTCCTCATTGTTTACTGCGTACCATTTTCGTAAATAGCATTTCTTTAATACCATAATACATGTACCGAATGAGCACGTAAGCCAAGTTTGCACATAAATCAACAAAGACTTTAGAACATTTCCGTCGTACGGCTTATTTTACCGTGAGGGCTAAATAAAGGTGATATTACCTTCGTTATTAACAAGTTAATTTGTATTTCATAAAATTGTATGTCACGTACGATGTCACTTCGGTATAAATAAACTCGGTGTGATTCAGTTACGGAGTTGTAGGTACATAAAGATTTGGTTGATTGACTGTGTTTTGTTTATTTGTGTTGTCATCCTCTAGAGACGAGTCCTCGTTGTTCTTTGTCTCCGAGTTGTTTTTATTTCGCAGATGATAAATATTTCTCGTGAAAATCCGTAGGTAAGCTTTCCTTGTAACATAGCAACACGACGCGACGTAAGTAGAAGTCTTAGCGGGGAAATGGTATGATTTCAGACTTATTTATTTTATTATATAAATACTAGCTGACCCGACAGACTTCGTTCTGTCAAAAGCTTTAGTATAAACTCCACTACACTACTCTACCCTACCCTACCCTACCTACCCTACCTACCTACCTATCTACCCTACCCTACCCTACCTACCTACCTACCCTACCCTACCCTACCCTACCCTATCTTACCCTACACTACCCTACCCTACACTACCTTAAAAAAATAGATAGTAGCCGATTCTCAGACCCACTGAATATTCATATAAAATTTTATAAAAATCGGTCAAGCCGTTTCGGAGGAGTATGGTAACTAACATTGTGACACGAGAATTTTATATATATCTAAGATTTACTTGGCATAAGAACAAGTACTAACGGGGCCCTTTATGGGCTTTTAATAATATAATTATATTACTTATCTACGTATAAGACTCTTTTCGTTGTTACGGTCGCAAAAGGCCGACGAATGGAATATTAGCGCCAGAAGCCAATATCACGTCTACAATGATCTACGTACCAAACGAAATAAGGTGCACGTTAGCCGTACCGCGAGGTTAGAAGAACGGCTCCTAGCTCATAAGTAAGGGGTTGATATCTCAGAGGAACGATACATTGCTTATTTGGTACTTTTATGAATTATTTATACACATAAATCAGCTTTTATATGCAAGCATACCTATACATAATCATCCTGAATTATAAGAGCTACGTGCACAGAGCTTATTTATTCAGATACTAGCTTCTGCCCGCGACTTCGTCCGCATACAATTTCTTGTTCCCCAATCCGTTCTCGAGATATCATCAAAAAAGCCGTTCCATACAAAACGTATGAGAAAATTAATTTTCTACAAATTTTTATTTTTTGTGAATTTTACGCCTGTTTTAATAGTTATTCTGCTATTCGGAGCGGAGACAAATCCAACAATTCCAAGATCATAAAAATAACGTGACTTTGTTTTTTAAACAAGGAATCCTTATAGTTTGCCATGTCCGTCTGTCTGTCTGTCAGAGACTCTAAGTACTAGAAAGCTGTAATTTGGTATGGGTATACTATACATATTAATCACGCCAACAAAGTAGTAAAATAAAATATTAAAAAAAAAAAAAATATTTTTGGGTACCTACCTATTCGTAAAGTCAGGATGATTTTTTTTTCTCGTCTATCCCATGGTGTGGGGTATCGTTAGATAGGCCGTCCAAAAATATTGCGGAATTGTGAAAACAATTTTTCGATTCAGGGATAAAGTGCTAATTTTTGTTGAAGTCAAATGTCCCCCCCTGCCAGCTAAATGGTTGTATATATGCCAGCTAAGTATGCTTCACAAGTTACCAAGTAATAGTCGACCAACTTACATTTGCAGTTGAAAAACATGTTCTTCCGTATGGAAGAGCATGTTTTTCAACTACAATGTTAAGTTTGTTCTTGGGATAAATTCATACCAACTACGGAACCCTTCATTGTGCGTGGTCCGACACGCACTTGGCCAGTTTTTTTTTATATTAAGATTATTGTAAGATAAGCTACATCCATACTTCCATACTAATATACTAATACTAATACTAATATACTAATACTAATATACTAATACTAATATACTAATACTAATATACTAATACTAATATACTAATACTGATATACTAATTAATATTATAAATGTGAAAGTAACTCTGTCTGGCTGTCTGTCTGTCTGTCTGTATGTTACGTTTTCACGCCTAAACCGCTGAACCAATCGTCATGAAATTTGGCAGAGATATAGCCTTGATGGAGAAGGACATAGGCTACTTTTTTACGCGATACCCGACATTCACGCGGGCGGAGCCGCGGGCTAAAGCTAGTAGGTTTATAAGAACAACCGTGTCTAGTTATAGTTTTCAAAAGTTGAAAGACTCCTATTTTGTATTCGCTTTAGATTCCGATACGTGAAGGTATTTAATCAAAAGGGTAGTATTCAATCATCATGAAATTATAAGACCTAAAAGGGTTCACTTTCGGAGTGAAATAAAATTCGTTCTACCTGAGCAATACGAAGGGAAATTGAGTTTTCAATTGGAATTACATTTACTGTTTTGCCCTAAAAACACTGGGACCCTCATCTAATCCTAATTTGTTAGAGGATTTGGTCGGAGCGCGAAATCGTTTAAGGTCGAGAGAGTCTGAGGTCTGTCCGGCGGACGCCGGACGGCGCGGACGGAGAGCCTCTCCAAACTTCACAACGACTACCGCACTCATATGCAAATTATGTACACGTTTTCTATTTGTAGCCTCGGTAATTCATTGTTTAACAAAAGACTTGTGATTTTTATGAAATTAGAATAAAAAGGTACCTTCTTAAGGGTCCGTGCACGAAAAAAACTCTTTTGGCAATTTCTTATCTAATTGTGAGAAAACTTGAAATAATCGAAACATTAAGTCTGTGTAACTACAAAAGTACAGTTTTCATGGTGCTAAACCATTCGTGTCAGTCACAGCTGCTTTTAATAGTTTCATCATTTTTGTGCTCTCCAAAATATAGTTTATTTCGCCATTGATTTACTTAATGAAGATAATGTATAATCATTAAAAAAAATATATATATTTCAAGGACAGCTGAAGATTAATTTGTGATTAATAAATTTCTTGATATGATTTGCTAAATAATAGGAAAAATATATATTACTGACGAGGTTTAAAACAAAAAAAGGTTTTTTCAATATTATTTTTCTGCTATATTTTGTATGGAAGTTGAAAAAAGTGGTTCCGCCACATGCAAGTAGACCATATAATGATGTTGATGATATTTTTTAATGTTCAAAATCAAAAGTAGTTTCTTGTAGAATGATGATCAAATGTCAGTCTCGCGTCATTTTTCGGAAAACTTGTTGCAAATATTAGTGATTTACTGTGAATACTTAATTTATTTGAAAAATCCCTTTCAGCCACATGCAAAACAAAGAACACGACTTTTTAAATCTCAAATAATTTTGTTTATATTATGTTTCCCTTTCTCACAAACAATGAACAAAATTGATCAAAATCAGTCGATTTCGTGCACGGCCTCTTATGAGAAGTTACCTTTTTATTCTGATTTGCAATTACATCAAATAGTAGTAAGGGTAAAACAAGTTTTTATTTTTATCCTATAAAATCGTTAGTCTGAAACCGAAAAACCATTATATTTACTTAAAAAATCTACTTAACTTTTCAAGGAAAATGAACGGTTATGAATGGTAAGTACTTTTCCGTCAAGTTTTTCTTTAAATACATTTAGGCGATTCCTGCTCACTTTTACAGAACAAACACCGCTCTCTGAATTACTCCATCAAAGTACCTTGGAGCCTATTGTCTCAACTTCGTGCCATTTTCGTTGGGCTTAAAACTTTTCCTGCAGAGGTTTTCTTTCCGTTTGTTATTGTTGTGTATAATTCGCTCGACGTTTTGCTGCCAATGATGTTTGGAGGTGAAGATTGGGCTGAGCGCGGTGCGTCGTAAACACGCCTCAGGGAAATACTGGCAACGGCCGTACCTGTGCCGCCTCCGAGCCGCTCCGCCGGAGACCACTTACCTGCACGTCCTGACTAAGCGAATGCTCAGCGACGTACTTTACCTCACATAAACTCCACTTTTTTCTTCTTCCGCAATTGTTTAAGGTGTTATCGCTATCTGCTGGAGGAAGGGGCTTTCTAAATAACCTTTTTATCTCAACAGACGTCGTTTAGGGGCGTGTAGTGATTTGGCGAATTGTAGTGTTATCTAAGAAAAGGGAATCCAGATATTTCACTGTTATCTTTCTAAAGAAAGCCTGAACAAGATTTTTTTTTAATTTAAATGTTTAAATAAAAACCATTTCACACAAAGCTAACAAGAAAAAAGGTCAGTTTACGTCATGGCAATTTTATTTTAAGTTAAGATAACATAAAACGTACCGATTATTTTATTTCGTATCCCTATTTCGATAATTTCGCATGAAATACTTGAATATTGCATGAAACTGTTATATTCGCTGTACCGAAAGCTGTAAATCAATTCGGTTTCATAAAAATATCTGTAGGAGATTTACTAGATATCGGGGCCCGGCCCACCGTGGGAAATATGAAAATTGGAAATACATGCATGGCCCGATACGGCGCGGAATAAATTTCGACCCTATTTGTAAGCGAACCTCAATATCGCAAAGTACAGTAAGTACTTGTTCGTATTCTTGAGGACGTCGACTTCCCAGCACGTCGGACGAAACTGCCTGCGAAGGAAGGATTCACTGTGTACCTAGATCCATCTTCATGGCTTTGTATTAATATTGTTAAAGAAGAAAATAGGAACAACTTGTAAAATTTTCGGACAGTATAACGAGTGTATTGATCGGACAATATCTACTTGCTGTCGGTCTTGTACACAATTAATTAGATGAGCTTGAATCTTTAATTTCAATTAATCAATCAAATGTAGGTACCTGTATGGGTCACATAAATTGCGGATATTCTCTATTCGTAGGGATGTGTCTAGTAAAACAAGTCTCTTAGAAGGAGCGAATAAACCGAATAAAATTTTTGGTTGATTAAAAATACGTTATAATCGATTAGGACTACTGCGCTTGAATTCGACCGATAGAGGCGTTAGTGTAGAGTGAGGTCTCTAGAAATGTCAAATGTTAAACTGAACGATCACTGTTTGCTGGATTTTCTATCGCAAATTGTTACTAATTATTCATAACTAGCTGACCCGACAGACTTCGTTCTGTCAAAAGCTATTTGACTGTGGCAGTTTCTCTACGCGCAAAGGAAACTACCTAACTACCCTACCCTACCTTACCCTATCCTACCCTACCCTACCTACCTATCTACCCTACCCTACCTACCTACCCTACCCTATTCTACCCTACCCTACCCACCTACCTACCCTACCCTACCCTACCCTACCAACCCTACCTACCCTACCCTACCTAACTAAAACCTTTTTTTTTTTTTGATAAAATCTATTCTCGGACCTACCAAATGATGACTGACACGTTATGTCAAACGCCATAAAGTTACATTAGAAGATAGAGTTACCTACTTATTATTACAATAAAAATGTAAATATGGTCGTTTTCTTACAATTTTTTTTTTTAACTTTCTAAAATTTTTCTTACATAAGAACCTTCTCCTGACAATAACAAACACAACAAAAAATAATTAGCGAAATCGGTCCAGCCGTTCACGCGTGATGCCGTGACCAAGGGAAATAGGGATTCATTTTTATATATATAGATTGTAAAGGTACATTCCTGATTAATTATGGCTTAAGATTTTAAGTCCAACTGGTGATTACAAAAACGATAGCCCCCTTTCCAATAAATTTGTAACCTAGTAGTTTGTTCATTAATTTGTTTGTAACTTTGTAGGTACACAAAACCTTTTCTAACAGTCAGTTATTTCGAAATGCGTGGGACGGGAAACAGCTGATGCATTAACATTACCTATGAGTACGCTTTCCTTTTTCCCGAGTCGCATCTAGTTCAAGATGAATACGATATCTTTAGGCTTGTTTGGAGTAACAACTAATATGACGCAGCAACTTGCGAGGGTTGGGAGAGAATCAAAAAGTTCGAAAGGGCGGTTAGGTAAGCTTTAGATGCAAATGCATGACCTTTAGATGCTCATACATCTAGAGGTAAAATAAACGGCAAACCTCATCGGTACCTTAGTCATACTATAGTATGAAAATTCACCACTAATTGGGTCATTCTCAGGACACTCATTATATGGTTGACTTCGGTGGCAATTTTTTTTTTACATTTTGGCATAATTAACATAAAATATCAAATCTAGAGTACTACTAATATGTTTTAAATTAACTCTAGATTTGATATTTCATGTTAGTTATGCCTTAATGTAAAAAAAAAATATTGCCACCGAAGACAACCTGAGTAATATAATGAGTGTCCTGAGAATGACCCAATTAATAGTGATCAGTGCGAGTTATGGACGTAAGGCTATATCGTTCTATATATTTGTCATTTGGAAAGCTATTCACCAATTAATGTCGAACTGAGATTTACCTACTTTGTTACATTGAAACAATGAGTCAGTACATTGTTTGAAAGGCTTTTTCTAATAAAAGAAAAAGGTTTGTCCTTGCGGCGTGTGACCCAGTTCGGTCAGAGTGGGATTACAGACGGCCCAATGTTTTGCCCATCAGAGTTTAATGTGTTCCCTGGCGTCCTAACTCGTCCCCACTCGTCCCATCGGCCGCTAACTAATTAGAATCCATTTTCTGTTACCTTATTTGGAACGTCACATGTTTATACGGAATGGTTTTAGATGAAAACAAGATGAGTCATATTCGATCTATTGTGATTGGAGAGTAATAATTTCAAGAGAAAAACAGCTCATTTATTGCCCACGTACTTAGGCGTAAAGAAGCATAATCAATTTCAATAATCTTAGTCTAAGTATTTCATAATAACTCGAAGTATTTAGATAAACTTTAATGTTAATAATTAACAATTAAAACTATATACAGTGAAACGCACCGCCGTTTGCGCCGGACGTAAAGAATAGCACCATCCCATTTCCTCCCGTGGGTGTCGTAAAAGGCGACTAAGGGACTTACTACTACTACTACTAGGGTAGTAGCATTTTACGTTGGCATTTAGTTGGGCCACCTTCAGAGGTATGTGGCCCAACCAAACGCCAACAAAAATGCTACTAGGGTAGAGAATGGGCAGCAGCGTTCTCTTGCATTTTTAACACATCGCCAACCTGCCTGTGTGGCGATTATGGCAAAATCCCCCCAATTGGGGGAGGCCTATGTCCAGCAGTGGACATGTTTCGGCTGAAATGATGATGAAGATGACAATGAAATGAATACTTGATGCAAAAATAAAAATAAGTTTGAATAAAATAAAATAATAGTAAAATTATGCGCTGCATTTCTGCAGCCAACCTACAATACCAAATATTAAAAAAAAAAACGCAATACCTTCTAAACACGATCTCTTTAAAATAAACTATGCTTATCTATGTTTATTTTACTAACATAATGATAAATTAATGTTTTAACAATATACTACCTACCTTTTACTTTAATCATACCGTTCCGGTATTCGTTCCAAGGAACGTTTATTTGTATATAACCAGTGTTTCTCATTTTAAGTGAATACTTTAATTGTGTAAGGCACCACAATATGCTAAAATAACAGTCACATTTTTATAAAAATTCTCACTATACTGTATACGTTTGTAGTTTTGGTCTTAGCAGCCAAAATATAAAGAGAGTAAGGACTGGTGACGCGGGAGCAAGCATCGTCCGTGTGAGAAGCAGCTCTTCCTGAGGTCAATACCCGCAGCCTTCAGAAGCAATTTCCCATTGCTTGCGAAGTTTTTCATTTAAAATCAGGGCTTTAAATACCGGTAAATTTTCATAACGTTACCTTGTATTAACAGAGTTAACGTTATTATTAAAATAACGGTAATTGATTTAACGTTATTTATGCGACTATTTATTTTATCGTTATTTTAAACGGGTGAGATGTAAGTTGCGGGGCTTGAGGCGTGCAGCGCGGCGGGAGCCCGCCCTCGCGCCTCTCTGATGCCGTGCCGATCAAAACGTTGCCTGAATCTGCCTGATTCTTACCCACAGAACGGCAACGTAGCTAAATTAACGTTAGTTATCGTATTTTTGTTAATGTTAATTAACGTTATATTGCTGGTAATGTTATCAAGTAACGTTAAATTTTTGTAACGTTAGTAGGTATAACATTGAAATTTAACGTTACGTAACGGTTATTATTTTGTTATTTGGTAACGTTAACAAGCCCTGTTAAAATACTGGAACCAACCTCTATTATTATTTACAACATACATACGTGGGGCTAGGTTTTGTCTACTTGACGCGGACGAACTAAACTAACCATAAAGTGTTTGTTACGTCCATATACTGACATATATTATTTGGAGCATTAAGAGGAAAAGGCAAAAGGCGGCAAACTGTGGCGCTTAGTATTCAGCGGTCGCGCCGCGCCGGGCCCGCTAACTCAGGCCAGATTGTCGTATGGACTACATTTTTGGACACGTTGACTTTGCTCGGTCTGTTTGGTTACCCTTTCGGTTCTTTTTCTATATTTAAACAAGCTTGAACGTGTTAGAAAAATTCTGTTAAGCGATTTGGATTTCAGTTTTGTTGCACTGTTTTTCCAAATGTTGTTTATTTCTACTCCTGCTAAATTCCCTTTACAGACTTTTTGTGTACACAAAAGTTTTTAGAAAAACATTAGTCTAACTCCAGAGTGTCTTTTTAGGGTTTCGTAGTCAACAAGAAACCCTTATAGTTTCGCCATATCCGTCCGTCTGTCCGTCCCCAGCTTAGTTCAGAGACTCTTAGGGGTTTATTTATAAACGCTGCTTAAAGTTAAGTAATGATTAGCGACTGTTTAACCATACATTTTTGACGTTTGAACGTCATTTAACTTTAAGCAACGTTTATGAATAAACCCCTTTGTACTATAAAGCTATAATTTGGCATTGATATACATATTAAGAGCCATTTCACAAAATTTTAACGCTCGAGTTTAGGTAAAAGACGGCAGCGCTGTGTATGTGAGCGTAACTATCCACACATACACAATTTAAGCAGTGTAACGCGAGTGTCGAGACGGACTAAATAATCTTGAGCCATTATAATAATAATGCGGTATTTAGAGATTTATTAAAAAAGTTATTTTATTTATTCAGTCTACTAAAGCTTTCTAGACTAATAAAAAAATACAAATATATGTTTTGAAAGTATATAATAAAAATGAACAGGAAAACAATCACATCGTACAAAATATAAGTGTTGGTCATTATTATTTGACAATAATGTCAAGTAATAATGACTATCACTTACGTTAAATAAATATTTGTCGTAAAGGCATTGATCTTGCTTTTCTAGGGTCTATAATTTCCGGCAATACGCAATCTTCGTAAAAACGAGTCAATTTGGGAAGCATCAAAATGTTGTGGTCGTAGTATAATATCACGGTTACGATATGAGCACTCGACAATTGAGATGCGGGAAAAAGTAGCACAGGTCCTTCCTCGATGGGCGCTCGCGCTGTACTAAACGGTGCCCACTTGTGCATCGCAATTTATTCTTTTTTAGAGTGTTTAAAAAAAGGATATTGTGGCTAATTAAATGAAGGGATTTTAATCAAACTTGAGGATTCGATTTGTTAAAGAACATAGTTCATTTTGAGATGATTTTTAAAATGTAATTACGCTTTATTCAAACAAAAAAATCGCAATATAATTGCGAATAAATCGTAAAAATTGTCCTAAGTCTTTATTTTTTTTACCTATTAATGTTATTAATAATCGAAATTCTAGTACGTCATTTGTCGACAAAACTATATGTCTGATGCTTTGTGTATTTTTTTCAGTCAAATTTATAAATATTAATTATAGAAATAGGAGTCTGAAATTGCCTCTGCGCTGATTTTTCAGTAAACTAGTTCTGGGAGATTAATAACTACAAAGTACATAAATAAGTTTTTGTAAATGTGTTACATGAAGTGTCAATACGAAAGAATCATCTATTATTTACATATATTCACCAATACCAGAGAATTAACTAAGATGGTAAATTAGGCGACTAAAATCTTAGATATTCGCGCGAAAACGTAAAATGGCTCTTCTTAATCACGCCGACAAAGTGGTAAAATAAAGTCATGATTTTTTTTAGTTATTTAGGGTAGGTACCTCCTGTACATGTAAAGTGGGGAGGTTTTTTGTTATAAGTACCGTATATAATTCATATGCATTTAGTATATGGTTAATTATTAATATTTATTTTCATGCTTTTATTAATAATAATAATCATCATTGAATCAAGCAACAAGACTTAAGGTGTTAGTAACAATATACTTACAAACTATATTAGTAAACATTAACAGACACAATTTGTGACATCACTGCTGCAAGGTAACAGGCCCAGCAGATACCCTGCAGCAGAGGTTCACAAACGCACAATCCAGCCTACTTGCTACCATAGATAGGATGCTATTGGTACCGCCCCGCACCCTACTAACCAGGGATGCGCACCGCTTCCGCATCACAGTGTAGAAGCAGTCAACGCGAGCTTCCGCAAACATCCCAGATGCGCTGCAATATCGGGGCAACCCCAAAAGCACCCAGAATACGAAAAAAAAAGGAAAAAAATATTACAAAAATCGAAATCAAACATTTGTATAGATGTTAATTGGCACAGGTCACATGAATCACTTAAAAGTGAAGATAACTATGTTTTACCTTGCAGCTCAAATCCTGTAGATACAGAATATGGTAAACCTATCTATAAAGTCAAAATTTCCTTGAAATGTAGTGTCGTGCTCAGTACATTCTTCAGTGCAGGTATTACATTTTCAGATTCCAGTGTAGTTGTAAGACAATGTTATTGTGTGTGATCGTCCCGACAGGAGACATGTGCTGCGCCATCGACTGGCAAACAGAATGAATCGAATGGAAATTGGCGTGGCATGGCGCTGCTAGATACTTGCGACCCGATAGTTTTACAACCAAAGAGTTACTACGTTGTTTTTACAACGCTGGGTATCTTATAAAAACCGGCCAAGTGATCCCTTCCGAAATGAAAGCGAATAATTGCAAAACTGAAAGTAACAAAATTATAAGTAATTTTATCGATACAAATAATCGACCTTTTTCTAATTGTAACATATATGAGAAATTAATTTGTGTGTGAGTGTTCGTCAAACGCAGTGTTTGCGTTAGTGTGACAACCAATAGCAAACTCGCGATCTTAAGTGCGCTGTGCGTGTGGTTTATTTGTATGCGTATAGCGCGTACGTTTTGGTCTTTTGCTTATAGTGGAGTTAGAGAGTGGGGAGACTAGCGGCGACACGCGTTTTTAATACATATCAGAAACTATTTCCTTTCTAACCTCTTTTATCTGTTCTGTGATCCATTAGCAGGTACATTAACCGATGCAGCTACAGTAAAACAGTCTTAGGAGACTGTCATTATTTTTTAGAGAAATTTTTAGCAAGAAGACGGGTCATTTTCACAAAAACTTTTTTTTGATGTTCATCGATCCTGTTTCTTATAAGGATCAAAAAACTCTATCGGACCAACTGATGTTTGGGTACTAGAAAAGTCAGAAATCGCAAAAAACTTATCCCATACATTTCGTAGGAAACGAGACTCCCAACTTACTTTTTTACTATGGATAGACTGGCCGCTACAATAAAACCTGGCCGAAAATGAACAAAAACAAAATAAACCTCGGATTTCGAACGAAAAGGCGTTATAATTTTATTTGCTTTGAGAACATAATTTAGATAAATCATTCCCATTTTACGTGCAAGGTTTTATTTTACACAGTTTGTCGGCGTGATTAATATGTGCCAAATTACAGCTATATATGCCTAATATATGCCAAATTACAGCTATATATGCCAAGGCAGATAGATTATATATGCCAAAGTACAGCTTTCTAGTGCTAAGAGTCTCTGAGCTTAACCGCGGACAGACAGATAGACAGACGGACATGGCGAAACTAAAAGGTTTCCTTGTTGACTGCGGAACCCTAAAAATGTGTCCAGACATCTACGAAATACGGATCAAAAGTTGCCATTTAGGATTTTCAGTAGAAAATAAGTAAACCGTACAAAATAATATGTCTTATTAAAGCTAACATTGCGTATTTTTAGATATACCTATCCATAAATACGCAATTAAATTAAAGCCAGGGCCAATTAGTAAAGTTTGCAAATAATGTTCATCGTAGATAATACTTAAAAAATTCGTCGTGTTTGTACCTCAAAAAAGTAAGTAACTAATATTACAACTACTAATAACAATTAAGTATAGTATATATCGGCAGGTGTAGCTATTTCTTTCTAGACCACTATTTTCCAATCGTGGAATTTATAGAGGATTCTCAAACATTCCACAGGCACACGCTCGTCCACTGGCACTGTTTGAAGAAATCAAATAAATCAGACACAATTGTCAGTCTGGTTACTTGCAGAATAAGAATACGAGCTTCCCATCTATACTCCATTTATAATAGCATTAGACAGAAGTTAAAAAAGGTTATTTTTGATGCACACTTTATAACAAAAGTACAATAAACTTCTTATAGTTACGATTGACGCCAAATCGATTTAAATGAATTTATATATCAGCTATCACACTTAATTGTAATCATTTCAAAAAACAACCATATGAAATTAAGTAGCTTTCATTTAGATATATTATTTCATTCCAATTTAAAATTACAGTGCCTATGCTAAAAACCTAAAAGAAGCAGGAGTCAACAATACTGCAACGCTTTTTGTTTCACTATAATCCTACCAAATCTAAAATGTTACTTAATCCCTTCATAAGCTGTGACAGCCGGGGATTTCTAATTTTACTGGTTTATGTCGTCTGTGAAATTGACTTGACAATGTTCTAAGATTGTCATGTATGTCATTTACTTGTGAATACTTTGTTTGTTATTGTTTAATTTTCGTGATTTTGTTGTTATTTATTAAAATAATAAATAATATTTAGTTATTTCTTTATTATTGTATTGTTATCAGTGTTGTCATTGGGTTGTTTGTACAAAACGTTACTTTTTTTTTGAGCTATGAGTGATCCCGGTGCGGGACCGAGTGGCTTACAACATATAAGTGCTGAGTCTGACCAAAGCCAACGGCGAAAAAAACGTGGTCCAAAAGTTGACTCCGACGAAATAATAATGTCTCCCAAAAAAAGAGAACGCTGCGTGCTGTAGAATAACAACCTGTGATAAATATTTTTAAGCAATTGGAGTCCTGGCCTGCAGATAATCCTCGTTATAGGACTGAGATGATAAACAAAATCGCAGAAGTTGCCGGTAAGGATGATTCATAAAATTATTACTATAAAAATATTTGAAACTAACATGCATTGTGATAAAATGTATTATATTTTAGAAACTCCGCACATGATTTTATTATTTACAGGCGTATCTCGGGCTACTCTGTCCAATATTCTCAAAGAGTACAACATAAAAAGTCGCCTGCAATCTCCCCCTCCCCAACAGAAGCACATGAAACGTGATGATTTTGATGACATCACATTTAGTGGAATATGCAGGAAAATTCATTCCTTCTCCTGCCAGATTTAAAAAAAAGCAGTCTGTATAAAATAATTAAATAAACATTAAAGTTCACATAAATCAAACGGAGCAGAAAAAGTGCACTCATAGAAGTCATAGACAAGCAGGAGATCGTCCTTTGGAGACTAAAATATCTTCATGAAATAAAAAGGCTAAGGAATAAAGGAAGGAAAATATATTATTATTTAGATGACACTTGGCTAAATGAAGGTACAGTGCTTCTAAATTTCTTAACAGCTATTTATGCACTAAGCAGTGTATGACCTCTTGTATTCAATAACATTATAATTAATTATACAGTTAAACATAATTTCATAAAATTGGTTCGTGAAATGAATGGTATTTATATTAATAACCTTTTATCATACAAACAGGTCACACGAAAAGCCTAATATGGCATGACACTAATAATAAGTCTTCAAAAGAAGCACATTGGGAAGGTCTATCTGCTGGTTTAAAAAATCCAACTTATAATCGGTCATACTGGTATTTATTTTATGGAATGTCCTCGCCATAAAAAAATGAACACCCCATTGTTATTGACTATTAATTAAGTAATACATATTATATTGTATTATGAATTAACGCATGCAAAGCGAACTTTTAAAGTTATAAATGCTGCATTAATATTTGATGCAAAGAAAGGTGATGAAGATGACCACTCCGAAATGGACGCCTTCAACTTTAATAATAATAATAATTTATTTATTTACACTTCAAGACACAATCATCTGTGTAGCCCTGACTCTTGTACTAGGATTTCCTGTTTCATAAGAGCCAGACCTCTCAATTTACAGGGAATATGTTATAGAAGCGCGATAGACAAAAGTGAAAATGGTTCAAGTTAATTTTGTCAAAAATTGAGAGTGGCGCTGTAATTGTTATGGACAATGCACTATACCACTCAAGGACATTGGAGAAGCTGTCAACCACAGCTACACGAAAGGCAGATATACAGGAATGGTTTAAAAGCAAAAATATTCCTTTTGAGGAAAAAGATCTTAGGGCAACTTTATTAGAAAAAGCAAAAATACAAAGACATTTATACCAAAAGTTTGTTGTAGATGAGATGGCTAGAGAGAAGGGTATTTCAGTATTGCGCCTCCCACCCTACCACTGCGAGTTCAACCCTATAGAATTAATATGGGCTCAAATGATGGGGTATGTGGCTCAACATAACAAAACGTTCAAATTAGACAAGGAGAAACAATTACTCCCACAAGATCTGGATAGTATTACGCTAGAACGATGGCAGTCTTGCGTTGCTCATGCAATTAAAGAAGAGGAAAAGTTAAAGCATAATGGATGATGTGGTAGAAAGATTTATTATTAGGTAACGTCGGTGAAACTTCTTCATCTTTATTCTCTGATGATAGTGACTAAATTATATGATGAAGACGAAGAAGTTACACCAACTATTGTGTGTTGAAAGTTGTTGTTTTAAATAAAATATTGTAAAAAAAAAGACTTTTATTTCCTTTAATCTTAATTAAATTTAAATCATCACGACGTAATCGTTTGTTTCATTCATTCGTTTTGTTGTAAGTAATGTGTGATGAAGATGTTATTACGACCTATTTATCAAAGTTATGTTAAAACATTTTTAGTTTAATTGTTTAAACTTTTAACTTTGAATAAAATGTTTCGCACTCCTGCTTCTACGAGCCTCTTTTTTCTAATGCTATAGTAAATGAAGTATAAATCTGATTCAAGTTTATTTAACGTTTAATATTATTACTGGCTTCTGACCGCGACTTCGTTCGCGTGGAAGTCGTAAGACACAACAATATAGATACTAAAATATAAACTACATTTTTATAAAACTTCTACTATGTTTGTAGTTTTGGTCTCGGAAGCCAAAATATAGGACAGAAAACCAGGGGCCCAAGTCTGCTATTTTTATAAATTCGTCACTCCAACACGATCCCATTGTCATTTTGCTAAAAGTTCGTAATCTGCTAAATTCATTATGGTCGATCATTGGTCGGTCAATGGTCTCGTAATAGAATTGTATTACAATGGCGTTTTGAACATTTATTCATTCATTTATATATATTTTTACATATTATTTATTAGTGTTATAAGCAATCTGAAGTAGTAGGAAGTTGGAAGTTTCATTTGTCATTATGTACGAGGTTACCAATTCTTTCAATGGAGTGTCAGTGGCTGACCATTGGAAAGTCATAATGACGCCATTATATTTGTAGATTACCTACCAAACTTGTCAAAATCAACAATTATGAAATCAATGATGGACCAGACTTGAGGCCCAGGACTGGTGACGCGGGAGCAACCGACGTAGTGGCCAGCTCATCAAGCTACACGAAACTCTCAATTTTTACCACATGATTTTAAACTTTAAAATGTTGACGATTAAGTTCAAAATCGAACGAGAAAATTTAACAGTTTGTGGTAACTTGATGTGCTGGTACCCGAACAACTATGTACGGTGGACATAGTTGTTCGGGTGAGAAGCAGCTCGATACCCGCAGGCTTCAGTAGCAATTTCCCATTTCTTACGAAGTTTTTCGTTTTTAATGAATGCCTGCGTTCTTGCATAATTATACAACCTAATGGCACAACACTGATACACTGACTGTTCCAACAAACGGCTGTCACTAAAATATATAACATGAGACAATCTACGACGTCGGCGTCGGTGATTGGATGACAAGCCCAAGTAGAATTTTGCAGAATATCTGACTAGATGTGGAAACAGCCGATGGAGTAAGGTTTTGCCGATGAAATCTAGATAAGGGTCAACGAAACCCTAGCCATCCAAAAGCACGTTAGTCTGTACCTGCGATGTCCTGCGACATATTTAAAGTGGCAGCCTGACGATAGGAAGCCAGCGGTGGGTGATTGAGCTTAGAAGATAGCGACAGGTAGACACAGAAAAGTTTAATATTTAGTGGTAATATCTTTCAATATAGGTACTATCTCCCAGCAATTACACAGTATCCGGTGGGTTTGATAAAGTGTACTAAGTCGATAACAACAAGGATATTACCGAGCGCAGTCGGCTCGCGCTCGCGCTTCAAATCACACACTGATGGTACATAAACAGGTTTGGTGCCGCAGCGAGCTACCCGCTGCCAGAGCACACGTCCCACGTTATGAAATGGGAATTAAATTGTCTGTGAAGAATACAACGGGATTACCATTTATTCCCAAGCAGGGCTACTTTGTACTGAACAGTTTGCCACCTATCCACTGCGTCTTTGAATCGATTTTCCGTAACGGACATACAAACCCGAGGAGCGTTGGATACCATGCTGTATTGGGAGGCTCGCTAGGATGTGAGTCTGTTGTAGGCTCATGGTTCAGAGGAATTCGCTGCACTGCAGCGGGATAGAGCTTGGCACACCGCGTGCCCGCTCGGGATTGTGTATCGTAAACACATGGAGGATTACCAAATGCAAAATCGGTTTAAAAATATTGATACGTTTAATATTTGGTATGTAAATACAAAAATAAAATAAGTGTCAATCGAAATATTCAAAATGAAAATGTGAAGGCTTATTATGGACTCTTTTACTGAATTGTGTTTTAAAGGGTGCAAGAAGCGGATAAGAAGCTGTTTTAAACATATAATGTTTGTTACCAGAGAAATAATTTAAGCTATTATATTTGACTACTTTTGGTTTGCGAGTCTTCGGAGTGGTCTGTTTTGTACTCTTTAGAAACTGTAGATATCCTTCGCGCGATTTCTTTGTTTCGGTATGTTCAGGCCGTACAACACCTACAAAGGGTCTCATGGGATTTGTGTTATATACTTGATTGTCACGCATTATTGACTTACTGGTTTGGGCTATCACTGGTCTTGGTCTTGTTTTCGGTTGAATTGGTTCTGGGTTATACATCCAATAATCGCTGTAAGGTACGTTATACTTTCTTTCCGGTTCGTGAAAGACGCTTGCATTTCCTACGTTTGCTGGGTGCATTACTACGTATACTCTCGGTGGTAATGGGGTCTGGTAATGTTGGGTTATGTATTCTCCCTTTTCCGGAACATCAAATATTCTACTGTATGTACTAGCTGGTCTTACGTGCTTTGGTAATAAGTTTACATTCAGACTTACATTAGATTGTTTCGTGCTCAGCGTAGGTTGTCTGAATTTAATTTCAGCGTGTGCTTTTTGCATTGTGTTTAAAATATTCTCAAGATCTTGTAAACTCAAGGGCCGAGGAGTACTTGCAAACATTTCAACTTCATTTTCGAGGTTGATAAGAGTTTTCTCATTACTATGCTTCAGAGTACGTGTCTCATCCAGGTACTCAAATAATGGTCCTTTCTGAGGGACTGGGGATCGAACTGATCTCTCCCAAAATGATCGCGGGGCATAACTGTTTTCGTTAAGAACAGAATGAAATGGGACTTGTCGGTTTGCGTCTGAGTCTTTAATAAATTGATGATCAACTTTAGAATCGGCGTTGCGTATCATAGAAGCTATTTGTCTTCCTAAGTTTGAATAGTACATGTCATCGGTTCCTTTTCTATGTAGTTGTGGCATTGGGTTGTAGGAACCTAAATTTCTGCGTGTTGGCTGTGATAATTGTAGTTTTTGTAGTTCTTGTAAATCTTCGTTAAGATCAAAAGGTAAGGGGGGTCTGCGTCTACTTTTACTTTGATTCACTCTATGAATAAGTTCAGATAAGTACTTAAAATCAACATCCTCTAATTTCGGAATATTGTTTTCTTCTTGGTCCTCTTGGTGTAAACGTTTGTGAGGCGTGGAATCTTCTGATATACTAGGAAAGTCGTCAGAATTCTGTAAATCGTCATCTTGCAATTCTTCTAGCGATTTGGCATGAGTTTGCGATAAGCTATTTCTTCTTTTTCCTTTCAGTTTGTCCCGTAATTTTTGCATCTGCAGTAAAGTTAGTGCTGTTAGAAAATACATAACTATACAATCTATCACCATAATAATCTACTATCTTTCATCATTTTACACTCACACTCTGTACACCAGCTTTCATCTATCTGATATCATCTGTAAACAATCATCGCTACTCAACATCTATCATGGATCCTGTAAATAAGTTTCTACCTTACAATATTTTGTTTCACTTACCAGCATACTTTGTTGTCCATGCTTGAGTTTTTTTTGTTTCCTGAAATAACATAATATTATAATTATTTTTATACAAATGCACATACATGTTACAGTTAATGTCAGAAGGTATACCCGCGGGGTAATTGCGTAACACGCTTACAGTAGCAGTGGGTTTCATTTTGATAGTTCAACATTCATTGCTTTATTTAGGTACGTTGTTGAGCAGTCAACTTTTTCGAACATATGAATCAATGGATTAGCAATATCTTTCAAAATCAGTTAGATTGTGATTGATAGTGTTACTTAATTAGGGTGCCGGTATATGGTACATCGACGAGCAAACTGTTACCATGCATTCAGAACATGATGTTGTTCTAGACACTCCAGAGGCTTATTTTTGTCGGTTATAAAAGAAAAATCTGCTGTTTCATACAAAAGTGCAAATTCCTACATGGTCAAAATGTATAAGATGGAACAGCTGTTTTTTTAAAATAACTGATGAAAAATTTCAATGCTGGTGGGTCTGGAATCATGTACTAGAATGGTAACAGTTTGCGCGTCGATGTTCTTTAAACCCTGTAAAAATCCGTTTCCGTTTAAACTAGAGATAAGTGATGAGAGCTAGGTGATAGGCTCTGGATGGGGAGTTGGACACCCGATACAAGTCGTCCTAGTTAAGGCATAGTGATATATTTAAACGTTGTTTATACCCGGGTCTACTAGCTCGAGCAATATTTTTTTCTAGATTCGTTCTTTTGCGGTGTTTTCCAGGTCTATTGCGTCTGTTTGCGTCTGTTGCCTCAGAATCTGTTGAGGTCTCAGTTGTATTTTCTGTAGTTGATTCTGTTGTTGATTCAGTTGTAGTTTCTGAGGTTAACTCTATAGGAGTAGTAGTTGTATTTGGGTCAGCTGCAGTTGTAGTAGTAAGCAGCTCGGCTATGGATGTAATTTTGCTACTTTCGTTGCCACAATTTGGAGGTCCTATAAACATTCAATGAAATAAGAAAAAAATATCGATAAGATTACGAGACAAAAAAGAAAAAAAAAATCAAAAGCATAGCAAAGAAAAAAAGAAATAAACATATGTTCTTATTAAAACAAAAAGATCATCTTGCCTGGAAAAGGAGGAAACATCGGAGGAGCCATCGGTGGTACCGGTACCATAGGATACATTGGTACGAGCGGTGGTGGCGGCAAACCTATTGGCGGGTAATATGGCGTATCCATACTTGGCAAGAAAATAAATGATGGCAAAGGCGGTTTAGGTCGTCTATTAAATATTATAACTTTTTTATGACCATGATCTTTGTCATCGCAGCCGTCTGTGTCGGATATTTTCTTTGCATCACTTCCACTGTCAATATCAGCTGAATCATAGTCACTGCTATCACTTTCAATACTGGAACTGTCACTATAATCCGAATCTGAATCTGAATCAAACAAACTGTCATCTTCTGTAATACGCAGTAGTTTCTTCCTCAGGCCATGCTCTTTCATGCGTTTCCTTTTCTTGCGACCTCTTACAGACTTTCGAGGTTTTCTCTTAGATTTTTTGATGACCGGTCCAACTCCACTTCGTCTTGTCGGTGGTTTTTCGTCACTGGACTTTGTATTATTGGAATTGTTAATAACTTGACTCTCTATTGTTTTAAAGAATTGATTGTAAAGCCAATCACTGAGTTCATCTGTGTCTTTGGGTAGTTCCTGTACCTTGTTATCGTAGTAAGCAGTGGCGGTTGGGTAGGCCGTTGCTGTTTGAGTGGGCTCAGCGAAGTAATGTTGACGGACGTGTTGCGTTAATTTTACACTGAAAAATGAATGCATTTCTCAATTAAAAAATGTGCAGTCTTTTGGTTTTAATTCTAACACGACGGGAACCAAACTTAGGTACCTACAGTAAAAAAAACCTGACGGTGGTAAATAAGCTATTTAAACTAAGTTTTATGCAAGGAATTTAGTTATATATTTGACTAATATTTCTCTGAAAATTTGGCTTCGATTTATATTGGCAGAATCAAATATGGGCAAAGCGTGTTAGCAGAAGCTATTCTGACCTATCTTGACGAACTCCATGTTGAAATTGGAGTGTCTTAATTAACATACACTTATAGCCATATAAGTGTATGTTAATTAACACACCCCAACATAGTTGGGAAAGATAGGTAGATTGTTTTTTAGTTATTTGGCAGATTAAAATGTTTTACCTAAGTATGCCAATACTTAGGTAAACATTTATGTTGGGGTCAGTTTCTAGTCTATCCGGATGCAGCTGAATACCAGTATTTTACATAGAGCGACGGCCTATCTGACCTCCACAACCCAGCTACTGGGTAATACCCCTTGGTAAGACTGGTTGTCAGACTTTCGGGCTTCTGACGACCCGTAACGATTAACGTGCTTTCCGAGGCACGGAGGTGTCTCGGTATGTGTTTGTGATGGCCACCCATCCCAACCCCGGCAAGAGTAGCGGAACCTGATGGATAGACCCTTTTTTTATTTGGGTGGGAAATTATCAAATAACTTCTCCCGCTCTGGGTGGAGCGTAGGGCGTGTCAGACTTTTACTAACTAAAACCCACCCGTGTTCCGTCAGTTGCCTTTGGGCCAGGGCTAAGGTATCCCTTTCGGACAAACCCGCAACCCTGGCAGGCACCGGTCCTGGCGGTCCCCGTCAGTGCGTGCTGACATCTCTTTGTGACGCGCGTGGAACACAACGCGCCGTCGACCCAGACCTGTTTCTTACCGGACGGCGAGCTGCGCATAGCTCGCCGTCCACAAGCGCGGGCCTACGGTGGCCGGGAATCGGCTACCGATTCCCGCCGCCCAGGGCGTCTGCTGCGGCGACTAGGGGCGTGAGGGCGCACAGACTGCCGCTCCCACACGCGTTCCGCCTCCTCCTTCGCGAGCATTACTGCTTCGCAGAAGGAGGTGACTGCCTCCCATGCACTCTCGCTCCGGACCATGGCCTGGACCAGGGCCGGACGCGAGAGATCGCCGCCGATGATGAATATGAATGATGGATAGACCCGTGCGGCTGATTACTTAGCCACGAGCTCCTCCTTACTTTGCCAAATATCAAAATTAGTAATCGATCATTTCTAAGTTTGTATGTCAGTCGACGATATCGTACGCCTTATAGAATAGAATAGAATTATCTTTATGCAAGTATCAAGACTCAAAAATGGTTAGTAAGACTTACAACTATATTAGTAACAACTGAGACTTCACAAAAACAAACAAATAGTAGTGGAGCACTGCTGTGGCAACCCATGGGAGATGGCACAAAATTGACCCACGAATAATACAGTCTCAGCGACTTGAAATCATACTTAGGATACTGTTGGAGCTGCTCCACACCCTGCGAACCATGGAAGCGCACCGTTTGCGCATGGTTGTGTAGAAACAATCTACATGCGCATCAGGGAACATCCCCGATGCGCTACAGAAGCGGGGCAGCCCCACCAGCATCCTAAACGCGTTATTATACTGAACGCGAAGAGCGTTGTATGATCTTTGCGTATATCTAGCCCACAGGCTGCTCGTGTAAAAGGACGAAAAGGAAAAAGGCTCGAAAGAGCGTTATCTTGACAGGAAGTGAGCATCGTGCAAACCTGCAAGCCAGCATGTTCGCTCAAACCGACAACGCTCTCCGCTCCCGCTCAATGTCACAATGCTTATACTTATAAAATGTTCCGGAATTAACGCACATACATAACCAGCCTATAATATTCCCACTGCTGGGATACAGACCTCTTCTGTCAGTGGGAGTGGGCCGTTATCCACCACGCGGGCTCAGTGCGGGTTGGTAGATGTCACATGTCTTCGAATTTCTGGTTCTAGGACATACCGGTTTCCTCATGATGTTTTCCTTCACCGTTTTTAGTAGTGGTGATGAAATTATTTACACAAAGTAAAGCCTGTGTCAGGGTTCCAACCTACGACCTACAACTCGTAAGTCACGGCTGTTACAACCGGGCCATAACTGTATCATGTATAAATCATTGTTTATTTATTCAATAATACTGATATTGGAAGAAAATTGTAGTCACATTACAATAGGGATGTGTCCTGGGTAGAAAAAAAAATAAAAACTGTTTAGTCCGTCAATCAGATAATAAAAAAATATTAGACACCTATTTTTTGCTTTATCATATTAATAAGAAATGACTTAGATAAAACACATTAAACTTGGGGATTGGGGGCTTGTTACGTCACAGCTACGTATGCACACAGTTGCACACGTACACACATTAAACAGCCACGTCCCCAGACAGTGCCAGAGCTCAGAAGCCGCTATTCAAGAATTCACGCAGTTTCAGCCCTAAGGGCTGAAACTGCGTGAAGCGGACGCCCGCGCGGTTCCATACAAAAGTGCTCCGTCGCAGAGACCCGCGCAGGCGTCCGTTGCGGTGGTACGCGCGGGGCCCGGTAGCGTCAGCTTACTGGCTGTCGTTTGTTTTGTGCTAGTCGTCGTTTTGCTAAGTTCTCCATCGACACGACTGTACATACACACCGTTAAAATTAAACTACGGGTAATTAATTGCCCACGGAGGCCATCTGGGTGCCCATACGCGTAGACATGCGACGGGTATCCGTCGCGGGCGCCCGCTTCACGCAGTTTCAGCCCTTAAGCGAGCTGTTTGGAACCGTCAGCCACGTCCCCAGACAGTGCCAGAGCTCAGGGAAGCCTCTATTCAATAACGGGACAGGTTACCCCATGAAATGCTGGATAACTTGATTCTCAGCATGCCCAGGAGGATCACCGCATGTGTTCGAGCCAGGAGAGGAGTTATATTGAATTTAAAGCTTTTATCAATACATTTTTGTTTAAGTTTGGTTAAACAGTATTTAACTTTCTATCAAATTTCTGTTACAATTACATTATGATTAATTAATCAATTTTTTTAAATAAAAAATAGGTTTATTTTTTAATTTCAAACAGGGTATTTCTATTTAAAGAAAACACACAACAAATATTTTTACTTGATAAAGTTCAATTTAAAAAATTATATACATACATCAAAAAAAGTTTGTGATCACTAGCATAATAGCTAGTGATCACAAACTTTTTTTGATGTGTGTACGTGTGCAACTGTGTGCATACGTAGCTGTGACGTAACGAGCCCCCACTCCCCAAGTTTAATGTGTTTTATCTAAGTCATTTCTTATTAATATGATAAAGCAAAAAATACGTGTCTAATATTTTTTTATTATCTGATTGACGGACTAAAAAGTTTTTATTTTTTTTTTCTACCCAGGACACATCCCTATTGTAATGTGACTACAATTTTCTACATACATCAAAAAAAGTTTGTGATCACTAGCATAATAGCTAGTGATCACAAACTTTTTTTGATGTATGTATGTATAGCGTAGTAGGTACTTCGTATACTTGTTGTTTCCCTCAATGGCTCCATTGGAATTGCTAGGGAAGGGCGTCATGAGAAGGTATGCAACTTATTAGAATTTACAGTTCAAATAAAGATTACTTTGGTTCACATATTTTGCTTTCGGTGTCGAAGTAGTATCCCGGGTGGCAGTGGCAGCCGACCACACATCCGGGGATCTCATCGATGCAGTACTCGAACTTTCCGTGCGGGCCACATTCTGAAACCAAATTTAGGGTTATAGGTACGACCAGAAAACAACTTAAATCCTGTGTAATGTGCCAATAATAATAAAAATACGATATATCTATGCCTTCTATAACCCAGTCTCAAATTCAGATAATTTATGAAAACAAACCGTACTGTGTGATGCCGGACGTAAAGAATAGCACCACCCCCACACCGTGGGGGTCGTAAAAGGCGACTAAGGGACTTACTAGAGGATGGGCAGCAGCGTTCTGTATGCATTTTAACACCATACTGCGATCGCCAACCCGCCTGCCAAGCGTGGCGATTATGGCAAACCCCCCCAATTGGGGGAGGCCTATGTTCAGCAGTGGACGTCCTTGGGCTGAAATGATGATGTAAACAAAGGGATTCGTAATGATAATTCACATAAAATGGCGAAAAAAAGGTTTCCATTTTCTTTTAAGTACCGATTTTAAGAAATAATAATTAAAAAATAATCATACCGCAATTATTTTCATACATTTTCGGTTTTAAACAAAGTTAATAAAAAAAGGAGATTTTCTGGAATAAAATATTTTATGATACTGGTAACAATGCAGGAGATCCAAATATTTTCAATTTTTTTACATCTTCAAAAACACTAATATTACAACTCTCATTCATAGATTCATATTGTAAGTAGCTTATCTAGCCACATTTTCAATGGAAACGGCTGTAAACTGTTTCGAGGGGAAATTGATTTTGGGAGGTTTACGTCTAGCACTGGACTTAAAAGGGCTAATTATGAAGATCATATGCCGTGTCTCCGACACACTACACAAAACATTGTTTGGCAGCGGTATTTTGTTTGCATAGTTCTTATAATTAATTCACTTTAATTCTATAGATAATTATTTAAAAAAAATTATGATAAAATGTTTTGAACCACTGTCCTGTCATTTTGACAGTTACATTTCTTGTCATTACTTTGTTTACATAAATTATCTGAATTAGAGACTTTGGGTATAGTAACACTTCTTACATTAGGTACTTTACGCCCGTGTTTACTAGGTTGGTATTTATAAGCTGATATTTGTTTTTGGCACTGATTTAAAGCGGCAGTTGTTTATTGTAGTTTTGCTAAATTTAAAATGACAAAATGTATATTTATTAACAAGTTCCGTACGATGAATAGTTGTTATCTACCATGCTTTTTATCCCAAGAACAAACTTAGCATTGTAGTAGAAAAACATGTTCTCCATTACATTCCAACTGCAAATGTAAGTTTGTACGCATAATATTGAGAGATCTACCATGTTATTTTAAGACCATGACTTCTTATAGGTTTTTCTGTACCTAATCTATAAGTATAGAACTATTTTCTGTATTAAAAAAATATTGTATCGGAGGTAAAAGAGGGGAATGGTCAATTTACATCTAATTTATAAAATAACTGTAAGTTTAAAAAATTGAGGCCCCGACAGTATTTTTATATAACGTGTCACACGGTACAGTTTGTAAAACTTTTTTTTAAATTTTCTAATTTGTTATCCAAAGTGACTCTCAAAATTCATTTATTTACGTCACACATCCGTGTTTGGGTCACAGAAATTCATATGTATACCAAACAACTTTATCGGTCCATTAGATTCAGACCAAATTGGCTATGACTGACGGACAGACATACCGACAAACACACGAGTGATTCAATAAGGCTTCCGTTTTTTCATTCGGACGTAACCCTAAAAAATGAATGAAACTGACGAGATTCTGACTTTTGGCAGAATATTGATTACGTTGCAATTCCCCCCAAATGACGTGAAATTAAACCCCTGAAATAAAGAATGACGTACCATACCGAACTTCTCTGGACACACGTGAGCTGGAGACTGGTGTCAGGGCACTCACAAAAAAACACAATAAAACTGTAAAACCCATTGGTGGGGCAACGAAAACTGTACACATTGGAAATGTTATTGTTAAACAAAAAACATTTTATGTGATTATGATCAAAACTGAAGTTGTTTTACTATTTTCTGAGACACGTTTTAATCACCAACTTTCCCATAAGGTAGGTAATGTTTTTAAAGAAGTGGTACAAAAGATATACAAGCTATGGTGGACCACTTTTATCTTTATTTAAATAGAGTTTAAGTTGAATTTAGTTTACACAACACGTTCGTAGATTTCAGAACTAGGTTATAATTACGAAAATATAAAATCTAACAATGGCTACATACTTTGATGACTTATTGGTGTGAACTAAACAATGGTGTATTGAAAAGATAAAGTACGTTAACGAAGGCTAATTACAAATAAAACGCAGTTTTGCTTTATCTGTAAATGACGATGATCATTGCTTTTAAGATTATCTTGTGGTACCTACTTATTCATATAATCTAATATTGCACTACGGTTTTTCGAAACTTCAGACTATATATTTCGATTTTAGAAACATTCAAAATACTCTATGATCGTTCTGGCTCTGGTCTCCGTACTTTTATAACCGTTTTCTTTAGGAGAGTCTAATAAAACATATTCATTATTGGACATAAAAGGGCCTCTGCACACTGCTGCTGCTGCAACTATGCTCAAGCATAAGCTTGATTATAGTTATTTAGTAACGTAGTCATGTGACCGAATCAAACTTTACCTAATCATTGGAATCGACTGTTTTAATCCAAAACATTTTAAATAAGGAAATTTATGAATGGACTCTTCCTTTGACCAGCGGGAAAAAACGACGAGAAATGAAATGGGAAGATTATATATAAAAAAGTTAATTTATTAAACAAACTTAAATAAGTAGGTTATTACAATTCGAATGTTTAATGTGTCCCATCATATTTTGTAGATTTACTTATATGTCGTCGCCAAGATCAGGAATTCCTTTTAGGCCTCTGTAAATAAAGGTTTTATTTTAGAGAGATTGAAATATTGAATTTTTCTAATTGTTGGACAAAAGTCCAACCTAGATGGTAGTTTTAGGTACCATCTCCAATAGATCAACTAAAACATTATCCAAGCAACTTTAAATTGTGGCTTTGCTTTGCTCTTTATTATGGGGCTACACAGCGGGCGCGGCGCGGCGGGACGGGACGGCGACGCGACGCTGAGCGGTTGTAATGTACTAGATATTACGGACGACCCACACAGAGTCGTCCCGCTCGGCGCGACGGTAACCGTGGCTCTGTGTGGCCTCGTCAGAGACCTTAACAAGGATTTATTGTTTAGACTAATCGGATGTCAGCAAAAGCGGCGTACTTAGTGCATTCCTCGGGTAGGACGCACTTGTGTGTCCTGTCGTCTCGTACATACGGGTGCACGCAGATGCAACCCGGCTCGCAGAACGGGTAGCAGGGATGCAGTCGGTCCCGGGGGTTGTCACACGTCACTGACGCACAACCCGCGAAGCACGCCTCATATCTGCACAAAAGACACACATCTTATTGACAGTAGGTTTAAAACGAATAGCTTAAAACGCAATACAATAAGGGACATCGCGCACTACGCGACCACGACCGCGGCCAGCGACCACACAGACCAGCGCGGTAATTGCGTAAGACAGTTCAACAACATTTACAATTAAATGAAAGAAAATTTAAAACTCATATTAAAAGCACACTTTGTAAACAATATTACAAATTAGAGGATTATATCCAAGATAAGAACGCTTGGAAACATGCTGGTCCTGCTCCATAGGACAATTTAGAATCTAGACAAAATCAAACTGGTTGCTAATTTAACTGTATAATTTATAATTTTTATGATATTAATTTTATTTTCTGTGATTCATATAATTTAACTCACACACTGAGTTATTATATATTAAATTCTTTGGAAAATCATATAAAATGTTTGTAAATATGTGAGCACCATGTATCAATCGCATTTATTATTTTTTTCTGTCTATACTTCATGACTTTTCATTATTTTTACCAATTGTGGTAAGTAATTTTTATTCTAGGTACATCGTCTTCACAACATTTTAAAAGAGTAAGTATGGAGTTTCTTGCCCATTCTTCTCTATACATAATTACCTTTTGGAAGGGGCAACTAGAATCAAATAAAAGTTTTTGTAATTTTTGACGTTCAAAAGTGCATTTTCCTATTTGAAATAAATGATTTGACTTTGGCTTTGATATTCATTGCGTGATTTACGTTGTTGAGCAGACATATTTTTCGAATATTTATGAAGCAATGGATTAGCAATATCCTTCAAAATCATTAGATTGAGATTTATAGTGCGTTATGCAATTAGGGTACACATAAAATTATAGAAATCCAATACGAATCGCGCATTTGGTTGCATTGAACAACAATTGCGGCCATACTTTGTGTTTGAACGTTCGCATCTTGGTCAGAGATCACGTTTACGGTCATGACCAGTTGTCTTAACCGTGGTCGTGTAAAAAGCAAGGTCCCCAAAGCGATAATGTGAATTTTTGATGTGAAAACTTCTTTAGGCGCGTTGAGCTTTTTGGGTGAATAAAAATCAAGGAACTCGCGTCATTGTCACCGAACGCTTTCTATGAGTTATATGTATACTGTGTTATATGTGCACTTTTTGGGTGAACAAAAATCATGGGACTCGCGTCATCGTCAACGAACGCTTTCCATGAGCTATATGTATACTGTGTATATATGTGTACTTTTTGGGTGAACAAAAATCATGGGACTCGCGTCATCGTCAACGAACGCTTTCCATGAGCTATATGTATACTGTGTATATATGTGTACTTTTTGGGTGAACAAAAATCATGGAGCTCGCGTAATCGTCACCGAACGCTCGAAATTAATAATCTAATAGCTCGACGATACAATTCACAAGTTACTTAGTTTTCACTTCTATCGGCAGGTCCCCAAAGACTGCGCCGTTTTTTTATTAATTCACAAATCAGAATAATGTATTCAGGTACCTTTCATGTGGTCTTTCGCAGTTCATCGACATGGGTAATTTCTTCTCTCTCTCTGGCTCTTTTTCACTGAAAATAAACGTAAGCAGTTTGAAACGTCATTAAATACAATTGGCACAAATGTGGATCTTTTAGAACTCACATGTAAGACGCAGCGTGTGGCGATTCTGCACTTTTCAATGATTGTTGTAAATTCATTTTATCGTCTTCGTAATGTCTTGGCAGTTGTCTGTACGGTGATGCACCGTCCATATTATTATCTCTTTGTCTGTCTATTCCACCGAAAATCTTCGTTTCGGTTTCGTCCATATATCTCGGGTCTCTGTTATCATAATCGTTTCTCCTTCTATCCCAGTCCCTGTTGTGTTCCTCTATGGGGTTCAATAATGCTTTCTTCCTCCATTTTCTTCTGTCGTCTATAAGGGCGTGCCTTTTGTTTCCATCTACATCATCATAATCGTAATTGTTCACACTCGCTGCCATTGTAATGATGTTATCTGTAAAATAAAATTGTCCATTGGCAATACTGTTTTTTATTTTTATTAATGCAGATTTTACTAATCAAAATCGAAATACTTACATAACAACAGTGCAAGTAAAAGTAATTTACGCATATTGTTAAACTTTTTGTGAACAAGCAGATGGTGTAGTTTTCAAAATGGCTGCAAAGCATCGCTCCGTTTCATTTTACGTCGAATTCGTAACTAATTGAGGACATTATGCTGGGCCCCACAAAAAGAAATGAAAACAAACGGATGTGATTGCTTTCATGCGTTTATGGAGAGCAAATAAGTAAAAACAAAAACTCTTCTATAATTTCGTTTTTTTTTTAAATGGTTTACTAACATTAGTGACATCGTATGAAGCATTTTTCGTATGACGTAGTACCTAGAGGCAAAATAACTATTTTGTTTTTTTTTAGGTCGACACCAAAAATATAGAGGTTCAAGCTTGTGATCAAGATTTCTTAAGATCAAGCACGCACTGACGGGGTCCGCTAGGACCGGTGTCTGCCAGGGTTGCGGGTTTGTCCGAAAGGAATACCGTGGCCCTGACACATAGGTAACTGAAGGAACACGGGAAGTCTGACACGCACTCACGCTCCGCCCAGAGCGGGAGAAGTTATAAGCCACACACAAAAAAAAAAAGGGTGACACCAAAAATATAGAGGTTTAAGCTTGTGATCAAGATTTCTTATCCTTATTTGATTGGGTCTAGGTATAATTTCTATGTATACTTATGAAATAGCTGTCAGGATTCTATATAAAAACGAATCAATAAAAAATGTTAAATCTTTATTTCAGGCAAGACCAGACCTACTATATTCATATAATTTAGTTCATTAGTTTGGCGGCATTTCTGTAGCTTTCGCTTTGTAGTAGTTTCCTAGGTTGCAATGCTTTAATGGGTGGTGGAGCGATGACGATGTTGAAGTAGTTGCCCATGCGGGAAACCTCGCTGCCGCGTTGCTTGAAGTCTTCTTTAGGGCTGACGTTGTTGACAGGAACGTTGTTGCCGAGGGCATTCGGCACATCGTTGTCGGCGAAGTCATCTGCTTCTGCGCGCCTCACGTAGCCGCGAGGCATACTTCGGTATTTCGGTGCCGGTTTGTCCTGTGCTCTTTTTGCTGGTACTGGTATCCCCATTTGCGTTCTGTAATGTTGATTGAAAAATTAAGATGGTGTTTACTACTGTCGTTAGCAAACTTTACTTAAGAAGTTTTGGCAATGGGCTAGGTAGGGTAGGATAGGTAATGCAAGGAATTTTGCCAAGATGTCATGTGGTTAATTTTTTAAATGTTTAAATGTACGAAAATGTATGTTTAAATGTATGTTTTGATATACGCAATTAATTATACTGGGTGGATTGATGAGATGGGGCATTAAGCGCAGGTCCCTTTACCGTTGTCTTAGGAGACTGTCCTTAACTTTTTGAGATATTTTGATCTGCATTCACTGATTTAAAAACAATGCAATTAGCAAGAAAATGGGCAGTTTTCACAAAAACTATTTTTGATGCCAATCGATCCTGTTTTTTATAAGGATAAAAAACTCTAAAGGAACAACTGAGGTTTGAGTAATAGAAAAGACAGAAATCGCATAAAAACTTTTCCCATATATTTCGTAGGAAATAAGACTCCAACCGACTTTTTTACGATATACGGCCGGATAGACTGGCCGAAAATAAACAAAAAGATTAAATTCAAATTTCGAACAAATACCTACGCGCTATAATTTTATTTGGTTTGAGAACAATACTTTGATAGTTTGTTGCTTTTGGCAACGAATACGCGCTATTTTGTTTGATTTAAAAACAAGATAGTTTGTTGTTTTTGATTTCCGACGTTCTGAGAAGAAAATGACCTCAATTAATTTAGAACTTTCAGACTTGTATGGGAAACGTTAAAAAGCCTGTCCGCTTCAAAACTCAGACATAGCAAATAACCTTTGTATTGGAAAAGTTTTTTCAAAAGCAACGAACTATCTAAATATTGTTTTCGAACCAATAAAATTATAGCGCGTAGGTATTCGTTCGAAATTTGAAGAATTTTTTTTTTGTTTGTATTCGGCTAATCTATCCATCATAAAAAAGTAAGATCTTGTTTCTAGTTTCTTTCCTACGAAATGTATGGAAAAGATTTTTGAGATTCCTGACTTTTCAAGTACTCAAACCTCAGTTGGTCCGATAGTGTTTTTTGATCCTTTTATGAAACATGATCGATTGGCATCAATTTTTTTTTTTTGTGAATATAGCAAATTTTCTTGTCGTCTGTATTTTTTTTTTCAAAATCTATACATTTCTCAAAAAGTTAAGGAAAGTCACCTAAGACCGTTTTCCTGTACAACGGTTAAGGTACCAGCCCTTACTGCCCCGTCTCAAAAATCCATCCTGTACAGGATCGCTTCTAATTACAATGGGACCTAAACAAAATTGGTGAAATGAGAGTGTTCTATACATTTCTACTCATTCGGGGCTTGATGTTTTTTAAATGATTGATACCCACGGTGAACAGTCTTGAGGTAGCACGCACTGGTGGGTGCGATCGTCCCGCACGTAGGGCTCTTCGCAGACGCAGCCCGGCTCACAGTACGGGTAGCAGGGTCGCAGGTGGTTGCGTGGGTTGTCGCACGACACCTCTGCGCATCCGCCGAAGCACGGTTCATACGCCTCGTTCGGCCAATAGCAAGCTGGGAACAGGTGACACATTTAAATTAAATTAGGTTATACTAGAAGAGAAATTTGCTCCATAATCATTTAGCAAGGCAGGGAGGTCAGGGTGACAGTTAAAAGTGGAGGCATGGTACGACATCCCATGAAACTTCACTTTTTGGTTCATATTGACCCTGTTGCATTCTGTACAAATCTCACTGTGAAATCATAGGTGAAGTGAGCGGACATTCCACCTCATGCTAGGGATGAACACTATTGACAGTTCACTTCACGCTCACTTTACGATGAGATTGTTACAGAATGCACCGGCAGTAGTGCTATTCTGAAACAGTCTCACCGTGAAAACTTAGGTGAAGTGAGCGTTGAGTGAGCTGTCAGTGTCATCCCACCTGATGCTAGGGATGACCATTTACAATCATAATCGAGTTCATTATATTTTTTACGTCACACCTGGCCATAATGTGAGTTTTACCGCACACTACGCGTTCGGTACTACTAACTCGCATTATGGCCAGGTAAGATGTAAAATTGTGTACTCACCACGGGCAGTAAAAAAGACAGCCCTCTATCGCATATTTACAACCCTCGCTTGCGGCTCGGTTCACAAATACCTGCGATTTCGGGCTTTCTTTCTTTTACAGCCCTTGGTAAATAATGTACTATTATGCTAATTCATCATCATTCATCATTTTATATTATTTCAAAGCTAGTATTTAAGTTTCTAAACATTACTATTTACGGGGTTCTTCAATATTATTCTTTTCAAATTTTCTAGACTTGTCCTTATATAGCCTATGGGGCAAGCGTGTCACGCTCGAACAATGAATAAAATAAAACATACACGTTTAAATGCAGTGCTTGCTCAATCCCTAGCATCAGTGGGATGACACCAACACCTCATTCCACGTAAGTTTTCACGGTGAGATTTTCACAGAATCGATATACTGCTATGTATGTATAAGAATGTATGGTGCCTTATCCATTTTGAAAGTCATAAAGATGAATTCTTATTTGACACATTTTCAGATAACAATTTATCAACCAATAAAGTTTGTTTAAACGCTTTTAAGAGATCCCCAACTAACGACTGGCGGTCTCTTAGGAATTTCAAAATACATTTTCCTTTTAAATAGTGCGCAATTTCTCACATCGGCACATTATTGGGTATCTAAGGGCACTAAATCTAGTTGCGGACTAGACTTTTCCTTTTGCAGTCGTTTCCACAGGTCCATTACTGCTCCCTGGGGCGCTACTTGATATCCTTCGACTTACACTAGTAGTTCTAAACTTAGACAGTGTACTTACAGGAGATATAAACCGAGTAGGAATACTCGTGTATTTTATACAACGTTTAAAGGAAAGGGTACCTATATGTATATGTGCTTGTGCATAGTCATATATCAAGTGCACGGATTCAAAGTCAAAGTTATTTCAAATAGGCACCTAAAAGGCACTAAAAAATTTGAATTTCAAAAAAAATAAATTGTTGATTCTAGTTGCCCCTTCCAAAAGGTAGTTACGTATGGAGAAGAATGGACAAGAAACTCCATACATACTCTTTTAAAATGTTAACAATATTTTGTATACTTAATAATTATTTATATTCTTTAGATGCTCTAACATAGTTTTTTCAGTAACACAGGGTATAAAACATTGGTGCCGATTCCCTTGTTCACAAACTAAACTTAATTTAAGTTCATTGCGTCTTTTTCTTTCTATTTCATTAAGAAAAGGGCAGAAGATAAATTTTTGTTTAGCCCTGTTAAATTAATCAGCGCCTATCACTACTCCATACAAGTTGAGACGTGATTAAAAACATGCCTACTAAAATTACGTCAATTTACGTCAAGCGCTGATTAATTTGACAGGACTAAACTAAAAATTTTCTTCTGTCCTTTTCTTAATGAAACAGAAAGAAAAAGATGCACTAAACTTATTAGTTTAGTTTATGAACAAGGGAATCGGCACCATTACCTTTCATAATTTTATCTTCATCTCTGCACATTCCGCATTGAAACCAGATCGCAAAAATCACGAAACCAACCAATTTGTGCATATTGAAGTTGAAAACTTGGTCGACACAACTGCCCATTGTGATTAGCTCTATATGACTGTCGGCAGTTGTTTTGAAATGCTTTCTTCTCTGTTTTGGATGGAGATTGCTTTTAATCATATTAATATATCGGAGGGACACCTAGGCTGTGGGATAAGGTCGTCATGCAACATGATAAGGGTATGTGTTTGGTAAACACGGAGAGAGGCCGGTTAAGCCGCGACTGATTGAATTATTGCTTGTGTTGTAATTCTAGGGCCGTGCGGTCACGTACCTGCTGTCGATGCTATGAAAATTATGTTTTAGAGTTCCGGACCTCAAAAGGAAAAAGGAATTAGAATTAGAATTTTATTTATTTGTAAGAATGTAGTTTTACATAGTAAGGTATTAACATTTTTTTAAGTTCTAAACATTCTACCACATCATATGGTGTATAAATATTCAAATGTCATTCCTAAACAAGAAATTTTTAGATTTGATCAATCGTTACTTTAAAATCAGTGTCAAAATTAAATTAGTTACATGTCATCTTGGAGGAAAAGGTACCTTTATAGGATCACTTTGTGGTCCGTCTGTCCGCCTGTCTGTCTGTTTGTTAAGGCCCTTTTTCTTAGGAAGTTGAAATTTATATCAAACTAGCTTTTGCCCGCGGCTTCGCCCGCGTGGATGTCGGTTATCGCATAAAAAAGTACCCTATGTCCTTCTCCATATCCCAGGCTATATCTCAAAATCCTAACTTAATATTAATTTTAATGTGATTCACTATGTGAATAGAAACCGAAACAAATGATTTAATATAATAAAAGTACTTATGTTCTGAACGTGAATGAGTCTTTACCTAAAGATAACAAACACAAAATCAAAATACGAAATTTCACTCAAATTCTTAAAGCAATCAATTGTACCAAATTACAACACGAAATAGAAGTGTGACACAAATAATAATTTTAAAATAATTTACGTAAGTACCAACAATGTGAAAACAAAACGAAATCCACCGAAATGTCGCATGATACATCGTTTGTGCTGATAAAACGCTCGAAATATCGAATGCACACCATTGGTGCATAACTTTTCTCAGAGTCACGTTCGCAATTGGACGAAATATTTGACATTTATTTTGTACTTGCAACACGATCTGGCTGCAGAATTCGATTAATCGACTAATACTTGACCGGTTGACATTTTAGCGGGAACACCACTAAACGAACGAAAAAGAAAAAGAAAACAAAATACGTCCGTACTCTGTGGTCGTGTGGCGGTGTGGCGCCCGATGCATATATTGTAAACATTCATCAGGGTTATACGTGCGTAAAGTAATGGATTCAATGAGAAAACGGTTTAATCTTAGAAGAATCTTATACAGAATTACTGAGAAATAAGTGTAGATTTCGTATTGAGTGTTAGTTTATCGAAAAGTGATAAATACGAGTATGTCAGTGAAAAAGTAACGAAAGTTTTGTAATGCACAAATTTTAGTCATATGGCCGCCGTGTTTAGTAATGTTTTTATGATAAATATTTTTCATAAATATTTATCATAAAAGACAATAAAATGGATATAGTATGTTATCTAAGGATAACATACTATATCCATTTTATTGTCTTTTGTAGGTATTTGTTTGCCGAATTTTACTCTTGGAAATACGATTACGATAACAATAAGCTATAATATCAGTAGCTATTAGCCAAATTATGTTCGTAGATTAATAAGCTAGCTACTTATGTGTATTTCAAACAGTATACAAAAATATTAACATATGCCATCACATCACATTAACAGATAGACATATGCCATCGCGGACTTTTTTGAAGACCTTTATAAGATACACAATTCCACCATACATTATTTTGTTATATCTCAAAGGGCTTAGACAGCGTTTTCGTTGAAAGCTCCCAGACGGCCTATTTTTTTCCGACACCTCCAACAAATATCGTTAATTCATACAGAAATGCATACAAAAAGTTAACAAATTATATACTTAAACCTTCCTCGAGAACCAAGCTATCCATTGGTGAAAACAGCATGAGAATCGGTTTTGAGTTTATCGCGAACAGACAGACAGACAGACAGACGCGGCGAAGGACTTTGTTTTATAATATGTAGTGATAGTGATGCTCGGGGGTACAATCTCTTTCAGCTGTGTAAAATCAAACTTGTAACTCAACGCGATCAAAACATATGACCGTTTATGTCGCATATTTTGCAAAATCAAAACTTTTAGGGTAATTAATTCCCTGTTGACCTATACTCCATTTGTAATAAGATTAGACATTTAAATAAACCTTTTATACAGTCCGTCCAAACGATTTTGACTTCTATTGCATTAGTGGCATGACACTTGTGTACTACACAAGGAACCCTTATAGTTTCGCCATGTCCGTATGTCTGTCTGTCTGCGGTTTAGCTCAGAGACAAAAAGCTGTATTTTGGTATGGGTAGTCGAAATATTAATCACGCCGACAAAGTGGTAAAATAAAATCTAGAACAATATTTTTTTTTGCGAGAAAAAAAACTTACTTACTTTACGTGCAGGGGAGGTACCTACCCTGCACGTAAAGTAAGAATGATATTTTTTTTTTCTCGTCAATCCCATGGTGTGGGGTATCGTTGGATAGGCCGTACAAAAATATAACCGTGTTTGTGAAACCATTTTCGATACAGTGATCCGTTTGCGTAATATTAAGCATTAAAGTGCAATTTTTTTTTTCCGTTTCTGCCTTCAGTTACAGTATTAGTTATTACTTAGATATTATTAGTGTATTGTCTTTTAACACATTTGCCCGTATATATCCGCAGTCGCCACCTTAATAATATTCATTTATCCCGAAATGAACGGAAAACCACGTGTAATTGCTTGTAGATTTCTGTTCAGAACGATATTCGATTGATACGAACGTTTCTACCCGAAATAGGCAGAAAAGTCTGTATTTGTGTAGTCCATGTAGCACGTGTGTCGTATCGTCAATAAATTTGTCAGACGAAGTGCTGAAGGGTCAAGCGGAAAAATAAAGGTGTTGTGTTACTAGTTTTATCGTAACTTACGATCGATTCAGGGGACTTTTTCCGAGCATTATATTCTTTCTACTCTATACGGGAAATATGTGATAATAGTGATAGATGTCTTTCGCCGAATATTCCAACAAAAAGATAAAGCTACGACCAGCAGGACAATAAATAGTTCCGTCTGAATAGACAAAACGTTGGGATTCCAATCTTTTCGGCTCTTCGGGCCTATCTATAAGTACCTACCTAGATATCTAAATATAGCTATCCCAATATCTTTTTACTTCTAAGGGCGGATTTTACCAACAAAATTAAACGTGATCAAAACGTAAGTACTTAATTGCTAAATAAATAGAGCACTTTGCTAAAATAGCGCGGATCAAAGTGGAGCAGCGAAGAAATTCGTGTAATAAAAAATAAAAAAATATAATAAAATACATATACATACATACAAAGTGGACCGATGACCTTATGAAAGCCGCAGGAATCCGCTGGATGCGGGAAGCACAGAACCGGTCGAGGTGGCGGTGATTGTTGGAGGCCTATGTCCAGCAGTGGACGTCTTTCGGCTGAAATGATGATGATGATGACATACATACCTTCATACCTGTTAAAAAAAAAAATTATAGTTGCGTAAAGTTTGTTCCTGTTTGGCCCTTTTTTTAATTTTCCCAACAGTTTTTGAGGACCATCCAGTCTCGTGTTTGGATGCTGGAAATCGCATTAAAGTCAAGCGAAATCTTCTTCCACTCTTCTGTGTTTTGTTTCGTGCTCACAGCATCTGTTTTTTTTGGATTCCAGCACTACAAAATGTTGACCCACCAACTGAATTAGGACCTCCTTTCCGCTGGCTGTGAAGGTCGGATCCCTTTTTCGTTTCAAATACATTACATTAGACATTTCGAGATTCGAGAGAACACAAGTTTAACATTAGGTACCCGCGAAACGAAATACCTACGAAATTGACGTAACCAAAGAGAAAAGGATAGTTTTGACCAAAGAGAACTAAACACTCTCTGGTTTTGACAACTCGGTTCTCGCGTTTAGTAGTTGACTGATATATTTTGTTTTTTTATGCGCAGTAGGTCGCATCCGCCCGCTATCTTATGTTGCAAATGCTAAACGCATTGCGTTCATGTGAGAACATTCAGATTCTTTGCCCTGGAAATTTGGTTTTTGTGAACGCGATCAGAATGTAGCTGGTGAAATCGGTTGGACGTAAATCGAGATCAATATCGAAATTTGAACTCGTTTATGCAGAACTTAGTTTTCTTAAAAGTGTTTTTAATACGTACGGTGAAATTGGCCCTAAGTCAGTTTCCAGGATATAAAGATATATATATAAGTCACCTAAAATATGTTGATAAGTTATATCTTAACATGTTCTTCATTTTGTGCTTTTAGTATGCATATCTGGTCGTCGCCTGTCCTAAACTAATTATAATTAGGAAGAGAGCATGCGCTAACTAGTTTCATGAGCAGACCTATGATGAAATGGGGTTTGAATTCTTATAATTATAATATATGGGTATCAGACTTTAATTCAATAGATGATTTTATGGAATATACAAAAGTAAGGTTGGCTAAGGTAGGTACCATAATTATTTTGGTTAAAAGTATTTTGTTCATTACGATAGGGTTATGTTTTTTGTTTGATTGATTGGGTGATTACTACTTACATGGGATATACCTACTGCGTATATGTGTATATAGTTAATATAGGCATTGGCCGATAAAGGCAAGCCAGAGATGAGGAACATGACTTCTCCCAAAGTTTCATATTGAGATACGAAGCAACAAAATTCATTCTAAAGAAAAACGGCCAATTCTTCTAGATCTTATTTTGTTGCTTTAAAAAACTAACTAAAACTTAACAAAACTTAACTTTATAAACGGTATTAGAACATTCTAGACACACTTACCGAGGTCGCTGTTGAGCCGTTTTTCACGATTCCTTCCCAGTTACGAGATAATATTTTTTTAAAGGAGTGGCGCTAGTGGACCGATGTATTTATTTATATATTTATTAGGCTCTTCAACAATGAGTAGCAACAATGAGTGCTCTTAAGACTTCCACGCGAACGAAGTCGCAGGCTAGAAACTAGTGAAAACTAAATATACAGAAGCTCATTCATAAGTTCTTTTTCGTGTAGGTCATCATGTTGTCTGTCAATTTCGGCATTTATTGAGGACCCACAGTTGGATAGGTCTTTAAATTTTCACTCGCCCATTTCATATTTGGGTTCACGGTTCGTCTGCTATGAATAAAAACAATGAATGAGTGGTTTTTTGTTCCGAGTCGTTTGCGTTTTTATTTGCGAATTAGGTTCGTATAAAAATAGGGAATATATTTTTATAACCGTCGTTTTAAGCTCATGTGTTGTGTTTGTTTTAAATTTGCTTTTGATATATCATTAATACTTACTTATCTGGAATGTACACTGCAGGCTGGTATTAATTGCCTATCAAGCGTCCATGAAAAGAGTCCTTTAGTTCATGGTTTATTGAAACATGCATGAACTAACTTATCTGTCACTCTTCCTAAAAATATAAAGGTAGTTTTTCTGTATAAAAATATAGGGGTTACGTCAAACTTCATCTGTTGTGTTCAAAAACATACCGAGACAAATGACACGGAATACCCAAGAGACGACTTTTAGTTGTCCTTCTTAAAGTAGGAAAGTAGCTTTCAGGATACGGTATGGTCGTTATATAAGGTGTATCTATTCATACACGAAATATTTTAAGAGAAACACCTAAAGGTGGTAAAAAAGCCATTGTCCATCGTAAACGCCGCCTGCTACTTATAAGCTTTCATCTGACGTAGTGCAAATCCGAAGGAGCCTCTGCGAACCCCGCGGCTCCCGAGCGCCATCTTTTGTTTTCCCTTCTCGTAACCACTCTTGACCGGTGTGGTCACTCGATATACGATCATTTTTCACACGCAGAACTTTGCTAAATTAATAGTTAAATTGTATAAAAATACAAGGATCAAATTGTACACGCATCTTTTATTGAAGAGACCTGCAGCTGTGCCCTATCACAAGAAGTAAACAACCATAGCAGCGAAAAAAATATTTTTATCTAGCTGTTTTATATTTTTACATAATTATTGTAATTTTAAAATTACTTGAGACATTTTGCAAAAAAAACCTTTACTAACGTAAATCTTTGAATGACCAGCCCGGACGCCGCGAGGCCACGTCGCGTTGGTGGTGGCAAGAGCGCGGTGAATTTTGATAATTAATCATCATAATGAAGTAATTTTAAATTATTTAATCATAATATCAAGTTATAATATTTTATTTTTTTAATAATATACTCAGATTAAAAAAAAAAACATTTCCATGGCTTCTTTACCACCGTGTATCTCTTAAAATATTTCGTGTTTGAATATATACACCCTTTAGACAGTAGGTCTATCGATTAGCACGTGTCTATGAAACTCTCGTTTATTTTTAGGGTTAGGGTCCGTACCTCAAAAGGAAAAAACAGAACCCTTAGGATCACTCGTGTATCTGTCTGTCCGCCTGTCACAGGCAATTTGCTTCGATTCTACTGGACCGATTAAGATGTTTTTTTTTTTTTTTACATAAAAATATGAACTTTGTGACCCAAATACGGACGTGTATAAAAAAATATTGAATAAGGGGGTCATTTTTTGAAAATTAGAAGATATTTAAAAAAAGCGAATTGTACCGTGTGGCATATCAAATGAAAGGGCTTATTGTAAGGTTTTCAGATATTTTTCTTTTATAATTTTTAAATAAATAATTTTATTATTATTTAAGAAAAAAGATAAAAATTTACCATTACTCCTCCTCCCCCCCCTTATCTCCGAAACTACTGAGCCTAAAAAAAAAAATATATACAGAAAATAGTTCTTTACTTCTAGATTCACGACGCACGGTGGATCGAAAATCGGCTGTAGAAGACATAGGATCTCGATGTCTTAAATGTTATTTTTTTTGCTGGAAATGACTTCTGCCGATCATTACTGTTCTATAAAATGTCATATGAAGTAATTGTGTGCACAAATGGAAGAGTTATAATTTTTATAAGAAAAAAAATGTATGGAGCTGACATGAAAAATGAGGATATCTCTGGAATCGCCATTATATCCTTGCACACTGTTATAGTACTATTTATTTGTGAATTTTTGACATACTTTTATAGTACTATTTATTTTCGTTTTTTTTTTAAATCGTCAAAATTAAAAAATTAAAAATGTTTGTGATATGTACATTTTAATGCTTAAATATGGCTATACCAAGTGTAACTTACAATATTTTTTATGCTTAGACCAAAACATTCTAAGAAATCACAAAGTCGTATTACCTGCTTATTTGAAATGACATGGTAATTATGAATTACATAATATGTAATCTTGTCTAATGCCTCAAGTCCACATTAGCTAATGATTGATAAAACTTAATACCTATATACCTGTTAAAAGGATACGTACCATAATGAGGGTAATTAGATAAACGTGATCATTAGTCAATAACAATAAATGGTAAACTATTGTATGATTAAAAATAAAAGCAAATTATAAAAAAAAAAAAAATATTAACTTAACCTAACCTAACATAAACAATAAAATTTAACTTATTTTATACTTCGTCACCATCAGAATCCACTTCCGAATCAGGCTCTACAATAGATATAACTTCTAAGAACTCTGTCGGAGCTTCCTGATCCTGAAGTTTCAGTAGTTCTACTGTTTCCTTAAAGTATGTCTGCCTCTTGTGGGCATTTAATTTTGGTCTTGTGGAAGAAATTAGAGGATCAGAAGAGACGATAAGCATATTGAGGATATCCTCGTTTGATGCTTGTCTACTCTTTTTCCTCGAATGGTGTTCTCTGAACCTCCTAAAGTCTTTGTTTCGGGCCTCTGAAGCTTCTTCCGAAAGACTTCCAATTGGTACAATAGCATTTTCTGCAATTATGTCCCCTCCGTGAATCAACAATTTGTGGACGGTTGATGACATGTAGTACCAATCGTACAGTTCCACGTATTTTTCTAGCGGTTGTTCTAGCGTATTCTTTAAATTTCGGCACGTCTACAATCTCTCCAGATGTGATAGCTTGCAGAATCACAGCAAATCTGCGTATTAGGTCTTCATCTAATCTAGTGATCGCTGCAGTTTTATCAGGAAATTAAAAAAAACCGCCTTGCTGTGTTCCCGTCGTTAGTTGTGCCTGATCCTTGCTTAACGATGTCAATCAAAAGGTTGAGATCATCTTTGAATCGATCTTGAATGAGTTTTTTTCGTGAATGCAATAACTCTTGATGACCTTCTCCTCTTGCAGACCACTTTTTGAAGTCGAGACGATACGCTATGTGTAGAAGACATTCCATCACATTAATGCGGGCATGAAGTGATGATAATCCGAACTCATACACACCAGAAGAAATGGTTTTTGACGCAATGACATCTAACTTATTCATTTCTGTAGGCTTAGCCAAACACAGGTAGCAGGCCGCATTTGACTTAGCTTCAGACAGATATGTACAAATTTTGCCGTCAATCATCGTCATCATTAATTTGTGACTAATTTCATGTCCTTGACATTTTGAGGGAACGAGAGCTTCAATTTCGTTATCCATTGCAGTTTTTTCATTTATGACAACGTCTTTGGTTTCTTTTACAAAACTAAACTGGACTGGACGGCAATACCTAGGTGAGCAGGGTTTTGGATTCACCCATACGGTATCACCGTCAGCTGTCAACTTTAATGGAACCAAAGAGGTCATAAATATGCTGGAATCATCTTGACCACTCTCTATGTTTTGCTTATATCTACTTTGGTTAGATGCACCGTCAAATCCCCACTTTGATATTAATATCAATTGTTAATCTTGTATCGCATCAGGACTACGAATAGTTTCAAAAATTCTGTTCACTGTTAAATCTAGTAACGCTTGTAGTGCAATCTTAGCAGATGAATTCGTTACAGTCACAAATGTCTTCGGAGGGTAGCACTGTAGCTTAGCTTTTTGCACTTTATAGTAAGACGGATATATCTCCTTTGAACCTTCTCGAATAGTCGTTTCCCTTAATGTGATATATTGCCATTTCGATAGTTTTAATGAAAGTAGCAAACCCAGTGCTTTTTCTGGTGAAAATATTGTTGAAGGAGCTGGTTTGTTCAACATTTCCTCGATTTTTGCTGCTGCTTCTGGATTTTGGAGCATATGTTCAATAACAGATGCAATATCCTCACGACCATCTCCTTTCAAAAGTGCTGCAGCTGAATAAGCTACTTCATTAGGGTCATCCCCTATATGTTCATCAGATCGTCTCTTCTTCTGCTTGTTACTTAGATCTTCAAACGGCTTTCGAGATCTTTTTGTCATCGTTGAAGTTGATTTCATTGTTGAAGTTGATGGTACAGGTTCAGGTACAGGTTCAGTAGAAATATTTTCACTTGTTGATTCTTGAATGAGCAAATTGGTTTGCACGCAGTTAGGCCAGTCAATATTTGCCTCAAGCCAATTGCTGTAATCACGTCTAAAAACTTCACTTTTCCTGTGGGATCGTAACCATCTCTTTTGAACTGCCCGTGTAAATCTTCGACAAAATTCTTTCACGGTAACACTGTCTTCATCTGAAAGGCAACTGAGCCCAGTCGAATAACAAGTGTGTTGAACAATATTTCATGATCGAAAGACGAAGCATCCTGATTGTTCAGAATAACAAACAAATCCAAATTTGTAATAATGCTTTCCATTATTCACGATCACTGAGTAAAAAGACACGGTAGGATAGATGTTAGTATTAGAAATGCTCTAAATGAACTGAAGTTGTGAATCCAATGTTTGACTATTTATTGTTATTGACTAATGATGGTATCACATTTATCTAATTACTTTCATTAAGTTAATCCTGCACTAATTGCTAAATTAGCGAGTACCCCAAATTATTTTGTTACGTATCCTTTTAACTAGGTATTAAGTTTTATTAATCATTAGCTAATGTGGACTTGAGGCATTAGACAAGATTACGTATTACGTAATTCATAATTACCGTGTCATTTCAAATGAAAATCACAAAGTAGGTAATACGACTTTGTGATTTCTTAGAATGTTTTGGTCTAAGCATAAAAAATATTGTAAATTACACTTGGTATAGCCATATTTAAGCATTAAAATGTACATATCATAAACATTTTTAATTTTTTAATTTTGACGATTTAAAAAAAAAAAACGCAAATAAATAGTACTATAAAAGTATGTCAAAAATTCACAAATAAATAGTACTATAACAGTGTGCAAGGATATAATGGCCATCCTAGCGATTCCAGAGATATCCTCATTTTTCATGTCAGCTCCATACATTTTTTTCTTATAAAAATTATAACTCTTCCATTTGTGCACACAATTACTTCATATGACATTTTATAGAACAGTAATGATCGGCAGAAGTCATTTCCAGCAAAAAAAATAACATTTAAGACATCGAGATCCTATGTCTTCTACAGCCAATTTTCGATCCACCGCGCTGCGTGTCACGGAACAAATATTTGTATGACCTGTAAGTAGTTGTTCCGGGTCTGGCTGTTTGTCTATGTGAGATTAAATGTTTGTAAATGCACCCATAATACAGGAGAAATTCCTAGTGTGGGTGCGTTTTTAACACCAGGTATACAAAAAAAAAAAAACATTACAGGAAAATCTATATGAAGTCTATGGTCAATGCAAAAAAACCTCTCTCAATATTGTGAGTACAAACTTACATTTGCAGTTGGAATGTATGAGAGAACAAAGGCATTCAAAATTGTAGTCACAAATTTACAATGAACATAAAATTGTCATAAGCACATATTTTATCAAGAAATGTTTGCTGTAAATGGCTGTCCAGGCCTAAGCCTGGACAGACATTTACAGCAAACATTTCTTACACACTTACTACAGTAAGCATGTATAAAGTAGGTAGTATACGTGTTCAGCCGTCATTGTTAACAAGTCGTTTCGTGTAGGTGAAGAGGAATTGAGGCGTTTCACATAAACGGACGGTCGGAGCAGGATCCCCTTAAGAAAAATAGCTTTCCCGATAAAATATGATTGCGTGCAATCTTTTTTATGGTTCGGGTTTCTCACCTACGGCCTACAAGGTTGGCCGTGTTTGTAAATAATCAGACGCAAGTTGAAGCCGTCTCTCATTTGTTTTGTAGCATTGTATGGCCGATTGAGTTTTGATGATTCTTTCAGTTTTTTCACTGCCAACCAAAAAACTTAAGGCCGCTTGTACACGCCAAGAAAAGTCGCCGGGCCTATGCAGGAATAAAAAAAAAAAAAACTTTATTTGCATAAATTAATTTAACAACCTTGCACAATTCATGTAAGTAATAAATAAGCAGTATTAATGTAGGTATTTTTTTTTTCGTTTACGAGGAGTATATATCGGTACTTATAATGGTTGCTAAAACTGAACTGATTCACTCTGTTCCCCGTACTAGTATAAACTGTACTACGGTGGAACAGTTTTTAATTCGTGTCGTTTCTACACATAAACTGTGTACACTGCCACGGTGCTGAACAAGACAACATCTTCTCTGCGCTAGACACGACGCGCTCTAACTTACTGCGGTATAGGGAGGGACGGGGTAGGTGAGGTGGTTCAGGTTGTTAGTGTCCGTTTAACGCGTGGACATGATCTTCACTCACAAATAATCGTAAATTAATAACAGACTTGACTAGAACTGCCAACCATACCCTACACACGACTGCCCGAAAACAATCTTATCGTGTACACGTTCATATTTGTCTTGTCTGCAGTAGACACGGTGAATTTTCGTAGCGTGTACAAGCGGCCTATAGCATTTGACAAATAACTGCTAAATAACGACAGTTATTGTGTAATATTGTTGAAATTACTGCACTTTAGAGTAATTTTTTTAATGTAAATGGTAAATAGATTACAGTGCTTTGTATTTATTATGAAATAACGGAGTTTATTAAACGTTTACATCGAAATAACGAAAGGGTAAGAACAGTTATTTGTTTAATGTTATAGTATAGGTCCGACAAAATTCTTGTCGTGTACATGATGAATTTGTCCTGTCTGCAGTAGACACGGTGAATTTTCGTAGCGTGTACAAGCGGCCTAACAGATTAAAATGATCATATTTCAATGCACCAAATGCGTATGTCCGACACGCATTTGGTGCATTGAAATGTTTTCATTCAAAACCGGCCAGGTGTGTGTCAGACCAATGAATTTATCCCAAGAACAAACTTAACATTGTAATTGAAAAACATGTCCTCCCATAGATTCCATCTGCAAATGTGAGTTACAAACATAGATACATTTGGAGTTCCGCATTCGCACAATATTGGTAAGATATAGATATACGCAGATAAGGGGAGATAGGGTGGATGGTAAATTTTCATCTATTTTCTTAAGTAACTTAAAAAAAAAAATATATACTTGAAACCGTCACAGTAAGCCCTTTCATTTGATATGTCACACGGTACAGACTTCTAATTTTCTTATTTTGTCTCCCAAAAGTGACCCCATATTCAAAATTCATTTATCTACGTATCACGTCCGTGTTTGGGTCACAGAAATTGATATGTGCTCAAAATTTCAACTTATTGGGCAAATTGGCTGTGACAGACAGCCAGACAGACACACAAGTGATCCTTTAAGGGTTCCGGTTTTTCATTCGGACATACTGAACACTAAAAAACAACAAAGATCCTGAAAATCCTGAAGTTCAGCCTCAGTCAAGTTGTTATACAACGTTGTTTTTATCCTTTGTCAGTCGCTTCCTAACGAAGGATAAAAACAACAGTATGTTCAGAAATATTCAAACGAAGTAAACGATGTTCTACTAGGGAAGTAGGTACCGACTTGTTCTAATTAACTTTATGCATACATATGCATAGCATTTTCCCTGTAGAGATGCTGCAATTTCTACATTCCCAACACGCGCAATACAAATTACAAGTAAAACGATCCGCTGTCCCTTTAAATAGACGTCTCTCGATTGCACATCCCTTTCCTATCAAAACAAATATTAGCTTGTTACAATGGGAATTGCGACTCTATAACCTAACAAATAAGAGTTAAAATTGTTCGTTGTTTATGTCAAAACAAGAAATGATCACCTAACCCGCATTGGCCGGTCTCTAGGGGTAAGAGTTCCAATATATTTGTGCGGGCTCGGCCTGGCAACTCTTCAAGATTACTGTCAGCAAATAGGACAGCCCGACGTGCCCTGAAAAGAAGATGTCCGATAATGCGACCTAGTGCAACTTCCGGTCATTTGCTCGGCTCTCGGGATACACTGGTACTTGGGTGGTAATTTCTTTTTGATATTGCTTGGTTTGAGTGTTGTCTCTCCTTTCCCCTTAATCCATCCAAAGGTTGTTTTTATAAGATGCTTTTAGCGATAGCACCGCCCATTGTTTCGACGATACGGTTGGCGCAGTGGTTACGCGATTGACTGCTGCGCTGCGTGTCGCGGGTTCGATTCCCGCACGGAACAAATATTTGTACGACCTACAAGTATTGTTCCGGGTCTGGCTGTTTGTGTATGTGAGATTAAATGTTTGTAAACGCACCCACGATACAGGAGAAATTCCTAGTGAGGGGAAATGTTTAAAAAAAAAAAAAAATTGTTTCACCCTTGTAAAATTTCTATATTAATCTGTAATTTATATGGTATGCAATAAAGAGTTTTCTATCTTAGCTGCGCGGCTTGATTCTGTTAATTTGATGTTTCTTAAGACTTATAGTAGTGAAGTTTTGGGCTTGTGGGTTTATAGGTAAAGCATCGAATATTATCTCGTTATAAATATATTAAACACATATCAAAATCAAAATATTTTATTTAACATTAACCTACATGGGCACTTATGAAACGTCAGAAGCTGGGTGCACGGTTCCAATTAGTCGTTTCCTATGGAGAAGAGCCGGCAAGAAACTCCACGGTTTCTCTTTTAAAAATAATTGGCTTTACAATATTATCAAATAACATTGTTAATAGGTATGGGAGGGCAGTGTAGGCCTTTCAACAATTACCAGGTACTTAACAAAATAGAAAAGTACCAACAAACCTACACTCTACTAGGCCTACAACGTTCTCACATTCACAAAATAGAAAATAATCTATATAAAAGATTAATGACATGATTGCAATTACAACTACAGTAACAAATCTGAATAAATATCATGTCCACAAAAGCCACTAATATAGAATTGGAATTCGATTTGTAGGTAAATAATGTCAAATAATGAAAAGATTATGTCAAGGAAGTATGTGACAAAAAAAAAAAAAAAAAAAAACTAAATAAACATCGTTATTTGGGAGCAGTTAATAGACATTTACATAGTTATGTTGTTTATGAGGTACCAGAGAAAACCCTGTCTCTTTTACTAATAACCACGACAGTTGGGAAAACAACTTCTATCATAATACTCGTAAATGCACTAAAGTTCCGTCAGCTAATAAATCAAAGTCACGGAACAAAACACTATCAAAACGACACAATCTGCCGTCGACTTACTTACCACCACAGTTGACAAAGTTACCTGCAAACAAGATAAGTGCACTAATGCATCGAACTTCAACCACGGAGCAACCAGACCCGCAGTTTATTATGTACCCCATTAAAGGAATACATACTGCCGAATGTACGGAGTAATGCAATCGACGTGGGCTTGCTACGACGCAGTACATTTATGTCTTATCCTATTCTAATTGCATCGCTTGTGTGTTTATTTGCCGTACGTGACACGTTCGAGCTCTTAAGTGCATTGTCTAAGCAAATTGCAGGTAGGTAGAAACTGTATATATAAATAGGCACTAAAAGTTGATGTTGGCCCACCCACATAGCCTGAACGTGGTGGTACGATTCATAGATAAATAGTTATACGAGTAGGCAAATTAACACGAATTAACTAAGATGAACTACAAAACCTATACGTTTTTAAATGTAGTTCCAGATGGCTTCCGGTTTTTTCAATCGTCAGATAACTTTTATCTGAAGAATAAATATAGTGGTATAACATATTTTCTGTACCTACCTACAAAAGCTGTCAAACAGCAAAAGCACCTAATGTACTGAACTTTAAACGCAACCAATTATTCTGCCGCGCTAGCGATATCAGCAGTAAGTGCAATTTTTGACAAAATGTGTTAAATATTGATCCCGAATCAGCGCAATGAGTTCTATAAGATGTGCTGACAGCTGTTTTAATAGCTTATCGGGAACCGGTAAATTTCGTGAAGGATAAAGGCAGTAAGTCCAATAAATGAGACATCTTCCTTAACATAACAACAGTAAATGTAACCCCGGGTTCGCAAGTAAAGCTCTATCATGTATGTTTTACTTTTACTTAAGTTATGTGCAGTAACTGTGTATACTGTCGATATAATAATAAATTTTATCGTTCTCTGATTAGTTTACCAAGTAAACTTAGACCTAGTGAAACTTTTAATTATTTAATATAATATGTGAGTAAAGTAATATTAATAAACAGAAAAGTTTTTTGTGTAACACTTTGTTTTTATTCCTACTCGTAAGCTATAACCTGAACCTAGTATGAGTTGCTTATAATAACAGCAGTAACTTACTAGCTGCTATTATTCTAAGCAATTGATGTTTCAGTTGCTTCAACTAACACTAGATATAAAAGGATTTTCGTCATTTAAAACTATTGTAATAATATACAACTTTATTGAGTGAAGAATATAAAAGCGCTTTATTTGGGGTACACGTTTCAATCACCACAATTAATATAACTAAAAAGATAAGTCCGGAAAAAACAAAATTGTAACAAAAACTTTGCACGCCAATTACTCAAAACTATGCAAAACATACTTACTGCTTATATCGCTAGCGCGGCAGTATTGCAAGCTGTACAAACATACCTATACGTGCTATGTGTTTCAAACTTTAAAGAACTTAATCACTCGAAGAAGTAAACGAGGTGCTTAATCCCCATTATGTGTAAAAAGAAATCGATAAACACGTGATAATCAACGCGGAAAGAACGACAATTATTACAACACTCATTGACAAAGTTAGGATCGTGAGGACGAGAGTAAAGTGATATCTGTGTGAGTGCGACGCGTAATTGAAAGCCGCGGTTTGGCCCAATAACAATGGAACCCCGTACAGTAACGTTCGCCGCGTATAAATTAGGGAATTATATTAATCGCGTATAACACGCCTCCCGCTCCCGCCCCCGCTACCGCGCTCGCGCCCCCCGCGCCTAACGAGGTTACTCTTGTTGCGGATTACGTACTTGTAGCTGGAAATTACACTTTATTACGGTTACAGTCTAGGAATTAGGGCTTTCAGTCTCGCTGCATTTCTGAGTCCCGGGAAAAAATAATCGAGACTCGGTGCGGTCTCGAAATTCCCGGGAATAACGAGACTTCCGAGACTATTGTAAAAGTAGGTTTCCTACTTATAGGCTAAGCTTTTAAGCAGTCATAAAAAGATATTTCAATCAAGTACTTTATTACACATAGCAGTTACAAACTCATTATAAAACCAAAAACTATTTATGAGAGTTTTATATTTTTATAGTGGGTACGTAAGAAACAAAGCGCATCAGAGAGAACCTGAATTTATTAATAATAAAGGTACCTAACCTGGTTAAGAAAAAACTCTCTCTGCTTCTACGCTAGTGGGAGCGATAGCTAGTAATTATTACAATGGTTTTGGTATTTCCCTAAGCCATTGGACAAGTCTCAAAAGTCTCGTTATTCCCGAGACTGAAAGTATCAGTCTCGAGTCTCGAAAATACCAAAAAATCGTCGAGACTCTCGAAATTTTCGAGACCGAGATTCCCGGGATGAAAGCCCTACTAGGAATCCGAGAACTTTAATTAGAAGATCCTCTATGTGCATATTAACGTTCCACTGCTAACATTTTTACTCTCTGTATAAAATTAAGTTACACTATCTTTTCAGCACTAAAGAAAATACCTCGCGCGATTTTCTTGCTTGTAGCAAGATTTTTGTGAGATTAATACCGAGATAAAAAGCAAGGTAATATTTGAAAGCATTAACGTTGCCGACGATATTATTTATAATTTAATTTTCAGTGACGCTGCAGGGAGCACAATCAATTTGCGAGAAGATTATGCGCGGGAAATTAACGCAAGATAACGCGGTATTAGCGAGCCACCTGGGGAAGGATTACGTATTCCAGATAAGTAAATATATTGCCCTCCATTACCAAAAAGAACAGATATTTAAGGGAAAACACTGTAATGTAATTGTCGCTGCAATCTAAACGAGCCGCAATGAAACTCGAGGGGACATCTAACAAGGTCTATCAGTACTATGTACCGTAGGCCGTTTGTTTATTATGAGCCTCGATACACCGCGTTACATATTTTAATTTTCCTGAGCCTTTGTTCTGGAGAATATCATCGAGACATTGAAGTATTCAACAAACTTATCACAGTAAAATATATTTGTAAGCACGGAAACTTTGGGTTGTCTTGGGGGCAACAAAATTATATAAATTGATACACAGTGAACATTATAATGTTGTGTTTGTGTACATTAAGATGTAGTTATATATTTATTTATTTATTTATTTATTTATTTATTTATCACATGGAAAACCAACAGCTTTACATAAACACAATAAATAAACTGGCATAAGAAACATGAAGCCAATTATAGGTTTTCACGGCTAGCTATGGTGTAATACAATAAGAGATCTTATACGAGTACACGACAACAGTACTTGTCAAGAAGCACACCAATAATTAAATCGGCACCGCCAAACGTAAGGAATAAACTACAATAATAAAAAAAAACAAGAACTAGAACCAATATTTATACTAAGGATTAATTTTGAAGAATTCAAGGTTCAGCCTATTGCGAACGCTTGAGCCTTTGGTTGTAAACAAGTCAAAAGAGAACCGCTTACATAAGTCATTAAAGTCCTTACTCGCTCGCACTAAATATGAGTTTTGCCTGTAGTTGGAAGAAGACAACGGAATAGCAATAGGTGGATTAAATCTGAGTAATCGCTGAGGAACATTAAAATACAACTTACGCAGTAGCTGTGGACAGTCCACTTCATTAGATATAACTTTGAGCAAAAATGTGCAATCTGCCAAACGACGGCGGTTAGTAAGTGGCTGCAGGTGGAATTTCCTGCAAAGATTCAAATAATCACAACTGTGATATGGTATGCGCAAACGATAACACAGAAATCGAACAAGTCTTTTTTGCACACCCTCTATGCGGTCGATGCGCACGCCATAACGTGGGTTCCAAATTTGAGAAGCATATTCTAAATGACTTCTAACAAATGAGCAATATAATATCTTAATAGTTTTTGCTTTCTTAAAACACGCTGCTAGTCTCATCACAAAACCCAATGCTTTGGATGCTTTAGCCACTATTTGCTCCACGTGAACATTAAACTGAAGTTTAGAGTCATGATATACGCCCAGGTCACGAACACCATCACACCTCTGCAGTAGCTGACCTTTCAGACTATAGGAGGTATGTAGTGGAAAGCGTTTTCTGCTGAACGAAATTACGGAGCATTTAATAGGGTTTAGGTCTAATTTATTGACGCGACAGTATTCATCAAGTCTTGTTAGGTCAGATTGGAGAGCATCCATATCGCTAAATGATGATATAGAAGAAAATATCTTCATATCATCAGCAAAACAAAGAAGGTTAGAGTTATGGAAACACGAGTCAATATCATTTACATAAATAATGAAGAGTAACGGGCCCATCAGGGAACCTTGGGGAACACCACTGGGAACCGAAACCCAGCTCGAAATATAGTTGCTGACAACTACAGCTTGAGACCTGTTATCTAAGTAAGACGAGAACCAGCGAAGTAAGTCACCTCTAATACCGATGTTAAAGAGTTTAGCTTTAAGTAAGTCATGATCAATTCTGTCAAAAGCTTTGCTATAGTCCGTATAAACGACATCGACCTGCGCCCCATTGTCCATACTAAGAGTTAAAAAGTCATTCAGCAAAGCTAGGTTGGAGACTGTTGAACGACCCTTTAAAAACCCGTGCTGAGAAGGACTAAAAGATGAGCTAAGTGCTGCATAAACCTGATCATAGACCAATCGTTCAAAAACTTTAGCCAGTATACACAGTTTGGAAATCGGTCTATAATTAGCTATTTATATACATTCATCAATCACAAATTACCGGCGTCGCCCAGCATGAGTCCACAGTCGATGACGTAGCAACTTCCACTGATACAACTTGCTCTATCACTGGCTAGGAACATCACTAGTTCCGCCACATCTTCCCCTTTCGTTATTTTCTTCAACGGGGAATTCATTTCTATGCCAACGAACATTTTATCGCAATCTGTATCGCTCATGCCGCTTCTTCTGAACAGTTCAGTCTTCACAGGTCCTGGATTGACAGCATTTACTCTTACTCCTTTTGAGCCTAATTGCAGAGCAGTACACTTTGTGAACATGTCTATGGCTGCTTTTGACATACAGTAGGGTATCATCAAAGGCAGTGGTTTGTTTGACAAGATACTTGATATATTTACGATGTTTCCTTTCGTTTTTACCAAGTAAGGTATCACTTTAGTAGTGAGGAGATACGTTCCACGTAGATTGGTAGCCATAACTCGATCGTAAGCCTCTGCTGACGCGTGTGCTCCGGACGCGAAGTTTATACCAGCATTGTTGATCAAGATGTCTATTTTCCCATGTTTACTTACAGTTCCTTCGACGATTTTTTCTAGATCACTATCCGATGTTATATCAGCGACGATGAGGAATGGTTTGAAATGGTTTAGTTTTTCGCACTGTTTGCAGATTTTGGTGAGATTGTCCAAGTTTCTGCCTACTAATGTTAGTGTGGCGGAGGATTTTGCGAATGCTATTGCACAAGCAGCTCCTATCCCGGAGCTGGCGCCAGTGATCAGCACTACTTTGTCGGTGAACATGGTATGAGCTCTGGCCGGCTACTGAGTGGCGATATTGGCGAGTGTGCATTATACGCGAGCCAGCCGGCAGTGAAACACTTCCGTGTGTCATTGTGACCGCAAAGTGAAACTACGCAAGGATCTAATGTCAACTTTAACTTCCTGCTGTATTTAATTTCGTCTAATTATGTAACACATACTTTAATTCAAGTTTATGTTTTGACGTTTTAATGAGGATAAAGAGACGATCAGACTATCGGTTTTTTTTTTTCTTCAATAAATTGTTTTTTAACGGACTGCAAAACAATTAAACGCTTCTCTTTTTGATTGATTGATTGATGAATTGATAGATATTATCGCTGAAAGCTTCTGAAAGTTGAAATTAAGGAAAGAAAATGAAATAAAGTTTTGATTTTCCATACAATTTATTGGAGTCATCTCGATATACGAAAGACAACATTTAAAATTTGAAGCGAATTTTTATTTACATCATCACTTATAATAATCGAAACTTATCATAAAAGCTCCCTAAATTGTCTTTGGCACTTGCTTTACACTAATACTTTAATACATTTAAATATAATTACAAATAGTTTAAGAGAAGTCATGAATGAGCAAGAGAAAGCAGCTAAACGAATCCCTATCTTGGTTTCCGCATTGTGGAAACACACACAAAATTTAATATTCACAACCAAATTATACATTTCCAGCGTTTGGATATTTGAACAAATGTTTTGCAATACATAAATCACAAAACGTGAGATTATATTCTTCGTGGCTATTTGTTGTAACTGCGTGGGCATTTGTCCAGATGTCCAAATGCTATGAAAAGAGGAATTGGACGATTCTAAGAGCTTCGTCATCTCCGCAGGTGGATACTCAGCCTTAGGGCAATAAGGATCGTGAGGCCAATACTTGAGGAGGGAAACGGTTTATTCTCCCAAGAGGGATTTGTAGCGGGTGTATGATTTGCATATTTATGTAGAGCCAACAACATTATCATTGCAGATTAGTTTTCTATGTGGCAAATATTAATAAATAAATTACTTCGCTCGGAGACTACTAAATCAACGAAAGGCGGATGAATTATGTTTCTGGCTATATTTTGGATTAGAACGATTACTTTCTCGCGTGATCTCAATATTTAGTACCCTACTCTAGGGATCACACTGAGACCTTAATGTATTCTACGTGAGAATCTTATGGCTTAAATCTTTCAACTGGAAATTCGGGTAGTCTTATGTATACAGGGTGAAATTAAATTCATGGGCATCCTCTTAAGGGGTCATTTTACTCATCATTATGAACAACTTTCACTATGGGACCAACCCTGAAATCTCGGAAAAAAAATCAGCTGTTCCCTATACATATTTTGACGAGCTATGCGAACATAGGAACAGCTGATTCTTTTTTCGCGAATTCAGGTTTAGTCCCATAGTGAAAGTTGTTCATAATGATGAGTATAATGACCCCTTAAGAGGATGCCCATGAATTCAATTTCATCCTGTATTAAAGGTAGTAAAACCACATCAATTGAGTTTTTATTAAGTTAGCAAATGAAACGAACTAAGTAGGTATTTTTATCTTTTCTAATGACAATAGATCTACTCGTTATTAGAAATGGTTGATGAAAGCTGAATATTAACAGACTTCACTCGCTGTTAGGAACTTATATCATAAGAAGAAAGATTTAATTTGAGATGCAAACTATCTAAGATGGATTAAAGATTTTTACTTCAGTGTAATCCATATTCCATACTAATATTATAAATGTGCATGTAATTCTGTCTGTCTGTTACGTTTTCACGCCTATTCCGCTAAACCGATCGTCATGAAATTTGGCAGAGATATAGCCTGGGATATGGAAAAGGACATAGGCTACTTTTTTACGCGATAACCGACTTCCACGCGGGCGGAGCCGCGGGCAAAAGCTGGTATTTAATAGTTCGTGAACATCGGTAAAATAAACCTAACAAAATTATGTGGTCGACAAATACATTGTCCCATTGGGGTTATATAAAATTCATGATGATGATTGAGGCGAGTAAAATCTGTTAAATGCACTCTACCGTACAATAGTAAATATAGCCGAATAGTAGCCATAAAACACTCGTAACTTTGTACAAAAATGATGTGTGTAAACACTGGAGGGAGTGCGATACTGGACGTTTGTGTTATACCACCCTTTTACACTTAACACCTTATCATTAACACGTACTTATAGTTACAGTAATCTAATTAAAACTTAAGTAAGTACTAGTGAAGAGAAACTTAGCGGTAGGGTTGGGCGGTCCAAAGTTGAACACGGTTCTAAGTTATCGGTCATAATACGTAGGTAAGGTTTGGAGGTGTTACGTGTGAAACACACGTTCACTTAGATTATAACGTGGAGCACATCGTAAACAAAATGTGTTCATATTTGCGGTATGTAGGGCAGGCTGGGGACTGGGCAGCGGGCAGTAGGCAGCTCGTCCGGTCCCGATCGATGTATGTACGACCGAGCAATATATTATTATTTTGTTCGACGAACCGTGGAGGAGCAACCGAATTTCTAGCACACAGCCATTTTTTTAATGATTTTCGTTCTTATGAAAAATATTTTCGATGAACTGGAAACTTTTATAAATAAGTGTGTTACTAACGTTAAAATTTTGCAAAATATTTGACTTATTTTAAAATTTTAAGTACCTATCATGTTTTTAAGCAGGTACGTGTGACTCCTGTCTTACATTATATTTAATTAACCAAAGAAGCTTACGTTCAAAACACGAAGTTTACGCCCTACTTAGTCTAAGTTACCCTTACAAAATTTGACATTGGAATCAACTACACAATAGAAAAACATACAATTAAGTTCTACGTAATGACTAGAATTTAATGACTAGAGTTTTATATAAAAATAATCAATGTTTCTACTACTATCACTAAAAGCGGCTGTACATGTTAAAAGTAAATTATTTACATCTACAACTGAATTCCATGCCTATAACATTAACTAATTAGAAAAATCTAGACGATTACTAAAATCTAGACACAGAATTTGAAAATGTCACTACTTATAATCGAACATCTAAAATTCGAGATCACAATATCGCTTGGCAATATAACCTTATAATAATGACTAGCAATCTATTTGAGATCAACATCTAGAATGAGTTTTTATGTAAAATATGTATCGTTGATTAATTTTTATAATAAGCTCACCGGATTTAATTGCATAGAATTACGCAAATAAATAATCATAGTTTTCGGACCAACAGCCAGTGATTCGTACCGAATGAAACTCAGTGTCTTGCTTTTACAAATGAACAATTAAATCGGTCAATTTTTATAGAGTGAAGCAAATCGCACTACTGTTCCTACACTTGATCTTGAAAATGTAAAAGTATTCTCTAAACGCGACAATAAACTAGGTGACTAGCAATTCCTTCAGGTTCGGAACAAAACGTAAAAAATATCAATGACTGTTGGTGTTTTCATGGTTGAAGACCACACCTAGCCAGAATCCAGCCACGTGGCGTCATCTAAGCATTCTTGAGATGGTGTGCATCATGGTCGCAGCGACGTAGAACCGCGAAGTGCGTCATCTGGAAGGTGTTTGAGGACCGGCAGCCTCGCTCCAGGGTGCCCGTCATCGTGTAGCCCATGTTGAAGTCCGCCTGCGTCACGTTTGTCGTCAGATACAACTATCAAAAGTGAAGAAACGATTAGACAAAAATAACAGTTTATTTTTCTCTTCACAAAGGCTCACATAGTTATAAACATAGGGACAAGAATTATAGCATTTTGACAAAAATGCATAAAATATGATCCTTTGTGAGAGACTGGCATCCATACTAGGATATCCTGTGTGACGGATCACCTGGCTCTCAGCCCGAATTAAATCTAATTAACATTAAAATGGTCAATTTTAAACTCTAGACAAATTATTTATTGATGAAGGGAATAAACAGACATATTTAAATTAATTAAACAAAAAAAAAAGTTAATAAGGAAAAAAAAATTGGTGTAGTGTGCAGGTGAAGTGTGAGGGAAGGTAAAATGAGTGTGAGTGAGAAAATAATATGTAGACGAGGAGCCAGATCCTCCTGTGCATACAACATCGATTAATAGCAAAATATTCGTAGTGACATCTATACAATTTATTCGGGGTCAAATTAAAAGAACTAGTCGAGAAGTTTAATTCCCAATCTTATTACGTAACGCACCGGATCAACTCGGGATGGATGAAATGGCGACAGGTCACAGGAACAACTTGCAACCCACGGATGCCCCATAAGTTAAAAGGGAAAATCTATAAGTCTGTGATAAAGCCTGTCGTATTGTATGGATCGGAATGCTGGGCTGTGAAGAGGACGGATGAAAAAAGATTGCATGTAGCGGAGATGAGAATGTTGAAATGGATGTGTGGAGTGACGAGAATGGATAAAGTCAGAAATGAGTATATAAGGGGAAGTTTGAAAGTGGCGCCGGTGACAGAAAAGTTGAAAGGACGTCGTTTGGCATGGTATGGGCATGTGATGAGGAGGGAGGAAACGCATGTGACGAAGAGAGTGATGAAGATAAATGTGGATGGATGGAGAGGGAGAGGAAGGCCCAAAAAAATATGGATGGATTGTGTGAAGAATGATATGAAAGAGAATGGAGTGAATGATAGAGTGACGGTTGACAGGGGGGAATGGAAAAAGAAAACGTGTTGCGCCGACCCCAAATAACATGGGACAAGAGCAGGAAGATTATGATTAAGTACGTAAATTAGAGCACACTCATAAATAAGTATTCTTATTACCTTGAAGTCGGCATCAGTCCCCATGTGCTTGAAAGTGCCGACGATGTAGACTGCGTTGGCGCCGCTGATTACCATACGAGCATGGGTGCTGTGTCTGTAACAAATACACAATTTAAGCTTAGTTCCTCTGAGCCTCTGTTTGTTCCTTTAGGATTTGGATTATGAGGAGTTGATGTTTATGTCGTTCGGTTCATGCATTCAAACTGTTGCAAAAATGCCTTATAGTCGTAATTTCTGGGCAAATTAATTAACTTGTTATAAATCCCCGGGCCAACTCTTTTACCTCGGGCAAACTCTACAGTTTGGTAAGAACAACTTTGAAAGGGAGGCTAACAGAAGAATTCAGCTGGGGTGGGCAGCATTCGGGAAGCTTCGTCGAGACTTCTCGTCGCGTATTCCACAGAGTCTAAAGACCAAGGTCTTCAATCAGTGCGTCCTGCCTGTTATGACTTACGGAGCCGAAACGTGGACAATCACGGTACGGCTGGTCCATAAATTCAAGGTCGGTCAGCGAGCAATGGAACGGGCTATGCTTGGATTTTCTCTGAGGGATCGAATCCGGAACGAGGTGATCCGGCAGAGAACCAAAGTTGTCGACATAGCTCACAGAATAAGCAAGCTGAAGTGGCAATGGGCCGGTCATATTAGCCGGAGAACCTATGACCGTTGGGGTAGACGTGTTCTTGAGTGGAGACCACGAATCGGCAAACGTAAGGTAGGACGTCCTCAGGCTAGGTGGAGCGACGATCTCCGCAGGGTGGCTGGTAGCAGCTGGATGAGAGTTGCCGAGAATCGAGCTGAATGGCGTGCAATTGGAGAGGCCTATGTCCAGCAGTGGACTGCTATAGGCTGATGATGATGATGATGAAACCCCCGTCTAGATAGCTCAAACCCTTAAACTCACACCTTTCAATAGAGATGTCGCAAAAAATAAATAAAAGCGACGTAAGAAAGAGCTTTGTTTAGGTGTAGGTACGACAGATAATGTGTGACGTCCGCGTCGCCGGCCGTTTGTCACGCGGCGAGAATTAGTGCGAGACACTCACCTCGGCGGAGCCCGGAGCCACCACCTTGTAATACGCCGCAGACAAGCGGTGATTTATCTCCGCTCGACTGCCTCATAACTATTGCCCCTAGGAATTATTTTCTCTACGACATCGGCCACGTTGTACCAAATGATATATTGCTATCTACTTCTAATATTTTGCTGAAACTTTCAGAATTATCAATATGCATGCCTATGAAAATGTATAGGTTAGATTAGAGAAAAACAAATCAAATTATCTTACGCTCCCTCCGGCGACGGTGACGTATCATTGAAGTGTAAACGAACAAACTGTCAAAGTCCCTTCGAGTAACGTAAACTAATTTGAAGAGAAAAAGTCACGTGTAAACTTGGAAACTTGAGTCTTCCTGATGCATTCGGGAAGGCCGAGGAGCCCGTATGCCGGTCACGTATACCAGTTAGTAGGGCGCGAATCCAACACGTACCTACTGAGGCTCTAACGGCCCTGTAATAGCCGCCGCCCTATAATAGCCCTGAACACTCTCGTCTCTGACTACCCACCAGCAAATTAAAATCCCTTTATGCGTGTTCCGGCATTACTATCTTCGAAGTAAACGAAATTAAATCGACGTTTCCGAAATTAGAGCCTACGGTAGCACCTTTCAGAATACTTAGATGTGATTGTAATCGGAACTCCCGAACACTTATGAAAACAAAGCTATAACTGGCACCTATTCTTAACATTCCTGTCGGCTATCTGAACTCTAGTCGTTGCTGTTATTAACGTAAAAGTAGATACCTAAACTTTAAAGAGGAAAACTTCTTTTTTGTAATTTACATACATAACCTCACTCCTTCTTTCCATTTGGGTAGGCAGAAACTATAGAGCGCTGCTACGCTCTTTACATACTCCTTTTGCTTCGTTTACATTCATACATCTGGTCATACATGCACGCCGGTTGCGAGTGCTACGCATCTGGACCTTTCTTAAGAACATCACCAATTAGGTCACTATATGACGACGTTGGAACCAGAGTGATCTAAGTGACATTTTTGCCAATACTGAGGTTATTACACAATGGCATAGAAAAACCATAATTCTACCATGCCACACTGATCTAAGCGCTCTTCAGTGCTTTCTTCCTTGAGGGATCACAACATGTCACTATAGAATTGGTACGGTCTGCAAAGTGAAGGCATGCCACACTGATCAAGTATGAGATGCACTTAGATCACTAATGGTCCCAATTTTACTACTGAGTTCTTAACGTTTATGGAAAACCAAAGTGATCTAAGTGCAATAAAGAAACATTAAATTATCATGGCTCATAAATTTCTTACAACAAAGCCTAACAATGCGTTTCCTTATTTTTCTCGAAAACATACTTTTGTGCCCTAGATCACTCTGGTTCCAACGTCGTCATATGTCCTCCTAGGGCGTTCCACGTTTTTTTTTTTGTAATTTAAAAATTTAATAACAAGCCTTCTTACAGCCCTGCTGCTGAGCCACGTTACTTTGAAATGTGAACTTTATCTAAATTGAAAATGGGCAAAAGCATAAAGCTATCTGTGAAGAGTATCGTGAGATACAACTCATTTAGGCAAAATAGTGGGACGGCTGACAATAATCGTTTACTCTAACTGATCCCGTTTAACTGTCGCGTCCTAGCTTCGACATTTTTCTCCAAGCTAATTTGTTTTCTACAATTTCCCTGTTGTACGTCTTTGAGCAACCTACATGCTTTGCTAAAAGCGTGCTCTTAGTAGAATGGAAACTGCTACTAATAATGCGGTTAGAGAGATATAAATTTAATCAAAGTAATCAATAGTACCGATTTTTATTTTATTGACATGTTATTGTGAACTATTGTATTTTGTGGAATTATTGTAATTTGGAATTGAAATTTTAATGACAGTAATTCATATTTGATTGACTAATTTATTTAATGACTACTTTGACATTTAATTTTATCTAAAATATGCTTGTTGAATTGTAATGATACCTAATTTTTAATGAATAATGATGATTTAATAAGTGCCTAAGTCTATAATGTAATTTTGATGAATATTATCACGGTTTATGCACCATCTCTTCCTAGCAATTTGTACGCCACGATATGCGGCTAAACATGTTAGGACTTTTATGTACCTATCTCTTATTATCTTGCATGTAATATATGTATCATGTACACCATGTTTAAACAAATAAAATCTTACTTACTTACTTACTTTCTTGGTCACACACTGCTCAACTTTGAACCAGTAACATTGGCAAAACCGTCTAATTTACAAAATAAAGCTGTTCAACGGCCGTTAAATAAATACTTTATGTTGTGGCGGTGTGATAATAAATAGCACCTCATTCGCGCTAAGCCCTTTAGCATCCGCCATCTTTATTTACGGCACGTTCGCGCCACTTCTCAGCGGCGCATGGCGCTGGCGGCGCGATCGCGCGATAGTGGCGCCGACCACTTCCCGCCGTTTGTCAAACAACGGCTTACCGCGCTCACCTGAACCACGCCGGTTAATTGCGAAAAGCACGTTAACGTGCTACAAACATGATATAATGTTTCCTCTCCGCGTTGAAACGTTAATTATATTTTTCACTTCAAATCCGCGTTTTGTTAAAAATGTTTTGGGATTTTTGTAAACAAGGCTTGTTACGCAAATTATGTTGTCTTAATTTTCCTGTTTGGGGTTGTCCGTATTAGTAGGCTCTCTTAGCGGATGCTATTGTGGGAGAAACCCATACTGTATAGGTACAGCTAATGCCTTAAAGGTATACATATACATCGTTGGTTACAGCAAATTTTGTTTTGTGAAGTAGAGGAACATCAGTCAGTAGATAGATAGCAAATACATAAGAAGCTCCACAACTTTTTCGAAGGGTTTATGACCACACATCAATCACTTATGAAGTCACTTTCAGTTGAACAAAAGACAGTGTGGTTTGGGATTCTGTCTTTATCAACCATTATATTCCTTTAAATAAAAAAGATGTTTCGTAAAAATGTTCTTTCTGGTTCGAAAATCAAATTAATCAAAATATTTTATTTCACATAAACCTACATGGGCACTTATGAAACGTCAGAAGCTAGGTGCACGGTTCCAATTAGTCGTTTCCTATGGGGAAGAGCCGGCAAGAAACTCCACGGTTACTCTTTTAAAAATAATTGGCTTTACAATATTATCAAATAACAGTGTTAATAGGTATGGGAGGACAGTGTAGGCCTTTCAACAATTATCAGGTGCTTAACAAAATAGAAAATAATCTATATAAAAGATAAAAAAATAAAAAAGATATGTTATATATATATATATTATGTATATATTAAAATTAAAACCTATTTAAACCAAATGACATGATTGCCATTACAACTACAGTAACAAATCTGAATAAATATCATGTCCACAAAAGCCACTAATAAAGAATTGGAATTCGATTTGTAGGTAAATAATGTCAAATAATGAAAAGATTATGTCAAGGAAGTATGTAAAAAAAAAATTGGTTCAATATGAAAAAGCCATTTAGCAGTAGGGCAGTTCAAAACATACATAAATGGCAGTTCAAAACATTTTATTTAAAAGCTCTCACCGCCTAGTTCCGGCGACCTCGACGACCTTGCAGCGTGACCGGCGCCACCAGCACGGCTGCAGCGTCCAGTAGGATGAGGAGGCGCTGCGGGCCCACCCCTCCTCAGGAAACATCAGCACCTACACACAGACACAATCATACCACTCAATATCTTCCCATTTATTCAGCTTGGAAAACTTTCTAATGAGCACAGCCGGTTTATTTACATTTCCAAGTCCGCATAAATTAATTAAATAACTCAACCAGCCCCTAATCATACCGAGGGAATATTTGATTGATGTTGTTTTAACAATCATTGCACTGCTCCCTATTCAATATTTTACGAGAGTATCTTCAATCTAAGAACCTGAACGAGGGCTTCACGAAACGCTGAGTACGAATTAACTAAATTACAAAACTTTACAAGCCTTTCGACGGCGGGTTGAAAAATAGCTTTTTGACTAAAACTAATATTGCACGCCAGAAACAAAACAGAGCGGAGTTGTAACGAAGTTGTTTCAGACTCTCGAGTTTACAACCGCGGGCGGCAGGAGTGTGTACTGTGTAACCCGCTCGGCGCTCGTTTTCGTTTACAGCGACAGCGGTTCCGCCGCCAGCGTCATCGATAACGTAAACGTGAAAGCATATTGCTACCGAGACTCGTTCGCTCGATTGGCTCCTGGCATTCCGTCCTCATTTTCTTCGCCGCGTCTTGGGCAATATTTTTTTTCTCGTAAAATGTTTTCCTGCTTTCGACAATATTGCGCCAGTTTCAAAGGGGCGGAGTCGTCGAGGATAAAATCGCTTCACATTGACTGAGCACACTAATGATTGAGTTCCGTGCGGTGCGGCCGAGCGGCGTGGAGGCGGCGTGGCGGCGGCGTAGCGGCGTCGTCTAGCACGGGGACAGTCCACGTCCGTTCACCCCACCGGCCCTTTGATCAATGTACTCCACTGTTTAATGGATTTAAAAGCATTTCATTGTTACGGATTGTGAAATGCGGGGATTTGATTTAAGTCTGCTAAATTCAAATACATACATACTACTTTAATTGTACCTATCAAGTTAGTGGAACTTCAAACCAGTGTCGTTAACCTCAGGATAGGAAAATATGAAATAACTTTGGACCGCAGAAAACTTATAATCCTAGCTACGAGTACAAGTACAACTTAACTCGTACGTCAATAGAGCTGCGGCCAAATTAATACAGCTGTTTAATGTTCAAAGTACGTCGGTGGCTCTGACTGGTCGTAATATAAAGCTCTACGGGATTCTTGGAATTTGGGAAGTCACGTCTATTCCCTGTGGTGTGTGCCAACTCGCCGATGGCCATTACGAGTTTTGGATAGATAATTCCGGCGAACATTTGACACAAGTATTTTGGTAAGTACCTTCCTCTCAAACGGAAAGTCCACAAAGCTCTAACAACATTAAGAGAATTATTCATCAAAGAAAATTAACGTTCGTTTAGCATAAAATATTAATAAGTCGAAATGCTCCTTTTGGAATGTCGGATAATTCATTTTGTACAGAAAATTTTAAATTAGAAGGATTTTAATAATTAGATTACATTGTTAATAACGGACAAGTAGGTATACCTTCCTAGGTGTGTATGGTAGTAACTACAGTAACTGTTTTTCTCCAATTGTTGTGGGTACCTAGGTATTTTACCTAGTTAGTATTTAGCTCCATTTCCTCCCGTGGGTGTCGTAAAAGGCGACTAAGGGACTAACTAGATAATGGGCAGCAGCGTTCTCTATGCATTTTTAACACCACACTGCGATCGCCAATCCGCCTGCCAAGCCTGGCGATTATGGCAAATCCCCCCAATTGGGGGAGGCTTATGTCTAGCAGTGGACGTCTTTCGGCTGAAATGATGATGATGATGATGATGAGTATTTAGCTAACAACACAAGCTCTTTGAAACACAAATTATAATGGTCTAAACTTACACATTCTGTGTTGGTTGAAAACCTCTGGGCAGTAAAAGTTATAACTAATACCTACGATCTACCTGAATTCGAAAAATGTATGAACATAACTATTGTAATATTCAGTATGAAAGTTCAATATGAATTCATACCAATTTTCTATTAACACGGAGCTTTTTATATGCGGCCAGACAAAAACCTCTTCATGACACCCATTAATATTCAAAAGCTCTCGTGGCGCCATCTATCAACACCTTTTTATATGAAGCAATCAATTCGCGACTCGAGAGTCGTCCAATTACGAAGCGATCTCGAAACGATCTATTAATTACTTGGTGAACTGCGCGCGATTCATTCGTAGGCACCTATGTAATGTAGGTACCACAGGGTGTCTACTACAAAATGAATAATTTCACAAAGTTCATTATTTCAATAAAGTTGTTATATGGTAACTATGTAATAGAATTGTTCTAATATATCTTTCATCAATCACTCAACAATTGATTGGCAGAGGGCCTCATCTTCCTCTTCAAATGTTTGCGGATTGAATCGAGACCAAAAATTGCGATGGAATACATAATTCAGCTGATTACCTAAGCTACACTGCTACGGCCCGAGAGTGCTGAAACTGCTGAAAAAATTGGCAAGCCTCAAAGTCGTGTCTTATCGTTGCCGTTACACTGTCGTATTTCAAATGTTCTGCAAATAAAGGAGGTGGTCAATGAGAATGTTTAATGAATGTATGCATTATGAGTAGGGTTGTCATACGTCCCGTAATACGGAATTGTCACCGTATTTCAATAAATTCGACAAAATTAGGATATTTTCGTTGATGACGGCTCAATGGACGGACGAACGAAACAGGTTGTCGGTAGAGACCATTGAATCCATATTGATTTGTCATTATTATTTTATTTTAAATTGTGATTATATTTAAAAACAAAACGAGATCATTACAAAAGTAAAATTAAGCACAAAATATGACTGGGCCAAAAAATAAATGTGTTAATTTAAGTTAAAAATTGTTAAAGTAATATTATTCGGCTTATTCCACAAATCCCCCCTGAAAAATCCCCCTTAGGAGGAAAAGTGGAATATATAAAAACCAGTCTAGAATTCACCCCTGCTTATTTCACTAATCCCCCAGAGAATCCCCCTCAGTGGGGAAAACTGAACCCTAATGTAAAAAAAACAACTTTCAGGGGGGTCTTGGAATAAGTTTTTTTTTTTAATTCTAGTTTTCCCCCCTAAGCGGGATTATCAGGGATGAATCCTAGACTGTTTTTTATAGATTCCACTTTTCCTCCTAAGGGGGGTTTTCAGGGGGGATTTGTGGAATAAGCCATATTATTCGAATAAAAACTTTGATTTCGACTTTTCTATTTGATTTGATTGAAACGTCCCGTATTGGTCCCTGATAGTTATGGCAAGCCTAATATTGACGTAATTTTTTTCACATTCTCAACATATGCAACAACAAAAAAACTGTTTCCAGTAGTTACGTCATCCTCTTCAGCCAGCATTCTGGCAACAAAAACATGCAAACTGAAATCTTGTAATTCGTATTTTAAAATGTCGATGCAGATTGCACGACGCGACTTGATAGTCACGCGCAAGCTCTCGACTCGAGTGTTCGCGCCTCGACCCAGCGCCGGCGTTTAGAGCCTCACCACCGACGTGAGCAGCAATTTACTGGAAGAGCTGCCAAACTGCAAACTGCACTCCAAACTACATTTTAATAACATCGAAATATTTGAGAGTTGACACAGTCCTCGACAAACACAGATGTTCACACCTCAGTTGATGACGTTCTGAAGTCACGTGTTTAATTCCAATGAATTCTATTTATTATGATTTTATTTGATTTAGTTTATATGGTTTCTATACATTTATGTTTGGCAATGGGTGTTATCTACCAGAAATAAATGAATTTATTATTATTATTGACGTCTTTGACATATCTCGGGAACCTAGGGGTCCCGGACATTTGGAAGGCGTTCGAGGGGCGGACACCTCGCAGAGGCCCTTTAGATGCTTTTAATGAAATGAGGCACTAACCGGCAATTATTCCTGTACGCTATTATTCCTAAGCAAGTGCTCCCTATTATAAATAATAATTACAATTAAAGTTTATTAAATGAAATAGAACTTAAACTTTTTAAATTGTGCAGATAGTTTCAACAGAACCTACCAAGTAAAACAGGTCTTGGAATAATCAGGTTCCACGACAAAAGGCAGTCGGAAAGTTTCCGAGTCCTTTCCATCACAATATCAATGGTTGAGTTGATACTATCACGCATATTTATATATATATAAAGCTCTAAAAACTACACCGCAATTTCTATAGATAGACTGTCCAAAAGTAGTCCTATCCAAATAGAAAAACCTTCACTATACTACACGAGAGTTATTACTTGTTTCCTCTTTTGTTTCGCCGTGATAAACCCGAAAATAATATGACTATGTGCAAAAATAACTAGTGGGTTTATGTTATGGGAAAGTTATGTAATTCCTTGTTCTGTAGTGGGCTGCGCCGACGCGCGGTAATTGGATTTAGTCTGGACTACGAGTGAGGATTACGGGTTTACCTAAGGGCCATACTAATGATACAATTTTCAACTAGCTACCGAAAGTTATTAAGTGAATGGTCACGCTTTATTTGATCATACGTGCAATCAAGGAGGTTTGTTGGGACTTTGTTAAATTTATTTATTTATTAGCTGCGCCCCGCGGTTTCACCCGTATAAGTCTCGATTCCATGGGAATATCGGGATAAAAAATATCCTATGTAAGTGTCCTATCCGCAGCACAGGCGTATAAGCAAGACTTACCGTGTATTAAAAAAAATGGGGGCCTTATTACCCGATTAGTTCTAAAGGAGGGTATTGTATTTTTTAAATAATAAATTTCACTTTAAGCTGTCATTGTGATCTTACTAAGAGAATGCAAGAGCGAGCGATGCGAGTTAGAAAACTGGAGAATCCTGACTTGAAAAGGTTAGATTTTCTGTATGAATTTATTAAATGAATGCAAGAGCTGGAGAATTAGACTACGCCTGTAGTTTAAAACCTTTGTAAGCCATAAATAAATTACGTTATTTTTATATTTTCATTAAGTATTCATATTCGTATTCCAGGCTTTTTAGCCATAAGAATTATGGATAATATTTTTACAGGAGCCCCATATCATTGATACGGCTGATATGGTGGTAGCTACGCCCCTGTAATCCAGGATAAAAACTATCTGTGTGCCAAATGTCATACAAGAATATCAACTCTTAGCTATTATTACTTATATAAAATGGTAAAAGGCAATGAATCGAATAATTTTTTGTCGGCTTAGATGATGTGTAAAATTAGCAGTGTTTATCGACTTTTGTTCCTGACAGTACTCATCATCAAAAAACGACTTCCATTATTAATTTAACGTCAATATATTTTTATATCGTTTTTTGATAAACAATTTCAAAGCTAATACTTAGATGTAACAAAAATCTGACAGGAAACTTAAAATTTTCACGATGTAGCTGGTTGATCGACATAAAAATTATGGATTTCAAATGTGAAGTTTTCGACCTCACTCATAGGAATACATACATATAAACATACACAGACCTTATGACACTGTGACCGTTAATCTTGGTTGTACGCTGTTTTGGTAGGGAAGAAAGTTTGCTCGGACATTATCATTCTTTTATATTGCGTATCTGTTTGCTCGGTTATACGAGTTTGTTTAGGTCGCGCGATTGATTTATGACAATATCGTGAACGTCTCGAAACATGATATTATCTACACTATGGATGGGGAATGTTATAAATATTGCTGTTGGCTCTGTGGATACTAATTTTTCTTTCTTATATTGAAAGGACATCGTCGGAAATGGCCCCAGGACCTACAAATATCTGACCTACATAATAATTATAAATATATTTTATTAGACTAATGGCGAACATCTGTATGAAACGGACATTCTGCGTTCCATAATGAACAATAAAAGAGCGACTATCGACATCACATAAAATATGCCGCCATCTTTGACAATTAGATTATACATGACAATTAGTGATGTCCAATCTTTCAATAACATGACTAACATACATGAGCTAATATGACTTCCTACCTAAGTATAAATAAATAAAATCCAAAATCATTAGGATAAAGTCGTTTGCATTAAAGTTAAATAAATAAGTACTTATTTACCTACCTACCTATTTTAATACAAAAACTAGAAGATTTACCAAATACCTAATAGGTACTTAGGTAAGTACTTAAATGTTTTTCTGATTCTCTTAGCTTAACTAACCACATACAGGCAATAGAAATAACAGTGACATGCATTTATTAGCATGTATTTCAAAGTATTGAAATAATTGTTTCTTCTTCAATCTTTGTTTTCTTTTGAAATGAATCCTTTCTGCAAGTTGTCCATCATTAAACTTTGTCTTTGCTGTTGGTTCTGGGGCGAACGATGTATGGATGCAGAACAATCTCCTTTGCTTAGGAAAAATTGTTATTTTCTTTATCGTTTTTTCAGTTACGATTCCTTTATTTTAATGTAAAATTAAATTTTCTGTACGAAGCACTCCATTTATGTATATAAAACAGCTAAAATAAAAAAAACCAGCAATGGATGTTGAAATACTCTAATAAACGATGCGCGAAATCAGCTGTTCACTTTCTGCCTAGTTACAGAGTTCATCGAACTCACTCGCTGCGCTGCCGTTCGCTACCTGCGTTTTGCCACGGTAACGATACATTGCGTGTGAGGTAATAAAACAAATCAGGTTTATTGGATTCCCATAATGTTCCTGAAATTATTTCATGTACCGGTCTTCTTAGTATGATATACTGAATTCACCCTTTCAGTCTGCGGAGGGCTGCCCTTACACCCTGTATATGCCTCCAAGTAGAGATGCATCTAATTAAAAGTTTCAGTATTTTTTCTTTCAGCGCGATGAGAGCATGAACTTAAGAAGGAAGTCGCGGGAACTTGTGGAGTGATGCGGGTAGAGAGGCAGGGGGGAGGGGAGTGTTATCTCTGAAGTTCCCTCATTAACTTATACATCAACATGACTGCGTAAATACTCCTCATAAGCCAAGCGACCCTCGCAGTCGTGCCGGATTATTGGTAGATAAACAGAGTTGTGGAATTGCGAAACGAAAAGTTTTGTGTAAAATATGAAGATTATTGAAAATAACAAATTATCTTGGTCAACTATAACTATAGTTTCGTAGAACTCACGTTTGGGTTTTGCTTGTTGGGCTTGTGGCTAAGTATCAGGTTAACCTACGCTTCCTGCGGTTGGTTCGTGGATGGGTGACCATCTTTGCATACCAAGACGTTTCCGTGCCTCGGAATGCACGTTAAGCCGTTGGTCCCGGCTGTCATTTGTGGATCTTTGACAGTCGTTACGGGTCGTCACAAGTCCGAAAGTCTGACAACCAGTTTTACCAATGGATATTGTATTACCCAGTAACTGGGTTGTGGAGGTCAGATAGGCTGTCGCACCATGTAAAATATTGGTATTCAGCTGCATTCGGTAAGACTAGAAGCTGACCTGGGAAAAGTTAGGTAGATGATGAGTTTCGCGTAGAACTCACAAAACACATATAAGTTTAGATTTTAAAGCTAAAATCGACGTCCAATCTTGAATATCGGTAGGAAACTAAAGTTTTCCAACAAAAACTTATGTTCAAGTTAAACTCAGCTGACAGTTGTAAAAGTCTCTACAGTAAAATAGCAAGGCAATAAACAAATATGGCTGGTGCGGTATTACACCGAGTTCCGTAGTCGAACTCGACCTTAACTCAAGCTAAAACTTGTCTCTGGTTGTTTAAGGCCCGATAATACCTCATCTAGTCTGTTTGACATTAATTGTCATGTTAAGACTTTTGATAGACTTTTTTTTGTTTCTTATAGAGAGGCTTTTTGTAAAAAAAAATAACGAGAGATTTAACAATTAACAGAGTTTGGTGAAATTGGGCTTCAGAGCTAGGTACGTTTTATAAACTCACAAAGGCAATAAACAAATATGACTGGTGCGGTATTACACCAAGTTCCGTAGTCGAACTCGAGCTTAACTCAAGCTAAAAGTTGTCTCTGCTTGGTTAAGGCCCGATAATACCTCACCTGTTTGATATTAAATGCCACGTTAAGACTTTTGATAGACTGTTTTTTGTTTTTCATAGAGAGACTTTTTGTCGAATTGTATAACGAGAGATTTAACAATTAAGAGAGTTTGGTGAAATTGGGCTTCAGAGCTAGGTACGTTTTATAAACTCACACTCGTGTTATCATATACTTTTGTGGCGGCATCTATAACGCCACATGGGAACTACGCATCAAAAGACTTGACGTCACACCAATACTGCATCGCGCAATCAGAATTTACCGCGCGACTAGCATATGTATATACAACATCCCGACATCAAACGTCGGGCAGTTGCCCACCAAACACAACACCCGTCTGGTTGGAGGATCCTACCTTTTCAATAGAGGATGAGTGTATTTATACGTGTATATTTACACCCTGTTTCTCATACCTCTATACTTTCTTAGTTACATTAAAAAATATCAAATAAATAAAAAAATGGGTTGGTACCATCTGACGGCCAACTCTACCACCGCGCGCGCTCATTGGTCAAATCAAATAGCGCGCGCTTCCCCGGCTTCCTGTTACACATTTCCGTCCCTTTTCACAAAACCACTCCCACAGAAAGCGAGAGGAAAGATGTTACACATAAAAAATGTCAAGCTAAGAATTTTGGCAGACTGCCTTTTCATAGTGAGACAGTAACTACGTCAAATCATGATTAACTAACAGAGTTTAACGAAACATTTACGTTTACAATTTAGTTGAAAATCATCCATATTGACAGTTTGTATGCAACGACCGCGGTCGCCGGTTCCGTGTCGAAATCTAATTAACCTGCCAGTTGGTTCAAACACGGCAGATGATGGCGGCCGCAGCTCACTTCATTGCCTTCCATTAGCGACTGGCGTTTCTACGTGTGTTTCACTAATAAACCTGGTGAACCTAATGCGGATTACTCTCGAAATTTCTGTGTCAAGCTTTACTAATTTTGTTGAGTTTTTCTTATGCTGGAACATTCAAATTTTGCAAAAGAAAAATATGGCATCTGTCTGTCTCTCAGTTTGTGTGGTTATATTTCAAACACCAGTCGCTTTATCAGTTTTTTGTTTTAATTCATAATTAATGTTCTCTTGTCAGATTTGAGCTGTGTAGATATTACTCCACGCGGACGGAGCTGCATGCACATCTAGTGTTATATAACTCACTGGTTTCTGAAGTTATGGTTACCTAAGATGCTGCGGTGGACGCCATATGTGGCGCAATCCATCCATCCATCTGCGCATCCGCAATTTACCGGCGAATGACTTCAATGAAACGTTATTTATGAAAGTAAGTTGGTGATTTTCTAGAGAGCGTTTTTTGACACCGCAAAGTCAAGCCCCGCTGCCATCATTTTCATGACAATCGTCATTGAGGGTGTTTTGTGACCGCTCTTCTAGTAAACCGTACCTTTAACTTTCCTATCATTATCATCATTTCAGCCGAAAGACGTCCACTGCTGGGCATAGGCCTCCCCCAATTGAGGGAGTTTCCCAATAATCGCCACGCTTGGTAGGCGGGTTGGCGATCGCAGTATGGTGTTAAAAATGCATAGAGAACGCTGCTGCCCATTCTCTAGGAAGTCCCTTAGTCGCCTTTTACGATACCCATGGAAGGAAACGGGGTGGTGCTATTTACGTCCGGCGCCACACGGAACTTTCCTATACCAGCGCCAAATTCTGTGACACCTATACTCGAGCACGGTCTCTCTGAAACCGTAAGTTCATAACCCAATTTCAGAATATTTTTATGAAAAAAAAAAACCTGAAATTATGTTTTCAGAAACTAGGGAATATCGCGTACAAGATAAAACTTATTTATTTTCAATAAACCATTTATTTATTTATTGAGTAACAGTCTCTTTTATTTCAGTCTCTGAAATAGTAACATTTTCGTAAGAGATAAGATAAATTATTAGGAAAAAATATATGTTTTCTAATAACAATCAAAGCAAACTTACAAATCTAAAAAGGAACGTCATGAGAAACATTAGACATACAACAAATTTAAGGTGAAAGAAGTGACATCATTTCAGCTTAATACATTTTGTACTGAACTGAAATAAAAATAAACCCAGGATCCTATCTGCGTCGGTCAATTTTCGCCAAATACGACCACACGTACTACTTGCACTAAAGAACTTTACGCCCTAGAATAAACGTAGAAACGCATTAAGCAGCTAACAGGAAATTCAAAATGTCAGCATTGATGAAAAAAGAAAAAAGATTGAAGGAGTATTTTGTCGGTCTTAAAGACCAATGCACGGGTATAGAAAGGTTAATCCTTTATCGCTTTTCTTTTCATGACACCTACAAGCAGGGCAAGGCCTAACAATCTCCTATACAATAGTTACAGATTGCTAGCCGAGCACTTAACTACAAGTGACATTAAGCGGCCAGCTTCCCTCCATTAACTCCAACAATTTACATTGCATGTTAAACAGTGGCACGTAGATACCTTAGCTACACAGAGCTGTACACAACGCTCAGGTAATGTAGTTCAAAGATACAGGCATTATAATCGAATAAAACAAATGGAATATTTGAAATAGGGACACATTGAAATAGGGATAATTGGAAATAGGGGCAATGTTTCCAAAAGAGTCTTTGAAAAAGTCTAACAGCTGCAGTTTGCTACAACAACACAAACCAATGTGTATAACGCATGTTTTATTTGCTGAACGCCGATATTTGCGCGGCGGCCCGCAGCTATTCACCGGTAGCGGGAGAAACTGCCAATTTGCAGTTTGATGACACGACAAAGGGTCGGAACACGCGTGTGGTCTGTAACTCCGAACGTCCGAACGCACGATACCGTATACCGGTCTAACTCAATTCCATGCCGAGCCCAATTTGCCAACAAAGATCATAGGACACTATTGCTTTTTGGATTTTCAGCTTTGATGAGTGCTTAGGTGCTTACACCTTGTTGTTCGTGTATTCGATTTACATTTTGTGAAAATGCATCGATGCGTGCTTGGTTATAGAATTATGCGTTAATTCCTATTCACTAAAATCTCTACGTACAGTCACGAGCATAATGTATGATTATAGACAGCTCGGCAATCATATCTGATTTCATGATTCGTCCATTAATATCTCTCGTCAAGATGACGGCAAATATATGTGATCATTTGTGGAAGGCATATATGTACAAGTGGCAGCACAAATGTGTGACACAGAAGGATCACCAAAACTATCGTTGAGTCAAAATATAGGATGCTGCATCGGCTTCAAAAAGATGTTACGTGACGGGATGTCTGATGAACTGAGCCGATGTCGACTATTCTGCCAGTATCAATGACCTTAATCTACCTTCAAACATTACCGTCAGATGGTTATGCACAATATATGCTGTTCTGCAATATAATCGGCACTGATGGCGATATAGAAAAAAAACTCGAAACTGTCTGATTTTAATGCTGCCAAAGTGATGTTTTTGAACACAAAGTGTTATCACATTCTTCTGAATTCAACTAAGTAGGCAGCTATTTATAACGCAAGACATGTCCGATATTATTGCATTGATTGTCCGATATTATTTGCGTTGTAAGAGGTAACATATCTTTTTGAAGCCGATGCAGCATCCTATATTTTGACTCGTCAGATAGTTTCGGTGTTCCTTCCATGTCACATATTTGTGCTGCCACTTGTATGCATTCCACAAATGATCACATACATTTGTCGTGATATTAATGGATGAATCATGAAATCAGATATTATTACCGAGCTGTTCATAGAAATATATTTATTCTTGTGACTGTACACTAGTACTGTATTTTGCAATCTCGGGTCCCGAAATAAGCCTTCATCTCTATGTGCCCTCGATGACGACAATGACTACCAACGTGTTTATTCATTTATGTAACAATTAATTTGTGAACAATGTTCTAATGTAATATCCATTAGTCAGCTCATCGTTTATTTATTTTGTTTTATCCGTAAACAACAATTTCCATCGATTTTGGGATTTAGTAGGAATTAGCGGGAATGCTATTTAGAGAGAACAGTTCCACGATCAGTAGTCAATGCATAAATTATGCAATAGCTTTGTGCATAATTAGTGAACACATCAATGGTATTAGTGTTTATGGGTATCTGGTACATAAACAATACACAATTTATACTGCAAATACTAACGTTAAGCTTTATTACAGCTGAACAGTTTAATACTACATTTGAACAATACATAAACCATGTAATTCCGAGTTGTTCGCTCGCTAACAATTTCCGCTACTTCTTTTGCCGCCAACATACGAGGAAATTAAAGCTTGCCAGACGTTCCGTTCGCTGGCCAGACAATTGTGTTACGGAACTTTGATTCGACCAACAAATCAATTTTATACAACCGAGACTTTTAATTGGACGATAAAGCGAATAAATTGGAAGAAATAATTTCGTTTGCGGTTGATCGGGTGGGTTTCTTCATTTCTTGTCGTTGCTAGGTTGTTGCTAGGTAACGGGGGTGACAACACGGAGCGCCGGAGGCACGTCGCGTCGTAGGGTGATGTGGCTTATCAGATAATTGACTGCAACTAGTGGTGACGCGAGAGGAATTGCACGGGATGCTCCCCCGCAGAGCGAGCGATCTTATTTGTGTCACGTACGGAATTCATGATCACTCGATATGTAAATTGACTTAGTTCCCGAATAACAAGGTTATGTATGTATGTTAAGTACCAACAAGATAACATATCAAAGTAACAGTAGATATTATCATAGTTTGCTGCTTTAACAATAGAGACAATAAATATTACTTTGAAAGGTACTGATACATTTCCAAGAGTTGGTACCTAGTTACAGTATACAAAGATTCGATTATTTTTGTTGATAATAAAAGCTACAAGAAATCCACATGTTCCTTTCAGATACCAAGATAATCTCGTGAAATATGACACGATATAACACGAGTGTTAATAAATCACGAGGATCTTGGCATTCATACGTACCTAAGTAAAAAAACTTGGCAAAGTTCAAATATAGGAGACTGCGTACTGATCTATTTATATGTATATTCTGCGCAGTCGTCGAGCCTACCCTGTCATCACCATATATTTTGACTTGTAGACTTTATAGTCTATCTTCTCTCCGTAGTTCGCTAGGCTGTGTTATTGCGGTAAATCAGATATTTACTTTCATGATATTTTTATGAGGAACCATATAGGTTTTCGGAGGAGGCCTAAACCTTTATTTATCGTACGCATTTACGCTACGATGCGTAAAAGGTGCGCATCCCTGGTGCGTAGAGTGCGTGGCAGCGCCAACAGCATCCTGAGCATGATCGCTAGTCGGCTGGATTGTGCTTACATCGGTCATTGCTGCCAGATGGAGTGGCGCAGTAGTGATTGTTGAGTTTACTTTCTTTTACATGTTGTTTGTAGTTTTAAGTATTACTAACACTAGTCTATAAGAACATTCTTACTAACAAAATGGACTCTATGGTCTGAAATAAATATTTTATTATTATTATTATTTATTATTATCATCCTAATGCAAACACACAAAGCTACGAAAATGCCAAATTTGAAAGAAAGAAGAAAGACAGAAAATACATTTATTTCGTACATACTAAAAGAAAGTTTGAAAATAATAAATTTTGATTTACTCTATTAACTGTGATAATTATATTAGTATTAAGTAAACAATCATTTGTGATTTTATTATAATTGAATTTAAATGTATTTTTAGGGTTCCGTACCAAAATGGTAAAAAGCAACCCTTATGTGACTCAGTCTGTTTGTCCCTCTGTCACAGCTGGATATCTCAAGAACTACTAATACTATCAACTTGAAATTTGGAATAGTTTTAAATGACGTTTGCCCAACTATTTTGCAAAGAAGTTTTTCTTTTTTTTTGCAACAGGTACTGAATGGTGGTCTTAACAATTCGAAGTGGGGCTACTAGGGCATGTGGGGTATCGTATGAAATAGCGCTATTTGCACATTCTCAAACATTTTTTTAGGCCGCATTGATTTTGAATTTTGAAAAAAAAAAAATTACTTTTTTATGTACCAGTTTGCCCCCTTATCTCCGAAGTTTGCAAAGAGAAAAATCTGAAAATATTGTATGTGATAGAAGTTTATGTAAAGATTACAGGAAAAATAAAACGATATCCTAAATAACACACTTTTTCTAATATTTCAGTTTTAGGTCGCCATCTCTTGACCGATAGTGAGAATAATGTTTTTTTTTTAATGATTGTTGATGGTACGGACTCCTCGGTGCACGAGTCCGACTCGCTCTTGAGCGGTTTTTTATTATTATTAATAATGTAATAAAAGCTTTATTATTTATAATCTATTATTATTTATTATTTAGTAAAGAGGCATACATGACACAATATAAAATTATACAGCATATTAAAAAAAAAAAAATATTGCGGCGTAAAGTACGATGTAAGAAATTAGCAGGAAAGTGTGCCTCACAGCTGCGCAGAAAAGGCCCAATTCAGCGAAAATGCCAGACAACTAGTGCCTGACACTGGTTTTCAACTGGAACTGAAGTTGTTCATGATGAACTTACTTATTTCTATTGGTCTCTGCATCACCCAAAGGTTGACTGGTAGAAAATGTCTATTGGCATTAAGTCCGCCTCTGTAGGTACGTTTTGTGTGCTTAAAGTATTAAATAAATAAATAATCAAACTTCTATACTAATTAATAATTAAAAAATTAAATTTAGATTTTTTTTTTGTATTTTTTCCCGTAGATAAAATTAAGCATAGATTCCCTCATTTCGATATGTGCACATTATAAAGACACACTGTATATAACTAACTCCATGAATTTCACGGTGTATCGTATAACTGCAAATTCAGATCCGCGTATAGCTGTATAACCTACCCAATCAAACATCAGGGGTAACCTCGTAACAAAATCAGCATATCAGAGATATTATAATGACAGCACAAAGCTATGTAAAGCGAGCGAGTTGCCAACTAATATCGGTTCATCATACATGCGGGAACTTCAGTCATTCCAATATGTATGGACTGGTGAACTAGTAGATCTATAGTTAACTATTTAATGCGACTTCAGCGGAGTTGTTTGCATGGTTTAATAAGAAGCTCTTTATAATTCTGTAATCAGAAAGATTCGTTTAGGAAAATTGGAAGGTCTTATGGCAACACAAGCAGTTAATAGTTTAGTTTAGGGGTGCCCAAAAATAGATCATACATACAGTTATGAATATTTGAAAAAATATTACAGTTTCCATGTTTAGATAAAAGTTTTTTATGAATAAAAATACAGAATTTAAATAAAATGTCAGGTGAAAGCGACCGTAAATCCCGCCAAGTGGCGACAGGTGGCGATACGAACGCGTCACATGTAAACCCACCGTTATTGCAACAATAAAAAAAAAAAAACACAACACTGATATTATTTAAATATATCTATATCTATATACTAATATATAAAGCTGAAGAGTTTGTTTGTTTGTTTGTTTGTTTGAACTCGCTAATCTCAGGAACTACTGGTTGGAATTGAAAAATTCTTTTTGTGTTGGATAGTCCATTTATTGAGGAATATTATAGGCTATATAACATCACGCTACAACCAAAAGGAGCGGAGCATAAATGAAAAATGTTGCAAAAACGGGAAAAATGATTCCTTTTTGAGAGCTTCCGTTGCGTGCGCTGCGTAAACGGTTTATGTTACGCAAATATCATGTATGATGGAATTGTTCTTCTTTAAATTTTCTAAAAAAAAATCCGCGACAGCATATGTCAATCTTTTAAGATTGACTCACTATAACCTTTTTTATGGTAATCAAATTTGTTCGAAATTAATGCATTATTTGCGAAGGAGTTTTCATAAACATGGTATTAATCCTTATCCAAATAAATACGTTTTTCATCACAAGTATTTAATTTTGAACAAAGTTGCCCTTACATCATTTAATTTCAATGAATATCTTAGGAGATATATATAATAATATATATAACTGTTTTATAATAACTCCGCAGCAAAATAATGATCAACTCTGCGAGGTAGTCTATTCTAAAGCTGAAGAGTTAGTTTTTAGGGTTCCGTACCCAAAGGGTAAAATGGGACCCTATTACTAAAACTCCGCTGTTCGTCTGTCTGTCTGTCTGTCTGTCTGTCCGTCTGTCACCAGGCTGTATCTCATGAACCGTGATAGTTAAACAGTTGAAACTTTCACATATGATGTATTTCTGTTGCTGTATAACAGCAAATACTAAAAAACAGAATAAAATAATATTTAAGGGGGTCTAATCCCATACAACGGACATGTTTTTTTTGCTCCGCCCGCGTGGATGTCTGTTATCACGTAAAAAAGTAGCCTATGTCCTTCTCTATATCCCAGGTTGATCGGTTCAGCGGTTTAGGCGTGAAAACGTAACATACAGACAGACAGACAGAGCTACTTTCACATTTATAATATTAGTATGGATAGCTTTTGCCCGCGGCTCCGCCCGCGTGGATGTCGGTTATCGCATAAAAAAGAAGCCTATGTCCTTCTCCATATCCCAGGCTATATCTTTGCCAAATTTCATGACGATCGGTTCAGCGGTTTAGGCGTGAAAACGTAACATACAAACAAACAGACAAATAGACGGACAGAGTTACTTCCACATTTATAATATTAAGTAAGGATAAGGATTTGTATGGATGGTACGGAACCCTTCGTGCGCGAGTCCGACTCGCACTTGGCCGGTTTTTTGTTTTTTGAACGTGCTAATCTCTGGAACTGCGAGTTGGATTTGAAAAAAATCTTTTTGCATTTTACAGCCCAATTCTTGAGGAAGAATTGCATTCCTATTAACTAGAACACCATTTTTTTAAATGAAAGTTTATGCGAAAACAAAGTAAAAGCACGGGCAGGCAATCTGTTGCGACGGGGTGGGTCGGGGGAACAAGAAATTTAACGCGGACGAAGTCGCGGGCAGAAGCTAGTATAATATATAATTGTAACATCGCCTTTATGCAAACATATTCTAAAATTGAATTCATCTGGCTTTGAATTCGTTTGAACTTTTTATGAATATTTGATCAATGGATTGGACCATTTTTGTTTTGGAAATGTAATAAACGCTATGGAAAATCGTGTAAATATCAGGCAGAATTTTTTGCTCCTAGTCAAAGTAGGGTTATACTATAGGTATCAACTTATCAAGTAGTTTTTATGAAAGCTCCGTGTAACATACGAGAAAAACGCGAAAATATATCAGAGAGGTACAAAAAAGCAGCTATAATTCATAGTACATCACCTACCTACCCTGCAGGGCCCGAGCCCCGGTGTCAGTGCCTCGGGCACACAACGTAATGCACAAAGGGCGCTAAGTGGCAGCGCGGTTCATCGATGAAACAAAGGGAAATATTACACGGAACACTGCGAAAAATTGAGATATTCCCTCACAAAGCGGAGTGGCTTGTAAGCCGTAAATGATTTTGTTTACGATTGTACTGTTCATGTTAAAAAAAAAAAAAGCTACTCCTGGCGTTCGTTAGATGACGTCAAGGAAAATCTTTTTCTTTTTTATCAGGGCTTAATAATGCTCCGTTGTTCAACTGATTAACTGTACCTACACACATCAAAAAAAGTTTGCGATCACTTTGCAAAAACCTAAATCTTTTTTGTTAGGTACGGTTGATTATATTATGATTCGGCTCGCCTGACTTAAACCCAATAGAGCACGCGTGGGATGCTCTTAATCGAGCTGTTTGGAACCGTCAGCCACGTCCCCAGACAATGCCAGAGATCAGGGAAGCCGCTATTCAAGGATGGGACAGGTTACCCCAAGAAATGCTGGATAAGTTTATTCTCAGCATGCCCAGGAGGATCACCGCATGTGTTCGAGCCAGGGGAGGAGTTATATTATATTGAATATAAACCAAAAATTAATAAATTGTTACTAATTGTTGTTGTTGTTGTTATTGTTGTTAATTGTTATTAATAAATTGTTGTTTAAATTTGGTTAAACAGTCTTTTCCTTTCTATCAAATTTCTGTTACAATTATATTATGATTAATTACTCAATTTTTTTATAAAAAATAAAAAATTGTTTTATTTTTTAATTTCAAACAGGGTATTTCTATTTAAAGAAAACACACAACAAAGAATTTTTCTTGATAAAGTTCAATTTAAAAAATTATATCAGCTTATGCTGTGATCACAAACTTTTTTTGATGTTTGCATCTACATATATGTTAGTACTCGTACTTGAGTAAGTATTTCACATCACGAAATGTTTTACTTAAAGATATTTCAGGATGGCGAATGGTGTGTTATTTAACATTTTGATTGATGGTGATAATATTAATTTAATTTTTACGTCTGTTAAAACCATTACCTACCCACTTCATTCTCAGTTCACTTCACACAGTTTACCCATACGACTATACCCTGGGCAACAAATTAACCTACATAATATGTCGCACACCTCAACACGTAACAGTAACAATCAAATGCCAGCAGTCAAACAGGCAACCACTAATTGTAAGAGCAGGCAATCAAGCAATCAATATCACAACAAAGGTACAACATAAACGATTGTACGTCGTACTAACAACCGGCGATTTCCGAAGGCATAAAGTGAATGCTTCGGGACGAGCTGAATTTAACAGCTGAGTATAATTCAATTGTTCCGGCCTGCCGGCCTGTGAAACTATATTCCTTTTGCGTCGTGAACTGCACACGGAAATGACAACCCTATTAAATGCGATACAGGTTGATACACTAACTACTATGATATTTGTTGTTGAGTAGATCTTGTGATGTTTGTTACAATTAGCGTTTTCGAACTTCTATTAAAGATATTTTTCACTTTTCATGCTCTAAAAGTATGCCAATATAGCTACGAAGCGGGACTAAAGTGACCACTTTAGTCTCTAGGGAGTGAAAAGTAATTAGTTTTTTTTTTTTAATTTCCTTTATGTGACATAGACAAACTCAAACAGCCAGTAAAATATACTATTATCTGTGGAGTGTGGACCATCTTCATTGCGAAAATGTTGAGAGTTTTAGTTCCATGGTTTTTCCGCAAAGAAGGTGGCGCCATGTGTTTTAAATTGTTAATCTGTGACTGGTTTAGAAGAAAAAACTGACCGCGAAAATTTCAGAATTTTTGTCGAGTGTAAATTTGTTCGGTTTAAAATAAATTTATTAAGAATGTCCAGTGACAGTGAAGAGTTGGACGTCGAGCAAAGAGCAAAAGACATAATAGATAATCTTTTGCCGCCAAAATCGCGGAAGATTTACCTAAAAACTTAGGTAAGTACGACAGATTTATGGACTGGAGGAATAATATTTATTAAATGTTTTTGTACTAAATTGACTATTTTTCTCGCACTCAAACTGAAAAGTACAGTTTGCACCTCGAGACTAAACGCCAACTTAATATACCCTCGGTTTCATTGACTCCCTCGCACGCTCGGGAGTCAAACCACCTCTGGTATATTATGGCTTTGTTTAGTCCCTCGATATAAAATATACTATAACGAACGTCTAATTAAACTATATTAAACCTTTGTTCTTTTCCCGGATTTCTGGAAATTTCTTGGCTTCTTTCTCTAATTGTTTATTGTATTTTTGTGTATGGTCAAGCAAATACACAACATAAATACGGCTTTTTCATCAAATAAATTTTTACAATAATTTCTGTTTTCAAAATCATTGAAAAAATAAGGCGGAACCTCCATTTTCAGCCCAGATATTTAAACACCACATTCCGTAAACCACACACGTACAACAATATCATAATAGCGGTCATCAAAATAAAATTGGGAACAAATGAGTGTCACGCAGGGCGATACGTGGGCGCGTCTCATTGGCGCAAGCGACGCCGGGGAGCGAGACAAATAGCGCTCATTCCAAGATATTGTCCGTAATGTATCGCAAAACGACCAAAACATGTTTATTGAGATTCCACGCAGAAACCGGGGAGATGATGCAGCGTATAAGAAATCACTTTCTATTTACTATTCACTTATACTCTCTTCATGTCTATTGTTGATAAATATTTTCTGTATTTCCACTTTATTTCGTGCCCTTGATTCAGCTAAAATATTGTGTCACGTAAGTCACTCGTGTGTTAACAGAAAGTGACGGGATGTAGGCTGTTTTCGCAAAAGAGAATAATACACTTCAATGAATAATGTAGATGTAAGTATCTGAATCTTGATTTGTTTTTTTTTTTTAAATCTTGCTATTCTTACAGGAGATTTCAGAGAATTGAATACTGAAATCGTAATTCTTACTAGTCATTCCTAGAGTACTATTCAAGGAATAACGTACCGTGTGATGCCGGACGTAAAGAATAGCACCACCCCATTTCTTCCTGTGGGTGTCGTAAAAGGCGACTAAGGGACTTACTAGAGAATGGGCAGCAGCGTTCTCTATGCATTTTTAATACCATACTGCGATCGCCAGCGTGGCGATTATGGCAAACCCCCCCAATTGGGGGCGGCTTAAGTCCAGCAGTGGACGTCTTTCGGCTGAAATGATGATGATTATTCAAGGAATTAAGTATTCGTAGCAGGTGGCGTTCTGTAGTTTCTTCCTACTTCCATAGGAAAAAGACGTGAGTTTGTATATACAGGTTGGCAGGGACATCGACGCAAAGCCTTTTACCATGGATTCAGTCCATGATTCTGGTCCCCCTGGGTTAAAATTTTTCGTCAGTAATTAAATAAAAAAATGTTGTCCCATACATTTTGACCGCGTAGGTATTGCACTTCTGTAGGAAATAGCTTTTTTTTTAAACTACCGATCAAATTTTTTTACGCAGTGGGGTCCAGAATTATGTACTAAATCCATGGTAACCGGTTTCGCGTCGATGTCCTTTCCATCCTGTATTATATCTTTGGACTTTAAAATTATTTCAATAAAAACATTGATTAAAGAGGCATAGTGTCCCTACCCTGCAAAATAGATTCATCAGGATGGAATGAGTCACCTACCTGAGAGGTGTCTCACCAAGCTAAAAAGCCTAAACAGATACGTATCAGACAAAACAGTGGCTTATTGTTCAACAGATTGCCGCGGTGCAGAAAGTGAAAAAAAATAAAAATAAAACCATTGCAACAAAACTTTCCTCAATAATAATATTGTTAATTAGAGAAGACGAATACCAACCAACATCTAAATTCGAAACAAAAACAACAATTACACTAGCAGTATACTTTCGCGCCATCATAACCGCTTAAAAAGATAAACATGAAAGGAGGGTGGCGGAATTTGCCACATCAGCGAACAATCAGTCTCGTTAGGACCCAGTTGGGCGCCAATTACAGATCGGTATTGGTCTGATTGCACGGAAAATAACAGCTCGGGAAACAAGATTTATAAAGCGAGTGTATCCATCAACTTTGCCCAGAATATTGGGGTTATTTCGAACAATATAGTCCCATAAAAATTTGAATTATGTAGGTACTTTGCGGATTTTGGGGCGAAATAAAAAAAAAAGTTTCTCGATTCCCATGTGAAGTTTGTTAAGTGAACATAATGGTACTTTCTGGGTATGTGTGTGGAGTTTTTGACTTTGTTTATATCTTCCGTACTCTACTAGACATGGCAATCTTTTATGTGAAATCCTAATTAATAAAACTTGTCTGTTTTGTTAGATTTGTAGATATGATTCGGAATTATCGTTGTAAAGGGCTTGATATACACAGTCAAGTCACGGCCAGACTACAATGGCTATTCAATTGACTGTCTTGAACTGTGAAGAGCTTGCAAGCCAGGAATACAGAAGTGGAATAGAAAACTACGACAAAAATACAAATAAGTACCTACCTAGCAATTCGCACAAATAGCGCACAAATAATAACCTTTTTATGCGATGAATTGGGGAACAATCAACGAATTTTGTTGGATGTTTTCCGACCAACATTAATTTACAACAAACGAACAAATGATATGGAAATGAGACGCAATAATTTTTCAGCTTCATACAAGCGTGCGTCAAGCATTCACGAAGTACGCTGTGCTCCTCGTGGAGGTGAACAAGTATTTTAACTCCACTTTATAATCTTAAGTTTTCAGGCAGCAAAAATTAAAAACAACAGTTTTTGCGACCGTATTTTTTATTGCTGTGCATCATAATTCAATCGCCAACAGAACAAACGATATGGAAATGAAACGCAACCATTTTTCAGCTCCATTCGTCACCGGAGCATTTACAGAGTACGTTGTGCACCCCACAGAGGTGTAACGACTAATGTCCAATTTACAATTCACGCGTGTCTGTAATGTGATTTATCCGACCCTTTGTGACTGGACCCGACACAGTCCGCATGGATACGTTGCCCTCGACAAAGTATGCTAAATTCATCCGATATCATTCACTTTGGGATATAAATGGAATCGGATATTTTTGACTGTTGATCTTAATAGGGGCTATGGTTTTTGTGCTCACCAGTTGGCGCCACTGTTGAGTAAGGTCCTCAGTACTCATTACTTCATAAAATGTTTATTAAGCTATTGCATAGCTTCTATCGCGGGCCTTGAGCGCGGGGACCGAATCCAGAAATTCCGCAACGAAAAAACCTCACGCTATCGCTGTCTCGCTTTAACATCTATTCGACTCTATCGCACTACGCTACTCAGCCGCCATAGCTACCGGCCGCCATATTCTTGTCTTGTTTGTTGTCAAGAACTTTGTCAACAAAGCGCTGTTTTTGTTTTTATTCTGTGTTTTGTGGATATTTATCGTAAATTAGAGTTATTGTTGTATTTATGTATGTACGTGTGACGTAATTTAAGTTGCAATGCATTACAAAACGTGTGAAATATGTGTTATAAGATCCGGCCGGTCAGATGGTCAAATGCGAATCTTCATAGCCAAATTTCCTTTGAATGAAGATAGGTAAGCATATATTTTCAATTGTTATGTTAAAAAACATTGATAAGCTCTTACAGAAAATAAATTACTTGATTTAAAGTCCAAAATTTACAAAATTACAAAGTAACCTATCAATATGCTAGTGCTTGACGCATGTTACTTTTTTATCGACTGTCGATATTTTTATTATTATAATATTCCTATTTCATTTAATTTTCTCTGTTATTCTATTAATACTGCAAAACCAAAATAACAAAGATATAAGTTTAAATACACTACTATTATAATCATAATAATGTAATAAAATGTTCCAGCTAGATGTAAAAAATGGGTTAAAGTTACGGGAAAGAAGACTTGGTGTATGTACCCATTGAAAAGCTACATCAATTGGAACATATTTGTGGCAGTCATTTTCTACCAAAGGATTTCAATAAAAAGAAGACACAACTAAGAAAAAATGCTACTCCGTCTGTAGAACTTACTGCAGAACCAATGGCAGATGAGCTGTTCGTTGGATTTCCACTACACATCTTCAAAAGTGAGCAAACAGGTAAGACTTTATTTTCCTCACTTTACACTAGCGCCTCTAGCCGCGAATTCAAGCGCGATAGTCCTCATTGGAGACAATGCGAAGTCGTCGGACAGTTTGTGAAGGTTTAATATTTAATAAAAATAAATAAATAATAAAATATTGATTTGAGGTAACCTTTAAACGAAGGTAGGTAATGTTATACAATAAGTAACATTACATGTTGCGAGTGTTTAAATAAATAAAAATTAAAAAAAGCCTTTTATTTCTTGCCAATGAATTATACAATTGAAAAATTATAAAAATTAAAATACTTAAAAATTGCAATTCAAAAAAAATAAAAAACAATTTAAATGTTTTTTTTTTCTTTTTGAATTGCAATTCTTTCGTTCAGAATATATTGTCATGAATTAGCATAGTTCAATAATTAATTATTCAATAAATTTCTACCTATGTGATAAGTTTACAATTTTGTGCAAGAACCCCTCTCTTAGGTGAAAGCCTCCTCCAGAGATTGCCATAATGGGAGTGTATAAATGTAATAAATCATTTAGGTAGGTATCTTTTTTTATACCTCTATAATTTCTATGTAGTTTTATATACTTGGAATCATTTTACAACAGATTTTTAAGCATATTATCATCTCATTGATTAAAAACAAAAAGGTCGGCTTAACAGTTTAAAATCAATAATATTTTTCCTCTTAAAAATGGTGTAGTCAATAGTGAATTCCGATGGGCGGTGTGAACACGACAGTACCTACCTACCTACGTATAGCACGGCTGCAGGTAGTTCATGTTTAACGTGACAGCTGCTGGTCGCCATCGCCGCTCTCACGGCTAAACACATTCTACCATTTTATTATGTACGTCGTACGTGTTCCCCCGGTTTTTATTTATTTCTTTTAGTAGTTTTTAGATTGTGTACCTTAACTAAATCGTATTTTTGTTCAACTTTAACGAAACCTCCAGTAGATATGTGTAATTAATGGTTAGCAGACCACGTCACAGGTCGATAAAATTGCAGATCACTATGTTGACCTCTCTTTGTTTTAAACCAAAAAGCATTATTTGGGTGTGCCTTTTCCATTCCAGGAATAAACCTTAACAAACATCCAAGTTTTTAACTAGAATCCCCCTCCCCCCCACAAAGGATCATAGCGATCATATCCTTATATATAATCCTGTAAGCTATTCTACGAGTAAAAGCGTATTTCATGTACGATACCTACTCGTATAAACAGCGATATAGTAACTATAATGTTTTCATGTTTTCTTCAGACGTTCAACGTTCCTAAATCGAGTTGAGTAAATGTTGTTACGGCTCGTTTGTAACTAAATAAGCATTCAGTTCTCGAAAGGAAAACAGAACTTCGTAAAGAAATTTTTAGATAAATATGACTAAGAGAAAATTGTAATACATCGCGAAGATAAAATCCAGATGGCTGCAAAATGCGTGGCGAAAATGAACAAAGTGCTCAAATTCGTCGGCGAAATATTGAATTCGAATTGAAATGATCTTTATGAATACTCAATTGCTTCAAATAATCAGAGAATTTATTATGCAGGAATATATATCTATTGGCAGATTGTTTGAATCTATGCAGATATTGGCAATAACATTAAAATTCATGGTTGTGAAAACAGACGTCGTCAATTCAAATGTTTGTTGGGGAACGTCAACGCTTGGTTTTTTTTTGTGCTATTAATTTTATGAATGTTGGTATCGTACAAACTGTAGCATATACAGCTGAAACATACATTTCATTGATTACTTATGCCATTACCGTAATGTTGGTGGCTCAGTGAGCAGAAACACATTGCTGTGACTCTTGGAATTAAATGTCGAGCGCGGTGAGCTTACAGATAGTGTAGTGTATAGTGACAGTTTGTTTATAGCAACGGTTGGAACATAGCTTTAGTAATCTAAGAATACATGACTGTAACTTTAACTTAACCACGAGAAACAATGGTTTTTTAATTGTGTCTGTCATTATATGAGAGGTTAAACATCAAAAACAATGTAAGCATATTTTATTCTGTCGTGTCGATGGCACGAATATTATGTGTCACTGTTTATTTACAATGCAAATAATATAGCGATTAGTAAACGCATGAGGAATATAGCTTAGTAAAGAAGTTATTCACAATTCTGTAACTCAGGTATACAATAGTAACTCCACTTTTTTCGAAAATTAGTTTCTTGCACCATTAAAATCGCAAGAACCAGTTCTACATACTGGTATACGACATTAAGTCCTATGACATCTATGAAAAGAAATAACCAATCGTATATGACATTAAATCCACTTACGTCTAATGGGTACAGTAGTGCTATTCTGTAACCATCTCACGGTGAAAACTAAGGTGAAGTGAGCGTGGAGTGAGCTGTCAATAGTGTCAATCCCAAGCATCAGGTGGAATTACACGTCACTTCAAGCTCACTTCACGTAAGTTTTCACCGTGAGATTTTTACAGAATTGCTCTACTGGACCGCAAATAACGATAAGATTCATCTAATAATAATAAAAAATACTTTTGAACTCAACAGTATTAGTTTTCCAAACAATAAAAAAAAAAAAACAACTGCATTCGCAGTTTCACTTCGCGCATTTTTTCCTCTCCTGTAAAATTTTCATTTCATCACATAATGTTGTATACCTTTGAGGTACAGAATTGAGTGACTCTTGATTGACTTTAACCCTGCTCCAAATCTCAAACATACCTACCCAGAAATATAGTTGACATATTTATTGATGTGTTGAAACACTGTCTATCAGAATCCCTCATTTCTGATATAAAAAATACACTCATAATATTGTCTCAGGAGATTACATCTTCATGTATCGAAGCTGTATCATCTACCTACTCGTAATATACCAAAGACACAATTATGGTTTATAGCAGCCCAGATGGTATAGTGTCTTTTTCAAGTTAACTGATATTTTTATGTTTGATGCAAAATCCTTTATACAAAATATTTTTAGTTGAATGTTATTAGATAGATATACATATGAAGTTTTAGAACCAAAAAATTACAGGTACGTTGTCAAACTACACAGTTTTTTGGCCCCTATTACTCTATCAATATTATCATGATCCTGGATATCGTGATATTATCATCAGTAAAATTATCGATATAGTAATCATAATTTGACATCAATTCCATCAATACTTCATCAATACTGGATCACGAAATCGAGTATCGCGTGATGTTACTGATATTGTGATAGGCTCCATTGGAATTTCCTATACCATGTAATATCAGTATTGCATCGAATGAAAATTTTGTCACTTGGCGAAGTCCATATCTAATTTTAAAACCGTATGGATATTATTTCCTGATATAATAATAATAATAAAGATTTTATTGCTGAAATAAGACTAGATTACATGTCAAGGTAATATATAAAGCACAAGCATAAAGTTTCTAAAATCTAGTTAGTGGATGCCGTACTGTTCTCCTAGATAGGTTACAAAATAACTTGTGTTTAGGAGAAACAATTCCGATCGCCGTCATAAATAGTTGACTTATAATACACGTGTTATAATATTATATGTATAAAGTAACCATTGCAGCAAAGCTTGAACAAACAACAATAAAAAATAAAAACTTTTAATCAAAAAATTGCTATTTCGGAAAAGACCAAAACAAAAAACAAACAAAAAATATGTTCAGTATGTTGGTGTGGTGGGTAATTTGTTAGTGTGGTGAGTGATATTCACTGTATATCAATACGGATATAGTAATGGCTATTATCCATAGCTCACTTTAATGTTCGTATCTGTACAATAATTATGATAAGGCAGTATAAATAATCAATACAGAGAATACACAACTTATTAAAATGGACCACATTGAAATATAATAACAAAAGAAAAGACGAAACCTAATAAATGAATAAGCCATGTTTCAACAAGGTTATGGTAGTCGCTAAGAACAGCATGGACCAGCCCGGTGACCCGGCTTCCGTATAAGAAACGATAGGAATTCGATTTAGACCCTCGCGCCCAATGTCCTTCCTGAATGTAAAGCGAGGGTGAGTTCGTGTCCCACTAAGTCTATTAAAAAAAATATATAGTAAAATTGACGTTGTTTTGCCTCCCACGATCGTTTATTGGGTAAAAGAGAGATACGATTTTCGATGGAAAATTACCCAAAAATTGCTTTTCTGTACCTATAAAGTGTCACTACGCGTGATTTATATTTTTACCTTTACTTTGGGCGTTGCCTAGGCCCTTTTTTTTGGTGTGTAATTATCAAATAACTTCAGGGCGTGTCAAACTTTTACTAGCTTAAACTCTCTCGTATTCATTCAATTGCCTGTGTGCCAAGGCCACGGTATCCCTTTCGGACAAACCCGCAACCCTGGCAGGGTTGCCTAAACTCCGCAGTGAACAACTTTACAAAGCCTAATAGTGTATGCATTACCCTCATTACCTGTGTCTAACGACTAACTCTTGGGGACGCGCGGGCGGAAAATATAATATCGACGGTTAAAAGGTAAAAACGAAAAACGTTTTTTAAAAGCGAACGAAGGAAACGAAACGAAACGAACGAAGGATCAAAAAACTCTTTCAGACCAACTGAGGTTTGGGTTAAAAGCCAGAAATCGCAATAAAAAACTTTTCCCATAACAGTCTAAACGTTGTAAACTGCTGAATGTTTTTTAAAATAAGACTTTAAGTAGGATGGCATTCATGACTCATTTTCGAAAAAAAATTCGCTAACCTTATAACCGTCGAATTATGAAAGGATGATGCGATATTATAAAACTAGTCGTAAAACTTGAAAACGTTTAAGTTTTTTAACTGAAAATTATGGTAATCATATTTTTCTTAAGCTTTCGAATACACTAGAAAACTACTTTACAGCAACACTATATAGGGTCATTGGTGAAACTAACAACCTCTCAGGAGTATACTCGTATTACTAACAACAACTTTTGTTCTATGATATAGACTGGCCACTATAAAAGCCAGAAATCGCAAAAAAACTTTTCCCATAACAGTCTAAACGTTGTAAACTGTTGAATGCATTGATTATACTAAAAAACCCAAGATACACAATCAGCGTCTCAAAAGCGTCCGCATAAAAAAGGCGCAACATTTAAAATTGTGCGTATATTTCAAATAGTATCGCGTCCGCCGCGTCACTGTACGCACGCTAAAACTGCCGAAGTATTCATTGCAAAATTGTAAAAATATTAAAAAAGGATGTGATCTCGAACTTTCGGTAGGTAAAAGAGTTTATTGATCTGTTTTCTTTGTTTATATGACTAATTATGGGGAGAAATATTTGATTTTTATTTAATTTGTCTTAAAACGTCACTCAACGGTCCGAGTATAATACAGCAAATTTTAATGGCTGCTTTTTCAGGTTTTTTATTTATCAATGGTTGAATGTTTTTTTTTTTTTAATGACCGAATTCACAAGCAACAAACTATCTTAATTCTGTTCTCAAAGTAAATAAAATTATAACGTGTTTTCGTTCGAAATCCGAAGTTGATTTAATTTTATTTATTTTCGGCCAGTTTTATTGTAGCGGCCAGTCTATCCATATTTAAAAAGTAAGTTGAGAGTCTCATTTCCTACGGTATGGGAAAAGTTTTTTTTGCGATTTCCGACTTTTAACCCAAACCTCAGTTGGTCCGATAGAGTTCTTTGATCCTTCGTTCGTTTCGTTTCGTTTACTTCGTTCGCTTTTAAAAAACGTTGCCCAACACTAGGAATTTCTCCTGTACCGTGGCCGGTGCGTTTACAAACATTTAAACTCACATATCTAAACAGCCAGACCCGGAACAACTACTTGTAGGTCATACAAATATTTGTTCCGTGCGGGAATCGAACCCGCGACACGCAGCGCAGCAGTCAATCGCTTAAACACTGCGCTAACCGTGTCGTCAAATCCTTATAAGAAACAGGCTCGATTGGCATCAAAAAAGTTTTTGTAAAAATGACGCATTTTCTTGCTGTCTGTACATTCTTTTCAAAATCTGTGAATGTGGATCAAAATTCCCAAAAAAATAAGGACAGTCTCCAGTCTCCAGTCTCGTAAGGGCTAGTGTATCTACAGGAAAACAGTAAGACCGTTTTCCTGTAGATACACTAGCCCTTACTGCCCCATCTCAAAAATCCACTTATATATGCCAGAAATAGGTTTGTCGAATCATCAACATGAATAAGAAATTAATCACCCATAGATTCAGTATCATCAAACCATCCATTAATTAATCAAACAATAATTACAGCCTGAATACTCAACAAACAAGCGACCGAATAGTCCCTTTAATTATAATAGCTTGACGACGAAGGCTAGGTACTTGTAAACCAATAGGAGGTCGCTAATATGGCGTGATACAACTCATGCAAATGCGACATACACCACACATACTAATTACTCGCCGGTCCTCTATGATTGGCTCACTTGTAATTTACTCAAGCCTAGAACCGCTATATGTTTCCAACTAATACCCGTGTCTTGGTATGAAGTAAATCTTATTTAATATCTTAGTTCGGTAATATGTACATACCTATAGAGGTTCGCGTGTAAGGGGTCGTTCGGGAGAATATGAAGTTTTCAAATGTGGGGATTGTGTGGTAAAGGACACCAATACTACTGGCATACCGAGAAAATACATATCGACGCTTGAAAGGCAATATTGACCAAAAGACATGTTGGCAACTTTACACTAGAGCATCATCCATTCGCTGCCCAGCACCCAGTATATAAATGTCAAAAAATAATTCGTTCATGTGCCTACAACCCGCATTCGAGCAGTCGCTATAGATGACTTCTGTTCATGCCCAGGACCCGACTAGCGACATCAAATCTAAGTATGTAAATTTGCCAAACAATTTATGGCTTAAAATATTTTTGAACTGGGCAGCAAATATTTTTTTTTTTTTTCTTTAGAATGCTTTTAATAGTGTAGTTTTTTTAGTGTATGTTCTACTAGAGTACACACAAAAAAATATAAAACATAAAAAACTTCATTTTAAAGTTTTTTTTTTTAAATACTTTAAGATGCTCTAGTGTGAAGTTGCCAACATGTCGTTTGGTCAATATTGTCTTTCAAGCGTCGATATGTATTTTCTCGGTATGCCAGTAGTATTGGTGTCCTTTATCACACAATCGGACGCGGGATGGAACGCAGGGGGGTTTCCTTCTAATAGAAATTTCCTATTTCTGTACATCCTGTGTAGTGTAGGTGTAGAACCTTTATTGAGATTGCATTATTTCTTATACTAATGTTTATTGTTTCTATACACCGTGGCATTTTAGTCGTCTGACAAAGACAGCCCACTTCATGTATCCAATGACTACTAATCATGAATGTTTTTTTTTTTATTTTTTATTAATTATCACGCATGACATAGTTTAAAACAACCTGTTACGAGTTCAGTCCGAGCCTTGTGTTACAAGGGCGCCGCGGAATGGAGCGGCGACATCTTTATCAGAGTTCATTCACCCTAACGCAAAAATGTGTTTCTTACTATTGCAACTTAAACTTAATCTAAATCCATTCTGCAGCGCCCTTGTATCACAAGGCTCTGACTGCACTCGTAACAGGGTGTTTTAAAGTATGTCATGCGTCATAATTAATAAACATTAAAAAAAACATATGTTGAAAAAAAAATTTTTTTTACATGAATGATTAGTAGTCATTGGATACATGAAGTGGACTGTCTTTGTAAGACGACTAAAATGCCACGGTGTATATAAATATTACTGAGAGTTTTTTATGTTAAAAAAAAAACCTCGCAAAAACGCTATTTACAATTAAATCCGTATGCTGATTAAATTTCAATAAAACTACCTCCATAATTTACTCCGGATAATCCAGCTGTGTTTTCGAGTAACATAAATAACACTGAAATCCAGTCGGATGAAACCATGAAAATATATATTGTGCGCCGAGAGACAAACATGTTTACAAGATGTTTGTTTTGCTGAGAAAAGGCAAGTGAAATTAAATTGAAGTTATTTTGACTCCATATTGTTATTCTCGTTCTGTGAATGCAGCAAATAAATTTCTCTTCAGCGTTTATTTTGCGGCTGACGAGGAACTTGTGTTTTCAGGCAATTTAAGTTGTTCGGCTGACTCGCGGCCCGCTACGCCGCTACGTATCTCGTAGCACCGCTACGACGCATCGCTACGGGCTACGATACCCTAGTTGTGCTCGCCATTATATTCGCAAACTTTTAAGTCGGAGTTGTTCTTTACTTAAGGCACTTTAAGGTAGGGATCCATGTTGTGGTTGAGACGCTCATTTAGCGAAGCATACTTTTTTCTTTGTCGTTTTGTCCAGTGTATTCAGATGTACGTATTTAAAGTTGATATCCATATACTGAGAAAGTAACTCTGTCTGTATGTCTGTCTGTATGTTACGTTTTCACGTCTAAACCGCTCAACCGATCGTCATGAAATTTGGCAGAGATATAGCCTGGGATATGGAGAAGGACATAGGCTATTTTTTTACGCGATAACCGACATCCAGGCCGGCGGAGCCGCGGGCAAAAGCTAGTCTTCTATAAAAACATACATAAATATACATATACGAATAAATAAAATTTAAATGTCTGTTTGTAATGACAAAAATAACAGCTTTTTACTAATTGCATATGAAAGTACGTAACGTTACATAAAACAAAAAATCGGTCGGTTTGTCGGTCTGTCTGTCTGTCTGTTCTGACTAATCTCCGAAATAGCTGGACTGATTTTGACGGGGCTTTCACTGGCAGATAGCTGATTTTATAATCAAATCAAAAACTTTATTTCGAGCCAAGACTCATAAAGGGTTAACAAGTTCAGTTAACCCAAACCAGTCAAATCAGTCTTCAGTTTAGAAAAAGCCACACGGGCGACGCAGCGGGCAGCACCTAGTCTTATAGCAACACTGAGGCCGCTTTATTTCCCGTCAGTTTTAGCAACGTTTTATTTATGGTTCGCTTTGATTTAATTTGTATAATATGCTAGCGCAAATAAGGTAAGTATGACTGACTTTCAAACGACTTCGAAAAGCGAGGAGGATGTTCGACTGTATGTATGTATTTTTTTTTAATGTATGTCCACCGATTTCTCCGTCAATTGTGAACCGATTATGAAATTTCTTTTTTGTTTGAAAGGATATACTTTTGAAAATTTGTATAGGACCACCATATAAATTTTATTAACATTGCTTGGATAGTTTTTGAATTAGCTTCGATAATACGTATTTAATCCACTTTCTGTATCTTGGAGATGTTATAAATCTTCCTGTCACTGTTGTTTACATAGCAATTAGTATTATACGTATTGGTGTGGGGATCTACCCCACAACAATTCGTATAATACTAATTCATAACTAAAAAGGGAAAAATAAAAAAGTTTTTTAGGAAAAAAAAAAAAAAAAACAACCGACTTCCAAAAAAGCACTCTCAAGTGAAAAATAACTTTAATTTCAAAAGTCTGTGTCTTTGGATCTGTATTTTAGGTTTTTCGTCACCGACTTCCGAAATTAAAGTAATTTGTATATGAAGACGGTTGTTTTGTTTTAGTAAGAAAGTTTTTTTTAAATTCTTCCGTAGTGCCGATCAACGTTGTTTAATGAAGAAAGCATTTTAAAATAAGCGTAGCTATTAAGAGCGCTGCCACAATAAAAGATTTTGTTCCGAAAACAATTTGTAGTAAAATGTATTCCGGTACATTTTGTAGTTCAATGTGACTTGAAAATATTTTCATTTGTTGCTCGGCTGTGGCCACGTAATAGCGTTCTTTGTCGCGGAATTAGCAATCAGCCGACGGCACTCCGCAGCCGCTGAAAAAAACAAGCCTCCGAGCTTTTTCTTAATTGCTGTGCAGATAAGCTTTACGCCACAGCCCGCGCTCACAAATTACTAATATTTATCTAACGACTCGACTAAATGAAAATATGAAAAATGCGACCCCTTTCTCTCGAAACGGCTTACTCCACTTGCCATACGCTCAACTAAAATTAACTTCTATTACCGACTCAAAGTGTTTAAAAAACATTAAAGCGACCGCCGGAATCCTTTTAACCACCGTATCTCGTTATAAAGAACTAAAACTTTACGTTTCTCTTCTTGGAAAAAAAAATGAAGACGCTCGAAGTTTTCCACTTTACCGGCGTTAAAATGAACTTCGTTTAAGGACTGAATTGTATTTGGAACTTGTTAATTCCCGTCTCCCGCGCAGTTACTTAAGTAAGTCTTTCATTAGCGCTCGTCACGTGAGTGGAATTATAAGCCGCGGAGTTTTAAAGGTTGGCAAAAAATTCAAAAGACAATGATGGCGTCGCCGTCCATCCTCAATTCGGAAACCCTTCCATAGCTCGCCTCCTCTGAATACAAATCGAGCTCCGCTACCTAACAACTTTTTATTAACCGTAACCGATCACATTTTTGGGCGAAGATACTTCTATTGCGGTCTACTTCGGCTGTTCTGTTGTTTTAGAATCGAAAAGCAATTCCATTTGATATTCCATTTGAACTTGTAATTTTATTATTTCAATATTTTCTGTAGCGGCAGGAAAATAAAATGGAAATACATTTGCCCGCAGTTAAATTACATCAAAATATATTTGAAGCGATTGGACATCATTACAACTTTATGTGCTGAAATTGTCTGCATCTGTTACAGTTGACTGTAAACGTTATAGCTTCAAATTATTCTCAATGGTCTGTCTCGTCTCAGAAATACCATAAATAGAATATCTTTAGCCTACATTCACAAATCCTGATGGTCTGAATCAGCATTCAGCCCATCAGGATTTGTAGCAGTGAGCAGGACCAGCGTCCTGTTCCACAATCACAGACAGCTAGTAGATTAACATTTCGACGGCTCCTAAATATACTGAGTCAACTGTACTTCTAATAATATGAACGTTTTTAACACAGGTGGATAGTAAATGATTTAATTGTTTGTAATATCCTAAAAAGTACAATTGCCGAAATTTGTTAGTTGACTCAGTATACTTAGGAGCCGTCGATTTGACAATAATGTTGCAGCTGCTGAAGAGTGTAAGACTATCTTTGCATTGTATAAACTCAATCTCCTTTGTATTATATTATAATTGCATAGCACAAGGTGTGAGTCCTATGTACTATACAGCTACCATTGACCAGGTAATATGTCTTTCATTGACTTGAATGTGCCCTGGCGGCTGAGAGTATGTCATGCTCACTTAGATGTCTCGCTGATGGTGGCGTGTATGTTGGATCATTTAGCTCCCTACAAAATGGTTGAGCTGAATGGTGCTAATCCATGCGTCATGTTCGTGAACGGGCGCCGTCAGTTGGGACTGGTCATCTCTTAGCTGCCACGGGTTATTTTCATTTTTTTATTTTGTTTCTCTTTGTTGTACCTACTCTGGACGCTTTTAATGTGTAAGTTTTTATTATTTTTATTTTTACATCGTTCTCACATGTAGTTATAAATTTAAAATTATAGATGTAACGAATACTTTTGTAACAATTTAATTTAAAAGTGTCCATGGAGTTTCTTGCCCGTTCTTCTCCATAGGTACCTACGCTTTGGAATGGGTATGTAGCTTCATTTTTCTTACTGACCGACTCTTTGACAATTCAAAAGTGCCTGTTAATGGTTTAATTGAAATAAATGATTTGAGTTTGAGTTTGAAATAAATGTAGTAAAACTATTTTCAGCATAAGAGAAATGTTACACCACATTCCACAATTAAGCGAAACAGTTTTCCCTCAAAAGGGCAAATCTATAGGTGTTCAGTGAATACGTATGTCGAGGGAAGGGGTAACAGTGGTTACAAAAAGAACCTCTGTCTGTCAGGCGCGACGGGTAGCTCTATAGGACAATGAAAAACACTTTCACCCCGTCGCGTGTGAATGCAAAATAGGGTAAAACTTTACTTTACTGCCTACGTACGCACTGAGCTACCAAATGTAAGTATATTTTATACGAGCCCCGCACTCGTTTATTAAATAAAGAAAGTTACGTAAACCACTTTATTAGCGACAAAGAAAAAATAAATATGAAAACATATGAAAAAGGGACGAAACAAACAAAAACCTCCAAACTTTATATCTGTTCGGCTTGTTGATTTCCCTTTTATATGACATTGACGACAGTATGTGTATAACCACGGACTCCTTAAACATCGAGTTCACTTCTTTAACAAATGGTTGGATATATTTCGCAGAGAAACGGAACAAACATATCTCTAAAACAAGGGTAGTCTGGAGAAGTGTAGCCATCTGCAATTATTCAGATTGAACTGCGGGTTTCAATACTATTAATCCTTCCAAGAATCCATTAATATTAATGGGAGTGAAGCTCCAATGAAAAATGTAGACGTTTGTAGCAGTTTTTATTGAAATAGAAACAAAGGGTTATGGTTATAGAATATCTTTGCGTTTGCACGAACATTTTCTTCGTGAGCCGTTTGAGTGAACAAAGGAAACTTCAATAAAATGGCGGCTATAACAAGTATAGTGGTGCAATGAGTCGGCTATGTTCCGGCTGACACATTTGCTCATTTAAATTCATGGTATCCTGCACCCGCAAATAGTTAGCGAAGTTTGAATGACAGTAACGGGTGAGGTGAGGTATGAAATCACTGTTCATTTGAAAGCGGGAGAGCTGTCTGAGCCACCCTCGTCTCCACGATGGAGGCATTTCCGATGGCTATTATGGATACAGAGCCGAGTGGTTGCGGTGTACATACCATATAACTAGAGTTGGTGTTTAAGTTCTGGTATTAAAAGTAATCCTACCTAAAATCATAGAAGTTGCAAATAAAATATATTATGTATATGTGACGCTGTCGTAAAGACAATGTTCCATTGTATCAGTTTTGGCCATTCATCGTTATCATCATCATCATCATTTCAGCCGAAAGACGTCCACTGCAGGACATAGGCCTCCCCCAATTGGGGGGGTTTGCCATAATCGCCACGCTTGGCAGGCGGGTTGGCGATCGCAGTATGGTGTTAAAAATGTATAGAGAACGCTGCTGCCCATTCTTTAGTAAGTCCCTTAGTCGCCTTTTACGACACCTACGAGAGGCAATGGGGTAGTTCTATTCTTTACGTCCGGCACCACACGGCACGCGGTGGGCATTCAACATATTATAATTATAATTTTAACCCTTCCAGGAAACGAAAAGGGTGACACAAAAAAACACATTGATATTTTAAACAAAGGTTTTTATGCAGTATTTTACTGTGGCTGAAAACACGTCCGAAAATGAAAAAGGAACTGAAAACGGTTAACCTGTGGCAAATTCAATAATGTCTTACCCCGAAAATAAGCCATAATAATCCTTGTTCGAAAACGCTTCTAATTTATTATTTTGGCAGCAGCATACGGGCGCTGATAGTTCACATTAGGACCAATGAACTAATCTCATACGAACAAGACTCGAAAGTGCGTCTCACTTGCCAAAAGACGATATCAGGACGATCTGAATGGTTAACTTTTTTCTATCATTGCAAGCCACTACGTTTTACTGGAAAAAACACTAAGTTGTCGGGAATAAAAAATATTGAATCCTTTAATCAACAAAGTTTATTTATCTATTTATACAATAAACAGCAACAATATGTGTTGGAACAAAGAAAATATAATACAAAATATTAACAATATTGCAGCCGACTACATTATCCGCATATTAACAAAAAAAAAATATGGGTAATTAATCATTAATTACATCACATTAATAATAATGAATCATGCAAAATAGAAATTCCAATTAATTGATTGCTTGGCAACAGAGTAGATAATAATTAACACCAACAACAAATAAATAATAAAATCTAGACTAGTTTACATTCCTAATAACATTAATGGGTCATAATAATTTTCATAACATTACATTTAAATTTAGATTTTGAGCATACAAAAATATCAATGTCAACAAAGTTACTATTGTAAGATTCAACCATTCGACGGATAGGGCAGCGCAAACCAGAGTTCGTTCGACATGCATTGGTTCGATTGGCAAGTTAGGTTAACACACAGTCAATCTAGACTATAATATTTTATCAAATGAAAAATAATTCGCTAAGAGAGAAATGAAAACGATATTTTTTTTTACTAAAATATAATTCGACTCAGGAGGTCCCTCAGATCTCTCTGCTTGCTCTTCACGGTTATGAACGATCCATGTGCTCCCGATTATCTAAAGAATTATTTCAAAGTGTTGGGCAGTTCTCATAGTCGTAACCTACGAGCTTCCAAGAATCTACTTCTCCAAATTCCTTCACACCGTACCGGTTTTATGTCAAATTCTTACGCTATCTCTACTATAACTCTGCAACGCACTACCTTTTGGCATTAAAAAAGCTGAAAACAAATTTACTTTTAAAAGAAAAGTTCGTAATCACTACTTAAGTCAGAATATATTAACTCTCAAATAATAGTCTAGTCATAGTAATTATCTATATTATATATATTATCTATTAGTTTATTTTATTTGTATATGTGTATTAGTATTTTTTTTTTAAATTCTACTATGAGTTTGCTCTTGACTTTAGTCTAGGTCTGGATGACAGAGACAAAGTCTACGATGGAGTGAGCTTACCCAGAAGAAGCCTGTTCACTCTCACTTTGAATAGATTAGGGTTGTATGCGTTCGGAAACACAGACGCAGGCAGAGAGTTCCAGTCCTTTGCTGTGCGCATTATAAAAGACGTTTGAAAACGCTTAGAGCGAGTTGGTGGAATATCAACTAGGTAGGGGTGGTAACTTGCAGTGCGTCTAGATGTCCGATGGTAGAAGGGGGCCGGTGAAATGAGGTCGTGGAGTTCATGGGCACACTAGCCGAAGTACAATCTGTAGAAGACCGACAAGCAGGCAACCTTGCGGCGATGAGCCAAGCTGTGAAGCTTGGCATCCACTAGTTTTACGTCGCCAATGAGCCTCTTAGCTCTGCGTTCCACCGAGTCAAGCGCAGCAAGTTGGTACTTTGCTGAGCCATCCCAAAGGTGGCTGCAATACTCCATGCAGGAACGGACTTGTGCTTTGTAAAGGGTTAAAAGCTGTCCAGGCGTAAAGTATCGCTTCACCCTATTTAGGACGCCCAGTTTCTTGGCCGCAGTTTGAGCTTTGCACTCGATGGTGGAGTCGAAGTTGTATCAATAAAACTATATAAATTCTCGTAATCAAGAAGTTAGTATTTTAGACATTATTTTTGTACCCTATCACTGTTTTTATATTTAACCCAAAGGTTGACTGGTAGAGAATGCCTTGTGGCATTAAGTCCGCCTATGTACAACTATTGTACATGAAGTTTAAATAAATAAATAAATAATTTTATAATAAATTATTTGCTTCGCTATTAAAAATATTTTTTAATTTTATATAAATTGAATTCAACTTTTAGGCGTACTTAAATAGTACAGAAATTAAAGCGCAAAATGAGGAAAGTAGAAGCCGGGGTCCGCTCGGTTATTTGACCTCTGAAATGAGTTTTCTCAAAGACCTAAATAGCTTTCTCGCACCCAAAGCGTAAATTCAATTCATAGTATCAAAATTATTAAGTCCGTTTTGTGACAAATTGAATGAAATAGCGAAATATCGAGGCAACATTGATATTGAGAATCAATTGGATGAATACGCAGTGATTCAGATTGTTTACCGACCATTCAAACAAGGCAAACTTTATAATATTTTAGGCCGGCTCGCAATCCCCTTGCTATCAGAGAGCGTCCCATCCCATAATACCCTGTCTCGTGCTATGGCAGTTCTAATACTCGCAGACAAGTGGGGGTGACAGTGCCGAGTGTTTGCCGAGCACCCATCCACGTCCAACGATGGGATAATAGCCCACTCCGCGCGACACCGAGCCACATCAGATTTCGCTCGGCTTAATGAATTCCCAACGTATAAATACGTTATCGGTTCATTCTATTCGAGTTTAGACATTCGTGAAATGAAAGCGAATGGACGTTGGGCCTTTTGGAAAATACGATTGTGAATGCATGTGGTGTTTGTCTATTGTAATTTGAAAATACATATGAAGGGTACAGAAAAAGAAGGGGCTCATCGACATATTTTGTAAAATCTAAATAGGTAACTATGCCATTCGATTCGTTATAAGCGGGCCTTTCATTGGTTTCTTCAGAACGGTATAAAAAGAGCTCATTGTAAAGATAATCCACAAACAAAAAAAACAAAAAAACATAAACGACTAAAAAGATCCCATTGCAGCTCAAATAATAACAATAGATAATATGAATAATATACCGATAATTACAGACACACTAGATATGCATATGATATATAAAAATTACATTTTATTAAATGTAATTTTAATGTTCATTTATTAATTTATTTATTTATAGTTAATTAAAACGGTACAACACCAATAGATTCCAATTTATTTAAGTTTATTGATTATGTCACAAATTTTTTTTTTTTTTTGGTGTAATTTTTATATATCATATATTTATTAATTACGCTGATTTTTGACAGAATAATTACATGTTAAACATTTATTTAGCCATTATCTCAATTTTTTTTTTTTTTTTTTTTTTTTTTTGATGAGTCCCTTGTTTTCCTATGCACTTCATATTTTCAGATCAATGAATACTCGGGAACAACATAATTTACATAATACGTTGATAAGATTTAAGAAGTAAAATTTAGAGACGGAGTAACGTATCAGTATGGTTATTGGTTAACAATTTTTTTTGGTCAGTTCATATTGGTTTAGCGATAAGGCCGTATACTGCTTAGATTTGTTATATTCCTGATATTTGTTTGTTCTGCCGCATTGGTGTAAAATAAAGAAAACTGTAAGTTCCTATCTTTGTCAGTAGAAAGACATTTTCAATAAACCTTCGAAATGATATTCATGGTATATAAAGGATCCAACGTCGCCTGGCAAAGAAACCTATCTTAGCAATACAACAAAGCGCACGGGAATAAATACCAATTTTCACCTCAAAGGGAATCTATCTGTGGCGAGAGAACCAGCCAATCGGAAAGCAAACGCAAGGTAAATATTATTTGGAGATTTCCTCGAACACTAGTGGGGGTTTGAAGTCACGTAGCCGACAGTGATTTCAATTTCGCCCGAAGAATTCGTGCAACCGCACCGAGGAGTCTCGACGAGTGAGTGAAAGTACTGAAGGACATGACGGGAATTCCAGATGTTGAAATACAAGTACTGTAGCTGGCGTGAAAATAGGACACCATGTAGCTACGCGTAAGGCATTAGATGTAACGCAGGAGAATGGGGTGCTGCGATTTACCACTTTAGTTACCGAATATCAGAAGTCGCTAAAATTTTCGCATCGAGTAATCATCAATAATTGCCTCTATCATTCTTATTATACCTAGGCGCGTACCGCGAAAGCTGGGTTGAGGTGGCGCGGAAAAAAGAGTTACTGGAAGGATTTGGGGGAGGCCTTTGTCCAGCTGTGGGACAGAAAAGAATAAGTAAAAAAAAATCGCCTCTTGAAAATCATTTATATTAAGGAATTTTTACAGTCACTGATGGATATAATTTTTCTCTGATAGCAACTTAAGAGTCAATAAAGTGCAGCGTTTCCTCTGCGGTTTAAACCTAATTGGTTTGCATTTCCTAGCTAGCCATCAATTTTTTATTTGAAATTTCCAGATTTTTTTATTTGAATATGACCTGATGAAGGTTGTCAGTTTTTTATAGAAGAAAGTCACTTCTAACAATGAAATGCTCATTTAGTAGCGATATAAAAATGAAAATTCATCACTTTATATTCCGTCCACCGAGAGAATGCTTTTTTGACACCTGTCAGTTTCATACAAACGAATATGTGTTTTTCGAATTTAAAATGTACTAGTTCCGAATCTTGTACAACTGACAGGTGTCAAAAACGCATTCTCTCGGTGGACAGAATTTTAACACGTATTAATTTGAATGCTATTTAAAGTGGTGAATTTTCATTTTTATATCGCCACAAGAGGTCGTAAGTAATATTAATGACGATAAACAAAAAGTAACTGAAAGATCTAAAGCTTTAGGGGAAATCCTGGTAATAATTTCAAATATTCCTAACAATTATACGAAAAACAACATCTAATATTCTATTCAACTAATGTTTTTCATGCTAACACCGTGAACTATCAATCCCACATCAAAACATCTTCAGAAGTAAGTAAAAATAATACCGTTCTCCGAGGAGTAATGAACTTTCCGCCAACATAGCTAAATATACTCCTAATATATAGTAAAATGGTGTTGGAATCGTCGCGAGACTCTTGTCTCCGGGGAATGTAGCGGCAGGCCATATTAAATCGCACGTCGGTGTCGCATCGCATCGTCGCTTCGTACAGTGAGCGCCGTGCCTTATTGCGCGCTCTTTAAAATCTTCGTTCTTCACCTCAACGATATTGAACAAGTTTCTAACGTAGAATGTTCGTAGTTAATTCTAAAACTGAACTCGTTTAGAGGAAAATCTTTAGGAGGAAGCTGTTGCCCGCGGCTTCTCCCGCGTCGGTTTTTTTATTCAAATAAATAACATTTAAGTGTTTGTTTGAAATGTAATTTTTTTTTTTTGAATAATCCACGCGGGTGTAACCGCGGGCAGTAACTAGTCGAAAATAAAAGTAGCCTAAGTTACTCCTTTTAATATCAGATATCTGTCAGTGAAAGTCCCGTCAAAATCGGTCCAGCCGTTTCGGAGATTAGCCGGAACAAACAGGCAGACAGACAGACAGACCAACACACAGACAAATAAACATTTTGATCCATTTTTTTATTATAAGTTCCGTAATACTTTCTTATGCATTTTGTAAAAAGCTTTTATTTTGACTTTACAAACAGACACTTCAATTTTATTTATTTGTATAGTATAAATGCCACAACAAAATACAAACTGAAAAACACAATGCGACTTGACACTTGCAAGTCACATTTTAAGTCGAGACATTTTTAAACAACTTAAGGTATGCTTTAGGTATTACATAATTCAAAGTGGTTATGATTGCTTAAATGTTCAGGGCCTCAAGTCTGCTATTACAATAGTGTCAGAATAGTCTATCATTGATTTCATAATTGTTGATTTTGACAAGTTTGGTAATCTACTAATATAATGGCGTAATTATGACTTTCCAATGGTCAGCCACTGACACTCCATTGAGAGAATTGGTAATCTCATACATAATGACAAATGAAACTTCCTACTAAACTTCTAATTTCCTACTACTTCAGATTGCTTATAACACTAATAATATGTAAAAATATATATAAATGAAATCTGGCATCAATAAATGTTCAAAATGCCATTGTAATACAATTCTATTACGAGACCATTGACCGGCCAATGATCGACCATTATGAATTTAGCAGATTACGAACGTGTTGGAGTGACGAATTTATAAAAATGGCAGACTTGGGGCCCAGAGACTTACTTTAACATTACTATGAAAATACTTTTTCATTTATTCATAGAAGTACGTAGTATTTTCATTGTTATTAGGCACCTTATGAATATGACTTGTGAATGTTCAAACATTTTTATTTTAGTATACAGAGCTTGCAAAGTCTATACAAATGAATTAAACATCTTCCACCACGGTACAAAGACACGTACATACCGACCTACCTGGCTAGGTACTTGCTACTCAGAGAAGTAGTGAAGAAAATTCCAATTAATTCTTCCCCGGAATTTCCAGTTCAACTTTAAATTTAAACTCGTAAGACCTTCTTGTAATAAATTTTCTTATTCAATATCTGAGCTAAAGTGATGTTAGACGTAAAAAGTGTGAGCAGCTGCCGGCATCGGATTGGGTTAGAAAGTACTGTTCGCAAGTAGTTAGCGAAGGATAAGTTCCATGTTTGAACTTGCATTAAAGTTCCACAAGAGATGCATTTTAAAATGTCCGGCAAGTCCGAAGTTTGGACGAACAAGAGTAGTTTGCGAAAACAGCCTCATTGTAAGATGCGGGCTAAATGTTGATTTAATTTGAGGCAAAGTTACGTCTTCTAAGTAAGATATAATAAGGTACTCCGAGAGCAACCACTAAGCTTTGCAGTGGCGAAATCACCATAGAACACGATTCCTACCGGAGCGTTGCATAAGCAACTTTACCGCTATTGAAATATAGCACACTCAATAGTGTCTATGTCTAGTGTCTTAGAAAGTATTCCCAAAAAATATAACAATCAAACAAAAAAATCGCCTATTTTTGGCTTTTAATTACAACAACAAAAAAATAAAAAATGCTCCAATAACCCGGCGCCAAAAGTCATAATCGGGAACTAGCAATCCCGTCATGACGTCACTTTAAGTCACGTGGCACCGCTTGATATGGAGGAGAGCAAGCCGCTGCATAACGGGTTACGATGGAGACAGATATAGAAAAAATGCGAACGAGATGTAGGAATATTGCACATTTTATTTAGTTTTCACCTGTTCAACTGTATCGTATTCGATTCTTTATATTTCTATAATAATTTTCAAATAATAGTACCTACCTAATAGTAGTTGAGTTTAAAAGAGCACTCACCGGTCCACTCCTTTAAAAAAATATTATCTCGTGACTGAGAAGGAATTATGAAAAACGGCTCAATCAGCAACCTCGGTAAATGTGACTAGAATTTTCTAATACCTTTTATAAAGTTAAATATTGAGACACGAAGCTACAAAATTTGATCTTAAGAAAAGCGGCCACATTCCTCTAGGTCGTATTTTGTTGCTTCATGTCACACACTTACAGAGGTTCCTGATTGAGCCGTTTTTCATAATTCCTTCTCAGTCACGAGATAATATGTTTTTAATGGAGTGGCGCTAGTGGACCGGTGACAACGCTCTTAAGTTTACATTTGATATTTTTATGTTTACTTTGGTAATTGGAGGTATACAGTGTGTAAGGGTAAACACCGTTGTCACTCAAACCATAGTAGCGCTAGTGGATCGGTGAGCGACCTCTTAAGGAAAGACTAAGTTTTTAAGTTAATAAAAATAATGTTTACTTTATTGATAAGTAAGTAAATTAAAACCGACTTCGATTCGGTTTTTCTCTAACAAAAATTGACACCTCGCCGCTGAAGCTTTGTATATTGGCTGGTTTTCATCCATCATTTATAAACCCCTAAACGAATAGGGCGTGTATCGTAACGCTACGTCAAACAAGATTCATCAATCAATTTACTCTATTCCAAATAACAAGAGCAAAGTCAGTAAAAATGCTGCAAACAATCCAACACAGAAAATAAACGTCGGATTCTTTCTCGTACTTTATATCGGCATGTCAAATAAAAACAGTATCGAACGTCGTGCGGCTGTAGTCGGCTGTACTGTTTTTACTGTATCAGGCCCGGACTCCACCAAAGCGGAGATGTACGGAGATGTTCGAAGCGGAGACGAGAAGAGATGTTTTTCAGCGAGAGGTATCCACCAAAGCTGTGCGGGGTGCGTACTGGCTAGACTGGAGCGGAGATGTGTGCTGGCTAGTGCGGAGATGTGTGCTAGTTAGAGCAGAACTGAGCTGCGTGCTGCAACCGTTGGATATTGAGATGAACGCACTGCTGCGCGCAGTCGCTAGCTTACAAGGCACAGCTCACATCTCCGCTTTATACCGCCACCCAGCTCAATCTCGGCGAGGCACAACTCACATCTCCGCTTCAATCGCGCCATAAAAATATGAAAAAAAAAAAAAAAAAAAATTGCTCTTATAATATTGATAAATAATGATGTATTCGTATGTATTTGTGGAAATCATCTCTCCGTGTTTCTTTGCTAATATAAATATTTGTTCCTGTTTAAAATCGCTAAGTCAAGCCAAGGTCTCTGATAACGTCAGAGGATACATTGTAAGGCATGAGTGTGGTTTTAGCCGGTAGAAGTCCGGCACTGTCCAGACTGGCTCACTAGTGAGGCAGTCTGGGCGTCCACGAGGATTACCCACTCCTGCCAAAAAAAAAAAATATGATACATCTCTGCTCAGTGGTATCCACTGAAGCTGAGTAAAGACGAGATGTGTGAATAACGAAATTCTATTGGTTGTATAAAACAAATCTCCTCTCCTCTTGTCTCGTCTCCGCTTTGGTGAAGTCCGGGCCTCAGAACTCTGGCGTAAAATCTTTTATATCCGGTATTAGGAAGCCAGAGAATTAACACTCGTTCAGCCGATGGATAAACTCTGAAAGGATCTTTAAATGGCGCTCAGAGGCGTAAATTATTGCTCTCTACGCCCCTGTTTCAGCCACAATTTACCGCCGCCAAGTCACCTTTGGGACTCTAGTAACTAGCCTCTCTATGGATATTCATACTTATTCGAATTTGAAGAAGAAATTCGATCTAATAAACGATAATAGTAAGTAGATATTAACTTAAGGTGAAAGCGTTAGGGTAGCCCGAAAAATTAAAATTTTATTAAGTTTTTTGCAATTTGCAGGGTGTGTGTTGATCTGAATATGATTCGCGGCAGTATCGAATATTTATTTGTAGAATTATTATAAGCATATCTAATCTTATTCAAAGTCAAAGTTAAATAATTTATTTCAAATAGGCACGTAAAATGCACTTTTGACCGTCAAAAATTACAAAAATAGTTAATTGATTCTAGTGGTCCCTTCCAAAAGGTAGTTATGTATGGAGAAGAATAGGCAAGAAACTCCATACTTACTCTTTAAAAATGTTAACAATAGTTTGTATACATTAATTAATAATTATAGGTGAAGACGATGTACACACGGCTACATATCAAGCTATAATTTCCAGTATAAGATGATCTCTCATTATACGGAAATCCTACACAATGCGAGACCAGCGTAAACTAGTTTTGTATAGCTTTATATGTAGCCGTGTGTACCTAGAATAAAAATTACTTACCACAATTGGTAAAAAGAATGAAAAGTGAAGTAATGACAGAAAAATTAATAAATGCGATAGGTACATGGTGCTCACATATTTACAAACATTACATATGATTTTCCTAAAATATTTAACATATTGCACCTTTATTTCGAAACCGGTACTAAACGAAATTTTTACGAAATTTCGAAATTAATTTAAAAATATATATTTTTTTTACGAAAAATTGTAAATTATTTCTCCTGTAAAATTTAGTTTTTTTGTTTAATAACGGTTTCGAAATGAAGGTGCGAAATATTATGTCAGTGTGTGAGTTAAATTCTATTAATCACAGAAATAAAATTAATATTATAAAAATTATAAATTATACAGTTAAATTAGCAACCAGTTTGATTTTGTCTAAACTCTAAATTGTTCTATGGAGCAGGACCAGCATGTTTCCAAGCGTTCTTATCTTGGATATAATCCTCTAATTTGTAATATGCTTGTTTACAAAGTGTTTTTTTTAACAGCGTTTTATTGAATGACTCATGAAATCATGACTTTTAGGATTATACCAACATAAGGAGTTGTATTACTGATTCTAATGATTATAATTCTGTAAATACATTTTTGTTACGGTCGCGAATCATACTTTAATCAACATACGGGTGTTTACCAGACAATGAGCTGCAAATTGCAAAAATTGTAACAAAATTTGAATTTTGCGGGCTATCTTCGCGCTTCCACCTTAATATTAGTAGGTATAATAGATCAGACAAAGAAATTCATACACTTCTTTTCACTATTAGGTATGTGCCTATATCTGCATAGAATATTTATGTCCTATAAAAAAAAAATGCTTCTTATTCACTGCGAGATAAGCAGGGATGTATTTAACGCATTATTCATAATAATGAATGCTGAACATTGGCATGCCATGCATTCACTTTGTGCCATTTTGAGCCCATAGTTCATTCCCTGCGTGACGCTTCTAATTGCCGAACACGAGAAATTAAACACGGTCGCATTTAGTGCTATGGTTACCCATGTCGATCGAAATGCGTAAATATTAATTAATCGATTTTTAAGCATTCAATATCATCACTGCCTAGCCTTTACCCAATGCAGCTGAATACCAGAATTTTACATGGAGCGACTGCATATCTGACCACAAAATATCAGAAAATAAATGAACACTTATGCATGTCGACCTTTGTTTTAGTGTTTTAAAATTTAATATGTATAATCCGTCCACCGAGAGAATGCTTTTTTGACATCTGTCAGTTTCATACAAACGAATTTAAACTTAATTAGTTCCAAATCTTGTAAAACTGACAGGTGTCAAAAAAGCATTCTGCGGTGGACGGAATATACGTGTGTTGAAATAAATAACTAAACAAAACACTGTCGATACTTTTAAATTCCGCAAGTCATTTTAAAATATTACCGCACTTCCTCAATTCAATTTTTCAGGCTATAAAAACTTGGACAAGAAAATAAATTACTTTTGAATAGCGAGCTAACTTATTACTTAAAGTTGTAACAAAAACTCCGACACTATGCCTTTCAATAGAGGAGGGATCTATACTAATCTTTAGATTATGTAAAGAGAAGCTACTTATACGGAAATCGGATCTTTTTCAAAAGATACTCTTTTATTTATATTCAAATCTTCGCGGAGTAAAAAGTATGTAAATCACGGGAAGGGTATAGTTCCTTTATGTACTTTAGCACATTATTACATAATGTTTACGACCTCCTGATACATCACTAAAAATACCTACATAGGGCTGTCTGTCGCAGTTTTGATACTAATATTTTATTGTCATACAAATCAAATGATTAATATTGTTGTTAGTAACACTTATAAAACTATGTTAGTAACATTTCTCATTAAAATAAAACAAAATAAAACTAATTCAAGAACCTATAACAATGTCCGCTTCCCGCTGCACCAGACCTGCAGCTGTGCATACGGGTCCAGTGCCTAAGGAACGGGCAATGAAGTTTATTCACTATCACCTTTAAAATGCTGTTGGTGCTCCCCTGAATCCATCGCATCAGGGATGCTGTTCTTTTTCGCATAATAGCTTGAAAGTTATCTGTATCTACTTCAGCAGTATGATACGAATCATATGCTTGTTTTAAAATGGATAAAAGTACCTACACTCTCTTGCTTTCTTAGTCTTTGTAAATAAATTATTATAATTAATGTGTTTTGTAACAAAACATTGCATTTCAATTTGCATTAATACATTTGCACGATTTTTCAGTCATATAAATAAGATGAATATTTCTAGCTTCTACATAAGAAAATTAAAAAAAAAAACCAATTAAAAACTCATATGTTTACCTCCGCAATCCTCTGCTTGAACTAAGAGAGTGAGTTCAGTCCTCCTCATCCACTAGCTGACTCGATTCACCGACAGCGACACTCCATTTTTATGATTTATGAAAGAGCGTTATATAAAAAAGTCCGCCAAAATTCGTACCATCCAATTCCAATTTATGGAACTTTTGCTTTGAAGTATTTTTTCTCGTTTCATCAGCATTTAACTTCAACAAAGGATTTCAAACACTTTTAATTACAAATTAGTAAACTCAACATTTTTTCAAAGGGAAATCAGTTTTTCTGAATAATTATTATGCAAAGCTTAATTAACTGAGCGCAAATTAATTTACTTTTAAGAAAATTAGGGTGACAGTTTCGTTGAGTCGTCTTGTGAGATATTTCGTCATTATGAAAATTGCTAACTTTCCCTTTTTTACATTCTGATGAGGTGCTTCCGTTTCCTCATTAAAAATATTTTTATGGCAACGGTTGCCAGGCTAATTATTCCGATATTTTCGTCTATTACATTAGTATCAATATATTTCTGTGCTGTTTTGTATGCGGTGAATAGTCCCTCCCGATTGAAACATCGATATAAGAGACCCAGGAGCTTTTCTCGTCTAGGTAGCTATACGTAGACACATTAGTCAGATTGAAACCTCTTTGCCATACTTAGAATTGCAAAATAGTGACTGCAACCGTTCCTGGATGCTGTTTGATTCAAAGAAACACATTTTATTTTGAGGTTTGTGGATAGAATATTCAATGAAAGTATTTATTTTGTATGGAAGTTAATATCTAACAAAGAACATTATGCTTTTATTGTAATATTGTTACAATATGTAAGTAAATAATTATGGCAGTGAAAGATTAACTTAATACCTATACAATGACATGAAATGTATTACTATTCAGAATAAGTTGCAATAGTTTACAGTGGAAATGACTTCTGTTTATGCAATACATCAGGGCCTCAAGTCTGCTGTTACAATAGTGTCAGAATGGTCTCGCCATTGTGAGTATTTGACAGTTTTTGTATGGCAAATCTGTCAAAAACTCACAATGAAGAGACGACCATTGCAACGTTTGTACATTAGTAGACTTGGCCCCCAGTGCGGCGGAGGCGGCAGTAGATCACAATTACACTCGAGCTCTATTAAAACTTCGCACGTACTTTAATGAGTCTTTTATTATATTTGTGCAACATACATAAATCGTTGTGCATTTGTTTCCCCCGAGGAGGTTAATCAAAGTCGAGGAGCGCTCCACGTCAGCTAAAACTAATTTCATCCAAAGTTAGCACTTTCGCGGACAACTATACTACACTAGTTATGATCTTAACACAATGTACATAATATCAACTCGAGTCTCGAACTTGTATAATAAGTCTGGGTACACCTTTGCATAACTACGTAGGTAATCAAAGATGTATTTCGTAAGTGCGATGGAGTCAACCGCCATAGCTAAAAGTTACTTCAAACTTCGATTATATTGAGCTTAAACGCGCTCTACCTTGAAATATGGCAGATACCTCCCGGTCGGGTGTTTCATTTCGAATAACAAGATTGGGACGTCCTTATAAGTCGAGCGAACTAATTATGTATATCGAAGTAGATTCTGTATTATCTTTAGTTAGCTCCAATAGCCGTGAAACAGTTAAACTTATGTTATTTCTCCAGTACAAGAGAAATAACATTAAATTGCTACTCGGGGATTGTTGCCGTGGCACATACACGAGATATTGAATCATTACAGCGACGTACTTATACAAACTCGTAACATTACGTTTGTAATGTTTATCCATAAAGTTTGACTTTATCACGTGCCGTAAAAGTGTCCGATTACTTAAGGTATTTTGAGCCGGTGACTAATGTACGCGAGATATAGTTTATCCGCTCAAATAGTGGCGATAAACGGGTCCTACGAACAAACGGTGTGCAGGAATTTATCGTAATATAAAAAGTAGCATATAAAAACAATCTAGCCTTACAGTAGTCGCATATAATGTGTAACATCTGACATCTCGCCTTGGTATTAAGCAACATTAACATGATAGCAAAAACACCCATGATAATAAATTTGAAAATTTTTGCAGCCGCCCTTTGATTTTCATTTTGACCTCACTATCGGCTTTAGCATTAGCACCCTCGAAAACCATGAAAACGACGCACATGATGAAATATTTGCAAATTTTCACAGCCGCCATCTTTGATGTTCATTTTGACCTCACTATCGGATTTAGCATTAGCACCCTCGAACACCAGGAAAACGACACCCATGAAGGAAAATTTTAAAATTTTCGCAGCCGCCATCTTGGATTTTTATTTATAAGTAAAAAAGAGTTTTTGTTAGACGCGCATTAAAAAAAAAAAATCGGTTGGATCTGACGGCCAACTTTACCGCCGCGCGCGCATATTGGTCAAATCAAATAGCGCGCGTTTCGCCGGCTTCCTGTTACACACTTCCGTCCCTTTTCACGAAATGAGTCCCACAGAAAGCGAGAGGAAAGATGTTACACATAAAAAATGATAGATGATGATGATATATCCTTCATAATTTCGTTTAATATATAAGAATAAAAATTTGGGTAACTACATAATTGAATGCTACTATTCATAACTAGAAGTATCCTCGGATTCACCACCCGTGTTTTTAATAAAAGATTCACTAGCCTGAAATGACAGCAATTCTAGCAGTTGAACGTCGTCGGTGGCGGTATTGTTTGTACTCAAGGTGGCTTCCAGTACGTGTCCCGCGGTATATTTTTTAAGAGTGCCAATATTTAAGTGGATGTAGGTATATTAACAGAGAGGTGGTAGACTTACCTTCTTGGGCTTGCCATTCTTCCGTAGCAACTTGGCGCAGCAGAGGCCGCGCGTGTCGGGCAGCGGCGGCGGGGGGCGCGACCAGCACAGCCGCCGCGGACTTTCCGCGCCGGCCTCGCTGCGCGCCTCCTCCTTATCTTCACACATTACACTACCCCCCACTACCCCGCACTACCACCCTACCATTACACAACCCACGAAAAATCACAACCTCCAAGATATCGATGCTTTATGAGAACCTCTGGCATTGTTTCCCCTATAAAACTACGGACCGCAGCGATAGAGCTATCTTCACCGCTGTATGTTATAGAAAATAGCGACGATTTAGCAAATCGGTTTCTCTCGGCTCCTATTTAAAGCTTTACAAAAATAAACTAAGAGATACTTAAGCGATTAAGTTCGATAGCTTTGTACTATTTTTAGAAGATATTAATAATTTGAGCTGCACTGCTATGTTAATTCTACGGAAGGCTGTTTTAACGTCCGATTTAGCATCTGGAACAAAGAGAGAATGCATTCATTAATATGTAAAACGCGATGATCATTCATCGTCACTGAGAATGACAGTGCAATTATTGCAATGTGTACGTTACGCCATAGTTCACACCATAGGGCATAAACATAAATACGATTGGTACATTGAGCATTTCGGATTTTGATACGAGCATCGGTAAAAAAAACAAAACAAAAGTTCAACCTCTGTCTTATCTGATAATGTTTTTGCCAACCGACTCGCGTAGTACTCGTGCTACGCACCATATGCTGCGTGGCGTAGACATCAGCGGCTACGCATAACTTTTTACGAACTTCTAAAGATACTACGACAAAATTCATCATCGTCATTAGACGACGATTATATTATGTTAAAAGTTTAATCTTATCTGTGTGAACTGTATCATGTTCTTATGAGAAATAAAGATTCTTTAAACCTAACCTAACCTAAATTCAGTGAAGAAAGATCGGATTTCAAAATTATTCCGATTTATTGGTAAAACAAGACTGATGTCATTTCCTATCGGAAAAAATGAAGAACTGAGAGGATGGATTTTCAAAAATCCTTGTTTTCTCACTTCAGTCATGTACTTTTGTGCTACATTTCATGCTTCTAGGACCCAGCGGTTTAGGCTGTGCGTCTGCCAGTGAATTTTTACTAAATACACACATCAAAAGAGTCTAGGGATCAAGCACATTTTCGCTAGTTACTAAAATCTGGTTTTTTAATTATATTTTTTTTTAACTCCTATGGATACTTTTTAGTAAATTTCGTCAATTGAAAATAGAATAGTTTTTGAATTTGGTCAAAAGATGAAAATCTTCTGTCAAGTTGTATTTCTATAAAATCCTGCAACAGGGCCTCAATTCTGCTATTACAATAGTGTCAGAATGGTCTCTTCATTGTGAGTTTTTGACAGATTTGCCATACAAACACTGTCAAATACTCACAATGGCAAGACCATTCTGGCACTATTGTAATAGCAGACTTGAGGCCCTGGTTTGAAGCCAAATCAGTACAATTTCTCTCATACTTCTGAGTAGTATCAATACAAAAGAATGTTCTTATGGAGAGAAAACTTCATTTGAGCCGAGAAATGATCAGAGCTGTGGGAATGTTGGAAGCTGGTTCTCGGTAACGTGCTGTGGCAATCACTCTGGGCACTACGCAGTGTTATAAGTCGACTTTGGACACTTTATCGCATCACTGGCAGCGTGACATGGAGGACGAGTTCGCATCACCACACGCAGACAAGATCGTTACATACAAATTACTACTTGACGAAATCATACAAGAACCGCTATGATGTTGGTTACGAGGCTTAATAGCTCTTCAGGGATGTTAATAAGCGATAAAACCGTTATAATCGCTTGCATGAAGTCAATATCCGTTCCTGAAGGCCACTACGTGTACCACCTATTGAGCCCAGCAATCGCATAGTCCGTTTTCAAAGGGCTCGTGGACAAAGAAATTGGGCAGAAGAAGAGTGGCGTTTTGTGTGTTTTTCTGACGAATCTCGCTTTGGTATGAGGCCAGATACTAGACGTATCCGGTATTGGAGGACCCCTGGACGCCAAGAACGTTTAAAATCATGCCAGGAAGTCCATGCATACAGAGATGGAACAATCATGATATGGGCGGGTATTTGGATCGGCGGAAGAACTAAACTACGACCCAATTTGGTGCTTCATTTCTGCTTATGCATGATAATACACGTCCACAGTCCACACCCTGCGCTGCAAACACACTTGCTGCAGCTAATATCAACGTCATACCCATCGCCAGACTTGAATCCCATTGATCACGTAGATATACACAAAGGAGAGGAGAGATATGCTTCAAAGAAGAGCTCTGCCAAATATGGATGCCGAACACACACCAGAAAATCTTTTTCGTTTGTTAAAATGGACGTGGGCGGTCATTCGGCAACGTTATTTGGATGAACTCGAATTGATTGCCGAATCGCTGCGATTGTGTTATACGCGAATACACACTACTAATTGTTTATTTTACGTAATAAAATCTTTAATTTTTGTCTTTTTATAACATTTTAATGTCAGGATTAAATATGGTCAAACATCCAGCATAAGCAAAAATCGCGAAAAGTCTTTATTAATGCAAAAGCAGAGAGAACTTCATCGATCTCCACGTAAGAAAACATTTTATTTAATCAATCTGAATAGACATTTTTATTTAAAATCAATATTTATATATTTTTAATACCTTGATCCCTAGACACTTTTGATGTGTGTAGATTAATAAATATATCGTTTTAATAGTGTGATCACTGGGATGCCAATTTTTTTTTTTTTTTTGGTTTGGGTGGGAAATTGTCAAATAACTTCTTCCGCTGTGGGCAGAGCGGGAGAGCCTGAAAAGTCTGACAAGACTTTTACTGACTAAAACCCACCCGTGTTCCTTCAGTTGCCTGTGTGCCAGGGCCGCGGTATCCCTTTCGGACAAACCCGCAACCCTGGCAGGCACCGGTCCTGGCGGACCCCGTCAGTGCATGCTGACATGTCTTCGAGGCGCGCGTGGAACACAACGCGCCGTCGACCCGGACCTGGTCCTTACCGGACGGCGAGCTGCCCATAGCTCGCCGTCCACAAGCCCGCGCCTACGGTGGTCGGGAATCGGCTACCGTTTCCACCGCCCAGGGCGTCGCCTGCGGCGACTAGGGGCGTGAGGGCGCACAAACTGCCGCTCCCTCACGAGTTCCGCCTCCTCCTTCGCGAGCATTACTGCTTTGCGGAAGGAGGTGACTGCCTCTCATACACTCTCGCTCCGGACCATAGCCTGGACCAGAGCCGGACGCGAGAGATCGCCGCCGCCGATTGCCTCCGTGAGGACACGGCGGTGATCTGCCCAAGTCGGGCAGACCTCCACCGTATGCTCCACCGTGTCCTCCGGGCGATCCACACAGTCGTAACACCCGGGTGTTTCCTCCCGCCTTTTCCTGAACAGGAACCTCTCAAAACAACCGTGTCCGGTGAGGACCTGTGTCAGGCGGAAGGTGAGGACGCCGTGGCGCCTCTCTAGCCACTCCTCAAATAGGGGACTTATGGCCATAATTTTGGCGTTCCCAATCGCTGGGATGCCTACGCAATCCACGAACTCTTTAGTTTAACCATATTTGTATGCTTTAAAATCGAGAAGTTAACTTCTAAGCTTGATATTTTCTAGAAGCTCTTTCGTTTTATCACTAAAATAACAGCTTTCATCTTAGAAATAGTCGCTTTTCTAGGTATTTGAATGAATAGTTCGTTAAAACTAGTTTCACTTGGATATTTCGATATCTCTAAACATGAAGGACAGTCATAGGGAAGGTTTTCTATACTGAATAGATTCAGCATCACTTTTACCTTTATATATTGAAAAATTAATTGCCGTGCGTTAGTCTCGCAAAAACTCGAAAATGGCTCGACCGATTGTGATGAAACCTTGGTAAGTATTGTGTGTTATGTTTTAAGAATCCTAACGAAAGGAATTACAACGAATTTATGGCATTAGCTAGTTATTTACAATTCTTCGGTACGTCAATATGTCACTGAAAACCTCATTAATGGCTGGACCGAATTTGATGAATTTTTGGTGTGTGTTTGAGTAGGTCCCTGGATGGTTCAGATTCACAAGTCGACCCGGAAGGTGGCGCTGCGATCGAGTTCTATAAAACAGGACAACGCCTGTCCGTTCATCATCATCATTCATCATTTCAGCCGAAAGACGTCCACTGCTGGACATAGGCCTCCCCCAAGCACCGCCACCTCGACCGGTTCTGCGCTGCCCGCATCCGGCGGGTTCCTGTCCGTTCAGCTAATATATTATAAATTAGGAGTGAGTCATAGGTCAAGTTAAAGGCCTGTTTAAACAAAAATCTTTTTATATTGTCTGATCATACAAAAACTTTTAGAAAGTAACATTAACGACCCGGTATCTTTTAACGACATAAATATAACTAACATTAGATATTGTAGACGGTAGCATTCACCATCATTGTTCGTTTACTTGTACACAAAACTTGAGCACATTAATGCCAATGGCGGCCCATTCCATTTGGGTAAATGACTCAAAACAAAGAAAGTTGTTGAATCAAAACAGATTTCAGATTAAGTAAGAATAATCTGGTAATCGATTTACCATTATTTTTGCTTTTAATTTCAGTACGTGTTTAAAAATACGTAGATATCTATACCTAAAGTTGTGGATCTGGGGATCTTTCTGTTATACAATAGTTCTTGCAGTACCGTATATAGTGTTACCGTTCTTGTAGTAGCGAAACAACCGATTTTGACTTAGGTGTAGAGTTTGTGAAGTTAGGGCTTGTAGAGTTAGGCCGTGTAGAGTAAGCTTGGCTCTATATGAGATCTGGGGCCCAAGTCTGCTATTTTTATTCATTCGTCACTCCAACACTATCCCATTGTCATTTTTCTAAAAGTTCGTAATCTGCTAAATTCATAATGGCCGATCATCGGTCGGTCAATGGCCTCGTAATAGAATTGTATTACAATGGCATTGTGAACATTTATTCATGCCAGATTTCATTTATATATATTTTTACATATTATTTATTAGTGTTATAAGCAATCTGAAGTAGTAGGAAGTTGGAAGATTAGTAGGAAGTTTCATTTGTCATTATGTACGAGATTACCAATTCTTTCAATGGAGTGTCAGTGGCTGATCATTGGAAAGTCATAATGACGCAATTATATTAGTTGATTACCAAACTTGTCAAAATCAACAATTATGAAATCAATGATAGACCATTCTGACACCATTGTAATAGCAGACTTGAGACCCTGATAACTTTTTGACAGTGCGAGCCATATGGTCTTGTCTTAGCAACTTTTTACATGAAAATGTTTTTGGTGGGTAATACAGATTTACAGAAAATAATATTTGTACAACGGCCCATATTGTTAGGAGGTTCCTCTTTCTCTATGCTGATAATGATTGAAGTATTATTAAATGTAAAAAATAAGTATAGGCTATCTTAATTTTTTTATTAGTCAAGTATTGTTACTTGCAATATTTTAAGATATCTAATTTAATCCGTAAACCGTCCATAAAATAAAAATAAATAATAGATCTGTGGCGGTATCAACAACGCCACATGCGAACTACGCCTCAAAAGACCTGACGTCACAAATCCTGCATCGCGCTATCAGAGTTTACCGCGCGACTAGCATATATACAACATCCCGACATCAATCGTTGGGCAGTTGCCCACCAGACACAACACCCGTCTGGTCGGAGGTAGGGATATTCGATATACATCGATGCATCGAATTCACTCGATTTTTATAGTACGATGCATCGAATCGATCCGATGTTTTGAAAAACGCTTGATTTACTCGAGGTAACGATGTATTTTCATAAAACATCGAATCAATTGTAACCAGCTAATGATTGTTCTTATTTATTACCTACTGCTTTAGATAATCTCAAATACTTTAAAAGTTATGAAATCAAACCATCTTTTTTTGTTGGTGGCGCTAGTTGACTGCTGTACAGCTGTAGGCAAGAGTACTTATTAATTCCATGGCTGTCGACATTGGCAACACTGATTGCGCGTGAGAGAAAAAAAAAATAAAGCGTTTGTTTTGTCTCTGGTCTGTTGTGGTCTCGATGATGATCTTTAAATAAAATCTTTTAATCACTTTTTTTTCCTAGTGTCGTGAAAACGTGTAATTATAACAAAGAAAATTGTCACAGTGTCTTTATTTTTTTAATAAATAACGAGCGAATCAGCGTTTTTTATCTCTTAGTTACGTAGATTCCTAGAACATTGCTGACTACACTCAGCTTTGTGATGCAATGTTAGAAAAAGTACTCGATTTTGAGAAAATATCGATGTTTCTAACCGATGCATCAGAAAATATCGATGCATAGCCTCGATGTATTGCATCGAAAAAAAACATCGATGTATTTTCTAAGTGGACATCCCTAGTCGGAGGATCCTCCCTTTACTATAGAGTATGAGTGAACTTTACACCCTGTTCCTCATACCTCTAAATTGGTGACCCCGACGTGATCTGAACACGCAACCTTCTGATGAAGAACTAGCTACCTATGTTTTGTATGAACATGAAAAATAAAAATAATTTAAAAATATTAAAGTTCCACAAACAACGAGCTCCACCGTCTAGAACAATAAGCAACTTCGTTACTTCACCAGTCTTTGTAACGAAGCTCGGTTCAAAACGAACTTAGACTAATTTCCATGTAATTTACGTTCGTAGGTACCAGGGATTTGGCAGCCAGTCGTAAAGTAAAAATGTTACTTGTAGACCGCGCCCTGATGAATATTAAACACAACACGACTAATGAATGCGCCAAGTTGCTCGACATAATTACGCCAACTCATTGAATTCTTTGCCAAACTCAACCGACACTTATTTAAATTCTTGACGGTTGTTCTTGTAAGGGGGAATCTGTGCACTCATCTTTAATGTGTGTACTTTGAAGATTTTTTTCTTTATTTATTATGCACCTGGAACAAGCGGAGTCTTACGTTTAACTAGCTTTTGCCCGCGTCAAATTTCGGCACACACCCACCTCGTCGCATAGCATCGCCCGCCCGCGCAATTTCTTTGTTTTCGCTTAGCGTTCTTTTCGACTTTTTGTTGTTTTTCTCGGCTCCTAAGGGTCATAGCGTGATGGTTTTAGAATATAATAGCATTTTAGAATAAAATCTGTATATCTTTATTTTTTTGTCTTTTGGAAAAAATATTTTTGCCAAAATGTTCATTATTAAATTGTCTTTCCATTAGTGTCAGTAGCAAAATTAAATAATGTTTACTTTACGAGGAGATGCATGTTATCAATCACTATTTCTCATTTCTAGGGTTTCGTTGTAAGGAGATTTATTAAAGATATACTCAATAAAAATAAAAAATAAATCTGCAATTATGGAATCAAGATTATGTAGAAATTTAATGTATTTTTTATTAGTTGATATTTCTTTTAAATAACAAGTAGATAGCTCCTTAAAAATGCATAAAAACGGCTTGCGCGGCATTTTGCTCGGTGTGGCGCCTATAAATTTCTTAAAGAATTGATCTATCCAACACTAAAATAATTTTTCATTTCGAACCAGTAGGTATAGTTCCTGAGATTAGCTCGTTCAACCAAACAAACTATCAAACTCTTCAGCTTTATAATATTAATATAGAAGTATAAATTAATCAGCGGACTTGTTCATTAATTCGACGAATGTTCGTACGTATGCGCTGAATAACTTTTAATTAAAATAAAAGCGAGGACTGAACTAGGACGCGGTTCAACACGTAGATAAAACTCGCACCTGTTTAAGAAGATACCTTTATTTCAGAGCATAGTTCACACCGCAATGTTGGACTCATTCCAACAGCTAATATCCCAGTCTGTTTGTCTTTCGAGGCAATAAAATGACTTTTATGCAAATCATACGAATTCTATACATTTTTGATGAGCTACCCGACGACGCATTCGCGCCGTTTAATTAATACATTTTCCATCAAACTTTGAAAGTTTCAAACACGCGAATATTTTTTTTATAGATTTATTTGCGTGAATTAATTATCATTTTGTTCGTTTTTCCCTGTATAATAAATAATATATTCTGTTGTGAAGTGAAAATTCATTAAAATTGCCTTTATAAACAGGCGAATCGAATGGTGGTATTGGTGCTGCTGTGATCTACTGAGATAGGTCTCTTTTTAAACCAACGTTTTTTAGGGTTCAGCAGTAAACAAGGAACCCTTATAATTTCGCCATGTCCAGAAAGCTGTAATTTGGTATACATATAAATCACGCCGACAGAATGGTAAAATAAAATCTTGAATTTTTTATTACACGTAAAGTAGGGATAATATTTTTTTTTCTCGTCTACCCCATGGTATGGGGTATCTCAAACTCAAACTCAAAGCATTTATTTCAATTAAACCATTTACAGGCACTTTTGAATTGTCAAAGAGACGGTCAGTTAGTCAGAAAGTTGAAGCTAGATGCCCATTCCAATACGTAGATCACTATGGAGAAGAACGGACAAGAAACTCCAAGGACACTCTTTTAAATCAAGATATTACATAATCCTGGGTACATTATTCTTGTTGTTTCTATATGTGAGACAATGTAAAAACTAATAAAACAATTCAAAATATAAAATTACAAATTAAAAATAAGCCCTGGTAGTCAAGAGATGACCAGTCCCAACTGACGGCGCCCGTTCACGAACATGACGCATGGATTAGCACCATTCAGCTCAACCATTTTGTAGGGAACCGAATGATCCAACACACGCGCCACCATCAGTGAGACATTTAAGTGAGCATGACATACTCTCAACTGCCATGCTCTTTCAAGTCAACATAAATCATAATAACATAGTAAACGGCTCCATGGTATTCACATTTACAAAATTGAAAAAATGCTGCTAAATTATACAGAACTATAGTTTGCTATGTATTTGAGAGATGAATAAAAATTTACTACCAAAAAAGAAGGAAATAATTATTATTTAATTATTTAATGATATATCGTTGGATAGGCCGTTCAAATATATTACGGGTTTGTGAAAACCATTTTTCGATCTTATTTTTGTCAGAGTCAAGTGTTACCCTGCCAGCTAAATGGTTGTGACATGAGATATGGGAAAAAATTCACAGCAGTAGTATCTATATACACCGTGACATTTTAGTCGTCTTACAAAGACAGCCCACTTCATGTATCCAATGACTACTAATCATTCGGGTATTTTTTTTTATTATATTTATTTTTTATTTTTTATTAATTATGACGCATGACATAGTTTAAAACACCCTGTTACGAGTGCAGTCCGAGTCTTATGTTACAAGGGCGCCGTGGAATGGAGCGGCGACATCTTTATCAGAGTTCATTCTCCCTGACGCAAAAATGTGTTTCTTACTATTGCAACTTAAACTTAATCTAAATCCATTCTGCGGCGCCCTTGTATCACAAGGCTCGGACTGAACTCGTAACAGGGTTTTACAAGTTACCGAGTAATAGTCGACCAACTTAAATTTGCAGTAGAAAAACATGTTCTCCCAAACATTATATACCTATGAAAGAACAATGTTATTCAACTACAATGTTAAGTTTGTTCTTGGGATAAATTCATCCCAACTGCGGAACCCATCATTGTGCGTGGTCCGACACGCACTTGGCCGGTTTTTTTTCTCATGAATCTTTTTTCAAACAAGAATAAAAGCCGATTTGAAAGCTTTTATGAGATTCTAAATCATTCAACTTTTCATAAAACAGAGGTACCTGCTTTGAGTATAAAATCTCTTTTATATTCAGCCTCATTAATGAGTGCAAATAAGTGCAAACCTACACTAGACCTAAGTTTGTTGACATGCTAGCGAATAACGGGGCTTTCTCGTTTTTTCACTTTTCCACTCTCGTGGAGAGAGCTCACGTCTCGACGTCGTCGGCGAATAAACTGCTTTTATTATAAAATCAAGCGCGTTTCACTCAAAAAACGATAAGTACTCTTGTCTCGCGTTTGAACAACATGGAAATGAGAGAGTGAAATGGAAAATTAGCAGTGCATTATATAATGAAAGTCGAGTTTATTTACTTGCCTTTGTTTAGACACGTATGTGTTTGAGAAAAAAGAGAAAAGCGGTGCTTGTTTTGTTCTTTGTGTAGTTTTATAAACAGACTCTTGTTGGAAAACTGGGATAAATTCTTAAGCTTTTGCATAAAAATACGGAGATTCATTAATTTTAACAGGTTCGTTCATTGCATTGGTTCATTGGTATGGATTCCTTCATAATTGTTTATTATATACTCGCTACTGCCCGCAGCTTTGCCTGTGTGGCTTTCTCCAAAATAAAAGCCTATAGTTACTACATATAACATCAGCTATGTGCAAGTGAAAGTCCCGTTAAAATCGGTCCAGCCGTTTCGTAGATTAGCCGGAACAAACAGAAAGATAAATTTAAAAAAAAGTACCGTATCCATACTCCATACTTACTATACTATATTATAAATGTGAAAGTAACTCTGTCTGTCTGTCTCTCTGTCTGTCTGTCTGTTACGTTTTCACGCCTAAACCGCTGAACCGATCGTCATGAAATTTGGCAGAGATGTAGCCTGGGATATGGAGACGGACATAGGCAACTTTTTTTACGCGATAACCGACATCTACGCGGGCGGAGCCGCGGGCAAAAGCTAGTCATTTTTATATATACGTTTATTGAGTTAAGTTACCCTTAGTTATTCTATTTATGTACCTAAGTAACGTAGATAGAATCACATACAAGACTAAAATAGAAGAATAAAGGTATTTTTGTTGAACGAAATAATCATATCGTTATAATGTAGCGTTTGTGCCTATCAACATTGTTAAATGTGTCTTAGGTACCTTCTAGTAGAAACGAAAATCATTATAAACCAATGTTGAATGTATGTATGTGCAGACCCGTCTTCTCCAGTGGGTACTCTGGCCAAGTATCCAGGGACCAATCAAAGGGGGCAATCGAAAGGGGCCCCCTAGTTCCTGCCAGACCACCAAGCATTAACTGATTATTACCGATGAATAAATAGGTACAATAAATTTAAATGTCGCTGATTACCATAGAATGTTATATGCTCAGACAGCGCGACTTTGAAGAAGTCATTAATGATTTGGCTTATCTCAAAACTATACCCAAAGTCTCAAATTCAGATAATTTATGTAAACAAAGGGGATAACATATCAAAAAAATATCTTCGTAATGGTAATTCACATAAAATGACGAAAAAAGAGGTTACTTTTTCTTTTAAGTACTGATTTTAAGAAATAATAATTAACAAATAATCATACCGTAATTATTTTTATAAATTTCCGGTTTTAAACAAAGTTATTAAAAAAAGGAGATTTTCTGGAATAAAATATTTTATGATACTGGTAACAATGCAGGAGATCCAAACATTTTCAAATGTTTTACATCTTCAACAACACTAATATTACAACTCTCATTAATAGATTCATATTGAAAGTAGCATATCTAGCCACATTTTGGATGAAAACGGCAGTAGGTAAACTGTTTCGAGTGGAAATCGATTTTGGGAGGCCTACGTCTAGCACTGGACTTAAAAGGGCTAATTATGACGATCATATGCCGTGTCTCCGACATACTACACAATACATTGATTAGCAACGGTATTCTGTTTGCATAGTTCTTATAATTAATTCACTTTAATTTTAGCGATGATTATTTACAAAAAAAGAATATGATAAAATGTTTTGCACCACTGTCCTGTCATTTTGACAGTGACATTTCTTGACATTACTTTGTTTACATAAATTATCTGAATTAGAGACTTTGGGTATAGAAGGGTACCTCTTCAATCAACATAGATTTTAAAACCCTAACCTATGAATGTTAAAAGTTACTTTTCCGAATTCTGTTGTACATAGCTATTATTTATTTTAAGTGGTAAATAAAAAGAGAAATAAAAATAACAGTTGAATGAATCTAGAATTCTGCTTATTTACTCTTTTTGCCTGTTTTGACAAAACAGTCCGCTATCAGTCATAGGGGCCCCATTATCCTAATGTGCCCAGGGCCTCCAACAGGTTAAAATCGGCCCTGGCTGTTGGTGTTCGTTATTCAATAAATAATTAAATATACCTAATCATGTTATCCAGAAATCAAGGTAAATGTTCAAATTCAAAACTTTATTGCATATCTCATGTGTGTACAAGGTCTTAATAATAGTTACATGGTTCACATGGACCCTGTCGGGCACAACAATTTGTAGATACAATAGGAAGAGTAGCGTGTTTGAATTTACTATTTTATGTAAGTACGTCGTAATTTAAAAATAGGATATAATTATTATTCAGTCATCATTAAAAATAAAATAAAATAAAATAACCTGATCAATTTAATTAAATAATATCACCTTTTAGTGATATAATACGTCGTTACAATTATATCTTTAAAAATTCAATTAATTTTAAGTAAGTGAAATACATAACATAATAATAACAATAATAGGTATAATTCAAAGATCAATTCAATTCATTACAAAATAAAAAGAAATAATGTCATGTTACGAGGTATTTGGTAATAACTTTAGTAAATCGTTCGTTTTTAATAAACCTACTTAATAATTATATTTGTTTACAACGCAGCTGACTGAAACGAGGCATTTTCTTAACATACAATATTGTTTTTCCTTTAACTTTAAAAAATATTATAATTAGTCTCAGGTGACAAACGAAATTTTATTCTGAGAACGTTGTTGACGTTCCACATTTGTATAAGTTTTTGCACAAAAATTATGTAATTGAATAACTACTTACATAACAGCATATTTTGCTACATTCTTGTTGTTATACGTAAAGCATATAGGGTAAAACCAGGATAGATGCCCCACTTTTTGAAATTACTCTATATCTCTTTGTAGAAAAAGCAAGATTCTTTATTTGTAAAACGGGTAGGTACTTTGGTTTATTATCTTCAAATTTATGAAAGGAATAAATGTTATCTTTGATATTTCCAGAGTATTGGCGATTTTTGCGGACCCCTAAATTTTGGGACAACTATTCCGTATAGGGCCTAATCCATGTAAATTACGTTTAGGATAGATGCCCCGTCGAGAAAGAGGATATTTATCCCGCAAAAACTTTGATCGCACCTAGCCGTCCCATGCAATCGCACAGAGACATGCAACACGGTCAACTTAGTTGTAGTTGCAGTCTCTCAATAGATAAATAAAATAACATGTGTTTCATTCGCGAAACTAGAGTTACTGCAGTCAAGGCAACTATACCCCCGGGGCGACTATCCGGGTTTTACCTTACATTATTAGAAGTGCTGCCAAAATAAATGCTTAAATTCAACAGAAGAACTACAAAGCAACTATTTAATATTCAATGAACCTTACCAAATAATGAACGAGCCATAAACAATTAAAATATCTGCACAAGAGATCCACCCGCGAAAGCTTAAAAAGTTAATTTTAAAATGTCTCGTAGAAAGTTGTGTTTCGTAGCACGGGCTACACGACGCTACACCGTAGCCGAGAGCTGCTACCGCTCTGAACTGACGCCGCTCTGCCGCCCGCCTTTTATTCACCTCGTAGCACTCTCCCGCCCGCCTAAGTCCGCCCTTCCCGCCGAAACATCCCCCTACATCGGGCACACAGAAATTCTCGAGCCTCACTGCTATGGGACCGTTTTAATAATGCTTCACAAAGAAATAAAGGCTCTTACGATTTGAGCGTTACATGTACTTTCTTGAACTTAATTAAGAAAATATTTGCCTAAATAGGCGTGTTTGCTTGGTTTGTTACGTTGAAGCTTTATTATAAAAGTGAAATTTGCTAAAATAGAATTGTAGCAGAAATCAGTCTGTATAAAATTGTTGAGTCGCGATCGCACTACAATCTACATGTCAGTAACCATGCATTAACTCATAACTAATCTCGAGTCTTCCTGTGAAGATGTACCTTCTACCCGTGGGTACATCCCGTTACTCGTAAGATCCGACAGTGGGATAAGATATCAGTATTAGTTAGTTATACGGACAGCAGTATTCATCTGTAAAAACAGTACTGTATATTTCTTTCTTTTTTTTTTGCTTATATCTCGAAAATGGTGCCTCCTATCGCAAAAATAATGAAAATTTCGACCCCCTTTAAACCTACCCCTAAAACTCAACATGTAAGTAATTTTTTTTTTAATTACAATACAAAAAATGAAAAATTCCATATAAAACACGTTGAGGTTGCCCAGCCCCCCGCGCCTCCGTCTCTAAAAAAAGTCATGGGGTACGGCAAACAAGTACAACGTTGCAAAGCCAAAAGAAAAAAAATCCACGTGGAGTTGCGATTGTCAAAGTCGATTTTAGTTGTGTCAAAGTTATTTTTAAATTTAGAGAATTTTGTTTGCAGAATAGCTTTAAGATTCTCATAGCCAAAATTGAGAAATCTGATTGATGCTATCAGGCAGCTATGCCTGATACTGATAGCATCAATCAGATTTCTCAAATCTACTGATGGGCCATAGATTGTTGACATGGTAGGCATTTTATAATATTGTTTTTTTCAGTGGCTCTTAAAAAAGCTATACTTAAAAATAAATAAATAAATGAAACAAACGCTTGGCAGCTTAAGGTTTGGAACTCGAAACTAAACTACATGGTCTTCACACGGGTCACACATCACATGATCTGACCAAGATAATTTATTTATTTATTTAATACTTCAAGCACGATACACAGTACAGAGGCGGACTTAATGCCATAGGCATTTTCTACCAGTCAACCTTTGGGTGATGCAGAGACAAACAGTGGTAGGTGCAATTACGAAAAATCTTGGAATAACTTTATAGTTATTCCAAGAATATCATGTGATATTTATAGATACTTACAAACTATAAATATAATATATTTATATATATACCAAATTTCCAATTTCTATATATATACAAGCACAAATAAACATACATAAATACACGAATATACTAAAACAAATAAGACAAACAATGGGAAAACATTAACGTTGTGATGATACTGCCAGCTTCTTCCGAATGTGCTGTGTGTGTGTGTGTGTGTGTGTGATAATTGTATGGACTTTAAGAGATTGTAAATCAGAGTAATCGGACAGGAAAAACCGACCTCATCTAGTTTTTAAAATATTATTGACATGTAAAAACCTACGGTATTTACAGAAATAAACACAATTTATCATTAAAACTGTTCAAATAAAAATGACTCGGCAGACAGTCGGATATAGAATAATATGCCTGTTATTTACGCCTCATTATTCATTACAGACGTTGAAATTTTAAAGTAAGTACCTAACCAGTACCGGTTGGTAGCTAAATCTATTCTAATCAATTAGGTAGGTACCAAAACTTTCTTAAGCTGTATCTCCCCGTATAGCCCTAATTCGGGTCGTCAGTCATAAGATCAAAGGCGTCTCACTTTTAACATTGGTATTATCTAGTTCCTGCCAGGGACCGGTACAAGGCCATGTAGATACAAAACTATTAATCTCGGCCTCTGATCAAACCGATGCCAAAAAGGTTGGGAATAAGATAGACAGCGGAAGATGTTAAGCACCTAGGTAGGTACCTGCCGTAAGTGACTTGGCTGATAAGAGCACCTAGGACCCTAGGTAAGGACTACGTCCTACTAGGCACAACACAAACACAAATAATCCTTACATTTGATATACAAGGTAGGTATATCAGTAGGTATAAAGATTTGATTAGAAACAAGGACCCGGGAAAACTGTCATGTATGATTTAAATTGATCTGTTTGACCTACTCGCAGAAAACTGTATCTATCGCACCAGTAGAACGGGGCTATTTGGATTTTCGGGGGTTATTTGGAATAAATTGTAAGATTTGAGTTGATATAAATTATAACAAAACACCATAGACAGCTTTTATTTTATTTCTGGTCTTGTTTACTTTTACCATTTTTCGTACGAAGATCACAATTCGAATTTATGTCAACTCAAATCTTACAATTGCTTTGTTCCAAGCAATTGTAAGATTAATAACACCCGAAAATCCAAAAAGCCCCGTTCTACGGTATGATGAATGGCTATCATAGACTATAAGATATCCAGTCCAGACACCTTTAAACTTATCATATTAGGCAGATATGCTTAATATTATCCACTAAAATACTTATTTAAGTCATTTCAATCATAAAACGTACGGAAAACAGATATTATTAGTAAAAAACGGCTGAACCAAAACAAAATCGAATGCGCGAATCCTAGACACCTATCCCATTTATTTGTCTTTGCCTTTCGCATATTACTTAGATTATTTAGAGGTATATTTAAATAACTACAAAATAAATAACTGACCTTAAGATTTCTCAGTCCCTCTGCTCAAAAATCACATGATTCTCACAAAGCAATGTTACAGCGATGTATAACGTAAAGTATAAACACTAAACACAGCACAATCCAGTTTGTTTACATGAATCTTAGCTAAATAAGATATAATAATATCATGTTGTGTTAGGGCGGTCTCGCAGCGCCGACTAGCGGCGAGCGCGCGAAGCAGGCGGTAGGGCGGCGCAAACTGGGGTCGCTAGGGTAAGCGTGGGCCTTTTCCCTCTCATTCGCACACACTTCGCCTTAATCGTCACAATACTCTATCGCGTTACGCAAAAACGACGCTTTTATCAATGACATAGGATACGCACTGGTGTGGCTCAGCCGGCCAGCGCCCCTCGGTTGCGCGTAGTGGCCTTGAATAGGCCTGATGTTTTCATCCCGTGTGCGTAATAAAGCGCTTAGGGGGGGACAAGTGACTTTAGCTGAAGGATTTATGAAGGAATCTCTAAAATTAATTCGGCCCGACTGTGGCCCTCCCGTTTGTCATAGGGTGAAGCAAACAGATTTAAATATTATTTACATAGGAGCGCATACTACGGTCCACTAGCGCCTCCACTCTTTAAAAAAAATATTATCTCGTGACTGAGATGGAATTATGAAAATCGGTTCATCAGCGACCTCGGTGTGTCTAGAATTTTCTAATACCTTTTTTATAGTTTCATATTGAGACACGAAGCAACAAAATACGATCTAGAGGAATGTGACCGGCTTTTGTTTAGATCGCATTTTGTCTTTTCGTGTCTTAATATGAAACGTTATAGAAGGTATTAGAAAATTCTAGACACACTGAGGTTGCTGACCGATTTTCATAATTTCTTCTCAGTCACGAGATATATATATATATATTTTTTAAGAGTGGCGCTAGTGGACCTTATGCGCTAGAACTAGATGTTTGTTTTAAAAATATTTTTTCTTGATTTTTTCTTGTAATTATAAAAATCAATAGTTCAACTGTAATAAAAATCGCAAGAACATTTAATAAATTGTTTAATTTAAAAAAATATATTAAAAAGCTAAATCAATCTCAAATAGCAAATACGTTGACAGAATGTTATTATTGTTCTATATTTTTTTATGCATTACAGATTTATATAAGCACATTAATTATGCTTTTTAACATAAACGAGAATAAAAAACATTAAAGGTACTTGTACTATGAGAAACATTACTGTACAGTAACATTATTTAATCAATATTTCAATTTTACATTCGACTTTTGAGTAGGTAACAAAAGTATTTCCTTTTTGAATTTGACACTTTTTTTTTTAATTTAACCTATAAGCATGGGCTCTAACTTTCCTGATGCATGTAAAGCCTTGACATCGGAGCCTCCTCCCACACAGTTGCCATTGATAAATACTTGAGGTACCTGAAACATTGGAAAAGACAATTACTATTATGTATTAAAGCCATTTTTAAAGTATAGTTTGTTTTATTAGAATATTTAACTTCATTTGCATGACTATCTTTCATTTGTCTTCAAAATATAAACTGAAACAAATTGCTACATAAGTTTATGTAGCAATTTGTTTAGAATTAAATGTTTTTCTGTGTACCTACATAAAGTAAATAAATAAAATAAATTGCATATAACTGATAAGTGATTACATTGTGTGTGACCTCATAGTGTGGCTGTGCTGATAAATACATACCTATTCACAGAATTTGTGAATTCGGTTAACCACAATAGATAATAAAACTTGTAGAAAACATAATATTTTTAAATTATTTCCATAATTATCAGGTGATGTGGCTGCCCATTTTCCTCAATGTCTCTCAATGGGAGACTTAGTACTGAGGATGAGGTGGATAGCGCCACTTCTACATTAAAAAAGAAACATTTTAATAATATTATTATGGTGTAATATTCGAAAGACTGAATATTTAAAGGGTGATCAATACCATTAAAAGGTATAGAAAATGTAATCATTCAATAAATGGCAATAAGTTCACCTCCTTGTGGTCAGTGTCTCCATAAAAACTCACAAATTAATATACTTCATCACTCTAAACAGTCTATTATTATAGCTAGGGGAATGAGTTATCTGATCTAATAATGAGCTAATAGGTCATACATTTGAAATACCCAAATGTATGACCTAATATTTTACACATTAGTAAAAAAAATATGAATCATAGCCAAAATTAATATTAACTTACAGTTCTGAAACCGGTTACGGCAGAGAGGTTCTCCTGGATTGCAGGACCATCATCACGCTCATCCAACTCGTATACTTTAATTGGTTGCTTAACTTTGCGGAACACCTGGAATTATCAATTGAATCTTTTTTTAGCATAGGTAATCTAATGTCAATAAAACATTGATAAAAACTTATTTGATTACTGTCTATAAGCTATTAAACTGGTAACATTACAATAGACTTTGTTCTGAAGTCTGAGAAACATATTATATTTTACTTTAATTATTGCACAATCACAAACAACAACATAGACTTTAAAAGGAAATATGAGTCATAACAAGAGCTTCATAAAGTACAAGGGAAAACAATTAAAAACTTGAAAATCGTATACAGTTAGTTATGTACTTACTTCCTTAGCCATGTCGCAATATGGGCAGTATGACTTTGAAAAAACTACAACTTTGTCTTGAGAAATTGCTTGTTTGATAAATTGCTGCACGTCTTGTGAACTCGCCATTTTGGAAGCACTAGCAATTTTGGTTGACTGAGAGCCCATGTAACCTCGAATTAGAACCTTTTTGGTGGAGTAATGTCAATGTCAGACATGTCACTGACTCAGCGGTTCAGTGATGTCACTGTCAGCGTCAGTGTTGTAGTGCTGGTACTATGTATCGTTTAAAATCGCCTAAAATCAATAAAATATTATGTTATTTCTGAGACAAATATTCTAACTTTACTTTAGCTAATCATGCATTTTGCGAAAAGTACACACAGTTTTTGATGTAATTTGGCCTTAAATGGCCTTCTTTTTTCATCAGAAACGGGCTTACTTCTAGAGCTGAAATCAAAATAGTAAACCCTACCAACACAATTGTTTTTTTTTTTTTTTAGTTTTGATTTATCTACAAATTAAAAATAATAGAATATTGTACCACTGAACCACTAAACAGTATTCAACAATCGTTAGGCATTTAGTAAATCCTTCAACGATTATCATTGCTCAAAAGACAATGTGCCACAAAATGGCGGCAAGTTTTAAACTACAACAAATTAATTGGTACTTATATTCTCTGTCAACGAATTAAATAGTTCAAAGTTATCTGTGATATATACATTTTTGAATTTCGATGATTTTTATCAACACGAGTTTGATCGAAGATCAACATAAAAGAAAATGGACGGGTATATTATGACCTCACAATTGGCCTAAAATTTTGCCACTGGGGTTAGGACTTTTCTACACTGCATTGCACAAAAAAAGTGTATGCCTGATTAGGTTCATTCGAGTTCGAATCCATTACCTTCAACTTGTAAGTCTGGGCCGTTACCTACTTCTGGGGCCTTGTTGTGTACCTTAGTTGTGGGTGCATTTATAATAATCTAGTGGTCAATGGTGCCGATTCCCTAGTTCACAAACTAAACTAAATTTAAGTTCAGTGCATCTTTTTATTTCTATTTCATTTAGAAAAGGACAGAAGATAAATATTAGTTTAGTCCTGTCCAATTAATTAGCGCCTGTCACTACTCCATACAAGTTTAGACCTACTAAAATTACGTCAATTTACGTCAAGCGCTGATCAATTTGACAGGACTAAACTAAAATTTATCTTCTGTCCTTTTCTTAATGAAAAAGATGCACTAACTTAGTTTAGTTTGTGAACAAGGGAATCGGCACCAGTAGATACAATACATACCTAGGTTAAGAGTGTAACGGTGGAGCATACGGTAGAACGGTGGAGGTCTGCCCGGCTTGAGTAGAGCACAGCCGTGTCCTCACGGAGGCGATCGGCGGCGATCGGTGGCGGCGATCTCTCGCGTCCGGGTTTGGTCCAGGCCATGATACGGAGGGAGAGTGCATGGAAGACAGTCACCTCCTTCTGCGAAGCTGCAATGCTCGTGAAGGTGGAGGCGGAACGCGTGAGGGAGAGGCAATCTGTGCGCCCTCATTCCCCTAGTTGCCACAGGAGACGCCCTGGGCGGCGGGAATCTCTTGCCGATTCCCGGCCACCGTAGACGCGGGCTTGCGGACGGCGAGCTATGGGCAGCTCGCCGTCCGGTAAAGACCAGGCCCGGGTTGACCCGGGTTGACGACGCGTTGTGTTCCCCGCGCGCCTCAAGGAGATGTCAGCACGCACTGATGAGGTCCGCCAGGACCGATGCCTGCCAGGGATGCGAGTTTGTCCGAAAAGGATACCGTGGCCCAGGCACACAGGCAACTGAAGGAACACGGGTGGGTTGTAGTTAGTAAAAGTCTGCCCTCCCGCTCCAAATCAAAACGCCCTTTTTTGGGTCGAAATTGAAAACTAGTTCTATAGGTCGTTAATTTAAAAGTTTTGAGAAGAAGATAGGTATCTTGTGCCTCTACAACTCTACATACATAGATGAAAAAGGTTATCAACTTATTATCGATTAGGTAGTAATAGGATAGATACTATACATATATACTTACCTACCTATAAAAGTATTTCCGGTAGCAAATAAGTAGGTAGGTACATGATTTGTTTCTACCACGGAGGTTTCTTCTAACAAATATTACGCTTTTCCACGACACATAATATTTAGCCTCCCCTCATTTTTAGGGTTCCGTAGCCGACAAAGAACCGTAAAGGCTTCTACAAGCAGGCGCGACTCGCGACGCGACACAAAGGCACCGATCGTCGCGCGACACGTGGTGCTTTTGTGTCGCGTCGCGTGTCGTGCCTGTTTGTAGGAGCCTTAATACGAACGTAGTCAAGGCTAGTTTCGCCATGGCCATATGTCTGTCTGTGTGTCCGCGGCTTTGCTCAGATACTCTTAATTAGTACTAGAAAGCTGTAATTTGGGCTGGGGAAACATATTAATCACACTGACAAAGTGGTACAATAAAATTTTGAAATACCTATATATTTTTAGATTATGAGTGGCCGGCACGTCAAGCAACACGAAACTGTGAAATTTCTCCAAACGATATAAAACTTTAAATTACTGATGATTAAGTTCAAAATCGAACGAGAAAATTTGACAGTTTGTGGGAACTTGATGTGTTGGTGTAGGTACCTACACGAAAATTGAGAAAAATTGATATTTTTTATCTCGTCTATCCCATAGTGTGGGGAATCCCCACACTATGGGATAGACGAGATAAAAAATCCTATCCGAGGATCCCCGCTGGGGATCCTCGGATAGGCCGTTCAAAAATATTGTGGGTTTGTGACATTTGTGAATACCATTTCACCATTTTTGATTCAGGGATAAGCTAATTTTTGTTAGCGTCAAGAATCCTCCCCCCCTTGCCAGCTAAATGGTTGTTCCTGGTTATGTGAAAAAAATCACGGCAGTAGTACATACAGTGTGAGTCTTTATAATGTGTACATATCTAGGAAAAAAAAAACTAAATATTTTATTTTATTTTTTATGGAATTTTTATTTTTAAATTTTTATTTCAAAATTTCTCAATGAGACGCCCCCTTATTGAGAAATTTTACAATTATGAAAAAAACAAAATATGAAAAAAATAAACTGACTCTTGCTAAAAAAACATGTTTCTTTTCAATTGAGGCTAGTTTTTTCCCCAATTTTTATTTTATGAGGACGCCTAATTACTTCCAATCATTATGGAGTTTGTTTCATCATGATAGATCATTTAGTTTAAAAGTAACACCGTTTTGTTTACACTGGGAACAATTTTTTTTAAATTCCATAAAAAGTAAAATAAAATATTTAGATTTTTTTTGCCGTAGATAAAATTAAGCATAGATTCCCTCATTTCGATATGTGCATATTAAAAAGACTCACACTGTATATATATAATAAAGTTAAAAGGAAAACTATCACAGAGAAGTAGGCTTTACATGATAACGATAACGATGGGCAGCAGCGTTCTCTATACATTTTTAACACCATACTGCGATCGCCAACTCGCCAGCCAAGCGTGGCGATTATGGCAAAACCCTCCCCCGTTTGGGGGAGGCCTATGTCCAGCAGTGGACCTCTTTCGGCTACAATGGTGATGGCTAATTAATAACCATCCCCACAGATTAAGCTACGCTTGCCGGGGTTGGTAGCACAGAAAAGTAGTGTTTACAAGATAAAGAGTAGGTAATGGTCAACCAACTTACATTTGCAGTTCAATACAATGTTAAGTTTGTTCTTGGGATTAATTCGTCCCAACTGCAGAACCCTTCGTTGTTCGTCATCCGAAACGCACTTGGCCGGTTTTTTTTTAATTAGGTTGGTGAATGAAACGATATAATAATCAACTATTATAGAAACTCCTCTTGTTTAATAATATTATGGTAGCATAGTTGCTGCTTCTTAGGTTCCTTCTGCAATTCTAAAACTGTAAGTACCTAGTTGTTTTAAAATGTTCCTAAAGTAGGTAAACTGTTTGTTGTCAAACAATATTTTATCTTAAATACCTAAAGTAAATCAAAATATGCAATTATTGTAGGGATATTAATGTGTTTGTGGCGAGTCTTTGTAAATATTATTATAAACAGGCAGGTGTTTAAATTTCTCATAGTGTTATCACAGCCAACAAATCTTATCTGATCTGTTTAAGTACTCACCTGCTTGTTATCTGCTATGCCAACACGAAATATCAAGAACACTCGACCCCATGTGATTAATGCCGTAGAACTAAAATATATAGGTATGCGTGGGATTTGAAATTATAACTTCTCGCTTGCCGTTCGTCACGTTAGGTTAGTTAAGGTGCCGTAACTATTGGGCTGTCATAACCTTGAAGGTAATAATATTAGGGGGCGTCCTTGGGCGTATCTATTAATGGACGCCCCCTTAATGTCATACTTGTCAAAGGTTAATAGGTACTTTCATCAAAGAGTCTGTTCTGACCCTATCTACTTAACTGAATACAGGTCTCCTTCTCTTGTAGGTTTCAAGTTTTTTCTGTGACATTTGTTGGTCGAACCAAGCAAAGTCAGAACGTAAGCAGGACTTTAAATACCGGTACATTTTCATAACGTTACCTTGTACTGACAGAGTTAACGTTATTATTAAAATAACGGTATCCGATTTAACGTTATTTATGCGACTATTCATTTTATCGTTATTTTAAACAGGTGAGATGTAAGTAGTGGGGCCTGAGGCGTGCGGCGCGGCAGGAGCCCGCCCTCGCGCCTCTCTGATGCCGTGCCGATCAAAACGTTGCCTGAATCTGCCTGATTATTACCCACAGAACGGCAACGTAGCTAAATTAACGTTAGTTATCGTATTTTTGTTAATGTTAATTTACGTTATATTACTGGTAACGTTATCAAGTAACGTTAAATTTTTGTAACGTTAGTAGGAATAACATTGAAATTTAACGTTACGTAACGGTTATTATTTTGTTATTTGGTAACGTTAACAAGCCCTGTTTTTAGATTAATAACACATTTCATGTAGATGTCGTAAGTAATGTTCAGTTCAGTTTTAGTAATTAAAGACTCAATACGTGTATCGAGGAGAAGACACAGATTTCGAGTTAGACCATATCTATGGCTTCGAAATTTTACATTTACCTACCAAGAGCTACGGATTGATAACCGGTTTGGATTGGGCAATTTCTCTCGTGTTCCTGAAACTGATTTTACACACACGGTCCGATGTGCAGAAAAACTCTACATGGCGAATTGAATGACAGTAACAGGTGCGCGGTGGTTGAAAATGAAACAAATCCTTCCCCTCTTCACCCGCGCGGGGAATGTTATCCATGCAGCTCGGAAAACAAAAATATCGTGTTTGCATACACAAATGTGTATGGCCACGCCTCTTTGTTTCAATGTTTTTGTGTAATGTTTCGAAAAAACACGCGTAGGAGACTCGGCTTCAGAGTTCACAAAAATGTTTCCACAAGACGTAAAGTCAATATTATTATCTGTAGAGGCAGACTAATTTACGTAACCTCAGATATCTGAGTGTCCATACACGACACTCAAACATCATGAAAGAGTAAAATTCCGCTACGATTTCAATTCTGATTAATTTGAATTTGTCCTATCCATACTAATATTATAAATGTGAAAGTAACTCTGTCTGTCTTTCTGTCTGTCTGTATGTTACGTTTTCACGCCTAAACCGCTGAACCGATCGTCATGAAATTTGGCAGAGATATAGCCTGGGATACGGAGAAGGACATAGGCTACTTTTTTACGCGATATAACCGACATCCACGCGGCCGAAGCCGCGGGCAGAAGCTAGTTTATAATATAGCTTCCGCCAGCGGCTTCGCCCGCGTGATATCTTTATAAATTATTGCCTACTAGCTTTTGCCCACGGCTTCGCCCGCGTGGATGTTGGTTATCGCGTAAAAAAGTAGCCTATGTCCTTCTCCTAATCCCAGGCTATATCCCTGCCAAATTTCATGACAATCGGTTCAGCGGTTTAGGCGTGAAAACGTAACATACAGACAGACAGACAGCCAGACAGATAGACAGGCAGACAGAGTTACTTTCAAATTTATAATATTAGTATGGATGTTACTCAGTGATAATATAGCATTCTACTGGTGAAAGAATGTTTAAATCGGTCCAGTAGTTTTTGAGTTTATTCATAACATACAAACATACAAAAAAAAACAAATCTTTTCTCTTTAGAATATCAATTAGTGTAGATTAATTAAATTAAGTCTTATAAGTAATATTAAAATGAATATGTACGTACCTACACTGTATAAGAGTTTTATTTTTTCGATAAATGTCTAGGTCTGTACCTAGGTACCTACCGACATCCATTTACTTATATAAAAATGACGACTGTTTTTAACTACCGACAGAAACGGAGGGGTGTTATAATTATTTAACAATTTACAAAATTAAGTAGGTATTTACCTACTTAGGTAGGTACTGTTACTAAGCCGACCCCGTTTGTCTTTTTTAAAAAAAAAAACAATAATTCTACTGGAACCACTTTAATTCACCACAGTACAAAAACACACACACAAGTTCTTGGGTACTTATATTTTGGTAATGTCCCTCTTAATTGCTCCCTTAATTTGGGCACACTAGATTACGCGACGGCGTCCAAAATCTAACTAACTGAATTATACATATTATTTCTATGCACTGGGTAAAAATGCAACATCAGTACTTTAGTAAAGGAAAATACACTGTTTATAAGTTAAAAGCTGACTTAGGCTTTATTGCCTTGTAATAAGGGTTATAACAGCTCCCCCTTTTAAACGAAGCTTTATCTCATCAAGATGAAGCGAAGTGAGATTGAAGATCGATTTATTAAGAGAGACACTTTACAGCTTTTAATACATTAAATATAAAAGTTACATAATTTTGAATGAAAATTGACAACATAGTGAATTAATAGTTTTACATTACATTAAAAGTTTAGGTTTCTATTAGACGGAAACTTGACTTTATTAACCTTACTAGTAGATTTATAATTTGGGTAATGAATAGGCAAAGACTGAACTGACTTGTTGTCTTCTTCAGAAGTTGAAGATACTTCTGTCATCTCAATACTATTTGAAATTTTGGACTTGCGTTTGGTATTTTGATTATAACATTGATTAAATATTTGCACGCAGCATCCAGCATTAGAAGAATGTTTGTTCTTAAAATATCTATATAATTTATAAACTAAGTATAAAAATAAACACACAATTAGAATATAAGTAAAAGTAGAATAGTAAGGGCCATATTTAATAAAATGAGATTCCTTTTCCAAATTATTCAATTCTTGCTCTAAACTATCCATTTGGTGAGTTGCATATTTGAGAGAATCTAAGTTAATTTTACTCAAAGAGATTGGCGACAAATGTGGTAAACTTTTATTGAATATGTCCTTCTTACAGCAGTCATCTGCTGTTATATCAAAGCTTATATCTAAAGGAGACTTAGTAAATAAAGAATAAGAACTAGTCGGTAACAACTGAACAGTTTTAGAATACCCAATACAATTAGGCAATAGTTTTACAATTCCTGTACCTGTAATTAAATGGTCATTAATGTTTTCATCACATTTAATAGTCAATTTATTTGTATTTGATTGAACATATATCCATTTGTTATTTCTTAATTTTTGCCAAATATCAATTTGACCATACAATATTTTAGCATTGCATTCTGTAGGTAATGACAATATTACCTCAGTTAAGATTTTAGATTCACAATTAGGGTTACTTATACATGAGTATATAGTATTTAATTCACAGATAGAAAAGTTACTATTTATTACTTTACATTTATCAAGAGTGTCCAACATAGCATAATGCATCCTGTCATCACTTAATGCAATATAAGAATTAGAAGGTTGAATTAAAGCAAATGTATTATGTGAGTCATCGTGAGGTGTAGGTAGGGGTATATTTTTATAGGTCATGAACTTATCAGGAGTGATCAAAGGGATCTGTAATATAAAAATGACCTTATTATTGTAATAATAGGAACTAAATTCGGAAACATCAATAATAGAATGAATATTTTGAATGGTTAAGGGAACTGGAAAATCTAACCTTTTGCTTACTTGACTACTATGCTTAGTTAATTCTAAATAAAGATTTAAGGGACTTATAACACTAGGATGTAGTACATTAACCTTAGAAAATAAAATAGAATTTAGTGTAGTATCTAGTAAATTAGTTATAGCAAGTAAAGAACCTTCGATAATGTTAAGAAGGTTGTTTAACTTTGAAGTATATATTAATTGATTATCGGTCTTCGTAATTTGGGAAAATATTACGTTCATCTGATTAATTTGGGCGTTTAATTTCATCTCATTTTGATTAAGTTTGTAAATAGTAGTGTTAAAATTATTTATAGTAGACTTGACAATGTGAATGTTATCTCTCATTAAATGAAACATTTCTGTTTCACTCTTTTGCACGATTCAATTGCAGCATCATATTTTCTGGCGTCATCTGCATCTAATGTGCCGAAAAATAACTTTAAGATTTCACCTCCGAATTCTAAAGATCGTTTAACTTTACTTGGCAATTGATTAGAGATGATATGCGATAATGATTGCAATTTGATAGAACTAGATTGGATTAAAACTTCGATAGGGCTAGACATGTCTTTGCATGTATCTAACTCTTGTGGTTCAATCTTGTTGCACAAATTTAAAGTGTCGTGTAACAGAGATTCGATTTTATTAAGATAAGGTTCTAAAGAAACTAAATCTACGTGGGTGATCACTTTCCAATGATCAGTATAAAAATTTATATTAGTAGTAGGTTCAAAATAAATCCCGGGGCTATGATAGATTGGGATGATGCTTGATTCGGTGCGGCTGAGGCATAAAGTGCCATGGCAGAACGTTATTCTGAAAAGAAATATAGTACATAGGTTAAGAAGTAGAAGGCTTAATTTGATTGGTATGGTGTTTAATAGCCTTGCGACCTACTTGTAAGGTTACATTGTGCTTGTTATGAACTTTGATAATTTTATAAGGGCCTTTCCATATAGGCGATAAGGCCTTACGGAGCCTATGATGTTGTTTGAGATAAACCATATCTCCTACTTTATAAGTTACGTCACGGGAGTTGGCATCATAGTATTGTTTTGATTTTTCTTTACTGTTTATAATGTTTTGAATGGCTTTCTCGCGACTAAAGCGCATTCTATATTGTAAAGCTCGAATATATTCGTTGTATGTATTACCAGAGCTTTCATATAACGAGTTTGGAATGGATGGTTTATAACCATATAATAACTCGTGAGGAGTAAAGTTAGTCGTACTATGAGGTGTAGTATTATAAGCTAGAATTGCGGTGAATAAATAACAATGCCAGTCGTTCTGGTTCTCGTTAACAAAGGATTTTAGGTATTCTTTTAAAGTAGCATGTGAGCGTTCAAGAGCTCCATTGGTTTGTGGATGATACGGAGTAGTAAAAAGGGCCTTGACCTTTAGTATTTCGGTCAATTGTCTAAATAATTCGGATGTGAAACATGTACCTAAATCTGTTAGAATGGTTTTGGGAAAACCGAAAAGAGACATAAAATGAACAAGGTTTCTGGCTATTTCTTCACTAGTAGCCGTAACCATTGGGTAAGCGCTAGTGAATTTAGTTAAGTCATCTTGTAAGGTTAGGATGAATCTAAAGTTTTGATAGCCTGCATCGGGTAAAGGACCTACGACGTCAAGGGCCAATCTTTCAAACGGCCTAGTAGATGTGGAAGTTATCTCCATCGGAGCTTTATTTGATTTCCTTAAAGGCTTATTAATTTGGCAAAGCTTGCATTTCTTTACATATTGTTCGATATCAGACCGCATGCCTTTCCAATAGTAGGCAGCTTTAATACGCGAATACATTCGTTGTGACCCTGGGTGACCAGCTATAACAGAGTCGTGGTTTTCTTTTAATATTTTAGGAACTTCTACAGGAGTAGGATAAATTAATTGATTTTTATATACGTGAACTTTTATATTGGTATCGTGGAAAATATAGGAAATCATATTATAGATTTTAGTATACGTAAGTTTTGAAAATGGGTCCGTGAAATCTGGTAATGCAAGGTTGGTAATATTTTGGCAATCAATTAGTGAGTTTCTAAGCTTAATTAGTAAGATATAAACATCTTTATAATTAGTTTCTTCATAGTGATGTACTTTTGTAAATAGAAAATAGTAGGTTTTATTTTTGTCATTAACACATTGTATTGTAAGTGGCTCGCGTTGGGAATTCAGTAGATCAGCAGAATTATCGAGCTGCGATAATATTTCCTCGCAATGAGGCATAGAGCAGTCAAAGTCTAAAGAGACTGGACAAGCAATTGTGTTTAACTTAGATAAGTGTAGTCCTTGGATACACTCTTCGATGATAGTATTTGGGACTGGGAGTTGATTTGTAAATTGAGCCTTGAAATAGTGTTCGTAAGAAAAATTATTTAAATTGTTTACGTCAATAGCATTGATAGGGCAACGGGATAGCGCATCGGCGTTAGAATTGAGACGACCTTGTTTATAAACGATTTCGTAATCGTATTCCTCAAGTTTGAGGCGCCAGCGAATGAGTCTACTACCCGGATCTTTTACATTAAATAGCCACACGAGGGGCCTATGATCAGTTATTATTTTGAATCTATTACCATATAAATATGGTCGAAAAGTTTTAACGGCGAATATAATAGCTAATAACTCTTTTTCCGTAGTTGAGTAATTACCTTCAGGCTTATTTAGAGTGCGCGACGCATAAGCGATCGGCTTATCTTTGCCGATGGGACCTTGAGACAATATTGCGCCAATGGCAAAGTTACTTGCATCAGTAGTAACATTGAAAGGCTGTGAGAAGTCAGGGTACTGTAGAAGAGGGGCAGTAATTAATTTTTCTTTTAGAATATCGAATGAATGCTGTTGTTCTGTGTCCCAGTGGAACACAACATCCTTTTTTAATAGAGACGTAAGTGGTTTAGTTAACTTAGAAAAGTTTTCAATGAATCGGCGATAGTAGCCTATTAGGCCTAGAAATGACTTAATATTTTTAGGATTTTTAGGAACTGGAAATTGCGATACAGCGTTGACCTTTTCAGGATTTGGAGATACACCTTTATCGGTGATAATATGGCCAAGGTAAGTTACTTCATGCCTTAGGAACTCGCATTTGTCTGGTTGGAGTTTTAAATTGTATTCACGAAATTTGTCGAATACTAATTGTAATTTTTGTATATGATCTTGTAGATTTTGACTGTAAACTATACAATCGTCAAGATAGATATAGCAATGAAGGCCTTGTAAGCCTGACAACACAGTGTTCATAAGACGCTGAAACGTGGCAGGGGCATTTTTCAGCCCGAAAGGCATTCTGGTAAATTCATAATGACCAGACATGTCTGAATTTGTGTTAACTGTGAAACCTGTTTTAGGCGCGTCCTTGGGACAAGTTTTCAGTTGATGAAAACCACTTGTGAGGTCTAGCGTACTGAAATATTTAGAGTGACCTAATTGGTCTAAAATATCAGTGATAAGAGGCAGTGGATAAGATTCGGAAACAGTGACGTCATTAAGACGGCGATAGTCAATGACTATCCTCCACTTTTGTTTGCCGGAAGCGTCCATTTTTTTCGGGACTACCCAAACTGGGGCGCTCCAAGGCGAAGTTGAATGTCGAATAATATTTTGGTCTAGCATTTTACGAATTTGGGAATCGACTTCCTCCTTGTGGCATTCAGGGAAACGATATGATTTGACATTAATAGCTGGGGCATCACCTGTGTTAATAGTATGCTCAATAGCATTCGTGAAGGTTAAGGGTTCACCTTCGACATGAAAAATATCCGTATAGTGGGAGCAACATTCTAAGAGAGTCTTTTTCTCTTCATCATTTAGATGAGAGCAACGGATAAGATTTAGTACTTTATTTATGCGATCACTTTTCGAACCGGAAATAGCATTTATATTATAAGAGTTACTAAATGAACAATCAAGTTCAAGGGGCGTCGCTGTTACTTGATAATCTTTTATTTCAATGTCACACTCTGTAGTGTTTAAAATGGTCACGTTTGTTTTCCCATTTGGTTTAATTGAGACAATGCAATTAGCGACATAAACGCCTTCACGTAAGATATGATCTAGTATGAGAGCTTCATTGTTGTGATATAGTTTAGGAGAGTAATTTGATACTGTGCATTCGATAACTACTTCTGATCGAGCTGGAATATTATACGAAGGTTGAGTATAAATAATAGGAATAGAATGATTTAATATGGAAATTGATTTTGAGGAGTAATCGATGTTTGTTTTAAAATAACTGCAAAAATCGCTACCGATTATTCCATCATAATTAATAAGATTGATGTCATCTTTAGTAACATGAAACTTGTACTTATGTATATTATCCGATAAATTGAACTCCATTTGGAAGGTACCTAAAGTTTCAACTGGAGTTTCAGAACTATTAATGCCCTTTAATTTGACAGTTTCGGTAGATAGATTTGGAAGTTTTTGTAAACAGGACTCTTTAACAATACTAATGGTTGATCCTGTATCAATAAGAAAACATAACTGTTCACAAGCGTGATTAGTATGTAGATAAGTATGAGGTAAAGCTACCTTTTTACAATAGTCATTAATTTCGTATATAGGTTTAGAATTAGTATAAGATGCTTGTAATTTTTCGGTACATAAGTGACATTTTGTTTTATCAGTAGGCGTAGTCGAACTCAGTTTAATTGACTGAGATGAAGATTTGATAGTACTCATCTCTTTAGGATTAGATGCAAATTTAGTAGAACCCATCTCTATTGGATGAGATGCGAATTTAGTAGAACTCATCTCTTTTGGATAAGATGCGAATTTAGTAGAACTCATCTCTTTTGGATGAGATGCGAATTTAGTAGAACTCATCGCTTTTGGATGAGATGCGAATTTAGTAGAACTCATCTCTTTTGGATGAGATGCGAATTTAGTAGAACTCATCGCTTTTGGATGAGATGCGAATTTAGTAGAACTCATCTCTTTAGGATGAGATGCGAATTTAGTAGAATTCATCTCTTTTGGATGAGATGCGAATTTAGTAGAACTCATCGCTTTTGGATGAGATGCGAATTTAGTAGAACTCATCGCTTTTGGATGAGATGCGAATTTAGTAGAACTAGTATAAGAATTAGCATAGGTCGTGTCATTTATAACTCTGTTCGATTTTGGCAGACACGGTACCAAAATCTCGCTTAGTTTAAATTATCGTCATTAATTTTAGTCATACTTTCACACCTGTGTATAGGTGCGTCATTAAAGTTAGTAGGTGCCAAGTTACGGTCACGTTGTGCATTGTCAGCGGCTTGCCGTTGCTTCATATTATATTGAAGCTTGCGACACTCTTTGATCACATGACCAGCATTTTTACAATAATTGCAAATTTTAGGGTTACTTTCGAGATTAGTATTAGAATTAGGAGACGGTGAATTATTATAAATTTTAGAATCTCGATAAGGCTTTTTATTCTTAAAACATTCTGATGAATTATGACCCGGCTTGTTGCAAGTAGAACACTGTTTGGGAGTTTTTAGATTAGATCTAGATAAGTTGTATAATTTTTCTTCATCAATAGCATACTGTATAGCTTCATTGAGATTAGAGGGATTTTTGCAACGGACAATAGTCGATATGGAAGGGTTTAACCCTAACATAAAGGTGTTTAGGGCAAGGTCCTCCATGGCTGCTATTCTGCCAGGCAGTTCCTTGTCATTTTTGCAACTATAATGTATGTCTGACTGTATACGAGTCAATATTGACTCCACCCTTAAAGAATAAATAGTGACATCTTCATTGGATAATTGCTTACAGTGTTGCAGATCTGATAATAAATGTGTGGCGTGCTTTTTCTCCCCAAAAGTAGCCTTCAGGAAGGTCTTTAGCTCCGACCACAATGAAAATGACTTAAGGCTGCATGCAACCTGTGCTTTACCTTCTAGCTGTGAAATGACAAATTTACATAACACAGTTTGTTGGTCTGAAGAAGCCAAACACATGGCATTCTCACAATTTGTAAGAAATGCAGGAAGGGTTTCCCTGTCACCATTATAAGGCTTAATAAATTTGGTTAAAAAGGATAGTGTAATTTTGTCGGACATTTCCTTTGATTCGGGTAACTCTTGTTTAACAGTCATAAAAGATTATGATGTGTTGGACAAAATTAAGTTAACAGATAAATAACAATGTTGGAATAATAAGAAATAGAAAAAGACAAAACAATTAAAGTCAGTGAAGATAGAAAAACAATATAGTGTTAAACTATATGTAAAATTATATGTATATCAAATATAGAGACACGAATTCAGAGACACTTTGAATTAAAAAAATGGTAGTTCACAAGAAACACTCACAGTAACACGATAATTGTTGACACCTGCATTATTGGGTGCTCAGCGGGAACTCGGAGTCCGGAGTCACGTTGCGCTGTGACGTATCGGAATTGAATTTTCACACGGTTGGTTGACTGTGGAATTTCTTGAGTTTGAAGGTTGGTGAGTTAGACCTGGGGCTGCTGGTGATGTTGATGCCGTCTGGAGCGGACTCACACTATACAGTGGAGGCTGACTGTCGTCCAAGTGTCGATGTGGCTGGAGCGGGCTCAAGCTGCAGAGCTGAGGCTGACCGTCGTCCAATTACTGATGTGGCTGGAGCGAGCTCAAGCTGAAGGGCTGAGGCTAACCGTCGTCCAAGTAGTGACGCAGGCTTGACCTTGGGTTAAGTCTCACTGTCGATCAATTGAACAGGGGGCTTAGGTTCGGAATGCCAGTGTCTGTTTGACTCAACGTCGTAAGACTTCGTCTCTGGCATCCCACTTCTGACACCAATTTGTTACTAAGCCGACCCCGTTTGTCTTTTTTTAAAAAAAAAACAATAATTCTACTGGAACCACTTTAATTCACCACAGTACAAAAACACACACACAAGTTCTTGGGTACTTATATTTTGGTAATGTCCCTCTTAATTGCTCCCTTAATTTGGGCACACTAGATTACGCGACGGCGTCCAAAATCTAACTAACTGAATTATACATATTATTTCTATGCACTGGGTAAAAATGCAACATCAGTACTTTAGTAAAGGAAAATACACTGTTTATAAGTTAAAAGCTGACTTAGGCTTTATTGCCTTGTAATAAGGGTTATAACAGTACGACATGTCAACGCGAGTCAAAAAGTAACCTTTGATCACAAGTATTTCATCGCAAGTACGAGCAAGTAGGTATCTGAGGTTGTAGTCATACACGCCAAATGTGGCAATCATTATGCACACACATCTGCATATTTGACCACTTGACCGGTATAAAGGTACCTTACTATCTACCTGTAAATTATTATAAGTCCGAGGTAACCCAATCTTTCAAGGTATGAGTCAAACATTTCGTCTTTGAAACCAACCAACAGTGTCATGATGGCCCGTTGGTTAAGGCCTCGCCTCTCATGCATGAGGTTGTGGGTTCAAATCTGGGCAAGTACCAATGTGACTTTTTCAATTCATATGTACTTTCTGAGTTTATCTTGGACATTACTGACATCGGTGAAGGAAAAACATCGTGAGGAAACCTGGACTTTTAATTTGTTAATATAAGTCTGAAATCGCCAACCCGTCTTGAGCAAGCGTGGTGATCAATGCTCGTGCCTTCTCTGTATGAGAAGAGGCCTTTGCCCAGCAGTGGGACGGTTATAGGCTGGTATTATTATTATTATAACCAACCAACATGCTTTGTCATGTTGGTTCATTGTACCTACGGTGTCAATATTTATTACTTACATTGCATAACGTAGGTAGGTAGATATGTAATAGCGTCGCTAAAGACATTTCATCAACATGAAATTACTAATGTTTCTAAGTTCACTAGTATCTACTCTTTTGTATTGTAGGTCTTTATTAATATGTATACACGGCTACACATTTTATCAAGCTATACATTTCCAATATATGCTGACCTTTTATTGTAGCGAAATCCTATATAATGCAAGATCACCTTATACTGGATTTATATAGCTTGACTAGCTTTTGCCCGCGGCTTCGCCCGCGTGGATGTCGAAAAATATCCAGGTTATAAACTGTGTGCCAAATATCATCCATCCGTTTTTGTGCATTTACGTTGTGTTAGTTTTCAACCATAAGCCGAAATATTTGTGATTTTAACTTAAAAAATCAAAAACTTTAGTTAAAAACAAAATTTCATCCCCCTTTTCACCCCCTTAAGGGTTGAAATCCTAACAACACCGATGCGTTAGCTTCCAACCATAAGCCTAGATAGTAAATTTTGTGATATTTCTCGGGACTTTTCAACTTCATCCCCCTTTTTAACCCTTCGGGGGTGGAATTATCAAAAACGCTGAGACACGTATATATTAATTTTCAATAGTCAGCCTAACTTCAAAACTGACGGACTTTCATATAAACTTCCATTCCCTATTTTACCCTTTTAGTGGTGGAATTGCCAAAAATCCTTTCTTACTGGATACTTACTCTTCACAAAGAACACACCCTCCAAGTTTCATGTCTCTAGGACCAGCGGTTTGGGCTGTGTGTTGATATATCACCCAGTCAGTCAGGACTTTGAATTTTATATATAATTATAGATAATCGTCAGCCTAAGCACAAAATTTGAAGATCCTAACTTCAAAACTGACGGACTTTCATATAAACTTCCATCCCCTATTTTACCCCTTTAGGGGTGGAATTTCCAAAAATCCTTTCTTAGTGTATCTCTAGACCTCTTAAGAAACCTACGTGCCAAATTTGGAATATCTCGACCCAGCGGTTTGGGCTGTGCGTTGATATATCAGTCAGTCAGTCAGTCAGGACTTTGAATTTTATATATACAGGTTGAAATTTAAAACATGCGACAAACCGAAATGGGAGATTGTACTCATCATTATGAACAACTTTTACTAAGGACCAAAGCTGCAATCGCGAAAAAATAATCAGCTGTACCCTACATTTATGTTCGCATAACTCGTCAAAATGTAGGGAACAGCTGATATTTTTTTCGCGATTGCAGCTTTGGTCACATAGTAAAAGTTGTTCATAATGATAAGTACAATCTCCCATTTCGGTTTGTCGCATGTTTTCAATTTCAACCTGTATAGATATAATATATCTATAAATATAAAATTCAAAGTTCTGTGGTACACACGGCTATATTATAGCCGTGTGTACCACAGAACCACAGCCAGGGCCATCTACGACGGCGACGATGATTTGGGGGTTGACTTATTTGATCTTGTCGTTTGTTTTGCATTTCTACGCATCTCGTATTAATTTGTTCAATAGTTCATATCAAGGGCGTCGCCAGCCGATGGCCCAGAGGGGGGCAGGTTGATATATGGAGGACGGTAAAAGTATGAATTGAAGGTACAGTCAAGAGCACATGAAGCTGTAGTGAGTGCGAGTTTTCCCTCTATGGCGATTGTAATAAGAACATTGGTTCAATTTTTTTGTAACAGATTTACAGTAAATATTTGTTAATGTTTTTCTAACTACTGATATCAAAAATAGCATTAAACTCTAGCGCTTTTTAAAATCACGCTTGTCTAGCGGAATCTAGCAATTTTTTTGGTTGAAGTTAGCGCCCAACACTCGAATGGACCTGGCAGCACTGACATCAGACTTCCGACCGATCTGTTCCATTAACGACCGATCTGACTACAGTAGTTAGAATAAATCAACAATACTACTGGATCGGTACCCGTATTATCTATCTGAAATTCTATATGGTATTGCGAGTCGATCTATATGTATCTATATCTACATTGTGGTGGGCAGTGATATGAGTTCGTAACCACACCGCGAGCAACATTTTACTTACCGCGAACGGTACTATCTGGTATGCACCGTTAGCTAATTACAGAAGTTCACGACTTATTGGTTTATTAGACGCTTTACCATCTCCCTTGTTGCAGATCCGACTTACGATTTTGTATTGTAGGTACCTATTTCCATGTGGTATCCCCCCGACGACCATCACCGCAGTTGTTTCTGGATGTAGTAAAAAGTGGCTGTACGGATTATGACTAGGGGATGCAAAGTAGCATATTATAAACCTGGACGAAAACAGATTGCCTTAAGTGGGAAGCGCTAAGGAAGTCCGGGAAATTCAAATATTCTTACGTTTTTTGCAAAAAACAGTGGCAGGTTGTATGTTGATCAAAATATGATTCGAGAATGTAACAGGTATGTATTTACAGAATTCTAATCATAAGACTCAGCAATACAACTCCTTAAGGCGACGATAACCGACTTTTATTAATGTTATACTGAAGATCACGTCTAAACGAGTAGTGTTAATGATTTGGAAAAAATATATTGTTAAATTAGAGCATTTTCTTAATAACTTAATATATGAATATTTTAGATGATATTTATACTACATAATGAAATTAATTTGTAAAGTTATGTCTAACGCGGATAAAAAACTGAGAATCGCGCTAAATCTATCAAGCGTATTTTTCTGAAACCTTAACCTTTTTAAAGGTAATTTAATTATTGATCTTTAAGTATACGTTTTTTATTAAAATACCTTTTGTTTTATCTATAATAAATTAATAGTGCGCCTTATTTGGGATAGCGCTCCTGGATGGGCGAATCCTATTGCTAGCTGGACGTACGACGCGTTGCGTGAGCTCAGTACAGCTTTACAGAACATGCAAGCTAACCACTCAAGGTCACTGGCATATATCTGCGTCTTAAATTAGAATTGCCCTCAAATGTAATGTTTCATAATAAATTAAGATTGTAGGGGACTCTTCGAATGAAACCAGTGGTCGAGGTACTTCTTCTTTATTCTTGCTTCTTCAAGTGACGGCCGCCGACTGACTACAGTCTCACAATGGCGCCTTATTTATACAATTTTGGCTAATGAACAATCATACAACTAGCGCCCTCTACTGGACACGCCTATATTACGTAATTTATTATTGACCAATCAGAGCCAAGCAAACAAAAAGCGACACTAAGCTTTAGTGCATCGAAACTTTACCGTAACGAGGACCGTTCTACTTTCTTATTTAACTTTCCCTTGAATTCAGGCACCTCGCTATGATAAATTCACAAAAACATATGACAAAATACTAATTAGAATCTAACTAGACTAACTACAAGCAATGGGATCATATTTCCTATAAAATAACACTAATTAGACTCTTATAGGTCTTATACAAATTAAATTAGAGACACATAAAAACATCGTTCATATTCACTATACTTACATGATTCTAAGTTCTAGTTATTCTAAAATATAGCTCTATTTGAGAGTCTTAACACTTTAAAACACTCATTCACACTCGAATATGTCTCTTATAAGAGTCTTTCGCTTTATAACACTTATTTACACTGATTAAGCGTCTCTTTAGCACTTTAGCACTGAATGTCCATGTTCACTAATCTCACTACGTTGAGCCTTCGCGGACGGCGTCGCCAACAGTCTCCCCCTCGGTGTCTTGCACCTCAGCTCGCAGGGGCGACGTCGCTGGCACGATCACGACCAGCCGGGATGCTGGCCGCCGCAGTACGCCCGCCGAGGTGCGGACGTCGACGATCCGGGTTCTTCCATCTGGCCCGGGGTAGGTCGCGCTGATCTCGCCGCGTGGCCACGAGCAACGTGGCAGGGTGTGGTCCACCAGCAGGACAAGGTCGCCGACGGTGGGATCCCGGTAATGGGGACCCTGGAAGTACCGGGGTGAGAGTGTGGGTAGGTACTCTCGCACCCATCTGGCCCAGAAGTGGTCGGCCAGGCGCTGGGATGTCCTCCAAGATGGAGAACCGATGAGCTCGGAGTCGTCGAATGAGCCGAACAAATGGGCTCCGCTGGACCTCCCAATAAGGAAGTGGTTGGGAGTCAGTGCTTCTTCTTCATTGGGGTCTGTGTTCACGGCGAATAGTGGCCGTGAGTTGACCACATGTTCGGCCTCAAGCAGCAGGGTGTGCAGAACCTCTTCCCTCGGTCTTCTTTCGTGGAGCGTCGCTGCCAGTGCGGTCTTGACGGTGCGCACCAGCCGTTCCCATGAGCCGCCCATGTTTGGGGCTCCCGGGGGGATGAACCTCCATACTATGCCGATCTTGTTGGTAGCCGCTTGAAAGGCCTCTTGAAGTTCGCGACTTGCACCTATGAAGTTGGTGCCGTTGTCGCTCATGATGACTTTGGGAGTGCCTCTTCTGGCGATCATTCGTCTCAAGGCCATTATCATGGAGTCGGTCGTCAGTGATGCGGCCAACTCTAGGTGAACTGCGCGCGTCGTCATGCACGTAAACAGAGCGCCCCATCTCTTCTCGACGCGTCGTCCCACGGTGACCAGTAGTGGACCGAAGTAGTCCACGCCCACACATGTGAAGGGAGGGCTCGTCCTTGACAGCCTTTCTTGTGGTAGGTCCCCCTGGGGTGCCAGTTCCGGTGCCTTCTTCTTCAGCTTGCACCACCCGCAGTCTCTTGCTGTCGCCTTGACAATGTTTCTCAACCCAGGAATCCAGTATCTTTGCCGCAGCTCGTTCATAACTGTCTGATGATTTCCGTGGTTCAAGCGCTCGTGCACATGCTTCACTAGTAGTTGAGTGATTCTGTGACGTCCGTCCAACACGATAGGGTTCTTGTAGGCGGCCGTTAGGTACTTAGCCGCGCCTATGCGGGTCGATAACCTTATCAAGCCATCTTCAATCTTGACAGCGAAGTTCTTGAGCTTGTGAGCGTGGTCGCTCTGTCTTCTTAGGGCGGCTAACTCTTCTGGGTAGCTATCTTCTTGGACGCGTTGAATAAGAAGTCGTTCGGCCTTCTCGACGTACAGTGCCGACTTCTGACGAAGGTTCAATTCTTCGCTCCTTTTCTTCATGACGAACGGCTTCTTGTCCTTTTTCTGTGGCTTCTTCCAGGCTGGATCACGTTCTTTCTTGGTGATTCTTCTGGTGCTGAGTGTTTTGTGGGCAATGCTTCTTTTGAAAGCGTCCACAACCTGTAGGAATCTTGCCGTCGCGTGCAACAATCTTGTCCACCGCGAGAATCTTCCTGGCTCTGGAACGATGGTAGGCACGACTTTTCTCGCGCTCAACGTGACGGCGTTCGGCTTCTCTTCTCCGGTGTCCTTGACGGGTTCCTTATCTTCTTGTGGCCATTCTTCTTGACCTGCGTAAAGGAATGACGGCCCCGTGAACCATCGATGTTCTTTCCCGAAGTCTTTGGGCGCGTCTCGTGTAGCGTCGTCCGCAACGTTATGCTTCGTAGGTACCCATCGCCATTCTCTGTGTCTGGTTAATTCTTCGATCTCGGCGAGTCGATGCGCGACGAATGGCTTGTACCTTCTGGGGTCCGACTTGATCCATGCTAGCGCCGTCTTCGAATCTGACCAGAAGTGTCTTCCTGTGACGCGTAGGTCCAACTCTTGCTGTACGTTCGTGGCGAGTCGACTACCCAGGAGACAGGCTTGCAGCTCCAACCTAGGGATCGATGTGGGCTTCAGTGGCGTCACTCTTGCTTTCGCCGCCAGGAGCTTCACTTCCACTCGTCCGTCGACGCGCTGTGTGCGCCAATACACCGCGCACGCGTAGGCCTTCTCGCTGGCGTCGCAGAATGTGTGGAGCTCCCCCTCGTCGACGACTCTTGCTAGACAGCGCGGGATACTCAGGCCCACCAATTTCTTGAGGTCTTGTAGCCATTTGGACCATTCTTCTTCTCTTGCAGGTGGCACTTTCTCGTCCCATTCCACGCCGCTTCTCCAAAGATTTTGCAGCATGATCTTGCCTTGGATCGTGATGGGAGCAGCCAAGCCGAGCGGGTCGAACACTGTCATGACTGCGCTCGTTGCTTCCCTCTTCGTAGGTGCGCGCCTGCCGTCGATGGCTTCTTCTGGAGTGTTTCTTAACGTCAGCGTGAAGTGCAGACTATCTTCTTTCACGTTCCAATTCAGCCCAAGGGTCCTCTCCACCTGGTCCTTTTGCTCACCCAGTCGAACTGTACCCGCGCTATCCCCGGAGTGAAGTTCTTCTAGCACCTCTGGATGATTGCTCGCCCAGCCTCGTAGGAAGAACCCTCCTTTCTTGTGTACAGCGTCGACTTCATTGGCGACTCTTCTTGCTGTCGCCACGTCTGGATAGCTTGCCAAGTAGTCGTCCATGTAATGGTTGCGTGTGATCGCCCTTGCCGCCTCTGGAAACTGATTCTCGAACTCGCTGGCGTTCTTGTTCTTGACGTATATCGCCGTACATGGAGATGACGCGGCCCCGAATATCAATGACGTCATCCTGTATTCCTTGTCTTGCCACAGGAATCGAAGACTGTCTCTGTCTTCCTCGTTAATCTTCACGCGCAGGAACATTTCTTTGATGTCCGCCACCACAGCTACTGCACTTTGACGAAACCGTAGCAATACTCCAAACAATGATTGCAGTAGGTCGGGTCCGGCTAGTAGCGCGTCGTTGAGTGATCTTCCATTCGACTTAGCCGCGGCGTCGAAGACCAATCTCATCTTCTTCTTCTGTGGGTGGACGACCGCGAAGTGTGGCAAGTACCAAGTCCTCGGGGAGGTAGCTTCTTCCTTGGCCTCCTCTGCATACTCGCTGACGATCAAGTTGTTGATCTGTTCTTCATATTTCTTCTGAAATTCTTCATCCTTTAAGAATCTCTTCTGTATTCCTTTCAAGCGTCGCGCAGCTGTCGTCTTGCTTTCAGGTAGTTGCTCGTCTTCTGTCTTCCAGATGAGGCCCGTGCTGAATCTCCCGTCGGTCAGCCTTTTCGTAGTGGCGTCCAGGACTTGTAGCGCGCGTTGATCGATGTCATTAGACGGCTTCTTGGCGGCGATTCCTAGCGCCTCGACGTCGAAATGATCTCTTATTAGCTTCTCTAAGTGATCGTCCTTGGCGCTGGGTTGTGTGACGAGATGATTCACGACTCTGACTGGAGTGCTGCTGCTTGACCGTACTCCATGTAGTACCCATCCCAGCTGCGTTCTTGAGGCGACTGGCTTGCTGCGATGACCATGCTTGACCTCTTGCGAGACGATGAGATTCCAGTTGTCTTGACCTATGAGCACCGACGGCTTGGCATTGGGGTACTTCAGTTGGTCTTGCATTTCTTCTAGATGCTCGCATCCTTCCAGGTCCTTTTCGTTGACTTCTTGAGGCGTCAAGTGCAGATTCTTCACAGTGTACCCGGACAACTTCTCGATGTTACGGCTGAACATACCGCGAATCTTGATGTCAATCTTCTTAGATTTCTGGTCCATGCGGTGGCCGCCTACGCCTTCTATTCGCAGCACCTCTTCTGGCCCTTGTGCCCCGATCTTCTCTACGACGAAGTCTTCAATCAATGTGACCGTAGAGCCTTCATCCATGAGGGCGTAGACGCAGGCGTTTCCTTCTGGTCCCATTAATTCCACAGGAACAATCTTCAGGTACGCTTTTGATACTGTCCGCGCCGCGTTGACCGTGGAGGCTATCGTCTGGGCCGTTGTTTCTTGAGTCGGCTGCTTCGTTGTCTCTTCGTAGTGCAGCAGCGGATGATGACCCTTCTTGCATTTGCCGCATGGTTTCGCTTTGCAGTTGAATCTTCGATGCCTTCCTTCCAGGCACTTGTAGCACAGTCCAGACTTCTTAGCTTGCTCCCACTTCTCTTTGATGGACGCTTCGCTGAACTTCTTGCACTTCGGAAGAGTGTGTTCGCCGTTGCATTGTGGGCAGGTACTCTTCTCGCGTTCCTTCTTGCAGTCTTCTTTGCAGGAACATACTGTAGCCGACTTCGTCTTGCGTTCGTGTTCGTCTTCAGAGTCATCTTCTGATGTGTAGCCTCCTTGCTTCTTGGCAGCTCGAGTAGTATGCACGCCGCGAGATCCCCCAGGACGCGTTCTGAATTTCATGCCTTCTTTCTTCACTCTTGATCCCGTAAACTCGTGCATCTCGAATTGATCCACCATGTTGTTGAAGAAATGCATGAGGCTCAGTAGTATGGGTTCATCTTCTTCTTCTTTCTTCGCTCTATACTCGTACCACTTGAAGCGCACCAACGTACACATCTTCTCGATGATTCTGCTTGAAATATCGCTTGAGTGCAGGTAACTCTGTTTCTTCATTTGCTTCACGACGCTAACGGTGTTGGACACTGCCCCGGCGTAGCGCACCAACTCTCTTGCATCTTCTGACATGGGAGGGATCTTCTCTATGTTCTCTATCTCGCTTCTAATGAGATAAGTTGGTCGTCCGAAACGGCGCTCCAATGCAGTCATCACTTCTTGCGGGTCGATTTGAGTGAATAATAACGATTTCACTGCTTCTTTCGCTTTGCCCTTGACGGCTCTTCTCAATCTTCCCATGTTTTCTATGTCCGAGAAGAGCGTGCAGGTATCTTCGTAAGTCGCTTTGAACGCCATCCAATCGCTGGCGTCGCCCTCGAACTGGTGTAGCTCGCTGACATACTTCGGCGCGCGCTGCATGATTGATGACGTCTTGTTCTCCGACGTGGCCTTGACTGCTTGAAGAATCGCTTCTGCCAGCTGGTTGGTGTGACTCTGTGCGGCGGTCGCGGTCTCTGGGGCGGGCAACCCACTTGGCGGCTCCCCCTCGTTGCGCTCCGCACTCTTCGTCGTCGACACCCATGCCGCAGTTGCTTTGGCTGCGGCGGCTTCGGCTTCGACGTCTTCTTGTTCTTGGTCACTAAGGTCCGTGTCATCTTCTGCGCGCGCCAGTTCCAGCTTGGTACTAGCGAGCTTAGTCTTGATTCGTATTTCTTCTAGCTGCAACTTTTCGAGTTCCAAACGAGCTTCTAATTCCTTCTTCTTGCTGGAATTCTTCTTAGAAACTGACTTGGGCTGCTTCTTCTTGCATTTTTCCACCATGGTGGCGTCGGCGTCTTCGACCACGGTCGTGTCTTCAGTCGCCGCGGTGCCGTCGGTCACTGTCTCAGACGTGGCACCCGACGATGTTTCGCCGCCGCTGGTTTCTTCTTCAGTATTTGACCTCGTGCTATCTCCTTTTCGGCTTCGCGTCATCATTTCTAGCTTCGGGACGAGTGACTTCTAATTCAATCTTCCCAGCAAATCCCGACGAATCTTCAATAGGAAATCTTCCTGCTTCCAAGTCGCGACGCACCTAAGGTACTTTTCTTCCGTAGCGCAAGTAGCGGCGGGCCCGCTTGCCTTGAAGATTACGTGCCCTAATCCAAAGTCGTGCTTGAGCGTGGATTCGACGCGGGGTTCCGATGAAATGATGGACGCAGCAATGATTCTTCTAGATCAGCTTCTCTTGTCGTTGTTCGTGGCCAGTCGTTGCTTAGTGTGGTCGTTTAACGTTTTATGACGTACGATTTTGACGAAACTGCTAAGAAACACACGTTTTTGACTCTGTATAAGAAATAAGCACGACCACACGTAAGGCTGACCAGACGATAGCACGATTCTTCTATTCTTCAACAGCGGCGGGACTGCATTTCTTCTGGCTTCAGTCTTGAATCCGGCTCTCGAAGGACCATGAATTGTAGGGGACTCTTCGAATGAAACCAGTGGTCGAGGTACTTCTTCTTTATTCTTGCTTCTTCAAGTGACGGCCGCCGACTGACTACAGTCTCACAATGGCGCCTTATTTATACAATTTTGGCTAATGAACAATCATACAACTAGCGCCCTCTACTGGACACGCCTATATTACGTAATTTATTATTGACCAATCAGAGCCAAGCAAACAAAAAGCGACACTAAGCTTTAGTGCATCGAAACTTTACCGTAACGAGGACCGTTCTACTTTCTTATTTAACTTTCCCTTGAATTCAGGCACCTCGCTATGATAAATTCACAAAAACATATGACAAAATACTAATTAGAATCTAACTAGACTAACTACAAGCAATGGGATCATATTTCCTATAAAATAACACTAATTAGACTCTTATAGGTCTTATACAAATTAAATTAGAGACACATAAAAACATCGTTCATATTCACTATACTTACATGATTCTAAGTTCTAGTTATTCTAAAATATAGCTCTATTTGAGAGTCTTAACACTTTAAAACACTCATTCACACTCGAATATGTCTCTTATAAGAGTCTTTCGCTTTATAACACTTATTTACACTGATTAAGCGTCTCTTTAGCACTTTAGCACTGAATGTCCATGTTCACTAATCTCACTACGTTGAGCCTTCGCGGACGGCGTCGCCAACAAAGATATAGGTACGAAATATCCGACAAAAATTCATACATATAGAAAAGTATTTTAGTATACATAATTAAGGTCTTAGCACACGTATCAAATCGGAAAGGGATCGTCACCGTACCAACTCGAGCCGTTCAGTATTATTTGTATGAAACTCCCTACTGCAACGCACACTAATCGGAATCGTAACGTAATCGCCTCACCTCGGGACAAGCTCACAACCGCGGTGCGGTGCGTGGTCGACTTGCAGTTCCCGCGCTTACGGTTCTCCGTAGCCTAGCTTACGGCTCTCCGTACCCTAGCTTACGTTTCTTCGTCCACGCCCCTCCCGCGCACAGTGGATCGTCCCCATACAAGAGGTGTGACATAGAATCAATGACTAGCCGTCAACCAGCGGTCGGCGAGCCGTAAGCGCGGCGTCGCCTAGCCGTAGCCGAGTCCACGTATCGGACTCCATTTTGTTTTTATTTTACTACCTGATCAACATGAATTTTCATTAAAACCAAGAAAAAATTACCCACCTTGTCAGTCAACGAACACAAAAGAGTCCACACAATTACCTACCACAATGAACACACAGACATAGTAACATGTAACTATAAGTACTCAGATAATCATGTAACTATTTCACACTGCATTAAATCTTTACAATACTTATGCTTTGAAGGTCTTTACAGCACCTTAAGAAATGTAGAGGATTGAAAATGAGTCAGACAACAGGCGATACGTGGCTACTCGAAACTATTATTTTGCCTTACAAAAAGACAACCTTGGTATTAAAATTGAATTATAACAATGAAAATCACAAAAACCTTGTTATGTACAAAAAGTATTCAGTCAAGGATTCTTATCCTTTTCTCTGCCTTTCAGTGGAAAGAAAATTATAACATACTCCTGCGAGGGTAGACCGACGATGATGATGACATTAGCTTTTTAGATGAGGACCTATCAGTGGCGAAAGCACCATACAACACGATTCCTACCGGCACCCTATAATTGAGAAACACACTATCAACCACAATCTGAATGATTTTGAAGGATATTGCTAATCCATTAATTGCCTGCCATTTTATTTATAACTACCAATCACGAAGCATAATTACCATTTTAAAATACTAATTACCATGTGTTTCATATCTCATCACCATTCGACGAACATTTTCAGATTCAGACCTATGTAGCAGATCAAATACTGTGCGTTTGATTTATTTCGTTAATCTGCACTATAAACTTCACGTTAAATCTATAAAAGTTGTAACTGGAAGCATTATTTGAACTTAATTTACGAGTCCTGAATATGTCTATCTTCAAATAATCACCCTCCAGCCATTAGCTTCTATCAGCCATTAGCCATAGAAAGGCAATCTATGAACGATAAAACTTGGAATACTTAAACGAGGAAGCAACACGGAGATTCACGAAAGTCAATAGTCCCTCCCTATAGATGAGTTTGTTTCTTTTAACCGCCTCTGTCTGTGGTCTAGTGGTAAGACAACCTGTCTCAGACCCAGAGGTTCCGGGTTCGATTCTCAGCGGGGGAAAAATTTTCTGTACGGTGTGGTTGGTGGTAGAGCTTGTTTTAAGTCCGCCTGGCTAGCTATCTGCACTATCTTATCTAAGTCTGTCGCCATAACAACAATGTTAACAGCATTTGTTCCGTTTCGGCAGTTAGAGGTAAGATAACCAGTTCCATTGTGGTTGAGGATTCCGGGTGAAGCTCGCTTCCATATTCGCCCTTATCACCACTTACCATTCGGTGATATTAAGGCCAAGAGCTTCCCCGAAGTCTTGTGAAATACCACACGACAAGGCTCGCTTTTATCCCAATTTATTTTGGGTCGGTTGCGGTACAGCATGTCTTCTTCAATACACTTCTATCAGCCGTAGGAAGTCAATAAAATACCTATAGGTAGGAACGACATAACTTGGAATGCTTAATCAAGGAAGCAACATGGAGATTCACGTAAGTAAACAGTTAAGTCCCTGTGTTTGTAGTTTCATTGTAACTGGACGCCATACAGAACAGTTCGTATCCGTTGAAGTTCTAGCAACAAGAAATTCTTGTGAAATACCACGCGGCAGGGCTTTCTTCCGGGTTGCGCGCGCGCATAGTAGCTGAGGTTGTTTTGAAACCCGACACCGGCCGTTGGCTACACCTGCACCACTTGAACCACACACACCTTTATTCTAAAACACGACTTTACCCTTTCATAATGATGATTAGAGTGTAATACAACAGGTATTACACTCCTTACTACAATGTGTGACTGGGAGTTTCTTCGGGTCACGCTCCAAATATGGCATCCTTGTCATACTTTTACGTAGCACTCATGTTTCCACTTAAATGTCTGTTCATCCAATTAGATAGAAGATAGATAGAATACTCTTTATTATATACACCATAAAAATTACAGATATAAATATTAGAACTCGGAATGCCTAAGCTGTTTTAATTGTGATGAGATCTTAAACAATAAAGACTGACTCACAGATAACTATATCTGCTTTTTAGGAAAACTAAATATAGAAGATAGATAGAATACTCTTTATTATGTACCTACACCATAAAAATTACAGATATAAATGTAGAAATCCGATTGAACATACCTAAGCTGATCTACTAGTGATTAGACCTTAAACAATAAAGACTGACTCACAGATAACTACGAGTATATCTGCTTTTTAGGAAGACTAAATCTACATTCAACCTTGCGAATTATCGATATCGATTTATCGCAGTCCGATTAGGTCATCATCATGCGATCTCCGAATCAACTTCTTATGGCCCAGATATATGCTAGTGACCTTGAGGGGTTAGCTTGCGTGTTCTGTACTGAGCTCACGCAACGCGTCGTACGTCTGGCCAGTAATAGGACTCGTCCATCTAGGAGCGCTGTCTCAAATAAGACGCATTATTTTAGTTTAGTTAAAACATGGTTTTTAATAAAAACACGTATACTAAAAGATCAACAATTAAATTATCTTTAAAAAAGGTGAAGGTTTCAGAAAAATACGCTTGATAGATTTTGCGTGATTCTCAGTTTTTTATCCGCGTTAGACATAATTTTACAAATTAATTTCACTATGTAATATAAACATAATCTAAAATATTCAGATATTAAGTTATTAAGAAAATGCTCTAATTTGACATATATTTTTTCCAAATCATTAACACTAATCGTTTAGACGTGATCTTCAGCCTATAAAATCATTAAAAATCGGTTATCGTGGCCATAATAGCCAATTTGTAACACAATGGATTCAAGTAGGTAGGTACTCTAGTGTTCGCTATTTCATCAGACTGACAACGTATCAAGAAAGTTATTAACTGCATGATCTGCTGACATTGTCAGATGGTACTCAATCTAATAATGGAATACAACCTTATCATGGGCCATCCACTTAGTGTCCACAGTTTGTTTACCAGCGACAATATGGACCAAGAGTTAAGCTTCCTTAAATCATGGTGCTTTTTCAGCAGAACTTCTCCTTCGTTCAGGTCCTGTAAACTTAGCAAAAGACATGGCAGAATGTGCTTGTGTAGCACCTACATATAGATCAAAGAATATTTGGAAATGCTTACTCTTGTTGAGGAAGAAGTTAGATTACTCTCATAATAACCACCAAACAAAAGAAAATGCTTTTTGTTTTTATTCGATACTAATCTGCCTAGCCTTTTCCCAACTATGTTGGGGTCGGCTTCCAGTCTAACCGGATGCAGCTGAATACCAGTATTTTATATGGAGCGACTGCCTATCTGACCTCCACAACCCAGTAACTGGGTAACACGATACCCCGTGGTCGATAAGACTGGCTGTCAGACTTTTGGGCTTCTGACGACCCGTAACGACTGTCAAAGATCCAGGAATGACAGCCGGGACCAACGGCTTAACGTGCTTTCCGAGGCACGGAGGAGTCTCGGTATGTAAAGATGGTCACCCATCCACGGACCAACCCCGGCAAGCGTAGCTTAACCTGGCGGATCGACCCGTGCGGCTGTTATTACTTAGCCACGAGCTCCTCCTGTTTTTATTCGATACATCAACATGAAATACTACTAAACATTTGAATGTTTCTTTTTATTTATAAACATTAGTCATAAATGCTAATGGAACGTTAAAGGTTCTAAATGTTAACGACCAATGTTAATACGAGTATAGCACATTGTTATATTAAGTAATACTGCATTTTATTATACTGGCAATAATTATGATGAAATAAGATTCATAGTTTTTGGGGTTCCTTGTTAACTACGGTATCCTTGACTACGGAAGTCAAGGGTTGCATAGTCAACAAGGAAACCTTATAGTTTCGCCATGTCCGTCTGTCTGTCTGTCTGTTCGCGACATAGCTCAGAGACTTAGGGTGAGTTTCACGAAACCACCATTAGTTTAACGGAGACTTTAAATTGATGCTGTCACTTTCTTTTCGATACAAAATGTAAGGGATGGCATGAATTTAAAGTCTCCGTTAAACTAATGTTGGTTTCGTGCAACTCAACATTAGTACTAGAAAGCTGTAATTTGGCATGGGTATACATATAATATTAATCACGCAGAAAAAGTGTGAGTGACTGATTTTTTTTCTTTCAATCCCTTGGTGTGGTGTATCGTTGTATAGACCGATAAAAAAATATTGCGGGTTTGTGAAAACTATTTTTCGATTCAGGGATATGTTTGCTTAATATTTAGCTTTATATTTGCAAATTTTTGTTAGAGTCTAAATGGTTGTATTTGGTTAAGTGAAAGAATTCACAGCAGTAGTATATATAACAAAGTTAAAAGGAAAACTATCACAGCTAAGTACAGACGCCAGCAGGTCAAGCTACCCGAAACTGTCAAATTTTCGCAATCAACCTTGAACCTAATACTGTAGTGATAAAGTTCAAAATCAATTAAAGAAATTTGACAGCTTGTAGTAGCTTGATGTGCTGGCGTCTGTACCTACGCTTTACAAGTTACCGAGTAAAAGCTCGTACAGACACGCGCGATATCGCGGGCGCGACAGGCAGCGACAAAGAAATTGTGCTACTAGTGTCGCGTCGCGCCCGCGATATCGCACCAGTCTGTACGAGCCTTAATAGTCTACCAACTTACATTTGTAGTTGAAAAACATGTCCTCATGTGATTATGTTTATAACTCACATTTGCAGTTGGATTGTATGGGAGAACATGTTTTTCAACTACAATGTTAAGTTTGTTCTTGGGATAAATCCATCCCAACTACGGAACCCTTCATTGTGCGTGGTCCGACATGCACTTGGACATTTTTTAAAGTTTTATTTTATTTTATTCACTAATTGCTAAACTTGTATCAATACTTTGTTTTTCTAAATACTTGATTAACAATAGTCAGCATAGACATGTGATGTTGGAGCGTCGGGCTACGGAACCCTTCATTGTGCGTGGTCCGACATGCACTTGGCCGGTTTTTACTTTAAAACGATGCAACAACACATTTCAAATAGTATATATCGCAATTGGTAGGTATTAATAGAATCGACCAATTAGTTAAAAATTAAGACAAAGACGGGTTAATTGGTCTGATGATCTTCTCCTTCACTTCGCTCTTGACATAGCGGTCGTGGTCACCACAGTGCCGGATTAACCACGTAGCAAGATTAACAATTGCTACGGGCCCCGCGTAAAAGGGGGCCTCGCGTATCCAAACCCGCCCACGCATTGAAAGAAATACTGACATATTAGGGTATGTCCAACTTTAATTTCGAAAAAGTGATTTTATCGAAAAATTATAAGAGACCTTTTTTATAAAACGTTCAATCACTATCACTATCACTATCACTATCACTACATATTATAAAACAAAGTCCTCCGCCGCGTCTGTCTGTCTGTCTGTCTGTCTGTCTGTCTGTCTGTCTGTTCGCGATAAACTCAAATACTACTGCACCGATTCTCATGCTGTTTTCACCAATGGATAGCTTGGTTCTCGAGGAAGGTTTTAGTATATAATTTGTTATGTTTTTGTATGCATTTTTGTATGAATTAACGATATTTGTTGGAGGTGTCGGAAAAAAATAAGCCGTCTGGGAGCTTTCAACGAAAACGCTGTCTAAACCCTTTGAGATATAACAAAATAATGTATGGTGGAATTGTGTATCATAAAAAGGTCTTCAAAAAAGTTCGCGATGGCATATGTCTATCTCTTAAGGATAACATACTATATCCATTTTATTGACTTTTTGTAGGTATTTGTTTGCCGAATTTTACTCTTGGAAATACGATTACGATAACAATACGCTATAATATCAGTAGCTATTAGCCAAATTATGTTCGTAGATAAATAAGCTAGCTACTTACGGGTATTTCAAACAGTATACAAGAATATTTATCATAAAAACATTACTAAACACGGCGGCCTTATGATCAAAATTTGTGCATTCCAAAACTTTCGTTACTTTTTCACTGACATATTTATCACTTTTCGATAAACTAACACTCAATACGAAATCTACACTTATTTCTCAGTAATTCTGTATAAGATTCTTCTAAGATTAAACCGTTTTCTCATTGAATCCATTACGCACGTATAACCTTGATGAATGTTTACATTAAGCATCGCGTCACACCGCCACACGACCACAGAGTATAGACGTATTTTGTTTTCTTTTTTCGTTCGTTTAGTGGTGTTCCCGCTAAAATGTCAACCGGTCAAGTATTAGTCGATTAATCGAATTCTACATCCAGATCGTGTTGCAAGTACAAAATAAATGTCAAATATTTCGTCCAATTGCGAACGTGACCCTGAGAAAAGTTATGCACCAAAGGTGTTCATTAGACATTTCGAGCGTTTTCTCAGGACAAACGGTGTACCATGCGACATTTCGGAGGATTTCGTTTTGTTTTTACATCGTTGGTACTTACGTGAATTATTCTAAAATTATTATTTGTGTCGCAATTTTATTTCGTGTTGTATTTGGTACAATTGATTGCTTTAAGAATTTGAGTGAAATTTCGTATTTTGATTTTGGGTTTGTTATCTTTAGGTAAAGACTCATTCACGTTCAGAACATAAGTACTTTTACTATATTAAATCATTTGTTTCGGTTTCTATTCACATAGTGTTCATGAAGAAACCATAAAACCATAGTTATTATTGTGAAATGTTAAAAGTTTGATGTCAAGCTCGATAGATGGCGTTGACGTCGAAATAGATCTCACTATGGTTTCGTTACCGCGATTTGGTTGGGGTCTCGCAATTTTAATTAAATATACCAGCTTAGATCAGTACACAATTGTGGTTTTATTTTCAACCCTATTAGTGTGCACATTAGTTCGATAGTTCAACTCATTACCAGCTCGATAATAAACACACAGTGAGTCACAATTAAAATTAATATTAAGTTAGAATTTTGAGATATAGCCTGGGATATGGAGAGGGTAGTACATAGGGTACTTTTTTATGCGATAACCGACATCCACGCGGGCGAAGCCGCGGGCAAAAGCTAGTTTCCTATAAAAGCATGTATCTCGCTAGTGGTAAAGTGCTTGTGAGACCAAATGTAAAATCCAAAAGACCACATAAAATTCCACATAATTAAATCCTTGTTTTTTTTTTTACCACTTTATAATTGAGAACCTATAGCAGACCAAGGGCCCCTCGATAGTATTTACTACGGGTCCCGCGCTTGCTTAATCCAGCACTGGGTCACCATAAAGTGTGTCCAATCATAGGTGTAGTCATTGCTCGCCTGACGTCCTCTCTCCATCTGTTTCTGTAAGTTGACAGTCTGATGCATTCATTAACAGGGCCTCCAGCCGCGGATTTAATTTAGTCGGTTCGCCTCATCGTTGACCTCTCGCGTGACCCATTACCCTCTACTCTGCCCTGCACCACTAGACGTTCTATGAAGTCATTATTCCGACTAAAGACTATAGGTCTGATGATACCTACTTTAAAACTATGCTATTCATAATGTTATATCAATTACGGAAAATTCTTAATTTATAACAAGAATCCGGCCTTGCAAAAAATGCAAGTTCATGACAATGATAACGTTATCAAACAAATATCTAACTCAACCTCATAGGTACAGTGTCCATTGTTGAGACTAAACAATCATTTTCCTGCAATTAGTCAGGCTTCAAAGAAACAATATATTTACCTGGATGACATAGTCAGTCAGTGTATTTGCATATGGAGCGACGCAGTACCACCTACCTACAAAAGAATATGATACCAAAATCGGTGAAAATTAAAGAAAAAAAAAACAAACCAGGGCTTGTTAACGTTACCAAATAACGAAATAATAACCGATACATAACGTTAAATTTAAATGTTATACCTACTAACGTTACAAAATTTTAACGTTACTTGATAACATTACCAGTAATATAACGTTAATTAACATTAACAAAAATAAGATAACTAACGTTAATTTAGCTACGTTGCCGTACTGTGGGTAAGAATCGGCAGATTCAGGCAACGTTTTGATCGGCACGGCATCAGAGAGGCGTGAGGGCGGGCTCCCGCCGCGCCGCACCCCTCAGGCCCCACTTCTTACATCTCACCCATTTAAAATAACGATAAAATTAATAGTCGCATAAATAACGTTAAATCGATTAACGTTATTTTAATAATAACGTTAACTCTGTCAATACAAGGTAACGTTATGAAAATTTAGCGGTATTTAAAGCCCTGGAAGAAACACAGACGAACCGATTACAAATCGAGTGACCACTTGCAGATAATAAGTTATCGTTCTCGCACAGACATGATACATTATTCATAATTATGCATATTAATGGCTATTGACTCTACTATTAATAGATGTAAATATGGCAACAAGAGAGAATAGCCACTACCCACGTTATCATAAAGATAATTCCGTATGGCACACTGAGTAAACAAGAATAGCGAAGTGCTAATTTGCTTTGTCAAAGCAAACCTAATTTTATGAAAGAGTCGGTTAAGTACACTTTAGTTAGATAATAGTAGTTAGTAGTATACATTTTCGTCGAAGAAAATGTTGTCAGCTTGTCGTAATGGAAAAAGTGAGGGTACCTACCTACCTACTATTCATTGACCATTTGAATTTTTTATTCAAAAGAAAGCAGGCTTCCATACTCAAATGGTCTTTGGGCAAAATAGAGTACCTTTACCTCTTATTGCATATGGCTTACTAACATTATGTTTGAAATATATGTTCTCCCTAACATTTCAACTGTAAATTAAAGCCTACTTAGCCGTGATAGTTTTCCTTTTAAATTCGTTATACATACTCCTGCCGTGAATTTTTTCAAATTCCTGTCCAAAAACAACCATTTAGCTGGCAGGGACACTTGAGTCTAACAAAAATTTACACTTAAAGGCTTAAAATTACGCAAACGGATGTCTGAATTAAAAAATGGTTTCGACAGACCCGCAATATTTTTGAAGGGCCTATCCAACAATACCCCACTCCATGGGACGGACGAAAAAGGTACCTCACACATTTTCAAGATTTTATTTTACCACTTTGTCGGTGTGATTAATATGTGTACCTACCTATGCCAAATTACAGCATTCCAGAACTGAGGTCTGAGCTTAGCTGCGGACAGACTACGGTACCCTAAAAAAGATAGGGTAGTAATAAAAGCTCCGAAAAAAGTATTAAAATATGAGCATACTCAAAATATGAAATTTACTGCTTTTAATACTAACTTTCCGACAACTTATAAGCGAATACAGGGACTCCAACCCAATAAAACTCCACGGTGTCCTCCTCTGCCGCTTATGGCGGGAACACGGGAACTTGAAGTCATCCGCGAACCCGCCGCGGCCGTCCGTCACCGGACCCTCGGGGAGTGACCCCCATCACCGGCGCACCAGAACACACTGCGCGCCGTGACCACCCCAGGGACCAAACCAGCACAGGCGCGCCAGACGATGCCGTGTCTAGGCGCCCTTGGTCCCCCTGCGACGGGTCAGATCAGTGGCCCCGCCGCCGCCGCCTACCACTTTTCGGCCGCAGAGGATAGGGCGAGCGGCCAACGCAATTCCGACACAACCTATTTCACCCAGTTCAAAATGACAAATCCTATCTAATACAATCTGCCGCAGAAACGTGAGCCGAGCGAGCGAAGCGAACGGTGAACATAATTATGTTTTCGGAAACTTGGTATTTTTTTCGGAAGTTTAGTATTTTTACACAGCTTAGTTAGTATTACAGTCAACCACAGATCGCTGGAAGTTAATTTGTTTTTCGGAAGCTTTATTATTTTCCAAAAAGATAATTATAATCTGACGAATAACATTAATCGAGCTGGTTTCGTTTTCCAAACATTTATTCATGTCCAATGTAAGTTACCAGGTTTATTTCTTTAAATAAGATTAGAACTAATTAAAAGTAAATACAGTCTAAGATGAGATGGTAGCCACATTCTGACTGATAACTATAATGTCACAGTTTAAGGTCATTGTATCTCATTTGTTTCAGGAAAACAGACTTTGTATATAAACATTTCAAACTTGTACATCATATCTGCGTTGCTATTTACTACTAAAGTTTACGTATGTGAAAAAAATCACACTATCACAGCTAAGTAGGTTTTACAAGTTACCGAGTAAAGGCTCCTACAAATAGGCGCGACTAGCGACGCGACACAAAGAGACCGCTCGTCGCGCGGCACGCGGTGTCTTTGTGTGGCGTCGCGTGTCGCTCCTGTTTGTAGGAGCTTTAATAGTCGACAATTTTAAGGAGATGTCCGCTTTTTGTATGGACGTTAGTTTTTTATTCCGAGAAAAATCTAACCAGCATCAAGCTACACCTAAATAAAAGCGACAAAAACATGGAACTTGGAACTACTGAAATAATATTTTTAGACCCCTCCATTTAAGAGAAAAAATATAAACTATTTAATGTTAGTACATATATTGTATTCGTTGATGGCAACCCAAATAAAACCTCCCACACACTTTTACAATGTCATGAGAGATGATTCTATGCAACTTAAAAAAGTACTCTGTGATCCCATTTCATCCTATTCCTTATTTTATATTGACAAATGATCTGATTTTAATAACGTTTTGTTTACCTAAAAATTGATTGGATTGACAGTAATGATAGTACCATTTGTGTCAATTTTGATAAAGTTTACAATTTTTTTACGTTTTTTTATAGGTTTGTTCGTTTTAGGAGTAAATTCACACTAAAATATTAAACGGTTTTCTCAAAATTGGAGGTCTTTACAAATGTATGATATATTATAATTAGAACCACTACTTTTTGGAGGGTCACCGGCGTGTGTTCGAGCCAGGGGAGGAGTTATATTATTTTGAATATAAACCTTTTATTAATAAACTGTTGTATAGTTTGGTTAAACAGTATTTTTCTTTCTATCAAATTTCTGTTAAAATTACATTATGATTAATTACTCAATTTTTTTAAATAAAAAATTGTTATTTTTTTTTTTAATTTCAAACAGGGTACCTATTTCTATTTAAAGAAAACACACAACAAAGAATTTTTCTTGATAAAGTTCAATTTAAAAACTTATATCAGCTTATGCTGTGATATGTGTGATGTATAAGTGATCACAAACTTTTTTTGATGTGTGTACGTACGTATGTAAAGTATCAACATAGATTGTAACGTTTCAATGACTGAATCAGCCGCAAGTCTTGTCTTTTGTCTTGTCTTACATGAAAGAGCACGCTTTGTCTCGGATGATGAAACTTGGAACAATAGCCTATTTATTTGTTTACGGATCAGAAAACAGATGCTCCACATGTTTAGGAGTGGCTTGAAACCTAGTCAAAGTACAATCAATCACTCTGCCCAGCCTTTTCTCAACTATGTCGGGGTCAGTTTCCAGTCTAACCGGATGCGACTGTCTATCTGACCTCCACAACCCAGTACCTAACTGGGTAATACGATATCCCTTGGCAAGAGTCGTTGTCAGACTTTCGGGCTTCTAACGACCCGTATCGACTTTCAAAGATCCACAAATGACAGCCGGGACCAACGCCAGGCATGTAGGAGTCTCGGTATGTAAAGATGGTCACCCATCCACAGACCAACCCCGGCAAGCGTACCTTAACCTGATGTACAGACCCGTGCGGCTTTTATTACTTAGGCACGAGCTCCTCTCTAAACCTAGTCAAAGTATTGCATGAAATATGAATAACAACAAGCTAGCCGATCTACATGGGGCTCAAAACATAAATGGTGAAATGAGGGAATGTGTGTGTAAGTACACAGCACAGCATATCCAGCTACACGATACTGTCTTTCCCCAAACGATTTTTTAAACTTTAAAATATTGATGATTAAGTTCAAAATCGAACGAGAAAATTTGACAGTTTGTGGTTAAATTGAAGTGCTGGCCACTGTACTATAAAATATACCTCTGCCCACCCCTTCGGGCCCTTCTCACGTGCTCCGACGTAACATTATGTTTATGTTATTAATTAGCCTTTTATTTATTATCAATTTTTTGCAGTTCAATTACCTCTTCAGGGTTTCTATTTTCCTTAACGAAGTGTATTCCATTTTCCTGTTTTGTTCTATTTGAGTCAGGGTTGCCAGATTTGATTTCTCAAATTTCCCCAGATTCAAAATTATCTTTCTCCAAAATGATACCTTTTTCAAAATAAACCCCCAAACGTAGTTCGGCGGAATTAACAATGAAATACACAATACAACATGATATTTTTTACATTATTCATTAAAATAACACACATGTTTCCAGTTTTTAAACTGGTCTATGACGTCTGGCCATTGTATTTTACTATAAACTGCGGTTCTTAGTTTATGGTCTCGACTTGCTCGACCAACTAACCAACCGACCGATCTTTTTTTTTTTGTTCATGGGGTTTACGGCACTGGAACAGTGTTCTTTTAGACCTCGTCTTAAATTTTTAAATGCGATTCATAGATTTCAGCCATTCGAAAATTTTAAGTTATTGCCTAAGCTATATAATAGGATGACAGCAGTGGTGGCCCAGTGGTAATGGCCCCGACTTACGAGTTGTTGATCGTGGGTTCAAACCCAGGCGGGCGGCAGGAATCGGTAGCCGATTCCCGGCCACCGTAGGCGCGGGCTTGCGGCCGGCGAGCTATGGGCAGTTCGCCGTCCGGTAAGGACCAGGCCCGGGTCGATGGCGCGTTGTGTTCCACGCGCGCCTCAAAGAGATGTCAGCACGCACTGACGGGGTCCGCTAGGACCGGTGCCTGCCAGGGTTGCGGGTTTGTCCGAAAGGGATACCGTGACCCTGGCACACAGGCAACTGAAGGAACACGGGTGGGTTTTAGTCAGTAAAAGTCTGACAGGCCCTCCCGCTCCACCCAGAGCGGGAGAAGTTATTTGATAATTTCCCATCCAAAAAAAAAAAAGGCGGGCACTTTACTTTGTGTAAATTATTTTATCATCACTGCTCTCAAAACGGTGAAAGAAAACATCGTGAGGAAACCGGCATGTCCTAGAACCAAAATATCAAAGACATGTGACATCTATCAACCCGCACTGGTTCCGCGTGGTGGATTACAGCCCACTCCCTCTCACCAAGAGGAGGCTTGTGTCCCAGTAGTGGGAACATTATACGCCGATTATGATGATATAATAGGACATTTCATTCTTAGATATCATTTCCCCAAACTTTCCCCAAATACCAAATTTTTCCCTAAAATCACGAAAAAAAAATCCCCAATATGGCAACACTGATTTAATAATTATTTATTTATTTCAGACATTTATTTTAAAGTCCATAGACACACATTCATACATTTACATTAAAATTATAAATTATCATCATTTCAGCCGAAAGATGTCCACTGCTGGACATAGGCCTCCCCCAAGCACCACGACCTCGACCGGTTCCGTGCTTCCCGCATCCAGCAGATTCCTGCGGCTTTCACAAGGTCATCAGTCCACCTTGTGGGAGGCCTTCCTACGCTACGTCTTCCGGTACGCGGTCGCCACTCCAGAACCTTTCGGCGCCAACGGCCATCTGTTCTGCGAGCAATGTGCCCTGCCCATTGCCACATGAATAAAATTATGATGATATAAATTATAATTATACAATTTTAAACAGATAAAAACCCAAAATAAAAATGTGATTAAAAAATTTCAATAGTCTATTCATTACAAAATAATAATTAAAATTGCCAAAAAAAAAAATGGCAGAATCGTAAAATAAAATGTCAAATAAAAAATTTACAAATAGTAAAATGTTATAAAAATGTCAAAATATTAAAAAACAAAAAATTTAACACTATATAAATTGTAAACAAAAATAATAATATTTAAAAAAATGTACCTATGTTAATTATTTTAAATTTCCTTCCCCAAGCTCGATATAAATGGGTGCATGTAAGGCCTCCCAGTACTGCATGAACGACTCGTCCGACCTGTTGTCATATATACATTCCAAGTACATAATTTACCTATAAATCAATTCAGAATCTTGACAGTTGATAATTGAGGATTCTGTTACATACTCATGCTCGCCATCAATTTGCATGAGCCACCAAATTGTGCAGCTGTGCCTAATTAATTCTGCATGGAGGGGAGTTAAAACCGGAACACGGTCATTTCTGTTCTTTTACCGAACACTTCATATAATAACGGTTTAGACTGACGTTAAATGTTTGAAGAGCAACTAAAATTAAAACATCTTCAACCACTAACTTTAAGTTTATAATGCGAACAGTTCGCGTAATTTTGCGTAAATTTTGACTATTCTCCCAAATAGCAGAGTTTAAGGTCAATGACAAACAAATACACATCGGATGCAATCTTCAGTGTCATTTATATCTACAAGAAAACAGTATCTCGAAAACGAGTCACCATATAAAGCGCAAATCTTCTTCCTATTGTGTGGAAACGACTTCGCAATCCAGTCTGAGAGAAACGGGGTCAAGAAATTTATTTCTGGGTACACTAAGACTATGACTGTACGATAGGTATAAGTAACTTTCATTTTATACTTCGAGCAACATTTTACAGAGCAAATGCTAACGATGTGAACATCCTTCACAATGACAAAAGATGAAAGAAATATAATCTTTTATCTTTTAATTCTTCACTCGGTTTAAAAAATTAAAATGCAGTTCACATTGAAAAACTACATTTTCATAATTTGGGCAAAGGAAAATGAGATCATGAAATATACATTTTACAAAAATTAACGATATTTTTCCTCAGCAACAGATCTGTAATAAATCACAAAACCTCTAAATGCACATAGCTCTCTGATTATCTCTGATTTATCCTTAATTAGCTATGTGATTACTGTGTTACGAATGTTAAAATTATAAAATACTAGCTTTTGCCCGCGGCTCCGCCCGCGTAGATGTCGGTTATCGCGTAAAAAAGTAGCCTAAGTCCTTCTCCACTTCCCAGGCTATATCTCTGCCAAATTTCATGACGATCGGTTTAGGCGGTTTAGGGGGTTATGATGGGTTTAGGCGTGAAAACGTAACATACAGACAGATAGACAGAGAGACAGACAGACAGAGTTACTTTCACATTTATAATATGAGTATGGACTAGCTTCTGCCCGCGGCTTCCATTCGCGTGGAAGTCACCTATTCCTACCATAAAATATCCATGTCCTTTGGCACTTCGCAATAGTGTAGTTTGCTATCAGTGAAATAATTGGGGTTCCATACCTCAAAAGGAAAAAACGGAACCTTTATAAGATCACTCGTTTGTCTGTCCATCTGTCACAGCACTCACAGCCGATTTGTTCTGAATCTACTGTACATATATGAATTTCTGTGACCCAAACACGAACGTGTAACGTAAATAAAAGAATTTTGTATGTGGGATTCACTTTTAGGGGAAAAAACTATTACTGGAAGTGGGGGAATAACTAGGGGAAGATGGAGAGTCAACAAAACAAGGTGAAAACAAGGTGGTTAGCGCCCTTTGCTCTCTACGCTAGCGTATGGGCAACCACTTTAGAAGCGACCGATGCACAGAGACACGATCATATTTACGCCGATTGAAAACGAATCGAATGCAGTTATTGAGAAGCTGGTCAAGTTTGTCGAGGAGATCTGCATTCAGGTCATAGTAGCAGCACATCACCATAATTCATGGTAGGGAAAATTAAGGACTGCGCAAGCATTGTCTTCGTACTCGATGGTAATACATTTCTCAATCGGTACAGAGTCAGCAGCGTTCCAGTAACCTGGCTTCTGGCTTCTTCTGGTAGCAACTTGAGTGCGCCAGTTCAGGGTACTATATGCCAGCAATACAATGTGCCAGCCTAGGTCCTTCACGTCAGTGCTAAAAGGAACGATCGTACCATTGAAGAGAACTGGTGGCAAGGTTGTACCGTCCACCTTGCTAATAGCACGAATTATTGGCTGGTTTACTTTACTATCATTATTGACATCTTATTCGTGTTTTCTCAATGCAACTGTTATTCTTAACTGTAATTTAGCAGAGCCTACAAGCATAATCAGTTAAATAATGAATATGCATAGGTACTTTCATACTTATTTAGCATTTTGTTCTCATCCGGCTCATAGTAGGTTACTCTCAAGGGTGAAGAAAACTCACCTGTGTACATACCGAGAATCAAACAGACTACATTAGTAGCACGCACTTGAAAAAGGAAAAACCGCTTTCCACCATGTCCCATAAATGTATAATTTCTATTAGATCAGTAAGTTATTGATAAATTGTTTGTGGTAGAGCATGTGTAGCATGTTTTATAATCTTCACAGAAAAGGAGAATTGAGTTTATGTCGACCATTCAATACAAGGTCGACCGTCAGTTTCATTCGTTCAACGAATTAATTGATAGTAGAATAAGTCTCAACGAGGGGTTTGTGGCTTGTTGGTTCCGCGGACAAGTTCCACAGGACAGCACAAAGTGCAGCTAATGCAAAGTGAAGTGCTACTAACGTAGCCTTACAGTAATTTTTGCTTTCGTAGTTTTTTTTTTTTTTTGGAAGACAGTATTTTTTTTTTCGCTTTTTAGTGCTGGTATAACATCATCAGGAAACACAATAAATTACATACTTCTTATCGAGGCTAACTCAAAAACGTCCCAAGCAATGAAAATAAAAAAATTATATGGGACCACCGTACAAGCTTCTTCCACCAAATGAAAAAAGAATTTTCAAAGTAGGTACACAATTGACGGAAAAATCGGTGAAATTTCTATAAATTTTTTAAATTTCCCTCGCTTTTCATGGGAGCCCGTCATCAGATTCTGACTTGGTGACAATGGGACCACCTCGAAAGTATACCCTTTCAAACAAAACAAGAATTTTCAAAAATCGGTTTACCATTGACGGAAAAAAACACATACAGTCGAACATAGAACCTCCTCCTTTTTCGGTTAAAAATAGACACCAGATAATCACCAGATAGAGAATAGATACTCCATTTACTATATGTCCTGCCAGGTATCTAACCAGCCAGGTGTAGTCGCCCAAGATGTATAAAACCTCCTGAACAAATTCTGAGAGTGCGTTTAAGAAACTTATAATTATAATAATTTAGAATTTAGTTATAGAGGTTTTATACATCTTGGACGACTACACCTGGCTGGTTAGATAACTGGCAGGACAATAATTAGATGAAATATAAAAAAGATTTCAACAAGAGCATTAGACAAATAACGGCTAAATAACAACAGTTATTGTGTAATATTGTTGAAATTACTGCACTTTGAGTTATTTTTTAATGTAAATGGTAAATAGATTACAGTGCTTTGTATTTATCGTGAAATGACGGAGTTTATTAGACGTTTACATCGAAATAACGAAAGGGTGAGAACAGTTATTTGTCTAATGTTATAATAAATGAAGTATAGGTCCTATATTCACGTACAACTCCTTTGTACAAACATTGACAATCAGAGCATTGTTATAGATCATAAATATGTTAACTCGCCATGAACAATCTGCCCTGTAGTCTGTAATCCATCGACCGCAAGCTCCGATTTACCTTGAGATTAATTTACAGTATGATCACATGCACGTGTTTCTGAGTAATTACAACGAAGGTAATCAAATTGAAATTGTCTTTCCGTTTTGCTAAATGGCGGATAACGAGAAAAACGACTGTACTGGAGAATTGGCTTGAATTGTATATGTATTTATTGTATATATGTAAGTGGTACACCACTAAATACCTGCAGTATTGTCTCTCCTTCTACTTTTTGATCCATCCAAAGGTTGTCTGTAAAAGATCGCTTTTAGCGATAAGACCGCCCATTGTGACACCCTATGTAACAGTTCTACATTTATATCTGTAATTTTTATGGTGTACATAATAAAGAGTATTCTATCTATCTATCTATCTACTGTGACAACAGGTAAGGAAGATCATAAAATCCCAGATCGGTTTTCCACTATCCAGGTTAGGATGATCTGTAATGTTTTCCAGTAAAGTGAGAGATATCTAACTGAAGTGGGTTAAAATAATAATTTTAACCCACTTCAGTTAGATATCTCTCACTTTGGAAACGATATAGTTTTATCTATTTGAACCGTGAATTTCTAAGTCGTAATCATCATCATCATCATTTCAGCCGAAAGACGTCCACTGCTGGACATAAGCCTTCCCCGATTGCCATAATCGCCACGCTTGGCAGGCGGGTTGGCGATCGCGGTATGGTGTTAAACTGCATAAAGAACGCTGCTGCCCATTCTCTAGTAAGTCCCTTAGTCGCCTTTTACGACACCCACGGGAGGAAATGGGGTGGTTTTGTTCTTTACGTCCGGCACCACACGGAACCTTACGTCCGGCACCACACGGTATGTAATACCTAGATTGAAACTGATCAAGAAATCATTTTAGGATTTATGTCATTTGCATTGGGTCAAATATGAGTAGTATAACTCCAAATAGGAAGGTAATAGTTGTACGGGTGGTGTTCGCAACTCCACGTCAGTGCGCGTATTCTGCGTACGGGTGGGAAAATCGATCATTCGATCCACCCCAGCTCCTCAAGGAAGGCCAGCACGCCTTGGTCTTACTGACAGTCCCACGGAGGGTACCTGGCTAACCGAAGTACTTTACCCTGTATGTGGCGACCACCAGGCAGTTTAGTAGCACATGTGCTGGTGTCTCGTTGCAGGCCCCGCACAGCGGACTGTCTGTGACTCCTATGAAAGAGGTGTTTATTAAATGACCCGTGGCCAGTTATAGCTGCTATAACTGTACGCAGCTGTTGTTTCGTTAGTCGGAGAACCTGTTTCGTGAGGCGGCCATCAATTGCGGGGAGAGCTACCTTAGCCTGCCTGCACTCACCTTGGTCCGACTATAGTTTGTGATGTTGGTCCCTGGTGCGTTTCCTTACCAGAGTGCGTAAGTATCTGAAGGGGAGTGGCACGATGGATCCACTGGTGCCATGCTCGACCCCCTTTTGGCAAGCTCATCGGCTGCATCGTTGCCTAGTGAACCGCTGTATACTTTGATCCATTGAATGGTTACCTATGTTGTTGAGGCAACCCACCTGGTTGAGGTGCTGGTGGCAGTCGTAGTGTGACTGCTTAGCGCTTGCAGGACAGTAATTTTGTCTGAGAGTATGCGGATCGAGTGGTCCTTAACTTGGCCATGATGATTGAGGCGGCTAGAGAAATACCCAAGCATTTGGTCTGGAACACTAGTTTTGAATATCACCGTAAATTTCCAAGTCGTAATACCTAGAATGAATTTAAACTGAACAAGAAATCATTTTAGGAATTAGGTACTTACAACTCCAAATAGGAATTGATTATGTCTATTTTAATGTTGTTTCTCATCATGACATTAAACATGTCGATAAATAATGTTGATAAGATACAGACGTTCATGAAATAAATACAAGACGGTGGCTTATCTCTTCGTCATCGTCTATATCAGAGATTTTCTTGGATCTGATTTGCATTACAAAAATCGATAACCTTGTAAAACTAATAGATGTGATCTCAAAATGATCTTATTTTATTTTTTAATATCAGACTTCTTTTACGACCGGATTTTTAAGTGGGTAGGCATAGAGTCTGTTTCCTAGGGAACTTCGTTGAGACTTGTTCTCATCATCTTCTGCCTAGCCATTTCCCAACTATGTTAAGGCCGCCTATCTGACCTCCACAACCCAGCTGCTGGGTAATACAATACCCCTTGGTAAGACTGGTTGTTAAGACTTTCGGGCTTCTGATGACCCGTAACGACTGTTAAAGATCTACGAATGACAGCCGGGACTAACGGCTTAGCGTGCTTTCCGAGGCACGGAGGGTTAATTTCGGAAGTCGGTGGCAAAAAACTAAAAGACAGATCCAAAGACACCGATTTCGAAATTGAAGTTGTTTTTCCCTTTCTAGTTCGTTTTTGGACAACAGTTGTTTTTTTTTTTTTTTTTTTTGTTAAAACCTTTTACATGTGCTATTTGCGTGATGATTTAATGTACAGACGCCAGCAGGTCAAGCTACCCGAAACTGTCAAATTTTCGCAATCAACCTTGAACCCTATGTTGTAGTGATAAAGTTGAAAATATATTAAAGAAATTTGACAGATTGTAGTAGCTTGATGTGCTGGCGTCTGTACAAGTGAATTGCTCAAAATGTGACACGTTAACGTAATCTATGTGATCTGTTAATCTCATACTCCCATTTCCTCATGACCAACTTTTGTAACAATGTACTAATCTTTATAACGTTAATCTCTTACCAACGTTGCATGTGGCAACAATTTAACAGCGGAATTAATATACAGTTATGGCTCAGCGGCGCACGATTCTAATTCCGGTGTTTTGCCTATAAACGTGCAGTCAAATCATGAGGAAGGTCCCTAATGTAACCTGAATAAAAAGGATTAAATATATATTATGTGTCAATTAGATGTGGTAGGTTCCTTCCGTTGCGGTCGGTCGACGGAAGCCGCGCCACGTGACTGACATGAACACATGGCTTGTAGAAAAAATATCGATGTATCGATATAACGATATTTCATGTTCGATAAATCGATAATTCCTTGCATCGCACTTTACGCTTTTTTTGTTTGTTTTTTTATTTTATTTTTTATTTGCGTGTATTATATTGTGTCATGTCGTGTGTGCCTTTTAGTCTGCGCTAAATTAAATGTATGTTCTTTACTTCATTTTTTATATTTTTTGGCGATATTTATTATTTTATTTATTTATTTTTCTTTTCTTGTGTTTGGGTGGCTTACAGCTATCAATACAAAAGTAACACTTAGGTAATCAACGGTATTAAGTTCGGTTATTATTTCGATATATCGATATAAAATATCAAGTATCGAAAATGTATCAAATACGATATATTTCCGAAAGCAACACTGTCGTCACCACTGACTAAAGGCTCCTGCAAACAGGCGCGACACGCGACGCGACACAAAGGTACCACGTGTCGCGCGACAAGCGGTGCTTTAGTGTCGCGCACGATTCGCGTTGCGAGTCACGCCTGTTTGTAGGAGCCTTAAAACCGCTGGAGTTCAAAGCCGTAAAAAACTTTTTTTTTGTGTGTTAGCTTGTTTGGATAATAAATAATTTTAATACATTGCAAGTGAAAGAAAAACAAACAACTGAATTGCATAAATTAAAAATGTATTTTTTTGAAAATTTCACCGATATTTCGATATATCGATATATATTTTTTACGATAGTATATCGAAATCGATATCGTATTGTTTTTATATCTATACGATATCGATACTTTTTGGCACTTCTAACATCCCTATCACTGCGTGTGCGCACAGCACTCGATTCACTACCCATTGTCTGCACACTCCATAAACTTCGCTCATTTATGCCATAGGCGAAACAAAACTAGGGACGTAATGTATATGAATGAATACAGTCACATTAAAATGAGTGGTTCCATTATTGTTTAAGTTCGAGCGCAGAATGGATCATTATTGGAAAATGATGAGTGGACCCCGGTTATGAACAGTGCCTCCAATTGTTCATCGTTCTCAATTAATAATCGGAGGTAACAGTGTTACTAAAAAGATGGATGGAATGTTCCTGCTCAGTATTGATTCGTCAAAAAAAAAAAAAACAATCTGCCTAGCCTTTGAATGAACTTTACACCCTGCTCCTCATACCTTTTTAATGGTGACCCCGACGTGATAGTATAGAGGTATGAGGAACAGGGTAAAGTTCACTCATACTCTATGGTAAAGGGAGGATCTTTCGACCCAGACGGGTGTCGTGTCTGGTGGGCAACTGCCCGACAGTTGGTATCGGGATGTTGTATATGTCGGAGAACGGAAGGTTTCTCTCGTTAGGATCAGCCGTATTTTAACTACTGTGGGCGCACTGTGGGTAGTGTTGGTTATTGCGCAATAAAAAAACCGAATTAAACTCAAAAGTCATTTACTCAACCTAAGATAGCACTTTAAAGTTTACACAAGACAGTCCCTCAAAAGGCCCTGCCCTTCACCACTTCCTAGTGCTTTAGCTGGGAAGAAGATGTAGTGGCACAAACTCCCCAGCAGCACATACAGATGTGCTTACTGAACAGACTGCTGTTCAGTTAGAAGAACTTGATTCTATACAGTAATGGGTATGCAAAGTAATTAATGTTGGTAGACGACACAACTATACCGAACGCGCAACAGTTCCTAGACGTCTTCACTGCTTGACCGCCACCGATGAACTCCACTAATCCACTTGTCGTATGTGCGGCGATCACCTGCCGACAGTCGAACTTTGTGCTTTAGACTCTGTCATGCGCCGCTAGGCAGCACTAGCGCCCCGATTAGTCAAGATCGATGGCGCGAACTCCACCAACTCCATCGAACGCCACTAGATGGCGTTGGCGTACTAGATACAAGTTGTCTCCGACATATATATGTCGGAGATGTATGTGCTAGTTGCGCGGTAAACTCTGATTGCGCGATGCAGGATTTGTGACGTCAGGTCTTTGATGCGTAGTTCGCATGTGGCGCCACATCACAACTGTGTTGGCTTCCAGTCTTACCAGATGCAGCTGAATATCAGTATTTTACATGGAGCGACTGCCTATCTGACCTTCACAACCCAGTTACTGGATAATACAATACCCGTGGGTAAGACTGGTTGTCAGACTTTCGGGCTTCTGACTACCCGTAAGATCTGTCAAATATTCGTATCTACGAATGACAGCCGGGACCAACGGCGAGGCACGGAGGATTCGCGATATAATATGAGTCACCCATCCACGGACTGACCTCAGCAAGCGTACACAATTATACTGGTCAAAATGTGATGGTCTGAAATCGCCATCACGCAAGTGATTAACCGTGTTGAATTGGTGATTGATGCTCATTTCTATCTGTATGGTAAGAAACCTGCTAATGGTGCCGATTCCCTTGTTCACAAACTAAACTAAATTTAAGTTCAGTGCATCTTTTTCTTTCTATTTCATTAAGAAAAGGACAGAAGATAAGTTTTAGTTTAGTCCTGTCAAATTAATCAGCGCTTGACTTAAATTGACGTAATTTTAGTAGGCAAGATTTTAATAACGTCTAAAGTGCTTTATCACACCAGCGAGTTGCGAGCGAGTGGAAAGCGGGGCAAGTACGCAGCGAGCTCGCCGCGAGTTCGCAACGTGTGCGCGGCGAACACACCGCGAAGATGCCGCGGGTGCGCAGCGAGCTCGCGGCGAACGGCGCTGTCGACGCCATTTTATGAATGGCACTGAACGTACAACTGGCACTGAATTTACAAAACTACTCGCTGCCCACCCGCGGCGAGCTCGCTGCGCACCCACGGCGTGTTCATCGCGCACACGTTGCGAACTCGCGGCGAGCTCGCTGCGCACTCGCCCCGCTTTCCACTCGCTCGCAACTTGCTAGTGTGATAAAGTCTTAACTTGTATGGAGTAGTGACAGGCGCTGATTAATTTGACAGGACTAAACTAAAAAGTATCTTCTGTCCTGTTCCTAATGAAATAGAAAGAAAAAAAATTAGTTGGTGAACAAGGGAATCAGCACCACTGTACTATTTACAACTTTTCTAAAATAAGTCTTAATTACTCCTTATAACATCAGCTATCAGCCAGTGAAAGTCCCGTCAAAATCGGTCCAGCCGTTTCAGAGATTAGCCGGAACAAACAGGCAGACAGACAATTTTTTTTTTTTTTTGTAAATACCGTATTTACTTTCATATATGCACTTAGTATAAAGCTGTTATTTTAACATTACAAACAGACACTTCAGTTTTATGTATTTTGTATACATAGATCAATGTTCAACATCCAACTTTCGTTGCAGCAGAATCTAGTACAGGTATAGTCTAAAACTCAGTATCGAACAATTTCCTGACGATATCGATAACAACGCGGAAGACAAAGCAGCTGTTTTGATTACAGATTATATCATCTATCTATCAATGGGAAAATTTTCCTAAGTAATTTATTTAATCGTAGCATGTGCTGTATGGAATGAAAATATTTATGACACCCTTCTGCCTTATCTATACTTATATATATATATATAATATTATAAAGCTGAAGGAAGAGTTTGTTTGTTTGTTTGAACGCGCTAATCTCAGGAACTACTGGTTGGAATTGAAAAAATATTTTTGTGTTGGATAGTCCATTAATCAAGGAAGGCTTTAGGCTATATAACATCACGCTACGATCCTTAGGAGCCAAGCTAAAATAACAAAAGTTAGAAAGAACGCTAAGCGATAACGAAGTTATAGCGCGGGTGAGCGACGGGATGCGACGCGATGGGTGGGCCGAAATTTCACGCGGACGAAGTCGCGGGCAGAAGCTAGTTCCTAATATTGTTACTTGATATCATCTGACTCTCCCATCAATTAAGCGTCTACTTACTTACTTACTTATTTCGTCATAACTATGCTTTTCGATAAATTTTCCCATAGCATTTGATAACCTCATTAATTAGTGTGTGTAGAGTGAATTTGATTTGTCAAAGATAAATATCTGAACATTAGTAGACTAGCTGTTGTCATGTATGGTCTTTGGGATGTTAAAAACAGGTATTAGAATGAAATTCATAGCACACTTGCACTGAAAATGGCTTCAGCAGGTACATACTTATCAACCTTCGTATCTCAGGTACTTTAGCTGTGAATATACTTAGAAATCGCTCTACTAAGCGTCAATGAGACTCGGACTCGACGAATGATATCACTTACATTAGCGTATTATTAAGTCCAGCCTTCACTTAACTTAGCTTCATTACTTATGCATACGTTTGATTCAAGAGGTTGATATTTGCTATGATAGTATGATTCATCTTCACTGTTTTCTCTGTCTAGAGGACCCATTCTATTTGAATCGTCGTATAGATGTTTTGAATGACACACTACTTTGCGATGCTTATCTGCACATTAATTAGATACTGATAAAAAGTCCAAACATTAAACATTTGTATTTAATTATCACATAATAAATTCGTGCGCTAACTGTGTTAGCATCTTCAAACTTTCCGGAACGTCCCTCGGATAAATAAAACGAAACGGATACATAAATATGTCATCAATACATTTATTATCAAATGCTACACTATAATATCAATACATTGTTTCAGTCATTAGAATATTTACAATCATTCGAAATAACTTTTGTAGTAAGCGAGTAAGATTCGGTGTAGGAGTACAAAATATTATTATGACTTTCTGTTACACAGTGGCTGCCTTTTCAAATTATATACATAGAGTTATCATAGAATTTATTGTCCATACGACGTCTACTATGTAGACAAAAGGTTCCCTACACTATACAATAAGTAATGAATATGAGAGAGCTCTGAAATTCATTAGTGAGAGCTGTAAGACCGTTAAAGACGTAACACACCACATATAAAGGCCCAGCACGTACCAGACGACTACGCAGGGATCATGCTTTCAATAATTTAATACTGTTCTTTATACACAATGAAAACGTTATTATTGAGACCGATTACTTATGATATCTTCCAATAGCAGGACAATAGACACTTATTATTAAAATAAATCGCTTCAGCATCTCATATTTTTCAAACATGGACTTAAACATAATAGTAAATGCGCATTAAGCCTCACATGGTTAAAGCAAAGTATCTACAACTATCAAGTGATATCAGAAGTGTTCAAATTACAAGAACTGGTTAGTAAACGTAATAAATAACATGAAGAACATAAGTTCAATATGCAAGCTTATGTGGATGTAGACCGAGATCCAGCGGCTGCGCTCGTGATTCGAACGGTTGCGACGAAACGAGAGCTGAGCACCGTTACCTGCGCCCGCGCCGTGCGCCGGGCGGCCGCGGGGGATGCGCCGATCTCATCGCCTCCCACCGCCACCAAAATATGCCTGACTCATTAATCGAATGCCGACTAACCAACTTGGACATCGACTTCCAGTAGCTAGCCGCTCTAATCTGAGCCCATATAAATGCACTTTAGCCCCAGAGTACTTAACAATATTGCTACGCTCCTAATAAGCAGTTTACTCTAATGTTCTAAGCAGTCTCAATGCCTTAAATTAAAAATACACTTGATATCACAAAATGCAAACCGAAGCACACGAGTGCAACGACACATTGGTGGCGTTTTCACGGACGGAACAGTCCTTTGTGTCCATTATAACCATGCTGCTACCACAATGTGCGATGAGGTCAATCTTTATCACGCAATAACTCTGACTTCGCACTTTTTTCGTTTCCGTGGAAAGAAAAAATTGGATTGTCCTTTTGTTTGTATGCTTTGTCCAGTTTTGCTGACGGAGGATCGTTTTCAATTGGTATGGGTACAATCGGCGTTGTGGTCGTCGTTATCGGGGCCGGGTTTATGTTTTCACCTCGACAGAAGTCTTGGAGCCAAAGTTCTGAATTGTACGAAGGGCCTTCTCCTCCCAACTCCGCTGGTAGAATATCAAGTGGCAGAGAATCATGAAGCGTTGACAGATTGTTTCCATGCAACACGATACGCTCTCGCGTCTTCGCCTTAAGGTAAGGTTTTATTACAGCGAGAGCGGTTTCCACATACCAAGGTTGTCCGATGAAATGTATGCTTTTAAAACGAACAGGCATGCAATCTTGTAGACAGTCAATTATCATTTTCAACACTTTAGCTTGTAAACTACACGATTGCTTAAACGTGAATTCAGTCCAATCAACGATAATGACATATCCGTTAGCCTGATTTTGAACGTCGTCGAGGGTGCGTTCTATTGTGAGTAGTAGAGCTCTGAACACTGAGAGTAGAGGGCACGCGTGTGGGATCCAGTTGGAGGCGAACATGAGCAGCACGCAGCGGCCGCGCCGGTCGCGCTCCGCCAGCACGCCGGGCAGCCCGTCCGCCAGCGCGCGCAGCACGCCGCCGTCCGCCGGCGCCCACAGGTCCGCATGCTCGCGCCGGTACTGGTGGTAGCTCACTAACAACTCGAAGCTCTGCTGCACATCATGTTTGCGCGCGTACAGAAAACGCCTCAGGAAGTTGTCATCCTGACATCTACTCTTGTCGCGTAGGGCGAGGTTGAGGCTCTTGTCCACCGTGTCCCGCAGGCCGTTTAGGGCGCGTTGTCTGTCTCCGTCTGTGAGTCGTTTCCTGGTCACTTCACAAAGACGCTCATTCTGCATCTGATGCAGCTTCCAGTCGTACTCGGCGTACTCGTTCATGACTGGTTTTGGTATGAGTCATGCGTCCTTTCACTGGTATAACGCGTAGCTGCGCGCGCGCCGCCTGTAGCTCGGGGCCGACTGCGCACCGAGTTCGCGCCGCGCGCCGCCGCCATCGCTGCTCGTTCATTAAACCGTGTAATGCTCTGTTCACACACGATAGCAACTTGTTCCAGTAAACTTGCTTGATCATTTTGTGGAATACTGGTGATAACGTTCGCTAGCGTTCGTTCGGTAACTAATACAATGCAATTCGAATTCGATTAATTACTAATTATTAACAACAAAAAAAATGTCATTTCATTTACTTTGAATATAGCCGAACCATACGTGCGTTACGGTAACCACATTATCTTAATAAGATATCCAAGTAGACATTTCAAGATATGATTTGGCGCTGCACTAATTATACCTTATATTTCATAATCTTATGTAATGTAATCGTTCAAGGGAATTACCTACCAGCATAATCGATATTACGTTTTATTGCTTTATCATGCTCTAATCAGTAAATTGATTAGATAATTCCTACTATACTTACTATATTAATTTCATAATTAAGAAATGAATGATGAAAAGTGCAAGCATACGAAAAAGGTACAGCACATTTTTTTGTTTTAAAACAAAACAAGATGTGTTTATTTATTCTTCTTATAAAAACATTGTGGCCCCAATGTTTTATTGAAAATGACTGACCTTGACCGGTAGATTTTCTAATACGTGTAAAAAAAATATTACTATTGACTTCTGGTTTATACTTGGTTATTCTTCGCGTTATTTGATTCACGCAATGATTTTATCATAATTATATGGATCAGTAATAAAGTTTGCCGCTATTTGCACTTATTGGAAGATGCAAGGGGATGCTACTCCCCAAACGTAAAGAATGTAATTTTTTGAGTGCCCTTTACGACAACCACACAAAACAGAGATACATTTAAAGTCAAAGTCAAGATTTATTTGCAGATAAATATGGTTACAAAAGTTAACAATGGTAGTATAAAGTAGCTTAACATATTTAATCATAACATAATGACATGCAAATTTTTGGTATACAATTATTAGATTATTTTAATTTAAATTGAAAGAATTCTTTTATACTATACTTAGAAGGATTCCTCAATTAACCAACTGCGGCCCTTCTGAAGCGGATCATTGGAAGTTCTTTAATTTGATTAGGAGTCTTGTTATAAATCTGAATACACATAGGATAACAATTTCGCCGATATAGTTCCGTTTTCATTCTAGGAATAATTAATCTATTAGGATATCTAGTTTTGAACTCACATTTATCTCCCAGTTTTTCAAACATCTCAGGGTGAGATTTGGTAAATTTACACACTTCCTCAATGTAAATACCTGTTAATGTAAGTATTCTAAGTTTACTAAACAGTGGTTTACAGGATGTAAGAGGGTCTACATTACAAATCGCACGTATACACCTCTTTTGTACGATGAAAGCTCTTTCGAGAGGCACCGAGTTTCCCCATACCAGTATACCAACATATATGCATGATAAGCTTGTAATGTGTGGCTTGTCTACTTGTAAGGTTAGATAAACGCCATAGAACATAAGCAAACTTTCTGAGTTTTCCACATATCCTATCAATATGATTAATCCAGGAACACCTCTCATTAAACATTCAGTCACTTCAATTTTCCTTTTATTTTTGCAGCTACTGTCATTTTAGGTAAAGGGCAAGTCGACAGGTAACCGGCGTTTGAACGCAGCATAACTTACCCAGCCAGAGCGAGTTATAAAAAAAAAACTGAAGGTTGGCAGTATACCGGTCAATTGGCTGGCTGGTTTCTGCGATGACGTAGCGTCGTGCGCAAGAGACGCACACGCAGGTATGAGCGAGAAAGATGCACACTTTGTAACAATTATTTCTATGAAGCCTTATACGTAACGTATAAACGGATGGCCGAAAATCGTATAACGTCCGCGCTTTGTTCACTTCATCGTATAACTAGCAGCCGTAACAGGCAACACTTACTGCCTTTGCCGCATTCATAATTCATACTATTGTCAGTCGAGTACTAATATTTGGTTCTGATGCTACTTTTACTCTGAATAAATACAAACATTTGTTGGTAATTTTTGCAGTCGTACAAATAAATCCATTGAAATAGCGCTAACATAAGTCAAATAATCATTAAAAAAATGCCCTACTTCGCAAAGTAGTTTTTTTTTTGTATTAAAAAATATATTTTAAAACCCAATCAGATTTAGATAACAAACATGATCATTAATAATATTATACCACAATGTCTTATCGCAATTACTCATTTGAATAAGAAAGTTTAGTTTCTCAATATGAAAGACATCAACGTCATCTAATCGGGAACATCTAGCATGAAAAATAAAAAAAGAGTACTCATGTCGATGGCTACTAAGTTATCTTCCATACATAAACAAACAAAGAATTGCTTATTTTCCTTTGTTAAAGCTTCGCTATTTAAAACCAAAATATAATGCGTGAAAAACAGTCAAATGTGAACCTTATTTCCATTTCGAGATAGAGGTGCATATTCATATTGAAAAATACAAAAATAAAAAATCATTTAGGTTTTATGAGAATGTTTGTGAAGGAATTTGTGTTAGTAAGTGTCGATAACGACTTCAGGGCAATGACTTTTTTTAAATTAACCGTGTCGATGTATTGCATGGTCGTTGCCCCATGCAGTCGGCTAGCCCGGCCAGCGAGCCGTGTGGTAAAAATAGACGCACTCCGTCTCAAGATGCGCTGATAGTGTCTTCGCATATTACCCTACTGCACAAGCACAACACAGGCTGCCGAGAATCTACTACAACTTACAAGTGGCACTTTCATTAAAATAACATTAGGAGGGAATGTTGCGAAGCTATTTTTGTACAAGGTTTTTTTAATATTTTATTACTGATTAGGCCTACTAAGGAGTAATGCCTGAGGAGCTCGTGGCTAAGTAATAACAGCCGCACGGGTCGATCCGTCAGGTTAAGCTACGCTTGCCGGGGTTGGTCCGGGGATGGATGACCATCTTTACATACCGAGACTCCTCCGTGCCTCGGAGCATTAGTCCCCAGTTGCATTTTCTCCCGAAACATTTTATATTAAATCCATACTTCATTTCGACGCTTGAAAGGCAATATTGACCAAACGACGTATTGGCAACTTTACACTAGAATTTATAAGAACTAAAAAAAAAAGTAATATTTTATATTTTTTAGTGTATACTCTAGTTGAGTATAAAAAAAGCATTTAAAAGTTTTTTTTTGGAAAAAAAATCTTTGTAATGCCTAGAGCATTACAAAGATTTTTTTTCCAAAAGTTAGTAAAGGTGCCAACATGTCGTTTGATCAATATTGCCTTTCAAGCGCCGTAAGTCATGCCAGATTTTAAGAACGGATGGCGTCGATTTGAAACAACATTAGACATTTAAAAAAACCTTTTTCACAGTCCGTTCAACCGATTTTCACTTCTATTCCGTAAGCATAAGGATGGCATTAAAAGCAAAAAAGTAGTAACAATACCAACTGTTTACTGCAGCTGCTATTTGTCATGCTACTAACTCAATAGAAGTCAAAATCGGTTGAACGGACTGTGACAAAGGTTTACTTAAATGTCTAATCTTATTTCAAATGGAGTATAGTTGCGTTTTCACCCGGTTTTGTTCCAAGGTACAGCCGTGTTCAAAACTGTTACTAAATTATTGGCTTCTTAGCTAAGTTACTCTTAGCCGTTATTAAAGTCAATCCTAGAAAGTTTCCGAGTAAATACATAATTTAGGAAGCTACATCATCATTTCAGCCGAAAGACGTCCACTGCTGGATATGAGTGAATTTCTCAGGCGAAAAATTTACGCTTCTAGGCTGAAAACGCAGTGCTGCTTTACAAATAATGCAATGATTTTTTTTCTCAGAATTAAAGAGACGTGAATCTAAGTGAAGCCACTTAAATTATGTTTATAAGACCAATACTTTCTAGGAAAAACATCAGTAAATGATGAATTATTAATTTCTGTGTTTTGTCCACAATCACTTTCATACACAGCATTTACCTCTCAGGAAGATATTCTCCAACAAATATAGGAAAAAGTATTTTGATTGCTTTAAGTAATAATTGACCTAGAAGAAGCTAATTATTTTTGCATGTTTAGACTCATAGTTAATGAGTACATGTCAACGGTAGTTTTGTCCGAGCGAAATTACTAATTTCTATGCTCGTTTTGTTTCGCCGTTCTGAGCTTCCACCAATGAGTTTAAACGAACAATTAATCCCTGCCCGGCAAGAGACAATCGTGCGCTTACGCACAGTGAGAACGGTAATGCACATGTTATAAAACCTGAAAATGAAAATGTCCATGAAAATTTGGTAAAAAATCGAGTTGTTGAAATTGACTCATATAAGCCTCCACCAATTGGGTGGGTTTGCCATAATCGCCACGCTTGGCAGGCGGGTTGGCGATCGCAGTATGGTGTTAAAAATGCATAGAAAACGCTGCTGCCCATTCTCTAGTAAGTCCCTTAATTGCCTTTTACGACACCCACGGGAGGAAATGGGGTGGAACTATTCTTTACGTCCGGTACCACACGGTACATGACATGCAGCGCGGTGCATGCATGCGGAAGCTACATGTATGTATATTCCAATTTAATACAATATTATTATAATCAATAAGGTTGAACGTTATTAATTATAGCATATTATATTTGGGGTAAGAAACAGTATACAATAATTGTAGTAGGTACAATATTAATCTACACTAAAATTGCTCTACACCAAATAACATCACCGCAACTGGGGACTAATGTTAGTAACCCTGATGGAAAGCGATGGATGAGGTCAATAATGGAACGAGCGTGCCCAGAAGATGCCTGTTCACTCTAGCTTTAAAGGCAGACCGGTTATATATGGAAGGGAACACAGACGCTGGCAGAGAGTTCCACACTTTGGCTGTGCGCATAATAAATGTGGAGGAGAAGCGCTGAGTACGACTGGACGGGATATCAACCAAGTACGCATGGTACCCTGCAGTACGTCTGGTAGTCCGGTAGTAAAAGGGCGATGATGGGATCAGGTCGTGGAGCTCCGGCACACACTCTCCGAAGTACAGTCTGTAGAAGACCGACAGGCAAGTAACATTACGCCGATGAGCCAGGCTGTGAAGCCTAGACACCAACGTTTCGTCGCCTATAATCCTTTTTGCTCTGCGTTGCAACGAGTCAAGGATAATTTTGAGGATAATCATTTTAATATTTATGCAGACTTTCCGTCTTATTCATAATAAAGCCATTCGCTTAATAAACCTATTTTAGATATCGAACTGTTTGTCCCTTTCTGCCAAACTTCATTTTAACTTGACAGACGGGGACAAAACAGGGCCTCAAGTCTGCTATTACAATAGTGTCAGAATAGTCTATCATTGATTTCATAATTGTTGATTTTGACAAGTTTGGTAATCTACTAATATAATGGCGTCATTATGACTTTCCAATGGTCAGCCACTGACACTCCATTGAAAGAATTGGTTATCTCGTACATAATGACAAATTAAACTTCCTACTAAACTTCCAACTTCCTACCAATTCAGATTGCTTATAACACTAATAAATAACATGTAAAAATATATATAAATGAAATTTGGCATGAATAAATGTTCAAAATGCCATTGTAATACAATTCTATTACGAGACCATTGACCGACCAATGATCGACCATTATGAATTTAGCAGATTACGAACTTTTAGCAAAATGACAATGGGATTGTGTTGGAGTGACGAATTTATAAAAATAGCAGACTTGGGTCCCAGTTCTATAGCTAAAATAGGTTTATTAAGTGAATAGCTTTATTATGAATATGACGGTAATACTTTAACGTAATAATATACCAAGCACGTAAAAGCGTAGTAATCTATATATATAAAAGAAAGTCGTGTTTGTTACAACACTTATAACTCGAGAACGGCTGGACCGATTGCCATGGTTTTTGATTTGTTGGATTTGTTTCCGTCCCGAATAGCAGAATACATCTTAAAAACAATGAAAACTCGATATGTGTAATGAATACTTAATCATTTCAATAGATGCTGATTTGTTTATTACATGTCAAACATTTGTTGTCCAATCCTGTCAAATAGTGTAACAACATTTTTTTTTTTTTGGAGCTTATGGCCTGGTTGCTGAGACCTTTAAGCCACAACTTTATTTTTTTCTGAAGACATCATGTGTGCGTTCAGAAATTTATTTTTTGTAATTTGTTTGTTTTAGACATTAATTTTCGAAAATTATTTATTAATTATTTAATTTTTAATTCCCGAAAATAATACCTAAGATTTATTCTACAGTAAAAACATAAAATCATCGGAAAGGAACGGAATTTAGGGAATAAAAAATCAGTTGGTAAAGGTTATAAGATTAAGGAAAAAAAATCTACAGGTTAACAAAAGTGTAAATGTCTTTTTATAGGTTGTCTATGATTTTTCTTGATAAGCTATTCATACGTAGTGGTTATATACTCTTTGAGCTATTGTCTATGTCTCGAAAGTTCAGGCACTGTTATTATATTTGGTGGTTTTATGCGAGTGCACATTTTAATAACAATGCCGCGTCCTAGAAAATCTAATCTTTCCCAGCGAAGCCGTAATGCAATTAGGCAACGGAATATCGCGAGTCAATTACCTGATGGAGAACGAGAAATTTCACGAGAACAGGGCCGCGTTAGTATGGAGCAAAGAAGGGCCTTAATTCGTGCTTCTCAAACACAAGAGCAAAGAGAGGCAGCCCGTGAAACGGCTAGGTTAGAAACGAGAAATCGTCGAGCTTATCGTACAGATGAACAGAGGAATAATCTTCGAAGTGCAAGAAGAAATAGTTCAAGTATTGATTTGAATCGAGCAGCGTTTCTGTATGATTGCACCATAGACTACAGCTTGCATCGTTTAGTTTGCATTGGTCCAATGGACGTTGTTTGCCAGCATTGTGGAGCATTGAAGTTTGCTGGTGAAACGCCTGGTTTGTGCTGCCTTAGTGGTAGGTAGGTAGGTAGGTAGGGTAGGGTAGGGTAGGGTAGGTAGGTAGGGTAGGGTAGGGTAGGTAGGTAGGTAGGGTAGCGTAGGGTAGGGTAGGTAGGTAGATAGGTAGGTAGGTAGGTAGGGTAGGGTAGGGTAGGGTAGGGTAGGGTAGGTAGTTAGGTAGTTAGGTAGGTAGGTAGGTAGGTAGGTAGGTAGGGTAGGTAGGTAGGTAGGTAGGTAGGTAGGTAGGTTAGGTAGGGTAGGGTAGGGTAGAGTAGTGGAGTTTATACTATAGCTTTTGACAGAACGAAGTCTGTCGGGTCAGCTAGTTACAATATAAAAATTGCAAATAGAACTGGAATACAACGTCACATTTATAAATAAAAGCAACAAGAACACAAGCAATTCAAACAGTGAAAACGATCAAAACGCGAAAGAAAATCTTAGGTAGGCTCTAAGAATAATAATAATTATAATAAGACATGCATGCATATTATATCGCTAGTACGAGTAGGTAGTTGCCACATTAAATAAAGTGTTCTTTTAATAGTATATATAAAATTTAAAAATTAAATTAAATTATAAAAAAAAAACATTTATATTTTTTTGTATGCCATAAACAGCCTAGTAAGTAAGTAGCTCATTATTTATAAACTTCAAAAAAAGGAATCAAACAAAAAAACACAGAATCATCATGAATTCATGACATACATATAACAGTTCCAAGATTTAAAAATAACGTCACCCTACTGTTGATTCGGTAGGTAATATTGTGAAATATTATGTTCCTCCTTTTCGTACCTACTAACATAATTTTTGTTGATAAATTTCCTAATAAGCATCATCAGATTTATCAGACATTATCTTTTACTCATAGATCCTGTTTAAGATCGTTAACGGGCAGGTTTTAGACATAAATTATAGTAGTGAAGGCCGATTATCTATATAAGATTATATCAAAATCTATTTTTGGCTCTAAATGTCAAGAATGAAAATAATTTTCGCTACCTCACAAACACCTCCATCCTTTCAAAATCAAAGTCAAATAATTTATTTCAATTAACAACAAAGGCACTTTAAAAAGTCAAAATTAACAGGCAAAAAATATTAAAACTAACCCACACTGGGTGTACGTATGGTGGATCCTCAAAACTCAATGCATTTATTTCAATTAAACCATTTACAGGCACTTTTGAATTGTCAAAGAGACGGTCAGTTAGTCAGAAAGTTGAAGCTAGATGCCCATTCCAATACGTAGATCACTATGGAGAAGAACGGACAAGAAACTCCAAGGCCACTCTTTTAAATCAAGATATTACATAATCCTGGGTACATTATTCTTGTTGCTTCTATATGTGAGACAATGTAAAAAATAATAAAACAATTCAAAATATAAAATTACAAATTAAAAATAAGCCCTGGCAGTCAAGAGATGACCAGTCCCAACTGACGGCGCCCGTTCACGAACGTGACGCATGGATCAGCACCATCCAGCTCAACCATTTGGTAGAGAACCGAATGATCCAACACACGCGCCACCATCAGTGAGACATTTAAGTGAGCATGACATACTCTCAACTGCCATGCTCCTGGAGTGAGAGAAAGCCTGTGTCCCAGTTGCGTTGTAGGCTTTGCCCATTCCAAAAGATAGTTTATTATGGAGAAGAAAGGGATGTAGAAACTCCACTCAGCCCTCTTTGCAGTCCGAGTTATCGTCAATTTTTTTTTTTTTTTTAATGGCATCTCAGAGTTAACCACGAGGGGTTGAGACTCTTTAACCGGACTATCCTGTGGTTGCCTTAAGCTCCTAACAGAACTTAATGCCTCCAGCCAGGGCGTAAAAAACTTATATACTAAACGACTGCGCGCTAAGGGCAACCCCTGTGGGGTACGAACCTCGGCTTAGGGCAGCGTCGGAGGGAGGATGGCAAGGGACCGTCGGTGGCTGGATACAATTAGAGTTATGATTATTATCAGGGGGATTTAAAGCTACAGGCTCAGCTATAGCGCGTGCTGGCGCTTCGCTTACGGGCAAGGGTCGGGGAGGACTATTTAGTCGGAGATTTCGCGCGGGGCCTCGGCGGCGAGGTCGGAATGTACCGTCAAACATTAGGGATTGTAATATATATGGGTCCATATTGACTCACCTAAAGTTCTTTTCCCGAAATTGTTCTTCCTAATGATTTGTAATCCGAATGATCACTCTGCCTAAAATTTTTCATCCTAAAGTTTTCATTCATATTATTTGTAGTGCTACCGGCGATGTTCACAACACTCATGTTTCCGAAAATTGCAATTAATAATATCATTAATGTAAATATATTTAAACTCCTACTATTTTTTATCATAACGCTTGCATCCCTAAACATAATTACCATAATATTCATTCAGGTCAGAGTGTCGTCTTGGGGGCACTATGAAAAAAATACTTAGAAAAATTTCGCGACCAATTTCGAGGTAGTTTAATTAATTATTATTAGATTAGAGTAATTTATTACTATTCGAGTAATTTAGTTGGTCACAGTTCTAACCTAACCTAACCTATAGATATCTTAGCAGGTACACACCGCAAAAAATATAATAGATGTTTATTGCCACTGACATTATGAAGTTGAATGCTTCGGAATTATGAACATTAGAGACAGAGTAGTTAGGAATTGTGATTGTTAGGATGAAAAATGTTAGGAAGAACATTTTCGGATTTCCAATTATCGGAGTTGAAAATTTAGGTGAACTTTGGCGCACCCAATTTATATAACAGCGGCGTTTATCACAATGAGGCTTTCCTTACAAAGTGACCTTGAATGTTACAATTGGTTTTCTGAGATTAGTTATTATCGGCGGCGACAGCGGCGTGACCAATTACTTTTCAATACACAACGTGTAAAGCAAAATCGCATATCATGCTAGCCCTTTTAAAGTTTAGTAGTTTGTAATAGAATTTTCATTATAAGTAGTTTAAGTAACATGGGTTAACCTCCTTACTAATAAACGTTGTATAGCGTCTGTATAGTTACACAACGCTTTGTCTTCTTCTTTCGAAAGTCAAATTACTGACGAGTGAAAGAGAGAAATCGGTGTGTAACTATACAGACGCTATACAACATTTATTAGTAAGGAGGTAAGGATTTAAGAAAAAATAAATAGAATTGGTCTTTAGGTAAAGTAATTGAAGTTCTAGTACCAAGTGTGACCTAAATGGTAGAAGTGGATGGGCAGCAATGGAAACGGCATATCAACCAACTGCTGGAATAAGGCAGAACTTAGTCTAAGAAGATACTTTTTTTTTTTAATGTTCTGTTTGTTTTTTTTTGGTGTTGGGTGTATGTTTAGTCTGTGACACATCAAATATTAAAACTGCAATTAGTAATTAACGAGGTACAACATTGGCGTTCCTTAGTTATATACCTATAACATTATATCTATACATCTATACAATTTGTGTTGGGTGTGGCAAAAGAAGCATGAAAGTAGAATAAATGCTGTGGAAATGCGTTCCTTGTGAAGCATGTGTGGCGTGACTATGAAGGATAGGCTCAAAAATGATGTGTTATGGCAAATGTGCGTAAGGAGAGTAGCAGGTGGCGTTCTATAATTTCTGCTTACCCCCATGGGCAGATGGCGTGAATTTCATTTGTGAGTGTTTGATTTCAACCCGGAATCACCTTAGGTATATATAGGCCTTCCCTTTTTCCCGCCATACTTCCCAGTTCCGTATGTACCTCATCCAGGTGTTTCCCGCGACTTTGGTGATATCATCAACCCAACGCGCTTTTGGACGGCCCTGGTTTCTTTGGTTTGACCTTGGCTACCATTCGGTCACAGCTTCACTCCATCGGCCATCTCCGCGTCTAACTAGATATGCTGCCCAACTCCACTTGAGGCCCATCGCCCTGTCCCTGACGTCGTAAACGTTCGACCGACGACAGATTTCGGTGTTACGCACTCCGTTTAGAAGGGTCATGCCAAGCATGGCTCGCTCCATGGCCCTTTGGGCTACTCGTATGCGATGGACAGTCTTCTTTGCAATGTGAGCGACCATGTCTCGGTACATGGTCATTGTTGGCAGGATACATCGGTTGAAAAGGCGGGTTTTTAGGCACTGGGGGATTTTTTTGGACCGAAAAGATGTTCCAGTTTACCTACAATACATACAAATAAATAAAATTTAAGTGTTTGTTTTGTCAAAATAACTGGTTTTTACTAAATGCATATGAAAGTAGGTATATACGGTACTTATAACAAACATAAACAAAAAAATTATTTATGTCTGATTAATCTGGCTAATCTCCGATCTCTGTCTGGTATTATTATTCCTATTATTTTTTTGAGTTGACATTGAACTATTTAATTTGATTATAAATTTTACATGATTTTCTATTCCTAATCTTAAATTCTTAATGAGTTGACATTAAAATAAAATATTGTAGGTAATTTTTGATGATGTGTGTTATTTTGATGATGATGTGAGTTAAATTGTTAATTTTGTGTTACCTACTTGTATTATTAATGTTATTTTTTGTATTATAGAAGATTTCAAACACAATTTAAATTGTTTGTGAATAAATAAATTGAATTGAATTGAATTTCTGAGACGATTTTGACGGGACTTTCACGGGCAGATAGCTGATGTTAGAAGAAGTAATTTAGGCAACTTACTTTTATTTTAAAAAAGCCACGCGGGCGAAACCGCGGGCAGCAGCTAGTATAGTAACGTATCTACTGTTCCCATGGGACTCCAAAATTGTTCAAACCGTTTTCGTTTTGACGGTATGGTTTCTTTGATCTAACCTTGGCCACCATTCGGTCACAGCTTCACTCCATCGGCCATCTCCGCGTCTAACTAGATATCCAGCCCAACTCCACTTGAGGCCCATAGCCCTGTCCCTGACGTCGTAAACGTTCGACCAACGACAGATTTCGGTGTTACGCACTCCGTTTAGAAGGGTCATGCCAAGCATGGCTCGCTCCATGGCCCTTTGGGCTACTCGTATACGATGGACGGTATTTCCATTGGGAAATACCGTCGAAAACGAAAACGGTTTGAACAATTTTCCTACGGCTTTCTCAAACTCAAACTCAAAGCATTTATTTCATTAAACCAATTACAAGCACTTTTGAATTGTCAAGGGGTCGGTCAGTTAGAAAGATGAAGCTGCATGGTTGCCCATTCTAAAGCGTAGTAGGTACCTATGGAGAAAAATGGGCAAGAAACTCCACGGACGCTCTTTTGAATCAAAGTATGTTTGATTTTCTGCTTGCCTTTTAATTTTCTCAAGAGTCTGCCGTTTTTATTATAATCCTCTACATTTCTATAGAAAATTGGAAAACTAGGCCTCGAAAATCCAACTAAAATCGTTGCATTTGTAACATTTAGTAGGTACTAAATGTTACAAATGCAACGATTTTAGCTGGATGCCCGTTTTCAGACCTAGCCTAGCCCAGTTCAGCCCTGGCCTAGTTCTCAAATTTATTCTAAAATATGGACTTCATCGAGACTTTTTGTAAAACGTTGCTTTCAATCGTTTTCTGTTTTCTTTTGTTTGTTTTCGAACAATGAATAATGTCAGTAATTCATTGAAGTAATCATCAAAGTTTAGATATGACGTAGAGTTGATCCAGATACCGGAACCATCACATTCAAGTATTTCAAAGTACTTCAACAATTCTTTTTAAACGAAATATATTTGGTAAGTACACCTCCAAAACGGCATTTCCTATTATCAAAACGCGAGCGCATTATCGATTGTCGTAGATAAGTTATGATAAGCTGACATTATCGCTATCTATCGCCTTGTTCCGTGGGTATTACAAATATCATGCTGCGTTTACACCACACTTTATACGAACCATAGCTGCACAGGCCAGCAAACTTGTTTAGTAACTAGCTGTAATTGATTGAAATTAGATATCGTTTAGAAGCCTTATATTCTGAGATTGTAAATTATACAGGGTTGATTTTTGAGATAGGGCAGTAAGGGCATTTACCTTAACCGTTGTGGCTACAAGAAAATGGTCTAACGATACTGTCCTTAACTTTTTGAAATATCTTGATCTGCATTCACAGATTTTGATAAAAATTTAGTCGGCAAGAAAATGGACAGTTTTCACTAAAACTTTTTTAGATGCCAATCAATCCTGTTTCCTATATGGATAAAAAAACTAGAGTTTTTTTATGAAAGCAAGTATATATGTCTATTATTAGTTTCGGAGATAAGGGGGGAATGGTGATTTTTTTCTATTTTCTTTAATAACTTTAATTTGTTTTAGAAAAAAAAAAAATACAGAAATTCCTTTCATTTGATATGACACGCGGTATCTACAGCACGCAAAACTTTATTTTTTTTAAATCTTCTAATTTGTCCTCAGAAGTGACCCCCATTCGTTTATTTACGTCACATATCCATGTTTGGGTCACAGAAGATAAATGGGTACTAAATTTCAACTTAATCGGCCCAGTAGATTCGGAGAAAATTGCCTGTGACAGAGGGACGGACAGTCAGACAGACACGAGTGATCCTATAAGTGTTCCGTTTTTTCCTTTTGAAGTACAGAACCCTAAAATGGAAATAGGAAAAGTCTTGGCAGATAAATCATTTTCCTTGCCTTTTTCGGTGTAGAATAATATAGAACATAAATACAGATTAAGAAAAGGGTTTCCAAAGGAATATGAATATTTCAATAGAAAATGAAATACCTCCTGACTTTCCTAATAATGGTGGTTGACGGCAGTGTCAATTAAACACGCTCTATTTTCATCGAAAAATTGAAAACGAAACTAAAAGACTCGTTAACTGGGGCCTAAGCTAGGGTGAATTTCACGAAACCACCATTAGTTTAACGGAGACTTTAAATTCATGCCATCCCTTACATTTTGTATCAAAAAGAAAGTGACAGCATCAATTTAAAGTCTCCGTTAAACTAATGGTGGTTTCGTGAAACTCACCCTAAGTCTACTAATTTACAAACGTTGCAATGGTCTCGCGATTGTGAGTATTTGACAGTGTTTGTATGGCAAATCTGTCAAAAACTCACAATGAAGAGACCATTGCAACGTTTGTACATTAGTAGACTTGGCCCCCTGAATTCGTTGAAGCAATGCAAATGTTTTCTTAAGAAAACATATGCAAATACAAACGTAGTTAGGTCAATGTCAGATAAGTAGGCAATACTTGTGACTCAGACCGCTCTTGATTATTATGCGTATTCTAAAACCTGTTTTGTTAAGTCGTTTATTTGATTTCTTTTTCCAATTTTGCATACCTACACCTTTCGTTTTAAAATATTCGTACCAATATTCATTAAAAAAACAGCTGCTACAGTTGTATTATATCCTCCATATTTTAATGGTTTTATTTAGTTTAACTAACCAGTTTTCTCCGTCCGTGTGGTGCCGGACGTAAAGAATAGCACCACCCCATTTCCTCCCGTGGGTGTCGTAAAAGGCGACTAAGGGACTTACTAGAGAATGGGCAGCAGCGTTCTCTATACAGTTTTAATACCATACTGCGATCGCCAACCCGCCTGCCAAGCGTGGCGATTCTGGTAAATCCCCCCGCCCTTAAGGGGAGGCCTATGTCCAGCAGTGGACGTCTTTCGGCTGAAATGATGAATCTGTTTTCTCAAAGATTTTACGAATACTTGAATGTAATCAATCTAATTACGAGTGCTTCGAAAAGTTACTCAAATTCTGTTAACTTTTTTGAAGTGAAAACTTCTTTAGGCGCGTTGAGCACTTTTTGGGTGAACAAAAATCATGGAACTCGCGTCATCGCCACCGAACGCTTTCCATGAGCTATATGTATACTGTGTATATAAGATGTATCTGATCTATTCAATTGAGATCTGATACACCTTATATACACAGTATAAAATATTATAACACAAACATCTTATAGGTGGTAAAAACACCATAGCAGCGAATTATTTTTTTATCTAGGTCTTTTATATTTTTACCTATATAATTATTATGATTTTAAAATTGCTTGAAACATTTTGCAAAAAAACCTTTACTTACTTTTTGACGTGATAAAGTCTAATAAATCGTTGAACGCCGGCTGCATGCACGAAAAAGGATGACTCATTGTCCCGTTACGCTCATTGTATGCTTGCGCCGCATGAATGTTTTGTTATGACGTTGTCACGTAAAACTATCGTCTGTAAGCCAACTTTATAAAAAAAAAAAAAAAAAAACGGCTTTCCATGGCTTCTTTACCACCTATAGGTGTATCTCTTAAAATATTTCGTTTTTGAATAGATACACTCTATATATGTGTACTTTATGGGTTAAAAAAATTATGGAACTCGCGTCATCGTCACCAAACGCTTTAGTTACCTACCTACTTAGTTTTCACTTCTATCAGCAGTCCCCAAAGACTGTTTTTTTAGATCTGTTTCACAGAAAGGAGTCCTGTGTCTAGCAATGGGAACATTTTACGCTTATGCTGGTTGTAGGTATGTCTTGATTACACACAGTTAAAGCTTTGAAAAAAAAGAAGTTAAGATACAAAAAACAACAATAAGTGTCGCCACAACTCAAGAGTCGACAACAGCGAAGATTCTTAGATACCACCAAACATTAAAAATAAATTAATATTAATTGCTTTCATCACGAACAGATAGAGGCACCTGATAAAAACTAATAACCACACAAAGCGAAACCACGAACTCCTGCAAAATTTCAAATGCTTTACATATTCAGTGATCTAGATGATCGCAATACTTGCACTATACTTAGCTGCACGATCATCTAATTCCTTGGCCACGAAGCGCATTACGAGGTTAGAATTTATTATCTTATCTGATGTGCTTAATTATGATTGAGTCAAATGCATGTGCATGCAAATGTTCATAGCTCCCGGGAAAGGTGGAGAGAGCGCGCATTCAAGCAAAGAGCCCGCGTTGATGTTTTGCGTCAATACCATAGATAACATAAATAGCTCGATCGCTCGTTAATTAAATGTTATCGATAGCTGCCCAAGTGCCCACGCTAACGTTATTTTTATACCCACAATCGTTAAAGTGACATCTGTCTGTTTCGCTAGATATTACTTCACAGAGAGTCGAGTGAGCCCACACATTTCGGTGTTTTGTGATCATTTGTGTGACAGCGTCCACACTGCATCATCCGGCGCTGTATCAAAATTTCTTCAAGCTCCATTTCTATAAACCTGCCTACCTATAGTCTGTAACTCGGATAACAATCATATCATACCTATCATCCTTTGATGTTCGTTTGGCAATCGGCCTCGTCCACCCATCTGAACATCCTGCAATGTTTTTTTTTTTTTAAAGTAGGTTACAAAAACAAAAAAACATAAATTTAGAATTCCGGAATTCACGACATTGGTGCCGATTCCCTTGTTCACAAACTTAACTAAATTTAAGTTCAGTGCATATTTTTCTTTCTATTTCATTAAGAAAAGGACAGAAGATAAATTTTAGTTTAGTCCTGTCAAATTAATCAGCGCTTGGCGTAAATTGACGTAATTTTAGTCGGCAAGTTTTTAATCACGTCTAAACTTGTATGGAGTAGTGACATGCGCTGATTAATTTGACAGGACTAAACTAAAATTTATCTTCTGTCCTAATGAAATAGAAAGAAAAAGATGCACTGGATTTAAATTTAGTTTAGTATGTGAACAAGGGAATCGGCACCATTGACTAATAAATTCGTCTGCCAGCACTGATACACAGTACTAGGTGCTTTTATATTAAGTGCTATTAGAGGCTTGCAATAAATTATTAAAGTAATAACAGGACTCATTTTAGGCATGCAGGTGCGGCATGCAATTTTGATTTTTATTTGTTTTTACAATTAATTATTGTTTTTTTTACTCTCTTCTTCAATTAATTTCCATTGGGTCACGAAATAGGGCTTATTCCACAAATCGCCCCTGAAAAATCCCCCTTAGAACCCCCGGAAGCGGGATTATCAGGGGTGAATTCTAGACCGTTTTTATAGATTCCACTTTTCCTCCTAAGGGGGATTTTCAGGGGGGATTTGTGGAATAAGCCCGAAATAGGTACCTACCTATACTTAAAGTAATAGGAATTAATATGTGTCTCTGTGAATTACTATTTTATCTCGCTTCTCTTTTATTACCTTTATCTTGATCTTATTATTATCTACAATATTCTTAACAAAGGACACAGGTATCCTTTGCTGTCTTCGTTGATTGCTTTTATTTCCTTGATTAACTAATTTGTTTTTATTAGGCTCCCAATTACTAGAATTAGAATTAGAATTAGAATTTTATTTATTTGTAAGAATGTAATTTTACATAGTATGGTGTTAATTATTTTGTTAAGTTCTATACATTCTACCACACCGTACAAATATTGTACAAATATTGAAATGTCATTCCTAATCAAATAATTTTTAGATTTGTGATTTACAATAAGTCCATTAAGAATTAATATTATTACAATTAGGCAATCGTTACTTTTTAATCAATGTCAAAATTAAATTAGTTACATGTCATCTTGGATTTTTACAATATTCTATGTATTCGCCAATGTCATAAAAGCAATTATCCAATAACCAACTTGTCAGCTTTTGCTTGAACATGGGGATGGGAAGTTCCTTAAATGAGTTAGGTAACTTGTTATACACTTGTTACCACAGTAATGTAGTTGTAGAGACAATGATCTTTTCTTCCTGAAGTTACACAGTTCGTCAGATATTCCTGTATACTTGTTTCAACTACTTAAAGTTATGTCTAACGCAAATAAAAAACTGAAAATCACGCATAATCGTTCAAGCGTATTTTTCTGAAACCTTCACCTTTTTAAAGATAATTTAACTATTGATCTTTTAGTATACGTGTTTACACACAGTGCCCAAGTTATTAGCCGGCGCAAAACTTGGCATTTCGCTTACACATAAGAGGCAATAAATGGCAACCGTTGAGTTGAACAAAAAGTGGCCTCCACTGGCGGCAAGGTTGCTGGGCCGGTTCGGACAGCCGAGCCCGAGAGCCGATAAATATAGGCACCACATCGCATACTTTCGTCTGATTAATAGTTAGGGTCTACCGCGAAAACGGCAGGGATTCATACGATGTTGCGATTTGTTTGGAACCTTTACAGAACAATAAAAGGTATGACAGTTCGTTATTATAAGTAGTGGAAACAAGTATACAGGAATATCTGACGAACTGTTTAAATTCAGGAAAAAAAGATCATTGTCTGTACGACTGTGTGGAGGCTTGTTATTAGCAATTTTTTAATATTACCTACTTTCTTTATAGGTATCATTGGTTTGTTAGTCTGTTAGTAATTTTTTTTTTTAAGAAGGATTAAAAAAAAAATTACATAGTATAATTGGGAGCCTAATAAAAACAAATAAATGAAGTATGGCTCTTTCATTAAACACTTAAGATGACGATAACCGACTATTAATGATTTTATACTGAAGATCACGTCTACGAGTAGTATTAATGATTTGGAAAAAATATATGTTAAATTAGAGCATTTTCTTAATAACTTAATATATAAATATTTTAGATTATGTATTACATAATATACTACATAGTGAAATTCATTTGTAAAGTTATGTCAATCGCGGATAAAAAACAGAGAATCACGCAAAATCGTTCAAGCGTATTTTTCTGAAACCTTCACCATTTTAAAGATAATTTAACTATTGATCTTTTAGTATACATGTTTTTATTAAAATTACCTTTTGTTTCATGTATAATAAATTAATAATGCGTCTTATTAGGGACAGCTCCTGGATGGGCGAGTCCTATTACCGGCTGGACGTACGACGCGTTGCGTGAGCTCAGTATATGTCTGTGTTTTAAATCTGGCTTTCAAGAAGAGAATTCATGTTTTCAAATAAGATACAAAAAAAAGCAGTTTGGAGTACATACAAATAATACAAGTTACATTTCACGAAATACCTTAATATGATATAACCATTCTATAAATTATATCTCGTCTAGCGAATAAATATCAGGTTTATTCCAAACCAAAAATTGATTCGAAGTACGTACAGTCAATTCAAAATAATGAATGCTGACAAGTTATGACATTGTAGAATACACGAAACGAAACCTTCTTCATCGGAACACGTCTCATTCATCTTTTTTTAAATATTTGTGGTGACGGGTAGTGGTCCCGCTGCGATGTGGTTTTTGGATGGGTTGGTTTATTACTTGGTCAGGCAGGTATCAGTTAACAGTGAATTCATTTGTAATGGAATCTAATGTGTTTTTTAGGGTTCCTTACGAAGGGCAAAAAGGAATAGTTTTAGGCCCGTATTACAGAACGATTCCCTTGTTCACAAACTAAACTAAATTTAAGTTCAGTGCATCTTTTTCTTTCTATTTCATTAAGTAAAGGACAGAACATACATTTTAGTTTAGTCCTGTCAAATTAATCAGCGCTTGACGTAAATTGACGTAATTTTAGTCGGCAAGTTTTTAATCATGACTAAACTCAGCTGCTGATTAATTTGACAGGACTAAACTAAAATTTATTTTCTGTCCTTTTAATAATGAAATAGAAAGCAAAAGATGCACTGAACTTAAATTTAGTTTGTGAACAAGAGAATCGGCACCCTTGAGTGTCGTTCTGTAACTCGGGACTTAGGCCCGTATTACAGAACGTCACTCAATACTCAAGCATTACTTAAAACTAGTTTCAACCAATCAAATGACTAGAATCTAGTCTTAAGTAATGTTTGAGTATTGAGTGACATTCTGTAATACGGGCCTTAGTGTTAGAATAACTTTGTAGTGCGTCAGTCTGTCTCTCCTTGTGACAAGCCCCTTTTTCCCAGAAAGAGCTTGAGGTATCAAATTGAAGATAATTTCTACAACCTCAGAATGTCTGTAAGTTCTTTAACCTATATGTAGAGTCCCACTTAATGACTGATCATCTTAACTTATAGGGTGCGAGATTCTAGGTGACTAATCATTATATTGTTGTTTCCAAGCCATGTTTTATAGGTACCTGCCAACGACCTAAAACGAATGATGACGAAATGTATTTTCATGTCGACACCACAGTCAAAGAACTTGAATACTTGCATGTTTTGCTACAATATAAATTGGATATATAAGCATAAAAGGAAATAGTAAGGTATTGGAATCCTAATTAAAACAATGAGTCATCGAGATTTTATTTTAATAGACCTACTTACGGACTTGAAACTATACCGGATGCTTTAGAAATACTCGTAGTAATGAATAGGTACATAATTATTTGTAATTCTCTAGATTCTGGCGAAACCAAACGTGTTCTCCTACGTATGAATTAATACAAAACGAACCGGTGTAATACTAGGTTTGTTTTTCATAATATTATAAGGAGGGCCCGCGATAAGTTTGAGTCGAAATTATACAAGAATTCTGTTCTGGAACGAATTTGTTTAACTTTATTTTAATAATGTTTCGGTATGTGCTCATATGAGTGCAAAAAGTTAGCCCTGGTTTTGAAAAGATAATGAGACATTCTATGACTTTCAAAGATAATACGAGCAGGAGTGTAGTGGACCGTGAGAGTAATGTCACAGACATTAAACTGAAAAAAAAATATAGCCATCTTTACAACTCCCGTAATGCTAAGAGGCTGAAGAAAAACCCTTCAAAACACAGAAGGTTAGGTACTTGGAAATCATAACCGGCATGGCGCAATAGGTTCTTAATAGGTGGTGTTCTTTAAAGCGAAAGAGTAAGGATAGCCCGCGAAATTCAAATTATCAAAAATCGTAAAAAAAAAAAAAAAGAATTTCACGGGTTACTGAGCTACCACAGACACACATTCTACCGACGCGGAAGCGTTGTCTCAGTGTTGACCATTGTGGTCAATTCTGTCGCTATCACATTATGAATGCTCCATGGTTTATCAGAAACTCAGAGTTAAGGCTCGTACAGAATTTCTTTTGTCGGTGCCTGTCGCGCCCGCGATATCGCGCGAGTCTGTACGAGCCTTTACATGACATTCTAAAACTTAACACTGTGCAACAGGAGATAATTTTGTTTCCTTTAAGATTATCAATTTTTTTTTTCTCTTTCTCACTTAGTTTTAATAATGGTCTGGTATTTTGAGTACTTTATGAAACCTACCCCTACCTACTCCTACCATAACTACCTGTCCTTTCTTTGGTTTTGTTCGTCGAGTCGTTTAGCTCCTTAAATCCTGAGTTGAGCTACACGTTTACTGACAAATGCTTGCACTGACTGGACAGGACCACTCAAAATTGTATGGTTCTTTCCTCAAAAGACCATTTCAGACACGGATCTACATGGTCCTCACATGATCTGACCAAGATTATCTCTGGACTTTAAAAGAGACTTTGACCCCTGAGTTTCTTTCGCCATTTCTTCTCAGGGGTAGTCCGATAGGAAATGTCGACTTCATCTAGCTTATTTAAATTTTTTATGTGACGTGTTAAAGTGATTCCGATATCCTATTCACAGAATAAACGATTTCATTTCATTTCATAGATATATATTGCTGCACGCTATAAGTCAAGACTTGAGAAGCATCCAAACCCACTAGCAGTTGCACGTACTAACCAAGTCTAACCACAAACGAAGACTTAAGGCTCGTACAGACTAGTGCAATATAGCGGGCGCGACGCGACACTATATAGTAGCACAATTTCTTTGTCGGTGCCTGCCGCGGCCGCGATATCGCGCGAGTCTGTACGAGCCTTTAAAAGGCTTTCAATAACAGACAGATCAAGCTAGCCTTAAGCTGCCTTAAGTCTAATGCAAATAAAGAGAATTCTTAATGAAGAAATTACTCTACAAAGCCCTACTTACTCCACATCTCCCCTCTTCGCCGACTTTTAGAAACCTATAAACATACAATTCATTGATCTTGATATTTTCGCACTGTCGCAATCTAAAAAAAGAATAGTTTCACAATCTCTTGCAAGTCGCCTATAAAAATGATGCTCTTGTCATTCGCTTCCTGCGATTCGTCGATATAATATAGTGTATTTATTAAAAAAAAAAAAAAAATATTCCTTTATATTAATTACTTTTTTGTTTTTCATAAATAACATACGTTCATTTTCATACTCCGATGTCAATCCGTGGACAATAGTGTGGATTATACGTTTATTCGACTATAATCCCTAGTATCATTTTCCGTTGGCATTTAGTTGGGCCAACTTCAGAGGTATGTGGCCCAACCAAACACCAACAAAAATGCTACTAGGGATATAACTACTTTTTTTTAAATGCTATAATGTATAACTGTTTTTGTTCCAATAAAAAAATAAAAAAAATAATCTGCTCATAGTTGACCGACTGATATAGCAGATCAAACAGGAAAAAATGAAAACATTATGAAAAAGGCATTGTGTCGCTTGAATGTGTATCATGTGCTACCTTACCAACGGAAGGACTGATGCTTCATTAATTATCTTAAATACATGACTTTTTTTGCAACTCATCATCGAAATAAGTTTCAGAAACAGTCATCATCATTTCAGCCGAAAGACGTCCACTGCTGGATATAAGCCTCCCCTAATTGAGGGGGTTTGCCATAATCGCCACGCTTGGCAGGCGGGTTGGCGATCGCAGTATGGTGTTAAAAATGCATAGAGAACACTGCTGCCCATTCTCTAGTAATTAGTCGCCTTTTACAACACCCACGGGAGGAAATGGGGTGGTGCTATTCTTTACGTCCGTCCGTCAGAAAAAGTATTTAATACAATTCAGACTTATACATACTCCTGACCACCTAGAACTAGAACCTAATGAAATTATCTATTGTTCCAGCATCTAATTGCGTAACACATTATGAATCGCAATCTGAATAATTTTATTGCTACTCCATTGCTTGATATGTTCGAAAAATTTGTCTGCTCAACCACATAAATAACGCAATGAATGTTATTGTACTGTCAAAAGTCAAAATGAAACCCATTCCTACTGATAGTACGCATTTACCCCGTCTTCACTGAAACCATCAAAACAATCTATGCGCCAAAATGTAGTGCTATTAGTAACTACAATATCGATTCTTTCGAGAACTATTTTCAAGCCCAAACCTTACATAACAGTTCAGCACCGTTCTTTGATGTTGTACTTATTTTATTGGCCATTTGCCTAATAATGATTACTGACTTTATGTAATGCTAGCGATTGTCGGAGACATCGTCGACAACGCCATAGTTCATAAAGATTTTCACACAGTTTATATAATATATATTTCTAATAGTTAAGGGCCTATACTACCTCAAATGGCTTAGCATGATCCTCCGTTATGTCGAAATTACTGCAGCATTAATTTTGAAATTAATATATGATAAAGTTGAGGATTAATGTTAAGTACTATGTTAGCCAAAAACACGATTCCATAAAATTTTCTCGATAGAAAAAAAAACCAAAGTTACCTCCAAACCGAACAATAAACCGCTGGTATAAAAAAAATACTTCAAATTAGATAATGAAACGTTGCCTACTCGTATTAACTGAACTAACTATAAAGCAGGTCTTATGTTATTTACTTTTTTTAAATGACAAATGACCATTATTTTCCCCGTAAAACGTAATTACCTAAACTATCGGCGCCTTGGAGCCTTTTCCCTGCCGCCCTGTCTCGCTTGCTCGCGTGACCGGTAGCAATAGTGTGCGAGCGAGATACAGAGTGAGGCGGCGCTGAGGTTGTATAGACTCTTACGGATGCATATCCGGTAGGCTCTAATAATTCTTCCATATCCTATGGGCACGTCTTCCTTACCATTATCGTGCCCCCCGATCTACTCCTTGATATGCAATGGCCACTGTAGTCCCATAAAACATAAGGCTCCAGGGGCTAGTGTGAATCTTAGGGTTCATTCGAGTAATCTAGTCTGGTTAAACCATGCTGGGGTCGGTGCATTTCATTCATTCATTCATTAAAGTGCTAATTTTTGTTAGAGTCAAGTGTATCCCTTCCCCTACCAGCTAAATGGTTGTTTTTGGATATGAATTTGGATATATAACGAAGTTAAAAGGAAAACTATCACCCAACCTGACCCTTGCTCGAGCTAGCCCGTGCCGTAAGCCTGTAACTTTAAATTCGTCCCTAAATAATCATAATCCGATACAGCCCGTCCGTTGCTGTCCTCTCCCAACGACGCCCTAAGCCGAGGTCCGTACCCCCGCAGGCCCCGCTGCCCTTAGCGTAGTCGCTTAGTTTTTAAGTTGTATGCCCTGGCTGGAGGCCTTAATTTATTGAGGCACCCACAGGAAAATCCGGTTAAGCAGTAGACAACCTCCTAGGTTGAACTGCGAGAGCCATTTAATAAAAAACTAAATTAAAAAAAAACTATCACATCATTGTGCGTGGTCCGACACGCACATGGCCGGTTTTTTTGTATGGGATAGTTATTCTATGTTTTTTTTTTTTATATGGGATAGTGTATGTCACTGTTGTCACTTGTGACAGTTTTATGGGACACTATCTAGAGTTTACCTAATTTATCTTTAGACAATTTTAACAATTATCTGTTTACAGGATTTATAACTTAGTGTACCTAATGAAGATCACAATCAAGACATTGATAGCCACATAGAAACATTAATAATCCTAGATCATAAATATATAATATACTAGCTGTGACCGTGATTTCGTCCTCATGGAATAGTGACTTTCGACAGCATTTTTAATTTTTTAGGCTAATTATTTTGCAAATAAAACACATACATACAACATATACATTAAATTAAAATAAGCTATTTACAGTATTTTACTCCGTAATTCTCTGTATTTCTTCTATATTTTTATTTTCTGGGCCGTAAGCTTTTTTTGCCGACGTCAACAAACTAAAATTTTTACCCCCTTTAGGGTAATTTTTTTACAAACTTTGAATGTCGTATTTATTTAGGTATATCTAATCAAAAGCCTAAAAAATAAGTTTCAAGCTTCTAGCTTTAAAAAATTACGTAATTTCCATACAAACTTTCATCCCCTATTGCAACCCCTTACAACCCTTTTTTCGGATTAAAAAGTAGTCTATGTCCTTTCTCAGGCTCTAGACTATCTCCGTACCGAATTTCATTTAAATGGGTTCAGTAGTTTAGGCGTGATTGCGTAACACACAGACAGACAGAGTTACTTTCGCGTTTATAAATTGGTAAGGATTATCGTTAGCACAATCCGAGGATCTCTACCAACGTCGAGGGTCATAAACTGCAAGTAATCCTAACATCACACAGGAAGTGTTTTAATAAAGGATTGAAATACGTAATACCTAATAAACTGCACTTAAGCAATTAGCGCAGTGAATGGCCCAAGGCGAAATACATGAAATATTATGATAGATGTAAAAAATAACACAGAAGGTAATACGATCATTACCTACTCTGTTATTTTTACACGCGCCTAAAGGTGATTACGAAAACACTTTACACATTCAATTGTTGTGGAAAAATCTACGCTAATTATCATTTGAATATTCACTTTTTCTCGGTCTTATATAATTTTCTTCAGCTACAATAATGACCACTTAAGGGGGAAGCGTCAGGGTAGCCTGCGAAGTTCAAATTTTCTTACGTTTTTTTGCAATTTAAAGGTCAGTATCAGGTTGTATGTTGATCTAAATATGATTCGCGACCATAACCAATATGTAGGTATTTACACAATTATAATCATTAGAATCAGTAGGTAATACAACTTCTTAAGTTCGTATAATCTGATTGATTGACAATTTCATGAAATCATGACTTTTAGGATCTAGCTTATGGAGTTGTATTACTGATTCTAATGATTATAAATCTGTAAACACATATTTGTTACGTTCGCGAATCATATTTACAACCTTTTTTTCTTGGGTGGGAAATTATCAAATTTCTTCTCCCGCTCTAGGCGGAGCAGGAGGGCGTGTCAGACTTTTACTGACTAAAGCCCACCCGTGTTCCTTCAGTTGCCTGTATGCCAGGGCCAAGGTATACCATTCGGACAAACCCGCAACCCTGGCAAGCACCGGTCCCGGCGGTTGTAAGAAAATTTGAATTTCGCGGGCTACCCTGACGCTTCCCCCTTAATTGACCACGAATTAATTAAATGTAAATAAAACAAATTAGAAACTTTAACGTAATCGCGTCCGTTTACCCGTGGAACATGTTTTCATCGTTATCAGAGTATGTCGTCATTATTGTGGAACAAAACCGCCGCCGACACATCCATCCGCGCTCTAGTGACAATGCAGGCGCTAATAATTGATGCACAGCCTGTATTGGCAACATATTGAACACCTGCAGTGCCGACTACCTATATACCATCGATAAATATTAATAGTAACTAATCTAGTACCTTTCGTTCGGGCTACCCCGTAGCCGGGCTACGAATTCTATTCCTGGAATCATATATACTGATAACGAAATGAAAAGGAGGACGTGACAATATGATATGTTGAATCTTGATAAAGTTACAGAACTACCAGGTAGTGGATCTTACATAATGATAACTGCAACTAGAGCGGACGTAGACGCTACATAACAGCACCAGATGGTGCATCAAGCTCAGGTTCTCAAGACATCGTCGCACTGATGTAACAAAAAAGGTAACGGGTCCATTTCTTCGATTCGCGTTTTTATACGTTTCCAGCAGGTATTGTGTTGTAATGTTAGTGACTATAATGGAGTACATTTGCCAAGCAAGCGGGTTGCGTCAACGTGGCCGCAGAGGGGCGCTGGCGGCGGCGGCGCCAACACACCGTGAACAAACATTGACCAAGCACGCACTGCGCTCCGGGCCTCGACAACTTGCCGCAACATTCTTAGCGTAAAAGTTAACGTGGATGGTTTACTCTATGTAATTTGCGATGTTCGAGTTGATACTTAGTTTTCCCTTCGACAACGATTGTGCGACCGACTTGTGACGTATTCCGAACTGCCACTGTGCTGTAAACGATGTGTTTTGCTCATGTTACTACGAGAATGTTTTCTCTGAATTCTATGGAGATTGGAAAATTCGTGCAAGATGCAATTAGTGAGTATGATTGATTTCATTTTACTTTCAACTAACGATAAATAATGTTTCACTCGCGGCGGTATTATGTTAGCCGAGACACCTTCCGTGAATGAGTGCATCCGGTAAGTGTTTTGAACTTGTTTCTAAATCATTCTTGATGCTCAGATTAGACGCTCAGTTTGCCAATAAAACAAAAAATAAAACGCGATTTTCGTTCCAGATTATTCGCTTAATATGAATCACGTTCGTTTTTTGCTGCATCATAACAAATAATAATGTAAGTAGGTAGTAACTAGTAGGTCTCTAAGTACACTTAATTTCAAATAATACATTAGGCCTTGAACAAGATTTAGCAACGTCTAAAATAGCAAGTCATTCTCGAAACCATAGAACGACATGAAAAACAATTCATGTGAACCATAACAAGTAAGAATTTAGAGAGTTACGCGGAAATTACTCTCCTTGTTCATAACATTATTATAATTTCAACTTGCGGAATCTAAACAACGTCAATGATGCAAAAGCGATTGAGCGTAAACTTTGCTCATTAATTTGTTCAATTAGAGGCTTTTACGTTTACAATTTCTATTTCTTATACACTCAGATATTAATAACGAACGTAGCACTGTTTATTAGGTTCAAAATCAATCTCCTTGTTCAATAAGTAAGGTAAATTAAAGTATTACAGAATGTCACTCAATACTCAAACATTACTTAAGACTAGATTCTAGCCATTTGATTGGTTGAAACTAGTTTTAAGTAATGCTTGAGTATTGAGTGACGTTCTGTAATACGGGCCTCTCTTTTCGTAACCAAGAGTTGGTGTTTGGGAAACTGCTTTCAACGCGATTTCTTTGTCCAAAACAATCGATTGGACACTTCATTGTTTTGTCACGTAAAAGTGTTATGCATTGTAGTTACATTGCTTGATAACACATTACGTTCGAACAATAAAGATTCCTACTTTATTCAAGATTATGGCGATATTATGATAGCCCTTTAATACATGGAATGATGGGACTATTCGCCTCTTGTTTACCTTTCAATGAATATCTGCAGATGTGTATGTTATGTTTAGAGATCGGATAATCGGATGCATATTTACCTAAAGTTAATTATTAGCTATGAAAGTATGGAAGCAGTTTCTTAAAATATATTTTTTGTAAGAAAATATCACGTGATGCCAGGAATACCGGCAATGCATAACTAGTCGGGTGTATAGTATGGAAGCGACTTCTAAAATATTATTTATAAAAAAACCCGTGATTCTTAGATTGCATAACTATTCAGTGGCATATTTATTTAAAATTATTTTAACCCCCTATACAAATATGTGTATGTAGGGTGTAAGAGTAGGGGTGGTGTGTGTTAGTTAAAATAAAAATAAAACACCGGAACCGCGGGATTTATTCGATACAAAAGCGCTTTCCATAATAGCAAACATCTCAACTTTAGGTGAATATGGATCCGAATATCCGATCTCTAGTTATGTTAGAAATAACATATCATTAACAAAATGTGGATATGTTCGAGGCTTCTGCTTACTCCTTTGAGGGATGAAGGCGCCAACATTAAAATTAAGAAAGGCCACTAGGAAAATTTTAATCTAATAAGAAAAGACTAATGTTTACACTGTCGTATAGCAGTATAGAAACTAAGGTAGTTTCCTTTAAACTGGCTCTATCATGACTCGAATCAAATTACCGTAAGACGTTAAGACAGATTTAGGGAAGGGTATACATCAACTGTTATCAGATTGGGTTGGGCAGTACGCTAGCTATCTGCCACTATGAAATAGTTTAGGTACCTAACGGCAAGTATGACCATAATATGTCAGGGTGTACGGTATACCCAACTATCCTCTCTCTATGTTCTCCCTATGTTAGAGGGTTTGGTTTCCGCACTTAGTCCTTAAGATGGACCATTGTGCGTGGGCTATGGCGGCCGTCTCAGAGTGTAAGGTTAAGGTCTTTAACCGGACTTTCCTGTGGCTGCCTTAAGCTCCTAACGAAACTTAATGCCTCCAGCCAGGGCTTAAAAACTATAAACTAAACGACTGCTGCTCGCTAAGGGCACCCCCTGTGGGGTACGAACCTCGGCTTAGGGCAGCTGAGTCGGAGGGAGGGTGGCAAGGGACCGACGGTGGCTGGATAAAATCAGTGTTTTGATTATTATCGTGGGGAGTTTGGATTACATGCTGCTCAGCTAAAACGCGTTCTGGCGCTTCACTTACAGTCAAGGGTCGGGGAGAACTATTCGTTAGTCGGGGATTTCGCGCAGGGCCTCGGCGGCGAGGTCGGAATGACGATCGTGTATTGTGTGCTGTTATTTTGCGAACTGTACTAGTTTCCCTACAACTCTCCTGGAGGAGAGTAGTGGGGTCGTCTGGGTCGGTCAGTGCATGCCTTGGACGGCGGCGGGTCGAACTAATTTTTGAGGGGACATAGCTTGCGGCCTTCACAACTAGAGCGTTGCGATGAGTGGGTAACATGCTGCTGAATCGAAGAAGCGCTTTGAAGTGCGCTTCATGAATTGGGCTATCGTGGGGATTTTGAGTTCAACGTGGAGGTTATATAGTGTTCAAATGATATTAAACATGGTGCTTTTATACCGACTACTGCTGCCTTAAAAATTTAAACACCTTTGAAAGTCAAAGTCAAAGTCAAATCATTTATTTCAAATAGGCACGAAGATGCACTTTTGAACGTCAAAAATTACATGAATAGTTAATCGATTCTAGTTGCGCCTTCCAAAAAGTAGTTATGTATGGAGAAGAATGGGCAAGAAACTCCATACTTACTCTTTTAAAATGCGATAGGTACATGGTGCTCACATATTTACAAACATTGTACATGATTGTCAAAAAAAAAAATATATATATATATAAATAAGTGTGTAGTTACTTCATTATTTTAATTTTAGGGCTGATTTTTCAATCGTCAGATAAGTTTGCATCCCAAACGCCAAATTTTATTCTTTAGATAAAAATTGGGGTTGTCACCGGTCCACTAGCGCCACTCAAAATACGATCTAGAGGAATGTGGCCGTTTTTATTTAGATCGAATTTTGTTGCTTCGTGTCTCAATATGAAACTTTATAAAAGGTATTAGAAAATTCTAGACACACTTACCGATATAGTTGATTGAGCCATTTTTCATAATTCCTTCTCAGTCACGAGATAATATATTGTACAAGAGTGGCGCTAGTGGACCGGTGACAACGCTCTTAATAGTAAAAATTTACATTTTGATTTGTAATATTTATTTGCCCCGACAATAATCCTAAAATCCCGAATATTTGAAACTTAGTCCTGATATTTTGGACTTCCCATCTGGCAACCCTAATTAATAATAAAATTATAGATGTTACGCCACGATTTTTTTTTAACTTAAGTATACTTATGCAGCCGATCTACGAGTATTCTGGAAAAATCTCACCGTGAAAACTTTGGCTGGTACTTATGGGAGCAGCAAGGGCGTCGCCAAGGGGGGCAGGGAGGGGCAACTGCCCCCCTAGAGATTCTAAAAAAGTTGTCAAATGTAAAGTAAGCAACCAAAGTCCTAAATCTTTGACTTGACTTGCTTGATCGATCATTCCCGTACGTCGAAACTCGAATGAATTCACCAATTCCATGGAAAATAGTTCCACCTAAATAGTAATATAGTAGTCCTGAGGAGTCCTGAAATCGCTTCCTGAATACTTATGAAGACTTATTAGTAATATGGTCTTTTATTCCCCCGTCATAAACCCGTGTTCCTTCAAGAGTAATGCCTCGCACAGTGAGTATTGAAGATATCCTGAACTATTGGTGTAGGACGTCAGCGCCGCTTGGACTGGGAGGGCCTTACAACTTTCCTGATCTTCGCGTTCAGCGATCACGCCCGTCCGGTACATCTGTTGCTCTCGACTTTACCTACAATTCATACTTTTCTCATTCTCCATATCAACTTGCCCCCCCCTGGGCCATCGGCTGGCAACGCTTTTGGAGGGCAGGCTGGTAGCTACTTTGGTTCTGAAAAGAGTCTCAGACTACCATCACCCATGTGCCTATGTTGATGGGAATCCAAGTTATTCACAGATAGGTGTCGTGAAAAAAATTATTGATGTTAGTTTATTAGTATCTAGTGACCGCAGCAATACTCGTATTCATGCATCATTTAACTGTCGTCCTACTTTCGACAATTAGGTACTTAAATACCTAGAAACTGCAATCGTAAACTCTATACCTACATACCGAAAGAATATTTGTTTTGCTATTTACTCAATAATTTGTTCTAGCTTGCAAATACAATGTTAATTGGGTTACAAAGTTATTTCATTACTCATTATTACGTACCATGTCAAAAATTTATTAATTGCTCAAAAGCTGTCTCGGTTACCTAATAATGATCACGATGAAATCGTATGGTGTAGCTTAAATAATGGTGTATTTCTTTGGTTCTAACATCGATTATGTAGTTAGTATTTTGACGACTCATTTGTTAGTACTTAGAATTACCAATTTATTTAATGGATGTTTAGTGGGACCAAGTCTTGTAATTGTGAATACTTCAAAATAAATGTTTAAGTAATTGGTTTTAAGTATGAAGTGTCTGACTTTCTAATAACAAGGTTATTCTTTAATTTCAAGTGTCTAATTATTGTACAAAGTTTATATATTAATTGCAGTTATCTATTGGTACTGTGTGCGTAATACTAATACTTGGCAGATTAATTAACAAGGTATTTCCGTAAATTCGGAATTATAGAACGAAGTTGTAACACGCATAGGCATTTTTCGTTGTTGGTAGTAGTTAAGTAGGATATTTTGTTTTTGTAGTATTAAGAACCAATTATGTAGGTAACTATAATGAAAACAGTTTGCTAACTGGGCCTCAAGTCTGCTATGACAGTGTTTGTATGGCAAATCTGTCAAAAACTCACAATGAAGAGACCATTCTGACACTATTGTAATAGCAGGCTTGAGGCCCTGTTCTGTTTACTCATGCTTTCTTACAATACTCCGTTCCTATAACAATATTATCTATATTTTACGATCCATAAAGTCAAAGTCAAAGTCAAATCATTTATTTCAAATAGACACGTACCTACTAAGATGCAATTTTGAACGACAAAAATTACATAAATAGTTAATTGATTCTAGTTGCCCCTTCCAAAAGGGAATTATGTCTGGAGAAGAATGGGCAAGAAACTCCTCCTACTCTTTTTATTCATAGTTTACAAGCATTCGATTCTTTTTCAGCTATCTACCAGCTACTATGCCCTTTGATCTCATACCTGGTAATTGTTGAAAGACCTACACTGTCCTCCCATACCTATTATCACTGTTATTTGATAATATTGTAAAGCCAATTATTTTTAAAAGAGTAACCGTGGAGTTTCTTGCCGGCTCTTCTCCATAGAAACGACTAATTGGAACCGTGCACCTAGCTTCTGACGTTTCATAAGTGCTCATGTAGGTTTATGTGAAATAAAATATTTTGATTTGAATACTAACAAGTTATATCAACCCAAGACGGAATCTCACAGTCACATCGGATTGGATCTAGTATCGTTTGGCAGGGGGTTAAAAGTGGTTAATACTGGTAGGGGTTGGGTCCCTAATTATAACGCTTTACCACTCTTAATACAAGGTAATGCATATTTTTCGATAAAATAATTAAAAAAAATCTAACCTCAATCAGATAAAAAGTGAAACGAAACGTTAAAATGGGCGATTGACAACCAAATCAGTACCTACCAGTATAATGTCTGTTGTGTAAAATGTCGAGCAAAATCGTTGAAACGGAACGTAAAAAAAACTACTCCATTTGCGCACAGACCAATTTAATAGGTAGTTCAATGTACCAGTGTCATTTATTTTCGTTCATTCCGTTTCTCCCCGAGTTGTTGCTCAGACGCAAGTTAGTGTATCCCCACATCATGGTTAAAATAGGTCGAATCTGTTCCAAAATCGAATCGGGGCACCCCGACTTCACGTAGTTTTTTGGCTGCTACTCCTAGAGTATAATATGCGCGAAGGGAGAGCAATCTCCGCTCACCTCGGCAGCTTCGGCTTGCTGGTCGCAGGCGACCAGCCACAGCCACTAAAGCTCGCACTGGTGCCTATGCTTTGTAACGTAAGGGCGAAGAGGTTGCACTTTCCGCAGCGCCGGAGACGATGCAGAAGCAATTTTAAAGTGATACTAGAACGATACTAGATTTTTACCGAAGAGATGAACTAGGAGTTTGTTTTTATAATGTGGGGACTTAACATTCCACAAGCACCATATTAAAAATTTATAGTTGTTTCTTTGCTCCAGCGATTTTTGCAGCAGCTGATGAACTCGACTAATTTCGACAGGTTCAGACTTGTTTAACCGATCATCCTGTGAGCAGTGACGCATAGTGGGGGGCACTACTCGCCCGAATAAGTGGATTGACTCGACTATATCACTTACTACACTACTAGACTACATTTTTGTTGTTTCGACATATTGAGTTACTAAATTACTCGCCACTTGACTAAATTACCGACTAACATAGTCCGAAGCAGGCGTCACGGTTGAAGCGTAGTGCGTAGCGGGCGAAGCCGCGGGTAAAAGCTAGTTTCCAACAAATAAAGTCTCGCGTAGCCTCACGAAGCCGCGCGTTGCCTCGCGTTGCTGCTCGTAGCCGCGCGTAGCCACACGCAAACGCATGTAACAGTGCGTAGAGGCGCGTATCTTCGCGTAGCTTCCTGCGCAGCTTAGGAAATTCCATCCCTCTAGTCACTAGGTACGCACGGCTACATATCAAGCTAAACATTTCCAATATAAGCTGACCTCTCATTGTACGGAAATCCTATACAATGCGAGATCAGATAATACTGAAAATGTATAGCTTGATTTGTAGCCTATCCAATAGGACTCATAACATTTATTAACATGAACAACAAACTATTTAATAATACCTTAGTGAATACAAACCTGAAATCAAAACATCAAACATCGTCTAAATCTAAAGAATAGACAATAAAATTAAAAATTAAAGCATTAACATTATTGTTCATGGTACGATAGTTTCTTACCCTCGTGCACCTTCACGCTGCGGATCTTCATAACTTGCATAATTTAATTTAAAGCAATACTTTAAGTAGTCAGCCAGAATAATCGTTAGCCTAGTGGTAACATGCAGTGCTTGGAACCGCACAAGTTATACCTAAGCACTGTTTTACTTGAAAATTTTATTAAGTTAGCTGTTTTCTGCCAAAATGAATGTCAAATTGAATCGCGATTCTCGTGAGGAAATCGTAAAAAAATTCCGCGGCCATACGATAAAATAAATAGTTAAATAAAAAATAATATATCTCAGACAATACAGAGCAATTGCTCATTGAAAATGCAAATGAAAAGACTAGCAAACAACCGTAAATACATAAATTAAAAATATTATGAAAAGAATATGCAATATTTAGTGAATAATGTATGAAACATAATATGAACAATGCGACAACAAATTAGAAATAGATTAGCTATTGAAGTCAAACAGGTACCGCTTCCCTTGTTCACAAACTAAACTAAATTTAAGTTCAGTGTATCTTTTTCTTTCTAATTCATTATGAAAAGGACAGAAGATACATTTTAGTTTAGTTCTGTCAATTTAATCAGCGCCTGTCACTACTCCATACAAGTTCAGACGTAATTAAAAACTTGCTGACTAAAATTACGTCAATTTATGTCAAGCGCTGATTAATTTGACAGGACTAAACTAAAATTTATCTTCAGTCCTTTTCTTAATGAAATAGAAAGAAAAAGATGCACTGAACTTAAATTAAGTTTAGTTTGTGAACAAGGGAATCGGCACCAATATGGTCGGCCAGTCCGGCTAACATTATGGTGAGAATTCGTTTCACAGTTTCTGTTGGTAGGTACTTTGGAACTTGTTATGATCGCAAAAACAATTTAATAAAAACCGGCCAAGTGCGTGTCGGACCACGCATAATGAAGGATTCCGTAGTTGGGATGAATGTTTCCCAAGAACAAACTTAACATTGTATGTAGTTCAAATACATTCAAAATTTTCTCCCATACATTCCAACTGCAAATTTAAGTTGATTCACTACTTTTCTGTGATAGTTTTCCTTTTAATTTCGTTATTTATACTACTGCCGTGAATTTTTTCACATAACCAAAAACAACCATAACGGATACCTGAAACGAAAAATGGTTATCACAGACACATGATATTTTTGAACCGCAACCAACGACATTCTATGACAAATAATAGACGAGAAAAAAAAAATATCATCCCAATTTAACGTGTAAGGGTACCCAAATTTTTGTTTTTCAAGGTTTTATTTTACCACTTAGTCGGTGTGATTAATATGTATACCCAATATACCCATATAACCAATATGCCAAATTACAGATTTCTAGTACTAAGAGTCTCTTAGCTAAGCCGCGGACAGATAGACAGACATGACGAAACTATAAGGGTTTTCCTTGTTGACTACGGAACCCTAGAAAAGAAGTATATGAATAGATAACTTATTATTAACAAAAAAAACTTTATCGGAACAAAACTAATAATAGGTACCTGGGTAAAGTACTGGTAAGTAATTGAATTTTTATTTTATTTATGTAGGTACCATAGAGCAATTCTGGAAAAATCTCACGTTGAAAACTTAGGTGAAGTGAGCTTGGAGTGACGTGCAATTCCTGCAGTGCTATTCTGTAACTATCTCACCGTGAAAACATAGGTTAAGTGAGCGTGGAGTGAGCTGTCAATAGTGTCAATCCCAAGCATTAGGTGGAATTTCAGCTATGCTGTTCTGTAGAAATTTCACCGTGAAAACCTAGGTGAAGTGAGCTTGAATTAATGACCTGTCAATAATGTCAATCCCTAGTCTCAGATGGAATGACAGCTGATCTATTCTGTAAACATCTCACCGTGAAAACTCAGGTGAAGTGAGCATCAATACAGTGTCAATCCCTAGCATCAATGGAATGACAGCTCACTTCACCTGTGTTTTCACGGTGAGTTTTGTACAGAATCGCACTACAGTTCACTTCGAGATCACTTCACCTAAGTTTTCACGGTGAGATTTTTATAGAATTGACCGGCTGCCGGTATATTCTGTAAAAACCTCACCGAGTAATCGTAGAGGAAGCGAGCAGACAATAGTGACACTATTGGCAGCTCGCTTCCTCTACGATTCATAATTTTGAATATTAGCCTTATGTGACTCGATTCACAATTCTAGCGAATTCACAAAGTTATAAAAGATTTTTATGGCATCAATGGCATGTAGCACATCACTAGCAAGAGGATAGGATAGATAATTTTTGAGATAGTTGGAAGATCCCGGTCGCTTTTGTACTCCGTAAGTCATAACAGGCAGAACGCACTGATTGAAGGGTTGCATATTAGAAAATCAAAACTTTCTCGAGCAAATTTCAAAAGAACAATAAACGAAATAACAACATTTAAATGACCAAATGTTTTATTTAGAGAAATTTTAGAATCCCAATGTATGTGACATCAAATGAACGACTGATCAAAAGTTGCTAGATGTAATTTTAGAATACCAAATCTATAAAAACCCACATGTCTTTTTGTTCATTTGCTCGAAAGCTTAAAATCCCGAAGATCCATAAAATTCTGCGAGTAACTTGGAAGTAGCGTTCGCCGGCCGCTGCCGCGGCACCGCTCGCTACTAACCTATCCTAACCTATTTCACCCAGTTCAAAATGATGAATCATACAATCTGCCTGCACCTAGATAATTAGACAATAGTGAAAAAAAATCTGCGGCAGATTGTAGGTACCTATGCTTCGTTATTTTAACTGGGTGAAATAGGTTAGGTTAGGTTAGAACTGTGACCAACCACGCGTGAGCCGAGCGAGCGTAGCGAGCGGTGCCGCGGCAGCGGCCGGCGAACGCTACTTCCAAGTTCGTCCATTCGGGGTTTCATCCTTTCGGGCATTTGGACATCGGTATTTTATGTTTTGATATAACGGCTATCGGCATTTAAAACTTTCGGTATTTTGAATTTCGTTGTTTTGGACGTCGGTATTTTAGTCATAGTTATTATGAAATTTCGGGATTTTAATACGTACCCTTTTCAGTTAATCCATTTGATAATTAATCATTTATCCAGTAATCCATTTTGACCTTTAAACGATTTGGTCAATAGTGTAATAAATAATTTAAACATTGATATTCCAGACTTTGCTCAGCTGAACTTTTGATCAAATGACCATCGTTATTTTAAACTTTGTTGATTTGTACGTTGTTCTTTTGAAATTTGCTCAGGAAAGTTTTGATTTTCTAATATGAAACCGATTGAAGACCTTGGTCTTTAGGCTCTGTGGAATACGCGACGAAAGGACTCGACGAAGCTTCCCAAAAGCAAACAGACAAATTACTCCAAATGGCACTATTAGGCACTTGGCGATTATGGCACTAAACCATTCAGCCAGCTTTGGGACCTTGTAATAAGATGGTGAAATGATGAATTCTGAAGAATTCATTTAATTACCTATAAATAAAGATATCTATCGCTACTATGCCTTCTTCGTAAGTTCTCGCAATGTTTTGTAAGTAGATAATAATTTGTTAGCACGTTGTGCAACGGTGAATGATGTCGTAATAATTCGTCTGGCTAGTCTAGTCAGACCGTTATGTTATGAGTAGGTAGTTTGAATTAGTCTCTGAAAACTAAACCGCTCGACACTTAATTTAAAAAAAAGGAAAAACCAAATTATTCTCTAGTCTAGAAAATATCTAGATTTTTTTTTTCTCTGTCGTAACGTTACATTACGATAACAGAAATAAAGTCACGTTAAATCAACAACTTATTCGCTAGGTAGGTGGAGGGTAGGTACGTTATCAGCAACAATTTACTGATTGATAATAATCAATAATTAGGTATATAAGGTTCCTACGACCACGTACCATGATACCTACCGAGACGCTGTAGGTAGATCGCTGTGACGCTAGGTATAGTCACAGATTAATTGAAATTAATGTACCTACTAAAGTAGCTATAAGTGCAGATCTAGCAATAAGCGAACGAATTCATACCCACGTACCAAGTACTTAACAGTTATAATTTTTAAAAATGTAGGAAGCAGGTAGATATATAAACGTGTTGCGCGACGTGCATGCAGTTAATATTCGCGAAGGACAGTTTTCCACGTTGAATGCGGGAACTAGGCCACGTTTGGCGGCCTGGGAAATTGCTTGAACGTTTTGTGCTTTTTTTTATGTCAGTATGAATAGGTAGTGTTGAGAATGCTAACACATAGTATTATTTTAAAACAACAATAGTTAAATTATAGATACCTACCTAGATACTGAACTGCCTAAACAAATATTATTTTAGTTGGTATTGGTATCACATTATGTATTATTATAGTTCTGTCTCATTGTCAGCATTTAAACGCAAGTAGAACGTACAGAAGTTAAAACGTGTGAATGTTTTCTTTTAACTGAGTAAAATAACTCTCAACTATTTTATTCTACTGGGTTAGCATTATTTATATAGATAACAGTACCTTTAATAAGTAATCTTACGGTGTGATTGTGATAGTGATGTGAAATGAAAAAAGTGTTTATATTTATTTTTATCGTAACAAAATTCGGCATAACACAAAAATACCTGTGCAATATTATTGCTTTATCGCACTGATAAAAAAAACTGAAATGTCAAATTACAATAACGTATAGTTTCGTTTACTTATACCGCAAAGTGGTTTCAAACAGCTGTTTTCTTTTCTTTTAGTACGGTACGCTGATGTAAATAATTGAAGAAAATGAACAGAAATTATAGTAGAAGGGTCGCTGACTTCCACGATGAACATTGCTGCGCGGGTAATGTCACCGGGAACTTCCGGCGCAGCTCTTCATTGCGGCTGCGCGGGGAGAAAATGGTGCAGCGCTCGCCTTTGGCAACAAGAAAATTAATACCAATAATCACGGAAAATACAAACCAGAAACAACGCAGCGATGTGCCACGACTCCAAGAGCCTGGCCATCGCCAGCGAAGCCATGTAAGTAACCTCTCATGTAAACTTTCAATAATATCATTACCTAAGAAACATTACTATAGCGACAGTAGCCAAGCCAAGCATATGTTAATTTTTTTATAACTTCATTAACCAACAGTTAATATAATGAAACAGTTTTATTATGACAGTAATTTATTTATAAATTGAGGTTAATTGGATAGAATATATTATTTTAAATTTGTTAAAAATAATAATGAGCCGCCCAGCAAGCATTTGTTTTCAAACAGTCTTGTTCTAATAATAGACATAAGTATTTTTGTTTGACCTTGTTCTCATACAGAAATTTTTACTTTTCAGTCATTCAATTCAAACCCTCTACAGAAGCCAAAAAAATCCTGCTTAAAACCACAGGAGAGCGGTTTAGATAGGAAGTTGAGTATGACCGACTCTGCTCACACTCCACCTGGCTCTCCAGAAGATCTTCCTGATGATGAATCACTCCATAGTTATGGAAGTGCTGCCACAGCTGCCTCCGTTGATGCAGGCTACGCACCATTCAATGGTACAACATTTAGTGGAAGATCCATGCGTTATGTATTACACTGCTCATCACATGCGGGGCTCGCTGGGGAAGAATATCTAACACCCACTCAGCGAGCACAGAAACAAATTCGACGACTCAAAAATCTTCTAAGCCAAGCCAAGAAAGACCTAGACAAAAAAGATAGTGAAATATTCCAACTCACAAAAGAGGTTGTAGAATTACGACTGTATAAAGCGTCAATATGTTCACCTGATGAAAAATCTAACTCTAGTGAAATTGTAACGATTAGGGAAAATGCTGATGAAGCTTCTATTGAACAAGAGAGCCCAAAACATGGGGATGCCTGTAGATCATATGACATCACTGATAGCCCTATGTTCAAAAACCAAACACCAACCAGATGTCGCAATGACATGCAAGGCTCATTCACTGACTCGGGTCATTTTGACGATCTCACAAATTCATCATTACATTCCAAAGAATCTGTGCACATGTTGACACATGAGGCATCCTGTATGACTGATATAGGAGATGGAGATGAGGAGCGTCGTAGTTTAATATTGTATTATGAGAAAAAGATAGAAGATATAATAAGGGCTCATGTTGGAGAGACACAGGAATTGAAGAAACAACATAATGATAAAGTGGAGTCGTTACTGCAGAAGTTGGCAGATGTGAACACAAGATACTGCGAATTACTGCCGAACTATGAGCAAGCGAAGGAGAGGATCCACTCTCTTGAGAAGCAGCTGGAAGAGGTGAGCAAGCAGCTGCATGAGGAGGAGACCAGGCACCGTGCCGTCTACCTACAGATGTACAACAAAGGTGTTGAGGCCGCTAAGTTTGAGGTAGAAAAGGTAAGCCATCTTCTACACTCTACCGTCTTGTATTTTTTTAGCTGTAAAAGAGCCTGCATATAACTTTGTAAAATATAGTTTGTAAACATAGTAATGTAAACTTAGGAACACCTGAATTAACATTTACCATTATTAATGCGTTTTACGAAACATTGGACCCACTTTTAAAATTTCATTTGAATAAAAAAAATTAAGTATATAATTTTTCAATATTAAGTAAATAACAATGAATTAAAGAAAACTGGGAATCATATTCTCAGATTTTTAAACTACTTTCTATTCTTATTTCCGTTAGCAAATTTATGTAGATTTAAAAATTGAATAAGTTATTAAATAGTTGTGTATGTTAACATTTCCAGGATAATGAGCCTGGTACTTCACAGGGCCAACTCAGCCGCGTGTCTGTAGAGGAACTACTGGAGCAGTTGCAGATTACTCAGACCGAGCTCGAGAAAGTTCGAGTGAGTTACCATTCCTATTGTTATTCCTAACTAAATCACTACAAATATTGTACTATCACATTGAAAAATTATCCAACAATAGTGCAACTATTAAATTGATTGATTCATTAAAGGATATTTTTCACAGTGATAAACATTCTCACTATCCTGTTCTTAAATCATTCTCAAATAACATTTTCAAATAAACTAATATCAAAACTTTAGAAATAGAAGATTGATTCACCATTTTGAAGTTGATTAACCGTTTTGAAATCCAAATTAACCCACAGCATTGTACACGGATTTAGTATTAGTGTGTGCATGTAGTGGCGATTAACATGTGCCAGCTTTAACGTGTAGTGCATTCCAGGACACGGCATTCACAGAGGACAGATCAGCAAAGTCACAAGTACTGCTAAGTGCAAAGGAGGCTGTTTCTTTATGGGTCCTAGGAGCTCGAAAGGTTGGATTTTTATACCGGACAAATGGCAGTACTGCTGAACACTTTTTTATTTTATTTTTGTATATTACACCCTGCTTACTACACAGGTTCTAATAGATATTTATATAAACTGTGTCTATGTGTAAGGGGATGAGCTAAGGTAGCCCGCGAGTTTTTTTTTTTTTTTGCAATTTGCATTTGATTAAAATAGGATTCGCGACCGCAACAAATATGGCTTTACGGAATTAGAATCAGCAGTACAACTCCCTAAGTTAGAATTGGCCTCAAATAAATGTCATGATTTCATGGAATAGTCATTCAATAGAGTAATATTAACATTTAGATCAACATACACGATACTGCAAATTGCAAAAAAACGTAAAAAAATTTAGATTTCGCGGGCTACCCTGACGCTTTCGCCTTGAGTCAAATTTTATATAAAAAAATTGGATATACCTGGACTATTATAATCATTCGAATGTAAATAGAATTCAGGGGTTTGGTTTGGACATGAGTTGTCTTGTAGGTTTTGTGTTCTCGAATTTAACTTTTTTTGGATAGGCAGGTTTAGGTAAATAATGAACTTTTCTTTGTAAATAGTTTTATATATTGTAGTGGTATCGATAGAAAGCTTACAACTTTTACTAATTCACTTTCTTTAGCAAGGCTTACTTTTTTTAAACTAACCCGTTTTTGGTTTATTCTCGCCTAACCTTGGCTTCGCATGTTACCTATTTGGTTGAAACAGCCTCTTTTGGTTTCGGGTAATTAGGTTCCTTCATTATTGTTTCTAAGTTGATAATGCAAGGACGGCTGCATTCATTGGTTGCCTCTTCTTTGAGGAATTTGAATATAAATGTAATTTATGGATTAAATCCAATTAATGCAGGTGTCTGTACATTGTAGTACTTATGTAGATAGATCCTACGTTATTAAATAGTAACTTTATTCGTACCTATATATACAGGGTGTAAGGGACAGCCCTCCGCAGACTGATTGGGTGAATTCAGTATATCATACTAAGATGACCGGTACATGAAATTATTTCAGGAACGTTATGGGAATTCAATAAACCTGATTTGTTTTATTACCTCAAACGCAATATATCGTTACCGTGGCAAAATGCACGTAGCGAACGGCAGCGCAGCGAGCCTTCGGCCGCCCTCCCCGTCACGGAGCGCGGTGAGTTCGATGAACTCTGTAGCTAGGCAGAAAGTGAACAGCTGATTTCGGACGTCGTTCGTTAGAGTATTTCAACATCTATTGCTGTTTTTTTTTTAATTTAGTTGTTTTATTTACATAAATGGAGTGCTGCGTACAGAGCATGTAATTTTACATTGAAGTAAAGGAATAGTAACTGAAAAAACGATTTAAAAAAAAACCTGAAAAAAAAATCCGGTGGAATATGATTCAAAATTAGGAGCTGGAGCTGTATGTTAGTTTGCGGAGGGCTGTCCCTTACACCCTGTATAATAGAATCAAAGATTTTGTAATCACACACACGCACTTATCTTTTTTGGCTGAAATTATAAGCAGAAAAAAAAAACTATTATGCTTTAATCTCGACAACATTACGTAAAATTATAATAGCTTTCCACTGTTCACGCTGCTTATTGCAAACTGGGCGCACAATCCACGACGCAGCAATTACGCAGTATTCAAAGAATCTCCTCTACGAAATATTATTGACACATCGATTGTGTTTGTAAATTACATTTAATTGATAACATAGAATTGAGGAATTTACAGAGATCTCCTATAGCAGTAAGCCTCAGCTCAGCCAAAATAAGTTTCGTGTCGGGTGTCAGTAGGTAGAATGCATGCCCCCATACACTTATAGACCAGGGCCTTTGAAAATGGTAAAAAGTGTAAAAAAAAAAATTGTAGGATGAAACCCATTGGAAAAGGAAGAGAATATAACAAGAATGAAAGGAAAAATAATTTACGGGCGATTTGAGGTAGGGAAGTGGATGTGGGTAAGTTTTTAAGGGTAAAAAACGGTTTATCTCGATTTCCGCCAAAACTACAAGTCCTATGGAAAAATGTCCTGTCAAAGTTGAAGGTAATAAAAAGATCTGCAACTTTTATATTTACACTTTTTTCACATAACCTCAAAATTTATGTGAAAAATTCAAATAACCAATTTTTTGCTCAGATCGCCCGTAAATTTTTCCTTTCATTTTTGTTATATTCTCTTCCTTATCCAATGGGTTTCATGCTACTATTATCTTTTTGGTTTCAAAAATTATTGACCCTGGTCTATCAGCAAAATAGGGAATTTCACAATACTTTATTTATTACAGGCAATGTACCGTCGCATTGTCGAGTCGCAGAAGGGTAGCAAGACTAACGTAGATCCAGAAGTGACATTGCAGTTCCTAAAATCGGCCATCTACTACTTCCTTACGGATCCCGAGAACCACCAGGGACACCTCAACGCCATCGAGAACATTCTGGGCTTTACTGACGCAGAAAAGAAGAATATACACAAGGCGAGGACATCGTAGGAAAGACTGCTGTGATCGTGTGATATGACATTATTACTAGATAATTTTGTTACTATTTAGATAGGTCTTATTTTATTATTTGTCGTCTGAGACGAGAGGTAGCTCATATAGGTTACAATATAGTAACTAGTTGTGTGCACATTAATCATAAGTCGCGTCTAAACGTTTAAGTTTGCACATAATCATAGTATTTCTTTAATTTCATTTAATGTTTGTTATTTTTTGGTTGTACTTATATTTTTATTTGCTAGGTTTTAAACCGAATTTATTTTGTAGATTGTGATTTTTTATACTTATATTTAGTTCGTAAGCACCAAAGATCGAGTTTTTCTGTAATAAAATCGTGCAATTTTGACTTTAAAGATAAGCTTAATAGTGGCAATTGTTACATTCCGCGCTGCTTTAGATTAAGTGTTATATACCTAACTATTTTAAATTATTATGTTCCTTTTGGTGTTGTTTTCCTATCTTTTTACTATGCATGCTGGTCAGCATTTTATTTGATTTAGAATGGCTATGATAATATTACAATTAATTATCTTAATAATCAACAACGATCTATGTCAACATTAAACATCTAACTTCATTTCCAAAATAAAGTCTGCTGAGAGAAAACGTAGTACTGTAAAAAAAAAAAAAATTGCCGAAGTTTCTCATAACATGGAAATGAATAAATAATAATGCAAATACCTTTGAAGATAAATTTTAATGACGACAAATGTAATGTTAGTTACACGCGTAACATACTACTCTAAGTAGGTGTTGTGCCTGTCTATTCCCTCTCTAAATTAAAAGAGGTAGTGGAACAGGCCCTATTATTTTATATGATAAAATATCCATCCTTCATTGTACCCTAGCCCCGTATTCATGGTAAACTTTTTTTGAGCAACAGCTGATCAACATTGTTGATGAGAACGACAAAGTTGCCGGAAACAAAGTTTATATCATTAGATCTTGTCCACCCGCCAGCCTGCATCAAAATGTTGCCCGAGGAAGTACTGTAGTGGTGTTCTCTGTATCTATTAAAGAAAGGTGTTGTGTGCGAAACTATCTCCTCCAAGGAGAAAAGTTGATGATTGATGTTTACACGTCAACAATTGTTGATAAACAGATGTTGTCGCTCGTCGAGCGAGAATTTGTCAACATGCCAAGATCAACTCTGCAACACGCAGTGTTGACAGCAACTCCGCAATATGCTGATTAAACTTTGTCTATAAACAAATGTTCATCATGAATATGTGGCTTAAGTCCAAACCGTAGTTAAATTGCATTAGATTTATCTTCAATTGTTGTTTGGGATTACTCGAATATTGAAATGTGACCTACTTTGAAGTGATTTAGTACATAATCAATTTATTCTTGCCACACAAGACATAATGTTGCATCTGTGATTAAATGTACCTTATAGTGATGACAATGCATAATAAATCTATTCACCTTTATTGTGGATAGGTACACTTCTTGTGTTCCATTCGATAATTTATGTAAATATCGAACTTTTACACTTCATCACATACAAATACTCTTTTCAGTTTGGAATTCTCGAAAACATGTACTTTGAGCATGTTTTTCTGTTAATGCCAAATTGGAGAGATAAAAAGCGACTTCTTATTTCTTTTATAGTATTTTTTAGTACTTATTAAAATATCGAATGGAATGATTTTGCATAATAATTTGTTATACGCTATTTTTCTTTTTTTACATAGAGCTTTATGCAAAGTAATTGTTGTTGCATCTTATCTTGCCTCTATAATTTAGGAATGCGGATACAGTGATAATGAGCTATTTTTTAATAGCATTGTTAACGTCCAATAGTTATACAAATCTTGTGCAATAGGTATTGTAGATTTGATTTAATTATATTTTAATTTACTATAGATTATATCACTAGTAAATAAAATACATGACATTCATTACAAGGTAATAAAGTATTTCTGGGACATTAAGTTGCTTGCTTTGGTTCTCAATTATATGGTAAATGGATCATTGATTAATTTTTGTCATTTTTCTCCTGTTCACACATCTTTCATAATCGTTATGAACTTCTTCCTGTCTCCTCTACTGCTACAGCTACCTACTCTGTCTGTACTCGGGTTTCATGTCACAAGTCGTCATCGACAATTTTTTTGTGGATTAGAGGTGTGCCCGTAGTAGGTAATTTTCGTACTAGGACCTAGTATGAAAATTATCTACTGTGCTTGGATATCGCTACGCCCCCGCAAGGGGCGTGGCCTGCGGAACCGAAGCGTAGCTCTCCGTCCGCGGAGGGGTCGCGGTGGCCCATTAACATGGGCCCCTCCTTCGGTCAGCCTCGAACGGCTTTAAGATGATGGACCCGCGTTACACGACTTATCTAGTACGGCACACCTAGTATAAGTATCGATAAATACTTAGTCTAAATACCAGTTCCGAGTACGTATGAAGTATTTACTCAAATTCGGATACTCGCGTACGCAGGGTCGTATCATATCGTATCGTATGGTACCGCGTATCAATCGCGAGGCAAAAAAACTCGTGCATCAAATAATTTTCTGTTAACTTAAAACTATACCTACTGATGAAAAAAAATTATTTTTGTGACTATCACTTAGCAAGTCCAAGTCAAATTAAAATTAACTTTTATTATATTCGGTTTATTTTTGCATAATATGAATATACTGGAACAGGCGGATATTTGATAGGCTTACGCTATGAATGTTCTCCGTCAAATACTTCAATACGGACTCGAATCGCGTAAAAATCAAATCAAAATCGTTTATTTGCATAAAATGTGACTGGTACAAAAGATGTTACTTAATTTATATAAAATTCAGTGCAGACACGTTCCGCCATGCAGTAAGTGCATGCAAATATTTAATGGATGTTAGTTAAACAGTAACATACATTAAAAACAAGTGTTTCCCGCCACTGAACTTTTTACGATACTTTAAACAAAACAAAAAAAAAAAAAAAAACTGGTAAATTATTTTTGATTCAAATACATATACTACACTAAGTTCTCGTCGTTTTCTCCTAACTTGCTGCATAAAAAAGTTAATTTTTATAATAATTTTGGATGATTCAAAAAAGTATAAGATTACTATTATTCATACCTAATAATATTACTGTCCCATTCCTACAAATATTAATTATTAATTCATAAGATTACTTTGAGTAATTAATGTAAAGTAAAAGTTAATAAAAAAGAAGCATTTTTATATTTGAAAATAAATTTAAGGAAACAACAGCAGTATAGAAATAAAAATAAACCATACCAGCCAAATGTAATTATTTTACCACCTGTTCCTAAAATAGTGTAGCCCTAAACAGACAATAGTAAATTATTTACCACCGACAAATCACCCTCATCCCCTTACTTCTTTTATTTCTTTATAAAAAAAAGAAGAAATCTATGACCCTCATTTACCCCGAAACATCTCCCCTGAACTTAATACCATACACAGGGCCTCGTGTTTCTTTAAGGGTGAACAGCGAAAATATGTAACAGTTTCTTTCCGAGATCAACCTGCACCAATCAGTACCGGGAGACGGGCCCGAAAACCCGCATCATTATGCAAGCACCGTAAGCCAATCACCAATCATCTCAGCCAATTACCATTCTAATAAATAAAAAACAATTTTATCAAAAAAAAAAGTCATATTTTACTGTACAATTAAGATCATACGTAAATTATTGGTAGTAAAACTTATACAAAATTAATATCAAAATTTAAAGCTAGCACAGACTTAGTAAAAATAAAATACAAATGTCTTATACAAACGTGAGTCTTATTGTAGCTGCCAGGTGCATAACTTTCGCAGATCAATATTCAATACTAAATACATAGTAAAAATAAGTGGCGATGTAACTGTCCACATCATCAAAATATAGCCTCACAATAAAAACTGGTATCACAACCATATCTTGTACACAAGTTCTATGGACAAGCAACAGATTCTTATTGCTCAATTAATATTCGTAAAAAATTTAAACATTAAAAGTTTTCAACATTGCTTCATTTCATATTTTAATACAATAGATGTATGATAAGAAACTTGATTCTTACATGCTAAAAGTATTTCAGTCGATTCCAATGAAATATATCGAATAGCTATTTTTATGGCACATGTACACTGTCGAGGTCATGGAAATCACAAAAATGCATTGTCATGGATATTGTTTAAATGTAGGAGAAATATAAAACATTACTCCTTAGAGATTCTGATCAGTCTTTGTTTCCTTATCTTCAATGATAAATCACAAATTAATATGCCCCATAAAATTCAAACCCTTTTACTACAAAATAATAAAGGGCTAAAAGTGTGTGCATCTTTCTTCGTTTTACAGTCAGCAGTCCTTTGGGCATATGCGATTCTAATTTGAACTTTTATCCTTACATCTAGTTAGTGTATAAGTAAACAATTCAAAGATACTTTGCATTATAAGTATCAATGTTTCCATACTGCTATGCAGAGTTGCAAATTTGGATATTTATCACGATATGGCTGATATCAGTCGAAGCTGAATTTGACCTCCTCGCGGGACGGATCATTGTTGGCGGCTACTGCCTGCAGCCAGTAGCGACTGATCTGGCTCTCGATGGACGGCGTGCTCTCCTTGCGAGTGCTGGCAGCGCGCGCCTTGCGTTTGGCCTTGCTGTGCTTGGGGCGGCGGCGGCCGACCTTGGTCTTCATCTCGGCTATCTTGACAGACAGCTGGCTGTCCAGCGAGTTTCGGCGGGACTCCACAGACACGTGACGTAGACTGATACTGATCTGAGAGTCCTGCGAGTTGCGGCGGTCTGGCGTGGAGCTCAGCGAGTGATGCGTATGCGTCGGTAGCACGAGCGCGTCGCGGCGTCGTACGAAGCGGGGCAGGGTGGCCGCCCATGATGACGACAGCTCTCCGCTGGAATTAAAATCTTTTATTAGTCTTTTTTTCATTGAGAAAGTTAGTATGAAACCCCATCATCTTGACCAATAGCATGAAGAAATGTACTTGGATTGGATTCGGAGGTCGGTATTATAGCGTAACTTGGAAGGGACTTACGAGCGTATACAACGGTCCACTAGCGCTAATCCTTTAAAAAAAAAATCTCGTGACTGAGAAGGAATGATGAAAAACGGCTCAATAAAGAACCTCGATGTGTCTAGAATTTTCTAATTCCTTTTATAACGTTTCATATTGAGACACGAAGCAACAAAATTCGTGTACGTTACCCCAGCAGGAAAGTGTCTCCTAGAGTGATATGAGTGGAACGTATAATTAGTGCGTAATCTGCTGTAAATGTGCGCCAAATAAAAAGTTTGTGTCTGGAGTAACGTTTTTCCAGCAGGAAAATTCTAAACGAAAGGTCGGAGAGAGAAATATTTTTCATGGGCAGAAAGCTTATATTTGTGCAAAAATGTGCGCCGAAAATATAATTTGTGCGTCTTCAGGTTTTCGAGATATTGCATTTCCTGCTGGAGTAACGTTTTGCAGAATCGTGTATCTCTAAAACCATTATATGTGCGCCTGTAGAATAAACATATACGAGTACCTCTTTATTTGTGCGTATTTGTGACAGAATTAGATTTAATATAATATTTATAATTTTCAAGTAAACGCGCTTTTTTGAAAACCCGAAAAAATATCGTAGCGCCTAAATGAGAAAACGTATAAGCTCGCTGAAAACTGTATTCGGTCCTTCTTGGCGCTTTTAATAACCATAAAAAGTTTCAAAAGTGTACATGCATGCGTCCCACGACAGCAGACAGACCACGACAAGTTGAATTGATTGAGCTGACTCATGAGAAAATAAGGGACAACGAAATTACATTTTTTAAAGTAATAGGTAGTATAAAAAAATGTTTAGTGAAATTGTGGTATATTTAGGATATATCAGAGCCTAGCTTTACCTCTCATGTTTAGCATCATCCGGGTAGTCAGCAGGCGAGGTGGGGTCGATGCAGAGCCCTACAGGGTCCTGCCTCGAACCGCCTAGGGATATGGACAGGCGCCCCCTAGCGGCGAACTCCCCGCGGCGTCGGTATGCGCGCGCGATGAGCTCGTGTTTGCGCGCGCGACGCGTCACCTCCGCTTCCACGGAACAACCGCATTTCCTGTATGGGAAAAATAAGGGTTATATTATTGCGGTGATTTGACAAAGGTAGAAGATGCTACTCATGGTCCTTATCCGAGTATTATTTATGCAGATTTTAAGTCCACTCAACTATTAATCATTCAGTGCCCTGGTTTAGAGAAGTTAGGCAGTAATAGAAAAGAGTCGATAAAACAGCTGGAATTAAGTAAACCTGGCGGCAACGTCGTTAAAAGATCGATATCACTTGTCCTCCTATAGATAAATATCACTTGTCTGTCCACAATTCCGTTGCCTACTTTAGGATGCATATCCAGTATGGCTCTAATAATCCTTCCATATCCTAAAAGCACGGCTTCCCTACCATTATCGCGCCCCCTGGTTTACTCCAGGATATACAATGGTATCTGTAGCTTCATGAAACATGAGGCTTCAGGAGTTAGTGAATGAATGAATCTTTGGATTAATTCGAGTAATCGAGTCTGGTCAAACGACACTGGAGTTGGTGCATATTATTCATAAGTTCAGTAATGAATTAAAAAGAGTAAATATTTCATTTTAGCTCCTATTTCGTTTCTAGGTTACTTGCTATTATTGCAGCCCGGAGTCCAGATTTGTTCCTGGTATATGGCAAGAGGCTCGCGCTCTATTAAATGGGACTGAAACATTACTGGCGAAATCTGCTACTCCCTTGGGGAATATGGCGTGATTTGTGGATTTGTGTAGTTTCTTCTATTAAAAGAAAAGGTGATAGCTATATATTTGTACCACACCTTGCCAAGTAGCGCCTCCAGCCGGCGGCGGCGGCGGGCGTCCAAGTCCACGACGCCATGAGCGCGCCGGCCGCGAAGCAACACAGCAGCCGCAGCTGGAGCACTGACACTGACGGCCGGGTGCCTGTTGAGCACTCCTTCTCCGTCGCTTTTAGAGCTTCCAGTCGGCAGCTGTTCAGCAAAAGTTATTGTTACAGAGAACACATGTAAAAGGACTGTATTTTTATTTCAGGGGGCGACGCGCGCTTTATTTTTGGTAACCTAGTGTACAAACACGTTGCGAAATGTGCGCGTAGACGAGTAGCGTCAGCACAACACACGCACACATCCGACTTCGCCATTGTCTCAGACGGTACCGTGAGCTTCTGCGCTTACATACACATTTACAGCGTGTTTGTACACTTGGTAACCACAAGTAAAGCGCGCATCGCTTCTTGACATAAAAATACTGTAAGAAAATCAAGGATTATGACTCTGTAAGAACAAATGGTCGCCAAAATAAAAGAAAAATAAAATTAAAGTGTCTGTTCGTAATGTCAAAATAACAAACGTAAAATAACTAAATGGGAGAGTGTAACCGATACTTATAAAAAAAAAAACAATAATTAAATATTTTCTGTCTGTCTGCCTGTTAGTTCTGGCTAATCTCCGAAACGGCTGAACCGATTTTGGCGGGACCTTCACTAGCAGATAGCTGATGTTATAAGGAGTAACTTAGGCTAAAGCCACGCCGGCGAAGTCACGGGTAGCAGCTAGTAAGAAATAAATTTAAATAAACACGGCCTCTGGTTTTGATCCCAAATCGAACAAGGGTAAGATTGATAAAAGTTACTTAGCATGTGCTTTGGCTAAGTCATGTTCACATCTCATCTTGAACTTGTTGTTTCACAGTCAGTGAGATAGTGACAGAAATAGTGTTAAGCTGGAGTAAGTGCCTTAGTGTTTCATTTATCAGTGTTATCATAGAGACCACTTTGCGTTGTCAAACGCATTAATCCTTGAGAAATTCGTAGTCGAAGGGATATCATATGTATTCTGGTAAGGGGTCATTCAAGTATTATGTAAGTACTAAAGGGGGGTAGGGGGGTCTTTGCTTTGATTATTTTTGATGACATGGGAGACAGGGGGTCTAGATGGTGATTATGTCAGCAATATTTATTTATTTACTTTTCCGATTTTTCTGCAAAATCAATTAGAGCTCTCACGCCCTGTTTTATGGTTAGAAAGAACCGAAGTAGGGAAATTCCTTAAATGGGCATTCAATTACTATCAGTCTATAAATGCCTTATTTCTAGACTCGTAAATAACATTAAATAAACCGGAACAGATTAAAAAAATACCAATATGTACGTAAGCATAGGTATTTGCTTTGCTTACTCTTGCTGACAGGGGTTAAGTGGGGATTTAAAATTACTAAAATTCATACGTAATACTTGAATGGCCCCTAACTTACATAATATTCTTCTTGAAAGACTCCTTCCACAGCTCAGCATTCCTGAATTCATATATATGGCAGGCGAAAGTGACGCAGATAAAGACGGCGACCAGCGCGGCCGTGAGCGAACATCGTGTTATGGTCTGACGGATCTTATTGGCTGCACGCGGAGATATAACGTCCTTACTCGAGACGCGCACCGCGATCAGGGAGAACACACCTAAGGAAAAAATACAGTTTCAATTTTGGTATTAACAAATATTTAAATTCAAGTTAATGTATTTTGGGGCAACTATATTCAAAAAAAGTATAAAAAACTTAAGAAAATATTGTTAGTACTTAAATACAATTACAAAGGACAACACTCATCATATACATCTAATTCTATACACAAATGCCCCTGTGCTGAGACATTTTGTGTTTTAATTTACTTGTATCCTTGTCTATACGTCTGCTAAAATATTTTTTCTAGTTCAAACGTCAACTCACAAAAGCCAATGTAATTTGTATTACCTAATGCATTACATGTAATGCACGAACGTCATCGCTGAGTCGGAAATGCATTACATATAATGCACGAACAGTCAACGTGTTAAGGCAGAAAACTGAATCCAGTACTTTTATGAGTAAGTTCAACCAACCTCTAAGTAAAAAGTATCCGCCTAAAGCCAATACAACAGACAGCGGCGCCAGTAACAACGCAGCCCTCATCGGGTGGTTGACGTAGCCCACGAAGCAGATGCCGGTCACACTGCTGCCGTCCACCTCGCCGAAAGCCATCGTCGCTATAGTGAGGATGAGGGGTAGCGACCACGCGACTAAGTGGAAATAAGCTGCTTTCTTGTCTATGCGGTCTTGGATTTTTCCTGTAGGATAAGATAAGAAATTGAGGGTATTTTATTTATTTTATTTTTTTAAAGCGTTGGCCCACACTAGGAATTTATCCTGTATCGTGGGTGCGTTTACAAACATTTAATAAACTCACATACACAAACAGCCAGACCCGGAACAACTACTTGTAGGTCATACAAATATTTGTTCCGTGCGGGAATCGAACCCGCGACACGCAGCGTAGCAGTCAATCGCTTAACCACTGCGCCAACCGTGTCGTATAGGACCTAATCGATGGCAACTGCAATCAAGAGTTTGATTTCTTTATTTGTAGTTGATGAGAGCATCGGTGTCCCAATGGTAACAGCCGCGACTTACGACTTATAGGTCGTAGGTTCAAGCCCAGGAAGGCGCTTTATTTTGTGTAAATTATTTCATCACCAGTGCACTCTAAACGGTGAAGGAAAACATCGTGAGGTAATCGGCATGCCCTAGAACCAAAAATTCGAAGACATGTGACATCTACCAACCCGCACTGGGCCCGTATGGTAGATTACAGCCCACTGGTGTTCAGCTGCATCCGGTTAGATTGGAAGCGGATCCCAACGTAGTTGGGAAAAGGCTAGGCAGATGTGGATCTGTAGTTAAGTTTATTGTAGATTTGTGTAAACTAAAAGTACTGTTACTTGCCCATACATGCATTCAAAATTTTCACCAGTTGACCTCTAGCTAGGGGTTTCTGTGAAAACGAGTAACTTACCTAAAGCCCGGAAACTCATGTGCCATGCATACGTGAATATCACGAACCACACACAAGCTGCCATCATGAAGTAATACACCTGAAAACAAAATAAAATAAGTTTAGTACTCCATTCTTTTCGTAATAGATTATGGAGATGTTATAACAATATTTAGTGGTTTTATGTTAGGAAACTAGCTGCTGCCCGCGGCTTTTCCCGCGTTGCTTTTTCTAAAATAAGTAAATCACTCCTTATAACATCAGCTATCTGCCAGTAAAATCCCGTCAAAATCGGTCCAGCCGTTTCGGAGATTAGCCGGAACAAACAGACAAAATTTAAAAAAATATTTATGTTATTTTATGTACTATTATATACTATCATATGCATTTAGTAAAAAGCTGTTATTTTGACATTACAAACAGACACTTCGATTTTATTTATTTGTATAGTAACCAGAAGTCAGTAGGCCCAGAACGGTAATAGGCTCGTCCCCTATAACATGGTATAGAAATATAACTAGCAAAGTTAGGGTTCACACATCTGACTACCTCTTTGAGGAATACATAATAATAATTATTATTATTTACCAACACGAAGACGACGACGCATGACAGATTCTCCTCTGCAGAAGGTTCGCCCTGCCGTCTTGTGCCGTCCTTTGAGCACACGATGTCATCTCTAGATCCTACGCCAAACTGAATGAGCCATCTGCAACAATTTATCATAAGTCAGCAATATCACTTACACATAGAAGTCCAAAGAATCTTTGAAAGAGTTGTGTGAAAGATAATAGAGATGTGTTTCCAGCATGATGAAGAGGAACATAACTTAGTACACTTAAAAAACTCCCACTGATCAGAAACTAAGCAAAAAGCGTTATGAATTTTTACAACAGTACTTTTAATTCGATGATTTGTTAGCCGCCAGCCGTTACTATTGTTCCAAAGTGCCTTTTTATTATTCATTGCAAACCTAATAAGCACTATGTATGACCGGTAGTTTCTAATTGTGTTTTGAAAGCGATTTCAATGTTTGTATTCATCACATTTAACTAGAGCGTAATACCTATCTAATCTAACAATAAAACAATAAAAATACGGCTCAAGTCATTGTTTTAACTAATTCATGACATAATAACATTTTTTTTTAAACATTTATAAAATTTATTTTGAAGCCATTGTTTCAGAAAAAATTATTAAACTGGGACTACGCTGGTCGTAAAGATATAAATCTGTGAAGAGCGGGTTGGACTTCCACCTAATAATATCTTAGGGAGTTATCAAACTTACCCCATAGAAGCGACGGCGAAGCATACGTTGATATAGAAGATGACAAGCGCAGGGTACTTGTTAGCGCTGCGCCAGTCGATTAGAAACGTAGCGACCGTCAGCAGATTGAGAGCTAGGCATACGCCCGCGCCCCACGCCACAAGACGGTGGATCTGCTGGTGCTCGTCTTCAGTATACAGCGGGTCACGGCATGGAAGACCACACCCTGATATGCCTGAACAAGAGAAGCAAAACGATAGTCCCACCCAAGATAATCAATCAGGTCCAAATGTACAAAGTGGTTCAAATGAACTCTCACAACTCACCTTCGTAAAAATGCAGCGGTTTGTCAGTATGTATAAGGGGCGGCAGACATTTCCCACTCGTATTAAACTTCAACTCCCTCACTGCGTTCTCGCATCTCGAAGGAAACAGCGTCGCATTGCATTTCAGAAAGGACGGAAAATATGAGGTATTGTACAATATAGAACATGGCTCCATCGTAATCTTGCACATTTCATAAGAGGGCAAATAAACCATGTCATTGCCCAGAACTCGATCGCACTTGGGCATAAAAGTGGAGCAAAGCAAAGGCTGTATAACGGCCCAGCAGTTTGGCACGTTTATCAGTTCTCTATAGAGTTCCAGATGTGTCTGGATTTGGTACTGATTATCATGAAACGTGAGATGAACGCTAGTGTTGGCGTAAGGCAGCTTGGTCCCCAAGCAGCTCGTCCTGTTGAGAGGCTCACATCTAGCTCGCCGCACGCAGCTGTCGAGCTTGATCTGCGGCTCCGGGAACCATTGTGTACTTTTGTCTGGTTTAATCAGTCTATAATTTGGCGTGCCGTTTATTATTTCAAGGCGTTCTGTAGCATTGTCGGTCATATCTGTTATAGCGTTTTTGTGACCACCGTTGTCGAATTGACTCGCTCGACATGCTAATATCAGTAACAGCCAACTCAACCATCGCCATGGGGTCATCTGGAACAAAAGAAACTAACGTTGACTATATGTGAATAGCAATCATCTCAGGGCAAAAAAAGTAAAAAATAATAATTAAAACTACACTTCATTTCTCAACAATTCTTTATTATGTAGGTTGACGATGGTATCAAATGAAACCCTTTCAATTTTCAAAAATTTATTCATTGAACATTGTTGTTTTCATTCAAATCCTAAGATTACTAAGTTGAAATATAACTAATAATAACCCAAGTCCGACAATTGTCCAAGGAAAAAGGATGTCTGGTGGTAGGTTGCAAGTGAGTCAGTACATTATAATAAAATATTTTACGATCTATAAACATTTTCTGCCTTGGTGGTCCCTATACAAGTTGTAGGTAGTTGGTAGCTCATTATTCTTCAAACAACGAACATACCAGAACAATATTTCAATAATTTGAAGACTCATGAGTGAAGAGGCTGTGTGTTAGTTGACCTGAAGACTGCAGTAATCTGATGTAATTAATATGATTTGATGCACCAGTTTTGATTTGATTAGGTATGCTAATGGTTTTGGGTTAGTTATAATTTTAGGGTATTAGGTTCATAATAATTTGAACATGATCATGTTTCATGTGAACAATTAAACTTTATTAGGTACTAGCTGCACCTGCGTTGGAATGCCATGTAAAGTAAAAAAGTGATAGTGGAACTTTTTTTTTTTTTGGTCAGAAACCCTCGCGGGCGTCCTCAGGACCCATTATTCGAAATTAGGCAGATTCGCTACTCGACAGTTTCCTAGATTGAGCAGACTCTTGGATTCGACGGATTATCTATACGGCAGAAGTACAGTCGTAAATAAACTAGCAAGCAAAATTATACGAATAAACCTAAAATGAAGGTATATATTTAATATAAAAATAAAAATACACTTTCAATGAAAACAAAAATTGGCTATGTTAACAAAATATTTAAAGTATTATTTTATGATTTTTATTTTTTAGTTTTAAGTAAAACGATTACGCTAATCTCATTCTTCAATGCTGTTGTAATTATTTTAGCTATTAGATTATTTTTTTTATTTTTTTTTCTATAACTTGGAGTTTCTTTTTGCAATGAAGTTGTTCTCTTTTTATCTTTCTGTCTTGAAAACGTGATTCTTTTTTGCACCCAGATCAATTCAGCTAAGCTAGGTGAATTAAGTGTACGTCACGATATCCTTTAAATTAATCACGAAGTATATTTTGTGCACAACTGTTCATTTTCTGCCTTATAGCTAATCCGTCGAATCCGCCCAATCTAATTTCGAATCTGTCCAATCCGGAATCTGTCCTATACCGAATAAAGGCTCACCCTAACAAAGTTTCATCACAATCGACAATCTGATCAATGGTATAAGAACGCATAAAGGACAAATGTACAAACATAGATTTTTTTATTTATATAGATTTGCTAAGACAAAAAATAAACCAAATCAAGCCTAGATACAGCCTTAATTATTTTTGGAGATAAATCAAAATTAACTACCTCTCAATATCTTTTTAAATCTCTCAATCAAAAAGTAATTAAATTACTTAGTACTACTTAAAGCTGGTAACCATAGAAAATTAAAACAGCTTTTCTTTAGCACTTAGGCATTAATGTTGAATAACTATGTGTCTAGCTCTACATGAACTTTACTGGTGCATTAAAAATATTCCTGTTTTTGATGAGAATAAGACCAAAGACTTTTATTTTGCCATTTTATCCATAAAACTATGTGATATTTCTGCGCATCAAGATTATCTTTATTCATAAGAATTATAAATTGAGTAAATCTTCTATGTAATTCATAAATTCATCTTAACTAGACAACGTAAATGCTATTAAAAAATAAACAACAAAATAACAGAAAGGGTTTTCCAAACAAAAACTAGCACAAATCTAACAAGAACAATTATTGTAAACATGTACTGACAGGCACGCAAAGGACAGGATAGCCCTTGGACGGAGGGTATTATTTATTTATTCATCATTTATTTCAACCCCATGTATCTCAAAATATATTTTTTACAATTGGAAATCGGGTAAAACTTTATTCGTGATTCTTTATTTCTTTATTATTGACAAAACAAATTCAAATAATACCAGGCTCTTACTATAAGAATGATGAAGATGTCGAGATGATCTCACGACGAGTATCGGCCAGATGTAAAAGTGCAAGTTTCTGCATCCTGCTTCTGCGCCTTCCTCCGCACTGGATGCGATTCTTGTCCAAATATTTACCTGATGCCATAACAAAACCCATGTAAATGTTTTGAACAACATTATTAACTTACAACGAAACTGATTAACTTACCAATGGTTGCAGCAATTTGGGAGAAAACACACCTGTACAGAAATCTTACATTTTGTGACATAATATAATAAATTTTATTATGTGTTTAGCTTAAGAAAATAAAATACAAGGCGTAAATAAAAATTATGTACAACCTTTTGCTTCAACATCACTGTATTGTCTTAACACTGTCGAAACACATCTCAAAGTCGCGATTGTAACGTAAGAAATTCATAATAAAGTCTATGTAATATTATATTAAGAATAAGATTAAGGCGGTGTACTAGTTAGGGACAGACTTTCCGCCTCTTCTGAAGCTCCTGTTGGCGCCGCCGCCCCGCCGCCCTCGCGAGGTTCCGCGCGAGCCTGCGTTCCCTCTCCAGTTGTTCCGCCCGCCATGTCCGTTCATGCCACGCCCTCTGCCACGTCCTTGACCACGTCCTCTATATCCGCCATCCCATCTCTGATTTCGCATGTTATTGTTATTGTATCCATCATCTCCATTATTGTCCTCATTGTTATAGTTTTCTTCATAGTTTTGATCATATGATGCATCTTCGTCATTGTAATCCTCATCATTCTGTGAATATGGTTGATTATCATACCCTGAATCGAAATGAGGTTTATTAAATCCATTATCAGGAAAAGGAGGGCGTGGTGGCATGTTACCCATTGGTGGCATGTTGCCCATGGACGGCATGTTACCCATGGGTGGCCTGTTGCCCATCATGCTGGCTATGTGTGGTGGCGGAGGCATGTGCATTGGACCCATTGGACCAATCGGACCCATGGGAGGCCGAGAACCTATTGGACCCATTGGTAATGGTGGTCGCATCATGTTACCCATAGGGGGAGGCATATTATTCATAGGACCCATATTATCCATATCAGGCCCATTATTAAAACCTTGTTCATCATCTTGACTATTTTGTTCATTAATATCCATGTCATTATCATAATAATCATTATCTTGATCGTAATTGTCATAATCCTCCTGTTCATTATTTTCATCATCTGGGCCATCATTTTCATTTTCAGGTTCAGGATACTCAAATGGTTGGAAGTTATCTTCGTCTGCATCATCTTCTAAGTGAGGCATGACATCATGTAACTCTTCTATTTCACCTGAAGCTATGTATTTTTTCAGTGCCGAAGGTCCGTCTGATATCGCTTTCTCCAATTTTGACCCAGGTTCTACTCCAATCAGTTTACCATAAATGAAAATAGCTGATGGTGTTATTTGTTGAAGAGGTATAGCCCCTGGTACAGATTCAACTAGAGCTTGAGTCAAAGCTTCAGTTGCAGCATCATCAGTATTTGGTCCATGGTTCCATTGAGCTTGGAAATTTCTAGGAATAGGTTTACTGTATGGCACCTTCTTAACCTTTTTCTCAAAGTCCATTGGAATTAATGTGGTATCCAAATCCAAACCTGGAATGACTTTGTCAGTATCTGAGGGAAATATTTCTACTTTATCTTCAGGACCCATACCAGGTATAATTGCTGGTTCGTCCATGTCATGGTCATCCTGAACACCTGGTGGCAATGTATTCAGGTTATACTTGTCTCTCATGAGATCTCCAGGACGGTTACGAGTCCAAAACTTTGATGTATGATCATTGGAACCTGAACATAAGATGTGACCAAGAGGATGCCAAGCCATTGTCCAGACTATAGATTCATGAGCTCCTTCAATACATCCAACCTCTTTATCAGTACCAACATTCCAAAATAAGATGGCTCCATCGGAACCTCCAGAACAAAATAATCCTTCATGAGTAGGATGCCAAACCACACTAGACGCTTCTTTCTTATGACCTCTAAATATTTGTAACTCTGTGCCTAACTTACGAATATCAAATAGTTTGAGTAAATGGTCACGAGAGGCTGTGATCAACCAGTTACCATTCTCATTCCATTTCAGATCCATCACAGTAGACTTATGTGCATGAAGGGTAGACAAGGCTGTCCCGGACTTGGGATCCCATAACTTTATAGGTTGCTGATTGTCTTTACTTCCTGACACAATTAGTGCTTTTGTAGGATGCCACTGGACACATTTGACATCTGCACCATGTCCTCTCAATATTCTCTCTTCTTGACATCTATAGAAATCAAATATTCTCAATGTACCATCATCAGAACATGTAACAATTTTAGAATCACTAGGACTAAAACTAATACCTCTAACAGCTTCTTTGTGAGCCTGGTACATCTTAACATTGTTCATATTACTTTGCCAATACTTTATAAATCCTGAATGATCCCCAGTAACCATCCAGCCTTCGCCATGGGACCAAACCATAGACCTGACAGGGGAATCATGAGCTTGAAGAATTGTTTCAAAATTAAATGTCAGTCCATTCCATAACGTGAATTCTCCAGATGAAGCCCCAGTAATTAAACGACGGCCTTCCGGCGTCCAAGCAACAGCGAATATTGGACATCTCATTTTATTAGTAGCAGTTTTAACAAATCGGGTTGTGACGGCATTTATAGGATTATCGGGATATGAGGGTGGCGGCAACAAGTCAGGGGTATACATAGCATCGGGCTGCAGCGCGTGCCTGTCCCGCCAATCCCTCTGCCAAACGCGACATTCTAAAGCTTTTATAATAGCAGCATTATAATCTACAGTTTTACGCATAACGGATTTACGTAAACGTTTACCATCAAAATCATCTTGAGTCATGTTCAGTGGCCCTTGAGGTGGAAACCGCATCTGGTAGTTGAACGGCCTAAAATTATGGCGCATGTTGTTTCTACCGGGCGGACCCATAGGTGGTCCCATGCCCATGCCCATACCCATGCCCGGAGGAGGCATCCCCAAATTCGGTGGAGGGTGTCCGAAATCCATGGTTTATTACTTCGATACCTATTCAAAGAAATAAGTTCATTACATTTTCGGCCATTGGGAATCTGTCAAAATGGCCAATCAAACAATCATTCATGTTGCTATTCTTACCTTAAACTTATAAAATACACTATAACATTATATACGCCGCTCTTCACAACTCCACAACACACAAATTTATTTATAAGTACCACCAAACAATGTTTTATGTACAAACAGAAAACTTGGAACACAACGTTAACCTATTTGGAATGCTAGGCCAAGCAAATCAGCCATGTTGCTAAATGATAGTGGTGGGACATATAGGACGCCACAGAGTTACTAAAAATGGAATACAATCGACTAAAATGACACGATACAAACTAGTAATAATCTGCATGCCCTGAGGCACCCTGAGATGATCATAAGGCTAAGCACGGGTTAGGTCGGGTTTGGATTGGTTGGTGACCTTTATTTTTCACAAAGTGAATTTATGTAGGACAGACCGATTACGGTAGAAATATTCTTAGCTCTTTGAACGTCTTAGAAAAAATAATAAATTATCGTACCGTAGGTGGAATGAATTTATCCCAAGAACGATGACACGTTTGGCGCAGTGGTAAAGCGATTGACTGCTGCGCTGCGTGTCGCGGGTTCGGTTCCCACATTTGTACGGGACAATTATTTGTATGACCTACAAGTAGTTGTTCCGGGTCTGGCTGTTTGTGTATGTGAGTTTAAATGTAAACGCACCCACAATACAGCAGAAAATCCTAGAGTGGGGCAACGTTTAAAAAAAAAAGAACAAAGTTAACATTGGAGTTGAAAAACCTGTTCTTCAACTGGAAATAGTTAGTCGACTATTACTCGGTAACTTGAAATTAATAAAAAAAAAACAAGATTTTATTTTACCACTTTGTTGGCGTGATTAATATGTATACCCATACCAAATTACAGCTTTCTAGTACTAAAACTCTCTGACTTAAGCCGCGGACAGACACACAGACAGACGGACATGGCGAAACCATAACGGCTCGCATACACCTAATCCGTCATCGGCCGAAGTTTGCTCGGGCGACGACAGCCAAACTCGGACGATCGAATCAAACACTTGTAAAAGAAAGAGAGCGCGTACACAAACACGACCGTCATCGTCCGATGGCACCCGAAAACGGCCGATCAACCGTCGAGTCCGAACTTGTTGGGATTTCACGCCAGTCTGCCGAGTCTTCACTCTGTTAAGCAACACAGTCAACTACAGAATACTGGCAACGTCCAATGTCGGCAACGGCACAAGTGGAAGCAGTGTAAGCACATAAAAGTGCGACATAAAAGAGTAGAAATTAAATGAGGGCGCCACTTTCTACGTAACTGTCACATTTTTGACGTAAAATGCTTAAACATGGTGTGGCGAACGTAACGCTCCACATTTGGGTTCTGTTGGCAACACTGACAGAATGTCATTCACGAAAGATTTTTACCGCGAATAGGAGACGCGATGTTATAATTATGAAAAGGACTTTTAATTGTTGTACTGAAGTTTTCTCCCGCCTTGTGAGTCGTGTGTTGTACAGAAAAGGTATCTATCAGTAACACAATAAACTTCACAAACAACGAGTCGGTGTTTTCCTTAGTTGAACCTCCGACCCGTCAATGGCAACAATTTAGTACGGATTTTTTTTTTTTCCATTTTATTTATTTAATTTCTACTCTTTATGGCCAAGCTGTACGTTCGCGTTACTCGTCCGGGTAGTTCTGTCCGCCATCGACCGACAAAATCTGTTTTGGTGTACGAGTACCGTAAGGGTTCCTTGTGCACTACGGAACCCTAAAAACGACGTAAACTGAAACGAGTCGTTGTGTCACAAGTTCACAACTCTCCTAGTACCGAAGTAGGTTGAAGACGTAGAGTCGACGCAAGTGATTTTTGGAATGTAAAGGAAACAACAAGAATCCTAATCTATTTAAGAGGTAGTCTACATAAAGCCTTAACATACGTCTCAGAGGCGTACCTATGGCAGTTCAGGCTAAAATATACCTACTTATGTCATTTTTCAAAGGGTTTTAAGGTTGGGAATTGGGATATAGATTAATAATAACACAGTTTAATTTGTGAAAACTACAATCACAGTTATATATTACAATTTATCAAAAAAAAAAAAAAACTATGTTTATATTAAAACTAAGACTTTCGACGTCTTAAAAATCAACTGAAAGATATATTTTCTAAACAATCCAATATATTTTAACATTCATTACTTATTCTTAGGGCAAACATTAAAAGTATTTTTTTTTTTTTTTGTAAGTGCAAAAAGCGCAATATGTATGTTTTTTGGGCTCTGGTTATCCTGCCTGCAGAATCAGTGGGGTTTACGTGAATTTGGCTTATATTTTCTCCAGTTAAAAGTTACACAAAGCCTAAACTTACGTCTTGCAGGCGTGCTGTACCCCAATAAGTAAAAAACCGGTCAAGGAGCGAGTCGAACTCACGCACCGAGGGTTCCGTACCAGCCCAGAAAAACTACAACTGTGCTTCAGCCAAAGCACACATAATATATTAGGATACCCAATCCCATACAAAGAAATGACACCTCCCAGAGGCTGGCTATTGAGCTGGCTATTTTTATTCCTCGATTTTTTAACACATGGCAGCATCAGCGACTTACTAATTGCCAGAGACTGTAGTTTTACAATGCCATCGAGAAGTCGGCCTAGATACTAGGTGTCATTCTCGTGATTTATGAGTGTAAACAGATAAAAACAAGGAAGTTTTGATTTTTACTAATGTTACTTCAGTCAAAATCGGCCCTATAACGCTTTTTATTGATTGTTAATTTCATAATTGTTACATATGCTGCCATCTGTGAATTTTTTTTAAGGCTAATTATAATTTGTTCGAGTTGAGACCCCATGCCCAAAGCAACCTGCTACTTGTTAATATGTAGGAAGGAGGACATTTTGGTTGTGAAACAGATAAAGGAACTAATGTAATTTTTATTTATTTCTGAACAAGTGTGCTATTTAGAGTCATAGTTTTATTTTTCCTGTAATCTTTACATAAGCTTCTATCACATAGAATAATTTCAGATTTTTCTCTATGCAAACTTCGGAGATAAAAGGGGGGGAACGGTATATATTTTTTTTAATTTTTCATCAAAAGTCGAAATGCGGCCTACAGAAAAAAGAAAATGTTTGAGAATGTGCAATCAGCGCTCTTTCATATGATACCCCACATGCCCTAGTAGACGCATTTCGAAGACCACGTTTCAGTCAGTTGCAAAAAAAAACTTTTTTGTTTCTTTCTTATTTACAAAATAGTTGGGCAAACGTCATCTAAAACTATTCTAAATTTCAAGTTGATAGCATCAGTAGTTCTTGAGATATTCAGCTGTGACAGACAGACAGACAGACTGAGTCACACCATAAGGGTTCATTTTTACTATTTTGGTACGGAACCCTAAAAATAGCGGGGCCTTAGCGGGACTTAGCGACACAGGCACCATCGGGAAACCCCTCGGCCACCGAGTTCGCTAAAGAGCACGAAGCGCTAACTTCAACCGTTAGAAAGAGATAGAATTCATAACCAGGCGCAAAAAATCATGCTTGGTTCGGTCAATTATTTGAAGAAAAAAAATAATCATAAAAACATCATCTGCACTGCAGCAATAGGTAATGTCAGACTATCTCTATAGAATGGAAAAGAAAGATGGTACATACCTATCCTAAGTAGTGTCCTTAATTTTTATTTCGCATTCAAAATGCGAAAAATAACATTCTGTAGTTTTTAAACACCAATAATGACATTCTGTATTTATAATGAATCCTAGGGATCAAATTGTGTCAAGATAAAAGAAGACAAAATTAAAGATAGGTGGAACGAGAGAATGGAATTAATTAAAACTTTTTCCTACAGCATAAATAGAAGATGCAAAACAATTTTCAGAATTTTTCACAGCAAGTGCACATTGTAGGTAGAAAAGCATAAAATAAACTTAAAAATATTAAATGGCCATAGCCCTAGAGACGACACGTATGGCGCAGTGGTTAAGCGATTAACTCCTGCGCTGCGTGTCGCGGGTTCGATTCCCGCACGGAACAAATATTTGTATGACCTACAAGTGGTTGTTCCGGGTCTGGCTGTTTTTGTATGTGAGTTTAAATGTTTGTAAACGCACCCACAATACAGGAGAAATTCCAAATGTTGGGCAACGTTTACGGAAGTAGTACACACGGCTACAAATCAGGCTATATTTTCGAGTTTAGGCTGATCTAGCATTGCATTGGATTTCCGTACAATGAGAGGTCAGCTTATACTGGAACATTTATAGCTTGATTTGTAGCCGTGCAGCGTACATCTGTATCATCTGCCTACATCAATCTTTGAGTCACATAGAAAAAATAATCTATTTATAAAAGAAATTGCAAGCTTCAAATCAAATCTTGCATATGAAATTCTATACACACACCAAAAAAAGTTTGCGATCACTTTGAAAAATCGAAATCTTTTTTTGATAGGTACGGTAGATTATATTATGATTCAGCTCGCCTGACTTAAACCCAATAGAGCACGCGTGGGATGCTCTTAAGCGAGCTGTTTGGAACCGTCAGCCACGTCCCCAGACAGTGCCAGAGCTCAGGGAAGCCGCTATTCAAGAATGGGACAGGTTACCCAAAGAAATGCTGGATAACTTGGTTCTCAGCATGCCCAGGAGGATCACTGCATGTGTTTTATTAATAAATTTTTGTTTAAGTTTGGTTAAACATTCTTTTTCTTTCTATCAAATTTCTGTTATAATTACATTATGATTAACTACTCAATTTCTTTTTATAAAAAATAAAAAATTGTTTTATTTTTTAATTTCAAACAAGGTATTTCTTTATAAAGAAAAAACAGAACAAAGAATTATTCTTGATAAAGTTCAATTTAAAAAATTATATCAGCTTATGCTAGTGATCACAAATTTTTTTGATGTGTGTATGTAACTTGTATAAGAATATATAGAAAATAAAATTCATGAAAAGTTATAATAGGTAAACATGATTGTTTTAATTCGTATCGGTATCGATGTAGATTTGGTGTAAAATATTCCGAATTTTGCTTGCGTGTTCCTCTTCTTCAGTCAATGATGATGTGGCGGAGTGATCCTTCTCCTGAAGCTTGTCGGTGACGAAGTCCAGGAGCTCGAGGTTTCCATGATACGTAGATTCGATTTGGGCGAGTATGTCGTGTGCCTCAGGATGCATCAAAAGATTCGGGTCTGAAAAAAAAAACAACATAAACTTATCATCACTAGGGCGTGCGACTGTTATTACTTAGCCTCAAGCCTTGGATTTATCTACATGGTTGCAATTTATGGGTCCCTATGCAGAAGAAAGAAGATGCTTAACACATTGACTGCCACCGCGGTCACCGGTGACCGCTAACAATAGTTTTTCTATTGTGTCTGTTGTCTGGCAGTCAAAGGCCTTAAACTCTTTTTTAATTTTGGTAGGCCACCTTATTACAATTGTGGTTTCAGTGAAGGTCGTCATCACGTCCCTACCTTACCTACACACTAGAACGTCGTTATTGTATCTGTTTGGTTACACTTTACATACGGCTCGCTAGTGAGTACCCGGCTTTTAAATAAATTGGTATGTACATAAACTTACATTTCTCGGTTAGATACAGAAGCTTCGTCAGGAGAATCTCATTCATCAGCACCTGGAAAGTAACAGTTTTTTAATTAACATTTGAGGTACATATCGCACCTTTAAAAACAAACCGTTACTATACGAAATTTTTCAAGAATTGAGTTACTAATGCCATCTTTCTTAAAATTAACTTTTCTGAATTTTATGTTATAGTGTAAATAAATAATATTTATCATTATGACCTCAAAAGATGGCTCAAAGCACCTGATATTAAATTCTATTGCGAATAAGCCGTGCATTTTTTTAAATTTAAGATCCTGTGTAAAATTTTATATTTTCGTTAAGTAACGGTTTATCTTTAAAGGTGCGATATGTCATCTGCGACTACCAATAGTGAAAAACGGCTCAAGCTACCTCGGTAAGTGTGTCTAGAATTTTCTAATACCTTTTATAAAGTTTCATATTGAGACACGAAGCTCGCGAGCTCGACCTCTAGATCGTATTTTGTTGCTTCGTATCTCAATATGAAACTTTATAAAAGGAATTAGAAAATTCTAGACACACTTACCGAGGTAGCTTGAGCCGTTTTTCATAGACCCCTTTGTTGCCTGAAAGCCATCTTTTGAAAGTTTGCGATCACTTTGAAAAATCGAAATCTTTTTTGTTAGGTACGGTAGATTATATTATGATTCGGCTCGCCTGACTTTAACCCAATAGAGCACACGTGGGATGCTCTTAAGCGAGCTGTTTGGAACCGTCAGCCACGTCCCCAGACAGTGCCAGAGCTCAAGGAAGCCTCTATTCAAGAATGGGACAGGTTACTCCAAGAAATGCTGGATAACTTGATTCTCAGCATGCCCAGGAGGATCACCGCATGTGTTCGAGCCAGGGGAGGAGTTATATTATATTCAATATAAAGATTTTATTAATAAATTGTTGTTTAAGTTTGGTTAAACAGTCTTTTTCTTTCTATCAAATTTCTGTTACAATTACTCAAATTTTGTTTTATAAAAAATAGTTTTATTTTTTAATTTCAAACAGGGTATTTCTATTTAAAGAAAACACACAACAAAGAATTTTTCTTGATAAAGTTCAATTTAAAAAATTATATCAGCTTATGCTAGTGATCACAAACTTTTTTTGATGTGTGTATGTGTACTTTTTGTTCATCCAAAAAGTACACATCGTCATCTTCACCGAACGCTTTAGGCCGCCTTCCGAATTGGCTAAAATCGCTCACAGCGCTCACATCGTCTCACATGCGTTCAGATTTAGATATTACGATTATGACAGCCGATGGCTGTCAACAGTTCGGTACGCTCGTGAACGCGCTCACGGTGCTCACTCAATGTCAAAACGATATTAGAGTATTTCACTGTGTATGCACCAAAAATTTCTTCTTATTAGGTTAGGTAGCAACTGTAGCCAGAAGAACGATTTTTAAAATGCCACGTTAGATACGATGCGACTCAAAACAAAACAGCACAACTGTCATTTTTGACAGCGCTCACGGCGATATTAGTAAAAGGCATGGTCGGCGTTATCGCAAGATGGCGAATGTCATGACGTCATCTATGACGATTCACGGGACATCGTTATCGCGCTCACGCTAACTCGGAACGGGCTTTAGCACGCGAATATCAATATTATCGCAACTCGGAAAGCAGGGTTAGTTACCTACTTAGTTTTCACTTTCATCGACAGTCCCCAAAGACTGCCCCGCATGATTTTTTTTTTGTTCAAGATTTTATTTTAACACTTTGTCTGCGTGATTAATATGTATACGCATGCCAAATTACTGCTTTTTAGTACTAAGGGTCTCTGAGCTAAGCCGCGGTCAGACAGACAGATGGACACATGGCGAAACTATAAGGCGCGAAATACACGGCGGGGCGGGCCGGGCCGGTCAATTTGACCGTGAACGATAGTGCAAAGGAAATCCTACACTACCAACGCACATAGAAGGCAAAAAGACCGCGCCGTCGCGCGTCGGTGCTTGTTGGATGATGTCTCTCGCGGTCATTAGCGGTCAAAATGACCGCCGTCTGCAGAGCGCCTTAGAGTTCCTTGTTTACTACGGAGACCCTAAAAACGAGAAGGATAAAAATAGGTATCATCATTCGGGGTTGGCGCAACATGTCGACATCTTCCATACTCCTCTATTAATAGTCATCCCAAAAGTCACCCACTTTCTTGCCATTTCATCTTTCACCAGTCTTTCCATCGTTTCTTTGGTCTTCCCTACTCTTATAGCCATCCACATTCATACTCAAAACTTTCCTTACGACATTTTCTTCATTCTTCCTATGGTCAACCGCTCAACCATGACATGATAAAATTATATTGATTAAAAACTGCACATGCGCTTTGCAGATGCAACGGCTTCGACAATTGTGTATTATAGGTAGGGTTGCCAACCATACTGTTAAAAACAGTATTTTACTGTATTCCACTCTAAAATACTGTTCAACAAAAATAAAGTATATGAATATACTGTTTTCACTGATATCCAGAGCTATGCCTAAATAATAACTTTAGAATATCGTGCATGCACCTGGGCATGGGCGCGGTGATTCAGCTAGCCAATTTCAGAATGAAACTGGTAAATGACCCGAATTTTTGGGACATAGTAAATAAATAATTGCAGTCAGAATACCTTTTGGATCTAGTATTAAATGTAGTTAGTTTTGCCACCTCAGTATTCTCAGAATGAGTGATGAATGCTATGTGGTGGAACGACAGAAATAGAGCTTCAATACATTTGATAAAAAAATTGCTCCTCATATTTGGTGAGGCTTACGAAATTGGTGCTGAATTGACGCATTGCGCAAGTAGCACGAATGATTTATAAATATATTAAAAAAAACTTCAAATACAGTAATTTTTTTCGAGATACTGTTTATTTTCCCACTTTGACCATAAGACACTTTATTTCTTGTACAAAAAGTTGGCAACCCTAATTATAGGCCGGGCCGAGACCCCGGCTGTGCCCAGTATTATACCCAATACTCGTAAACAAAGGAATAGTACCGTTCCCATTTATTTTTCTTTTTCGTGTTATTTATCCCTTATGTTGCATTTGCCATGTTTTGACCCTACATCACCCTAAGGTTGACTGGTAGAAAATGCCCCGGGCATTAAGTCCGACTATGTCTATGTCAATCTGCCTAGCCTTTTCCCAACTATGTTGGGGTCGGCTTCCAGTCTAACGGGATGCAGCTGAATACCAGTATTTTACATGGAGCGACTGCCTATCTGACCTCCACAACCCAGTAACTGGGTAACACGATACCCCTTGGTAAGACTTGCTGTCAGACTTTTGAGCTTCTGACGACCCGTAACGACTGTCAAAGATCCACGAATGACAGCCGGGACCAACGGCTTAACGTGCTTTCTGAGGCACGGAGGAGTCTCGGTATATAAAGATAGTCACCAACCCCGGCAAGCGTAGCTTAACCTGACGGATCGACCCGTGCGGCTGTTATTACTTAGCCACGAGCTCCTCTTTAATTTTTTTTTTACTTGTGCTTAGTTTAAATAAATAAAATAGTAAAAACCAAAAGATTCTTGGACTAGACACCAAAATATTATTGGTTTAACAAAAAAATTACTGCTTATGCAACTCTTTGATCGAGTACCCAAACCGGTTCCTTTCTTAGGGTTCCGTAGCCAAATGGCAAAAATGGAACCCTTATGGATTCGTCATGTCTGTCTGTCTGTCTGTCCGTCCGTATGTCACAGCCACTTTTTGCCGAAACTATAAGAACTATACTGTTGAAACTTGGTAAGTAGATGTATTCTGTGAACCGCATTAGGATTTTCACACAAAAATAGAAAAAAACAATAAATTTTGGGGGTTCCCCATACTTAGAACTGAAACTCGTTTTTTTTTTATCAAACCCATACGTGTGGAGTATCTATGGATAGGTCTTCAAAAATGATATTGAGGTTTCTAATATATGTTTTTTCGAAACTGAATAGTTTGTGCGAGCGACACTTCCAAAGTGGTAAAATGTGTCCCTGTAAATTCTAAAATAAGAGAATGATAAAACTAAAAAAAAAATATGATGTAGGTACATTACCATGTAAACTTTCACCGAAAATTGGTTTGAACGAGATCTAGTAAGTAGTTTTTTTTAATAGGTACATTATAAATCGTAAACCGCAATTTACCTTTCATTCAATCAACTCAAATATAAAAAATAAAAAATAAACATTTAATTTCATAAACATTAAAAATTCTAAAACCGTAAATTTATAGACACATTATTAAAAAAAACCCGTGATAAACTATTTACATGCCTACAAATTTGTACGGAACCCTCGGTGCGCGAGTCCGACTCGCACTTGACCGGTTTTTGAGTTTATTTGTTTACTTACATCATTTTGATGTCAGCTTGTTAGTAAACAACTTTTTCAAAACCAAAAAAATCCATTTAAACACCACTAGATTAGACTACAAAAGACTACTCCAATTAGAGTACTTTAAATATGGGATACCTAAACAATAACAAACACTTACCGTAAACTTTCACTTTTTCCCAAGTTTTAGGCGAAAGTACTTCCTGCTGAAGAGACTTTTGAACTAACTGCCGGCCAGATGCTAGAATCTAGACCGAAAGGCTCACGCGTGCGCGTTGTTGACACCTTGCCTTACCTTGTCAACCAATGCGTATTAATACATCTAAGAACGCGTTGATGGCAATATTAGGCTCACCCCTATTACATGGGACTTAAACCCTGTCGAAATGGGGGTATACTATATATAAAAAAGAAAGAAAGAAAGAAAAATATCTTATTTGGGACAAGCACAAGAAATACAAACAGTAAAAAATAAAAATAAATGAGCATTTAAAACTAACAAAATTTACATTGTAAACCTGTGCGAGGCCAAAAAGACCACTATCTCAGCATAATGCTGCGATATTTAAAAAATAAATACCGCAGCGCTGGGTAACCTCTGCCTAATCCTTCGGGGAAAACAGGCGTGATGTTATGATATACGGTTATGATATGCCGTATATCATAACATCACGCGGTTATGATATGCGCGGATGTAATCTACTAGGATCTGGATTTAATCTTGATTGTTTGATGTTGTCTTGATGATTTACTTATCTTGGTTGGTATCTTTACTGACTAATGACTAGAGATCGGATAATCGGATGCATATTTACCTAAGGTAAATTTTAAGCTATGAAAGTATGGAAGCAGCTTCTTAATTTTTTTTTTTTTTTTTAAGAAAATATCCCTTGATGCTAGGAATACCGGCAATGCATAACAAGTCGGGTGTAAATCTAGTATGGATGCGACATCAAAAATATTATTTATAAAAAAAAAAAAATCGGGATTCTTGGACTGCATAATTATTCAGATGCATATTTATTTAAAATGATTTTAACCCCCTATGCAAATATGTGTATAGTAGGGTGTAAGAGTAGGGGTGGTGTGTGTTAGTTAAAATAAAAAATAAAACACCGGAACCGCGGGATTTATTCGATACAAAAGCGCTTTCCATAATAGCAAACATCTCAACTTTAGATGAATATGCATCCGAATATCCGATCTCTACTAATTACATAACATCATGACGCCGTGATAATGGCAGGTACACCCATAATAATTAATCAAATAAAAATAAATACATTATTTATATTATTTATATTAGATATTTTTATTGAGTTGTTGACATCATGTGAAATAAATACTCTGAGAGATGAAACAGATTTATCGATTGCTTATATGAAATGCAATAACAGGGCCTCAAGTCTGCTATTACAATAGTGTCAGAATGGTCTCGCCATTGCGAGTTTTTGACAGTGTTTGTATGGCAAATCTGTCAAAAACTCACAATGAAGAGACCATTCTGACACTATTGTAATAGCAGACTTGAGGCCCAGGCGGAAGGGCGGGCGTGCGAAGGTAGTGTTTATCTATCAGTGGCGAAAGCACCCTATAACACGATTCCTATCCTTTATGATCATGCTGACTATAGAAATCAAAACGTCTATGCCAAGTATTGCCTAAACCTTATATTGACTAGGAAGCACAATGCCTATTATAGCTTGCAATATTATATGTCTATACACTAATTGAACTAAACCTTATTCTGACTATGAACCCAAATGCCTACCTTGCAATATGTCTATTATTTTAGGAGAAGAAAGGGAGTACAGTTTCTGGTGGTCACAGTTCTAACCTAACCTAACCAGAGTCCCTAGTGTTATTTTAATCATCTCGACTACTTAGAAATTATTGCATTTTAGGCATTTTGCTTGTTAAACATTTTGATCTTAGGCAATTTGCTGTTTAGACATTAATCTTAGACATTTTGCTTCGTAGACCAATTGAAAGTTAGACACTCTGATCTTAGGGGCTCATAACACACGTAAATCGAAATAGGAATTTAACGAAATGGTTTACTGACACCGTTATTTTGATAGGTAATCAAGAAGTAGCTTTTCGGCGGCTACAATAAAAGTCCGAAGTGACGTCATGACGAGTTTATTTTGTAGAGATTTTTTTTTCTTTCTGGCTTACCTGTCATAAAATCACCCTTCGCTACTGATACCTATAAATACCTTATATTTTAGACTGATAGTTATGTTTAATCGAGTCCACAATATTATGACTGGCGGCGCATAATCATTGGAACCAATTTTTTATTTGATTGGATCTTATGAATAAGCTTTCAGAAAATAAAAGCTAATTAGCATTTAGTTAAAGGATAAATGTTTATTTTACAAAATAAAAAAACAAACATTACTTTGTTAATTATTTATTTCATTGAAATAGGTAAATCTTATTTACTATACGTATTATATTATTGCCTCAAAAGCCCATAAAAATGCACAAGATTTCGTTTTCGTGAAAATTCTGTCCGTGACAGATTTATCAACAACAAGAAAATTCATACACTTCATAATTACAACATTATACCCGTTTTTCTAAAGTTATTTGATGCCCTTGGACTGGAAAAAGGAGTATTTCTATTTTGAACCGATCGCCTATTGTAGATGATACTTTGTAAGTTCTTAGTACATTGGCGAGGATACTTTTCATTGCTAGCATCCCGAAGTGACGACCTGTGAACGAATAAACTATCATTTAATTATGTGCGTTCTACATTTTTGGACTCCGTAGTCAACAAGGAACCCTTTTTAGTTTCGCCATGTCCGTCCGCTTAGCTGATCTCAGAGACTCTTAGTACTAGACAAATTTGTAGGGTACCTCCCTTGCACGTAAAGTGGGAATGATAGTGGTAATTTTTGTTAGAGTCATGTGTCTCCCCCCCCCCCCCAGCCCCGCTCTGCCAGCTAAAGGATTATTTTTGGATATATGAAAAAAAGTTAAAAAGGAAAACTATCACAGAAAAGTAGGCTTAAAAGACAACGAGTAATATAGTCAAACATTTGCAGTTGGAATGGGGTTGGGATAAATTCATCCCAACTACGGAACCCTTCATTGTGCGTGGTCCGATACGCATTTGACCAGTATTTTTTTTTATGGTTAGTAATTTTTTTTTGTAAGGATTTTAAGACTGACCAGGCCTGCCCAGGCCCAACCTACATCTGCAATCGGTTGTGTGCGACCCAGCTCACTGATTAAAAAAACTGGCCAAGTACGAGTCGGACTCGCACACGAAGGATCTATAAAAACGGCAAAAAAAAGCATGTTAGTCGTATGGGACCCCGCCATAAATATTTATTTCATTTTTATTTAACTATTTATTTTTAAAGTGAATATATAACCAAATATTCTGTGAATATTTCAAGCGTCTACCAGTTGCCGTTATCAAAAACGAGCAAAAAAATCACATTTGTTGTATGGGAGCTCCCTTAAATATTTATTTTATTCTGTTTTTTAGTATTTGTTGTTGTGCAACAGAAATACATCATCTGTGAAAATTTCAACTGTCTAACTATGACGATTCATGAGATACAGCCTGGTGACAGACGGACAGACAGACAGACAGACAGACAGACAGACATACAGACGGACAGACGGATAGCGGAGTCTTAGTAATAGGGTCCTGTTTTACCCTTTGGGTACGGAACCCTAAAAATTACTGCTACTCCCATGAATGATCTAAGTAAACTTTTGATATCGTCTATTTACAACACCTAGCCTCAAAAACACACTCAAGTGCTAAGTCATACAATGACTTTGTAGCCTAAAGTATTCTATACTCAATCATTTATTGCATTCCACAAAGTGTACTTAATGTAGAGATGGGCGATTGTTACTGGTTCCAATAATCGAATGGTTTGATACTACTAATATTAACATTCGAATACAAAAACAATCGACCGCTAGTTCGCAAATTCGAATAAAACCACTAGTTCATTCATTCACTTTGCAATACAAAATTGGTCTGTTTTCTCGTACATTAAAGTCTATTTTAATTTGTATTCGTAGTAATAAGTAAATACTTACTGATTTGCGAACCGCTAGTTCATTCATTCAGTTTGCCATACAAAATTGAGCGTTTTTCTTTTACTATAAAGATTACTTTCACTTGATAGCAATAATTAGCTATGACTTATTTCCGAATACTTCCGAAAGGGTCGAAAATGTTGTCGTTGCCCTTTCCTCGAATCGCGCACACAGACAGCTATAATAATTTATAAACTAGTAATAAAGAAATTTGAATCGGAAGGAATGAGACGACGCAAACGCAATACATTCTTATTTACTTCTCGCTTTTTTTTTTCAAATTCGAATGAGTTGTAAGGTTATTCGAATAATTTGAATAACTTCTACAATCGAATCATTCGAATAATGTCATTCATAATCGCCCATCTTTAACTTAATATTACATCCTGTCGGGCACAGCATAGACTTAAGCAAAACTTATCAGTCTTCTTAAAAGACTCGGTTTCTTTCACCGTTTCAAAAGCAATGCATTACACAAAGTAAAGCACCTGCTTGGTTTCGAACCCACAACCTCGAACTCGTAAGTCGGGGGGGGGGGGGGGGGGGACTACAGGGCCATCACTGCTCTCAGCCTTCATCATCATCATTTCAGCCGAAAGACGTCCACTGCTGGACATGGGCCTCTCCCAATTGGGGGGCTTTACCATAATCGCCACGCCTGTCAGGCGGGTTGGCGATCGCAGTGTGCTATTCTTAACGTCCGGCGCCACACGGACAGCCTTCTTAACTATATCTAATAATGACATAAGAATATGACATCACCTATACAATTCCTCAACCCGTAACTGAAAGGTATGTAAGCACACGGATGTCTGGCCGAACTGTTCTCTGGAAGGAACCTGTCAGGATTGAAGCTGTCGGCATCAGGACCCCACAACTGCTTCGACCGGTGCATCACCATTGGTATTACTGCACACCCCACGCCAGCCGGGATCGTGAATGTAGCTAAAATGGTAACTGGAGAATTATTTCCCTGTATTAAATACTTCACTTTGTTTTACATTAACATTTAAACATCACATCTAGGGCCTAACATTTTCACCAACCTCCCCTAAACTATACCCTTGGTAAGAATCCCTTAGGCATAAATGCATAAATGCATCCCGTACTATAATAGTCTACTAATTTACAAACGTTGCAATGGACTCGCAATTGTGAGTATTTGACAGTCTTTGTATGGCAAATCTGTCAAAAACTCACAATGAAGAGACCATTGCAACGTTTGAACAGTCGAGTTCTAAAATATGTGCACAGACAAAGTGATCAAAAATATGTGAACACAACTTTATTTTCAAGGGCATAAGGTTGCTCAGATATTATTGAACCTTTGGGAATCCACATATATTTATGAACTCCACTGTACATTAGTAGACTTGGCCCTCAGGGCCTCAAGTCTGCTATTACAATAGTGTCAGAATGGTATATCATTAATTTCATAATTGTTGATTTTGACAAATTTGGTAATCTACTAATATGTATAATGGCGTCATTATGACTTTCCAATGGTCAGCCACAGACACTCCATTGAAAGAATTGGTAATCTCGTACATAATGACACATGAAACTTCCTACTAAACTTCCAACTTCTTACTACTTCAGATTGATTATAACACTAATAAATAATATGTAAAAATATATATAAATGAAATCTGGCATGAATAAATGTTCAAAATGCCATTATAATACAATTCTATTACGAGACCATTGACCGAACAATGGTCGACCATTATGAATTTAGCAGATTACGAACTTTTAGCAAAATGACAATGGCATCGTGTTGAAGAGACGAATTTATAAAAATAGCAGACTTGGGCCCCTGTAATCCCCAAACGGTTAGGACGAGATGTACTTTAGTACGCACGGCTACATAACAAGCTATACATTTCCAGTATAAACTGATGTCGTATTGTATGGGATTTCCGTACAATAAAAGGTCAGCATAAACTGGAAAAATATAGCTTGTTAAGTAGCCGTGTGTACAACCACATTTTGCCAGTTATGTTTAAGTCCCATGTAATAGAAAAAGCCCTATCACACTTTGCCCGACCGTCAATCAAACCCAGGACATCATACAGCAGTAAGCGCTTGCAACCTCTAGACAATTGTTTGCCGTGTTTTGACCACTGAAAATCAGCGCAGTTCTGTGGCATAAAGTGGCACAATATGGCAGGAAAAATATAAAATACAACAACAACAACACATGCTCTTTTAACATATTTAAAGCTAAACTCAAGCAGTACGTCACTAACAACGCAAAACTATTAAAGGCTCGCGCAGACTGGCGCGATATCGCGGAAGCGACAGGCAGCGCGACCCTTGTCGCGCCCGCGATATCGCGCTTGTGTGCGAGCCTTAAGTTAGCAACGTAAGCTAGTCTTGCACATAAAATGCGACATCGTACCTACCTAAATTTAAAAAAAAACGAAGAAAAAATCAATACTGGTGCCGATTCCCTTGTTCACAAACTAAACTAAATTTAAGTTCAGTGCATCTTTTTCTTTCTATTTCATTAAGAAAAGGACAGAAGATAAATTTTAGTTTAGTCCTGTCAAATTAATCAGCGCCTGTCACTACTCCATACAAGTTAAGACGTGATTAAAAACTTGCCGACTAAAATTACGTCAATTTACGTCAAGCGCTGATTAATTTGACAGGACTAAACTAAAATTTATCTTCTGTCCTTTTCTTAATGAAATAAAAAGAAAAAGATGCACTGAACTTAAATTTAGTTTAGTTTGTGAACAAGGGAATCGGCACCAATGTCCAGCTAAGAGACGTGATCAAGGAGAAATATCGATTCACATAAATTATTGACCATCAAGTACCAATGTAGTTCTCTGTTTGGCATTTTCGAACAAGTCTCCAAACGGTAACAGAATGTAGAATTTGCATCACTTAGCAACTTTTTATCACTTTCTGCGACTATTTGCTCAGTCTCGTAATTTAACCAAGCAAACAGCTAATAACTATAGAATTTTGTTAATACTTACAAAGCTTCAATTCTTTTTGTGTTTTTCGACCAATTATAGGCACCACTGTGTACAATCGCATCGCCTCTTTAATTACTCTTTCTAAGTAGTCCATTTTTGACATATCTTCTTTGGTAGGTAATCTTTGAGAGTCTCCGAAAATTGTTTTTAATCTGAAAGGATAGGATCTTTAATTTATAAACTTTATTTCAAAAAAACTTTTTTCTTCCTACCACCTGTAAGATGCAGATGATTTACAAAAATAAGTAAGCTGCCTTTTCGGATTTAACTGATGAAGTTCATAACATAAACAAGGATTTGGGTTCAATTTGCAAGTGGAGTGAGGCACATGGGTTGCAGGTTAATCCATCGAAGACTCAGGTCATTGTTATCGGCAGCTCAAGGATAACTTCCAAGATAAACTGATCGCAGCTTTCCCAAGTTAAATTTAACAGAAATGCTATTACAGTAAGCGAAAAGGTTAAGAACCTTAGAGTTTGGATCAACAAACATAAGTCGCATAATTTTTGCATCTGGAAAGTCCTTTTTTTTTTTTTTTGACGCTGAGAAATGCGTTACGCATGCCCGCTCGTCGGGGGACGAGGCGGGGTATGTGGGACTCCCTGCCAAAATGGCAGTATACCCACTAAAACTCAGCGGAGTTCCCTCATCGCCTTGATGGGAGGGTCATGGGAAACCGGCACTGCCTTTACGTCCACAACCCTCCCGGCGCATGCCCGCCTAGCTAGCGGGCCCCGCATGCCCCTCAGCCTGGGGGCGATAAGGGAATGACCGGGAACACCTGGCCATTCCCGTCCGAAACTGGTGGAGGCCTGTGCAATACAGGCAAGGGTGCCCCCGCACCCTTGCCTGCTGGCCTCCACCTGGGACCTCGCGCCAGACGACCCCGCGTCCAGGCGCCCCTGGTCCCCCGGCGACGGGTCAGGTTAGTGGCCCCGCCGCCTACCACTTTTCCACTTGGCCAACGCAACGCTCTTCCTCTGCGGCCCCACCGCGTCCGCCATTCAACGGTGGCGACCCCGTCAAGGCCGCGGAAGGTAGGGCGAACGGCTCACCGCTATTGCGGTGAGCCGTTCGCCCGGCACTCCTCTCCCGCCGCGGCCTCCCACACTCAGCCGCGATGCCGCCCATTCGACATCGCGGCCCGCCTCAGTTGCGATGTCGCCAAAGCGGCACCGCAACCTACGGCCGCTACGTCGTCGGCTTAGCCGCAAAAGCCCTAACGAGCGGCCCCCTCCTCGGGTTCCTCTTAGCTTCACCGTGGCCCTATCTGGTAAGTCCCTGAGACGATTGCGGAACTTTCTTCCAACTGCCACTAAAACTGCGCTAGCACAATCCCTTTTACTTCCCATCCTTGACTATACGCGGATATCGGTTATCTCGATCTTACTGAGGCAAAACTAGATAAACTTAAAAAGGACTTCAAAACTTTTGCATAAGATTTATATTTGGCCTGCGAAAATATGATCACATTTCTGAATTTCGTACAAAGCTTAAGTGGCTTTCCATACGTCATCACCGGAATTCTCATATCTTATTTCAGCTTTACAGTATTCTGTTCAATCCTACAATCCCCTCTTATCTTAAAGAACGTGTCAAGTTCCTTCATGACACACTTAATACCTAGTTATCTGAAGTCATCGGAAAATTTGAAACTATTAGAGATGCCAATAATGCATTCCACTAGTTTTACAGTTCAAGCAGTACGGTTATGAAATGGCTTGCCCGTGTCGATAAGGCGTGCTCAAACTTTGAACACTTTTAAAATTCGGGTAAAAAACATTTCCTCTCTCCTTAAACGTCATCATTACTTAAACTTCCTTGCTCTTACTTCATGTTTATTATTGTATAAATTTAAATATCGCGTCGCGTGTCGCGCCTGTTTGTAGGAGCATTATATCTGTTATTTGTATGGTGTACATAATAAAGGGAATTCTATCTGTCTATCTAAAGGCCCAAATTAATAATTGAGTTAGCATCCTTTGTTCGTAATTACTCCATTTCGTGCCATATATACCTAAATTAGAAACAGTATGGCCTCCAGCATTGCTGACACGACAAGAGCTATTCTCGAACAGCTGACGACTAAACTATAGAAGAAAGTCCTCTTACTCTTTATATACTTGATCCTGAGCATCATCATGGCATCCCAGCAACAGTAAGACATACGATATCACAAGCGCCGTAGTATCGTTACCAGCGATGGTGATAGAATCGATGTGCTCCCGTAACTCTACGTTACTGAATGCTAACTTTCTTTCTAATAGTAATTGTAGTATGTCTTTTCGATCTGAAAACGATAGGAAAAGTTATCATTATTTCTTCCTTTCTTTCTTTCTTGGATCGCCAACAGCGGCTACACAATTACATGCCTGTTAACATAAACAGGGACAAATAAAAGTGTGCGCTTCCAACCAATTATAGGGAACCACATCATGTAGGTACAAAGAGTTAGACAAGGACGAAAACATTAAAATAAATCAAAATACAATCATACAAAAATTATACAAAATACGAGTACCTAATAAATATAATATAATACAGGGTGTAAAAAGACCCATTACAAAGCCGTCATCTATAACCCAAAGTCTATAATTCAGATAATTTATGTAAACAAAGTAATGTCAAGAAATGTCACTGTCAAAATGACAGGACAGTGGTGCAAAACATTTTATCATTAAATGTTTTTGTAAATAATCATCGATAAAATTAAAGTGAATTAATAATAAGAACTATGCAAACAAAATACCGTTGCCAAACAATGTTTTATATAGTGTGTCGGGCCTATGATCGTCATAATCAGCCCTTTTAAGTCCGCTGCTAGACGTAGGCCTCCCAAAATCAATTTCCACTCAAATCAGTTTACAGCCGTTTTCATCCAAAATGTGGCTAGATATGGTACATACAATATGACTATAAGAATGAGAGTTGTAATATTAGTGTTGTTGAAGATGTAGAAAATGTGAAAATGTTTGGATCTCCTGCATTGTTACCAGTATCATAATAGTACATTATGATACGAGTGTGCTGTGTAATGATCAATGCACACGCGTGTCATACGACGTTTTTCAACACACTTGCGAGGAAAAAAACAGACTTGTAAAAACTTATGCTACAATAACGTCATTATAGAGATGATACATTTAGATTTATAAAGTTCAACTGACCTTTTTTGCCAGGTACTGGCAATTCGTAGGCATATCCGGACGTTTTTTTAACAACTTTAACGTCGGTTGGTGACAATACTTTAGATTTCGTATTTTTAATAGTAACTAACAACACAACGAAAACATTAACAAATATTTATGGAAAATGGCGCGCTGGTTATGTATTTTTTTTTCCGAGCGTCCCGCTTCCCGCTTGCGATGCGCGCGCAGGTGTAAATCTAGGCACTAGAAACTGCTAAGCAGCCTTTACAAAAAAAAAAATTTTGACTGGTCATAGTTTAGTAAGTATGGAATTAGAAAGTACTATTGGTATAGAGAAATATACATTAGTTCAGTGAGAATCCGCAATACGTCAGTCAGGATCTTTTCCGTTTGGTTCCGGGAGGGACCACGGATAATTTAAGGTAGGAGTGAGGCGTATATATCGTAACAGCTAAATACAACAGGTATCTCAAGATACCAGACTGTAACTGTGACAAATAAACGGGAAATAAAAATAAGCTTCTATTCCACGACGAGATAACAGAATCCATCCAGTCACAAGCTTTTGTCTATTCATGCTTATGACAGTTACCTTAGTTAGAATATAGATATTAAATGTTACTGTTACACTATGACACCCTGTTACATCGTCCGTCACAAGCTCTTTACTTTTCTCGCCTAAGTGTAACACCAAAGTTAGAAAGAGAAGTACCTCCGTGTATTATAACTGTGCAGCTGTGGTAACAGAGAACACACAATCGTTAGTTCCCACATAGTATGAAATAACAGCCTGCTATTTTGTTACAGGTTTTTGGAACTGTTAATTACGTGGAACAGAAACAGGCGGAACAGATATGGGATTTTACCTGTTACAACCCACTCCTGATTTAAGATAAATAAATTTTAGTTAATTTTGGGACCAAAGACAATTCAGACTATTTAAAAAAAAAAGTGAACACGCGGATTAATTTTGACATGAAGTTTCATTGACGAAATTAAAAAAAAAAGCGCTAGTTTTCGACTAGTAAACAGTTATCTGTGGCGTTACAGCACTCGTATGGTAACGTAAAGTAAAAAGCACGCGTTTTTAATACACTGCATTATGGACCTAAAAGCGGTTCAATAAGAGCCACTTTACGAGCAAGTGTGTTGAAAAAATAATTACTGGGAAACGACTTTTATTTTTGGTATGAAAATTCGCTGTTTACGTTAGTGTGCAATGTAACACACGCAAACCTTTGTGCTTATGGGTGCAAGCAACGACAGCAGTCGTGGGTGTATTAAAAGTTTAGTTATAACAATTAAAACTTGTTTTTGTAAAAAAAACCGTCAAAAACAGTTGGAACTTTGACCTTCAATATCTCCGTAACCAGAAGGTTCCCAGGCATGGTCCAGTACAAAAATATGATCACAATGTCGGGAAGAATAAGTGACTTTCGGCTTCGTTAAGTGTCTTTTTACACCCGTTATCTTATATATGTATATAAAATTTATTTATCTTAAATCAGGAGTGGGTTGTAAACCCACTCCTGATTTAAGATAAATAAATTTTAGTTAATTTTGGGACCAAAGACAATTCAGACTATTTAAAAAAAAAAGTGAACACGCGGATTAATTTTGACATGAAGTTTCATTGACGAAATTAAAAAAAAAAGCGCTAGTTTTCGACTAGTAAACAGTTATCTGTGGCGTTACAGCACTCGTATGGTAACGTAAAGTAAAAAGCACGCGTTTTTAATACACTGCATTATGGACCTAAAAGCGGTTCAATAAGAGCCACTTTACGAGCAAGTGTGTTGAAAAAATAATTACTGGGAAACGACTTTTATTTTTGGTATGAAAATTCGCTGTTTACGTTAGTGTGCAATGTAACACACGCAAACCTTTGTGCTTATGGGTGCAAGCAACGACAGCAGTCGTGGGTGTATTAAAAGTTTAGTTATAACAATTAAAACTTGTTTTTGTAAAAAAAACCGTCAAAAACAGTTGGAACTTTGACCTTCAATATCTCCGTAACCAGAAGGTTCCCAGGCATGGTCCAGTACAAAAATATGATCACAATGTCGGGAAGAATAAGTGACTTTCGGCTTCGTTAAGTGTCTTTTTACACCCGTTATCTTATATATGTATATAAAATTCTCGTGTCACAATGTTAGTTACCATACTCCTCCAAAACAGCTTGACCGATTTTTATGAAATTTTATATGCATATTCAGTAGGTATGAGAATCGGCTACTATCTATTTTTTTTAAGTTTTAGGTAGGTAGGTAGGGTAGGGTAGGGTGTGGTAAGGTAGGGTAGGTAGGTAGGTTAGGGTAGTGTAGGGTAGGTAGGTAGGTAGGTAGGTAGGGTAGGGTAGGGTAGGTAGGTAGGTAGGTAGGTAGGTAGGTAGGTAGGTAGGGTAGGTAGGGTAGGGTAGGGTCTACACTACCCTACCTACCCAAAAGCTATAGTATAAACTCCACTACTCTAGTAGTGGAGTTTATACTATAGCTTTTGACAGAACGAAGTCTGTCGGATCAGCTTGTATTAATACATAATACATAATTATAATACTTTTAAAGACACTAACGAATGATTTTAATATGGTTAGTAAAGTATGATTGATTACCATCATTGTAGCCTAATTTCTCAAAGTCAGTTATCTTCTTCTGTATAACCTGTAAAAAGCAAATTAGGTACAAAAGTAGGTATACCGATTTGGTTTTATGGGCAAACATGATCCGTCAACGACCAGAAACACAAAACAGAGGCCCTAGTGTGAGTTTATTTTAACCATCTCGAATTTACGCATCGAGCGCGTTTAGCACTCCGATTGATGAATGGCCAATCGGAGGCCAATCGGAGCACCGAACGCACTCGATAAAATCGAGATGGTTAAACGAAACTCACACTAGGGCCTCAGATGAAAGAGGTTCGTAACATAGTTAAGTATAGTTCGTTTACATCATGAAAATTGGCTATGAAAACATCCCCAGACAAATTTTTGCAAGTGCTATTTGTGTATATTGTTAATTGAACACACAAACACGGAAAAGTACCTAAGTCTGTCTTTTCACACGTAAGTACAATATTTTCTTAAAAGCTATGCTACCAAGTATAGCAGATAATACTAAGCTAGATCTATAAGATGTTAATTTAAAATGTAAACACTTAAATGAGAACATTATCATAACTTACCTCATCAGTGAACTTATGTGTGGCGTCAATACTTTCCTTCTGCGTGGTTGCGTGTGACGTCAGACCGAAGAGCGCGTCGGGCTGGAGCCACGCTTTGAACAGGCGCATGTTGATGATAGACATGACGGTCTTGCGCGCGCGCAGGTATGGCGTGTCGGGGTTGTGCTGGACGTCCATCTTCTTACCCATTGCTGTCTCTGTGTTCAAAATAACATAACATTTCGACCAACGAGGCAGTCACAGAGATTTTTGAGATATTTTTATATGCAGGGTGGATTTTGAGACGGGGCAGAAAGTGCAATAGGTCAGGGGCCCAAGTCTGCTATTTTTATAAATTCGTTGCTCCAACACGATCCAAAAAACGAGCTATAAGTTCGTAATCTGCTAAATTCATAATGGTCGATCATTGATCGGTCAATGGTGTCGTAATAGAACTTTCAGATGTACTTCTAACCCGTAAAATCATAATATAAGCGTGTAACCACTATCACTACATATTATAAAACAAAGTCCTCCGCCGCGTCTGTCTGTCTGTCTGTTCGCGATAAACTTAAAAACTACTGCACCGGTTCTCATGCTGTTTTCACCAATGGATAGCTTGGTTCTTGAGGAAGGTTTAGTATATAATTTGTTAAGTTTTTGTATGCATTTTTGTATGAATTAACGATATTTGTTGGAGGTGTCGGAAAAAAATAAGCCGTCTGGGAACTTTCAACGAAAACGCTGTCTAAACCCTTTGAGATATAACAAAATAATGTATGGTGGAATTATGTATTTTATAAAGGTCTTCAAAAAAGTCCCCGATAGCATATGTCTATCTCTTAAGGATAACATACTACAAAATGTCAACCGGTCAAGTATTAGTCGATTAATCGAATTCTACAGCGAGATCGTGTTGCAAGTACAAAATAAATGTCAAATATTTCGTCCAATTGCGAACGTGACCCTAAGAAAAGTTATGCACCAATGGTGTTCATTCGATATTTCGAGCGTTTTATCAGCACAAATGATTTCGGAGGATTTCGTTTTGTTTTCACATTGTTGGACTTACGTGAATTATTTTAAAATTATTATTTGTGTTGCACTTTTATTTCGTGTTGTAATTTGGTACAATTGATTGCTTTAAGAATTTGAGTGAAATTTCGTATTTTGATTTTGTGTTTGTTATCTTTAGGTAAAGACTCATTCACGTTCAGAACATAAGTACTTTTATTATATTAAATCATTTGCTTCGGTTTCTATTCACATAGTAAATCACTTTAAAATTAATATTAGGTAAGTTAGAATTTTGAGATATAGCCTGGGATATGGAGAAGGACAACGGGTACTTTTTTATGCGATAATCGACATCCACGCGGGCGAAGCCGCGGGCAAAAGCTAGTCTGATAATATAAATGACCAAAATACTAAATAGAGTCAAAAATATTCTAACCTTTTGGCTCGCCTTTTTACAATTTGCGGTAAATATAGAAGAATACAACATAGTGCAATACTACTCATCCCCCATAGCAGATATCGTGATAAATTTATACTTTATACCCTACCAACTGATCAGGGCCTCAAGTCTGCTATTACAATAGTGTCAGAATGGTTTATCATTGATTATATAATTGTTGATTTTGACAAGTTTGGTAATCTACTAATATAATGGCGTCATTATGACTTTCCAATGGTCAGCCACTGACACTCCATTGAAAGAATTGGTAATCTCGTGCATAATGACAGATGAAACTTCCTACTAAACTTCCAACTTCCTACTACTTCAGATTGATTATAACACTAATAAATAATATGTAAAAATATATATAAATGAAATCTGGCATGAATAAATGTTCAAAATGCCATTGTAATACAATTCTATTACGAGACCAATGGACCCTGTTAAGCAGAAAAGATCCAACCAACGTTTAATGAAACGTTGGTTGGATCTTTTCTGCTTAACAGGGTCCCATTGACCGACCATTATGAATTTTGCAGATTACGAACTTTTAGCAAAATGACAATGGGATCGTGTTGGAGTGACGAATTTATAAAAATAGCAGACTTGGGCCCCTGGTCAGCACTTCTGTACCTGTGTGACCAGGTTTTTAAGACCAAATTTGGTTTTGCTTGTCATCAGACAGCTCACGAAAGGATTTAAAATTAGTCTGAGTCGCTGTCGCTGGACACGGTGAAGAGGACTTTATACTTGTTAATATTTAATTAAATGCCGACTTTTTTTACTATGTAAATACTTTACTTGTTAAGGATCTTACGTATTTTGTTATGGATCAAAATGATGAAACCGAGGTCATTTAGCACTTACCAAAAACAATGTCTAGCATGCAAGACGTGACGTATTCGTAAACGTCAAACGGAGACTTTCCGACTTGGTCTTGCAATCTCTCTACAAGTATGTCTCCCTGTTCTCCGAATACTTCTATATAGTCCTCAATGATACGGTTGTGGAATATCGGTAGAAGTAATCGCCTGTGAGTCTTCCATAATTCAACTGTAGAACAATAACACACAAATTTTAAAACATTAGGTATTTAAACATTAAAAAAACAACCAACTACCAAAAAAAAAAACACTAAAAACTAAAAAATAACTTTAATTTCGAAAGTCGGTGTCCTTGGTTCTGTATTTTCGTTTTTTGCCACCGACTTCCGAAATTAAAATTATTTTTCACTTTTTTTGTGGTTTTTTTTTGAAGGCGGTTGTTTTTTGTTAAAAAGGTTTTATTTTTCACTTTTTAGTTATGGTACCTACCCCAGAACAATTCGATTACCTACCACTACTTGCTACACCGCACAAACAACAGTGACACAAGATATAAGAATTGAATTAAATACGTTTACGTACGTATACGTACTTACAGAGGTAAGTGGCCCAACTAAATGCCAACAAAAAATGCTACTAGGGTATCGAAGCTAACTCAAAAACTACCCAAGCAAAGTTAATAAAAATCGGTCAATAACCATTTATAGCCCGACTGCATCTCATGACAATTCCAATAAGCCCAAACACGGCTAGGATACATTGTTTTATTACGGAGTTCTGGTGCATACCTTCCGGATTCATCTTCAGATCAGTTGGATGGTACCATTTTCATCAAAATTATTTATTTAAATTTGCTTCATAGTCGCTTAACTATCTTAATCGAGATATCTTATCGCCAGCCGTGAAATACTTATCATTGAGGAGTTCCGGTGGCCATTTGTGGTGTTCTTCATCAGTTCCACCTCATCAAATGGTACTTTCTGAATGCAAATGCTTGAGTTGTTGATGAAAATATAAAAATCGCTATATGTTTGCCCATAAAATTTGAGGAGTTCCCTCAATTCCTCATGGATCCCATCATAAGAACTGGATTTTGAAAAAAATGTGACCAACCTGAAAGTATATCCTTTCAAATTTAAAAATAAGTTTTCCAACCGGTTCATAAACGACGGAGTTCTGAGGTAACAAACATTAAAAAAAAATTGAGAACCTACTCCTTTTTGTGAAGTCGGTTAAAAAAGAACTAATATCGCCATTATTATAAATTTGAGACAAAATCTCGCTTTATAGTTACTTAATGGATAAAGTGTCTTATTGTAGTGTCAATGACATTAAAATTATTTCCCACTATGCAAGGGCTACAACAATATTTACCAGAAATCGACATCAGCTACGGGTGTTCCATAGCGTCCGTAGCACGCTACGGAAGGGCTAAGGGATTGCTACAGAATATTCCTCTACGCAAGGGTTACGTCAATATTTTCTCAGGAATCTACAACTCGGTCACCAGGGATTCCCGTAGCGTTAGTAACACGCTACAAAGGGCCTATGGGAGAACTACGAGAATTCTCGCTACGCAAGCGTTATGGCACCGGGGAATCTACTACGTGGGCTACGGGGTGCCCGTAGTGTTCCTAGCACGCTACTAAGGGCCTACGGGAGAGATACGCATTTATTATATTCTAAGTGCTGCTGTTGGTTTGAAAATATTGAATTGCAAGGTTTGAATAGAACAAAATCATTGGGTAGTATTGACATAATCGTCCAGCTACATAATATCATTAGGAAATGTCAACACTTTACGACTTGTTTGTCTTTTGTTGTGTTACTTTGTTTAGCTTGAATTACAAGGAACTTGCACAGTGTTGTAGATATCTAGACGGCTGTTTACCTTTGCACTCGGGACACAGCATAATAACTATTCTATACCAGCGCAATTATATGTATTTCCGGGATGTCATGCATATTTTTACCCGACTTCAAAAAAGGAGTAGAATTGAGGATTGTTTCTTCATTCGAATATATATATATTTAGGGTGTATCTATTCAAACACGAAATATTTTAAGAGATACACCTATAGGTGGTAAAGAAGCCATAGAAACCTGAATATATTATTTAAAAAAAAAAAAATTACTTGATATGATGATTAATTATTAAAATTCACCGCGTTCGTGCCGCCACCGTCGCCGCGTCCGGGCGGGTCATTCATAGAATAAGTAAAATTTTCGAAAATGCAACTCCTTTGCAAAATGTCTCGTGCAATTTTAAAATTATAATAACTATGTAAAAATATAAAAAACTTAGATAAAAAATTTTTTTTCGTTGCTATGTCATTTTCACCGCCTATAATAGATGGTCCTGTTAAAATATTTTGTGTATGAATAGATACACCTTATATATTTATTTTTATGTTTGTTCACGGATAACTTCGTCGTTTATGAACCGATTTGGAAAGTTCTTTTTATTTATTTATTTATGTACACACGGCTACATATCAAGATAACCATTTCCAGTATAAGCTAATCTCTCATTGTACGGAAATTTCTGATGATGGAATCCATGAAGAATTGAGGAAACTCCTCAAATTTTATAGGCATATTCATATAGCGGTTTTTGTATTTTCATCAACAAATCAAGCATTTGCATTAGGAAAGTATAATTTGGTGAACCGGAACTGATAAAGAAGACCACAGGTGGCCACCGGAACTCGTCAATGATACGTATTTCACGAGTAGCGATAAGATATCTCGATTAAGATAGTTAAGCGACTATGACGAAGCAAATTTAAGTAAATGCTGATCAAAATGGTACCATCAAACTGGTCTGATGATGAAGCCGGAAGGTAGGCAATGGAACTCCGTAATAAGAAAATGTATCCTAGCCGTGTTTGGGCTTATTGGAATTGTCATGAGATGCACTTTGCTTATAAATGCTGTTTAACCCACTTCAAAAAAAGAGGAGGTTCCCAATTCGTCTATAAGGTGTTGAAAATTTAACTCTACAAACTTTAAGAGGTGCTTTAGACCATCGAACTGAATAACTTTTACTATGAGACCAACTTTGAAATCGCGAAAAAATAAACAGCTGTTCCATACAGTTTAGAACAGGGTATTAAGCTTTAGTATGGAACAGCTGTTTTTTATTAATTAATTTAATTTAGCTGGTATTTAATCCACTCGGTGTATGTTCATGATGTTATAAGATTTCCCGTCACTGTAGTGGTATACGAATTGGTGTGGGGTAGGTACCACAACGAAAAAGTGAAAAATAAAAAACTTTTTACATAAAAAACAACCCACTTAAAAAAAACACAATCTTTTTTTGAAGTCAGTTGTTTTTTTTTTTTTTGTAAAAAGTTTTTTTAATCATTTATAAAATATTATTACAAACAAAAAAAAACAACCGCCTTAAAAAAAAAAAAAAAAAATTTTTTGAAGTCAGTTGATTTTTTTTTTCTATAAAGATTTTTTAATTAGTTTTAAAGTATTTTAACTGAATTAGTGTATACGTACCTGGAGCGACAAATAATCCATTTCCTAGCCAAGCTCTAAGAAACTTATAACTGTAATCCTTTTCGAGACAGTTTTCCAAAATCTTTTGCACATCGTCCGGATTTAACGTCACTGGAATTAATCTTTGATTATTATTTAAATTCATAGACACTTTACATTAATTATATTTAAATAAAGCTAAAATGATATTTACCTACGTAAAGAGAAGGTCCGATCCAGATGGTACTAACATTACCAGTTTTTTCAATATTTTGAATCAGAGTTCTTATATTATAAAATATTCCTGAAAATAATTTAAAACCAATGAATATAAATTATATACTGATATTATTTTACTAGAGTTGGTACATTGTTACTTACTTTCAGGTCCTCCAATGAACCAATGGGTATGTCCTAAGATCGGCAGGCCACCCACACAAGGCAAAGTTTTAGAAAACTTATATAGAAAATTACGTGAATATCTAAATTTAACATAATACAAAGCGGCTAGTAATAATATAAATAAAATGAGGAACATTCTTTATGAGGATACGATAACTTTAAAAAAACTAACACCGTTTCTAATAAGAACTTCTCTTCATAATGTTTAATATTACACTGAAATACAAACGAATGAGGCTATGGTTTTAAAGATGGTTTCCGTAAATGCATTTCAACTGTTAACACGTAAATAACATCACACGGATACTTGCATTATACAATTGTGTACATAGCTGACCACGTCATGTACGATGTACCTACGTAATACTGTTGTAAGTATTTATAATATATCATCGATAGACCTAATTACCATCCTGGTGAGATTTTAACATCGATTTGAGAAAAATACATCCTTATCTCACACCGCCCCCCTCCACACACTCTCTTACTTTATTACAATTATAACTTTCCGTCACACGTTTTATTTTTCCATTCTCCTCTGTCAACCGTCACACTATCATTTAATTTCCCTTCTCTTTCATAATTCCTCACACAATTCATCCATCTTTTCTTTAACCTCTGCCTCTCCATCTATCAACATTTATATTCATCACTGTTTTAGTCTCATGAAATGAAATTGTTTATTCTGTAATCACTTTTTTTAAATATAATCTATACCCAAACTCTCAAATTCTGATCATTTATGTAAACAAAGGGGATTTAACATATCAAAAAAATATCTTCGTAATGGTAATTCACATAAAATGGCGAAAAAAAAGGTTCCATTTTCTTTTAAGTATTGAATTTAAGAAATAATAATTCAAAAATAATCATACCGTAATTATTTTTATACATTTTCGGTTTTAAACAAAGTTATTAAAAAAAGGAGATTTTCTGGTATAAAATATTTTATGATATTGGTAACAATGAAGAAGATCCAAACATTTCACATTTTTTACATCTTCAACAACACTAATATTAAAACTCTCATTCATAGATTCATATTGTAATATGTAGCATATCTAGCCACATTTTGGATGAAAACGGCTGTAAACTGTTTTGAGTGGAAATCGATTTTGGGAGGCCTACATCTAGCAGTGGACTTAAAAGGGCTGATTATGACGATCATAGGCCGTAACACTACACAAAACATTGTTTGGCAATGGTATTTTGTTTGCATAATTCTTATAATTAATTCACTTTAATTTCATAGATGATTAATTACAAAAAAAATAAATGATAAAATGTTTTGCACCACTGTGCTGTCATTTTGACAGTGACATTTCTTGACATTACTTTGTTTACATACATTATCTGAATTAGAGACTTTGGGTATAGTTGGATTCGACATTTCCTATCTGACTACCCCTGAGAAGAAACGGCGAAACAAACTCAGGGGTCAAAGTCTCTTTCAAAGTCCAGACATAATCTTGGTCAGATCATGTGAGGACTATGTAGATCAGTGTCTGAAATAGTCTTTTGAGGAAAGAACCACACAATTTTGAGTGGACCTGTCCAGTCAGTGCAAGCATTTGTCAGTAATCGTGTAGCCCAACTCAGGATTTAAGGAGCTCAACGACTCGACGAACAATAGGTACCAAAGAAAGAACTTTTGGGTAGGCCGCATAGAACTCAAAATACCAGACCATCATTAAAACTAAGTGGGAAAGAGAAAAAAAAGATAATCTAAAAGGAAACAAATGACCCATATAGTGCTCACATTCACAATAATTAAAGTAATATTATGCCTAATACTTTTCAAAGTAAATAGTCATGTCATTTTAACACATAATATTTAGTAATGTCAATTATATAATTATATAATTTTGTATATAAAACGTTCCTATATAATTATTAAAATGTCAAGCTTAACGGTTTTATCGCAAGGCAGAGTCGTTAGCAGAACGAGCAGCTCAATCCCAAGCTTTTTTGTCTTCTAAATAACCATAAAATGCGTTCATGCGTTTCCGCCCTCCACCACTACTATTACTTGATGTCCACCTGTATTTAAAATGATAAAAATCCTTGAGACACACAATGGAAACAAGCTTTAATTCCCACGCTGATTCACGGACATGTCAGGCGAAAAACCTTTTCAGGTTTTGCAACGATATAACTTCAGCGTAAGAGTGCTTCGCAATGTGTCCGATCCGACATCGAGAAAATTCATTGTGACTATTCAAAATCGGATCGGTGAGTACAACCTCTCATTTCAATATTTTATTCCTAACCATTGTCTGATCTTGCCACAATTTTCATAACTAACTTATTTAGGGAAACAATATTTTCTCCAGCGCGCATTTCAGCGATACTCCCGCGTTTCAGACCATATCCAGGCAGGCTTGGAATAAAAAACAAACAGTGTGAAAAATTGCGATATTGTACCGGTCTGTGTCTATTACAAGGATACAGAGCAACACTTTTGATTTTTTAAAGATGATTCTTTTTACATAGTTTTTAGGGTTCCGTACATCAAAAGGAAAAAACGGAACCCTTATAGGATCACTCGTGTGTCTGTCTGTCTGTCTATCTGTCCCTCATTCACAGCCATACATAGTTTTTAGGGTTCCGTACATCAAAAGGAAAAAACGGAACCCTTATAGGATCACTCGTGTGTCTGTCTGTCTGTCTATCTGTCCCTCATTCACAGCCAATTTGCTCCGAATGTAATGAACTGATTAAGTTGAAATTTGGTGTACATTATCAATTTGAGTGACCCAAATACGGATGTGAACCGTAAATAAATGAAATTAGAATATTGGGGTCAGTTTTGGGGGGCAAACAAGAAAATTAAAAAAAAAAAGTTTTGCAAAATGTACCGTGTGATATATCAAATGAAAGGGCTTAATGTGAGGGTCTCAAATATTTTTTTTTAATAATTTTATTTAAATTGTTTTAAAGTTATAAGTGAAAATAGACGAAAATTGACCATTGCCCTCCCCTTATCTCCGAAACTACTGAACCTAAAATTTTGAAAAAGATTCAGAAAATAGTTCTACACTTATAGATTACAGGAAAATCTATAAGAAGTCTATGGTGTTAAAATAACATGGTAAATCTCTCGATATTGTGCGTACAAACTTACATTTGCAGTTGAAATGTATGGGAGATTATGTTTACCAACTACTATGTTAAGTTTGTTCTTAGGATAAATTCTTTCCTTCTTTCCAAGTACGGAACCCTTCATTGTGCGTGGTCCGACACGCACTTCGCCGGTTTTCTGTTGTAGTACTCGAGGTATACTTCACTCTATTTCTTGTTCTCATTTCGCCTCTTTACAAGAATAACGCGATATTTAAAAAAAAAAACGTTTTTATGAGATGACACGTTGAGCTTGTAAAGTGGCGAAATGACCTGCTGCTACTGGCTGGAAAAACAACACTGATTAATAGTTTACAAATATAATGACAATACATTATGATAATTCGCCTCTTTACAAGAGCAACGTGTCATCTCATAAAAACGTTATTTTTTAAATATCACGTTGTTCTTGTAAAGAGGCGATTTATTGATTACAAGTTATATACCTGATGGGATTTCCCCTCAGAAAAATTGCGAACTTCCATAAAAATTTTCTTCCCTTAATTAACCCCTGAATATATTATAAACAATCCTTAGTGCTCACTTTCGTTATAACAGAACACTCTTCTGCAAACATGCTTCTAGATCTAGCGATTAACGCTGTCCATTGTCTGTCAGTGAACGAATGAATTTAAGATTTTAAAGGCATGTCGCCTATCAATCTATCTACATCTTCTATATCTAGGGTGTATCTATTCAAACACGAAATATGGTAAGAGATACAACTATAGGTGGTAAAGAAGCCATGGGAACGATTTTTTTTTTATCTGAGTATTTTATTAAAAAAATGAAATAATTTAAAATTACTTGGTATGATGATTAATTTTCAAAATTCACCACGCTCGTGCCGCCACAGTCGCCGCGTCCGGGCGGGTCATTCATAGAATAAGTAAAATTTGCAACTCCTTTGCAAAATGTCTCAAGCAATTTTAAAATTATAATATTTATGTAAAAATATAAAACACTTCGATATAAAACGCTGCTATGGCTTTTTTACCACTTATAGATGTTCCTCTTAAAATATTTCGTGTATGAATAGACCACCTTACATATAATATATATTATTATATATATTATTATCTATCTATCTATTTTCTATCTTCTATCTACCTATTTAAATAAAAATAACTTTTTGTGTATTTGTCTTCTATGCGTTCCTAAACCATTGATCAGATTGTGATGAAACTTTGGTAGGGTATTCTGAGGATTCGAGGGCTTCTGGCCCAAGAATGATTTAAAAAAAGTTGGACTAAACACTATTTTACCTTAGATGACATTGCAACGCGTTCCGGGTGCAGCTAGTCTATACGAGTACATATACCTAATAAAATCATAGCGAAGTCAAAACTGTACATTGAATATTTTTGAAAAAAAAATAGTTATTTGTGCAACAAGAGAGCAAAGTCGTTTTTTGCTGCGAGTGCTGATTTTGAATCCTGAGTGTGGCTAGGGATTCAAAGGCACAAGATGCAAAAATTTTGCTCTCGTGTTACACACATAACTTTTCACTTCAGCAGCGATATCCCATTAGTTCTAACAAAGGAACAGGTACAACAAGTGGGAAATAGAGACTCCCACTAGTTGTACCATTTTGTAATATAGTATATCGTAGTACTAGTGAGAACAAAACAAAAACTCCCATTAGTTCTACCGTGGAACTGTTCAGTAGAACAAGTGGGAATAGAGGGAATAGAGAATCCCAATAGTTCTACTATTTTGTTATACCTAATATCGTAGTACTAGTGAGAAAAAAATTCCCATTAGTTCTACCGTAGAACTGTTCAGTAGAACTAGTGGGAACAAACCGCGAGAACACTTTAGGAGATAATAAATATTTACAGGTTAATTATTAGTTTTATTTGCAGTAAATACTTATTTTCGTTTAAATACAACAATAAGTTAAAAGTTGAATAAATTATATTAAAAGACATAATTATCTTTTTGCAAAATTTATTTAGTTAGTACGAAATTCCGAACGTGTTTGTCTTTGAGGACGAATTCAAAATCGGTACTTCGAAAGGGCTGGTCTTTGTCTCTCTTTCGTTCTAATGACGGGAAAGAAATAGTGTGAATGTTTAGATTTGTATGATTAACCCAAGGCTGAATAAGATAATCGCGGCTTACTGAAAAAAAAAAAAAAAAAAAAACTGGTCTCAGTCTCAGTGAGCAAAATCGCATTTTGCTCACTGATTTCAGGCAGCAAAACCTACATGTTTGAGCTACTGAAGTGATAAAGTAATTGCCACGAGGCCTGGGAACGATTCTGAAGCCGAACAGACAAAAACTCTTAAAACTATATTTATAGTTTTTAGATTTTTTTTCTGTTTGTCTGAATGTATGTTTCAGCATCACGCAAAAACTACCGTCAGATTTTGTTCAAATTTTACAAAAATATTTCCGATAGGTCTTCTCAAACTGTAGGGTATAAATCATCACGCTATTTACTATGGGGGATGAGCAGTATTGCATTATGTTTAGAGATGGGTCACTAAGGGCAGGTACATTAAACGTGGTCGCTACAAAAAAATGGTCTTAAGAGACTAACTTTAACTTTTAGAAAAAAATTGATCTACATTCACAGATTTTTATAAAAATGTACAGTCAGCAAGAAAATGGGCAATTTCCACAAGAAAGGTTTTTGATGCCAATCGATCCTGGTTCTTACGAGGATCAAAAAACTATCAGACCAGCAGAGGTTTGAGTACTAAATAAGTCAGAAACCGCAAAAAAAGTTTTCCCATACAGTTCGTAGGAATGATACTGGGATGAGAACGAACACAATGTATCAGTGTATGACAACAGTCGAATTATTCCATTACTACTTCGCTGGATTAAATAGGAAACGAGCAGATATTTGCAGATTTAAATCTTTTAAATGATTATTATTTTAGAGTTATAAGGAACAGGGTGTAAAGTTCACTCATACTCTATAGTAAAGGGAGGATCCTCCGACCAGACGGGTATTTTGTCTGGTGGGCAACTTCCCCACGGTTGATGTCGGGATGTTGTATATATGCTAGTCGCGCGGTAAACTCTGATAGCGCGATGCAGGATTTGTGACGTCAGGAAAGACCTGACCTGACCTGACCTGATGCGTAATTCGCATGTGACGTTGTTGATACCGCCACATTACTCCCCTCCGGAGACCGGAGGTCGATAGTGGGCTGAGTCAGTGCATATAATGCTTGCCAAGGCCAGTTGTGATTCCAGTGAGTCGGAACCGGGTGCCGCATAGTTCACGGTGAGTCGGAACTGTCTGCGGTGATTCCCCAGTGAGTCGGGGTGGCGCTGCGTTCGTTGATCCAGTGAGTCGAACGTCGTACAGCGCCGGGTTGAGGCTGACTGCTGACGTCGACCAGGAGAGCGTTGAAGGGCTCTGCTTGTGGACCGGCTGAAAGTGCAGTGTGCTGTGCCAAGGTTGCTGATGAGGCTGAGGGTGATGACCAGGTATGCGCTGCGCGTTCGCTGCATGCTGGTGGTCAGGATACCCGTTGAAGCCGTGGGTGCTGGCTGGCAGTGTGACTCGCCGCTCGAAAGCTTGTGGAAGTGATTGATGACGTCACGCTGAAGTAGTTGCACGAAGGCTGCGCTAATGTCCATGTTCGGGGTCACCAATTTAGAGGTTTGAGGAACAGGGTGTAAAGTTCACTCATACTCTATGGAAAAGGGAGGATACTCAGACCAGACGGGTTTTTTGTCTGGTGGGCAACTGCCCCACGGTTGATGTCGGGATGTTGTATATATGCTAGTCGCGTGGTAAACTCTGATAGCGGGATGCAGGATTTGTGACGTCAGGTCTTTGATGCGTAGTTCGCATTTGACGTTGTTGATACCGCCACATTATCATACCTTATGGATCTAAGCAGTCAATTATGACATATTACGCAATTTCAGTCAACCTTAAACAAATCAAGTCATGTCCGATTTTGATTCCAAAGAATTGATATTTTTTGTGCTTCTTTTTAGGGTTCCGTACCAAAATGGTAAAAAGGAACCCTTATGGTGCGACTCAGTCTGTCTGTCCGTCTGTCTGTCACAGCTGGATATCTCAAGAACTACTAATGTTATCAAATTGAAACTTGGAATAGTTTTAGATGACGTTTGCCCAACTATTTTTCAAATACAAAAGATTTTTTTTTTGCAACAGGGACTGAAGGGGGTCTTAAAAAATCGAAGTTCATGTGGGGTATCATAATATGAACTATCGCTATTTGCACATCCTGAAAAAAAAAATTTTTTTTAGGCCGCATTTTTTTCGACATTTGTCGAAAATAATCCGAATCCCTTTCCCTTATCTCCGAAGTTTGCACAGATAAAAATCTGAAATTATTCTATGTGATAGAACTTTATGTAAAGATTACAGGAAAAATAAAACGATTCCTCTAAATAACACACTTTTTCAAGAATCATCAACAAAACTTACATTACTTCCACTGTTGGTCAAGAGACAGCGCTGACCTAAAACTGTAATATTCTACACCTCAGTGTTAAAATTCTCTGACGAATATAGGCCTTGCCCATGAAAATTTAAAAACATTTCACGGTTCACAACCAAAATGTCCTCCTTCCTCCTACTCACAGGTTGCTTTGGGTGAAGCACAATTGTAGTTTTTTCTGGGTCGAGTTCACGTCGCATCCCGCCATTGTTGTTCGATATTAGTATTGCATAAATTAATATTTTTTTTGTTTATCAAAATGAGTGATACAAGCTTTGATAACACACCACCATTTCTAATGCAGCAAAGGACATTTCTAACCAATTATTACCAGAAAAGTCGAGAAAACAATATGAAAAGGCGTACCAAGATTTCATGAATTGGAAAATATCAAAGAGTAGATAACATGGGTGTAAATAAAGTCTTGATGCAGCTGTGGTTAGATATTTCGACCAATAGTTACATATTTAACCACTTGTCGTGTTAACAAGGGATCAAAAAACAGAATTTGCAGGATTTTAACCATTTGTTGCAATTTCTAACCATTGGTCGACTTAACTAGCGATCAAAAAACCGGCCCTTATATGCAACTGTACATAATTAGGTATTAAAACACTCATGTGATACTATTATCACACTCAGCTTCGCCTCGTGTTTTAATACCCCTTATTATACAACAGTTGCATAAATAACTATTATCACTTTTGATGCAGTAACGTCGATGTTAATATTTGCCAATGAATTTGAAATTGTAACTGTCAAGGGTCGAAAACTTTTAACTATAGTAATAAAAAAAATGAGTTCAAGTTCAAGCAAAGAAGTGAAAATTGATTTGAGAAAAAAAAAAAATATCGTGACAGCTGAGAAAGATAAACAAATCAAGTATGTTGACTTAGCACACGAGGTTGTCGACATGTGGGACGTGGACTCTGCAATCATTGTACCGATAATCGTTACGGTTAAGGCCCAGATATATGCCAGTGACCTTGAGTGGTTAGCTTGCGTGTTTCGTACTGAACTGACGCAACGCGTCGTACGTCCAGCCAGTAATAGGACTCACCCATCCAGGAGCGCTGTCTCAAATAAAACGCATTATTAATTTATTACACATAAAACAAAAGGTATTTTAATAAAACACGTAGACTAAAAGATTAATAAAATGAAGGTGAAGGTTTCAGAGAAATACGCTTGATACCTAGATATAGCATGATGCTCAGTTTTTTATCCACGTTAGACATAACTTTACAAATTAATTTCACTATGTAATATAGCCATAATCTAAAATATTCACATCATCATCATCATCATTTCAGCCGAAAGACGTCCACTGCTGAACATAGGCCTCCCCCAATTGGGGGGATTTGCCATAATCGTCACGCTTGGCAGGCGGGTTGGCGATCGCAGTATGGTGTTATAATGCATAGAGAACGCTGCTGCCCTTTCTCTAGTAAGTCCCTTAGTCGCCTTTTACGACACTCACTGGAGGAAATGGGGTGGTGCTATTCTTTACGTTCGGCATCACAGTACGGTACATAATCTTTAATATTCACATATTACGTTATTAAGATAATACTCTATTTTTTTTTTTTTTTTTTTTTTCATATCATTTACACGACGGTACTCGTTTAAACGTGATCTTCAGTATAAAATCATTAAAAGTCGGTTATCGTCGCCTTAATGGCATAATAGCGGAGAGCCTCGACCAACACCTCAGGAGGCTCTCATTGCGCGGCTGGGTCAAGGGCTTGATTCAGAAAGCAGTAGTATCTACTCCTGGACACAGCACGCATAGTGAGGAAGTTCCTCTCTCTAGATTCCAGACCACCGGCAGCTTGGACCCTGTTCCTGATGCCAATGAGCCACTATTTATTATATTTTTAAATGTTTTTTTTATTTTAAACCGACTTCAAAAAAGGACAGGATTCACAATCCGACCGTGTATGTAATTTTTTTTAAATGTTTGTTCGCGGATAACTTCGTCGTTTATGAACCGATTTAGAAATATCTTTTTTATTTGAAAGGATATATATGTATATCCAAATTGGTTCAATTTTTTTCAAAATCCAGTTCTGATGATGAGATCCATGAGGAATTGAGGAAACTCCTCAAATTTTATAGGCATTCATATAGCGATTTTTGTATTTTCGTCAACAAATCAAGTATTTGCATTAAGAAAGTATAATTTGGTGAACCGGAACTGATAAAGAAGACCACAGATGGCCACCGGAACTCGTCAATGATACGTATTTCACGGGTAGCTATAAGATATCTCGGTTAAGATAGTTAAGCGACTATGACGAAGCAAATTTAAATAAATGCTGATCAAAATGGTACCGTCAAACTGATCTGATGATGAAGCCAGATAGGCAATGGAACTCCGTAATAAAACAATGTATCCTAGCCGTGTTTACGATTATTGGAATTGTCATAAGATGCACTCTGTCTATAAATGATGTTTAACCGACTTCAAAAAAAGGAGGAAGTTCTCAATTCGTCTATATATATATATATAAGGTGTTAAAAAATTAACTCTTCAAACTTTAAGAGGTGTTTTAGATTAGACCATCGAACTGAATAACTTTTACTATGGGACCAGCTTTGAAATCGCGAAAAAATAAACAGCTGTTCCATACAGTTCAGAACAGGGTATTAAGCTTTAGTATGGAACAGCTGTTTTTTATTAATTAATTTTTAGCTGGTATTTAATCCACTCGGTGTATGTTCATGATGTTATAAGATCTCCTGTCACTGTTATGGTATAGTATACGAATTGATGTGGTGTAACTACAACAAAAAACTGGCCAAGTGCGTGTCAAACCACGTACAAGAAGGGTTCCGTTGTTGGGATGAATTTATCCCAAGAAGAAATTTAACATTGTAGTTGATAAACATGTTCCCCCATACATTCGTGGTGCAAATGTAAGTTTGTACGCATAATATCGAGCGATTTACCATGTTATTTTAAGACCATAGACTTCATAGATTTTCCTGTAATCTATAAGTATAGAACTATTTTCTGTATTTTTTTTTTCAAAATTTTAGGCTTAGTAGTTTCGGAGATAAAGGAATAGTCAATTTTCGTCTATTTTCACTTATAATTTTAAAACAATTTATTTTAAAATTAAAAAAAAAAAAAAAAAAATGGTTCCCGGTTTTTGCATAAGGTTTATGTTTATGAAATTATGATTATAATTATATGATTGAATGAAAGGTAAATTGTGGTTTACAATTTATGACGTATTAAAAAAAAACTACTTACTAGATCTCGTTCAACCCAATTTTCGGTGGAAGTTTACATGGTAATGTACATCATATATATTTTTTAGTTTTGTCATTCTCTTATTTTAGAAGTTACAGGTCACATTTTACCATTTTGGAAGTGTCTCTCGCGCAAACTATTCAGTTTAGAAAAAAAAAAATTAGAAACCTCAACATCATTTTTAAAGACATATCCATTGACACACCACACGTATGGGTTTGATGAAAAAAAAAATTGAGTTTTAGTTCTAAATATGGGGAACCCCCAAAATTTATGTTTTTTTTTTTTCAATTTTTGTTTGATAATCTTAATGCGGTTCACAGAATACATCTACTCGTACTTACCTACGTTTCAACAGTAAAGTTCTTATAGTTTCGAAAAAAACTGGCTGTGACATACGGACGGACAGAAAGACATGACGAATCCATAAGGGTTCCGTTTTTGCCATTTCGCTACGGAACCCTAAAAAGTGAAAAATAAAAACTTTTTACAAAAAAAACAACCGTCTTCAAAAAAAAAATTAAAAAAAAAGGAAAATAACTTTAATTTTGGAACTCGGTGACATAAACGAAAATACGGAACCAAAGACATCAACGCAACGCAATTTATATTAATGAAATAAAGGAAAATAATTAAACTAATATTTTTATTAGACATTTCCCATTTCCTCCCGTGGGTGTCGTAAAAGACGACTAAGGGAGACTAGAGAATGGGCAGCAGCGTTCTCTATGTATTTTTAACACTATACTGCGATCGCCAACCCGCCTGCCAAGCGTGGCGATTATGGCAAACCTCCCCAAGGGGGAGGCTTATGTCCGGCAGTGGACGTCTTTCGGCTGAAATGATGATGATGAATATTTTTATACTTACAAGTTTTTATTTATGAACTATTCACAAAAATATCTCCATAAAAAAGTTTGTAAAATAGCATTAGAATAGCAATAGTAAATTAGCATTTGCATTTCCCCTTAATTGCAACTTCTTGGGTTACTTCATATTGCTTCCCTCTAACTGCATATCTCCATAGTCAACCGCAATGTTGTGAAGTACTGCTAGAGCCACTATGATTGTTTTCACATTTTCTAGTTTGCAGATCATGCCATGTCAAAGGCATTGAAAGCCTTGTTTCCACACTCCAATGCAGCGTTCCACAGCATTTCTTGTTACTTTATGTGCTTCGTTATATTTTTCCTCGCTTCTATTTTGAGACCTTAAAATAGGAGTGAATAGATATGGCTCCGGCTAATTTGTATCCGGTGTCTTCCTCTAAATAATCCCATCTCAAAACGTTCATTGAGGCATGTGTAAAAAAATATTTGCCTCTCGAGTACTTCAACATCATATGGCAGTTCAAACCTGGATTTCTGGTGAGGTACCAGAACCATTACGATTTAACTTAAGATCCTCACGAACGAGATTAATTATGAAGGTCGCTGTAGATTTAATAAAGCGACAACGCTTCTGAAATCGTAAATGTCTTCGTCGTCCAAAGAAAATGGATCACTTCTATTTCAGTAAACCTTTCTTCGAAGTGGGCGGTTTTCAAGACGTACAATTCTGTCAATAGTATCCAAGCTTTGTAAAGCTTGGATTGTATATAATAATAAACTAAATCGGTTAAACTGAAGTCCAAAATAAATTAAATACAACTGCAGCACCTCGAAGGACGCTTATTTACGAAGCTGACAATTGTTGGCACACGTTACATTTGTCGGTCATTTTTTCCATAAAGCACTGTTAAAGTAGGGTTCTGGCTTTTATAACCTTATAGTAAGTTTATAGAACGTTTAAGCGCTATAAATGCGTTTATGAATAACACTTTTTGACAATCAGACTTTAGCAAGTGTTTAAATGTACGATAACTTTTTATGAATAAGACCGGAAGATTACAGCAGGTGTTGTATTTGTTTTGGCGGTAATAGTTCAAGGCCTAATTTTATCATCATCATCATTTCAGCCGAAAGACGTCCACTGCAGGACCTGAGCCTCCCCCGATTGGAGGGGTTTGCCATAATCGCCACGCTCGGCAGGCGGGTTGGCGATCGCAGTATGGTGTTATAAATGCATAGATAACGCTGCTGCCCATTCCCTAGCAACTCCCTTAGTCGCCTTTTACGACACCCACGGAAGGAAATGGGGTAGTGCTATTCTTTACGTCCGGCACCACACGGCACTAATTTTATCATTTAACCCTAAAGGGTATTCATAAACTGGTAAAGGATTCATTCAAAGGCGATCTCGATTTTTTTAAACTATTACCCAATAGTTGTCTCTTTACCTGCTACGACGTGAGTAAATAAACTCCCCTGAAGCGAGTCTCGTGCTTCTATTATACCACAAGTTGAATTGTAATCGTGAGAGAGTATACTCGCCCGCGATCGAGATCTCATGGATATACGATCGATATAGTGTCGGAACAACATAAATGTTGCAGAGTTCATTTTGATTAATTGAAACGTAAGTAATCCTTAATTTATTAAATTACGCAAGTTGGAGTAAATAAATTGATGCAATGGGTAGACCATTTGTTGCGAATTTTAAGTCTTATGGCACAATGAATAGGCACTGCGATAGAATTTGTATTACCGAGTCAATTTATGAGATTTATGTTCACGAACAATAAAACACATTTCTCTAAAATTGTTATTATCACTTGAACTTTATAAGCAACGCGTTTACAAATTACTTATGTACCTATTTTAATCTTTATGAATGAGTGGTGAATTAAAATATTATCTTATTTCGATTTTACACTTTTTTATAAATGAAAAAGAGAGATTACTACCAGCTAAGCAATGAGATTTAATTATGGAGAACCACATTTTCAGTTTGAACAAAGTCGCAATCGTCCAATAAAAGTAGGTTTCGAAAAAAAATATTTAAAAAATGTTTTATGAAATTGTCCTGCACTTATGCTGCATTTGTTTATAATACTTAATTATAATGTATAATATAATATCGTGTGTATCATGTGTATATGTTCTTTAAAGAAACGTCGAAAACCACGTAGTCTCAATGGTTGCGGTTCGATTTCACTACGTCACTCACTTTTTGCTTCGCTGCTGTCGATTTTTAGGGTTCCGTATCTCAAAAGGCAAAAACGGAACCCTTATGGGATCACTCGTGTGTCTGTCTATCCGTCTGTCACAGCCAATTTGCTCCGAATCTACTGGACGGATTAGGTTGAAATTTGGTACACATATGAATTTCTGTGGCTCAAACACGGTCGTGTATCGTAAATTAATTAATTTTAAATATGGGGGTCACTTTTGGGGCGCAAAATTAGAAATTGGAAAAAAAAAGTTATGAGAATTGTACCGTGTGACATATCAAATAAAGGAGGGTATTGTAAGAATTCAGCTATATTTTTTTTTTATAATTTTAAAATAAATACTTTTAAAATTATTTAAGAAAATAGATGAATATTGACCATCCCCCCCTGTCTCCGAAACCCTAAAATTTTGAAGAAAAAAAAAGTAGGTACTGGAAATATTATTTCTTCACTTATACGAGTAGATTACAGGAATATAGATTAGAAGTCTAATCTCTTAATATTGTGCGTACAAACTTACATTTGCAGTTAGAATGTATGGGAGAATATGACATCAAATTTAAGCTTTTGGTAAGAATTACGTGCTTCAGTGTTTTTGCGAAATCATCCCCCAAGAGGGTAAAATAGGGGATGATTTTAAAATTCGCATATAATATTGATTTTTATGAACTAATTTTCAAGGGGGATTTAAAATATATTCATAGTCCGTATGTTGAGGTAACATCATTTCGGGCCACTAACTTATTAATCGGGCCACTCGATCAAAAGTTAATACAATTTAAAGTCATAGAATAATTTAAAATTACCAAAATCATTGAAAGAACGCTTGAAGATAAAGAAGTCTTCTCCAACGTACTTTTAGATGTGGCACAAGCTTTTGATAGAGTTTGGCATAAGGGTTTGATATACAAGCTAAGGCTAATGCTGCCCAATAATTTTGCCGATATCTTGCAATCATACATTACAGATAGAATGTTTCGAGTAAGGCACGAGGATGCCTTTTCCGAGATAAAAATTATTTAAGATGGCGTACCTCAAGGTAGTGTGCTGAGTCCAATCCTCTACCTGTTCCTCTACCTGTTGTACACTATAATATACCAGAGCTGGAAAATAATATTATTGCAACCTTTGCGGACTTTAAGATTTCAGGTTTTAATTACTAAGTAAACTACTTTAATAAGAATATCAGACCAAGTTCATAAAACACGAAATGATTTAGCCAACGTGATTGCGGAAACTGATTGGAAACCATTTTATTAGATCTTTTTTTTAACAATATTTATTTTAATATACAGGATGGCAGGGACAACGACGTGAAGCTTGTTACCATGGATTCAGTCCATGATTCTGGACCCCAACGTTGACATAAAAAAAAAACAGCTCTTTTTCCTACAAAAGTGACTAGACCTACGCGGTCAAAATGCATGGGACAGCATTTTTTTTTAAATCATGTACTGAATCTATGGTAACCGATTTGGCGTCGATGGGGACTTTCATCCTGTACGTATACTGCCTGTCGTGAAAACTCGTTATCCAATACTCTTATTTCAGGTCTTCGCCATGATTATCTTAGCGCTAGTATTCCTAGTGGTATGTATCTTCTGGATATATTGGGTGACTCACGCGCACCGTATGGACCGCATGACGGGCTCGCTGCCTGTACTGCCAACTCTACCGCTTATTGGAAATGGTTCGCTTTTCTTGGGAGATACAGAACGTCAGTATTGATTATTAATATTTTTTTTACTGTTGTTTAAATTTTCTTTGCTTGAGGCTAAAGCGCCTGGGTAGCCCGCAAATTCTTACGTTCTTAAGTTTATTGCAATTTGTTAAAAACGTAAGAAACCGACCGTAACATAGATGCATTTACAAAATTACAATCATTAAGATCATTAATGAGGATAGGTACTTTGCGACACATAATGGTCAACGTAATTCCATCATAATGTAAGTACTTAATTAATTTAGTATCCTTGTGGAACCATAACCTAAAAGGTGCGTCATCTGTACAAGTTGTTGAAAGTGACACGAACTACTTACCCCGCCATCGCCATTGCATCTTTATTGACGAAAGTACTTACTTAGCAGGGCAAGTACATAATATTTACCAACTTAGATGCGCCTTCAAAATGTTTACCCAAGCATCATTCAACACAGTTGACAAACTGGACTGTTTAAATAGATTAGTTCAAATATCCCTTTGTTACAGAAATACTTAAGAACCTTTGGACTGTGGCGGAGTTAGCGTTTAAGCATAAGCAGTCTGCGAAGCTCTGGCTTGGCCCAAAATTATACGTGGGTAAGTTATCACATCATGTGCTTACTAAGTAAGATGAATAACAAACATTGTTCTCACTCAAGCATCTCGTTTTTGCGTCACCAACAAATAAGCTGGGTTTACTCAACAAATATTGTAAGACTGGGATATTAAACAGCCTAAAATTTAATGTGTTGTGTTAATAACCTTCTGCGGATGTCAGAACTTTGTGTTTATTTCTTGGCCCAATTTTAACGTTACTGTGCTATGTCGTACACATTTGGGCAAGTATCTACAAAATATACGTGTATGCGTCATATTTTTCCGATTAATTTATACTATTTATTTACTTTATCTAAGTGAGTTTAATTAATTTTAATGATTGCAGCAATCGCTGATCCTGAAGACGCTCAAGTAGTATTAGAAAACTGCCTAGATAAGGATGTGGTGTATCGTTTCCTACGGCCTTGGCTGGGCCACGGGCTGTTTGTGGCTCCAGGTAAATAAAGCGCGTGTTTGATTCTAAATTCAAATGTGAAGTAAGCGCGAACAAATTTACGAATCTTTGAATTTTTAATCTGTCACTTCGCAAATATTGTCTCTGATACAATATTTATTTTGATATTGCGTCTTTACTTCTTTTTTGCATAAACCTACTTTTAAATTTTTGGGTTGATTAGGAAGTTTTGACTACCTCTCAGACACTTTTTAAAGAATGGTTAACAAAAACACATTGTGTGATCACTTGTTAAGTATTTGAGAACGATTGGAAAAAAAAATTATAAGTACCTACTTAAGACCTGAAACCACTTATAACATCACAGTAAACACTGTCCCCATTATAACAGAGTACTTAGTTACTTACCCAACCTAACATAAATATTAAGTAGGTACCTAAACATATTTTACTTTTATGTTACAGTAAATCTATGGAAAACGCATAGAAAAGTGTTACTACCAGTTTTCCATAACAAAATAGTTGAAGAATACTTGGGAGTCATCGCTGACCAAGCTGATGTGCTCATTGAGAGGCTAAATGAACAGGCAGAAGGGCAGAAGTTCGATGTTCTCAAATACGTCACTGCTTGCACCTTGGACATCGTTTTTGGTAAGTTGTATGCAATAATTGTCGTAATAAATGTAAAAAGAAATCATTTACGTAAATAATTGTACACCTTGTATAGAGTCTTGTATACCTTTTAGAATTAATCTTACTAAAAACTATAGAAGTCAAGCTTTCGACAACTCTAAATACTGTAGATACTATAATGATGCCCTTACTACGCCGCGCGCCGTCTCATTTTCTGCGTCTTATACGTACACGAGGAAGGAACTGGTGCCGATTCCCTTGTTCACAAACTAAACTAAATTTAAGTTCAGTGCATCTTTTTCTTTCTATTTCATAAAGAAAAGGACAGAAGATAAATTTTAGTTTAGTCCTGTCAAATTAATTATTTAAGGTGTGTCTAGAATTTTCTAATACCTTTTTAAAAGTTTCATATTGAGACACGAAGCAACAAAATACGATCTAGAGGAATGTGGCCGTTTTTATTTAGATCGAATTTTGATGCTTCGTGTCTCAATATGAAACTTTTAAAAAGGTAATAGACACACTTACCGATATAGTTGATTGAGCCGTTTTTCATAATTAATTCCTTCTCAGTCACGAGATAATTATGTTTTTAAAGGAGTGGTGCTAGTGGACGGGTGACAACCCTCTTAAGCTAAAAGAGTATTAACAACTCTATATACTTCCAAGTCGATTGAAAGCGTCCGGTCTGCACCAAGTGCTAAGGGCAACTGATAGAAATTAGAAATACGACGACCGACGAAACGCGAAGTTTGCCGAGGGACATGAATAAAATAGTTGTACTTACATTTGTGATTACATGGGTATTTTCTTCAAATCCATAAAACCCCATCTTACATCTCCAGAGACAGCTATGGGCGAGCGCATGGACGTGCAGCACTCGCCCGACACGCCGTACCTGCGCGCGCGCCACATCGTCATGGAGATCCTCAACAAGCGCCTGTTCAAGGTCTGGCTGCAACCAGACTGTCTCTTCAACCTCACCCGCTATGCCAAGCAACAGAAGGATAACATCGATCTCACTCACAAGTTCACTGATGAGGTGCGTGTTCAAAACAGAATGACAATTTAACAATTTTTACAGACGGTCGATTCTGTCAAAATCTCACCGTGAAAATATAGGTGAAGTGAGCTTCAAGTGAACTGTGATCCTACCTGACGCGTCTAGAGATTGACAGCTCACTTTGAACTCACTTCACCTACGAATCCACGGTGAGATTTTTACAGAATAGCGCTACAGGTGATAAAAGGATCTTTTGGCGCATGAATGACATTGACAGCGGGGCGTTGTTGGTAAACATTTATGAAATACTAGCTGTTGCCCGCGGCTTCGCCCGCGTGGATGTCAATACTTCCCTGGTTGAATCGGATTTTGTCCAAATTTCATGAGTTGAATGAATAAGATTTTTCATACAAACTTTCATCCACTATTTTATCCCCTTAGGGGTGGAATTTCCAAAAATCCTTTCTTAGTGCACCCCTAGACCTTATAAGGAACCTACGTGCCAAATTTAGAATCTCTAGACCCAGCAGTTTGGGATGTGCGTTGATATGTCAGTCAGTCACTCAGTCAGTTTCTTCTTTTATATATTTAGAAGACTAGCTGCTGGCCGCGGCTTCGCCCGCGTGTCTTCTTCTAAAATAAAAGTAGCTTAAGTTACACCTTACAAAATCAGCTATCTGCCAGTGAAACTCCCGTCAAAATCGGACCGGCCGATTTGGAGATTAATCGGAACAAACATATTGACAGACAGGCAAAAACACAGACAAATAAACAAAATTAAAAAAAAAATGTTTCTTTGTTATAAGTACCTTAAATACTTTCATAAATTATGCATTTAGTAAAAAGCTGATATTTTAACTTAATTAAAACTTCAATTTTATTTATTTGTAAAGATTATATATTGACCAAACCGTAAGATGGCGCCGTCAGTTCCAATTTTGGCCACGCGCCATAATAAATTTGTAGCGTTATAATTTGGTCTAGTTGTATATTGGTCTAGTTGTATATTGGTCTAGTTGTATATTGGTCTAGTTGTATATTCGTCTAGTTATATATTGGTCTAGTTGTATATTGGTCTAGTTGTATATTGGTCTAGTTGTATATTCGTCTAGTTGTATATTGGTCTAGTTGTATATTGATCTAGTTGTATATTGGTCTATACCCAAAGTCTCTAATTCAGATAATTTATGTAAACAAAGTATTGTCAAGAAATGTCACTGTCAAAATGACAGGACAGTGGTACAAAACATTTTATCATAATTTTTATTTTGTAAATAATCATCGATAAAATTAAATTGAATTAATTATATGAACTATGCAAACAAAATACCGTTTCCAAACAATGTTTTGTGTAGTGTTTCGGAGACACGGCATATAACCGTCATAATCAGCTCTTTTAAGTCCAGTGCTAGACGTAGACCTCACAGAATCGATTTCCACTCGAAACAGTTTACAGCCGTTTTCATCCAAAATGTGGCTAGATATTCTACTTACAATATGAATCTATGAATGAGTGTTGTAATTATTAGGTTTGTTGAAAATGTAAAAAATTTAAAATGTTTGGATCTCCTGCATTGTTACCAGTATCATAAAAAATTTTATACCAGAAAATCTCCTTTTATTAATAACTTTGTTTAAAACCGTTTTAATTATTATTTCATAAAATTAGTACTTGATTGAAAATGGAACCTCGTTTTTCGTCATTTTCTGTGTTACCATTACTAAGATATTTTTTTGCTGTGTTATCCCCTTTTTTGTTTACATAAATTATCTGAATTTGAGACTTTGACTTTACGTGGAGTTTCTTGCCCGTTCTTCTCCATAGGAACCTACTACGCTTTCGAATGGGCAACTAGCTTCATCTTTCTGACTGACCGACCCCTTGACTATTCAAAAGTGCCTGTATTGGTTTATTTGAAATAAATGCTTTGAGTTTGATTGGTCTAGTTGTCGAGTAGACAAAGTTTTCAAATAATGAAGCAATAAGTTTTGTAACAATATTATTTATACGAGCCCAGTAATGTGACAGTACAGTAAGTCAGTCCAGCGCTGACTTGGAACTGGGCTCGTGTAGACAATAGTTTCAACTCAGTCCAGTGCTGACTTCGCGCTCTCAAGTCAGTCTTTTGACTAACCTACCCGTCTATTTTCGGGCCCAGTAGCTTCTCCCGCCACGCGACTGACTTACTGCCGATCTCGTCGACATGAACTAACTGACTGGGTCCGAAATTCCGAGTCACTGGGTCCAGCCACTACCATCGTATAAACCAGGCATTCCTGGTTTAAGGCTCCTACAAACAGGCGCGACACGCGACGCGAAACAAAGGAACCGCTCGGCGTGCGACGAGCGGTGTCTTTGTGTCACGTCGCGTGTCGCGTCTGTTTGTAGGAGCCTTTATACGTAAGGGACTATACGGGACTGGTTTGGCATACCGGGGGTAGTTTACAACGTGTGTGATTGGCTTTCATTTTTGCAGGTAGTTCAAAAACGACGTTTGGAATATGAAAATAAGAAAATAATAAATGGGACTAAAGAACAACCCGGTAAGATTATCTTATATTTTGCGAATTGTACACCTTATCATTAAACCGATTCATGGAACAGTGGACAGTTTATTTACATTTAGAAAGAAAGAGAAAAGAAAGTAAGAAAAAACGTTTTTTTGCGGTAATCATGACGCAAAAAAGAACACAAACACAAAAAAAATCGTCACATCCACGCAAAACGGCCATCGCTCAGCATAATGCTGCGACCCTATGCGAGACAGAGCCCCAGCGCTGGTTTCCACACAGCCGACAGCCGGCGTTGACGTGATGACGTCGACCGGTGCAGCATACAATGAGATAAAAAATAACATAAATTCACAATACATATTATCACATTATTTAGAAATCTAACACAAACATGTGTTTCGGGAAGCATTTCAGTTTATACCTGCTTCATAAACAGATATTTGTATGAAATCTAATGATTTTTTATAAAAAGGAAACTGTTCGAAAATTCTATCAAAAAAGTCTCTAAATACGAGTAGTCTCGCTTTACGTAGTTAGGTAATCAAATATTTGAACCTGACTTTTTAATTCTTGTGCTCGAGCACACAATATTTGCATAATTATTTAGGTATGCGTATTGGAATGTTGGATTTAGAAAAAAAGACCGACCAAGTGCGTGTCGGACCACGTACAATGAAGGATTCCGTAGTTGGTATGAGTGCAAACATGCTCTCCCATAAATTTCAAATGCAAATATAAGTCGGTCGACTTAATTACTCGTTAACTTGTACAGCCTACTTAGCTGTGATGGTTTTCCTTTTAACTTCGTTATACGAGTACATACTACTGCCTTAATTTTTTTTACATATCCAAAACAACCATATAGCTGGGCCTCAAGTCTGCTATTACAATAGTGTCAGAATGGTCTCTTCATTGTGAGTTTTTGACAGATTTGCCATACAAACACTGTCAAATACTCACAATGGCGAGACCATTCTGACACCCCTTGACAATTCAAAAGTGACTGTAATTGGTTTATTTGAAATAAATGCTTTGAGTTTGAGTTTGAGTTTGACACTATTGTAATAGCAGACTTGAGGCCCTGGAAGGACGCTTGACACTCTAACAACAATTTGCACTTTAATGCTTAATATTACGCAAACGGATTCCTGAATCGAAAAATGGTTTTGACAGATCCGCAATATTTTTGAACGGCCTTTCCAACGATACCCCACACCATGCGATAGCCGAGAAAAAAAAATACCATCCCCACTTTACGTGCAAGGGAGGAGCCATAAAAAAAAATGTCAAGGTTTTGTTTTACTTCCTTTTCGGCGTAATTAATATGTATAGCCATGCTAAATTATAGCTTTCTAGTCTCCGAGCTAAGCTGCGGACAGACAGACGGACATGACGAAACTATAAGGGTTCCTTGTTGACTACGGAATCCTAAACAAGGATCGGTATCGACGTCATCATCAGTCATAGTTTAATTATATTCTCTATTGTTTTATGCAAATTACTACATTATAGTAATCATTTACGTTAGAAGGTATTTGATTTTAAGTATTGTTTGATAGGATGTTTAGAAAAAGGTTGTTCGTATCGTTGGTACAGAAGAAAAAAACAATCCTGTTGTAGGTACCATCGAAATATTTGCAAGTTTGTCTAACGTTAATTAACTCTTCAATGATTAGTCATGAAGAGTTAATTAACGTTAGACAAACTTGCCTAAATAAACCTTGCCTTGATAGAGCTAACCTACCTAGGGACATGTACTCTAACCCCTAAACCCAGAGATATAAATCTCTACCGAAACGAATTTATTTTATGATAATGCTGAATATAATATTAGTTTTGTACAATTTTCATATTTCCCTGATTTTTTTTCAGAAGGCAAATTGCGCGCCGTCCTTGACTTGTTATTTGGTAGAGAGATCGAATTCACGGACGTACAACTTCGTGAACACATCGACTCGATCACGATCGCTGGCAATGACACCACGGCTCTTGTCATTGCGTACACCCTCGTCCTCCTTGGAATACATCAGGATGCACAGGAGAAAGTACTGTTTGAGTAAGTGAATATGCAGTCACGATCACCAATATTTATCTATACACTGAGAAAATTAATTTTCACCTACAGTATTGATTGTAATTTTATATTGTTGTAAATAAAGTATTCAATGGAGTCATAGACTGCAGCGAACTACTAGGCAAACTGCATATGAACGCGCCATTTTGTCTGCCGCGGAGAAGCAGCTACAATTTATTTAAACAGGCCGTCTTCAAATTTGCCGCAAAATGCCGCGCGGTGCAGCCGCAATTTAATTTAATCTTTTTTCTCATCATTTATTTTCTCTCATTTTTATTTTTATTTATTTATTTATTTATTTATCAAAACTTTATGCACTAGTAAAAAAAAACATACTGTTCAAAGGCGAATTTAATGCCTGAGGCATTTTGTACTAGTCAACTTTAGAGTGATGCAGAGACAAAACATGGCAGGGGAATATAAGGGATAGATAACTCGAAAAATTAAAAAAAATACTATTACATAGATTACATAATACATAAATATTTAATAATAATAATTTATATTATATTTTATCCTATTTACACCCAGTTATATGTATGTGCATGTATATAGTCTCCTGTAATGAAAGGAACACACATAAAATAACTTTTTTTATTATTTTAATTTATATTGTACGTGTATCCTTTCTTGGAGATCCCAAATAAATAAACACAGTATTTTGGACCCCTTACTATTATGAAATTTGTCTGGTCGCAAAATTGCTGTTATACAACGAAAAATTCGCTTTAGAATTTTGTAAAAGTGTGTGCTTATTTTCTGCATTTTCTTACTAAAATAAAAGAAATCACCAAACAAACGATGTGGGCGCTACTGCGCACTCGATACTCTCTTAAAGAAAATGTTGGGTAGTAAAAACCTTTTTTTTTTTCCCGCTTTGTCGATTTTTTTAATACAGCCCGGTACCTACGTGAAAAACGAATAGAAGCAAGACTCAAAAAAACAAAATTCATAAGTCATTTCTTCAAATTAGGCTGAGAATCAGCACTTTTCGAACGTTAAAATTACATAAGACAGTCGCCCAAAACTCCCACCCTTCACCACTTTCTAGTGCTTTCGCTGGGAAGAAGAAATGGCGCAACAAACTCCCCAGCAGCACAGCTGTCTGTTCAGATAGAAAAACTTGATTCTATACAATATTTGGTATGCGAAGTAATTAACATTACGAGAGACAGATCAGTACTTTTTTTTTCCCTATGTCAGCTTACTCACGCCAATATACCAGAAAATACAATGAAAACTATACTCAAGCAAAAAAGCCTTTAAAAAATAAAAAGTAAACAAAACTTAAAACCTAAATAAAAGTCTCCAGGCATAAGGGTGTGCCCGCTTACATATGCAATGCTGGATTATGTTCATATAGCTGTAACACAAATGATAAACTAGGACCATCGAAGTAAAATAAATAAACAGTTAATTACTAATAACAATAATTAAATCATGGACAGCAAGACAACCTGGCACTACAAGCAGCACCCGTTCACGAGCATAACGCAAAGATCAGCCATTACCCACCATATTTGAGGGAAGGAGGCAACCCGACCCCCGACGCTACCGCAAGCAGTGACATCTAAGGGGCATGACAAACTTGATGCCGGTTGTTCAGGCAAAAATAATATGATCAATTATTGAGGTCGCTAGCTAACCACATATTTCAATACAACTCATTAAAAACATTGTAATGACTGCATCAAAAAGTTAGCTTGTCCAAAATGGTCGTTACGCCCTTTGTAGCAGAAAAAGTCGATATGTTGCATTGGCTGCCATCATAGCCTGACTCCCGCAGCCAGGCTGCTTAGTGCGCGCCTGCCCTAATGCCCGGGGTTACTGACAAATTAGACTATTTTACTTATTTTTAATGTTCCGTGCAGGCAACAATCAATCTTCGGCACAGAAAAGCGAGGCTCTACTAAAGAAGACTTACAGAAAATGCACTATTTAGAGCGAGTCATCAAAGAGAGCATGAGGCTCTACACCGTGGTTCCGATCATCGCGAGGAATATACAGAAGGACACATATTTACGTTAGTTATTCTATTTACAAGTTAATGAAATAAAATCCTTTGTTTAGAGATAATAATTCTGGCCCATTATCGTACCTATGTAAAAATAATGATGGCAAGTTTAATTAAAGTCCTGATAATTTGTGCGTTGAACTAGCACCTTCATCTATACAATCATACAAATAAATAAAATTGAAGTGTCTGTTTGTAATGTCAAAATAACAGCTTTCAGTAGATACGGTACTTATATAAAAAAAAACATTTTTTTTTTGCCTGTTGTCTGTCTGTCTGTCTGTCTGTTTTTTCCGGCTTATCTCTGAAACGGCTGGACCGATTTTGTCGGGATTGTCACTGACAGATAGCTGATGTAATAACAACTAACTAAGGCTACTTATATTTTAGAAAAGGTCACGCGAATGAAGCCACGGGCTGCAGCTAGTCCAGAATATAGAGAGTTCTACAATTGTTACTGCATAGTTCAGTACTGTAGAAAAGTACAACAAATCCTGTTGTCTTTAATCGTTAGACTTTTGCCTCAATCTTGCGGGCAGCAGAGCGGTAGCGGCGCGCGGCGGCGGCGCGGAAGCGGCGCGGGCAACGCAGACCCGTTCTCGAATCCAGCGGGCAGATCGCGCGGCACTATAGCGGCATAGTGTTGTGTTCGTGGTTGTTTCATCGAGATATTTGTTTTTATTCGCAAACGAAATGTCTGAACAAAGGCGACAACATCTTTTTGATTCAAATTTATTCCTAACGTCACAAAAATAAATTGCACAACACTGCAATGCAGACGCGCGGGCGGTCACCGCTTGACTGGAGTGCACCGCTCGTTGCCCGCCCTCGCGCCGCTGTTTTCGAGGGCCGGTCCATTTGATTTTACGCATTAGATCCTGCCGCTGCCGCGCCGCCACCGCCGCCGCTGTGCTGCCCGCAAGATTTGAGGCAGAGGCCTTAAAAAAACACTAATCATTAACTAATTAAATGTATAAATAAGGGGGAAAGTGTCAAAGTGTGCATTTTCCAACTTACCATGGGAGTTATTCATATTCTGCTTAAACCGCTGGCTAAGCAATACGTGACTTATAAAGTGGTTCCTCATTTCCTACCGTGGGTGTCGTAAAAGTCGACTAAGGGACTAGTAGAAAATGGGCAGCAGCGTTCTCTATGCATTTTTAACACCATACTGCGATCGCCAACCCGCCTGCCAAGCGTGGCGATTATGGCAAACCCCCCAATTGGGGGAGGCTTATGTCCAGCACTGGACGTCTCTCGGCTGAAATGATGATGACGAAAAGTGTTTGGCTGGAGGATCCCCGTTTAATATTGAAACAACTTTATACACCGGTCCACTAGTCCACAACGCTATTACTGCATTTAGAGCTTTGAAAATCTTTTCTCTTTGTTAAATGACATCATGTGATGTAACGCTATCAACACTTGCTCATTACAGCTACATGTGGAGTAACTTTGCCAGCGGGCACTGGAGCCGTGATAGGAGCCTTCGCGATTCATCGTTCTACAGCCGCATGGGGCCCCAAACCTGATGAGTTTGACCCCGACAGGTTCCTGCCCGAACGATCGCATAGCAGACATCCTGCCGCCTTCCTGCCCTTCAGCTATGGCTCCAGAAACTGTATCGGTACTAAATATTCATTTACATATTATTTACTAATAGCAGTATACCTTAAGGTCGTAGCACACATATCAACTCGGAAAGGGATCTTCACCGTGTCGCCTTTCGCCTCGCCGTCAAACAGGCGTCAACCTAACGTAAGCACGTAACCAAAGCGGACCAGCAGCTCCGATACGTCGACTCGACTACAGCTAGGCGACGCCGCGCTTACGGCTCGCTGACCGCGAGTTTGAATCCGAACGCGGGAGGGGTGAGAAGGACAAGGGTGAACGAACAGACGCAAGCGCGGCGACGGAGAGGCGTAAGCGTGGAGACGACGAGCCGTAAGCACGGGGACCGCTGGTTGACCACGCGACACACCGCGGTTCGTAAGCTTGTCCCGAGGCGAATCGTTTACGTTACGATTCCGATTAGTGTGCTTTTCAGTAGGGAGTTTCATGCTAAGCATACTAAACGGCTCGAGTTGATACGGTTACGATCCGTTTCCGAGTTGATATGTGTGCTATGACCTTTAACCGTTATACCAGGGTGGATTTTGAGTCTCAAAGATCGTTATACCTCCACGAAAATGTTTTTTTGAGACTGCCCTTCACTTATTGAGAAATCTATCTGCATTATTATACAGATTTTGAAAAAATAGTACAGTCAACAAGAAAATTGACAATTTATACCAAAACTTTTTTCGTGCCAATCGATCCTGTTTCTTATAAGGCTCTCAGGGCCAACTTTTTTTTAAATGAATAGACTGGTCACTACAAAACTAAGAAAAGGCGAAAAACTTTTCCCAAAGACCCATCCAAAAATACCTCATACCACAGGAAAGGCGAAAAAATTTTTTTTTCATGATTTTATTTTACTACTTTGTCGGCGTGATTATCTAATATGTATATCCATGCCAAATTATAGCTTTCTAGTACTAGAGAGTCTCTGAGCTAAGCTGGGGACGGACAGACGGACGGATATGGCGAAACTATAAGGGTTCCTTGTTGACTACGGAACCCTAAAAAGTAGTTTGAAGTCTCATTTCCTACGAAATGTATGGGAAAAGTATTTTGCGACACCTAACTTTTCAAGAACTCAAACCTCAGGTGGTCCAAAAGAGTTTTTTAATCCATAGGTGAATTATGATCGATTGGCATCAAAAAAAGTATTTGTGAGAATTGGCATAACACGACGTCTATAGAGACCACGATAAAAAAAAATACAAATATTTTTCAGGACGTAACTTCGGCATGCTTATAATGAAGAGTATACTATCAAGCGTGGTGCGGTCATTCAAAATAGAAGCCGATGACATCGGTCCCCTTAAAATAGAAATGCTACTGTTTCCAATTAATGGACATCAAGTGAAAATCTCAAGAAGATCTTCTTAGTTAAGTAAACACAAAAAAAATAAAACTATTTACCAAGAAAATATACTTTACTTATTTAAACAACGCAAACAAAATATAATTGTGACAGAAGTGATATTGGGTAGACAATGGTGCCGATTCCCTTGTTCACAAACTAAACTAAATTTAAGTTAATTGCATCTTTTTCTTTCTGTTTCATTAAGAAAAGGACAGAAGATACATTTTAGTTCAGTCCTGTCAAATTAATCAGCGCTTGACGTAAATTGACGTAATTTTAGTCGGCAAGTTTTTAATCGCGTCTAAACTTGTATGGAGTAGTGACAGGCGCTGATTAATTTGACAGGACTAAACTAAAATTTATCTTCTGCCCTTTTCTTAATGAAATAGAAAGAAAAAGATGCACTGAACTTAAATTTAGTTTAGTTTGTGAATAAGGGAATCGGCACCAATGTGACGTATTTCCTACTGAGAAGTGATGATATAGGGTAACCACTGAAAATCAGCGCTGTGCTGTGGGTCCCGCGTAGCACAGCATCATGCTGAGTGGAAGCCTTCTTGTCAAAGTCATGACGTGCAGCTGCCGACTATTTTGTTTTGTGCTCGTGATTGGAATGTAGATCTATTTTTTTTTAATTTTTTTTTTTTGTTTACACCTACTCAAGTTAATTATCTTTTTGTATGCACGTGTGTCTGTGAAAAATAAACCTATTTTTCTTTCTTTCTTTCTTTCATATACGCGAAAACTCGTGGTTTTCGTACCGTGTTTGTTTTCCAAATAAGACACCTTAATAAAAGAAAAAATATAATACTTACATAACAATTTAATATCAGTACCTACTGCGTTTTATGTACCCGGCGTTATATACCCTCTGTCGTTGTTACGGGTTCTGGCGTTGTCACTACTTCTGGCTCTGATGTTGGTAATTCATTTGGCGCTGGCTCTGGCCAAGTTTCCTGTTCAATGCTGTTTTCCGGTGGTAGGGTTTGCAACACAGGTGTCTGAGGATGCTGACTAGCGAGATCTATGAGACGGTCGTCATCACTGCCGATAACGTCGCGAGAGTCATCCACTCCACAGGTCAGGAACTTAGAGTACTTGCTCAAGTCCAAGAAGCCTACACCACACGGCCGATCCACTAGACGAGATGTCATCATTCCTCGTACAAAACCGGAACAAACGATAACGGAGCCTACGTCGTCCTAAAAATAGAATACTGTTAGACTATTTACCTATCTAGGACATTGTCTTAGTGGAAGATTTCAGAGCATCAACAGTCAATCATTAGCAGACTCGAGACTTCTCCTAAATACACATCGCTTTGTAAGTGGCCATGTAGGTTTATAGGAGGTCGAAAAAAAAAACGATAAAAACCCCGTGAAAAATACACGTGCCAACTTGCAGGCCCTGTTGTGCTATTCTGTCAAAACATCACGGTGAAAACCTATGTGAAGTGTTTGAAGTAAGCTGTAATTCCACATGTAGTCTGTTTTTATTTTTATACTTTAATAATTGTGTGTTTAGTTTGTGATCTTCCTGTGCGAGTCACAATAAATACTTTTTCTTTATTTTTCTTTCTTTCTATTCTGTAAAAATCTCACCGTGATTTCAGGTTTGGTCCCATAGTGAAAGTTATTAATAATGATGAGTACAATGACCCCTTAAGAGGATGCCCATGAATTCAATTTCACCCTGTAAAGAGATCCAGCAGTGGTCTGCATAGGCTGATAATGATGATAAGGTGTGTGGCCCTTTTCGATTGCTGATTTCGTTATTTTACACGTCAACCGGTAACGTTTTTGGTATTCTTTTTATTTAAGTATTACTAATATTATTACTATTTCAGTGAAATCTCCAAAAGGCTGCTTGACCCTTTCCTGTGACCCAAGGGCTGGCTTTTACCTTGGCCAGAGGCTAAGCATTGCCATACAACGTGGCAATGCTACCAGTCTCTTGGGTACATTGCCAGTCGACAGCGATGCGGAGGAATTTTTCGACGCCATATTTTAGTTTATTTTGTTGGTAGTATTACTTACCTAGTTTAAAGATATTCCATTTTCATGGTCGAGTCAGTTTTATGAGTTTGCGCACTTCGCATAGGTAGGTTAGGTACTCGTGTTGCATTATTTGCATTGAACATTGGACAATAAGCTATTTGTACAAACGATAAACACAAACACACGAAGGTGCACGGTGCACCGACATATTATGTACTATTCTAAGTAAACTTATTCAAAAATAAAATACCTATTCAGTAAATGTTTAAGAAATAAGTATGAATGTACTTACTGGACACAAAGCTCCGAATTTCTCCGACTGAAAAAGTATTGACACGTTATTATATATCTACAAGTTTTGTTTTTCTTAATAGGTACGATCCATTATGTAAATGTAACATTTCTACATTTATATCTGTAATTTTTCCCCATTTCCTCCCGTGGGTGTCGTAAAAGGCGACTAAGGGGCTTACTAAAAAGAATGGGCAGCAGTGTTCTTCTCTATGCATTTTCAACACCAACACCATACTGCGATCGCCAACCAGCCTGCCAAGCGTGGCGATTATGGCAACCCCCCTCCCCCAATTGGGAGAGGCCTGTGTCCAGTAGTGGACGTCTTTCGGCTGAAATGATGATGATGATGATCTGTAATTTTTATGGTGTACATAATAAAGTGTATTCTATCTAACTATCTACGATTTTTATTTAATAAATTGTGTTATATAAGTGTGTGTCAACATTGTGTATGCTGCGTCCCTGCTCTTCTATAATCTGTATTAAATCCAGTGTTCTTTTACCTGTCAGTAGTTTCACTTGACTTTAGTTTGGCTTACGTACCTACATAACAGTGGCGACGAGGATAGGATACAGAGTCACCTTGAACTAACTAACTTGTATACATATTTATTTGTATTTATTTGTGCTTATATTTATATATAATAAAATTTATGTATTAAATTTATAGTTTTTAATAGATTTATGTATATCTTTATATTTAAATGAATATTTATTCCTCAATTCTCGCTATTGCACCTACTACTGTTTGACTCTGCATCACCCGAAGGTTGACTGGTAGAAAATGCCTATGGCATTAAATCCGCCTCTGTACATTTTGTGTGCTTAAAGTATTAAATAAATAAATAAATACACTAAGAAAGAAAGTTAAGGTGTAATCGTACTCGGAAAGCGGAGACTGACTTGTAACGTTTGCTTGTAATGTATCGAGTTTTTGTAACGCGTTACAGTAGCCAGTACAGCGAGCCGAGCCGCTCGATGAGAGAACTGACTCACGCCGACTATAAGGGGCCTTCAACACTTAAACTGTTCATGCAAAAGTTACAACTAATAAAATTAGCAACATTACCCGGCACTGTGACTGCTGTATACAAAGAAATTTTTCCTGGTAGTTAAACATCGCCAAACATTTGCTTCTGGGTAGTATCACGACGTCCATGCGCCGGAGTTCAATCAACAGCGGGATCAAGTAGCCCTGGAGATGATCATTATTAAGAGAATATACCTTCCTACTTATTGAACTTTAAAAAATTGACAAGATTAATTCTTTAATGAAGTATAATAATAATATGGGAGAACTACATCGTCTTGCGCGTCCAGAAAGAATTATAACGAGATGTTGCCAGCTCGCTAACGATTATAGAATCCGAGAAATGGACTTTAACAACTCTCCTCGGTCTCCCCTACCATCCCAACGTCTCCTACTCCTGCTTTATACCAAAAATCTCTAATTCAGATAATTTATGTAAACAAAGTAATGTCAAGAAATGTCACTGTCATAATGACAGGACAGTGGTGCAAAGCATTTTATCATTACATAAATGTTTTTGTAAATAATCATCGATAAAATTAAAGTGAATTAATTATAAGAACTATGCAAACAAAATACCGTTGCCAAACAATGTTTTTTGTAGTGTGCCGGAGACACGGTGTATGATAGTCATAATGCGCCCTTTTAAGCCCAGTGCTAGAAGTAGGCGTCCCAAAATCGATTTCCAATCGAAACAGTTTACAGCCGTTTTTATCCAAAACTAGCTTCTGCCCGCGACTTCGTCCGCGTTAAATTTCTTTTTCCCCCGACGCACCCCGTCGCAACACATTGCCTGCCCGTGCTTTTACTTCGTTTTCGCATAAACTTTCATTTAAAAAAAAAATGGTGTTCTAGTTAATAGGAATGTAATTCTTCCTCAAGAATTGGGCTGTAAAATGCAAAAAGATTTTTTCAAATCCAACTCGCAGTTCCAGGGATTAGCGCGTTCAAAAAACAAAAAACCGGCAAAGTGCGAGTCGGACTCGCGCACGAAGGGGTCCGTACCATCCATACAAATCCTTATCCATACTAATATTATAAATGTGAAAGTAACTGTCTGTCTGTCTATTTGTCTGTCTGTCTGTCTGTCTGTATGTTACGTTTTCACGCCTAAACCGCTGAACCGATCGTCATGAAATTTGGCAAAGATAGCCTGGGACATGGAGAAGGACATAGGCTACTTTTTTACGCGATAACCTACATCCAAACGGGCGGAGCCGCGGGCAAAAGCTATCCATACTAATATTATAAATGTGAAAGTAGCTCTGTCTGTCTGTCTGTATGTTACGTTTTCACGCCTAAACCGCTGAACCGATCGACCTGGGATATAGAGAAGGACATAGGCTACTTTTTTAGACGATAACCGACATCCACGCGGGCAGAGCAAAAAACACGGCAAAAAAATCATGTCCGTTGTATGGGAGCCATATATTAAATATTATTTTTTTTCTGTTTTTTTGTATTTGTTGTTATAGCGGCAACAGAAATACATAATATGTGAAAATTTCAACTGTTTAACTATCACGGTTCATGAGATACAGCCTGGTGACAGACGGACAGACAGACAGACAGACAGACAGACGGACCGCGGAGTTTTAGTAATAGGGTCCCATTTTACCCTTTGGATACGGTACCCTAAAAACTAACTCTTCAGCTTTAGAATAGACTACCTCGCAGAGTTGATCATTACTTTGATGCGGAGTTATTATAAAACAGTTATATCTCCTAAGATATTCATTGAAATTAAATGATGTAAGGGCAACTTTGTTCAAAATTAAATACTTGTGATGAATAACGTATTTATTTGGATAAGGATTAATACCATGTTTATGAAAACTCCTTCGCAAATAATGCATTAATTTCGAACAAATTTGATTACCATAAAAAAGGTTATAGTGAGTTAATCTTAAAAGATAGACATATGCTGTCGCAGACTTTTTTTTAGAAAATTTAAAGAGGATCAATTCCATCATACATTATATTTGCCTAACTTAAACCGTTTACGCAGCGCACGCAACGGAAGCTCTCAAAAAGAATAATTTTTCCAGTTTTTGCAACATTTTTCATTTATGCTCCGCTCCTTTTGGTTGTAGCGTGATGTTATATAGCCTATAGCCTTCCTCAATAAATGGACTATCCAACACAAAAAGAATTTTTCAATTCCAACCAGTAGTTTCTGAGATTAGCGCGTTCAAACAAACAAACAAACAAACAAACAAACTCTTCAGCTTTATATATTAGTATAGATGTGGCTAGATATGCTACTTACAATATGAATCTATTTATGAGAGTTGTAATATTAGTGTTGTTGAAGATTAAAAAATGTGAAAATGTTTGGATCTCCTGCATTGTTACCAGTATCATAAAATATTTTATACCAGAAAATCTTCTTTTATTAAGAACTTTGTTTAAAACCGAAAATTTATAACAATTATTACGGTATGATTACTTTTTAATTATTATTTCTTAAAATCAGTACTTAAAAGAAAATAGAACCTCTTTTTTCGCAATTTTATGTGAATTACCATTACGAAGATATTTTTTTGTTATGTTATCCCCTTTGTTTACATAAATTATCTGAATTTGAGACTTTAGGTATAGGTATCTACATTTTAAAAGAGTAAGTATGGAGTTTCTGGCCCATTCTTCTCCATACGTAACTACCTTTTGGAAGGGGCAACTAAAATCAATTAATAATTATTGTTGTAAATTTTGACGTTCAAAAGTGCCTTTTATGTGCCTATATGAAATAAATGATTTGACTTTGACTACCTACGTAACTTAGGTACTTCATTTTGGGACATCGGAATCAGAAATCACTGAGTGCGCTTAAAGGAGTTCCGTACTGAAAATCTGTTGGTGGGATTCCCTTTTCTGAATGTTACTTTTGAAGGCAAAAACTAGTGAAAGCATAATAAAACTTACATTTCTCCTACTGCCCCAACCGAAATACTTGCAAGAAGTGTCCGTGAACACACTTTCGTCTTTCGGAGCAGAAATGCCATATCGAACACGATTCATTACGAAGTCGGCGCCTTCCTCATGATTATGGAAAGAGAACTGTTCGCTTAGAACCAGTAACGCTAAATTGTCTGTCAGACAATCTGTCCATCGCTGTGAGGTGTTGTAACCTACGATAGATTAGAAATATTATAGTCAAGTTCGAGTCCTGGCAAAGCTATTAAAATGCAGCACAATTCGTATGAAACCTGGGTAAAAAGAAAAAAAAATTAGACATATTTAATCCACTTTGTGTTACACGTTGATGATGTTATAATACTTCTATTCACTGTTATTTAATTATATCAATAAGTGATACCTATACGAATAAGTGTAGGATAAATTACTAACTTAAAAAAAAAAACTACAAAACAGTTAAATAACAAATTTGGAAGTCGATGGCAAAAAAACGAAAATACAAAAATCGAAGACCGCGACTTCAGAAATGAGTTATTCTTCACCTTGTAACATGTTTTTTAGTTATATATTTCATAGTTTCGCCATGTCCGTCCGTCTGTCCGTCCCCAGCTTAGCTCAGAGACTCTTAGTACTAGAAAGCTATAATTTGGCATGGATATACATATTAATCACGCCGACAAAGTGGTAAGAAAAAAACATGAAAAAAAGAGTTATTTAGGGTACCTCCTCTACATGTGGTGTGAGTTATTGTTGGATAGGTCTTTCAAAAATATTGCGGGCTTGTGAAAACAATTTTTCGATTAAAGGATCCGTTTCTGAAATATTAGGCTTTAAAGTGCTAATTTTTGTTAGAGTTAATTGTCCCCCTCCCCTGGCAGCTAAATGGTTGTACTGGGATATGTATTGCTCTTTCTTGTTACTCAGTTAATTACCTTTCTATAGCAAAGCCGGTAAAAATCTCAACGACAGTAATTTACAGTCAGCATCACGATGCGATGTGGGTACCACCCTTGAAAGCAATACAAATGGGGTACCCAAGTGATGCAGCCCACCGTACGTAATGTAAAAAACTTGTCAAAAATGTACGAGGGTGTAATGAGGTAATGGTGTAATGGGGTGGTGGGGATGTATGAGGTGTGTAATGTATGAGGGTTTTTTTTACAGATTGAGACAGAGATTAGATTAAGATCGTTTTTAAAAAGAACGAGTATTACCCCTGTCCACTAAAGAAGTGAACCGAAGAGTAAATAGCACTTGGCAAAGATACTGATTTCTTAAAGAAATAATGAAAAATAAAACTGTACCCATTTCAGAAAAAAGGAAGCTATACAACACCTGCATTCTTCCATGTCTTAGTACAGCTGCCAGACCTGGCCATTATCACGAAAAGTCGAACACAAGCTGTGTGTATGTCAAAGAGGAATGGAGAGGAGCATGATGAACCTAAGACTACAAGACAAATGGAATGCTTCGAAAATAAGGAACATCACTAAAGTGGCAGACGTTAGAGTAAAAACCAGAACGCTCAAGTGGAAATGGACAGGTCATATGATAAGAGCCAAGATGGAGAAATGGACCAAAAAAGTCACAGAATGGTACCCAAGAAATGGAATAAGACGAAGAGGAAGACAGATGAAAAGTTGGGAGGATGATCTGCCAAAGGGCTGGCGAAGAACTGCTCTGGACAGGAATAATTGGAGGGAAATAGAGGAGGCCTATGTCGCAAGACAGCCTGACCTGGTAGCCGATTAGTTTTAAGTTAATGTATTACTTGTTTATGTCTTAAGAAGGTCAGAGTAAAATAAAGGCTACTTTTATTTATTTTATTAACCGTCAATGGGGTAATTGCATAACACACTAACAGTAGCAATGGGTTTCATTCTGACAGTTCAACAACATTCATTTCGTTATTTACGTTGTTATGCATTCAAATTTTTCGAACATATAAAGCAATGAATTACCAATGTCCTTCAAAATCTTTCCGATTGATATTGATAGGTTGTGTGTTACGCAATTAGGGTAGCTATAGACACATACTTGCAAATACTTCATACCTCTATGAACACAAAGATGGTGCACCATACTAGTGGCGCCAGCGTTTTCCAGAAACTTGTGTGTTCCAGCCACTACATTGAACTTATATCTCTCACCATGCACGCAACTGGCTGGTGTGAGTACCACGTGAGCTTCTATCAGAACGCCCATGCAAAACATCATTGCGTGTGATAAATAATGGACCTGAATACAAAAAATCATCGTCAGTTCTTTGAGAATTTGGAACCATATGCGTTCATCTCTGAACATGGATCTCCTGAATCTCGTAATACTTCTTGTTTTCTGTTTTATTCCATTGAATTCTGTGAAAAACTTTTTATTTGTTATTCTGTTCGTTTGGTCATGTGTGGTATTCTAAAAACTGTATGATTTAGTAAACTTTGCAATTCAATTTCAGCTTTACAATCTAAGATTGACAAGTTTTCGAGGTAACATTTCTTTATTGCAGTTAGTTAACTTTGATAGGATGATAAAATATTACATGCAGTTTTACTGTTGAGGGCCTACTACCTCAAATGGCTTAGCATGATCCTCCGTTATGTCGAAAATACTGCAGCATTAATTTTGAAATAAATATATGATAAAGTTGAGGATTAATGTTAAGTACTATGCTAGCCGACAACACGATTCCATAAAATTTTATCGATAGAAAAAAAAATCCAAAGTTACCTCCAAACAGAACAATAAACCGCTGGTTTTCAAAAAATATTTCAAGTTAAATAATGAAACTTTGCATATTAACTGGACTAACTATAAAGCAGGTCTTATGTTATTTTTCGCGTTTTCCCTGCCGCCCTGTCTCGCTTGCTCGCGTGACCGGTAGCAATAGTGTGCGAGCGAGATACAGAGTGAGGTGGTGCTGAGGTTGTATAGACTCTTAACAAAGTTCTTAATGAATACATATCTATTGATGCTTCGTCAACTTAGCCCAATGAAGTTACTTAGCCGCATCAAAAAGTTATAAGACGTCGTCCGCACTAATAGTTATTTCTAAGCTAGTATTCGACGTATCAGAAGTATTGAGCAGAGTTGTCTATTTTAGATAATTCTGCCAATCATCGACGTTTCGATCGCTTAGACAAATCTGAAAAATCTTTCTTGGGACGTCCGCAAGACTTCCTGGTTTCCTGAATGCACTGCTCATCACTTTTAATTAAATCGACACATTCAATTATATTTAGCCAACCACAATATTTATGCAAAAACTTTGATTTATTTATATGTACAACTAGCATCTGCCCGCGAATTCGTTCGCGTGGAAGTCGTAAGACGACACAATATACTAAGATACCACCACATTTTAATAAAACTTCCCTGAATACTACGTTTGTAGTTTTGGTCACAGCAGTCAAAATACTGCCCAGGACTGGTGACGCGAGGACAAGACAAAAAAATAAATAATCTTTATTTGCAAAAAAAAAATTAACATCCTTGCATAATTCATCTAAGTAATAAATAAGCAGTAAATGCAGGTTTTTTTTTTTTCGTTTAGTATACATGTATCGGTAAGTACCTACTTATAATGGTTGCTAAAACGGAACTATGTAATTCACTCTGTTCCCCGTACTAGTATAAAACTGTACTACGGTGGAACAGTTTTCCCCGTTCTCTGTAAATTTACTTAAATTAGCAGACTTGTGACAAAATCATTATCGTAGTAGCATAAAGAATCTTTGTTATTAATAACAGAGCAACAAACCAAAACACAGCAGAAGTTAATTTAAAGGAAGGTAAACATAACATAATGAACTTGATTTTTTGTAACTTGTAGGTAGATGTGAAATTTGACATAGTATATGCAAAATATTTAGATGCTAAGTTTGTTTAGTGTTTAATTGTATCTACTTTTTATCATATTATGTATGTTTACTATTAAAACCAGTTGCAACGTTAATTTTAAGTTAAATTTTAACTAAAAGTAGGTCGTAAATAGACCTTTAATCTTGTTACGTAGATGCGACGTAGTACAGTTACAAATTCAGGTAAAGGGTTTGGTTTCCGCACTTAGTCCTTCAGGTGGACCATTGTACATAGGCCATGGCGGCCATCAGTGGTTATTCCAATCAGCCCACCTCCCTCCAGAAGATAATTACGTCTCCCGGTCTGTTTAGAACATCTGTGAAAAAGCTGGGTGCCCCGAGGGTTTCTGTTCTTGTTTGGGTGAAAACTGTGCTTCACCCAAACAAAGGACATTTTGGTTGTGAACCATGAAATGTTTTTAAATTTTCATCGGCGAGGCCTATATTCGTCAGAGAATTTTAACACTGCGGTGTGTTGCAGTTTTAGGTCAGCGCCGTACCTTGACTGATAGTGGAACTAATGTAAGTTTTGTTGGTGATTTCTGAAAAAGTGTGTTATTTAGAGAAATCATTTTATTTTTCCTGTAATTATTACATAAATTTCTATCACATAAAATAATTTCAGATTTTTATCTATGCAAATTTCGGAGATAAGGGGGCGGGGACGTTATTTATCTTTTTGTCAAAAGTCGAAAACAATGTGACCTAAAAATTTAATGTTTGAGAATGTGCAAGTAGCGCTCTTTAATACGATACTCCACATGCACTAGTAGCTCGACTTTGGTTTTTTTAGACCCCCGTTCAATAAGTCCCAGTTGCAAAAAAAAAATCTCTCTCTTATTTGCAAAATAGTTGGGCAACGTCATCTAAAATTATTCCAAATTTCAAGTTGATAACATTATTAGTTAGTAGTTCTTGAGATATCCAACTGTGACAGACAAACGGACAGACAGACTGAGTCCTACCATAAGGGTTTATTTTTATCATTTTGGTACGGAACCTTAAAAAGAAGTACAAAAAATATCAATTCTTTGGTATTAAAATCAGATTTGCATTGCTTTGTTGAAAGTTTACTGAATTATCATAATACCTATGTCATAATTGACTGCTTAGATCCATAAGGTAGGTATGATAATCATTTAAAAGATTAAATCTGTAACTACCTATCTGCTATATTCGTTTCATATTCAACCCAGCGAAGTAGTAGGTAATGGAATAATTCGACTGTTGTCATACAGTGATACATTGTGTTCGTTCTCATTTCAGTCTCAGTCTCACCTACGAACTGTATGGGAAAACTCTTTTTCAATTTCTGTTTTTTGTAGTAGGTATTCAAACTTCAGTTGGTCCTATAGAGTTTTTTGATCCTCGTAAGAAACAGGATCGATTAGCATCAATTTTTTTTTAATTGCCCATATTCTTGCTGACTGTACCTACTTAAACTTTTTTAAAAATCTGTGAATACAGATCAATTTTTTTCTAAAAGTTAAGGATAGTCTCTTAAGACAATTTTCTTGTAGCGACCACGGTACCTGCCCTTATTGGCCCATCTCAAAACATAATGCAATACTAAAGCAAATAGCGTGATAATTTATACCTAGTAATTTGACTAGACCTATAGGGAATATCTATTTAAAATTTGAACAAAATGTGTGCGGTAGTTTTTGCGTGATGCTGGAACATACCTACATTCAGACAAACAGACAAAAATTCTAAAAACTATATTTTCGGCATCAGAATCGTTTCCAGACCTCGTGACAATAACTTTTTTTTTTTTTCAAAAATATTCAATGTACAGTTTTGACTTCGCTATAATTTTATTATATGTATAGATGTATATAAGATAACCATTTTTAGAAATACCTTTTTTTTCGTCTGTTTATGTGAATTACCAGTAATGGGGACACGGGCGATGCACAGTGGAACGAATGTATGGGAGCGGTTGGACGTAGACATGTCCGAAAAATAAGAGTAAAATTATGACAAACTAATGATGCCATCTTATTCGATTACTTAATGCCTTCATAAATTGTGGTGATGAATTTCTTCATAACTCCCATATTTCGGGAGTAATTTGAGAAAATGTGAAATTTTACTATGAAAATGAGTGTATCGAGCTCTCTCCCTCCTGATTCCGGGCTTGTTTCAAGTAGCGGTCTCTAATATCGTAATGCTATTACTAAGAGCTATATTTAATACTAAGACACATAGTGCGCCAAATGTGCACTTTCTGGGATAAAAGGAAATGAAAATTTAAAAAAAAAAACGTTTTTTCCCCATTTGTATTTACTTTAAACCGCAGACAGACTTATTAAGAGGTCTATAAATATATTATATATATACAGAAATATATATTAACAAAAATATTCACAAGAACTGATGAGAGTATGACTTTTAAGTAAGTTGATAATAAATTACCTAGTTTCATTAAAAGTACAATAAATAATTAAGATGTAAGCTCTAATTTACTAAGTTACACATTTTAAAACAATAACATCATTTAATTATCTTCGTCATCATCATCATCATCAATTAATTCAAATTCAGAATCGATGTCCGCTAAATCATTTATGTTAACAAATTCGATATCACTTTTCTCAGAATCCGTAAGCTCATAAAATTCCTTAAAAGAAGATTTTTTTACAAACTTATTTCCTTTTGGACGGATACTTGTAACAAGTGGATCAGAAGACAGTAAAAGATTGTGCATAATATCTTCATTGCATGAGATACTGCTATGCTTTCGAGAATGCCCCTCTCTATATTTTCTAAAATCTTTATTTCTAGCCTCAGATGCCTCTTCGGATAGAAAACCAATGGGCACAATTGACATGTTCTGAACTATGTCTGGCCCATGCATTAAAATTTTATGAAGTGAAGAAGGCATATAATACCATGGGTATAACTCCACGTAAAGCTTAGCAGTATCAAAGCAGAACTCTCGGAATTTAGTTACGTTGATCTTCTCTCCTGATGAAATACACTGCAAGATCACACAGATTTTTCTTAAAAGCATAGCATCTATTCCGGTCAGTTCAGCAGATTTAGTGTAGTTTTCAAAAAATCTCCTTGCCGAGTTGCCATTGTTGGTGGATCCACTGCCTTGTTTCACAACATCGAGAAGTAAGCCCGTTTCTCTTCTTACAGCCTCTTGAACTCTTTTCTTCCTGTCATCAACTTGCCTTTTTGCTATATCACCCCTTACTTGCCATGATTTTATGTCTAATTTGTAGGAAATGTGTAATAAGCATTCCATTGAGCGAATCCAAGCGTGAAGGGTGCTTAAGCTATATTTATACATGTCCTCGTTTGCGTGTTTATCTTTGATTAACTCTAAATTATTCATTTCTTTAGGACAAGCCTTGCATATGTCACACACTGAAGCTGCTGTATTGGATATAATGGAATGAATTTTACCATCAATCATTGTCAACAGCAGTTGGTGTTTGACACTAATTCCATCAGTGATGGTGGATGGAGTTAAGGCTTCAATCTCTGCTTCGATTTCAGCCATCTCTCTCTGCACATTTTCTTTGGTTTCCTTTATAAACTTAAACAATATTGGCCGGCAAAATGAAGTGGAAGATGGTCGCTCGTTTTCCCAAATTGTTACACCTTTTGAGACGAGCCGCAGTGGTACAAGACTAATCATAAAATTACTAGCAAGATCGATTTGCTCATCTTCACTCGTCCTTTGATGATAAATGCTTTGGCTAGATGATCCGTCAAAACCCCATTTGCTGGTCAATACGAGCTGTTGATTGGGATCAACAGGGGTTTCTAACGACCTAATAAGTCTTCTTGAGGTTAAATCCATCAAGGCTTGTAATTTGATTTTTGCAGAGCTCTCTGTAACTGTGAGATCTTCTTTGGCCGGATAGCACTTAATTTTTTCTTTAACCAACATGTAGTAACTCGGGTATTGAAGAGCTCCTTCTTGAGTGTTGAAATCCCGAAGAGTGTTATAGCGCCATTTCGATAAGTTCATCGATACATAAAGAGCCAATGCCTTCAAAGGGGATATTTCCCGTACCTGAATTGATTTACCTTCAATGAAGGCTTTGATTTTTGAGGCCTCTTCTGGATTCTCCGTCAAGTATTTCATAACATAAGCTGTATCGCTTTGTCCTGCCTTTTGAAGCGCCCTTTCGGCCGAAAACATAATTTCAGCGCTGCTACTGCTGCATGAAAGACTATCTTCAGTGCGTCTTCTTTTTTGCCGGTTACTAAGGTCCTCAAAAGATTTACGAGGACTAGGATGTGTACAAGTTGAAGCATCAGATTTAGCAGGAGAAATTATGGGCTCGATGACGTCACTTATATTTTCTGTAGAAGGTTCCATATTTTCATTCTGTAATTCCGGCCATTGAATTGCAGCCTGTAGCCAAATCTCATGTTTCTTCCGAAACTTATCTGTGCTTCTTCCAGACTGTGTCCATTTTGCATAAATGCGGTAGCAAAATCGACGACACCAGTCTTTTAAACTTGTTTCAGCACTTTCACATAACTGAACACAACTGTTATCTTTTAAAACACTGAACAAATAGTTAAAGTCGCGTAAATCTTTATGTGCGCGTGCGCATAAAGCAACGTGAATATCAAGATTTGTATTAAAATTTGGAAAATACATTGCGAGATTAGCTTGGATACAACGAGGTGTAAATCAACACTGATTTTAAAGTTACTAATAGTGACCTATTTATATAAAATCCAGGTATCCCAGGTATCCTTTGTTAAATATTGCAAGGTAATTAGTTATTGTGATAATTAGTAAATGATGCATGCTAAATTAGTGTATTAAGAGCCATTTAGTAATTAAATAATAGCAATGTTCTTATCAGTAATCATTAGTGCATCAGTTTTATATGTAAACCTTAAGTCCCTAATTATATATCCTAATTAGCTTATATCTTCTCTAATTGGCTGCTCAGAAATGTTATTGTAATAAGGTAAACCTTTAGAAAAACGGTTTTAATCAACAAAATAAACAAAAAATAAAAAAATTGTGTTATAAAATAAACATCACTCTTTATCCCAGAAAGTGCACATTTGGCGCACTATGTGTCTTAGTATTAAATATAGCTCTTAGTATTAGCATTATGATATTAGAGACCGCTACTTGAAACAAGCCCGGAATCAGGAGGGAGAGAGCTCGATACACTCATTTTCATAGTAAAATTTCACATTTTCTCAAATTACTCCCGAAATATGGGAGTTATGAAGAAATTCATCACCACAAGTTATGAAGGCATTAAGTAATCGAATAAGATGGCATCATTAGTTTGGCATAATTTTACTCTTTTTTTTCGGACATGTCTACGTCCAACCGCTCCCATACATTCGTTCCACTGTGCGATGGGAACAGCGGGAATACACCGCTTTCACGCCTAAACCGCTGAACCGATCGTCATGAAATTTGGCAAAGATATAGCCTGGGATATGGAGGACATAGGCTACTTTTTTACGCGATAACCGACATCCACGCGGACGGCGCCGCGGGCAAAAGTTAGTTTACAATAATTATAAGCGATCACCAAAATATATTTCTAAGACCGTCAACGTCAAGGCACGGAGTATTTTTTTTTTTATAAGACTTACTACATATTGGGCTTCCGTTGTTTCCGCTGATTCGCCAAGAAATGAAGCAGCATTTTTAAAATCCATATCCACTGTAATAATTATTATTATGATGAACTCGTTACAATGATAATTATTATTAGGATTGAGGATAATTATTAAAAAGTATTTTAAACGTAGAGTATTTACGCAAAGTGGCAATCCCTCCAATTTGGCCTGCACCCATTTTAGGAACTTATTTATGTCAACCGTTATAGGAATTGTTTCATACAGTTCCCGCAACCATCATCATTCTTGCAAACTGAAAATGATTTTTTTTATTTGAGGTGTTTATTTTACTTCCAAGTAGGTAATCAAAACAAAAATTAATCGGGCGTTTCAGTTTTAATTAAATGAACTGAGTACCTACACAATAAAAGTACCAAAGCCCGCGACCAAAACCATGTCGCATCATTTTACAGCTAAAACCGTATAAAATCGTTAGTTTAGGATGACTTCGATACCCCGACCGATAACCATGTTCGGCAAACCGCTCCCTTATAGGTAAGGAGAAGCGAGCCAAATATCTAGGTGTGACTCTCGATCATCATCTCGTTTTCAGAGCATATAAAAATGGTGTGTTCGCGCGCCTCTTTCGCTCTTTTCGGCTCCACTCCGTTCTCAATGCAAAAAGCAAGTTGTCACTCAAGTGCAAATTGCGCATCTACACATCGTGTATCCGCACAATCATGACCTATGCCTGTCCAGTCTTTGCACACGCAAAACCCCATCACATCCATACGATACAGATCCTCCAAAATCGTTTTCTTCGTAAAATCACGGGAGCGCCCTGGTTTCGAAACGACATCCTCCACTTAGACCTCAAAATGTCCACTATCCATCATGAAGCGCTATTCAAAGCGCTTCTTCGACTCCGCAGCCACTCACGGCAACATTCTAGTTTTGCAGGCCGCCAAATAAACCCCCTCTCGCATTAGTAAGCTCCGCCGTCCACGGCATGTTCTGACCATCCCAGATGACCCCATAACCCTCCTCCAGGTGAGTAGTAGGGCCACCAGTACAGTTAAACACAAAACATGACCGTCATTCCGACCTCGCTGCCGAGGTCCCTCGCGAAATCCCCGACTTAACTGTACCCCCGACCCTTGCTCGACGAAGCGCCAGCCCGCGCTTTAGCTGAGCCTGTAGCTTTAAATTCCCCTTATAATAATAGTAATCCTGATCTGATCCAGCCACCTGTGCCTTGCTGTCCTCCCCCAACGACGCTGCCCTAAGCCTAGGTACGTACCCCACAGGGGGTGCCCTAAGCATGCAGTCGTTAAGTTTATAAGTTTTTTGCCCTGGCTGGAGGCTTTAAGTTTTCGCATAAGGCAGCCACAGGAAAGTCCGGATAAGGAGTCACGACCTCTCAAGGTCAACTCCGAGATGGCATAGTTCAAACAAATTACTTCGATATACAGGGCGCCCCACGACTTTGCCACATGAAGGGAAAGTACCTTAAAAACTTAATTTTTATTTAAAAAATATAGATTACAATACGAACTGCATTCAAAGAATTTTAAATAATCGCCTGTCTTAACCGAGATTTGAACTCACTAAATGTGAAAAAAAAAACCTGTAATTTTACTGTACCGATCGAAAGGCATAATCACATAAACATTTATTTCTTTTAAATAACATAGCATCTAAAATAAAACAAAGACCATTAAATTTAACATATAATTTAAAATTTTGTTCAGAATAATGAATAGGTAGCCTTTTCTCTGTTGTGCTTATTCGACTATTATTCGATACGTGTGATGTACAGTGGCCAACACATCAAGACACACGAAACTGTGAAACTTCAAACATTTTAATAGTCGAACTGTTTTGGTGCATCACTATTCTAAAATTGACTGACAACAGTGACAACGTCAAAACGTCATGCGCGCAGCACGTTTCGTAGAATTTCTTAATTTCATGCAGTTCCTATTATAAGCATGACAATAAATTTCAGATAGAGAAAACCAAAACAATTTTTGTGTGAAAGACAGTGATGCAACTAATTTCAAGTTCTACCTACGTGATTCTTGAATGACCTGACTAGTGACTGACGTTTACAATTCACGATGAGGGATTTCGATTATTCGATTATGTTTACGTTAGTTTATCAGTAATATAAAAAACAATATTAAATAAATCACTTTATCGCTACTCCCACGCCAATATTGTATATCTCATAAATTACATTTAGGTTCCTGTGATTGAGATAACTTAAAGCGTGCTGTATTTGCGACGAAGTGATACTTTGTGCGACGAAACAACTATTTTATCGCGATTAAAAATATTCCATAATGAACAGTATTACTAACATTTGCCTGAGTTTATTTAGTTTAGTGATTTTATTAAATGTAAGAGTATGCCTGTCGCAGTATAACAAACCATGGAGTGAAAAATACGAAAATAATAAATGCCCGAAGCTGTATCCCAAGAATTTTCTGAACTATATGCCAGTTGGTAAGTTTATACCACTCTTGTGTTGTATTTATTCATTTAACTTTCTTAAAGTAATTTTAACAATGTAAGCATAAACTGTTTGTCATCTTAAACTAGAGGTTGATGAAGAAACAGCTGTTGACTTACAGGACAATAGAAAAGTCTCTGAACATGGAAAATGTTACTTACTACTCAAATAAGTACTACTAAAGGCTACTAGGGCTACATATTTGAAAGAAAAGATATGTCTTTGTATGTACTGAGCAAGACTCTGTACATACAAAACTCTTAGTCCCATATTACAGAACGTTACTCAATACTCAAGCATTACTTAAAACTAGTTTCAACCAATCAAATAGCTTGAATCTAGTCTTAAGTAACGCTTGAGTATTGAGTGACGTTCTATAATACAGGCCTTAAAGCTTTAACACAGGTGCCGATTCCCTTGTTCACAAACTAAACTAAATTTAAGTTCAGTGCGTCTTTTTCTTTCTATTTCATTAAGAAAAAGACAGAAGATAAGTTTTAGTTTAGTCCTGTCAAATTAATCAGCGCTTGATTTAATTTTAGTAGGCAAGTTTTAATCACGTCTAAACATATACAGAGTAGTGACAGGCGCTAATTAATTTGACAGGACTAAACTAAAATTTATCTTCTGACCTTTTCTTAATGAAATAGAAAGAAAAAGATGCACTGAACTTAAATTTAGTTTAAGTTTGTGAACAGGGGAATCAGCACCAATGACACCTGAAGTAGTGAAATTAAAGTTAATTTATTTTGAAATGGTCCTAGTTGGCAACGTGTACTCTGGTACACGTTGCCAACTAGGACCATTTCAAAAACCAAGAAGAAGTCTTACACCTAAATTCCATAAATAACTCAATATTTTTCTCTTCTCAGGAAATCTTACAGCTGGGAACTATACAGAGAAGCCTGGTCTAAAAGGTTTGAAGCAGTGCGTGATGGAATGCTGCCTATCTGAGTCCTGTAACATAGTGTTCATCTATGACCTGAGATGTTTCCACGTGGAATGTGTCAGTGATGAGCTGTGTCTGCCTCTCCAGAGGACTGGCAGCCGCAAGTGGGCGGCATCACATGTGTCCATGATACTGGTGAAACCAGTCCTGCCCAATGGTAATGCATGAACTTGTTGAAAACATGGCCTTATCTCCAAAACTAAAATGTAGTCTATTGCTCTCTCTTATCTTTAACTTGAAAATAACAGGGACAGGTAGTACTTATGAAGTTAGTATTGAATTATATTGCTTTATACTAAAGTATAACATTTAATGCAATGCAATATGATCATTTATTAACATGTTATGCTTGTTGCCTATTTTGTAGTTTATTGACAAGCTGTAACATGTTTCTATTTTCTATCAATGGAACATTAATATCACTTCCTTGAAGACAGATATTGTAAAAATCATATAGTTTGATAAACATTTATATGATAACTAGGTTTGTGCTCCTAATATTTCATAGGCATTGCTAGTTTTATTGATGAAATAAAGAAATATTATTTTATGTTGTTGCAGAGAACTGGTCAGACATATTAGATCAGTCAAGCTACAGGCCAGTGAACAACAATTTTTCACCTGAAGAAGAATCAATATATTCTCCATACACAAGCCACCGCAATGATCTGCTCAATGATGATGAAGACTCCAGCTTTTTGTCACACTTCATCAATAACTTGCCTACTATGGATGATGATGAAACAAGATCCTTCGATAAGTACCGAGACAATAATGACAGTGACATGATAATGGATGCTACGAATTTTCTAGAAAAAATACCGTGTGAAGTAGGCGCCGGTGACTGTCCATTCAACTCTGAGTGTATACCACTGGGCTTAAAACTACGAAATGGCATATGTAAATGTGTGCCAGGTACAGAAGAGAATGCACAAGGCGCTTGTGTTCAGACATTGAGACCATTTTCTAAAGGGCCAACTGTAGATATGAAAAAAAGTGATGATTCTGAAGCAAAAAGTGATGCCCTAAAAACTGAAACCTCTTCACCAAAAAGTGTTCAAACTTTGACTGTTTCCATTTTATCTAAACAGGTAATTACTTCCCTATTATTTTAATCTAAAAAAACTAATATAACATGAGGATAGATATTTTAAGTTGCACTTTCCTAATCAAATTAATTGATTACAGGTAATTTGAATAGGAAAACTAAAATTAATCAATCAAGGTTTTGAATGGCAACTAAAGTTGATTACAAGTTGATTACTCTTAGTGCTAAGCTAACTGATTCATTAATGTATTTGCTAGGTACAACTGCCGGACAATGAAGTGACCTTGGCAGCATACACTATACCCGATGAGAAAGCGACAATGAGCCATTACAACTATGTATGGACACTAGTTGACCAACCGAAAGGGGGTTTTACAGGTAATAACTATGAATACTTACTTTTGCAGTTGTAAAAAACATTGTATGTGCTATAAATGGAATGGGTAATAAAATATAAAGCTACATGTAAATATAATCTCAAGTAAACTTCACGCAACACCATAACAATAACACATTTACAAATGGATTTAGTTAACTCAAAGGAGCCAATCAAGTCAAAATACAGGGTGGAAAAAATTTAAGGGCCCTGGAGGGGCTAACTACCTTAAATGCATTAGTTAGCTCATTTTACTGAAAGGAAACATTCCTTTATTTTTTTAAAGAAACAAAACTGCATTCATAGATCTTCTAAAATACGCTTGTCTCACTCGGGAATCGAAACAACTAAAAATTAAAAAAATAAACACTCGCTATTTGATTATACAAATCGGTTTAGGATAAAATTTGTCTAATAAACATTTATTCTTAGAAATAAAAAAGTGAAAACTAATATTAATTTTATTTTATTATCAATACAAAGAACACATAAATAAACATGAAAAGTTTTTTAAACGAAGTCTTATTTAAGCTTTATTTATTAAGAAGAGAATAATCTTAATAATTTAACTGATAAGTTGCTCGAAATTACCCCCTCGTTCCGGTTACACTTAGTCATTAGATTACACAAATTATTTAGTATTTTAGTGATAAAATAAAATTAATATTAGTTTTCACTTTTTTTATTTCAAAGACCAAATGTTTATTGACAAATTTTATCCTGAACAATAATCCTACCGATTCGTACCTATAATAAACAAGCGAGGATTTATTTGGTTGGTTCGATTCCCGGGTGAGACAATAGAATTTTAGAAAATCTTTGAATGCAGTTTTGTTTCTTTAAAAAAATAAAGGAATGTTTCCTTTCAGTAAAATAAGCTAATTAAAGGATTTAAGGTAGTTCCCCTCCAGGGCCCTTAATTTTTTTCCACCCTGTATATAAGATATAATTATATCATATTTTATATTTCCGTGCATGTGGGTTGGTTCTGAGGTCGATCAAAATAATAAACTGCTGTTTTTTGCTTGGATCTTTTTTACTGGCCAATAAGTATGTAGCATCAGTATGGTACACTTCACTCATTTTTGACCATGTTGTGGATTGGATCCTTTTTGTTTAACTATGTCCAAATATAACATTAAGCATTACTTTATGTGCACAATAGAATACAATAACTGAATTGAAAGTTGCTTGGGTTCACATTATACAGGATAAGTTTTTAACTATTGCGCAAATCGTTTTTGGTGGTTCAGTATCAGTAATAGAACACATTCCATTATTTGTTTTATACTTCTTTTTTGTCAGCAAAATATGAATACAATCTGTTCGTAATAATATCAATGGGCGAGCGCACATCTTATAGAGTACCTACTACTGCGTTCCGCTTCACTGACCGCGCCGCCGCCGCGTTGCGCGACGAGTACCTATATTTTCTTCTCAGGGGTAGTCAGATAGGAAATGTCGACTTCACCAAGGTTTTTTTTATATTTTTTATATGACGTGATTCCGATATCCTATTTACAGAATCAATGATTTCATTTCATTTCCATTATACCAGTTTTAAAATAAAGATCTTTCGTTAAAGTTAACTTCATTTTTTGTGCGAAGACATATCAAAATAAGATATAGGTGTATAATAAAACACGTTTAAGTTTAATTTGTCACGCACTGATTAAAAACTTTTCCTGTATTATTAGTAAAGATTATTGTTCAACTAAAAATAAATAGTAGGACAACGTAACGTCAACCGCAAGTTAGTAGTAACTGCTTCAAAATAAAAGTGCTATCATAATATATTTTTTACAATCGACATGAAATAATTCTAACAAAACATTATCTTTATCTATCAATTCTTCATTAACCACAGGCAATATGAATCAAAATGGAGCAAAGGTGACGCTAACTGATCTGACAGAAGGCCAGTACCGTTTCAAAGTGACGGTGAACGGCACCAACTCCTACGGGGAGGGGTTTGCCAACGTGACTGTGTTGCCGCCCCATCGCGTGAACACCCCGCCGCAAGTCGTCATCACGCCACAAACCCAGACCGTGAAGCTGCCAAACACTGTCGCTGTACTTGATGGAAGTGCTAGCAAGGTATGTTGCTATAGATTTTACTTCTACCTGCCCTAATCCCATGTTACTTGGGGTCAGCGCAAAAATATTTCCCCATTATCCATCACGTTATCATTCAGTCCTCGATCATTTCATTCACACAATCTTCTTTTGTGTAGTCTACCGATTTTTATACAAAAAAAACCTCCTAAATATTTGAAACATCATTTCTGATTAGGGATGTGTCCCGGGTAAAAAAAAAAAACAAAATTGTTTAGTCCGTCAATCAGATAATAAAAAATATTAGACACGTATTTTTTGCTTTATCATATTAATAAAATATGACTTGGATAAAACACATAAAACTTTGGGAGTGGAGGCTCGTTACGTCACAACTACGTATAAAATCTACTGAGAAGTGACGTCATGCCACATTTGAACTCAATGTATCGCCGTAATGTTTTGATTACGTAAAAAAAGAAAACATACGTGTCCAATATATTTTAATAATCTACATGACGGACAAAATAATATTTTTTTAGTCATCATCCCTATTTCGTACAAATCTCAAGTGGCTTCTCATACGCCTTCGCCGGAATTCTCACATCTTGTTTCAGCTCTACAGTATTCTGTTCAATCCTACAACCCCCTCTTATCTTAAAGAACGTTTCAAGTTCCTTCATGACACACATAACATAAGTCATAAGTAATTTATTTCATAACAATATAGGTACATTGTGTTGAAAATTTAAAAAGTAACATTATACAATTGAAATTAAAATAAAATTCATTAAATACATTTATAAAAGTCAATAAAAACAATAACGGTCAATTAAAAATTCAAGTACAATAATAATAAGAAAATCAACAATACAATAATAAGAGATCATAAATAATAAATGTCAAATTAGTACGATCAATCATAAGTTACAATGTCATATGTCATCTAGGAATTCATTGATACTGTAATAGCCTTTTCCCAATAAATAGGTCCTCAATTTGCTTTTAAATAAGTTAACACTGTATATGGTTTGGAAATCTATAGGCAACTTGTTGTATAAAAATACAGACTGATACCTCGGGCTATGTTTGACAACTTTTAATTTCGGTTGAATAGTGTTGGGCAGATCTTTCCTACGTGTGCTAGCTCTAGTTTGTCTTTGCTCATCAGTCTCAATTTTGTGCAAACTTTTAACTAAGCTGGTTAGCAACACTAAAATGTAAAGGCATGGCTCTGTCAAGATTTGTAATCAACAGATATCTAAGGTCGTCAGAAAACTTGAGACTAGAGATGCCGATGCATTCCACCAGTTTCTATGATAAATCTTTTACAGTTCCAGCAGTGCGGTTATGGAATGCCTTGCCCGTGTCGATAGGGCGTGCCCAATCTTTGTACATTTTTAAAATTATCATACAAAAATACTATCAATCTCCTTAGCCATATTAGGGTTCCGTACCTCAAAAGGAAAAAAACGAAACACTTATAGGATCACTCGTGTCTGTCTGTCTGTCATGCTTGATTGACACTATTGGCAGCTCGCGCCACGCTCACTTAACCTTAGTTTTCACGGTGAGATGGTTACAGAATAACGCGGCAGGTAACAGGCGCTAAGATGATGAGCAAGTTAAACTGATAAATCTTCTTCCGCTGGTCTATCCATTCTTACGGAAATTTTAGGGATGTCAGGAAAGGAATTGCTCCTACCATTCCTCTGGTCTGTCTTCCTTTAGTCTAAACCCACCTTAACTCACTCATTCATCACACACCCATACCACGCACGTATACAATACACGTCACATATTTAAATTTAATACAACTTGTAGCAACCCACACACATTTACGTCCAGTACGAGCGTCCCGCGGCACAGTGGAACGAATGTATGGGAGCGGTTGGACGTAGACATGTCCGAAAAATAAGAGTAAAATTATGACAAACTAATGATGCCATCTTATTCGATTACTTAATGCCTTCATAAATTGTGGTGATGAATTTCTTCATAACTCCCATATTTCGGGAGTAATTTGAGAAAATGTGAAATTTTACTATGAAAATGAGTGTATCGAGCTCTCTCCCTCCTGATTCCGGGCTTGTTTCAAGTAGCGGTCTCTAATATCGTAATGCTATTACTAAGAGCTATATTTAATACTAAGACACATAGTGCGCCAAATGTGCACTTTCTGGGATAAAAGGAAATGAAAATTTTAAAAAAAAAACGTTTTTTCCCCATTTGTATTTACTTTAAACCGCAGACAGACTTATTAAGAGGTCTATAAATATATTATATATATACAGAAATATATATTAACAAAAATATTCACAAGAACTGATGAGAGTATGACTTTTAAGTAAGTTGATAATAAATTACCTAGTTTCATTAAAAGTACAATAAATAATTAAGATGTAAGCTCTAATTTACTAAGTTACACATTTTAAAACAATAACATCATTTAATTATCTTCGTCATCATCATCATCATCAATTAATTCAAATTCAGAATCGATGTCCGCTAAATCATTTATGTTAACAAATTCGATATCACTTTTCTCAGAATCCGTAAGCTCATAAAATTCCTTAAAAGAAGATTTTTTTACAAACTTATTTCCTTTTGGACGGATACTTGTAACAAGTGGATCAGAAGACAGTAAAAGATTGTGCATAATATCTTCATTGCATGAGATACTGCTATGCTTTCGAGAATGCCCCTCTCTATATTTTCTAAAATCTTTATTTCTAGCCTCAGATGCCTCTTCGGATATAAAACCAATGGGCACAATTGACATGTTCTGAACTATGTCTGGCCCATGCATTAAAATTTTATGAAGTGAAGAAGGCATATAATACCATGGGTATAACTCCACGTAAAGCTTAGCAGTATCAAAGCAGAACTCTCGGAATTTAGTTACGTTGATCTTCTCTCCTGATGAAATACACTGCAAGATCACACAGATTTTTCTTAAAAGCATAGCATCTATTCCGGTCAGTTCAGCAGATTTAGTGTAGTTTTCAAAAAATCTCCTTGCCGAGTTGCCATTGTTGGTGGATCCACTGCCTTGTTTCACAACATCGAGAAGTAAGCCCGTTTCTCTTCTTACAGCCTCTTGAACTCTTTTCTTCCTGTCATCAACTTGCCTTTTTGCTATATCACCCCTTACTTGCCATGATTTTATGTCTAATTTGTAGGAAATGTGTAATAAGCATTCCATTGAGCGAATCCAAGCGTGAAGGGTGCTTAAGCTATATTTATACATGTCCTCGTTTGCGTGTTTATCTTTGATTAACTCTAAATTATTCATTTCTTTAGGACAAGCCTTGCATATGTCACACACTGAAGCTGCTGTATTGGATATAATGGAATGAATTTTACCATCAATCATTGTCAACAGCAGTTGGTGTTTGACACTAATTCCATCAGTGATGGTGGATGGAGTTAAGGCTTCAATCTCTGCTTCGATTTCAGCCATCTCTCTCTGCACATTTTCTTTGGTTTCCTTTATAAACTTAAACAATATTGGCCGGCAAAATGAAGTGGAAGATGGTCGCTCGTTTTCCCAAATTGTTACACCTTTTGAGACGAGCCGCAGTGGTACAAGACTAATCATAAAATTACTAGCAAGATCGATTTGCTCATCTTCACTCGTCCTTTGATGATAAATGCTTTGGCTAGATGATCCGTCAAAACCCCATTTGCTGGTCAATACGAGCTGTTGATTGGGATCAACAGGGGTTTCTAACGACCTAATAAGTCTTCTTGAGGTTAAATCCATCAAGGCTTGTAATTTGATTTTTGCAGAGCTCTCTGTAACTGTGAGATCTTCTTTGGCCGGATAGCACTTAATTTTTTCTTTAACCAACATGTAGTAACTCGGGTATTGAAGAGCTCCTTCTTGAGTGTTGAAATCCCGAAGAGTGTTATAGCGCCATTTCGATAAGTTCATCGATACATAAAGAGCCAATGCCTTCAAAGGGGATATTTCCCGTACCTGAATTGATTTACCTTCAATGAAGGCTTTGATTTTTGAGGCCTCTTCTGGATTCTCCGTCAAGTATTTCATAACATAAGCTGTATCGCTTTGTCCTGCCTTTTGAAGCGCCCTTTCGGCCGAAAACATAATTTCAGCGCTGCTACTGCTGCATGAAAGACTATCTTCAGTGCGTCTTCTTTTTTGCCGGTTACTAAGGTCCTCAAAAGATTTACGAGGACTAGGATGTGTACAAGTTGAAGCATCAGATTTAGCAGGAGAAATTATGGGCTCGATGACGTCACTTATATTTTCTGTAGAAGGTTCCATATTTTCATTCTGTAATTCCGGCCATTGAATTGCAGCCTGTAGCCAAATCTCATGTTTCTTCCGAAACTTATCTGTGCTTCTTCCAGACTGTGTCCATTTTGCATAAATGCGGTAGCAAAATCGACGACACCAGTCTTTTAAACTTGTTTCAGCACTTTCACATAACTGAACACAACTGTTATCTTTTAAAACACTGAACAAATAGTTAAAGTCGCGTAAATCTTTATGTGCGCGTGCGCATAAAGCAACGTGAATATCAAGATTTGTATTAAAATTTGGAAAATACATTGCGAGATTAGCTTGGATACAACGAGGTGTAAATCAACACTGATTTTAAAGTTACTAATAGTGACCTATTTATATAAAATCCAGGTATCCCAGGTATCCTTTGTTAAATATTGCAAGGTAATTAGTTATTGTGATAATTAGTAAATGATGCATGCTAAATTAGTGTATTAAGAGCCATTTAGTAATTAAATAATAGCAATGTTCTTATCAGTAATCATTAGTGCATCAGTTTTATATGTAAACCTTAAGTCCCTAATTATATATCCTAATTAGCTTATATCTTCTCTAATTGGCTGCTCAGAAATGTTATTGTAATAAGGTAAACCTTTAGAAAAACGGTTTTAATCAACAAAATAAACAAAAAATAAAAAAATTGTGTTATAAAATAAACATCACTCTTTATCCCAGAAAGTGCACATTTGGCGCACTATGTGTCTTAGTATTAAATATAGCTCTTAGTATTAGCATTATGATATTAGAGACCGCTACTTGAAACAAGCCCGGAATCAGGAGGGAGAGAGCTCGATACACTCATTTTCATAGTAAAATTTCACATTTTCTCAAATTACTCCCGAAATATGGGAGTTATGAAGAAATTCATCACCACAAGTTATGAAGGCATTAAGTAATCGAATAAGATGGCATCATTAGTTTGGCATAATTTTACTCTTTTTTTTCGGACATGTCTACGTCCAACCGCTCCCATACATTCGTTCCACTGTGCGCGGTCGCGAGCCGTCACGATATATAGAATAATCTATCTGTCTCTTTCTCTCGCCTGGCCGTTGCGAGGAACGTTGCTTTATTACTGAAAAGGTGGTTTCCTTGTGATAACCTCCCTCATAAACTGTTAATTACATATTATTATGTTTAGATGAATTAATTGATTTGGAGGAACATTCTAATATTATCGCCTCAGAAATCTTATCGACCGATGTTATTTATTATTATTATACCCACTATGTATGTACCTTATCATCTTGTATGACGAAGGAGACTAGTCTCCACGACACGGGGAATCCTAGTGTGGAGGCTAATGCTATTTTAATTCTGTAATGCTCTTTTGAACAATAAAGTTTTTACTATTAAAAGATCAGCTTATTCTGGAAATGTATAGCTTGATATGCTATACTCGTACATTTCCAGAATAAGCTGATCTTTCATGATACGGAAATCCTTTATACAATGCGAGATCAGCATAGACTAGAAATGTATAGCTTGATGTGTCGCCGTGTGTACCTTATCATCTTGTATGACGAAGACTAGTCTCCACGATACGGGGAATCCTAGTGTGGAGGCTAGTGCTATTTGAATTCTGTAATGCTCTTTTGAACATTCAAGTTTTTATTCTTTTATTTTAAACAATTTCGAGTACAAAAGAAAATTTTGATGCAAATCTATTGCTTCACGAAATTTTTTGTAACTATATTTCAATTAAATATTTTGCATTTCACTATAGGATGACGACGCTATCATCTCCTGGCATTGGGACTTGACATCTGGTCCCATCGGCTACCAGCCTCCATTACAAGATGGACCTACATTAGTACTGAATGACCTCAAACAGCCCGGCAATTATACTTTTAAACTGACAGTTGAGGACTCAGACCATGTGAAGAACTCTACAGCAGCTAATATTACTGTTTTGAATCACACTGATTACCCGCCTGAAGCGAATGCAGGTGAGTTTAATGCATATCTTAGGCTACATTCCGAGTTAGACTGTAATCGCTTAAAGCACTCACATCAATAATTTGCATTCCGATTTAGAATATCACGGTTATGACAGCTGAGAGCTGTTTGACAGCGCTCTCGGTGATAATAATACAGATTATGGTCGGCGTTATCGTAAGATGGCGTTATCGTAAGATGGCGCATGTCATGACGTCATCTTTGACGATTCTCGGGTCATCGTTATCGCGCTCACGCCAATTCGGTAAGCGTATAAGCAGGCTCACATCGATTACAGTGCAATTCGGAACACAGCCTTATTTAGGTTTAAAAAAATCCTCGCAGCTCGACCCGCATGGAGTTCGGAAAACGATAAAAATGACTTCAATTCAATTTATTTATTTCGTAACAATTCACACTGTGTTTAAATATAATACAGCATGAAACATAAGTATAAGATGTACAAATAAATTCAATTTAAATGAGATAATATTATTAAGATAAAAAATAAAATAAAATTGTAGAATACTATGCAAACATAAATTATAAAACCATGTCAATAAATTAATAGCAATTTTAACGAAAACAATACTTAATCAAAAAATAAAAATCATAATACGAACACAAAATAACAACATGTTAAAAAATATTTGGACATAGTTTAACAGAAAGGACTCGTGTAAAATGTATGGTATAAAATTAGTTGTTTATACCACAGAGGTCGTAACGTTTAACGGAAGGTCTTCATGTGGGTTGGTTCCCATCATAAAAAAATCAACCTTATATTTGTAGTGTCATGGATCTTTTTTGCTAAGTGAAAGAACCAACCTTGAGGACCTCTTTGGTATATGCAACTCATTTTTCACCATAATGTGAATTGAGTTCTTTCTGCTAAACTACGTCCAATTACATGTCAGTTCTATGAGCAATACCTAAAACTATTACAAATCATCTTATGAATAGGGACATGTTTCCAAAAGCCTTGAATGTCTTGAGCCTTGCGTAGAATGAGCCTGTGTACAGTATGCTTTTTAACTCAAGCGCTAATTTAATAAATATCTTAACTGCCTGATACTGTCGACTATGTTTCACTATTCCAAAAGCCGGGATGATTTTGTCTGACTTTTAAATTATCCCACGAGAAAATACTACCGGAATAATAAATCCTTTTTCATATCCATGGTCTACCTGTGTGCCTAGTTCCATCCAAATCAATTTAAACACCTAGGGTTGACTCAAACAGGGTAATTCACAAACTCACGCAGATATGCCTATTCGTCAACTCTATGTCCCGCTGTGCAACTGCGCTCTGGCGCATTCGGTGCCCAGCACACAGCATACGAGTCGAAAAAAAAAATCGTTCGTGTCCCCACAAACCGCGTCTGAGTCATCGCTATACGTAGCTATAGATGACTTCCATTCATGCTCAGGACCCGATTAGCGATACTAAATCTAAGTATGTAAATTTGCCAAACAATGTATGGCTTACAAGTAAAAATGTATTTTTGAACTGGGCAGCAAATGGGCTAGTGGTTAGACCAGTTAGTTTTTTGTCTCAGACCCAGAGGTCTCGGGTTCGATTCCCAGCTGGAGCAAAATTCTCTGCTCCGTTTAGTTGGTGGTAGGGCTTGGGCTTGTTCTAAGTTCGCCTGGCTAGCTACCAACATCTTTTCTAAATCTGTCGCTATAACAACAATGTTAACAGCATTTGTTCTGTTTCGGCAGTTAGAGGTAAGATAGCCAGTTCCTCTGTGGTTGAGGATTCCGGGTGAAGCTCACTTCCACCTTCGGCCTTAACATCACTTACCATCAAACGTACAAGATACTTACAAAACACTACGAAGTGCCTAGCCTTCAAGACCTGTACACACTGAATGCCAACAAACAATTGCGTGGACATTCCCTAAAACTGTGGGAACGTTCGTCAAGGAAAAAGCCTTTGAAGCAATTCTTGCCTAACCGAGTTGTAACAGCATGGAATAAACTCCCGGAAAATGTTGTGACGGCTCCCACACTAAACTGCTTCAAGAACCGTTTGGACAGATTAAATATCTCAAGCTATTTGAAACACACGCATCAGCTAATTAGCTGCTAGTGTGTCTTATAAATAATAATAATAATCAGTTGAGATAAAGCCCAAGGGCCAAGAGCTTCCCTGTTGTCGAAAAAAAAAGCGTTCGAGTTACGCGTACGCTGCGTTAAACCGCCAGCATTTAATATTAAAAGCATTGTGTAATTTTCTTCAGGTCAGGACGTAATAATTTACTTGCCAAACAATAACTTGACGTTAAACGGAAGTTTATCAACGGACGACCACGAAATTACCTCTTGGGAATGGACGAAATCTGCTGAAGATGAAAACAAAGCTGTGGACATGCAAAATACACACTCGCCTTATTTACAAGTAAGTGCTCATCATCTATCTATACTGGTAGATAACTTAGAGAATTAAAATACGTTACGCTAGGCGCTTCCTAGGACCCGATGAAGACTGCGCCCATTGAATGAGTAAGGACCCTAAGAATCCATCTGCCCTAATTAATTCGAAGGTATGACCCGCCCACTCTTACTTCAGTAAAATGCAGGGCTTTTTCATTAATTGGCGGAACTTCATAGACGTGCGGGATATTTCGTAGATAGAAAATGAGACTCCAACTTACTGGTCACTACAAAAGCCAGAAATCGTAAAAAACTTTTCTCATATCAGTCTAAACGTTGTAAACTATTGAAGGATTTTTTTTTTTTTTTTTTTCTGAATTACCGAAATCACAAGTAGCAAACTATCTGAATTCTGTTCTCAATGTAAATAAAATAACGCGTTTTCGTTCGAAATCCGAATATATATATATTTTTTTTGTTCAGTTTCGGCCAGCTTTTATTGTAGCGGCAAGTTTATCCATAGTAAAAAAAAGTACCTTTTTCCTGCGAAATGTATGGGTTTTTATTTTTTTGCGATTTGTGACTTTTCTAGTACTCAAACCTCAGTTGGTGCAATATAATTTTTTGATCCTTATAAGAAACTAGATCGATTAGCATCAAACAAAGTTGTTTAATGTATTTTTTTATTCAAAATCTGTGAATGGTGGATCAAAATTTCTCAAAAAAAAATAAGGATAGTCTTCTAAGACCGTTTTCCTGTAGCAACAACGGTTAATGTACCTGCTCTTACTGCCCCATTTACTAAATCCAACCTGTATATTCATCATCTGAGAAGTTTCGCCAGCCCATTACAAAATACTTTGTTTATTAAAAAAATCTATACCTACAACGTCTGAATACACACTAGCTTGTGAAAAATAACTTAGGAAGCTATTCCGTTATATTCCAATTATTTCCGTTCAACGCTACTCGCCATTATTATAAACATAAAATAAATATCATAGATAACGGTTAATGAAAAAACGTAGTTTATAATCATATCCTTTCATTGTTATCGCCACTTATCAATCTAGCGCATGGTGTGTTAACAATGTTTCCTCCTTTTATGAACATGTTTGCCCTAGTATTGTTTGCCAACCATGTGTTTTGAGTAGATTTTACGATTAGAAATTATGCGATCATTTGTCATAGATAACTATTTAATTGCATGTAAAGAAACACTTGATGCTTTCTATAAATGTACTTATCATCCCTAGAGATGAATAATTCTATACTTGTTACCCCACCTGAAGTGTCCTTTAAAAGGCATTTACCACAAAGCAAAACCGTCTACTGGGATCTTGGGCTAATTAAGGCCGGCACACCAGGTGGCACGCCGCGGCATGCCATGGCAAAGGATTTTAGTAAGCGGAAATTATTTTGAATCTTATTTTCATATCCTTAGTACTCACATTTCGTTGATATTGTCATAAGAAGACTTGAGCATACCGCGGAAAGCTTCAGCAGGCCATATATTTGTTTATGTTTTACCGTGTCATGCCGCGTCGTGCCGCTTAGTTCGGCCTTTACTTCTTGTACACTGTCAAACGCCAAAGCTAATCAAAAAACTAATTTAAAAAACCGGCCAAGTGCGAGTCGGACTCGCGCACGAAGGGTTCCGTACCATCACTACATATTATAAAACAAAGTCCTCCGCCGCGTCTGTCTGTCTGTCTGATCGCGATAAACTCAAAAACTACTGTACCGATTTTCATGGTGTTTTCACCAATGGATAGCGTGGTGTACACATTAAAGATATATGTTGGAGTTGTCGGAAAAAAATAAGCCGTCTGGGAGCTTTCAACGAAAACGCTGTTTAAACCCTTTGAGATATAACAAAATAATGTATGGTGGAATTGTGTATTGGTCTACAGAAAAGTCCGCGATGGTATATGTCTATCTCTTAAAGATAACGTACTATATCCATTTTACTGTCTTTTTGTAGGTATTTGTTGTCTTTAGGTAGTCGGAACTTACTTATCCTTTTTATCCCTGTTGTATATTTCCGTGGTAGAATTTCCGACATTCAAATGTCCGCGGGCAAATGCTAGTTATCTATAAAAACGTCAAAAAAATCATGCTTGTTGTATGAGAGCCCTTAAATATTTGTTTTATTTTAATTTAATTATTTATTTTTAAAGTGAATATGTAACTAAATATTCTGTGAATATTTCAAGCGTTTATTACCGTTATCAATATCGAGCAAAAACGAGCAAAAAATCACGTTTGTTGTATGGGAGCCCCTTAAATATTTATTTTATTCTGTTTTTTAGTTTTTTTTTTTTATATAACGGCAACAGAAATACATCATCTGTGAAAATTTCAACTGTTTAACTATCACGGTTCATAAGATACAGCCGGACAGACGGACAGTGGAGTTTTAGTAATAGGGTCCCGTTTTACTGTTTGGGTACGGAACCCTAAAAAAACTATAAAAAAATCTCATTAACTATTGAAAAAAAAAAAACATTAATTAACGCTTCTTTTATTCTATTCCAGTTGTCGAATCTATCGGAAGGCGTCTATACATTCGTGTTAAAAGTGACAGATTCTTCGGGCCAGTCTTCCACAGCGGATGTTCATGTGTTCGTTAAACCACCAACGAACACCCCGCCTGTAGCTGACGCACAGGCAGAAGCCGTAAGTACTACAAACATTTCGAATAAGATCGTCCCCAAATTTCCGAATTTACTAGTACAATATTTTGGTACAGTTAAGGAGAAGTTTAAAATTCGATATGATTTCTCAAACATGTAGCATTAATCAGTTCAAATCAATTCGATTCAGATTTATTCAAGCACATACTGTCTAAAAATAAGGTAAAGAATATTGTAACTTGTAGTGTGATATTTAATAATCTGCTATCGGGCTAGTAAATCATAATAATTATGAGCAAGGCCCTCAGGTTTGTTAAAACAAAAGCAAGTTACACGAATTTTATTCTGTCCATAAAATCGGATTGCTGATAAGCTTGTGAAAATCTTGCTGAAAAAACAAGTAGTTAACTGGAAATAAGGTGCTGCTATGCTAAAGAAGTTTCTGGAAAAGTAAAACTAACGAAAACGCTACAATAAACATTAAATTAAGCTGAAGCACAGATTAATACAGATGGGACAGTCCGTAGTTTAAGTATAAAGCTACAAATACGCGGCGGGCCCATCTCACTGGGCCAATTCTGTAGGACTGCCACTCGCTGCCGCTATAAGAGTTACGCGATAAAAAGAGAGGCAAATTGTAGGTAATAAGCGTTGTGCGACCTGAACTGCACTTAATTGTGTCGTAGCAAGAGTCGCTTTTTATTTAAATGATTTTGCGGAGTGTCCCATCTGTATTAATCTGTGACTGAAGTAGTTAAATGCCACCTTTACATATTTTAGGCAGGTACAAGGCAATTAGGTGGCAGTGTAGAATTTGCTCAATAATAATAAAATTTACTTCAAATTCGTACTAAATTGGAATGTAGTATATTTGCAAATATGTAAAATATTAATACAAGATTAATATGCACGACCGTCCTTATATTTTTTACTTACCCTGTACATTTATCCAGAGGATTAAATGGGCTGTATACTTTCTATCTTGCAAACATGCATGCTGGTTTCATGGTGTGTGGTTACTAAAACAAATATTACTTGTGTAAACTTGTGTGGGAAGCGTATAAAGTATGATAAAAGATCATTGCATGCCTCTATCGACGATCTGTGCAACTTATCATAACGGATATCCGAAATAATGGTTCGTTGTAATATTACATAGTAAAACTTAGATTAAATAATTATGTATAACACTGAATTGTATTTTTTTTTTTTTTTTGCAATTTTCGAACATAAATAATTACTGTCTTTATCACAATGAACCATACTATAGTTGATGCCATTCACGAGAACGCGACATGTGACTTTTATGACAATTGTCATAAAATTACACTAGCACCACTTAGGCCAAGCAAATTAGAATTTTTCGAAGAATTAATTCCCAGCAAGCTGGAAATCGTTTTAATACCTTCATTTGGTCCTAAATTCGTGGAATCCGAGTTTGCCCAGTCCCAGGTGTTGTGCATAACTTTTGGGAGCCCTATAACCGCGAAATGTTTGCTCTTTTTTCTGTTTTTTGCATGTAACACAAAAACGGTACGCCGGACGGAAAATGTATTCGTCCATTTGACCCTCTTTAATATTGAACGGAATGACATTTTCCGTCCGACGTACCGTTTTTGAGCTACATGCAAAAAACTGAAATAAGAGCAAAAATTTCGCGGTTATTGGGCTCCCAAAAGTTATGCACACCTCCTGGGATTGGGCAAACTCGGATTACACGCATTTAGGACCAAATTAAGGTATTAAAACTATTGCCAGCTTGCTGGGAATTAATTCCTCAAAACGGAGGTTTTTTTTTTTTGGATCTAATTTGATTGGCCTAACTCCTTTAAAAAAATATTATCTCGTGACTGAGAAGGAATTATAATAAACGGCTCAATAAGGAACCTCGGTAAGTGAGTCTAGAATTTTCTAAAAACTTTTATAATGTTTCATATTGAGACACGAAGCAACAAAATTCGATCTAAAGAAAAGCGGCCACATTACTCTAGATCGTATTTTTTTGCTTCGCAGTCACGAGATAATATTTTGGACCATTGGGCGCCCTTTTAAAGTTTAAATTACAACGCGCGCTCGTGAAATGCAATAACTATAACTTTAGCCAATGACAGCTGCAATAGTTGTAATGAAATATACTTGCAGTTCATATCGCTACCTCAAACGTGGATCATCCTGAACGGTTCGGCATCGCACGATGACCATAGAATAGTCGCGTACACCTGGCGTTGTCTCTCCGGTCCCACTAACTCTAACATTGTTAACTTTAACGAGTCCGTTGCCAATGCCACTGGTCTCACGAAGGGGCAATACGTGTTCTCGCTGACAGTACTCGATGATAACGGGAACTCTGCATCTGATAATGTCACCGTCACCGTAACTCAAAGTAAGTGTGTACATATAATTTTCTTGTAAAAATCACTGTTCAACTCATTGCACAAATGCACATTTTATTATTAGGTTATAGGGTCGAATAACAGCCGTACGTGTCGATCGATCAGGTTAAGCTACACTTGCCACGGTTGGTCTGTGGATTGGTGACCATCTTTACATACCGAGACCCTCCGTGCGGAGAACTGATGGACCTCGACACCGGGCTGCAGGCAGTCCAGAGAGGCTATGCCATCCTTGGACAGTAGGCTGACCAGGCGCTTTTTACGCCTGGACAGGAACGATCTGCGCCTGGTGACGGGGACCATCACGGGACGGATTAGGCACACAATGCCACATTCGCAAAATGACATATTGGAATTTCGCAAAATGTCACATTCTCAAATTGTCATATTCTCAAAACGCCACATCACAAAACGCCACATCACAAAACGTCACATTAGCAAAATGTCATTTTCGCAAAATGCCATTTTCGCAAAATGCCATTTTCGCAAAATGCCATTTTCGCATAATGTCAAATCCTCGAAATTTCACTTCGGACACAGTATTTTTTTTTATTTGGACGTTAATATGTTTTTATGAATAACGCCACCTAGCTAAAACTTAAGAACTACTTGATTACAAGCAAATCGTAGAATCAATGCTGGAATTCAATTAGCCCTTAAGGTACACTGACTATGCTAATTTTTTTCCGCATGCGGCATCTATTGCAACGAAAACCCAGAAAACCCGAAACCGAAACCTGATTTTGAAATCAGGTTTATTCACTTAACGGCCTTTTAGTAATCGGAACCTTTAAAACCATAACTCAAAATCAGGTTTATTCACTTAACGGCATTTTAGTCATAGGACGGCAGACCTATAAAGCTAATATTTGTAATAATAATAACGTATAGTCTTGTGGAGCACAACTATTCTGGCTTATTTTCTGCATTTTCATTCTAAAATAACAGAAATAACCAAACAAGCGATGAGGGCGCCACTGCGCGCTCGGTAGCCTCTTACCTATGTGATATGACTATGTCATTTTGATAGTGTGGCATTTTGAGAAAATAAAATTTGCGAATGTGTCATTTTGCTAGTGTGGCAAAGACATTTTGCGAATGTGGTCATTATGCGTCAATATGTCATTTTGCGAATGTGGCATTGTGCGCCTAATCCCACGGGACACTGCTCGCTAACCAAACATTTCCACACAATAGGGATAACGGGCAGCCCTCTGTGCAGGCCCTGCATGGAGGTAGAAGAAACCGTTGCGCATGTGCTCTTCGAATGCACAGGCGTCACCCAGATTAGAACAGAAACCCTCGGGACACCCAGATCCTTTACCGATGTTCTGAACAGACCTGGAGACGTGATTAGCTTCTGGAAGGAGGTGGGCTGGTTGGAATAACCACCGATGGCTGCCATGGCGCACAATGGTCGAAACCAAACCATCGATCATAGAACATAGATGTATTAACCTAATGAAAAATCTGCAATGTGCAAGCCCCAAACTAAACATCTCTGCATTAAACATCGCATGAATTTGAATGAACTTCGATGGGATATACTAATAAATTACTTGAAAGTCGTGTCCCTTTCAGGAGATCATAATTTTATGTGGGTTTGTCCAATTTTGTTACAGATGTTGCATTTCACGAACGCGCGTCAATCATTCCAATTTATATCTTATTACAATGATATAAGAGTCACATGGTGCGCGCTGGTGAATTGCATTATCCAAACCTTATATTATGTAGAGCGGTACTATGGGTATACATAAATCTATTGTAGCATTTTTAGCTCTTCAAAAGAGGACTTTCGTTGAAGAATTTTTATTTTAATAACCGTTCCACCTACAGACAAAAACAGTCCACCAAAGGCTGACGCAGGGGGTGACTTAGTACTAAATCTGCCAGTCTCCGTGTTGATACTAAACGGATCCAAGTCCTCGGACGACTTCCGTATCGTCGCGTGGAAGTGGACTCGATCGCCTTCTGGACTTGCTGCCGGCACTGTTATACTCAACTCAGATACTCAATCTGTGCTTATGGTGAGTGAGTGATATATTATTATGAAGAATCAAAACTCATTTATTTTTAGTCTGAGAATCAGCACTTTTCGAATGTCAAAATTACATAAGACAGCCCACTGTCTCACTGAATGTAACTTCTTCTTCCCAGCTAAAGGATTAGGATGTGGTTCACCACTTCCTAGTCCTTTAGCTGGGAAGAAGAAGTGGCGCAACAAACTCCCCAGCCTCACAATTGTCTGTTCAGTTAGACAAACTTGATTCTATACAATAGTAGGTATGCAAAGTAATTAACATTACGGGGTACAGAACATAATATTTAATTATTCACCATATGTTAGCTAGCACCTAGCTATACCAAATACAATGAAATCTATACTCAAGCAAAAAACTAAAAATGTAAACAAAACTTAATACCTAAATAAAAGCCTCCAGGCATAAAGGGCGTGTCCGCTTACATAATATGCTATGTTGGATTATGTTTATATAGCTGTAACACAAATTATAAACTAGCACTATCAAAGTAAAATAAACAAACAGTAACTATTGTGTCAGGTAGATATAGTGAAGATTCCATGTTGTTGATCCCGGGCTTTTAAGATTTTATATTTGGTTGTCTATGACTAACTTTGACCTTATACAGGAAAAGTTTTTAATCAGTGCGCAAATTTTGACAAATTAAACTTAAACGTGTTTTATTATACACCTATTTCTTATTGTGATATGTCATAGTACAAAAAAATTAAGGTATCGTTAACGAAAGATGTTTATTTTGAAACTGGTATAATGGATACTCGTCGCGCAACGCGCCGGCGGCGCAGTCAGTGAAGCGGAACGCAGTAGTAGGTACCTATAAGCTGTGCGCTCGCCCATTGATATTATTACGAATAGATTGACTGATTTCAAGTGGACCAAAAAAAAAGTATTGAACATATGGTAATGCGTTCTTTTACTGATACTGAACCACCAAAAAAAAATTGCGCACTGGTTAAAACCTTATCCTGAATATCGAAGTATATTAAAACCTTCGGTCCTTATAAAAATGATTACCAGTATACCAAATCGGGCCCTACATACAACCCCTCCTGCTTTTGGGCCGAACATCTATCTTTATACTATCTTTATTAATTTACCTTTACAGCTAACAAACATAGAAGCAGGCCGGTATGTCTACGAATTAACAGTGACAGACGATCAAGGGGAGTCAGATAAAGACACAGTGAGCGTCCAAGTAAAGCCAGACCCCCTCGAAATGAACCTTATGGAGTTGACTCTAAACATTCCAATATCGACCTTCACGCAAAGCCAACTCGACTCGCTAGTACAAAAGATGACGTTACTCCTCAAAGATGATATTAGAGTGAACGTTACTGAGGTCCATGGACAAATTGATTCGGGAAATACGCAGTTGATTTTCTACCTTTCTGAACAGGTAAGGAATATTTGGAAATTGTTTCCTAAATTTTATTTTTATAACACCGATTTTTGTAGTAAGTATTGCTTTTTTCGCCAGTATTTAAAATTATTATATCTCTCACACATTGTGACATCTGAAAGACCCATTTAGATGTTTTCAAAACAAAAATTCGATGTACGCTTTTGCAATATTATGTTAATAGATTTTTTTTTATTGGCTTCTCAATTTGTTTTTAAGTCACTATGAACTGAATACCCTCTTACCTTTGAATGGACTATTTCTATATTGGATAATATCGCCAAACGATTCGAACGGTTCGGCCATATAGTGCGATCATCTCACGAAACGTTGATTACTCTTGGACTTTGTTACATTAAGCTCGTTAGTCATCAAATTATGAAATACGTCTCTTTTTTGACATCGCTATTTAAGTCTAGAATCTGTTCTCAGTATGGTTAATGTTTTAGTAAGCCAACCGTACCTATCACACCACGATTATAGGCAGTTTGTTTTCGTTCATTTCATTTATTGTACACAATATTTGCACGCCATAGTATGTGGCAAACATGTCAGAACGTTTTTTTTAATGTTATAATGCATGCTTGTTTTTATTCTTGTAGGTAAATTTGTACATTTGTACATTTTGTTTTTGTTGTACATTTTTGAAAATAAAAAAATATTATTAGGTATCTCGTTTACAGGATAAGGCAGTAGAGGGTGTGCGCGCACTCTCCCTGGTCCGCGGCGCGAGCGGCGGGTGGGAGGCGTGGGGTGGGGGGCGCGTGCGCTCGCTGCGCTGTCTGAGCACGTGCTCGGGGCGCGGCGTGTGCGACCACGCCTCGCGCACGTGTCGCTGCGACGCCTTCTGGATGCAGAGCCTGCTGGCGATGTTAGACCCTGACGCGCAGCCCGACTGCGGTAAGTACGCTCATATGCTCTACCATAACGTCATTAGATACCGATGTCGATACCCATCAAGTTATCTGTGATATTTCGCCAGTTACTTCAATAAGTCCCTGTAGATACTCAAAGTTATAGCATTTAATTTAATTCAACCATTTACAGGCACTTTTAAACTGTCAAAGGGTCGGTCAGTTAGTCAGAAAGTTGAAGCTAGACATAGTTTACGGATTGCCTTTTGACGTTCGGATGGTTATTCACCGATCGCATACGCAGCTTAGACGCTGCGCAAACGCGACGTTGACATCACGTTCAACCAACATTGTTTTCGATTCAGTCCCGTTTTAACATTTGTTGATTCAATAATTTAATTTATTACTTATTGACAACGTCACGTGGACGTGCGGAGTCTCCTACCACAAGCAATTACTTGTTTAAAAGTTGACCTCACACTGGTCATGTAATGCACTCGTGTTATTTCAAATAAAATAAAATATTTGATTTTGGATAACTTGTGTACCTACCAGAATGGTCGGTGGTATACGCGAGCCTGGGCGGCGTGGCAGCGCTGTGTGCGCTGGGCGCGTGTTGCTGGGCGAGCGCGCGCGCGCTCCGCAAGCTGTGCGCGCCGCGCAAGCCGCGCGCCCGGCCCAAGTACCGCCTGCTGCCGCTCGCGGACAACGAGGAGAAACCATGTAAATATTGTACGACTGCCTGCCTGACATTATTATTATTCCTTTTCAGTGTTTTATTATCAAAGGCTCGAATTGCCCCACCGGAAGGCCTGAAACTGCGTTAAGCGGAGCCCGCGCGGATCCATACAAAAGTGCTCCGTGGCGGGGACCACCACGGGCGTCTGTCGCGGGGAGAGGGGGCCCGCGCACGCCCAACGTAGCCCGCGTTTGGTTACGTAATAAAATATTAAGTTCTCCATCGACACGACTGTACATGCACACCGTTAAAATTGAACTATATATATATATTATTGATATATATATACGGGTAATTAATAGCGATGGGTACCTACTCACGACGGGGACCGTCGCATTTCCACGGAGCCCACTAGTATGTCCATGCGCGTAGACATGCAACGATTAACACAGTTTCAGGCCTAAGGCTAAAGCCTCCCTACTCTCTATCGACAAGTTTTTACTAAAAGAGTTCAGCTTATCCCACCATCTCCAACTGGGCCTGTCACGATGTCGCTAATCATATTTTGTGTTTAAGTGAGGGGCCCATTGGTCGTCTAACATACATCGGTGTGTCCAGCCAGATTCCATGCTAGCTTACCTTTTATTAAAATGCTATTATCATCATGCTCAGATTTAAACAAGCAACCCTAATATCGTACCGCGCCTGTTTGCCAATTTGAGTTTTCCACTAAACAGTAAAATTAATTCAAGGAAAACATCTAATTTCTTATGTTAATTTCACAGTCACAAGTAAAGACGTATCAGAAAGCGAGACAGATTCGGACGTGTTGTTCGAAACGAAAAGCAAGACGACATCGTTCGCGACCCGCGCTATGAACGGCGAAGCGTCGCAGGGAAACGGATGGAAGAAGAACGGACACTTCAAGACCTCACGCAAAGTGAAGACGTAGCTCATCGCATTACGCCTGAGCTGCCTACGTATTAAGTCAGCTTTTGGTCACTGTAAGTAAACAAAATAATCCTCCACACTAAAACTACACGGACATTTCATTGACACATTGCTATTCCAATTTGTGTATAAACTAGACAAATATTGTGACTTCAGATAGTTTAGAACAAATGCTAGAGTAAATTATATCGTCTAAATCATCGTTGATATTTAAATGTAAGGTAAGCCAACGTCTTACATTAACCTATCTGAACGGAAGATGTGTATGTACGGAAAACGAATAAACTCCTTATTTATTTGTGTAATTTATTATAGTAATATCGCGTATGCAGTATGTGCCGGTCGCATAAGCATAGAACAGTCGAATGCTAGATCTAGGACTGTAGGTACTGCTAACTGGCCATGCGGTATTGTCACTTTAGCTATGCGATATGCTCCAATGATCGGCAGCGGAATTAGTAGTTATAGTTTGACCGGTACAGCTGTTGCGCGCCTTAGGCATGTGCGCGGCGAGGCGGGGGGCGGCGTTGACGTATGAGCGACCTGCACTGCCCCCCCCCCCATACTTAATGCGCGGAACAGCGGTACCGGTCAAACTATAGATAAATATACTGCCAGTTTCTTGATTCAAATAGGCTCGAAATTAACTGCCAACATATTCATTTTAGTACCAGTTTCCTTGATGATGAAATAGGAAATAATCAATTTTACGCTCGATTTAATACGACTTACTAAAATAGCACTCCAATTTTATCATAAAAAATGGCTATGAACAAATTGTATACATAATTACATAGATTGTAGCATCTAGATTAGGATAGGTTTTTTACTTATAAACGTTACATGAAGAGGGTTACTATATGCTAAGAGTTAGTTTTATTTATTTGCATTTGGGAGTCTGAGAGATATGAGCACATTGCAAGCACAAAACCTATATACGAGTAATTAAAGAATATTTATTTGGCAAGATAGAAACCCTGTTAATGTATTATATATTTTTTGTATTCAAATTGGATCGGATGTAAAATGTCTAAAATTGTTATTAATCAAAATGTTAATTAAATTGAAGGTATCAAATCATTTGTAAATCTATAAAAGTAGTAATGTATTCTATAGAAATTATGTAAAAAGATTCTTTAGAAGTAGGCATAAGGATAATTTTATTTACATAATTATGTTTGCGCGAATTAAGTTAGGGCAGTTGTAGTAAATCATTCTATGTATTTTTTGTATTTCTTTTTATAATTTTTATTATTTATATTGAAATATAATACTATTTTGCATGTTTACATGTGTATTGAAGGCGTTAAGAGCGGTCGCCCAAGACAAATTTTTGCAGCGATTCAGTAGCGATACTCGTACAATCGCAAAAAGACGGCGATATAAGATGCTGTCGCTGATCTCATACCCACGTTACCACGATTCTGCGTCGCTACTATCACGATACGCATCGATGCAGGCGCGATTCAGATTCGATACAGCCGCGATTCAGCTTCGATAGTCGCAGTGCAGAATGCATACAGACGCGATGCCGTATAGATACAGTCGTACGCTGTAGTGACTACTTGTGAATGCCTGTGGACGCTACAGTTGTAAGATGGACTCGGTCGAGGCAACATTGATCGCGTTGACTTTGTTGCTGCTTTAGTACCGATCCTAAATCGATACTATGCGATTGTATAGCTACTGAACCGTTTCTGTCGCGCGTTGTAAATGCGACAACGGTCAAAAGATGCGATGCAGAAAATGAATCGCTGCAAAAAAAGTCGATGTTTTTAATGCGTTCTTTTTTTTACATTTTGCGCTTCAGCATCTGGTTTTATGTTGATAAAAATATAATAATGAGTTGAAAATGCAAAAAAAAATTTACAAAAAAAACTAATTTCGAGAGCTAACTTAGCGCATAAGCTACTATGGAACCGATTTTATTAATTACTTAGTGTAAGACAAGTTTTTATGAACCGCGGCAGTAGGTAGGTAGTAATAAATTTCACAGAATTTATACCGCGGTGTCCAAAGTCCAATTTTTTTTATATAAACTTAAAATCACGCCTGCATTACGTGAAGGGTTACTTAGGAGTACCTATAAATCAAATATTATAATTATCTCGAAATAACTTGTCTTATTCATACTCTCGTCATAAATCAGATTTGCCTTATTTTAAGTATTATATTGTTACAGTTATTGTATTAGGTGTATTATATTAATTAAGGCGTCATTATATGGCAAGACGTTAAAGTGTGACCAAACTTTTTAGTTATTATTTTCATAATTGAATAATCTAGTCGTGATAAGTGATAATATTGCGTTTGTGTTGTTTGTGTAAGTATCATATTTTTACTGTGATTTTGACGAGTATTTTATAATTTGAGTGTACTTAAGTTGTTCGGAAATAAAATCGCATTTATGCTTTACAGTCGTTTGTTATTGTATGATAATGATTTCATCCTTACTAGCGATAGCAATTGACCTCAAAGTCAATATTGAGTAAGAGGAAACTATTCATTATGATTGTGTAAGAAGCCATGATGACATGCAACCAGGGGCCTAAGTCTACTAATTTACAAACGTTGCAATGGTCTCGCCATTGTATTTGATAGTATTTGTATGGCAAATCTGTCAAATGTCACAATGAAGAGATCATTGCAACGTTTGTACATTAGTAGACTTGGCCCCCTGGGGCCCAAGTCTGCTATTTTTATAAATTCGTCACTCCAACACGATCCCATTGTCATTTTGCTAAAAGTTCGTAATCTGCTAAATTCATAATGGTCGGTCAATGGTCTCGTAGAATAATTGTATTACAATGGCATATTGAACATTTAATCATGCCAGATTTCATTTTTATATATTTTTACATATTATTTATTGGTGTTATAAGCAATCTGAAGTAGTAGGAAGTTGGAAGTTTAGTAGGAAGTTTCATTTGTCATTATGTACGAGATTACCAATTCTTTCAATGGAGTGTCAGTGGCTGACCATTGGAAAGTCATAATGACGCCATTATACATATTAGTAGATTACCAAATTTGTCACAATCAACAATTATGAAATTAATGATAGACCATTCAGACACTATTATATATTATAATAGCAGACTTGAGGCCCTGCAAGTAGGTACCTATTTGCACTAGAGGCCGAAATAAAACGCACAATACTGATATAAACAATTTATTTAATATAAAATTTATTGCTTTCTTATCGATAGTAATCGGTCGCTAAGTTTATTCGTACATAAGTGATTGAACACTTCGTTGACTATTTCAGGCAAGCACTCGACCACAATAAGTAGGCACCAAAGGACAAACAAAAATGCACACGATACTATTTTACTGTCTACAAAATTGCTACAATATTATTTGGCTATGTAGGTTTTAGGTAAGTACTTCATTACAACTTTAGAAGTGAGTTTTCATTGCCGATCAATTATGTAGACATTCGAAAATAGTATCTTTTTCTCTCAAGAAATAATCAAATTAATGTAATATTTTGTCCTAAATCCGTTTTTGACTTAAGTACGAAACATGGAATTTTATGTTTGATTTCCCTGTACACCTCGCAAATAATGCGTGATTGGTTCTAGAGAGAATGTGCGCATTACCAATCCATTCGCATACTGGTCCATGATCAAAACGATGCACTCAATGATAATGCCTACACTCCTAATATTAAAATTTTGAGACTAGCCAATGCTAATAGAGAGCTCTTATTATATTTACATAGATCTATATATCTATAAAAATTACATATAACTTTATTTCAACTAAGTTTTTTTATTTTACCAGAATTTTTTATTACAGTATTTGGTATTTTGCATATAACATTGATATTTGGGTTTCAATAATCAGTGACTAAATTTTAATAGCTACGGAACAAAATACTATATTTTGCTCCTCGAGGTTATTAAAACAAACAAAACAAATGAATATCAGATAACAATAAAATAATAAGTTAAAGACTTCTAATTAAGTCTTATCATAATGTTTTGGAATGTTTTGTACCAAAGAATTATCACATAAATTACTTTGATAAAAGTTTTTACTTAAAAATATTTTAACAGTTTGTGACTACTACAGAGTATCCGAATTTTTCCTTATCTAAAATATTTACGAATCTAGTTCAACTTAAATCGATCAACATCCGAAAATTAAGAACGATTCTTGCGATTATTTAAGTAAAATTTTAAGTTAACAAACGTTTACACATTCTGCACAATATTCAGGCCAATAAGCAATTCATACATAAGTACTTACATTTCGATTATAATTATATATATTTGTTTTTAAAGCTATCTTCACAAATAAATGCATAATGTAGGTAATAATAATTATCAAGAGACACGTGTAAGTAATTAATTTTTATCATTCGTAAGAAATCAAATCACGCTAACAAGCAGAATTTGATCTTACGCAGAAATTACGATACTTAGGTACCTACCTACTACTTTTTAATTACCTAATGAATTAGAATGCATAACCCTTATTTTTACGTTACATTTATACTTACAAAAACGCCCTCATTAGCAACTAGATTAGTGCTACAAGCAATGAGTACCTATATATACTTTTTCGAACAAATTGTATATTTATTGCTGAATTCATTCACAACCATTGTCTGTGTGTAACTTTATCGGCAATATCGGTTATCTCAGTTATTACGTTATCAAGAAACAAGTGGCAGTGAGAACAATGCTCGATTAAACGGTGCCTTGTTCTCATAGCAGTATTTAATTAATTCTGCTTTGTAATAAAATCATAGGTAGAAATCTTTTTATCAATAAAATGTCTGTGATTTTATGCGGAACTGATGTGTTTACGCTTGCCACTCACACATAGTTCTCATATTGTAAACGTGTGCGTGGACCCATGTTAAGCGAGTAATAAACCAGCGTTCAATCAAGACACTCGTTACTTATTTCCGCACCTCCAAGTGAATACATATCAGGAACACATGGATTCTGATGCGTTTTTATGTTACAGTTAGGCCACGAAAAAAGGAAAAGTAGTACTTAGATAATTTAATACTACATCTACAATGGTACAAAGACAAAGATCACTGCATGATAATAGTACATTACTTACCAAGAGCTGTAAAAGAAAGAAAGCCCGAAATCGCAGGTATTTGTGACCCGAGCCGCAGGCGAGGGTTGTAAATATGCGATAGAGGGCTTTCTTTTTTACTGCCCGTGGTGAGTACACAATTTTACGTCTTTACGATTTTACAGCTGTTATTAATTTTATGTAAAATTAATAAACAGCTGTATTGTACACACGGCTACATATCAAGCTATAACTTTCCAGTATAAGCTAACCTCTCATTGTACCGAAATCCTATACAATGCGCGATCGGCTTATAAATTATTGGGTGAAATATTAATTTAATAAAATTTTATATTTTTATTTATGATTAAAAATAAATAAACTGGAAATGTATAGCATGATATGTAGCCGTGTGGTACCAGTTATATCAGTGTTAGTAAAATTCCAAGATACACTTTTAATTGAGTGAATTATTTGGTACACTGAATGTCTCTTTTATACCACATAACAAAAAAAAACAATTTAAATTAATAATATCTTTTCAATAGGGATACTACTATACAATGATTGAATTCTATTTATAAATATCTAGATATAGGTAAACATAGGAACCAAATATAGGTGTTCTTGGTTTATCTTTTAATTTCAAGTACATAGGTAAGTATATTTTTGATGGGGTTATTATAGTATCACTTTCTTAAACATCAAACAATGGTAAATGAAATTAATTAGATCTTAAAATTCCTCATCTGCTGTATCTATGATCTTCACTAGCCAAAATGTTGCCCCTTCCCATTTTCATTCCTATATCTATATTATTACCTCCAAAAGCTTCATTACTGCATTCTACATCTTAAACCATCCACCAATTAGAACAACTTAAACCTACTTACGAACCTCAAAACAAGAAGCGAGGTTTACTAGGGTATGCTACCTAAATTGTTACTATCTCAATTATTATTTGGCCTTTTTCTTCCCAGATCTTACAGTTTTTTCTACTTCAGTAGACCAAACAGCTTTGTTGACTGTTTCGCCTAGAGAATATGCACCACAAGTTAATGTGAGGCAGAATATATAGAAACATACTCTTACAGGCCAATTCAGAACATTCAAGATAGGGTACACCCAAACACCCGTGTTGAAGTAGATAACATGTACCCAAACTAAATAACAAATCATAAACAAAGAAAGAATGGAAAGACCAACTTTTCTCTTAGGATACATCCTGAATGATGTAAGAAGTTCTATCAGTATGAACACTGCTATGTTTGTGTGCATCACATGGTTTAGCCACAGTGGGAAGTATGCATCCATACTTCTGGGCAAAATCAATTCTCTATCAACAGCGTATATACCCCAAAATGATACTCCTACAAATATTGCTAATGGGAAAGCTAAAGCACTAAAGACTGTGTCCTTAACTTTTCTTATAAGTGGCTTCTCTGATGGTGATGGTTCATTGTTCCCAAAAATATCATTTAGCAGTGCCAGTGTAAAGTATGCAGTTTGTATCATCTGAAACAAAGGGAATGATCAAATTTTGAGGCAGTCTTGGGTATCAGATTGTCACTAACATAAAAAAAAATTACATAAGACTTACCGCATCTAAGTAAGTTAAATATTTGAATTTGCCTCCATAAGGTGTTACTGTTGAAGTTATTGGTATATTGACGTAGACGTAGTCATAGTAACATCCGTAAAAAAATTGGATGGCTCCAAAAAGATGAAATAATGTCCTCAACATGGTTGAAATTACTGCAAATAAAATAACACTTAGTTAGTCAGGCTATTGAATAACAATTTAGGACAATACAAACAAGCAACTGGCATTTTAATAATAAAATAGAATCAAGGTATTTTAGAAAAAACCAGAAACTCTGAATGATATGTAAAAGAGATACTAACCTGTTCCTCGGCTTTTTAACAATTCCAGTTGAAGACACAACCGTCAGAGATTTCTTTTCAACTTTTATTCTTGCTCTATTAGTCTGATTATCCACATCTGCATTTCGGATGCATCTGTGTTTCGGTGTCGGCTGTCGCGAATTTACAACCAACCATCGACTTGCATCGACTAAAGCCGACAGAATGACAGATGATGGATCATGGATTCATGAATGATCCGTCATTTTTATTAGACGTACTAGGGGTGTGCTGTGTACCGGTGTGCGTTACGGATAGTTTAAAATAACGGTACAGTCACATAATTTTATTCACTATTTTCTGTAACTATCCATATCAGGCACAACATATTATAGTATGTAGTTGTACAAAAATATTTTGGCTCGTGGCTCAAATCGAAACTAACCATCTAGATATTTTGTCGGTTTAACATATCATTTTATTTGATAACATTACGGCTGTAATCCCCGAAGGGTAGACAAAGAGATGTACTTTTCGCAAATGATGTTTAAATCCCTAATAGGCAGTAGCGTAGCGTGGGGGGAAATTTAGGCCCGGACGGCAGAAATGTACACCTCTGCCTAAACCTTCGGGGAATACAGGCGTGATGTTAAGCTAAGTTATATCATATTAATTATTATCTTATTTTTTCAATACAATTTGACAAAATAATGTTTTGCTAACAACGTACCCCGTCACTGATAGTCAAGCGCCAAAATATCCTTACAGCCCTACATACATCTGTTATTTGTAAATAACAGTTACGTAAAAATAACAGTAAAGCAAATAGTGTAAGTATTTTAACATCCCTTCAGATTACGTATGGATGGAAACAGATAACAAATCGTGAGAAATACTTGGCAGTATTATAATACTCATGCACCATCGAACCAAGGAGTATAGTGGCCATCAAGCTACATGAAACTGTCAATTTTTTCAAACGATATAAAACTTTAAAAAGTTAACGATTAAGTTCAAAATCGAACGAGAAAATTTGACAGTTTGTGGTAACTTGATGTGCTAGTCACCGTACATACTAATTCCATCTATCGAGCTTTTCAAACACGATGATATTCTACGGAAACATGCCCATTGCCTTCTAGTTCATTTGTTCTCTCTATCTACGGGTCTTACGAACTGTCTTGTGTCCTCCCTGCTGCCTATTACAATCTATATTGCTGAAACTACGATGTCCCCAAAGCACAAAATCGTTAAATTGCGTGCAAAAACGAGTTGTCGCAATCTGCCTGAAAGCTTAGTGGATCTGCATAGCCATTCACAACCATTGTGGAAGCTAAATGACACATTTTTAATTTTACTAATTTGCATTGCTCCCATACAATAACTGTCAGAACAATGGCGATGCCAGTCTTCTATTTGATTTGCGTCAGGGTAGCCCGCTAAATTCAAATTTTCTTACGTTAATTGCAATTTGCTGGTCAGTATCAGGTTATATGTTTATCTATGATTCGTGACCGTATCAAATATTTATTTATAGAATTATAATCACAAAAATCATCAATACAACTCTCTAAGTTCATTAATATAATCCTATTGAATAACTATTTCATGAAATCATGACTTTTAGGATTATACTTATGGAATTTAACTTATGGAGATTTATTACTGATTCTAATGATTATAATTCGGTAAATACATATTATTTGTTACGGTCGCGAATCATACTTTAATCAACATACAACCAGACAATGAGCTGTAAATTGCAAAAATCGTAAGAAAATTTTAATTTCGCGGGCTACAAGGCGCTTCTCCTTACACTGACAAAACTCTTTTGTTAACGTTGATTTACTTAGTCTATGCATCGATTGATCTTCGATTTGGCACGGAAGCGTACCTATGTGGTACCGAATGGTGGTGAACACAGCTAAGCTGTATTTATTTTTTGTCCCAATTTGCCACTTTATATAAGTACCTATGTATATAATACACGAATCTTTAAAGGGTGTATCTATTCACGAAATATTTTAAGAGATATACACAGTGGTGGTAAAGAAGCCATGGAAACGATTTTTTTTTTAAATCGAGTACATTATTTAAAAAATTAAATAATTTAAAATTACTTGTTATGATGATGATATTATCAAAATTCACCGCGTTCGTGCCGCCACCGTCACCGCGTCCGGGCGGGTCATTCATAGAATAAGTAAAATTTTGGAAAATGCAACTCCTTTGCAAAATGTCTCAAGCAATTTTAAAATTATAATAATATTATGTAAAAATATAAAACATTTAGATTAAAAAAAAAAAAATCGCTGCTTTGGCTTTTTTACCACCTATAGATGGTCCTCTTAAAATATTTCGTGTAAGTAAGATACACCTTATATAAATAAAAATTAAATGCTGTTCGTTGATAAGCGCATCACTTGCGAACGGAGACCCATTTGTTTCCGAATATTTAGATAAGAAAATTTAGAAAAGTTACCCGGAATACTGAACATGGTTTTTGTATAGGGTTTTTGTATGAATTAATTAAATTGGGACACGACAATGTCTGTCGGGTTAGTTATTATTCAAAGTAATGAAATACGCAATTTTGGATATCATAAATAATTTTATTAATTTAGTTACATAAATGATGTCAAATTATTATAAACATAGTTGTATGTACAGACGCCAGCAGGTCAAGCTACCCGAAACTGTCAAATTTTCGCAATCAACCTTGAACCTTATATTGTAGTGATAAAGTTGAAAATCTATTAAAGAAATTTGACAGATTGTAGTAGCTTGATGTGCTGGCGTCTGTACTACAGAAAATACGGGCTCATGATAAAGTGTGTTGTTTATGTAGTGCGATTCAACCCGCACGAAATTTATAATAGTATGTATTGAACGTGTTTTAGATAGCCACCTTTCGAAAAACTAGATTCCATAAAAAACGCTAGTTAACTGTATGATTTGTATGCACATCATACAAGATTAAGAGCAGATTTTTCAATCGTCAACACCCTTGCGCCATCCCATCTTCCTAGCCATGGCGATGCGGAAAATCTCATTCGGCGCAAATACTCTAATCTTATTGGGACTTTTGTTTGAGCCGTTTGGGGTTGAAACACCTGGGCCATGGGGTTCGAGTCCCCATTTAGTTTTTCGAGACATCGCCAAGCGGTAGGTCGACTCTTCACTTGACCAGAGTGCTGGCCTATTTATTGGCCAAAGAATGAGCATTTCCATACAACGTGGTAATGCTGCCAGCCTTTTAGGCACTTTTGCAGTTGACAGCGATGCGGACGAATTTTTTGATGCCCATGATTAGTTTCCCTCCTTTTTAGGGTTCCGTACACAAAAGGAAAAACGAAACCCTCATAGGATCACTCGTGTGTCTGTTACTCCGTCTGTCACAGCCAATATGCTCCGAATCTACTGGGCCGATCAACATCACTTATTACAGTCTTAAGTGATGTTGATCGGCGATTATGGAGACTTAAATTAATTAATTTTGAATATGGGGGGTTTATTTAAAATAAAATTTAAATTAAATCCTTTTAAAGTTATTTAAGAAAATTTATGAAAATTTACCATTCCCCCCTTAATATATACAACTCATTTTTGATCATATATGGGGTTGAGTCCTTTCTGCTAAACTGCGTCCGATTCATCCCAACTACGGAACCCTTCATTGTGCCTGGTCCCACACGCACTTGGCTTTTTAAAGACTATTAGCTTTTAAAATATGTAAATACTAGCTTCTACCCGCTACTTCGCCTGCGTGAAATGTCTTGTTCCCCGACCCACCCTGTCGCGTCGCATCCCCTACCCGCGCTATTACCTACTTCATTTTATTGGTCAATCCCGTTCTCGAGATATGAGGCCATGAGAGCCAGAGTGGCCTAAAAAACTGTTCTAAACTTACCTCGGAAGCAGTTTTTCAAAATAAAATTAGTATTGAAAAAATGACTGTAAGGCCACTCTGGCTCTCAGAGGCCATGAGAGCCAGAGTGGCCTAAAAAAACTTCTCTAAACTTACCTCGGAAGCAGTTTTTCAAAATAAAATCAGTATCTGTTAGGCCACTCTGGCGCTCATGGCCTCTAATCATCAAAAAAGACGTTCCATACAAAATGTTCGTGAAATTGAATTATCTTCTTTTTTTTTCGTGAATTTTTAGTAGTTAATAGTCATTCTGCTGTTCGGGGCGGAGTCAAATCCAACAAATCAAAGATTATAAAAATCGGTCCAGCCGTTCTTGAGTTATAAATGGTGTAAATAACCCGGCTTTGTTTTATTTAAAAAGATTTTCTAGAAATAATCGGTAGATAACTTTTATCTAAAGATACATTAATTAACTATTTATTAACTTTTACAAGGCGATTTGACATATATTTTTTATGAAAAAACTGTCAAACAATTTTTATTCCTCTGATAAAAGATAACTGAAGATTGAAAAATCTGCTTCTACGTACCTACAGTGGCCAGCACATCAAGTTACCACAAACTGTCAATGTTCTCGTTCGATTTTGAAGTTAATTATAAAATCGTTTGGAGAAATTTGACAGTTTCGTGTACTTAGATCGATGTGCACTTTACATGATAAAATATTGATAATAGTTAATATCGTAATATAATAATTAATAATATGACTCATAACATTAAAAAAAAAACATTCCACTTCGATCTCGATTATAAATATTTGACAAATATTTTAAAACTACTACACGTACCTTTGTAAGGTACACACGGCCACAAATCAAGCTATAGTTTTCCAGTATAAGCTGACCTCTCATTATACGGAAATCCTCCTACAATGCGAGATCAGCCTAAACTGGAAATGTATAGCTTGATGTGTAGCCGTGTGTACGTGTTAAAGTTATGCGAAACTTAAACCTCGAAAAATTTATGGTAAATCGAGATTTAAATTTTGCATAAACTTTATTCTAAGGGGGATAGAAAACATGCATTACCACAAACAGACGAGTCAGGCTCTTATTCAAAAGCATGGCAGTTGCGTTGCGCTTGTGTTTGCCACGAAATAAGATAGGTACTGGCATTGAATGAATACTGGTTTTAAATTTAGGTATAGTGCAGCAAGCCTATGGCTCGGTAACGAGCGAAAACACACAAAAAAAAAAATACTATTCCACGTCTTAATGTTCATGGTCATTCAAGAAAAAATACTAACTGTTGACTAGGCAGCATGGTCTCAGACCTTAGCCTGTTCCGTCGGACCCAGAAAAGCTTGTTGCTCTATCAAATGTGCTTTACAAGCAGCCCGCGTCACCATGAAATGCAAAGATTGCTTTATTGGGAATTTTCATAGTAAATCTGGACATACATTGGGCTAACTCATGCAAGCGTTTCTACGCAAAATCTTTGCGCAAACTTCGCACGTTTGTATAGTAGGAAATCACGGTGAAACGTGATTTGACTCATAACATAACATTTATCAAATAAATAAAGTTGAAATGCTCCACTGACCCACGCATCCTGGAATAAAATAACTCGCCCTGTGTAATGTGCAGGAAAGTTAAGACAACGAAAAATAATCTTTTTATTTAAATCCTGGTGTTTAAATAGGTGGTAGTCGGGCATATGCCGGGGGAGCTATATCAGGAGTGGGCGCAACGAATGCCTTCCTATAGCCGCGTGTGAACTTGGCCGTCGGTGTGGGTAGCTCGGGCAGAGCGCCTCGCACCAACTGACGCAGCGCCACGTTGCGTCGGCGCAACTCTACCACCTCGTCATGGATACGTTCGCGTTCTGCAAATAATAATAAACCTTTATTTTCAGACCACAGAGAATCCATACTCACTAGTTTGGATTCTTTCAAATTGTAGTCGCGCGACTGGATGAAAACCTCTATCCGCAATAACCGAGTGCGACGCCGATGAGGCAACGCGATTTTCGTTGCTATTAATACTAAACGTTCCATTTCGTAACCCACCTTGTAATATGGACAAATAATTGTTCAATCCAGTCAGTAGTCCATCCCAAAAGTTATCTTTCTCTGGTGGGAACACATTTTTCCATTTTAACCAATAGTTTTTGATTTCTTCTTCAGTAAGTCTGCGAGATGGTGTTTCAAAATTCGGTGGTTTTAAGCTGTCTCTGTAATTAATAAATAAGTTAAGTAAAAGTCTGGATACAGACCAGCGAAATCTTATTAGAAGAGAAGAGAGGGCTATGCTTGGAGTTTCCCTACGTGATCGAATCAGAAATGAAGAGATCCGCAGGAGAACCAAGGTGACCGACATAGCTCGAAGAATTGCCAAACTTAAGTGGCAATGGGCAGGGCACATTGCTCGCAGAACAGATGGCCGTTGGGGCCGAAAGGTTCTGGAGTGGCGACCGCGTACCGGAAGACGTAGCGTGGGAAGGCCTCCCACAAGGTGGACTGATGACCTTGTGAAAGCCGCAGGAATCTGCTGGATGCGGGAAGCACGAAACCGGTCGAGGTGGCGGTGCGGGGAGACCTATGTCCAGCAGTGGACGTCTTTCAGCTGAAATGAGACGAGCGAAATGCATTCCATTGGATCACTCATGAGCCAGGATGTCGGATCGTTTATTTCGTAAACTTTAAAAGTTTTGAGAAGCAAACGTATTTACAATATGAGATGATCTAACAATAAATCAGCCTATAATGTTCCCACTGCTGGGACACAGGCCTCCTCTCTTCGAGAGGGAGTGGGTTTTAATCTAAGTACCACGCTGGCCAAGTGGGGTTGGTAGATGTCATGTCTTCCAAATTTTAGGACATGCCGGTTTCCTCACAATGTTTTCTATAACCGTTTTGAGAGCAGTGGTGATGAAATTATTTACACAAAGTAAATCGCCAATCAGACTTACGATCAACAACTCGTAAGCCGCGGCAGTTACCACTGGGCCACCACTGCTCTAATGTAAAGGGTGTCCAGCGGGAAACTTTCAACTTTAAATTATCGTCATTCTACAAGAAACTACTTTTGATTTTGAACATTAAAAAATATCATCAACATCATTTTATGGTCTACTTGCATGTGGCGGAACCACTTTTTTCAACTTCCATACAAAATTTTGCAGAAAAATAATATAGAAAAAACCTTTTTTTATGTTTTAACCCCGTCAGTAATATATTTTTTCCTATTATTTAGCAAATCATATTAAGAAATTTAAAAATCACAAATTAGTCTTCAACTATTCTTGAAATATAATCAATATTTTATTTAATGTTTATACAATATCTTCATTATGTAAATCAACGACGAAATAAACTATATTTTGGAGAGCACAAAAATTATGAAACTATTAACAGCTGCTGTGACTCACACGAATGGTTTAGCACCATGAAAACTGGTACTTTTATAGTTACACAGACTTAATGTTTCGATTATTTCAAGTTTTCTCACAATTAGATAATAAATTGACATAAGAGAGTTTTTTTCGTGCACGGACCCTTAAAAATAAAATAAAAATTCTAAACTTATTCGTTTATTTGTTATTTAATTTTGAATTAGAAAAATTCCCGCTGGACACCCTTTGCCAATTTAAATTCAAAAGTGACGATTTCTGCATTAAATGTAGTTTTTTTTTTAAGATGTAATACTCTTTACTATGTACAGTCGCCAGTACATCTAGTTACCGCAAACTGTCATAAATTCTCATACGATTTTGAACTTAACTATCAACATTTTAAAGTTTAAAATCGTTTGCAGAAATTTGACAGTTCCGTGTTGTTTGATGTGCTGGCGACTGTACATAAGTAATTACTACTTATTGTATATCAATTATAATATAATATAAGTGACGTAAAAGCTTCGACCGTAGGGCGTCGAAAGACAATCTCGATCTACCTTAATCAAGGGCTCCGTTACCCAGGAGCCAGGATCTCGGAACGTTTATTTCGTTAACTTTACACACTTTATAGCAAACGTATAAATTACAGTATGAGAGCTAAGCAAACACAAATAAAGTATATATAAATAAATAATGAGTCAGTATACTAACAGTATATTGTTAAGTTTCTTCTTCTCGGGTGGTACGAAAAGTGATATGAAATCGCTCAAAGCAGTCAAAACTTGCATTGGCTCCATTTCCAAAACGTGACCCACTGAAAAGCCAAAGATATAAGAAATTAACAAAAATAAGGTGACTACTATCTGCACCCTAATTGCGTAACACACTATCAATAACAATCTGAATGAATTTGAAGGATATTGCTCATCCATTGCTTCTTAGGTTCGAAAAAAATTTCTACTCAACAACGTAAATAACGCAATCAATGTTGTTCAACTGTCAAAATAAAACCCATTGCTACTGTAAGAGGACGTAGTTTAGCAGAAAGGACTCAATTCACATTATGGTCAAAAGTTAATTGGGTATACCAAAGAGGTCCTAACGCTTAACGGAAGGTACCAACTAGGCTTGCCAACCTTAATGCATAAATTTACTGGGACTTTGCAAATCAAAATGCGGGACATGGCAAAAAAAAGGGGGGACCCAAATTAATTTTAAATGGTTCTATTGAATGTTTTACTTTGGCATACAAGGTACATGACTTACAGCATAACAAAAGTTGAAACAATAAGGAAATCTAATAAAACATAATGGTAATCACTAAACTTCTGCCCAAAGGTTCGGTTTAGTCCCATCTCTTCCCCTATGCGTTTACAGAAGATTTTTTTTTTTTTTTTTGTAGGTAAAAACGCATAGGGGAAAAGATGGGAAGGGGAAGAGATGGGACTAAACCAATCCCATCTCTTCCCCGCCCACTGCCGTAGATAGGATAAAACGGGACAATTGGCGCCCCGCACACCTCTTTCGCGGGACGCATCCTCTAAAGTTCTAGAAACGGGACGTCCCGGCTCTCGCAGGACGGTTGGCAAGCCTAGTACCAACCCAGAGGGTTGGTTCCCATTATTTGACGACACGGTTGGCGCAGTGGTTAAGCGATTGACTGCTGCGCTGCCTGTCGCGGGTTCGATTCCCGGAACAAATATTTGTATGACCTACAAGTAGTTGTTCCGGGTCTGGCTGTTTATGTCATGTGAGTTTAAATGTGTGTAAACGCACCCACGATACAGGAGAAATTCCTAGTGTAGGGAAACGAAAAATAATAAATAATTAAATACAATCTTTGTAGTGTCATGAATCTTTTCTGCTGAGTGAAAGAACCAACCGTTAGGACCTCTTTGGTATATACAACTCATTTTTGTCCTGGATCGAGTCCTTTCTGCTAAACTACGTCTAAGTGTGTTATGCAATTACCCCGCTGATTTAGTTTAGATTATAAAACAAAATAGGCTTTCAATTGCTAAAGTATTGCTAAACAAAATATAGGTCTTCCAAAATATCCACACGACGGTCCTGATCCCGAAGCAATCACTTTCTATTTCTGTCTTTAAAAGGTCAAATTAGATTAGCTAGCAAAACTCCGTAGATATGATGGGTATCGATATCTGAACACGATAAAACAAAGAAAAATTTGCTGATTTTGAAAACTGATATATCACGTGGCGGCACTATACAGGAAAGTTTTTAACCAGTGCTCAAATTTTGACAAATTAAACTTAAACGAGTTTTATTAACCACCTATTTCTTATTTTGATACGTCTTAGTACAAAAAAAATAAGTTATCGTTAACGAAATATGTTTATTTTGAAGCTAGATTATTGGATACACGCCACGCGACGGCGCGTGCAGTGAAGCGGAACGCAGTTGTAGGTACCTATTAGCTGTGTGCCCGCGTAATTTGCCGATGTAGGTATTTAAGCAGGTTTTAGAAGTATTGCGTTTAAAATTATAGCAGAATTAGGTGAATAACAATCCTAAAATAAAATCAAAATTTCTATTATAAATATTCTATTATACTATCTTCTTTCACTTGTTATTGTTTTTACTTGTATTAGTTTCAGATTAGTTTTCTTTTATATTTAATCATACTCTTTACTCAATGTTATTTGTATCGCACGTCGTTCGTGTTTGTTTGGCTTTATTATATTATGTGGAAAGTGTTGTTGGTTATACATTTATACACCCATTTTAGTTTTAAGTTATATACCATAATATTGTAACGTTTGTTTTCCCAAATAAAATAAAATGAAAATTAATCGAATTTTTTTTTTAATTAAAAATAAAGTATAGTACAGTCAGTTGCAGAGAAATCTCACACCCTAGCAATGAATAAATACATTGCTAGGGGGTAAAATTGCCGTACAAATAATAGAAATGTATTCTATTACTGATCCTGATCTACCAAAAAAAAAATTTGTGCGCTGGATAAAAACTTTTCCTGTATACGGTTTCGCTAACTTCTTCTTTTCGTGTGGTTAGTGACTAAACTGGTGACAGTTTTTATGCCGCCCATAGGACTTGGCTACACATGCCGTCGAGAAATATCTCTCAGGCAAGCCGGTTTCTTCACGATGTTTTCCTTCACCGTTTTTTAAGCAAGTGTTAATTATACAATACGCACATGATTCCGAATATTCAATGGTGCGTGCCTTGGGGTTCGAACTAAAGACCTATGGACTTGGCAGTCCGACGGTCACACCCATAGAAATATAAAAAACAGGAGAAGTGGGCGTATAGGTATGTAAAATAAATGGCTTTTGCACAGCACAACGATAGAGCCCGATGTTTTCGTGTGAGTGAGTTGTACGGTGCATGGTAAATGCGCGTTGTGTTTGATGCGATAAGGTTTACAATTGATTGTGTAGTAAGTTACGATTTATGAATTGCGAGTGTGTGCGCGACTTCGTATCTATGGCTTTTACTGAACTGCATGTGTAGTTGTGGCGAGTGGAAGGGACAGACTGGAGACATCAGGTTTCTATACCTTTTTAGCTACCGGGCATATCTCCTTCTTTCTTATATCTATGGTCACACCATTAGGCTATCCTGGCTGCTTTGCTATACACTAACTAACTTGACCCTGTATATCAGTAGAAACCTAATAATAATTTTAGTTTAGTCGGAGCGCAGCATAATCAGGACGAATACACTATAACTAACGTGGACAGAGAAAAGGGTTGTTTTCTTTAGGAGTTTCTTCGTCCTCTCCTTGTGTGTGTGGTGCTACGGTGACGGCTCGCGCGCCAGGTCTGCGACTAGCAACGGAACCGCCCTCCGGCGTGCCCGCAGTCACCATGACTGTCGCTGAAACAAATGAATACCTACGCATATTATACTGCACGGGTAAATAAAATTATAGCAATAGATCTATCTATATATCTTTAAAATTAAAAATTCAATACTGTTCGATGGTAAACATATTATAACTTGAGAACAGCTGGATCGATTAGGTTATTTTCCGTTTTAAAATGATCATACTTGACCGAATTAGGGTTTCAAAGGAAAGAAAAATTTTAAAAGTTTCCAGGAATTATTCCAAGAAGCATTTCGGGCAAGACTGAGCGTCATTTTTCTATGGGATATTTGTATGAACTATTGAAATCTGGACAGGACAACATCCGACAGCTAGTCATGAATAAATGTTGTGATATTAATTTTATTTTCTGTGATTAATATTTTAACTCACACACTGACTTATTATATGTTGTTTTTATTTTTTATTTTTTTGGGAAATCATATACAATGTTTGTAAATATGTGAGCACCATGTACCTATCGCATTTATTATTTTTTCTGTTATTACTTCACTTTTCATTCTTTTTACCAATTGTGGTAAGTAATTTTGATGAATTTTTTTATATTTTTATTCTAGGTACATAGTCTTCACCTATAAATATTAATTAATGTATACAAACTATTGTTAACATTTTAAAAGAGTAAGTATGGAGTTTCTTGCCCATTCTTCTCCATACATAACTACATTTTGGAAGGCGCAACTAGAATCAATTAACTATTCATGTAATTTTTGACGTTCAAAAGTGCATCTTCGTGCCTATTTGAAATAAATTATTTGACTTTTTGACTTTGACTTTTGTGTCCCTACAGTCAGCAGCCCCGAAGAACAGAAAGCAGGTGGATTCAGGGATTAGTACCTACTATATTTGTTAAAAAAAAAAACATTTAAGTAAGTAAGTAAGTACCGTAGAACGGGGCTATTTGGATTTTCGGGGGTTATTTGGAACAAAGGAATGAGTTGACATAAATTCGAATTGTGATCTTCGTATAATAAATTGTAAAAGTAAACAAAACCAGAAATAAAATAAAAGCTGTCTATGGTGTTTTGGTAGTTCATGTCAACTCAAATCTTACAGTTACTCTAATCCAAATAACCCCCGAAAATCCAAATACCCCGGTCTACGGTACCTAATGTTTTTTTTTTTTTTTAAACCCTATAACCTAAGTTTTCTGGTAAAAGTCATCATCATCATTTCAACCGAAAGACCTCCACTGCTGGACATGAGCTTCCCCCAACTGGGGGGGGTTTGCCTAAATCGCCTCGCTTAGCAGGCGGGTTGGCGATCGCATTAAGTATGGTGTTAAAAATGCATAGGGAACGCTGCTACCCATTCTCTAGTAAGTCGCCTTTTACGACACCCACGGGAGGAAATGGGGTGGTGCTATTCTTTACGTCCGGCACCACACGGCACTGGTAAAAGTAGACAAAATAATTATGACAGATGTTGCAATATAATTGTGTTAAACTGGCTAGTTACGAAATATATGGGTACCTACCTACCTAAAATGCATGACCATAAACATTCTCGAAAAAAAAAATTGACAGCTGGCTGGGGGTTTCGTTTTGGTCCAACATATAAGAAATTATGCGTAATAGAAAATAAAATGGCGTAAGTATATATAGGATGTATCGATTCACGCACGAAATATTTTAAGAGATACACATATAGGTGGTAAAGAAGCCATGGGAAACGATTTTTTTTTAAATCTGAGTATATTATTTAAAAAATTAAATAATTAAAATTCGGCGTGTCATTCGTAGAATAAGTAAGTAAAGGTTTTTTTGCAAAATGTCTGAAGCAATTTTAAAATTATAATACCTAATTATGCAAAAATATAAAACACTTAAGATAAAAAAAAAAATCGCTGCTATGGATTTTATACCACCTGTAGATGTTTCTCCTAAAATATTTCGTGTTTGAATAGATACCTTATATAGTAAAACGAGAAGGACTCAAAAAGCCTAACCTAACCTAATTTTGAGACATCTGTGGACTATCAGCCGCCTATTCAAGAAGTACCTATCCGCTAGCTGGAGGTCGACATCAGAAGCATTTACTGCAAGAAATGACGTGGAACAAATTACATTTCAGATGAGTACCGATGGAACAAATATAAAACTAAAGCCTGGAGCCACCCGCGTTCTGTTATGGTTTGGGGGCCGCTGGGTGACATCATCATTATCATCATTTCAGCTGAAAGACGTCCATTGCTGGACATAGCCCTCCCCCAAAAGGGGGGAATTTGCCATAATCGCCACGCTTGGCAGGCGGGTTGGCGATCGCATGATGATATTAAAAATGCATAGAGAACGCTGCTGCCCATTCTCTAGTAAGTCCCTTAGTCGCCTTTTACGACACCCACGGTTAGGTGACACATAAATGTTGGGGCTACAATAACAACCATTGATCTTACATTGGAGATCTCCACATTTCTGCATTATTTCATCTACCTCCGTCATCAAAAGTTGTTCCAGCGGTGATAATTCAGTTAAATTCCTGTAAGACAAAATAAAATAAATAATTATTATTAAAAAATAAATTTTAAACAAAACGGGGGGTATTAATAATATTACAAGGCATCTAGAATCATTTTAATTTCTTGTAAATTTTGACGTTCAAAAGTGCCATTGAATGTGCCTATCTATAGTATCTATACATCTATACATACAAATAAATAAAATTAAAGTGTCTGTAAAGTCAAAATAACAGCTTTTTACTAAATGCATATGAAAGTTTATACGGTCTTTTCAACAAAAAACATTTTAAATTTTTTGTCTGTCTTCCTGTCTGTTTGTTTGTTTCGGCTAATCTCCGAAACGGCTCGACCGATTTTGATGGGACTTCACTGGCAGATAGCTGATGTTATAAGGAGTAACTTAGGCTTTTATTTTAGAAAAATCCGCGAAGTAGCTGCTCTGGCTTTATCTAGGTGTATCTATATCTATATCTGTGATTTCGACACATTACGCAAAGTGTAGTGAAATATTTATGCGCAAACCTGAATCCAATGTGTTGTGTGCGCGACGTGCTAGCCGAGACACTTCTAGCAGCGGTGCTTGAACGAGCTCTGGGTATAGACGCCCTTTCGCCGGCGCCGCCACCGCCTATCGAGTATCGACATAAGAATATTAATTGACTAAGGACAGCACACACCACCGGCCAGAGAGTGTCATTCTGAATTATGACAGTTAATTATTTCGACACGGTCTTAATTTCGAAACACAATAGTTCGACGACTCATTGCTTCGACAGAACATATATTCGACAAGCATTAGTCCGACAGAATATACTTCGACAACACACACCTTCGAAGAACACTACTTCGACATGCACTTGTTCGGCGGATCTCTATTTCGACAGACCATACCTTCGACATAATACTGCTCTGAAATGTGGCAATAATAATTGAATTTGACTTTATGGATTTAGGTACAAAATAAAATAAAAACATAAATAATAATCAATATTATGTTTTTAATTATAACCAGTAACAAATCTTTGTACAGTTATATTTTTGAACGGCCTGTACAACCATACTCCACACTCCAATTCGCCAGACGTCACCGATAACGAATAATATTTTTTTTTTGGTAAATGGTACCTACACCACAGACTACCTGAAGTACCTATTGTCTCTCCTTTTTCATCCAAAGGTTTTTAAGACCGCCTATTGTATCACCCTATGTAAAATTACTACATACAAATCTGCAATTGGTGTACTTATGTACGTACCTACACTGTACAGTCGCCAGGACATCAGGGGCCTTACTCCCGAAAACGATTCGAGTTTGATTTTGATTCCGATTCGATTTCGTTTCTGATCCGAACTCGATTTAAAACTGACCGAAGTTAGTTTCACTTCAAACCACTGCACGATCGTGCGCTAGTGTTGGATTCAAGAGTATGGATCGGCATTTAATTCGAACCCAATTCGATTGATTCAGAACTCGATGCTGTCGGGATTAAGGCCCGAGAAGCGAGTTCGAATCGGAATCAAAATTAAACTCGAATCGTTTTCGGGAGTAAGGCCCCTGATAATTCGAAACTGACAAATTTCTCCTAACGATTTTAAACCTTAAAGTGTTGATGGTTAAGTTCAAAATCGAATGAGAAAATTTAACAGTTTGTGGTAACTTGATGTGCTGGCGACTGTACAAATAGTAAAGAGTATTATATTCTAGTAGACCTAAGCACTGTATGATTTACCCACCCCGTCTTATCATACCGCCTTGGGAGTCTGCCTTTGACACAGCATCTGGTGATAGTTGGTCCTGCGCCGGCGCCGGATTTTCCGACGCTATTTCCAAACCCACGCATATAGGGCAAAACGCATAGTTCAAAAACGTGCCACACAAAAGATCTATATCATCTTCCGCTTGAATTTCTAGCGCCTAAAAATAATAACATTTTATGAGTATATTTCGTAATATATATACAAGCTGTAGATAAGAAGTATATACCCCACTTATTCTGTAGCGACTGTAGCACTCACCCAGTTGGGAACTATAAATACCTACAGAGAGCGTATATGTTGTAGATTGTTATACAAGGGGCTAAAATGACCCATTACATACGAGTTAGTTTTAGGTATAATGGGTTTTAGCGCCGTGAGTTACACTCTACTTTTCACTATATACGATTGCGAGAAAATAAAATAATCCAATACACCTTGACGGCAACAGATTGAAAATTATTTCTTTTCCTTTCTCTTCCATCTGCAAATTAGGGTCTCCATTCTCACTAGGTGATGACATTTTCACTGTTGTAAAATAAATTACGGTCACCAATTCCATGTTTAATTAGAGAAAAATTGTAAAGATTTCGCGCCATTGGTTTTTTTTTTTTACGTAACAACGTGTAATAAATCGATGAACGCCGGCTGCATGCACGAAAATGTCCCGTTACGCTCATTGTACGCTTGCGCCGCATCAATGTTTTGTTATGACTTTGTCACGTTAAACTATCGTCCGTAAACCAACTTTACAGACAACAATTTTTTTTTTTAATGTATCCGCAACGAAATGCATTCATTCTACCGAAGAGATCGCCGCTTTTAGTTCCATTTTCAAAAATAAAATGTTACTCTTTTTTTTATGAAATAGTAATAAGTGGAGTCTTTATTCATGATTATTCTACAATGCATAAAGATTTTTTCGTTTTAGCAGGCTCGTTGGTAACAGACAAAAATAAAAAACTTTTTCCTCTAGAGGAAAATATGCTGTTTTATACCCGCTCTGGTACGCTACAAAGACGGACTTTATGAGCAAGAGGAGTGAAAAAATAATTACTAGTGCTAAGCCAAAACGGTCATTCTCAATCATTCATTACGAACCCATGTTGCTTAATCCCATTACTAAAATTAGCAGGTACCTTAGTATGTCAACGATGCGTAAACCGTACAGGAAAGGCACTGTACAAAACGAAATGAAGCATTACTTACCATAAAAATTGCATCTAGTGTACACAAATTTCTGGAGCTCAATTGGTACTTTTCAATAAGTTTGAGTAAACGATCTTCAACTAGAAAGCCTGTGTTATCCGCTACGAGCTGTAGTATGTGACGAATCTGCAGAATAAGCAAATTTATTTTATAGAAGGACGCGGGTCACACCTAAGACAGCCAGGTTATTCCCGAAAACAAAAGAACTAACGATGGACTTTAATTCCAAGACTGAAGAGCCAGAATCAGTAGACATTTAGTAGTTTATCGCGGGTGTATAGCTTTAAGCTTTCAGAGACGAAGTATCCCTGTTACCTATTAATTTTGTTTAAAAAACTGAATAGACTTTTGATACTGCTACGCTCACCGGTCAATAAGCGCCAATCTTTAAAAAATATATTATCTCGTGACTGAGAAGGAATTATGAAAAACGGCTCAATCAGGAACCTCGGTAAGTGTGTCTAGAATTTACTAATACCTTTTATAAAGTTTCATATTGAGACGCGAAGCAACAAAATACGATATCTAGAAGAACGTGTCAAAGTCAAAGTCAAATAATTTATTTCAAATAGGCACGAAGATGCACTTTTGAACGTCAAAATGTCGTGGTCGCTTTTCTTTAGATCGAATTTTGTTGCTTCGCGTCTTAATATGAAACTTTATAAAAGGTACTAGCTTTTGCCCGCGGCTCCGCCCGCGTGGATGTCGGTTATCGCGTAAAAAAGTAGCCTATGTCCTTCTCCATATCCCAGGCTATATCTCTGCCAAATTTCATGACGATCGGTTCAGCGGTTTAGGCGTGAAAACGTAACATACAGACTGTTGGCAACACAACATTTAGTATGATTTACCTGCCATCTGTCATAAATGTCAATGTCAACTTAGAATCCCTGTACAAGAGCAAGAGCACATTAAATGAAGCACACCATTTTTGATCCGTCTGCATTTTCATTATAAAATATAGTATATCTATTCAAGTTCCCCAACACAGACAGACAGAGTTACTTTTACATTTATAATATTAGTATGGATTAGAAAATTCTAGACACAACTTATCGAGGTTCCTTATTGAGCCGTTTTTTCATAATTCTTTCTCAGTCACGAGATAATATTTTTTTCAAGGAGTAACGCTAACGCTGTAATCATTAAAACAGAAAATTCCGTTTTAATGATTACAATAAAACATAACAATTTAAAACTATTGTTTGTTGTAATAATAACGTATAGTCTTGTGAAGCACAACTTGACGAGCTTATTTTCTGCATTTTCATTCTAAAATAAAAGAAATCACCGAAATAACGATGAGGGTGCCACTGTGCGCTCAGTGAAGTCTTAAAGTAAAAAACTTAGCTAGTATGAACATAAAATTACCAATTTATCTTTTGCTTCCTCAAACTCGTCTTCGGGATCAACGCCTTTCTGCTCAATGGCAGTCGATTCAAGCTTCGCTTCAGTTTCTGAAAATAAAACGGGCATGCTTTTCTATAAAAATCTGTTATTTTATAACGTTACATATTTTTTTGTTAAAAGTATCCGAAAACGTATCTGTGCCACTTAAAATTTTGGTTATTTGAAAACTAAACCCGAAAATTTAATTTTAAATCACCTTACTTAAGGGTTTTATTTGACTATTGAGGTTAATTTGATGACTTAACAAAAATATACAATTTTCTCAGATAATTTTCAATTACAATTTAATACCTATAATGTTCTTCAAACAATCACCTATCTTTGGAAAATGTGGTGAGAAAGAAAGTAAAAAGCTGAAACCTTCTAAATAACTGTAAATACCTATACTCCATTTATCGCATTAGACAAATAACGGCTAAATAACGACAGTTATTGTGTAATATTGTTGAAATTACTGCACTTTAGAGTTATTTTTTTAATGTAAATGGTAAATTGATTACAGTGCTTTATATTTATCGTGAAATAACGGACTTTATTAAACGTTTACATCGAAATAACGAAATAGTGAGAACAGTTATTTGTCTAATGTTATAATAAAGTGTTAGTTTCACCGCACCTCTGACTTTTCGGATTCATGCGCGTATTATATACATAGGTACTCCCACAACTCCATACAATTTTAGACGATTTTAGACAATTTGCCGATTAAAATTACGTCAATTTACGTCAAGCGCTGATTAATTTGACAGGACTAAACTAAAATTTATCTTCTGTCCTTTTCATAATGAAATAGAAAGAAAAAGATGCACTGAACTTAAATTTAGTTTAGTTTGTGAACAAGGGAATCGGCACCATTGCTACCAAAATGAAACCCAGTGCTACTGTATGTGTGTAACGCAATTAACCCGCAGAACAGGGTTTTTTACATTTTTATCAGATACTTTTGAAACAGATCATACGTGTAAGTGTAGCACGAATATTACCGTATTTAGCCAAAGGACTCATGGGCGGTTTCTGCGGTGGCGGGGGAGGCGGCTCGGCAAGAATATGAGCATGTAGTGCTATTTCCCCTTGGCGTATCTCTTTGCTCAACTCTAGACACCTCGCGCTCGACATCCGCCACACTTGAGTGAACTTGTTATGATTCACCTGAGCGAAGTGATCAGACTTCTTCTCCAAGTCCTCCATTGTTTGCATCAACTTAATGATTTCAGCGTCCGCCTTTATTTCCTCTATGGCCCCATCCTCAGCTGCTTTCCGAATTTTCGCTCTCAACGAATTCGCTATATCAGACATTTTATTAAGCTTCCGTTTTTGCTGCGATCTTACAAAGACATTCTCCTCTTCGCGTTTTTTAAGAACCTGAGAATTATATTTATAAGTAAAACAGTAGGAATAAAAATAAAACTAACGTATAACGTTAGTTTTATTTTTATCCCGTTTCCTTACCTCCTCACTAATAAACGTTGTATAGCGTCTGTATAGTTACACACCGATTTCTCTCTTTCACTCGTCAGTAATTTGACTTTCGAAAGAAGAAGACAAAGAAAGCGTTGTGTAACTATACAGACGCTATACAACGTTTATTAGTAAGGAGGTTAGAGTGAAAACCTCGTATATGCGAAAAAGGCAACCTTACAGGAGAACAGAAAAATCTGCGCCCTGTAAAATTTTATTACCACAGCTTCTTCAAATATGTCTTTTAGTGAGCAATATTCAAACTCGTTATAGATGGCGTTACAGGTTGCAAAACTTTTTGAGTGTGAAACTAGGACGTGAAATGCGAGGTTTTTTTTTTTTTTCTTTTCAAAAAAAATATTAAAATATAAATGACCAAAATTACATTCCCGAGGTTTTCACTCTAAGGCGACGGTATGAACCACGCATCTTTTCACCTGATACGTATACCCAATTTTTTCGGTATTAATTATACACGTAGCCTTCAACTTTTCCAATTCCTGTTGCAACTCCTGAATCAAAGATTCCAGTTCTATTTTGGCCTCGCGATATTTTTCGTGATGCTCCCACATTATAGCCTCAATGTCTAATTTATGTTCGTCTAACTGAAATTATTTATCAAATTAAAATGTAATTTTATAAGTTTTTCAGCCATTTTAACCACATTACACATTATTTCAACCTGAACAAATTTGTACTCTAAATGTGCAATTTCTTCTTTATCGCATTGCTTATAGAGTGCTTCCCATCTCTTATTGTTATGATCAATCATTGCTTCGCGTTCAATTTTCACTGCTACTTCTATCAAACTTAGCTGCTTTCCGTATGCTCTTTGCATGATTGTTACTTGCTTTTCAATTCTGTCTGATAATTCTTTTATGTCATTATCCTGTAATCATAAAAACGAAAATGGAAAAATTTATCAGTACAATTTAGGTAGATACTTCATGTACGGTGCAACCGCACATTCTGCAATTCAGCAGTTTACGCCACACATTCATTAATTAGTTCAGTTCGCGTTGAGCTATGAAGTCAGCCAGGCGTTCTCGTTACAGCCAATAAGAGCCGCGTCACACTTCATTTCCACACCATCAGTCCAACAGCTCATTTTACATTAAGTGCCTTTAGAAAAATATAGTAGTGTTTTAATACTTACCTTCTTTCATTCCATTCATCCCTCATCTAAAAGTAATGTATGGTCTAGCAAGGATCATACACTTCATCTCTCAACAAATGCCTACCTGTTTCTCCAAATCTTTATAATAAGACTCGTCCATTGTTTTCAGATCACTTTTAACTTCGGCAATAAGTGCATCTTTTTGAGCAAGCAAGTGATCACATTTCTTCTTTTGCTCCTTCATTTCAGCGTCAATGTCTAATGGATCTTTAATTGACAACATGTGGTCCCAATTCGCTGAAATAGCTTCATACTGGATCTGTGCGTCATTTGCTTCTTCCTCTATCTTTTGCATGGAACCTATTAAAATACATGTACCTAAGTAATGTAAACAATACTTCTTATTGTTTTCCGTAGTCAACAATGTCCGTCTGTCTGTCTGTCTGAAGATACGCGGCTTAGCTCAAAGAGTCTTAGTACTAGAAAGCTGTAATTTGGCATGCATATACAATATGTATGTATACGCATAAATTACAGCGACAAATTCGTAAAATCAAATTGTGTAATAAGGTTTTTTTTAGGGTAGGTAAAAAAAATTATCATCGACACTACTTAGGGAGCTTAGGTCCCCTACACGAAAAGTGTCGATGATATTTTTTTTTTTCTCATCTATCTCATAATTTGGGGGTATCGTTGGATAAGCCATTCAAAAATATTGCAGGTAGGTACTTATGTGAAAACTTTTTTTTCGATACACTTGTTTATTTCCGGCCGGTCGTAAAAAGTAGGTAGGTAAGAGTCTTATTTCCAACAAAATGTATGGGAAAAGTTTTTTGGGATTTCTGACTTTTCTAGTTTTCAAACCTCAGTTGGTCCTATAGAGGTTTTTGATCCATATAAGAAACAGGATCGACTGGCATCAAAAATTTTTTTTGCGAGAACTGCCCATTTTCTTGTTGACTGTATTTTTTTTCCAAAATCTGTAAATGCAGCTCTAAATGTGTCAAACAGTCCCCTAAGACCGTAGCTACAACGGTTAAGGTACCTTTACTGCCCCGTCTCAAAAATCCATCCTGAATACAACGAAGTTAAAAGGAAAACTATCACAGCTAAGTAGGCTTTACAGGTTGTAATAGTCGACCAACTTACATTTGCAGTTGGAATGTATGGGAGAACATCATGTTTTTCAACTACAATGCTTAGTTTGTTCTTGGGACAAATTCGTCCCAACTACGGAACGGTTTTTTACGGGTTTTTTTAAACTAGTGATTAGCCATTTAATACTAAAAGGAGTACCTAATAATACAATATAGGTAGTTGATTAATTCCTTGTCGCCCATACGCTTGATAATTGTTGACGACCGCAAATGAGGAACGTATGAGTTCATACATATCCCAATGGACATAAAAACATAAGTTCTGTGTGGGTCTCCCGTAGGAAACGGAGTAAGTCTAGGTACGTAGGTAGAATGTAGGAAACAGAGTAAAGTAGGTACCTGAACCAAGAGGATCTCTTCTAAAATCTCAAACAGCTCTTCAAAGCATCAAAATCTCGTAGTAAATTATTTTAATTTTAAATCCTAAGTAAATACAAAAGTAAAAGAATTTTACTGGTCATTTTCCTGAAGAACTGATTGCGTCGAACAACCTCGCGCTCGTCCGTGGTGACCTTGACATTGGTGACTTTGGCAGCGCCATCTAGCGCCAACCGTTGTAATTCCACCGCTGCGTTCGCCGTTGCTTGTTCTACAAGGCTCGGTTCTTCCTCAGCTGCCGCTTCCTCTGCAGGCTGGTCAGCTCTAAGGAGAACAGATAAAAATATAGCTTCGCCAACGGCTCCCGCCGGATAAGCGGTTTTCTAATTGTAAGAATAATTATGCCCTAGTGCGTCGTCTGTCCCTTAGTCTAAGGCACAGAGAGACGTTGCGTTTTATAATGTTGGAATGATAGTTCGAAATCGACCAGAAATAGCCTAATCGGTCCAGCCGTTCCCAAGGATGTGCTTACCAACGAACAGCATATAATTTTTAGGGTTCCGTAGTCAAGTAGGAACTATATATAGCTATAGCTTCGCCATATCCGTTTATCCGCGGCTTAGGCTCAGAGACTCTTAGTACTAGAAAGCTATAATTTGGCATGGGTATACATATTATAATCACGCCGACAAAGTGGTAAAACAAAATCATGAAAAAAATATATATCGTCGCTCGGCATCCAATACCGCGAATGCAACATTCATCAAATACAGGAGACAAAAAAAAACTTTATAAAATGTACTACAGACGTATTATTATTATAAAATAATATATATTAAACTAAATTAATGTGTTTTTATTGTATTAAACAGTATTTTTCTACTTTAAATACGTGCAATAAAAACCAAAACTTACCCAGAAAGCTTGCGGCACCGTGTTGCGCTTCGGTGGGTATGGCGGCACCGAGGAACTTTCGCATATTCGCGGATTTGGTGGCGGGAAATTACGTTCGCGGTTTTGGATGACTCGAATAACAACATGACCGGATAACTTTCGGCCAATATTTAAATGTAGGATCACGTATTTTAACGTGTAGAATGATATAAAACAAAAATATGATTTTCGCCAAAAATGTCATATTCGCGGTATTGGATGCCGAGCGACGATATTGTATTGTAGGATACATCCCTTGCACGTAAAGTGGGGATGTTTTTTTTTCTCTCGTCTATACCATTGTGTGTGGGGTAGCGTTGAATAGGCTGTTCAAAAATATTGCGGATCTGTAAAGATCCAAGGACTTTATGAGAATTTAAGGTCCAGTGAATGTGTATAAGATTAGGTGTGCTCAAAGTTGCGACTATTTGCGACACGTAGGTACCTACTAAGACAAAAGAACTCTCAGAGGCGCAAGCTTATTATGATCTTTATTTAAATAGGATATCTCTGATAAGCTGAGTTGATAATCCTACCTTTTAAGTGCATCCTGCCTTCTTTTAATGCGTAGACCCCGACCTGCTTTCCGGTCTTCAGGGTCCAAACTTGTGACCTGCGGTTCTTTAGGCGCCAAAACATCATCCTCCTCATCCCCAAATCTCGAAGCCATGCTTTGTATTTTACGATAAAAAATGCGATTTATTACACTACATGAAAAACCTTCCAAATTAAACTTGTGTACACGTTGCTATAACAACCAAACAATATAGTTTTTACCATAGCAACTGGTAATCTGCACAGATTATATGTCTATGACTATTATCTAGCCAGCTAGCCACAAAGAAGTTTATACCCACTCTACATCGCGTGCTGAAAATTTAACCCAGCCTTTTACAATCGACGATCTAGTTCTACAAGGACACACACCAATTTTATTACTATAGCAACTAATCCATATGCGCATATCGATACCTATATAGGTAAATGTTTTTAGAATGGAGTCAGCAGGTATTTATTTATAAGAGTGCTGACGTTGTGTTGATATCACTGTCCGAATGCCGAGATTCTGGTAAGAGCAGAGACAAGGAACTTGAGTACCTACCTAAACCATACCTCTACGGCACACGAGGTTGTTGACCTGTGGCACGTTGACGAAGCTGACTAGGTCATCAGTCATCAGCAGCCTCATCCAACACCTGCTGATATCGTTGCGCGTTGTTATGCAGTTTGATCAAACGAATTTAGACAGGAACTGTTAGAAATACAGATTAGTGGGTATAATCGTTCATCTTTCCGCCAGTAGCATGGAGTCGTCGCCATGCATAACATATGATCACGCCTGCTTTTCTCTGAAGAGCAAGGCAGAGGTTTGCAGTCAAGGAATAAATATGTTAAGGTACCATAAAGTTTGCAAGGTGCATTTGAGAAAATGTTTTGCTCTTTGACCGTACCTACATAGTACTATATTATAGTACGCACGGCTACAAATCAAGCTGTACATTTCCAGTATAAGCTGGCCTCTCATTGTACGGAAATCCTATATAAAGTGAGATCAGTTTATAGGTACTGGAAATGTATAGCTTGATTTGTAGCAGTGTGTACACCCACATTTACGGAGTTCTATTAATGTCCCATGTAAATTATTACATGGGACATTAATATAACTATACTTTTAATACTTGTTTTTGCTGTTTAGTTTACGAGCACCTGCATGATAGTGTACCTACAATACTTCAATTTAAGAGCCCTGGCTCTGAAATAAAAGCACGTCTAAGCCCACTCTGCGCTAACTTGTGTTTACGTGTTCGGAATAAATAGGATTTTTCATAAATAAAACACGATAACCTTTATAAATTTTGTTTACTTAAGTTTACTTTGCTTTGCTGTTCAGGATGATACCATCGTATTTCTGTTGGAACCACTTCATGGCATCCTCCTTTGTCAAGCGATGGGGGAACCCAACCTTGCCAGTCTTGCGTCTTCTGTGGGCTACATTGAAACCTAGAACAATATACAAAATACATTGAGACTATGCTCTAATAAATACAAAAACTTTGATTTTATTCAGAAATAGTTAGGATTTTTATAAATGTGCACCATATTTTTGTGAATACAAGGTTTGAACTTAAAATTCTTTCAAATATGGTTTTTATTATAGCACATTTTTTACAGAGTGAGGCTGTGTTGTTTTCATCACCCTTGAACAGATGTGCATAAAAAAACAAAAAAATAAAAACAATAAAAGTAAACTTTTCAACAAAGCATTTGATACTCCTAATAAATAAGTAATGCACAACCTACAACCTGCAAGCTCTACTAATAAACGCCTTGTTGTCTTTAAATTGAGAAATTAACACAAAATTAATTAGAAAGTGTGAATTCTTACCTGGTCGGCCAAGTACGACGTAGAAGTCAAGACCGTAGATACCAATGGAGGGATCGTATTTGATACCCAAGTCAATGTGTTCTTGAATACCAAAACCGAAGTTGCCGGTGGCAGAGAAGTTGTCACGCCTCAACTCGTATTCCCTGACCTGGAAGCAAAAAGGGAAAAAAACATTTATTTTAGGGGTTCTGTAGTAAACAAGAAACCCTTATTGTTTCGCCTTGTCTGTCTGTACGCGGCTTAGCTGAGAGAAACTTAGTATCCGTTTATCCAGGGATCCGTTTGCGTGATATTACGCTTTAAAGTGTTAATTTTTGTGAGGCCCGCCCCTGCCAGCTAAATGGTTGTATTTGGATATTGCGAAAAAAATCACAGCAGTAGTATATACAATGAAGTTGAAAGGAAAACTATCACAGCTAAATACTCTTTCCAAGTTACCTAGTAATAGTCGACCAACTTAAATTTGCAGTTGAAGTCCCATACAATGTGTATGGGAGAACATGTTCAACTACAAAGTTCAGTTTGTTCTTGGGATAAATTCATCCCACCAACTCCCTTCATTGTGCGTGGTCCGACACGCACTTGGCCGGTTTTTTATTTATGGACTGAAAACCTTATAGTGATAGATGATCTTGATATTATCTTTCAAAAATGTCTAGACATAATTTTTTTTTTAATACGTTGCCCCACACTAAGAATTTCTCCTGTATCGTGGAATCGTTTACAAACATTTAAACTCACATACACAAACAGCCAGACCCGGAACAACTACTTGTAGATGATACAAATATTTGTTCCGTGCGGGAATCGAACCCGCCACACTTAATGTGTAAGGAATTCCTTCTGCCATGTATAGAACCTAACTAATGTAGACATAGTCCCATATTACAGAATGTCACTCAATACTCAAGCATTACTTAAAACTAGTTTCAACCAATCAAATGGCTTGAATCTAGTTGTAAGTAAGAAAGAAAGAAAAAGTATTTATTGTGACTCGCACAGGAAGATCACAAACTAATAAACACACAATCACAAAAGTATAAAAAATAAAAAGAGAGTCCTGTACGAGGCCAAAAGGCTCCTATCTCAGCATGAAGTAACGCTTAAGTATTGAGTGACATTCTGTAATACAGGCCAGAAACAAGAAATAAACTTTAATTCAGTTTATGAAATTTATTTAATCAGTTTATGAAACAGTTTATTTATGGACTGAAAACCACAGAGTGATAATATTATCTTTCAAAAATGTCTTAAACACATTAAATGTGTAAGGAATTTCTTCTGCCATGTACAGACAACTAACTAATGTAGACATACAGTATAAGAAACTTTAATCCAACAGTTTGTGGTTGTTGTATAAGGCGACTAAGGGACTAACTAGAGAATGGGCAGCAGCTTTCTCTATGCATTTTTAACACCATACTGCGATCGCCAACCCGCCCAACCAAGCGTGGCGATTATGTCAAATCCCCCCACAATTGGGGGAGGCTTATGTCCAGCAGTGGACGTCTTTCGGCTGAAATGATGATGATGATGAACCAAATGTAAACCTAGATAAGGAGCACCAACTGCTTAATCAATTAATTAAAGATTAACCAAAAAGAGCAGTGTTGGTCCAGTGGTAACGGGGCCGACGTGTTGTAGGTCGTGGGTTGAACCCAGGTGGGCACTTAGTGCAAATAGTTTCTTCAACTCTGCTCACACAACAGTGAAGGAAAACATCGTGAGGAAACCGGCATGTCCTAGAACCGAAAATTCGAAGACGTGACATCTACCAACCCGCACTGGTCCCGCATGGTAGACTGTATTACAGCCCACTCCCTCTCGAAGAGAGGAGGCCTCTGTCCCAGCAGTGGGAACATTATAGTCTTATTATGCAAATAGACCATCCTTGCTTCGTAGAAAGTGGTCGAGGGGATGGTAAAAACCGAGACTTACAACATACCGGTGAAATGTGGGTGTACTACAGGTACACCTCTGCCTAACCCTTCAGGCATTACAGGCTTGATGTTATGTTTATAAAAGAGAAAGAAAATTCGATTATCTAGTACATTGACTTACTTTGAGACCTCTTTCGAGGATCTCCTCGGCCTTAGCACCACGGACAGTGCAGTGGACAGCGATCTTTTCATTACGACGGATACCGAACGATCTGACGGTGTACCTGGCCTTTGAGAACACCGGCTGCTGGCCAGTAAGCTGTTCCAACACCTGAAATAATACAATAATAATGCTATAACACTTAAATTTAACAAATTATAACAAAGCATGGGAGATACATGACAAAGCAACTAACTAATAAAGAAGTTGTTTTGTACTTGAAATGTTATTTCCGTAAGTATTCTGAACAGTAAGTAGTTAGTGCTCAGAAGTTGCAAATTGGAAATATTGCTCTTGCATGAATTTACAAAGAGTAACACAAGTTATGTTACTCTTGAACAAGTTCATGCTGCCCTATTGTAGTTCTTAGCACATTTGGTAACTATCTAAGTCCAACACTGTAACTATCTAAGTTCAATAAAATCAAAGCGGAAAAGTAGTAAAATAAAAATCAATAAACTTCACAGAGACAATACTACACACAAAACTACTGCACATGCCCACTTCAAATAGCAATATTAATGATGACAATAATTTAAGCTCACTTTTATTGGGCAAGGCCATCATCGAGTTTTTACTAGGCATGAAATTGTATGTAGTCAACATGGTGTGTACCCATGTTTTGAGGGTTATGTATGATAAAAACCACATACAAAAAGTTATAAATAAATATGCACGCTATGTGAAACAATGACTAACCTTAGCAGCACGAGTCAGCCTGTCACCAGACTCTCCGACACAGATGTTCAGGCAGAGCTTCCTGATGTGAAGATTTCTCATAACATTCTTAGAATTATCTTTAGGAGGTTTCTTCTCCTTCTTGTCTTTCTTCAACGCGGGCGGTGGTACACGCTGAAATGCATATTCTTAGTTTACGTTTGGCACTTTCAACACACATTTATTTAAAAAATAATCCCTGTGTTCAAACACAAGACCTAGGTTATGCCGAATCTGAGGCCAATTCACAGCGATAAAACCAAAAATAGGATATCGGTAGGAAACAAATTTAAGTAACAAAGAAATTGAAACATATTTCCACGCATAATCTAAGAAAATATAACCGATTCAGATGGATAAATTAATACAAAAATCAAAAACACCCACCGCCATGGTTACGACTTATCAAAAAGAACCATAAACAATTTTGCTGCAAACGTCAATGTCAATTATGAATCATAAACAAAAAAAAAGTACTTTAATGGGACTCGAGTACTAGTTATTTAAGTTTAGATTAAAAGTCATTTATTTTTATTTTTTTAAGTATTTTATTCATTTCTATTTCATTACAGTAGTTTACAATTCCTAACCTGACTTTTGCACAAGCTATAGCTTAAAATTAGGGATCAAAAAAATAAAAATAAAAATGTCGCGGTCGACACATATGAAACCGGCTTTCCCTTAAAAAATATATAATTTCATAAAAAGACACAATTAACCGTTAACTCCCACATCTATTAACGGTAACACGCCTTTGGTACCCATGCCAGACGTTGTTTTGTTAAAAAATCTTCATTGTTAGCAACACTACTTTCTGTGTTATTGGCCACTTTACTATAAATTGCTTTTTTTATGAAAAATGCTTCCATCCATTCCATTCAAACAATATTGACGAACCGCACGAGAAAATAGTTTTCTTTTATGAGCGTTTACTGTCATAACATAAAGATAAAATGGGTTTTTATTTCTAGCTAACCCTGTTGTAGGTTATGTTAGCCGGTGGGTCGAACTTCATGCACCTGTTTATGAAATAAAGGGGGAGAGTGAAATAGTAATAATGTCTTTTGTCATTCACATTACATGATCCTTTGTAACGGCGTTTGTATAAATACGTAGCTTTACAGTTATTATGTTCTTGCGTAGAATAATAATGAACCCTTGGTTAGAACCTGTACTATTAAAATTGTTTATGTACAATATTATTTATTGATGATTGATTTTAAAATGATTAACTTCCGGAGACAGCACTCTAATATTAGTAAAACAAAATATGCTACTTCCGCAGGATAGTACGTACCGACTATATTATATATATGTCATACATATTATCAAGTGTTAATTTATATATTAAAATTTTTAACTTTGCTATCCTGCTTTAAATATTGCAGTATTTTTAAAATAAAATGAGTTTCTATTGCTACCTGCAGATCTATGTATTATCATACTTTCAACAATAGAATAAGTAGGTACTTCCTTATTCACGAGATCGAGATCCATTACTTCTCCTAGTGTCGTTGTAGATTGTGTGTGGATATTGATTGAGTTCTCCAATAGAATCGAATAATCAATAAATTGCAATCATAAATAGATACGGTGAATTATTTTAATATGGCGGAGGAAATGCGAAAATCTAAAGTTATTGCTAATAAAAAATATAAGAAATATTATTGCTCAATATGCCATATATACACAAACTCGGAGAATCAATTAAATCAGCATTTAGAAGGCGTTCGCCATCAACAAAGGAAAATATTTTCTCCTCCGCTGAATACCGATAATTCAGATAAATATGAATATAATAGTCTTGTGTATGTTCCTGCCTTCGCTGTTCTTTCCATAACATCATTTGTTTTTTGCTATACAATTGTTGTGTATTGGAATTGACACCTACCGCTAATGATTATCATAAATAAAACATTAAAGTGTAGTTAACGACGCCTTAAATTTCGCGCCATAATTTTAATTGGCGGAGAAGTCGTCCCCAAGCGTTCACGGCTTCTATGCGCACGAACGAACGCGCAGAACAATGAGGTAGCAGCCATTTTATGTCGGTGTCTAAGAAAAACATAATTCGAATGGCCAATCTTAACGAAATTGTGTAATTAGTGATATAATTTATGTGATTCTGTATACACTACTATATTTAGGTGTTTCTTTACTTATGTGAGTAGAATAATAACTTTTGCTATACATATATAATGATAAAATAACATAAGCGCGATGAAACCTAACATTTTGCATAAAAAAGAAATAATAATAAATTTGTATCTCATTCCCTCCATACATTATGAAAGGTCGTTGTATTTCCAATAGCTACAAGTCTTTCGTTTGCAAACGATGTTTATGTTTACAGATAGTAACTAAAGAGTATTATCACAAAGTACTTTCTGTAGATTTAGCTCAGGATAATATGACATAACTTTCACCGAAACGTTGAATAAAGTAATATAAACCCGTTTTGTTTACATTAGACTTGTATTGGTTACTAAATTACTTGTCGTATGACAACCGGCGTCGCGCAGCCTCGGCTTGAAAGTTGGGGACAAAATTCAATAACGAATTGGCCATTTTATTGATGGCCGGGGGGGAGGCTGGGTGGAGACAGTCGGTCGGTGAGCTTCCGCCATTTAATATTTTGTTAGTCATTTTAGCTGTTTCCATTATGTTTTCTTGTTTACACTTTCGTATAGCTACCGATTAGAGCTGCCGCTGTATATGTGAACAAGTTTACATAAATATCTGCATATGCTACACAAATATGCTAAAGATAAGCGCCCTTGTGTGAGTGTACGCTATTATATTCGTATACATGCCTATATACCTACCTATCTATTGCGTTTCGCATACATATCTCCGGCTTTATATGCACCTATCTACTGTGTTCAGTCAACGGCCTAACAATATAAATAAAACAGCAATGTAATGTAATTTCTAATCTAATTTGTTATTGTTTGGAATTATCTGTTTAACCTTATTATATTTTTTGTTTGACATAATACTTTGTTTGCCTAATATTTACTATGCGTTTATGTATTTGTTACTTAGCACTTTGTAATTTGTTTTTTTTTGTTGCCCTGTGTCTGCCTCTGTTGATTTGTAACCACCTGATTTTGTAATATTTTTTGTTTTTTTAATTATATTTTTATTTCACGCAAAACTAAGCTTTTTATTTAAAATTATTAACTTTTTCGTTCTAATAGGTTTAATTTTATTTGCAAAATAGGCACGTTTAATTCCTACTTGCCGACCGGCACTGATTATAATGGAAAAATTACCGTGATTTATTCCGCATACCTACCTACCTAAGTTCCTTGTAGGTATGATAGTACCAACCGTCCTCCCTTGACCCTTAGATACTTTAGCTATGAAGCATCGTCTCCCTTACTAAAATTGTCGATGGTGTCGTTCAGACCTACCTACTTGCCTTGTAGGTATGATAGTACCAACCGTCCTCCCCTAAAAATTACTCTTTAAATATTGTTTTTCCAATCAGTGGCCTAACCCTTAGATACTTTAGCTATGAAGCATCGTCTCCCTTACTAAATTTTTTGTAACTATAGTGTCGTTCGAACCTACCTACGTGCCTTGTAGGTATGATAGTATCATCCGTCCTCCCTTAAAAATTACTCTTTGAATATTGTTTATTCCAATCAGTTGCTTATCCCTTAGATACTTTAGCTATGAAGCATCGTCTCTCTTATTAAAATTGTCGATGGTGTCGTTCAGACCTACCTACGTGCCTTGTAGATATGATAGTACCAATCGTCCTCCCCTAAAAATTACTCTTTGAATATTGTTTTTTACAATCAGTTGCCTAACCCTTAGATACTTTAGCTATGAAGCATCGTCTCCCTTACTAAAATTGTCGTAACTATAGTGTCGTTCAGACATATCTATGTGCCTTGTAGGTACGATAGTACCAACCGCCCTCTCCTAAAAATTAGTCTTTGAACATTGTTTTTTCCAATCAGTTGCTTATCCCTTAGATACTTTAGCAATGAAGCATCGTCTCCCTTACTAAAATTGTCGATGGTGTCATTCAGACCTACCTACGTGCCTTGTAGGTATGATAGTACCAACCGTCCTCCCCTAAAAATTACTCTTTAAATATTGTTTTTCCAATCAGTGGCCTAACCCTTAGATACTTTAGCTATGAAGCATCGTCCCCCTACTAAAATTTTCGTAACTATAGTGTCGTTCAAACCTACCTACGTGCCTTGTAGGTATGATAGTACCAACCGTCCTCCCTTAAAAATTACTCTTTAAATATTGTTTTCCAATCAGTGGCCTAACCCTTAGATAGTTTAGCTATGAAGCATCGTCTCCCTTATTAAAATTGTCGTAATTATGGTGTCGTTCAGACCTACCTATGTGCCTTGTAGGTATGACAGTACCAACCGTCCTCCCCAAAAAAATACTCTGAATATTGTTTTTTACAATCAGTTGCCTAACCCTTAGATACCTACTTTAGCTATGAAGCATCGTCTCCTTTACTAAATATGTCGATGGTGTCGTTCAGACCTACCTACGTGCCTTGTAGGTATGATAGTACCAACCGTCCTCCCCAAAAAATTAATCTTTGAATATTGTTTTTCACAATCAGTTGCCTAACCCTTAGATACTTTAGCTATGAAGCATCGTCTCCCTTACTAAAATTGTCGTAACTATAGTGTCGTTCAGTTAAAGTAGGTACTTACTTACCTACATCTTTATCATATTGTTGGTACCATTCATAAAAACCATTGAACACTGATTTCATTGCACACGTAAAAGATAAGGCCTACATTTGACTTAAATTATTAGTTAAAAACTCATTGCGAAAAAAGTCTTTTTATATGTATATATATATGAAAATCGGACTCTTAACTTAGTCGAAAAATTGCGCGTTTTAAGAGGCGTATCGTTAAGTAGTTCTCATTAAACCGTCCTAGCTTTTGGTGACTGGTATTTCACAATTTACCCTAGTTATATGAAGACGGTGCGTGCTTTCTTTCGTTTACAAAGTTTTGACAGTCATTATCATCAACTCCTTTCATCTTTGACTTGTGTTTATCTCATAAGTACTTTTCAGCAAAGTCAAACCTTTACTTGAATTAGGATAACCTCGTCAGTTTTTGTGTATTTTACACACGAAATAATAGTAAAGTTATTATCTTTTGCACATCGCTTTTCAATAAGAAAAGGGGTGGAGCTGGAAGCGTCTTGCCACTTTTACAGCCGCTAGTTGACCTTTTTTTAACGAATCCCTGTTCCAGTTCTTTGGCATAAGTTTTATTTCTTTCCTGCAGGTAAGTTTAAAAGTAAAACCCCATCTTTTTCGTCGTTGCATCGGTAACAGTTTGTTATTCGAAGTTTTGCTGTAGGTATTGACAAACACGCAATAAAAGACATCAAAATTCGATTTAGTCAGACTTTGATACTACTGTAAACCAGAAACTACCCTTGTTCCTTACAAAAGGTAAATAAAGCTACTACGTAGTAATTTCCTATTCAGGTAGGCTAAGTGCAGTTTTGATAGCAATTTGACATGAAGTTCTTTTCAGGTGGCAGAAATTGAAAATGGGGGAGCAAAGAGGTCGCCATTAGTTTCCCAGCACACTGGGGCGTAGGCGTCGGGGGAGTGGCACGGGGCGTGGGGGTCCCCGTGCCACCCCCTGGCGACCTACTCGCCACTATCTCCATGTTCGAACAGCAGATCAAGGCTGAACCCATGAGGTAACACTCGTCCATCTTCTTCTTCTTCACTCGTCCATAAAACAAAAGTTGAGATATCTGGTGGCCTGACCAATAATTATTGGGTTTGTAGGTACCTCATTCAGGTCTTTACAATCGTTGTTCTTCAACACCTGTAAGAAACACTTGACCCAATACAAGTGCGAAAAAGAACAGTGAGGGGTAACCAAATGTACAAATAAAGGTCTCAATCCCAATCAAAATATTGAGATGCAACTTCGCAATGTTGGTGAACTGTGTAACCAAAAATCTTTGGAAACAAATAGGAGGGAACTAAATATCATTTAGGTTCACTCTAACATTATGTTTTGCTTACCAATATGTACTAAAATACCTAAAATAACAAGTAAAAACTTGCTAAACACGTAATTTGTGCGGCGAATATTAAATGAAGCATTGTGTTGCTTTGCAGTTTCTACACATCTCATCCACACGTACACTCCGGTCCCCCAACAATAATACGGTCAGATTCAAGCCATGCATCCATCATCAATATGAACCAACATCACCAGACACACCAAGAGGATTCTAAAGACAGCCTCATAGTACAACAGCAAGTACAACATCAGCAAGATCTCATGGAACAACACCAACAACAACAAGAAATGCAACAACAAGACGACGAGGTGAGTTAACTAACTTTAAAGGAAGAAAATATTACCTGTTAGGTCAAATCCTCGTGTTAGGTACTAAGCCTTGTCGGCCAAGTAACAGCGCGTGGTGGATGACAGCTGGTAAAGTGCTGAAGTCCCGCCAAGTAGTTCCTTAGCTTAACATTCCGTAAACAACTCGACACCGGGCACCCGAAGGACCGATCTAGCGCTGCACTGGTTCAAGTCCAGACCAGAAAGTGTTACTGCTGAACATGCTTGGCTTAGATTTTTCGCCAAACTAGTCCAAATTTAAAAACGGCTGGTTTTTCTATTTGAATTAGTTTGGCGAAAAATAAGCTCACCTGTGAACGTTTAGATTTTTTATTTTCAGCTGAGCTTCAAAGGAATGGAAGATGAAGGAGTTGATATGGATATGGACGGACGACAATGTTCTCAGGTTAGACTAAATTCAATTCTACGACACGTTTGGATGTTCTAACCACTTTTACAAATAAAACATCAATGCAACCTTTTTAACAGGGTATGGGAGTGGACATGGGATCAGTTCAAACTAAAATGGAAGTGTCAAATGGGGGTCAGTCGACGCCACGATCTAAACCTCAGGCCTGTAAGGTGAGCGAGAAACGTTTAAAAATACTGGCTATTTACAGATTGGTCTCTTATATCTCGCGTTGTTGGGCTGCTTTTCGTTCATTTTCGAACGGTCTTTCTATCATCTCTTTAAAGGTACATAATCTGTATCAGCCCCATTTAATTAAGTTCGCACTCTTCTTAATTAATATCTTGAGAGTTTCAACTCTTCATTGTATACCTAACACAATAATAAGTCCTACACCAACCGGGGGTTGTCCTTGGGTGCACTTGCATAGTGTGTACAGGGATAATCGTCGGTTGGTGCCTCATTTAATTAAAAGCGTCTAACGGGCCTCTGCGAGTTGGCTTCGGCCCCTCGTACACCTTCCAAAGGCCCGGGACCCCAGGGTCCCGAGATAAGTCAAAGACATTTAATAATAATTATTATTCAGCCTGTGTTGCCCCACTGCAGGGCAAAGGCATCACTTTCCTTTTCCATATAACACGAAAAACAAATAATATAATTTGAAACGATCCCAATACATGTATAACAGTTGACTGCATTAAAATTCAAAACACGCTTGACTTGAGGTTAAGTCCCGAATTGCAATATGGTGAACTGTGCTAATAGTATTAATCAACTACGCATTAATGGGTTACTGGGGAATGTAGGTGTGTAGTGAGTAGTGCCTTTTTGAGAAAATGTAAAACTTACCATTTTCGAAATCTCTTCTTTCAGGTCTGCGGCAAAGTTTTGTCGTCTGCTTCCTCTTACTATGTCCACATGAAGCTTCACTCAGGAAACAAACCTTTTCAGTGCACTGTAAGTATATGTGTATGCTAAAGGTATACCTACATAACATCATTCCGATGGTTAGCTAGGACTAGGTATTTCTAAAATAAATAGGTTGATTTAAGACTAGATAGATATAATAAGCCACATTAGATACCGTGGAATTTCTTGTAGGCTCCAATTGGAACCTAGCTTCTGAAGTTTCATATCTTCGTGCGCATGTAGGTTTATGTGAAATTAAATAATTTGATTTTGATAGTACCTGTCCAAGGTAAAGATGCAGAAAAAGTGACAAAAGCCGTTCGCGTTGCAAAGATTTAAAAGACGAATAAACAAAAGTATAATTATTTATAAGATATTTTTTTTATAACATGGGCACCTACAAGCATTACTAGACACAATTTGCAAAGATAAAACTACTGCAACTATACTAAAATTGCCCGACTATGCGTGATGTTGCCAGTTAGACGAAAATATGTAATGGACAGATGTACATTGCACAGACAGGTTTCATTTTGTCAATAAACGTAGGGTCGGCTATTGTTTGGATTGTCTGGCTCTCTGTTCACCCCAAGAAACTTGATGTGCCGGCGACATTGTTATATTTGTATCGCAGTAGACTAAAATAAGTACGTCTTTGTCAGCTAGCAAAGCTTGACCTACTTGTAACGCATAGGTGATGGTTGGATGGTGCATAAATAAAATTATCGCTCAATGAAACAAACACAGCGTCAGCGTTAACTCTATGCGCGTCCAAGTCGTAGCGCTCAGCGCAGCGTCTGCGCTGACGTCTTAACCTTTAGGGCCCGCCTCGTCGTAGGGACACGCGCAGGGCCTGCCAGTTTTTTTTGCTACAAAAGAAAGTAAAGTAGTAGTAGTATTAAGTTCTCCATTGACACGACTGTACATGCACACAGTTAAAATTGAACTACGGGTATCAATTAGGAGTGGGCGTTGCGACGACAAAGCGTTTTCAAAGACCGTTTTGTGTTCTGCGTAGATGAAACCGTTTTACGTCCTGAGTTCAAACAGTCTTCGTTGCACAAACCAGTCTTCGAATTATTTAGTGCGATTTTTTATTTTATGTCTATGAAAATACAGTCGAGAACGCAATGAGTTAACTATCTCGTCCGTCGCGTCGTCGTTCCGCGTTCGTTTACAAAACAGTCCTTACAATCGAAAGTGAACTTTATGTCAATGAAATACAGTCGATAATGTATTACCTTGCCTTACCAGTTGTCAATGCTGTCGTTCGTGATGCGACGATCAAACCCGTTGATAGTTGTAAGAAACTGCAACTAGTTCACTCGACGAAAACGCAATTCTATTTCATGTTGGATAAGTTTCGTCTTCCGTCGTCCGTCGTCCGTCTTCAAACCAGGGGGTCTACTCCCTAAGTCCGTCAACGAAGTAACGGGCCCGTCCGTTAGTAGTCCGACACGTCGGACTGAACCCTACTCCCTAGTAATTTCGGATTCATCAGTTTCCAACGGAATCGTAGACAATATTCGTGAACGAAAGACGCATGGCGATTGATGACAATAGAGTTGTGCTATTTTACCGGTCAATTACCGGTTTAATTATTTTGTGGTTTTCAAGCTAAATAAACAAAAATCAATATTTTTTCCTTAGAATATGACTACATTTTTAACGATATACTTTTTGTTATAAAGATTAGAATTATTTTTGACATTTTTGTCCGGAAACCGGCATTATCCTGTTGATACCTTTGCGTTTTTCCTTTTTGACATTTTGACGGAAATTTTCAAATTAATTCAACGATACTAGCCGGGAAGTTTTAAAATTATTTTATTTTAGTTTCTTTCTTATTCATTTCGTAAAATGGCCCCAACCGCTGCAGAAACTCACGGACACGGACTCTGGCCGGAGGCGCGCAGGAGCTGGGCAGCCTCAACGTGCTTTTTATAGAATTTATCACTTTTGGTGTGGAAAAAAAAAATTACTAACATGTTGAATTTTAGGGGTTTGGGGTGTCTAAAAGGGGGTCGAAATTTTCATTATTTTTGCGATAGGACGCACCATTTTCGAGATATAAGCAAAAGAAAAGAAAAAAATATATACAGTAACAGTACTGATTTTGTACAAGTAGTCGAGATGTTGGTGTGAAGTTTAGTTCATGACAACTAATTGATTTTATTCTACATCTTTTTAGTCGCGATTAATAATAGTCAGATTTAGTTAGAAAATCTAAATTTTAGTTTAAAAACGTCAAATTCAGAATAGCAAAATTGCCAAATAGCTTTAAGATAAGTCAGTAACGTCGGGAATACTCGCCAACCTAAATTCTTGGCGTAAATATTGTCGACGTTGCCTCCGCTTAGGGTTGCCAACCATACTTTATAATAACGTATCCTACTTTATTTTTGGTAATTATACTTTATACTTTTACATACAAATAAAGTATGCAAAAATACTTTATTGTCAACCTTTACTGTGGTGCGTAAAACAAAATACTCATTATGGGTACTTAACGATTCATAATTGCTGAACGGAATATTTAAAACGGATCATGGAAACAATTTTTAATTACTGAACGAAATGTTAGATGTCAGTTGTGACATTTGTCACAGATGTCTTTCATTATCGACGAAATTGTACAAAACTGGTCCGTTAGTTTTGTTTATAAGTGAAGAATGCATTTTAAAGTAAATATTAATGCTGAAAATGACGAGTAAATATTAATGCTGAAAATGACGAGTAATTCTTTGTTATCATGTGCTAAAAGCACACAAAAATACGTTTTTAAAGCAAAAAAAACATAAAATTTGAAATATACTTTTTTTTCTTCCTAATACTTTATTTTTTTCCTATCCAAACCACTTTTATACGTTTTATTTGTCAAAAAAAGTTGGCAACCCTACCTCCGCTCTTCCTATATAGCTTCGTCAAGCAATAAAAAAGCAGCCATACTTTGGAATTCCTTACTTTGTCTCTAAATAGTGTAAACAATTATAATCGTTCGTCGACAGAACGATAACTATTTTGATGTCGTATCAACTGACATAAGGTTCCGTCAAAACAAGCGTCAAGTTCAACTTTTCGGACGGGCAAAAACGCATCGGGAATAAGGACAGTTGTCAAATCGTGTAGTCATTCATTCTTCGTCGGGCCCCGAACGAATCGTCCGTCCGTTGGTGATAGGGAGTAGGAAACGCCCGAAACGAAGGCCGAAACGACGGACTTCGTGCTTAGGGAGTAGACCCCCAGTTGCAACGAAGACCGTTTTTTGTAACCGTTTTCGTCGTCGGGAAAACGGTTGCGTTTCGTCCGTCAAAAATTCGACAACGACCCACCACTAGTATCAATTACCGTCGCATTCCCACAGAGCCCACCCGCCCGCGTATCCACGCTCGTAGACACGCAACGGATGCCATTCGCTGGCGCCCGCTTAACGTAGTTTCAGGCCTTAGTACGTTTTCCTTACTAGTTTTCCACTTTTGACTGATAAAAAGTGCTTACATCTTTTGGCGAAAGCGCCCGATATTTCAGCCACTAAATATACCAATGCACTGAACATTTGTTTTCCTCGCTGACGTAGGTGTGCGACGCAGCTTTCTGCCGCAAACCGTACCTAGAGGTGCACATGCGCACACACACAGGGGAACGCCCCTTCCAGTGCGACCTCTGCCTCAAGCGATTCACGCAGAAGTCCAGTCTCAACACGCACAAACGTGTTCACACAGGTCAGTGTAAACTAACCCTAACATGGACTTGTTGCATCTGAAGCATCTCAGTGTTGTTTACAGGCATTCGGAAAACAGAATTTTGTATAATATAAAGTTCTTTACACTAATGTTTAATTGTTCTGTTTTGCGTCCGCCTGCATAATATAATATTTTTCAAACACTAAATGTTTAATGCCAGTGCTCAATGCTCGCATAAAAATCTTAATTAATCGCATTTTGTGCAGTGAACAAATTGATCGCTTGAAAAATATTGATTTATCTGATAGCTGATATACACTCCCGGACACCTGAATCGAGCCACACTGCATATTTTTATTTAAAGGTCTTGTTTTGTATTGTCTACCTTTTTATATAATGGTAGTACAAAGAAAAAAAAGTGGTGTTGAAGCCAGTTACTCACTATTATTTCCGTTAGTCATTGTTCCAAATTTGAAATCGGAAAACAAAAAAAAAACAGTTTAATTGCAATACGTTGTCGTTTCGCGTTTCTCCGGGGCAAAATTTTCTACGTCCATCATTGACTTACAGCATAATCTTGGTTTCATCCGTAAAAAGAACCTGGCTCCATTGACGTTGAGTCCAATGCAAACTGAAGGCGCGCCATTCTGTGAGTTCGTGTTAGTTTGGGACCATTGGGTGGCTTATGAGGTTTCAGGCTACGTTCTTCGAGTCTCCTTCTCACAGTTCGAGCGCAAACAGTCAGTCCATGAAAGTCTCGCAGCTGTTCTTAGACCTGTACTGAGGTCAGATGTCGATTACGCAGGCTGCTGGTAAAGATAAACCGATCTTGTCGTGCTGTAGTGACCCAATTTCGTGGTCCTCCTGGACGGCGCACGAAGCCGCCAGTCTCCAGGAATCGATCGTAAATTCATGAACGGCAGGACGAATTACATGAAGTTGTACACTTACGTTTCGCTGATTAAGCCCAGACTGAAGAAGTGCCGCAGCTTGCGCAGCTACTTTCAGATCCATAATTTGAACGACGGGATGGATAAAAAAAAGGAAAAACAATTTCGAAACTCTTTTTACGCAAAACAAAACAAATAACGAAATAACTATTGACTTATAGATGCTCTAATCAAAACTTGTTGCTTCTTTCAAAGCGACCAAACTCCGAATTTCTTCTCTTTTTAAAATTCGTGAATTCAAATTTGGAACAATGGTGATAACGTAATGATGGCCAGTATGTCAGCTTCAAAACTGCATAAAAAGTTTTTCTCTAACTTACCTGTCATTATTTTGCCTATAAACATAAAAATGCACGGTGGCTCGATTTAAGGAGTCCGGGAGTGTAATTATTGTTGTAATATCTTAAAACGATGGCTGATAATTGCAGCATTATTGTTGAATGCAATTTAATGTAATTTCCATATTATTTTTTATCTGCCAGTAATTTAAAAGACTGAGAGGCATTTTGCACAAAAAAAGGACATTTTAATTTTTTGTATTCGCATTTTTGTAATCACTGAAAAGATTCCCCCCCAAATTCTGAGATTTTTTTAATATTTATAGGGATGAATGTTTAAACACTGATTTTAGGATGGAGGTATTAGGAGATCTATATGGAAGTTACATTTTACATCTATTGAACTGGAAAAACTCAATAATAAATTCCCATTTTAGATTGTACCATGAGGGGATTGTTCAAAAATTATTATAAAACCAATTGGATTCTTATATTTTCAAGTTGACCTCCTCCTGTTTCCGCGAAACCGAAATATTTAAAATTATTTTGTGTTATTGTTTTAAATTTTCCATTGGCTACCTGTTGTTGATTATGGCTTAAATATCCTGTTTTGACGCCCTGATAAACGAGCTATTTTGTATTTTATATGTATTGTCTTTTTCTTGTTTATACTCATACCTATTATTTTATTTACGATAGATGTGCTACATATTTATCTATATACCTACGTTTTGCTAGGAAAGCATACTTTTATATTTTTCACGCACAAATAATATTTCTTTGTTCATATATTATGTATCTAAGTAGATAGTGATTCCGCTCCCCATAAGAATTGGTCAAGTTCGTATAACTATCCGGTGTTTCCCCTCTGATCCTTATATATCTACCCTTATTAGATGAAAATTTCGGTTCCCCTTTCTTCTATTATGTGTACTTCTTTGGGTATTAATTTACCTAAGTACCTACTATATTTTTCTTTTATTTCATGGTGCTTATTTATACTTAATTATAAGCACGCGGCCTCTGGACGGAGCTTTTTACAACTTTTATTCAAACACCTATATTATACAATATTGTTTATATACCATCCATTATACTTATCATATTGAATCTAATGAACTACACGTACTAAAATACATATAGCCAAGTAGGACACTGGTGCGACACACAATTCGCTGAAATAGTTGACAATACATATGCTTAACATACGACATGTGAATAGTTTTTGAGTTGTGCCAATAGAGCTAAGTAATACTGTTTTTCGCAAAAAGATCAGGGCGTGAGGAAGGCTTCGTTGATGTGAGGCAAACAGGGGGAGGTAAAGAACTCACAATGGATACGATGCGGTACGCACATACCGCACTGTGTCGTTACTATCACAGGGAAATCGATTGTGTGTTCTTGTTAACGTGGTGTAGACAAACGAGCGTGTGTTGTTGGAATGTGGCCTGGGTTCTAGATGAGCACATGCGCGCGTTGATGGTGAAGGACCGGCCCTACAAGTGTGAGCTCTGTCAGATGCGGTTCACGCAGAGCTCCAGCCTCAACCGACACAAGAAAATTCACACGGGTGGGTTGATATCTTTAGCACCCGTGCCGACTGCATCGCTGCAGTATCCGTACTGCCCACCTCCTCTCGGCTCCTCAAGCCCCGACATCTCTAAGTCCGTTCACTTGAATGTAAGCCGTATTCTGACTCATTCGATGGTTTCGTTCAGAGGAACACAGACGTGCACTGCTGGCTAAGGATCGCCCCTACCAATGCGGCGTCTGCTTTGTGAGATTCACCCAGAAATCAAGTTTGGGCCGGCACGGAAAAATACATACCGGTGGGTCCCTACCTATACCTCCTGCCTACTTGTGCGTGACGTTTTCCTTGAGGCAGAACGGTACTAACGTGTATTATGTTATAGAGATAGCCTACCTCCCCCTGAATGTGTGTGAATGGTTTCATTAATGTAACATATTAGGTAATATAATGAAATAAATATTGTTTGAGAGGGTGCTGAGATGCTATATCGAAACTCGTATAACTTATAGAGGAGCACAGACGAGCCCTGTTAGAGAAAGTGCGGCCGTACCAGTGCCACATCTGTTTTATGCGCTTCACTCAGAAGTCCAGCCTGGGACGACATGGGAAAATACACACTGGTAGGCATTTTCCCCTAAAATCCTTAAGTAGACAATGAATTTGATATTTTCACGTTACTAGGCAGTAACATTAGCAGTGCGTCGAGCTGGACCGTTGTTTTAGCTGAATTTTGTTGGTATTTCTAGAGGAGCACATCCAATCGCTGATCAACAAAGTGCGCCCCTATCAATGCGACATCTGTGACAAGCGGTTCACTCAGAAGTCAAGCCTTGGCACTCATAAACGTATACACACCGGTGGGTCCCTTGATATTTCATTTATTTTGGTTCGGTCTCGAAGCCACAATGCATAGCTCTTACAAAACATTGTTCTTAATTCTATAAAGTTGTGGCTTTGACACCTATGTTTTGTGAATAGTTTTAAGGGCTCCCTGACCTAATATAATAATAAGTACTTATAAATTTTTGTTTTGAATATCATACCTATTTACATGGTTAGCGATTTGGAAGTGATGCATTTGTTGGTTTCTGTCTGTATATAAAGCTTACATAAGGTTACACACGCTCAAAAACTATTCACAAACAGTTAAGTAAAGCATGTGTACGTTGTGATAATTTCCGTTAAGTTATAGGAGAGAGAATGTCTGATGGACAAATAAGGTGGTTAAAATTCCCTCATGGTAGTCAGTTGGAAGCAATCGGCATTCGGTTACTAAGCTCAGTAGAATTATTTGTCCATCGTGGTTTTGTTTTGTTTCTCTGTCCCCCCGTGTCCGTGTGTTGGCGGCGCAGGGGAGCGGCCGTTCCAGTGCACCGTCTGCCTCAAGTCCTTCACGCAGAAGTGCGCGCTCAATTTGCACGAAAAAATACATACGGGTTAGTAGCCCACATATATTATAATCCGCAGTATTACTCCTTTCGGTACGATTAGCGTTAACTTGCGACTCGTCATGCAGTCATTTCATTTAGCGTCATGCTTCGCTCCTATTTTTCCGTTGCCCGCCTAACCCGTTATTTTACTCTCCCTGTTTTTGATAGCTTCCATCTCGTTGCTTTCGACTAACATCTCGATTTCTTTAACTCATTCAAATACGCGCTTTACGTACTTCTGCAATCACTGATAATTTCCCGCCTGTCATATTATTAATAATCTGCCGGTCATTCGCCCCTCTTATTCCTCTCATTCTGCATACAACTCGGTGTTTTAGCATTTATCATTTTTATCATTTCTTCATGGATATTAATTCATTCACAAAAGCGGTAATGCAATCGCCGCAATGACGCATTCTTGGCGCCCCAACATCGTGTCTTAATACGGTGCTGGCTTTCAAAATTGGGTTTACAAAATTGGGGGCGAATCGGTCGCCGCGTGCGACGCTCGATGCGGTCGAGATTGGCAGTGGGCGAGCGGCCAAAGGCACACGCCATGCGTCGGCGACGTGCGTTACTCGCTTTTGTGTGTGCACTGGGCGCAGTGCAAGGGCGTCCTTTCGCGTGCGGGCAATGCCCGGCGGCGTTCGCCCGCCGCCCCTACCTGGACATTCACATGCGCACGCATACAGGCGAGCGGCCCTATCAGTGCGACGCGTGTCTGAAGCGCTTCACGCAGAAGTCCAGCCTCAATATACATAAGAGGACGCACACAGGTGGGTGATCCCGCGGGCCGGACTGGCACCGCCCGCCCACGCCTCTCTCCACTCGCACTCCGCCTCTCCTCCGAATCTATCCTGACATTCAGCGATCGCGAGCCTTTCTGTAATTAACGTAGTGAAAGATTTGGAGCGGAGTACGCGGCGAGCGGCGACCGGTCCGCGCCGCGACCTCCGTAGAGCGAGGGCGTCTAGCGTCCTTGCGGGCTCGCCGCCGCTATAATATATGTGTTGGGCACCAGTCCAGGGCAGACCGTTCCAGTGCCTGTCGTGCCCCGCCGCCTTCACCTGCAAGCAATACCTGGAGATACACACGCGCACCCACACCGGCGAGCGGCCCTATCAGTGCGACATCTGCCTGAAGCGCTTCACGCAGAAGTCCAGTCTCAACATCCACAAACGGACGCACTCAGGTACGTGGGCGGCCTGCGAGCCACCGGCGCTAGGGAGGAATGAACGTATGTGGGCTACTAGAGAGTGCGTGCACGCGGGGAGGCGGGGAGCCGCAGTGTGCTAACCGTGTCGCTCGTCCACAGTGCAGGGGCGGCCCTTCCAGTGCCTGCAGTGCCCAGCCGCCTTCACGTGCAAGCAGTACCTGGAGATCCACAACCGCACACACACCGGCGAGCGTCCCTACCAGTGTGACGTATGCCTCAAGAGATTCGCGCAAAAATCTACACTCAATATACACAAAAGAACGCACACAGGTCAGTCGACAACGCTCAGCGCACGCTTTTGATGTTTTTTTTTTAATTGAAACATTCATAATCACCTGCAATTATTCTGTAACATTTGTGCCATACTTCCTTAATGTATTTTCTTATGTTCGAATTCAAAGTTGTCGGTGCCACATAACTTATTAATCGTAAGTCCTATTGTGAGTATTTTCATACGATGTGTATCCAAAAAAATCATGTATTAAATGAATAAAGACTAATATTGTGCGCGGGTGGGCAGTGCAAGGGCGTCCGTACCAATGCATGGAGTGCCCGGCGGCGTTTACTTGCAAGCCGTACCTGGAGATACACATGCGTACGCACACGGGGGAAAGGCCGTTCGAGTGCGATGTCTGTTACAAACGCTTCACGCAGAAATCCACGCTCAACATTCACAAGCGAATTCATACCGGTACGACTACATCGCGTTCCCTCCATAACCACCGTGTTTTGGACATGCAACCGGGTCCACACCAATTTTTGGTGTCGTTTTGACACGCAAATATCGGTCGCCTATTAAGACCACAACAACTTTCTCATTAGAATAGCTCCAGGCTGTTATATGCTGATAAGACGGTATTACCTCAGTAGGTACACAGCGACCGATATCTGTTTGTTGAAACAAAGCGACACGGCTGTGTGTACAAGCGCCTTAACAGTACTACGTGAATCATTGTAACCAAATGATTCATGGTAGCAGCTTAGTGTGCCTAACAGATAAAAAACATTGTAATACTAACATAATTAGGAACTTATTTATATGGGTTGGACAAATCTCTAACTTAATCACTGCATGTTGGGCGGACGTTTAGAGGAATAGATCAAAAACAATTTAAAAAAATTGGTTATGAATTACATAAGCACGGTACTATCGCGGGCAGACGAATCGGATCACATTCAAAACAAAATCCCGTGCTCACGGGGTGCCCACATCTGTTTACCTCCCCTTTCTGCATCGACCCATCGACCAATAAAACAAATAAAACATAGGAATATTTTGTTTAAATAAATTTCTCAGCCTGTTACAATTGTGGCGGCATCTACAACGCCACATGCGAACTACGCATCAAAGACCTGACGTCACAAATCCTGCATCGCGCAATCAGAGTTTACCGCGCGACTAGCATATATACAACATCCCGACATCAACCGTAGGGCAGTTGCCCACCAGACACAATACCCGTCTGGTCGGAGGATCCTCCCTTTTCAATAGAGGATGAGTGAACTTTACACCCTGTTCCTCATACCTCTATACAATGATCACAGATGTCTGACCATCCTTTTTCGACCAAAAGGAATAGAACAATAAAAGACCCAAAGGACGAGAAACCGACCGAGGACTGAGTGCTGCAAGCAGAAATAGTCCTTAGGTTGGTCCGATTCGACTGTCCGCGATAGTACATATAAAAATACACGAAGCTTTAATACATTAATGCATGTTTAGTAACTCAAATGCCTTTTGTGATGGCAATAAAAGGACGCATGTAATTATTACAATTGAATAATGTTTTTCGTCTGGTAGCTTACTATAGAATGTAGTGAATTATTCACGAGATTGGAAGCTATGGTTCGTTTAGAAGACGGCAAATTGCTTTAACAGGCAGATACTTGTCATTCTGAACTTAATGATGTGGCACCGACAACTCATTGTAAGTTATAATTTTAATCATCCGCTGCATCATCACTTGAGTTTCAGTATTATTATTTATTATAATTTCTTGGCTTACATTCATTAATTTCAGACTGCATCACTCTCTAATCGCATCTTGCCGTCTTTCTAACATCATTTGCCTTAATTCTCGCTTTCATCGATTTTGTAAACTTCATTGCTTTCATTTCATTTGTTTTGTTTTAGTTAGTATCTGTTTTACAGAGAAGTTTGTGTTTCAGGTGAACGTCCATATGCTTGTGATATTTGTCAGAAACGTTTTGCTGTGAAGAGCTACGTAACAGCGCACAGGTGGGTCACCATTTTAGAATTTAACGCAGTGATTGGTGGCGTTAACTAGAGAGTACTTATTAGGTTTTTATACAGGGTTATTTGTAAAACACTGACAATCTCTCAGGTCTACGAAGGGTGATCCAAAAGTAATGATAATCGATATGAAATAAGGGTATTTTAGCTACAAATAACATTTATTTCTCTACATAGTCTCCTAACAAGTTGATACAGTTAGTCCACCTTTTTTCTAAAGCCATAATTCCCTTAGAAAAAATATATTTTTCTTGACCCTCAAAAAACGCCTCTACAGCAGTCATCACCTCGCTATCGTCGTAAAATTTTTTGCCTCGGTGGTGTTCCTTGAGCCGAGGAAAGAGGTAGAAGTCACTGGGAGCCAGGTCTGGCGAATACATACGTATGGTGGGTGTTCGACCAATTCGAATCCTGTTTCTTGAATGGCAGCCATCGCAACGGCGGCTTTGTGAGCCGGTGCGTTGTCTTGGTGAAACAATACTTCAGCTCGCAGTTTACCTCGTCTTTTTTCCTTGATGGTCTCCCGCAATCTTCTTATTTGGTCTGCGAAGAGCCCGTAATAGTGGCTCCCTTTTCCAAGTATTCCACCATAATAATTCCTTTAGCGTCCCAAAAAACGGACGCCATTACCTTTCCAGCCGAACTTGACACCTTGAATTTCTTCGGCGTCGGGGAAGAGGCTTGTTTCCAAGTCATTGACTGCTGTTTGGTTTCCGGATCAAAATGGTGAATCCAGAGGCCTTACTCCCGAAAACGATTCGAGTTTGTTTTTGATTCCGATTCGATTTCGTTTCTGATCCGAACTCGATTTAAAACTTAAAACTGACCGAAGTTAGTTTCGCTTCGAACCACCGCACGATCGTGCGCTAGTGTTTGATTCAAGAGTATGGATCGGCATTTAATTCGAACCCAATTTGATTGATTCAGAACTCGATGCCGTTGGGAGTAAGGCCCCAGAAGCGAGTTCGAATTGGAATCAAAATCAAACTCGAATCGTTTTCGGGAGTAAGGCCCCAGGTCTCGTCCACGGTCACGAAACGCTACCAAAAAAAAATCCTGATCCGTTTGGAACTTTTCGAGATTGACCCTCGAAATGTCAACTCGTTTTTTCTTTTGCTCATCGGTTAATATTCTCGGCACCCAACGCGCAGAGACCTTTTTCATATGCAGTTCGTTCGCGAAGATTCTTTGAACACTGCCATATGAGATCCCTGTGACCTCAGCTACATGCCTTATGGTCACTTTTCGATCTGCCAACACGACGTCTTCGACTTTTTTCACGTTTTCTGCAGTGACGGACGTGGTTGGGCGCCCCTCATGATGTTCATCATTTGTGGACGTTCTACCCAGCTTAAACTCCTTTGCCCAGCGTGCAACTGTGGAGTATGGAGGAGCAGAGTCCCCCAATGTTTCCACTAGGTCGCTGTGTATGTCTTTGGTAGACATTTTTTCAAACAGAGGTACTTGATGACAGCTCTGATTTAATTTTTCTCCATTTTGATGTGTTCTCTCCGACTGCTCGTATTCAAATGAATGAACCTCCTTTTTTTTAATGGCATCTCATAGTTCAACCTTAGGGGTTGTCTACTGCTTAACCGAACTTTCCTGTGGGAACCTCAATAAATTAAGGCCTCCATCCAGGGCATAAAACTTAAAAACTAAGCGACTACGCTAAAGGCAGCTTAGGGCGTCGCTGGGGGAGCTTACCTCCGGTAATCGTGGCCTATTTATGTTTTTTTTATGCTGACTTAGTGGATATATGAAGCATCAAAAATAATGTTTTTCAGATTTTTATGTGCTCTACAAATATCCGATTATCATTACTTTTGGATCACGCCTCGTATATTATTAATATCATAAACATAAACTTTTGTTGTATGACTTTTAATAATTCATCACTTTCATATAAAAATGAAAATTTTAAATTCAAAGCTCTAAATGTATAGAATAATGAAATCTTGAAAGTTTGTTTTTGGTAAATGTAAAGTCATAGTACAAAAAATGTCGTTTATGATGTTAGTAGTGCAGTCCTGCAAGGTTATTATAGTGTTTTTCCAATAACCCTTTACACAACATGTCCCGGAATTAACGCACACCACCAAACACCCCAATTAGAATATTATGTTATAATCATAATACATACACTGAATTTTTATTATTATCTATAAAACATTATTTATTTATTAAATTAGTTTTACTTACTGATTGTAAGAGAAAATTGTGGTCACATTACAAATCTACGCACGCACACAGTCACACACGTATAAGGGTCTAGCGTAGTAGGTACTTCGTCCATTTTGGTTAGTTTTGACTGTACAGTGGAAGTGTGACTGTAATTTACGTAGGTAGTTTTAATTATATTTGGAATAAAAAATTACCTATATTTAAAATAACAAAAATCGATTCAGTAAACGATTCTGAACAAACTACTCTCATAATGTGCATTCATTTACTTACTCATTGTATTCTTTATTGTTATTATTATATATAATTTTGATTGCAATGGAATTTGAACTTTGTCATGTATTGAGTTTTTGAACCACAAACTTGATAATTTGCCTATAATTCTGAATTCAAGTTTAATAGTTACTGTTGTTTACGGATATTTTTAGGGCATAAATATGTGCAACGCTACAAGATTTATTGTAGCGCGTGACGCCCCTGTCTGTTGCCGGATGTAAAGGCTCCGATTTTTTTGGAAAAGACGAAAAAAAAAAACAATTTAAAAAGGTACCTTGTGAATGTGACCTTTTTTATATTTGATGGACCAAAGGATGCATTTTAATTCTTAACTAAAATAAAATAAAAAACAAATTGTGGAGGCATCTTCTTTGTGGAGGCCCGGGGCTGGAGCTACTGTTGCCTTGCCCTAAATCGCGCTCTGCCCCTGTCAATGTCATTCAGGCGACAAAATATCCTATAAAATATACATGTTTGTAATGGCCTCCAGGTGGTCTCACGTGGCCGACAAGCCGTTGAACTGCGACCGCTGCTCCATGTCGTTCACATCCAAGTCTCAGTTTGCGTTGCACATTCGCACGCACACCACCGGCTCCTGCTACGAGTGCAGCGTCTGCGGACGCTCATTCGTAAGGGACAGCTATCTAATAAGGTAACTAATATTTTTCAAATTCAAATGAGTTTATTTCACACTAGCTTCTGGCCGCGACTTCGTCCCCGTGAAATTTCGGCCCCCGACCCACCGCCAGCTCCGTATCTAGAATTTTTTCGAGGCGGGGCAAAAACTGACGTTTGCCGCCCCCCTGCTAATCCTTTATCCGTTATATTTCTCTATGAAGCCTTATTCTTTATTTAATATATGTCGACATTTATTTTCATAGGATAGGACAGGATAGGGTTCGAGCCTTTTGTTGTTCAAACAAATCTATGGCCTTGTTAAAATTAATCTAATATGCAGTCCGATTTTTGATTGCGAAGATCTCAATCGCGAGACTCGACTTATGCAGAAAAGCTTAACAACAATTAAGACAATCTTGAATGCAAGAGGGAGCGTAGCAAGTCCGAACTTTTGGCACTCTGCCTCAGATAAATTAGATTTTATTTTGTCCCTTCATACCGAAATAGAGGAGTTAAGTACTTAGTCGACTTACAGAAAAGTTTCAAGAATCAGGAACTACTAAGCAGCAAGAGTGAGCGAAGCGAGCTCGAAAATTTTGGCAGCAACATATTAATCCAATTGTATCAATCGATAATGCGCCAATCCAATATGGGCGCCAAAACTATGGTAAAAAAATTAAAGGAAATCGTGTCACCTCCGGCGCCCCCGCTATGCGAAGTAAAATATCAAAAATAAAAGATGTTTACTTAAAATTTTGCCCACTGGTTCGCCGCTACATATATCTATTGCAAGAAACAAAAAACTAGCCTTTGTACATCGCCAAATAAAGTGGTGTTTTAAAAAAAATAACGTAATTTCCTGGCAGAATTGAACTGCATCCGCCCGCAAACCGCTAACACCGTTTGACGACCTATGCTTACGCTAATCACGTAGTGATTTGCTAAGTGCGCCACCCACAGACTTCTCATTGGGTCACTCACAAGTTGCGGTGCGCTGGTTGGTGCACTTGTCTGCTACGCTTGAATTTGCCACACCCTGAAGTTGGCGCCTGGGGCACGGGCCCCGGTTTGCCTCCCCTTTTTTCACTTTGCTCAGGACCTAAGAGTTATAGCGTGATGTTTAATAGCCCTTCCTCAAGAATTGGGCTACCAAATGCAAAAATATTTTTTCAAATCCGACTGGTAGTTCCAGAGATTAGCGCGTTCAAACAAAAACAAGAAACTCTTCAGCTTTTTTATATCCATACTAATGTTATAAATGTGAAAGTAACTCTGTCTGTCTGTATGTATGTTACGTTTTCACGCCTATACCGCTGAACCGATCGTCATGAAATTTGGCAGAGAGATAGCCAGGGATATGGATGTAGGCTACTTTTTTACGCGATAACCGACATCCACGCGGGCGGAGCCGTGGGCATAAGCTAGTTAGTATATAAAATAGTATAGGATACTCCCTACATGGACACTTATAAAACGTCAGAAAATAGGTGCACAGTTCCAATTGGTCGATTCCTATGGAGAAGAACTCGCAAGAAACTCCATGGTTACTCTAAAAACTAATTGGCTTTTACAATGTTTTCATGTAACACTGTTAATAGGTCCATACCTATTATTTACTATTATATTATATTTTTTATCCATACTAATATTATAAATGTGAAAGTAACTCTGTCTGTCTGTATGTTACGTTTTCACGCCTAAACCGCTGAACCGATCGTCATGAAATTTGGCAGAGAGATAGCCAGGGATATGGATGTAGGCTACTTTTTTACGCGATAACCGACATCCACGCGGGCGGAGCCGTGGGCATAAGCTAGTTAGTATATAAAATAGTATAGGATACTCCCTACATGGACACTTATAAAACGTCAGAAAATAGGTGCACAGTTCCAATTGGTCGATTCCTATGGAGAAGAACTCGCAAGAAACTCCATGGTTACTCTAAAAACTAATTGGCTTTTACAATGTTTTCATGTAACACTGTTAATAGGTCCATACCTATTATTTACTATTATATTATATTTTTTATCCATACTAATATTATAAATGTGAAAGTAACTCTGTCTGTCTGTATGTTACGTTTTCACGCCTAAACCGCTGAACCGATCGTCATGAAATTTGGCAGAGAGATAGCCAGGGATATGGATGTAGGCTACTTTTTTACGCGATAACCGACATCCACGCGGGCGGAGCCGTGGGCATAAGCTAGTTAGTATATAAAATAGTATAGGATACTCCCTACATGGACACTTATAAAACGTCAGAAAATAGGTGCACAGTTCCAATTGGTCGATTCCTATGGAGAAGAACTCGCAAGAAACTCCATGGTTACTCTAAAAACTAATTGGCTTTTACAATGTTTTCATGTAACACTGTTAATAGGTCCATACCTATTATTTACTATTATATTATATTTTTTATCCATACTAATATTATAAATGTGAAAGTAACTCTGTCTGTCTGTATGTTACGTTTTCACGCCTAAACCGCTGCACCGATCATCATGAAATTTGGCAGAGATATAACCTAGGATATGGAGAAGAACATAGGCTACTTTTTACGCGATAACCGACATCCACGCGGGCGGAGCCGCAGACAAAAGCTAGTTGTTTATATTAGAGGACAGTTAGTAGGCCTGTCAACAATTACCAGAACAGGAAGTCCATTAAAATCTTTTTTACTAAACACTTTTACCCCTTAAACAAATATCAGCTTTACTCTTGTGCAAATTAGGTTGATTTCAGAATGAATAGCAATAATGAAAATTTCATACAAATATTGAAGTTGCAGCGAAAATGTAACTTTATGTAAAGGCATTTTTGTTCCGAAATCACATAAATTGTAAACTGTATAAAATAATTGAGATTACAGTTTAATTTATGTTACACATTTGGATGATGCAGAGACAAACTATCACTGAGGTCTTCTGCTATGTATCGTGTCGGAACTGTCGATGACATATTTTTATTTAAAATCCTCCCGAATTTAGAAGGATCGAAGGACAAGATGTAAAAAAAAAATATTTGCCTTGCAATTCTGACAGGGCAGACTTCAGAAGTGTCCAGAGCATTAGAACCTTTTTGTCCTTAAATCAATCTCTGAATGTACTTATTCCTCTTTCAAACAGACACCACAACCGTGTCCACCGCGAGAACCACAGCAACGTGTCGGCGAACAGCATCGGCACCATCAACAGTGTTGCTACCAACACCAACAACTCTAACAACAGCAACTTTGACTCGCCCGGCGTTTGTGACTTAAGGTATGGCATCGGAGGTATCGGATTAATGAGAAAAGGCATAATAATAAGGATATTCAAGACATCTAAAGTTATAATTACTTAAAATCTTACTACTTGGAAACATACCTATGCTGTACCCCTGTTTTTTTTTTTAAATTAAAATTAGTCCCATTCGCATTCCAAGTGAGGTACCAAGGTACGGCTTAGCGGTTATTGCTTACAATAGAACGCACATAATACAATGCATTTAGAACGAATTGATTGCTCCCAGATCAGATCCATAGAAGCGATTGATAGACGCCAATTTCTTTCCAGCTTCGTTCCAATGGTGAATCGTTACATGACATCTCAAGGGACCCAAGTGTCCATGCAGGATACCAGCAAAATGTCTGCGATGTCGCCACAGTCTATTGCGTCTATTTGTAAGTATTATAGCTACATTTCATTTACAGTCGGGGAATTGTATTGTTTTAGCAGATAGACACGACGCTTTATCGTGTTATAGCAATTTTTCGCGACACAAAGAATTATGGACAAATTCAAGTTAATGGTTAATTTGATAAACATTCCGTTTCCATGATTGTATATTATTATTATTATGAATTAAATCGTATTTTATTACTTACCGATAATAGGGATGTGACCTGGGTAAAAAAAAAGAAAAATGTATCATATTAATAAAACATGACTTGGATAAAACACATTAAACTTGGGGAGTGGGGGCTCGTTACGTCACAGCTACGTATAAAATCTAGTGAGCAGTGACGTCATGCCACATTTTAACTCAATGTATCGCCGTAATGTTTTGATTACGTAAAAAAAGAAAAAATACGTGTCCAATATTTTTTAATAATCTACATGATGGACAAAATAGTATATTTTGTATCGAGGGACTAAACGAAGCCATGATATATGAGATGAAACCGAGGGTAAATTAAGTTGGCGTTTAGTCTCGAGGTGCAAACTGTACTTTTCACTTTGAATGCGAGAAAAATAGTCAATTTAGTACAATTTTTTTAAATAAATATTATTTCTCCTGTCCATAAAACTTTCGTAAGTTTTTAGGTAAATCTTCCGCAATTTTGGCGGCAAAAGATAATCTATTATGTCTTTTGTTCTTTGCTCGACGTCAAACTCTTCACTGTCACTGGACATTCTTAATAAATTTATTTAAAACCGAATAAAACACTCGACAAAAATTCTGAAATTTTCGCGTTATTAAATTCTAATTTTGTCTTCTAAACCAGTCACAGATTAACAATTTAAAACGCATTGCGCCACCTTCTTTGCGGAAAAACCATGGAAGTAAAACTCTCAACATTTTCGCAATGAAGATGGTCCACACTCCACAGATATTTACTGGCTGTTTGAGTTTGTCTATGTCACATGAAGGAAATTAAAAAACTAATTACTTTTCACTCCCTAGAGACTAAAGTGGTCACTTTAGTCCCGCTTCGTAAGGCTATATTGGCGTACTTTTAGAGCATGAGAAGTGAAAAATATTTTTTTAGTCATCATCCCTATTATATTTTCAGCGTCGCCCCCTCCCTCGCATACCCCTACGCCCCAGCCCCAGATGTCTGGTCAGATGCATCTTGCAGACTGATTACCAGTTTAGGTACGTGTTTGACTAATATTTTATTGTTTACTATTATAATTTGATTAAATAAAAAGTTCTAATGGTTATCGATACGTTGTTTCAGCTCTCGGTTGAGCAGCAAGCAGCCAGAGTGCAATATTATATATTTGGCAGCCATCAACAAGAGCAGCTATCATTCATAATGATGTAAGAAGCAGAGGAGACCGGCTCTCCTCGCTAGGATCGTCAGCATGGACTCATGCACTTTTATTTGTTTATTATATTTGGAGTTATTTATTTATACATTGTTGATTTCGTCGGCCGTGGTGTGAGCGCGAGCAAGGCTGCGCTGTGCGTGGACTGTGGCAGTGTGCAGGAATCGAGTTGGTTTCGTTACGCTTGTGGAATCCCTCGAGAACACCAGGTGGACATCACAATAGAGACGAGGAAGTAGAGTAGTCACGTAGCGGTACCGCCTATGATAATATATGCATTGTGATTTATACCTACAACTGTGATTTATCTATACCATCACATGATTATATTAATTTCCGTGGTGGCGTTCATAAATCAATACTTAAAAGTCTCATCATGATAGATTGTAGGCCTAAAATTTTTGATCTCATATTCTAATTTGCTTAGTGATAAATTTTGGAATCGTAAATGGTAAATCTCCAACTTAAAAATTCTAAATTTTAATGTTCGTCATTCGCTTGTCATCGTCATACCCATCCTTCATTAGTCGTAGAGAATGTAACAATATCTTATTGCGATGCTTTAACTTAGAACGTGTCAGTGTATATGGAAGTTCAGTAATTTTATATAGAACTGTTACCGATGAGTGGTAAAGTATTTTGATCGCTGAAGAATAGGAAGGACTCTAGATAATACTCCTCAAGGTTAATCCATAAGAATACTTTAAATAAAAATCAGGTTTCATATAAAATAATAATAATAGTAAATAAGAAGTACAAATAATAATCCCATAAAATAGCAGAGTCCTGAGAGGCAATATGAAAGCTTCACAAAATTAATAACTTTTAATATGATGTTTATTGGAGAAATCCAGAGAAGTGCCTGTTGCAACATAAAATTGGCAATATTTTTTAAACGTATTACGTTCAGATAAAGTTATGTTCAGTGTTCAATGTGTGGGGACATCGCCCGGAGTACGCTTTAGTGTGTCTTACATTAATAAGTGAAAGTTGTTAGTGGCGCTGATGTGTGGGCGGTTCATAACAGAGAGCATAATTTGTGAAGCTTCTTACTAAAACTTTGTGTGCCTTCTAGCGGTTAGCGACATTAGGCAATATCAATCATAACACCATTGATAACCTTCATCTTATATTTTTCCAATTTCTGATGAGATTGAATATTCATATAAAGTGTAGTCATCATAAACATTGTTACATATTTATTTACCCATTTAGGATATCGCAATATATATACATATATTATGTAACAAACGTATTTTGGCAAGAGGCAGAACTTATTTCATTACTGTTTTTCGAATAATAGTAATAATGAATAGTGTATAGTGCAGTAGTCTTCCAATACCTTGAGACAGTTCTTGCGCACGCGTCGTGCAGCTAAAGTGTCCGCTGCGGGGGTTCCTTATGGTTTGCCATTATTGATATCAAAGATAGATTGGTGCCATTTCTATGTAAATGATGTGGTAGTGTAAGTTTAGTTAAGTCTGCAGGTCAGGGTAGAACTGGAAATAAAATATTGTAAGAGCTCTAATATTTAATACATAGTGTTAAACCGACATTTATACCCATTGTTTTACAACGTCCCGTGTTGTTAATTTTGATATACATTATTTTATTTCCATGATGTGTGTGTCCATGTGCTGGTTCAGCAAATGTAAATAAATATTGGTAGTGTTTATTTATTCAAGTATATTGAGGAGAAATCCATTCAAAATTATAATAAGTGTATGATTTGTAGGAATGTCTCATTCTACAGTCATACCAAATATCGAACTGAGAGTATAATTGGAATTAATGTTAGACTTAGCGCAGAACTATACTTTGGGTATAAAGATCAAAATTTCTTGTAGATGTACATAAGTATACATATAATAATAATAATATATACATATGAATGTTGTTTGATAGTCCTCAATATTTTTTTATATTTTGATAGTTCTGTATTTGAAAGAAACACGAAAAAAATAGGCCAATATCTCATTATCATTTTAAAATAAATGTGTACACCGTATGTTAAGATAAAGTAAAATACTATGAGGATGCATTTAGTTGCCCACAAATCTAAGAGTAACACCTAAACTTTTCCGTATATTAATAAAATCTTAAACGTTTTTAGTAAGTTTCTTACCAAGCCATTGATAACAGTATTATTTAGACAAACTAGAACTTGGGTTTAAAGAGTAGTATAAATCTTTCAGCTACCATTATAAAATGATCACCATTGAAATTTTTAAAACCATAGTTATCAATAGTTTGTATGTAACAGCATTGGTAGGGACAACACGTATTAGGTGCCTTTCAATGCTGATTACCTTATTTAATTATATTATCCATAGATATTATGAATGGAAATAGAAACACCAACATAGTGACCTAGGTACATAAATACATATATGAATATATTGATGTCGCTCAGCTTGCCGATCTCTCGCCGAGGGTGATTGTTTCTTTTTGAATTCTAGGATTAGTAATATATTTTTGTTATTATTATATTATGTTCACTGTCTTTATTATTGTTTTATCTTTATTATTACATTACCTTATCGTTGCTTCACCCTAGCCGAGCGAGTAAGCGAGCCGAGGACATGCGGCCCTCGTTCATTACGAGATGTACTCTGAATTCTTAATCCTTCACAGAGTATCATTCATATATTTATATTGATAAGAGGAAAATTTTCTCGATGAATATGTCTCGTAATGCATAAGGATCCAAAAAAATAAACAGTGAAGGTCACAGGTTGCACCTTGATTTGCAAGAGCTGCTAAGTATACGTTGGTTTCGCAACTTGTGTGCCTTCATTGTGCAACTATTTTACATACCGATGTTAGTTAACCTATAATAAGAAGTGAATATTGAAACCCTTGAATTTACGTAATTACTAAAGTGGTGGTATGTTTTTTTTTTTTCTTCTCTTTGTCTACTTATATTTTTGAACCGTAGAAAAGACTTAGGAATTTACAACGTTAAAAAGAATACTCACGTGAAATATTGGCAGTGTTAGATTGTGTTGTTGTTATTTTGTTGTTAACATCAGAGTGGTTGTGGTTGACGGACCAACCAGTTTCTTGTAGCAGTTATATTGAAGTTTGGTCAAAGAAATCGTACATATCCTTACCCGTGAATGTATAACGTATACTTCCCTCGTCGAGGCAGACTACTAGTCTACACCGGTTACACTAAACTTGATGGTAGATTTATGAAATAACAGTGAGCCTTGTATAATCATAATGTCTAAGGTACATAAATATTTAGTTCTATTGTATCGTTAGATTTACGTGAACTTCCGCTTTGCCAACATATTGCGTTGCTTACATTATAATCATACGAGAGTACAGCCTAAGGATTTTAACTTTTTTTATATACTGAGAGCTATTTCTAAGTCGCTGATTTTATACTATTTCTAATTATACGCTAAACAAAAAATAAATGGCTATGAGCCACACTTTACCAAGTTTTGGAGTATTTTACATCCCTTTGAGTGCAATTTTTTATTAAAATTCAAACATCATGGCATGATGATAATTTTTACGGTCATTTAGTTATAGCTCTTCAGAGTTTTGATGACCAATATTTTAACTACAACCGTTTTTTCTTTATTGTTAAAATTTTTAGGCTAGTTTATATTTTAAATAAGTTAGATTTGTTAACTGTGGTGTATTACATTTACATTGCACGTGATTATAGCTCTCACAGCCTCCTTTACAGGTGATTATTTAGTTATTTTTGTAGTCTGAAATGATTGTGATAAATTTATTATTATAATTATATTGGTTTGTTTTGTAGAGCTGGAGTCTTTCATATTGTTTATTGTTGATACTTTGAGTATACAATCTGCAACGTGGTAGCGGTAGGGAGAGGCTGTTAGAGCGGTTATGTAGTCAGCATTATATGTATGCTTTAATGTGATTTTTTAAATGTACTCTTTATTATAGTCTCATCAATCAATATTATAATTAGAGAACTAACAAAAACTTTTAATTTTTTTCAGTTCATAGTGATTTATATTGAGATCAAAATAAAAATACAGAGTTTATATTTTAATTTTATGGAAAAATATACATTGTAAAATTATTCTTTAGTGCTCATTTGCAGAGCTCTAATAAAAAAATGAAACTATATGAATGCAAAATAACAAGTCACGATTCTTTTAGAAGTCGCCATGTAGTGGAAAAAAATAAACGTGCCATGATATTTGTGGCTATTTATTTGTTTATTTTCAATTCCCACCTTTTATGTTATGTTTTATCTAAACTTATATTATAAAGAGAAAAGATTTGATTTTTTGTATGTTTGTTTGTAATGGATAAACTCAAAAAATACTTAACCGATTTAAAATTTCTTTCACCTATAGAAGCTACATTATCAGCGAGTAACATGAGCTGTTTTTTTTTTAAGTGATCCCTACGAAATTGCAATAATAACCGACAAAGTATCAAAAATTTGCCTATAAAAGACATTATAAAACATTATTATCGGATGGAAAGGTTGATGAAGATGTGGAAAGAGTAAATGCGGGAAATAAAGTGAATGGTGCTGATACATGCGATTTTGACCTGCTATTAGATGCCCAAAAAGACTCGACTGGCTGTTCACAATGGGTGTGCCTACGCTTATGTATGGAAGTGAATGTTGGGTGTGGCAAAAGAAACATGAAAGTAGAATAAATGCTGTGGAAATACGTTCCTTGCGAAGCATGTGTGGCGTGACTATGAATTAAAGGCTGAAAAATGATGAGATTACGCAACGGTGCGGTTTAAAGGAAGATGAAGCGACAAAAATATAGAAGAGTATGCTTGGATGATTTGCTCATGTTGAGAGGATGAATGAAAGGAGTCTAACAAAAGGTACAAGGCAGATGTGAGAGGACGCCCTAGGAGGACATATAGTGACCTAATTGGTGATGTGTATTTTAGATAGATCAGGTGCACTCGCAACCGGCGAGCGTGTATGACCAAATGTATAAACGGGAAGAAGGCGTGAGTTCATGTATGTATGTAAAGCCTTTATTTAGCCTGTTTCTGAAACTTCCAATATTTGACAAATTCTTTTTGCATTTAGTAGCCCAATTTTTGAGGAAGGTTATAGGCTATTAATTAACCTCACGCTACAAACCTTAGGAGTCGATTAAACGGGAAAAGTCTAATGGAACGCTAAGCGAAAACGAAATAATCGCGTGGGCGGGCGACACGATGCAACGCGGTGGGTAAAAAACGTGTCCAAAGCATAACTGCCTCCTTTTTTTGAAGATGGTTAAAATAATGAAAATGCCGATCTCTTGTCCTGCGTTTTTACACAAATAACAATAATATCAACAAGCCTTGCATCATAATCCATATTATAAATGCCATTGTATAAGTAGCCCTTGTGATTTGTATGAACTCTCACATAGCAGCGGCGAGTCTTGATACCGCGGCGCCATGTGTCAAAGCTCGTACCAAGTTCCTACCATGGCGATAAATGTCGCCTAATTTATGTATTGTGAATCCTGACGCTAGTCAGCAAAATCCCGATGTATGTCCGTAAAATAGAGGTACAACATACTAGCCTACAACCCAGACTTGACATCTAGTATTTGGCCGAAATGTATGAAAACAAACTACAATTTTTACAAATAAATTTATTTACCTTACACATTTAGCAATCCACAACAATTTCTTCCTTCACAACGTTGGCATCGATGGCCGGCGCGAGCGTGTTATCAACGATGGGTGCTGGGCTTTTATAATACTTGTTACTGGCATAATGTTCTTTCAAGTATTCTGCACCCATCTCATAGTACTCTTCTTTAGAAATACACCAGTTTTCGAATTCGTTGCTGCCCGCAAAGTCTCTGGCTCCGTACCAAGCATCGAGATTCGGGTTTTTGGCCAGAACAACCTTATGTGTAGATTGAAATGGTCTCATCTCGAGGAGTTCTCTTTCAAGTCTTTCTTTGAGACCTGAAAGGCGAGAGGTAATTGGCATTAATTTTTAGTTTGGTTTTATGAGTTGAGATTGAGACATGACAGGGCGCCTCTGTAATACGAACACTATGCATCGTGTACCGGTCAGAAAACGTAGCAAAATTACAAGTCTAATGTCAATAAATAAAATGTTACCCTTCTTTTGGGCTTCACTGCAATCGGGTAAATAAAATACAAGAAATAAATCATCAAATACACTTTAGCCAAAACGCGAAATAAAATAGTTAGAATACGGTAGAATGTACTGGATCCAATTGTTTTTCCTTTTATACGCCATCAAACTTATGTTTTGTACCTAAATTCTATGCAAATACATAAATGATTTCTGAATAGTGTTGAAGTTTAGAACTAACCTGGAAATTGTGAACTGCCCCCTGTGAGGAACACGTTGTTGGCTAATAACAGCTGGTCTTCAGGACTGAAGTGCTTAAACACATACTCCATGGTTTCAGCCAATCCCGCTTCCAAGTTACCCATCATTGATGGCTGGAACATAAGTTCTGCTGCCCTAGAATTCAGAAAAAGATTACTGATGATTTTCTACTAGGTGTTATAAACCTTAAAAGCGAAAATCCCGAAATAACGCGATGGGTTGGCCCGGTGGAAAACGCGAGAATCGAGATGATATCATTTATAGAAGAAAAAAAAATTGGACGAATAAAAACAATTGAAATAAAGGTTTATTTATTTATTTAAACTTCTCACACACAATAAGGTACAAAGGCGGACTTAATGCCATAGGAATTCTCTACCAGTCAACCAAGGGTAGTGAAGAGATAAGGTGGCAGATGCTCTATTTAATAGGAGATAATAATAATAATAAAAATATTAAAAAGATTACAATTAAAATAGATACACAAGTACATAAATATGTTATAAACTTATAATAGACATACATACATATTACTATAATATATAAATACCTACTTATTATATATATTATATATACAAATTCGAGGGGAAGAGATGATAGAGATGACTCTACACTATTTGTTATGAAAATAACTCTGCAATTTCCGCTTAAATACATACCGCCGACTGGTGGCCGTCCTGATATCCAGGGGAAGCGCATTCCAGAGAAGAATGGACTGAATATGAAAGGAAGAATGTACAAAGTCAGAAGTATGAGAAGGACAGAGTAGGAGAATATTGTTGGAAGAACGCAGATTCTTAGCGTGTGAAGAACATAGATATTGAAAGTGAGACTTAAGGAGTTGTAGGAGAGTTGAGAAGGGAGAAAAGCGTGGTAAAAGCACGCAAACTTCTTCTTTGGTGAATAGACATCCATTTGTGCTCAGACCTATAGCTCGACACATGGTCATATTTCCGCAGGTTGAATATTCGTCTTAGCGGGCAAAAAGTTTCTCAGTCGATACAGAGATCGCAGAGTATCGTTGACCCTTTGGCTAACACTAGAAACCTGGCGTTGCCAGCTAAGCGTCGAGTCAAGATGCAAACCGAGATCTTTCACCGTAGGGGTAATGGGTATAATGGTACCGTTGAAAATAATAGGAGGAAGAGACATATAAATAAAACACGTTGTGTGTGCCTAAAGCGGGGAATGTGGGTGGGCTGTTTACGAAGATCAGCAACGGGGTTCCTCCGATGTTACGTTGGTCGATGTTTTAGGCCTGAAACTGCGCTAAACAGACACCCGCGCGGTTCCACACAAAAGTGCTCCGTCGCGGGGACCAGCGCGGGCGTTTGTCGTGGGGGAGCAGGCCTCGCGCAGGTGCGACGAATCCATTGGCCTCGCCAGCGTGAGCTTACTGGCTGTGGTTTTTTTTGCTAGGCGTTGTTTTGCTGTGTAATAATATATCGCACCCCCATTGCGATAAAGGCGTAAGAAGAATATACTAACCTTACTAATAAACGTTGTATAGCGTCTGTATAGTTACACACCGATTTCTCTCTTTCACTCGTCAGTAATTTGACTTTCGAAAGAAGAAGACAAAGCGTTGTGTAACTATACAGACGCTATACAACATTTATTAGTATGGAGGTAACTTTACAGGAGAGCAAAAACTATTTGCTCTGGTATATTTAGCATTGGATCTTATGATCTTTTGTTATATACCATTAAACAGTAAAAAAAATCAAGCTTTTTTTCAACAATATTTCAGATACCTCAAATTGGCGTGTATAAAGAATAATTAATATTTTAAGTTTTACACACGTTACGGACCTTTTTATCTGAAAAAATTTAAAACTTATGTGACGCGACAAAAATGCCTTTTGTGGTATAATGGCTTAATTTTTTCGTCAGATCTTAACGGACAAATTGAGCATGTGTATCTTTTTCTGCGCTATACGAAACTGCAATAAAAAAAAGTGACGTATTCTTACTTACGCCTTTATCGCACTGGGGGTGCGATATTAAGGTCTCCATCGACACAACTGTACATGCACACTGTTCAAATTGAACTATGGGAAATTAAATGTAATAGGTTCCCACGGAGCACAATCGCGAGTCCACGCGTAGACACACAACGGGTGCCCGTCGTTTCAGCCCTTACTGTATTGCATTTTCATAATAAAATTAAAGTCTATGGCTAAGCGTTAAGATAGTAAATGATGAGAATGCATTTTTTTTTTTTTTGGAACGATGTTCTTAACGCGACTTGTGGTAGGAGTTGACTGGTAGAAATCGTCACGTAAGGAAAAAGCGTTATGCCCCCTCCATGCGACTTTTTCTCTCTCTATCTCTTTCTATTATACAGTATGGAAACCACATAATATGCAATAAATTATACCACATACTTGTTATTGCCTTTTCTGATGATATACAAAAATGAACAAAATTGGTCGCGAAAAAAATCTGCTGTTCCCTATATTTATGTTCGCATAACTCGTCAAAATTTAGGGAACAGCAATTTTTTTTCGCGATGGATTTTGTAAATTTTTTGTATATCGTCAGAAAAGGCAATAAACAAGTGTGTGGTATAATTTATTGCATATATGTGGTTTCCATACTGTATACGAGTGTGTGTGTGCGTGCGAGTATCAAGATTCTTCGTTTCTGATGGGGGTCCCCCGACGACACACGTTTTTTTTTTTTTTGTAAATATTACCTCAATGGTTCTATAGCCAGATGCAGTTGATGATGCTGACTCGAATTAGCTGGCGGTGGTTCAAACTCGCGAAGAGCTTCCTCCAATTCTAGAAGACGTTCGCCATCCGCTTCCGAATCAGAGTCCGCCTCGCGACTTATGCTGAAAAGGAATGAAAATAAATTATAACATCATCATTTAGCCGAAAGACGTCCACTGCTGGACATAAGCCTCCCCCAAGCAGCGCTACTTTGACCGGTTCTGTGCTTCCCGCATCCAGCGGATTCCTGCGGCTTTCATAAGGTCATCGGTCCAACTTGTGGGAGGCCTTCCAACGCTACGTCTTCCGGTACGCGGTCGCCACTTCAGACCCTTTCGGCCGCTGGCCATCTGTTCTGCGCGCAATGTGCCCTGCCCATTGCCACTTAAGTTTGGCAATTCTTAATTATAAGATCGGAAGAAAATATTTATTTATATATGCTTTATTTTACATCAGATTACATAATTATTACAAAAGAAAAGGAAAACTTATACACTATAAAATATACAGTGGGCGGCCTTATCGCATAATGCGATCTCTTCCAGGCAAAGTAAAGCAAAGTAAATAGGACGTAAATCTTTTTCTTTCGTGTGGTTAGTGACTAACTTGATGTCAGAGTTTTTATGCCGCCCATGGGCCTCTGACTTGGCTTCACATGCCGTCGAGAAATATCTCTCAGGCATGTTGCGGTTACCTCAAGATGTTTTCTTTCATCGTTCTTTAAACAAGTGATAATTATAGAATACGTTCGCTAGTATACACGCAAAGAGAAAAGAGACAGAAGACTATACCTTTTATAAGCATCCCAATCAGAGTCTTGGTTTCCGAAGTCGTCTCCGGCCGCAGCGAGGCGCGAGATGACGCGCATGCGCTCGGCGGCCGCGGCCGTGCGGCGCTTCACCATGGCGGCGCGGCGCGCGCGCCTCGCCTCGCGCCGCGCCTGCAGCTCGCGGTACTGTGGGGGGTGGGGGATGTGCTAACTACCGAGCCCGCGCAACGAGCGGCAAGCCTACGCGCTGGCCAGAACCCTAATTGGACGTAGTTAAGCAGAAAGGAGACAACCCACATTGTGGGCACATCCCCAGACACTCGTTTCCTAACATAACAGTTGAAAACTGAGTCATCCGGGACGCCTAACATCGCCTTCGTCTTGGACAGGTTCATTCTCAAGCCAACTTGTATAATAATAGTACATTGTGATACAAGCGTGGAAAGTAGGTTATTGCAAACGAGCTGTCGATTTTTAATGACACGAGTTTGACCCGTGTATCACACGACGTTATTCAATACAGTTGTGGAAAATAGTAAAAAACAAATCAAAGAACAAGCGAGCGATCGAGTTCAGCTCGTTTGCAATAACCTACTTTCCACCTTTGTATCACAATGTACTATTTACATGCTTTGCAGATCTTCCAGGGATTCGGAGAATAAAATCAAGTTATCCCCAAACCGTAGGTAGACACTGGTGCCGATTCTCTTGTCACAAAATTCTCTAAACTAGACTAAAAATCACCAAAATTTAGTTTATTCCTGTCAAATGACCATTTCCTATTCTAAAATTGACTAAAGTGACACAACTTAACTATATTTTAGTTTGACAGCTCTAAGATGGTACTGAGTTTTTAAATTTAGTGAAAATGGCAATTTTGCTATTCTGAATTTGACGTTTTTAAACTAAAATTTAGATTTTCTAACTAAATCTGACTATTTTTAATCGCGATTAAAAAGGTGTGGAATAAAATTAGTTTTCATGAACTAAAATTCACACCAATCACCTCGACTCCTGGTGCAAAACCAGTACTGTATATAAGGTGTATCTATTCATATACGAAATATTTTAAGAGAAACATCTTTATGTCGTAAAAAAGCCACAGCAGCGAATATTTTTTTTTTCTAAGTGTTTTATATTTTTACATAATTATTATAATTTTAAAATTGCTTGAGACATTTTGCGAAAAAATCCTTTATTTACTTATTCTATGAATGACCCGCCTCGACGCGGTGACGCCGAACGGTGCGGTGGGGTGGCGGCACGAGCGCGGTGAATTTTGATAATTAATCATCATATCAAGTAATTTTAAATTATTTAATTTTTTAAATAATATACTCAGAATAAAAAAAAAACATTCCCATGGCTTCTTTACCACCTATAGGTGTATCACTTAAGATATTTCGTGTTTATCTCTATTTTTTTTTTTCTTTTCTTTTGCTTATATCTCGAAAATGGTGCGTCCTATGATATGCAAAAATATTGAAAATTTCGACCCCCTTTTGGATACGCTTAAAACGCTATTACTCCACATGCAGGTAATCTTTTTTTTTATTTTCCACACAAAAAGTGAAAAATTCCATAAAAACACGTCGCGACTGCCCCCCATGCGCGCCTCCGGCTCTAAAAAAAAATCATAGGCAAACAAGTACAACGTTGCGAAGCCAAAAAAATAAATTCTACGTGGAGTCACGATTGTCAAATTCGATTTAGTTGTGTCAAACTTATTTTTAAATTTAGAGAGTTTTGTTTGCAGAATAGCTTTAAGATTCTCATAGCCAAAAGTAAGGAATTTTAGTGATAGTTTAGTTAGTTTAGTTCGGTGTACAAGAGAATCGGCACCACTATCACCTTTAGAAAGGGGCAACTAGAATCACTTACATTTTCTTGTAAATGTTGACGTTCAAAAGTGCTTTTTATTTAATTGAAATAAATGATTTGACTTTGACCGCGCAACGGTACGCAGGCTTGTACAAGGTGTTCTGGATGGCATGCATCGATGGATGCAGGAAGTGCGAGATCGGTCGTTATGGCGATGCTTGGGGGTCCATCAGTAGACATTTCCTGATACGATGACGGAAAGAATAACGGACTTTTGAGCTAACAAATTTTACCAAAATTTCTGATGGACTGACTTAAACCCACTACTATTACTCAATCCAACTTACTTGTGGACCAAAATTTTATGGCACAATGACAGATAATAAAATAAAAAATTAGATCATATTTACATAAAGTTCAAGACAAAAAAAAAAAAATTGTAAGTGCATGAACCTTAGTCCGTGTCTCATTGAGCCATGCCTGGAACGCTTCGGGTTCAGTAGGTGGGTTCATTCTGCCAGTCGAACGCGACTCTAGGTTCTCCTCCGCCGTAGCAGCCACGGCTATGCGTTGTTTGTTCTTCTCTATGCGCATGTTTATGTTAGTTATTTGCCTCTGGAACAAACAGCATTTATTCATTCATCAAGGAATTGGCAAGTTCTAGCATAGAATCGTTAGTGATGATGCGAATGGAGAGCCAGTTTTCAGAAAAACATCGTAGCATTAAGCTGGACAAGGTATATAAAGTTTTACCTGAAGATCTTCGTAGCTTTTGATGTCAAAGCCTTTTATAGCTTCATTGAATTCATCGGTATCGCCATCTTCTATCATGTCCTGTAATTATAACAAAACAATTTTTAGCTAGCACCAAGTTTGCATTGATAAATGATTTTATTTCTGTAAGTAGGTTTGTACAAACACTTTTACACGTCAATCATATTTTAAAACTAGATGAGTTCGGCGTTTCGTATCTGACTACTCTGAGAAGAAAGGCCGAAACAAACTCAGAGGTCAGTCTCTTCTAAAGTCCAGACATAATCTTGGTCAAATCATGTGAAAACCATATAGATTGGGGTCTGAAATGGTCTTTTGAAGAAAGAACCACACAGGTTGAGTGGACCTGTCCTGTCATTCAATTCTTGCTCTGCAAAGACTAATGAGGAATGATAGACTTTATTTTCTAAGTGATTGGATAAAAGACTTTATTATAAGTGCCATAAAGTTCAAAGTTGTACGAACATCGACACAGGCATCAAAAAGCACTTTATACCTTTATAGCAAGAAGCTGATTCAATTGTTCCTCGTCCTCAGCTAATCTCTCCTCTCGTTTTCTTGCGTTTATTTCGAGTAATCGACGCGCCATCTCTTTCTTTCGCTCTTTTTGCTGCTCAGCTGCAAACGGTATAATATAAAATTAAGGTGGTTTGGTACAGGGATTTTAAGTAATCATAGCCAAAAGGCCTAGCCTAGCCTGATCTTACCCTTTTACTAATATATATTCCAAAAAAATCTGATTTTAAGTGTTAACAAACATTGATAAGGTTAAATTCTTACGCAATCACTCACTAAAGAGAGTTAGAAACACATTCATTTGTATTTAGAAGGTTTCAACATTTTATCTCACTTTTTCCAACAATGATTAAATTGTAATTGGAAAATCATCACTTGCGGTTATACAATGGAGGTTCATTACCTCCATTGTCCATGAAAACATCTGAGGTAATTTAAAATTAGAATTTCTGGTTTAAATACTTTAACCCGAAATTCTAATTTTAAATTTAAATCAAATGAAAGTACTCAATTCTGCACTATAAATTGGCATCAACTGGTACATTTTCATTAGATACATTTGGAACTATAGACATAGGGAAAGGACTGAAGCACCATCTCCACGGACGAGAGAATCGCGGCGATATTCACGCTGGGCCTTCAAATAATCGCCGCGATGATATCGCCGTGTGGAGATTGATTCATAGTTTCTATTTAATTTGATGGCACGGCGAGACTATCGCCGCGATTTTCTCGCCCGTGGAGATGGCGCCTGAGCATTCCATATTCAGTAGTGCAGTGAACACAGACCGAAAACTACGAGAGAGACAAAGCGAATGTGCGGCCAGTTGTTTTTTTCTAGAATTCTGATTGGTCCAATGATGTTTTTACTTTAATGTATATACTTTCATGCTTGTAAATTATTAGTAAAATGTTTGAAATTTTATCCATATATTTATTAATAATCAATTAAATAAAGCTATTTAGACTTAGTTCGTCTTAAAAGAGAAATTTTCCAATATTAATATTATAAAAATAAAAAAAATTGCATTGCCATTCAACGTGGCAATGCTGCCAGTCTTCTGGGCACGCTTCCGAGTGACAGCGATGCGGACGAGTACTTCGACGCCTATTAAGTGTCCTTTTGTTTTTCTTTGTATTTTTTTTTCGGTTTTGTATCTTTAGTTTGTTAGTTTTTTAATTTAGTACCTAGTGTAAATAGTTAGTTGCGACACAAAAAGAAAAAAAAAAAATAGTTTTCATTATTCTTAATCTCGTCTCAATTTCTTTTGTGAAGAAAAAATATTGATAAAAAGAAATATTTCAGTCTCAAACCTGTAGCCAGTAAATTCTAGAAATAATAATTAGTAACATATAGAAATAAATACCTTTTCTATTATTAGTCACTGTAATTTTCAATGTTTTTCCTATTAATTAAAATTAAAACATTACAGGCTTGCAAAAAAGAGACAGGTATTGGCCGCACAGTCGCTTTGTCTCTATCTAAAGAGTTTTGTGAGGCAAAGGACCGGCGCACATCTGGTGAGGCACAGCGCGGCGCAGTTGTCACTGCCAAACAAATATCAACGTTGCGTGCCTAAAAATAAAGTTGACAATAAATAACCTGAGACGGGCACCTCTTTCCGCTTCGAGGACTCTCAAGCTAATGGAAGTTTATTTATTTTCAACTTTATTTCAACTACTGCAAGGTCGATATTTGTTTGGCAGTGATGTCAGTCCATTCTCTATGTCTATGTTTGGAACTGACCATAAGTAATTGCATTATAGAGAATGTTATGAATCAATTCAGTTCTAAGTTGTGTTGGCGCAGTAAACAAAAGCATCATTTATACGTACACCGTAAAGCCCTGGCTCAAAGGTACAAACAAATTAGCTCACCAGTCAACCCAGTAGAACTTGCAGCTTGCACATAAGGCAGTTGTACTCTCTTAACATTAGCTTCATAATAATCAGCATTAGCCCATTTCCTGATCTCCTCCTGATAGTCCAGTGCTATTGAGCTATGTTCCTGAAGAATTTCTTCCACTCTAGACATGGTGATTGCATTGACGTGTACCGGGTATTTCAGTTGCAGGAGCTTGTGTAAGTAGTATATCATTTCACTGCCTCCTGAAATACATATTTATACAAATAAATAAAATTGAAGTGTCTGTTTGTCAAAATAACTACTTTTTACTAAATGCAAAGCGAAAGTACATACAGTACTTATGCAAAAAAAAAAAAAAATTGTAAATGTTGTCTGTTTGGTCCGGCTAATCTCAGAAACGGCTGGACCGAATTTGAAGGTTCTTTCACTGGCAGATAGTGAACTTCGACTTTTATTTTAGAAAAAGCAACGCGGGCGAAGCCGCAGGCAGCTTTTTAATGAATTGAACCTAATGTAAAAATATGGTGTTTTCTCACTTTTATTCGCATAATATTAGATTCGCTAAATATTATATTCTCAAAATAGCCAAAATTGTACATTTAACTCGAGAAGTGCGTTTTATTTATAATGATTTTTTTGTGATTCGTTTGATAAACATATCATGTGCGTGTGGTGTGAGGGCCACTTTGTTAAAGCTCTTTGAAAATGTGCTTAGGATTTAGTGAACATGCCCAAAGAATTGTGAAAGTTGGAATCAGATTTTGTGAAAGTCAAACAAGACTGAAAGTTGGGCCCTCAGTACTCACATAGAGGATTGAGGACCCACCTGTACAGTCCATAAGTAAGTAGTATGTAAGTCTTAGCTTTATTTATTTTGAGTGCTTGATTGTACTTCGGCTATTTTGAGAATTAAATATTTAGCAAATCTAATATTTTGAGAATCTGCTATTTTGAGAATCTGATATTATGCGAATAAAGGTTTTCTCATTCTTACCTAAATTGATTCTTCTAGCATGGTCCACAATTACTTGTCCCCTGATCACAGGTATGATATGTATTGTGTGGTAGCCACAGTTTATAATGAGTGCTGTGTCCCCAATATCATTCTTATACATGCTGAACAAGGAATCAACACCATAGCTGACCCCTGGGACACCGTAGCCTTCGAAAAGCAGCTCAGACATTACTGAAAAATAAAATTACTTGCCGAGCTGGTAATTTCATTTCACACCATAGAAGCAACAATTAACGACAGGTTCTTAGCTAGACTGTAAAGTTCAACTTTCTCGTTTATGTAAAACTACATGAGAAGGGCTGATGCTGCTGCCATGGTATTACATGGTGGTGTCTGTGTATTACAGTATTGTATGGCTAATAAAAGTTTTCTCTGTAAAACTAGGATAAGACCAAAACATGCAAACGGAATACTAAGAAATATTTAAATTACAAAGGAGCAATTTTAGGTATGTTACTAACAGTTAATTAAAAAAAAAAGGTTGGATATTAAGAACAAAAAGTTTGAATATACACAATGTATAGCAAAAGACAAGCAACAAATTTCTTAGGGCCTTACTAATAAACATGGAATAAAGTTATGACAAGCATACCGTCAAGTTATTAGAAGTTATTCCTTGCATAAATTTATTGCATGTTTTATCTTTTGATTTAATTTATGATTTTATAATAATATTTGCCATTGAGGCAAGTCGCAGTGAACGTGAAGCTGACTGCGATCAAACGCCAAGTGAGTCAAACAAGGGCGCTTTTTAGGTATGCTATTAAAGAATCATGAGTATGATATTTTAGTAAACTTTTTTGGTATGCTATTAAAGAATCATGAGTATGATATTTTAGTGAACTTTTCTGGTATGCTATTAAAGAATCAGGAATATGATATTTTAGTGAACTTTTTTGGTATGCTATTACGAATCATGAGTATGATATTTTAGTGAACTTTTTTGGTATGCTATTAAAGAATCATGAGTATGATATTTTAGTGAACTTTTTTGGTATGCTATTAAAGAATCATGAGTATGATATTTTCATACATACACTGCCTACAATAATTGGGTGTTACAAAGGCTTCAGTCATAACAATAGGATGTGGGACACTGCCATCATTGTCTATGTCCAAATGAGAGAAGATGTAGTCAAACACTTGCTCCTGTGCTTCAAAATGTGTCACTACATTTTTATCAAACTGAGTTTTCAGTTGGAATCTGAAAATGAGATGATTATTTATTAACTTCCATGTATTTATGGTAGGTACAGTCGCCAGCTCATCAAGTGACCACAAACTGTCATATTTTCTCATTCGATTTTGAACATAACCAACAACAATTTAAAGTCTAAAATCGTTTGCAGAAATTTGACAGTTTCGTGTAGCTTGATGTGCTGGCCACCGTACTATAAGCTCACATGATTTCTTTATTTATTGATTAGCTGCTGCCCGCGGCTTCTCCCGCGTGGCTTTAAAAAAATAAAAGTAGACTAAGTTACTCCTTTATAACATCAGCTATCTGCCAGTGAAAGTCCTGTTAAAATTGGTCCAGCCGTTTTGAAGATTAGCCGGAACGAACAGACAGACAGACAAAAAAAAACCTTTTTTGTTATAAGTACCGTTTATTCTTTCATATGCATTTAGTAAAAAGCTGTTATTTTTAATTTACAAACAGACACTTCAAATTTATTTATTTGTATGTATAGATACTATAGATAAGCACATTAAATGGCACATTTGAACATCAAAATATACAAGAAATAAAACTGATTCTAGTTGCCCCTTCCAAAAGATACTTTTGTATGGAGAAAAATGGGCAAGAAACTCCACCGTTACTATTCTTAACTGTTTTACAATACTTTGTATACATTTATACAAATCAATATAATTGAAGTGTCTGTTTGTAACACATGCATATAAAAGTATATGGGTACATATAACAAAAAAGTAAGTATTTTTTTTTATATTTTGTCTGTTTGTTCTGGCTAATCTCTGAAACGGCTGGACTGATTTTAACAGGACTTTCACTGGCAGATAGCTGATGTTATAAAGAGTAACTTAGGCTTTCATTTTAGTAAAATACGGGCGAATCCGCACGCAGCAGTTAGTTCACAATAATCTAATAAAACAACACCTTAACTTATTTGATATATGATAACCCAATTGGTTGATGACAGATGAAAGAAACGATAGGTTGACAACATCGTAAAAATGGCTGGGAAAAACTGGATGCACACCGCCCAAGACAAGCAAAAATGGAAAAAGATGGAGGAGGCTTTTTACCCTACAGGGGCCATACAATAATATATATTTAATGTAAATCTCCACCGCGCCTGTCACTACTTCATACAAGTTTAGACGTGATTAAAAACTTGCCAACTAAAATTACATCAATTTACATCAAGCGCTGATTAATTTGACAGGACTAAAAAATTTTTCTTCTGTCCTTTTCTTAATGAAATAGAAAGAAAAAGATGCACTGAACTTAAATTTAGTTTAGTTTGTGAACAAGGGAATCGGCACCATTATTATGTGACTGAGCAGTAATTATATCTGAACTTTGTTATAATTTATATTATAACCAAACTTCGCACTGCAATTTCTTCATAGTTACCGGTTGGTTAGTATAGGCGTAGTCATAATAAACGGATTCCACTGTAGTTGTATGCCGTAGATCAGCATGAGACTATGGAAACTATTGTCTTATGTTTATGGAACCGGATTTTTTGTACTAACCTTACTGCTTCTATATTCACGATATCATTACCGATCTGTATTGGTGGAGTGGCCGGAGGCTCGGCATCTTTTTTACATCTATCCTTCCTAGGTCTGGCTATCAGGTTTTTGAAAATGAGGTTAGGCTCATCATTTATTGACCACCCAACTCTGCATTGATACGAACCTTAAAATTTAAAATTAGTATTAGTATCCATAATAAATGCACGTTCAGGTTATTATAAAGTGTTAATTTATCAATAAGAATATTTTGAGTGCTAACCGTTATCTATCACCAAAGGTATATGGCCAAATTTAAGTGTAGGGCTATACTCGTGTACGATGTCTGGCACATTTTTGTAATCTTTAAGCACTAGTACGTTCTCCATTATTTAAAATAATTTGTATTATTTTCAAAACGCCGGTTTGTTGTGCAAGCAAAGAAGGGGCACAACAAAGTCAACAAACCAATAGTTTTTTTTGACACTGACAGACAGATGTAATGGCAGTCCTGTTTTCCACAGATTACTATAAACTGTTGTACAGGTACACTGTCCCGTGAATGGTCCTGTGGGGTGTGGAGTCGTCTGACACTGCTCTAGTTTTTACTTAGAGCATTTTATGTGATTTCAAAATCTCACGTCCACTTAGCGATTTTGTAATCGCTAGTGACAAATCTACTGTCAAAGTCTGTGTCTAAATCTCACGTCCACACGTGAGATTTAGAAATCGTCAGCGAGTCACCGGCACATGCCGCCGGCGGCGGCGGCTGAAGTCGCTGCGTGTGTACTAGTACTAGTATAAGGCCGGTTGTACACACGGCCTTAAATTAAGCTATACTTTTCCAATATAAGCTGACCTCTCATTGTACGGAAATCCTTTACAATGCGAGATCAGCCTAAACTAGAAATGTTTAGCTTGATTTGTGGCCGTGTGTACTCGGCACAGTTTCTTTACTTTACGGCGGGCGCGCTGAACGCACCGAAGAATAAAGGTCATGGCACACTGTACCAGCCGCGGCACCACAACGGCATCGGCATCGCTTCAACCCAGCAATTAAAACTTATCATTAAAATTAGAGCATTAAACCTTGTGTCGTATAACATATTTCATAATGTCAATATGAAAAAGCCAAAGGCGGGCAGTCAGCGTGCTTGCCGCTACCATACAACTCGACTAGCAGTCCGCGCGCAGCATACGTGTGCTTGCAGCGCGCCGATTCCGAGTCGCAATATAAACTGAGAGATTCTGAAGACGTGCAAGTTCTAGGAGTCTTCAATCATAAATGCCATATAACAATTTGCTTGCACCTCGCGGACTGCGAGCTTGCACCTCGCGAACGACGCGTAGTTAGCGCGCTGGCGGTTAGCCGTAGCCTAAATTCGAGGCGACGCTGTGCTGCAGCTGTGCAGTTGCGGTGACGGTATAATGTGCCATGACCTTAATCGTGTTAGCTTGTATAGGACCCGGCAAACCACTGGTTCTTGGTATACGGCGACGGTGCCGAGCCGTAGTGCCCCCGATTTGTCATCAAACTTCCATAGTAATCCATACAACATTGACGACCGTGCCTACACAACACACGGCGAATAAACTAGTTTTTCACGGCAAAAACGGGTCTAAGGCCTAGGGGTCTATATTATAGACAAGGATTTAACCTTTTTTTAGAGAGACGCCTTTAGTTTTTTTTTTTTTTTTTCATTTGAGTACCCTTGCATTTATTGTAAAGTTTCATATTGAGACACGAAGCAACAAAATTCGATCTAAAGAAAAACGGCCAGATTCCTCTAGATCCTAGGTATTTTGTTGCTTCGGTTCGCAATATGAAACTTTATAAAAGGTATTAGAAAATTCTAGACACACTTGCCGATTGAGCCGTTTTTCATAATTCCCTTTCAGTCACGAGATAATAATTATGTTTTTAAAGGAGTGAACCGGTGATAGCCCTCTTAATTCAGACTCAATATTTTTACACGTGTAAACTTTTGCTCATGTAAATGTTAGATTATGTTTTAAAATATACAGACTGCGCCATTGCGCAGTGTGCGCCAACGACCATCATGGTCCATGGGGTGTGGTCTCGATCTTTGATCACATGCTTCTGAAATGATTATTTTTATTTTGCTTTAATTGTGATTAATATGCATCCAAAACTTAATTGTTACAATATTTAATAAAACTATTTTCATTAGGTACTAAATTAAATGACAAGCTAACTATACAAATAAAAAATACAAAAGGACACCGCGATCGGAAAATAACTTTTAGAAAGGATAGGATATGAAACACCTATGAACCACTATTTTGTACCGCATGAACAATACTATAGAAGTATTTATTCCATAGTTTATATCGAAATGTATGTCTTTATAAATGTTTTTTATTTCTTTTTATGGTTTCTTCTCAAAACCAAAGAACTAAGGGTCAATTTATACTAGCGCAGAGTCGAAGCGCAGCGAAGCGTTAATCTAAAGAATAACAGCAAATTCACCCATAACTCGCGCGCGCACCAATCAGCGTTGGTTGCGCTCCGACGCGCGAATTCTGTCGAATGCGCGCTTTTTTTTTTCTATCTTAGAAGAAATATGTGTATTATGATGTGGAGGTAAGGGTGAATTTTCTATGTTAAGTTTCAGATAGACGCTTCGACTCTGCTCTAATATGAATTGACCCTAAACTGAAATAAAACTCGTAATCAACATAATTATGACGAACTTTATTCACAATACTGATGTAGTTAGTTATCACACCACAAACCACTAAAACTCTATTAATTTTAAATGATTGAATACATAATATATTTTTGAATAATCACATTCATATAAGAATTCTGATAAGTAAGGAATGTGTCCACTAAACGTTTTAATTTAGTGTTATTTTATTGTTTTACATAACTACATAGATACACTCAAATTACATTTTTCATATTTTTACAGAGGATACAGATTTATGTAATGTCAGAGTGGAAGGAGGTACATTATTTACATTATATTTTACATAATGCAGCTACTGTATCTTTAATAAGCCTGGTATCCTTTAAGACAACAATATAACAACGATTTAAATATTTCATTTAATTTACAAATATAACATGTTTAAGCTTTAGCTCCGACGACAGTGCCCGCTTGCTTGTCGATTTGTTCTTTCTCCAGTTGCTTGCCAAGATATTCCCTGAAAACAAAAAAAAACTTGTATAGTCAGCCAAAGATATCTGTGTTACCATACCAATCGATCGATCGTCAATCGATGCCATCGATCGATGGTAGAATGGATTATTCACCAATTAACGGAGTAGACACCAATCGATCTACGTCGACCATGTCGATAGATGGGATCGATCGACGATCGATCGATTGGAGTGGTAACACCCTAATACTTTTAACACATAGGTCTAAGCTGACAAAAACACAATGACGCTATGTATACAGTTTACTGGTGGCGTTTGTTAGACAAAGCCATTGACATAGTCACTATCTAATCATCTTATCGCATTGATACGTCGTGATAAGCCCAAACAGCGGACAGATATGCTATATAATGTACTTTCACTTTCAACACATGACCTCTTCATATCCTAAGCTCGACATGGTAACTCGAGTTAAATCATCGCCTTATTCGTTCAACAATCTACTCTAGACTGGTCCACAGAAACAATCAAGATAACCTTGATCTATGAAGTATTACATCACGTCTTTATTCCCCGATGGATTAGGAGAACACGTACTATCACGGGCACGGACATCTAACCACTTTGAAAACAAAATCCCGTGCACGTGATGACCACATCTGTTTACCGCCCGTTTTTGCTTCGACCAATTATTTTTAAGACATTATTTTTATGATAAGTTTAACTCGCACACTGACTTTTTATTTGTACAAAATAATACAATATTTGTAAATATGTGAGCACCTTGTATCTAACACATGGTTAATTTATTCGTCAATGCTTAATTTTTTTATTGTTATTACCTGTTGTGGTATAATAATTTTATTCTAGGTACATCGTCTTCACATGTAATGATATAATTGATGTATACAAACTATTGTAAAACAGTTTAAAAGAGTAACAGTGGAGTTTCTTGCCCATTCTTCTCCATGCGAAACTACCTTTTGGAAGGGGCAACTAGAATCAATTTTATTTCTGTGTAAATTTTGGCGTTCAAAGTGCCATTTATGTGCCTATTTGAAATAAATGCTTTGACTTTGACTATGAAATAAAAAAAAAATGCTCTGTTACAATAATCACAGATGTCTGACCACCTCGGTTGGTTTTTTTACGGATTTTTTTTTTCATTTACAAAAACAAGGGGCTCAGCCAAAATCTGATGCTGCGATGCTGATGGTTGATGAGCGTAGGTAAGCGTTACTGTAGGGATAATCCTTTCGATAGTCAGATGTCCGTGACCGCGGTAGCACTATACACAACAACACATCAAGCAATACATTTCCAGTAGAAGCTGACCTCGCATTGGCAGACCATACGGTTTCCGTACTTTAAATAATAGGAATAAAACTGTTTAAGAGTACATACCAGTTGTGAACCATCAGTTTCTGGACAGCGAGTAAGGCCTCATATCGCACGTTGGGGTCATCGTGGCTGAGGAGGAACATAACGCGTTGTTTTCCGCCCAGCTGCTCGATGATGCTGTTGATAATATAACGTTACAACAAACAAGTAAAATGGATCATTGTTCTTGGGAGATTTCAATGTTTAATCTGAGTTTATTAAACACCTCCATGCTTACTCAAGACGGGTTGGCGATTTTAGACATAAGCGATTTTAGACTTATATTAATTATAAGTCCAAGTTTCCTCACGATTTTTTCCTTAACCGATGTCAGTGATGTCGAAGATAAGTACAGTATAAGTAAGGTTGTCTGTAAAAGATCGCTTTTAGCGATAAGACCGCCCATTGTGACACCCTATGTAACAGTTCTACATTTATATCGGTAATTTTTATGGTGTACATAATAAAGAGTATTCTATCTATCTAAGTACATATATGTACGTATATTACTTTAATTATTGTGAATGTGAGCACTATGTGGGTCATTTGTTTCTTTTTAGATTTTCTTTTTTTCTTTCTTACTTAGTTTTATTGATGGTCTGGCATTTTGAGTACTTTATGTGGCCTACTCAAATGTCCTTTCTTTGGTATTGTTCGTCGAGTCGTTGAGCTCCTTAAATTCTGAGTTGAGCTACACAATTACTGACAAATGCTTGCACTGACTGGACAGGTCCACTCAAATTTGTGTGGTTCTTTCCTCAAAAGACCATTTCAGACACGGATCTACATGGTCCTCACATGATCTGACCAAGATTATGTCTGGACTTTAAAAGAGACCGACCCCTGAGTTTGTTTCGCCATTTCTTCTCAGGGGTAGTCAGATAGTAAATGTCGCCTCCATCTAGCTTATCTTTTAATATTTTATTTTTTAATATGACATGTAAAAGTGATTCCGATATCCTATTTACAGAATAAACGATTTCATTTCATATGAATTGAAAAAGTCACACAAAAAACATAGGTATTAAAGATAAATAATGACGTACTGTTTGCCCCTGGGGTAGTGACGCACGTACTCGCCGACATCGTAGCAGGCCACGGCTAGCACGACTGGGTCAGTGCTCCTCTCCAGAAGGTGAACCAATGTACGCAGCAACTCCTGACCGCGTTCGTTGAGGCGAGCTGCGTTCTCACGCCAAAACTTAGCCGACTTGTGCACCGGGGACCATTCCAGGCTAGAAAAGTTAACTTTAATAAGTATTTTGATCTTCTCTGATGACGCATTCGTTGCAACAAAGCTGTTTTACTTTGAAAAATGGGGTTTTGTATCCAAGAAAAATGGGTATCCGAAAAATAACTGTAACGTAACTTTAGGTGAAATGGTTGTCATAATATATCATCACGACTTTATTCCCCGATTGCCCAGTCAGGCAGAGGTGTTGGAGGTGGGGATAAATACATTAGCAGGGGTGGGTCTCACTATTCCCATTACCCATTGCAATGGTAATACTGAGACTGCACAATTTTTTCTAATCAGTCTCACTATACCCATTGACAATGGAAATAGTGAGACTCCTACAAATTGTCTCCGTATTCCCATTTAGAGTGATTTTAAAACCCCCAGTAAAAAATCAAAATCGACGATATCCTACAGAAAATGGCTAACAAGACATAATGTAACTTTATCTGAAAACTAACTAGACATTATAGATCGCATCATAGACATAAATAAAATCGCGTATAGTCGCGGTATGAAAACGCATCGGGAATAGTGATACAAGTAGTATCAGTAATTGAGTATTACCGTCAATGGGAAAGCTCAACGGGAATAGTGAGACCCACCCATTAGCAGTCATTTACGAAATTTTCTGATTTATCTTGCCAATATAAAGTAAGCCATTAATTTAACAGAAGAAAACCGCCTGAATCTTATATCAAACATTCAAAAGTCGTAACATCTAAGAAAGAAAAAAATTGGGGTGTGGCTGCGTCGTAGTAATATATCGTATAACAGGTAAAATTTTCTTTGTACGATTTCTTTGATCCTTTAGCTATCGAGTGGTCTAATTCAATTTTGGATTGGATGATAGATATGTAGCCGCAACACCGAATTCCCCCCCGTCCCCGATTTTGTTATCATCGGTTTTCTGAATTGCTTCCCACTATGGAAGCAAAATTTAAAGACGTTTTCACGTCAAAACATAGGCGTCAAAACACGTACCGGCCACTCTTGACTTCGGTAGCGTACTGATCGAATGAGCTGAGGTCTTGCACCGAAGTCTGCAGGCGTTCGTTGAGGAAGTCCACGTCATTCATGATGTCTTCGTCATCAGAGCGCTTCTGCTCCAAGATCGACAGCTGCTTCAGGACCTTGCACTGTACCATGGCGATGCAGTGTTCCTTGGAGACCTAGTACCAGTCAATAGTTATGAATAAACTACGATTGTAGCATGACTGCAAGCAATTTTATTATTTGTCGAGTGAGGTACAGTATTATATCACAATATTATGTCTTAGGCGGACCCTAGATTCATCATCTGTCTAGTCTTTTCCCATTTATGTCGGGTCGGCATCTAGTCTTACCAAATGCAGCTGAAAACCAGTATTTTACATGGAGCGATTGGCTATCTGACCTCCACAACCCAGTTATAGTAACCGGCATGAGTCGTGAGCACAAACTGACACCTGCGGTACCCCGTACTTTAGCGGAATGAAGAAGCTGGGGGGCGCCGAGCTGCATGCGATTGGTTCGTCAGTCGATACTCGTCGTCTATTGGACTCTCGCAAAAAGAAAGTGCACATGCGCGAACTTGCCCCCACTACTACCCATCTGTGCTCACGACTCATGCCGGTTATTATACTAGGTAATACGATAATCCTTGATAAAACTGGTTATCAGAATTTCGGGCTTCTGACGACCCGTAACGACTGTCAAAGACCCACGAATGATAGCCGAGACCAACAGCTTAACGTGCTTTCCGAGGCACGGAGGGTTCTCGGTGTGTAAAGATGGTCACCCATCTACAGACCAACCGCGGCAATCGACCCGGTCGGCTGTTATTACCCAGACACGAGCCCCCCAGATTATCAATTTAATTGCGCAATAGCACGAATTCCGCAGTTATTTATAGTTAAGGGTTGGCATTGAAGTTCTTTTGGGTGGTAATAATGATGATGATGATGGGGCTCCCTTCTCCGCACTTAGACTCTCATTTGGTCCGTTGTGCGTGATTGGGTGGTAATAATATTGCACGGTAAAACTATTCCCCCAATATTATTGATGGTATTAGGGCCCGCCTAACAATAGTAATGCCATGAGTGAAACATCGGAATATGATAATACATAATGACCGTACGAACATGCAATGAAAAGGTTCCAATATTGTTTTATTATGAACCTATACTATCTCACTGCTGCACTACTGCTGGGCCTCAGCAACAACCACCAATTTCCAAATATCCCTCTTTATGCAGCCTAAAAATAAAAAATAAATGACCTGCGGGTCTTCAGGCTTCTCAATGAGGTTCCTGAAGACAGCCAGCACGATGCGCGTGACCTTCTCCTTCACGGAGTCGCTGAGGATGTCGGCAAGGATAGGGATGGCATTGAACTTGTTCATCTTCTCAGCCAACAGAGGGTTGAACGTCAGCACCCACAGGCAGAATACCAGCTGGTATTGAACCTAGGAAGTGAGGAGTATTTATTAGTACATAACATAACAACGAGTCAAGTCCGAGTTTTTATACCTATTCGGTCGCGTTAGCGTAAACTTCAATTTGTACTGTAACTGCATTTTTTTTTTTACGATGGTTTTGCTCTTGACTCTAGTCTAGGTCAGAGGTGACAGAGACAAAGTCGACGATGGAGTGAGCTTACCCAGAAGTAGCAGTGGCAATGATGGGGAAACAAGTACAAGTGTCGAAGTTAATGAACATACATACATTATAACATGATCGAATAAGTATAAAAACTCGCAGTAGAGCACCTACATTTCATCAGTACAGAGATTATATTATTACACCCAAAGGACATTGGGCAAAAACGAATGGGGCTTGGTCCAATTGTCCACTAAATTGTTATAGCCAGTGGCACTTGTGTTTTGACAACGTCTCGCGTACTAAGTTGGGCTGGTGACGAGATTGGCCATTCGAGATTTCGCTCGGCAATATGGATGTTGATTAAATATTTTTTTTTGTCCGTCATGTAGATTATTAAAAAATACTGGACACGTATTTTTTCTGTTTTTACGTAATCAAAAAATTAAGGCGATGTTCAAATGTGGCATGACGTCACTGTGCTAGATTTTATACGTAGTTTGTTAGAATTGTGACGTAACGAGCCCCCCAACTTTAGTGTTTTTTCTAAGTATTTTTTTATTAATATGATAAAGCAGAAAAAACGTGTCTAATACTTTTTTATTATCTTACTGACGGACTAAATAGATTTTTTTTTTACCCAGGACACATCCCTATTAGACGAGAATTTAATTTAATATTAAATATTGAATGAACTAAAACCCAATAGCACTGCCCGACCTGATGTTCGAACCCAGGATCCTATATGTAATCGGCAGTCGCATTTCGTACCACTAGACCAAGGATGGCGAACCTCTATACATCTATGTGGAATTATTTCCAAATAAATATTGAATGTGGCCATGACGTGCCATCAAACAATCTGTACTTAGTGATTACTGGAAAAAACTATATACTTTCACAATAATACCTGTATTATTATGCAAGTTTTATATTTATTTAAATGAAATAACAAATTAGTGCGAATTCTGCTGTCGCAAACTAGATGACTTAGGTACCTAAATTCCTGATATGATGACGTGCCCTAATTGTTTTGTTAAGTCCAAAAATGGCACGCGTGCCATCGGTTCGCCATCCCTGCATTAGACCAACAAACTAAGTAATAATTATATTCATAGAATTTCCAAGATGTTTTACACTTTCTGAAAGCAATAGTCTTCTATTCTATTTATAGTCTCTCTTTTCGCTTTGGTCGGAATCCTGTAAACCGATCTTAAAATCCAAGAATTTACTAACTGTGCCCTGCATTATACATTTATGAAGTAGCTAAATTTGTTAAATACCAGTCATCTTTTCACCCCCAACGACAATACATTTAAACGTAAAATTACCCACCTGCCCTTAAAAATGCCTGTTCCTAAGCTAGAACTGTTCAGAAAGAACTGTGCCTATATGGCACCTCTAATATATAACTCTTTGCCCAAAGGAATGACTGACCTGCCATATAAAAAAATTCTGTTGTGCATTGCGAAAATGGTTAATCGCGGAGAGTTTCTACACTATCAAAGACTTTTTGACATGCCGATTTGGTGTCCACTAATATACTGGTTCTTCGTCTTATTTCCTGTTACTTTGTCGTTAATAATAATTTCAATAATTTAAGTAATTGAAATCACTATATTTCTAATAATTGTAATTTAAATGATTCTCATAATTGTAATTCATATTTTCGTATAAATTGTAATTTTATTCAAATAATTGTTGTAAATTAACTATAATTTTGCATGCCCGTAATGTGGGTGAAATATGTCCTGTGCTATCATTTAATTTAACATCTTATGTAACCATATTTCATGCAAATAAATGATTTATTACTATTATAATAAAAAAACATTGGCTATATTCCATAGCACAGGCTCTTCTTCCATCAGTTAAAGTACCTATGTCTTGTTCAATTTGACCTTACCTGGAAGTTGACCCTGGAAGCCAGGATAGACAGCAGAGTGGAGATGCCGTCAACGGACAGGAACGCGAAGCGGTACTCGTCGACGCGCAGCATCATTTGCAGGCAGCGGGCCACAGACTGGATGTAGTCATTGTTCTGTGTGCAAAATATCGTTTTATACTATGCTCATTAAACTTTAGAACTTTAGCTTTGCCCCAATTTTTTTACTCCATTTAAAGCTTACAATATTACAGCAGAATTGAATTCAAAATTGTTTTTTTTTTTCGTTAGTATTAAGATCAAACCTACATTTTACTTAACAAAAATAAGAGGTCTCAGTTTATATACAATAAAATATAATCGAAGTGTCTTTTTTTAATGTCAAAATTACAGCTTTTTACTAAATGCATATGAGACTTAATACAAATTAAAAAACAAAACATTTTTGTCTGTCTGTCTGTCTGTTGGTTACGGCTAATCTCCGAAAGGGCTGGACCAATTTTTCACTGGCAGATAGCTGTAATTATAAGGAGTAACTTAGGCTACTTTTACTTTAGAAAAAGCCACGCGGGCAAAGCCGCGGGCAACAGCTATACAGAGTAAATCTATTAGTGAGTTACATCACATAGAAATAGAAAGTTTCAAGCATCCACAATAACTTAATCGTTTAAGCCTACAGGTATAATTAAAATTAAATACATTTGTAGACTGGAGAAAATAATGTATAATATATATTAAACATTATCATAATAAGTAGGTACTAAATAAATACAACTATTTTTACAAATAAAAGCTATATATTTCAAGCCTGCATGCTTTGCACATACCTTCACATCCTCCTAGTTTGTGAGTGTAATGAACAAGATTAGTGTAAGCATGCAATATAATATCAATGATTAATACACATTCTGTTAGAAAGAACTCACATTCTGTTAGCAAACACCTAAATATTTACAAAAAGAGAGTTAGTCATCACTGTTATAAGACAATAGTTTTGTTTAACACTCAGGTTGGTGTCGACATCTACATGTGGCGAGGGTACCTTGTGCACACCGGGCGGTAAATCCTCGAGCGGCTTCAGCTCATCGAAAGAATGGTAAAGACTCGAGTATTTCTCTGGGCCAGCGTCGACATTCACATTTTCTTTTTCTTTGTGGTGATGTTTCAGGTGTTTCTGAAGTTTATCGGCGGCGAAATGATGTTTCTCGTGCAGCAACATAACCTGCTCGGCATGCTCTAACTCGGCAGACATTTTCTCCGCCTTACCAGAAAACAAACCGCTCAGTGACAATTCACCTGCGTCATCAAAGCCCCAACGATGCGTGATGCTTGCACGTGTGACGTGATACTCACAATATTGTGTTACGTTTCAGTCAGTTTAGACACATTGATGGTACAGCTATACCAATCTGGTATAGGCACTAAGCATTGCCACACAAATACTATTGAATTGTGAAGTGGAGTTTATTTTGAAATATGTAGGTACATCTGTTTATTTAAGCGATCATGTTTTATTCATTACAGTTGTGTATTATGGTGATGCAGCTCTAATGGAAAGGTGATTGTGACAAATGTAAATGCTTGTGGATGAAGTATCATGAAATTATGTGAATCTGAACATAGTTAAATTGTGTAAATGTGTTTCAGAAACATGGGCCTCTGTTGTAGGAGTTGCGAAAATTAATTAATAATTATATTTAAATTAAATAAATAAATAAATTGATATTAATTAATTTAATTGTACTATCGCGGTCACGGAATTCTAACCACCTTGAAAACAAAATCCCGTGCACATGACCACATTTGTTTACCGCTCCGTTTTGCGACGAGAATAAAAGAAAAAAAAAAAAAGAAAGAAATCTCAGGCTCTGTTACAATGATAACAGATGTCTGACCACCTCGGCTGGTTTTTTACGGTCAATTTTTTTTTTTCATTTACATAAACTAGGTGCTCAGCAAAAAAAAAAAGTTTCTCGAATCTGATGCTGCGATACTATTGGTTGATGAACGTAGGTACCTAAGCGTTACTATAGCGGCCGAGCGCTTCATGCAGGAATCAGAGTCCGATGTCCGAGACCGCGGTAGTACATATATGTAGTCATTGTAAAGATTATGTGTGCATACTTATTTGTCAAGAATAATCTTCAATAAAACGACAAAAACAAATAACGATTTTTACCTTACCATTATTGTCTCCACTCTGATAAGAATCTGAGAATTAATATCTCAAATACACCTAATATTGGTATCTGCTTGCCTCTTCACTAGGTAAATTAATTATTTTTAAACACATACTTAACATGCTTTGCTTGACTATTTGGTTTTCCATTGCTTATTTGATATATTACATTCATTTCTTAATAAATGACTTAAGCTAGATTTAGACTACGACACTATACACAATACACTAACCGTCTTATTCATAATAAGGTCATTAGCTTAATAAACCTAATTTAGCTATCAAACTGTTTTGTCCCTTTCTGTAAAGTTAAAATTAAGTTTGATAGGTAAAATAAGTTTATTAGGCATATGGCTTTATTATGAATAATACAGTAAGTGTATACACCAAGTTCCTATGTGTGGGGGTATCTCTAATTTAGAACACGATAGTTAATGTCGAAAAAGTGGCTGTGTGAAAACATTGTGTCCAAGTGTCTCTCGTGGTTGACGAGTTTTCAAAGAGGTTCGAAATTGTTCGATACTTTCCTAGAAGATACTCCTAAAACAATGAGTTTCGCATGGAGAAGGGAAAGTTAAAGTCAAATTATTTATTTCAAGTATGCCATTAAAAAGCGCTTTTGAACGTCAGGAGACTACAATAAGCCATAATAGTGTTTTTAGGACTACCAGACCTTTGGAGCTTCACCTGGAGTGATCGACAAACTCATTCGCGTATATTTTTTTAATTTAAAGGAGTAACATTTTATAATAAATATTCGAAATTCTCATATTTAATTCAACAGAAGTTAGAAGATTAAGAATTTTCTTCATGAAACTCTTTAGGCAAATCTATGGTAAACTCCTAGATTATATTTTTTTTATTTAAAGGAGTAACATTTTATAATAAATATTCAAAATTCTCATATTTAATTCAACAGAAGTTAGAAGATTAAGAATTTCTTCATGAAACTCTTTAGGCAAATCTATGGTAAACTCCTACATTATAGTATTTTTATCATCCACTGGTGAATCCAAATATGTATTTTACATAATCGTTGTTGTTAAATTACAATATAAACAGCAATATGCAGCACAATGCTAATGGTGACTGAACACTAGCTGTTTCGTCTTTAAAATTCTTTTGTGTGTGAATAGCTCAGACACATGTTCCATACAATTAAATACAAAGTGGGTTAGCAGTAAAGAAATTTATGTCTGACATTTGTGTCGCAATAAATTTTTGTCATAGTCTAAACTAGCTTACACACTATTGTCTATTTATAACTGTGAGTGCATATTGTTTCAAAATATTTTAAACCATAAAGGTCTGAAGAGGTGATTGTTAGTGATTATTAATTAGCAGCATTTTATTTGACAAGCTTAATGACTTCAGTTTTTTTTTAAATGAAATCCTGTCATGGTGTGTAAACTACTAGCAAAGCTTTTAATGATACATGCTTCATTGCCATAAATTCAATCAGTATCAAATACAAAATATCATTAACAAAAATCATATCATTCATATTGCTGATACATGCATAAAAAAATATTTAAAAAAATCATGCTTAAAATGCATTGTACATGAGATAAATAAGTGAATATAATTACAAGTGTTGTATTACTTACATTTGATTTAAGTTGGTCCTTGAGCCAGGAGAGGTAGAAGTGCAGGTCACTCTTTTCCATCAGGTTAGGATGCCAGCAGGCCAGCTTGGCAATGATACGGGCCGACATGTGCTGGACAAACTCATCCTGGCGGTTCAGCAAGTTCAGGAATGGATGCCAAGGATTCCCACCACATTTTCCCTCACGGAAGATCCTGACCCTACTCTTGTCTTCCTGTAATTTTTCATAATTAACATTTTATAACATTTAATTATTTGAAATTAGTTGGGGTCGTGTTCGTTTTTACCCAAATATTTCTGTGCATATAAACTTTTTTGATTACACACAAGTTGTTTCCACATTACAGAATAGTATGAACCTGAACTGTTGTGTACAATAATTAATAGGCAGGTGACAGTTTGACATAAATTAAGAGAACAAGTGGCACTTACAGAAAGGATGTCGTCAATCATAACAAGCAGGTACTGGATGGTGTTGTCCTTGCTGATATGTGTTAGCAAGTTCATGAATACATCGCAACACATTTCTGGACTCTTGTCAGGTAAGTCCTTGTGACCACCCCGATCCAATTGCACAATAAAGTCATGGTCACGTTGCGTGATCATCTGTGACCTAACATATAATGATAATTTAGATTTGTACAAAATATGGGCTTAGAAAAAACAATGACCTGTGCAAAGAGAATCAATACTTACTGCAGATATGACGACCAGTTGACCTGAGTCTGGCGAATATCACTGGCACGGATTTGCAAGACGCTGGTTGCCGCAATCATATCTGGAAAGTATTATATTGGTCATGTCTCCGAATAGGGAACAGCGTTAATTTTGTTGAGGAATACTGCGTAAGTGAGTTACTTACCGACTTTTTCATCACCCAGCGACGGCATAAGCTGACTAACATTTTCATCCCCCATGTAAGCCATTTTGGCTACAGAATTGATAATCACTTCTGCTATAGCCAAAGAAGAATCGAAAAACTTGATATTTAGGCAAAACAGAAAAATGAAGACAGCCTCAGCTGAGAGGTCTTGTGACTATGGAGAGTGACGTTAGTGTTACTTACAACGATAATTATATCCTTACCTTCTCTGATAAACACTTTTTTGACTAGAAAGAAAGAGACAAAGTATTTAGTGAACGGTTGGCAACATTGTTTTTATGTCAAGATGACAAAATTCAGAAAATATCACTTAATATTTTTTTTTTTATTCCTGCTAACTAGATAGCAAAGTAAATTGCGGCACAGCCAAGCATTAACACAAATCGTAAATAAAAAACGTGTGTGGTCGGGGGACCCCCGTCACGAACGAAGTTCCTTACGCGATACTCGCACGCACACACACACATTCGTATATAATATAGAGAGAGAGAGAGAAAGTCGCATGGAAGAGGCATAATGCTTTTTCCTTACGTGATGATTTCTACCAACCAGTCAACTCCTACCGCAAGCCGCGTTAAGCAAACTGCTAAAAGACTCATGACTAAGCAAACTGTTACCATGATTCTAGATCCCCAGAGTAGAAAATTTCAAATGGTAATACTTAATAATACGATCGAAATGTATGCAATAGTAGATTTAAAAAATATAACCAACTGAATTTTATATTCTTGATCATGTACACACGGCTACATATCAAGCTATGAAAATCTAGTTTACGCTGGTCTCGCATTGTATAGGATTTCAGTATTATGAGAGATCAGCTTATACTGGAAATGTATAGCTTGATATGTAGCCGTGTGTACATACTCAAATAAATCCAAACGATTTTAAACTTTAAAATGTTAATGAATAGGTCCAAAATAGAACGAGAAAATTTGACAGTTTGTGGTAACTTAATGTGCCACCATACCCAATTCATTTATTTTTTACCTATTACCCATTTTTTTTGTAAGCGCAATAAAAGTACCACTGGCGGACTAACGGGGGGGGCGCGGGCGGCAGGAGCGTTCCACCCCGGGCCTCCGGCTGTGGGGGGCCCCCAAATCATGAGAAATTATTAATCAAATCTCTAAAAAGGCCAAAATATGTTCAGTAAAAAGTAGTAGGAGGCCCTTCATAAGCAAAATTTAAATGCAGGGTGCAAATATTTTCGAGCTCGCTCTCTTTAATTGTTAGGCTTTTCTGCATATGACCAAGTCGACAAGTAACTAACACCTACACAAGTTGTGTGCCAAAACTTTCGAGTTCGCTACGCTCGCTCTGGCATTCTACATTCTCGTGGTTTCTTTAAAAACTCAACAAAGCAAGTCTATTTCCGTATGAATCTTCGTATGAATGTTCAAAAGAAACCTAACTCAGAAATACGAGACGAGCTGTAAAAAATTTGAAAGTGAGTGTTTTCAATAAATCAATAACTTACATTGTACAGTAGTGCTATTCTGTCAAAATCTCACGGTGAAAACTTAGGTGGAGTGAGCTTGAAGTGAACTGCGATTCCACCTGGTGCTTGGGATTTACACTATTGACAGCTCTCTCCACGCTCACTTCACCTACGTTTTCACGGTGAGATGGTTACAGAATAGCACTGCTGATGCTTGGGATTGACACTATTGACCACTCCTCCACGCTCACTTCACCTTAGTTTTCACGGAATATATTGAAGGCTCCCACACACTGGTACGATATCGCGGGCGCGATAATGGTCGCGCTGCCTGTCGCGCCCGCGATATCGCGCCAGTCTGCACGGGCCTTGACTGTGAAGTCAGTCACTCAGTGCACAATAATATTTTTTAAACTCGAATGTTTATATTTAATTTGTATCAATTGCTGTAGGCTACTGCGTACTTACGATTGAATTTGTCCGCTTCTGATTCTCCTGGTTTGGTGGGGCCCTTGGCTTTGGCGCCTGCAACTTCTCTTGCTTTATCAGGCTGAATCGCAAATGTCCTCCAATCTTCCATATTTAGGTAACTACTAGGTATTTATTTAGTATTTAATCAAAAGCTTAAGAGTTGTTTTTTTTAATCACCGAACGTTTGAAATAATTATTTTTATATGATTCATACCAAATGGGTACCTAAATGAATACAAATTGACTTTTTAAATCACGGTATTTAACCCTTCGGTGCTTATTATTTGTTTCAGAAATTAAATTAAAAATCTGATTTTAAACACTATATTCCTAATTTGGGAAAATATTTAAAACAAATCCCAACCCATAATTTAAGAAATGTGGGTTTCTTAATTCGGTTTCGCAAAATGCAACGAGTAGTCAATTTGTACCGTACCTAATATATTATTCAGTAACATCACGCCTGTATTCCCCAAAGGGTTGGGCAGAGGAGCGAGCCTATTACCATTTACATCAAATTTTAGTGATAGTTCGCTTAGTTCGGTGTACAGTGGCCAGCACATCAAGCTACACGAAACTGTCAAACTCCAAACGATTATAAACAATAAAATGTTGACGATTCGGTTCAAAAGCAAACGAGAAAATTTTACAGTTTGTGGTAACTTGATGTGCTGGCCACCGTAAAAGAGAATCGGCATCATTGCTAATCCATTGCTTCATAAAAATAACGTAATGCATGTTGTTGAACTGTCACAATGAAAGCTAGTTAAAAATGACGGACAAACATGGGCAAGCCCAAACCACCTTCTTCGTCTCAATATTTATCAAGATCAATAAATTATAAGTACAGAAAAAAAAAATGCAATCGGTGATCTTGTAAATTGATGAATGTTTTGTACATACCTAGGTATTTTATTATTTATTTATTTATTAATATGTGGAATGATGAATTCTTTATTATAGTCACGCTCCTTAAACCAAGGAATTTTGATTTTTTTTAGGGTAGTTTAGGGATAATTCATTAAGAAACTGGGGAAAAACAAAAAACGTAAGTGGAAACACTGATAGCGTTTAGGTTTATTGTTAGATATCCAGATCTGTCAGTGTCGAGCAAAGAAATAAGCTATTCGTGACTCGTGTCAAGTGAAGTGTCATCAGTCCTGTGCAAGTGCATCAGTCTCAGTAATACGCGCTGTCAGCGCTGTAGGGTTAACAATTTAACATAAGCGCTCCTCTTTCCTGTCTCCACTTCACTCCACTTAAAAGTTTGGAACTGACACATTTGGCATAAATTTGGAACTGGCTAGTTCTTCATGATGAATAAATTGACTACTCTATCATCAGAAGATTGTCAAACTACTGATACAAATGACTCATTTGCGATGGCTATTGAATCCTTACGTTTTCCATTAGATAATTCGATGCGAATTGTGTTTACTGGTTATTACAACGGGTTTAATGTGGAAGTAAGGTCTGTGGAAGAGATAGCACTGCTCTATCATATGGGATGTTTTGGCAAAGGATCAGCGTCGCGATCTCAACCTAAAGCCGCTCAAAATGACGTTACACCGCGTATTATGCGAAAAAGACAGTTTCTAAAACGAAATTATTGGTTCAAGAAATTTGGTGGGTCCAGAGGAACAGCCGAAGCAGATAGTTTCATGAAGGATATTGATGTCCTAACTGCCAAAATAATTGGTGACTGTGAAAAAAGAAATCAGAAGGATGTCATTGATTTGGTATCCAGCGATGAGGAAGATGCAGAAGAGACCAACTCGACTCATAGTTCTGAAAGATTTCAGAGTCATGACAAAGAAGACATAGTGGTGATAGTACCTAACAGTGAATCTGAGGAAGAAAATTATTTTGCAAAAATGAAGCCAAAGTGCTGTTTAAACAAAGTAAAACTACAAGAAAAGCTTATGCTGACCCCGCAGGAGGCATTCTTTCTACTCTATGGTTTGGGATGTTTACAAATAGTAAGCCTTGACAACACTCTGCTAAATATTGAAAAATGTTGGGCCCTTTTTACAACAGCAGATAAAAAATTTGTTACTGAATATATTGTATATCATTACTATAGGTCTAAGGGCTACGTTGTCAAACCAGGAATAAAGTTTGGTGGAGATTATCGTAAGAACTTTTCTGTTAACATTACTTTTTAACTGTGCTATCAGTTCACTATTCAGATATAAATGGTTTTATCTTTTTTAGTACTATATAAAGAGGGTCCTGGGATATCCCATGCAGACTTCATAGTTGTTATAAAATTTGAAGACAGAAAGGATGACTGGATTGCTACACTTGGTCACGTTAGAATGGCAAATACAACAGTGAAGGTATGTTTAAAATTGAGTATGGAGATATTTTCATCATGTAATCACAAGTTACTATCAGATATATTGTGGTCAAATGGCTTCCATTTAAAAGTTAGACTTTGAAAGCTGATTGATGTGCTTTTGTCATAATTAACGAATAATTTTTGTAATCATGACTACTTTTTACTTTATTCGTTTTTATTTTTTTTCAGGAAATATTGATTGTAGAAGTTATCAAACCTAGTGCAAGTCTTGTGAAATTACCCCAGGACCTGAAACTTTTCAGCATTCGGGAACTATTGTTAAGCAGGAATCTACCCGTAACAATAAATGAAGATGACTAAATTGATTTTTAATTATATTTACACAAATCTAATAACAATACATAATCAACATTTTGGTATAGTGAGTTAAGCTCTCTTAATGGGTTTCCTAATCCCAGTTCTTCTGTATTCACTTCTCTGTGCTAAATACTCTTCAGTGCACAGTTTCTTGAACCCTTCATTTTTGTACCAATCGCCTAAACAATCTTTTAGGGCTGAATTCTGATTCCTACACTTCACAACCATCAGAAGAGATGACTGCTTGCAGCAATTCTCAAAATCTGCTACTTCCATGGTACATTTCTCTTTCTTAGCCTTATCTCTTATAAGTTTCGGTATCAATACGTCTTTTTCGACTCTTCTCAAGCTTCTGTCATCAGGATCGCCTAGAAATATTATTTACATACATAATACAAAATAATTTTAAGGGTACCACAGGTATAAAATGATTCTTAAACAAAGAATTGGAAATACGATGTTGTACCTAAGCCATGAGGACCTTCAGAAAGTTTATTTGGTAGCACTGATTTGTCAGTCATTTTGATTCCAGGAATTTTATTCAGATAAAAAGGTACTGCAGTGATTTACTACAATTCCAAAATTTCATTTTCCACACGCTATTTCTGTTCTTGTGACCACTGACAAGTATCTGACACTGACAGCCTGTCAGTGTCAGATACTTGTCTGTGGTCACAAGAACTGTCAGTGACAGTATTGACACCGCCTACGTTCCGTTATACGTAAGCCATAATTGCTCATAGCGCTCGACAATGTGGTTAAAAATGAAAGTTCGTAATAGGTGGCAGTACTGCTGTTAGTCTTGAAACTGCCATTGTTTTGTATGCGTTTACTGTTGTGAAGATCACAAAAAACATGGAACAAAACGTACCCATCCTGTAGCAAATTGAAACCAATACCATTCGAATGGTCTATAAAAATCATAATATATTATGTTCTGTAGCTAACGGGAGAAAAAAGATAATCGACGTTGAAATATGCTGAAAACCCTTTAAAAATGCTTCACCCCACCGCCCACGCGCCATTCAACGATCGCGTTTTCCACAAATAGTGATAGGCGAAATATCGGGTTCGGGATCGCAGGCTTTTGATAGACGAAAGCCTGCGATGGCGGGCGCGTCCATGGCCCATAAAATGATTGAAAATGACAAAATTAAATTATCTGCCATTTAGGGCTTCTGGCTGTTTGTACGACAGTATTTAATAAATCCATGATTGTAGTAAAAAAAAAAAAAACTAAAAAAGTTTAATAATAATGTTCGAACTAAAAAACCGAACTAAACAGATGGACAAATGGCAAAAGTGAAACGATTGGCAATGTTGAGATCAATGACATTAATATAAGCACACGTTCATGAGGTTGCAATTTCGACGTGGGCTGTCATTTTCGGTTCCATTCCAGAGATCGAAATCATTCGTTCCTTGTTTCAAACCCTGTTCATTTTGGGTTCTAGCCGGAGTTTTTCGGAAATTGTGTAAATGATTGTGATTTCTTTGTGTAAGTAACTTTCTATATGTAAATGCATTTATTTCTATCCAATAAAACTGAAAAATCACCGATGCTGTTCACAGATATTTGTTGATAAGTCATGGTGTGTGTGACAGTGTGATGCTAACTTGATGAGTTTGCTTTCTAGAGTGTAGAAGGAAAGTGTAAAATGGATCGTCTTCTACGTCTCGGAGGAGGTATGGCTGGTTTGTCGCAAGCGCCGCCGCCAACCGACGCACCTGCTGTTGATACCGCCGAACAAGTGTACATCTCGTCTCTGGCATTGCTGAAGATGCTAAAACATGGTCGTGCTGGCGTACCCATGGAAGTCATGGGGCTCATGTTAGGTTTGTAATTAATATACTAAAAAAACTTAAGCAAGTTAATTATTCAAAAATGCTGTATCATGTCTGTTTTGTTTATTGTTACAGTAAAGTTGCCCATTGTTTCTAGACTTTGAGCTAGATTTTCAACCTAGTCTTTTGAAATAAGGACATTCATTTACAAAATTGTGGTAAATTCCAGGTGAATTTGTGGATGACTACACTGTCCGTGTAATTGATGTGTTTGCCATGCCCCAGACTGGTACTGGCGTGTCAGTAGAAGCTGTGGACCCTGTCTTCCAGGCAAAAATGTTGGACATGTTAAAGCAGACTGGCAGGCCTGAGATGGTGGTTGGATGGTCAGTATAAAATTTTATTTAAACATGTTTTTTTTAAATAGTTTTTGAGAACCATTAATAATTAAACCTTAAACTGTGCTAAGCGGGCACCCGTAACGGGTACCCGTTGCATGTGTACACGCGTGGACACTGGTGGGCTCAGTGGGCAATTATTTACCCAAAACTTAAATTTTACGGTATGCATGTACAGTCATGTAGATGGAGAACATAGCAAAACGAGGACTAACAAAAAAAATAGTAAGTTGGTGCTACCAGGCCTCGTACATGCCCCCGCGACAACACTATTCCCATTACCCATTACATTGGTAATACTGAGACTGCATGATTTTATCAAATCAGTCTCACTATACCCATTGACTTAAGAAACGACAATTGGAAATAGTGAGACTCATGTCCTCCTACAAGTTGTTTATAGATAAATTATAGAAAACAATATCTAGTGGTCAGATCGATAAATCAATCAATTTTGCACACTGATTGCTTTCATCATTTGTAAGCGAAGCGCTTCGCTGCTCAGATGCGTGCGTGGCACTGCAAACGGCATCCTGGACGCGTTGGCAAACAGGTGGGATTCTCCATTGTTGAAGCAGTGTATAAGTGCTCATGCGATGGGCGCTCAGCGTGGCGCATGCTTAAATTAAATAAATTAAACAACTGTACTAACACTAGGCTAATTTTATTGTTACTAACACCTATGGATATATCATCCGAAATAAATATATTTGATTGATTTGATAAAGAGGTCATAATATTGAGTCGAATATTATTGAAAACAGTGTAAAAATGCAATGGGAATTGTGATACAAGTAGTATCAGTATTACCGTCAATGGGAACGCTCAACAGGAATAGTGAGAACCACCCTGATGGACCGCTTCTCGGTTTCAGCCTTTAGTATACTACAATAAAATAACCAGTCATTCACTATCTGCATGACTGGTTATTTTTCTGTCCATCATCATTCTCTTGCCCTTATCCCAATTTATTTGGAGTTGGCACATGTCTTGTGCAAAAGTATTTGGAACTTTTTTATGTATTACCTTAATATTCCTATTCACACATGCTACATGGACAGGCATTAAGGTTTTCTTAAAATAGTATGGTTTGCGTTTGTCTGAGATTGTGTCTTTGTTTTGCTTATACTTATTTATTGTTGTTATTAACTTTCAGGTATCACTCTCATCCTGGCTTTGGTTGTTGGTTATCAGGTGTTGACATAAACACTCAGCAATCATTTGAAGCTCTGTCAGAGCGGGCAGTTGCTGTGGTGGTGGACCCCATCCAGTCAGTGAAGGGCAAGGTAGTGATTGATGCATTCCGTCTCATCAACCCTAACATGATGGTGCTCGGCCAGGAGCCAAGGCAAACCACATCAAATTTGGGCCACCTTCAAAAACCATCCGTACAGGCCCTCATCCATGGACTCAACCGTCACTACTACTCCATCAGCATAAACTACAGGAAGAATGAACTGGAGCAGAAAATGCTGCTGAATCTGCACAAAAAGTCCTGGATGGATGGACTCACCTTATCAGATTACAAGGAACACTGTTCAATCAATGAAACCACAGTAACAGATATGTTGGACTTAGCTAAAAATTACAATAAGGCGTTAGAAGATGAAGAGAAAATGACCCCAGAACAGCTAGCCATTAAGAATGTAGGTAAACAGGATCCCAAGAGGCATTTAGAGGAGAAAGTTGATGTCCTGATGGCCAACAACATAGTGCAGGGTTTAGGAGCGATGCTCGACACCATGGTGTTCAAATGATCGCAATCTGAGACTTTTGTATTATTACATAAAGTAAAGTGGTAATAAATGAATCCAGTCTCACAGTTTTATCTATTGAATGTATGATACTTATAATTTACTTATGTACTAAACTAAAATAAAACACTTTTTCATATTTTTTTAAATATTATTTAGTAGAAGAGTTGCTGAGGTGCTATTTGTTTACGAATTTTAATAAGTTTTCTCTCGACTGTGGGATAGTCATGTAAATGCGCAAAGTCTATGTCAAACATGGGTCTTAATTTCTTTTGTGAGTTCACAATATGCCGAATAAGTCTACGTACTTTGATAAATGCTTCTTCAGGATCATCCATGGTGACCTGTCGTTAAGAAAACTTTAAATTATAATAAACTGAGACTTTTTATGAGTACTAACAGAATGAATTTGAACAACGGTGACTTACCGTGTCCCAGAATAATCCAGGGCATTGACGATTTATATGCTCGTAGGGATCTTTTCGGCCCATTGTAGGAGGGTTCCATGAATATTGCTTAAACAAATAGGTATAGTAGGTATATTATTTTTTAGTTTATGTTATTATTGGCCAGCCCAGCCAGGTCGTCGTATGGCCGTAGCCGCATCAGTGCGCGTCTAGCCTTAAAGGAGCATGCATGTAGTGCTGCTGAGGGGTAAGGGGGAGGAAAGGTGACCACCCCTCTTTATGGAAGTACGGAAAAAGGCCGATGGGATTTCTCGTTTAAACATGGACTTTTCTAAACGGGTGTGTCACGGCAGCGGCGGCAGTGTACACTGGGCCATCAGTCCGGCTACCAAACTTTGAATGACTAACCTCAATACCCTATACATATAAATGTTTGTCACTATTACCGTATTATTTATTTGAGGAATAAAATCATCCTCAACTTTCATAGAACGTTGTGCGTTGTTGATTTCCGCTGTAAATAGATTAAATACATTAAACATGATTTTTCAAATTAATAGGCCAAGAAATGAAATTATTGTATTCTTTGCATGATCAACGGTCGATGCTATGCCGGCCGGCAGAGTGCTGTCTGAGCATTGTTGGTAAATAAACTTTAAAAATTGGCTCTATGGGAGAAGTTATATCTATCTATTATCCCGTTGGCTGCTTCACGAACGATTGGAAGAAATGTACTAATTGGTTAGGTATATAAGTACTAATAATATTATTTTACTCTGTATCGCATTGGTGTCGCTAGCTTCTAAGTATCCAGCTTCCGTAAGGAAGGCGAGCCAGAGATCCGACTCGTCTATGGAGACGTGCGAGCCCAGCCGCGTCTGCCAGCCGGCTAACGGCCATGGCATCCTCGTACTGATTGCACGGAGCGTCGGCTTCGACTCCGCTGTGGAAAGGGATGAAGTTTGCGTTAATTATGGTAAACGAAAGCGGTGAGCCTTGACCATGACTTGAGCTATTCTTGTAGGTCAGTCATTGCAGAATACGGTAGGCAGCTCTGCCCAACCCTCTTCGGGCTAGGGCTCTTCGTGGTTGGGCACAGACGCCTACCACAATCAGATTTTATGTGATTTATTTTACAATCACATAGGACACTTTATGCGTTTTATTTCTGACGCAATTGCCATTTATGGCTTATGCAATTATGAGATCATGATATGATGATGGATATAAGCACATAGGTACCAGTACCGTCAGCTACTTTTGCCATATTTTACAATCACTTAGTTTGGATGCATTTAAACACTTTTTATAGTTCTCTAAATAGACCTATTGATATTTCGATCTTTATCAGTTACCTAGGTACTAAGTTTTGCTGCTGACTGAAGTACCTACAGTTTACGTCGTAGTGAAGAAAGTCTGTGATCATTCCATAATATGTCATACCTACTCACAATCGCTTACAGGTTCGACCATCAGCCCCGACGCTGAGGTCGTGCCTTGATCCCCTTCGCCACGCTCGTCTTGATAAGGAAAAGTAACAGACTTGGAGTTTGTCGGCTTGGAGCTGGCTTGTAGAGGTGCAAGTTCTGAGGGTATTGAAATTCCAAATTTAAATAATCTACACATAACTATCACAATATCTATAAGTAGCAATGGTACGCGCAAGCCTGTGTTTATCGAGCAAAAAGCTTTCAAGAGGACGACTTGGAAGTTAGGTCCTATTAGGAAGATGGATCCGCACATACCTACCTAAGTTACAGTATTTAATCAGAACGTAACACAAATTTGTGTAAGTATACTTATACAATTACTAGCTTCTGCCCGCGACTTCGTTCGCGAGAAATGTCTAGTTCCCTCGACCCACCGCGTTGCATCGCATCGCCCGCCTGCGCTATTTCTTCGTACTCGCTTAGAGTTCTTTCTGACTTTTTTTTTGCTCGGGTCCTAGCATGATGTTAAAAAGCCTATAATAACCTTCCTCAAGCATTGGGCTATCAAATGCAAAAATATTTTTTCAAATCCCACTTCGAGCTCCAGAGATAAGCGCGTACAAACAATCAAAGAAATTCTTATAGATTTATGACTCATTAAATGACTAACTATATAAAAAACAAGAGGAGACTTATGCGTCGAAGTACCTACCTACTCGTCCGCATTGCTGTCATCCAGAAACGTGCCCAGAAGACGCTGCATTGCCACGTTGAATGGCAATGCTATATAATAATTTGGCTAAAAAACGAGCCAGCCCTCTGGTCACGTAAAGCTACGGTCAGTCGAGAATAAATTTCCTTAAAAATTAGACGCCCCGTCGGGCCCCATGACCCGAGCTTTTCGACTTCAAATGGCTCAAAACTGTAGTTACCCATAAGGTATACAGTATTTGCGCCGCTTGAGGATCTCAGCAGCCGCAGCAGCAGTGCCAGCACAGCCCGCCCTGCTTGGAACATGAGATGGCGCAAGGGTGTCCACACAGGTTGCGTCCCACACCAGAGGCCTACCCACCTTCCAAGGTAACAACGGCATGGCCTCTGGTCTCTTTCCTTCGTCACGAATCAAGCCGTTTGGTTCTAATATTTTCCAACCTGAAGCAGGACAGGCTATGGTGCCCGAGACTGTCGAACTTCACCGCAGTGACACCGATGCGGAGCAACAGAAGGTGCACCCAAGCGCAGACATGTAGCGAGCCGAAACGAAGATTCATCCATCATAGTGCCTATGGTGGATGACGGGAACGCCTGAAGCTACAAGCCTACCCATTCCCCAACAGCCAGCTGACGGGCACGCTCAACAGTAGGTATTAGGTACCTAACGGGCTTACCAGGGTATTCCGTATACCTAATACTGCAGAGCGGCACGTCCCACCGTCTGGGAGAACGGTTTGTCGGGCAAATCTAATAGGACAAGCCATTTTTCCTAGCGTTCACCGCATCGGTCACCTCAAAATCGACCAGTGAGAATGATAAAATGTTCCTGGTAAATTTATCGTTTTTTATGGATCCGTACCTCAAAAGGAAAAAGAGGAACCCTTATAGGATAACTTTGTTGTCCGTCTGTATGTCAAGACCCTTTATCTAAGGAACGCGTGTTGGAGCTATCGGTCGGTCCCGTGAAGCTGTGAAAAAATTAAACTTTTGAGTTAACGTAAAAAAAAGATACGGCTGTTTATGCCGCAAAGAACGTATATTTCGACTATCTAAGGGAATTAAAATTTATAGGGTACTTTCCGTTGAACTTTATAGAACTAAGAAATTTGGCAAGTAATATGGTCTTATACTACAAGTAGGTACAAGGAAACATCTGAAAACTATACATTTGTAATTAAATTATAAAAAATATATAGTCTTTAAGGTACGTACTTAATCAATCATCGAGGTTAAGCAACGGTATGCGCGGTCATAATTGTATAGGTAACCAAATCTTTTTGTAGATTTTTTTAAAACTTTTACTAATTTGTTCAGAAGAGTTTTAATTAAATCACAAAAAAAAAAATACAGCTTCTTTATGCAAGGGACGGGGGTCCAAATTTTGAAGTGAGTTAACCTTGTCATGTGGGGTATCGTATGAAAGGGCTTTATTGTTTTTTATTTATTATTATTATTTATTTATATTATTATTTATTTTTATATAGTTTTCGATTTATGACGAAGAATAAAAAATAAAAAACCCTTTTCCCTCTTTTATTAGGTATCTACCTAATAACTTTGGACCTACTTTGTACGGAAGCCTCGGTGGGCGAGGCCGACTCGCACTTGTCCGGTTTTTTTAAAGTTAGTATACTTTACGAAATGAGTTTTGTGGTGGAAATATCAGTGAAATAAGTAGGTAATATTGATACTTACGAGAGTTATTAGAATGCTTATCCGTATATTTTGAACGCGAGTACCGATTGTCCCTGTAATAGAAGTCAACGTCATCATTATTTAGTAGGTAAGCTTTTCTCAGATTTTTTTAATCACCATCTGATCTGAAAATTGTGAAGGATTTAAAGTAGGTAGTTTTTCTGACAAAATCTTCCTAAAAAAAGGGGTTTTCGACATTTCAAAAGTATGAGTTCCAGAAAGTAAATAAAGATAAATAAGTAAAAATATATACATTATTTATTTATTCATTTAGTAGTTAACATACATTGCAGGGTTCGCCGATATATATCAGCGGATATATATCAGGATATATATCAGCGGATATATATCAGGATATATATTAATTGATTTTTATCTTGATATATATATCAATTGATTTTTTCCTGCCTTCTGAACCATTCATCAGTTCATTCAGTCATTTTGGAGATTAATGTTTACCCTGGCAACACATATAGGTAGCGAAAAACTACAATTCAGAATAATTTACTTTTTTATGATTACAAATTATTATTAAAATTAGTTGATTTATCTCACAAACAAATGAAGATTATTATAATAATAGGTATTTGTTTTAAAAAAAAAATATTTCTCAAATAAACACTCAATCAAGAAATCAAAATCAAAATATTTTATTTCACACTAGCTTCTGCCCGCGACTTCGTCCGCGTGAAATTTCGGCCCACCCATCGCGTCTCATTCGCATCCCGTCGCTCGCCCGCGCTAAAACTTCGTTATCGCTTAGCGTTCTTTCTGGCTTCCGTTCTTTTCGCTTGGCTTCTAAGGATCGTAGCGTAGATATATAGCCTATAGCCTTCCTCGATAAATGGGCTATCCAAAACTAAAATATTTTTTCAATTCGAACCAGTAGTTCCTGAGATTGGCCCGTTCAACCAAACAAACAAACTCTTCAGCTTTATCCATACTAAAATTATAAATGTGAAACGTCATGGATATAACCTGCGATATGGAGAAGGACATAGGCTACTTTTTTACGCGATAAGCGACATCCACGCGGGCGGAGCCGCGGGCAAAAGCTAGCAAATTATATAGCTGACCCGCGCAACTTCATCTGCGTCACCTACTCGTAAGAGAGAGATTGGTTTATGTAATGAATTTTCTACTTATTTTGTTGCGTAGTTATTTTAAAATTATGATATCTCCTAAGATGTTGATTGGAATCAAGTGATGTCAAGGACAATTTTGTTTAGGTACATTTAAATACTTTTGATTAATAACATATTTATTTGGATAAGGATTAATATTATGTTGATAAAACTCCTTCGCTAATAATGAATTAATTTCGAAATAAAATGATTACCATAAAGAAAAGGTCAAAGTCAATCTTAAAAGATACGACATATGCTGTCGCGGACTTTTTTTTAGAACTTTTAAAGAGGAACTATTCCATAATACATGATATTTGCGTAACCTAAACCGTTTATGCAGCGCACGCAACGGACGCTCCCAAAAAGGAATAATTTTCCCCGTTATTGCAACATTTTTCATTTATGCTCCGCTCCTATTGGTCGTAGCGTGATGTTATATAGCCTATAATATTCCTCAATAAATGTACTATCCAACACAAAAAAAGTATTTTTACATTCCAACCAGCAGTTCCTGAGATTAGCGCGTTCAAACAAACAAACAAACAAACTCTTCAGCTTTATATATTAGTATAGATAAACCTACATGGGCACTTATGAAACGTCAGAAGCTAGGTGCACGGTTCCAATTAGTCGTTTCCTATGGAGAAGAGATTTAAAAATAATTGGCTTTACAATATTATTAAATAACAGTGATAATAGGTATGGGAGGACAGTGTAGGCCTTTCAACAATTACCAGGTACTTAACAAAATAGAAAAGTGCCAACAAATCTACACTCTATTAGGCCTACAACGTTCTCACATTCACAAAATAGAAAATAATCTAAGTATATAAAATATTAATGACATGATTGCAATTACAACTACAGTAACATATCTGAATAAATATCATGTCCACAAAAGCCACTAATATAATATATTATATATAAGCCATTAAAATAATTCTAAATAAACATCGTTATTTAGGAGCAGTTAATAGACATTGACATAGTTATGTTGTTTATGAGGTACCAGGGAAGCCACATGTGTAGAAGGAATTCACAATTTTTAATGCCAAACTTCCTTGTCTTCAACGTAGTCTTTTATCTTATAATATGCTTTTTTGATAAGGACACGTTTGATGTGGGTTTTGAACTTTCCATCGCTAAGTTCTGTAACCGACTTTGGCAACTTGTTATAAAAGCGGATACTGTTTATAAGAAACGACTTGCTAGTTTTAGTTAATCTGAATTTGGGTATCACAATTTCATGTTTACTACGTGTATTTATATTAAGGAAATCGCTTCTTATTTTGAAAAGTCCTAAGTTTTTGCGAACACACAAAATACTTTCTAAGATATAAAGAGAATGCAAAGTTAATATATCAATTTCTTTGAATTTATTTCTAAGGGACTCACGAGGACCCATTTTATAGATCGCGCGGATTGCTCTCTTTTGTAGAATGAAAATGGAATCTACGTCAGCTGCCGATCCCCTCAGCAGAACGCCATAAGACATAATACTGTGGAAATAAGCAAAGTATACTAACCTACATAGCTGTGGCTATATCAGTTAACTGCCTTATTTTTCTTACTGCATATGCAGCTGAACTTAATCTACCTGAAAGAGCTCTAATGTGGGCACCCCATTGCAATTTCGAATCTAAAGTAATTTATAGAAATACAGTTTCCGTAATAGCATCTAGTTTCTTGCCATCAAGTTTTAAATTTAGACCCACTTGGGGTACATTTGGTAATGAGAACTTAAGACATTTAGTTTTATTCGTATTAAGTAAAAGATTATTAGCTGCGAACCATTTTGAAAGAACAGCGAGACTATCGTTGACATGCAAGACATCCGTGTCTTTTCTATCTATTTAAAAAATTAGAGATGTGTCATCAGCAAATAGAATTATATCCGATAAGTTAGCCATCATGTAAGGAAGGTCATTAATATAAACTAGAAATAGAAAAGGCCCAAGAATTGAACCTTGAGGCACGCCCATCTTAACTAGAGACCCCCAGGAAGTCGCCCCGTTAACGTGTACTTTTTGCTGCCTATTTGATAGATAGGAAAGAACAAGATCGGCAGCTTGTCCACGAATTCCGTAGTGGCGTAATTTACAGATCAGTGTGTTGTGGTCAACGCAGTCAAACGCTTTTGAGAGGTCACAAAAATGCCAATTGCATCCTGGGATTCCAAAATTCCAGGATTTCAAAATGTGACTGATGAGTTTTACTCCTGCATCAGTCGTCGATCTCCCCTTCGTGAAACCAAACTGGCGACTATGTAAAATCCCATTTGAGTTAAAATGTGACAAATGTTCAATGGTCTAGCATGATTTTTTCATATATTTTACTCAATGCTGGTAGCACAGTTAAAGGTCTATAATTAGAAGGATCACTCTTACTACCCGATTTAAAAATTGGTACTACTTTACTAGTTAATTACACTAATTCTTTTGTTACTTTTTTAAAATAAAAAATGTGGTTGTTTGACACTTATGTTATTTTACAAATTCCTTTCACATTTAGTGTTTAATTTACATATAATTTACTACTACTTAATGAAAATCGCATTTTTTTTTTGGCCTGGATATATATCCGATATATTATATATAAAAAAAATCGGGTTTTTGATATTTATGAGAAAAATCGTTTTTTTTCGAAAACCGATTATTTAAACTCATTAGACTTTCAACGGGCACCAAAAACATCGACTACAAAATTTAAATAACATAAACATAATTATGATGACTTATATTCATCAATAAGTCAAAGTCAAATCATTTCTTTCAGATAGGCACGAAGATGCACTTTTGAACGTCAAAAATAATAGTATAAAGTCAATCATGCGACCCCCCCCCCCACCTATATACGCCTAAGATGAGAAGAGGCCTTTGCTGTGCAGTAAGACAATAATAATAGGTTGGTATTATACCTAGTTCATGCTGATACGAGAGAAACATATTTACCTTTTAGAGCCGCGTTCTTGATAAGATGACTGGCGCTGGCCGAGGTCGCTCGCATATTCAGCGGTGCCCTGCGACCCTTTGAACAAGGAGTACAGACTTCGTTCTTCCAAGTCTTGAGTTTGTCTTATTGCTTCGTCAAGAGAAGACGAACTCTAAATAATCACATTGGTTTAGTTAGTCCCAAGCTACTTATAACATTTGCTCGTGGATAAGTTAACAGCCGCTGCATCATTCAGTTGCATCCAATTGGACTGGAAGTCAATTCCAACATAGTTGGAAAAAAGCTAGGAAGATGATGAAGTATCATACTACTTTGCACAGTATGTAGAGGTGGGTAATAGAGATGGGCTGAGTGATGATTTTGCTGTATCAATAACTGCATGACAATGACAGTGGTGTAACTATACCGTTCGAGGCCCGTGGCAAAGTCATCGGATGCCGAAATGATGATGAAATTTAGTTTAGTTTGTTTTGTATTAGCTCAACCAGGTTTCAGACTGGCTAAAGTAGACTCATCTTTCATGGGGTACTGTTTAAAATGTTACAATACAATTCCTCCCCACATACTTCAACTGAATGAGACTAAATTTAAATCTTGTATAAAACGCACACTATGCAGGCAGGCATATTATAAGTTGGGGGATTACATCGCTGATAAAAATGCTTGGCTGAATGCTGGTCCTGCTCCACAACCTCAGCTAGTTGATTAACATTTGACAATCATGTTGGAGCTGCTGAAGAGTGTAAGACTATCTTTGCATTGTATAAACTCAATCTCCTTTGTATTATATAAATGCATAGCACAGGTGTGAGTCCTATGTACTATAGAGCTACCATTGACCGGGTAATATGTCTTTCATTGACTTGAATGTGCCCTGGCGGTTGAGAGTATGTCATGCTCACTTAAAGGTCTCGCTGATGGTGGCGTGTGTGTTGGATCATTTAGCTCCCTTCAAAATGGTTGAGCTGAATGGTGCTAATCCATGCGTCATGTTCGTGAACGGGCGCCGTCAGTTGGGACTGGTCATCTCTTAGCTGCCACGGGTTATTTTATTTTATTTTGTTTCTATTTGTTTTACCTACGCTTGACGCTTTTAACGCGTAAGTTTTTATTATTTTTACATCGTTCTCACTTTTAGTTATAAATGCAACATTAAAGATGTAACGAATACTTATGTAACAATTTAATTTAAAAGAGTGTCCATGGAGTTTCTTGCCCGTTCTTCTCCATAGGTACCTACGCTTTGGAATGGGAATGTAGCTTAATTTTTCTTACTGACCGACTGCTTGACAATTCAAAAGTGCCTGTAAATGGTTTAATTGAAATAAATGATTTGAGTTGAGTTGAGTTGAGTTGAACAAGGGAATCGGCACAATTCTCTTTTTTAATGGATTCTCCACTGACCGGGGGCCCCTTCCGGCTGGGGGCCCGTGGCATTTTGCCGACTTGCCACCCTGTAGTTACGCCACTGGACAATGACAAAAATATCGATGACGGGAACAATGACAAGATCATCAATGATTTTTATTTGAGTATGTCACTTCACGTCACTTCAGTTATGAGTGCTGAAATGATCGCAGATTGGCTTCGTGAAATTATCGTTATGCGTCCAGCACCGGGCATTTTATCGAAACTCGCTGTGGTTCTGTGACTTCATCAGGGTCGCCGATCGTGCAGCCTCGCAACGTCGTCGCCCCGAGATGGCCCGTCCGAATCACAGAATTTCGCGTTCATTCATGTAAATAATGATGTAGGCATTGATGATTTTGTCGTTGTCATTGCATGATGAAATGATTTTAAAATATCGATGATTTTTACATGTGACATGATATCGGACTCATTTCTCGTGGGTGACCTACTGAATTCAAGAGAGCTAGTATATTGAAGCCTCTGGCGGTATCTTTCATTGCATGGCGAGTCTCGCTGTCCATCATAAGCGAACATTCAGATTCCATCGTGAATTCGCTTTGCTCTTTTTCGTCTGATAGGTTCTGAAACATTGATACAATTAGTCAGTTAGGAGGCTGCCTACTAGCATCATTATAACAGCCACTCAGGCATGAGTGCAGATAGCAGTTTCCCAGTCTGCTCATGCAGACTGGGAAACTGCTATCTGCATATGAGATATTTAATATTTTTACATGAAATATTTCTCGCAGTTTGATGTTATGAAACATCATCATTTCAGCCGAAAGACGTCCACTGTTGGACATAGGCCTCCCCCAAAAGGGGGGGGGGGTTGCCATGATCGCAATATGGTGTTAAAAATGTTTAGAGAACACTGCTGCCCATTCTCTAAAGTCCCTTAGTCGCCTTTTACGACAACCACCGGGGAAAATGGTGCTATTCTTTACGTCCGGCACCACACGGCTCATCATCACACATAAAACATCAAACTGCGAGAACTAATTCGTCTCAAATGAAATGAAATCATTTATTCTATAAATAGGATTCCTATCGGAATCACACACTCTTGATATTTAAAAAAAATAAGCTAGATGGAGTCGACGTTTCCTATCTGACTACACCTGAGAAGAAATGGCGAAACAAACTCAAAGTCTCTTTTAAAGTCAAGACATAATCTTGGTCAGATCATGTGAGGACCATGTAGATCCGTGTCTGAAATAGTCTTTTGAGGAAAGAACCACACAATTTTGAGTGGACCTGCCAATCAGTACAAGCATTTGTCAGTAATCGTGTAGCTCAACTCAGGATTTAATGAGGTCAACGACTTGACGAAAAATATCAAAGGAAGGACGTTTGGGTAGGCCATAATCTAAAAGGAAACAAATTACCCACATAGTGCTCACATTCACAATAATTAAAGTATTATACTTTTCAAAGTAAATATTCATGTCATTTTGTATGCAAGTTGGGTGTCTCAAAGTGATAATTATAGCAATTTTCCTTTTGACCAATCGAATTCTAAAGCGATTTCTGTCGCATTCTAGATTCCGTGCAGAAGTTGGTACCTACTTCATTTTTACGTATATTTATTTATTTATTTATTTAATACTTTAGCACAAAAAAAAAATGTACAGAGGCGGACTTAATGCCATAGGCATTTTCTACCAGTCAACCTTTGGGTGGAGCAGAGACAAACAGAGGTAGGTGCAATTATGAAATTGGAGGAATAATTGTATACATATAGGAATATCCTTAGATATACCTATACCATAACTATAAATAAGATAAATATACCTAATTATATATAAATATAAGAACAAATAAATACATATAAATACACAAATATACTAAAATTAATTAAACAAACAATGGGATAACATTTCCGTTGTTATGATACTGCCAGCTTCTTACGAATGTGCTCGCGAACTTTAACTTTAAAGGATAATCGGTTGGTTACCATCCTGATTTCCTGGGGGAGCGCATTCCACAGAGAGATAGATTGAATGAAGAAAGAAGAGTGAATGAAGTCAGTGCGGTGTGTAGGACATTGAAGAAGACGATTGTGTGATGAACGTAGATTTCTATTGTGGTTGGCGCAAATGTACTGAAAATGGGGAGCTAGATAACTAGGGGAAGAGGGAGAGTCAAGAAATGAAAACAAAGTGGTCAGCGCCCTTTGCTCTCTACGCTGGCGTATAGGCAACCACTTTAGAAGCGACCGATGCGCAGAGACATGATCATATTTACGCAAATTGAAAACGAATCGAATGCAGTTATTGAGAAGACGGTCGAGTTTGTCGAGGAGATCTGCATTCAGGTCATAGTAACACACATCACCATAATCGATGATAGGGAAAATTAAGGACTGCACAAGCATTGTCTTGGTACTTGATGGTAACAAATTTTTCAGTCGGTATAGAGCCCGCAGCGTTCCAGTGACCTTCTGGCTGACCCTAGCGACTTGAGTACGCCAGTTCAAGGTACAATCGACGTGCAAGCCTAGATCCTTCACTTCAGTGCTAAATGGAACGATCGCACCATTGAAGAGAACTGGTGGCAAAGTTGAACAATCCACCTTACCAATACTACGAGGACTCCCAATGATTATCGCCTGACACTTATTAGGGTTTACTGCAACACCAAATCGATCAGCCCAGGTTTTAATAGCTTTCAAGTCCCTATTTAACTTGTCGATAGCGTCAGATAGTTCATCAACCCTGCCGTGACGGTACAACTGCAAGTCATCTGCATACAGATGATACGCACACTGAAGCTCGGAAGTTATAAGATTAATAAAAATAGAAAACAGAAGAGGAGAAAGAATACCGCCTTGAGGAACGCCAGACTCCAAATCACACCAGCAAGATGAAGAATCCCCAACACGAACGGACTGCTGACGTTCCTGAAGGTAAGAGGAGAACCATTCCAGTGCTTCGGGAGAGACCATAACATGGGACAGAATAGATAATAGGATATCGTGACTGACGGTATTAAAGGCATTCGAGAAATCAACCAAAACTAAAGCAGTAACCTTGGTATGTTCCAGTCCTGCCCGTATATCGCCAGTCACTTTAAGAAGGGCGGAAACAGTGCTGTGCCCAGGCCTGAACCCAGATTGAAGAGGGCTAATTAGTGAGTTCCGATGAACAAAATTGGAGAATTGTTTGTGGACACAGGCCTCGAGCACTTTGGATAGGAAAGGAAGTATAGATATTGGTCGGAAGTCGGTAAGAAGAGAGGGATTAGATATCTTAGGTAGTGGACGAACATAGGCTTTGCGCCACAGGGAAGGGAAAACTCCGGTGTACAGGGAAAAATTTACCATATGGGTAATATTCTAAGTGCTTATGATTAGCACATAGAATATAGGGACATTGAAATTAATCGAATAAATTAGCAGCTAATCGAAGACATGCGGGGTAATTACGTAACAGTTGACAGTACAACAACATTAACTGCGTTATTTACGTTGTGGAACAGAAAAATTTGTCTGTTCCACAACGTAAAAGCAATGGAATAGCAATATTCTTCAAAATCATTCAGATTGTGATGGATAGTATTTTACGCAATTAGGTGATGGACTGTCTCTCTTGACTGAATATGAATACAAATCCATTCAGCCATTGATGAATGATACAGTAATAAAAGTCTCTACAAACATTCACACTTATAAAATAAATGTTTTAGTAGGATGTTTTGTTTGTACGTAAAATAATGCGTTAATTACATTGATGTATAAAAACGAAAGATAAGGCACCACTCTTATGCCACGTAAACATTATTTAGACTAGAAACAATTACACAAATTAAGGCTTGTACAGACTCGCGCGATATCGCGGGCGCGACGCGACAGTACACTGAAAAAAATGTTTACTTATACATAACCAAACTTTCGTCAACATGCAACACAAAAACGGCACGGTTGGCGCAGTGGTCAAGCGATGGACTGCTGCGCTGTGTGTCGCGGGTTCGATTCTCGCACGGAACAAATCGACGGTCCCTACGTACATAAAGACATGTCAAAAACCGAGGTTTAGGAAAGCGTTATTTATGTTCAAACTGCTCTAGAAATAATTGTATGTACAATTTGTAAATAACGTTAAATACGTAATATTAAAAAAATATAACTATACAGGTATGTGCATATGGAAAATCTAAACCCAATTGTGCAATTAAATAAAATAAATTTTTGACATGTCTTTATGTACGTAGGGACCGTCGAAATATTTGTATGACCTAAAAGTAGTTGTTCTGGGTCTGGCTGTTTGTGTATGTGAGTTTAAATGTTTGTAAACGTAAATTCCTAGTGTGGGGCCAATGTTTTAAATAAAAAAAAATAAAAAAAATGACCACATCACTTTATGCAACACTAGCTTCTGCCCGCGGCTTCGCCCGCGTGGATGTCGGTTATATCGCGTAAAAAAGTAGCCTATGTCCTTCTCCGTATCCCAGGCTATATCTCTGCCAAATTTCATGACGATCGGTTCAGCGGTTTAGGCGTGAAAACGTAACATACAGACAGACAGACAGACAGACAGACAGAGTTACTTTCACATTTATAATATTAGTAAGGATGTAACAAAAACCTGTGCTGGCTTTTGTGTATCACTTTTATTAAATCAAGTTAACTTTTATAAAGTCTTGTCAAACTTTGATTATTCCTGAAATAGCCGAAGTAGTTAGGCTAAATATTTTTTTCAGTGTAGTAGCACAATTTCTTTGTCGGTGCCTGTCGCGCCTGCGATATCGCTCGAGTCTGTACGAGCATTTACATGTAGGTACAATGCGTGCCACGAAAGATGAGACTTGACCGCGCCTCCCGCGCCCTTTTCATCGCCCCGATGATGGCCGACCCCGTCCCACGCACAGACCTCATACCGCTAAAGAGACCTAAAATCGTGTACTGCGCAAGTCAAACCACGTGGTGTTTCAAGTCTCATCATTCGTGGCACGCATTGTACCCACACGACTACATTTCCTGATGTCGAGCCTCTTGTCAATTGTCCCGTCGACATAATATATGCGGTCCACCTTGAGGAGCGAGTACCTAATCTTCCTTTTTTATGTATCAATGGTTAATTACCATAATAATTTCGTTTATAACGCCGGAGATGATAATCCGGCCGGAGAGCATGACCTGCAATGTAGAGCGCTCTGTGGGCGCGTCAAGGGACAAGCGTTCCCGGTTGTACATACGGCGCCTGTACAAGAAATATCGTAAATTTGAAGTAATTTATATTTTCTCGGAAGATTATGAAGATTATTAGAAGAATTTATTCATTGCTATTGTTATTTGATGAAAATTGTTAATAGGTATTTTGATTTTTAGGGTTCCATAGTCAAAAAGGAACCTTTTAGTTTCGCCATGTCTGTTTGTCTGTCTGTCATTGGATAGGCCGTTCAAAAATATTGTGGGTTTATAAAAGCAAACTTTTGAGAGTCAAGCCCCCCCTTGCAGCTAAGTGGTTGATTTTGGATACGTGAAAAAGTTCACAGCAGTAGTATACATAGCGAAGTTAAAAGGAAAACTATCACTGCTAAGTAGTCTTTACAAGATAACGATAAGTAAGTCAAACAACTTACATTTGCAGTTGGAGAATTGACCGTCACGTATATCGATGTATGGGTGAACATGTATTTCAACTAATATGTTAAGTTTGTTCTTGGGATAAATTCGTTCCAACTACGGAACCCTTCACTGTGCGTGGTCCGACTCGCACTTGGCCGGTTTTTTTGTAATTCATGAAAGATGTGAATATACAGGAAAAGTTTGTAATCAGTGCGCAAATTTTGACCCATTAAACTTAAACTTGTTTTATTATACACCTATTTCTTATTTTGATATGTCTTAGTTCCTACAAAAAAATGAAGTTATTGTTAACGAAAGATATTTATTTTGAAACTGGTATAATGGATACTCGTCGCGCAACGCGCCCGGGGCGGCGCGGTCAGTGAAGCGGAACGTAGTAGTAGGTACCTATCAGCTGTGCGCACGCCCATTGATATTATTACGAATACATTGTATCCATATTTTGCTAATTTCAAGTAGGACCAAAAAAAGTATTGAACTTATAATGGAAAGGTATTCTATACTGAAACTGAACCACAAAAAAAAAAAATGCGCTCTGGTTAAAAACTTATCCTGTGACAAAAAAAAAATTGTGACTACTGGCAAAATATGTTAACAAAAGATATGATGAGAAAGGTATTCATACATTCGACGAAATTCTTGTATTTTTGTTAGGGATTCTACATTTAAGCGCGTTGTGAGAATCAAGTATGGCCGGTAACCACGTAATTTCAGCATCAAAGCCGCGGGTAAATCCAAACACACGACCTTCACTTTCCCTTCTGTTACGAAGGCTTCCTCGCGACCTACGGAATAAAAGTATTTACGTAAAACATACGCAACCCTGCCCATTTTTGTGGCTTACTTCGACCCATGTTTTAGCTTATTCTGTTGAGCCCTGGAGTTTATGATTTTCTAGAGTGCTAACATAAATTTTTTGGTAGTATCTACAGGTACGTGAGCTTCGGTTTAAAACTAAAACACAGGTTTTGTTGTCATTATAGGGTTGCAAGTTGCTATAAAAAAGTTTTTGTTCGTAATTCAGTTTCGCAATTTCGTTGTAATTCAGGAAAAGTGTAATGGCGTAATACACTTTAATAAATCATTTTAAAATCTTCGAGAAATAGGGTTATTTTTAAATCATGTGCTTGCTACGGGCTACGTCATGCGGCCGAGTACAGGCGTCAGCCGTAGAACCAGTGCGCATAGCAGTGACGCGTGATAAGTTGGAATGGATAATATTAAAAAAACAAAACTACATCATATACTACTCCCCATCCGTGGATGATAGTTATGCTGGGGCGAATTATTAAAACCACTCGGTTCCGTTGCACACTAAAAATAGAACCAATTATACTTAGTCCGAATGATTCTCCATCCCTTTCAGAGTAGGTAAGGAAGTCCCCTGCGAGTAGCATATCATCAAACTTTTTTCTAGTGATTACTCTGTAGTGGTCTGAGAAGTGGAAGTTAGCGGTCGTGTGTTGTTGCGCGAGCTGTATTTTTGAGCTGCACTCTGCCGCGAGCCGGCGCGACAAAGTTCCTGCAATAACATTTGATCTTAGATCACTCATCTCACTGACGTAGAAGGTGAATCCAAATAGTCATCTCCCGTGGCAATACAGTAATACATTTAGGTAGGTACCTACCAGTGGCGAAGCTGTAATTTTTATTAGAGGGAAGCGAAGAAAAAATTGTTCAGTTATCATTTAAGCTCTAGATAACATCAAAATTAATTACTTATTTTGTAATTCCTTTATTTTTTTTTTTTTTTTACATACAACGGGGAAGCTCTTGGCCTTCATCTCACCTGATGCTAAGTGAAGATAAGGCCGAAGATGGAAGCGAGCTTCACCTGTTTTTTTGGCGCCAGACTTAGATAAGATGGTGGTAGCTAGCCAGGCGGACTTAGAACAATCCCTACCACCAACCAGATGTGAAGATATGAAATTAGAACATATCTCGCTTGGAAATAACTTGATTTAATACAGATAATTTCCGTTACAAACTATAATTTAAAATTGATCGCACGGTACGTTCGCCAATGACCGAATCTGTAGGCGAGTTGTGGGGGCGCGACCGTTGGCTCGATCAGCTGTGTGACCCCTCCACCGTATCGTGCGTAGTCGCACTGGGCTTGCGTGATTACAGCTGAAGAGTCTCGAAGAGAGAAGGCCTGCGTCCCAGCAGTGGGAATATTATTGGCTGATTATATAACTAACATTTAGATACTTTGTCATGTCACATTTGCACCCGTGCAAAGCAGGGGCGGGTCGCTAGTTTCAAATAAGAAAAATAAAAAATCTTTAATAAAAAAAATCAATGCAATAGGGATAATGACTAAAAAAATTTTTTTTGTCTGTCATGTAGATTATTAAAAAATATTGGATACGTATTTTTTCTTTTTTTATGTAATCAAAACATTACGGCGATACATTGAGTTCAAATGTGGCATGACATCACTGCTCGCTAGATTTTATTCTACTCCCCAAGTTTAATGTGTTTTATCTAAATATTTTTTTATATATATGATAAAGCAACAAATACGTGTCTAATATTTTTTAATAATCTACATGACGGACTAAACAGTTTTTCTTTTTTTTACCCAGGAAACATATTGGGTTGAAAAAAGGATGTTGGTGGTTGTTTGGGTTATTCTATTTTTGATCGCGCCACATAAGGTCACGTTGCCATATTATTCTAGCCCTTTTTGTGAGACTATAATCTTGAATCTAGTGTATTCCTGATCGAAGGCATATCTAATATTAACATAAGTTAACTTGTATCTTCCAAGTTCTCCTAGACTTGTTCTTAGAAGCAATTAAAACTTGTATTTACCTTTGCCGACGCCCTCATGGCCCACAAGCACAACTATAGGTACATCGGTGGTATCCGCTGGCGGTACGTAAGGCGACACCCGAGCCTTCGACAATTGCTCGATGTAGATTAGCCGCAGTAACTTGCGAGTTGTGTGCACAACTATGTCTGGGTTTGTATCCATCATCAGAGTCCGCTGGAAGTAGTTACGTACAGTTGAGAAATATGTGAAGGATTTTGAGAAGGCGGATCTTACAATTAAATTATACTAGGTCACTAATTAAATTGCATATAGGAAAAGATAATGTTACGAGCTTGAGGTTCGTGACAATAAAAACTGCCGATTTAATAACCAAAAATGACACTTTAATTAAACAACACTGACAACAGCTCAAACACACTAATTATAAAACACAACTGCACTACTGATCACTCTAAAGTCGCACTCGAAGATCGCTTGTATCGTTTGAAGTTTACTTGTCGCTTTTTGGTTCTCTGCTATGATCTGATTGCTAGTTTTTCGACTGTCCCGGGTCGGGGTCCATACCGGCCTTAATAGTCCTTAGATAGTTCTAGAACCTTCTACTGTAGAAACATCTAGAATGTTCGAGTACATACCGGCCCCGATTGACCAGATGTCGATAGTTCTAGAAAGTTCTAGCATCGAACTTTCTAGAAGAATCTTGACTCTACTAGTTCTGCTACTTGATACTAGATGGCGCTAGTGGTCTACTAGTTCTGCTATTTGATACAAGATGGCACTAGTGGTACTAAATGTCACGATGTACCAGGCATTAATTGTGGCGCGCAACAATAATTAGGCAATTTATTCACCCCACGTTTTTCGGGGCTCCTAAAATCTGAGTCAACTGATAGTCATTCGACCAGTTGTACGGTTGTTCTAGTCTCAAGTCTGGTGTCACAAACCTTCACGTGTAGCACCATATCCTTGTTTGAAGGGAAGTACCTACCATTTTCAGTCGTGGTCGTGGGTATTAGTAGTTAATTATAATATCTATGTAAGATAAAAAGCAAAGTAGTACCGAGCTGTTTTATCTCGTTACCTGTTCAACCGGATCAAGTTCCGCTGCATCTAAGCTGAGTAGGGTCGTGAATGTGTTGATGATGACAGTTTTGTAGGCGGGCACCGAACAAATAGGGTTGGCGCGGAGGTCGAGCACGATCAGCCGCCGCATCTGACGCATGTAGATTGGCAGCTCCAGCATCACGCTTAGGCGGTTGTTCCGTAGGTGAAGCTCGCGGAGTCTGAGCAAAACACATCACTGTTTTTAATTGAAAGAAAAATACATTTATTTGCACTAAACATAACGCAAGAAAAAAAAAAAAAAACAAACAAATAACTAGTTGGGGGAAAATAAGTGTCACGTCTGCCAAAAAAGGACCAACGCAACGCCCGACTAATAAAGCTACCTCTAAAAGACCTCTGGGAAAGTGCTACCTGAACTGTATTTCTGTCGCCAAGTATCATTGCTGTGTTCCGGTTTAAATGGTATGGATGCCGCGCGCCAAAAAGAAGTCAAGACATTTATTTCATAACAAAATACATTGTGTAGAAAAATATTACAGTGATAATAAATAAAATAAAGAAAATAATAACAATTAAAAAAACATTACATTAATATTTAAAATTCATTACGCATTTAAAATGTATCAATATCACTAATATATAATTTTGTGTCAATAACTTAGTAGCAATAAAGGCACAAGTAAGACGTTTCAATTTAGAATTTATCTACTGTTAGCATTTTAGAAAAGGATCGGGAATGCACTTTACACGTTCCATCAGGGGCCTAAGTCTACTAATTTACAAACGTTGCAATGGTCTCGCCATTGTGAGTATTTAACAGTGTTTGTATGGCAAATCTGTCAAAAACTCACAATGAAGAGACCATTGCAACGTTTGTACATTAGTAGACTTGGCCCCCTGGACCATCGGTCTGTTCGTCCACTTTTTACGCGAAAAGGCTTGTAAAGGAACGTAATCTTTGCAACTTATTTATTCACGAGTTATAAATAAGTTGTAGTTCAGGTTTTTCGTAAGTAGGAGTGACAACCCTGCATTAGAATGACAATAGAACAAGAATTAAATAGATTAGCCTAAAATAATAAAATATCTAGTAAACCTAGTAGATAACCTAAATAAATCCAATAAATGACATCGAAGTGCAGCAGATATAGAATAAATTCGAATATCGACCTTCCACTTAGACGTAAACAGTGCGGGCCCCAGATACGTCAACTAAATCTATGAGTAGGTAACCTATAAGCTAACGACTTAAGACCCAGCTAGGGATCCCCAAAAATATAATTAATGCAAGAACAAAGTTAAGATACGACTTCAGTGAAAGAAAATAACTTTAGTCAAGGAAACGACTTCAGTCAATTATGATCCAGTGAGGCGTTGAATACGTGAAATAAATAACACATTTCGAGGTTGGAAAAACATATTTTCTTGCGTCGGAACAGAACAAGAATGAGTATCTATGCCAGTTTTGGTTATTCATAAGTAGGTTCTATACAAATTTTATGCAGAGATGCAAAATCGATTCCAAACAAAACTTTAACTATTAATTTCTAATTCCTTTGTAATAGAAACTTGAGCGTAATTAATCATGCCAAAAATTTAATTTATTGCTGTTCCTATCTTTCCGGCTCTATAGTATTGAAATGTAATGTACAGCCTTTGTTTCATTCGTTAGCGCACCGGTCGAATCAGCGCGGATTGGGCATTGTGGTGGAATGGCGGCGAAGTCATTAGTACTTGCACTACTTGCAATACTCACCTGGTACAATACGAGAACATTTTCATGGAAGTCAAATTGTTTTCGTTTAAGTTAAGGTACTCGAGGTGCAGCAATGTCCAGAGACCGGCGTTCGGGCTGAACTCACAGCTTGATATATTGTTGTAAGATACATCTAGCCAGAGCAGACGCAGGTGGTTCAAATTCTCAAGACGCTGAATGTGATTAAACGATAAGTCTAATCGCCGAAGATACCTGAGGGAACAGAACCTTAGATATACAGGATAAGTTTTTAATTAGCAAATTTTATTTGGTGGTTCAGTATCAGTTTTTTGGTCTACTTGAAATCAACAAAATATGGATATAATCTATTCGTAATAATATCAATGGGCGAGCGCACAGCTGGTAGGTACCTACTACTGCGTTCCGCTTCGCTAACCGCGCCGCTGCCACGCCGCACGCCTGCGCGTTGCGCGACGAGTATCCATTATACCAGTTTTAAAATAAACATCTTTCGTTAACGATAACTTAATTTTTGTCCTAAGACATATCAAAATAAGAAATAGGTGTATAATAAAACACGTTTAAGTTTAATTTGTCAAAATTTGCGCACTGATTAAAAACTTTTCCTGTATATTCTGTAAAATACGTACTTCGAGTTTATAATTGTTTACGGTTGATTATTCTTTAATCTTAAATAAAAACTACCCGGTAACGGTAGTTAGGGTAGGTGCACTACAATAACAGCAAGAAGAATACCTACTTCAAATTTTCCAAACCAGTAATACACTTGATGTTATTATGCGACAGATCCAGTATAGTTAACGACCAGAACACGGTCAAATCTCTAATTCTCTTCACCGAATTGTATTTATAGTGCACTTCAGTAAGGAACCATTGAGCTGAAAAGTGAAAAGGGTAACACGTGCCAAGAGTTTACGTCTATATTTGGGCAAACAGTTGAAGTTTGTGTGGAATGTGAAACAGACTGTGCAATGGCTACAGGCAAACGTAAACATTGATCAAGCTGTATATGTGTAGGTTCATTGAGTCTACATTGAGTCTCACGGGAATTTGTGTTAGATAAAAATTCACCCTATAACAGGGATGTGTCCTGGGTAGAAAAAAAGAAAAACTGTTTAGTCCGTTAATCAGATAATAAAAAAATATTAGACACGTATTTTTTGCTTTGTCATATTAATAAAAAAATACTTAGATAAAACACATTAAACTTGGGGAGTGGGGGCTCGTTACGTCAAAGCTATGTATAAAATCTACTGAGAAGTGACGTCAATGTATCGCCGTAATGTTATGATTACGTAAAAAAAGAAAAAATACGTGTCCAAATTTTTTTAATAATCTACATGACGGACAAAAAATATTTTTTTTTAGTCATCATCCCTATTGCGTAAGACACTATCAACAGACTACAATCTGAATGATTTTGAAGGATACTACTAATCCATTGTTCATATGATCGAAAAATTTGTGTGCTCAACATCGTAAATAACGCAATTAATGTTGTTGCACTGTCAAAATGAAACCCATTGCTAGTTTGTGTTAACTAATTACCCCGTGGGTATCTAGTTTGAACTATGAATTAGTTCCCATAGGATGCGATGAAACTGCGGGTAACATTTCTGCTGCCAAGCAGCGTTCTTGTATTTCAGTTTTAAGGGTATAGGAGTGTTATTAGAGGCTTATGAGACATCAGTTTTGTCAATGGGCTGGCAACGCATCTGCGACACTTCTCTGGTATTACAGCTGGTGAACCCCTCGGCTTGTTCGTCATAAAATACTTGTTACATAAATTAATAACTAGTGTAAAATATTTACGAGTTTCATATTCCAGAACTGTGCTAAGCCTGTTAAACGCCACCGACAAGAATTGCAAATACGGAAGATTCGACAGAACCGTTAGCGCTGTCAGCAAGTTTGACGACAGGTCCAGAAACACCAAGAACTTGTAGTGCATTAGCACATCAATGTTCTGCAGATGCTGGAATGATAGAATGAAGGAGTTATAAATTAAACGCGATATGGAACGATGCTTAAGGATATCTACATCGAAATTTTATCCTAAGTTCCTAAACGGATGAAAAAACGACCTAATTTTTATTCAACAAATCAGTACGAGTATGTAACAGAGATCACAGAGACTTTTTTCACTATTTTGGAGAAGACTTGACCACGTGGGACCCACAAATATTATTGGCTAGATACACACATCAAAATTAATTGAGGGTAATTTTAATGGTAGGTGTAAATATTGGCGGTCGATCGCTTGTACTCTTATGGAGATATATACCAGAAAAAGTAAACATTAATATGTATAGAAAGGTTATAAAAGTTAACGCATTCCTTATTGAAACAAAGTCGTACGGTTTGAAAGTAGCGAAGTGTGGTTGTGCTCAAGGCCCCAAGTTTTCCAAAAGTAACAAAAATAGTGGTCGTTCATCAATCTTCAAGAAACTGAGTGTTAGTCTTATTCTTACCTTAGACGAAAGATCCAATTTGATAAAAACGAGGTCTCCCAGAATAGGAGTACGTTTGAGATAAGTGAGACAAGCGGTGACCATGTCTCTGGTAAGTTCGCCGCTCACGAGCTCCGGTACGTCTTCCAGGTTACGAATGCGGACTACTGGCGAAAATAAATCTGCATAGAGCTCCGGAAAATTGTAGAAGCACCCCCAGTAATTACTTTCGTTCATGAGGTTCGTCACGTGTAAAGGAAACTGAAAATTTTATTACAAAAATATACCTACTCGTAATATTTTATCTTCCACGAGGCATTTTCATATGAATAATCGTGTGTCGTCCAAAAATCACTGTGGCTTTTACCTCACATAAAAATAAAACAGGTCCGGTGAAAAATCTTTACCTGTGGGAAATATACTAAAGAGGAGTGACGAAATGTGACCCCTCTCCAGGGGACCATAATTCATTAAATTGTGCGGGCGTGAGCGCCTGGTTCACCAGAACTTTTTATTTTCTATCTAAGTCATTACATGATGTATATTTGACGGCACGGTTGGCGCAGTGGTTAAGCGATTGACTGCTGCGCTGCGTGTCGCAAGATTCTCGCACGGAACAAATATTTGTATGACTTACAAGTAGTTGTTCCGGGTCTGGTTGTTTGTGTATGTGAGTTTAAATGTTTGAAACGCACCCACAATACAGGAGCAATTCTTAGTGTGGGGCAAGGTTTAAATCAAAATGCATATGGCCCTTGTAACATCTTTCATAATATAACAAGCTGCCTGCCGACGAAAATATTTACGATACACGTATACTTTTAAGTAGATTCATAAATATTTGCATCGAAAATTAACGAATAACTTGGAGTTTGTAGTCCCTAAGTTAGAAAGAATTTAATATAACTTGCACAACATCTTGTAAAAATAAATTGCTATTTAATTATGGCACAAAATTTTACGTTGTACGTAAATTCGACGTATTAACTAGTCAGAAAGTATCTAATAAAAGCCATGTTATAAAAATTATTATTATAGGTAACATTTATTAGGAAATAGATCCAGATACCTGTTCTTTAATTAGCTTTTCGTCGCTTTTGTTATCAAAATCTTCTTTTGATGCTATAACAGGCAAAATACTTCGTCTCATACCACTTATATCTGTAATATTAACAAACGTATTACAAATAAATATAATTATGTACTTATGTCACAACTGTGACAGACGCTTATAAAGGGGTTTCTCTAATGAAATTGGCGATACATAAAAGTAAGCTTATTTGCTTTTCCTTACTTCTTCATACTCAAGAGTTAGTTATGGGAATTAATTACCTACCTATATTTGGTAAAACCTGACAGTGAAAAAGCACAAACCTTTTTTTATTGAAGTAGTTATAGTTTCGAGTTTTATGAAAACGGGCTATGTATAAAAAAAACATACAATGTAGGTATGTACCTGATCGGTATGGATCTAACGCTTGATCTCTCTTTTCACAATTATTATGTTACATTTATGCAACTCGGCGTACTCTCAACGTATTCCATACTCTTGTCAAAGAGATTTAAGGAGTATATTTAAATGTTTCTGGTTCCAGTACACTTTAGCACAAAACCTAGAAATATGTGATAGGTACCTGATGGTCTATAATCTGATGCTAAGGTAGTTAGAGCTTTGCTGAAATGGTTGATCTTGGAGTATTCCTCATTCCATTCATGGATATTGCTCCGTATACTCGCCTGGCTTTCTCCGGCCAAGTACGCGCTATTTTTGGCGGTGAGGTCCACTCCCTGTTGGAGGCCCTCATTCGACATCTCTGCTATAGGCTCCATAGGTTGCAAACTACGTTTCGATTCCAATAGCATCGGTAGCTTCGAGGTAACTGTCCTATTACTCATTATAGTTTTATTTTAATTAACAAGGAATCTTTTTTTTTTTTTTTTAATCAAAATGATACCAACTCTAAATTAGTTTTTGTCACTGCGATGTCAAAATATAATGACTTTACAATTTACTTTTTTTCTTTTAGTACTATATAAGCGCTACGCTTTTTGGCCAGTGCCTGTTGGTTTCGAAATCGATTATAACTTCAAACATTTTTCATTTATGCTTTCCACCTCTTGGTTATTTCGTGCCCCTGAACAACATAGAGTTGGCGATGCTTTGGTTACGACGAAATTTGATTTTCATAAAAGCCATTTTATACTGAAGTGCTTACAATCTCGACGACGCGGACGCGAAGTGAAGCTATGAATATTGCTAGTTACGTGTTAAGAAATAGGTGTTTGGTTAGCATGTTATGTTAAATATGTTGGATGTAAAGGGATTATTTTACATCTTTTTATAGCAGTCATGCCTGCCATGTCATGAAATTATGTACAGTAAATGTGTCATGTAATTGTGTTTTATGTTTTTTATTTTTGTTTTGGAGCTCGCAGCTAAGTAATGTTACAACACTGATAACAACTCAAACAAACTAATTATAATACACAACTGCACTACTGATCACTCTAAAGTCGCACTTGAAGATCGCTTTGAAGTTTACTTGTCGCTTGATCGCTTGTTTTTTAACTGTCCGGGTCGGAGTCCATACCGGCGTTCTATAGTCCTTGGATAATTCCAGAACCTTCTACTGTGGAAACATCTAGAATGTTCGAGTACATACCGGCCTCGACTGACCACCAGATGTCGATAGTTCTAGCAAGTTCTAGCATCGAACTTTCTAGAAGCATCTAGTTCTGCTACTTGATACTAGATGGCGCTAGTGTGGTCTACTAGTTCTGCTACTCGATACTAGATGGCGCTAGTGCTCTACCAGTCACGATGTACCAGGCATTAATTGTGGCGCGCAACAGTAATAAAAGCCGCATGGGCCGATCCATCAGGTTAAGCTACAGTTGTTTGTACAGGGTTGGTCCGTGGATGGGTGACCATCTTCACATACCGAGACTCCTCCATGCCTCGGAAATTACGTTAAGCAGTTGGTCCCTTATGTTTGGCGTCTTATCCTTGATGCTACCTACTTGTCTGTATTATATAATACTCGTATAGCTAGCTGATCCCACAGACATTATCCTGTCCAAATTTCAATCATTCATACAAAATTCCCTCAGTAAATGCACCAATTTTCCCGGCGACTTTTAAATTTTTTATTTCAAAATCTAATTCGGACTACTACGAACATTTTAAAACAAAACATAAAATAGCCAAATCGGTTCAGCTGTTATTAAGTTATGCGCTTACCAACGGACAACATTGAATTTTTATTATACAGGAAAAGTCAGCATATCAGTCAGTACGCAAATTTTGTCAAATTAAACTTAAAAATGTTTAATTTACACCTATTTCTTATTTTGATGTATAAGTACAAATAAATGAAGTTATCGTTAACGAAAGATGTTTATTTTGAAACTGGTATAATGGATACTCGTCGCGCAATGCGCTGGCGGCGGCGGCGCGGACAGTGAAGCGGAACGCAGTAGTAGCACCTATCAGCTGTGCGCTCGCCCATTGGTATTATTACGAATAGATTGTATCCATATTTTTCTGATTTCAAGTAGGACCAAAAAAAAAGTATTGTATTATTATGGAAATGTGTTCTATTACTGATACTGAACCACCAAAAATAATTTGCGCACTGCCAAAACTTATCCTGTATAGATATAGACTAGCTGACCCGACAGATGTTGCCTGTCCAAAATTTCAATAATTCATATAATATTCCCTTAGAAAACGTACTTTCAGTTTTCCAGAATTTTCCCATTTTCTCGGCAACTTTTCGTAAGAATTTGATTCGGACTGAGCATAAGCATAATTCGCCTATAATGTTCCCATTGCTGGGACATAGGTCTCCTCTCTGTGATAGGGAGAGGTCTGTAATCTATCACGCGGGCTCAGTGCGGGTTGGTAGATACCAACCCGCACTGAGCCCGCGTACATATCTTAAAATGTTTGGTTCTATACCCAAAGTCTCAAATTCAGATAATTTTTGTAAATAAAGGGGATAACATATCAAAAAAATATCTTCGCAACGGTAATTCACATAAAATGGCGAAAAAAAAAGGTTCCATTTTCTTTTAAGTACTGAATTCAGGAAATAATAATTCAAAAATAATCATACCGTAATTATTTTTATAAATTTTCGGTTTTAAACAAAGTTATTAAAAAAAGGAGATTTTCTGGTGTAAAATATTTTATGATACTGGTAACAATGCAGGAGATTCAAACATTTTCACATTTTTTACATCTTCAACAACACTAATATTAAAACTCTCATTGATAGATTCATATTGTATGTAGCACATCTAGCCACATTTTGGATGCAAACGGCTGTAAACTGTTTCGAGTGGAAATCGATTTGGAAGGCCTACGTCTAGGAGTGGACTTAAAAGGGCTGATTATGACGATCATAGGCCGTGTCTCCGACACACTACATAAAACATTGTTTGGCAACGGTATTTTGTTTGCATAGTTCTTATAATTATTTCACTTTAATTTCATAGATGATTATTTACAAAAAATAAATAAATTGATAAAATGTTTTGCACCACTGTCCTGTCATTTTGACAGTGACATTTCTTGACATTACTTTGTTTACATAAATTATCTGAATTAGAGACTTTGGGTATAGGACAGGGATGGGCAAACTACGGCCCGCGGGCCATCTTCGGCCCGCGAATGGTTGCAATCCGGCCCGGAACAATCAACCCAAAAGTAGAGAATAACTGAACATAAATCGCGCGACACTAAAATTCATCAAACACAGAAGTGCAGTATCGCGTACAGTGTGCAGTGCAGTGACGCGTACTTGCTTAGATTAGTCAATCTTTGTTCCTATTTTATAGATTACCTGCAATAAATATCATGTCCCTATTTCATAGTGTAATTGATTTGAATATCCTACCTATAGTTAATATCACTTAATTTTGTATAAAACAAAAACTAAACATAAACTTCAAGTCGTTTGTGGTGCGGGTTCCAACTCAGTACCTAGAAACCTTCATGAAAGAAGAGTTTTGGCCGAAAGGTGTGGCGTACCGACGTTTACGTGGAAGGTTACGCGACACCACGCAGCGCAACACGACGCCGACACAGTCATCACTTCGTGTAGAATAATCTAATTTCATTATATTAAAATATGTACCAACGAACAGCATTTAATTTTTATTATATACTAGTCGCTGCCCGCGACTCCGCCCGCGTGGTTTTTTCTCAAATAAAACAGCCTATAATACTCCTTTTATCATTAGCTATCTGCCAGTGATTAAAATCTGAATTACTGTGTCAGTAAATACGATTTTAACATGCATTTATAAAAATGGTTACTTTGTAAAGCTAGTGTGGTAAAGACGTCTTAAAAGAAGCTACATAAATCTTAAAGTGTTGTTTATTAAGCTGTTAGACCACACAGTACACAAGCATGGCGGTGGTCTGGTAAAGGAGCGAGATAACGAACTACTACAGCTTTTGTTTTGCAATCTCCTTTGACAGCACAAAAAGCACTCGTTGATTTCCATGTTGCATTTTCCTTTTAAACAGCGCCTTTTGGAAGTACAGTAGGTAGTGAATTTGTAGATACAGAACATGTTTCTGTACTTAAGAACTAACTAACTTAGGTAGTTATAATAAATGTAGTGATAGCCTAGTGGTGTGACCGTCGGACTGCCAAATCATAGGGACTTTTCGGATTCATGTGCATAATGTATAATAATATAATGTATATAATTGTTACGAGCTTGCAGTTCGTGACAATAAAAACTGCCGATTTAATAACCAAAAATGATACTTTAATTAAACAACACTGATAACAACTAAAACACACTAATTATAAAACACAACTGCACTACTGATCACTCTAAAGTCGCCCTTGAAGATAAGCTTGTTAAGGCCCAGACATATGCCAGCGACCTTGAGTGGTTAGCTTGCGTGTGCTGTACTGAGCTCACGCAACGCGTCGTACGTCCAGCTAGTAATAGGACTCGCCCATCCAGAAGCGCTGTCCCAAATAAAACGCGTTATTAATTTATTGCACATAAAACAAAAGGTATTTTAATAAAACACGTATATTAAAAGATCAATAGTTAAATTATCTTTAAAAAGGTTAAGGTTGCAGAGAAATACGAGTACACTTGATAGATTTTGCGTAATTCTCAGTTTTTTATCCGCGTTAGACATAACTTTACAAATTAATTTCACTATGTAATATAAACATAATCTAAAATATTCACATATTAAGTTATTAAGAAAATGCTCTAATTTAACATATATTTTTTCCAAATCATTAACACTACTCGTTTAGACGTGATCTTCAGTATAAAGTCGGTTATCGTCGCCTTAAAGTTTCGACTGGTGCATTATAATGGGGCTGATAATGCTCGGGATGAGCATGTCTTAAGAGGGGGCAGTGTTGCGCGCCACAATTATTGCCTGGTACCGTACCACTAGCGCCATCTAGTATCGAGTAGCAGAGTAGTTTTTTATTTTTTTACTGTAGTAATTTATCTCTTGCTTCATTTTTTAAGCAAGAGATAAATTGAAGATAAATTAGTGAAGGAAAACTTCGTGAGGAAATAAAAGTAGTAGCTGTGATCTTTGTGCTTGATAGGCTAAGATGCAAACAAGTTACTTAGTTTATCTAAAAAAATTCTTGACTGTGGCAACTACTTTTTTTTTTCAGTGTGGTACCACGTAGTTACGCTGGGCTGCATCAATTGGTTACCCCATTTGTATTAAAATTTGCTTTCAAGGGGGGTACACATCGTGGCGTTGACTGTACCACATCAATATTTTTATTTTTATTTAATTGTTAGCTTTTGCCCGCGGCTCCGCCCGCGTGGATGTCGGTTATCGCGTAAAAAAGTAGCCTATGTCCTTCTCCATATCCCAGGCTATCTCTCTGCCAAATTTCATGACGATCGGTTCAGCGATTTAGGCGTGAAAACGTAACAGACAGACAGAGTTACTTTCAAATTTATAATATTGGTATGAATTGTTCAGGTGTTTCCAATCCGACTGCTTTTGAGAACAAACATCAAAACGAACTCTGACGTCAATTTTATTGTCTTGAATGAGTGATCATTTATCCATTCCGAGTATCATCTATACAGTCAGTAAAACTTACAGTCGTTTGAAGAAAATAATTCTCATAAAAACCAAGAACATAAATCTCTAGATGCAGGTGCAGCTGTCAATCGAAGCTCTACAGTCTACACTGGTAGCAAGTTGTAACATTCGATCCGAGGCTTTGGGGATTTGTCTCCGGAGCAACTGACTGCTAAAGTTGAACAACTCTCTGATTTGATCTGTACTTTAGCGATCAGCTTGCTCTGTTTATAACTTAAGTACGGTCAAGTTACGGTTTATTAATGTTTCGGTCTGGCTTGGTATAGGTAAAGGTTTTGGATGCACGATTTTTGTTTTAAAGGAAGGAGAATTTGAAGTGAGTATTGATGTACGGTGGCCAGCACATGAAGTACAAACTGTCAGATTTTCTCGAAAAAAAAAAAACAAACATTAAACACAGAATTATATTCAGAATTTTATTATTAAGACCTACATATAAGACTTTCACTTTCTGATTGAAAATAAAGTACTCTTCTGATGACATCCATGTGGTGAACTAGCAAATTATGTTGATTTGCAAAAGCTAAAATGAATCACAAGTTTCAGATTCATATTAGCTTTTGCAAATTTAAGCTATTGAATTTAAATATCTCAGTAGTCGTTCGCATGTTTTATTACTTATCCTAGTTAAACAGGGAAACCTATTATTAGCCATACAATCTGTAATTATACATACTTTGTAATATACTATATATGTATCGCTGTTGGTTGCCTAAATAAATAAATAAATCACTACATGGATGTCATATACAAAAAGATTTTTCTTCTCCGAGACGACCGGAGCCAGACAAAATATTAATTTAAAGTGGATTCCAATATTACGAAGAAATTCGACGAAAACGAGGAAATTCAATTGTATTTGGTGACATTACTTAAAACTTTTGCTAATTAAGTTGGTCGGAACGAAAAGGGAGGAGAGGAGTGTGAATTACTCACATTTCGTGAAGCAACAGCAGGAAGGGACAATTGAATTGAGAGTTTTAAAATTGAAGTTGTTGCGTATCTAAGGCCGCCAAACAACAACAAAGTATCATAATTCAAAGTTATCTGCGGGGGCTCCGAAAATATGAAGAAGTGTCTTGTGGACGGAGCTCGTTTGAGATGAGAATGGAAAAGAAAAGTGTCGCGTTTCAGTGGCGGTCGACTTCAGACCCCCCTTCCTTGTACCCCGTCACCTCCCCGCCGTCAGCCACCGCGAGGTGCGACGAGTCGCGGCGAAATTTTCAATTTACTACGAATACTGATTTTAATAAAAATTAAAATGGTTTTCTGTTACGTTACAAAGTTACCGCTCAAGTTTTACAACTCTTTTTTATTACCATACTAGCTGTTGCCCGCGGCTTCGCCCGCCTGGATTTCAATACTTCCCTAGTTGAATAGGATTTTGTCCAGAATTTCATGGGTTTTAAAATTCCTACATACAAACTTTGACACCCCGCAATCCCCCTTTCAGGGGTAGTTTTGAAAAACTAATAATGAAAAATGTTATTACTTACTTAGGCAAGTATTTGTGTCAAGTTTCAAGTTAATCAATCAAATGAATAAGAATTTTCATACAAACTTTCATCCCCTATTTTATCCTCTTAGGGGTGGAATTCCCAAAAATACTTTCTCAGTGCACCCCTAGACCTACGTGCCAAATTTGGAATCTCTAGACCCAGCGGTTTGGGCTGTGCGTTGATATATCAGTCAGTCAGTCAGGACTTTGAATTTTACATATATAATAATATAGAAGATAGAAGAAGATTGTGAAGAAAGAAAATGTGGGAAGAAACAGGCAGGAAATAGATGTGAAATGAAAGTCAGTAACAGCTGTCAGCAAAAGTTGTCGAGGTTTTTTTTTTTATTATAAATCATTCTAATGGAATTTCTAAAGCATGTTTTTGGTGGGTGGCAGAACGTCATTATCCTGACTAACTTCCTACGAAATAAGCTAAAATGTAGTATTTTTTGAGCTGCGCTAAGTACAGTGGAGTACACTTAAATAAATTAGCATTCTTCTTTTTATGGCAGTGCCGTTAAAATGGAAATTAACTAACATCCCCGTTGTTTTACTACTGACAAAGTTTTGTTCTTAATTAAGGCAACAGAAATACGTTTTAATAACGGTTACAGGAGAAAGCTCAATCATTAAATGACAATGTCTATCGACCGTCAACAATGATGCCGATTCCCTTGTTCACAAACTAAATGAAATTTAAGTTCAGTGCATCTTTCTATTTCGATAAGGGCCGATTTTTCAATCCTCAGATAAAGAATCGAATAGCGTTTATTCCCTAGATAGCATGATTCTATATTTTTCAATAGCCAGATATCCAGTATCTGACGAGTTAAGCCTGTAACTGAGGAATAAAGTTAACTGTCCCTTCAAGCATCAGTTAGTAGCTTATTCTAGGGAATAAACAATGCTTTGACGTTTATTTTTGTTTGAGGTTATGTTGTCCGCCATCTGTTCTATACAATTCCTGTCTGTGTAGAGTCATCAATGTCTTTTTTCCTTTTTTAGGCTCTCGTAGGTAGGTACCTTTTAATGTTTTGGCCGTACGTACGTACTACAGATTCACTCGATGAGTCGATGCAGCATTGAAAGTGTTTACAATTTTATTCCAAGTATCATCTTTTTCTCCGTTGTTCACAGCGTCGTCGGTTTATTTATTTTAAATTACTGACCGATATTTGTTCACTAATTCTGACGGTAAGCACAAAATAACAAAAAACAAGTGTCTATTCTTCAGGTAAAAGTTAATCATAATCTCGTCAAAATGTTAAACAAAAAAATGTTTTGTTTCTATTCTTGTCTAACACATTGAATACTGTATCTGTGCATCTCGCTTGCACATTGGTAGTGTGAAGTTGGTTAGCAAAGGCCCCAGATAACTATTCTTCAGATAATATACGATTGAAAAATTTAAAATATTTATTCGCCTGGTAAACGCTAGGTAGCTATTCGATGATTTAACTGAGGATTGAAAAATCGACCCTAAGAAAAGGACAGAAGATAAATTTTAGTTTAGTCCTGTCAAATTAATCAGCACCTGTCACTACTCCATACAAGTTTAGACGTGATTAAAAACTTGTCGACTAAAATTACGTCAATTTTCGTCAAGTGATGATTAAGAGGCTACCGAACGCACAGTGGCGCCCTCATCGTTATTTCGGTGATTTCTTTTATTTTAGAATGAAAATGCAGAAAATAAGCTCGTCAAGTTGTGTTTCACAAGACTATACGAGTACGTTATTATTACTACAAACAGTAGTTTTAAATTGTTATGTTTTATTGTAATCATTAAAACGGAGCTTAGTGGCCACTATTTTCCGTTTTAATGATTACAATAAAACATAACAATTTAAAACTACTGTTTGTAGTAATAATAACGTATAGTCTTGTGAAGCACAACTTGACGAGCTTATTTTCTGCATTTTCATTCTAAAATAAAAGAAATCACCGAAATAACGATGAGGGCGCCACTGTGCGTTCGGTAGCCTCTTAATCATCACTTGACGAAAATTGACGTAATTTTGCGCCACTGTGCGTTCGGAGCAGTCTTAATAGGTATAGACTAAACTAAAAAATTTCTTCTGACCTTTTTTTAATGAAATAGAAAGAAAAAGATGCACTGAACTTTTTAGTTTAGTTTGTAAACAAGGGTATCGGCACCATTATACGTTTGTGATACATTTGATGCGTGGTTTTACTTACTAAGCGGAAAACCTTCAAAAGCCTACAACACGTACTCAAAAACATTTGTATTTCAATAAAGAAATATATTATAGCTAAAAAGTCTTAAACATGGATTTAGTAATAGAAGTAACTACGGAGTCGATTCGTAAAACTTACGGTACATATTGCTTCCAGCCCTTTGGGTTACTCCGAGCAAGTTAAGAAGCTGACCTAGATTTTTCAAGCTTTATATCTGCGTACTTATAAAGGTTAAGTTGTTTCCAAGTGGGTTTAAACCCTCAATTTTCCAACACACGTTAAAAGGTCACTTAATTAGGGAAGGTCAGCAGTTAAATCTTGAAACTGGCCAAAGGGCCGCCGTTTCAAGTCGTCGTCGGTTCCGGTCCGCGGTGGCGGAGAGCTCGAGAGCCCACCCGTTACCCGTACTACCCCACCTGAATGTGCGCAATTGTTGGGGCTATTAACTATACATGTGAATGAACCTACATATAAGGTTTCGTACATTGGACATAGCTTTGTTTTCAGCTGCAGTCTAGTTTCATGAATCTTCGTGAAACAATGGCCGGTGTGGATGCACTTTGGTTCAAATCCGGTGTTTCATGGGTCCTGACCGTATAGTTACAGCAATATTGACGTTCATCTATTTCGTTTATGTACCCACATTAACAGGTAACAAAGGTTAATGGAAATCTATTATCATCACATCAAATGTCAAGGCAACACATCGGTCGTTTTGTGAAATGGCTGGTGGTTACATGTACTATCGCGGCCACCAATATATAACCACCTTGAAAACAATATCCTGTGCACACGATGACCACATCTGTGTACCGCCCTTTTTTGAGACGAACAATAACAAAAAAAAAAAAAAAGTATTGCTTGAATACATTTTTCAGGTTCTGTTACAATGATCACAGATCTCACCATCTCGGTTGGTTTTTTACGGTCTTTTTTTTTAATTAAAAAAAGGTGCTTAGAAAAAAACCTGATGCTGCGATGCTGTTGGTTGATGAGCGTAAGTTTGTAAGCGTTACTATAGCGGCCGAGCGCTGTAAGCAAGAATATTCCTTACAGTGATCCGATATCCAAGACCGCGATGGTACATAGGTATTGTATTGTGTAGGCTTTCAGTTAATCGGATATGAAGTATGTATTGTGGAAAAATAAATAGGTATCCATTTGTGCGGCGGCGGTCTGACCAAATAAGGCACTTGACTTTACCGCAACAGAGTGCGTACCAGCAGGTCCCTACGTAATGAATGTTGCCAGTATATTCACTGCGCAGATTGTATCCGACATTTCACAATTTAACAGTTACTTGCTGTTTTACTCGCATGAATGGCCGACGATTATCCTAAAAGACTCTCGACAGCCCTTTTCTCTGCCATTATAAAATATTTTCCAAAAACTCTGCGATAATATTGGGTTTTGTGTATTATTATTCTCGAAGAGCTCTTTGTGTGGGTTATTGAGTGTTCATTAATCAAACTTGAGCAGCGACACTTAGGTATTGTCCGCCGTGAATTTGGGACGCTGCATTATTATTTACGGCGCGTGTACAACAAGCCTTACAAGATTAATGGTCTATCGAAAGCACTTAAACGGAGCAAGATAGAAGATTCTTATCTTTGCATCAAAGTTGACTTTTTGTTTTGTTTATAAGCTTTTCGGTTACCTACTTTCATCAGTATCATCTCAATTAATTGCTACAAAGACATCTTTTCAGGTTTAGAAAAATCCGTCCAAGTTCAGAGTTCTTAATTTATATCATTTCGAAATCAACTAGAAAATGTCTTACTTATTGGATCAATCTACACGCCAAGGGCTCATCTTACCTTAGCGGACGTAGCTTGTAGATTCTCCGCCAAGCCTGCTGCGTCCGCTACGCCGTTACAGCTACGAGCTCAATGCCTACCCAAATGTCCTTTCTTTGGTATTGTTCGTCGAGTGGTTGAGCTCCTTAAATCCTGAGTTGAGCTACACGTTTACTGACGAATGCTTGCACTGACTGGACAGGTCCACTCAAAATTGTGTGGTTCTTTCCTCAAAAGACCATTTCATACACGGATCTACATGGTCCTCACATGATCTGACCAAGATTATGTCTGGACTTTAAAAGAGACTTTGACCCCTGAGTTTCGTTTCGCCATTTCTTCTCCGGGGTAGTCAAATAGGAAATGTCGACTTCACCAAGCTTGATTTTATATGACGTGTAAAGTGATTCCGTTATCCTACTCGTATTTACAGAATAAACGATTTCATTTCATTTCACGATTTCATTTCATTTCATTGATTGATGTTATTTATTTAAGTTTGTTTAGGTACATTCTACTATTCTGTGATACTATGGTTCTGTGTTCGTATATAATTATATATTTCTTATGTTATCTATATTTATTATTACTTTTCTCTGGGTGCTTTGCTGTAACTGGAAGTTATTTCTTTAAGAAATAAGTATGTAGTATCATGTGCACTATTTTCTGTAAGAAATATGTCTGTGTACGCAATATTTCTAAGAAACGCAATATTTTGATTTTTATTATATTACTAGCTGACCCGACAGACTTCGTTGTGTTAAAAGCTATAGTATAAACTCTACTACTCTACCCTACCCTACCCTACCCTACCTAGCCTACCTACCTACCCACCTACCTACCCTACCCTACCTACCTACCTACCCTCCCTACCCTACCTTACTCTACCTACCTACCCTACCCTACCCTACACTACCCTACCTACCTACCTACCTACCCTACCCTACCTACCTCTCTAAAACTTAAATAAAAAATAGATAGTAGCCGATTCTCAGACCTACTGAATATGCATATAAAATTTCATAAAAATCGGTCAAGCCGTTTCGGAAGAGTATGGTAACTAACATTGTGACACGAGAAATTATATGTAAGATGCGTACAAACAACAACAACGGTAACTTTATCTCGCTAAACGATTCTGTAAAATGTATTACTTGTGTGTATGCGATGTACTATGAGTACGAAGTTTAGGAAAAATCCTTTCGCAAGATTTCGCCAGCGGCATTCGTTCCCCGCGCCACTGTCACGTTCTTTGGCAAACAGATCGCGTTTCTGGGGCAACACAACGTGGAAGAAATGCTTACTTATGTACTCGTTTACATACTTGTGCATATGGTATGCATAATATATAGGTCGCAGATAAAAGTCGCCTTCTGTGGGGAGTTGACTGCGTATGCGTGAAAATTGACAAATATTTTTTAAGGAATTTAGGATTCCTAAAAAAAGTCTTTAAATACAAAACTACACCAAATCTTTTAAGTTGCTTTTAGGCGTTCGTCGAGTAAAGTTAAGTTTTTTTGAATAGAAAGTACTTTATTAAAGAATTAAAAGACTAACAAACTATATATATAAAACGAAAACAAAAAAATACAAAGAAAAACAAAAGGACACTTAGGCGTCGAAGTACTCGTCCGCATCGGTGTCACTCGGAAACGTGCCCAGAAGACTGGCAGCATTGCCACGTTGAATGGCAATGCTAATTCTTTGGCCAAAGAACGAGCCAGTCCTCTGGTCACGTGAAGTGTCGACCAGTCGGCGAGAAATTTCTTAAAAAGGAGACGTGCACTCGGGCCCCATGACCCGAGCGTTTCAACCCCAAACGGCTCAAAACTGTAGTTACCCATAAGGTTACAGTATTTGCGCCGCTTGAGGGTCTCAGCAGCCGCAGCAGCAGCGCCAGCCAGATTTTCTTTATTAAATAGATTTTATATTGATACTTTGATTGAATATTCATGTCTTGGATTCGAGATAGCAAACTTCAGACTAATCTTAAATTTTTCGTAAGTCTGCCGCAACTTGTCCGAAGTTTCCGAAGCTTTTTCCTTACATTGGACTTATTGGGTTTTTTAGACGACGGTTAACTTTAAGCCGCATGCCTGTCATTTCAATGCATGGTAATGAATTTGTTATTATATGAATATACATATCGATGGCCTCACCGAATAAACGTGCAATGCTTCTTACACGATTTTTTTAAAAATTTTCGTGTCTTTTGCCTGTCATGCACCCACTATTTTTTTAATGAATTTTAGACTCAAAACACGCCTATTATAATAGTGAATTTCTGTATTCTAGGGAAATAATTAATTTTAAAATAATAGTTTATGTTATAATTATATGCTTTTTGAGTCGCCAAGAAAGTATTTTTTTTATTTTTTTTATTCTACTATGAGTTTGCTCTTGACTTTAGTCTAGGCCTGGATGACAGAGACAAAGTCTACGATGGAGTGAGCTTACCCAGAAGAAGCCTGTTCACTCTCACTTTGAATAGATTAGGGTTGTATGCGTTCGGAAACACAGACGCAGGCAGAGAGTTCCACTCCTTTGCTGCGCGCATTATAAAAGACGTTTGAAAACGCTTAGTGCGAGTTGGTGGAATATTAACAAAAATAAATATACAAGTCTATAGCTTAATTTTTTACCAATAATTCGATTATACATTATTTATACCTATTTACAATGAAATGAGCGTTATTGTAGTTTAAACGTTTTTATTTTTTGCTGAAAAGTTGTCATTTTTCTCATATACGTTTATTCGGTGGGGCCATCGATATATGAATTTCCAATGTTTTTGTTGGTATATTGGCTTGGCGTGTGCTAGCTGGCATGTGGCAAATAATTTAATTTAATGTTTTGTGTTTCGAAATGTTAATTACTTTGCATAGAAACAAGTTAGTTTTTCTAACTTAACAGATAGCTGTGCTGATGGGGAGTTTGTTGCACCACTTCTTCTTCCCAGCTAAAATATTACTCAAGTAGCATAATTCACTTATAGTAATCGACTTATAAGACTAAACGTCTTATAGGAATCTAATAGACGCTTTGTTTAAGATCACTGATCTTATAGCAGTATCTTGTAAAACGATTTGCGCTACAAGTACATACGATTCTATTAGTCGTTTTATAAACGTTTACAGGATTACTTTATACGATTTTTACTAGAACTTGCAGAAATACTGCTATCGAGTGGTGTAATTCAATTTTGGATGTAGATGATATAGATGTGGCTGCAATACCAAACTTTATCCCCAGATTATGTTATCATCGGTTTTCTGAACTGCCTCCCACTATGAAAGCAAATTTAATGACGCAAGAAACATGTCAAAAAAAAAAAAAAAAAAAAGCTGTAACGCCAATTGATAAAAAAAAAAAAAATTTTTTTTGCGATTTAGTATTGTTACTCGCAGCATGGGTCAAACTACACGTATTAACTTCTATTTCATCAGACATCTAGACAAGCTAAAAATTACTTTTAGCTCGTCTAGATATCTGATGATGATTGATACATTGGAATTCAGTCTCCCGTTTGAAACAACTTATGTTTCGCTACAAACTGTTTGAAAGTAGATTCGGAAGAAGGAAACAACCGACCGAGTACTTCCTGATAATGGATGATCCTTTTCCTTCCCATAAGCGAAAGTCAAAAGTGTTGTTGATTGAAAGACGTATGGTGTCATATGTCGACGCTCTCTGTTTGCGGAAAACATATTTATTCTGTACGACCGCCATGTTATGTTTTGGTATCGGAGGGTGGCAACATAATTTTTTTTGTTACGGTTTCCAATTTCCACACTTTGTGATATTTATTTGCCGTTCCAATTTCCTTGGCTCAGCGCTGGGTCGCCGTCGTCAGTATTAATACGGTTTTATAATACCCACATAATTTTAGACTTCGATTTTATTAAATATAAATTTTATTTCGCCGCGTTCCAGTCACTTGGATTCGAAGTGTTTGTAAGTCAAGGACGTGTTTAGGCGAATTTCTGTTCTCGTAGTGGAGTTTTTGAATGGGAATTTTAACTGACGTCGTTTTACATAGCATAAAACCAACACAAAGGGCACAATGAAATACAGTGACGTATTCTTCTGTGGCAAACGTTTTCATGTGCAACGCGTGTTTGTTATATAGCTCGGGGTTTTTATGTCTTGGTTTACTTGGGTATAAGCCCGTTGGATAGTATCCTAAGCTCCCTTATTTTTTGGGTAGGTACATATTACATGTTTGCCGATGCTCGTATTGATGGCTTCCATGCCATCCTCAGGAAGAAGCTGCATCGTTGCAAAGTCGTGCTTACGGAAGAATTGACTGCCCAATATTGTGCCATTGTGTACTATACCCGAAGTCTCTAATTCAGATAATTTATGTAAACAAAGTAATGTCAAGAAATGTCACTGTCAAAATGACAGGACAGTGGTGCAAAACATAATATCATTTTTTTTTTTTTTTTGTAAATTGTCATCGCTAAAACTAAAGTGAATTAATTATAAGAAAGATGCAAACAAATGCCGTTGCCGACAAATGTTTTGTGTAGTGTGTAGTAATGTCGGAGACACGGCGATATGGTCGTCATAATCAGCCCTTTAAAGTCCAGTGCCAAACGTAGGCCTCCCAAAATCGATTTTCACTCGAAACAGTTTACAGCCGTTTTCATCCAAAATGTGGCTAGTATGCTACTTACAATATGAATCTATGAATGAGAGTTGTAATATTAGTTTATTGAAGATGTAAAAAATTTGAAAATGTTTGTATCTCCTGCATTGTTACCAGTATCATAAAATATTTTATACTAGAAAATCTCCTTTTTTTAATAACTTTGTTTAAAACCGAAAATTTATAAAAATAATTACGGTATGATTATTTTTTAATTATTATTTCTTAAAATCAGTTCTTAAAAGAAAATGAAACCTCTTTTTTCGCCATTTTATGTAAATTACTATTACGAAGATATTTTTTTTGATATGTTATCCCCGTTGTTTACATAAATTATCTGAATTTGAGACTTTGGATATAGTTGTATGTCGTAAAGGACAGCAACTGATGAAATGATAGGTATTGATTTTTATTGATTTTGTTGTTTTATGTTTTTAATGCTTTTAAAGTTTTTTATGAATGTTTTGATTTTGAATAAAACTGTTGATTTTTAACATTTTCATGAATTTAAGGATGATTATAATTTTATTTATGCGAGTATTGTACTTCATTTATTGATTTTTTGTTATAATAGTTTGATTGTGGTATGTATTTTAATCTTTGGTTACTAAAATAATTCTTAAGTAGGTATACTTTAAAACATATGGATCACTATGTCTGAATTAAATAAATAAATTAAATAAAATTAAAGATTTTTGGCAGAAGAGCCTACCCTTATACCAAAATCAAAATATTTTATTTCACATAAACCTACATGGGCACTTATGAAACGTCAGAAGCTAGGTGCAACTATACTCCATTTATTATAACATTAGACAAATAACTGTTCTCACCCTGTCGTTATTTCGATGTAAACGTTTAATAAACTCCGTTATTTCACGATAAGTACAAAGCACTATAATCTATTTACCATTTACATTAAAAAAATAACTCTTAAGTGCAGTAATTTCAACAATATTACACAATAACTGTCGTTATTTAGCTGTTATTTGTCTAATGCTATAGTAAATGGAGTATAGGTACCTTTGAACATAATTGTTATTTTACTCAGAATCAAAACAAAACGTAGCATAGCCATTTGTCACAATGGCAAAGTAATTAAATCCGTATCTATTTCGCTCTGATTCCCGATTCATGATTCAGTATTAAACTCAGCCAAACCGAAATGTTTTATATATTGCCGATATCTATCCGGAAGTGGGAACCCGTTCTAAATGTGCATCAATCACGGAGCCAACGTCGATAAAGTGATTATGTTAAATGTACCTATACGTATATCTTCAGCTCAGGGTACGTATTGTAGCCGTGACAGTGAGCTTGCTCGTGTTAGGAAATTATTGTGTAACAAAATCGTGATAATAAATGGCATAAAATAAGTGTTGTAGATTTCGGTGGTTTTAGTTTCCGTAGTGTGTTTTTCTACATTCATTGTATTTTTGGCTGCCATTTGTAGATCTTTGACAGATCCCTCTGCCGACTAATTTACCCTCCTTACTAACATACTCTTCTCCAGAACTTCTTGTGGCGCTGATGATCTTCATCCGTCACAATAACATAAAGCTATGACAAATTTTGTCTTGGGTGGTGGTATGCGTACATATATTCTATGTTTCAACAATTATATTATTTATTTATTTATATTTTTTTATTGTTTCAGTCCCGTACTAATCCAACAAGATCTACACTGTGTTCAACTGTATCAATCGAAGAATCTTACAACTTTTAATTTTTGAATCTTTTAATTTTTGCGCAAAGCCGTGGGCAGAAGGTAGTAATACTATAAATGTGAAAGGGCTTTGATTAAAATGTATGGGCAACTAGTTAAATATGATGCAAGTTGATGGGGCTGCCCCGTTTCTGTAGTGCATCAGGTATGTTTGCACAAGCACACGTCGATGGCTTCCACGCTATCGTCAAACAGAAATTTGCCTCTTTGCTCTGCGGTGCGGAAAGCTCCAACTCCATCCTGAAGATCATAGCGGGGAGGTGCGAGTCTCTGTGTATTTTGAAGAACAGCCTTGTAACCAAATAGTTAATAAGTTTACTAACATATGTATAAGTTATCTTTTTGTTTACTAACCCATATGGATGTTGCTTATCCGAAATAAAGCTTATTTTATGTATTTATTTATAACCTGAATTAATATAAAGGATACTTTTTATCCCAGTAGTACGTTCCCGTGGGATAATTTCCGACCTCCACGCGGGCGAAGCCGCGGGGAACAGGCAGTACACAATAAACGCTATAGATTGTTCAGGATTCATATGATAGGGGTGTTCCCTGGCGTCACATGATTGATTAGGGCTGCGGACAGAAGCGCTTGTTTCCCGTATTAGCCGCCACGACGATAGGAAATCGTCTATTTGTTACCGCGTTTAGTCGTATCGTATCGTATATCATCATATTTCGCTTGATTTTGTTACTATATATTGCTCTGCTATCTCTTGATTGTATCCCCAGTAATCGGTTTTCGATGTAGATTTGATTGTTGTTATGTCTGAACATTGTTGTGGTGTGGTTTTGTGCGAGTTTTCTGTTGTAATAAACTAGCTTTTAATTCCGATGTGAAATCATTAATTACGTGGGCAGAGCGTTGTAACTTCCTTCCCTTTTTGTTTTTGATATAAAACATCTCTTGGCGCGCCTTAGGAGTAAAACCGACTCGTATCGGCGTGACGGCAAACGGCATGACGCTGTCATGCCACCTACGCCACCGCTCTCCATTCCCCTGTGTGTGCCCGCATGTATACATAATATACACTTCTTTATTTTACTCCCTAATTCGTTATTAGTTTTTATTAATTATGAATTCCAATATTAACATAGATGTTTCACATCTGCCGGACGTCCCGTGACGGCAACTTTTTCTAGATCTTTATTTCTCTAATACAACTGTAGCCTAATCTATGTTTTTAAGTAGCACGCATTATTTGTTCTCGCCCTTGATAGACACTGTCAGACACGAGGCAGTCACTTACCTCCTTTTCATATACCTTAAGTAGGCAAAGAAGATATATAAATTCAATAGTTATTTATTTAATGATAGGTGGACTAATCAGCCTAAATGTAAATTGGCAACACTGAGTTAAAAAAAAAAATAGTTATAGGTAGGTACTGTTGGCTTTGGCAGCTTATTTAAATATCACTTTTTGTTGATGTTTCATGAGCCTACAAAATCATTGCAATGTATTTCCACCCCTGTTGTAAGCTCATACATATTGTATGTTTTATATCCAAGTAACTCAACTCACATGATTCATAATATTATTCTCGGCGTCTGTTTTAGATTTATGCAAATATAAGGTTCCCCTGAAAATTCGAATAGGTAAGCATGGAGGTAAATAATAAAAATGAATTATGTATTGGTAAACAACAGTGGTGTTTGTTGGTACATATATTAATCCGAGGATTAACTAGCTGAGTTAAGATAATGCTACCTTAATTGCCTTTTTTTTGGGTGGGAAATTATGAAATAACTTCTCTCACTCTGGGCGCAGCGGGAGGACGTGTCAGACTTTAACTGATTAAAACCCAACCGTGTTCCTTCAGTTGCCTGTGTGCTAGGGCCACGGTATACGTTTCAGACAAACCCGCAACCCTGGCAGGCATCGGTCCTAGCGGACCCCGTCAGTTCGTACTGACATATCTTTGAAGCGCGCGTGGAACACAACGCGCCGTCGACCCGGGCTTGATCTTGACCAGACGGCGAGCTGCCTATTGCTCGCTGTCCGCAAACCCGCGCCGTGAGGGTGCACATACTGCCTTACCCTCACGCGTTCCGTCTCCTCCTTCGTAAGCATTACTGCTTCGCAGAAGGAGGTGACGGCTTCCCATGCACTATCGCTTCGTACCATGGCCTGGACTAGGGCCGGACGCGAGAGATCGCCGCCGTCGATAGCCTCCGTCGTGAGGACACGGACACGGCGGTGCTCCACCCAAGCCGGGCAGACCTCCACCGTATGCTCTATCGTGTCCTCCGGGCGATCCAAACAGTGGTAATACCCGGGTGTTTTTTCCCGCCTTATCTGGAACAGGTACTAACTGCCTCTGACTACATTCGTAAACAAACTTGTAATCCGCTGTTTCACTTGCTGTTTCAAAGATCTTTCTTTAGTACATTTTGTACCCTCTAAAAACGTGTTTTAAAACAAATATATAATTATTTTAATTAGCTGCTGCCTGCGTGGCTTTTTCTTAAATAAAAGTACGTAGTAGTTAAAATATGGCTGATGATAATAAGAGAAACCTACCGTTCTCCGACATATATTAGTTCCCTCATGATACCTATTTAAACGCAACGTTAGCTAGCTCGTAAATGTCAGTGATAACGAAATCCTGCTAGCACAGGCGAAGCCCGCATAGTGTACGTCAACCAGTGGCGTAGCTAGTCATAAAGGGGCCCTGTATCAAAAAATAGAAAGCATCACCTTGTTGGGGGCCCTTTTTACCCGACTACGGCGAAACTCCAAAGGAAGGGATTTTTGTTTTCAAAATAGCGTACTGACATAGCAGGTTAAGTTTCCATTGTAATTTTACTAAGAGAATGCAAGAGCGAGCGAGGTGAGCTGGAAAATTTGAGCACTCTGACTCGGATGCTATGTTAAGCTGTCATTGTGATTTTAATAAAAAAATACAACAGCGAGTACCTTGACTCGGGTAGTTTAGATTTTTTGTGTGATTTTACTGAATGAATCGTCGCCTTAGTAGTGAAGGGAGCTATTTCACACTAAACTGGTTCCAAGATAAAGATAAATAAAAAAATCGCCTCTTGAGTTTTTGTTCCTAGTTTCATTTAACTCCTTTCACGTTCAGACGTGACGTGTTTTCATTCAGATGAAAAACCAAACCCCAATTCGGTCAAAAGTGTGGCTTAGATCTCTTCACCACTAAGGTGATTACCTAAGTTAATTTTCATATTTTATGCTCTTAAATTTTTTGGATAATATTTTACGAATTTTTGCTAACAAACGTTGCGTCGGGGGGCTCCCGAAGCTTGGGGACCCCGTATCATTGATACGGCTGATACGGCGGTAGCTACGCCCCTGACGTCAAACATACGTTCGAAGTCAAACTTAAACTAAAAAAAAAACCGGTCAAGTGCGAGTCGGACTCGCGCACCGAGGGTTCCGTACAAATTTGTAGGTATGTAAATAGTTTATCACGGGTTTTTTTTAATAATGTGTCTACAAATTTACGGTTTTCGAATTTTTTATGTTTATTAAGTTAAATGTTTTTTTTATTTTTATATTTGAGTTGATTGAATGAAAGGTAAATTGCGGTTTACGATTTGTGACGTATTAAACAAAAGCTACTTACTAGATCTCGTTCAAACCAATTTTCGGTGGAAGTTTACATCATTACCATGTAAACTTCCATCGAAAATTGGTTTGAAAAATAAATTGTGTAGACGAGACGTAAGTGGGGATGATATTTTTTTTTCTCGTCTACACAATTTATTTTTAAAGATTTTGTTTTACCACTTGTCGGCGTGATTAATATGTAGTATACCCGTGCCAAATTACAGCTGTCTAGTACTAAGAGTCTCTGAGCTAAGCCGCGGACAGACAGACAGAGAGACTGACATGGCGAAAATATAAGGGTTCCTTGTTGACTACGGAACCCTAAAAAACTCTTACTGCTACGAAATAAAGCAGCTATCAATGTTAAATTGTTACCATGGACGCGCAGTTGACGGTAGCAGTTGACCTAGGGCGGCAGATTTTAGGGGGCGGCAAATGTGGGTCAATTTTTTTTTTATCTTCCAGAATTAGAATTAAAAAAAAAACATTATTAAAGACAATTTACTGCAGGTCCAGATTGATGAAGAAATTATTTATTGGGGAAATGTTCTGAAGAGAGTTGTTGACGTAGTGCAGCGACTGTGTTCAAGAGGCCTCGCTTTCAGAGGAAAACATTAAAAGTTCGGTGATCAGCATAACGGAAATTATTGTATGATTTTGAAACTGTTAGCGGAATTCGATCTGTTTTAGCCTGCCATATTGAGTAGTACATGAGTAAGCTTTTCTTAGCTCAGAAATATACCCAAAAACTATTTCTTGTGTAATCTTCACTAAATCGTGGCTTGTAAAAATAATCTAGGAACTGACACATCCATCGCCTAGTTCACAACACAATCATACTAATGACGGTAAAAAGCTGATGTGATGAGGACGATAGTGCAGAAATCATAAAGTTGCAATTTCATTGACAAAAAAATGTAATAATATGATTGTGAACTAGGGTATCGAATTGTAGAGGTCAGTAGAGGCGGCAAACTTTGAATAGTCTACTGGCGGTAAATGAGTAAATCCGCCACTGGACGGTAGAATAGCACTGTCTGACCTTTCTCGCTGCGTCTACAATCGATCGTATAGTTTTAGATTTGCATGTAAAGCTTATGAATGGAGCTTCTATGTATGTATTCAGCCGTGGAGTGCTCTAGGGCTGGCTCATATTTAATTTAAAACAACGCTGTATCCGCTCGGTTCACTGTAACTTACTTACGGCACAAACAGATCACTTTCAAAGTAACAATGTAGGACTTCATATGCGCATACTCAGCTGATATTTGTTGCATTCACGTGTAGCGATTGTTTTCATTGAAATATAGTTTCATAATTGGCACTAATTGCTAGCACTTTTTTTTTAACTTTTAATGATAAAATAGTTCGAATTTTCGGGAGTATTGGACAAATACAATTAAATGATATGTAACGAATTAGAGTTACATGCTTTTCAACGTCCAAATAAATCCAAGAAATTATAAAACAAAAGGGCACATCAAAGCTAATTTATGAAACCTACAATCATCACAAGAGTTAAGGAAAACGGAAGCGGGAAATTTTGTTTTTGTCTAAAGAATGTTACTTTATCTCATCAGTGAATCAAAACGGTATTTATTTCGAGTAGATAAACAATTTTCCCTTCCATTATCGTAGAAAGCGACATAATAAGTTTACGGTGACAACAAGCGAGTTCGCCCCATGGACAAACAAAGGCTTTTATAACTTTTTTGTAGTTAATTTGAAGTGGGGAACAAAGAGCTGGGTGGAGGAGGACACTCTTTTTATTCCTCATTATTATGAGAGCAGAGAGGACACAACATCATATTTTCTGACGCAAGAGGAAGAGTATAATCACATTTGTAAAGTGACTGAACATTGTGAGATACAACTGTGACAAATAATAAGACCGTGGAAATAAATAGCAAAACAGGAAGAAAGGATTAAAGTCATACATTTTGGAAGTCCAGAAATAAAGTCCGTATTTTTGCCGCTTTGCCTGGTGAAAATGTACCTACATTTTAATAAAAATACGAGAAACGAAGCTTACAAAAAGGTACCTATGTATGTTTACGCAAAAATATTTCCAGATCAGAATATAACGGAAATAAAGGTTTGAAATCGATAGATTAACCATATTTTGGCTTTGGGTTTAAACTTAACATTCTATTCAACGTAGGATCCTAATTGTATGCCCGATATTTTTTTCCTAACCTTGACATATACGTAGGTCTAGACATTACACGAGATATAACTTTGTTACGATTAGGTATCTCAGTTTTTTTGTCGGTTTTTGGGAATGTTTGAAAAGGGAAAAAAGAAGAATAGCATCATTTCGAATGTGGAATTGTGTCACTGCAAACGAATATTGAATTGTAACAGCTTTATTAATTTCATGAATCTACTGAAACGCCGAAGAATAAATAAATCAAGTTAATATTCCACGCAACGCAGTTCTTTTCCAATTGTTTTTAATCATATTTTCCTACAAATAAATACATATTTGTGGACGGGTACTTTTGTAATACATCATCATCATTATCATTTCAGCCGAAAGACGTCCACTGCTGGACATAAGCCTCCCCCAATTGGGGAGGTTTGCCATAATCGCCACGCTTGAATGTGTAATACATGAACATTAATAAATACATCGGTATGTTGTGTGTTGTGTACCTTCTAATTAATTTAATGGTACCTATTGCATTCGATATGAAGTACTGATTATATTGTCAGTCGATTAAGATTATTACTTGTCACCGCTGTTTTATAGTCGTGAATTGCTCAGAGCTCATTTCAAGACCCGTCTAGTTATCGACATGACGCCTCCGTCAGTTCTCGTGAACACTTATCTCAGCGGCAATGATAAGCCCTACATCGATCCTTTATCCAAAGTCTTTATTATGAGTCAACTGGCTTTTGGTACTATTCGTCTTCCACTCTTTGGGGACGTACACTTTGGTTACATAATGATTTCAGCTATGTACTCATTCCTACTGGCATGTTCCTACGGATACGTTGTGCATGATAACATAAACGCATATCCCTTGAATATTGTCATTTGCATATTCTGTATCCAGTGCATCTTCTTTATGATATTCAATGTAGTGTCAATCGGAAGAATGCAGCGTTATTACAATGAGTTGAATGTGTTTGACAAAGAAGTTGGCTGCAGACCGAGGATTGGAAAAGCGTCGATAAGGAACTTGATATCAACAATTGTTATGATGCTGTACATTGTGATTCTGTTTGCGCTACCTCATATCTGTGTTAGCCTAGAGAATTTGTATTTAGGAATGGTGCCTTTCCCAATCATTCATATTCTGGAAGTCAATTTTTGTGGCCATTTACTGAGTCTTCTCTTACCGCGGCTGCGTTTAATAAACTATTACATGGAGCTGTCGTTGACAAACAATAAGATAACGAAAACTCTGAACATAGAACAGTTTGGATACTCGAAAGCTGACAGTAACAAGACTCTTTGTAAAATGGATAAGGTGATGAATCTGTACCACAATATGATTAAAGCGTACAATTATTTGATTGAATCGATTAAATGGCAGGTAAGAATATTTGTTCAGAATCTGGTTAAAAAGAAACAAATCAGTGCTTGCAAAATATAACATGATATTTTATTTTCAGTTGCTGGTCACTATCATCTCAGCTTTCCTTAATATTTTATCTTGCTGCTACAGAGTGTCTTTGACTGTTATCAAGGAAGATGTAAGTTGTTATAATCTGTGTGCCAAATCTAGTGAACGACTATACAAAGTTTTAGGGAGTGCGGTATGCTAAGACAGAGCACTCGGCAGATAGCACTGCGCTACTTTGCCATGGCACTGTCTCGCCACTGTACCTTCTCGTTAGGTGTTTTTAGAGCATAAAGCAACAATCAATCAATCAATAAATCATTGAGTCTTCGCCGGAATTCTCATATCTTATTTCAGCTCTACAGTATTCTGTTCAATCCTACAACTCCCTCTTATCTTAAGGAACGTTTGAAGTTCCTTCATGACACACATAATAGATATCTGAGGTCATCGAAAAACTTGAGACTAGAGATGCCAATGCATTCCACTAGCTTTTATGACAAGTCTTTTACAGTTCAAGCAGTACGGTTATGGAATGCCTTGCCCATCTCGATAAAGCGTGCTCAACCTTTGTCCACTTTTAAAATTCTGGTTAAAAATCACTTCCTCTCTTCTTAAAGAACATCATTACTTAAGTTCCTCTTGTATCATGTTTGTTATTGTATGTATAGTATATATATATTTTTATGTATAAGTATCTATATGCTTTATGTATTTATTGTATATGTAAGTGGTACACCACTGACTACCGGCATTATTGTCTCTCCTTCTACTTTTTGATCCATCCAAAGGTTGTCTGTAAAAGATCGCTTTTAGCGATAAGACCGCCCATTGTGATACCCTATGTAACAGTTCTACATTTATATCTGTAATTTTTATGGTGTAGGTACATAATAAAGAGTATTCTATCTATCTATCCTTTCCTGTTTAACTCTGATTCTTCTCTGCTCTATTCATGTTTTTTCTTCTAGGTGCCGTTAACATTCATGATCACATATGTGGGGCTACTGGCAGGCATTATGTTACCGCTGTTCTCACCATGCATGCTGGGAGACAAAGTTCACAACGAAGTTCGAAGACTTAGGGAGCTACTGGCTTCAAGGCTTTATGAGAACCAAATGGGTAGGTTCGCCTTTATTTTCCTGCTCGCCCTGTTCTCTATACTATATACTTAAATCCTTACTAATAAACGTTGTATAGCGTCTGTATAGTTACACACCAATTTCTCTCTTTCACTCGACAGTAATTTGACTTTCGATAGAAGAAGACAAAGCGTTGTGAAACTATACAGACACTATACAACGTTTATTAGTAAGGAGGTTAATGTGTATTAAAATCTCCGATTGTAACCTTGCTTACTAGTTTTGTTAGTGTTTTATTATGCCACGGCAAGACTCGGTCATATAATTTGGGCCTATTTAATTCTGTTTTCCAGAAGCTGATACATATAAATATACAGTATAACATCAGCCTTGACTGCGAGCCTGTTTTAATTTTCCGAAATATAATTTACCTTTTACTACATAAGATAACATCACGCCTTGTTTCCCCGAAGGGTTGGACAGAGGTGTACCTATAGAATACCCACATTTCGCTAGTTATTTTTAAGTCCCATGTAATAGGAGGCCACCTTTTACTAAATTACCAGGAATCCTAGATTGAGATTGCTGAGATAGCAATATTGTTTCAAAACTTTCAGTTCTTATAGACATTCAAATCTTCTCAAGAAACAACAAAATTATATACGCAGGACCAATATAGGGGGATCAATATACTATATCCCTGCTGTCATGATCATTTGACACGTCACTGCGTGCATATCTCACAATTAAACAAGGACTCCCAGTGCAATTAGTTGTTTCTTAAGGTGTGTTTAGACCAAACGAGTGAATGCACATCTCCTTAAGCCTAAGATAGACAGACAGACAGAGTTACTTTCACATTTATAATATTAGTATGGATATATAAATATATATATATATTACAAGCTGCTGCCAGCGGCTTCGCCCGCATGGCTGTTTATAAAATAAAAGTAGCCTTTACCTTATAATATCAGCTATCTGCTAGTGAAAAATTGGTGCAAGTATACAAGTATACACATACATGATTTCAAAGTGAAATATTCGCAAGGTCCAAGGTGCTTGCGCAGAAAAACATAACGCTTTTGAGTTAACGCTTGTATTAATTTCACTCCTCATAAAATTTCCATACCGGAGGCCATATATGAAAATAGATTCTTAAGGAGTAAACTCCAATAAACTAAAATAAGATGGCAGTCGCTCTATGTGACATCGTATTAAGTCACAACTTGCTTAGTCAAGGCGGATGAAGTGTCGTGTCGGCTAATGGCGATGGTAACTTTTCAGATAAGGCGAGTCGCGGCATGGCGCGGGCGCTGTTGGCGTGGACGGAGACAAGGGATCTCTCGTTCTCACTCCTGCGCATGTTGGACATCGACATCTCGCTGCCGTTCAAGTTCGTCGGCCTCCTTGTCACCTACCTCATCATATTACTGCAGTTCCAGAAAGTTATTAACCCTTAAACTATAACATAACACAGTGTCCTTTTACCTCAATGGTCATTACTGGTGTAACAAGTTACGTTTTTTTTATAATAATGCAAAGACGAAAGACTGCACGTTTTCCGAGTGAAGTGAAAACATAGACACAATATGAACAGTGATTTTGGATTCAAATTTTTAAACCTTCTGGTGTTTTTTTTTAGTTTCTTTAATGTTTCTGGATAACTAAGTATACATATAATGTATTAAAGCTGTGTTCTTAATTACTAAAGCATTTTGTTCCATTGTGCTATTCTTTTAAATAGAGAAAAGAGAAACCTTAAAGGGCTTATTTTCTAATAAAAAAAAAAGAAAACGACAGCCGAGCCGCTTAAGCGTCGTAAGCTGGCGCTACCGGGCACCATGCGTGCCCTCGCGATTGCCGTCCGCGCTTATTCCCGCGACTTTTGTATGGAACCCCGCGGACGCCCGCTTAACGCAGTTTAAGACCGTATGTCTACTAAGGACAGAGAAAATAAAAGAGCAACTTAAATAACTTGAGATTGCGCCACGAGAGACGGAATACGAAACAACAGCTTTATCATATTCACGAAGTACCTATAATCAAACACAAAATAAATCGATTTTGTATTCCGCGCAGCGCGGTTTCCCAATTGTTTATTTAGCTTTATTTAGGCTGTGACAAGGACATTCTGACGGTATTTTCCTATTATTTCGTAATGCATATATTCATTTATTACGTCGTGTGTCTGTAAGGCAACAGACCTTCTAATTAATTTAATGGTATATTCCATCTGATATGAGCTATAGATAATATTGTCATTTGAATTAGATTATTACCTGTCACCGCTATGTTTTATAAAGTGTTGTTGTGAGGTGCGAAAAGCTCATTTGTATACGCGTCTAGAAGCCGACATGACGCCTCCATCTGTTCTCGTGAACACTTATCTTAGCGCTAGTGATAAACCCTACATCGATCCTATATCAAAGATCTTCATAATCAGTAAACTAGCTTTTGGTATAATTCGAGTGCCGCTTCTCGGGGACGTACACGTTGGTTTCATAATATTGTCTGCTATATACTCACTCATGCTGGCGCTTCTCTACGCACTTGTCCTGGTCACGCTGCACGATGTGGAGCTCTTAAGTATCATCGTTTACATATTCTATTTCCAGTGCATCTTCTTCATGATATTCAATGTAGTGTCAATCAAGAGAATGCAGCGGTATTACAATGAGTTGAATGTGTTTGATAAAGAAGTTGGCTGCAGACCGAGGATTGGAAAAGCGTCGATAAATAACTTGATGTTTACAATTTTTATGATAATATATGTCGTGTTTGTGTTTGCGCTGCCATTTATCTTTGTTAGCCTGGAGGACCTGTACTTAGGAATAATGCCATTCCCGATCATTCATATTTTGGAAGTAAATTTTTGTGGTCATTTGCTGAGCCTTCTCTTACCCAGGTTACGATTAATAAACTATTACATGGAACTGTCGCTAACAAACAGTAAAATAACAAAAAACCTGAACATAGAACAATTTGGATACTCGAAAGCTGACAGTAACAAGACTCTTTGTAAAATGGAAAAGGTGATGAATCTGTACCACAATATGATCAAAGCGTACAATTATTTGATTGAATCGGTTAAATGGCAGGTAAGATATTGATTTTTAAAAGAGTAACCGTGGAGTTTCTTGCCAGCTCTTCTCCATAGGAAAATGACAATTGGAACCGTGCACCTAGCTTCGGAAATTTCATAAGTGCCCATGTAGGTTTATGTGAAATAAAATATTTTGATTTGATTTTGGTCCAGGCTCTGATAATGATCAACTAATTAGTGCTTGAACCATTACATGATATTTTATTTTCAGCTGCTGGTCACTATCGTCTCAGCTTTCCTTAACATTTTATCTTGCTGCTACAGAGTGTCTTTGACTGTTATCAAGGAAGATGTAAGTTAAATAATATATGTCAAAAACATACACATGTTTTTTGTTTTTTTTGTTGTTGTTGTGTATCCTAGCTTTGCTGCAATGGTTAATTTATACATATACTATACATATATAACACGTGCAATTATAAGTCAACCATTTATGACGGGTATCGGAACTGTTTCTCCTAAACACAGGGTGTTTTGTAACCTATCTAGTTGAATAGTACGGCACCCACTAACTAGATTAAGAAACTTTATGCTTGTCCATACTAATATTATAAATGTGAAAGTAACTCTGTCTGTCTGTCTGTCTGTCTGTATGTTACGTTATCACGCTTAAACCATTGAACCGATCGTCATGAAATTTGGCAGAGATATAGCCTGGGATATGGAGAAGGACATAGGCTCCTTTTTTACGCGACAACCGACATCCAAGCGGGCAAGCTAGTGCTTTATTAATATAAAGCACTAGCTTTTGCCCACGGCTCCGCCGTTTACATGGTAAGGTAATCTTTACCATGTAAACTAGCCCTATTTAGTATTTAGTGGAAGAGTGACTATCTTTACATACCGAGAGTCCTCCGTGCCTCAAGCACGTTAAGCCGTTGGTCCCGGCTGTCATTCGTGGATCTTTGACAGTCGTTACGGGTCGTCAGAAGCCCGAAAGTTTGACAACCAGTCTTAGCAAAGGGTATCGTATTATCCAGTAACTGGGTTGTGGAGGTCCGATAGGCGGTTGCTCCATGTAAAACACTGGTATTGTGGTATTGAGCTGCCTCCGTTTAGACTGGAAGCCGACCGAAAAATGCTAGGCAGATTGATTGTTTCAGGTGCCATTATCATTTATGGTCACATATGTGGGGCTACTGGCAGGCATCATGTTACCGCTGTTCTCACCATGCATGCTGGGAGATCAAGTTCACAACGAAGTTCGAAGACTCAGGGAGCTGCTTGCTTCAAGGCTTTATGAGAATCAACTGGGTATGTTCACTTTAGCACCTATAAAAATCCAACCTTGCTGATTGGCTATTACTGTTTACCGACGTTTTTGCCAATTTTTTTTCCTTTTTTAACCGACTTCAAACAAGGTGGAGGTTCTATGTTCGACTGTATATATTTTTTTAATGTATGTTCACCGATTTCTCCATCAATTGTGATCCAATTTCGCAAAATTCCTTTTTTGTTTGAAAGGGTAAACTTTTGAGGTGGTCCCATTGTCACCAAGTCAGAATCTGATATGGGGATCCCATAGAAATCGTGGGAAATCTTCAATTTTTATAGTAATTTCACCGATTTTTCCGTCAGTTGTGTACCTATTTTGAAAATTCTTCTTTCCTTTGATAGAAGTAGCTTGCGCGTTGGTCCGATATAAATTTTATAAACTTTGAATACGCAGTTTTTAAGTTATCTTCGATAATACGTATTTATTCTACTTTGTCTATCTTGATGTTTTTATAATACTTCCTGTCACTGTTGTTTACATAGCAAGTAGTGGAAGATGAATTGGTGTGGGGTAGGTACAATAACTAAAAAGTGAAAAATAAAAACTTTTATTTTGAGAAAAAGTTTTCTTATTGTCATTTTGTAAACCTTGTTATGGGTAGTCGGATGCCCGCGAGTCTGAAAACTAAAGGCACATATCCTTTTGAAACTGGAGGTTGAATTCAACATAGTTGAGAAAAGACTAGGCGGATGTAGTTTCTACTAATAGCGATGGTAATTTCTCAGACAAGGCAAGTCGCGGCATGGCGCGGGCGCTGCTGGCGTGGACGGAGACAAGAGACCTCTCGTTCTCACTCCTGCGCATGTTGGACATCGACATCTCGCTGCCGTTCAAGTTCGTCGGCCTCCTTGTCACCTACCTCATCATATTACTGCAGTTCCAGAAAGTTATTAACCCTTAAACTATGACATGAAGCATACATAGAACCTATATGCTTACGCCCGCTTGCACTATAAGGGGTTTATTTATAAACGCTGCTTAAAGTTAAGTAATGATTAGCGACTGTTCAACCATACATTTTTGACGTTTGAACGTCACTTAATTTTAAGCAACGTTTATGAATAAACCCCTAAATCACTAAATGCGTTTAACGTTAAGAGCGCTGTCACCGGTCCACTCCTTTAAAAACATTATTATCTCGTGATTGAGAAGAAATTATAAAAAAAACGGCTCAAGTAACTATATCGGTAAGTGTGTCTAGAATTTTGTAATACCTTTTATAAAGTTTCATATTGAGACACGAAGCAACGAAATACGATCTGGAGGAATGTGGCAGTTTTTATTTAGATCGAATTTTGACAACCCTCTTGAACAATGATCTTATATAGGACTAGATCAGCAATGTGCGGCACCAACGCATTACTACGTCGTATATGTCCACGGGCATATCTGACTTCAGTTGTCAACTTAACCTCAAGTGAACGATAGCTTAAGGATAAAAAATATCAAAATGGTGAAATGTGCGGTTAAAATTTGCATGTCACGGTCTGAAAAGATTAATAAAGCAAGTGGTGTTACATTTCACAAGAAAGTTTGCTAAATTTTCTTCAGATTATCCAAAAAAAACATTAAAAGACGAATTACATTTATCAAACATTTTATTGCCATCAGGGTTACCAGTAAAAACGATCTTGATTTTGCCAGACTGTTGGGAGTTTAGTGAATGACGAATGTATGTTCCTGTAAGTCTAAATTATTATTATAGTCTGTTTGGTTTAAACATACTGTGCAGTACCCAAACACTTACTAAATAGAAAAGTAACACATTCACGTGTATTTCGAAGGTTTTAACTTAATAAATCACCACTTTTTACAAAAAATAATAATTTTATTAGCAATGAATAATCTTAGACGTAAAGTGAGGTTATATTTTTTAACGAAAAATTCTAGACTGTTTATGATCACATTGTGTTAAATAGTGTTGTGCACTGACTGGACAGGTCCACTCAATCTGTGTGGTTCTTTCATCAAAAGCCCATTTAAGACACCAATCTACATGGTCATCGCATGATCTGACCAAGATTAGGTATGTCTGGACTTTGAAAAAGACTGTGACCGCTGAGTTTGTTTCGGCCTTTCTTCTCAGAGTAGTCAGATAGGAAACGCCGACCTTATCTAGTTTTAAAAATATGATTGACGTGTAAAAGTGTACAAACTTACTACAAACTACTACTTACAAAAATAAAATCATTTATAATTTGCGGCTCCGTCCGCGTGGATGTCCGTTATCGCGTAAAAGGTAACCTATGTCCTTCTCCATCCCAGGCTATATCTCTGCCAAATTTCATGACGATTGGTTCAGCGTTACTTTCACATTTATAATATTAGTATGGATAAATGATTGTCATAAACATTGAAATAATATCATTCCATTTTAAACAATAGTTATTTGACACAATATTAATAGTTTTTAAATATAATATTTACGTTTAAGCACATTTTTTTTCTTCCTATATGTATCAAATTCATCAATTTCTTTCAATCTTTAATCTATTGAAAGTTCCATAATACAATCTTTCATAGTAAGTAATTGATTCAATAAAAAATATCTTTATTCATTCTGGGGTAATTACGTTGATCGTTGGCAACTCTGGCTGTTTTTCCGATGACAATGTCTTGTCTCGTTCCAACGTAATTAGTTTGACGGAAGAAGAAATGAGACAAACAGATTATTTTGACATTGTGACATAATTTATGAATCCGTTTCAAAGCTACGTCTTTACAAATACAAAAATACAAAATAGTTTATTGTGACAAATAGAAAATTACATTTTACATTTAAACGTGTTTGGAGCCTTCTTTTAGGTCTTTAACTCGTAAGTGGTTACGTTATTCGGAATATTTTTGTAGGACGTTGCGCCTCTAGTATAATATAACCTCATTGCTCTTGAACGTATTTGAAACATCGCGATCGTTCCGTTACTGTCAATCGTTTGAAGATGACAGTGACAGAATTGTTTTATAGGTCAGTCATTTAAAATATAGTAGGTCGCAAAAAATTGCAACGTACTCGTAGTCTGAAAATCTCGTGGATTTTCGAGCACCACGCAGTTAGCACAGGTCTTTCAAAGCTGCAAATTTGGTTTTACGCTATTGGTATCTATCCTAACACAATCCCAAAAAATCTGTATGCGACCTAACGCAATTTTTGTGTCTACGGTGACTGGCGTATTACAAATGTTTAGCGCTAACCGCATATAGTGATAATTAGTGGTGTAATTGGGCCCTACTCTATTTTGTTGAGGGTTTTATTTCAGTTATTTTTAAGGCACTACAGAAAATGCGATTTCTGGTTGCAATATTTTTTATCATAAGTGACATTTTTATGCAAGTTGCACATTTTCCGAGTGAAGTAAAAATATTTACTTGAATGCAACCAGAACACAGCTACTGTGGTTTTAGATTTGAATAATACCTACACATTTTAATGTGCTGTTTTGCGTTGAAGAGAGTTATTTTATGTGTCTGTTTATTGTGTATCAGCTGTATGTGTGTATTTATAATGTGTTTTTATTAATGGTTTCATAAATATATACCTAAATCTCTTGGAAGGTTTCATGAAATAAAAAAAATATATACTTAGTGTATGCAAATAGCTTTATTGGATCTCTTTGAAAATTAATAAATGGCCTACCAACTTAGTTTTAAACTTGGCCATTTCTGCTATTTTGTATCATAGCGATCATTTTTTATTTTTTTTTATTTTACAATGGGTTTGCTCTTGACTTTGGTCTAGGTCTGGGTGACAGAGACAAAGTCTACGATGGAGTGAGCTTACCCAGAAGAAGCCTGTTCACTCTCACTTTGAATAGATTAGGGTTGTATGCGTTCGGAAACACAGACGCAGGCAGAGACTCCTTTGCTGTGCGCATTATAAAAGACGTTTGAAAACGCTTAGTGCGAGTTGGTGGAATATCAACTAGGTATGGGTGGTAACTTGCAGTGCGTCTAGATGTCCGATGGTAGAAGGGGGCCGGTGGAATGAGGTCATGGAGTTCAAATGACTGTTAAATGTAAAAATGTTCTTTGTTCTGAATCCAATTAAATTGTTAAAGTATGATAATCATGTTTATATGGTGTAAAACACTTTAATTTGGAATTAAATAAAACGTTCTTGGCAAATACTGTTTTTTTTTCCAGACATCAATCCTATTTAACTTATTAAGTAATTATATTATTCCAAAGTAGTTACACACAAAAACAGTAAGAAAACGCCCAAGAGGTGTAAACAAGTAAGATTGCATAAAATAATATTGCCGATAAATCTCACTTTACGAGTTAGTTTACAGGTCTCCTTTTATTGTTTAGTAATGGCGGACAGCGACAACAATCGTTATAAAAGTTTGAAGCTCGTTAATTCATTTTGGAATAAACTTTACACTGGAAGTTAAATATGAAAGAAATAATTTTAATGCGTTCGTTGACAGTTTTATTTACACATTTAGGGAATATCGAATTAGATTCCGACTGGTTCCATATATTTTGTTACTGGTGATAACAAAGTCATGTGAAAATATATTATTTAAAAGAACTTGACCTTTTGTAATCTTTGAAGATTACAGCTCCTTAGATATCGAAACGATGTAAATTTTTTGAAAAAAGAATCATTAATAAAAAAGGATTTACCCAGCAGTGGGATGAAGTAGGATAACAGTTACCAGGAACATCATAATGTGCTAGCTTTTACAAAGTTCTTCTCTCCTGTTTGCAGATAACCTGCTTTAGACAGTAATCTTTAATATCCATCTGTTTTGTATAATAATTTCAGTCGTACGCGAGATCATTAGCATGCAAATTCAGTATATGAGCGTAGTTATTAGACTACACGGAGCTGCCACTGAAATACAAAATTAAATTTTGTATCACTAGAATTCCTAGAATATCTGCTGTTCTGTGTACCGATGTTCCTGTAGCGGGAACACTTGTTTTGTTTATTTTTAGTAGTCTTTTCTGTAGTTCTTGGAAAGGCTTTATATATAAAACTCAAATCAAATTAAATCTATTTATTTGCCATAAGTGTTGGTAAAATTTAGGTCTTAACATATATAATTATACAGATCCATTACACTTATACCCAAAGTCTCTAATTCAGATAATTTATGAAAACAAAGTAATGTCATGAAATGTCACTGTCAAAATGACAGGACAGTGGTTCAAAACATTTTATCATATTTTTTTTTATAAATAATCATCTATTAAATTAAAGTGAATTAATTATAAGAACAATGCAAACACAATGCCGTTGTCAAACAATGTTTTGAGTAGTGTGCCGGAGACACGGCCTATGATCGTCATAATCAGCCCTTTTAAGTCCACTGCTAGACGTAAACCTCCCAAAATCGATTTCCTCTCGAAACAGTTTACAGCCGTTTTCATCCAAAATGTGGCTAGATAATCTACTTACAAAATGAATCTATGAATGAGAGTTGTAATATTAGTGTTTTTGAAGATGTAAAATATTGAAAATGTTTGGATCTCCTGCATTGTTACCAGTATCATAAAATATTTTATACTATAAAATCTCCTTTTTTTAATAACTTTGTTTAAAACCAAAAATGTATAAAAATAATAACGGTATGATTATTTTTTAATTATTATTTCCTAAAATCAGTACTTAAAAGAAAACGGAACCTTTTTTTCGCCATTTTATGTGAATTACCATTACGAAGATATTTTTTTGATATGTTATCCCCTTTGTTTACATAAATTATCTGAATTTGAGACTTTGGGTATAGTCATAATTATGTGACATGCAAACATTTGGTTTTACACTTATTCATAATTATAGTTATAATTAAATTGAAAATTAAAATTGATTAGCAATTTTATTCTGGGTACATCGACTTCATATGTAATGATATAATTGATGTATTTAAAACAGTTTAAAAGAGTAACGGTGGAATTTCTTGCCCATTCTTCTCCCAGTAAATTGTAATGTTCAAAAGTGCCATTTATATTTATTTATTTATTTAACAATTTATATACACACATAATTATAAACGGACAAGAAGAAAGGAACAGAAAAATACGTACAAAGGTGATGCTTATTTCTGATGAAATCTCTTCCAGCATACCTGCGATAGGAAAGTAGATTTATGTACCTATTTGAAATAAATTTGAAGTAAATGCTTTAATTGACTTTGACTTTGTCAATCAAAATATGTTAGCAGCGTAAGGGTAAATATAAAATATATACAACACAATTATTGAGCTAAAACAATATAGCTATATAGGGTGTATCTATTCAAACACGAAATATTTTAAGAGATACACCTATAGGTGGTAAAGAAACCATGGATTTTTTTTTAAATATGAGTATTTTATTTAAAAAATTAAATAATTTTAAATTACTTGATAATTGATGATTAATTATTATCAAAAGGCACCGCTCTCGTGCCGCCACCGTCGCCGCGTCCGGGCGGGTCATTCATAGAATTAAACAAATAAGTAGATAAGTAAAGGTTTTTTTGCAAAATGTCTCAAGCAATTTTAAAATTATAATAATTATGTAAAAATAGAAAACACTTACATATTTTTTTTTTCGCTTTTATGGCTTTTTTACCACCTACAGATGTTTCTCTTAAAATATTTCGTGTATGAATAGATACACCTTATATACTTAAGCCAAGTATTAAGAAGAAGCAAAAGCTATGAACAAAATTTTCACTAAAAACAGTCCGTAACAGCGACTTATTTGCTCAGATTTAGTGTCTGACAAATGATATTTTCTTCAGAGGTAAGAGGAATCTATTGTCATCGGGAAGAACGCTAAGGTTAGTCCTTTCAAGAATTTCCCTTTTTTTCGCTTTTTACAATGACGGATGAGGAGAATTCCGCAAGCAATTTATTGCTACACAATTTTGAGAGTGCCTGTGACCATTGTCTGGCATGCGATGTATTTCTTTGCGCTCTCATATTTGCTTTTGAAAATGGAAAACAGGAATGTTTACATAAAATAAATTTGTCACCAAACATTTTATTGTCTCATAAAAACTTTTAGCCATTACGCTTTAAAAAAACAAGACTAAAATCGCGACAATCTAAGAAGTCGGGTAAATGTAATGTTTGTATAAGAATCGATTTTATTCGGTCAAAAAAAACGATTTATAACTGTCACAACACTACCGCAACGAACTCAATGACATTGTAATAACGTCATGTCGGAATATTCGTATTTTTGAATGTATTTTTTCAGTATATAATAATTTTATTTATTTCAGACAATTCTAGTCCATAAATACACACCCATACATTTAAAGTATAAACTGTTCTAAACAGATTAAAACCCAAAATAGATAGATAGATAGATAGAATACTCTTTATTATGTACACCATAAAAATTACAGATATAAATGTAGAACTGTTACATAGGGTGTCACAATGGGCGGTATAAAATTGTGATTAATTAAATTTCAATATTCAACTCATTAAAAACTAATAAGAAAAATTGTCAAAAAATTATAAAAATGTCAGCATAGTATTAAAAAAAAAATGACAAATAAAAATTGCCAAATTGTAAAATTTTATAAAAATGCCAAAAAAAAAAAAATATGAACTTGGTGCTTACGAATGGTACTCATTGTTATAGTGTATGGATAACATAGTAATTAGGGATGGGCCGAACATGGGTTTCACCGAATACGAACATTCGGGCGAACGTTCAGTAAAACTTTTACCGAACCGTATATTCGGCCGAATATTCGGCATAACTGATTCCCTTACGTGAACAGTATACAGGTCTCACGCAAAGCGCTGCCGCTACCCCCGCTGTACCAGATGCATCATCTAGTAAGGAGTAAAACTTCGCCCGAAACAGCTGCATACTTATATTTTGTTTTTAATAACCATATTTTTTATCTACTGTTATTGGAAATAAAGCTACAGTGTCGACAAAAACATAAAGCTACACTGTAAATTACTTACCTAATAAAAATAACACATTTAACACTCAACTTATGATAAATCATACACGGCTCAATACAGTAAACACTTTGAGTATAATTTTGCCGAACATTCGGCGATATAGCTGAGTATTCGGTCGAATACGTATATTCGGTAAACCTGCCGAATATGCCGAATACCGAATATAAAACGAATATTCGGCCCATCCATAACAGTGATTAATTAGGATTATGAATTTGATTTTTCTATTTCTTACGTAGTCCTTCATACAAAGTTGTCGCAGCATGTAGAATGAGAAACGTCAAATCCGACTTCTTAGATTGTCGCGATTATAATGATAAAGATAAAGCCACTTTCTGCTCAAAAGATTTGCAGGGATCAGTGAGTATTTTTTATCAATGTGTAAATTACATAATCAAAAAAAAAAAAAAGTCTGACAGATGTTTGTTATAAAATGTTCCTCACTCGATCAATTTAATGAATGTCCCTTCGTAAGTAATAAGGTTCATGACGTGTTACCAAATACAACCCTATATTTACAACTAGTTGCTGCTCGCAGCATTGCCCGCGTGGCTTTTAAAAAAATAAAATAAAAAGTAGCCTAAGTTCCCTATAACATCAGCTATCTGCCAGTGAAAATCCGGTCAAAATCAGTCCAGAAGTTTTGGTGATTACTAACAAACCGGAACAAACAGACATACTGACAAAATGTTATAAGTAGGTACCGTATATATACTTTAATATACATATAGTAATTTTTTTTTTTTTTACAACAGACACTTCAATTTTATTTATTTGTATGTATTGTATAGATAGAGTATAGATGTATAGATTAATTATTCTAATGTCTTAAGCCTCCTGTCGTCTACGAGTATGAACAGAATTGATGGAATTACTTACACAATTATAAACCGTCACTGTTAACACATTACAGAACACATCGCGTTCGATATCGGCAGTTCATTTCGAATCGCGTATATTTGTCGCCATGACGCGCCCGTCGGTTCTCTTGAACACTTATGTTAAAGCAAATGATAAGCTCTTAATAGATTGTGTGTCTAAGATCTTCATTATTGGCGGAGTGTTTTTTGGTATCAATAGACTTGCTGTTTTCGGCAAAATTAACATTGTATTCTTGATATTTTCACTCTTATCCACCTTTCTTTTCGTGTGTCATTATTCCTTTTTTTTCTATAATATTTTACATATTCCCCATTTAGGATTAATTATTGGTACACATTATATTCAGTGGGCCTTTATTGTAACCTTTAATTTAGTTTCAATCAAGAGATTGAAGTTTTATTACAATGAGTTGAATGTGTTTGATAAAGAAGTTGGTTGCAGACCTAGGATTGGGAAAGCGTCAATAAGAAACTTGATAGAAACTGTTGTTTTGTTGCTTTTCATAATTACTATATTTGCGCTGCCTGAGATCACTGACGCCATGCAAAGTCTGTATTTAAGCGGGATGCCATTTACACTGTGCAGTATTCAGGAAGTACATTACTATGGCCATCTACTTAGCCTTCTCATACCACGAATGCGTTTAATAAACTACTACATAGAGCTGTCGCTGGCAAACAGTAAGATAACGAAAATTTTGAACGTAGAAGAGTTTGGATATTCGAAAGCTGACACTAAGAAGACTCTTTGTGATATGGAAAAGATGATGAATCTGTACCACAACATGATAACAGCACACAATTATTTGGTGGAAGCAGTTAAATGGCAGGTAACAGAATGATAATAATAATAATTACATTTTCAACACATTTGCTCAAACAATGCGTTTAAAAATTACGCACCATCTACTCGTTTGTAAAAACCAACTTACCGCACTAGTATCATAAATAACTATTTAATACAAGTAAAAAAAAAAAACAACATTTTGTAACAAGTATTTGTGAAATATGGCTCGTGGTTTTTTTTTCTTGTGGCATTCCTTCGCTTTTTGAAAGTGAGGCACTGACTCGAAGTAACCAAACAGCCTTACATAAATCGAATATTTATACAGGTTGTTAGGCAGATGGTTGAACATATGAAAATAGCGGATCCGTGGGGCCGTCTGGTAGTTCTGCTGTTTAGGCCCAATACACACCAGTCCAATACAGACCCAGACCACACGCATTTTTTTAAATAAATTAAAAAATGTTGCTAGTTTTGTTATTTTCGAAACAAATTATTGACCTTTGAAGTTTGAGCACCAACGAATTCCGAATAAAATTAAAAAAACTGTGTATTTAACGCAGGGTCCGAAAAATCTAATTTATATAATAAATATAAAAATCCGATTTTTTTATATATATCGGATATATATTCAGGCCAAGAAAAAGAAGCGAATTTCATACTGTATGGGGATTAAACACTTAAAAATGTAAAAGGCATTTGTAAAATAATATAAGTGTCAAATTACCACATTTTTTATAAAGAACACTTAAAAAAATAAGTACCTATTATTATAATAATCTTCATTTTTTGTGAGATAAATCAACTAATTTTAATAATAATTTGTAATCATAAAAAACTAAATTATTCTGTATTGCAGTTTTTCGCTACGTGTTGCTGTTTATTTCGCCCTTTGGGACTTTGTTCAATTAAATAAAAAGAAACTGTATAACTGTATTTGATTTATTAATTTTGTTGAATTGTTGAATGTAGGAATGCACACGTTACAACAAGAGAAAAATATATTCGAGTGTTGCCACATTAGCACACACTAAAAAATGTTAAAATTATCTTATGTCATAGACATAGGTGGGGGGGGAAAAGGATATTACTTTACACAAATGTATGGCAAAGAAATTAATAAAATGATTTATATCTACTGCTACTTATGCATATTTAATATTGCTTCCTGAATTTTATGCTTATTAAACACTTTAAATCCCTAAACTTAGCTTTATTTATTTTATTCTATAGGTAATAGTACAACTTTGGACACTGCTCGAGTGTGCAGTTTTTTATCAGATGTTTGAACTTCTACAACTCTTACACAGTTGTCCTTGCCGCAAACCACCTTAGTGATTCTACCCATGGGCCAATGAAGGGGTGGGGTGTTAGGATTTAATAATAAAACTACATCGCCTAACTTGAGATTAGGTAAAACTTTTCTCCATTTAGTTCTCTCGTTGAGCGAAGCTAAATAGTCCTTTGACCAGACCCTCCAGAAATGCTGCCGAACCTGCTCACAACATCTCCAAAACCGGAGTCGATTGGTTGGATATTCAGTTAGATCGGGCTGCGGTATGGCTGTTAAAGGACTGCCGACTATGAAATGTCCCGGAGTGAGAAATGAAAAATCAGACAAATCCTGACATGGTTTAGCCATTAGTGGACGCGAATTTAAAATACTTTCAATTTCGGCCATAATTGTACTAAACTGCTCATAAGTAAATATTTTACAAGTTGAAATTCTTTTTAAATGGAACTTAGTTGATTTGACGGCTGCTTCCCACAAGCCGCCATGATTGGGGCTGTAAGTTGGGATAAAATGGAATTTAATTTCTTTCTGCAGCATGAAACTATGGACACTTTCCTGGAACTCTTTATTGTTATGTAATTTATATAATTCTATAAGTTGGTTGTTGGCACCTTTAAAGGTGCTGGCATTGTCGCAGTAAACGTCTGAAGGTATACCTCTACGCGAGATGAACCTTTTAAAAGCAGCTAAAAATGTATCAGTTGTCATATCAGATACAACCTCTAAATGTATGGCTTTGGAGACGAAGCAAACAATGACGGCAGCATAACCCTTACTAATTATACTATTTCTTTTTGACGATTGTTTTATCTCAAAGGGTCCGCAATAGTCTATGCCCACCCGTTCAAATACCCGAGCAGGGTTTACACGATCTTTAGGCAAGGAACCCATGAGTTGTTTGGCAGTTTCTGCCTTATGCCTACAGCAAATAGTACATTTGTGGATTACACTTTTGACTTCCCTCACAGAATTGATTATGAAGTATCTTTGTGATAAACTGCTTAAAACAAGCTTTAAGCCAGCATGCATTAGAGTCAAGTGCTCTTGTATAATAATTAATTTTGTAATGTGACAATGCTTTGGCAAAATTATAGGAAATTTTTGAGAATAATCTACATTTGCATTATGCAGTCTGCCTCCTACACGTAAAATGCCACTGCTATCTAGAAATGGGTGTAGGGACTTCAAAGAGGTTTTGATGGGTGATTCTTCAGCAATGCATTTTAATTCTTCAGCAAAATAGTGTTTCTGAATGACCCTTTGTATACTACTCAAAGCCTTTCTGATCTCCCCTACAGATATTTCCCCAGATATCACTACATTACGCTTTTTACATTTATTAATAAAACGTAAGACGTACGCCATAACGCGCACCGTTTTGTATAAGCTAGAATATTTTTCAATAAATGTCTCAACTATTTCATTTTTTATGGTCATTGTATATGATGTATTTTCATCAGAAATAGTGACAGGTTGAAAAAATGGCTTTTCGACAGAAGCCAAATAAAGATTGTAATTATTACAGTCCAGTAAATAATTAGGACCATGCCTCCATAATGAATTATCAAAAATATCCATTGGCTCAGAACCTCTGGATAGAATATCAGCTGGGTTTAAAATTCCTGTTGTAAAATGCCAAATTGAATTTTGTGTAAATTTTTTTATCTCTCTTATGCGGTTTCCTATGTAAGCAGGGACCTTTACAGGTGATAAATCTAACCATCCGAGAACAATTTTAGAATCACAGAATAAATGAACATTTTGAATTTTTAATAACTTAGCAATATGTGATGCAAGTTTTGCTAATAATAATGCTCCATTGAGCTCTAATTTAGGTATAGTTAACTTAGAATTAATACCATTAAGTCTAGATCTGGAGCAGAGCAAATGAGAACTGCATTCACCACCATTTTTTACTTTTATGTAAACACAACAGCCATATCCCTTTGCAGATGCATCGCAGTAGCCAATGATTTCAAGCTCACTGTCATCTTTGGTTTGTACATAGCGTGGAATAATTATTTCTGGCATACTCACAAGATTTGCATAAAAACTATTCCAGAAAGTTTCTAGCTCAAGCGGTAATGGGGTGTCCCAGTCTAAATTATGTTGCCACAGCTCCTGCATAAAAAGTTTGGCCCTCATAGTGACAGGCCCAACAAATCCCATTGGATCAAATAATCTGCTTATTGAACTTAGAACTCGCCTTTTTGTTGGCATTTTAGTGGGAACTACATCTCTACCATTCAACATGAATGCATCACTACCAGCATCATAAGATATGCCTAATATTTTGACTATTGACTTGTCCTGATCTAAATCTTTGCGATAAGAGCCTAGGGCCTCCTGAGGAACATCATGAAGTAACTTAGAGCTATTAGATACCCATTTATGCAACCTGAAATTGGCATGACTGAGAAGTATGCCAAGCTCATATTTTAGCTGCCTAGCTTGTTCAATTGTATTACATCCTGCCTGGATATCATCAATATATGAATTATTTATCACTGCTGCGCTTGCTAAAGGATATTGATCCTTATATTGTTCTGCTAATTTAATGAGACATTTAGTGGCCAAATAAGCTGAGCTGGTCAAACCATAAGTTATCGTCTGTAATTGTAGGATATTCATGATCCCATCTTCGCGCCAAAGAATGTTTTGCAAACATCTGTAATCTGGATGTATTTTTATCATTCTGTACATATGACGGATATCACATTGTATAGTGTATTTGTATGTTCTGAACAGCAACAATATGTCAAAGAGTGAGTTTTGTACCACAGGACCATTGCACATAATGTCATTGAGACTTAAGCCATTTTTATTCTTTGCACTGGCATCAAATACCACCCTCAACTTATTTGTTTGTTTGTCTAATCTAAGTACCCCATGATGTGGCAAAATAAACCGTGGCTCATCTCTAGGGTCACAGGTTTTTGTATCAATTAATTTTGCATGACCTAAATCTATGTACTCTTGTATAAATGCTTTGTATAAATCATAGTACTTAGGGTCCTTTGTAAATCTTTTTTCTAAACTGTATAATCGTTGCAAAGCAATTGCATATGAATTAGAAGGGTCAATGTCCTGCAATTCAACCTTGAGTGGATACTTGACCTCAAATGTATTATTTTCTAATGAAATAGACTCATTAAATACCTTTTCACTATACTCGTGCTCAGGCAAGGACTCATGATATATATCTGGTACCTTTTCTGCCTCCCAGAACTGATTTATGCAGTGATCAAGCTCTGGGCTTATGACTGTATGCATAGCAACGGCTGTATTATCAGTGGACATTCCTGGAGATGAGATGATGTAACCCAGCTGTGTGTTCAATAAAATGGGATCTGCTGGGCCACCCTCTATTTTTCCATCTATAACTATTTTGAAAAATACATCACAGGCGAGTAGTATTGATATCTCACCTGGAGTAGAAAAATCTTTGTCAGCTAAGTCTACATGTTTAGGTATAACAAAGCTACTTAGATCTATTTTCCTTTGCGGAACCTTTGAGGTTATCTTGTTGATTACCGAACAAGTAACACTGAATGAAAAATTATTTTTTAATGATTCACATTGTAATTGTATGCCTTTGCTAGTGGAATTGTTACAAACATCACCTAAAGTTGAAATGTTTTTATGCAAATTGATAAGAGGCAACCCTAGCTTATCAGCCAAAGATGCAGTACAAAATGAAGACTGGCTACCACTGTCCAAGAGGGCTCTAACAATGAACTTTTCATTGTTGGCTCCAGTCACTAAAACGTTGGCAGTGGGAAGTACTACACTTGCAGTGAGGGGCTGAGAAATGTGCAAACTTACCGGTGCAGCAGCTTTACCCTCATTTATCTTTGCTCCAGCCTTATCCTCTGGTTGATGTAGCAATGAGTTGTGCGAACTGGAATTACAAACAGAACATTTAAATTTGTACCTACATTTTTGTGTATGGTATGCCAGACACACTTGACACAACTTGTTCTTTATCACAAATTCTAGCCTTTTTTGGATTGACTCTGCATTGAATGTGGGACATTTAAATAGCTTATGCACTTGGGAACACATGGAGCACTTTGAGCTTTCACCCTTGTTTATTTGCACTGATAAGCTCACAGCTGATTTCGCCTTGGCTTGTATTTTATCACCCATAGGTGTGCTGGCCTCTAGGGCAGCTGCTCGCTTATCCAAGAAGGTGAGCAGCTCATCCATGGTTACTACTTGTGTTGTGTCCCTCTCCGAGTGAAATAATCTTACCGTGAGAGAGTCAATCTTGCGCATCACTATGCATGATAAAATGGCATTCCATTCTGCAACTGGTTGTTCCAGATTCTTCAATGCAGTAACATGTTGTCTGACTTTAGCAACAATGTCTCTCAACTGCTGGGCAGTACCACGCTGTATACTTGGCATATCAAGTAAATTGCACACATGGCTGTGTATCAACAATGCTGAATTATCATATCTATTCTGCAACAATTCCAATGCGGCTTCATATGACTTGCCGATGATGGGCAGGTTATCAATTATTTGTAGGGGCTCTCCCTTTACATATTTTTTCAAGAAACACATTCTTTGTATATCTGTTAATCTCTTGTCGTTGTGTACTACAGCTTTGAACATCTCAATGAATGGTTTAAAGTTGGCAATCTCCTTACCATCGAATATTGGTATTTCCAATGTAGGAAGCTTGGCTGCGTGATGGCTAAGATCTTTGGAAGAGTCTGCTGGAGGATTGTGCACCTTTATTAGACGCTCTAATGTCGCTAGCAGCGTGAGGTATCGCTCTTCAGGATCTTCATCCTCCTCCTTCCCGTCCAAAAGTTCCAAGCTTATGGAGATGTCTCTGTATTTGTTGTAAATATCAATCAGATTTTGCTTGCGGACCTGTAGCTCCTCGAGCCCGAATTGGCTATTTTCGCTGAGATACTTCTCTAGCCTAGTAAACGAAGCCTTGCATTGGCCTCGTGTGGCGACAATTTTTTTTCGCTCCACATCTGCCATAATATTGCTTGATTCTTCGTCCGAACTACTTGAAAAATCCGCTGGCTCCGATCCTGAGCTTACGCTCGAATAAATGCTCATTCAACTGATTTATTTTTGGAACAAGATTCGTATTTTTGCAAAAACACCACGTTGCCTCGAATTGTAGCGGAACAAAAAACATGTAGGGCTCCAAGTCTGAAGTCTGTTTTCGTTGCACAATGTATGCGACAAATCGATCCCAGTTGATGATTATCGACCTTTATGTCTTGTGATTGGACGTTCATCTGACGTGTTGGTACCTCAGCCAATGCTCTTGTCGGCCAATGCTGTCAAGTGATGCAGTGCGCAATGAGAACGCACTTGCACGTTGTATAAAATGCCTCAATGCAAATGGCGTCCTGCCGGCCGGCGAAATACCAAACACACAACACGAAACACAATGTTGTCACTGAATTGAATAGCTCAGTAAGAGTTATTATAACTGAAATTTCGGCACCAATGTTTATTTCGTCCTTTGGGACTTTGTTTAATTAAATAAAAAGAAACTGTATAACTGTATTTGATTTATTAATTTTGTTGAATTGTTGAATGTAGGAATGCACACGTTACAACAAGAGAAAAATATATTCGAGTGTTGCCACATTAGCACACACTAAAAAATGTTAAAATTATCTTATGTCATAGACAGTTGCCAGGGTTACCCCAAAACTGCAAGTCGCTTGGAAGCTTTTAAAGTTAAACTCATTAATAAATTACCAGCTTTGTCTATTCACGCTGATCCTATTCATCTATATGATGATTTTTTTGATATATACTGTAAACAATTTCATTCCACGTTTATTCCCAAAACTATCTCGGTTAATAGTAACGCATCTTTCAGTGATTGGGCTACCATTGGTATTCATAAAAGTAGAACACGGCTTTATGAGCTGTACAGTGAAAGGACTTGTGTAAATACCGCTGAATTTAATTTATATGTTAGAAATTATTCAAAATTATTTAAAAAAGTTTGTTGTATGGCCAAGTCGCGTTATTTGAGTTCGAAAATTAAAAACAGTAGTAATGTTATTAAAACGACTTGGAATATTATTAATAGTGAAACGGGAAGGTCTAGCAACCGAAATACTGACTACAGCCTATCAGTTAATGACAAAATAATAAAATCAGACTCACAAGTCGCCGCGGCCTTTGAAAATTTCTTTTCGGATATTCCCGTTTTAACTACTAAATCCCTAAACTCTTCACCTTCTGTTGCTGAGTCTTTGCTTAAGGAAAATGTTAATGTTTGCGATTCGGAATTTAATTTTGAACATATTACCTGTAGAGATATAATTAAAACCTTTCACACTTTAAACGTAAAAAAGACTGCGGATCTGTGGGGTAATTCTGTAGAAGTTGCTAAGTCTATTATTGACATTGTAGCACCTACTTTAGCTCTTATCTTTAATAATTGTATCGACTGTGGGGAGTTTCCCGATCTTATGAAAAATAGTAAAATAATACCATTGTTTAAATCAGGTAGTACATCAGACCCCACAAATTATAGACCTATTTCAGTACTACCTACCTTTAGTAAAATTTTTGAGAAATTAATGTTAGACCAATTGCAAAGATTTTTTAATAAAAATAAATTATTACACAGTAAACAGTTCGGTTTTACAAGGGGTCGTTCAACTACTGATGCCGGTGTTGAACTTTTAGGACATATTTATAATGCATGGGAAGATAAATGTGATGCCTTGGGCATCTTTTGTGATTTGTCCAAGGCATTCGATTGTGTTCTTCATGAAACGTTAATCAGGAAACTCCGCCACTACGGGATCCGGAACACCGCTCTGGATCTTCTTGCTTCATACTTGAGTAATAGGTTTCAGAGCGTTGACGTTAATGGGAAAAGATCTCCCGGATCTTTAGTAACAATGGGAGTCCCACAGGGCTCAATTCTTGGTCCTTTTTTGTTTCTTATTTATATTAATGACTTGCCTTACCTCATAAAGGATAATCATGAAATAGTGTTGTTTGCGGATGACACTTCACTTTTGTTTAAACTTAAACGTCAGGAGCTGGTTACTGACGATGTAAATAGCGCGATCTCAAAAGTAGTTCATTGGTTCAATGTTAATAATTTACTTCTTAATGAAAAAAAAACCAAATGCATTAAGTTTACGCTACCTCACGTTAGGCAGGTGAAAAATAATGTGTTGATAAAGGGCGAAGAATTGAATCCTGAAGATAGCACAGTATTCTTGGGCTTAACTTTGGATGCTAAGCTTCAGTGGGGCCCACATATAGATAAATTGTCTAAGAAGCTGAGCTCCGCAGCATACGCCGTTAGAAAAATTCGTAATTTAACTGACATAGAGACAGCCCGTTTAGTGTACTTTAGTTATTTTCATAGTGTAATGTCGTACGGTATTCTGTTGTGGGGAAATGCCGCCGACATTCAGTCTATCTTTGTTTTGCAGAAAAGAGCTGTTCGATCAATTTATAAATTAAGTTCGAGACACTCTCTCAGAGAGAAATTTAAGGAAATTAATGTTATGACTGTGCCTTCTCAGTATATTTTTGAAAATCTTTTATATGCCCATAAAAACATAAATTTGTTTAAAAAATACAGTGATATCCATAATATAAATACTAGGAACAAACACATGTATGTTGTACCTAAAACACGGCTCAAGAAAATAGGTGGTTCGTTCAGATGTCAATGTATACGCTTTTATAATAAACTTCCAAGCCACGTTCAAGATCTAAGCATTAATCAATTCAAATCATTCATTAAACGTAAGTTGTGCCAGAAAGCCTTTTATACCATTAAAGATTATATTGAGGACAAAAAGGCTTGGGATTGAGCTGCTCCAAATTTTATATATTGAAACTTTTTTTTATTGTGATTGCTTAATACACATTGACATGAATATTTACTTGTGAAGTATAATGTTATTATTTTAATTATTGTGAATGTGAAGACTATGTGGGTCTTTGTTTATTTTTTATTTTTTTCCTTCTCAGTATATACATTTTTTTTTTCCTGTTCATGGTATGGCAGTTTGAGTAATTTATGCGGCCTGCCCAAATGTCCTTTCTTTGGTATTGTTCGTCGAATCGTTGAGCTCCTTATGTTCTGAGTTGAGCTGCACGATTACTGACAAATGCGTGCACTGAATGGACAGGTCCACTCAATCTGTGTGGTTCTTTCTTCAAAAGACCATTTCAGACACCAGTCTACATGGTCTTCACATGATTTGACCAAGATTATGTCTGGACTTTAAAAGAGACTGTGACCTCTGAGTTTGTTTCGGTCTTTCTTCTCAGAGTAGTCAGATACGAAATGCCGACCTCATCTAGTTTTAAAATTTGATTGACGTGTAAAAGTGTTTGTAAAAACCTACTTACAGAAATAAAATCATTTATCATTTATCATAAAATCATTTATCATTTATCATTTATCATTTATCATAAACATTAATCTCTAAAATTTTTAGTTCAGAAGACGGGAAAGAAATCAATTGATATATATCAAGATAAAATCAATTGATATATATCGTGACATATATTATAATATATATCCGCTGATATATATCGGCGAATCCTGATTTTACGCGTGTTAAATACACTGTATTGTGAATCTAAAAACTGTGCAATAAGAGCCACTTTTCGCTTTCTCGAAAAGTCTCTTATAATCAACAATATATTTGTTTATTTTTTCAAACGTGTTCTTGGACTAAAATATAATAATTACTTAATTGTCTTCCAGTTGCTGGTCACCCTAATATGTACGTTTTTAATCATTTTGATGGGCTCATATATTGTTTCACTGAGTGTTATACATGACGATGTAAGTTACTACATCCAGGCAAAGATGAAATACTTTTGGGCAAGTTTCTGCCAGTCAACAGGAGCGGTTTTAACCTACATTATATTTGTCCCCAGATCACCTTGTTTTTTGTTCTTAGCTTCATGCTCCTTTCGGGAGGCTTAACATTATCATTGTTTTCGCCTTGCATGCTCGGACATCAAGTTCACTACGAAGTTGCAAGACTAAGAGAACTGTTGGCTGCAAGGATTTATGAGAATCAAATGGGTATGTTTTAAAATATTATTTTTATTAACTCGTGGAGGCGTCGGAGCGTATCTATATAATCAACAAAGTATTATTGGATTCCTAGTAGGTACAATGGCCAGCACCAGCACATCAAGCTACACGAAACTGTCAAATTTCTCCAAACGATTTAAAACTTTAAAATGTTGACGATAAAGTTCGAAATCGAACGAGAAAATTTGACAGTTTGTGGTAACTTGATGTGCTGGTACATTGCGGGAATATTTTCGCGTAAATAGTTATGACACAAGAGCGTATTAGAGCAAATGCTATTTACCACTTTTTTTTTTTGTTGGGTGTGAAATTATCAAATAATTTCTCCCGCTGTGGGCGGAGCGGGAGGGCGTATCAGACTTTTACTGACTAAAACCCACTCGTGTTCCTTCAGTTGCCTGTGTGCCAGGGCCGTGATATCCCTTTCGGACAAACCCGCAACCCTGGTGGGCACCTGTCCTGGCGGACCCCGTCAGTGCGTCATCTCTTTGAGGCGCGCGTGGAACATAACGCGCCGTCAACCCGGGCTTGGTCCTTACCGGACGGTGAGCTGCCCATAGCTCGCCGTCCACAAGATCGCGCCTACGGTGGCCGGGAATTGGCTACCGATTCCCGCCGCCCAGGGCGTCTCCTGCGGCGACTAGGGGCGTTAGGGCGCACAGACTGCCGCTCCCTCACGCGTTCCACCTCGTACTTCGCGAGCATTACTGCTTCGCAGAAGGAGGTGACTGCCTCCCATGCACTTTCGCTCCGGACCATGGCCTGGACCAGGGCCGGATGCGAGAGATCGCCACCGCCGATTGCCTCTGTAAGGACACGGCGGTGCTCTGCCCAAGCTGGGCAGACCTCCACCGAATGCTCCACCGTGTCGTCCGGGCGATCCACACAGTGGTAACACCCGGGCGTTTCCTCCCGCCTTATCCTGAACAGGAACCTCCTGAAACAACCGTGTCCGGTGAGGACCTGTGTCAGGCGGAAGGTAAGGACGCCGTGGCGCCTCTCTAGCCACTCCTCAAAGACGGGACTTATCGCCAAAATTGTGGCGTGCCCAAAATGCTATTTACCATACCGGGCAATTTCCTTGAAATTCTGAGTTTTGTACAGAGAGTGACTACTGTTTCACATGATACTCCAGGTTTTTTGGACAGTGTTTCAATTGTCAATTATTTAAGGAGGAAGCGCTAAGGTAGTCCGCGAAATGCAAATTTTCTTACGATTCTTGCAATTTGCAGCTCATTGTCTGGGTGGTTGATAAACAGAATTATAATAATTAGAATCAGTAATACAACTTCTTAAGTTAGTATAATCCTGTATGTTAGTATAGTCATGATTTCATGTAAAAGTCATTAAATCAGATTATACGAACTTAAGGAGTTGTGTTATTGATTCTAATCATAATAATTATGTAAATACGTATTTGTTATGGTCGCGAATCATATTTAGATCAACATACAACCTGATACTGACCTGCAAAAGACGTAAGAAATTTTCAATTCCGCGGGCTATCCTGACGCTTCCCCTTAAGACTTTAATGACATAAGTTACTCTGCAGATAGGTGCAGTCGCGGTATGGCGCGGGCGCTGCTGGCGTGGACAGAGACAAGAAACCTCTCGTTCTCACTCCTGCGCATGTTGGACATCGACATCTCGCTGCCGTTCAAGTTCATCGGCCTCCTTGTTACCTACCTCATCATATTGCTGCAGTTCCAGAAAATTATTGACCCTGACGGTTGAGCCAAATTTAATTTAATTTATTTTAATTTTACTATGTGTTTGCTCTTGACTCTAGTCTAGGTCTGGGTGACAGAGACAAAGTCTACGATGGAGTGAGCTTACCCAGAAGAAGCCTGTTCACTCTCACTTTGAATAGATTAGGGTTGTATGCGTTCGGAAACACAGACGCAGGCAGAGAGTTCCACTTCTTTGCTGTGCGCATTATAAAAGACGTTTGAAAACGCTGAGTGCGAGTTGGTGGAATATCAACTAGGTAGGGGTGGTTAACTTGCAGTGCGTCTAGATGTCCGATGGTAGAAGGTTTTTTTTTGTTATTGTAGCATCATCATCTTTAAAAGATGTGCGTCCTTGGTGCGCAGGGTTGCGAGCCAGTTCCAACAGCAACCTGGGAGTTATTGCTGACTGGCTCGACTGCTGTGTCATTAGTCGTTGCTCCAGTATCTCAGCTGGAATGCTGAAGCAATGATTATTTAGTTGTGTATGTTTGTGTAATTGTTGTTTTAATTGTATCACTAACATAGTTGTAAGTTCATTTTATTATTACTAACACTGTATGAGTCTCATGGTTTGGCAAGTAAATAAGGCACCAACCGATGATTATCCCTGTACGCACTATGCAAGTGCACCCAAGGACAACCCCCAGTTTGTGTAGGACTATTGCAGGATATGGAAACAAAGATATTGGACTATGGGGTTGGGTGGTTAAAATGGACTGGTTACCTAAAACTATGGAAGGACTATGGACCCTGCCTTTTATTATACACGGATAAAATGGCAGGGGGTGGCTTGCACACTCAATAATGGGCCCCCGAAAACGGTCGATAGCATATAGTGACGTAGCGACAAGGGGGCAACATATCCTGAGGTGCTTGAGGAGTGGAGAGGTATTCCATGGCTCTCAGAACAATACCAGAGCCCGGAAGATGGTCAAGATCCCTACAAACACTTACTGGAATACTTCCTTCCTTCGAGCACGTTTGCTCTTGCGAATCTCCACTCAAGCCGGCCAATAAAGGCAAGAATGAGGTGGGAGCTCAGTTCCTCATCAGTGTTCACTCCAGCCGGCCAATAAAGGCAAGCCAGAGATGAGGAACATGACTTCTCCCGGGAGATAGGGTCCATGGGGTCGCAACTGCCCAACAGCTCGCCACATGCTGTCCTGCGGGTTTCTGTATCTCTCTTGGTCTGGCTCCTCACCCTAGACATGTTCCGGTAAAGTAAACTCTACCGGCACAGACCTAGAGTTCGGAGCGCGCAAGCCCCACCATGACGTCAACGTAGAGATACGGCGGTGGGGTTATTATTATTATTATTATTAGCCTCCATTACTGGAAATGGTCCCGTCCAACGAAAATTGTATAAAACGAAACCTTCAAATTGTACTTACGAGTAATAAATGTAACACTTGATGTCTCGATGATTTATTACCATGAAGTTCATTACATTAAAGTTTCTATTGACAATCAATTGTTTTATTTTAATAATAGCATCTAACACATTCACGCATGGAATTAGGAAATACGCATTCAAGTTACTCCGGTGCGCAACACAGTTATGTAGGTTTGAATTTGTTATTCACTGTAGAAAACCCTCACCTTTTGTGAAATTCTCCACGGAGGGTTTGCGAAACACTAGATATTTAATCTAATCTTTTTCAATACAGTTGTTTAACATGGCGTACTTTCAGAGGCCATAATTATGATTCGAAAATCAAATCTTTTGCATAAGCATCTTTCTGTTACGCGGTCGTGACTTTTGTTTACGAGCTCGATCATTTTGTCACAGAATATAAATGTATTCTGTGATTTTGTTTTGCAGCTTAGTTTTAAATTTATAAGTCAATTTAAAAAGTTTTGTAGCACTCCTTGCTACTAAACTTTTTCATACATAGAACAAAATGGGATTGATTTTATACTAGGAAAAATGAATGAGTCCGTACGTCTTAGCGTTGAATTCTCAAAAGTCTTTTAAATGGTTGTTTAATATATTTAATTACCAGTTTTAATGTAATTATTTTCACATCCTAATTTGTCAATAATCGAATAGGCTGTATAGGCGGTTTTCGTTGTAAAAAAAAAAATGTCCTGTTGCAAAAACGCGCCATTTTCTGAAAGTTTTTTTGTTGAGGAATTGGTTTTTGAATAATGATAATGATTACTAACGTTTAGAAAAAAATAATGGTTTTGCGTCCAAAGAGTTTTCTCGCAATTAACAGTGTTCGGACGAAATGAGGAAAAAAAAAGTGCCCCTTAACTTTGGACTTTACACTTAGGCACTTTTGAATTGTCAAGGAGTCCGTCAGTCAGAAATATGTAGCTAGTTGTTCATTCCAAGGAGTAGGTGTAGGAAAAAAAAAAAAAAAAAACGAAACTAAGCCGTGGCAGCTTAGAAATCTCAACCATTTTGAAGGGAACTTAATGATCCGACGCACACGCCACCACCAGCGAGACATTTGAGTGAGCATGACATACTCTCAGTTTTTACTCAAATAAAATTTGAAGGAAAATTGGAAAACTTAAAGCACAGTGTCAAGAAACATCAAAAGTTATTCGTGAAAGTTAGCACACCAGGGAAATATTTAATTTTCACTAAAAACTGTCCGTCACAGTGACTTAGCAATTCGTTGTTGGAAATGTAGTGCTTCACAAAATCGGAGAGGTATTAAGAGTTCTGTTTGGTACACAGAGGTCATCTTTGCGGTTCCATACGTGTTGTAGTCCAAAAGACAATTTTTGGTCGGGTCAGATGAGTTAAACAAAGAGACATTCTATCAGCGAAAACTATGATGGAAAAGCTAACAATGTGTGAAACTGACCTATGTTACCGAAATGCTTAAAAGTAATACGGGCTGGTGTCGTGATTCCACGTCAAAGCGTGTATTTTGCTTTCACGAAAAGCATATCGTCGCCTTAGAGTGAAAACCTCGGAAATGCAATTTTGGTCATTTTTATTTTATTACATTTTTGGAAAGAAATCCTTGCATCGCACGTCCTAGTTTCACACAAAAAAAGTTTGCAACCTGTAACGCCATCTAAGACGAGTTTGAATATTGCTCACTAAAAGAGAGATATTTGAAGAAGCTATGGTAATAACATTTTACAGAGCGCAGTTTTTTCTTCCTCCTGTAAAGTTGTCTTTTTCGCATATACGAGGTTTTCACTCTAAGGCGACGATATGTGAATTCTGTTGAAAGTCGTTGTAGAAGTACGAAATACATTGAAAGCGATTGTCACTTGTCTAGGCACTCAGATGTCATTTGCGCCTCGGGCTGCGGAGCATTCGTATCGCTTACACCTTGCTGTTTGACCGCATCTTTATATTAATTTCTTCTTAGTGATCATTCGATTACAAGCTGCAATTGCTTGTGAACTATCTCCAAGCACAGTGTGTAAAGACAAACTAATTGCTCTACAAGTATAACATGTTTGGAAAATTGTTGATAGTATTTCTTACCTATCTGTGAAGTTGTACTTAAGATTTAATTGTTTTAAGTTGAGAGCTATTCTGTACCTTTAGGCGCAGTTGCGAAATTGTGTGTTTTCCAACAACATTGACGTTGTTTGCCACTCGGTCGTTGTAATTTACATAATAATACAGTATGGTAATTTGTTAGTTTTGTCATAGAAGGAAACCTGTACAATAACATTATGTAATTATTGTTACAATTGTCGATAGCCACCTTTTGTTTGTATTGTAACGTGACAAATAACCCAATATCCCCTATTTATAAGTTAACAATAATATATAATTATATAAAAGAAAGTAAATAAAAAATAATAATTAGATTAGGTTATTAGAACAGTCTTCAGTGGAGTGTTCGACGAAGCTCTCTGCGCGCAACAGTCGCACCTGATGGTCCCGAGGCTTCTCACGCGAAGCAAACGCATTCTCCAACGCACGTCCGAATGTTTACGGATGAGCCTTCTGGACAGCTACTTGTTCCTCAGCAGATTTTGAATGTTGCAATACTGTCAAGACTCAGCAAAGTTATGCAAATCATGCATCCACAAAACGCGTTTCCCATAGGAAAAAATCAATCTCTTGCTCTTTGACAAGGCACAAGAATTTTGCTATCATTTGTTCCAAACACACGCCGAAAGATAACCCCGGTACTAAGATTATCTTAGCAACATTCCACAATAATTTAACACTCACATTATGATCACAAAACTTTTATTGTATACAACCCAATACATACCCAATTACAATTACACTCAATTAATCTTTGTAGAATGAGAAAATCTACCCTGACGCCGAATGGTAACAAGGTCTTCCTATGAATGAATTGTTTACAGTTATAGTCTCATTTTAGGGCGCTAGAACTATATATAAATCCTCGTATTTCGTCGAGGAAGTGTCTAAAAAGACACGTGGTCTTGTTACAATTCCTATTCAAATGTTACAATAACTTTTCACCTCATCTCGAGCTATTTTCATACACCACGTGCCGACGCGGTGACGTAATAAATAAAGTCTTACCGTATTCATTTCCTACTGTTTTTTGAGGAACCTCTTCCATTATATCTTCTCGCTTTTTCCTCAAAATATTGGATACAACTCGAATCCGGCTAAGCTGTGCCAACATCGCCTGTAACAAGGTACCGGTGCAAAGCTTGTTAGTACTGAAACTTATTTCCTTCACTTCTACGAGTATCTTTCAATTTGCAGGAATAAGAGTATCGGAGACCTGCACTGTTTTTATTAAAATTTCATCGTTTAAAAAAAAATCACAAAATAGATACTAATTGGTTGTTAGCTTGTTTCTTTATATTAATCGTATTAAAAGTGATTATGAACTTTCAGAAACATAAATATTGACAAAATAAAAATGTCGTACCTGAAACCTGACACAATATTATTTCGAGCGAGGGGAGCTAAGGTAACTCAATAATTATGTATTATTAACGCACGATGAGTTATTATTATACATTATACACGACGCTGAAGTTTTTGTAGAAAATTAATTCTGTGTTGGGCACGTTTTTAACGGAAATGTTGTTCGTATTAAATTAATTATTCCCATGTGCCTGTTTGGGAATGAAATGCAGATTTTGAGGCTGCTACATGAAATTATGTGGGCAAGGGTCCGGGTTTTGGAGTAGTGTCAATTATACTTGATCCAATTATAACCCTCGAGATTTAAGACATCCTCCTGAGAAAGCTGGGACGGCGGATGACTGTGTCTGCGACAGCTAATTGATTGTACAGTATTATTTGCAGTATACATTAGTAGTAGTATTTATAGTTATACATTTATGTAAGTATATGGGGAAATTTCTGTCATAAATCCTTCTAACTGACGTCCGGGGTCGCAATGTCAAGTTGAAGACATTTGCGAGGTCCTGTCTCTAAAGAAAATTTGATTTATGTTGTAAAATTGGGAAAACTTGCTTTAATTAAGTGACCGCGCCGTTCTATCTGTAGTCGACTTCTATGTTCGGTACGGGCGTCACCCCGGCTAGTCATTGGTATGGCTCGGCTGTACGTTCTAATGTCTTATCTGATTGCTGAAGGCTTCGATGTTCTATGTGAAGGCTTCAATGTTCTATCTGAAGTTCCTCCTAGTCTGGTTACCTTCTTGGAAGTAGATGGTTGTTCCGTTTCTTCAGACCGCGTCTGTGTCGATATGTCTTCACCCTCCAGTTGACCTAGGGGCGCGACAGTGGCTGATTGGTCTTTTCAGTGGTAGACGGCGAAAATGGAGGTAGCTCGTGATGGATGGCTGTAGCTCCACGTTCTCTGCCCACCTCCACCCTCCAAGCTTCAGGTGCCTTGCCTTTCGATCTTGTAATCGGCATGCTGACTTCGGTTCAAGGACAGGTCTTCAATCTTCAAAACAAATTTTCAAACTTCACTGTAATCTTTCATTTTTCGAATTTAAATCTCCTATGTTCAAAGTTTTTAGGTTCTAAAATAATCGTTCAGTGATAAGTCTTCAGGAATAAGTCTTCAGATTACAGAATTATCCTTCAGCGATAAGTCTTCAAGAATAAGTCTTCAGGTTCCAGAATAATCCTTCAGGGATAAGCCTTCACGAATAAGTCTTCAAGTTCCAGAATAATCCTTCAGCGATAAGTCTTCAGGCTTCAGAAATAAGTCTTCAGGCTTTATTATTCCTGAAGATATCCGGCTCGAAGGATCAACAGATGTGCCGGACGGACGTGATCGCTGGACGCGAAGGGTGTGTAGGGAAGGTGTATGCCTATCTAGGTTTATTCAGTGTAGGCTTCACAGTCCAGGCGGCGCTGACGAATTTTCTAATACCTTTTATAAAGTTTCATATTGAGACACGAAGCAACAAAATACGATCTAGAAAAATGTGGCCGTTTTTCTTTAGATCGAATTTTGTTGCTTCGTGTCTCAATATGAAACTTTATAAAAGGTATTAGAAAATTCAAGACACACTTTCCGAGACAGCGTATAGTGCCGTTTTTCATAATTCCTTCTCAGTCACGATTCCAATGATATTATCATTGGAATTTCCATGAAATTCCCTGTCTCCTGAGGTATCCATATCAGCCATACCTGTTTCCACTGAAATTTTATTTCAGGAGAGACAGGATAAATAATATTATTTGTAATTAATTTACACGTTACAACTATATTTTTCAGGGCGTGACGCGTCCTGAAAGGGCGATTGGCCCAACCAAAAATAACAATATTAACAAGATGAAGTAACACAACATACAAACTCAATTAAATGGACTTTTTCAAGAGACAAGATCCTTGAAAGTTAGGTCCAGGGCTAGGTCTCGGTCTAGGTTACCTAGACGCACAAATAAAAACTATAAATCAGGGCTATATAGCCCAATTAATTGAGGTTTGTAAGGGTTGTAGGTACTTATGGTTTTATGCCAAATTGTCACGTCTACTTATTCCTAACAAAATAAAAGATAAAAAAGTAGACTGAACAATTTAATGACAAGGTAAAAAAATACAATATTTAGAATTATGAATATAAAAACCTACCCATTATACACTCTCAAGGCAAGAAAGGAGGTAAATTTTAATTACTTGAAGTAACTCCCAGCTCCACGTCAGGACGTCTTGAGGGCAGGCAGCTCCCAGGAACAGAAATCGTAAGTGCAGTGTCGAGAAGAATTGTAGGGGCGCGTCAGAGTGTCGGCAACCCCAACTTTAGTAGTACAAACACGAGATATATATATATGTGATAACTCTCCAGGAATTAGGCAGTACCTTCTGCAGTTAAGATAGTTCACTCAGAACCGAGACGTACACATAAACTTTTTCACTACTGTTTGTTTACGTTTAACTATAACTGTCATCACGTTACGAGTATCACACTGAATTTAAATTATTTATAAAAACACCGTGTGGTGCCGGACGTAAAGAATAACACCACCCTATTTCCTCCAGTGGGTGTCGTAGAAGGCGGCAGCAGTGGTGATTGGTATATTATGATACGAGTGTGCTGTGTTGGTAATTACACTCGAGGCGGAATTATTCGCGCGAGTCGCAGACGAGCGCGATAAGGGAGCCGAGTGTGTATTGATTAATAAAACGCACACGCGTTTCATACGACGTTTTTCAACACACTTGCGAGGAAAAAAACAGACTTATTGTAAAAACTTATTATATTTATTTTTTATTTTTTTTATGCTACAATAACGTAATTATAGAGATGATACATTTAGATTTATAAAGTTCAACTGACCTTTGTTGTACTGGCAATCCGTAGGCGTATCCGGACGTTTTTTTAAAAACTGTTTAACATCGGTTGGTGAAAATACTTTAGATTTCGTATTTTTAATAGTAATTAACAACTAACGAAAACGTTAATAAAATAATATTTATGGAAAATGGCGTGCTGGTTTTGTATTTTTTTTTTCCGCGCGCCCTCTTGCGATGCGCGCGCATATGTAAATAAACGCACTAGCGAAACTGCTAAACAGCCTTTTAAAAAAAATATGTTTAGACTGATCGTAGTTTTAGTATGGAATTAGAAAGTACTATTGGCATAGAGAAATATACATTAGTTCAGTGAGAATCCGCTATAATAGAACGTCAGTCAGGATCTTTTTCGTTTGGCTCCGGGAGGGACCACGGACAATTTAAGGTAGGAGTGAGGCGTATATATCGTAACAGCTAAATACAACAGGTATCTATAGATAATAAATGTTACTGTTACACTGTGACACCCTGTTACATCGTCCGTCACAAGCTCTTTTCTTTTCTCGCATAGGTGTAACACCATAGTTAGAAAGAGAAGTAACTCCGTGTATTATAAATGTGCAGCTATGGTAACAGAGAACACACAATAGTTTGTTCCCACATAGTATGAAATAACAGCCTGCTATTTTGTAACTTGTTTTTGGAACTATTAATTACGTGGAACAGGAACAGGCGGAACAGATATGGGATTTTACCTGTTACAACCCACTCCTGATTTAAGATAAATAAATTTTAGTTAATTTTGGGACCAAAGACAATTCAGACTATTAAAAAAAAAAGTGAACGCGCGGATTCCTTTTGGCATGAAGTTTCTTTGACGAGATTTAAATAAAAAGCGCAAGTTTTCGACTAGTAAACAGTTATCTGTGGCGTTACAGCACTCGTATTGTAACGTAAAGTAAAAAGCACGCGTTTTTAATACACTGCATTATGGACCTAAAAGCGGTCCAATAAGAGCCACTTTACGAGCAAGTGTGTTGAAAAATTATTTACACAAAGTAAAGCGCCTACCTGGGTTCGAACACACAACCTACAAGTACAACTCGGGGCGCGCTTATTCCATTCAAATTAGGAAGTGATGAAATAACCACCAGCCTATACCTACAGCCACTGTTAAGCTATTGCATAGCTTCTATCGCGGGCATTGAGCGCGGGGACCGAATCCAGAAATTCCGTAACGAAAAAACCTCACGCTATCGCTGTCTCGCTTTAACATCTATTCGTCTCTATCGCACTACGCTACTCAGCCGCCATAGCTACCGGCCGCCATATTCTTGTCTTGTTTGTTGTCAAGAACTTTGTCAACAAAGCGCTGTTTTTGTTTTTATTCTGTGTTTTGTGGATATTTATCGTAAATTAGAGTTATTGTTGTATTTATGTATGTACGTGTGACGTAATTTAAGTTGCAATGCATTACAAAACGTGTGAAATATGTGTTATAAGATCCGGCCGGTCAGATGGTCAAATGCGAATCTTCATAGCCAAATTTCCTTTGAATGAAGATAGGTAAGCATATATTTTCAATTGTTATGTTAAAAAACATTGATAAGCTCTTACAGAAAATAAATTACTTGATTTAAAGTCCAAAATTTACAAAATTACAAAGTAACCTATCAATATGCTAGTGCTTGACGCATGTTACTTTTTTATCGACTGTCGATATTTTTATTATTATAACATTCCTATTTCATTTAATTTTCTCTGTTATTCTATTAATACTGCAAAACCAAAATAACAAAGATATAAGTTTAAATACACTAATATTATAATCATAATAATGTAATAAAATGTTCCAGCTAGATGTAAAAAATGGGTTAAAGTTACGGGAAAGAAGACTTGGTGTATGTACCCATTGAAAAGCTACATCAATTGGAACATATTTGTGGCAGTCATTTTCTACCAAAGGATTTCAATAAAAAGAAGACACAACTAAGAAAAAATGCTACTCCGTCTGTAGAACTTACTGCAGAACCAATGGCAGATGAGCTGTTCGTTGGATTTCCACTACACATCTTCAAAAGTGAGCAAACAGGTAAGACTTTATTTTCCAGTCGTAATTCATCCTAACTCACCCTTTCCGATTACTTTAGTAACTCATGTTCAATTATATTTTGCAGAGTTATCTTCCACTTCGACTACTGTGATTCTTGGACTGGTACATGTAGTAAGTTTTTTTTTTTTTTTTGGGTACTGTACGTCCGAATGAAAAAACGGAACCCTTATGTACCTTCATCTACTGGACCGATTAATTTGCATTTTGGTACACATGCAAAATGTATCATGTGACATATGAAATGAAAGGACTTGACAAGAGAACTTTTTTTTAAATAATTAAAAAAAAATCCTCTTGACAAGTCCTTTCATTTCATTTTACATTTTTAATGAAAATTATTAAAGAAAATAGATGAAAATTTACCATTTCCCCCCTTATCTCCGAAACTGCTGATCCTAACATTAAAAAAAAAGAAAATAGATGAAAATTTACCATTTCCCCCCTTATCTCCGAAACTGCTGATCCTAACATTAAAAAAAATACAGTGTACAGTTCTATACTTAAAGATTACAGCAAAACCTTTAAGAAGTCTATGGTCTTAAAATAACATGGTAAATTACTCAATATTGTGTGTACTTACATTATTATTATGCAGTTGGAAAGTATGGGGAAACATGTTTTTCAACTACAATGTTAATTCGGTTCTTGGGATTAATTCATCCCAACTACGATACCCTTCATTGTTTTTGGAATTAGAAGTGAATGACTACATTTTGTTTTAGTTGCAGTACCTTCAACATCAACTGCTGAACCATTGCCAGTAGAATGTTCAAAAGACAGGAAAATATGTTCTATTGCGGGTAAGGTTTATGTTTATTTTAAACTTATTAAATTCACTTTACTATTTGATTAACTGTATTGAATGTATCAATTGTAAATATTACAGATACTTTTTTGTCTATTACAGACCCTTTTTCAAATGAAAATGTGATAAAAAGAATGAGACTAAGCCCAAGTAACTATTCAAGATTAGAATTAAATTTGAATTGACTTGTTCATGTGTCAGTTAATAAGCAACGTGTTTTCTACATTTCAGTACCTTCAACATCAACTGCTGAACCATTGCCAATTGAATGATCAATAGAAAGGAAAAGGTGTTCTAATTATTATAAAAAAACTTAAGTCCAAAGTTTTGTTTTATTTTATTATCATCACAGCAAATCTCATCTTATAGTCAAGTTTACCTCGGATTAGATCTAGACTATACAATGGGATAAGTCTCTGAACCCCGCTTACGCCAACGTGGAATCACAGCCGTAGCTGGTTTCTTTTTATAAGAAAATTACCACGTAACCTTAGTTCAAATCGAAAGTTACCGTTGGCCTAAGTGACCTTTGCCTTAAATTTATTAAGAATGAAACCGTAAAAATGTCAGGATCCTAAAACCCGAAATTTTTTACAGCAACATATCGATAAAAATTACGAGTGAGTAGTAGTACATCCCTATCTTGTTATTATGTTGGCAGCTTTATGTCATGTCTGCAGTCCGTGTCATTTCTGTTATGTTGGTATTCATTATTAGCTCACGTTTCATACAAGCGACGTTTTTCATTTTTATCTATGGGACTCCCGTCTCTTAATATTATATACTCTTTGTTTATTTAATAAAAGAAAAATTTGTTTTCTTATCGGTCACCACGCTCAAAAAGTGTAACTTTAATTAATATCAAAGAAAAAGAAATACTGCATAAATAAAATAAATAAATAATTATAATTGCATAAGTTGATACAAAATGCTATGCAATAGCTTTACCGCGACAGTCCCCGAGTGCCACACGTCTCTTTTATTTATAAGATTTTGTCCCTCTCGCAATAATAAGATATGACATTAAACCCTTACAATTTAAGTTAACATGTAAAGTAGGTAGGTGACTATAATTGTAACTTATTGATGCCAGCCAGCTTAAACTTCAGCAGAAAGAACTAAGGTCGTGGGGAGTTGGAGATGAAGCCAGTACTGTTCCGAGTTTAATTTTAAATTAAGTTAAGTTTAAATATTATAAACTAGCTTCTGCCCGCGACTTCGTCCGCGTGAAATTTCGGGCCACCCATAGCGTCACATCCCGTCGCTCGCTCGCGCTATAACTTCGTTATCACTTAGCGTTCTTTCTGACTTTTGTTCTTTTCGCTTGGCTCCTAAGGATCTCATCATCATCATCATTTCAGCCGAAAGACGTCCACTGCTGGACATAGGCCTCCCCCAATTGGGGGGTTTGCCATAATTGCCACGCTTGGCAGGCGGGTTGGCGATCGCAGTATGGTGTTCAAAATAAATAGAGAACGCTGCTGCCCATTCTCTAGTCGCCTTTTACGACACCCACGGTAGGAAATGGGATGGAGCTATTCTTTACGTCCGGCACCACACAGAACTAAGGATCTAACGTGATGTTATATAGGCTTCCTCGATAAATGGGCTATCCAACACTAAAATAATTTTTCTATTCGAACCAGTATCTAGTTCCTGAGATTAGAGCGTTCAACCAAACAAATAAACTCTTCTTTATACTGTACTGTATAGCTTTATAATATAGCTGACCCGCGCAAATTCGTCTGCGTCACCTAAAGAGAGAGAGTGGTTTAAGTAATGAATTTACTACTTATTTTGTTACGGAGTTATTTTAAAATTATGATATTTCCTAAGATGTTGATTGAAATCAAGTGATGTCATGGACAATTTTGTTTACATTTAAATACTTGTGATTAATAACATATTTATTTGGATAAGGATTAATATTATGTTGATAAAACTCCTTCGCAAATAATGCATTAATTTCGAAAAAAATTGATTGCCATAAAAAAAGGTTATAGTGAGTCAATCTTAAAAGATAGACATATGCTGTCGCGGACTTTTTTTTTAGAACTTTTAAAGAGGAACAATTCCATCATACATGATATTTGCGTAACTTAAACCGTTTACGCAGCGCACGCATCGGAAGCTCTCAAAAAGGAATAATTTTTCCCGTTTTTGTAACATTTTTCATTTATGCTCCGCTCCTATTGTTCGTAGCGTGATGTTATATAGCCTATAATATTCCTCAATAAATGGACTATCTAACACAAAAAGAATTTTTGCGTTCAAACAAACAAACAAACAAACTCTTCAGCTTTATATATTAGTATAGATATAGATGTTAATATTAAGTATAACCTTCCAATTATTATGAATGTAATTAATTAATAAATGGGCGCCAGGGACTTTGAAAGTCCCGGATCCCGGAGCCGACGAAGATGTCCAATATACTTCCAGATAAACGTAGGTGTCGAACCCGGGGTCCTTCATTTAAGTTTTGTTATAGACCGGTTACTAATATTGAAAACCGGACTAAGGCAATAAACCGGTTCTTTCATAAACCGTATTTAAATAAAAAAATATGTTAAGGAATAAGAAAAAAAAACCGTTTCGCCTGCGCTATCGCTAGACGGACTATTGCGCTATTGGTAGACGATGCAATATTTCAAGGGATTATCATGAAATTTTTCAAGCTCATCACAATTTTTTTTTTTTTATCTAGGGCATCTCGGAGTGTAACCACTAAGGTTCCGACTCTTTAACCGGACTTTCCTGTGGCTGCCTTAAGCTCCTAACGAAACTTAATGCCTCCAGCCAGGGCGTAAAAACTATAAACTAAACGACTGCTGCTCGCTAAGGGCACTCCCTTTGGGGTACGAACCTCGGCTTAGGGCAGCTGAGTCGGAGGGAGGGTGGCAAGGGACCGACGGCGGCTGGATAAAATCAGTGTTTTGATTATTATCGTGGGGAGTTTGGATTACATGCTGCTCAGCTAAAACGCGTGCTGGCGCTTCACTTACAGTCAAGGAGGAACATCAAAATATTACAGTCATCAATTTATACCATTTTTCATGGAGTCCGTGCAGGTGTTAAGCTATAGAAACAGTTTTTCTTGATGAATGTCTACCGTTGTCGGGAAGAATAGTCGAGCGGCGGGTAACGAAGACTGATCGTGTATCCAGTGACCGATGTGCAGGTAACGAAAAAATAACAAAATGAGGTCAAAACAAATTAGTTTCTTCGTATTTCATTTAGCTAAGCCCACTGGCTATTTCTTGTTGATTTTTTTTTAATAAAAAAATATATGTACTTCTATAATGCATCCAGTAGTACTTTGCTGCTATTGCAGTATTATCAATATTTTTCGACTACATGACGGCACGGTTGGCGCAGTGGTTAAGCGATTGACTGCTGCACTGCGTGTCGCGGGTTCGATTCCCGCACGGAACAAATATTTGTATGACCTACAAGTAGTTGTTTCGGGTTTGGCTGTTTGTGTATGTGAGTTTTAATTGTTTGTAAACGCACCCACGATACAGGAGAAATTCCTAGTTTTCTAGGCAACGTTTTTAAATATAAAAAAAAATATTAAAAAAAAACTTGTACTTCGAATACATTATAGGAGCTTACATTTTTAATGGTCGACGGTAGTTTATTGTAGCTATCTGCGCCCGCATAGCTAAACATTGTTTTGCCGAGTTTCGTTCTTGTCTTGGGTAGAACTAAAGAACTCGCTCGCCGTGAACTTCGCTGTGTTTGATGTTTCAAGCTTTCAACCAATTTTTGGCGCGTTGAGCACTTTTTGGGTGAACGAAAATCGTGGAACTCGCGTCATCGTCACCGAACGCTTTCCATGAGCTATATTTATACTGTGTATGTATGCGTACTTTTTGGGTGAACAAAAATCATGGAACTCGCGTCATCGTCACCGAACGCTTTCCATGAGCTATATTTATACTGTGTATGTATGCGTACTTTTTGGGTGAACAAAAATCATGGAACTCGCGTCATCGTCACCGAACGCTTTCCATGAGCTATATTTATACTGTGTATGTATGCGTACTTTTTGGGTGAACAAAAATCATGGAACTCGCGTCATCGTCACCGAACGCTTTCCATGAGCTATATTTATACTGTGTATGTATGCGTACTTTTTGGGTGAACAAAAATCATGGAACTCGCGTCATCGTCACCGAACGCTTTCCATGAGCTATATTTATACTGTGTATGTATGCGTACTTTTTGGGTGAACAAAAATCATGGAACTCGCGTCATCGTCACCGAACGCTTTCCATGAGCTATATGTATACTGTTTATATATGTGTACTTTTTGGGTGAACAAAAATCATGGAACTCGTGTCATCGTCACCGAACGCTTTCTATGAGCTATATTTATACTGTGTATATATGTGCACTTTTTGGGTGAACAAAAATCATGGAACTCACGTCATCGTCACCGAACGCTCGAAATTAATAAGATCTAATAGCTTGACGATACAATTCATAAGTTACTTAGTTTTCACTTCTATCGGCACGGCAGTCCCCAAAGACTGCCGTGCTAAATATTAATTTTTATTTTCTGTGATTAATATAAATTTAACTCACACACTTATTATATGTTAAATTTTTTTTTGGAAAATCATATACAATGTTTGTAAATATGTGAGCACCATGTACCTATCGCATTTATTAATTTTTCTGTCATTACTTCACTTTGCATTCTTTTTACCAGTTGTGGTAAGTAATTTTTATTTTTATTCTAGGTACATCGTCTTCACCTATAATTATTAATTAATGTATACAAACTATTGTTAACATTTTAAAAGAGTAAGTATGGAGTTTCTTGCCCATTCTTCTCCATACATAACTACCTTTTGGAAGGCGCAACTAGAATCAATTAACTATTCATGTAATTTTTGACGTTCAAAAGTGCATCTTCGTGCCTATTTGAAATAAATGATTTGACTTTGACTTTGACAGCCCGTTTTTTTTGGGAATCTCACTTGTTGCACGAAACTTTGTTTCTATGTTAAGTTCAGTGCAAAAGCTCTTCTTTCCAATATTGGGTCAGTTGGGACTGGTCATTTCTTAGCTGCCACGGCTTATTTTTAATTATTTTATTTTTGATTTGTTTTTATGTTTTTATTTGTTGTACCTACTCTGGACACTTTTAACGTATACGTTTTTATTTTTTATTTTGACATCGTTCTTACATTTAGTTATAAATTCAACATTATATATGTAGCTAATATTTTTGTAACAATTTAATTTAAAAGAGTGTCCATGGAGTTTCTTGCCCGTTCTTCCCCATAGGTACCTACTACGCTTTGGAATGGGCATGTAGCTTAATTTTTCTTACTGACTGACTCCTTGACAATAGGGATGTGTCCTGGGTAAAAAAAAGAATTACTGTTTAGTCCGTCAATCAGATAATAATATTGGACACGTATTTTTTGCTTTATCATATTAATAATAAATGACTTAGATAAAACGCATTAAACTTGGGGAGTGGGGGCTCGTTACGTCACAGCTACGTATAAAATCTACTGAGAAGTGACGTCATGGCACATTTGAACTCAATGTGTCGCCGTAATGTTTTGATTACGTAAAAAAAGAAAAAATACGTGTCCAATTTTTTTTAATAATCTACATGACGGACAAAGAATATTTTTTTTTGTCATCATCCCTATTCAAAAGTGCCTGTAAATGGTCTAATTGAAATAAATGATTTGAGTTTGAGTTTATTTTTACGCAAACTTAAAATAAAAAATCAAAAGCCAAAACATTGATAAAGCAGACACGTGCTAATTCTTAGCATTCGAAGCTGCGTAGAATTCTACGGCGTAGGCGGTATGACGTAGAAAAATGCGTGGGAAAAAAACAGTATTTGCATGTAACCCGTCAGCTAAGGCCTAAAAGCCACCCGCGTCTAGCGCATGTCGGATATACCCATAAATCTGTAGCGAAATAAAAATTGACATAAATAGAGCATGGATGTACTCGGCCTAACAGCGTAGTATCGATAATATTTCCGTTATCATTCCCGTGTGGGTAGTGCGGTTATTTGAATATTAATTAGAGGCTCAAATTCAAATTCGTGTGTGTTCAATTATAATAATTTAATGTTAAAGCACTAATTTAGTGAGTGAGGTGATTATGGAAATTCTCCCTTGTTCATGCTTGAGGATATCAGCTGAGAATTCTGAAAATTCCAGAGTCTTTTATGAAAACTAGGTTAACCAAAAACTGAACGTTTGCTAGACAGATCAGTGTCAGCTGTATACGACATTCAATTACCTACATAGCAGTTGATGCGTTCACTTGCAAACACGATGCATGTACCCGTCGATATCGATATCGTGTTGATATACTACGATTTGAGCATAATCAATTACCTAACCATATAACATTACGTCTATTGGGGAATCTCAAAGGGCTAGGCTGTGGTGAACAGAATACATACATCACCAATTTTGTTTAGCACTTAACAGAGGTGACATAACTGATTTTTTACACCACCTGCTCGACAATGTCAAATTATATGTCATGAAAACCTAACCTAAAGTAAGTCATTTAAGACCTGAGGTCTAACAGGGCATTAATATTGTACTGAATTTCATTATGACCCGCTGGTCATTAATTTGATTTGAATTTGGAACATAAAGTAGAAATCGGTGCATACGAACATTTACGATAGGTCTGGTACATACTAATTCCATGCATTCATCATAAAGATCTGCACTAAAAAATAAATTGTTCGAAAATCGAACTGGCCACCACGAGTAGAATATAAATAAAAGAAAAATAGAACACAAATTAAAAAGAGGCGCGAATACTGAAAATTGCTTTGCTTTATTAAACAACAAATTACTTAACTAGATACAAATTCTCAAAAAAATGTTGAGTGACGATAGTGATTTGACTCCGGAGTACATTAAATCCGAAGCCATTGGCAATGCCAACAATCTACTCCCAGAAAAGTCCAAGGAATCGTACACGAAAGCCTGCGACGATTTTTACAAATGGAAAACTGCAAAGGGCGTCAGTAATCTACTATAAAATATTGCAATTTGGGCCACGAGTTGTAGGTCGAATCCAGGCAGGCGCTTTACTTTTATACACTCTCTCAAAATGGTGAAGGAAACCATGGTAAAGAATTCGGCATGAACTAGAACCAAAAATTCGAAAACGTGACATCTACCAACTCGCTCTGGGCCCGCGTGGTAGATTGCAAGCCCACTCCCTCTCGAAGAGAGGAGGCCTGTTTCTCGGCAGTGGGAATATTATAGGATGTTTATGATGAATTAGAGTGACTGTGCTGCTCAAGTAGAAAGATTGATAGTTTTTAAATAGTAAAGAAAATTTGCTTTATCCTCTTAGTGCGCCCAGTGGTAACGGCCCCGACTAACGAGTGGTATGGACTCTTCACACAGTGTACGAGCACACTCTACAATTTTATGCTGACGCTCGCGATCACTTGTACTTACGTTTATACATTATTACATGCGCATTACTGTAATTAATTTAGTTCAATAAAGCTGCTTGGTGCATACACATGTCGGTGTTTTCTTCCACATAGCACATTAGAATTCCCGGCACACATCGCACCTCAGAGCGGTAGGACTCCACATATTTTTGGTCCTTCGAGTCGGATTGCAATCCGCGGATCGTCGTTGCTAATGCTTAAATTAAACTAATCCCGGTGAGAATTCTTTATTAGGATTTTTTCGCAGACAAAATCTTATTTTCCTGGGTTATAGTATTTATTTTACAAATCAAAATCATAAGTCACATTAAAATCGAGGAGCTTTCCAGCTCTCAAATGAGAGTTACTTAATTATAATTCTTAACTAAAGTATAAATGAGGTAGCTTCAATGTAGTTTTATATTCTGTAATTTTACTCCATCATCATCATTTCAGCCGAAAAACCACTGCTGGACATATGCCTCCCCTAAGCACCGCCACGCGCCACTTCGACCGGTTCTGTGCTTCCCGCATCTAACGGATTCCTGCGGCTGGGTCTTCCAACGCTACCTACGTGTTCCGGTATGCGATCGCCACTCCAGAACCTTTCGGCCCCAACGGCCATCCATTCTGCAAGCAATGTGCCCATTGTCACTTAAGTTTGGCCACTTTTCGAGCTATGTCGGTGACCTTCGTTCTCATGCGGATCTCTTCATTTCTGATTGGAGTAGAGTGGAGTTTCCCTACGTGATCGAATCAGAAATGAAGAATCATCAGAAATAGATAGAAATCAATCAGAATGAATTAATGAATGTAGGGAGACTCCAAGCATAGCCCTTTGGGTAACTTTTACCCTTCTTATTAGAATTTTACTTTGGTATAACTTAATAGTGTTGGAATTGTGGTTGTAGTACGTATCTTCCATATAAGTCTATATTGACAAAGGGAGTTCATTATCGCGTGTGGATGAAAGTTTTGGGTATCCAAGGCTCTATTAGCTGAAATTCGGCGGTAATTTTACATCTCATGTGGTTAATGAACAACATATTAACTGTTAATTATAGGGAGGGTGGCGTGTTAACAACCGTGAGATGGGAACTGAGTAGGTACTTCGTGGAGTAGATGCTGTAGTGTGTGAACGATGATTTTTAACTGACATGCTATATCACTCGTAAGAGAGCTTTTGCCATCATAGTATCTTTGTCTCCCTTGGTTTAGAAATAAGTTGGAAACAAAATAAAATATTTATAAGATAGCCCTTAAGTTGACTCACAAAATAATTGAACAGACAAAGGCCAATCACAAAGCTGGGCTCATTTTATTACAATAAAGATCAAGGGCATCGCCATGAAATATGATACTGACATAAAGTAAAATCAGCGCACAGTTCTTTTGTGTCGAGACTACAAAGGTTCCGTATCCCGTAACTACTTAATAAAATTTGTCAGAATACGTCTCAGTAATTTCCTTACCCATTGTTCTTTGTTTACTGTCATTTCAGAAAATAATGATTGTATTCATTAAATTATATCCGGTGGAATTCCCAGCTGCTTCGTCGGTTCGTTTGTGTCGACCACTTTGTCCCAAATACCCTTATTAATTAACCATTTGTATGTTGGCGAACAACTGATTTCACTAATTTACTTATTGCATGACAACGTAGTTTTAACGAAACGCTAATTGAATTTAATTGAGGCTGACAGTTTTCTATATGGAAAAATAATTATTGAAGAAAAATGTATTCAGTTATACGTTTTGGTTTGATTGGTAGCTGATATTTATTTTGTTGTGGTAGCGTATCGAAAATGTATTACAAAAAAACTTCATTTTTTCTTATAAAACTATTAATTTAATAAAATTTGAAAAAAAAAATATATATATATATTGTAAAACGACGTGACATGACTCATAAATTAAAGCTCACACGGCACGTTAAATTAAAAAAGAAAAACAATCTAATCCCTTTTCATTAATTAATATTAATAAAACAATTTTAATTTTCCTTAACGTAACGAATTACTAACAATTTTGCCGCCGTATTTTGTTGTTTCTTTTGTTTTTTATATTTACATTTTTAAATTTTGAAAATAGAATAAAAGAGGTTTCAATCTGTATATAAACTTTTTATGGAAACTAAAAAGATTTTAAACTATAAATTCGTAAATAATTTAGGATTAAGATGTCCCTAGATTCTGTTGATGTGTGTATGAAGTTATCTCAGTATCTAATATCTGTATTTTTAATCAAGGCCAACGATGAAATCGAAAAACGTGCTTAATGACCTCAACTTTAAGGAGTTTTAAGGAGCTAGGCGTGAGCAGTAACTGCGTAGCTTTACGAGCCGGCTGTATTACCCGGCAAGTCCAAATGTGCGCGACCTGAGATCTTAGTCTGGCAGATTCGCACATTTTACGAGCTCAACGAGGTAATGCCATTCTCAAGCTTCGTTTCCCTCTATAATCTTTGCGAACAGACAGTCAATCTCGGAATGTACTCACAGCGAGCCTTATCACGTAATAGATGCGTAATTTATTTATATTTTATCTCTACGGATCCAGAATTCAGCTGTTCGGAGCGCTTTTGATTTAGTATCGCACTTAATTCTCAATTTGAGCATGAAAAAGGTTTTACCTTTTATTTTTAAATTTTATCTCGGTTGTTTGTTTCGCATACCGTAGAAGTAATGGTGGGAACAAAATAAAACCTATCGTACCGCCATTTAACCTACATAAACTATTTTAGGGTTCCATAACTCAAAATGAAAAAACGGAACCCATAGATCATTCGTGTGTCTGTCTGTCTGTCCGTCCCTCTATCACAGCCGGTTTATTTCGAATCCTGGAACGATTAAGCTGGAATTTGGTACACATTTATGAACTTCTGTGACCCAAATGTGGACGTTTATTGTAAATAAATGAATTTTGAATATGGCTTGCACATTTGGGGGGCAAAAAAGAAAAAAAAAAAAATTGTTTTGCGAACTGTACCATATCAAATGAATGGGCTTATTGTAAGAATTTCAGATAGATATTATTTTATAATTTGAAAACAAATAGGTTTAAAGTTATTTAAAAAAATAGATGAAAATTGAACATTCCTCCTCCCTTATCTCCGAAACTAAAAATCATAAAATTTGGAAAAAAAAAAAATACAGAAAATTATTATTATAGATTATAGGAAAACTTAGAAGAAGTCTACGGTCTTAATATAACATGGTAAATCTTTCAATATTGTGCGTACAAACTTACATTTGCAGTTGGAATGTATGGGAGGACTTGTTTTTCAACTACAATGTTTAGTTTGTTCTTGGGATAAATTAATTCCAACTACGGAACTCTTCATTTAGCGTGGTCCGACACGCACTTGGCCGGTTTTTTTTACGAGGTATTTTGAGGTAACACGTAACCCTAATAGCGAGGGTGCGTGTAATATACTAAAACAGAGTAACACCTGCGGAAGATAAATCTCCTTTATGAAACAATTATCGTAGTAAGAGAGTAGTAAGAGAGTTTCCCAATAGGCACGTACCGATATTTTTCAGTGTAATCAATTAGAACGGCACCTTGAAGCTAAATTGCTAATTTAGTTAATAGCTACAATTTGGAGACGATCGGGCTCTCACGGAAATAAATGGTATGGTACCACCTGAATTGGTAATATAATAAGAGCGAGAAGGCTTTAGATTCGGCAATCAATGGGTGAACGTGCTACCTAAAGCTGTGTTTTATAGGGAATTGTTTTTCACCTACTACCTGTTCGTAAGTAATGATTTACCGAGTGTTTTAACTGTGTGTAGTACACATACAGTCAGCGTTGCCAGATTGGGGGTTTTTGGGGAAAGTTTGGGGAAATTTTTGGGGAAATAAATTTGAAATTGGGAAAATTTGGGGTTGAATAAGAATTAAATATCCTACATACATATACTATGTCGGTCGGTAAGAACCGCAAATTTTAGTAAAACGGAATGGCTAGAAATTATAACTGAAAACTTGTGTGACTTTTTGATAAATAATATTTAAAAAATCATGTTATAATGTGTATTTCTTTGTTAATTCCGCCAAATTAAGTTTGTGGATTAATTCTGAAAAGTTATCATTTTGGGGGAAAATTATTTTGAATCTGGGGAAATTTAATAAATCACATCTGGCAATCCTTCATACAGTTAAAAAATCTAAGGAAATCTAATGTAGTTAATCCTAAACTCAATGCTCAGAAAGCTTACATAACACACGGACCTAAGTTTCAATCCACTCTGACACCATTATTGAAATAAACGGGCTATATTTCATGATAGAATCAATTGCATTAAGCGGGAAAATGTATTTGCAGGGTCTATTCCGATTCTACAGGGGATTCGCAGACGTATTCCACATTGGGCACCCGCTTAAACGGCACCTGAGTGAATTACACCTGAGGTATTCCACATACGGCATCTATCGATATTTTTGGCAGGTGCCATTAGTTGAATAATTTATTATTTAAAATGTTATTCCAGGAATGGCACCTACGGATCAGTACGAACTAGTGTTGGAACGTTTATTTTTTTAGGTCGTCAACATCCAAATATCCATTTAAACAAGTATAGAGTTTAATAACATGATAAAAATATAACTTCTTTATGTTTTTAATCATTTTAATATCACAATCAATTTCCTTAATCACATGTATTGCAAAATCATCCTTGAGTTACAATATACAATAATTTAGAAACAAATACTTTTTAGGTTATTTAAGATTATTTCTCTTCATAGTGAACTTTGTCATGTTTTTTTTTAATATGACATACAGTCAATAATTGGCACTTCTATTGTAAAATTAGTCTTGAGTTATTTATTATGTACTATAAACATTTTAAAATATAATATAAACAGATTATGTGTCACAAGTATAATTTTTAAAGGTCAGCGCATAACTTACATATGGCTAAATATTGGCAATGGAAATTTTATTAAAAACGCAGCTTTACCATGCAGTGACCAAGAGAAATAAAGCCACTTTTGTACTCTTCTACTAAATTGTTTATTAACTGGTTCCTTCGTTCTATATTTTTTTTGACATTTCGACTTTTCCATTTTTTCGCGGATTTCAGCGTAATTATTGAATTTTCTTGAAAAACCCTTAAAATCGTTGCCAGATTTTTGATACCATTTTTATTGATGGCTTTATTAATCACTGAGTAGTATGAATTAGGATAATTGTTAGTCTTGTGAGCCTGGCCGTAACAAAACCGGTTTTTTTTTACTAGAATCTGTGGTCAATCCACTATGTTACCATATAATCATTAAAATGTGTAACGTTTATATCGTGTGGACTCTCACTCATAATGTAAAGTCATGCCTTGTCCAAAGTATGTAGTGGTAAGTGTGGTAGCACAGAACATAAAGCATGTTGCATATTGTTTACAAATCAAGATAAAAATAATGTTTGAATCTATTTGATATTCAGATTTAAATAACTTAGATATTCGTATGATATTCGTGGTGGTCGCAAACAAATATCATGAGAAGCCAATGGCGCCGTGCGGTAAGAGTCAGGTAGGGTAGGTAGTCGGCGGGCCACCGAGCGAAAAAAGCTGAAAATAGTAAGTTTTTATTATATTTTAGCCGTGCATACCCTGTCAGAAATATCTGTATATGCCACTGTTAGATAGGTGGCGATTAGCTAATCATACAATATTTTTATTATCATGTTATTAAACTCTCTACTCATTTTAATCGAATTTTTAAAATTGACGTCCTAAAATACATAAACATCCCAACATGGCACCTACGGATCAGTAGGTACCTACTAGTACCTACTGTTCCGTAGGTGCCATTTTAGGATTTTAAATAATAAATGATTCCACTAATGGCACTTGCAAAAAATATTGATAGGTGCGGTATGCGGAATACCTCAGGGGCCATTCACTCAGGTGCCGTTTAAGCGGGTGCTCAATGTGGAATACGTCGATTCGCAGTATCCATTTAGTTTTTAAGAATACATGGAAACAAGTTAAGTCCCAAAAGTATCTAGATTGTCACAGAATTTTGACAAGCTTTTCTGTGGAGTGCTTTTGCTTGTTTATTTAGTACGTTATTATGTTTCACATTTAAAACTAAATAATACCTAGAGGTGGCTAGAGCATACACTCTCGATGTTTTCGGGGTTTGCTTGCTAGACTCGTTAGAGGCCGTGGTTAGTCGAGAGCTAATTGCTGTTACGAGTAGGGACCTATTAGGTAATTTTTAGGGTTCCGTACCTCGAAACGGAAAAACGGAACCCTTATAGGATCACTCGTGTGTGTGTCTGTCCATCTGTCACAGACAACTTACTCCGAATCTACTGGACCGATTAAGTTGAAATTTAGTACACATATTAATTTTCGTAACACAAACACGGACGTTTGACAAAAATAAATGATTATTTAATATGAGGGGTCACTTTTGGGGGTAAACTAGTAAATTAAAAAAAAAAAAAATAAGTTTTGCAAACTGTACCGTGTGACATATCAAATGAAAGAGCTTATTGTAAGGATTTCAGATATATATATTTATTTATTTTTTATTTTAAAATAATTAGTTTTAAAGTTATTAACCGTTCTCCCCCTTAGCTCCAAAACTGCACAGCCTAAAAATTAAAAAAATACAGAGAATACTTTTATACTATTAAAATAAAACTTTAAAATTAAATTACAGGAAAACCTATAAGAACTGCTGCTTGAAATAACATGGGAAATCACTCAATATTGTGCGTACAAACTATCATTTGCAGTTGGAATTTATGGGGGAACATGTTATTCAACTACAATGATAACTTTGTTTTTGGGATAAATTCATCCAAACTATGGAACCCTTCATTGTGCGTGGTCCGACATTCACTTGGCCGGTTTTTAATGTATACTCGAAGTATGTACTTAAATTCTTCATATTTTTGTATTATTATTTGTACTGGTACTTTCTGTAGTCGGTACCTCACGAATAGGAATTTTATTACTTTCGTCGACATATTTATGGCCGGTCAGAGTTTAGTCTAACGTATGTATATGGCTCAGCCGTTACTGTGTAGTCTAGGCTAGGAACACGCAGGATGAGTTGATTTGTAGTATCGGTAGTAAGCAGTGCCAAAGCAATATCGGAGTAAGCACTGAGCATCAGTAACCTCATATGCAAAGGAAAGCAAGGGGTAGACCTAATGTATTATTAGAATATTTGCAACTTGTGCAGCAAATGGCAGATTATCTTAAATCCATTTTTACCTGTTCACTTATATACTGGGGTAAATACAGTTGACTTATGTTGTTAATCATAGTAATTGCGCATTTCATGGGTTTGACTACATTCAATTCTATAATTCTATAATAAATTATAATCTCTTTATATTACATGTTGAATTGAATTTTAAATGTTGAATAAGTTCACGTTTAGTTTGCAAGTATACTAAGTTTCCATACTATCCATACTATATACTATATATACTATAATATTATAAATGTGAAAGTAACTCTGTCTGTCTGTCTGTATGTTACGTTTTCACGCCTAAACCGCTGAACCGATCATCATGAAATTTGGCAGAGATATAGTCTGGGATATGGAGACGGACATAGGCTACTTTTTTGCGCGATAACCGACATCCACGCGGGCGAAGCCGCGGGCAAAAGCTAGTCTTTTATATTTTTCTAAAGAATTCCTAATCCAGGCAAGATTCAGAAAAAAAAAAAAAATGCATCCACCGACTTTTTAAGACTACGCCGAGCGCACAGTGGTGCCCTCATCGTTATTTCGGTGATTTCTTTTATTTTAGAATGAAAATGCAGAAAATAAGCTCGTCAAGTTGTGCTTCACAAGACTATACGTTATTATTACTACAAACAGTAGTTTTAAATGTTTATGTTTTATTGTAATCATTTAAACGGAGCTTAGTGGCCACTATTTTCCGTTTTAATGATTACAATAAAACATAACAATTTAAAACTACTGTTTGTAGTAATAATAACGTATAGTCTTGTGAAGCACAACTTGACGAGCTTATTTTCTGCATTTTCATTCTAAAATAAAAGAAATCACCGAAATAACGATGAGGGCGCCACTGTGCGCTCGATAGCCTCTTAACATTGAAACTGGTACGGGAATTTTACCTTCTTTTTTTAAATGTAGTTGGTCGTAGATGCCAGCAAATTGCCAGCATGGAGGTTTTAAATGCAGCATGTTTCTCCTTGCGGCTTTGACCCGTGCTAACGACCGACGTCCTGTCGGTATCGCTTGGAAGCTTTGCTCTTTTAAAAGGGCGAAAATGGCCAGTCACAATCTCTTAATAACTAAGCATTATTTCCCAAAAAACTTTAAATTACAACTAACGAGTAATATTATAGAAATGAACAAAATATTAGGTCTTTACCTATGAAATTGCCGGTCTTCCGTACTGGCTATTTCAAGTACAATTTTTTCTTTTTTCGCTAATAATTCTAAGTTCAAATTATTTTTATTTTTTAAATATGGAATTCTTTTTTGAAAATTAGTCATTTGTTTAATGGTTAGCTTTCTGTTTTCATCGCATTTGTACGTTTTTCGTCATCATGGATACGTTAAAAAATCGAGTGATTATGGAGTATGAAGTACCGTCGTGGCAGCAAAGCGGCAGAAGCGGCACGCAACATCAACGACGTACACGGAGCGAACACTACTAACGACCGCACCACCCGATATTGGTTTGCCCGCTTCCGTTCTGGAAATTTCGACCTAAGAAATGAACCCCGAAAACTTAAGTCGACAATGACGAATTAAAGGCAATTGTGGAAGCTGATGATTCTCAATCTACACCTGAATTAGCAGCAGCTTTCGATGTTAGCATCAAAACAATATTGGTCCATTTGCTTCGAATTGGCAAGGTAAAAAAGCTTGAGAAATGGGTGCCCCACGAATTAAATGATCGCCAGCGCGAAGCACGCGTCGAGTTGAGCCTTGCACTGCTCAACAGGCACACAAACGAAGGTATATTGAATCGCATTGTTATTTGCGACGAAAAATGGATTCAGTTCGACAATAAATTCTTGGCGGGGAAAAAATCAGAAAAGGCAGTTCAAAATGTCTTTGAAGAATTTGTTGCCGTCCAGCAGACTTTAAAAAAAAATCATCAATAAGCTACCACTACGTTGGCAAAAATGCATTGATTGCATGGGTAATTACTTTGATTAATAAAAAAAAAATATAGAGAAACAAGGGCGTTAACTTATTTCATGAAAAACGGCATTTTCATAGGTAAAGACCTAATATAATAGGGTATCGTAGAAATATCCAAATAAATGAAAGTCAAATTCCGTTAAATCTAATTCAACCTAGCGAGATTGTCCTCTTTTGAATTTTCCGAACAAAAGGTCGTCAATCAGAAAGTAAATAATTTAGTTGACGAGATCAAAGCTATATCTTGCCATGTAATTGTTTAGGGAACTTTACGGACCCACGAATTGTGGGTCGGTAAAGTTTGGGGGCCTACCGCACTGGGTTGATTGTGCGTATAACAACTTCATCACTACACGGTCAGGTCGACCCTTAAAAATTTCAACCTCATACTGTGCTTAATTGTTGTTACATTTAGTTTGTGAGGTGTTCCTCTCAGGTTTAACGTTTTGGGATGTTAAGGTCTTTCTGTAGTGTTTTGTTTATAGTTGTTTCAGCTTGTTGTATTAGGTTCCTATCTATGACACAGTTCTAATGTAGGTACAGGGGCCTTTCTCCCGAAAACGATTTGAGTTTGATTTTGTTTTCGATTCGAACTCGTTTAGATCCGAACTCGATAAAAAAAATTACTCCCGAACCAATTCGAATCGTAAACCAAGATCGACATAGGTTCGAGTATTATCAGCGTCGTTTTATGCGTATCCGGCGGATTACGTCATCGTCAAGTGCTTTATGTCTTTTAGGTAGTTATCTCACTCGATCTGAATATAGTAGCTTCTTTGATATCGTGTAATTTGAAGTTTAGTTTTCATTCAATAACTCGATATCTACATATATGTCAGATGGCGTGCAGAGTACGAATTTTTCGATCCTCACGAATCTTTCGATCGAAGTTAGTTTCGCTTCGAACCACCGCACGATCGTGCGCTAGTGTCGGATTCAAGAGTATGGATCGGCATTTAATTCGAATCCAATTCGGTTGATTCAGAACTCGATGCTGTCGGGAGTAAGGCCCCAGGTCTTTCATTTCTGTTTATAATTTTCTGCACATTTTCTCCGTGTTAGTTTATTATGAAGTCAAAGCAATTTTTCATAGTGATTAAATTTCCAAATTTCCAATCTGGGTCATTGTATATTGTTATTAACTGCCAGATTTGTCTGTATTGCTTATTTTTGAGACAATATTACAGCTATCAACGTAAACAATTTTCGGGACCAGTCGTCAGATATTTCATTATTTTTCCATCTTAGTAATAATGCGTTGAATAATGACCGTCGCTGAGATAAACCTTGAGTGGAGCGAACTTGGACAAGTTGATAAATATGAAAATTTTAATTACGAATTTATGCTAATTCGTGGAGCAAAAGAGCCGCCCACTCGGGATAAAAGCCCGTTCACAAAGGTAAAGATTGACTGAACAAAATTAAAGCTCAGTAAAACTGTTGACACAGAACTAACAGAAATTCTTCGCAGTTACCTTAGGTAATGGACCGCCTATTTGTATGCAGGGGAAATATGTATTATCGCTGGCCATTGCAACCTCGTATAAGTAGTATATATAGTATCGTATATAGTATTTGAAATACCAGGTACCAGGTATCTACCTGGTACCTGGTATTTCAAATACTATCCGACAATTCATGAAACGCAATTCAAAGCGTTTCTTCGACTCCGCAGCCACTCACCGCAACATACTGGTTGTCCAGGCCGCCAAGTATACCTCCTCTCGCATCAGTAAGCTCCACCGTTTACGGCATGTTCTCACCGACTCAGATGACACCATAACTCTCCTCCAGGAGAGCAGTAGAGCCACCAATACAGTTAAACACAAAACACGACCGTCATTCCGACCTCGACGCCGAGGTCCCTCGCGACGACCCCGACTTAACAGTCCCCCCGACCCTTGCTCGATGAAGCGCCAGCCCGCGCCGAAGCTGAACCAGTAACTTTAAATTTCCCTATTAATAATCATAACCCAGTTTTGATCCAGCCTGTCCCACCTTATGTCCTCCCCCCGACGCTGCCCTAAGCCGAGGTTCGTACCCGTTAAGTTTATAAATTTTATGCCCTGGCTGGAGGCTTTAAGTTCACTTAAGGCAGCCACAGGAAAGTCCGGTTAAGGAGTCACGACTTCTGAAGGTCAACACCGAGATGCTATAAAAAAATGATATTTCAAACCCATATTTCAACCTATAACTTAGGTATGCATCGTCCGTCCATAATACGAAGATTGGACTTATTAATGATCGACTAATTAAGTAATTACTAAAAAACTTTTTCGCGAAATCCACATTAAAGTAAGTTCATTGCCGGAAGCGCTGGATGAATATTAGCAGAGACTCAGTAGGTAAATATTTAAATAACTTATTTCACTTTGTACACCTAATCAGTCCGTGGTTGAGGTTTTATGGTTATGCATAAATTTAAATGAGGAACGTTGAAGAATCTCGCAGAGTTCGGGAGGTGGTTTAGAATTTTGGCAAAATTGACTTCATAATATACCTATTTTAATTTGAATAACGCGGTACTTAAGAGACGCGTCGCGGGGAACCTCCGGGGTGTAATCTGTTTAATTTCGTTAGACTTTCAGCGCGCCCGCATCTGTGGCCTCGTCACACAGTCGCCAACTTACACCATTTTAAGGTTTGTTGCCGCGCTACGTGACAATTATAATGTCACACGACTTCACACGAGTGTTGTATGCTGGATTTAATTAGGCCTAAACATACAAAGTTATAAGCGACCTTTTGACAGTTCCTTTGCCCTTTGTGGAGGTAGGTATATCTATACAAGTCTCCGTATGCCTCCCACGGGAAGAATTCGGGATCATCGGTAGCCTGTGGACGGCGAACTTAAAGAAGGGTATGGATAACTTCCCTTTACTTGGCCGAACGTCTTCCGAATACTAATACTTTACATTATCTTGGCACAGAAGGGAAGTGAAAGTAAAATAAAGCTTAGTTTTGTTTGCTAGGCGTGCCTACCAGAGATTTTTTCATTGCTAATTAAAACTCTTGGAATCTGGAACACTGGAATCGTTTCCTTTCTTTTTCGGCTAAGATTTCGTACAAATTGCAAAGAGTTACGTAGGTACGTTTCGTTTCAATTTGGGTTCTATGTATCATCATTACTTTGAACTGATTTTAACTTAGAACTTTCACTTTGTACTTTGCATAACTAGATAACATTTATACGAACTGTTGAATGTAATATTTACCTACAGCCGATAGTACATTTGATTTATCTAAAATAAAACTCCGGTTTAAATACTACGTTTGTTTTGGTTTGATATTTAGGTACACGGATATTATAAACAGTAATTTCAGTAGGTACATTCTTTTAATGCGTACTCACGGGTCTTTATTGGTCGCGTCCTTCGCGCCTTCTGTAGGTAATGTCAGCTGCAGAAGAAATTTTTCGCCGGCACGAAACACACGTATAATTCGTAACAAAATTAAAATAACAGGGAAATTCTAAACTTGCGTGTGTCTATTGGGTTAATGTGGCGGTACCTACAACGCCACATGCAAACTACGCATCAAAGACCTGACGTCACAAATCCTGCATCGCGCAATCAGAGTTTACCGCGCGACTAGCATATATACAACATCCCGATATCAACCGTCGGGCAGTTGCCCACCAGACACGACACCCGTCTGGTCCCTCCCTCCCTTTACTATTGAGTATGAGTGAACTGTACACCCTGTTCCTCATACCTCTATACTGGCGACCCGGACGTGATCTGAACACGCAACCTGCTGATATAGTATAAATCCATCCATAACCCAGTTCACACGAGTTCTTCAAAGCGTTAAGAACTTAAGACACAACAAAAGGTTAATTGCAACTCGATCAAGCGAGATCAACCAGACCAAGCGTGGGAGCTCCCAGCTAACTGCAGCTGGACAAGACATGTGTGGCCTGAGGGTAGGGTTTTTTACTTTGGAGGCGGATGTCGTGAGTGTTGCTGCGGCCTTATCGATTATCCTTCAACCAAGCTGTTCTCAAATATGTACTTATCGTTGTCCTCGCACAACATTTATTACGTTGAAATCTCGCCTAAATTTGCCATAAACGACATTAACCCATAGGTTCGATCAATTTCATTAACTTAACGATGTAAACATAACAGAAGTGATTTAGATCTTTTTCGAGAAGGAGACCCCTTTTGTTTGTTTGGTTTCGAAACGTAGCGGCCGTTTCCTGTATTTTCGTAGATATCTATCTATCCCCAAATACTTTACCATAAAAAACAGTGTGTATTTTTTGTTATTCTATAATCATTGTTGTTTGAATATTGTGTAAATGTTTGAGTTTACCAATTTGAGAGATTTCGACACATTTTATTAATTGTGAATGAACACTTGGTTTTGGAAGACATTAGCTTTTAAATACACAGCTTTTTCGAATTAATAGCTATTAAGAGAGGATCTAAAACCCGGCCAAGTGCGTGTCGGACCACGCACAAAGAAGGCTTCCGTAGATGGGATGAATTGATCCCAAGAACAAACTTAAAAACTTAACATTGTAGTTAAAAAACATGTTGTCTATACAAAATGTATGAGAGAACATGTTTATCAACTGCAAATTTAAGTTGGTCGACTATTACTCGGTAACTTGTCTCGGTAGCTGTGATAGTTGTACTTTTAACTTTGTTATACATATATACTACTGCTGCAATTGGCATTTTTTGTGACCTCTCAAAAGCGTTTGACTGCGTTGACCACAACACACTGATCTGTAAATTACGCCACTACGGAATTCGTGGACAAGCTGCCGATCTTGTTCTTTCCTATCTATCAAATAGGCAGCAAAAAGTACACGTTAACGGGGCGACTTCCTCGGGGTCTCTAGTTAAGATGGGCGTGCCTCAAGGTTCAATTCTTGGCCCTTTTCTATTTCTAGTTTATATTAATGACCTTCCTTACATGATGGCTAACTTATCGGATATAATTCTATTTGCTGATAACACATCTCTAATTTTTAAAATAGATAGAAAAGACACGGATGTCTTACATGTCAACGATAGTCTCGCTGTTCTTTCAAAATGGTTCGCAGCTAATAATCTTTTACTTAATGCGAATAAAACGAAATGTCTTAAGTTCTCATTACCAAATGTACCCCAAGTGGGTCTAAATTTAAAACTTGATGGCAAGAAACTAGATGCTATTACGGAAACTGTATTTCTAGGAATTACTTTAGATTCGAAATTGCAATGGGGCGCCCACATTAGAGCTCTTTCAGGTAGATTAAGTTCAGCTGCATATGCAGTAAGAAAAATAAGGCAGTTAACTGATATAGCCACAGCTAGGTTAGTATACTTTGCTTATTTCCACAGTATTATGTCTTATGGCGTTCTGCTGTGGGGATCGGCAGCTGACGTAGATTCCATTTTCATTCTACAAAAGAGAGCAATCCGCGCGATTTATAAAATGGGTCCTCGTGAGTCCCTTAGAAATAAATTCAAAGTAATTGATATACTAACTTTGCCTTCTCTTTATATCTTAGAAAGTATTTTGTATGTTCGCAAAAACTTAGGACTTTTCAAAATAAGAAGCGATTTCCATAATATAAATACACGTAGTAAACATGAAATTGTGATACCCAAATTCAGATTAACTAAAACTAGCAAGTCATTTCTTATAAACAGTATCCGCTTTTATAACAAGTTGCCAAAGTCGGTTACAGAACTTAGCGACGGAAAGTTCAAAACCCACATCAAACGTGTCCTTATCAAAAAAGCATATTATAAGATAAAAGACTACGTTGAAGACAAGGAAGTTTGGCAATAATTCCTTCTGCACATGTGGCTTCCCTGGTACCTCATAAACAACATAACTATGTCAATGTCTATTAACTGCTCCCAAGTAACGATGTTTATTTAGAATTTCTTTATTTTTTTTATTTTACATACTTCCTTGACATAATCTTTTCATTATTTGACATTATTTACCTACAAATCGAATTCCAATTCTTTATTAGTGGCTTTTGTGGACATGATATTTATTCAGATATGTTACTGTAGTTGTAATTGCAATCATGTCATTCATATTTTATATACTTAGATTATTTTATATTTTGTGAATGTGAGAACGTTGTAGGCCTAGTAGAGTGTAGATTTGTTGGCGGTTTTCTATTTTGTTAAGTACCTGGTAATTGTTGAAAGGCCTACACTGTCCTCCCATACCTATGATCACTGTTATTTAATAATATTGTAAAGCCAATTATTTTTAAAAGAGTAACCGTGGAGTTTCTTGCCGGCTCTTCTCCATAGGAAACGACTAACTCGAACCGTGCACCTAGCTTCTGACGTTTCATAAGTGCCCATGTAGGTTTATGTGAAATAAAATATTTTGATTTTGATTTTTGATTTTGCTGTGAATTTTTTCACATCCAAAAACAACCATTTAGTTGGCTGGGGGACACTTGACTCTAATAAAAATTAGCACTTCAAAGCTTAATATTACGCAAACGGATCTCTGAATCGAAAAATGGTTTTGACGAACCCGCAATATTTTTGAGCGGCCTATCCAACAATACCCCGCACCGTGGGGTAGACGCGAAAAAAAAATATCATCCCCACTTTACGTCCTTGGGGAGGTACTCAAAAAATTTCATATCTAAAAGTATTATATTTCAAGATTTTATTTTATCACTATTGTCGACGTGATTAATGTGTATACCTATGCCAAATTAGAGCTTTCTTGTAGTAAGTCTTTGAGCTAAACCGCGGACAGACAGACATACGGACATGGCGAAACTATAAAGCTTGCTTGTTGACTACGGATTCCTAAAAACCAGTGATTAGATATATGATTTAGTATTTAGTATTTTAGTATTTTTGATACAAGTAAAACCAGTGTCACGTAGTTCCCAGTTTCCTAATAAAGTCTAATAATAACAGAGCCTATCAGGTGTGCCCTTGTGTACTCAACTATCATCGTGTGTTGTTGGGCTCAATGGCTAGTTGTAATTACTAACAGAGCTTTCAGCTTCAGGCTAATTGGGACCACAACGGCCTTTTGAGGAAAGGTTTACGTTTATGCGATATTCATAATTACACTTGTAAAACTTTAGTATGAGAGTAACTTGTAGGTATATGTTGAAATAAGCACCTCTTGAGGTTGAGTAGTGTCTTGGCATTTATTATGAAGAAAACAAAAAGCAAAATCGTGCAGAAAATCACTAAAGAAGGCCTTTAAAATAATAATAATAATTTATTTAATTCAGACATTCACAGTCCATAGACACACACATACATTAAAATTCAAATTATAAATTATAATTATACAATTTAAAACAAATAAAAACCTTAAATTAAATTGTGATTAATAAAATTTCAATTCTCTGTTCATTAAAAATAATAATAAAAATTGTAAAAATGTCAGAATTGAAAAATAAAATGTCAAAATATAAAAAAATATAAACTGTATAAATTGTAACCAAAAATAATAAGATGTCAAAATATTACAATTAAAAATAATTATTTAAATTTTTATCTGCCGCAAGCCCGATATACGGGTGCATACATGTAAGGCCTGCCAGTGCTGCATGAAGGGCCCGTCCAACCTGTAATAAACCTGTCTTTGATTAATAGTGAAATGTCATCGTGTGCCCAGTGCCCAGCTTTTTCCTAACTCATACGGCGGCACGGTTGGCGCAATGGTTAAGCGATCAACTGCTGCGATCGATTCCGACACAGAACAAATACTTATTTGTTATATGACTTACGGTAGCGCTATTCTGTAAACATCTCACGGTGAATTTTTTGGTGAAGTGAGTTCAAAATGAGCTGTCAATCTCTAGTCTGCCTAGCGTCAGGTAGGGTGACAGCAGTGCTATTCTGTAGAAATCTCACCGTGAAAACCTAGGTGAAGTAAGCTTGAATTAATGAGCTGTCAATAGTGTCAATCCCTAGTCTCAGATTGAATGACAGTTCACTTCACACATACAGGAGAAATTCCTAGTATTTTTTTGTTTCTTTTTTTTTTTGTTAATGCTTTGCCCCATAAAGACTCGTACAGACTCGCGCGATATTGTGGGCAGCTACAGGCAGCGACAAAGAAATTGTGCTACAGTGTCGCGTCGCGCCCGTGATATCGCACTAGTCTGAACGAGCCTCAAAGCTTTAACAAAAAAAGAAAAAGAACTATGTTGGGGTCGGCTTCCAGTATATCTGGATGCAGCTGAAACCAGTATTTTAAATGGAGCGGCTGCCTATCTGAACTCCACAACCCAATTACTGAGTAATACGATACCCCTTGATAAGACTGGTTGTCATACTTTCGGGCTTCTGACTACCCGTAACGACTGTCAAAGATCCAAGAATGACAGCCGGAACCAACGGCTTAACGTGCTTTCCGAGGCACGGAGGAGTCTCGGTATGTAAAAATGGTCACCCATCCACAGATCGCCCTCGGCAAAAGAAGCTTAACCTGATCGATCGACCCGTGTGGCCACAAGCCTCCTCATCAACAGTGCCATGTAGGTAAAAGGCTAGCAGTAACGCGGATTATGTGTTCAAATATGTTGTATACATAATTACTAGGAATTCAGTAACCAACTGTGGTATGTTATTAGTTCATTTCGTAGAATTTTGCGTTCAAGTGATGCTCTGTCACTATAGCTTGAGGTCCTAACGGTTAGTTCTTTCACTCAGCAAAAAAGATCCGTGACTCTACAAAGAGAACGTTGATTTTTTCATGTTGAGAACCAACCCATATGTAGCAGGGTACCTTCCATTAATCGTTAGGACCTCTTTGGTATATACAACTCATCCCTGACCACAATGTGGGTTGAGTCCTTTCTGCATAACTACGTCCAATTGTAATTAAGTTTACTACATACAATTATAATTATTTAATTATTACTACATACAATTAATTTAATTAATTATTAATTAATTTAATTAATAATTAATTAATTATTATTATTATTTGTCGTAAAAGGCGACTAAGGTACTTACTAGAGAATGGGGAGCAGCGTTATCTATGCATTTTTAACACCATACTGCGATCGCCAACCCGCCTGCCAAGCGTGGCGATTATGGCAAATTCCCTCCTTTTTGGGGGAGGCCTATATCGAGCAGTGGACGTCTTTGGGCTGAAATGATGATGATGATGACATACAATTATCTGTATATATTTTATTAAACATTATATTACCTTTAGCAAGTAATTTGTTGTTAAAGTGTTGGTAATATTTCACGCCAGTATGATCACATAAAACATGGCATAATCGTATACAAAATTTTATTACGCCGTGTTAAGGCTTATTATTGGTCCCTTTGACATCGTTAATGTCAATATAGATTTGGCGACAAGCCAGACCGTTCCTATAAAAAGTTAATTAATCAAAGCCATAACGGAAGCGGTGGAAGGCTTCCTACTGTAATTGATTTTATGTATAAAACGTGCGTTACGATCCGAGTCACTGGATATTCATTGAAGAATTAGGAATGACTTCTGGTTTTTTGGTTATTCGTCATGTTTATGATGTATGATTTTATTTTCAGGTGGGTATTGGTGAATTGGTTATATGGCCTGGATTTTTAATTATAAGTACATTACCAGAAGGCATCATGCTTCCTGCATTGAGAATATTGACATTTCCTTAAAAATATTTGTATCTGTTCAATCCATTTAGTAAATTATATGCTATTTAACATAAGATTACATTACACATGCAACCATACTAAGCAATACGTTATATTCAGTACGACCAATCTCTGAAAAACTTTTTCATAGTTATATTTGTTAACCCCCGACGGAAACACAAACGCAAGTACGCAAACGTTAAACTTATAATACCCCTGTGTTTCCGTCCACAGTATGGCGCAGACTGTGGTACAGATACAAATATCTGTGTGTCTGTCTGCGCCATCGTAGCTCCCAAATGGCAACACCGATTTAAAAAAAATTGGTTTGGTCAAACAAAACAAAAAAAAAAATGAGTAGAAGTTGAAGGTAATATTTTGGTCCAAGCGTCGTCGTGTCGGGGGATGGCTAATGAAAATACGGTACAGAGAAGGCTTATACCTAGCAATCATGAATGTATGCTATTGTAGAAAGAATAGCTGCTGTTAATTTCTTAAATTGATTAACCGTCCCCCGAAGCGACGACGCTTGGACCAAAATATTATCTTCAAGTTGAAGATAATATTTTGGTACTCATTTAACATCAACAAAACTTCAAAGTTAAAGGGCCAATACATATATTATTACTCGTATTTATTTACTTTTAAGAAGTTTTTGTTTCTGTCGGGGGTTTTTTTAATTTTAAATTTAACTTTTATTCAATAGAGTTAGGTAACTTATATTCAGTACGATCAATCACTGAAAAGTTTTTTCATATTTGTATCTGTTCAATAGAGTTAGTAAATTATACGTTATTTTACATTAGATTGCATTTAACACGTAACCATACTAATTCGAAAACCTTATATTCAGTACGATCAATCACTGAAAAGCTTTCCATGTCATGTTTTCTGGGATTGGAAGTAAGTCGATCAAAACTGAATTAATTGGAAAGAAATGTAACTTAAAGAAGTTGCAGAAGTACAATAAAAAAGGATTTACGATAATCCTTGAACCTAATTACCGAAGTCGAATTTTGTAGTTATTCAAACGAAAACTCAGGAAACAGTTTGTTTTAGCTTCCACAATGAATTTATTCACACACAGTTCTCCGAAACTTGTCAATGCTCACACACTGCGGTCGCACACACTGCAATTACCTACATCAGCTAGTCATAGACTCCTAGGAGTGCTGCATTTGCGTAACGTATACAGTGCACACTGGGGATTATTTGATAGCGAACACTTAATTAGTACCGTATGATGTTGAGTAAGACGAGATGTATCCGTACGTGTGTGCCTGGCTTAGTTTCTCATTAGACGAGCGATTATTATGCACTGTGCAGTATTCATTGCCAAATTATAGGTATTGTGTTGTATTCCTTTGTGATATTCGCGATAATTATCGCGTGATGTTGTCGCTAGGGGAAAAGTGCACCTTGGATTGTTCGTATGATTTCTTGAAGTGGAACCAATCCGAGACGTGACCGTCAAACTTAATGATTTCACAAACGTTTGTTGTCTTCTTCCCATATAATTGTATATCACAGGTGTGAGTACTATGTACTATAGAGCTACCATTGACCGGGTAATATGTCTTTCATTGACTTGAATGTGCCCTGGCGGCTGAGATTATGTCGTGCTCACTTAGATGTCTCGCTGATGGTGGCGTGAGTGTTGGATCATTTAGCTCCCTTCAAAATGGTTGAGCTGAATGGTGCTAATCCATGTGTCATGTTCGTGAACGAGCGCCCCGTCAGTTGGGACTGGTCATCTCTTAGCTGCCACGGGTTATTTTAATTATTTTAAATTGTTTCTATTTGTTGACTATTTCTGAATGCTTTTAACGTGTAAGTTTTATTTTATTTTTACATCGTTCTCACATTTAGTTATAAATTTAACATTATAGATGTAACTAATATTTTTTTTATAATTTAATTTAAAAGAGTGTCCATGAAGTTTCTTACCCGTTCTTCTCCATAGGTAACAAAAAAAAAATGAGTTTCAGTTTTAAGTAGGAGGAACCCCCAAAATGTATTGTAATTTTTCCATTTTTGTGTGAAAATCTTAATGCGGTTCACAGAATACATCTACTTACCAAGTTTCAACAGTATAGTTCTTATAGTTCCGGAAAAAAGTTGCTGTGGCAATACGGACGGACAGACAGACAGACAGACATGACGAATCCATAAGGGTTCCGTTTTTTGCCATTTGGCTACGGAACCCTATAATAAAAACGTTGGGATTTGATTTTCTTTGTCCGTAAATTCGATACTTCGCGTGTTCTTTTTTCGAAAATAATGACCACCTGTTCATGCATGTTTGAGAAAAGTTATTTATTTAACAATTTATGTACACACATATAAACAGACACGAAGAAAGGAACAGAAAAATACGTACAAAGGTGATGCTTATTTCTAATGAAATCTCTTCCAGCATACCTGCGATAGGAAAGTAGATATAGAGATGTAGACAACGTGTGTAAGTGTAGAAAAGAAAAAAAAATACATACATAAAATCAAAATAGCTATACACTAATATAAATACTTATAAACATACAATAACAGAATATACTTACATACCTACATACTTCTAAAATAAATATCACTCAAATATATACTTAGAACTACAATGTAGTGGAAAATAATAAATACATAATAATATGCAACTATGAGTGGAAAGATAGTGATCTTTTACTCTTCTTTTAAAGGCTGCAACAGTCTGGCAGTCCCTAATGTCAGGTGGCAGTGAATTCCACAACCGAGCCGCGCGAGTTATTTTTTTTTGCGTGAATTTTTTTTTTTTACTAGCATGTCTACTTGTTAGACACTTGTCTGTTTCCAGTTTTATGAAACTTCAATAGTTCTGAAACACGCTACGCAGTGAAATGCGTCGTCTGTTTCGAATAAATGCTGCCCCAATTTTGAATCTATAAAGCATACATTTCCAAAAGTTTTGTTTTTATTCTGAACATTCCACCCGGAGAATAATGAATGGAATAAAAAATATGGATTGTAACATAAAAAAAAAATATATAAACCGCGATTCGTTTTGCAATTTAAAACAATATGAAGGAGAGATCAAAGCGAATATATTCAGGGCCGGCTGTCGAGAGGCGTGAACAAGTGTCCGCCGCATTGGAATGTGACGTTAACGAAAAACACGACTCAAATCTTATAAAAGAATCCGCTTGGTCCCCTCTTTTTATATTCAATACCAATTATTTTTAATACAGCTTAATTAAATTCTCTTTTGACACTGACAACGTGTTTTCCCGTCAAATTACTGCTGTTTTGAATACCCAGCATAATTAATTTAATCAATGTGTCTGATGAAAGATTACTACGTTACATCATTTGATCTTCGGCCGAAATATTTACTGTTGCTGGATTCTCTTCCATTGTCCCGACAGATTTATTTACTTTATTAAAGGAGTCGTTAGGGCCCATACCGCCATCTGAGTGAAGACGAATAAATTACGAAGGTTAACAAGTTAAATTAGGTACACATCCTTCAGGTTTGGGTTAACCACTGCATCAAGGGCGGGGGAGCTACATATTTATGCCGCAATAAATTTAAATAAGAAGTACACTAATTTGTTTAGCTTTCCCGAGAATGTTCGCAAAATTTCACGTGTAGATGAATGTGAAAAATATTATTTGGGCCATTTCGGTTCATTCAGAGTCAATATTGTTTTCCTAAATTAAGACGTAAGACGTTTAATTCTTGTTTTGTTATACAAAACAATAATTATGTGCCGTAGAACGGGGCTATTTGGATTTTCGGGGGTTATTTGGAACAAAGCAACGTGTTGAAATAAATTCGAATTGTGATCTCCGTACGAAAAATTTTAAAAGTAAACAAGACCAGAAATCAAATAATAGCTGTATATGGTGTTTTGGTAGAATTTATGTCAACTCAAATCTAACAATTACTTTATTCCAAATAACCCCGTTCTACGGTAGCTACTTGAATAGGCGCAATCGTAGCCTATGTTTAAAAGACTCGTGAAGGAACATTACTTGTCGTTGTGATTTTGTTCTTGTTGTTAGTCGTTATAATCCATAGTCTTCATCATTTTCGTTGCTTATGTAGTTAGTATGTCTGTATCTTATATATAGCATATATCTGTGCATCTTTTATACTATATTGTACTTTTATGCTCTTTGTTTGCACCTATGACAACCCCATTTTATGTCCAGATATTCATTGTCCATGACAAGGTTGCCTGGAAGAGGTCGCAGTAAGCGATAAGGCGTAAGGCCACCTATTGTGTGTTCTCTAGTGTATAAGTTTTTTTTTGTAATGTATATTCTGGTATGCAATAAAGAATATATAAATAAATAAAATGGGCTATTGCATTTCATTAAAAAAGGTAAAACCATTCCATGCCTTATAATTAGACCATGTGGGATGATTTGTGCTAGTTGTAACCGTTATATTTTAATCATAGTTGATGCGTTTACAAAATATGTCATTGCGAGACCGATTAAAATTTTATTCTCGAAAATTTATCCAGTAATTTTGGTGAACTAAATAGAATCTTTCACAGTAGGACAATTTTCATGCTGTTTTGAAAAATGAAGAAGGTAAAGTGTGTCTTTCATTTATTTCCACGCGTCAGTTATTAAGGCGAGTAGCTAAGTAAGAGAAATAGGTTAGTAGGTGCTAACAAGCTATGAGAAGTTCTCTTTTACAATGTTTATACGCCTCAAGCGTTTGCAAACGTTGAGGACTTCTTTGCCTTGGAGAAAGTAAAGCGTACCTAAGTGATATGTATATAATAACATTCCATATGATAAATTGTGAAAGGAAGCACATACTTAGTCTTTCTAATGAGTAAAAAAATAAAAATAAATATTATAGTAATATTATTTATAGTACCCCATATTAGCTCCTAAGGTTTTGTTGGTCGTACATTTTACATAGATTGCTACTGTGCATTACAATTATATATTTTACGTCACACGTGGCCATAATGTGAGTTTTACCGCACGCTACGCGTACAGTAAAACTCGCATTGTGGCCAGGTGAAGACGTAAAATTGTGTACTCACCACGGGCAGTAAAAAAGAAAGCCCTCTATCGCATATTTAAAACCCTCGGCTGCGGCTCGGGTCACCTGCGATTTCGGGCTTTTTTTTCTTTTACAGCCCTTGGTAAGTAATGTACTATTACAAAATCGCTTTATTATAACAATCTGTATGTTTTTATTCACAAATAGATAAAGATTTACTTTATATTTCGACTTTACCTACTCCTACAAAGTACCTATCCATCAATTAATTTGTAATATAAATGTCCAAATTGTTTACCAACTGCCACATACATTGCTACCTCCGTCAAAGTAATTAAATACATAATGTATTCTGACATAGGTAGGTTCGCTTAGGGACAGCCCTAGCATTTGCTGGAATATTCATAATCGATATTATATAACACTCAATGAGTATTGGAGAGCTAATGGAGAGTTTGATAAGGTTGTCAAATACGATATACATAAATATTTTTTCTCAGTATCAACATGAAAATTGCCCATTTGTCTCATGGCAAATGAGGGATTATTTCGGGAAAATTTGCTGGGGGATGCCTTTTTCGACATAATCCCTTTTTGATCACAATAATATACTGCGAACAAAATTCCATCTGTCAAGGGTGGTTTTGAAATGGGTTTGTCTTATTGCGGTAATTAAGGACTAACCTACTTACACCCGATTTCAAAAAGCTAATTAACACAAAAAAATAACTAGTTAACAGACTGTGACACTCAAGTCAAGCAATTTGGTTGACTGTTGTTATTCCAGTCAGCCAATCACAGCCGTGAACATTGGTTAGTAAATTACCCACTTTTTAGGGTTCTGTACCTCGAAACGAAAAACGGAGCCCTTATAGGATAACTCGTGTGTCTTTCTATCTGTGCCGAATCTACTGGGCCGATTAAGTTGAAATTTAGTACACATATGAACTTCTGTGACCCAAACACCGACATGTAAAGGCGGATACAGACATTGCGAGGCATGCGATGAGCGTCGTGCGCTGCGCATGCTTCGCAATGTGTGTATGTCAGTATCCGCCTAAACGTAAATTAATAAATTTTGAATTTTGAGGTCATTTTTGGAGGGCAAATTGGAAAAATAAAAAAGTTTTACAAAACTGTACCGTGTGACATATCAAATGAATGGGCTTATTATAAAGATTTTAGGTATATTTTTTTATAATTTTAGAATAAATACTTAATAGATGAAAATTCTAAGTTGTTTTCTGTTATTGCACCTACTGTGTATTGTCTCTGCATCACCGTAAGGTAGGCTGGTAGAAAATGCCCAAGGCATAGTCCATAGTCCGCCTTTGTACAGTTTTTGCTTGTGCATAAAGTTAAAAAAAAATAGATAAATAAATAAAATTGACCATTCCCCCCTTATCTCAGAAACTACAGAGCAAAAATTAAAAAAAAAAAAATTGAATGTAGTTCTTTACTAATAGATTACAGGAAAAATCTATAAGAAGTCTATGGTCTTGAAACATATAACACGGTAAATCTCTCAATATTGGGCGTACAAACTTACATTGCAGTTGCAATGTATGGGAGAACTTGTTTTTCAACTATAATGTTAAGTACCAACATAACATATAATACCTAACTTACAAAAAAAAAACTGACCAATTGCGTGTCGGATCACACACAATGAAGGGTTCCGTAAATGGGATGAATCCGACCCGCACTTGGCCGGTTTTTTTTACATACTTATGACAAAGACAAAAAAAAAACACATTTATACTTAAACCTTTTCTAAAATAATAGAGGTAGGTATTTTTTTTCGCTTTGCCCTACACTAGGAATTTCTCCTGTATTATGGGTGCGTTTACAAACATTTAAACTCACATACACAAACAGCCGGAACAACTACTTGTAGGCAGGGACCGATATCGATACTCGAAGAATTCCAATATTTTTAAGAACATACCGATAACAGTAATTTGAGTATCGGTATAAAATATCGATAATTTTATCGATACTCAGTACTGATATCAGGCTACAATGTGACGTCACAGAATCTTTATTGATGATTATTAGTAAATACAATTTTTTTACAGTCGCGAATCATATTTTGATCAAGATACAACCTGACACTGACCTGCAAATTGCAAAAAACACAAGAAAATTTAATAATAACGGTATTATATCAATACCCAAATACCAGTATTTATAGCGATATTTTGGTAGGTCATAAAAATATTTTGTTCCATGCGGGAATCGAACCTGGGACGAAGCGTAGCAGTCAATCGCTTAACCACTGCGCCAACCGTGTCGTCAAAATAATATTGTTACTAGGTATTTCATTTTGAAACAAATAAATACGAAATATAATTCATGTCGGACAGATTATTTTCATAAAAGCTGCTGCGTTATTTGCGAGGTATCAGATAACGCTCGCACGGCATGTGACGTTAGCTGTGCAGCGTAACATCAGTATGTTTTAATAAAAAAGCTTTTCTCCCCAAAATATTACGTTCATCGTTTCGTATGGAAATGTAAATAGTAACATTTTGGTTTGAGTGACTTTCATTACGTATAATTTGAAATGTTCTGAGGCCCTAGTGTGAGTTTCTTTTAACCATCTCGTCATATTTCAGTTTTTAGTTTTATTAATAAATATAATTTATTAATATATCTGAAACTGTCTCATTACTAGCTTTTATTTGATACCAATATTGTTCTAAATTATTTTTAAAAAAAACTTCACTCCCTTTTTTTGTATTTGCAGATGCAATATATAAATATTATAGAGCCCATGTCACTTGAAGTCACTTCCACAATACCACTACCACTTATAAAAAAAATTAATAATATATATAATGTTAAATTCCATCAAACCGTTTAGGCTACAGAGCGTGCCAAACAAATAAACATAAATACATACATATGTTGGAGACGGGTTGTATCCGGTACACCAGCTCCATCTAGTGGTGTTCGATGGAGTTATTGGAGTTCGCGCCATCGATTCTTGACTAATCGAGACGCAAGTGCTGCCTAGCGGCGCATGACTTAACATAACGTTCGACCGGCGGCAAGTGTCCGCCGCACATTCGACAAGTGAAGTTCATCGGTGGCGGTCAAGCAGTGAAGACGTCTAGAAACTGTTGCGCGTTTGGTGTAGTTGTATCGTGTACCAACAATAATTACTTTGCATACCCATTACTTTATAGAATCAGGTTCTTTTAACTGAACGGACAGATGTGCTGCTGGGGAGTTTGTTCCACTACTTCTTCTTCGCAGCTAAAGCACTAGGAAGTGGTGAAGGGATGGGCGTTTTGGCGGGCTGTTTCATGTAAGCTTTGGGGTGCTGGTTCTCAGGTTGAGTTAATGACTTTTGAGTTTAATTCGGTTTTTCTATGGCGCAATAACCAACACTACCCACAGTACGCCCTCAGTAGTTAAAATATGGCTGATGATAACGAGAGAAACCTATGTACCGTTCTCCGACACATATATATTATACATATTCACGAAACACATAACCCTCTTTCTGGGGCAGTCGGGTAAATAAACACATAAGGAATTAACTTCTGTACGTCAGGGAATTAATTTTAAAATCGTAGACTGTTTTTTAGCAGCCCTAGTGGTAGTGCCACTTGACAATGTCGACGGGTCGCGGTGGACGAGCTGCGTCAGCAGAAACCGACGCTGACTACACTCCACTCCTCTCACATGTAATCTCTTAACGACACCGTTCTATCTACATAATCGGTAGCTTTATATATTCCTTTTCAGGCCATCGTGAGGAAACCGGCATGTCCTAGAACAATACAATTTTAACCGCCACTGTGGTCTAGTGGTAAGACCATCTGTCTCAGACCCAGAGGTCCCGGGTTCGATTCCCAGCGGGGGCAAAATTTTCTGCTCGGTTTGGTTGATGGTAGGGCTTGTTCTTAGTTAAGGTAATTCTGAAAACAGTGTCAGAGAATTTCTGTTCTCCCATTTTGAGGCATTATGTGGAGAGGATAGCCAGGTAAGAAACTTGTACCTTACTTGGTTACCTTCCTTGCAAAATGCTTCAAACTTCAAACTTTAAATAATAACTATATTACTTACTAACACTAGCTATAAGGTATTACTAACATTATGGATCTTTGTTGTCTAAATATAGATATTTTGATTGATTGATTGATAAGTCCGGCTGGCTAGCTAGCACCATCTTACCTAAGTCTGTCGTCATAACAACAATGTTAATAGCATTGTTGTGTTTCGGCAGTTAGAGGTAAGATAATGTATGGTTGGCTGCGTAACCAAGCGGACGCCAGGTGTGCCACCCACTGTTATAGCTTTATACATTTACTTGGCACCGGGACCTAGCGAAGTCGCCATGGCGTCCCGGTGAGGTATGGCTCTAATAGCTACTGTTGTGGATAAAAAAAAAAATAGAAGACATGTCAAATCTACTAACCCGCACTGGGCCCGCGTGGGGATTCCCTCTCACAGAGAGGAGGCCTGTGTCCCAGCAGTCGGGCTATACTATAGTCGTACTCCTTTTATACCTAAAAGTACTTACAACTTAGTAAATCCATTCGAGAAACAAATATGAAGACGTAAACGAAAGTTGTGAACTTCAATAAAATGAAAGAGCGTTCCGAAGGCTTTTTAATTTTATCAAGAACTAGCTTTTGCCCACAGCTTCGCTCGAAAAACTCTTAACACACTTAATCATGATTCGAAAGATACGTGGCGCTATCTATTTATCTTAAGAACGTTATTGTTGTTTTCCTCGGGAACAGTACTTTTTTTTGGGATGAATGTCCGTTTCTGTACACCTGACACCGTATATGCAAAATTTCATGATGATCGCTGCAGTGGTTTAGGCGTGAAAGATAACAAACAAACAAACAAACTTACTTTCACATTTACAATATTAATAATAATAGTTAGGATTTTATAAACATTTATATTTGCGTTATTTTATTTGTTGTGTGTGTCGACCAAGGAGTTTTGTCGGATTTCATGAAACGCAGTAAAGTAGTTCCATTGTTCAAATCGGGAGATAGTGAAGAACAGCGCCCGGCAGATGATAAACATCGAAATTGATGGATATTGAAAGAATATTTATAATTAAATAAAACCAATAAAGAAACGACCAAGAAACGACGGCGGTGGCGACCGCGTACCGGAAGACGTAGCGTAGGAAGGCATCTCACAAGGTGGACTGATGACCTTGTAAAAGCCACAGGAATCCGCTTGCGGAAAGCACGGAACCGGTCGAGGTGGCGGTGCTTGGGGGAGGCCTATGTCAGTGGTCGACTTTCGGCTGAAATGATGATGATGATGATGAATAAAGAAATATACCTAGAGAAAACGAAATATATTTTTCTGACATGACGGGGCATGACGACGGGGCGTCATGCCGTTGCCGACACGGCATACGTATACGAGTCGATTATACCCCCAAGGCACGCGTTTAGATGTTTTACATAAAAAATCTGATTTAAACTGAATTGAGAGGGATCCCTACTTACAATAATTAATTCGATTAAAAAAAAAAAACGATAAAAAGTTGTAAAAATATATATTTTTTCCATTTTCTGGCAAAATTTATGTCACGCCATAATCGCCACATAAAAACTAGTACTTCGTGGCATCACATAACAAATGATTCCACGTCACTCCAAAAAGCTTTCTGTTTTCAGCACTCATCTACCTACAATAGGTATATAGATACGTAACCGTTAAGCGACTTGCGCCCGAAGGCCGAAGTGAAAAGAAATCATACAAATTATCTTAAAAGGAACGCTGAGGACTGGTCCAATGTCAATCTTTTTACGAATTTAGTTTTTCACTTTACGTAATTGGAAAAAATATCGGCGTGGGCGAATGTTTGGGATTGCTTAAAAAATGAAAACGTAAATTAAGAACGAGCCTATATTAGGAGTGGGGATTGGAGTATTAGGAACACAGGAATACAAAGAGCAATCAATACATGCCAAGCCTTTATTCTGCCTGACAGGTGGCTTGGCGGAGGTATTTCCGTCCACCACCTAAGTTTATAATGAAATTGTCCGTTGAGGAATGATACAGAGAGTAGTTTTGTACAATTTTTTAATAATAGTAACAACTATGCTCCATTTACTATAGCATTAGACAAATAACGGCTAAATAACGACAGTTATTGTGTAATATTGTTGAAATTACTGCACTTTAGAGTTATTTTCTTAATGTAAATGGTAAATAGATTACAGTGCTTTGTATGTATCGTGAAATAACGGAGTTTATTAAACGTTTACATCGAAATAACGAAAGAGTGAGAACAGTTATTTGTCTAATGTTATAATAAATGGAGTATAGCTGCTGTCTATGGCTTAGTTCGCGTTGCTGTTTCTAAAATGAACTAGTACTCCATTTAACATTAGCTATCTGCCAGTAAAAGTCCCGTTAAAATTGGTCCAGCCGTTTCGGAGATTAGCCGGAATAAATTAAAAAACACAGAAAAAAAAATGTCAGTCATAAGGACTGCTGACAGAAGTGAAAACACAAAACTTTGGAATAACTGTTCTTTTATACCTACATATAGCTCATGGAAAGCATTCAGTGACGGTGACGGGAGTTCCATGATATTTGTTCACCCAAAAAGTACACATATATACACAGTATTGAGTATACATATAGCTCATGGAAAGCGTTCGGTGACGATGACGCGAGTTCCATGATTTTTGTTCACCCAAAATGTGATCAACGCGCCTAAAGAAATTTTCTCTTCAAAAACTTTCTTTAGCATTTAGTAAAAAGCTATTATTTTGAAATTACAAACAGACACTTCAATTTCTCGACTTTGTAGATATTACAATCGACACTACAGTTGTTACTTATACTTCTATATTAAATACTAAGTTAACAAGAAAACTTGTAAAACATCGTATCAATTTTCACGTAATTAAGAAGAGAACTCTTAGAAGTAGGATTAATCGCAGAATATCCAGTTAATCATAAGGAAAATTTGTCTTATCAGCGTATCAAGGAGATAACTATCGTGTGTAGGAAGAGGCGTTATGTTACTCGCATGGTTACAGTTATTTGGGCAGGGCTGCCCAACGTACGGGGCTTGTAATACCAACCTCATTACAACGTCACAAAGCGAGCCAGTCGACAGATATACTCGCACAGGTAGGTACGTAATCAGTGTAATCACATACGAATGTACTAAGCCGGAAAATGTATTACTAGTGGCCACTTTACCTAGAAAATGTATAACTTGTGCCGTGTGGTGCCGGACGGTGCCGTATGGTGCCGGACATAAAGAAGAGCACCACCCCATTTCCTCCCGTGGGTGTCGTAAAAGGCGACTAAGAGACTTACTAGAGAATGGGCAGCAGTGTTCTCTTTGCATTTATTAAAACCATATTGCGATCGCCAACCCGCCTGCCAAGCATGGTGATTATGGCAAACCCCCCCAGTTAGGGGTGGCCTATGTCCAGCAGTGGACGTCTTTTGGCTAAAATGATGATGATGATAACTTTACCTAGCATGGTTAGGGAAATTATTTTTTTATCAAATTGACACGCTACGTCAATTTGCTGTAGCAGAGTACATTTAATACTTTAAGCACACAAAATAGACAGAGGCGCAGACCTAATGCCATAGGCATTTTCTACCGGTCAACCTTTGGCTGATGCTGTTTGTATCTCAAACAGTGGTAAGTGGAATAGCGAGAATTGAGGAATAAATATTTATTGAAATACTAGCTGACCCGACAGACTTCGTTCTGTCAAAAGCTATTGTATAAACTTCACTACTCTACTCTACCCTACCCTACCCTACCTACCTTACCTACCTACCTACCTAACTACCTACCCTACCCTACCTACCTACCTACCTACTTACCTACCCTACCCTACGCTACCCTACCCTACCTACCTACCCTACCCTACCCTACCTACCTACCTTACCCTACCTACCTACCCTACCCTACCTACCTACCCTACCCTACCCTACCCTACCCTACCTAACTACCTACCCTACCCTACCCTACCCTACCTACCTACCTACCTACTTACCTACCCTACCCTACGCTACCCTACCCTACCTACCTACCCTACCCTACCTACCTACCTTACCCTACCTACCTACCCTACCCTACCTACCTACCCTACCCTACCCTACCCTACCCTACCCTACCCTATCTACCTACCTACCCTACCCTACCCAAATTTTTCGTAAAAACCATTAAAAAAAAAAAGTTGCTATAAACCTCACGGAGCCCGAGACCTTTCCAACGAATGCAAAACCGTGGAAATCGGTTCGTGCGTTCTGGAGTTATAGCGTCAGGAAGGTAAACCCGACTTATTTTTATATAGTAGATAAAGATTTATTTATTTATTTATTAAGATTAAGATATACATATACCAATTAAAAACTATACATAACATAAATTCAAAGGGGGAAATACCAAATAAAAGGGGTTGCCTACCAAAGGCAGAAACTATAGAATGCCATCTGCTACGCTCCGTACATATTCCTTTTGCGTCGTTCCCATTCATACATACGTCTGGCTGGCCATACACGCACGCCGGTTGCGAATGCTATGCACCTGACCTTTTAGAAGAACATCACCACTAATTGGTGATGTTCTTCAAAAAGGTTACTATATGTTCTCCAGCAAGGGCGTCCCCTCCTGGCGTAATTTATAAATATAACGCGCGATTTCTTAACTGAAAAGCGGCGTGTAGTGTGACCTTGACTCGCATGTTTTTCGGATGATTACACCATTCCTCTAATATTATTTTTATGCCAGTCAAAAACAACCTGCAACCTTTCTTTCGAGACATTTATATCGTGGTCCTAAATTTCAGAATAAAATTAGCTTATACTTTATACCTGTATTTAAAGATAATATTCAAAAAAAATTAAAGTTTCTTTGTAGGTACTAAAAAATACACGTGATTTTGGGTGGGGGGGGGGATTAGTCTTAAACCTCACCACGTATCACCAAGGGGGGGTTAAAAATGCTAAAAAACACGTGATTAATGGACGGCCCCTAACTTTACGTTTTCACAGCCATAATAGCGAATCAATTTTATGAGTTTCGGATAGGTAGATTTGGTACCCGGAAAGGGACATAGAGTGGGTACTTTTGATTCCGGAAAATTAAAAAAAACGAACCCGGTCCGCCCCGCCAATTTCGTCCTGTATTAGTCCCTCGGGTACCTATTCGTATTAAGTTGGACAGCCCTGATGTAGAGCGTTACTTGAAACGTATCATTAAGTTCTAGATATCCGGCTCGTACGTGGCTCTCTGTAAGTCTGTACCGATGTTAATATTGTTTGATGCAGAACCCGCTACAGTTGTACCAAATTACTGTTAGGTTACTATTGGTTTCCTCTTAAACCAAATATTAGGGAATACCATCACGTAAAGTCACAAAACACAGGTTTGTCCTTTGTTTGCTTAGTTTTAGGGTTCCGTACCTAAATAGGAAAAAAAAACGGAAGCCTTATAGGATCACTCGTGTGTGTGTCTCTTTGTCCGTCTGTCACAGCTAATTTGCTCCGAATCTACTCGACCGATTATGTTGAAATTTAATAATAAGTTTACTAAATATCAATTAAATCGGTCCAGTAGATTCGGAGCAAATTTTCGTGATCCAAATACAGACGTGTAACGAAAATAAATGAATTTTGAATATTATAAAAAAAATATAAATATAATATTTTTCTTTTATAATTTTAAAATAAATACTTTAAAAGTTATTTAAGAAAATAAACGAAAATCGATCATTCCCCCTCTTATCTCCGAAACGACTGAGCCTAAAATTTTGAAAAATATACAGGAAAAAATTCTATACTTAAAGATTACAGGAAAATTAATAAGAAGTCTATGGTCTTAATATAACATGGTAAATTTTTCAATATTGTGCGTAAAAACTTACATTTTCAGTTGGAATGTATGGGAGGACATGTATTTCAACTTCAATGTTAAGATTGTTCTTGGAATAAATTCGTCCCAACTACGAAACCCGTCATTGTGCGTGATCCGACACGCACTTGGACGGTTTTTCTAAATTCACATCACGTATGTAGAACAAGGATACCAATAAGACTACGTGTTTTGTTTCAAATGTATAATTTTCTGATCTGCGGGCCCGCCGCCGCGCCGGTCACCTTCTAATGAAGCATTTTTTCTGAATTCTGTAGGTACTTCAGAGGTATACAATAGTAACTACACTTTTTTCGAAAATTAGTTTCTTGCACCATTAAAATAGCAGGAACCAGTGCTACTTATTGGCATACGACATTAAGTCCTATGACATCTATGAAAAGAAATATCCAATCGTATATGACATTAAATCCACTTACGTCTAATGGGTATAGGACCTCAAATGACGATAAGATTCAACTAATACTAATAAAAAATACTGTTGAACTCAACAGTATTAGTTTTGCAAAAAAATTATAAACACAAAAAATACTATAGCATTCGAAGTTTCACTCCGCGCATTTTTGCCTCTACTGTAAAATTTTCGTTTCATCACGACATAATGTTGTATACCTCTGAGGTACAGAATTGAAATCGAAGTCTGCTAAATTAATTTCGAGGAAGGACGCCTTTAGTTTTGCAAACTTTTCAAATAGCATCTCATTAAAATGCTGGTGGTGTGTCCTGACGTCTCGTCTGTGGAATGAGAATGGGACGCAAAGAAAAGTATGAAAGGTGAAGTGTGTGCAAGTAGAAATTATTCGTGGTGGCTGTGATCTTAATATCAAATGAGCCTATTGTAAGTCTAAATTTTTTTGTTTTTTTACTAAGCCCCACACTAGAAATTTCTCCTATACTGTGGGTGCATACAAACATTTAAACTCACATACACAAACAGCCAGACCCGGAATAACTACTTGTAGGCCATACAAATATTTGTTATTATAGAGCTACCATTTACCGGATAATATGTCTTTCATTGACTTGAATGTGCTCTGGCGGCTGAGATTACATATGTCATGCTCACTCAAATGTCTCGCTGGTGGTGGCGTGTGTGTTGGATCATTAAGTTCCCTTCAAAATGGTTGAGCTAAATGGTGCTAATCCATGCGTCATGTTCGTGAACGGGCGCCGTCAGTTGGGACTGGTCATCTCTTAGCTGCCACGGCTTATTTTAATTTTTGAATTGTTTTTATTACGGACGCTTCTAACGTGCACGTCTTTCTACATTGTTCTCACATATATAATTTCAATATGAATGATGTTACTCATTTTTTGTAACAATATTTTGTTTTAAAAGAGTGTCCGTGGAGATTCTTGCCCGTTCTTCTCCATAGGAACCTACTACGCTTTGGAATGGGCAACTAGCTTCATCTTTCTGACTGCCCGACCCCTTGACAATTCAAAAGTACCGGTTTATTTGAAATAAATGCTTTGAGTATAAAATATTTGTTCCGTGCGGGAATCGAACCCACGACACGCAGCGCAGCAGTTTTATTTATTCATCATTTGTTTAATGACCCAGTAAAGCAAACAAACAATAATTATTTCCCCATTTACTTCAATTGTATCAGCATTCTGCGGAACACAAAGGACCATGTTTCTTGATGTTGCCTCTAAAGATACAAAAAGAAAGACGTTTTAAAGAAAAATAACGCAGAGAAAGACGCATTTTTTCTTTCAGAAACGCCCTCATTATGTCTAGTCATTCTTTCCATTACACGCGTTACTGAAAACAAAATGGAAATGCGGAATCTGATGCTATACTCGCTCGACCAACGATTATTAAAAGCACTCGAATGTTCTGCTATTCTCATTTATAGCGTTGCCTTCAAAATAATGTCATTTAAGACTTAAGGTTAGGAAATTGCTTGTCGTTCGTAAACTTTTCACTATTCACAAACCTTTGAGAATAACCTCCCCACGTTATTAGGGCCATGCTGTAAAAATCCAATACCACTCGTAAATATAGCAAGTTTGGTGAATGATTTGTATGGAACGAGTTTTGAAGCACTCCCAACTTGGAAATCTCCATTTCTCAAATGCATTCACCCACAAATGTAAATCTTTGATGCTACCTGCTGCTAGGTCCGGGTGTGCCTTTTCGTCAATCTTCAGGATTATATACGAGGGAAAATGTAAAAATTGAAAAGTAAAAATTGCAATTCCTAGTCTAAAGCACAAACATAAAATATTCTTCCTGAAGTAGGTGCAGTAAGTACGTGACTTACAAAACTAGGATTTTTCAAATATTTAAACCGACATCCGTGCTTGTAGTTTTCTGGTACCAGAGCTTCTCGTAACATTTTACGAATAGAGAGTTTATTGGGTACCCTAATATTTCGTCTAACTTCTTGGTTATAGGGGTTGTTTCATTAGTTTGTTCAAGTAGGATGCGACGTGGCTAATATACGGGTAGATCTAAGTGTAATTAGTTCTATAAAGCTCGCAAAATATGGGTCTATTCGGCGGAGCTGTCAATTTAGGAGAGATGCGCCGACAATTGGCTTATCCCTGTCATATCCGATCCGAAGCTCAACTTATACAGACTCGACAGATACGTGACCCGAATATAGATTTTTTGTCATTGTGGAGTTCATACGTTTTCAGAAATACATATTTGTTTACTTAAGACTTAAAAAAAATCTTTGAAAGACATGATGCTGACACAGGAACTCTCTTTTAAATGCAGTGTAAAACATTAAATATAATAAATTCACAGAATAAAAATTCAGTTTAAGATAAGACAAGTAAATGGGACACGGTCGCATAAAACGGAATATCCTAAGAAATTGCCGTTTTTATAACTCGGCCAATCACGGTCAGGAATCGATTCCGTTCAGAGATGTTAGGTATACGAGTATGTCTAGTTGTAGGTATGTCGGGCACAAATGTTCAACATACGTAATTGAACACAATGTTTAACCCCTTGTAATTATCCTGTGCTTCTGGGAACATTGATTTACATAAATATTCAGTGTGTGTCTATCATCACCATACATACTCTAACCATAATTGAGAAACAGATTATCATAATAGTTTGAGTTAACTAATGAATTTTAACACGAGGGATGTGAAGTGTGAAATGATTTTTGAGTCACTGGCACATGCTTAAATTATGGTTCATGAATATGGATTCTGAAAACCGCATTTCCTTTATAAAATAAATGGAACTAGAGCTGTTATTAGAATAGTAGAAGCAAAAATGTTCAGTCATACGGAAGACATTGTAATTACGATTAGTATTCTAACTAATTGCATCAATGTTGGCTTTTCCTAGTTTGAAAGCTACGACTCAATTAAATTTCCAGCCACAGTACCATCAACGTTGGTTGACGTTCTTTACTTTTTATAGCCAGCCAGTCTTCTCCCGTTTTTCGTATTTACTTAGTTCTTGCTCATTACTAGAACAAAAGACGGTTGACGGTAATTAAAGAGATTCAACAAACTCACTTTATAGTACGAATATTTGTGTTACGTTACGATAGCTAGGAATGTACTCGTAATCATAGTTTCAAATTGTTCTTTTGATATCTGACAATTTTATGTCGGTATCAGAATTTTTGCAAATAGTTCAAAATTTAATTATCTCACGATTCCATTTAATATTTTAATGGAAACCGGTGGTATTCTAGTATGAGTCATCATCATCATCATCATCATTTCAGCCGAAAGACGTCAACTGCTGGACATAGGCCTCCCCCAAAAAGGGGGATCTGCCATAATCGCCACGCTTGGCAGGCGGCTTGGCGATCGCAGTATGGTGTAAAAATGCATAGAGAACGCTGCTGCCCATTCTCTAGTAAGTCCCTCAGTCGCCTTTTACGACACCCAAGAGAGGAAATGGGGTAGTGCTATTCTTTACGTCCGGCACCACACGGAACATCTAGTATGAGTATGCTTAGGCAATATACTTAGATCCAAGTAACATATCTAATTCAAACATCAGCATCTGTGTCCTTCCCCCTAATACAGCGTTTTAACAAGTTAGAGAATCGTACGGAACAGAGTCAATAACATTTATTTTTATCGAATACCAGTGTTTATGTAGCCTATATAAGAGTATGTTATACTGAAAGGCCTCGATTAGAGCGGTGCCGTGGGATTAGAGCGCGTTCACCTGGCCCGTTGGACCCATTCATACAACGATCTATTTTATTTTTCCTCCCCTAACACCTATCTGCTCTTTGATGTTCAGAATCGTTTATTTTATTGAGCCAATTCCGATTCTTCGATATGTCAACATTAATATTAATATTTGTGTTATAATTTATCCCGAGTGGAGTAATAAGAGTAAAATTACGTAATAACACGAGTTGATAACTTATGAAGAATTTATGAGTTCATACAAGTGAATAAGTACGAGTAAGTAACACGAGTAGGATATGAAATAAATTGGAAGTATTCCTCTCGAGATGTGGTCGTAGTTCTTAGTTGAAGTGGGTTAGCCCTCCGAGTTTTGTATCTAAGTACAGCTTGAAAAATAAGAAAAAGTAAAGTTACAAAGGCCGCTAGGTCAAGACCATCGTCGGGAGATAAGATAAGTGGCTTCGTAATGTCCGAAACAAACGGCCAAATAATTACATTTTCTTGTGAACTCAAGGGAGCTGTTATACAAAGAGCGTAATAAAGTTTTACGCGATGAACATTACGTACACATTCACATAAATTGAAACAGAGCTGATGCTCTGCCGGGTACAAGAATTCCTTTTATTCATTTTCTTGAAGTGAACGGTGCAGTTTTATGATTGAGTCGTAGACTATTGATGACTGTGCGTTAGGAGGGCGCTTATCATAAATTTAACGCTAATGCAAGCAGGCGGGTAGTAAAACATTTGAGGCGGTATCAGTTGACAGAGGTCCGAGTTTACGACCCTGGGCATCCGGCGTTCGTCCGCCGGAACAAGACCAACAGAGAGTCACCACTGAAAAGTGGTGTGACCAAAGTGATTCACGCTAAGATACACTGCACACTGTGTTCTCTGTCAACGTACTTTTGTGACGGTTTTTAGGGTTCCGTACCTCAAAAGGAAAAATACGGAACCCTCACTTCGTTGTCTGTCAGTCTATCAAGACCCTTTTTCTCAGAAACGCGTGAAGATATCAAGTTGAAATTAATATCAAATACGAAAGTTTATGCTCTCTTGGAGCTCTGAAAAAATCAAGCTTCTAAGTCAACGCAATAAAAAGATACAGCCATTTATGCGATATTCGCAAGTAAATCAAAACCTATAGGGTAGTTCCCGTTGACCTAGAATCATGAAATTTAGCAAGAAGCAAGGTCTAACAGCGCAAGTAAAGGAAAAAGTCCGAAAATTGTTAATTCGTAGTTTTATCACATAAAAAAAATAGTTTTTGCGCTTACAAACTTAAATTTGCAGTTGAAAAACATGTTCGCCCATACAATCTGTATAGGAGAGCATGTTTCTCAACAACAATGTTAAGTTTATTCTTGGGATAAATTCATCCCAACTAAGGAACCCTTCATTGTGCGTGGTCCGACACGCACTTGGCCGGTTTTTTTCGCTTAGATAGATAAGGAATGGACATATATCATCATCATCAGCCTATAGCAGTCCACTGCTGGACATAGGCCTCTCCAATTGCACGCCATTCAGCTCGATTCTCGGCCACTCTCAACATCCAGCTGCTATCAGCCGCCCTGCGAAGATCGTCGCTCCACCTAGCCTGAGGGCGTCCTACATTATATTTGCCGATTCGCGGTCTCCACTCAAGAACACGTCTACCGCAACGGTCATCGGTTCTACGGCTAATATGGTCGGCTCATTGCCACTTCAACTTGCTTATTCTGTGAGCTATGTTGACAAATTTGGTTCTCTGCCGAATCACCTCGTTCCGGATTCGATCTCTTAGAGAAACTTCAAGCATAGCCCGTTCCATAGCTCACTGTGCGACCTTGAATTTATGGACCAGCCGTACATATATAATCACTTAAATATAAATCATTTTCTACTACTTTTAGTGGCAACAGTAGCTTTTAGTAGTGTCTCTACCTACGCCTACGCTGCGTTGAAAGCTTTCGTTTTGTGAATTTTAAAGTAGAACTGTTTTCAGATCTCACTGGAGTTAATGATCAGTTTTTATCTTGATTCAATTTTTCACTGAGTAAAGGTGCGTTTTATAGAATGAAAATGTTGTTTGCTTCGATTTGAATTGTCAACGAATCATTTAATTTCCTTCTCTATTTTTTTTTCTCTTTTTTTTAAGGTCAGGTGCGTAGCACACGCAACCGGCGTGCATGTATGACCAGATGTATGCATGTAAACGAAGCAAAAGAAGTAAGGAGAATAGCAGGTGGCGCTCTATAGTTTCTGTCTACCCCCATGGGAAAAAGGCGTCAGTTTATGTGTGTATGTATTTTTATGAAATAGTAAATAATGTGAGTCCAAAGGAATACTTAGGAACCAAGCTTCAGTAAATAAACGGTCATAAACTTTCCTTTAACTCTGTTTAAACTCGCTCGCGCTATTCTCTCTTGCACTCGAAGTTTGTTCGGAGCGATAAAACACGGCTTTAATCGGTACATCGATTAACTTGATCGTTGATATTTCCTGAGTCTCTGTCCTATTTATTATTCAGTATTTAGTTCATGTTTGTGGCAGATGTTTCATGAATTTAGTTATTTAGTGTAGCTAAATGTAGCTACCTATTTCTGTTATCGAATTATATTCATTTAATCCAATTCCAGGGCCATTAATGTCTAGACGGTATTCGCTAAATTATTCGCATCTATTCGGGTAGTTATGACGTCATTGTGTCGACTATTCTTAGACGCTTTTTTTATTACCGTAGCCTAATCGGTGCTTACTGAACTGTGAATGTTCAGAACGATTTTTCTGCGCGCGTGAGCAATCTGATCATGCGGTGTTGGTCTTTATGGTGTGTCTACGTACATAAGTACTACGTGATTTTCTTACAAATGGTATACCAATAAATATATATCTGAATTCCTAGCGGGATACTTCGCTCGCAGATTATAAATGGCACTTAATGATTTTGGTAACGTTCTAGATTTTTGGGTATCGCTAATACGACGTGGCGCCGTGACTTGTGTTGTGGATTGATGTCGATGGAATTAATATATAGGGTGTATGTATTCAAACACGAAATATTTTAAGAGATACACCTACAGGTGGTAAAGAAGCCATGGAAACGGTTTTTTTTTTAAATCTGAGTAGTTATATTATTTAAAAGAAAAAATGAAATTACTTGATATGATGATTAACATCAAAATTCACCGCGCTCGTGCCGCCACCGGTCGCCGCGTCCGGGCGGGTCATTAATAGAATAAGTAAAATTTTGAAAAATGCAACTCCTTTGCAAAATGACTCAAGCAATTTTATATTATAATAATTATGTAAAAATATAAAACCCTTTTTTTTTTCGATGCTATATCATTTTTGCCACCTATAGATGTTCCTCTTAAACTATTTCGTGTATGAATAGATACACCTTATATAGTAGAATTTAGGTTAAACATTATTTGTTTTATTTAAAGTGTTCTCTATTTTGTAGATACAATTGATTATTAGGAAACCATAATACCTTATTTATCCATTAGTATGTATATACATTCAATATTGGTAGTGACAATTTGGTCTTATGCCACATACAGGGTTAACACAGCGTTAGTAGAAAATATAAATATTGTCATACAAAAATAACAACACCTCAAACTTCCAAACTAAGGCGTCAGAAGCACTTATTAATATTAGCAGAGTTACGGACACCATTATGATGTTATTATTGGCTTCTAATTATACGATTGTCAGACATTATTTGGGGTCTGCTTATCTGATTCTATTATATTAACGTCTGCGCGCCTACGTCCATGGTGGAATTAAATCGGTATAGTGATATATTTGCAGAGATATGTTTATGTTTCTCAGCGTGGGAAATAAAGGGAAAATACATATTGTGATAGCTCACGAATGAATTCATTTGGAAAAATTGTTGGGTGATAAATCAGGAACTTATCGCTTTATTTGGTTTGGCTTGCAACATGCCAATGTTGTGATTATGTAAGTACCTACTAATAGCTCTTGTCAAAATATATCCAATGAAAGCAAACACGACGGGGTTATCTGGTGTACTTGAAAATGTCGTGCCTTTGCAATTGACCGCTGAGGACAACTCTCGTATGAGTCAAGCCTCGGCGCAGCTGACAGGTCATGGTGTATGAATGCGTACATAATATTTCGTGGCTGCTTTTCACCGTTGACGAGTTCCCTCGTCTGAAGCCAATCCTGGGTGCAGCAGCCAGGTCATTGTGGACTTTAGAACGGACCATCATAATTCAAGTAATAATAATAATTTATGTATGTAAGTAAGTAATAATTTATTTACCAAAAACTTAGCCTAGGTAGCATCAGGTTGTTTCAATAATGGATGGGTATGGCTATTATAGATGAGTAAGACCTCTCTGCCTTTCAAACTAGGAAAATCCTATGTCTTGAAGGACAATTGAATGCGTATAAAAATTTCGTGTCTGGTGTACCGTTGAGGAGTTCTCTCGACTGGAGCCAATCCTGGGTGTAGCATCCATGCCGTATGTGGACTTTAGAACAGCCTATCATAATTAAATCTTATATTAAATTTCGTGACAGTATTGTAGGCATACCGTTGAGGACTTCTCTCGTTTGGAAACTATCTTGGGTGCAGCAGCCAGGTTATGGCTGAATTTAGAACGGACTATCATAATTAAATCGTATATAAAACTTCGCGTCTGTACTGTGTAGCGTTGAGGAATTCCCTCGGCTCGAACCAATCTTGGGTGCAGCAGCCAGATCATGATTAACTTTAGAAAGGACTTTCATAATCAAAGCGTTTTTACAATTTTGTGTCTGTACTGTTGACCGTTGGGAAGTTCCTTCGTCTGGAGCCAGTCCTGGGTGTAGAATCAAGTCAGGCTTATCATAAAAATGCATTGTCTTTGGAACTTAACCAACGTGTAATGTGCCAACTCCGTAGGATAAGAGGAAGTGGTTTTAATTCAGCTTCCAAGATTCGACCGAAACACACAAACATGGCAAGTTAAATAAAAGCTTGTAGTAAAAAATTAAAATAAAGTCCGCCTTTGTACTTTAGAGTGCACCAAGTTTAATAAATAAATAATCAAATCTTGTGGTCGAGTGACGTTTGTAGCTCGACATCTCATTAAGTCGCTGCGTCAAATGCCTTGGTCAATGGCTAAGAGGTCGTAGAGGAGAATTTTATAAAAGCCGACGACTACTACAGGTCGCGTAACCGCGGTTGAGCTTGTAGTAGCTGTGACTTGTCACTGCCAGCCAATATTCACTGGGCCCGACCACTAAGCCATTGAATAAACACTCATCTATGTGAATAACTGCCAAATTCCACAGACATTAAATTCAATGTTTTTCATTAAGAAAAACAATGTTTCGAGTGTTGACATCGTGTGGTGCCGAGCACATGATTGTCAGCTGTCGACAAACAAACTCCAACACGAAAAGAGTACAGTTAACAGCAAACATTTATCAACACTTGCAAAACTCAAAAGCGTGCTTGTACTACAGTGTCAGTTCAAATGTGATAATGTTTGCAAGCAGTCTGTGTCCGATGATACTAATAATACTATGTCATAATTACAATCAAAAGTTTAGAAGGAAGTTGCTTTCCAATTTTGTAGATAAGTTTACGTACTATGGCGGTCACGGACATCTGACCACCGTAAGCATTATTCCTGCTTGCAGCGCTTGGACGCTGTAGTAACGCTTACCTACTCTCATCAATCAATAGCATCGCAGCATCAGATTTTTATGAGCCCATTGGTTTTGTATAATACATGAAAAAAAGAATTGGCAGTCATAACGACTGCTGACAGAAGTCAAAACACAAAACTTTGGAATAACTGTTCTTTTATACATATAGCTCATGGAAAGCGTTCGGTGACGATGACGCGAGTTCCATGATTTTTGTTCACCCAAAAAGTACACATACATACACAGTATACATATATCTCATAGAAAGCGTTCGGTGGCGATGACGCGAGTTCTATGATTTTTGTCACCCAAAAAGTACACATATATATACAGTATACATATAGCTCATGGAAGCGTTCGGTGAGATGACGCGACTTCCATGATTTTTATTCACCCAAAAAGTGCTCAACGCGCCTAAAGAAGTTTTCACTAAAGAAAAACCCGTAAAAAAACTAGCTGTGGTGGTCAGAAATTTGTGATCATTTTAACAGAGTTTGAGTTTATTTAAACAATTTATTATTATTTTATTGGTCGACCCAAAAAGTAGCGGTGACAGATGTGGTCATCGTGTGCACGGGATTTTGTTTTCAAAGTGGTCAGATGTCCGTAACCGTTATAGTGCCTTTTGCCTTTGATTGTACGTATGTATGTGCATGTGTGTCGCCCATAAGTACGAAACAACGGTATTTCACCGACGACGTAATTGAAAAGCGTTTTAATTACTACCCAACTAAATTATGTTGTTCATAAAATATGCACTTTGTGCGACTGACTGTTAATTGTGACTGCTCGACAATCCACTTATGAATGCTATATAAATAGTGGCCCTGTATTTACTGTTCGGAAAATGTGGTTTCAGAGTAATTTATATGAATCAACATGTTTTATTTATTTATCTTCTTACATCTACCATTACAGGATTTCCCAATGTGATAAATGCGCCTATCCTCTAACTTAATAAATACTAACATTACATTGGTGTATAACATATTACAAACATAGCATTCCTTGTGAATTCACTCTTAATGTGGACATGGATTGTTTCACTGCAAAACCGGTCTTGTCGTCAAAGTCTGCTATGGAATAGTCATTAATTCAGAATAATTTTTGAAGTGAAAACTTCATTAGGCGCATTGAGCACTTTTTGGGTGAACAAAAATCGCGTCAGCGTCACCGAACGCTTTCAATGAGCTTATATGTATACTGTGTGTGTATGTGTACTTTTTGGGTGAACAAAAATCATGGAACTCGCGTCATCGTCACCGAACGCTTTCCATGAGCTGATATGTATACTGTGTATGTATGTGTACTTTTAGGGTGAACAAAAATCATGGAACTCACGTCATCGTCACCGAACGCTTTCCATGAGCTGATATGTATACTGTGTATGTATGTATACTTTTTGGGTGAGCAAAATCATGGAACTTGCGTCATCGTCACCGAACGCTTTCCATGAGCTGATATGTATACTGTGTATAAATATGTGTACTTTTAGGGTGAACAAAAATCATGGAACTCACGTCATCGTCACCGAACGCTTTCCATGAGCTGATATGTATACTGTGTATGTATGTGTACTTTTTGGGTGAGCAAAAAGCTTAGTTTTCACTTCTATCGGCAGTCCCAAAGACTGCCCCGCATGTTTTTTTCGTAATCATTTTTAATTCAACTCTCGATTCTATACATAATTGTATCTTTGTCAACATCGAGTCTTCATAACTTAGCATAGAAAACCCTGTCTCCATTCAAAACCGTTTTCAGCTCTCTGAATCTTTTTAAACGACCATGTCAGGGGCCTGTATCTCTTTAAGGACGCAGGAAGTAACTAATTAGGACGTGCCATCGTACATAAAGAGATACTACAGCCGCAATCATTTGATGACAGCTCAAATTTGATCTAAATAAACTGTGTCACGTCACATACCCTGGAGATCCAAATTCAATTAAAACTGTTTTCCTTTTGATAACGGTTCTTGTGATGACGCCCCAAAGCGCAATGTTGAGAGCAGTTTCAAGTTGACGCTACAAGAACTCTCATAATTCGATCACGTTCGCCGCTCGCGAGATGACTGTTGCTTTAATTTGTTAGTGATTATAACATTTCGCTAGAGTGTTTGTGAGTTATTGTGTTTCTAAAGGAAAAGGTGGTGAAAAATTTAGGAATTTGAAACACGTAGCACAGTTTCTGTCGAGCGGTTTTTTAATTATTTGGGTGCGTGTAATCTATTATAAGTATTTCTATACACCGTGGCATTTTAGTCGCCTTACAAAGACAGCCCACTTCATGAATCCAATGACTACTAATCATTCATGTAAAAAATTATGCGTCATAATTAATAAAAATAAAAATAATAAAAAACTCAAATGTTCCATATTTTTTTTTTTTTTTTTTTTAACTTGAATGATTAGTAGTCATTAGATACATGAAGTGGGCTGTCTTTGTAAGATGACTAAAATGCCACGGTGTATATACACGGTTATTGGAAAAACACCAACAACCTCTTCAAAGAGGTAATTATACTCATCATTATTAACAACTTTTATTATGGGACCAAACCTGAAATCGCGAAAAAAAATCTGCGTTTACCTACATTTATGTTCGTATAACTCGTCAAAATGTAGGGAATGGCTAATATTTTTTTCCAATAACCCTGTATAATAAAATAGTAACGAGGGGCTTGTGGCTGATTCAAACTCAACTCAAACTCAAATTATTTATTTCAATTAAACCATTTTTTACAGGCACTTTTGAATTGTCAAGGAGTCGGTCAGTAAGAAAAATTAAGCTACATTCCCATTCCAAAGCGCCTATGGAGAAGAACGGGCAAGAAACTCCATGGACACTCTTTTAAATTAAATTGTTTCAAAAGTATTCGTTACATCTATAATGTTGAATTTATAACTAAAAGTGAGAACGATGTAAAAATAAAAATAATAAAAACTTACACGTTAAAAGCGTCAAGCGTAGGTACAATAAATAGAAACAAAATAAAATAAAAAAACCCGTGGCAGCTAAGAGATGACCAGTCCCAACTGACGGCGCCCGTTCACGAACATGACGTAAGGATTAGCACCATTCAGCTCAACCATTTTGAAGGGAGCTAAATGATCCAACACACACGCCACCATCAGCGAGACATTTAAGTGAGCATGACATACTCTCAACCGCCAGGGCACATTCAAGTCAATGAAAGACATATTACCCGGTAAATGGTAGCTCTATAGTACATAGGACTCACACCTGTGCTATGCATTTATATAATACAAAGGAGATTGAGTTTTTACAATGCAAAGATAGTCTTACACTCTTCAGCAGCTCCAACATGATTGTCAAATGTTAATCAACTAGCTGAGGTTGTGGAGCAGGACCAGCATTCAGCCAAGCATTTTTATCAGCGATGTAATCCCCCAACTTATAATATGCCTGCCTGCATAGTGTGCGTTTTAAACAAGATTTAAATTTAGTCTCATTCAGTTGAAGTATGTGGGGAGGAATTTTATTGTAACATTTTAAACAGTACCCCATGAAAGGTGAGTCTACTTTAGCCAGTCTGAAACCTGGTTGAGCTAATAGGTCCCTATTTCTAGTACTATAATTATGTCTTTCACCTCTTTTTCTAAAAATATGTAAATTTTTCCTTACGTATATGATGTTTTCGTAGATATATTGACAAGGTACCGTCATGATGTTAATATCCTTAAACGGTTCCATTAGAGAATCACGCCTGCGGAGATTATATATGGCTCTGATGGCTCTTTTCTGCAGAATAAAAATACACTCGATGTCTGCAGCCCGTCCCCAAAGTAAAATACCGTAAGACATTATACTATGGAAGTAACTGAAATAGACTAGCCTCGCGGTATCTACATCAGCAAATTGACGGATTTTTCTGACAGCATATGCTGCTGAACTTAGCCGTCCTGCAAGAGATGTTAAATGAGGACCCCATTGTAGCCTTGAATCGAGCGTGATCCCCAGGAAAACAGTTTTATCGACGAATTCTAGTTTCTCTTGATTCAATACTATCTCACAATCACTACTTTTGACATTTGGTGAAGAAAATTTTATGCACTTCGTTTTTTTCACATTTAATACCTACTAAATTATTAGCAGTAAACCAATTTTGGACCTGCAATAGAGCGTTATTTACGTCGTCAAAATTTGTAGCACGTCTATCTACCTTAAAAATTACGGGAGTATCGTCAGCAAATAACATTTGATTGATTTTTTAATAAATGGAGTAGATCATTTATATATGTACACTAAAAAAAGGAAAGGACCCAATATCGAGCCCAATATCGATAATAATAATAACAGCCGCACGGGTCGATTGATCAGGTTAAGCTACGCTTGCCGCGGTTGGTCCGTGGATGGGTGACCATCTTTATATACCAAGACCCCTCCGTGCCTCAGAAAGCAAGTTAAGCCGTTGGTCCCGGCTATCATTTGTTGATTTTTTACAGTCGTTACTGGTCGACAGAAGATCGATCTACGTATTTAATCCACTTCGTATATCTGGTGTCACTGTTGTTTGTGCAGTGTAGCAAGTAGTGGTAATCGAATTGTTTTGGTGTAGGTACCATAACTAAAAAGTGAAAAATAACAAACTTTGTAACAAAAAAACAAAGGACTTCCAAAAAAAAAAAATACACAAAAAAGTGAAAAAATGGGGGATTATAGATCCCACACCGCAGTGCGAATGCGGTGCTCCTGACATAACCATGTCCCATGTGTTGGTGAGTCTAAAGTGTCCTTGCTGAGGACTTAAAACACGCCGGTGATGCTGCGATTGGCGTGTCCATTAACTGGGCCCAGCTCATTTAATAAAATACATGTTTTTGCCATCGACTAGAAAAGAAGAAGTTATCGTTCTACAATTATTCGTAAAATATATCTTATCTATCGGTAAAGGTGAACCGTAGTTTCGGCCTCCCCTCGTAAAAAGAATGTGAATATCTACATAGATTTTGACCCACGTTGTTCAACGTATTTGGAATGTTATTCCGTCCAAGGCGTTGATTTGGGATTGAAAGATAAATGTGGAGTTAAACGAAGTTAGGTACGACTAGTGATGTGCCGTTCCCGGGAATAATTAGGAACATTCTCAATTTCAATAGTTGAAGTTGCTAGAAATTTCGAGAAGTTTAAATTTTGTTACTAAAATTCCATTTAAATGGCTTATGATGGGAATTCAAATTATTTTCTTCGTTAAAATTTTAGGCGAAAATTCCAAAATCAGAGGATCCGTAGGGAATAATTCAGGATTTTGGAATTTTCAATACAAATCAATTGAAATAAAACACAGGTTTTCATTTATTACGTTATGTCAAGACCAAGCTGTAAACTACTCCATCGTAATAGTACATTATGATACAAGTGTGTAATGTGATCAATGCACACGCGTTTTCATACGACGTTTTTCAACACCCTGGCGAGGAAAAACAGACTTTTATTGTTATTATCTTTTCCACTGAATGAAAGGTTGCTACATATTTATTTCTAGATTTTGGTGGCAACAGGCTATCACTTGCGTTTCGTGCCTCGATTAGTATTTCCGGCGGGGTCAAATCTACATATTGCTCTTATTCCCAACATGAAGGCGACATTTTTGATAATAATTACCCACACAACCAAAACGTTAACAAATATTTATGGAATATGGCGCACTTGTTTTGTTTTTTTCGCGCGCCGCGCTAACGGTAGGCACTGGCAGAACTAGTAAAATATAAAATTTGATGAAATGATGATAATTTTGATGATTGATTTATCATGTAACCTAAAATAGTTTATTTAGTCACAAAAAAAATTCATTGTTTTTTTTTAGACATAAAAACTCTATGTGGATTGAAAAAAAAAAAAGAGCAATAACACTAGTGTGGTAATGTAAAGTAAAAACACTAGTGTATAATAAGCTGAATTAAGAACCTAAATGCGTTGCCATAAGAGTCACTTTACAAGCAAGGGTGTTGAAAAATTAAATAATACCTTAATTTAATGAAATCCCGGCAATGATCAGCTAAACGCCACGCACCGAGCCAACGAAGAAGAATCTACGTATTCACTGAGTCGCCCTAATTCCTTACAATATATCTTACTTCATTTGAATAGCCTCTCGCCTCATTATTCTTCCGAATTTAAAAGAAAAATCTACTAAAGAAACGTCCATAACTAAAACGTACAGACGTTGATATGTCGATCTGTATGTAACGGACACAATTCTATTAGAATGTTTACAAAATAATCGCTTAGAGATAAAAGGAAAATTAACTTTCGTTTACACGGAAATAAGCTTTTTTGTTTCGCGAAGGAAATTTTTATTTTTAGAAGTTTGTTTACATTTTATCTTTGTGAGCAGCGTTCATAATATTTCCTTCTTATTCCGTTGCCTTAACTGAATGAAGTGTAAATGACGTATTAGTGCGGGAGAAATGAGTTGGTTTTCCTTCCAGATTAATGGTTAAGGATTAGCTTGCCATGCTGTGCATGGTAAATAAAAGTTCGGCACTGCTCTAATCAAAAGTAAAGGCTCGTACAGACTCGCGCGATATCGCGGGCGCGACAGGCAGCGACAAAGGAATCGTGCTACTATTGTCGCGTCGCGCCCGTGATATCGCACTAGTCTGAACGAGACGTTACTTTTGATTAGAGACCTAAGCAAAACTAATGAAAACTACGGCTTTACTCGTGGTAAATTGTTTCAATGTCTGTGTGTCTGTTTGTTCCGGCTAATCTCTGAAATCAACCGACATTTGGCGGGACTTTCACTGTGAGAAAGATTATAAGGAATAACATAAGTTAATTTTATTTTAGAAAAACAATATTATCAAGTTTAACAATAAAACACTACAGTTCTAACAAACAAACGGAACCAGTCATCCCCAATACACGTCACTGCATTAAATGCTGGTCATGCTCCATTAGTAGCGCTAACTCTTCTTCCCCAGTGATTTCCACAGTTTCCGCAAAACGCAACAACGGCTTTATTTTCAGTATTTTTCTCCGTTCAGTGAGTTTTCCTCCAGAAATCAATATAAAACCCCCGTCAACGTAGTAATAACTCGGCTATACAAGTACCTTTGTAGCAATCGTGAGGACAGGAAGCAATTTTGAGTGCGGCAGGAAATGATTCTCCTTTACCGGTCCCGTCATTCAGTTAGGGATTTCTTTGATCAATTATGGTAACAGCGGCGTAATAGGGGCTATCGTTATTGTGCTCACTAGTTGGCGCCACTGTTGAGTAAGGTCTTGTCATTACTTTTATTTTATATGTTTTTGGATATGTTTATAAGTATTTGTTACTTCATAAAATATATAATATGTATATTTTTTTTATTAGGGCATCTCAAAGTTAACCTTGAGAGGTTGAGACTCTTTAACCGGACTTTCCTCTGCTTGCCTTAAGCTCCTAACGAAACTTAATGCCTCCAGCGTAAAAAATTATAAACTAAACGACTGCGCGCTAAGGGCATCCCCTGTGGGGTACGAACCTCGGCTTAGGGCTGAGTCGGAGGGAGGATGGCAAGGGACCGATGGCTGGATAAAATCAGGGTTATGATTATTATCGGGGGAATTTAAAGCTACAGGCTCAGCTATAGCGCGTGCTGGCGCTTCGCTTACGGGCAAGGGTCGGGGAGGACTATTTAGTCGGGGATTTCTCGTTGGGCCTCGGTGGCGAGGTCGGAATGACGGTCGTGTATTGTGTAATCTCTTTCGAATTGTATTCGTTTCCCTACTGCTCTCCTGGAGGAGAGTTATGAGGTCGTTTGGGTCGGTCAGTGAGTAAAATGTTTATTTTATTGTATTTTATAATATCAAATGAATATTTACATTATAATGTTCCTAAAATTGGTAAGCATTAAGCAGACAAATATTATTTTTCCTCCAAGTGCTACGAAATTAGATTCTAAGTTGTTACTTAAAATCTTAAACCATAATTAATCAGGAATGGCACAATCTGTAATTGTAAATTATGAATAATTAGTAACGATTTGCGATAGAAAATCCCGCAAAAAGTGAACGCTCAGTTTCCTATTTGACATTTCTAGAGACCTCATTCTACACTAACGCCTCTAGTGGCGAATTCAAGCGTGATAGTCCTCATTGCGTCACACACAAAATAGAAATCGATCGCAATGCCTTTCATTTGGACAGTTTAGCCACGTTCATTGCGTTATTTATGTTGTTGAGTAGACAATTTTTCAAACCTATGAAGCAGTGTATTAGGAATTTCCTTAAAACCCACAGATTCAAAATCAAAATCAAAATATTTTATTTCACATAAACCTACATGGGCACTTATGAAACGTCAGAAGCTAGGTGCACGGTTCGAGTTAGTCGTTTCCTATGGAGAAGAGCCGGCAAGAAACTCCACGGTTACTCTTTTAAAAATAATTGACTTTACAATATTATTAAATAACAGTGATAATTGGTATGGGAGGACAGTGTAGGCCTTTCAACAATTACCAGGTACTTAACAAAATAGAAAACCGCCAACAAATGTACACTCTACTAGGCCTACAACGTTCTCACATTCACAAATTATTGCAAATGAAAGTTTGTTACCCTACACAATTAGGCCACTTGTACACGCTAAGAATAGTCACCGAGCCTATGCAAGAATTCGTGTCGTTTCTACACACGAACTGTGTACAATGCGTGCCACGAAAGATGAGACTTGACTGCACCTCCCGCGCCCTGTCCATCGCCCCGATGACGAACGATCCCGTCCCGCGCACAGACCTCATACCGCTAAAGAGACCTAAATTCGTGTACTGCGCAAGTCAAACCACGTAGTGTGTCAAGTCTCATCTTTCGTAGCACGCATTGTACACTGCCACGGTGCTGATGAAGAAAAAATCTTATATGCGTTAGACACGACGCACTCTGTGTTGCTGCGGTATAGGGGCGAGGTGAGGTGGTTCAGGTTTTTAGTGTACGCTTAACGCATGAACGTGTTCTTCACTCACAAACAATCGCAAATTAATAACAGACTTGATTAGAGCTGCCTACTGTACCCTACACACGACTCGGAAAACAATCTTATCGTGCAAACGTTCATATTTGTCTTGTCTGCAGTAGACACAACAAGTTTTCGTGGCTAGGTCCGACACAATTCTTGTCGCGTACATGATGAATTTGGTCCTGTCTGCAGCAGACACGGTGAATTTTCTTAGAGTGTACAAGCGGCCTTAGGGTGCAGGCACATGACAGCACAGCACAGTTATAAGTAGGTACAGATTTTGCAGGCGAGGTAGCTACACAGACAAATTCGCGTCCTAGCTAGTGCAAACAATAGAGTGACTTGACTTTTAATGTCTTTTTTGAATAGTCTGGATGATTAGTATCATACAAACAAGGTTCACAATGAACTAATTCAATTGAAAGTTCTGTCATTGCAACAAAATTATGATTTAGTGGTAAAAATCACGTGTCGACCTGCACGCGTCGCGCAGAAATATGTGCGCGCACTACAAGTACTACAACGCGACGCAGAGTATGACAGACACATGTCTGCGTCGCACTTGCCTGCGCCGCAGCGAACGCAGCTCAAAGCACGTGCACGTGCATTACAAAATACCCACAAAACAGGAGAAATTCCTAGTGTGAAGCAAAGTTAAAACAAGTACACGCGCTGCGTGTACCTGCGTCACTTGCGTCTCAGCGTACGCTTAGCCTAAAGGCACGCGCAGACAGGCGCGACAGGCAGCGCGATTCTTGTCGCGCCCACGATATCGCACCAGTGTGTGGAAGCCTTCATATGTTACAGATCATGAGCGTGCTTCATGTGACTTTTATTTCACAATGGCATGACGATGATGATGATTTGTCATCATGATGTTTTGTGTGTTTTGAAATGCATGGAAGGTGCGACTTTTATGCAACAACGATACTCCAGTAACCTGTGGATAGCATGTTCATGGAGGCACGCACAGATGGTTTCGCGGGAATTTTACGCAAGAAAACGGCATCACTGCTGCACAGAGTGTTAGTGAGTAGCAACAGCATCCTGAGTGTTGTAGGATTTGTAACGTGAAACATCTCTATTAATGTGTTGTCAATGGACACCTCTAGGAGGGATGTCGGGAGTCTATGGAGTAGAGTAAAAGAGAACCTAAGAAGAAGTGTGATAGCGGACAGATATGACTCCGTTCTTCAAACATTGTATGCGTTTAAGTGTGAACTAACATAGTTTTTAAGCACTATTGTACTAACAAATGGATCATGTCTGAAAAATAAATTAATAATAATATACCTAAAGCAACACCACGTAGGCAACAACTGTTTACTACTTACCTAAGTATGTATGTACATTATGTATGCAAGACGTGCTTTCTTAAACAGATAGTTTGGCAATATTAAAGAAGGAAGTAGGTACATTTTGAATTCTAAGCTGCATATTCAATGGAGAACTTTGCTAGACTTTGCCTGGTCTTAAAGGTATTCAGAATCTTCGAAAGTTTTTTACTTAATGTTAACTGTTTGCATACCAATTCCGGGCATCTAGATAGATTCAGAAATCCTACTATCCTACTTTTTATGTATGTATTTATTCATAGACGAAATATTTTAAGAGGATCTTCTATAGGTGGTAAAAAAGCCATGGCAGCGAACTTATTTATTTTGTAATCTAAGTGTTTTATATTTTTACATAATTATTATAATTTTAAAAATCACCTCAATCACGCTAAAACGGCTGAATGGATAAGTATGAAATTTGGCACACAGATAGTTTTTAACATGTATCCCGGTAGTAGCCGGTAGTTTCCGTGGGATAATTTCCGACCACAACGCGGGTGCAGGCACATGCTTAATATATGCTTATGTCTATGAGAACATCCTTAGTTGAACGATTCACCTGAAATTCCTACATGATTAATTATTTTGTAGGTAGTACTTGTTACATTGGCTAGTCGCTATACCCTGGCTTAAAATCTGTTATGCAAAAGTATTTCAAAACTGAAACGCAAAAATTGTATGCAGTCATTTTTAGGTATACCTGTCTACCCCATCAGGTTTGCTTATCAAAACAAAAATAAAGTGTGGTGGGATTACTGATATAATATAATATGATAACGAAACTCGACTACCGCTAATTAATAAATAATTGATCTGCATAGTACAAATGTTCCCAGAGTCCATATACCGTATTGATCTCATTCGGAGACGTGTCTCCGCTCTGCGATATGTATTGCTTTGTAATTAGAAGCTCTCTGAATTGATTTGAACAAATACGTACGTGATTGAGAATTAGCGTTATTAGCTTTGTGAAATAATACTCAATCAAAGGGTATATAAGCGGGCTATGCTCAGAGTTTCTTTGCAGGATAAAACCAGGAATGAAATTATCTGGAAAAGAAACGGAGTTACCGACATAGCTTGCAGAGTGAGGAAGCTGAAGTGGCAGGGGCTGGCCATGTTTGTCGAAGGACCGATGGCCGGTGGAAACTAGTCCTGGAGTGGTGACCGCGTATCCGCGTATCGGGACGTCCCCCACCTACATAGATGGACCAGACGACCTTAAAAAGGTGGATGGGGCAGACTGGATGCGGAAGGCGGAGGACAGAGTGTTGTGGCGCAGCCTGGGAGAGGCTTATGACTAGCAGTGGGCTGCAATAGGCTGAGTTGATTGATTAAAAGGATATGAGGCATCTGTGTCGAAGATAGCACATCAGTGATAGATATATTTTTATGGATACAAAATCACTTAGGCGACTAACTAACGGCTTGGCCACAGCCAAGCGCGGCGCGGATTGCGGTGCGGCGGGAGACGCGGCGGGCGGCGCGATTTGCGGTGATATACCTCAGCTAGACTAGTGGCGACCGCGGCGGCGTCAGCGATGGACGTATTTAGAGAACGGCTAAACTATTAAAATGCCCCCTATCAAATTACTTGTAGGTATATACATTGCCGTATCTAAATTATTTAATTGTAGTAGTATTGTTGTTTTATTTCGTCCCACAATTTTTTTATAACATGCCTATATTTATGATATGGATGTTTTGACATCGATATTGCTGGTCTACTCAGTATTTGACTAATAAATTGTTCCATAACCATTATTTTTATATGCTCAACGCGCGATAAAAACAAAATTATTTGTTTCGGTCGTGCGATGCCTGAATGAGTCCACCGATGCCACCGCGCGCGCCGCTCTGAGCTGTGGCCGCCTCGATACTCGCTAATACATTTGTTTCACTTGCACACCGCGCAGGCAGCCCGTCGCCGCCGTGTGCCGCGCGACCTTCACCGCGCCGCAGTACGCGTCGCCGGTAGCTGTGGCATACTTCATAGGTTATCTACCATTTGTTTTCGCCGCTCACCGTCACCGCTTGCCGCGCCTCACGCCGCGCCGCAATCCGCGCCGCGCTTGGTTGTGGCCAGGGGGTAAGTAGTAACAGCCGCAAGGGTCGATCGACAAGGTTAAGCTGCGTACATACCAAGACCCTTCTGTGCCTCGAAAAGCACGTTAAGCCGTTGATCCCGGCTGTCATTCGTGGATCTTTGACAGTCTTTAACGGTTGTCAAAAGCATTTTTTTGCATTGGGACAGATTCGCTTTAAGACAGATTCGCTTTACGACAGACTCGCTTTACGGCAGATTCGCTTTACGGCAGAATTACAATTAACTCGATATATCTATAACGAGTTTACTGTACTTATTAATAAAAAATTAAATAACAAAAATGCTATTTATAATTAATTTACGATACATACATGATACACATTGCAGAACTGAAATTTCGTTTCGCAGTACACAGTAGATAATAAAATCATGTAATTTTTTATATCTTTCTCATTTAACTTTTAAGTACGCCGTTTACCTTTATAATAGGTTCCTACCTAATATCGCCACGTCCGTCTGTCTGTCTGTCCGCGGCTTAACTCAGAGACAAAATGATACTGACAGGAAAACTAAAGGAGTTTTCTATGCTTGACAACATACATATACACTGTGAGTCTTTATAATGTGCACATATCGAAATGAGGGAATCTATGCTTAATTTTATCTACGAAAAAAAAAAAACTTTATTTTTTATGGAATTTTCTATTTCAAAATTTCTCAATAAGACATTTTTTTCTTTCCTTATTGAGAAATTATACAATTATTGTAAAAAATTACGAAAAAAAAAAAACTGTTTTTGCTAAAAAAAATGTTTCTTTTCAATTGAGGGTAGTTTTTTCCCCAATTTTGGACGCCTAATTACTTCCAATCATTATGGAGTTTGTTTCATCGTGATAGATCATTTAGTTTAAAAGTTACACCGTTTTGTTTACAGTGGGAACATTTTTTTTTTAAATTCCATAATAAAAAATAAAAAAAAAATTATATATTTTTTTATATTTTTGCCGTATATAAAATTAAGCTTAGATTCCCCTCATTTCGATATATGCACATTATAAAGACTCACACTGTATATCAAGGAAAACTACGTGGAGAACATTTCAACACGACTAGCGACTGTACAATTTCTGCCGTAAAGCGAATCTGCCGTAAAGCGAATCTGTCGTAAAGCCGATCTGTTTTAAAGCGAATCTGTCCTAATGCAAGATAAGGGTCAAAAGCCCGAAACTCTGACACCCAGTTTTACCAAGGGATATCTTATTACCCATTATCTAGGTTGTGGAGGTCAGATAGGCAGTCGTTCCAATTAAAATACTAGTATTCGGCTGTATCCGGTTAGACTGGAAGCTGACCCCAATATACTTAGTTTATTTGGGTATTGGCTAGGTAGATGATGATACAAAGTCACTTTAGGTAAAGTTTTACTTTGTGTTGTAATTGTGGTCTGAAGAATCACGTTCCTAACTAAATAGAGCGAAAAAGGGAAATGAAAAACTCAGTAAACGTTGTAAGATGTAGTTACTTGGTACCTATGTACAATTTTGGAGGATAACATAATACTGTTGCATGTTTACCTTTAATTAACGGCAAACTTGTGCGAGAGGTCGTGAGTTTGAAGTTGGATCCTAGGTACTCATTGCAAAATTACCGTGAACACACTCCTATTACGAGGATATTTAGCTTCGTTGGAGGGGTTAATCAGAAAAGTAGTAACGAATGCAACATAGAGTAGAATAGAATTATCTTTATTCAAGTATCAATATGATTCAAAAATTATTAGTAAGACTTACAAGTATATTAGTAACGACTGACACTTCTCAAAAACAAACAAATAGCAGTGGATCACTGCTGTGGCAACCCATGTGAGATAGCACAACAGTGACCCACGAAAACACAGTCTAGGCAACTTGAAATCATGCATAGGATACTGTTGGAGCTGCTCCAAACCTTGCGCACCATAGAAGCGCACTTTATGCGCATGGTTGTGAAGAATCATTCTATATGCGCATCAGCGAACATCCCCAACGCACTACAGAAGCGGGGCAGTCCCACCAGCATCCTAAACGCGTTTATTATACTGGACGCGGAGAGTGTTGTGATCTTTGCGTATATCTAACCCACAGGCTGCTCATGTAAAAAGACGTACAGTAGGCTCGAAAGGCTCACTCACTCGTAGGCTCACTTCTTGACAGGAAGTGAGCATCGTGAAAACTTGCGAGCCAGCATGTTCGCTCTAACCGACAACGATCTCCGCTCCCGTTCAATGTCGTCATCATTTTTGAGATTGGGGGTTAATATACGACTTAGATACTTAAACTTATGGACCCTTTTTAAAGGCACACAACAACAACATAGAAAAATAGGCTGGCTAATCCAAGAAAAAACGAAAATAAGAATAATGAGGGTAAAACATTGATGTATTAAAAGCGGTAGATACGGGACTAAGTAACAGCGCCTGGTCCTATCAAACTAAGTGAAGGCTCGTAGTTGGTACTCAGTCGCGCACGGGGTACCGTTGATCAAACAGCTCCATAATTACAGTTTTTCTTGTGATAAATACGCATCAAAATGAATTCTTGTGCAGCTAAACAGTGTTTTAATAACACAAGAAAGAAAAATAAGACACACGGGATTTCTTACCACTCGTAAGTACAGCCAAAAATGCTAATTTGATGAAAGTTATAATAATATTTAATGTTTGTTTCGCCATGTTTGTGCTACCACATGCAATGTAAACATTCGGCCAATATTCGGCAGCTAACGCGATTTCGCTCGTACGACAGCGCCGTCTCCGATATCTGTTCTTGTCTATCGGTAACTTTAGGTTTGCGACTGTGATCACACTGATCACAGATGTGTGAGTTTTGGTGCATGTAATCGTGCGCTGAGCCCAGGTTTACTGATTGCGAAGTTAGCGCGTAACATATCTTCCTCCTTATAATATATCAATGGGGTAAAATGACATAACATAACACATAACGCCTGTATTCCCCGAAGGGTTAGGCAGAGCTGTACCTATAGTAAAACCCACATTTCGCCGGTTTTCTTCTTCTTTTTGTGTGGTTAGTGAATAACCTGGTGTCAGAATTTTTATGCCTCTCTGACTTGGCTACACAAGCCGTCGAGAAATATCTCTCAGGTATTTATTTATTGGATCGCCAACAGACGCTACACAATTACACGCATGTTAACATGAACAGGGACAAATAGAAGTGTGCGCTTCCAATTATAGGCGACCACATTATTCACTTAAAATCTAGGTAGGAACAACAAGTTTGACAAGGACGAACACATTAAAATAAATCACTACAATACACGAAAATCATAGAAAGGAAAACAAAATCAAATCAAATCAAAAGCAAAAGCTAAAGCAAAACAGAATGGGTACAAAATAAAAATAATACAGACTAATTTCAAACAAATTAAAATAAAGTAATAATCAAAGAATAACCAAAGCAGTTCACACAAAAAATAATAATAATAATAATAACTTGGATACTAGAACTTTTAGGTCTTCGAAACTTCGAACTTTGAAAAATTTTGGCATGTTGGTTTCTTCACAATATTTTCCTTCACCGTTTTTTAAGCAAGTGATAATTATACAATACGCACATGAATCCGAAAAGTCAGAAGTGCGTGCCTTGGGTTCGAACTCGAGGCCTATGACTTGGCAGTTCGACGGTCACTCCACTAGGTTATCACTGCATTTTCCCGGTAACAACATAAACAAAACACCAACAATTAAAAAAAACAAAAAATCCGACTGCAAAAACACACTGAAAACAGAAAAACAAGCATTATAATCTATAGAATTTTGGTATCGCAGGCGGGGACAAATAAAAGTTACACCATATTTTTATTAGATAATACTTGTTTTTCTCTTTTTAGTGTGTTTTTGAATGCGGGTTTTTTGTTTTATTCAATCATTTTTTTCATATATATATATATATATATAGGTATATAAGAAAATTCCAAATATAAGTATACTTATACTTGGAATTTTCTTCTTTATACTTATATTTGGAATTTTCTCATTACTAGCTTTTATTTGATACCAGGAATTGTTGTATATAAAATAATAATATAATACCAGCCTATAACTGTCCCACTGCTGGGCAAAGGCCTCTTCTCATACAGAGAAGGCACGAGCATTGATCACCACGCTTGCTCAAGACGGGTTGGCGATTTCAGACTTATATTAACTAACTAGCAGCCCGTCCCGGCTTCGCACGGGGTAGACAATACGAAAGACATTTTAAGACTCATTTTTCTACACCTTCGGTTACATTGTTCAAATTTTACCAAGGATCCCTAATTTTTTTCAAAATGAAATGTAGCCTATGTCAAATTGGAAGAATGTAGCATTCTATTGGTGAAAGAATTTTTTAAATCGGCCCAGTACTTTTTGAGCCTATTCATTACAAACATACAAACATACAAAAATAGGTACAAATCTTTCCTCTTTATAATATTATAGTGTATGTATAGTGTAGATAAGTCCAGGTTTCCTCACGATGTTTTTCCTTCACCGATGTCAGTAATGTCCAAGATAAACTCAGAAAGTACATATGAATTGAAAAAGTCACATTGGTACTTGCCCAGATTTGAACCCACAACCTCATGCATGAGAGGCGAGGCCTTAACCAACGGGCCGTAACGAGATTAATGGAATTGTTGTAATTGGTTTAAAAAAAAAACCTTCCCTCCCTTTTTTGTGTTTGCAGATGCAATATATAAATATTATATAGCCTATGTCACTCCCACAATTATGAAGAATCCAACGACACCTCATAAAACAAACCATCAAGCCGTTTAGGCTACAGAGCGTGCCAAAGATACATGACATACTCTCGAAAAACATTACCCTCCGTCTGGGGCAGTCGGGTAAAAACATTACCACCAATAAAAAACCACATCAAATAAAACGATTATACAAGCACAGGTGTAAATATTTATTACTTCTCCACCTAAAACACATATCCCACAAGCCAAGGAAAGCGCCAGTCCGTTTCATTACCATAATCCCGTACAAATATATGCGGCGCACGCGGCGTTGTCCGTTGTTCGTCTTAATTATGAGCGCTCCTGTGACGGACTCCCGCCGCTCCGTGAATACTGAATCAAATTATTCAAAAGCCGATCACCTGCCGGGATTATCTGTTGCTGGCTTTATTTGTGTTTATATAAAAGACTGGGCTGCTGGTAAGTTTGGTTATTTTGGTGTTGGGTGTTGACTAGTAGGCTCTTTTTAGGCTTCCGTAGTAAACAAGGAAGTTTAGCCATGTCCATCTGTTTGTCTGTTCGTCTGTCCGCGGCTTAGCTCAGAGACTCTTAGTACTATACTCCATTTATTATAACATTAGACAAATAACTGTTCTCACCCTTTCGTTATTTCGATGTAAACGTTTAATAAACTCCGTTATTTCACGATAAATACAAAGCACTGTAATCTATTTACCATTTACATTAAAAAAAAAAATACTTCTAAAGTGCAGTAATTTCAACAATATTACACAATAACTGTCGTTATTTAGCCGTTATTTGTCTAATGCTATAGTAAATGGAGTATGGAAAGCTGTAATTTGGTAAGGGTACCTATCCATATTAAACACGCCGACAAAGTGGTACCTCCCCTACACATAAAGTGGGGAAGAAATTTTTTTTCTCGTCTATCCCACGGTGTGGGGTATCGTTGGATACGCCGTTCTAAAGTATTACGGGTTTGTGTAAACCATTTTTCGATTTGGGTAACCGTTTGCGTAATATTAAGCTTTAAAGAGTAATTTTTTTTTTGCCTTTGGTATGCGCTCCCTCAGAATATCAGGACGGTAACCAATCAGTTCACATTTACCCTGCGTTCCGAGTTGCGATAATATCGATATTCGCGTGCTAAAACCCGTACCGAATTAGCGTGAGCGCGATAACGATGTCCCGTGAAACGTCATAGATGACGTCATGACATTCGCCATCTTGCGATAACGCCCACCATGCCTTTTACTAATATCGCCGTGAGCGCTGTCAAAAATGACAGTGTGCTGTTTTGTTTTGAGTCGCATCTTATCGTATCGTGGCATTTTCAAAATTGTTCTTCTGGCTACAGTTGCTACCTAACCTAAGAAGAACAAATTTTTGGTGTATACACAGAGAAATACTCTAATATCGTTTTGACATTGCGTGAGCACCGTGAGCGCGTTCACGAGCGTTCCGAGTTGTTGACAGCCCTCTGCTGTCATAATCGTAATATCTAAATCGGAACGCCTATGAGACGATGTGAGCGCTGTGAGCGATTAAAGTCAATTCGGAAAGCAGCCTTAAAGTGAAAGCTCGAGAACACATACACAAGAAGTTGGCAGATTCGTCTCAGAATTAAGTTGTTGTAGGTTTTCTTGTTTAACTCTCATAACATTTTATTTTTGTTGTATGTCTGTGTATATGCATTTATTCTTGTATCTTAGTTATAAATTCCTCTAAATTGTTTTCTGTTATTGCACCTACTATGTATTATCTCTGCATCATCCTAAGGTAGACTGGTAGAAAATGTCCAAGGTATTAAGTCCGCCTTTGGACAGTTTTTACTTGTGCATAAAGTTTTAATAAATAAATAAATAATAATAAATAATTTTTGTTAGTGTCAAGTGTCCCCCTGCCAGCTAAATGGTTGTATTTAGATATGTGAAAAAAATCACAGCAGTAGTATACTGGCTGGCAGGGACATCGACGCCAGGCCTGTAACTATGGATTCAGTCTATGATCTATGATTCTGGATCCCACTGCGTTGTTAAAATTTATCGTAGGTAATTAAAAAAAAAAAAAATGGTGTCCCATACAGTTTGATCGTGTAGGTATTGCTTATTTGTAGGAAATAGCTGTTTTATATAACCGACGATAAATTTCATCACATGGAGTTCCAGAATCATGTACTGAATCCATGGTAACCGATTTCGAGTCGATTCCACCTGTATATAACGAAATTAAAATGAAAAGTATCACAGCTAAGTAGGCTTAACAAGTTACCGAGTAATAGTCGACCAACTTAAATTTGCAGTTGAAAAACATGTTTTCCCATACATTCTGTATCGAAGAACATGTTTTTCAACTACAATGTTGAGTTTGTTCTTGGGAAAATTCATCCCAACTAGGGAACCCTTCATTGTGCGTGGTCCGACACGCACTTGGCCGGTTTTTAAGAACTATAATAACTCTTCGGTGATAACAAGCGCTATGTTATGCTATAGTAAAATGGCAACTATAGTTGCTGTATTTTTAGCTGATTAAATCACGTCGCTGACACAACTCAAAACACTGGCAAAAACAAAAAAAAAAGAACAACGTCAGCTATTTAAAAATAACATCAAAAACATAAAGCTTATAAAAAAAGGTCACAAAAATGTAGTTTACAAAAATTGTGAAATAAAAATTAATGTAAAAAATAAAATAAGAGCGTCCCAAACACCTTCTTTGCCAGCAAATAATGACTGATAAATACTTATTTATATACCTCTTGCCCTTATCCCGATTTATTTGGTGCCGTCATCTTAGAAAATATTATTAATGATGTTTTTTTTTTGCTTTTGACCTAAATTATGTTGTTTGGCTGAAAAATTCCAAAGATTTACGGACACCATTCAAAACAAAGAAAAACAAAATCTTTTTTTTAACTTGAAATTTTTTCAGTAATTTTAAACCTACCAGCCAGTTTTCGAGTGTATTTTTGAAGACCCAAGTATATACATGTTTAAAGAAGTATTTTTTGAGACCTAAATAAAAAAGCTCGTTCGGCTTAATTCTGATACTGGTGCCAATTGGTGTCAGACAAAGAAATTTTTATTTTAACAAAGGTGCATCCTCTTTGATCTGAATGTGGCCACCGTGTGGTTTCTATTGATAGGAGTCCGCGCCTTTCCCGTTCGCCCGTTTCCCTTTTTACAGAAAAAACTATTTTTATTATTTTGCTAATTCCAATTAAAGGCTTGTGCAGACTGGCGCGATATCGCAGGCGACACAGACAGCGCGACCTTTGTCGCACCAGTGTATGGGAGCCTTAAAGCAACCTATAGATATTTCTACATAATTTAATTATAATTTTCTGTTCAATTCAAAAGCCAAGCAGGTCCTACGAGTTTATCTGTCCCCATTCTCCAGCATTTTATATTTTTTGGTTTTATTTTCACAAGTATTTATGTCTCCGTGACTAGTGTGAGTCCTTTGTTCACGAAACGTGATTCACCCGACAATACACAAAATATCGTAAAAGTCACGGAAAACGTGAGCTATATTTTAAGTCGAGTCCATTGTTTAAAACATTTACTCCAGCTGCTGTTAACTTGGAAGAAAAATTGCAGCTAAAAATTTCAAACGTTTTTAATTCTTTGGATGTATTGGAAAGAAATATAAAATGTACACAAGTATCTACAAAGTGCACTTGGGATTTAAAAATGTCAAACATGGCACCGGTTACTATATAAATGGATTTAAAAATTTCAGCAGCTTTGGTCGTCGGACATAAAGTCAGCTCTCTGTGACGCATGGAATGAGATTACGATACGGCGTCGTTATTTGGAAATTCAGTTGAATTACTGAATAAAATTGGGAGCTCATTTTCGGGTTCCATCTTGACTCAAAGTGGGGATGGAATTGGGGGTTTTAATGGGATTTCTTTGATGATATTGTAAATAGTGAAGACTAATTTATAAAAGGTAAAAAATCTTACATCGTATAATCGTCTGGAATTCGTAAACAAACAAACATTAAATTTATAATAAATGTAATAAAAAATATTATATAATATTTTCAAAATCAATATAAGTATTAAGGTATACATACTTTGGTGGAGATTAGATAATGGCTATAAATGTATTGTATAAGTGAGAAAATTCTATGATAACATTGTCTGAACTCTAAACTTGATCGATAGTAAAGGAGAGGTCAAGGTACCGGTACACATACCGCCGTTAGCCATGTTCCAACCTCTTGAAGCTCACAGCTGGAATCTCCGTATGGCTGCCGACAGTTCCGACAGCGTCTTAAATCAGAACTCCGGCCAAGAAGCGCTTGTTGGGCATAAACTGGCTGCAATTCAATTGTGCATACCTAATCCTATCAAGCAGAGTTCACATTGATATTGAGTGGTGTAAGTCCGTTTCAGTTACCAAGATTGTTGTAAGATGGATTTGGATTTAGTGTACAGTCAATCAAACATTGACATAAGTATACAGGCACATAACTTGTAACAATTTTTAGTTGAGTACAAGTTTTTTACATCACTCGTTAAAGTATATCTAAGCTTAAAAAGCTAAATAACCATGAGCAAACTTCATAAACAAATTATTTTTATCGCCTTAAATAGGTTACAAAAAATCTAAGATCCTGACTCTAGACCTAGGTTGGAGTGCCTGTATTTCAGGAGCAAGTGACTTCTTCCATTTAGGTTACAATTAAGCAAGTATATGCAGTTAAAAGTGATAAGTTATCTTACTTAAAATTAAGTTTAATAGTAAATATTTAATTTAAGCACTAAAAATAGAATAACAAAAATAAAATTGGAATTAAAGTAAATAAAATAATCTCATTAAATCAAAAACAAAATTACAATAAAATATGGATTTGAACAAAATTAATGAAAAAAATAAATTGTGAACAAAATGAAATAAAATTAGAACAAAAACAAATTAAAATAATGCCAGGATATAACAAAATTAAATTGAAAACAGGGTACTGGGTATGCGTGTGTGTATGTGTTTGTGAATACCAATGATTTGTGTTCCTAAATAAGGTGTATCTATTCAAATTCGAAATATTTTAAGAGATACATCGTATGTGGTAGTAAAGAAGCCACGGAAACGTTTTTTTTTTAAATCTGAGTATATTATAAAAAAAAAAAAAATATTACTTGATAAGATGATTAATTATCAAAAGGCACCGTGCCGCCACCGTCGCGTCGCCGCGTTAGGGCAGGTCATTCATAGAATAAGTAAGTAAAGGTTTTTTTGCAAAATTTTTAATAATTATGGAAAAATTAAAACAAATGGATTTAAAAAAAAAAAATCGCTGCTATGGCATTTTTACCACCTATAGATGTGTCTCTTAAAAATATTTCGTGTATGAATAGCTACTAATCTGGACAAGAAACGCATCGATAGCACATTATCATCTGCGCCCGTAATCTAACTTAAAGTTTATGCTATGTTCATTATTTTTAAATCTATGGTCCAATCATTCAAGTCTTTATTTTATCAAATATTACTTCCCTTGCTTTTTTTTTTGTTGCTTTGGTCTCAGCATTTAAAATATACACAGAAAAAAAAAAAATGTTTACTTATACATAACCAAACTTTCGTCAACATGTAACACAAAAAGGTGACCACATAACTTTATGCAACATGTAACCAAAACTTGTGCTGGCTGTTGTGTAGGTATCACTTTTATTAAATCAAGTTAACTTTTATAGTCTTGTCAAACTTTGATTATTCCTGAAATAGCCGAAGTAGTTCGGCTAAATATTTTTTTCAGTGTAAAGAGAGTCAGGACTAGTGACGCGGGTGCAAGCGACGTACTGTTGTCCGTGTGAGTAGCTGCTCGTCCTGAGGCCGCCATCCAGCTATCGGTAGCAACTTCCCATTGCGAAGTTTTTCGTTTTTAAAGAATTAATTAACGCCTGCGTTCCTGCATATACTACCTAACACAACACTGATACACTGACTGTTGCATTCTTACAAATTATACCTGCCAACAGCTATCACAAAAATAATATAACAGTAGATTGTAAACACACAGGATTCCTCATTAAGAGGGCGTACTTACAACGGTCCACTAGCGCCAATCTCTAAAAAAAAATTGGCAGTCATAAGGACTGCCGACTGAAATGAAAACAAAAAAATTTGGAATAGCTCATGGAAAGCGTTCGGTATCGATGACGCGAGTTCTATGATTTTTGTTCACCCAAAAGGTACACATACATACACAGTATTCATATAGCTCATGGAAAGCGTTCGGTAACGATGACGCGAGTTCTATGATTTTTGTTCACCCAAAAAGTACTTATATATGCACAGTATTCATATAGCTCATGGAAAGTGTTCGGTAACGATGACGCGAGTTCTATGATTTTTGTTCACCCAAAAAGTACTTATATATGCACAGTATTCATATAGCTCATGGAAAGCGTTCGGTAACGATGACGCGAGTTCCCATGATTTTTGTTCACCCAAAAGGTACACATACATACACAGTATTCATATAGCTCATGGAAAGCGTTCGGTAACGATGACGCGAGTTCTATGATTTTTGTTCACCCAAAAAGTACTTATATATGCACAGTATTCATATAGCTCATGGAAAGCGTTCGGTGACGATGATGCGAGTTCCATGATTTTTGTTCACCCAAAAAGTGCTGAATGCGCATAAAGATTTCAATTCAACAAAAAAAAAAAAAAAAAAAATATCGTGACTGAGTCGGAATTATGAAAAACGGCTCAAGGCTCGTACAGACTAGTGCGATATTGCGGGCGCAACGCGACACTAGTAGCACAATTTCTTTGTCGCTGCCTGTCGCGCCTGCGATATCGCGCGAGCCTGTACGAGCCTTCAATAAGGAACTTCGGTAAAGTGTGTCTAGAATTATTGCTATGTTGAATTACTTAGTTTTCACTTCTATCGGAAGTCCCCAAAGACTGCCCCTTTTTTTAATACCTTTTATTAAGTTTCATATTGATACACGAAGCAACAAAATTCGATCTAAAGAAAAGCGGCCACATTCCTCTAGATCGTATGATCAGTCTCCGAAAACCGTTTTCTTGTAGTGAAAACGGTTAAGGTACCTGCCCTTATTGCCCCATCTCAAAAGACCACCCTATATGTGTCATGATTGATTACTTAGCTCCATAAAGGTATAGCGAGATGATAATAATTTAAACGGTTAAACCTGCAATATTTGGCTCGTCTTTTTACAATTTGCGGTAAACTATATGGGCCTTACAAATAAACACGGAATAAAGTTATGCTAGGTTTAACGTTAAGAAATGTATGGATATACCGAAGTTATTCCTAAACACTTTTTGACGTTTATCCATGTCATAACTTTATTCCTTGTTTATTTGTAAGGCCCCTAAAGAATAAAGTAATATTGCTCATCCCCATAGCAAAAGAGCGTGATAATTTATAGCCTACTAGCTTTTGCCCGCGGCTCCGCCCGCGTGGATGTCGGTTATCGCGTAAAAAAGTAGCCTATGTCCTTCCCCATATCCAAGGCTATATCTCTGCCAAATTTTATGACGATCGGTTCAGCGGTTTAGGCGTTAAAACGTAACATACAGACAGACAGACAGACAGAGTTACTTTCACATCTATACTAATATTATAAAGCTGAAGAGTTTGTTTGTTTGTTTGTTTGTTTGTTTGAACGCGCTAATCTCAGGAACTACTGGTTGGAATTGAAAAATTCTTTTTGTGTTGGATAGTCCATTTATTCAGAAATATTATAGGCTATATAACATTACGGTACAACCAATAGGAGCGGAGCATAAATGTAAAATGTTGCAAAAACGGGAAAAAATATTCCTTTTTGAGAGCTTCTGTTGCGTGCGCTGCGTAAACGGTTTAAGTTACGCAAATATCATGTATGATGGAATTGTTCCACTTTAAAAGTTCTAAAAAAAAGTCCGCGACAGCATATGTCTATCTTTTAAGCTTGACTCACTATAACCTTTTTTATGGTAATCAAGTTTGTTCGAAATTAATGCATTATTTGCGAAGGAGTTTTCATAAACATGGTATTAATCCTTATCCAAATAAATACGTTATTCATCACAAGTATTTAATTTTGAACAAAGTTGCCCTTACATCATTTCATTTCAATGAATATCTTAGGAGATATCTTAGGAAAATTATAAATGAAAGTCCAAATATTTAGAGCTTCTGCCTTATTACCAGTATCATAAAAATAATTTGCATGATTTTATTTCAAACAGTTATATTTTATTCACTATTACATTATTATGTCACTTTAAAGCTAAAAACTGTATGCAATATTATATTTTACCTACTTATGATATTCTTACAATTTTAACACTACCTATATTATAGAACTTTTCACTTCTCATGCTCCACAAGTTCGTATTTATGTTGTGTGTAGGCTTTTTATGCTCTAGTGCATAAAGTTTTTTTTTTTTTCTAAGACTAAGTTAGGCAGGCTCAACAGCCACATGCACAATAAAACGTCGCAGATTAAAGTCGTTATATATTTTTTTTTCATTTGCTTTAATTTATATCACTTCCGTGTTTTCTATCGTTAATCTTATAAAACCAGATTAAATTGTTGTCTTTATTATTTATAAACGCAAAGATACGTTTTTATGACTTGGCAGTATGAAGTCGAATGACAAATGTATAAAATTAAAAAATACTTTTTTCAAGTTTATGCATGCAGTTTATTTCATTTTCTCGCAATCGAAGTGAAAAGCAGAGTGTATAACTCGGGAATAAACGAGTCATTTGACCCCTCGACTTAACTATCCAGATAGATTTTCTCCCTTCTCAACTCTCCCACCACTCCTTCTTAAGTCTCACTTTCAATACCTATCTATGTTCTTCACACGCTAAGAATCTGCGTTCTTACAACAATCTTCTCCTACTCTGTCCTCCTCATAACACCAACCAACCAACAAAAAAATAAAATAAAAACGACTTTGTTCATTCTTCCTTTCATATTCAGTCTATTCTTCTCTGGAATACGCTTCCTCTGGATATCAGTCCCGTCCTGATATCCAGAGGAAGCGCCAGTCGTTTGCATTTAAGCGGAAATTGCAGAGTTATTTTCATAACAAATAGTGTAGAGTCGTCTCAATATCTCTTCCCCTTGAATTCGTATAAATATATATTTATAATAAGTAGGTTATTAGTATATATTATAGTAATATGTAGGTATGTATGTCTTTTATAAGTTTATAACATATTTATGTACTTGTGTATCTATTTTATTTGTTATCTTTTTAATATTTTTATTATTATTATTATCTCCTCTTAAATAGAGCACCTGCCATCTTATCTCTTCACTACCCTTGGTTGACTGATAGAGAATGCCTAAAGCATTAAGTCCGCCTTTGTACCTTATTGTGTGTGAGAAGTTTAAATAAATAAATAAATATACGTATCTGGGTAAAATCGCTTCTATTATGCACTAGCTGTACAATCTACTATTTCGACAAACTACACAATTGAGGTTATTCTTTTATACTGGCACCACCTTTGTTTACATTTTTGATATCGAATTCCATCTATACTAATATTATAAAGCTGAAGAGTTTGTTTGTTTGTTTGTTTGTTTGTTTGAACGCGCTAATCTCAGGAACTACTGGTTGGAATTGAAAAATTCTTTTTGTGTTGGATAGTCCATTTATTCAGAAATATTATAGGCTATATAACATTACGGTACAACCAATAGGAGCGGAGCATAAATGTAAAATGTTGCAAAAACGGGAAAAAATATTCCTTTTTGAGAGCTTCTGTTGCGTGCGCTGCGTAAACGGTTTAAGTTACGCAAATATCATGTATGATGGAATTGTTCCACTTTAAAAGTTCTAAAAAAAAGTCCGCGACAGCATATGTCTATCTTTTAAGCTTGACTCACTATAACCTTTTTTATGGTAATCAAGTTTGTTCGAAATTAATGCATTATTTGCGAAGGAGTTTTCATAAACATGGTATTAATCCTTATCCAAATAAATACGTTATTCATCACAAGTATTTAATTTTGAACAAAGTTGCCCTTACATCATTTCATTTCAATGAATATCTTAGGAGATATAACTGTTTTATAATAACTCCGCAGCAAAATAATGATCAACTCTGCGAGGTAGTCTATTCTAAAGCTGAAGAGGTCGTTTTTAGGGTTCCGTACCCAAAGGGTAAACTGGGACCCTATTACTAAAACTCCGCTGTCCGTCTGTCTGTCTGTCTGTCCGTCTGTCAACAGGCTGTATCTCATGAACCGTGATAGTTAGACAGTTGCAATTTTCACATATGATGTATTTCAGTTGCCGCTATAACAACTAATACAAAAAAAACGGAAAAAAATATATTTAGGGGGGCTCCCATACAACGGACATGATTTTTTTGCCATTTTTATAGATAATGCCCGCGGCTCCGCCCGCGTGGATGTAGGTTATCACGTAAAAAGTAGCCTATGTCCTTCTCCATATTCTTCCATATTCTCCATATTCTGCTATATCTCTGCCAAATTTTATGACGATCGGTTCAGCGGTTTAGGCGTGAAAACGTAACATACAGACAGACAGACAGAGTTACTTTCACATTTATGATATTAGTATGGATGGATGGTAAGGAACCCTTCGTGCGCGAGTCCGACTCGCACTTGGCAGGTTTTTTTGTTTTTGAACGCGCTAATTTCTGGAACTGAGAGTTGGATTTGAAAAAATCTTTTTGCATTTTACAGCCCAATTCTTGAGGAAGAATTACATTCCTATTAACTAGGACACAATTTTTTTTTAAATGAAAGTTTAAGCGAAAACGAAGTAAAAGCACGGGCAGGCAATGTGATGCGACGGGGTGGGTCGGGGAACAAGAAATTTCACGCGGACGAAGTCGCGGGCAGAAGCTAGTAGGTATAATAAAATCGTAACGAAGTCAAAACTGTACGTTGCATATTTTTGAAAAAAGTTATTGCTTCGAGATCTGGGAACGATTCAAATGCCGAAAATATAGATTTTAGTTTTTTTTTTTCTGTTTGTTTATCAGTTTGTCTGAATGTATGTTCCAGTATCACGCAAATTTTTGCGTAGTTGATCCCTATAAGTCTGGTCATTCTATCCATAGTAATATTATAAACTAGCTTCTGCCCGCGACTTCGTCCGCGTGAAATTTCTTGTTCCCCGACCCACCCCGTCGCATCACATTGCCTGCCCGTGCTTTTACTTCGTTTTCGCTTAAACTTTCATTTAAAAAAAAATTGTGTCCTAGTTAATAGGAATGTAATTCTTCCTCAAGAATTGGGCTGTAAAATGCAAAAAGATTTTTTCAAATCCAACTCTCAGTTCCAGAAATTAGCGCGTTCAAAAACAAAAAAACCTGCCAAGTGCGAGTCGGACTCGCGCACGAAGGGTTCCTTACCATCCATCCATACTAATATCATAAATGTGAAAGTAACTCTGTCTGTCTGTCTGTATGTTACGTTTTCACGCCTAAACCGCTGAACCGATCGTCATAAAATTTGGCAGAGATATAGCAGAATATGGAGAATATGGAAGAATATGGAGAAGGACATAGGCTACTTTTTACGTGATAACCTACATCCACGCGGGCGGAGCCGCGGGCATTATCTATAAAAATGGCAAAAAAATCATGTCCGTTGTATGGGAGCCCCCCTAAATATATTTTTTTCCGTTTTTTTTGTATTAGTTGTTATAGCGGCAACTGAAATACATCATATGTGAAAATTGCAACTGTCTAACTATCACGGTTCATGAGATACAGCCTGTTGACAGACGGACAGACAGACAGACAGACGGACAGCGGAGTTTTAGTAATAGGGTCCCAGTTTACCCTTTGGGTACGGAACCCTAAAAACGACCTCTTCAGCTTTAGAATAGACTACCTCGCAGAGTTGATCATTATTTTGCTGCGGAGTTATTATAAAACAGTTATATCTCCTAAGATATTCATTGAAATGAAATGATGTAAGGGCAACTTTGTTCAAAATTAAATACTTGTGATGAATAACGTATTTATTTGGATAAGGATTAATACCATGTTTATGAAAACTCCTTCGCAAATAATGCATTAATTTCGAACAAACTTGATTACCATAAAAAAGGTTATAGTGAGTCAAGCTTAAAAGATAGACATATGCTGTCGCGGACTTTTTTTTAGAACTTTTAAAGTGGAACAATTCCATCATACATGATATTTGCGTAACTTAAACCGTTTACGCAGCGCACGCAACAGAAGCTCTCAAAAAGGAATATTTTTTCCCGTTTTTGCAACATTTTACATTTATGCTCCGCTCCTATTGGTTGTACCGTAATGTTATATAGCCTATAATATTTCTGAATAAATGGACTATCCAACACAAAAAGAATTTTTCAATTCCAACCAGTAGTTCCTGAGATTAGCGCGTTCAAACAAACAAACAAACAAACAAACAAACTCTTCAGCTTTATAATATTAGTATAGATGGAATTCGATATCAAAAATGTAAACAAAGGTGGTGCCAGTATAAAAGAATAACCTCAATTGTGTAGTTTGTCGAAATAGTAGATTGTACAGCTAGTGCATAATAGAAGCGATTTTACCCAGATACGTATATTTATTTATTTGTTTAAACTTCTCACACACAATAAGGTACAAAGGCGGACTTAATGCTTTAGGCATTCTCTATCAGTCAACCAAGGGTAGTGAAGAGATAAGATGGCAGGTGCTCTATTTAAGAGGAGATAATAATAATAATAAAAATATTAAAAAGATAACAAATAAAATAGATACACAAGTACATAAATATGTTATAAACTTATAAAAGACATACATACCTACATATTACTATAATATATACTAATAACCTACTTATTATAAATATATATTTATACGAATTCAAGGGGAAGAGATATTGAGACGACTCTACACTATTTGTTATGAAAATAACTCTGCAATTTCCGCTTAAATGCAAACGACTGGCGCTTCCTCTGGATATCAGGACGGGACTGATATCCAGAGGAAGCGTATTCCAGAGAAGAATAGACTGAATATGAAAGGAAGAATGAACAAAGTCGTTTTTATTTTATTTTTTTGTTGGTTGGTTGGTGTTATGAGGAGGACAGAGTAGGAGAAGATTGTTGTAAGAACGCAGATTCTTAGCGTGTGAAGAACATAGATAGGTATTGAAAGTGAGACTTAAGAAGGAGTGGTGGGAGAGTTGAGAAGGGAGAAAATCTATCTGGATAGTTAAGTCGAGGGGTCAAATGACTCGTTTATTCCCGAGTTATACACTCTGCTTTTCACTTCGATTGCGAGAAAATGAAATAAACTGCATGCATAAACTTGAAAAAAGTATTTTTTAATTTTATACATTTGTCATTCGACTTCATACTGCCAAGTCATAAAAACGTATCTTTGCGTTTATAAATAATAAAGACAACAATTTAATCTGGTTTTATAAGATTAACGATAGAAAACACGGAAGTGATATAAATTAAAGCAAATGAAAAAAAAATATATAACGACTTTAATCTGCGACGTTTTATTGTGCATGTGGCTGTTGAGCCTGCCTAACTTAGTCTTAGAAAAAAAAAAAAACTTTATGCACTAGAGCATAAAAAGCCTACACACAACATAAATACGAACTTGTGGAGCATGAGAAGTGAAAAGTTCTATAATATAGGTAGTGTTAAAATTGTAAGAATATCATAAGTAGGTAAAATATAATATTGCATACAGTTTTTAGCTTTAAAGTGACATAATAATGTAATAGTGAATAAAATATAACTGTTTGAAATAAAATCATGCAAATTATTTTTATGATACTGGTAATAAGGCAGAAGCTCTAAATATTTGGACTTTCATTTATAATTTTCCTAAGATATCTCCTAAGATATTCATTGAAATGAAATGATGTAAGGGCAACTTTGTTCAAAATTAAATACTTGTGATGAATAACGTATTTATTTGGATAAGGATTAATACCATGTTTATGAAAACTCCTTCGCAAATAATGCATTAATTTCGAACAAACTTGATTACCATAAAAAAGGTTATAGTGAGTCAAGCTTAAAAGATAGACATATGCTGTCGCGGACTTTTTTTTAGAACTTTTAAAGTGGAACAATTCCATCATACATGATATTTGCGTAACTTAAACCGTTTACGCAGCGCACGCAACAGAAGCTCTCAAAAAGGAATATTTTTTCCCGTTTTTGCAACATTTTACATTTATGCTCCGCTCCTATTGGTTGTACCGTAATGTTATATAGCCTATAATATTTCTGAATAAATGGACTATCCAACACAAAAAGAATTTTTCAATTCCAACCAGTAGTTCCTGAGATTAGCGCGTTCAAACAAACAAACAAACAAACAAACAAACTCTTCAGCTTTATAATATTAGTATAGATGTATAGATCTCATATGCATAAAACAATATATTTTATTCAATAAACGGCTGTGAAAAGGCAACCTTGTCTGTGCGTTTTTCCTGGAGCAGTTGAATTTTATTTTCGAGTTCAATGTAACATTTTGTAGGCAAATATGTAAATGTTTGAAATACGGGCACCTTTTAACCTTCCCGTTTAACTTAATAAAATTATGAGGGCAGGTTACACTCGAGATCGGAATACGTAATAAAAGTAGACAGTAGGTATGCTAAACTCTTAATTTTTTATTTATCACCAAAACTGTAATCACACTTTGGTACAAAAACAACAAATCTTGTAACGACGAGTTATTACCTCTAAACAATAGTCGTAACATTAATAGAACGAAACTATCTAACTCATCACCTTAAAACAGTTATATAATGTTCGCTAAAATTGACTTTGTTTTTATCAAACAGACTTTGATTTATACAAACATACTTGTTTCATTATTCTTCACAGTACTATAATATTTCTGTTTCCAATTCATCATTTATTGAGAATAACACAAAGACAAATTCATTATTTCATATAGTCTCAGATAAGATAGGTAAATATGACACAAAGATTGAAGAATTTATGATTCAAAAGTGTTGGCTCTACATTATAAAATATGAATATTTAACTACGACAAAGGTCCCACGAGTACTTTAAGAAGTAGGAAAAATTAGCTATTTTATTTTACAGTTAACATTCTACTCTCCAGCTTGATGTTGAAGGTATATTTGAATTGTTGCTTAACAAGCAAACATGGTTACGACCCAACATTGGGCGGGTATCGGCTGTAAACCGTTTGTTAAATAATAACAATGTTTTTATTGTACGCGATATGAATAAAAAGACAAAGGAAAACATTCAGTCCACTGGTTTGTGAAGGTAATAGAAGGATCAAATGTTATTTTGTTTCAGTTTATTGCTTTCTCAATAAATCTACCACTTCAACTTTCACTTCAATTAGTAGATACATAATTTTCTACGGAAACAATTATTTACACAATTCCTTCATTAGTCACTAGTAGAACAAAATATTGTTTGCGAGCTCTGCATCACGAGAACTGCGCGCACTATCATACGGAAGTGGTGATCTGTTCTATGAGGTGATGTTCGCGGCGACGGCAGGCGGGTCGGCATGAGCCACCGCGTGACCACGCGGCGCCACGCGTGGCCAGCCCCTCGGGCACCGAGCGCGACGGGCGCAGCGGCGGCGCGCGTCGGTGGCAGTCGGGGCAGTGCGCGGCCGCGCAGCACGCGCGGTCCAGCGGCGCCGCGTATGAGAGCGACTTCGACAGGCGTGTGCCGCAAGTAGGGCCAGGCCAGGCACAGTAGGCCGTGGCCCCACCGGCACTGCAAGCACACCATGCCGGCTCACAGCGCGGCGGCGGCGTCACACACGGACACGCTTCCACTAGTGTCGGAGCCGGCGCCGGTGGCGGCGGCTCCGGATCCCGCTTAGAAAACCCAACGAAAAACAACAACATAGCGCCCGCCAGCGTCGCCGCCGACGAGAAGTAGAAGCCTGCTCGTGGCACTTGTTGATTGATATACCCTGTCACTGGCACACCCACCATGACTGGAATAGCTTCAGCACCTTGCACGAAACCTGTTCAATAAAAAATCTCTTAACCATCCTCTTTTAAAGTGAAACCTGTAAAAAGACTAGTGCATTCAATATTCTTACCCCAAACTCTAGTAAAATGTCGTCCTCGAACACGTTCCATTGTGAGCATCTTCATAGAATATAAAAATCCTCCCAAACAAAGTCCATACATCCAAGCAAACAGCACGTAACCGTGATATCCTTCCACGCTGCTTAGCGCGAGCATTGAAATTCCTGCAAACATTCTTGATTACTACTTCTGAAATGTATTACATTTTCGTGGAAGTGAACGTAAGAAAAAATTCATTAATTTTGTACCTATTCCCACCATGGCCGTTTGGCATAGATATTGCTTGGAGACGAGGCACTGCGCCGACGGTCGCACCAGCACGAGCCCAAAGCCGGCACAACCGAGCACCGCAGCGAACCCCAGAAACGTTTGCAACAACACCAGAGCACTCTCTTCTAAGCCTTCTTGAAAACCTTGCAAAGCCTATTAAAAAACAAATATTAATATTAATTAACAAAACTTTTTGATTTCCCAAAAGTTTAGTAATTAGACTTACCAAAAAAAAGACGGGAGTGTAAAGTCCAAAAGCAGCTAATCCGGCGGCCAGCAACAAAACTTTCGCCGGCCGGGATTGGAGAGGGCTTAAATCGAAGATTGGTCCTCCTCTTTTTAGGCCTTTCTTTTCTTTTACCTAACGCAAATACAAATGAGTTCATTTAATTATAATCGATCAATTAAACTTGGTCGTAACAGCTTCAACTTAGCAAATATTAATTAAAGAGAAACTTTGCTTCTCGTTGAGAAAAGGATCTAAATCTAAATTAAATGTTTCTAACATAAATTAGTGTCAGTGTCCGTTGAGTACAAATTTCGGGAAAATAATTTGTCTTAGATTTACATCGGTGAGTTGATTGAATAATGTAAAAAGTTTCAGTCTTACCGGCCTTACCTTTCGACGTTGGTTCTTCAGGTGAAGTATGGCGCGGCGTTGGGGGTGATAAAGGGATGCACTGCGGTATACGGCGCTGAGGAAGAAAGCTAGGACGAGCACACCGGTTACTGCCTGTAAGCCCAAACGCCAGCCTAGTTTCCTGGTAGAAATTGTTATGATTTATTAAAAGATTTATTTTGGTATGGCGTAAAATATTATATCCGTACCAAATTCTATTCTTACTAAAATGAATGAGCAGCAATTTGGTAATATATTTTTAATTTATTGTTATTCAGAAATGACCTTCAATTTACCAAATAAATATCGATTTCCAAAGTCAAATAAAAAGTATTATAAGAATTAGTTTGAGTTGCGTGACATTGACATTTTTATTTTAAGCTAATAACATTTGTAATTTAATTTCTTTGATTGTCATTTGAAAGTTGATATTAGAGAATTTGTAATTTAATTATTTTTCTTTGGCATTTTTTATTTGATATGTAGACAATTCTTGATTTAGTAGCCTACTTACATTTTTTTTTTTTGACAATGTTATATAATTGTTTTGTTTAAATTGAACTCATTTGCAGCCCAGAACCCAGCATATAAGTCGAAAAAAAATTCGTTCGTGTGCTGACATCCCTCAAACGAGTCGTCGCTATACTATAGATGACTTCTGTTCATGCCAGGACCCCACTAGCGATACCAAATCTAATTATGTAAATTTGCCAAACAATTTAAGACTTACAAGTAAAAATGTATTTTTGAACTGGGCAGCCAATGGGTTATTAAATTAGAATAATTATTATTTTCACAAAAATTTGCATGCCGAATTTAGTAGGCGGAATATGAAGAACTATTGTGTATGTGTTATAAAATCTGTAAAATACCTTATTTCAGGCAAACCAATGAATCTATCTATCTAATAAATTAATTGATATTACAATAAAATTATTTTCAATGCCATACCCTACGGCTTCCTTATAGGCGACGCTGAAGAGTGCGATGCCTACGCCACCTCCAGCGTGGGCCACCAGCTCGACGAACTGCCTCCGTCTCCTGAAGTAGGCGCCCAGCACCAGACCAGCAGACTCTCGCACGAACCCACATCCCACACCCAACACCACGCCTGGGTTGGATATACCAGAATTAAAATAGGTATATGGGTAAATTTGTGACTAGGCGAGCATAAATTCACTTAAAAATTGTGTCGCTACTTATTTGCGGTCAAGTCACAGATTAATAAAGACGGGACACTCCGCAGTTTAGGTATAAAGCTACAAGTACGCGGCGGGCCCATCTCACTGGGCCAATTCAGTAGGACTGCCGCGCGCCGCCGGTATAAGAGTTATGCGATAGAAAGAGAGACAACTTGTAGGTGAATATAACTGTAGGTAATAAGCGTTGTGCGACCTGAATTGCACTTTATTGTGTTATTACAAGAGTCGCTTTTTATTTAAATGATTTTTCGGAGTGTCCCATCTGTATTAATTTGTGTTCAAGTGTGTTGAAACTGTAGTTATATGAAATCAAATGCAATATTATTTGAGAGAAATACGACACTATTTAAACCCATACATCACGCCTGAATTTCCCGAAAAGTTTAGCAGTGATGGCTACTGTAATTATACTCGTAAAGCCACGATGTAACCAGAGACGGTATTGAGTCCCATTAAATATGGCACAATTCCAACCTCTGGACTGCTACTGAGAGTTTCCTTTGACATCCCATTAATACTGTTCTATCTGAAAATCGAACAATTAGAGCAACAAAGCAGCGAAATTATATAGTGAAGAATTTTCTTGACTCATACACTACTCAACAAAGTCTAGGGAACAAGGGCATTCGCAGTAATAATTTAAATTTTAACACTTTTTATATCAATAGAAGCGTCATTTAATATAGATTTTAATTGTAGAAGCGTTTTTAGAGAATCAATAAGAAACATAATCGTCGACCGTAGGTTCAATTGACGTAAGGGACAAAATACCCAAAATGAGCTAAGTATACAGTTTTGTTCAGAATTTTTCGCTCTTTCGAATGGTGTATATGAAAACATTCTAGCTTAAGAAAAATGTCCCTTACCCTACTGATTTTTTGGATCCAAATTTCGAATCAGCCCCATAATAACAATGTATTTGAAAAACTATGCAATATAGCAACTTGAAATGTTGTATTTACCGCCACCAATCGAATCAAATAAGGTAAGATAAGGTAAGGTAGGTAACGATTTCCAAATTTAAGATATCCGTACGCCAAAAGTGTGTACTTAATTTTCTGTCAACAATCTCTTTACACTGTATTTCTTTTCATAATTTTTTTCAACAAGTGATTTACACTATCTTTTCACAATTTTTCCACAATTTTTGATCCAACGTAGAGGTCAATTTAATGTAAGGGACGGGACTACAAGATACTTGATCAGTAAGGGACATTACTAACAAAATACGTTGCTGTAAGGGACATCTATTTTCTTAAATAGATAACTTATTTAAATAAATTTTACACAGGTAGATAGAGCACTAAAATAAAAGATTATGTGCGAAATCAGATCCGAAAAAGGTTAATAACAAAAAAAGTTATGGGCGATTTAGTCCGAAAAAAAACTTTGTCGGCCTCTCCTGAAAAATCGTATTTTGTCCCTTACCTCAATTGAACCTACGGTCGACGTTATCAAAATCGAAAAAATAAAACAAATGCCCAACTAACATTAAAAAAAAAAAAAACATTGCTAGTAAATTTTGAATAATAACTTTGTAATAATCTGTTGGAATTCTCAAGGCGTTATTGACGGGTCTACATCGGCGTGGCATGCTGAGTATCAGGTTGTCTATTGTCACTCATGGAATATCGCTCCATACTCTGGAAAATGTGCAAAAAGCTCGGCTTACGTGTTCAAATTTTGGAGAAGGTCACTGAACGCTCTTCTCCCCAGCAAATCCCACGCATGTTCTAAAGGATTGAGATCAGCGGACTGAGCAGGCCACTCTAATAGCGTGATATTGTTCTCGCAGAGAACATCAACCCAAAATACCCAAAATCAGCAACGCTCTCGATTTCCGCGTTAAAGAGCTGGAACTCTAAGCGGTCTGTGAAGATATAACTTCATACAATCTTCTTGAGGCGGTTTGGTCACTGATGAACACTTGTTGCTGAGATTGGAGTGTTCCTACCAGCTGGAGAGTCGTAATTTAAGGCTGCCACCTGGCAGCATCTTGCAGAAAGTAGTCTTGTCTCAGAGTAGTAACCCTGTATTTTCATTGGTGACGTTCAGCAATATCTGTAGCCCTGTAACGTACCTATAATCGGCAAATTATGCTTGCTTGCGTGTTGACAGCATCGGCAGTTTCACGTTGACTGCCTCCTGCTTCCAGCTCAGCATATCCACAGCCCTCAGCATCTCTTCCCGGTTTGAATGACGACGTGTCTTAACGCTCAAGAGTCACAAAAGTGGCAAGAAAGCAGGGAAAAATGATTTTGACAAGAAACAAAACCGATTATGGAATTCGTTATTACGTTTCAAAACGCCGCCGTATGCTGCGACCAAGTGAAGTTTTTTCTCCATCTAAAATACTTTTGTTTTTAGGTATATTTTTTTAAAATTCGTATTATTATTTATTGCAGGTTCAACCAACATTTACAAATTTTTGTGTCTCAGCGAAAGAGTTTTCTTCAATAAGTTTATATAGTTGGCTTGTTCCCTAGATTTTGTTGAGTAGTGTATTTTATAAGAAAAACTGTTGTGCATTTTTCCCTTTCTTTGCTTATCTGACGATATTACGACGGTAACAGTTATAATAAGCAAGTCCGTCTGCCCCTTAATGTAACAAGGTATGTACCGGTTGGTACCTACAAAGTTAAAATAAAAACCTAAAGAAACAAACTTCAGAACTTTGAACACTACCTACACAGTAAAGTGAGAAGATACCAAAAAAAAATTTGTCTCGTTGGTATTTCTGAAGGATTTGAATCCTTGCAAATAAAACGATGGTTTCGGCAAAAAAACATATTTAACCCTCTCTACCAAGCGTTACGTATGCTAACGATGTCACGCTTAGCAAGCATCCTCGAATAGTAAGCAAAACTAACAAGCGAGCTTGATTCAATATCCCGGGAACCCGCACTGTGTGGAAATGATAACTTATTGAACTGAACACGCGTTTTATACAAAACTTAACTTTGCACCTTTGTTTTAGAAAGATAACACAAGAAATTTACTGCAGCTGAATTCTAACGCGAAGAGTTTTCTGCCTGGTTCAAACTCAAACTCAAACTCAAAGCATTTATTTCAAATAAACCAATTACAGGCACTTTTGAATTGTCAAGGAGTCGGTCAGTCAGAAAGATGAAGCTAGTTGCCCATTCCAAAGCGTAGTAGGTTCCTATGGAGAAGAACGGACAAGAAACTCCATGGACACTCTTTTAAAACAAAATATTGTTACAAAATATGGGTTACATCATTCATGTTGAAGTTATAAATGTGAGAACAATGTAGAAAGACGTGCACGTTAGAAGCGTCCGTAATAGAAACAATTCAAAAATTAAAATAAGCCGTGGCAGCTAAGAGATGACCAGTCCCTGGTTCATTTATGGCTTCGCAAATGTTATTGGTTAAAGTAATGCTCTCATAACTTCACAGACTCAAAAGCTTAACGTAGATCACATTCCATCTTTAAGAGTTTTTACAAGTACCATATCGTGTTCAGACTTTCTTAAGTTGTTTGGTAAGTAGTCTAGCTAGTTCATCGTTAGTATAACCATTGCATATTCAAAGGTGCCGAGTATTGGTTTCGCCACTGCCACTCAATTTCGAAAATATTTGATTCTAGTGAAGAGTTTTAATGTTTTTTTTTTAGGTCATCGTACTTACCGTAACTAAGCAATGTCTGATGAAGCTGTGTGGCGAATGAAGTGAAGAGGCAAGCGAGGGGCAGAAGCAGTCCTCCAAGGAGTGCCACGAGGCGCGGAGACTTCCTGCGTGTTGCCGCAAAGGCACCAGCAGCGCGAGATACTCCCACACATATCGCGCCAGCCCACACTGAGGGACATAATGTTGTTTTAGTATTGAATAGACAGTAGATAGTCCACCGAGGAGTGCTACGAGGCGTTGAGACTTCCTTCATGTCGCTGTGAAGGCACCAGCGGCGCGTGATACTCCTACACATATCGCGCCAGCCCAAACTGAGGGCCAGTAGAGTTTACTTTACCGGAACATGTCTAGGGTGAGAAGCCAGACCAAGAGAGATACAGAAACCCGCAGGGCAGCATGTGGCGAGCTGTTGGGCAGTTGCGATCCCACGTACCCTATCTCCTGGGAGAAGTCATGTTCCTCATCTCTAGCTTGCCTTTATTGGCCGGCTGGAGTGGAGATTCGCAAGAGCAAACGTGCTCGGAGGAAGGAAATAATCCAGTAAGTGCTTGTAGGGATATTGACCATCTTCCGGGCTCTGGGATTGTTCTGAGAGCCGTGGAATACCTCTCCACTCCTCGAGCACCTCAGGACATGTTGCCCCCTTGTCGCTACGTCACTATGTGCTAGCGACCGTTTTCGGGGGCCAATTATTCAGTGTGCAAGTCACCCCCTGCCATTTTATCCGTGTGTAAAAAAACATTGATCAGGCAGGGGCCATAGTCCTTCCATAGTTTTAAGTAACCAGTCCATTTTAACCACCCAAACCCATAGTCCTCTTGATAAATATAAAACTCTTTATTGCACACCATAAAAATTACATATTTATATGTAGAAATAAAACACAGTACAGTGACAGTAGGTAGTACACATGTTAGAGGCAACAAGTCGCAGTTTCATGAAACACATCACGCGGCGTAGCAATCTCCTCTCTCCTTTTGTAGATATTTTCATCCTTCAATCTCAAAGTATTTACTTTCTTACATCATAAAGTAATTCGGCAATAATAATTTATGATATCACTTGACTGTATAAAAAAATATATCATCATTCATCATCAGCATTTCAGCCGAAAGACGTCCACTGCTGGACATAGGCCTCCCCCAATTGGGGGGGTTGCCATAATCGCCACGCTTGGCAGGCGGGTTGGCGATCGCAGTATGGTGTTAAAAATGCATAGAGAACGCTGCTGCCCATTCTTCAGTAAGTCCCTTAGCCGCCTTTTACGACACCCACGGCGGCACGGTTTTGTAAAAAAATATATACATACATACTTTTAATTTCATTTTATGTATTTTGTAAAGACGCAGTGGGCAATAAAAACCGATTTGCATACAGATTTTTTTTTTGATGTTAAAACGAATACGTACTACTAGATTTTGCCCGCGGCTCCGTCCACATGGGTGTCGTTTATAGCGTAAAAAAGCCTATGTCCTTCTTCATATCTCAGGCTATATCTCTGCCAAATTTCATGACGATCGGATCAGCGGTTTAGGCGTGAAAACGTAACAGACAGACAAACAGACAGAGTTACTTTCACATTTATAATATTATACTAGCTTTTGCCCGCGGCTCCACCCGCGTAGATGTCGGGTATGGCGTAAAAAAGTAGCCTATGTCCTTCTCCATATCCCAGGCCATATCTATGCCAAATTACATGACAATCGGTTCAGCGGTTTAGGCGTGAAAACCTAACATACAGACAGACAGACAGACAGATTTACAGACAGACTTACAGACACATTTATAATATTAGTATGGATATTGATGGATGTACTGTGCAGAGCAGTGGTAGCCGAGTGGTACCGGCCCCGACTTACCAGTTGTAGGTCGTGGGTTCGAACTCGGGCAAGTGCTATACTTTGTGTAAATAATTTAATCACCACAGCTCTCAAAACAGTGAAGGAAAACATCGTGAGGAAACTACATATACGTGGGATGTTCCATAAGTCTTGCAAAAATCTAACTATTTATTAAACTTTTCAAAATAAAAACCATCACTGTTAATACACTTATGCATGCGTTCAAACCACGCACTCGTATTAAACATAATCTTCCACTGATCCTTTGTGACACTAGCACAGGCCTCATCCCATGCACTTATTAATTCGTCATCAGTTGAAAATCGTCGTCCTTTCAACTTTCAACCTCTTTGAAATTCCTTATACCACCTGAACACAGTAGAAAGAGAAGGGCTCTCTTTACCGAAGGTACTAAACATTTCCACGTGGCACTCCTGGTAAGACAATCCACGTTTGAAATTGTAAAAGAAAATCACTCTGTACTCGCGGTTACCGAGACTAGCCATTTTCACAATTTTTTAAATTTATTTACCAAAGATTACTGATGCCAAGCTCAACAAACACTGCGTGCATGGACTTGTAATAAGTGGCAGATAACCATACGCTTAGTCATACATGTCCAAACTTATTACATTCTTTCTATTGCAACACTTAAGGAACAGCCTACGTACTAGAACCGAAAATTCGAAGACATGTGACATGTACCAATCCGCACTGGACCCGCGTGGCCACACACACACATCCACTACAGCCCACTTCCTCTCGAAGAGAGGAGGCCTGTGTCCCAGCAGTGGGAACATCAACTTACCACAAACTGTCAAATTTTCTCGTTCGATTTTGAACTTAATCATCAACAATTTAAAGTTTAAGGCGAGGTTCTTCAAGTTACCCTCTAGGAAATGTAATTTTAATGTCATTTTATTTAGAAACGGTAATGATTAAACACGTGAAAAAGTTACATGTTGCTTTTGAGACCTTTCTGTAGGTACGGCGGGTACTCGTTACATAATTGGGTAAAGTTCGCTCAATAGAAAAAAAAAATCCAAACATACCCTTATTTTGTAGATTAAAATAATTTTATTTCAATATTATACCACATTATGTATTAAAAATTACATCAAAATAAACGTCTATGATTATTTAATGTCTGTCGGGTTTAACATGATTAATATCGTAAAACATATAATTTTCAACCCAAAATTAACGAAATTCACGGCACAATTTACTCGCGCCCAGCTGCCACCTCTAGAACAAAAATGCACGCTTGAAGAACCTCGCCTTAAAATCGTCTGGAGTTTGACAGTTTCGTGTAGCTTGATGTACTGACCACTAAACTATGTATGCCGTCCAATATGGCGTGTTTAATTTAAGTCTTTACATTTCCTGTTGACCTTTTCGTAGTTTAGCGAGCTTTTCAGCGCTCTCGTTGACGAGGGAGCCACGTTTCAATTCAAATTCGCTGGATTAAAGTTTGGCGGGTCATGCTTGCTATGTGAGGGAATTAGACAACTTTCAGGAATAGATTAATCTCACGTATTCCATGTCGTATTTTGCCTGATATTAACAGAGAAACACACACACGGAGTGTTGATTCTACGAGTACAAGTTTGAGCATTGTAATTTAGCAAAGCGTCAAACTTTAAGCTCGGCACTCAGTGCCTTTGTTTATCCGAACAACTCAAAAACGGTTTGATCAATTTTATCAAACAAGGTGTCAAATCACTTTTCAACAGGAGAATTAACGGCTCAGTGGATCGTCCCGATGTTCCCACGAGGGTACTCATCGGAAAAAATTGTGTTGACAACGGTTTTTGGACGAAATTGGGAGCACAGCGTAACTTTCGGGCTGAATTTCTGCTAATTGGAGGCTGTGTTTCAAGTAGATTACTTCGCATAATATCCATACATTTCAGATGCCGTATAAACCTGATTTCAGACTACGCTATAATATAATAGCATGTAGTATATAGCTCATAGCACAACAATATCGCGCACCATACATTCCAATAATATATAGTACAGTACAGTGTGAACGTGTCCATAACAATGTATGGTGCGCGATATTGTTGTGTTATGAGCTATATAGTATATGCTATTATATTATAGCGTAGTCTGAAAGCAGCTTTATGAAATATTCCTTTTTACAAAGTTAAGATTTAAAAAAAAATATGAATATAATTGAAAAATACAATACTCTGTGATTATGTTACATTATTTTGGTTTAAAAATCTGTTTTCGATTGGAGTTTAGAGTAACTTTTGCACGATAATAGTAACGTATGAATATTTCACCAAGAGAAATAATGTGTTCTTCTAAAGAAATATTTTTGCATTTTCCTTTATTTTATTACAGTGGAATTGTTCTACATTCTGTGATCCTCCTTAGGGACTGACCCTCCTACCCCGACATAGGCGGACGTAGGTACAACAAAATCAGAACGATAAACCGCAACCAAGTGTCACGAGCAAACTCTTTACCTTTGAGTATCTCGTCAACAAAAACACATTTAGATTATTGTTGATAGGAGGCAAACAAAGGAAATATAACCCAAAAGGCCCACTATACGGTTCCACTTAGAAGTTTATTTACATATAAGTGCAATTTACAGACAACAGAACAGGGCCTCAAGTCTGCTATTACAATAGTGTCAGAATGGTCTCTTCATTGTGAGTTTTTGACAGATTTGCCATACAAACACTGTCAAATACTCACAATGGCGAGACCATTCTGATACTATTGTAATAGCAGACTTGAGGCCCAGAAGTACCTATGTATGTATTATAGGCCTAGGACAATTGCAAGCTAAGATAACACTATGACGAAACGTGAACATTGCCAATTGCAGTGGATCATTAGATAATATATTATCACACACGTCATTACGTCATCAGATACGTATTATGATAACAAATAATAGTGCCATTGTATTATTGTATTCCACACAATGTCATGTTCGATGCGAACGGGATTGCAGAATTCTTATTTTAGTCTTAATTGGTCCTGCTAAGTTTGTGCGGTCGACAAAAAACACATTAGTCGGGAGTGGAACAGTGGTAATAGGGATGATGGCAAAAAAAATGTTTTCAGTGATATGTGACTTTGTTCACACATTGGTTACTTTTCAGGTATGTTTCAATAGGGATGATGATTAAAAAAATATTTTTAGTCCGTCATGTAGATGATTAAAAAATATTGGACACGTATTTTTTCTTTTTTTACGTAATCAAAACATTACGGCGATACATTGAGTTCAAACGTGGCATGACGTCACTTCTCAGTAGATTTTATACGTAGCTGGGACGTTTATTGACGTGTAAAAGTGTTTGTAAAAACCTACTTACAGAAATAAAATCATTTATCATTAACAAGCCCCACTCCCCAAGTTTAATGTGTTTTATCTACGTCATTTTCTATTAATATGATAAAGCAAAAAATACGTGTCCAATTTTTTTTTATTATCTGATTGACGGACTAAAAAACGTACGGATTAAAAAAAAAATTCCCAGGAATCATACCTATTTGGGTAATACCGCCATCCTCCCATCGTTCCGAGATTTCACTTAAACTCCTAACTTTAACAGTACTTTATATAATGCAAGCTAGTGTTTTTGTAAGAGGACATTCTAAATGTTTTATGACCAGCGACGTAAATTCAAAATATACGCATAGAGACCCAACAAGGTTAAGAATGCCCAAACACCAAAGTACATTATGTCATAAAAATTGTTTTATCACTGCAGTAAAAAAATATAACAATATCCCAAAAGATATGAGGCGTCTAATTTCAAACCCCGCTAAAACGATTTTACCTTGAAACCGACCTTTTCTCTCTTTGAAAGTTTTCTCAATTCTGTACTGTACCCAAAGTGTCTAATTCAGATAATTTATGTAAACAAAGTAATGTCAAGAAATGTCACTGTCAAAATGACAATGAAATTAAAGTGAATTAATTATAAGAATTATGCAAACAAAATACCGTTGCTAAACAATGTTTTATGTAGTGTGTCGAAGACACGGCCTATGATCGTCATAATCAGCCCATTTAAGTCCACTGCTAGACGTAGGCCTCCCAAAATCGATTTCCACTCGAACCAGTTTACAGCTGTTTTCATCCAAAATGTGGCTAGATATGCTACATACAATATGAATCTATGAATGAGAATTGTAATATTAGTGTTGTTAAAGATGTAAAAAATGTGAAAATGTTTGGATCTCCTGCATTGTTACCAGTATCATAAAATATTTTATACCAGAAAATCTCCTTTTTTTTAATAACTTTGTTTAAAACCGAAAATTTATAAAAATAATTACGGTATGATTATTTTTTAATTATTATTTCTTAAATTCAGTACTTAAAAGAAAATGGAACCTTTTTTTTCGCCATTTTATGTGAATTACCATTACGAAGATATTTTTTTGATATGTTATCCCCTTTGTTTACATAAATTATCTGAATTTGAGACTTTGGGTATAAGTGACAAACTCATTTCCGAACAAATCCCTCTCTAACAGTACTAAATTGAGCCTCCAACCTTTTATGCTTGGTTACAAAATACACTATAAATGGCATGGGTAAAATTCAAATTCCTCTACAACGAAAACAACCAATCACAGCGCTTCCTTTAGCACCAAGTGACCTTACGAATAGTATGGCGGACCAATGGAGACTTGTGTAAATGTGTCGTGCACCAAGGAGTGCGATTACATTTTATTGAATTTCAAAACTCATCAATAACTCAATATCCAGAAAAATCGTTTTAGCGGAGTTTGAAATTAGACGCCTCATTTTAGGGAACTCCCTCTGAAATATTTTAAATCTTAATTATATAAATGGCTGAAAGATAATACTTTTTATAGTGTAAAAGAATTATTTGATAAAAAAGTAAGTGATAAATACCTATAGATACTGATTTAATTATATTTATTAGATACTGCTTAAATTTAAAACTGTAAAAAAGATTTTTTTAATAAAAAACTTGTGATATTAGGTTTAATGAATGTTTAATTACACTTTTATTATTGATGCTATGTGCATGATTATAACATGTTTTCTTTAAAATATTTGTATGCCAGTCCATGACGAGACATGTAGATCATAACCATTATTAAGACCATTATTGTACCACGTTTTAATGCAAATAAATATATTCTATTTTATTCACGATTACGCCGCACCGAATGGTCGTTCCCCGTTATAAATATTGTCGTTCACGTCATTATCGTTCTCTTCAGAATGTACGAAGAATCTTCGGACAAAGTATAAGGCGACATAATTAAATTAGCCTTTAGGTAGGGTATAATAAAATTGTGACGATTGTATCTTGCACCTATAATTACTTGGTTCGATTCTGCACTTTAATTATTGGCACCGTATGATTGGATTAAAGTTAATTAGTGTATTTTAATTTTGTTGGGATCATGCGGGGTCGAGAGCTGAAATCAGGCTGGGTAATATTGCCTGGTTCGATTTTAAAAAGTGCAGTTTTCGATACCGTCTTGTCCGTTCACCGGTTCTACCTCAACTTGTTAACGCCGCTAAATTCCAATTTGAAAGCGGCGCAAATGGCGAACCTGACAGAGTTATGTCCCCCCGCCCCACTCCCACCACTGACAACAAAGACCGCGCTCATAACCGAAATTACTTCTGCCTCTTAATATTCAACCCCAGTCGTGAATCTTGGAAAATTAATTCAATAAATCAACCTGGTCCACAAATACCGGTGACTCGGAAAGTTCATTTACTTAATAACCAATATTAAATTGTAGTTGTCAAAACACAATCTCTTGGCTTTGTTCATTATCAGGCTGAACAAAGTTGTAACAACAGTGAGCAAATGAGCTTCTTTATTAAATTGGAAGTTTACAAAATGATAGTAATTAAAAGTAGTAAAGGTGAACTCGTTTATTTTGGCTGTAATGCTGTTACGCTTTCATTTTGCGTCGTAAATATTTTTTTCATCGTTGTCTGTTTATTTAAGTATTATATCCGGAGGGTTGCCGTTGATAGATTACTTTTCTACTTTGAGTCCCTCGTCGGCCTCAGCTACGTATCCAAAATTATTTTCTTCCTCAATCTTACGTTCAGTTATGACATATAAGAGCTATTGTCGTTTCCTAGCCCTCACTTTATTTATTATTTGTCATGTCTAATAATAATATATAATCCTAATGCAAGCAAAATTTCTTCTTATTTTACGCACGATTGGATTTTATAGGATGCCAGCGTACGGACAATAACAACGTAAATAACGGAAACTTTGTTCAGGCGATAGAAAAGTAAAGAGAGAGTATATCAGTATACATTACATTATATAAAACTGATCTATATTGTTTGGAAGATTTTCTGTGTAAAAAGCGTTAAAGTCTGAAAGCTCTTACCAGCATGATCAGCGGAGGGTCCAAGGTGTCTCAGGGCATACACATGAAGTGCTCCATAGGCTAGCTGCAACCCAGTGGACAGGAGATGGGCCAAGAATGCGGCACCGCACACGATCCATCTGAAAACAATCCGAAACTTAAACAAAGGTAATTTTCTATTAAATTACGAATCCTAACTCACACCTTAGTAACACATGGCTGATTCACCCAGATTGTTCTGTCGTGCATGTAAATCACGTCTAAATTCTAGCGTATCATGAATCTATGACGCGAGGCGTGTGAAGCGTGACGCCCGCGACGTAATTAAATCGGTGCGATTATTTCGCCGCAATATAATTCTCGCGGCGAAGCTCCGGTAAGTCAGGAGGAAGTTAACGCACTAATCCGTATTTTAAGGCTTACCTCTATTACAGCAATTAGTACTGTAAATTATTAATACATTCGTTACTACGTTAAAGGCGGGACACTCTGGGGACACAAAGTGGCCTACCTTATTTACTTCACATATATTATGTAAGGACACTAACAAAGCTCATAAATCAGAACATATTCCTTAGTAAAATATCAGAAACGTAATTTTATGAAATTCTTATTTCATTCAATGTGAGACAGTTTCAAAGGGCCATTCAATGACAAACAGATGGATGTGAAGATGGGGCAAAAAGATTTTCAATGTAGCGTTCGTTCAAAAAAAAAAAAATCAGCATTCAATTTCCTCGTACGAAGAACTTTTTTTGTCATGCCTTTGGATATCCTGAACGCGTCATCTTGTGATAATTCGTCAAAAGAACTGTGAACGTAGGGAAAGGTTGTGAATTATATTTATAACCATATAAGTACGAATATTTAAAGATAACAGCTTCGATACGAATTACAGGCAATTATAATAACAAATTGATTTTTCAATTTCATTATTTCAGCTATTCGGACTAATTGTGAAAAACATTATACTTCTGAAAACCAATTTTAAAATAAAATCATTATTAACATGTATGAGGAGGAGTGGTAGGTACTGTCACCGCCAGAAACCTGCACATTTAGCCGCGGCACGCAGTCAATAACCGAAGCATAAATTCGTTTATCGCCCGATGAGACCGTCGCATTATGTCCGTATCAGATTCGCGAATTCCCTGCTGACTGTACCTCACGTTCGCTCGAATTTATCTCGTACTTGGAATAAAGTTGCTTCACAACTGATGATGATATTATATGTCTTCATCTTGTGTCTCGTCACGAACTCAAGGGAAATTCGAGATTTGTGTTCATTGTGCCACATAACTTGTCGGAACATTTATCTGCGACCGAAGACGGCTTATGACGTGTCGTGTCGTATCTTGAGGTACATCAAATCTTATATGTAATTCGTATTGTATGAGAATAATATCCGATGTTATTAGAGAGATGAGGTAAAACAATAGCAACTTACATGAATAAGAATGATTAGATTACATGAATAATTCATTCACCAATTTCATGATTCGTCAAAAAAGGAGTATGCCTATGTATTGTGTTTATTTCTACTGTATTATTTAGGAAAATAGTTACAGCTACAATACACAGTAATAGTTCAGAATCCGTAATTAATGTGTGATATTGGATGTGCTTGCGTAATCCCAACGGATTTCGCTTAATCTTAGCTCTGGATATCTTATTGCTACACAACTACCCAGTGTTAATGCTCTAGATACTTAATTGCTTAACTTTTAACCAGGTAAGTATAAATAAATATTTTAAGCACACTGAATAGGATACTTACCATTTGAGCTTGTTTGTTTTGTCTGATAATAAACTTTTGAACACCCACTACGGCGCTCACTAAACACTAAAAGAAGTTAAACATGGTAAATATAAGATATGGTAGTTTATGTGCTAATAATAACTTGTCCTGTTACCTGTAATCTGAAGTAAACAGACAGGTATAAATATATAATAAACGACTGTCAAAATAAACCTATCTTGGTCCTGAATAAAGATTATTTCCGTTTTTCTTATTCTCGTCTGACTTCACAATTTATTTCGCTTCGAATGTGATAAGAAATATTGATCGAAGCACTTTATAGGAGAGCTGAAAAAAGTAATAAAACAGTAGGTAGGCACTTATTCTTTGATATTTCAAAAGTTTGTTTGATGAACATGGTTACCGCCAGTCGTAGAATTTTATAGCAGCAAGATTTCGATTTTCGTTTTGTACAGTATTCTTCGTCGAACAATTTATAGATTTAGTGTTAGTTTTTGCTCGCGTATGCTCTGTTTTATACTCCTGTTGCGCGCTCCAAAATTCACAGTAATAGATTGTTTTCATGTCGCTGGATGTCAAAGGTTCTATGTTAGATATCTCTTTTATTTTAACATCAATACTAACTGTTATGCTATGATCAGTGGCGTAACTACAGGGTGGCAAGTCGGCAAAATGCCACGGGCCTCCAGCCGGAAGCCCCCGGTCAGTGGAGAATCCATAAAAAAATATAGTATCTCGTTTTCCAAGGAAATTCTCAGTTTTAGATCCTCTTTTAGACACGAAATAGTAACGTCATCTTCTATAAGAGAACTTGCGGACTTATTAATTCTTATTCAAGAATCATTTTATATCTACAAGCTTTCCTGAAGTGTACACTGCATTTCTGTTATTTCTCACCATTCCTGTGACTACGACTAGTGCCGAGCGATCATTTACAAAATTGAAATTGATAAAAAGTTGTTTAAGAAATTCTATGGGACAAGAAAGGTTAAGCAACTTGGCTATTCTATCCACCGAAAATTCTATGGCCCGAAATTTGAACTTTGATGATATTATTAATTATTAACACTTGCTGAATAGAATAGACAACATCATCCGATGAATTTGCCACGGGCCTCGAACGGTATAGTTACGACACTGGCTATGATATACCTGCTGCCTTATACTTGGCCGGATATTCCATTTGGTGGGTGCAGAGTTACGCAAACTGAAGTTAATGAAGTTGACCACTAGCTGAGCAGACCAACTTTTAACCTAACTACAACCATTGGAGAGTGCTCGAGAGCATTATCAACGCTAACTTTCAGCTGTTCCAGTTTATATAATGCTAATAAGCTGCTTACTGGGTACATAGCGGTGGCTAATTGTTGAGGAATTGTAGGTAGCTGATATTTACTCTTGCACATTTATGAGAGAAATTCTACATGTTAGCTTTTTCTCACAGGCTAGTCGACCACTTCTGTGTTACTATTGATATTTTGATACATTTTGTTTGACTATTATTATAAAAAGACAGTTTAAGTGTACCCAGTGAGAATGCGGTGCTTCTGATCAGACCTGGAGTGTCCTAAGTGCCCGTTCACCTGCACCTCGGATGATCTAAAGAATGTCACTGATGCCGCAACGTGGCCACCTACTGAGCTCATACAATAAAAATTAAAACGAAAAAGAGTACCATCTACTCGAAAAGAAGAAGAAGAATGTACGGTTGATGATTTGATGTTACGGGTACTTACCCCCATCCTCCCTCTGGATAGAAGTGGTGCTTGATGGCGCGGGTGTCGAGCTCTCGTCGACGCAGTGCGGGCACGGTCCGGTGCAGAGAGCGCAACTCGCGCTCCCGCAACGCACCGCCCGAGGATTCTTCCTCGCCGTCTGGCCATCCATCTGGGTATGAATAACACTGTCATCAAAATTCTTGGATGTTTCAATTTTTAGTTCCATATTGAGCAACCGCACAGAGAATCAAGTTAGAGAGATTTTGGAAAGTGTTATTTTGGGTTGGAGTTATTCTGTTTTTTTTTTTTCTACTTTACAGTGTTTATGCTGTCGCTATTGGGCATGGATTTAAAGGGGCCCGTATAAACCGGATCCTCATGCACGATTAAACATTTCTGCTGATTATTAAAAAGGAAACCAAGAGCTCATAACTTTATCCCACCGCTTTTATTGACAAAGAAAGCTCCACATTAAAAAGAAATAAAATAATGCGTGACACTGTATGGCAGTCATATTATTATTATTATATGGCGTTATACCTCTTATCAATTTCAGTTTACGTGAACTCGATACAAATTGCCAGAGGTTAGTAAAGGCGAGTGTAACCAATTGTTAACTTAATATTAAACATAAAAGTGAAATTCGATAATACTGATATTGTTGAGCAAAGTCTTTTATACTTATTTTACGACTTAGAACAAGCCATTTGACACCCCCTTATCAGAAAAGGTACTGTTCTTCAGATCTAAAAAAAGTACGTCAAAAAGAAAATAATTCGATCAAAGAAGCGTTCTAACGGAATCTTAAGACAACATCTACAAATTGTTCTTTTGTTTTATTATTTCCCTTTGAATTAGTTCAGAATCTCACAAAAGATAGACCTTCAATGAGTGGCAGACAAAAGTTATTCAATTATCGTTACCCAAAGGAATTAGATTGTGTGCTCCGAATCGCCAAAACTGATTACACGGCGAACGTGCAAAGGTGTACTGTAAATATTGCGTTTAACTGTGTCGACTCAGCTATATTTTCATTCAGCATAAATCTTTTAGGGAGACAAAACAACTCGAAAAGGATCTCTTAAATGTAAGGTTCGCATGGAAGCAGCCGACCGGCTAAGTGCTTCGCATCCGGCGAAGGAACCATACATTCGTTAGAATAAAATTGTGTTGACCGTTGTTGTCGAGAAATAAATTCGCGCAGTTTTTTCAACGTGTAGCCGTCACCATGTATTTTTCTTTGCCTGGCTTAGACCGCGGAGATTGTGAATCTTTACAAAGAGATTCAAGATTTATTTGCGTGGAAGAATTACGGAATCGTCGTTTTTAGGCCAGTAAGTTTAATATATGTTCTTATAAACATGAAGGTATTTAATGGGGTGGAATGAGGCATGGGAAAACGGACAACATATTGCTTCTTCAGAAGTTCAAAGGTTAATTTCACCTGTCCGTGATGGCTCGAGAGAGAGCCCATGGTCCTGAGGGATTATGTGATGGGACATTCACGCTTCCTTTCGTGATGAAAATGGGCCATACCTATCTACCAGTTATTTGAGAGGACTTGAATGCTAAATTCATTAATTCATTAAACCGCAAACTCTTGGCCGACCACGACACTAAAGACAACTGGATTGGTCTTGCCGGCCGGACATCATCTTAGGTTCCGTCTGCACGTCTCTTCAGATAATTGCTCAAAATATCGTTTCGAGCAATTATCTAATTGTTTTTCGTGTTTGTCTGTATGACCGCGTCGTTGGTCTTCTGAATCACGCAACGGATTTTGATACGGTTCCCACCATCATTTAGAGAATTTATTCATGTGTTTAATACTTTAATATTAAACTTACACATAATAAAGAAATCTCGATGTTTTTGTCAAGTCGGAAAGCCATGCGCAGGAATGGTTCACTACATTGATGTACAAAAAAATAAAAAAAGTTTCCGACGAATTGAGAACCTCCTCCTTTTTTGATGTCAGTTAAAAACGAAGTTCAGGCGCCGCTCTAATGCCACGAAAACATTATTGTACTAGAAACAATTACATGTAAACACACTCACACAACTACATTTCCCGATGTCTTTCGTCATGCATCAACAAACGAAATAGAGAGATATGACGCGGGCTGTAGCGGGAACGAGATAGCAATAATTGTCAGTTACTCGTACGTACCTATATCAACTCAAAAACAAATGGCGACCTAAAAAGCAATATTATTCAAGAGAATTTTAAAGAAAATAAGTTTTGATGTACTTATGAGTGGAAAGTAATCCCATGGATCTTGTTTTTGGTTTGTGAATTATTTGTGGACATTTTGAAAACACAGGAAGGCATTGTTGCTGCATATTTAGACGATTACGGTAATTTTATTTAACGTGCTACACATGTGCTATACAAACGCCACTTCGATTGTGACTAAGTTCAATGGTGCCGGTCGGCATATGCGGTCCACGTCGAGGAGCGAGTAGGTACCCAATCTTCTTTTTTTTATGAATCAATGGTTCGCTAGTAATAATATAAATTTTTGCGGCTAGTAACAGCTAATACATACCATAGTGTGGCAAGCAAGTGTAGCTGGTTGAAAAGGGTTGTCGGCAACGGCAGCGCGGCGGCGGGGCGCGGGGCGGCGGCGGCGGCGAGGCCGACGGCGAGGGCGACCACCAGCCGGGCTCCATCAGCCGGCCATGGCACCCGCACCCGCACCCGCACCCGCGCCCGCGCTACCTGGGAACACAATCAAGAATTAATGAATAACACGTAGACACGGACAGAGGGGGAAGGATGATGGGCCTAGCAGCTCTAACACTCTCCCGGTTGATGGAGTCATTTGATACATATGTTACACTAGATTAGTAGTTACCGCGCTAAGGCGTTGCGACTGGACATATCGATGGCCCCACCGAATAAACCTATAAAGGCTCGTACAGACTCACGCGATATCGCGGGCGCGACAGGCAGCGACAAAGAAATTGTGCTACTAGTGTCGCGTCGCGCCCGCGATATCGCACTAGTCTGTACGAGCCTTAAGAGAAACATGACAACTTTTCAGCAAAAAATAAAAACGTTTAAACTTCAATAACGCTAATTTCATTGTAAATAGGTATAAATAATGTATAATCGAATTATTGCAAAAAAAATAAGCTATAGACTTGTATATTTACTTTCTTGGCGACTCAAAAAGCGTGTAATTATAACATAAACTATTATTCCTATAATTTTAAAATTAATTATTTACCTAGAATAAAGAAATTCACTATTATAATAGGCGTGTTTTGAGTCTATAATTCATTTTAAAAAAAAATTAAGTGGGTGCAGGATAGGCAAAAGAAACGAAAAATGTAAAAAAATAATCGTGTAAGAAGCATTGCACGTTTATTCGGTGGGGCCATCGATATGGCCACAGCCATATGCGTAGCTAACGTAAGTTCAGTGCTCTGTGTGACGCCAACCGAAGTGAACGTAAATATATCAATAATAATAACTTAATAATAACTTTTTAATAAAAATAAGAATCAGTATGTTATTACTTTTAAATGTTTAGTGGTTTCAAAGCTACGTCGTCGCGTTTAAATAGTGTTTACACTTTTTTGACACATTTTAATGAAGTTTGCTTCTTTAGTTATTTAACTCAATGGATGGAGTACGCAGGCTGAACAAGCGCGGAAAAATTGTGGGAGGAATGCGACCGAAAGCGCATACCCCGCGAAGGCACTAGCCAGCGCGAAGCACCATCGGACGCCGAAGAACTACAAGAACGGCCTCAAGTACGCGGGCCGGACGAGGAACCACGCAACCGGTAGCAAGTACGCGAAGGGGAAACCCAGCGGGAAAAGCGACAGGACCTGATGTTTTGAACAGACCAGGAGACGTGATTAGCTTCTGGAAGGAGTTGGGCTGATTGAAATAACCACCGACGGCCGCCATGGCCCACGCACAATGGTCCATCTTTAAGGACTACATGCGGAAACTAAACCCTCTAATATAGAATAACACGTAGACTAGAAAAGCTGTCACCTCTGGGCCCAAGTAACCATATAGTTCGAAAGCGCCCCCGATTGGACCCGAACACACGAACCTCCACCAGCTCGGTAGCGGGTCCCATAAGACCCCAGAATGACGACATACGACACCCCAATTGATTATGTAAAATATTGATTGATCAAATCTTATGGGGCAATTAAAAGAGTTGCATAAGTAATTACGCCATTAAATCTTTCTTAAAGTGCCTATGTTTTTTGGTATATCAATGAATGGTAATTAAGTTTTTTGATATCCAAAGTCGCGTCAATCTTGCGTGTTTACATTTTATTTACATTTTATTATCACACACGCACATATAGATACGATTTAAAATTATAAACAGCAGAAAATGTCTAGGTGATATCGTATCTAATTTTAGGTCAAATAACATGTAATACTCGTAGTATTTCATAGTATTTAAGCAAACTTATTTCTGCGGTTTTAACAGAAAATATCCCATATCTCAAAAACTATTCACATAAACAGCAAAGTCAGATACATCATAATCTTTTTAATAATGGCATCCAACAATACTCCACATGCTTAGGTAAACAAGCTGCCTCTTCTCTCTCTCTCTTTTGTTTTGATTTTCGGTATCAGCACCACAAAAAACATAAAATATCCTATAAAAAAAACTTTAAATAGCCGCAATATTCAATTTATAAACCAACCTTTGTCGTTTAAAAGAAACTAGCTTCAGATTAATTAGATTCGAAGTCAGAAATAAATGACAGCCTTTTAAAATTATATCCCAAGCTGCCGTACTGCAGCTTGGGATATAATTTTAAAGGGCTGTCATAACTTGGCACTCCGCCTACTATCTCCCGTACCCCCTGAATGCTCTGCAAAATGTCCGCGCTGACCCACTGTAAGGAAGGCTGAATCGTGTTTTTTTTTAAATCTATATTTTGCGCGGTTGTGACAGACGGACAGAGAAACAGACAGACAGGCAAATAGACAGATGGCCATGAAGAAATTATAAGGAATCCTTTTACGAGTACTGAAGCTTATATAAAAAAAAAATAGAATATTACTCATTAACAAAATTATTTACTTCAAAAATAATATTTCATGAAAATTATATAAAAGAGTTTATATTCAATTTCATTCAGTTTCACTTCATTCAAGCTCTATTTTATTACGAGTATCGATAATGCTGAATGCAATTTTTGAATAGAAATAAGAAAATTGGGTGGACGGTCAATACTACTAAGTGTCACGTCGCACACATTTTTTTTAAAATGTTGTCTTGATTTCGTTGTGTTTTACAAGCTTTTATTCAACTTGCAAGTTTTTACGACACTCTGCGACATATTTTCTACACATCGACTACCCACATTTAAAATCCACAGCAACATTTATATGTAAAAGTATATTTAGAGGATGTTAAGACGTGGATGTAACTTTGCTTTGTACTACAAAGCATGGAGCATCATGAAGCTGAAACTTTACTCTCACGCGGTTGGCACACTAACTTACCGCCACGAAATGTTATACTGTTGCTGGGTTACCAAGAATTGTGGTAACAGTGTACAAACGGCTTTAGAGCCTTGCCTTCCTGTGGAAGATAGATAGTTGGGGTCATGGGTTAAGTCTTACCCAGCGAGTAGACAAATGTAGGTCACATAGAGGTCACATGATGCTCATCATACCGGATCAAATAGGTAAATAACAACACTACATTACCAAAACAGTTCACGATACCCGTTCAACTAAAAGGTGATTTAAAAATCCAATCATAAATTAATAGAGTGTTCTTCATTTACTTAATTGGGGAATAGTGGACAGCATTCTAGCGGTGACATTAATCGATGATAAAAATCTATCGAAAGCGTACTTGACCAATCAACACTTTCGAGAGCGACACTTTGTTATTTTAATGATCGCTGCATCGTTACTAGGCGTTGATTTGTGAATAAACAATAGAATTATATGAAATAAAATTTGAGCAAAATAGGGAAATCTCTCCAAGTGAAGCAGGAAACATTGTTTTCTGGCTTTAATTTAGCTCGTTGGGCGCCATGCTCGGAATGTTAATGAAATTAATTTGAATTCGCAATTTGCATTAAATTACCTTTGTAATCTTTATAATAACGTTATAATCTTGTAAAATCGTTATAAAACAACAATAATTCGGAATTGTGGCTTGGTAAAGTTGGCCACAAGTGATGCTTATATTATTATCTGACTGCTTATTTGATTATAAGAATTTTCTGTGATGGTTTAATAATTTTATTTTATTTACAGAATATACAATGTATGTCCCAACTAACTATTTACACTAGGTACTAAATTGAATGACTAACAAACTAAACGAATAAACTCTGGTGTGGGACGCAACCTTTTTTTTTTTTTTTTTTTTTGAGGTTGGGAAATCATCAAATGACCCCTCCCGCTCTGGGTGGAGCGGAAGGGAGAGTCAGACTCTTACTGAATATAACCCACCCATGTTCCTTCTTTGGCCCTTTATGTTCCGGGGCAGCGGTACCCCTTTCGGACAATCCCGCTGACCCGACAGGCTTGGGCCCTAATGGGCCCCCTCGTCGTTGCTGAGAGGCCATGCCGCTGTTACCTTGGAAGGTGGGTAGCCCTCTGGTGTGGGACGCAACCTGTGTCTACATCCTTGCGCCATCTCATGTTTCAAGCACGGCTGGCTGTGCTGGCGCTGCTGTTGCGGCTGCTGAGACCCTCAAGCGGCGCAAATACTATATACCTTATGTAACTTCAGTTTTGAGCCGTTTGGGGTCGAAACGCTCGGGTCATGGGGCCCGAGTGCACGTCTCCTGTTTAAGGAAATTTCTCGACTGGTCGACACTTCACGTGACCAGAGGGCTGGCTCATTCTTTGGCCAAAGAATTAGCATTGCCATTCAACTTGGCAATGCAGTCTTCTGGGCACGTTTCTGGATGACAGAGATGCGGACGAGTACTTCGATGCCTATTAAGTGTATTTTTGTTTTTCTTTGTATTTTTTTATATATATAGTTTGATGGTTTTAATTATATTCAAAATATTTGTTTATTAAGACGAAGGTTTCTTTAATACACAATATTGATATTTAACTGTTACAGAGCTAAGAGAAATAAAATAAGTAAAAGGTCGCACGCGGAAACCGCTTGTACACTCATATAAAGTACAAAGTTCGCCATGCACGTACGCAACCGGAGAAACTTGAGAATTTTCCTCACATACTGGCGGTCGCAGGAAAACGTCACACGACAAATTTATCCATAATTATATTTTCATAAAATTACACGAACATCGCTCATGGATATAAAAACAGGCTACGGAAATGGCGTCGGTCACTACATCGATGGATATGATGCGTCGAAATGGATGCGAAATGATGAAATTAAATTCCGGACTGTCAGTAAGGCTGGTGGATTGTTTATTTTCAGCTGTCATCAGTACTTATACTGAAGCTCACCAGACTGTGATTTTGCTTTAAAGTGTTTCGAAATAAAATTTTGGTGATATTTATTTTGAAAACTTATATGGAGATACAAACTGTCGCATGTGCTAACATCATGAAGCTATTCAAAATCCCAGTCAAAGCAACTGCAAGTACGTTGTAGTTAAACCAATTTTGAACAGCAAATTCATTAGTGGGTGCTTTGAGAATGTTGAAAAAGATACTAAAACCGGTCAAGTACATGTTGGACCACGCACAATGAAGGGTTCCGTAGTTGGGATGAATTTATCTCAAGAACAAACTTAACATTGTAGTTTAAAAACATCTTTTCCCATACATTCTAATTGCAAATGTAATTTGGCCGACTATTACTCGTTAACTTGTAAAGCTAACTTATAGTTTTCCTTTTAGGGTATATATACTACTGCCGTGAATTTTTTCACATATCCAAAAACAACCATTTAGCTGGCAGGGGACACACACTTTGGCGAGCTATGGGCAGCTCGCCGTCCGGTAAGAACTAGGCCCGGGTCGACGGCGAATTGTGTTCCACGCGTGCCTCAAAGAGATGTCAGCACGCACCGACAGGGTCCGCTAGGACCGGTGCCTGCCAGGTTTGCGAGTTTGTCCGAAAGGGATACCGTGGCCCTGGCACACAGGCAACTGAAGGAACACGAGTGGGTTTTAGTCAGTAAAAGTCTGACACGCCCTCCCGCTCCGCCCAGAGCGGGAGAAGTTATTTGATAACCACCCAAAAAAAAAGGGGGACACACACTTGACCCTAACAAATGAGTACTTTAAAGCTTAATATTACGCATATGGATCCTTAAATCGATTTTTTTTTTTCACAGACCCATAATTTGTCTGAACGGCCTGTCCAACGATACCCCACACTATGGGATAGACGAGAAAAAACATTTTTTTTTTTTATTACAACTTTCAAGTACTAAGAGTGTCCGAGCGAAGCTGCGGGCAGACAGACGGACTTAGCAAAACTATAAGGGTTCATTGTTGACTACGGAACCCTAAAAACAGAGAATAAGCAATAATCCTAGCTTATAGGCGATTCGTTCGTTTCCCTCTTAATAATAATAGGTAGGTATTAGGCCTATGTGATAAGGGTAAGGGATTACGACATTGACATGTAAAAATACAATATCTTTGCTAACTTAAATGAAGAATGGAAACCTATAACAACAAATGCTGACTCCGAAAACAAAATAATTGATGATAGTTACATATCATCAATTATTTCTTATTAATATTGATACAAATGGTGATTACAATAAAAAAAAAGTTGTTGCCACAATCAAGATTTTGTTTAGATAGACTAAGTAACTTGTTTGCATCTGAGCCTATCAAGCACAATGATCACAGCTACTACTTTTATTTGATTGAGATTTGAAACGAGATCTTGATTGGAGTTATCACAAAACCTATTTGCAGCAATCAAGTCAAATCATAGTTGCTCCAACCAAGATTATTAGATTAAAGTTTCAATGATCTTTATTGAAGTAATCAAATACTTGATTGACACAACTAACTTACTTTGTTACAGTTAACATTTTTTAACTTGTCTCTTTTTTAACTCTTCTACAATGATGTCATGTTAAGGGTTATCGAGAAACTTGTTTGAGCGTTCAATCATTTGAACTAGTATTACTGCAATCATGACGTGATGAGCAACTTAACTAAGATTTTGATTAATCTAAACAAGATATCGTCAAGCAAGCTAAAAAGTCACTTGATTGGCGTGCATTTTTTTTCAGTGTATTTTTATATAAATAAAAACAAACAATCCGCACCAATAAAACATGATATTTATAACATTTAAACATGTTATCCGAATCGTTTACAAAAAGCTTTTAAATGGCCACCACTTCCATTTTACTTGTATTGACGGTAGTTTCAACATTGCCAGACGCCATTGATAAAAAACGTGCTCTTATTTTAATGAATCGTTACCAACTGAAGTGAGATTAAACGTTAAATAATTTTAAAACACGTCCGAACCGGATAATTAGGGCGTTCACCAGGAATCCCGGATAACCTGACAATTAAGATACGGATAACAGCGTGCAGCTTTCCAATGAAGCAGGCTATATACGACCTTATACGTAGCGCTGTATGGCTTAGTAAAGACTAGCCACAAAACTAAAGCACCTTTGAACGTGATTACATTAGAAGACTTACTAGCTCAATAATTCTGGGTTAATGGAAATAGGCTAGTCCAGGGGCCCAAGTCTGCTATTTTTATAAATTCGTCACTCCAACACGATCCCATTGTCATTTTGCTAAAAGTTCGTAATCTGCTAAATTCATAATGGTCGATCATTGGTCGGTCAATGTTCTAGTAATAGAATTGTATTACAATGGCATTTTGAACATTTATTCATGACAGATTTCATTTATATATATTTTTACATATTATTTATTAGTGTTATATGCAATCTGAAGTAGTAGGAAGTTGGAAGTTTAGTTGAAAGTTTCATTTGTCATTATGTACGAGGTTACCAATTCTTTCAATGGAGTGTCAATGGCTGACCATTGGAAAGTCATAATGACGCCATTATAATAGTAGATTACCAAACTTGTCAAAATCAACAATAATTATGAAATCAATGATAGACCATTCTGAAACTATTGTAATAGCAGACTTGAGGCCCAGCTCTCACGCTTAGACTACTTACACTACTGATATAAAATATTAGGCTTGTACTGACATTTTCAGTACTAAAGCACGATTATAGACTCGACCTAGCGTAAACGCGCCTTTACTAAAAGTTCACTGAACTTTCAACGATGTGACCTGATACTATAAAACGAGAAGTCAATTCGTTATCTTACAAAGAAGAGCATTTAATGGTAGCACATTTAATTTTAATGTGTTTAAATGCGTATGCCGAGGTATTTTACGAAAGGTACATTAAAATAAATACATACCGCTCGCTTCAGATGCAAATGTGGGATTGTTGTACCGAAATTATTCGTCAACGTTGGAAAGTGAAAATGTGTATCATGGAATATGTATATTTTTGGCAAAAACAATCAGCCATTTGGCATCCTTAAAGCGAATGAAGTGATAGATTAAAATTGATTTGTCGACCTAGAATTCGCAATCTTAGTGTAGTAAATCTCTACTGCTATAAGATCTTGGCAATCCTCTGTTAGTGCAGTATTCTAGGTTCATATTCACAAAAGATAGCACAGCTGGGAATACCAATGTGATATGTCTGTTGTTAGGTCTCCTATGCTGTTTAACGTCGACTAAAAGTAGTTTTAGTGTTACCAAATTATAATAATTTGGTACCGTCTCTTAATGTCAAAATGAGCGTGTCACATAATCGTGTTTGGTGTGGGTGGTACGGTAGATTCAGTCAGGTCTGCAAACAAATGAAACAGACATGACTGGCTGACGGACCACGTCCAGCATAAACCACTAAACAGACGAAGGTATAAGCGTACACGGAGGTACTCTAATGCCATTTTGAGTGATATGCGACTTTGTTCACACATTGATTACTTTTCAGGTATGTTTCAATAGGGATGATGACTAAAAAATATTTTTAGTCCGTCATGTAGATTATTAAAAAATATTGAACACGTATTTTTTCTTTTTTTACGTAATCAAAACATTACGGCGATACATCAAATAAATCAAAACAAATGTGGCATGACGTCACTTCTCAGTAGATTTTATACGTAGCTGCTCCAAGTTTCATGTGTTTTATCTAATTCATTTTTTATTAATATAATAAAGCAAAAAATACGTGTCTAATATTTTTTTATTATCTGATTGATGGACTAACCAGTTTTTTTTACACAGGACACATCCCTGTTATGCTGTGTAATGCGTATCCCGCGTGCGTGAAACATCGCATGACACTAGGGCAAAAAGACAAAAGGCCTTTTCAAAATTACACTTAGAAGACGTACCTACTTATGTTTGTATACGAATGAATTCTATTAAAAAGGTGTGTCGTACCTAGCACAGGCGCACCGCTCCAGGCCCTCGCTCACACTGTACACGCTGGCGCGCCGCATCCGCCGCGGTGCCGCTAGCTGCCCGCACGTCACACGCCACGCCTCCGCATCCCTTACAGCCGCTTTACCGCTTTATTCAAGCGCTCGACTGTTGCATGCTCGGTCCACACCATATACGGCGCTCACTGTGTACTGTTCCGTCCAACACTACAAGTTTTTGTTTTTGGCATACTTTTTCACGATCTTATTGTGCAATGTCGCTTTAACAAACACATTCACACACACATTTTAAAGCGTCCGCTCGCTTTTCGGCATCCTCTGTGGTTTTGTTTAGAGATGATTATCAGATGACACTGATGCTTCCGACATATCTGTAAAAGAAAGAAAAGCAGTAAAGATTATTATACAGTATCATAATGCTTTGTTTTTTTTATCATACTTGAAAATATAATAATGCTGGCAATGCTTTATTCTCTTTAGAGATATGCGGGAACTGTGCATTTGGTTAGAAAGATAAACAAAATGTGTTCAGAATAGCCTCAGCCTTTAACGTAGCCCTTCCCCAGGATCTTTGAACGCTGTTGAATTTTGTGAAATCCCATTTTATCCCTTGCGTGCCAAAAGAGAGCGCCTGTGCAAAATTCCGCACGGCTCGTGAGATACCGTGATGAATGAGTCAGTGGGTTCTGCCTTTTAGATTAAAATGAAAAACGTAAGAAGAACCTGTTTGCCGTCTAACACTTTATGAAGCAGAAAAAGGGTTGTTTTATTATTCAGAATGTTCTTTAGCGTATGAGTTATTCACAGTTGCTTAGCCGAGGAATCGGAGAATGTTGCGATCTACGAGTATTATGTGTTGTGTTAGATGAGGCGTTTATTTTATCACGTGTGTGTCTCAAATTTGAATGTAATGGAAGGCGGTTGTATGTGCGGGGCGGAGCAGGCTTCGGTTGTTGGTTGAAGTATAATTTGCATTGAATGTGCCGCGGCTCGCTAGGCGATTGAATGTGATCGTAACCGCACCGAGGGCCGCTAGTTGGGTTAGCGACACGGAAATTGGCATGAAATCGACAGCTGCATACGTATAGAAACACTATAGTAAGTCCCTAATATCCTTTTAAACGTTTCTTTGTTTACATTTTTTGTTGATTAAATTTTGTACTATAACCTAACTTTATTGAGCTTAGAAAATTGTATACTCTATGAAACCATTAATTAAAATTGGACACAAATGAATAGTTGTAATTTTCGAATTAAGAAACTTATTATGTATTTTCTCATTCAAAGACTAACGATAAACACGTCTACGCTACCCCTTATGTGATTTTTACTATTAAAGGTTCCATCATCAACTCAATCTGTTCACTGCTGGGCATAGGCCTCTCCCAGGTTGCGCCACAACACCCTGTCCTCCGCCTTACGCATCCAGTCTGTCCCAGCCACCTTTTTTAGGTCGTCAGTCCATCTAGCGGGGGGGCGCGGCGTCCCACACTACGCTTCCCGATACGCGGTCTCCACTCCAGGACTCATCTGCTCCACCGGCCATCGATCCTTTGATAAACATGGGAAGCCCACTGCCACTTCAGCTTGCTTACTCTACAAGCTATATCAGTAACTCTAGTTCTTTTCCGGATAACTTAGTTTCTGATTTTATCTTTCAAAGAAACTCCGAGCATAGCCCGATCCATAGCGCGCTGAGCGACCTTGAATTTGAGGACTAGTCTGTGTCCACGTTTTGGCACCTCGGTCTTAAGGGGTAGGACGCACTGGTTGAAGACCTTAGTCTTCAAATATTGCGGAATAGTCGACGAGAAGACTTGACGAAGTTACTACAATAACCAAACCGCCTAAGAATCGTGAATATATGTATAGTAATGCATTAGGTATTTCAATACTGTACACTTCCCAGCCGCCGTCGGCGTCGGTATGAGAAGGTATTTTTAAGGAGAGTACACATCACTGGTGCGGTTCGCAGCTCATCGCAATGCTAAACTTTACGGACCGATTCATGAATACATTTTCGTCGGCTGCATCCGTTTTGACTTGCCCAATATTCATCAAATGTATGCAATCTGTATGCTCAGATTGCTGACTTGTATTAGATGCTTCAACAATGTTAGGGGCATTTTCAATGAGTATGTTTCGATCCTCAATAAAATTAAGATTAGGTTACATCGTTACGTCAAAAAAAAATAGTAAATGGTTGATAGAAAGTATAGATAGATACCTACTGAACAATCTTAAGCTTTATTTTGCAATTTCCTAGTATAATATGACATGCGAATGGCACAGTCCTATTCAGGATCGAGCACACGATATGTAATAGAAAAAAGTACAAAAGAGTAAGGAGCTGTCTTCTCAGAAAAATTTTACTTCATGAGTACATTCAAGATTGTGTTCTTTGGGTTTTTATAAAGATGTTGTGAGGAGGTAATAGGTTCGTTCTTAACATAAAGAAAATAACGAGGTACGTATACCCATAGATAGCAACTCTAACGAAATACAATCAAGTAATTATTGGAAGTTGTATACAGAGTGAAATTAAATTCATCGGCATCCTCTTAAGGGGTCATTGTACTCATCATTATGAAAAACTTTCACTATGGGACTAAAACTGAAATTTCAAAAAAAAAAAAACAGTTGTTCCCTACATGTTGACGAGTTATGCGAACATAAATGTAGGGAACAGCTGATTATTTTTTCGCGATTTCAGGTTTGGTCCCATAGTGAAACTTATTCATAATGATAAGTTTAATGACCCCTTAAGAGGATGCCCATGAATTCAATATTTCACCCTGTATAATTTTAACAAATAAGACAAAGTCGGGTTATTTACACCATTTATAACTCAAGAACGGCTGGACAGATTTATATGATCTTGGATTTACTGGATTTGTCACCGCCCCGAATAGCAGAATAACTTTAAAGCACGCGAAAAATTCACGAAAAAAAATTTTAAGTACAAAATTAACTTTCTCATAAAATTTGTATAAAACGGCTTTTTTGATGATATCTCGAGAATGGATTGGGGAACAGGGGTACAAGAAACACGCGGACGAAGTCGCGGGCAGAAGCTAGTATTGAATAAACTATTTAAACGTAAATGTGAAATAATGGAATGAACATTTACGTGAACATGAACATTTCTTAATATGAATTCTAATGAGATACGTAACAATCACTGTTAGATACGTTATACCCGGTGGATGCCCACTTGATGTTACCAGCATCGTTAACACAACAGATGCTCCTGTAAAGCAGAAAATGTATAAGCAATTTCGTTCGTACCGTATTCTATGAATACTCATTGCACGGAAGCATTCTTTAAAAGCTTATTTAAATATTCCACAGCTGCGGAATTCGTTCTAAAAGGAATAATTATCAATGTCGTTTACATTTTCTTGTCGTTTAACGGTACATAACAAGTTAATTCACTGTTTAAATATTTTAGCAACAATTTCGGACATTTATTACTGGCGACATTGTTCAGTAATTAAACACGACGAGTGCAGCGGTGCAAGTTTTCTGCAAATATTTTATAGTAGGTGCTGATAGAGGAATAAGTCACTTTGATGTTGGTAGATAGTTGATATGGGTGTCGTATTACCCATTAAAGGCTCGTACAGACTCGCGCGATATCGCGGGCGCGACAGGCACCGACAAATAAATTGTGCTACTAGTGTCGCGTCGCGATATCGCACTAGTCTGTACGAGCCTTAACTGGGTTGTATAGGTCGTATAGGCAGTCGCTCCATAAAAAATACTGATATTCAGCTGCATCCGAAGGCGACCCCAAGTAGGTTGGGAAAAGAGATGTTGATAGAATCCTATACCCAAAGTCTCAAATTCAGATAATTTATGTAAACAAAGGGATTTATGTACACATAACAAAAAAATATCTTCGTAATGGTAATTGACATAAAATTGCGAAAAAAGAGGTTCTATTTTCTTTTAAGTACTGATTTTAAGAAATAATAATTAAAAAGTAATCATACCGTCATAATTTTTATAAATTTTCGGTTTTAAACAAAGTTATTAATAAAAGGAGATTTTCTGGTATAAAATATTTTATGATACTGTTAACATTGCAGGAGATCAAATTTTTAACATCTTCAACAACACTAGTATTACAACTCTCATAAATAGATTCATATTGTAAGTAGCATATCTAGCCACATTTTGGATGAAAACGGCTGTAAATTGTTTCGATTGGAAATCGATTTTGGGACGCCTATGTCTAGCTCTGGGCTTAAAAAGGCTGATTATGACTATCATACTCGTATACCGTGCCTCCGACACACTACAAAAAACATTGTTTGGCAACGGTATTTTGTTTGCATAGTTCTTATAATTAATTCACTTTAATTTTATCGATAATTATTTACAAAAACATTTAATGATAAAATGTTTTGCACCACTGTCCTGTCATTTTGACAGTGACATTTCTTGACACTACTTTGTTTACATAAATTATCTGAATTAGAGACTTCGGGTTTAACTAATATTATAAATGCGAAAGTAGGTAGTTATATTTGTTTGTTTGTTACCTTTACGAGCTACGCTAATCTATTTTGTTGGTTTTTGTTTGTTGTCAGCTACGTCTGCCAACAAACTGCTCTGCAGTTTGGCGGAGGTATATAATCGTGTAAACAAGGGTTTCTGTGAATAAACGCTTTTTCATTTTCATTTTCTGCCTAAACTACTGAACCAATCATCCTGAATTTTAACGTTGTCAGGTGTACAGAAACGGACATAGGGTACCTTTCATCCCCAAAAAATGTACTGTTCCCGAGGAAAACAACAATAACGGTCTTATGATAAAAGATGGCGCCATGTGTCTTTCGAATCATGATTGAATTATATTAGAAGGACAAAGGCTACATTGCATCCTGGATCTCAGACGAAGTCGCGTGCAACAGCTAGTACGAATATAAAGCTCTTAGATTTATTAATCATCTTTGAGTTTGTACACAATGTTGTAACTATTAATCTGCAGGTCGTTCCAAGACATCTGGACGCAAGGTTAATTTATTAAAGCCATTATTCACGGCGGGGACGGCGCCGTGGTGACGTCACGCATGCCAATGTACGCTTAGCTTTTTCCGTAGTCCTCTTTAATAATTGGCCACCATGCCTCATTCAAATGCTTGCCTCGTTAACCTTAATAGTTTCTATGATTTGTAGATGCCATTCCGTCCACGAGTAAGACGTTCCTTAATGGGACCACCGATTAACAAGAACAAGAGGTATTCCAGTTGTCAACCGTCTTGATGAAGTATTGCTTTTTATGATAAAACTGGGACACTTCTGTCGTGGTACGTGGACACTTTTTGCTCGAGGATTTTTCCCCGAACGCTCGTCTTGTGGAAAGTTTTTCTGCACTGTGAAAAAAGTTTCGGAAATAAAAAGTTAGAGACGCGGGTACAACATTGGGTTAGCGAGTTCTTAACAAACTTTTTACATGTTGAAACCGTGATGTTTTCATTTTTACCCTGTTAGGCTAACAAAGAGTAGTTTTTATTGGAAAACTGTGTTTGTTAGTGCGATAGCTCAGATCACGGATGAACGAGTTATCCAATTTTTCTAAAAATCCTTTGTTCAAACAATCCAATATTCTTTCAATTTCTGAATAGAACTTTGATATTCAGTTTTTGCGTGATGTTTTTGTTTTAGTATCTAAAATTGTTTGTGAGTGTGGATTATTTGCATAATCCCGACTAAACCAACGCTTTAAAACACGGCAATTTATGTATAGTTAGTATGTTCGAGTATTAAAGTTTTGCGCAAAAATGGCACAAAATTTGATTGACTTTATAGATTTTATTTTTAATCTGACCATCTTCCTGAATTTTCCGAAACAACATTCGAATGATTTCAAGGAATCGCCAAAAATAACCTTAAAGCGTAGTCCTAGGAATTATGTCATTATGTGAACATTTAATGTGACATAATTAAAGTCGTTTCCTGACATAAAACAGATAAAGCTCAGTAATAACGGTCCGTAGTGCGTTTGCGCAGCCCCGTAATGAACGAATGAAATTGCTAAGATATCTAATAATGCGCGTTATGACCGGGATTTATGATTATTAAACCCAACAGACGCAGTAAGCGATAAGGGATTGTTGGTTTAGTGTCGAATTACTGACCGATAACTTTATAACTGCTTTCATAAATAAATAACTATTATACATAGAGATACTTAGTTGTTTTATGTTGATATATTGCAGCGTTACCTCTGCGGTTTAAACCTATGCTGCCGCGCTAACAAAGAATGCAATAACTCGATTTTGGATGATTTATATTTGGAGTCAGCGAATCGAAATCTATTAACTATCTCTAAGCAACTTTTTATTGATCCTTTAGGAACTCAGTTTTTCAATAAGCAAGAATGCAATAACTAAAACTTCATAACAAATTCAATCATCAGAAATACAATTCTCGGAAGCGGCAAAATCGAGTTATTGCATTTTTCGTTAGTGCGGCAGTATGGGTTTGTTAAAAACATGAGATCCGAAAAGACTTCTTGGTCCACACTGGTGTTAAATATGAAAGCTAAATAGGGCGTAATTGTTTCGATGATAAATCAACAGACTTTTACAGACTTTCGCCAGAGATCTTCTGTTGATTTAATTTTAAGATCTTTAAAAGCTTTTATAACAGCCTGGGGGTTTGTATGCTGAAACCTAAACTCCAAAGGGCATGCTTTTACATTCGTTCTAAGTAAGACAGCAGAAAGCGCGGGTGAGGAATCTAAAGCTTTAGTAGTTTTAAGAGGAATATTAGCAAACAAGTTTTCAAATTCCTGAGCTATTTCTACATCTGCGTTGATGTATGTGGCCATGGGCACTTGACTCTATAAAAAAATTGCACTTTAAAGCTTAATATTACGCAAACGGATCCCTGAATCAAAAAATGGTTTTCATAACCGGAATATTTTTAAACGGTGTATCCAATGATATCCCACACCATGAGATAGACAAGAAAATAAAATATCAGCCCCACTTTACGTGTAGGGGAGGTACCCTAATATATCCCTAGTAGCATTTTTTGTTGGTATTTAGTTGGGCCACTTACCTCTGAAAGTGGCCCAACTAAATGCCAACAAAAAATGCTACTAGGGATATTTTAAGATTTTATTTTACCACTTTGTCGGCGTGATTAATATGTATACCCATACCAAATTACAGCTTTCTAGTACTAAGAGTCTCTGAGCTAAGCTGAGGGCAGATAGACAGACGGACATGGCGAAACTATAAGGGGTCGTTGTTGACTACGGAACCCTAAAAAGCAGGCCTCATTTACGTTTATATTAACCGTCGCACGGTGGGTCGAAATTGCTATATGAGGGACATTGTTTCTTTTTTACAAATTCCATTTTTTTCTTCTAAATACTTATCGAAAGATCTGTCATTTTGATGAATAATTGTTAGGAAACTTTTTTCTGTAAATCTGATAGTTTGCCCGGAAAAAAATAATTTAAATTTTTGTTGTATGGAATGAAACATTAAATAATTGTGTAAGCACAATTATTTTAAACACAATTATTTTACCTATGATATCATTAATAAAACTACCTTTTACTCACTTTTTTTTTTCATGTTACTGAACAAAAATCAAAATGAAAATCAATTTTACTGAACCTCATAACTCTTGAACGGGCAAGTATGGGCGCGCGCTGATAATGTAGAATTATAGCCAACAAGCCAGAGAATAAGAATAAAGTAGTTTTAAAGCAAGACCTGTCAAGACTTGGCGAAATTTTAGTAGTTTATGTTTCATTCCATACAACAAAAATTGAAATTATTTTTTTCCGGGCAAAAGTTTTACAGAAAAAAGTTTCCTATCAATTATTCATCAAAATGACAAATCTTTCGATAAGTATTTGAAAAAAATGGAATTTGTCAAAAAAAAACAATGTCCCTCATAAAGCAGTTTCGAACCACCGTGCGTCGGTCCCTTGCCATCCTCCCTCCGACTCTGCCCTAAGCCGAGGTTCGTACCCCACAGGGGGTGCCCTTAGCGCGCAGTCGTTTAGTTTATAAGTTTTACGCCCTGGCTGGAGGCATTAAGTTTCGTTAGGAGTTTAAGGCAACCACAGAGAGTCAAAGAGTCAGAGGGTTAAAGAGTCTCAACCTCTCAATGTTAACTCTGAGATGCCGTAGCAAAAAAAAAAAAACATTTGTATAAAATCAAAAATTTAAGTTATTTACGAGTAATTAAAATCTAAAACTAAAGTGTTAGTAAAAGTTGATGAGTTACAAACAACTCATCAACTTTTACTAACAATTTAGTTTTACGTATAAGTTAAATTGCATTTCCGCACCAGAAAGCCATCTCGAGGAAAATGACAATGTAATCCAAGACATTTGCATAACGCGGGCAGGCATTATGACGTCATTTATGCCCAGTTTATCTTTGTTGTTGGATTACGATGGAGCCAAAAGAGGGTTAGGTTTTTATTTCGTATGTTAAGTGTATGTAAGAATTTTATTCTGGCGATAAAGGGTTGGCTCAGTGCGGATCATTTGGGGGAGCTTCCAAAAAGCCGCTGGTATATATACGGCAAATTAAGGATAGCGTCATGCTTTTGTTTTATTTTCTGAATGGACTAACAAGCTAGAGGTCTCATAAACTTTTGACGTTCAACGTAGTCCTATAAAGTGTTATAGGACTACGTTGCAAAATGTTGCACGATCAGGAGATTTACAATAGAATCACCAGTCATGCTTGCGACCTCTAGAAAAATGGGCTTATTCCACTAATCCCCCCTGAGAGAATCCCCCTCAGTGGAAAAAACTGAACCCTAATGGAAAAAAAAAACACTTTCAGGGGGATCGTGGAATAAGTTAGTTTTTGTTTTTTCAATTCTAGTTTTCCCCCCTTACCGGGATTATCAGGGGTGAATTCTAGACTGTTTTCAGATTCCACTTTTCCTCCTAAGGGGGATTTGTGGAATAAGCCGAAAAATGAGGCAGCCTAGTATGATTGTTCTATGAAATAATTATTAATTGTATGCCGTAGTTCAAAATTCCTAAATATAAACCAAATAGAGCTCTTTATTTAAAGCAAAATACAAACAAACTTCAAGTAAAAATGATCGCTAAGGGATATGCATGCTTTTTGCGCTATAGTTTAGGGTTTTAAAAATAGGTACTTACTCCCAGTTTTTTGTAACCCTTAATAATATAATAATAATATAGTCTTTAATTGCATAACCAATAAAAAAAATATATATACTTAATTTTTACAAGTGAATTGCTAAAAAACTAGATTATAGCCCCTTTTCGGCTACAGGCCTCCTCCAATTTTTTCCAGATTTCCCTATTTTTGGCTATGACCATCCAGTCGTTGCCTGTACTTTTTTTATTTCATCTACCCAGCGTTCCGGTGGGCGTTCTCTGGGTCTTTCTCCTGTTGGTCCCGACCATATCATGGTTCTATGGGAGTTTTTGTAACCCTTAATATCCTGATAATGAAAAAACTGGCCAAGTGCGTGTTGGACCACGCACAATGAAGGGTTTCGTAGTTGGGATGAACTTATCCCAAGTACAAACTTAACATTGTATAGTTGAAAAACATGTTCTCCCATACGTTCCAACTGAAAATGTTGGTTTTACGCGTAATATTGGGAGATTTATCATGTTATTCTAAAGACCATAGATTTGTTATACAAACGAGTATTTATAATTTTAAAGAACTATTTTCTGTATTTTTTTCAAAATATTAGTCTCAGTAGTTTCGGAGATAAGGGGAATGGGCAATATTAATATTTTTTCTTAAATATCTTTAAAAAAGAATTAGTTTCAAAATTATAAAAAAAATATATATGGAATCCTTACAATAAGCCCTTTCATTTCATATAAAAATGAATAATAAAATCAAAATCAAAATATTTTATTTCACATAAACCTACATGGGCACTTATGAAACGTCAGAAGCTAGGTGCATAATAATATGTATATAATATATTTTAAAATTATAAATAAAAGATGTCTGAAATCGTTACAACAAGTCATTTTATTTGATAAGTCACACGGTGCAGTTTGAAACTTTTTTTTTAAATTTTTTGTTTGCCCCCTAAAAGTGACCCCATATATACGTCCGTGTTTGCGTCACAGATATTATGTCTACCAAATTTCAATTTAATCGGTCCATTAGATTCGGAGCAAATTGGCTGTGACAGGTGGACAGACAGACACGAATGATCCTATATGGGTTCCGTTTTTTCCTTTTGAGGTACGGATCCCTAAAAATGACTATGAATGTGATTGTGCTGATACTCATTGGAGATTTTTTACAAAGTCTGTCAGGCATCCATGAATGAAGGTACAGTTGCATTATTCAGATGAATAAGTACTATGAACGGCAGCCATCATTACATAAATAGACGTTCTTAACTATGATTTAGACTAGCTTAGCGTCTATTCTATTGGTATTCAGTGTGCCTCTAAATGGGTCCACATTGTTGGACTGAAATTGAGTGGACGTAACACCATAATCCATGGTTTTGAGGTTAAGCCGGGAAATGTGGATTTGCACCGTCGTCGTTAGCGCTGATTAAATCGTATATGGTGGACTTTTATTGTGATGAACAGGGTCATTGTCTTTGGTAAGTTTGTAATTAACATAATTATGGATTAATGCTCCTAAGTAATATTGGTAGAATAATTCATATATTACTGTTTCCCTGTATTACTTAGTTCTTGTAGGTAAGTAGGTACATATTATACGAGTATGTAGTTAAGTTTTTGTTGAAGTTGAATTTACTTTTTATTTATTTTCTTATATGTATGTAAAGCCTAGAGGTATGCTGTAGAGATACTGTTTTAATTTAGATCAACTTTTTTCTAAATATTACTTATTTATTGTACACACAGCGTCATTATGTGCTAACCCCTCAAGTTTTAAAATGTTACACTGTTACAATATTGAATTCGTTACGAATAATCTAAAGATCAGAAAGAGTTTAATAGTTCGATGTGTAAGGTAGTAAAATAAGATCAAAGATTTTTTTAAATAATAGCAATAATAAATATTATTAAATGATTATTAAGGTATTTTATTTTTAATGACTTTTAAATTATTTATATAATATATGTTACTAAAACAAAATAGAAAAATACTGTATATTAAAAAAAGTATAATGCATGACAGAAAGCACATGTTGTGCACGGCAAACGGTCTTGAAACTTCCGGTCTACTTAGACGTGTAATTCTTCGTAAAAGTTAACCATTTTTTTGCTTGTCGTTAGCTGCAATAATAAAAATATTAACTTTTTAATTAATAAAAACAATATTTAAAACCGACTAAAAATACTTATTAATACATTAATTATAATAACATGTTTTTGCAAAATACAAAAACCAACTTGGGCCTATCACGGATTTTAACGCACATGTATTTGGGGGGGGGGAGGGGTAACCACTTAATGGAGCTGTGTGTACCATTATATTCGTACGTCCAATTTATTTATTTTTACTGAATGATTTTCAAGCATGCTACTTTTCATATTGTACTAAAATGTTGTGGGGTCCATGTGGACTTTGTAACTATTATTACGATCTTGTAAACACATGATATAAGCAGAAAATATTTGAAGTGAATTGAATATTCTATTCTATTCTGAAAACAGATGGCAAGATGCATGACGCAAAAATTGTTGGTAAACCAGACCAAAATCGGCACAAATTAAGTAAATATGGCATTAAAGGAACGAGTACCTAATAGACTCAGCAGTGGAATGGAAAATACTGAGATGACGATGATCACACATCCTAAGTTTTTACTTTTACATAAGAACTTATTATTTCATCGTCAAACTTTCTTAATATAATCGAATATATACATGAATCACGAATACCCTATTTCCCTAAATTACGCACTACTACGAGTAACAACAGATAAAAACTGAATTAAGGTCATAAAGCCAGTTTATATTATATGTTACACTATCAACCGTTTATGTTACACACATAGCTGCAACAAACCACGATTGTCCCAACTCGGTAAGTTATTCACTTCAATAATACCTACTGAATGTCCCTGGATTTCATGTGACTTTATGTCCTTTTGATTGTGAGTTTACGAGTTTTTTTTTTTCATGGTAGACAACACACACACATGGAATGCAGATAGTATTTCCAAATAAGATTTTCTCCCTCCCATAGCTTTCAGTCCTTGCAGTACTCCCGCACGCTAATTGTGTATAGCACTATCAATCATAAACTGAATGATTTTGAAGGATATTGCTAATCCATTGCTTCATATGTTCGAAAAATTTGGATCAAAATCAAAATATGTTATTTCACATAAACCTACATAGGCACATATGAAACGTCAGAAGCTAGGTGCACGGTTCCAATCAGTCGTTTCCTATGGAGAAGAGCCGACAAGAAACTCCACGGTTACTCTTTTAAAAAGAATTGGCTTTTACAATATTATCAAATAACACTGATAATAGGTATGCTCAACAACGTAAATAACGCAATGAATGTTGTTGAACTGTCAAAGTGTAACCCGTTGCTGCTGTGTGTTAGGCCGCTTGTACACGCTAAGAAAATTAACCGTGTCTGCTGCAGACAGGACCAATTGATCATGTACACGACAAGAATTTTGTCGGACCTAGGCAAGAAAAGTTGTCGTGTCTGTTGCAGACAAGACAAATATGAACGTGTACACTATAAGATTATTTTCGGGCAGTCGTGTGCCGGGTATAGTAGGCTGCTCTAGTCAAGTCTGTTATTAAATTGCAATTGTTTGTGAGTGAAGAACACGTCCACGCGTTAAACGTACACTAACAACCTGAACCACCTCACCTACCCCGTCCCTCCCTATACCGCAGTAAATCAGAGTGCGTCGTGTCTAATGCAGACAAGGTTTTTTCTTGTTCAGCACCGTGGCAGTGTACACAGTTCGTGTGTAGACACGACACGAATTCTTGCGTAGGCCCGGTGAATTTTCTTAGCGTGTACAAGCGGCCTTACGGAATTACCCCGCTGATTCCACAATTATGGCTAGTGGGGAATGGTAGGTAGAGTCATTTTCCTATGGGGGAAGCGCTAAGGTAGCCCGCGAAATTCAAAATCAAATTAAATCAAAATCAAAAATTCGCGACCGTAACATCTATGTGTTTACGGAATTATAATCATTAGAATCAGTAATACAATTCTATATGTTATCATATTCTTAAAATTCATGATTTCACTAATTAGTCATTCAATAGATATGAACTTAGAGAGTTGTATTGATTACAATTCTATAATCAAATATTTACCACGAACGCGATTCAAATTAAGATTAACATACAACCTGATACTTTTTTTTTGGGTGGTAAATTTAAAATAATATCTCCCGCTCTGGGCGAAGCGAGACTAAAACCCACCCGTGTTCCTTCAGTTGCCTGTGTCCCAGGGCCACGGTATCCCTTTCGGACAAACCCGTAAGCCTAGCAGGCATCGGCCCGTCAGTTCGTGCTGACATCTCTTTGAGGCACGCGTGGAACACAACGCGCCGTCGATCCGGGCCTGGTTCTTACCGGACGGCGAGCTGCCCATTGCTCGCCGTCCGCAAGCCCGCGCCTACGGTAGCCGGGAATCGGTTCTTTATTCCCGCCACACAGGGCGTCTCCTGCGGCGACTAGTGAGGGCGCACAGATACCACCTGATACTGACCTGAGAAAACGTAAGAAAATTTGAATTTCGCGGGCTACTAGACAAGGCGAAATACATAAAAATCAATAGTCCTACAAAGGTGAAAAAGTGTATTCGTTCATATCATAAAAACGTTATTCCTAAAAGCCAGTACAGCACCAGGTACATACGGATATCTGAAAACTGTCTGGAACAGTTTAAAGTTTATGAGTTTCCACGAACTTACTAAACACAATTATGAACACTCACGTTAGTAAAGTTTGTTGGTACAGTAGTTTAAACCCAAGTTTACTACAACACTTTCAGTTGGCTGATTCCCGCGGTGTAACCGAATGTCTCTTATATTACTAAGGTTTTAAGCCCTTTGCAGTACAAATGTGCGCATTCAAGCAATATTCTCGCTTCAGAATTAGTTGCTTATATATTATATGCTTTATTGAACCATTCAACCCTGTTCTATGAATATGAACTATGGAATGTTATGAGACAATCATTACATCGAGTGTTTACGGTCTGCCTCTTTTCCTCAAATATGGCGAGGAGGGTAATGGCTAATCTTTGCGTTATGCTCGGGAACGGGTGCTGCTTGTTGCGTTATTGTTATTAGTAATTAAGAGGCCGTGCACGAAATCGACTGATTTTGATCAATTTTGTTCATTGTTTGTGAGAAAGAGAAAAATAATTTAAACAAAATTATTTGAGATTTGAAAAGTCGTGTTCTTTGTTTTGCATGTGGCTGAGAGGGATTTTTCAAATAAATTAAGAATTCACGGTAAATCACTAATATTTGCAACAAGTTTTCCGAAAAATGACGCGAGACTGACATTTGATCATCATTCTACAAGAAACTACTTTTGATATTGAACATTAAAAAATATCATCAAGATCATTATATGCTCTTCTTGCATGTGGCGGAACCACTTTTTTCAACTTCCATACAAAATATAGCAGAAAAATAATATTGAAAAAACCTTTTTTTGTTTTAAACCTCGTCAGTAATATATATTTTTCCTATTATTTAGCCAATCATATCAAGAAATTTAAAAATCACAAATTAGTCTTCAGCTATCCTTGAAATATAATCAAAATTGTATTTATTGATTATACAATATCTTCATTAAGTAAATCAGTGGCGAAATAAACTATATTTTGGAGAGCACAAAAATGATGAAACTATTAAAAGCTGCTGTGACTGACACGTATGGTTACACCATGAAAACTGTACTTTTATAGTTACACAGACTTAATGTTTCGATTATTTCAAGTTTTCAGCCAATTAGATAAGAAATTGCCAAAAGAGAAGTTTTTTCGTGCATGGACCCTTAACTGTTTATTTATTTTACTTCGATGGTCCTAGTTTATCATTTTGTGTTACATAATCCAGCATCGCATATTTATTTATTTATGTAAGCGGGCACGTCCTTAATGCCAGGAGACTTTTATTTAGAAGACAGTTTTTTCTTGCATTTATTTTTTTGCTTCAGTATAGTTTTTCACTATATTTACTGTTATATTAGCGTGTGCTAGCTGACATATGGCAAATAATTTAATTTCGGTTTAAAGAAACTTTATTCTCAATAAAGACATATACATATCATTTACTTGAGAACAATACTAAAACATACATAAATTACACAAAGTTCGTCCTTATGAGTTACAGACTAGATACCCATCCAATGCTTTTATTTTTCCAAAAGTGATCGATCCGCAATTATATACTGACCAAGTTGAGTTTTAAATGCATTGAACGAGTGTAGATTTCTTATGCTAGAGGGAGATTAACATTACGAGACACATAATTTACTGCTCTGTGTCTCGTAATGTTAATTACTTTGCATACCTACTGATGTATAGAATCAAGTTTATCTAATTGAACAGACAGATAAGCTGCTGGGGAGTTTGTTGCGCCACTTCTTCTTCCCAGCTAAAGTACTAGGAAGTGGTGAAGGGTGGGCATTTTGGGGAACTGTCTTATGTAATTTTGACGTTCGAAAAGTGCTGATACTCAGCCTAATTTGACAACATGACTTTTAATTTTGATTATTTTGAATGTCTAGAGCGGTTGTGGTGCGGCGCCCGCATGCGGTGTGCGGTTATATATTTATTATGATGATTTTGAATTTTTTGTTATTTGTTTTATTTAGCAAACTAAATGTTCGTTTACTGTCTGTTTTTCGTTTATCTGTGCGAGAATAACACAGATTACTATAAAATTCATTTAACGCTCATACATGTTATCACAATATACAAAGAATCACGATTCAAATCAATCAATCTGCCTAGCCTTTTCCCAACTACGTTGGGGTCGGCTTCCAGTCTAACCGGATGCAGCTGAATACCAGTATTTTACATGGAGCGACTGCCTATCTGACCTCCACAACCCAGTAACTGGGTAACACGATACCCCTTGGTAAGACTGGCTGTCAGACTTTTGGGCTTCTGACGACCCGTAACGACTGTCAAAGATCCACGAATGACAGCCGGGACCAACGGCTTAACGTGCTTTCCGAGGCACGGAGGAGTCTCGGTATGTAAAGATGGTCACCCATCCACGGACCAACCCCTGCAAGCGTAGCTTAACCTGGCGGATCGACCCGTGCGGCTGTTATTACTTAGCCACGAGCTCCTCCACGATTCAAATCATATTCAGCATATTTAATAATTTTCTTTAATTTACATAATCAAACTAATTTAGGAATTACAAAATAGTAAGGACTTATGCACACGTTGATAATTGTTACTCTTTTTCACAGACTGTACGTGAATACTTGTAGACAGTTGTGGATTTGTTGAGAGCTGCATGCAGACTGGGTCGATAATATATATTTTTTTAACTTGGGCATCTCAGAGTTAACCATGAGAGGTTGAGACTCTTTAACCAGACTTACCTGTGGTTGCCTTAAGCTCCTAACGAAACTTAATGCCTCCAGCCAGGGCGTAAAAACTTATAAATTAAACGACTGCGCGCTAAGGGCACCCCCTGTGGGGTACGAACCTTGCTTTAGGGCAGAGTCGGAGGGAGGATGGCAAGGGATCGACGGTGTCGATCAACTCTTGAAACCCCTTTTTATAAACGCTCGTTTGCTGATCGCCCACTATCAGTTGGCGGACGTGACGTCATGAAGCCTTTTCCAATAACATAAAACGCGTCGACAACATATTATATCTTTGTTTTAATTTACATTATGACAACTGCCGCGTATGTAGCAACTGCACATGCGATTTATTCCGTTCTAATACCAAAAACTAATACCACTGATATTTGTTTCATCAAATTTGTTGAAGAACATACATAGTGGTATTAGTTTTTGGTATTAGAACGGAATAAATCGCACATGATATGGAAAATGCACCATATGTTCTTTAAGACTCAAACTTTACCTACATTTTACAGTCCAATTCAAATTACGACGTCGCTTCCGAAATATTTAGTAATTTACATGTTGATCTGTAATTTCATGTTAAAAATAAATATTCGTATTTTATCGTGCCATATGGCGTTCACAGACTGTTGGGTTAGGTCGTCCGACGTAATTTATGCTCAGCTACGTTATGGCGCCGGATTTTACGCTAGTTTAATATTATAGCACTAGTTTTTTTAATGCTGATCTAGGTGCAATTTGTGGCACAGAACATGGCCATTTGTGGCGTAAAATTTAATAGGATGCAATTTCCTGCGGACCACAGATAATGCAAAAATTGGTATACAATAAAATACAACGGAATATTCTTTGTTACAGTTAGGGCGGGTTGTTTCACATCCACTTGACGCACGCGTATACATGGCGCTAACTGTCGTCAAATCGTTGTTTCACAAAATTATGCCCTTGACGTTCGTTAAAAAATAACGATTACAGTAACAGGTGTCATACCCACTGGTTAACGTCATTCACGTTATTCTTTTAAATTTGAACTTTGACGATCGGTTTTTATGCAGTGAAACAACGCTTTGTATTTAACGAACATCATAATGTAATCGTTATTATTTGACGTACGTATGTTACGTTAACGAACTGTTTGAAAAAACCGGCCCTTAGTGGTCCATTTCAATTCTAAAAATAGTTGAAACTTTAGGAACTGCATTCAATTAATTTTCTTAGCATGCCTAAATCTGCCATTGTAACATCTTGTTAACAATATGGAATGCAAATAAGTAAAGATATAATTATGATGCACGTAGTAGACTCAGGTAAGTGGCGGCGTTAGGCGTTGGCGACGTGTAGCCTCGTGCCTGAGGGGCCTCGCAAAAAAGTTTTACAAGTTATTAAAAGTTTAGTTATTTGTATTTATTTCTCCCCCAGCCCCCGGGCCTGGGGCGCCCCCTTAATCTCGAGAAGTACTTTTTAATTAAATCTCAAACAAGGTCAAAATATTTTCAGTAACAAAGAGGCAATTTGTAGTTGGAGGCCCCCATACGTATGCAAAATTTAAATGTTGGTAAAATTTTCGAGCTCGTTACGCTCGCTCTTCCGTAGTAAATTTTCTTCATTTTAAAACTTTTATGCATAGGTTGACAAAAAAACTACCATTTGGTATAAATGTTCAAAAGAAAATTTCACCTATGTGAGACGGTGCTAAAATTTTCAAGCAAAAGCTTGCTATATTATTCACATACTCAAACCTTTCTGCAAGTCAACAACGAAAGTATCTCCTACTTCTGTATATATGGTCAAAACGAAAACCTTACTTTTCCGAGACCGGGTGCTAAAATTTTCGAGCTACTAACGGCTGGTGTTAGCTACGACATAAACTTGAAAAAATTCAGTGAGGTTAAGTGTGAAATTACAGTGGTAGCGGGGCGGGCAGTGGAATCCGCTAGCGGGTAACGCAAATACATAATTTTTGACTAAGGTGCACCAAGTGCGGGAGGGGCGGTTGAGCGGGAATCTCAGCGGGACAAGTTGGTGTCCCGCTCGATTTGTTCGGACACGCCGCTGACGACTGAAGATTTAATAAGTGCCGTATTGGCTCGGCCACCTTTGTGGAATTCTAGTGATTCAAATCATTCGAATCGACGTGTAATTAAAAAACTATGGGAAGAAATAAGCAGCCTTTCGTATAAAGTATAAAATTCTCCATGTCTATACCGATCACTATTGATATCATGACGATTGCTTTTAAAAAACACGTCCCACTTTATAAAGCACTAGCTTCCAAATAATCTGACATTATTATTATTATTTCCAATATCGCAGGAGGTAGGTACGTCCGGACCGCTCAATCACTCCGCTGCTACTGTGTTCATCCATGGAAATGTGCGTTTTCCGCTTGACCCGCCACCCGCTCCCGCTGCCCGCCCCGCGCCACTGTAATCGCACACTAAAAGCCGAAAGGTCGTCTATTTTAATTTAAGTTTATTTATGAAAATTTTGTTTAGTTAAATTTAATTAGCAAATAAAATCATACTTAATCATTAGTATATAGTTCAGCTCATTAAATTTAACGTTTTTTATTTCGACCGGGAAATTAAAGAGGCCTCGCCAAGCTGATGTCGCTGTCGTCATGTTTGGTTTAGCCCCGCCACTACCTCAGGTAGAAAAAAAAAATATTATTCTGCTTGGATGTTATCAGCCTAAAAATATGAACCGGTCTTCAATCCTTAACCGCCCTTTTTGTGTTCCGCTTATTATATCCAGCAATGTATTTTAAACATTTTATACAGTGACACACGTAGGAAGCTCTCAAAATAACAACTCGAAGATTGCTCCTATAAAAGTGTACAATGGGTGTTATTTGAATGACGGGCGGGGCTAACCACGCCTCCGGAAGACAATGTCGCCAGCGACTCCTACGCAGCCATGTATGTCTACCCAAAATCTGTAGGTACACTTAACCTTTAAGTCTTCTATTTGTATTGCTGTGACCATTAATGTATAAAAAGAGGAAGATTAGGTACGTGCTCTTAGACGTGGACCGCATAACATACGCCGACCGGCACAACTTACCTTAGTCACAATCGAACTCGCGTTTGTGTAGCACATGTGTAGCACGTTAAGTAAAATTACCGTAATTCGCCTAAATAAGCAGCAGCAACGCCTTCCTGTGTTTTAAAAATGTGCACAAATAATTCACAAACCAAAAACAAGTTCCACGGGATTACTTTTCACTCATAAGTACATTAAAACTTATTTTCTTTAAAATTTTATTCTCCTGAATAATATTGCTTTCTAGGTCGCCCTTTGTTTCTGAGTTGATATGTATACGTAACAGTGACAATTATTGCTATTTCGTTCCCGCTACAGCCCGCGTCATACCTCTCGCTTTTTCGGTTGTTGATGCATGTCACACGACATCGGGTAATGTAGTTGTGTGGGTGTATTTACATGTGATTGTTTCTATTCCAATAATGTTTACGTGACCTTAGAGCGATGTCTCATCTTCCTTTTTTTATACATCAATGGCTGTGACGGAGCTTTTTTATATCTTACTTTGATTGCTTGAATTAAAAAAAGAAAAGACTTACCTACTCAAACACAATTAATTCTTCTTCTCTATCTGGACTTAATAAGATTTTCTAAAGTTTATTTTAATTACTGTAGCCACAATTTAAAAACGTTTCTTAGCGGTTTCAATTACGCTCAGACTGGAATGTTTAAAACTTACTCAACTGATTGCCACTTTCAGTTTCGCAAAAAAGTTTTAATTTGATTGTTTCCAAAACTAACTTTGGGTTCCAATTTCAAATTCGAATAAAAACAAAGTTGATACAAAACAAAGCCAGCAGCAATAAAAAAGAAAGGAGTTTGGTTATCTATGGGAACACGGTTTATACTTCTTTGGGAAGGAGTAGGCTGAACACACGTATAGTGATAACTAACAGTAAACTTAGTAATAATTTAAGGTGCAATAAAGGAGTGTGGAATTACATCACATCATACGACAACCTCAGATAATAAAGGACCCCATACTCGTATTTTTCTGTATAAATAACATCCGAGTCCTTAAAGTGAGGTTAGAGCTACGAAGGAAGTCGTTTTTTTTTTTTTTTCTCCCAGCTTATGTAGAGAAAATAGACCAAAACCGTATTATTCTTGAGAATGTTTAGGTTGCGTGTCTTTTTATATAGTAATGTTTCATTTTCGTTGACATATTTGGGCAAAGGTTATTATAGGGTTTTGTGTAATAAGTAGATCTGCGACGCATAACCGTATAATGATGTTTCTAAATGTACATTTCATAGCGTGAAATATCGCTGTTGACTTATAAAATATCAATTATTTTAAGATCTTATAAATATTAAAACGAATGGTTAAGAGGATCAAACGATTATCTTACCTATAGTTAAACACGGGTTAGCAAGAACGTGAAAACTCTACAGCAATAAAACAAACTTTTGCTTCACTTCACAGACCAGAAAAGAGAAATGATTCGCTTCAATTATCACAATTTACTTCAAACGGAACTTCCAAAATCAATTTACGGGAACGGAGAATCAATTGAACACTTTCTTAGAAACCAATTACATTCATCTATAAATAAAATGCTTATTTAACTTTGTAATGATTTAAATGAAAACAGTTCAGAGGTTAAATTGATAATTTAAAGTTAAAATTCTACAAAATTGGACGGGCGGTTTGCGGCGACATGACGGCGCGAGGTGAGGCGAGGTGTTCGCGTTATTAAACTTGGTCGCTAATGCACTGAAACTTCATTAACTCTTTATTTCTACGGGCTTCATTAAGACTTCGGGAAATTATGATCAAAAGGCATTTTCAGGATTATGTCCCTTTGTGTTATTAGGGTTGCCACGAAGTTGTTTTTAACTTTGCGAGTAATATTTTTCAAAAAAAAAAAAAAAACTCGTCACAACATTCTCATTATTCTAAGTTCACGACTTTAGAGAATATTTTGCAGCGGAATATTTTAATGGCTCTCGTAACCACGGTTAATAACAATGTAGCCGTTTAAAGCTAATCGTTGTTTGTTAACAGCGAGCCAACGCAGAAACTCACCATTCATAATTTGTAAGAAACTCTTAACGTCCACCAAAAGTTTAGGCTGCTAATGGACTTATGGAACTTACAGTATTCTGTTGAAATTTACATTCAAATGAGTGTCGTAGCAGCCCTGCATGCTAAGTGAACTCAAATCGAGCAGGTAACCCTAATTGCAGTAAAGTATCTACTGACTTAGCGAGTTCTTTGAACCTGTTAATTAACAAAAAGCTCCTCGGTGTATCTATCTATCTAATATCACAATTTTTGTTGCTTATACTGTGTAACTTTTCATTTAATTAAGTTAAACGGGCGTTAGCGAAGAGATTAATTATGAAAGCCTTTGTTTATTTTCCTTATTATTGCGTGATTGCACACTTATCTGCGAGATGGCCAGCAATTATCCCGATGACTTGAGATAATTACGTGACGTGACGTGGGACGTGAAGAAAGGCACGATGGAATTATACGTATTGTATCGAAGACCTTGTTTTTTGGCTGACATTTGGAATGATTGGAACTGATAATTATCATGTCCTTACACAGTGAACGACGATTAACACTTTAATGTCAAAGACATAGTTAGCTGTAAATACAATCGTTACGTAAAAACAAAAATTCGGAGCGATTATCTCAACATTACCTTTGGTTAAATATTGATCTGTTACAGAAGAAATGTCAAAGGATATGTCAACATGATTATACCATTGTGCAATTAATTATGTACATTAGTACGGATAAGGACCATAACTAATGGATCTGGGTTTGGCAGATTAGAGGGATTCCAACACACAATCTACACTCTGAATGAGGGCTCAGGGAATCATTGATTCGTTCGCGCTACGCTTTGAATATTGATGATATAATCTATAATATTGATTTATAATCCTATTATTTGTCATAATGAATTTAATCCTTGTCCTTGCTTTTGTGGCTTTTAGCCTGTCATCAGCAGTGCTATTCTGTAACCATCTCACCGTGAAATCTTAGGTGAAGTGAACGTGGAGTGAGCTGTCAATAGTGTCAATCCCTAGCATCAGGTGGAATTACACGTCACTTCAAGCTCACTTCACCTAAGTTTTCACCGTGAGATTTTTACAGAATTGCTCTACTGTTCAAAATGTGATAATTGTTTTCATCTTGAAAGATAGCGTCATAACTTTGCAAAATGTGAGTAAACATAGGTACTTGTGGAATATAAAAATATAACACAGATTTTTCAATGATAAGCCCTCAAGAATTCAGACCAAAAAAGAAAGCAAGGATTTACGAATGACAAACCGAGCCCTAAAAACTGAAAATTAATAAAAAATATGAAATTTTAAATTATCTCGTGCACATTCCCGTAACACATGTTCCGGTGGAATGAGTCGACCGCATATTTGAGAGCACTAACATAAACAAGAGACACGCGCCGGTCACGTTATCACGTAATGACGACTGCGACGCGACATTGTCACGCGCGAAGACAAATACCTTCATATCCCACGTCATTTTCATTTACGTACACAATTTCCCTAATATTCCATAGTCTTATATACCTACCTGAGCTTATCCCTGTTGATACAACTGCTAATTTCGGCCGCAACACACACGTTAAGTGCTTAGTTAACTCCGAATGCGAGTCCCTTTCCCGGTAACTTCTCGGCTCGTCACCGCGCGCATAGAATGTCTATTCAATTTAGGTACGCCTGTCTCATTGCACTTTAATTAGTATCATTTATGTAGACTATGGAATTCATATTTGACAAAATGTTTTTACTAGCTGTCTCTGGAGAAACCGGGGCTCATTATATTCGGATTCATCTAATTAGAGAATAAATAAATAAGCTCATATTTTTATAAGTGAATTCTGAGTATTTATGAATAATGAGTTTTTTTTTTTAATAATGAGTGGAAACCGGAGAAATGGGATCGGAAAAGCGGGATTTGTATATCAACTGTCACAATAACGCTGGGTTCATTTGTATCGAAATGCTTGTTTGTCAGGAACAAACTTCGGCGATCGCTGCGCGTAGAGCACTCAACAAATTGCGTTAAATGGTGTATGTTTACAAAGCATCCGGATGCATATTATTGTCGTTATGAACTGAAGAACAAATATAATGTAGCTGTGTGTGCTGTATGTCAGCTGTGTTAGTCTGATTGGAACACGTTCCGGGATAGATGCGGTGTTTCGACGTGACGCCGAGGTGTCAGCGTGACGGATCGGGGAAACATGGCGCAATTGAACCAAATGCGGGCTGCGCGCCGAACGCCATCCGTACCGCAGGGAATTAGCGACTACATTATTATAAACTAGCAACTCGCCCCGACTTCGAACAGGGAGCAGTGCATTTCTAAATATTTTTTTTTTTGCCGTAATGTCGTTTGAGCCTGTTGCGTCGAGTATGTGCGTTAGATTATAATGTAACTGATGTTCATCCTACTTGGAATATTTTACATTTCACAGCAAAAATCACACGGAAAAAAAAAAGTAGTTGCCACAATCAAGATTTTGTTTAGATTGCCTAAGTAACTTGTTTGCATCTGAGCCTATCAAGCACAAGGATCACGATACTACTTTTATCTGATTGAGATTTGAAACGGGATCTTGATTGGAGTTATCACAAAACCTATTTGCATCAATCAAGTCAAAACATAGTTGCTCCAACCAAGATTATTATATTAAAGTTACAATGATCTTTATTGAAGTAATCAAAATGCTTTATTGACACAACTAACTTTGTTACAGGTAACATTTTATGAACTTGTCTCTTTTTTGACTCTTCTACAATGATGTCATGTTAAGGGTAATCGAGAAACTTGTTTGAGCGTTCAATCATTTGAACTAGTATTGCTGCAATCATGTCGTGATGATCAACTTATCTAAGATTTTGATTAATCTAAACAAGATTCGTCAATCAAGCTAAAAAGTAACTTGATTGGAGTGCATTTTTTTCAGTGCATGAATCACTCCGTCCATTGGTGAAAACCGTATGAAAATCTGTTCGATAGTTTTTAATTTTATCGCGTTCAGACAGACTGACGTGGCGGGGGACTTTGTTTTATAATATGTAGCGAAATAGAAACATACCGTGTATTCTAACATTCCTGAGGGAGATGACAGCGAAATCGCAAATTCCTGTAATATTAATTCAGCAATGAGTTTTAATGGAGTAGGTACTTTTAATAGCAGCTTGTTTAAAACTATTTCCTCCGGCTATTGTCTTGGGAACAACTCGTAACACTAAAACATTTCTCGAAGTTTAAAGAAACGTCCGGACTAGCGTTTGCAGTCTGTTCCTTCGCACACTTGCTCTGTTCATGTAATAGGTTTAGCGGAACCGCGAACAATATTGCGCTATCTCCTTTTTTACACAATTCTCCAATACTGCTTACCTAATATATTATTCGTTCGTTTCGGGTATTGTTGGAGCAAATCCTGCTGTTTACTTTGCTCGTTTAGTATTGTTCAGATTCACTGATGCTTCAAAATAAAACCCCTTTACAATGCTCAATACAACGGGCTTGGAGACAGTTTAGACAGATGGCTCTTACTTATCTTTATGCTCGTTTTCCGGTTTAGAATAGCAGGATTTAAAGATTTCAATTGTTTCTCTATTTTGTTGAACATTTAGAACGGGAAGAAAGGAATCTTCGATCTAGAAAAGGGAATATAATAGATCATGAATGAGAATGAGGTAATACATTAGAAGAAGGCTGCATTGCATTGGGTTGTTTGGTTGTTTTGCATGAAACACCTGGATACGGTGTCAATAAACATTGACACTGTATCCCAGTGGCTAGGCGGATGTGGTCACTAAGCAATCATCTTTTCCACTTCGTGGAAATAGATAGATAGATAGAATACTCTTTATTATGTACACCATAAAAATTACAGATATATGATGAAAATATATAATAATATAAAAAAAAAAAAAAATATATATATATGATATGTAATGATTTATTATGTATCTGAGTTATGTCGGTCCTGAAGCAAACATAAATAAATATATTTCTCTACCTCATATTTTTTTACTCTTTTTATTTTATCTTTCATTCGAAGCTCGATAGATTGGACCATGTCAGCGCTGTCATGTTTAACGAAATTAGTTTGCTTTAGAAAAATTGACCGACTATTTTTCAAAAGCAAACTAATTTTGTATCGAATAAATCTTTTTAGTTTTAAATAGGGATGCATCCGATACCGATACCGATATATCGGCGATACTCGAAGTTTGCCGATATATCGGCATCGGCGATATTTTTATGGCCGATTCAACGATACTTTTCAAATTTCGCGCTTTAAAAATGTATTAGAGAGTCCGAGGAAGATGAGCCTCAGTCTACTCTGAGCAGTAATTCTCTCAAAGAAGAAGTCGAGAGATACCAAAGGTCTCCTAATATATCGAGAGGCGCAGATCCGTTCGTTTTCTGGCGCAATGATGTCTTATATACCCAATCATGAAAAAAATGGCGCAGAAGTACTTTAGTTTCCAAATGAGTTTTGTCGCATCTAGAGACTATTTTCCACCGCAGGTCTTATTCAAACAGATTTGCAAAATGGCCTTTCTCCGCAAAACTGAATACTTTGTTTTTTAAACAAAAATCTCATCAATGTTAATTTTAATTACCTACTAAAACTATTAAATAATCTTAACCTGTCTATAGTTTTAAACGGTTTTATTTAGTTTGTCCTGTTATATTAAATTTGTTCATTTTATATTAATTAAAAAATATAACCTGACTTGTGTTTTATTTATTTTACCTTCAATTTTGAATTCAATAAGCCTATCGGTATCGCCGATATTTTTATAAGAGCATCGATATCAGTATCGTAGGTATCGGCAAAAAGGCGTATCGAGGCATCCCTAGTTTTAAATAATACCTAATCTGGGGTTAGGTTATTTACTAAATCACGTGTCAGTCACTGTGGTGGCTGTAGCACCGGATAAATCCCCGTCGTGTCGTTTTGCGCCCCACGTGATGGGTGACGATCCCATGCCCCATTATATCGTGGTAATAGTTTATTGATCACGGAGATTTCGTTTCAGTTTTCTCTACGATTTTCCTTTACTGAAGGTTCGGTTTGTAATATATTTCGTAATACGAAATCCTATATCAGTGAAACGATAATGCTTCGCTGCGCTAAAAAGTCGTAATAAAATTCCCGGATTTTCTGTATTCTACCTCAAAAACCTACTACGTTTAATTAATGATTCAAGTCACGAATCCGTTTTCCATGTTTTTTTCCTTTAACGAACCAAATTACAGCCCAACAATTAAGCCTAAAAATTGTGTTTTTAAAAACAAAACTCAGTTATCGAGCTTTATATTTAAGGCAAATAATTTTAGGATCGCGTTTCATCGGCCATAGAATACTAATCCCGAAAATCCAAAATGGTGCCCTCTAAAAAAGTTGTGTCCGCGTTCCGTTCCCGAACACCAGTTTGCGAACAAAAAGTATGAACATTAGAAAAAATATATTAGTTTGTGTACACAACATAGTTGAATTTGGTTCAAACAAAACTTTTAAGGGTATTATTGTTAGTAGTAACTTCCTTCGTTCAAATTGGGGTTCAGAAAGTGCATAAAAGTTTAGTGTGAAGTTTTTCTGCGCACAACATTGTTACTAGTTTCTTAATTCAGTTGCAATGTCGGGTTATCCGAGACAAAAATTTAGAAAAGCTTTCTATTTAAGGTGAGCTTTTCTTAATGGGAAAATCATGTTTTCAATTGAGGAAAATTTCAATTAAAACAGGGAGTCAAATAGAAAATGGTCTAGGGAATTGATTCTCAAAATCTTAAAGAATCAATTTGTAACCCTCCTCATAACTATTTCTATCAAAACAGTAACAATAACAAAGACAAACTGTGCCAGTGCGTAGCTGTTTTTGCAAACGATGGCTTCATGTCTTGCGTGCCTGGCAAGTTAAAGAAAGTTCTAATCATATTTCATATTACCAACTCTTTCAATATCCTTTACAAAAATATCTTATTCTTATCTAAACGCAACATCTCGTAGGCACAGACACAAGCCTTACAAATCCTTGTTTGCCGTTCGATATGTAACATGACGTCAGTTATAACCCACAATCTGTATCAACATCGGATGCTGGGGTCGGACGCACGGATGTGTCATGGACTCGGAGCATATATATGTATCTACTAGAATATATAGGTAGGTAAATGTGCGTGTCCGTGATCCCATTCAGAAACATCCTTTTGATATCTGATTCTATCGTTAAATAGTCCAATGATAAATGTTGTTTTAATTTTGGGATGTGTTTTCAATATCGCATTTTTTCGGGTTCACATGTTGTAAAGTCCGTGTTGGTTATCTTTTCGGTCTGCTGTGCCTAAATAGGTCGCAGAATGTCCTTTAATCATACTAAAGTGATTTAAAAGACATTAAATATTATGTCATGAACGCAGTTACTCGTTTATTTATTTATGGTGAAAGTAATTAAAGAGAAAATAGTTATTACAAATGTCTTTGACGTATCTCGGGGACCCTGTGGTCCCGGACCGGTGGAAGGCGTATGAGGGACCGAAGCCAACTCGCAGAGGCCCGTTAGATGCTTTTAATGAAATGAGACACCAACCGATGATAGTCCCTTTTTTGTTTATTTGGGAAATTATCAAATAACATCTTCCACTCTGGGCGGAGCGGGAGGGCGTGTCAGACTTTGACTGACTAAATTCCAACCGTGTTCCTTCAGTGGCCTGTGTGCCAGGGTCACGATATCCCTTTTGGACAAACCTGCAACCCTGGCAGGCACCGGTCCTGGTGGACCCTGTCAGTGCGTGCTGACATCTCTTTAAGGCGAGCGTGGAACACAACGCGCCGTCAACCCAGGCCTGGTCACGGAAGGCGAGCTGCCAATAGCTCGCCGTCCGCAATCCCGCGCCTACGGTGGCCGGGAATCGGCTAGCGATTCCCGCCGCCCAGGGAATCTTCTGCGGCAACTAGGGGCGTGAGGGCGCACAGACTGCCGCTCCCTCATGCGTTCCGCATCCTCCTTCGAAAAAGGAGGTAACTGCCTCCCATGCACTCTCGCTCCGGACCATTGCCTAGACCAGGGCCAGACGCGAGAGATCGCCGCCGGCGATCGCCTCCATGAGGACACGGCGTTGCTCTGCCCAAGCCGAGCAGAACTCCACCGTATGCTCGACCGTGTTCTCCGGGCGATCCACACAGTGGTAACACCCGGGCGGTTTCTCCCGCCTAATCAGAAGTAGGAACCTCCCGAAACACCCATGCCCGGTGAGGACCTGTATCAGGCGGAAGGTGAGGACACCGTGGCGCCTCTCTAGCCACTCCTCAAAGACGGGACTTATCGCCAAAATTGTGGCGTGCCCAAACCGACGATTCCCTGTACGCACAATGCAAGTACACCCAATGACAACCTCCGGTTGGTCTAGGACTTTTGCAGGGTATGGAAACAAAGATATTGGACTATAGATTTTGGTAGCTAAAGTCGACTGGTTACCTAAAACTATGGAAAGACTATGGCCCCTGCCTGACCAATGTTTTATACATACAATACACAGATAAGATGGCAGGGGGTGACTTGCACACTCAATAATGGGCCCCCGGAAACGGTCGCTAGCATATAGTGACGAAGCAACAAGAGGGCAACATTTCCTGAGGTGCTTGAGGAGTGGATAGGTATTCCACGACTATCAGGATAATCCCGGAAATACGATCAAGATCCCTACCAGCATCTTACTGGAATACTTCCTTCCTCTGAGCACGTTTGCTCTTGCGAATCTCAAAGGCAATAATGAGGTGGGAGCTCAGATCCTCGTCAGTGATCACTCCAAGCAATAAAGGCAAGCCAGAGATGAGGAACATGACTTCGCCCGGGAGATAGGGTCCGTGGGAACGCTACTGCCCATCATTCGCCACATGCTGCCCTGCGGGTTTATGTATCTCTCTTGGTCTGGCTCCTCACCCTAGAATTGTTTCGGCAAATTAAACATTACCAGCACAGACATACAGTTCGGAGCGCAAAAGCCCCACCACGATATCAACGTAGAGATACGGTGGTGGGGTTATTATTATTATTATTATTTTGTGCCAATGTTATTTGCATGTTATTTGTTTATTTTACATGTCTTGTTAGTCATTTCTGTGATTATTTCTTATTGTTATTAGTAAATTTATTGCAAATCTGTGTGTTTTTATGGAAATTTAACTGTGCAATAAATTGGACCTGAGTCTGTAATGTTGTACATGTTTTTACCAAACAAATAAATAAATAACACATTAAGGCCCAAATTATTCCTCTGGAAAACCGACTAATTCGGGATAACTCCTTTTGTCTATGAAAGTGTCTGCAACAAACAGCCCTAATTTTTGCAAACCATTTTTCCCTTACAATGCTGTTTGCGAACATCCCTTTTGATACGCAACAAGCGGAAATCGCCGCTCAAACGACCATCCAGAAAATTACCAAGACATATCGAAAAAATTGATTTAATTATTTATTAATTATTCACAAAATCCACAGCTCTTTGAAACTATAACTTAAAATATATAAACTAGTCTTACAGCCAATTACGTATTTACAATTTAACAGCAATACAATACTGTATGCAGCAGAAACAAACATAGAATCATGTGAAATGCTAGCACCAACTAAGCATTTCTAAGTGTATAGTGTGTGTGAGTATGTAGGATTGTGGATGAGGAGTTGCGAATGGGTCCAAACTTCGTGAAAAACAGGCTTTGGACGAAAGTTTGAACTTAAAGTAAGTGAAAACCAACTAAATTTGATGCAAGTTCCGATGTAAATAAGTGAGGGGAAAGTTTTTAGTTGTTTTACTTGTGGAATAACTAATCAAGCAACTGGTTCGAGGTTGAATTTCATGAGGGAACGATTGTAATCAACGACAGTTCCAAACGCAAAACTTTACGTCATCTGTTTACAAAAGCAAATATTATGTAGGTATCTATAGGTACTTCTCCATAAATTATTAGATAAAATAATAATATGATGGTACGAGTATGTAATTCAATATGTTATATATATATATATATATAATATATTTTTATTTTATTATGTTCTGCTCAAACAGAGCACCTGCCTTCCTATCTCACCATCCTTGGTTGACTGGTTGAGAATACTTAAGGCATTAAGTCCACCTTTGTACCTTATTGTGTGCGAGAAGTTTAAATAAATCCATAATAATATTATAAATGTGAAAGTAACTCTGTCTGTCTGTCTGTCTGTCTATCTGTCTGTCTGTCTGTCTATATGTTACGTTTTCACGCTTAAACCGCTGAACCGATCGTCATGAAATTTGGCAGAGATATAGCCTGGGATATGGAGAAGGACATAAGCAACTTTGTTTTCGCGATAACCGACATCCAAGCGAGCGGAGCCGCGGGCAAAAGCTAGTAAATAATAAAGGTAAACACGGTAGTTATGACATTCATCTGTTTTAATAAAGCCAAATTAAGCTGAAAACTGTTCTGTTTTTGGGAACTGTAAACATCATCCGGTTCGCTGAAAAGCTGTTTTAAATAATAATGTATAGTAATTATTTAATCCATAGTAATACCTGTGGTTATACTAAACTTTTAATACATCCAGAACAATTTAACGCTTACGACAATTATGGCGGTTTAATTAAATGAGAAATTAATTAATTTATCCGTCATTGCTTATTTTTTTATTGTTTTTACCTGTTGTGGTATAGTAATGTTATTCTGGGTATATCGTCTTCACATGTGATATAACTGATGTATACAAAGTATTGTAAAACAGTTTAAAAGAGTAACGGTGGAGTTTATTGCCCATTCTTCTCTATGCGAAACCACCTTATGGAAGGGGCAACTAGAATCAATTTTATTTCCGTGTAAATTTTGACGATCAAAAGTGCCATTTCAGTGTTAGTGCCTATCACACTAATATTATAAAGGCGAAAGTTTGTGAGTGTGTGTGTGTGTTTGTCTCTTCTTCAAGCTCAAATGGCTGGACCAATTTTGATAAAATGCTGTACGGAGGTAGCTGACACCCTGGATTAACATATAGGCTACTTTTTATCCCGATATTCCCACGGGATCGACACTTATGCGGGTGAAACCGCGGGGCACAGCTAGTTTGAAATAAATGCTGACTTTGAAACCAAGTGTAACAAATAAATTAAATAATTTAGGTACTATATATATTTATGAAGCCGGATTGCCAAAGATACAATTTTCTACTTACCTTTTTAGGACGTTTTTAGACATAATGTATTCAGACACTAGACGTCAGAATAAGCAATTGCCGGAAACATTCACATCCATTCACTAAGGACCCAGGAATAGCACGACATTTTGCTACACCTCGAGACGCAAACAAAAGAGTAGGTACCTACTCGTACATTTACTATTCTAAACCTGTAAACCCGATCAACACAACGTTATGTCACTGACATCAATTTTACGGTGCGATTGTGCCCGATATAATTAATGGCGTCCCAAAATTTATGGTCACGGGGTATTGACTGACTAATTACTTCCAAACTCACGTATTGACATTGACAAGTGCTTATTGTGTGAGTTTCACAAATCGCTTGAGGTCGCACACAATGCTACGAACAGTTATTTCGCACCCGGGCACTGTTCCAATGTCTTGGACTATATAATCACAATTTTATCGCGGCTGCTATGTGACTATAAAGTATTCTGTCCGAAGAGTATTTACTATTTATTCTGTTCGCAATACATCTCATTTAGTCGTGTTTCGTCTCCGTCTTGGAACGCCCTAGTTTTTGGCCGGCAATCCTATTTTCCGTAGGATAGACTTTTATAGCATTGGAGCAAAAGGAAATTGTAATTTTGTGGAAATTATAATGGTTTCCATAAAAAATTTAGGGTTCCGTACCTTAAAAGGAAAAAAACGGAACCCTAGAAACATTTATGGATTGAAGTATCACTCGTGTGTCTATCTGTCCGTCTGTCACAGCCAATTTGCTCCGAATCTACTGGACTGATTAAGTTGAAATTTAGTACACATATGAACTTTCGTGACCCAAACACGGACGTGTAACAAAAATAAATTAATTTTAAATATGGGGGTCACATTTGGGGGGTAAAGTACAAAATTTTAAAATATTTTTTTTGCAAACTGTTACGTATGACATATCAAAGGCAAATGAAAGGGCTTACTGTATGGATTTCAGATATATATTTTTTAATAATTTAAAAATAAATACTTTTAATGTTATTTAAGAAAATAGATGAAAATTTACCATTCATTATCTCTGAAACTACGGAGCCTGAAAAAAATACAGAAAATAGTTCTATACCTATAGATTACAGGAACATTAATAAAAAGTCTATGGTCTTAATTTAACATGGTAAATCTCTCAATATTGTGCGTACAAACTAACATTTTCAGTAGGCATGTATGGGAGAACATGTATTTCAACTATTATACAATGTTAAGTTTGTTCTTGGGATTAATTCATCCCTACTACGGAACCCTTCATTGTGCGTAGTCCGTAACGCACTTGGCTGGTTTTTTCTTATAGAAGTGTCCTTCGGTGGGAAAGTGCGTTATTATTTATACCGAGAGGTAGGTAAAGGAAACCCGTGGACTCGGGATGCTTGACCTCGCTGGAGCAGGTGAAGAGTGAAATAGCCGACCAATATCATCGGACATTTGCAATGTCGGGCTGTCGGTTACTCGAACCGTTCAGCGTAATCTTTCGCTACATAAATGGCGAGATAGAACTCTGATTCTGATGCTCGATGCCGCACCATCGAACTACGTTTCCACTTAATAAAGCACAAATGATCCGAGTCAAATGTATATTATACTAGCAGCCCGTCCCGGCTTCGCACGGGGTAGACAATACGAAAGACATTTTAAGACTCATTTTTCTACACCTTCGGTTACATTGTTCAAATTTTACCAAGGATCCCTAATTTTTTTCAAAATGAAATGTAGCCTATGTCAAATTGGAAGAATGTAGCATTTTATTGGTGAAATAATTTTTTAAATCGGCCCAGTACTTTTTGAGCCTATTCATTACAAACATACAAACATACAAAAATAGGTACAAATCTTTCCTCTTTATAATATTAGTGTAGATTTACGAGCAAGTTAAGTTCTCTGCAGCACGGAAATCTATATCGGAAATCGAAATAGCTTGTTTATGTTTCAGCACATATTAGGAATTACCTCGACTACCGAATAAACTGTTACTCGTAGATAGTGTACACTGAAAAAAATGTTTACTTATACATAACCAAACTTTCGTCAACATGTAACACAAAAAAGTGACCACATAACTTTATGCAACATGTAACCAAAACCAAAAGGCTGTTTTGTTAACTTTTATAAAGTCAAACTTTGATTATTCCTGAAATAGCCGAAGTAATTAGGCTAAATATTTCTTTCAGTGTAAATTTAATGGCACAACTGTTATTTGTGTCATCACAACACCAATTTATTTTATATCGTCAGCTCGACGTCCGTGTGTCACTGCAGGGATCCAGCAGAATATCAGCGTCAGGTATATCTGCCTGACACATGCTGAGCTGGACTCCCATTTGGTGCAACCTTGAAACGCACACCGCACCTTGTATATTCGTTATTTAATAGAATTATGTCATGTTTGTCTGTTTAATAATATTCATGAAATTTTTAATCGTTTGTGCTCTTGTGTGTTGTGCTATGTCTTTTGTGTGCACTGAATAAATGTTTTATCTATCTATCTATCTATCTATCTATCTATTTGTAATTAATACAATTTAGGTCACAAAAGATTTTATGAAAATTCTGTTTCCGCATTTGAGAATGTGATACCTAACAAATATGAGTTAACTTTAAAAAAAAACCGTAACAGCTTTTTTTTACCGTGGTAGCAAAATGTAGAGTTAAATGCAGCAGCAATAATCAAACATTCGAAGGTTTAAAACATGATGTCAGTACCAAAATTAAATAAAAGTTAAATTCCACAAATGCTGGTGTTGCGGCGTTCCCTCTCAATAGTACTCGCGAATAGTCTATAAAACTGCACGAGTGCATGGGTGTGAAATTATTTATTTATGAACGACGACGTATTCACTCGTTCCACTACATTTCGTTCGCAGAGAACAGGTAATGCAACATTTTCCGTCCGCAGGGTGCATTGCAGACATTTTCCAGCGTCGACCCCTGTTCGGGAAGCCATTACTATCTCTTTTACTGCCTTGTTTCTTTTTTGTCATCCTTTGATGCATTATCAAAGAGATTTATTATAGAACAGTTAGGAAGACCTTTACAATTTTGGATCGTGCGCGCTCTGGAGATTTATACTCGACCACTTATCAGATTTAATTCTTGTTTACACGGTTTGCTTCCTGCGTTCCCCTCCTCTTCAATGTTATTTCCTTTGCAGAGCTTATTTCTCGTTTGGTAGCTATAGACGTTATACGAAACGTTCGGTCACGGAAACAAATAAAATAAAGTTAAATGTGTGTACTCTGTTCCTTGTCAGAGGTTTCATTAAAACTCTTACAGTAAAAGAGCGAAACTACGGTCGTAAAATGCTATACTTCTGATCTTTCATGAAGGAAAATTAGGTTAGCCTCTGTATAAGTGCACGGTATCAGCTGGGAGTGCAGTTTGGTGCCAAGTTTTTATAAACGGCAGTTTCAAGGCCAAATCTCACAAAAGCTTCTTTAGACATCCGCTTAAGTGCTTATTCTTAAGAAGGAGGTCGTCAGAGTGATACTTTGTCAACACGTCCTTGGCTATTTGATAAAATATCTTTGTTGCTTTGAGTTTCTGGATTTTTTTTTTTTATATTTTTTTTTTTTATTCAAATAAGTAGAACAGACAAAACTGTTGGAATTTATGCAAATTTTTAGGTACTAAAATAACAGAACAAACCACATTCCAATATATATTTATATTATATATATTATTTTTGACATGTCTCATATTGAGTGAAGCAGATGTGCAGGCAAGATTAATAACGATTGCAGTCATCGCATCTAGTGTCAAGACAAGTGTATCATGATGAGTGATACACAGACATACTGCATACCATCTATTTAGAAATAGACCTAAGATTAGATCAAGCTCTTGGATTTGAAACCATAAATAAGCACCTAGTACTAAAAAGGCCTTTCTACATGACTTATGAAAGTTATAAATATAAATTAGCCATTTTAGATGTAATTACCTATGTAAGATTAATAACGGACCTCGTGTTACAAACATTAACGGACCCTTTTCCATCCAATAAAACTGTAGCAAGAGACTAAAATACAACAGACTAATAAACAGCTAACATTATTTTGTTATATTAATATTTGGAAACAAAAACTGGCTTAGTAAAAACATTATTTGGTTGGTTGGTTTTCATACAAACATTATACTTAATACAATGATAATGACGCGGCTAAAGTGTTGCCGTAATATTGTCATAAAGAGACTAACTACTGATACAAAATAGGTTGGAACAGAAGGTCTGCCCCATTTAAGAGCGGCCAACCCGTCATACTTTTCATACAAACGCTCGTTCGTGATTATGGCGTTGGAACACATCTTTCTATGAAATTTTTGAACTAATTGGTATCATGTGCACTATATCTAGGTTTCTATGAAAGAAAAAAAAAATTAAATATGGTGAAAAAAATTCAGTATAAGCCTCTAAAAATCTTGCACACATTTTACCTGAACTTTGGCCGTTCATAATGTACTTATAAATTGTAAAAATAAAGAAAACATCTGCATAGAAACATTGCACATGTAATGTAGATTCTAAATAACACACATTTATTTCACAAACTTGTAAGGCTTTCTCAAAAACACGTATTTCCTGGAACAAGTTTTATGAAATTTCCGCACACTATTTTTCGTTCAATGGTATCGCGCTCTCACTTGCCTGTTAGCATTAACATTGCGCTGGATGAAACAACAAGCTTTTCAATCATGCTTGCATGGACGATAGACGGACCGGGAAGGGCCCTCTTAATAAGTGAAGGAACACGCACACATAGACACGTAAAAAGAAAGTTTTTTTTTAATATTCCGCAAAAACAAAACGTACATTACAAAAAATACACACATTTGAAATAGCTAAAAGCCTTGTAATCAAGCAATAAAATTTTGTCAATTTAGTCCATTGTTTGACGTCAGGGAAGGGACCAAAAAAAAAATATTTGCGTAATAATGAGTATTGCGCTTGAATTCGCCGCTAGAGGCGCATGTGTACGAGTATAGTGAGGTCTCTAGAAATATCAAATGTGGAACTAAACGTTCATTGTTTGCGGGATTTTCTATCACGAATTTTTTACTTATCCATACTCCATACTTATATTATAAATGTGAAAGTAACTCTGTTTGTCTGTCTGTCTGTATGTTACGTTTTCACGCCTACACCGCTGAACCGATCGTCGTGAAATTTGGCAGGGATATAGCCTGGGATATGGAGAAGGACATAGGCTACTTTTTTACGCGATAACCGACATCCACGCGGGCGGAGTCGCGGGCAAAAGCTAGTTATTCATAATTGTAAAGATGTGCCATTACTGATTATGGTTTAATATTTTAAGTATTTAAGTATCTAGTTTGGTTGAACTTGGAGGAAGAATAATATTTGTCTCCTTCATGCTTGCCAATTTTAAGAACAATATGAAGTAAGTAAATCTTCATTAGATGTAATAAAATAAACATTTTATGAAGTAATGAGTACTTAAACGTATCCAAAACATATAAAATAAAAGTACTGACAGGACCTTACTCGCCAGTGGCGCCAACTGTGAGCACAAAAAAGATAGCCTTCATTACGCTGTGTTGCGACTTTGGCAAATAACAACAAACAAACAATCACATGCAAATGCCGATGGCAGAGTGGAAAAATAACTACTTTTGTAACAATAACAAGAACCATTAAGCCGTGTGTCGCGTCTGTGTAAGAACAGGGGGCGAAGTCTACTAATGTACAAACGTTGCAATGGGAGTTTTTGACAGATTTGCCATACAAATACTGTCAAATACTCACAATGGCGAGATCATTGCAACGTTTGTAAATTAGTAGACTTAGGCTGGGGCCTAAGTCTACTAATTTACAAACGTTGAGTCTGCTATTACAATAGTGTCAGAATGGTCTATCATAGATTTCATAATTGTTGATTTTGACAAGTTTGGTAATCTACTAATATAATGGCGTCATTATGACTTTCCAATGGTCAGCCACTGACACTCCATTGAAAGAATTGGTAATTTCATACATAATGACAAATTAAACTTCCTACTAAACTTCCAACTTCCTACTACTTCAGATTGCTTATAACACTAAGAAATAATATGTAAAAATATATATAAATGAAATCTGGCATAAATAAATGTTGAAAATGCCATTGTAATACAATTCTATTACGAGACCATTGACCGACCAATGATCGACCATTATGAATTTAGCAGATTACGAACTTTTAGCAAAATGACAATGGGATCGTGTTGGAGTGACGAGTTTATAAAAATAGCAGACTTGGACCCCTGGTCGTTGCTCAGCAAAATGCTGTGACTTCGGACGAACCTATCGTCAACGGCGCTGATTTTCAGCAACTACCACTTCAATGCATTGAGTTAAATAACTAGAGAAGCAAACCTCATTAAAATGTGTCAAAAAAGTGTAACCACTATTTAAACGCGACGACGTAGCTTTGAAACCACTAAACATTTAAAAGTAACAAGATACTGATTCTTATTAAAAAGTTATTATTTTTAATATATCTATTATTATTTCACTTCGGTTAGCGTCACACAGAGCACTGAACTGACATTAGCTACGCATATGGCTGTGGCCATATGTCCAGTGACAACGCCTTAGCGCGGTAATTACTAATCATGCTCCAAAGTATCGCTTTGCTTACAGCGAGTGCAAGCGCACTTGCGTTTGGCTCGAGGTCGCCATACGTACGTATCTATGTGTGTGCGCGCTTACTTTCGCTGGTTGTATGGAGTCGACCTTTTGTACCTGTCTATTTATTTATTTATTTATTTATTTAAACTTCATGTACAATAGTGGTACATAGGCGGACTTAATGCCACAAGGCATTCTCTACCAGTCAACCTTTGGGTCTATTATATGCTGCTGATTATTCATGAGGGTTGCCACTCGAGTACAATGCGTGAGAGCCTTCGGGTATGATTGATCATTGTGTCACAAATCCCTTGAGGTAGTTACGATAGGGTTGAACGTCGACAGATGCAAATAAATAGTCATGAAGGTAGGCGTCTCAACAGTTTTGGTCATATGAAGTTTTGGGTATGGGATTATGGGTATCGATTTTCGATTCGATTTAGGTTTTGAATTATTAAGAAGGGCCTACTATGTTACACGGGTTCTAAGTCAATGCATAAATTAACACCAAACAAAGCTTACTATAAACTTCTTCTAGGTACTATGAGTCCGATATCATGTCACATATAAAATCATCAATATTTTAAAATCATTTCATCATGCAATGACAACGACAAAATCATAATTACTTGAATTAAAGGCTCCTACAAACAGGCGCGACACGCGACTTGACACAAAGATACCGCGTGCCGCGTGACGAACTGTTACTAAGCCGACCCCGTTTGTCTTTTTAAAAAAGAAAACAATAATTCTACTGGAACCACTTTATTTCACCACAGTACAAAAACACACACACACAAGTTCTTGGGTACTTATATTTTGGTAATGTCCCTCTTAATTGCTCCCTTAATTTGGGCACACTAGATTACGCGACGGCGTCCAAAATCTAACTAACTGAATTATACATATTATTTCTATGCACTGGGTAAAAATGCAACATCAGTACTTTAGTAAAGGAAAGTACACTGTTTATAAGTTAAAAGCTGACTTAGGCTTTATTGCCTTGTAATAAGGGTTATAACAGCTCCCCCTTTTAAACGAAGCTTTATCTCATCAAGATGAAGCGAAGTGAGATTGAAGATCGATTTATTAAGAGAGACACTTTACAGCTTTTAATACATTAAATATAAAAGTTACATAATTTTGAATGAAAATTGACAACATAGTGAATTAATAGTTTTACATTACATTAAAAGTTTAGGTTTCTATTAGACGGAAACTTGACTTTATTAACCTTACTAGTAGATTTATAATTTGGGTAATGAATAGGCAAAGACTGAACTGACTTGTTGTCTTCTTCAGAAGTTGAAGATACTTCTGTCATCTCAATACTATTTGAAATTTTGGACTTGCGTTTGGTATTTTGATTATAACATTGATTAAATATTTGCACGCAGCATCCAGCATTAGAAGAATGTTTGTTCTTAAAATATCTATATAATTTATAAACTAAGTATAAAAATAAACACACAATTAGAATATAAGTAAAAGTAGAATAGTAAGGGCCATATTTAATAAAATGAGATTCCTTTTCCAAATTATTCAATTCTTGCTCTAAACTATCCATTTGGTGAGTTGCATATTTGAGAGAATCTAAGTTAATTTTACTCAAAGAGATTGGCGACAAATGTGGTAAACTTTTATTGAATATGTCCTTCTTACAGCAGTCATCTGCTGTTATATCAAAGCTTATATCTAAAGGAGACTTAGTAAATAAAGAATAAGAACTAGTCGGTAACAACTGAACAGTTTTAGAATACCCAATACAATTAGGCAATAGTTTTACAATTCCTGTACCTGTAATTAAATGGTCATTAATGTTTTCATCACATTTAATAGTCAATTTATTTGTATTTGATTGAACATATATCCATTTGTTATTTCTTAATTTTTTGCCAAATATCAATTTGACCATACAATATTTTAGCATTGCATTCTGTAGGTAATGACAATATTACCTCAGTTAAGATTTTAGATTCACAATTAGGGTTACTTACACATGAGTATATAGTATTTAATTCACAGATAGAAAAATTACTATTTATTACTTTACATTTATCAAGAGTGTCCAACATAGCATAATGCATCCTGTCATCACTTAATGCAATATAAGAATTAGAAGGTTGAATTAAAGCAAATGTATTATGTGAGTCATCGTGAGGTGTAGGTAGGGGTATATTTTTATAGGTCATGAACTTATCAGGAGTGATCAAAGGGATCTGTAATATAAAAATGACCTTATTATTGTAATAATAGGAACTAAATTCGGAAACATCAATAATAGAATGAATATTTTGAATGGTTAAGGGAACTGGAAAATCTAACCTTTTGCTTACTTGACTACTATGCTTAGTTAATTCTAAATAAAGATTTAAGGGACTTATAACACTAGGATGTAGTACATTAACCTTAGAAAATAAAATAGAATTTAGTGTAGTATCTAGTAAATTAGTTATAGCAAGTAAAGAACCTTCGATAATGTTAAGAAGGTTGTTTAACTTTGAAGTATATATTAATTGATTATCGGTCTTCGTAATTTGGGAAAATATTACGTTCATCTGATTAATTTGGGCGTTTAATTTCATCTCATTTTGATTAAGTTTGTAAATAGTAGTGTTAAAATTATTTATAGTAGACTTGACAATGTGAATGTTATCTCTCATTAAATGAAACATTTCTGTTTCACTCTTTTTGCACGATTCAATTGCAGCATCATATTTTCTGGCGTCATCTGCATCTAATGTGCCGAAAAATAACTTTAAGATTTCACCTCCGAATTCTAAAGATCGTTTAACTTTACTTGGCAATTGATTAGAGATGATATGCGATAATGATTGCAATTTGATAGAACTAGATTGGATTAAAACTTCGATAGGGCTAGACATGTCTTTGCATGTATCTAACTCTTGTGGTTCAATCTTGTTGCACAAATTTAAAGTGTCGTGTAACAGAGATTCGATTTTATTAAGATAAGGTTCTAAAGAAACTAAATCTACGTGGGTGATCACTTTCCAATGATCAGTATAAAAATTTATATTAGTAGTAGGTTCAAAATAAATCCCGGGGCTATGATAGATTGGGATGATGCTTGATTCGGTGCGGCTGAGGCATAAAGTGCCATGGCAGAACGTTATTCTGAAAAGAAATATAGTACATAGGTTAAGAAGTAGAAGGCTTAATTTGATTGGTATGGTGTTTAATAGCCTTGCGACCTACTTGTAAGGTTACATTGTGCTTGTTATGAACTTTGATAATTTTATAAGGGCCTTTCCATATAGGCGATAAGGCCTTACGGAGCCTATGATGTTGTTTGAGATAAACCATATCTCCTACTTTATAAGTTACGTCACGGGAGTTGGCATCATAGTATTGTTTTGATTTTTCTTTACTGTTTATAATGTTTTGAATGGCTTTCTCGCGACTAAAGCGCATTCTATATTGTAAAGCTCGAATATATTCGTTGTATGTATTACCAGAGCTTTCATATAACGAGTTTGGAATGGATGGTTTATAACCATATAATAACTCGTGAGGAGTAAAGTTAGTCGTACTATGAGGTGTAGTATTATAAGCTAGAATTGCGGTGAATAAATAACAATGCCAGTCGTTCTGGTTCTCGTTAACAAAGGATTTTAGGTATTCTTTTAAAGTAGCATGTGAGCGTTCAAGAGCTCCATTGGTTTGTGGATGATACGGAGTAGTAAAAAGGGCCTTGACCTTTAGTATTTCGGTCAATTGTCTAAATAATTCGGATGTGAAACATGTACCTAAATCTGTTAGAATGGTTTTGGGAAAACCGAAAAGAGACATAAAATGAACAAGGTTTCTGGCTATTTCTTCACTAGTAGCCGTAACCATTGGGTAAGCGCTAGTGAATTTAGTTAAGTCATCTTGTAAGGTTAGGATGAATCTAAAGTTTTGATAGCCTGCATCGGGTAAAGGACCTACGACGTCAAGGGCTAATCTTTCAAACGGCCTAGTAGATGTGGAAGTTATCTCCATCGGAGCTTTATTTGATTTCCTTAAAGGCTTATTAATTTGGCAAAGCTTGCATTTCTTTACATATTGTTCGATATCAGACCGCATGCCTTTCCAATAGTAGGCAGCTTTAATACGCGAATACATTCGTTGTGACCCTGGGTGACCAGCTATAACAGAGTCGTGGTTTTCTTTTAATATTTTAGGAACTTCTACAGGAGTAGGATAAATTAATTGATTTTTATATACGTGAACTTTTATATTGGTATCGTGGAAAATATAGGAAATCATATTATAGATTTTAGTATACGTAAGTTTTGAAAATGGGTCCGTGAAATCTGGTAATGCAAGGTTGGTAATATTTTGGCAATCAATTAGTAAGTTTCTAAGCTTAATTAGTAAGATATAAACATCTTTATAATTAGTTTCTTCATAGTGATGTACTTTTGTAAATAGAAAATAGTAGGTTTTATTTTTGTCATTAACACATTGTATTGTAAGTGGCTCGCGTTCGGAATTCAGTAGATCAGCAGAATTATCGAGCTGCGATAATATTTCCTCGCAATGAGGCATAGAGCAGTCAAAGTCTAAAGAGACTGGACAAGCAATTGTGTTTAACTTAGATAAGTGTAGTCCTTGGATACACTCTTCGATGATAGTATTTGGGACTGGGAGTTGATTTGTAAATTGAGCCTTGAAATAGTGTTCGTAAGAAAAATTATTTAAATTGTTTACGTCAATAGCATTGATAGGGCAACGGGATAGCGCATCGGCGTTAGAATTGAGACGACCTTGTTTATAAACGATTTCGTAATCGTATTCCTCAAGTTTGAGGCGCCAGCGAATGAGTCTACTACCCGGATCTTTTACATTAAATAGCCACACGAGGGGCCTATGATCAGTTATTATTTTGAATCTATTACCATATAAATATGGTCGAAAAGTTTTAACGGCGAATATAATAGCTAATAACTCTTTTTCCGTAGTTGAGTAATTACCTTCAGGCTTATTTAGAGTGCGCGACGCATAAGCGATCGGCTTATCTTTGCCGATGGGACCTTGAGACAATATTGCGCCAATGGCAAAGTTACTTGCATCAGTAGTAACATTGAAAGGCTGTGAGAAGTCAGGGTACTGTAGAAGAGGGGCAGTAATTAATTTTTCTTTTAGAATATCGAATGAATGCTGTTGTTCTGTGTCCCAGTGGAACACAACATCCTTTTTTAATAGAGACGTAAGTGGTTTAGTTAACTTAGAAAAGTTTTCAATGAATCGGCGATAGTAGCCTATTAGGCCTAGAAATGACTTAATATTTTTAGGATTTTTAGGAACTGGAAATTGCGATACAGCGTTGACCTTTTCAGGATTTGGAGATACACCTTTATCGGTGATAATATGGCCAAGGTAAGTTACTTCATGCCTTAGGAACTCGCATTTGTCTGGTTGGAGTTTTAAATTGTATTCACGAAATTTGTCGAATACTAATTGTAATTTTTGTATATGATCTTGTAGATTTTGACTGTAAACTATACAATCGTCAAGATAGATATAGCAATGAAGGCCTTGTAAGCCTGACAACACAGTGTTCATAAGACGCTGAAACGTGGCAGGGGCATTTTTCAGCCCGAAAGGCATTCTGGTAAATTCATAATGACCAGACATGTCTGAATTTGTGTTAACTGTGAAACCTGTTTTAGGCGCGTCCTTGGGACAAGTTTTCAGTTGATGAAAACCACTTGTGAGGTCTAGCGTACTGAAATATTTAGAGTGACCTAATTGGTCTAAAATATCAGTGATAAGAGGCAGTGGATAAGATTCGGAAACAGTGACGTCATTAAGACGGCGATAGTCAATGACTATCCTCCACTTTTGTTTGCCGGAAGCATCCATTTTTTTCGGGACTACCCAAACTGGGGCGCTCCAAGGCGAAGTTGAATGTCGAATAATATTTTGGTCTAGCATTTTATGAATTTGGGAATCGACTTCCTCCTTGTGGCATTCAGGGAAACGATATGATTTGACATTAATAGCTGGGGCATCACCTGTGTTAATAGTATGCTCAATAGCATTCGTGAAGGTTAAGGGTTCACCTTCGACATGAAAAATATCCGTATAGTGGGAGCAACATTCTAAGAGAGTCTTTTTCTCTTCATCATTTAGATGAGAGCAACGGATAAGATTTAGTACTTTATTTATGCGATCACTTTTCGAACCGGAAATAGCATTTATATTATAAGAGTTACTAAATGAACAATCAAGTTCAAGGGGCGTCGCTGTTACTTGATAATCTTTTATTTCAATGTCACACTCTGTAGTGTTTAAAATGGTCACGTTTGTTTTCCCATTTGGTTTAATTGAGACAATGCAATTAGCGACATAAACGCCTTCACGTAAGATATGATCTAGTATGAGAGCTTCATTGTTGTGATATAGTTTAGGAAAGTAATTTGATACTGTGCATTCGATAACTACTTCTGATCGAGCTGGAATATTATATGAAGGTTGAGTATAAATAATAGGAATAGAATGATTTAATATGGAAATTGATTTTGAGGAGTAATCGATGTTTGTTTTAAAATAACTGCAAAAATCGCTACCGATTATTCCATCATAATTAATAAGATTGATGTCATCTTTAGTAACATGAAACTTGTACTTATGTATATTATCCGATAAATTGAACTCCATTTGGAAGGTACCTAAAGTTTCAACTGGAGTTTCAGAACTATTAATGCCCTTTAATTTGACAGTTTCGGTAGATAGATTTGGAAGTTTTTGTAAACAGGACTCTTTAACAATACTAATGGTTGATCCTGTATCAATAAGAAAACATAACTGTTCACAAGCGTGATTAGTATGTAGATAAGTATGAGGTAAAGCTACCTTTTTACAATAGTCATTAATTTCGTATATAGGTTTAGAATTAGTATAAGATGCTTGTAATTTTTCGGTACATAAGTGACATTTTGTTTTATCAGTAGGCGTAGTCGAACTCAGTTTAATTGACTGAGATGAAGATTTGATAGTACTCATCTCTTTAGGATTAGATGCAAATTTAGTAGAACCCATCTCTATTGGATGAGATGCGAATTTAGTAGAACTCATCTCTTTTGGATAAGATGCGAATTTAGTAGAACTCATCTCTTTTGGATGAGATGCGAATTTAGTAGAACTCATCGCTTTTGGATGAGATGCGAATTTAGTAGAATTCATCTCTTTTGGATGAGATGCGAATTTAGTAGAACTCATCTCTTTTGGATGAGATGCGAATTTAGTAGAACTCATCGCTTTTGGATGAGATGCGAATTTAGTAGAACTCATCTCTTTAGGATGAGATGCGAATTTAGTAGAATTCATCTCTTTTGGATGAGATGCGAATTTAGTAGAACTCATCGCTTTTGGATGAGATGCGAATTTAGTAGAACTCATCGCTTTTGGATGAGATGCGAATTTAGTAGAACTAGTATAAGAATTAGCATAGGTCGTGTCATTTATAACTCTGTTCGATTTTGGCAGACACGGTACCAAAATCTCGCTTAGTTTAAATTATCGCCATTAATTTTAGTCATACTTTCACACCTGTGTATAGGTGCGTCATTAAAGTTAGTAGGTGCCAAGTTACGGTCACGTTGTGCATTGTCAGCGGCTTGCCGTTGCTTCATATTATATTGAAGCTTGCGACACTCTTTGATCACATGACCAGCATTTTTACAATAATTGCAAATTTTAGGGTTACTTTCGAGATTAGTATTAGAATTAGGAGACGGTGAATTATTATAAATTTTAGAATCTCGATAAGGCTTTTTATTCTTAAAACATTCTGATGAATTATGACCCGGCTTGTTGCAAGTAGAACACTGTTTGGGAGTTTTTAGATTAGATCTAGATAAGTTGTATAATTTTTCTTCATCAATAGCATACTGTATAGCTTCATTGAGATTAGAGGGATTTTTGCAACGGACAATAGTCGATATGGAAGGGTTTAACCCTAACATAAAGGTGTTTAGGGCAAGGTCCTCCATGGCTGCTATTCTGCCAGGCAGTTCCTTGTCATTTTTGCAACTATAATGTATGTCTGACTGTATACGAGTCAATATTGACTCCACCCTTAAAGAATAAATAGTGACATCTTCATTGGATAATTGCTTACAGTGTTGCAGATCTGATAATAAATGTGTGGCGTGCTTTTTCTCCCCAAAAGTAGCCTTCAGGAAGGTCTTTAGCTCCGACCACAATGAAAATGACTTAAGGCTGCATGCAACCTGTGCTTTACCTTCTAGCTGTGAAATGACAAATTTACATAACACAGTTTGTTGGTCTGAAGAAGCCAAACACATGGCATTCTCACAATTTGTAAGAAATGCAGGAAGGGTTTCCCTGTCACCATTATAAGGTTTAATAAATTTGGTTAAAAAGGATAGTGTAATTTTGTCGGACATTTCCTTTGATTCGGGTAACTCTTGTTTAACAGTCATAAAAGATTATGATGTGTTGGACAAAATTAAGTTAACAGTTAAATAACAATGTTGGAATAATAAGAAATAGAAAAAGACAAAACAATTAAAGTCAGTGAAGATAGAAAAACAATATAGTGTTAAACTATATGTAAAATTATATGTATATCAAATATAGAGACACGAATTCAGAGACACTTTGAATTAAAAAAATGGTAGTTCACAAGAAACACTCACAGTAACACGATAATTGTTGACACCTGCATTATTGGGTGCTCAGCGGGAACTCGGAGTCCGGAGTCACGTTGCGCTGTGACGTATCGGAATTGAATTTTCACACGGTTGGTTGACTGTGGAATTTCTTGAGTTTGAAGGTTGGTGAGTTAGACCTGGGGCTGCTGGTGATGTTGATGCCGTTTGGAGCGGACTCACACTATACAGTGGAGGCTGACTGTCGTCCAAGTGTCGATGTGGCTGGAGCGGGCTCAAGCTGCAGAGCTGAGGCTGACCGTCGTCCAATTACTGATGTGGCTGGAGCGAGCTCAAGCTGAAGGGCTGAGGCTAACCGTCGTCCAAGTAGTGACGCAGGCTTGACCTTGGGTTAAGTCTCACTGTCGATCAATTGAACAGGGGGCTTAGGTTCGGAATGCCAGTGTCTGTTTGACTCAACGTCGTAAGACTTCGTCTCTGGCATCCCACTTCTGACACCAATTTGTTACTAAGCCGACCCCGTTTGTCTTTTTAAAAAAGAAAACAATAATTCTACTGGAACCACTTTATTTCACCACAGTACAAAAACACACACACACAAGTTCTTGGGTACTTATATTTTGGTAATGTCCCTCTTAATTGCTCCCTTAATTTGGGCACACTAGATTACGCGACGGCGTCCAAAATCTAACTAACTGAATTATACATATTATTTCTATGCACTGGGTAAAAATGCAACATCAGTACTTTAGTAAAGGAAAGTACACTGTTTATAAGTTAAAAGCTGACTTAGGCTTTATTGCCTTGTAATAAGGGTTATAACAGAACGGTTTCTTTGTGTCGCGCCTGTTTGTTGGAGCCGTAACGCGAAATTTGATGATTCGGACGGGCCGTCTCAGGGCGACGTTGCGAGGCTGCGCGATCGGCGAGTTCGTCGACACTGAACTCATAGAACCACAGAGAGATTCGATAAAATGCCCGGTGCTGCTGATGATTTTTATTTGAGTTATTAAAAAAAAAAAAATTGCTATGACTCTGCGCGACCGTCGACTGGTACAGGATCTCATGTTCTTTTTCAAATTGATTAACAATAAATTGGACTGCGATAAATTAACTGAACAATTTGGCCTAAAAGTCCCCTATAGTTTACCTAGATATCCCATTACCCATTTATTCCACTAAAGCATCCAGAACAAATATACGAGTAAACTCACCTCTCAATAGGCTCAGCCGAGAGATGAATTCTTATTTAAATTCCACTCCAGATGTTGACATATATCTATACTCCATTAATATTTTTAAGCCCAAATTTTAAAGTCCCAAAGCACGCAACCCCCCTATTAAAAAAATTCAGAGTGTTAGTATGTAGGTGTTTCTTGCAACCTCTGTAGCTTATTTCTTTTGTAATTTTATATTTCTGTTTATACATGTAGCTTGTTACCACATAATTTTTATTCATTTCGTTTGTACCTTAGGTTATCACTGTATTTGAGAATGTTGGTTCACGTTCTTGGCAACTGTATAAGCCCATGACTGTTACCTAGTGTTATTGGATATTTTGTATACAGAAGCTGTTGGTGTACCTATATAAATAAATAAATAAAAATAAAAAACAATTATCGGGAACAATGGTTCCAGAGAATTGTTATCAATTTTTTTTTTGTAATTATCATGCAGTCATCGATACACAAAAATCATCACTCAGCCCATCTCTAGTACCCTAGTACCCTGGCGGGTGAGTATGTCATGCTCACTCAAATATCTCGCTAATGGTGGCGTGTGTGTTGGATCATTAAGTTCCCTTAAAAATGGTTCAGCTGAATGGTGCTGATCCATGCGTCATGTTCGTGAACGGGCGCCGTCAGTTGGGACTGGTCATCTCTTAGCTACCACGGCTTATTTTAATTTATTTTAATATTTGAACAGTGTCTTGTTTTTATCTTTTTATTAAGGACGCTTTTAACGTGCACGTCTTCTTTCTACATTGCTCTCACGTGTATAATTTCAACATGAATGATGTACCTAACCAATATTCTGTTTTAAAAGAGTGTCCGTGGAGTTTCTTGCCCGTTCTTCTCCATAGGTACCTACTACGCTTTGGAATGGGCAAATAGCTTCATCTTTCTGATTAACAAATTACAGACAATTTTGAATCATCGAGGATTCGGCTGGTCAGAAAGATGAAGTTAGTTGTACATTCTAAAGCGTAGTAAGTTTTTCTGAACAAAGACGGGCAAAAAACTCTACGAATTAAGTATCTTTTGCTACTACAGTACTCCCAGTACCTACTCTTCATTGAAATGCAAAAACCACTAATTCACATTACGACCAATACACCTGCTAATAACTATTACCTTGTAAAACAATACTAATCATATCGATCGTTACCCAGACTTCACACAGTGGTCTGCTTCGAGGATTCGGCTAGTCAGGAAGATGAAGTTAGTGGCCCATTCCAAAGCGTAGTAAGTTTTTATGAACAAGGACGGGCAAAAAAACTCTACGGATTAAGTATCTAGTACTCCCAGTTCTAGTACTCTTCGTTGAAATACCAAAGCCGCTAATTCACAATACAACCAATAAACCCGCTAATAAAAATAATACTAATCATATCGATCGTTACCCAGACCTCATACAGTGGTCCGCTTCGAGGATTCGGCCAGTCAGAATAATGATGTTAGATGCCCATTCCAAAGCGTAGTAAGTTCTTATGAACAGGAACGGGCAAAAAAACTCCATGGATATAGAGTATCTTTTGCCACCACAGAACTCCTAGTTCCTACTCTTCATTAAAATACCAAAACCACTAATAAAAATTACCACTCAATAGTCCTACATAAACACCTCATGTTTAACATACACTTCTCATTCCAAAAACACATACACTCCCCTCTCACAATACACCATCACACATCACACATATTTCATGATTCTATCTCACTTTTTTCTTTTTTTTTCTTAATTTATTAAAAAAAAATTGCCTTTTGTTTTTCTTTGTCACCAAATTTGTCACCAACAACATACCAAATGACTTTTTGAATGGAGGAATACTGACTCGCAAGTCACAGGTATGAATCTAGTTTGGGAGCCAGGGGACCTATATTTAAGAAACTAACTCTGTATGTTGTAAATGTAATGTCTGAAACAACGCTGTCACTTTTTAAAATGAAAATAATAATAAAAAAGAGATTACGACTAATAAACCCGCTAATAATTATTACCTCGTAAAATAATACTAAGCATAAGCATATTGATCGTCACCCAAACCTCATACAGAGTGGTCTGCAATGTGTTATTATTAAAACTGTCATAATTTACACGCGCGTACTAGAATTTATATTGGCTTCCGACTATTAATTACTGTGTAACAATAAATGGACGTAAACGGTACATAAATGGGTACGATGGAAGTTATTATTGTTAGTGTGGTACAGTACGACACAATTTAGATGTAGCATCGGCAAAATTCGTAAAACCGATCACATCCGAACGGAGTGCGCCTTCAATATCACCAATCTATATTACTGCTTTATGCGAAATAGTACATTATACATTATTGCACAGGCCGGGAAATAGGCAATTGCAGGTCGAGTATTATTATATACTCTACTACTATATCACTAATACTAGACAGGCAACTGCCATTTCCGCCGAGGCATATATAGTGCTTATGTAGAGAAATAAAACATACTTTTTATATTATACATTTAATTTAATTAATATTAAAAGTTACATTAGTCATATTGGGGCAATTACTAAAAGAAAGTGTTATTGATTTCCCCGGTACAGTTATGTTTGTTTGTTGAACTTCTGATGAGGTTTGCAGGTGGGCATTGGATGTAGTGGTAGATGGCTGAAGTATGTAAATAACAAATCAAGACGATTTTTCACCTTTGACGCCAATTTATTTCTATATATCATCTGTGCCAAAAGGCAAACGCATTTATGGCTATACAGCCACGTGAACGCAATTTGTGCTAAGCAAAGAGACTTACTTTGGTATGCCAAGAATGATAAAAGAGATCCAATAAAAGCAGCACGCCGTTTCATACAACATTGCTGGAGCGTTGTAATGTTTCAAATTCAAAAAACGCTCCTGCAATGGATTTGATTTTCTTTGTCCATAAAGTCGATACTTCGCGTGTTCTTTTTTCAAAAATAATAATAAATAAAATTTGAGAAAATTATATTTACGCAAACGCAATAACTTGTAAAGTCATTTGACCAAATACATTCGTGACATTGATGCGTAGATTTTGCCGATGCTACATCTAAATTGTGTCGTGTGTGTGCATGTTTATTTAATAATATTAGAGTAGTCTGCTATTTTTCAACAGCTGCATTCGTTAAGACTGGAGCCAACCCCAACATAGTTGTGAAAAGCCTGGGCAGATTGTTTGAGAGTCATGTCATGTCAGACAAATATGTATATACATCACAAATAATAGTACATTACTTACCAAGGGCTGTAAAAGAAAGAAAGCCCGAAATCGTAGGTAGTTATGACCCGAGCCGCAGGCGAGGGTTGTAAATATGCGATAAAGGGCTTTCTTTTTTACTGCCCGTGGTGAGTACACAATTTTACGCTGTACGCATAGTGTGCGGTAAAACTCACATTATGACCAGGTGTGCCGTAAATAAAATTAAAGTGTCTGTTTGTAATGTCAAAATAACAGCTTTTTACTAAATGCGTATGAAAGTATACAGGCTGGAAGGGACATCGACGCAAAACCGGTTACCATGGATTCGATTCGCGAATTCGCGATTAGCCGGATAAAACAGAGAGACAATAAAAAAATATATATTATAGGTGCTTACCGTATACAGGGTGGCAAGGACGCGAAGCCTGTTACCTTGGATTCAGTCCATAAATCTCGACCACCCTGCATTGAAATGTTTCGTCGATTATTAAAAAAAATAAAACCGGTCAAGTGCGAGTTGAACTCGCAAGGAGAGGGTTCCGTACGATGAATATTTTATCTACCATGTTTTTTTAAAGGTATCCCAAGAACAAACTTAACTTTATAATTAAAAAAAACATGTTCTCCCACACATTCCAACTGCAAATGTAAGTTTGTACGCACACTACGCACAATATCGAGAGATTTACCATGTTATTTTAAGACCATAGACTTCTTATAGATTTTCCTGTAATCTATAAGTATAGAACTATCTGCTGTATTTTAAAAAAAATTGGCTCAGTACTTTCGGAGATAAGGAGGGGAATGGTAAATTTTCGTCTATTTTCACTTATAACTTTAATACAATTTTTTTTTTAATTATAAAAAAAAAATATTTGAGACCCTCACAGTAAGCCCTTTCATTTGATATGTCACACAGATTACAAAACAAATTTTTATAGATATTTCGTAGAATAAAATAATAATGTAATAATAATTTTACTATTGGTTTTTTTATTTCTAATAACCAGTAGAAACCGCAACATCGCTGAACAATACTATACCGCGCAATACTGCCGCGCCGTGTTTTTTTTATTCTAGGTACATAGTCTTCACCTATAAATATTAATTAATGTATACAAACTATTGTTAACATTTTAAAAGAGTAAGTATGGAGTTTCTTGCCCATTCTTCTCCATACATAACTACATTTTGGAAGGCGCAACTAGAATCAATTAACTATTCATGTAATTTTTGACGTTCAAAAGTGCATCTTCGTGCCTATTTGAAATAAATTATTTGACTTTGACTTTGCTAACGAAGAATGCAGTAACTCGATTTTGGACGATTTCGATTTATATATTCATTGAGTAAGCGAATCGAAATCTATTAACTCTCTCTAAGCAACTTTTTATTGATCCTTCAGGAACTCGGTTTTTCAGTAAGCAAGAATGCAATAACTAAAACGTCATAATAAATTCAATAATCAAAAATACAATTCTCTGAAGCGGCAAAAGCGGCATCGAGTTATTGCATTTTTCGTTAGTGCGGCAGAATATGACATGATATGATGTATATCGCTGACTGTTAGGAATATAAACATCATACAATTTCCTAAAACCAATGAAAACATCGTACCCATCTATGTTATGCGACGCCGTAGCGGAAGTTACCTACGCCGTAGCAAATGATTACGCTAATGACGTTAAAATAGGACAGGGCACTACATAATAGAAGCATCTCGTAGCTCCGTAGCACTACATCGTTTTCTAGCGGTGGTGGTCCGCACAAGTCACACAATAGCTGCCTAGTTGCTGCCTACATTTCGTTTTGCCGGGCGGCAGTCATATCGTGAGTGGATTTCCGCATCCACTGAGAACATTGTGCTCTAAATGGCTTCTATACTGTCTGTGAATAGGACATAATGTAACAAGTTACTTTGTGCACGCTCATGTCAATACCTGAGTGGTAGATGAAAAATTCCTTTTTGTTTTATGTTTGATGTCGTTAGTTCATTCTGCTTGTTATTTTTGTATACCTCATTGAGTCTGTAATGTTTTCATTGTAGAGAAACATAGTCTTTTCTTTCTCACTCTCTTAAGGCGACGATAACCGATTTTTACTGACTTTATACTAAAGATCACGTCTAAACTCAAATTCTATAAGCTCAACAGCAAGCCAGCATTTATGTTTTGCAGCGCCCTGACAGGGTTCATGTACATAAACCGACAATTATATTTTGTAAAATGTGTGATGTGCATGAGAGCAAATAAATAAATAAATAAACGACTAGTTAATGATTTGAAAAAAAAAAAAATAAGTTAAATTAGAGCATTTTTTTTATAATTTAATATGTGAATATTTTAGATTATTTTGATAATACATAGTGAAATTAATTTGTAAAGTTATGTCAAAATCTATCAAGCGTATTTTTCTGAAAATTTCACTTTTTTAAAGATAATTTAATTATTGATCTCTTAGTATACGTGTTTTATTAAAATACCTTTTGTTTTATGTATAATAAATTAATGATGCGTCTTATTTGGGACAGCGCTCTTAGATGGGTGAGTCCTATTACTGGCTGGACGTACGACGCGTTGCGTGAGCTCAGTACAGAACTCGCAAGCTAACCACTCAAGGTCACTGGCAAATATCTCGGCCTTAAAAGCTGTATTTCGGAAAGTGTGCGCATTGCCCGCGGACCCATGGATCCCCCGCTAAAAACAGCACTGCTTTTAAGTTAGTACAAAACACAGATCCGTTCCTGTATTGAGTATTGCAACCACTTATGGGATGGCTCAGCAAAATGCCAACTTGCTGCACTTGACTCAGTAGAACGCAGAGCGAAAAGGCTTAAAGGTGACGAAACGTTGATGTCTAGGCTTCACAGCCTGACTCATCGGCGTAATGTTGCTTGCCGGTCGGTCTTCTACAGACTGTACTTCGGAGACTGAGTGCTGGAGCTCCACGACCTGATCCCACCATCGCCCTTTGTTGAGACCCCTTCACTCAACATCGCCGCTCGCTAGCGGCAGTGAACGAGGGACGCGGGGACAGCGGGGAGTCAGCCGGCCGACGGCCGAGCGCGGGCCCCCACGCCACATCGCCACGACAGTCAGCTGTTGCTCGCCTTTATGCACGGCTGCGCTTGCGCATTTCAAACCTCTCTTGTTTTCATATTTACATAATATACTTAAAAACCGACCGTTGCTATATTAATTTCCTTATTCATAAAAATCAAAATCAATCAAAATCAAAATATTTTATTTCACATAAACCTACATGGGCACTTATGAAACGTCAGAAGCTAGGTGCACGGTTCGAATTAGTTGTTTCCTATGGAGAAGAGCCGGCAAGAAACTCCACGGTTACTCTTTTAAAAATAATACATACATATTCATTATACTTATTATACAGTCAGCTAAACTTTCATTTTGTTTCACCACGACCTATCAACGCGATCATTGGTCCTTCGGGCCGGATACCGGAGTACCAGACGTACTGCAGGGTACCATGCGTACTTGGTTGATATCCTGTCCAGTCGTACTCAGCGCTTCTCCTCCACATTTATTATGCGCACAGACAAAGTGTGGAACTCTCTGCCAGCGTCTGTGTTCCCTTCCACATATAACCCGTCTGCCTTTAAAGCTAGAGTGAACAGGCATCTTCTGGGCACGCTCGTTCTATCACAGCCCTCATCTATTGCTTTACATTAGGAGAAATCGAGGTCAAGAGCAGGCCAAATCAGTAATAAAAAAAGCGGCCAAGTGCGAGTCGGACTCGCCTATGAAGGGTTTCGTAGCAGTAAGCGCGGTTTACGATTTATGACGTATTAAAAAAAACTACGTACTAGATCTCGTTCAAACCAATTTTCGGTGGAAGTTCACATGGTAATGTGCATCATATATTGTTTTTAGTTTTATCATTTTCTTATTTTAGAAGTTACAGGGGGGGGGACACATTTTACCACTTTGGAAGTGTCTCTCGCGCAAACTAATCAGTTTAGATTTTTTTTATTAGAAACCTCTATATCATTTTTGAAGACCTATCCATAGATACCCCACACGTATGGGTTTGATGAAAAAGTATGGGCAACCCCCAAAATTTATATATTTATTTTTATTTTTGTGTAAACATCTTAATGCGGTTCACAGAATACATCTACTTACCAAGTTTCAACAGTATAGTTCTTATAGTTTCGGAAAAAAGTGGCTGTGACATACGGACGGACAGACAGACAGACATGACGAATCCATTGGCTTCCGTTTTTTGCCATTTGGCTACGGAACCCTAAAAAGCAGAAAAGTTTACCAACACCCAATCTATACTTAACTCCGTCTATTTTTGTAGTTCTAATGAAACTAGATTCCTTTTGTATCGGATATTCCAATGCATATAGATAAGAAACTTACTTGAAGTTCCTACGACTTGCAAGTGAAAGTTCGTGAAAGGTCTTTATTGTGTTTGTGCGGAATTTCGTTTCCTTTCCATCTTTGTTCTAAACTCTTCTTGGAGGAAATTGTGCTACACTCGTCGCAACTTAGTTGTGGGCTTAAAACACAATCCGTGTTGTGAACACCATTTGTGTTAAACGGCTCGACGGTGGAAATAAAAAAAGGAAAGTAATTGCTTAGAGATACGAGTACCTACGTGCCAAGTATTTAGCGCGGGCGATGGTGTAAGCGTACGATTCTGAATGTTCCGCATCAATTATTCCTTCGCATTCTGAAGGTGTTTCACGTTCTTATCGCAGCATTTCGTTCAACGCTCATAATTTTAATCTGCACATTTGGACACACAGTTACAATTTTTGCGTAAAAATAAAAATAAATCCTGTACTCAGTGGCGGATTTACCACCAGGCTGAGTAGGCTGGAGCCTAGGATGGCAGATTTTAGGGGGCGGAAAATTTGGCTCAAAATATTATTTTTTTGTATTCCAGAAAAAAAAAAAAATATATTAAAGACAATTTACTGCAGGTCCAGATTGATGAAGAAATTATTGATTGGGGAAATGTTTTGAAACTCAAACTGCAAACTCAAACTCAAAGCACCCTAAACACAAGTTAAATCTTACTCTGGTTGTACAGACTTCATCTAAAACACTCTTTGTCTTAGTTGTAACCCTGCATTTTGTTTTGTTATGTGTTTTTGTACAATTGAAGTAAATATATATATTTTTTTAAGCATTTATTTCAAATAAACCAATTACAGGCACTTTTGAATTGTCAAGGGGTCAGAAAGATGAAGCTAGCTGAAGAGAGTTGTTGACGTAGTGAAGCGACTGTGTTCAAGAGGCCTCGCTTTCAGAGGAAAAAATTAAAAGTTCGGTGATCCGCACATCGGAAATTATTGTATGATTTTGGAACTGTTAGCGGAATTCGATCCTTTTTTAGCCTGCCATATTAAGTAGTACATGATTAAGTTTTTCTTAGCTCAGAAATATACCCAAAAACTATTTCTTGTGTAATCTTCACTAAATCGTGGCTTGTAAAAATAATCTAGGCACTGACACATCGATCGCCTAGTTCACAACACAATCATACTAATAACGGTAAAAAGCTGATGTGATGAGGACGGTAGTGCAGAAGTAATAAAGTTGCAATTTCATTGACAATTTTTTTTAAAATAAATATGATTGTGCACTAGGGTATCGAATTGTAGAAGTAAGTAGGGGCGGCAAATTTTGAATAGCCAACTGGCGGCAAATGTGTAAGTCCGAAACTGCTTGTACTTACTGTACCGTACACTTCATGGGGATGATATCAGCGATTTTTGGGCCAATAAAAAGTTTATTGGTCCAAATAAAAGTTGTGGTCCATTTATTTGAATTCAAAGTGTCGAACGCTGGCTCTTGTTCGAATGATGTACGAAGTAACCTTGAAGTGAGGTCTATATGAAACATTGTCTTCAGGCGTCTGTAGGTATTTGACAGCTGAGACGAAGAGTGCCATAGACACTCGTCATAGTCATTCCATTCGTTAGCTTAGGAGTGAAAATAAACTGAAGGATAATAAACGAAGGACGTGTGAGTGAACACTTACGGCAGATTTACTTTTACGTGTCAGTCTCGGAGCTGCGCTGCCATTTTAATGGATGCGTGTCTTAAAGGTGCTCTTACACGGGTAATTTTTTGGGCAATAATTGTTCGATAACACTAATGGATAAATCTGAATCAATTAAGTGGAGCAATCTGGAGTAACAACAATAAAATGCGGCAATTGTTTCGGGAATATTGCTTCTAATTGCTCCACATATTTCACATTTCTCACTGTCGCAAATATGAGTTGCCGCATATACAATCGGTTTGGAAATTTGTAGTCAATTTTCTTTCTTTGTTTGTACTTATAACTTACGTCTCGTTTTTGCGAGAGGAACCGACCGACCAGCGGCGGGGGTGGCGAGGGGGTGCGCAATCGCCGCCCCCGCCGCCATTTTCTTTCTTTCTACGTGCAATGCAGTACAAGTCTGTCGTCAGTGTATTGACTTGTATTGCCTAGTTTTTTAAGTTGCTCCATATTGCCTGGTATTGTGTGACCGTATCTCTGGCAACAGGTTACTACATTTTGCCATCGCCCTAAATTGCTGGATGAAGTCGTGACGTCATATTTTACAAGAATTGACCAGGATTGAGCAATTTTAGTTGCCCGTGTGCGCACCTTTAGAGATTATTATCATTATCCTTTTTATTTCTCATTAAACATTTATGGTCAGTTTCTGTTTGACAGTTATTTAGATGTAAGAAGATAAAAATCATCTTTTTAAGTTTTAAGCTTGTGTTATGGCGGGTCACGGATACCTACGAACAAATTTTATTTTTATTTTTTTATAATAATAATATAATAATAAAGTTTATTTGGACTCAATAAAATATAGCCTAATACAGTTTTATTCCTAAGAACTAGGATACAAATAATGTAAGTGAGTAGACGGCTAAAACTATGTGAACTCCTGACTTCCAAACTAGGTATAAAACCTGTATCTTGGAAATCAGTGCTCTTCTGTGATACATTAGGTATAAAAACTTACAAATCAACATACATGAAAATTCCAGAGTTAAAAGATACTATGAAAGGAGGTACCTAAGTCTAAAACATAACGGGTGAGTGATGTAGGTGAATGTGTGTGGTGTGTGTAGTGTGGATATAAGGTGAAAAAATGCGTGCATGTGTGAGTAGTGTGGATTTAGAGTGTGAATGTTTGTGGTATGTGTGTGTACTGTGGATGTAGGGTGTGAATGTGTGTAGGTGTATGGTGTGAATGTGTAGATACGCGAATGTGTATGTGTTTTTGGTATGTTAATTCTATTTTAAAATATCCAGTGTTTTTTTCGTATTGATATTATCAAGGCTTAAGAGTCATTTGGAGATAATGTAAAGGGAGAAGACTCTCACTTGAATAAAGGTTGATAACAATAATTTTCCTAAACTTTGATTCAACAGGTGTCCACGATGTTTAATATCGGAAGAGAATGTTAGATAAAAGTTCTGTAGTCTCATAAATATTCAAATTAAAATACGTGGCTTTTTCGTTTACACTGCGGTGCTATTGGGTTACCGACTGACGTAAACCTGATTTGGGGATTTATTATGAATTGAGCGTTCGCCCGACAACTGAAACGGTTATCTTATATATAAAATTCTCGTGTCACAATGTTAGTTACCATACTCCTCCGAAACGGCTTGACCGATTTTTATGAAATTTTATGTGCATATTCAGTAGGTCTGAGAATCGGCTACTATTTTATTTTTAAGTTGTAGGTAGGTAGGGTAGCGTAGGGTAGGGTAGGGTAGGTAGGTAGGTAGGGTAGTGTAGAGTAGGGTAGGGTAGGGTAGGCTGGATAGGTAGGTAGATAGGTAGGTAGGAAGGTAGGCAGGATAGGTAGGGTAGGGTAGGGTAGGGTAGAGTAGTAGAGTAGTGGAGTTTATACTATAGCTTTTGACAGAACGAAGTCTGTCGGGTCAGCTAGTTTTATTTATATAAATGTTCCAATCTGTTGAGTGACTTACACACTACGCATAGCCTAACCCACTAAAGATAAAACAATGAGAAAGTTACGCTCCTTAAAAGATATGTAGAAGTCCTCTAAAAAGTATTCAGGCATAAATGAATAAATAAATAGGCAACTTCTTTATTTATTTATTTACATACACTACCATTACAGTGTCCCAATTCGGTAATTTAGTTAACTGTGTATTGTTTTTGTATTTAATATGGGTCAAGGACCTGAAATATATATATTTTTTAAATTTTAATTAAAACTTCATTTAATTTACAAAATTAATAGGTACCCATGCCATACAATATTTACAGATTAAAAATATAACACGTGTAACGTTACTTTTGCGAACTCGCTCAGTGAACTTGAGAAAAGATCCAGTCTGTCAGCAACCAAATTTAGTGTGTGCATTGTTCGCGTCAGGGGGACGTGGCCCAACAGTTTAATTAGACCGCGCGGCACCGCGAACAGCCGATCCTATTCTGTAAAAATTTCACCGTGAAAACTCAGGTGAAGTGAGCATCAATACACAGTGTCAATACCTAGCATCAATGGAATGACAGCTCACTTCACCTGTGTTTTCACGGTGAGTTTTTTACAGAATAGCACTGCAGGTTGAGCTGTCGTCGGCGCTGTGCGTACCCATCTGACACACACAAGCCTATCCACTGTAGCACCCCCGGATTATTTATGTTACTGAACACTCCAAGGATATATGACGCCAGTGGATCCCTCTTTGTTTCCAACTTGTTGTATGCCACCATGCCTAACACAAACAAGGTTGGATACATCAAGGGGTTAAAAGGGATATACTCCATACTGCCTTAGGTATATGTATCTCGTAAATTTATTTTTCTTAAACATGCATGGAAATATTAATGTCATTATTTTCGAAAAAAGAACACGTGAAGTATCGAATTTATGGACAAAGAAAATCAAATCCATTGCAGGAGCGGTTTTTGAATTTGGAACATTACAACGCTCCAGCAATGTTGTATGAAACGGCGTGCTGGGGTCATTAAATCAATGATCTTATATAGGACTAGATCAGCAATGTGCGGCACCAACGCATTACTACGTCGTATATGTCCACGGGCATATCTGACTTCAGTTGTCAACTTAACCTCAAGTGAACGATAGCTTAAGGATAAAAAATATCAAAATGGTGAAATGTGGGGTTAAAATTTGCATGTCACGGTCTGAAAAGATTAATAAAGCAAGTGGTGTTACATTTCACAAGAAAGTTTGCTAAATTTTCTTCAGATTATCCAAAAAAAAACATTAAAAGACGAATTACATTTATCAAACATTTTATTGCCATCAGGGTTACCAGTAAAAACGATCTTGATTTTGCCAGACTGTTGGGAGTTTAGTGAATGACGAATGTATGTTCCTGTAAGTCTAAATTATTATTATAGTCTGTTTGGTTTAAACATACTGTGCAATACCCAAACACTTACTAAATAGAAAAGTAACACATTCACGTGTATTTTGAAGGTTTTAACTTAATAAATCACCACTTTTCACAAAAAAATTATAATTTTATTAGCAATGAATAATCTTAGACGTAAAGTGAGGTTATATTTTTTAACGAAAAATTCTAGACTGTTTATGATCACATTGTGTTAAATAGTGTTGTGCACTGACTGGACAGGTCCACTCAATCTGTGTGGTTCTTTCATCAAAAGCCCATTTAAGACACCAATCTACATGGTCTTCGCATGATCTGACCAAGATTAGGTATGCCTGGACTTTGAAAGAGACTGTGACCGCTGAGTTTGTTTCGGCCTTTCTTCTCAGAGTAGTCAGATAGGAAACGCCGACCTCATCTAGTTTTAAAAATATGATTGACGTGTAAAAGTGTACAAACTTACTACAAACTACTACTTACAAAAATAAAATCATTTATAATTTGCGGCTCCGTCCGCGTGGATGTCCGTTATCGCGTAAAAGGTAACCTATGTCCTTCTCCATCCCAGGCTATATCTCTGGCAAATTTCATGACGATCGGTTCAGCGTTACTTTCACATTTATAATATTAGTATGGATAAATGATTGTCATAAACATTGAAATAATATCATTCCATTTTAAACAATAGTTATTTGACACAATATTAATAGTTTTTAAATATAATATTTACGTTTAAGCACATTTTTTTTCTTCCTATATGTATCAAATTCATTAATTTCTTTCAATCTTTAATCTATTGAAAGTTCCATAATACAATCTTTCATAGTAAGTAATTGATTCAATAAAAAATATATTTATTCATTCTGGGGTAATTACGTTGATCGTTGGCAACTCTGGCTGTTTTTCCGATGACAATGTCTTGTCTCGTTCCAACGAAATTAGTTTGACGGAAGAAGAAATGAGACAAACAGATTATTTTGACATTGTGACATAATTTATGAATCCGTTTCAAAGCTACGTCTTTAACTCGAAAGTGGTTACGTTTTTCGGAATATTTTTGTAGGACGTTGCGCCTCTAGTATAATATAACCTCATTGCATTAAATACTCTTTGATTGGATCTCTTTTATCATTCATGGCATACCAATGTAAGTCTCTTTGCTCACAAATTGCGTTCACATGGCTGTATAGCCGTAAATGCGTTTGCCTTTCGGCACAATTGATAAATAGAAAATTGGCGGCAAAGCTGAAAATTCGTCTTGATTTGTTATTTACATACTTAGTAAATATAATTTTAATACTTAATTAAAATGAGTTCCAACGGTTCAGAGAGTGAAATGGAGATTGATTGTACTCCATCAGATTTAAGATCATAAGCCAATGGTTGGCCAAAGGTTGGCAAAGGAAAACCTGCTTCTAGCGAAGTCAAAAGAAAATACATGAAATTATGTTTTATTTCCCTGCATTCTTTTGAGAAAAGCACTATATATGCCTCAGCGGAAATGGCAATTGCCTGTCTCGTATTAGGGAAGTCCTCGCCTACGGCTCGGCCTTCAGTTGCCTATTTCCCGGCCTTTGCAATAATGTACTATTGTATGCGCTCCAACATGAGACTAAATTTAGTCTCATGTGGAGCCCATATTGCCGCATTACCCTCCAACTGACTCCTTATTAGAGCGTCATAACAATGCCGAAATGGCTTTAATACTTGTGAAAGCTGCCGCTCTGCGAAGCACAAAACTGATTTATTATTACTATATAGCTTCTGCCTGCGTGAAATTTCTTGTTCCCCCACCGCGTCGCATCGCATAGCCCACCCACGCTATTACTTCGTTTTCGCTTAGCATTCTTCTAGACTATTTTTTCTATACATATTAATTCATTTTATATGTATAGATTCAATTCCAATAACTAAGCGTCAATTTGTTCATAATATGTACGGTACATCAGCAGCTATCTGTTCAACTGAGTTGAAGACTAATCTGTGGCTAGAAGTTACCAGAGCGTGAAATGGAAGGATAACCACTGGTACATACATACTTGCATTGTTTGTGTAGTCTAACACATGTTCTTTGTTGAGCTGCATAATATACCCTGTTTTCAGTAAGGTCAGGTTTCATAATTCTCCTCTAACGGTACATAACGATAGAGGAACTCACACTAAAAGGGTTATATTTTTGACTGTTAGATAATTATGATGATAAATGAAGGCTGGACAATTAGTAATGTGCTTAAATTACCTTCTTCTGACCAGTCTTTAAGATGTGAATCATGCTACAAGCCATTGCAGGCTTCATTACTCTGTGGCGGAATCAACAACTCCACATGCAAACTACGCATCAAAGACAAATCCTGCATCGCGCTATCAGAGTTTACCGCGTGACTAGCAAATATACAATATCCCGACATCAACCGTTGGGCAGTTGCCCACCAGACACAACACCCGTCTGGTCGGAGGATCCTCCCTTTACTATAGAGTATGAGTGAACTTTACACCCTGTTCCTCATACCTCGCGCGTTGGTTTAAATACGGGCTATGTTGTTAATTTCTTTTCTTTACTGAAAATAATCAGATTCTTAATAAAATTCAAAAATTTAAAAGTTTATTGCTCAACACAGTACTGCATAATCAAACATTTCCAGATGTCATTTGAATGCGCAGTCCACTAACACAATCACAATCAATAACTAATTACATACAATCTATCCTTTAAGACTAAAAAGCAATTTTAATTTAACTTTACGTGATATTTATTTTATTAGGTAGGTACTTAGAATAAGTGTTGACACAAGTCCGTTCCTGTTTCTTAGAGTCTGATATAATAATTTATTGTATTACTAGCTTCTGTCCGCGACTCCGTCCGCGTGTAATTTCTTGTTCCCCCGTTCCCCAATCCGTTTTCGAGATAAGTGTGAAAGTGAATTCTCAACATATTTTTTTTCGTGAATTTTTCGAATTGAGTTCTACTATTCGGGGCGGAGATAAATCCTGCAACATCATAAAATCATTCCAGCCGTTCTTGAGTTATAAATGGTGTAAATAACCCGACTTTGTTTTATATATTAAATAATATAATTAATTACGTTTTTCATGAGCACTTGTTTCAGTTCCAAAAATTTCGACAATTATCTAACCGTGTCACCAATTTACTATCGTTGTATATCTCTATCTATATCTCAACGTAACAAACAAAAGGAAAACACCAAATATATCTGTTTGACAAATGGATGTAAGTACTACCTTATCTGACAATTCCGGTTGACTACGTAGCTGAATTTGCTCACAAAATGAATTCGTTAAACGACGTTCCTCATTTATTTCATTCAGCTATTTGGATGTTTTTTTATCAAGTAAAAAGTTCGTTTTAACGGTTTAGAAAGTAGGTGTTTACTATGAATTGACAATCATTTTAGTTATTTATGTTGTATAATAAGAGGTATTAAAACACGAATGTGGGTTTATCACACGTGGCGAAGCCGAGTGTGATAATAGTATCACATGTGTGTTTTAATATCTAATTATGTACAATGTACAGTTGCATTTAAGACTTTATATACACCCATGTTATCTACTCTTTGATATTTTCCAATTCATGAAATCTTGGTACGCCTTTTCATATTGTTTTCTCGACTTTTCTGGTAATAATTGGTTAGAAATGTCCTTTGCTGCATTAGAAATATCTGGTAGTGTGTTACCGAAGCTTGTATCACTCATTTTTGTAAATAACAAACTTATAAATTTTTGCAATACTAATATCGATAAAAATGGCGGGATGCGACATGAACTCGGATAACCTATAAGTTTTTATTCTTTTTTATTACGGTGCTGTGGTAGTAAAACGCGCGTGCATGCCAATGTTCTTTTTTTGAAATTCATAAATGTGGCTGTTTGATGAGTAAGGAAGGGATCGAAAACGCAAAGGAGTTGCATAATGAAATTTAGTACAAAATTATAATACTCGTTTGGATGATATTATGGTTACTATGACACCAGTTGTTTTAATGTTGGCAATAAGCTAATTGTTTTAGAAACTTTTAAAGAGGATTTATAGCATGGGTGTAGATAAATTTATTTATTAAAAATTTTGGCACAAGTAAAAAAAAGTTACTGTACAAAGGCGGACTTAATGCCTGAGTCATTTTCATGGGTGATGTAGAGAGGAAACATGGCAGATGCAACATAAAGGATAGATAACACGAAAATACAAGAATAAATACATAGATATATACATACATACATACATACAGGATAAGTTTTTAACCAGTGCGCAATTTTTTTTTGGTTGTTCAGTATCAGTAATAGACCACATTTCCATTATTTGTTCAATACTTTTTTTTTTGGTCCTACTTGTAATCAGAAAAATATGGATACAATCTATTCGTAATAATATCAATGGGCGAGCGCGCAGCTGATAGGTACCTACTACTGCGTTCCGCTTCCCTGATCGCGCCGCCGACGAGTATCCATTATACCAGTTTCAAAATAAACATCTTTCGTTAACGATAACTTCATTTTTTTCTACTAAGATATACCAATATAAGAAATAGGTGTATAATAAAACACGTTTAAGTTTAATTTGTCAAAATTTGCGCACTGTATTTTTTTTTTTTTTTTTGTATAAACAGAATAAACTTTATCAGGAGAAATAACGATCGGTATAGGAGAAATAACCAGCGCTGAGATAATTCTACAATTTCTTACGCATGTATATGTTCACGTGCCTTCACTTTAAAAGACAACCGACTGGGTGCCGTACCAGACCATAATAATCTCTTACTTACCTACATTTAGGTATATTAGGTATAGATAAGCTTCTGACCTTCTGGTCGCGACTTCGTCCGCGTGAAATTTCGGTCCCCGACCCACCGCGTCGCATCGCACCGCTCGCTCGCAACATTACTTCGTTTTTGCTATGCGTTCTCTCTGACTTTTTTTTTTCTTTTTGCTCGGTTCCAAAGGGTTATAGCGTGACGTTAAATAGCCATAACCTTCCTCAAGAATTGGTAAACCAAATGAAAAAAGATTTTTTCATCGACCGGTAGTTCCAGAGTAAGCACGTTTAAACAAAGTCTTCAACTTTATTATTAGTAAGTTTCACCATTATCTGCCTAGCCTTTTCCCAACTTTGTTTTGGTCAGCTTCCAGTCTAACCGCATGTAGCTGAATACCTGTATTTCACATGGAGCGACTGCCTATCTGACTTCCATAACCCAGTAACTAGGTAATAACGATACCCCTTGGTAAGACTGGTTGTCAGACTTTCGGGCTTCTGACGACCCGTAACGACTGTCAAATATGTGCGTGCTTGCGTGTAACGTGCTTTCCGAGGCACGGAGGGGTCTTGGTGTGTCAAGATGGTCACCCATCCACGGACCAACCGCGTCAAGCATAGCTTAACCTAATCAATTAACCCCTGCGGCTGTTATTACTTTGTCACAAGCCCCTTAAAGTATTATTAGTAAGTATAGAAATAGATATTTTGTGATAAAGTATCGAGCACATTATATTTTAACCTTCACAGTGTTATCGTTTAATAATAGGTGACATTATTTATAGAAACGTGGGCTTCGGTTGACATTAAGCTACATCATGGAGATAAAATTATGTAAGTTGCGTGGGTAACAATATCAATTCATGTGGAATTATTACATAAAACGCTCGCGATTTCGTCTCCTGAATTTCAGATTTCCTCAAACAAAACATCCTTAAAACCCCGTTGTGGAATGCAACGGGAAATTGAGCTTCATTTCAACCGAAAGACGGCCACTGCTGGACATAAGCCTCCCCCAGTTGGGCGGGTTTGCCATAATCGCCACGCTTGGCAGGCGGGTTGGCGATCGCAGTATGATGTTAAAAATGCATAAAGAACGCTGCTGCCCATTCTCTAGTAAGTCCCTTAGTCGTCTTTTACGACACCCACGGGAAATTGAGCATATTGGGGATTAATACCCCTTGGTAAGACTGATTGACAGGTTGCCTTTGGGCTTCTCCGCCGTCACCTCCTTCTGCGAAGCAGTAATGATCGCGGAGAAAGAGGCGGAACGCGTGAGGGAGAGGCAGTCTGTGCGCCCTCACGCTACTAGTCGCCGCAGGAGACGCCATGGGCTGCGGGAGTCGACAGCCGATTCCCAGCCACCGTAGGCGTGGGCTTGCGGACGGCGAGTAATGGGCAGCTCGCCGTCCGGTAAGGACCAGGCCCGGGTCGACGGCGCGTTGTGTTCCACGCGCGCCTCAAAGAGACGTCAGCACGAACTGACGGGCGTCCGCTAGGACCGATACCTGCTAGGGTTGCGGGTTTGTCCAAAAGGGATACCGTGGCCCTGGCACACAGGCAACTGAAGGTAAAAGGGTGAGTTTTAGTCACTACAAGTCTGACACGCCCTCCCGCTCCACCCAGAGCGAGAGAAATTATTTGATTATTTCGAACCAAAAAAATAAGGTATCTTTTAAATAATGAAGACACAATATCTTAACAAACATAACCCTGTAATAGGCTAGGTAATATTGCTAAGACGAAAACAATCACACATTTTATAAGTAGTTTACTTCAACAAGTCCACATAGTCACGTAGAGGAAGAACACTTTCCAATTACGTGCCTCCACTAAAATTACCACCGCGGTAAACTTAGGTTATATGCGAAGGGGATATCCCTGGAGTCTTTATCTATCAAAGACAAGTATACCAAGTTAAAGTTAGCAAAAAGATGGTTATAGCATCCCCTTGTGTAAAATCAGAAATAAATTTCCAATATTTTTTATGGCCATGTTGTAGTTTCCCTTCTAACAACTTACTACTGCAGTAGTATGAAAGGAGAACAAATTAACAGTATTACTACTGGTAGTATCGTTGGTAGTAACACGGGCAAGAAAGGATATTTCAGACTTGAGTAGTACATGTTTAGCAATAGACGCTAAGACCGTGTCCTAATATTATAAGTGATTGAAACGCAAAACCGCGATCGTCGCTTCTTTTTAAATCGTTTATGTTTTTGTACCATTAACTAGTGACTAGTGACAGTAGTTACTAGAGAATGGGCAGCAGTGTTCTCTATGCATTTTTAACACCATACTGTGCCAAGCGTGGCGATTATGGCAAACCCCCCAATTGGGGGAGGCTTATGTCCAGCCGTCTTTCGGCTGAAATGATGATGATGAACTAGTAACAGTACCAGTGAATTGAATATAATACTTAGGCAACCTAGGACGTACACAGAACGCATAAATTTAACACAAATATAATATATCGGGTTTCGCTTTTATTGAAAGATTCAAAGTGAGTAAATGGATATTTAGTCTGAACGGCCAAAAGCGAATAGATCGCGGGCCATTCAACCGTAACCAAAAATCGTCTACGTTCCAAAGGACCAAAAAAAAAAACACGTAACGACCATGCATTTACTGGGTAGATACCCAGTAAATGCACGGTTGTTATGTTTTTTTTTTCTTATGGAATAGATACAAAATAAAAGGTAACAAATAAAAAAAATGGACCCAAAGATTTCGTTCACCCAACAATCATTAGTACGAACTAACTGAATAATTAGAAGATCGTTTAACCGTATTGTTTAAGATTGTTTTTAACCGTATGAACACTGGGATGTAGGCGTGTGATACCAACTTTTTATCATAAAATATCAAGCTGGTTCTGATTAATGTCGCGTTAACGGGGCCAAACTCAATACAGATGCAAGAAGACTCCTCAGAACTGCGGCCGGTGGGCCGGTGTGCCCTCCCAAAGGGGTTGCGTAAAAATCCCGCGTATTAATTACCCAATTCCCTCACAGAAAACAATTGCTCCCTCCCGGAAAAAGTTTCAGGCTGTTAAATAAAGGCATAATTTTTCATAAAAATAAAAATTAATTTGAGTATATGTCTGTACCAGAAAACTTGCGAAAAGGTCAATTCATTAATTTAAAAATAATGTCGAAAATTATTCTTTAGAAACATCTGATATGGTCTGTATGTTGGCACGTTATTAAATTTTTACGAACAGTTGTATAATTTACCTGCTATTCTCGTATAAGAACAAAGGATTTCTCGTCTCTGTTCTCTAAATGAGGATCTAGGTATGAAATATTTGTTTAAGTATTTTCAGAAATATTATTATTTAGACGTCATTATTTTAGTGTATTTATTGAAGTTACCTTCATAAAAATAACTAAGTAACATACAAAATAAGATGTGCGAAGAGATTAATGATTTTATTTCTGAGGTTTGTACAAACACTTTTACACGTCAATTATATTTTAAAAGTAGATGAGGTCGGTGTTTCCTATCTGACTACTCTGAGAAGACAGGCGGAAACTAACTCAGAGGTCACAGTCTCTTCCAAAGTCCAGACATAATCGTGGTCAAATCATGTGTGTAGATTGGTGTCTGAAATTGTCTTTTGAGGAAAGAACCACACAGATTGAGTGGACCTGTCCAGTCAGTGCACGCATTTGTCAGTAATCGTGCAGCTCAACTCAGAACAAGGAGCTCAACAATTCGACGATCGAAACCAAAGAAAGGACATTTGGATAGGCCACATGAATTATTCAAACTGCCAGACCATCATTAAACGTACCTGAGAAAAAACAAAAAAACAATGCGCTACATAGTCCTCACATTCACAATAATTAAAATAATATAATACTTTACAAAGTAAATACTCATCTCATTGTGTATGTTGTGTTGTGTTCTTATAAGAGAGTTCTGTTTTCTTTTGAGTTCTAGTAGAATAATCTTTTTCAATCAAGATGTCTAAATCGACGTCCAAATGTATGAGTAACGAATCAAAGATGTGCGTACAATTCCAATGTTCCTTTTCTTCTCAAACACATCACCTTCATCCCATTAGCATTTTTATAGGCTCTTAAGGGCGCCGACGTTATCTCGCCCCCACGGCATACGCCGAAACCTTCACTAATATACGTATGACTGTGCCCTTTCCTTTATTCCCACTTTCATTGAATATTTTTGCCCTTTTTTTGGGAACTATACGTGTCATTCTCTATTTACTGTGTTTCTTTTGCCTTGGCTTAGGCATTTGAGGAAATTGGCTATGTGCTTACAGAAGAAAAGGTTGGCTTTAACGATAGAATATGTTGTAGTGTTATCTATATGCTTCTGTCCATGGGCGCCGGCAGGTTTATTTACAGGGGGGTTGACCGTAAAAAATAAAACATACTTTCATCGATATAGTCTGTCTACTGTTGGATCAGTACCTATTAGTTTTTTCAGGAATATGCTATATGATTTTCATAGCAAAGGTTTTAGTATGACGAGTAGAATCACCCCCTTAAAGGATGCAGATGGCTAAAAGACTAACCACACTTATTCAGCTCTGTTCAGCTCTTGTCCATAGAAAACAACGATTTTGTATGAAGACGCATAAAAAATATTATCTCGTGATTGAGAAGGAATTATTAATAACGGCTCAATATGGAACCTCGGTAAGTGTGTCTAAAATTTTCTAATAACTTTTATAACGTTCCATATGGAGGCACGAAGTAATAAAATTCGATCTAAAGAAAAGCGGCTACATTTCTATAGATTGTATTTTGTATGGACAAAAGCTGAACAGAGCTGAATAAGTGTGGTTAATCCCTAAATCGCCACCCTGCATATTATTATGTATTGAGTAGGTACATATATATAGACGTTTTCGGATATATTTTTTTTCTGAAATGTATCCTCTTGCACCCCTTCTGGCGCCAATGCTTCTGTCGATTATATATCAGTTTGTGAAACTCTACTAATACCTACTAATAACTTACGATTTCAAGTACGCCTTATTTCTGCGTTACAAACCAAATTATCAACCTTATTACTTTATTCATTGTTATTAAATTCCATAATAAAGCAATAAAGTATAACCATTCAGACCCATCCGCTACAGTTACTACGAAACTTAATATAAATTAGAACAACATTATGCTGCGTCCATTTTATAACTCACAAAGCGTTTAATTTACCTCGAGTTTATTATGATATTCATGGAATTTTTGAAGCACATCTCTCTTGACAATTGTTTACAGTTCCGATTGCAATAAAAACGTTCCTGGAAATTGTATATAGGTTAGCTTCTGGCTTTACATTTGCGTAAAATAAAAATTACTACAAAACTCTTAGAAACAGTCAGTAAATCAATACAGATTATTCTGGATTCTGGCTTAGATAGAACGGAAGTTGTAAAATTTAACCCACTGAAACGGGTTTATAGGTGCTAAAAATAAGCGATAAGAATCCTATGGGCCCATAAAATAACTTCATCTTAATGTACAACCAAGAGTTTCCAAAATACATTTTCCCCAGAGGGTCAAAGTCTCATATAGCAAACGTTGGAATAAAGTAAATCTCCACAAGATGAGCGCTTATGCTAATACTATATTTCATTTCCGAGCAGAAAAATGTTAAGTTCAAACGTGCCCGTGTCATGATACCCATGATTTGAAACGTGTTGGAATTGAGAATAAATTTTAAATTGAAACCGGGTAAGAGGATTACAGAACCCGGGGGAAATCTGAATAGCGCATCACTATAAAAGATTCCTAGCTTTTTCTTCTTGCTGTAAATTTAATACATGGGTATTTAGGGACATGCTGGTCTATCAATCGCATTGCCCGTGGACCCATGGTTCCCCTGCTAAAAACAGCACAGCTTTTAGGTTTGTACAAAGCACAGATCCGTTCCTGTATGGAATGGCTCAGCAAAATGCCAACTTACTTATAGGCGACGAAACGTTGATGTCTAGGCTTCACAGCCTGGCTCATCGGCGTAATGTTGCTTGCCTGTCGGTCTTCTATAGACTGTACTTCGGAGAGTGTGCGCAGGAGCTCCACGGCCTGATCCCACCATCGCCCTTTTATTACCGGACTACCAGACGTACTGCAGGGTACCATGCGTACTTGGTTGATATCCCGTCCAATCGTACTCAGCGCTTCTCCTCCACATTTATTATGCGCACAGCCAAAGTGTGGAACTCTCTGCCAGCGTCTGTGTTCCCTTCCACATATAACCCGTCTGCCTTTAAACCAAGAGTGAACAGGCATCTTCTGGGCACGCTCGTTCCATTATGGACCTCATCCATCGCTTTCGATCAGGCGAGATCGAGGGCAAGAGTAGCCAAATCATTCTTTGTTCATCACATTATATTGTAATCACCGAAAATTCCGCTGAAATAAACATAATTTTCATTTTGGTGTTTTTTGTTGGCCAGCATCAATACTTTTTTCCAATAACAACAATGAAACGACAGAGTAGAGTTTGCACAATTGTTTCGCAATCAATCTGACCAGCCTTTTCCCAACTATGTTTTGGTCAGCTTCCAGACTAACCTGCTGAATACCAGTATTTTACATGGAGCGACTGCCTATCTGACCTCCACAACCCAGTAAGTAGGTAATACAACCCCTTGGTAAGACCGGTTGTCAGACTTTCGACCCGTAATGACTGTCAAAGATTCAAGAATGATGAATGAATGATTTGTTTATATTCGTTGTACCTACTCTGGACGCTTTTAACGAGTAAGTTTCTTTTTTTTTACATCGTTCTCGCATTTAGTTATAAATTCAACATTATAGATGTAACTAATATTTTTGTATCAATTTAATTTAAAAGAGTGTTCATGGAGTTTCTTGCCCGTTCTACTCCAAAGGTACCTACCACGCTTTGGAATGGGCATATAGCTTCATTTTTCCTGCTGACCGACTCCTTGACAATTCAAAAATGCCTGTAAATGGTTTAATTGAAATAAATGATTTGAGTTTGAGTTTGACAGCCGGGATCGGCTACTTTACGTGCTTTCCGAGGCGTGGAGGAGGCTCGGCATGTAAAGATGGTCACCCATCCACGGACTAACCCCGGCAAGCGTAGCTTAACCTGATGGATCGAACCGTGCGGCTGTTATAACTTAGCCAAAAGCGCCTCACACACATACAACACAACAGTTTCTGCTGTTGCGTGTTTAAGAAGCTGGATTCGATCTTCTTTACACAAGGCTACCCAAACCTTCTTCCTAAAGATAAGGACAGTCAAATGCGTAGTTTCTAAGCTGTATTAAGTATTCGTTTATCTCCGACAACTTACAACCAAGCCGAAATCTTCCTTCTTAAAATATTGTTGTCAAGTCAAAGGTTTATCCACATCTATACAAATAAATAAAATTGAAGTGTCTGTTTGTAATGTCAAGATAACAACTTTTGACTAAATGCATATGAAAGTATCGGTAGTTATAATTTTTTTTGTCTGTCTGTCTGTTTGTTCAGGCTAATCTCGGAAACGGCTGGACCAATTTTGACGGGACTTTTACTGGCAGATAGCTGATTATTATAAGGAGTAACTTAAAAAGCCTTAAAAGGCTATGTTTATTTTAGAAAAAGACACGCGTTCGAAGCCGCGGGCTGCAGCTAGTCCAAAATAAAGAAAAAGGTGCGGTATTTGGCTGTCCCAAACATTAAAAGACAAAAATTGCACAAATTCTTCGTACACACACGGCTACACATCAAGCTATACATTTCCAGTATAAGCTAATCTCGTATTGTATAGGATTTCCGTATAGTGAGAGGTCAGCTGATTCCGGAAATGTTTAGCTTGATGTGTAGCCGTATGTACACCACAACCCTTTTGTTTACATTAACTCGAGCAATTAGTCTCTAGTTATTCCACTTACGACATGCCGAGTCAGAAGGCAAAGGAATTTAATCACTTATTTGTGAATTCAGATTGTCACACGTATCTACTTGACCCGGGCAACGTGGGCGGACACTTCGCCCTAGGCTCTGCTATTAATAAAATCAATTTGCTTTCATGTTAGGCTAACAATGTTATTTTAAGATATAACAAGGAGAATAAAAATATATTTTCGTAATTTTAGCAACAAAATCGAAAGAAGTTGTATAAAATCCGATGTGATGAATCAAGATTGCTGTGAATAAGAGACGGTCGAAAGCGTACTCAAGCAAAGTTACAGTGTTTCAGACTAAAGTTTTGAGGATTTGCATTTAAAAGTTAAGAACAGCTAATAGCTAACTCTCGTTAGTTGTTAAAATATTCAAGTCGCTACCGTGACTGTTCGTGCTTCTGCATTCAAATGCGATTCATAATTATTCTATTTAAAAAAAGCATTATTAAAAATTGTCAGGAGCCTTTATTTTCTCCGTTGAAGTGCAAATATGTTCATATGCCTCATCATCATCATCATCAGCCTATAGCAGTCCACTGCTGGACATAGGCCTCTCCAATTGCACGCCATTCAGCTCGATTCTCGGCAACTCTCATCCAGCTGCTACCAGCTACCCTGCGAAGATCGCCGCTCCACCTAGCCTGAGGACGTCCTACCTTACGTTTGCCGATACGCGGTCTCCACTCAAGAACACGTCTACCCCAGCGGTCATCGGTTCTACGGCTAATATGGCCGGCCCATTGCCACTTCAGCTTGCTTATTCTGTGAGCTATGTCTTATTCTGTGAGCTATGTCGACAACTTTGGTTCTCTGCCGGATCACCTCGTTCCGGGATTCGATCCCTCAGAGAAACTCCAAGCATAGCCCGTTCCATAGCTCGCTGAGCGACCTTGAATTTATGGACCAAACGCACCGTGAGTGTCCACGTTTCGGCTCCGTAAGTCATAACAGGCAGGACACACTGATTGAAGACCTTGGTTTTTAGGCTCTGTGGAATACGCGACGAGAAGACTCGACGAAGCTTCCCAAATGCTGCTCAGCCCAGCTGAATTCTTCTGTTAGCCTCCCTCTCAAAGTTGTTCTTACCAAACTGCATAGTTTGCCCGAGGTAAACATATTCTCGAACAACCTCATATGCCTAACAAATAAATATGGATAAGCATTCGTAGATGTGAACTTCTATTGCCAATAACTTGGCCAAGAGCCCAATAAAAGTGTGTACAGAACAGTGTTAAAGCAACTACATTATATCATTCACACTTTCCCGATCTTTGTGCGTGTCGGTGACGCAGCAATAACAGATATTTATTACCGCCATTTTGCCGTTATAAACCAACCCCAGTATCCCGTCACCTGAGATTTTTGTAGGATTATTTGTTCTTACGTTGATTTTGCCATGAAATATGTACGAGATGTATCACAGAATAAATCATCTGCTTGTCCTTCGAGGCATATTGTTTTAAGGAAGTTACTGAAATATGGAATACATATAAATTAAATAGGTAGTATTAACTACTACTTACTTAGTACTTGATCTTTGATCGTGCTAACTATTGCTGAAAACTATTTTAATTATAAAACTAGGTACAGTACGACACAACTTAGATGTAGCATCGGCAAAGTTCGTAAAACAGATCACATCCGAACTGAGTGCGCCTTCAAAATGACCAATCTTTATTACTACTTTATGCGAAAATTATATTTACGCAAACGCAATAACTTGTAGTCATTTAACCAAATACATTCGTGACATTGATGCGTAGATTTTGCCGATGCTACATCTAAATTGTGTCGTACTGTACTGAATGTATGCAGGAAATACGTCGTGCAGTAATTAAAGTTCGATGAATTTCGCAGAATAATTAATTCAGGATTTAAACAGTTCTGATTTTCGGTGTTCGCAAATCAGTAGTTAGTTTAGTCTGACAATAACGGGTATTGACTCGAAGATCCATCTATGTAATTGTAGGTACTGTGCGGAAGTTGAGGCGACGATAACCGACTTTTAATGATTTTATACTGAAGGTCGCGTCTAAGCGAGCAGGGTTAATGATTTGGGAAAAATATATGTTAAATTAGAGCATTTTCTTAATAACTTATGTATGAATATTTTGGATTATGTTTATATTACATAGTGAAATTAATTTGTAAAGTTATGTCTAACGCGGATAAAAACCTGAGAATCATGCAAAATCTATCACGCGTATTTTTCTGAAACCTTCACTTTTTTAAAGATAATTTAGTTATTGATCTTTTAGTATAGGTGTTTTAATAAAATATCTTTTGTTTTATGTATAATAAATTAATAAAGTGTCTTATTTGGGACAGCGCTCCTGGATGGGGGAGTCCTGTTACTGGCTGAACGTACGACGCGTTGCGTGAGCTCAGTACCGAACACACAAGCTAACTACTCAAGGTCACTGGCATATATCTGGGTGTTAAGGATGGTTTTGGGGACCGTGTAGGTATTCATTTCATTTACGCTATCCCCATTACGAAATCCGCGAACAGAAACATAGCCTACAAAGCTGGACAAATGCACGAGATGAATCGGATTACGGAACGTTGGTATAAAATTGTCAAAAGGTTTAAATTAGATGAATTCAAGGCAATTAGGCAAATTCAAAAGAATGTAATTTTTTACCTGTGTCACTTTTGACAAAGGCTCAACGAACGTGTTGGCTCGATGGCTCATACCTACCTACAATCTACATACAAATTACAGGATTCGAGGTCATACGTCGTTAGTATAAAACCTGTGTTGTATTGTGAGCAAATAGAGCGAAAGAAATATGAGAACGTGACGACGTGACTAAACAATGTAAGTAATCGTAAAGCATTTCTCAGCCGTTGGTGACAAATTACATTAGACAAATATCGGCTAAAAAACGACATTTATTGTGTAATATTGTTGAAATTACTGCACTTTAGAGTTATTTTTTTAATGTAAATAGATTACAGTCCTTTGTATTTATCGTGAAATAACGGAGTTTATTAAACGTTTTTCGTTATTTCGATGTAAATGTTTATACACACAGTTATTTGTCTAATGTTATAATAAATGGAGTATAAGTACGCAATTTCTTTGTAAAAATACTCTAACATCACGCGTTGTTTACCCGAATGGGTGGGCAGAGGTGTACCTATAGAGGTATAAGGAACAGGAGGTAAAGTTCACTCAAACTCTATGGAAAAGGGAGGATTCTCCGACCAGACGGGTGTTGTATCTGGTGGGCAACTGCCCAATGGTTGATGTCGGGATGTTGCATATATGCTAGGCGCGCGGTAAACTTTAATTGCGCGATGCAGGAATGGTGACATCAGGTCTTTGATGCGTAGTTCGCATAGTGGAAGTTGTTCATAATGATCAGTACAATGACCCCTTAAGAGGATGCCCATGAATTCAATTTCACCCTGTATATGCACACTAAACAAGTTACTTTACGAAAAACAACCCGCGACAGGGTGTTTTGTTTCCATAGGAAAATAACAAGATGATATCACACAAAATTCTATGCAAAAGTAACTATCAAACACCAATAATGTATTCAAAACATTCGAAGTCCATATCAGAACTTCACTGGTTCATAGTTACATCAAACTCGGAACAGTGCAGTGGCACTTTGTTTGCGAACTGCAGTTTCCCAATCTGCTTATTTCAATTAGATTTATGTATCGGAATCCGGAATGAGTTTCGAAACCTAGTGGCTGTTGTGTGAGGAGTAAATAGCTTTAGTCGTGTGTTTAAAATCAATTGATTCCATTGGACTTCGGTATACAGGTTGAAACTACTTCAACCCTTTCGAGTGTTGAGTTCTTTGGGTCACAGAAAAGTTTAATCGTGATTCTTTGTTACAACATTCTCTTGGCCGGGATTGAAACTTCACATTGTTTGATGTGGAACTGAAAATGCTAGCAATTGTTTTCTAAAAAATACATCACATTGATGTCATGCTTACTGTGAACAGTCATGTAATTAGTGATAGGTCCGTATTACGTGTGTTTTTATTAAAGTTATTAAAAAAATACCTTCGTAAGTGAGATTGATATTCCTTTAAGACCTCGACGTCCTCAACACGATTGATTAATATTGCAAAATTTGAACTTCCGACCTTTTGTACGTCACTCAACGCCTAAGCTATTGACGCTTGAATTTATGAAGGTATTAGAAATTCCTACTCTCCCCATCTGTTGCCAAAATTCCGGGAGCGAAGAGGATGTTTTCTAAATGCGAGCAGTAAATAACTTTAATAGTATATTTAAATCAGGGGCTGGTCACCCTGTAATAGGATTCGCACGTGCCTGTGACTTTTTCATCCCCCTTCCGCCGAATGGACTAATTATTTATCCTTTAGATACGGAAACTTTTCGTGCGTTTATAAAAGTTTTGGGATAATTATCCATAAATCACAGAAAAATACTAAAAGATTTAACCAAATTACCCTACATAGTTGTTTAATTACTTTTAATACCTATTGTTTAGAACAGGTGACCCTATCTCTTCCCTTGGTAGTCGTAAGAAGCGATTAGGGGATTATTTAAGGTGAATTCATGTGACAGAAACATAACCCCCATGATCTCTCGAAGTACGAGAGGCAGGATGATCGTCCTACACGTAAGATAAAGAAACTGTAGTCATCTCCCTAATGAGTGTGAGCTTTACCGCAAAGCTCGGTTAAGGTGCAGATATATGTCAGTGACCTTGAGTGGTTAGCTTGAGTGTTCTGTACTGAGCTTACGCAAAGTGTCGTACGTCCAGCCATTAATAGAACTCGCCCATCCAGGGGCGCTGTCCCAAATAAAGTGCGTTATTAATTTATTATACATAAACAAAAAGCTATTTTGATAAAACACGTATGCTAAAAGATCAATAGTTGAATTATCTTTAAAGGTTTCCGTCATGTCTTTTCCGGGTAACCACTGAAAATCAGCGCTGTGCTGTGGGTCCCTCATAGCACAGCATCATGCTGAGTGGAAGCCTTCTTGTCACAGTCATGACGTGCAGCTGTCGACTATTTTGGTTTTGTGCTCGTGATTGGAATGTAGATCTATTTTGTTTATTTTTTATTTTTCTGTATACCTACCTACTCAAGTTAATTATCTTTTTGTATGCACGTGTTTCTGTGACAAATAAACCTATTTTTCTTTCTTTCTTTCTTAAAAAGTCATCTTTAAAAAAATAATTTAACTATATATCTTTTAGTATACGTGTGTCTATTTTGAAAAATACGCTTGATAGATTTTGCGTGATTCTCAGTTTATTATCCGCGTTAGACTTAGTTTTACAAATTAATTTCACTGTGTAATATGAACATAATCTAAAATATTCATAATTATGTTAAGATAATGCTCTAATTTAACATACTTTTTTACCAAATCATTATCACCACTCGTTTAGACGTGGTTTTACGTACAAAATAATTAAAGTCGGTTATCGTCGCCTTAATGGAGCGAGAAAACTGCTCAATTAGAAGGAGGTAAAAGAACTAATCTTTGTTGTGATAATATCAGTAGGTATCTATGTGGATAAGGAAAAATATTAATAGAGTATTTCGTTGGTATTGTGGTCGAAATCGCGGCTGTTGTGCCCAAGTAATCCCGAGGGTTTTATTTTGGGTCAAGCAAAGTGTTATTGAGCTTTTTAGTGGGACATTTTCAGCTGCAGCCTGGAATTTTGAAATTGACCCTTGCCCTAGTAGCTATGGTGCTCGGATATGGAAAAATTGTCATAGTTTTCGGCAATTATAGACTGCCTACCCCTTTGGGAAATAAACGTATGATACCTACATAGTTTTCCAAAATATACTTAGACGCAAGAGGGGTATGTGGCTAAGTATCGATCGATCAGGTTAAGCTACGCTTGCCGCGGTTGGTCCGTGGATGGGTGACCATCTTTACATACCAAGACCCCTCCGTGCCTCGGAAAGCAATTTAAGCCGTTGGTTCCGGCTGTTATTCGTAGATCTTTGACAGTCGTTATGGGTCATCAGAATCCCGAAAGTCTGAAAACCAGTCTTACCATTGTCTAACCCAGCAGAGGCGTAGCGAACTAACAACTCCGTTCCTACTGGCTTCCCTTCGGACGATCTAAAGCGCAACTTCACATACCGCCGTTGAAAAATAGAACATTCATTAGTGTTAATTATCTGTTTTGAGATAACGGTAATTTATGGAAATGTAAGAAATATGATGATAGAATACTTTAATGCTGCTTCCGTGGAGTTTCTTCTCCACGAAGACCTAGTTTTGGAACGGAAAACTAGCTTTCTCAAAAAACGTTACTTTGAGAAGCCTAATTGAAATAAATGCCTAGTCTTGACTTTCTTTATAAAACCCTTTCCCTACACACCATATTCATAGGGACTTTCATACATAGTAAACTACTAGTTACCATTCTGATACACAAAGCTAACTAATAAAGTGGCTATCAATACCTATATATAAATGTAGTTTACATCCACTTACACGTTATATACGTACGTACGTATAATAATATAGACGAACTAGGAGTATTTAATACACCATAATATTCAAACATCAAAAACGCCTTATATTCTTAGCTTTGAATTCCACAACAACACAAATTGTTCTAAACAAGCCGGTGCCACGTCGTGATAATCGTAAACTAAAAATTCATAAAATAACGACATAAATAAATTTTGACGTAATTGTATGACTATTTTTAGAATTGAACAATTTCTTCTTCGGCTTCCCTCATACGAAATGTGAAGCTTCGCCACTGTTACCCAGTTACTGGGTTGTGGAGGTCAGATAGACAGTCGCTCCATGTAAAATACTGGTATTCAACTGCAGCCGGTTTGAATAGAAGCCGACCTCAACGTAGTTGGGAAAAGTCTAGTCAGATAATCATGATGACTTAGAAGCATACTGGCGTATGAATACATTTAAGGTAAATATTGTAACTTTTATCAACTAGAAAAAGGCATACCATAGATATGGAGAAAATTGTATCTTTTTACAAGGTGAACTTATAGACGTTTTTATCAGACCCTAAAAATAATAAAACCGTAAAATAAGTAAAAGGTTTCATACCTACCGAACCTTATAAGATAAGATGAGTCTTATTTATCTATGTTAATAATTTGGCAGTTGCGTCAGTTACCAATTAGGTTAGAACAAAAGATGATATAATTATGATCATTTGGATATCAGAATTCTGATATTCCGAGCTGTGAATTAAAATCAGTACATAATTGCATTCTTTTGTTTTAAATCCATACTAATATTAAAAATGTGAAAGTAACTCTGTCTGTCTGTATGTTACGTTTTCACGCCTAAACCGCTGGACCGATCGTCATGAAATTTGGCAGAGATATAGCCTGGTATATTTAGAGGAACATAGGCTACTTTTTTACGCGAAAACCGACATCCACGCGGGCGGAACCGCGGGCAAAAGCTAGTAGCATTATATAATACATGGCAATTATGGTAAACTAGCTTTTGCCCGCGACTCCGCCCGCGTAGATGTCGGTTATCGCGTAAAAAAGTAGCCTATGTCCTTCTCCATATCCCAGGCTATATCTCTGCCAAATTTCATGACGATCGCTTCAGCGGTTTAGGCGTGAAAACGTAACATACAGACATATAGACAGACAGACAGACAGACAGACCGACAGACAGACAGGTTACTTTCACATTTATAATATTAGTATGGATTAATAAGGGTTATTCTACTAATCCCTACTGACAATCCCCATCAATGGGGATTTGTGAACTTGTTGTTCACAAATTCCCATTATGAGCTTTGTGTGAAAAAAATGAGTCCTTACCTCCGTAAGAAATAAACACTTCGTGATTCTTACATCAAATGTTATTTGTATTTTATTTTTAAACCGATTGTGATTTGTGAACTTTTTTTCCACAAATCCCCATTAACGCCTCATAGAGCTCATAATGGGGATTGTCAGTGGGGATTAGTGGAATAACCCAATGAATAAAATATAATATTCAATTAGCACAAAGTCAAATATGGACAGTGAATACAATAAATTCTACATCAACCCACTCACTGCCTGCAGCACTATTCCTATTAAAAAAAGCAATTTGTAACAAAAGACAAATGTAAGCTCCGACAATCAAGGACAAAAATCTTAGCTTTAAAAAATTATAAGTACCAGAGAGAATAAAAAAACTAAATAATTATTCGCTCCAATTTATTACACGCCAAAAACTGTCACATTGTACACAAAAACCTTCCGTAGTAACGAATGTTAGCTTTTCACCATCTCATTTAATGGAATGATTCATAGCAAAATTTTGTTTAAAAGCTGCGCAATATTGGGCTCGTGGTTTTAATAAATGAAGTTGAACAATTCATAGCACGGCCTACAGATAACTTGCGAATAAGTTGAGAAGTAATTATGGCAGTAGATGGGGTTATCGCGGCCCGTTTGTTGTTGTCTAGAGATGGCCCTTAAAATGTATAGCAGGTATACATTATTTGAATTTATTGGTTACAATTAAAACAAATGGTTATTGCAAGCTGCAACTTTCATTTTGGTTAAACGTTTGGTTTATGGTTTCTTTTGTTTTTGTTACCCCAGAATTTGTAATTGGCCAGTGAACACTGTGCGTAAGCTGTACAATATAATACTTCTATTTCTACAAAAGATATACTGATATCTATTGTAGAATTAGAAGTATTATATTGTAAATAGAAGTATTATAGAAATAGAAGTATTATACTGTCTTATATTGAAGTATTATATAATATAGAAATAGAAGTATTATAATATTGTCACTTATGAAGAAAAACGGCATAATTGTCTATGTAATTCAAATTACATAGAATAGTTCAAAAATATCAGCTGTGTATAATTATTATCCAAAAATTAACCGAGTAGCATAATAGGTATGACGTAAAGAATGCACATAACATGAAAAAATATGATTATATGATTATGAATACAGGCATAATAAAATTACCGAATAAACTGAGCCCCTCTTTAAGCAGGCCTAATAGTATTACGATGTGGCTTTGTAAGATTTCTCAATTCAAAGAAATTAGAAAGGTTTATTCAATTGTACAAATTAATTTTAATTATGAAATTTCTGACGTTTACAGAGCTAGTGAAGCTCCTATTTCACCGTAGCATAATTAAATTTTTCATTCGGTCAGGGCGATATATTTTTTTTTAATTAAACATTTTTTTTTTCGCCAATTTCACAATATTTTTATAACAAAACTTTTTTCATGAAGACTTTTTTAAAGAATATAAAAAGGGAAATTGCTATTTTCGAACAATATTATTTTAGTCTATGCTGACGTAGGTTATAAAAATAAAATGTTATTTATTATCAAACAACGTCTATATATAAATAAACACACACATATTTACGACCTTCTAATTGAGAGTAGGTATCCAGTGCTCTGGACAATCAATTTGTTGAAATATTTATCACAGACAGATTTAGTTTTACACATTCAATTTGTTTACTCACCTACTTCTGTAGTGGGACGAGTGAAATGTATGTGTCTGTGCCCAATACATATGTATGTTATGAAGGAAACTAGCTACCTACACCTAGGGCTGCCAGATCCACTACGCAATAAATTGGACAGCTTCTAGCATTAAGAATGTGGTGTAATTGTTTATTTTATTTACAAGAAACACTGACATTCCATATTACCCAGACAAGACACTATGGTAAAAGCAGTATTTTCAACCCTTTTACATCTCAGATCTTAAATAATAAATGTAACCTTAATAAGTATGAAATCACCCACTTTTCTCAATATACAGAGACACCTTTGAAGCATGAGTGAATTAAACTTTTCCTCCTAATTCTGCGTTAATATTAGCTGCGTTACGAGATAAAAATTTATGTGAAAACATGCTGAAAATTTCAGCGCGAGGGCGGGATATTGCCGCTTACGGAGGGTGACGGCGTTCGCACTGCGTTCGCGGTACCACGGGATCTCGACGCGGATCTGTTCACCGAAGTGACGCTTCTGTGGGATGTTCTAAAGGGTGTTTGTTGCTAAAAGTGATAGCAAAGAGTAGTGGTAATGAGGTGTCTTCAATTTTATTCAGCTCTAAGTAATGCCTGTGTGAGTGTGTGCGAGACGTTGCCTGAGTGTTGACAGAGTGGTTCATTATCTTTTGTTAAATTATTCGCACTCCTTATGAGTCCTTTCAAGGCGATGCTCTGTACACTTAGCAGTGTAGCACTGTTGCAGGGGTAATGAAATTAGAAGGTAAATGTTGATTTTAAGATCCGTTTGAGTTAAAACGCTCTTTAGTTAATCTATTTAACCAAAGAGCGTGCGATGTATTTGCGATGTATTTAACTTATTTTAGTACGTTTTCTTTTTGCAGATTTTATTACGGTTAGTGATGGGACCGTTTTCTTTGTGATATTTATTTCAACGTAGGAATTCTCAAAGGATTAATTAGAAAGCCATTTGTAAAGACACACAAAACAGAAGTAACATTCTTTTGTGCAGTATTTTATAAAATCCGTAAATAATATTATCAAAAACCTCGGGTTACATTTATATTCGAGCATAAACCCTTTACCACCACCTCCATAATGTAAATATCAAAACAAAAAAATACAAGCAATCCCAATTACAATATTCAAAAACAAAACAACGTTAAAAAGTAATTTATTACTCACTAAACGTATTTATTCGCCAATAACATTCACGAAAAGTAATAAAGGCGGCACATAAAGGTTGTCACTCATTCACAACACGGCGGTGTCACAAACAATACGGTGCATTACGTGGATCGCGGATATTTTCACATCACTAGCGTGCGTGGAAAAGTACGGGAAAGTTGTGGTCCGTGGCGTGCGGAATCTAGAGGCGGCGTTCGCAGCGGCGGCCGGCGCGGGACTAGAGTCGGCCCGGGTCGCTCCCGCCCCCGAGCGCGGGATCGCCCGGCCGCCTACGCGCACCACGAGCCCCACAGCCTCGCCGTAGTGGTCTAGTTTACAGGCCTTGGAATGTTACACTGAAAAAAAATATATTACCCATCTTATCATTTCAGTTTTTATTAGCAATATTTTTATGTTATTTATTTACGTACAAATAAATATATAAGTAACTTTTTAATGAGTGTTTCCAGATTTATTTTAGAAAATCTTTAGTCCGCTTTGAGAATATTAAAGCACTGTCGCAAGTCGAAGAAGAATATTCAATTCAAAGCGTAACGAGGCTGATACATAAAACCTTCAGCTTTGTAGGTCAAGGATCTGCGAAGGACCAGGCAAAGAAAAGAAGATGCAACCGAGGTAACCAGCAAATGAATTAGCCACTCTAGTTGCGAAGTCGCAGATCTATTTGTTCAAAGAATTCTCAGTGATAATAGAATTAAAGGCAAATACAGACGCTGAAACAACATTTTTACTATTTTATTTTCTTATATTTGAGTGGAATGCTAATGGAATCTGAATGGAAAACTTGAGCTTTGCAATAGACTTGCAAGGTGAAAATGTTCGGCAAGTCGAATCAAGACATGTTTTTCTTAGGTCCTTTATTTTTTTGTTGCTTTTGCTAATATTCTAGTGGACACCTCCTGGGCCTTTTTGAATGTTAACCAACAATGTCAAAGTCAAATCATTTATTTCAAATAGGCACGTAAGATGCACTTTTGAACGTCAAAAATTACATAAATAGTTAATTGATTCTAGTCGCCCCTTCTAAAAGGTTATGTATGGAGAAGAATGGGCAAGAAACTCCATAGTTACTTTTTTTTAATGTTAACGCTTGTATACATTAATTAATAATTATACGTGAAGACGATGTACCTAGAATAAAAATTACTTACCACAATTGGTAAAAAGTATGAAAAGAGAAAGTAATGACAGAAAAAATAATAAATGCGATAGGTACATGGTGCTCACATATTTACAAACATTGTATATGATTTTCCAAAAAAAATAACATATAATAAGTCAGTATGTGAGTTAAATTACATTAATCACAGAAAATAAAATTAATATCATTAAAATTATAAATTATACAGTTTGGTTTTGTCTAGACTCTAAATTGTCCTATGGAGCAGGACCAGCATGTTTCCAAGCATTCTTATCTTGGATATAATCCTCTAATCCTCTAATGCGACATATTAGTCAAAAATGAAAGGACATTGGTAAAGTCTGGCCCAGCATGGAATAAGACCTACTAATATCTAAAATGCCTAATATTTTGAATGTGCCGTGTGTTGCCGGACGTAAAGAATAGCACCACCCCATTTCCTCCCGTGGGTGTCGTAAAAGGCAACTAAGGGACTTACTAGAGAATGAGCAGCAGCGTTCTCTATGCATTTTTAACACCAGACTTCGATCGCCAACCGGCCTGCCAAGCGTGGCGATTATGGCAACCCCCCCCCCCCCCCCCCAACTGGGGGAGGCCTATGTCCAGTAGTGGACGTCTTTCGGCTGAAATAATAATAATAATAATAAAATATTTAAAAAAGACCTTAATTTGAAATACACCGCTCGTTTCTTGGCAAAACTTTGTACGAAATATTTCAATTTAAAAGATTATTATTTTGGATTCAAGTATTCGGGGAGATATTTATGTTGCCAGTTTTGGAAACATGATGGTAATTGGGACAAGCTTATTGTAAGAATTGATATGATTTCACAAGTATTTTTGGAATATAAAATATTAAAACAGTATTTAAAGCGTCTTGTTTGTCTTGTTTGAAACTGTAATGAACATGATATTTAATAATTGAATATTGAGAATTGAATTTGAAAGACAGGTGCTGTTTAAAATGGTTGGATTATCACCTGTCCCCTGTCACTGGTTGGTTTTATTAATCAAATATGCCCCAGGTCGTCCTATTCAACTAAATGGTTTAATGAATGGATATTGAACCGACGCGGACGCCATGATGACTGTTAGTTTTCCAGCCCTTTTCGTTGGTATCAGTGGCACTAAGGGTTATTGTCACTAATGAAAATTCATGGTTTGTTATATTGGCAACCACTTATGAAATAAGTAGCCATACCGTTTCCCATACCCCATGTCTACAGCGCCTCGGGCATGTTTGCGCGAGCGGTGCGCGTCCTTGATGCGCAGAGTGCGGGCTAGCTCCAACACTGTCCTGGCGATGATTTCTGAGCGACTCCATTGACCCTACATTGGGCATTGTTGTAGCAGGCATATTGCTGGGGCTTGATTAGTATTTTTTAATTTAATTTTTATAACTGTGTAATGATCTGTGGATTATTAGCCTTATGGATAATTATTATAATATTTGCTTCTGACATAACTTCATTAACTTAATTTAAATTTATTGTCCTATTTTTATTTTGCTTTGTACTTTTGACATTAATTGAATTGATCTGTAATTTTTTTATTACATATTAATATTTTGTCGTCTTAAAATTTAACATTTACAACATTTAGGTATAACTTATAAAACTGACAAAATCGTGTATTGTTTTTGAATTTAATATGGACCTGAAATAAATGTTTTATTTTTTTATTTATACCTATATCCAGGACATTTTTTCCTGAAATCTAATACAAAGGTATTCTTTTAAACTTTACAACTCCTTGTAATAATCACAATAACTTGGATGTTTCACACATGAAAATATTAACGGGATCACACGAATATTATGACATAATACGATTTCCAAAAACATTTAATTTCATAGTAAGTATCATAAGTACGATCTACGCATTAAAGCCTTTGTAACTTTTATACCCTTTCGTTATCTCCAATTGGGTTTTCCTCTGCCAATGAGCTTAAGCCAATACCGCGGGAATTCCACGGAACTACACGTGTTATCTCTGGGGAAACTCACACATGCCCAAAATGAACACGAATTTATATCTGACAAGAGGTAGGTATAATATTCTTGAATAACTCGCTAACTCACAAATTAGAATGGTAAACTTTGTAATATCTTACTTTATGAAATATTACGTAAAGGATTAATTTAACTTCTAGAATATTTAATAGAAATAATGACATAATTGGTTATTAATTATTATTAATGAGTTCCAAAATAAGCATAAAGTTTATTAAGTTTGTTTTTTTTGACACTATTGCCAGAATCGTAAAGGTGAAATATTAAACTGATTACTCGAAAGTGGGTTTAAAAGAATATACAGGGTGTTAGGTTAAACGAGGGACATACTTAAAGGGAGTGTAGTACTCATGGAAATGAAGAGGTTTTACTATGGAACAAACTCCGAAATATGAAAAAAAAAGGTCAGCTGTTTCTTATATTTTGATCGCGTTGGTATTGCACTTTGTAGGGAACAGCTGACTTACTTATTCCTATTCCGGAATTTGTTCCATAACAAAACTTCTTCATTTTCATGAGTACTACACTCCCTTAAAGTATGTCCCTCGTTTAACCTAACACCCTGTATATAGACAAAATGATTAAAAGAGAGTTAAGATTGAATAAAGAATTACAATTCGCTTTCTGAATTTAAGCAAATTCAGAAAGCAAATTGTAATTCTTTATTCTGACATTTCATCCCGGCATTAAGAGATTTCAAGAATAGAGAAATTCAATTTATAACGGAATCCCGTTACATGGAAATAGCCAATGGACTTAATTCAGGAAATGGATTCCGCACAGTGACCGACTTTTATGTTGAATACAAAGGCACGTGCACATTGTAAAATCAAACACAAATCGTATTTACTTAACTAAATTGAGCTTAAAAGTGGTTCTGCTAAAAATGCCTGTTTAAATTCTATTGTTGTCAATTCATAACTCGATTTTAAAATCCCAAAATTTGTGAAATGTACGAGCTTTGATAGAAAATCACTCAATCCTTTTTTCCCTGTATTTTATTTTACTCTAACTAAAAGCGAGAACTAAACAAAAGCCTTTTTCCAGGAAATCGGGTGTCGGATATATAGCGCCAGTAACAAGCTGGTGGACCTATTCAATAAAATATTGCCGTGTTTAAATTCAATGCGTTCATATTGAACAAAGTTGGCATCGATTGGACGGCTCACTTTAATGAAACTTTGGTATGCCTCGCGTCCTCTTGAGAATCAAAATCTTTTACTACCAAACAAGAATCAGAACTACCCTCGCCTCGGAGATTAGTATACTTTCGTAGTTTGTCCCCATGTCAACGTAACGGACACATGTCGTGGTCCATGTCTCTGTAAACGACACCCAAATACAGATACATATTGAGGCGATTACCGTTTACATAATATATGTACACGAATAGGTTTATAGCTAGATACTTCCGCTGGACTACGTAGCTATATACATCTTTAATTTAATTAGGCCCATCAAAGTTAGCACCAACATAAATAAAACCTGCTATTGGCTCCGCTCTACGTAAAGTTGGAGTGGTAAAAGTTTAAATATTTTATTAAAATTCTCTCCGACCGACGTTAGAAAGTTAACTTTGAATTTTTCAATACGCTTCGCCTGGCGTACATCTTAAGTAGAAATTAGAATACGGTTGTTTTCATACGTTTAGAGGTAACCAAGAATGCAATTTCAAGTTTGTATGATACCATCAAATGATAACTTGGGAGTGAAAACTTTTTCGCGGAAACAAACTTTTTTAATTATGTTGCCTTTGGTCCAGTATCGGTTCGCCGTTCCAGCCGATTCAGCGAGTCTGGAATCTCAAGAAATTCGTTTGAATAGGAGCTTATCTTTTTTCAAATTACACTTACTTTAATTTGGAACGCTTCCACAAAATGGTAACGACAAAGAAGATAAAACCAAACTGTGTTTGTGGAACATTGCAAGCGAACACTAGGAGCAAATCCAAGGTAGCTTTATAATCCGAAACAGTACTTTAACTTAGTAATCTGTTCTTTAACTTCCAATTAAACCCAACAAAATGTACTTTATTATAAATCCAATTAAGTATAAAAACAAGTTAATGAAGCCACTAGAAACGCTACGTCATTGCAAGTAATAAAAAGAAAACGCCTCGAGCTTTGAATACCTTCCAACATAAACAGGAACATTCAAGTGTCATTCAAACGTCTTGGTTCGACGCCTGCCACCGAAATCATTTTGCGATATAATTGTAGCGAAAGAAAATGTGAATAAACCGTTTTTGAGGAATATTTCAAAACAAAAAATTATTGTGATTTTAGTTCGTTAGTACCTAGGTATCAATTTATTGAGAATGCGAATGAATACATTAAGAGGCCTGTTACATTTTGTTCCCTCTCTCGCTCACACGAGACGTAATTTTGGAGAATGTTGAATGAAAAAATGCTTTATTAAAAAATGTAATCTGTAGTTCCCGTAATAAATAATATCTTAGTTTCATAGGTAATTATTAAAAACACATTTCTATTGTGTAATTTAATAAATTCATCTCAAAAACAGATTCTCAGACTTATCCAACTGAATGTATTTGTACAAAATACGATCTAGAGGAATGTGACCGTTTTTATTTAGATCGAATTTTGTTGCTTCGTGTCACAATATGAAACTTTATAAAAGGTATTAGAAATTTCTAAACACACTTTTTTTATTTTATTGTTTATGCATACAGTCTTAATACAGGTTCGTTTGTTTTGTACCATTAAACCAGAAATGGTTTGTATTACTTACCGATATAGTTGATTGAGCCGGTTTTCATAATTCCTTCTCAGTCACGAGATAATATAATTATAGGAGTGGCGCTAGTGGACCGGTGACAACCCTCTTAAAATAATATTATTCATTACGAGAACTACAGATAAATTTTTTGAATAAAGCATTTTTTCATCCAACATTCTCCAAAATTACGTCTCGTGTGAGAGAGAGAGAAAACAAAGTGTAACAGGCCTCTTAATAGTTGCTTTAGTTGTTGTTAAAAATCTGGTTTGTAGTACTCGTAACCGGCGCGCGTGTATGACGAGGCAAAAGGTGTAAGGGTCGTAGCAGGTGGCGCTCTAGTTTCTACCTGGGTCCATGGGGAAAAGGCATTTGTATATGTATGTATGAAATAGTTGCGCCCTGTTTTTTTATAAATTCAAATTAGGCTGAGATTCAGCACTTTTCGATCGTCAAAATTACATAAGACAATCCCCCAAAACTGCTTATTCCACAAGAGGAAAAGTGGAATCTGAAAACAGTCTAGAATTCACCCCTGATACTCCCGTTAAGAGGGGAAAACTAGAATTGAAAAAAAAATGAAAAAACCTATTCCAAGATCCCCCTGAAAGTGATTTTTTTACATTAGGGTTCAGTTTTCCCCACTGAGGGGGATTCTCTCAGGGGAGATTAGTGGAATAAGCCCCCCAAAACGCCCGCCCTTCACCACTTCAAAGTGATTTAGCTGGGAAGAAGTGGCGCAACAAACTCCCCAGAGCACAGCTGTCTGTTCAGTTAGATAAACTTGATTCTATACAATAATTGAAAATAATAAAAAAAAGATACGCCAATGAAATTGGCAATGCGTATCTTAATATTTATATTTTCACTGGTACATACCAGTTTCACTGATTGACCCAGACGACCCCACTACCCTCCTCCAGGAGAGTCGTAGGGAAACGAGTACGGTTCGAAAGAGAGTACTCGTACACACTACACGATCGTCATTCCGACCTCGCCGCCGAGGCCCCGCGTGAAATCTCCGACTAAATAGTCCTTCCCGACCCTTGCCCGTAAGCGAAGCGCCAGCAAGCGCTATAGCTGAGCCTGTAGCTTTAAATCCCCCTGATAATAATTATAACCCTGATTTTATCCAGCCACCAACGGTCCCTTGCCATCTTCCCTCCGACTCTGCCCTAAGCCGAGGTTCGTACCCCACAGGGGGTGCCCTTAGCGCGCAGTCGTTTAGTTTATAAGTTTTTACGCCCTGGCTGGAGGCATTAAGTTTCGTTAGGAGCAACCACAACCACAACCACAACCACAGGACAACCACAGGATAGTCCAGTTAAAGAGTCTCACCTCTCATGGTTAACTCTGAGAAGCCGTAATAAAAATAAAAAAACACTTTTTGCAAATAAGTTCCGACTTTATTTGTATTTTCAGTCGTTTAAATAAAGTCGGAAGTTATAAGTTTCTTGATAGTGTGGAGAGGTGCACTAAGAATGGAAACTCAACCCCTGGAGCGGGTCAAACGGGGAATTTGTATGCGAATGAGTTGCGGAGAACAGCAAGTGAAATTATATAATGTACTAGCTTTTGCCCGCGGCTTCGCCCGCGTGGATGTCGAAAAATAAACTCAAACTCAAATCATTTATTTCAATTAAACCATTTACAGGCACTTTTGAATTGTCAAGGAGTCGGTCAGTAAGAAAAATGAAGCTACATTCCCATTCCAAAGCGTAGGTACCTATGGAGAAGAACGGGAAAGAAACTCCATGGACACTCTTTTAAATTAATTTGTCACTAAAGTATTCGTTACATCTATAATGTTGAATTTATAACTAAATGTGAGAACGATGTAAAAATAAAAATAATAAAAACTTACACGTTAAAAGCGTCCAGATTATGTACAACAAATAGAAACAAAATAAAATAAAATAACCCATGGCAGCTAAGAGATGACCAGTCCCAACTGACGGCGCCCGTTCACGAACATGACGCATGGATTAGCACCATTCAGCTCAACCATTTTGAAGGGAGCTAAATGATCCAACACACACGCCACCATCAGCGAGACATCTAAGTGAGCATGACATACTCTCAACCGCCAGGGCACATTCAAGTCAATGAAAGACATATTACCCGGTCAATGGTAGCTCTATAGTACATAGGACTCACACCTGTGCTATGCATTTATATAATACAAAGGAGATTGAGTTTATACAATGCAAAGATAGTCTTACAATCTTGGTCACAAATTATCTGTGTGCCAAATATCATCCAAATACGTTCATCCCCCTTTTCAGACCCTTGTGGGTTGAAATAATAAAAAAAAAACAACGATTTATGTTGTGTTAGTTTCCAACCATAAGTCGAAATATTAGTGATTTTAACTTAAGAAATGAAGAACTTTAATTAAGAACAAAATTTCGTCCCCCTTTTCACCCCCTTAAGGGTTGAAATTCTAACAGCACCGTTGCGTTAGCTTCCAACCATAAGCCTAGATAGTAAATTTAGTGATTTTTCTTCAAAAACTAAGGACTTTTCAATTTCATCCACCTTTTTAACTCTACGGGGGTGGAATTATCAAAAACGCTGAGACACGAATAAATTAATTTGCAATCGTCAGCCTAAACACAAAATTTGAAGATCCTAACTTCAAAACTGACGGACTTTCATATAAATTTCCATCCCCTATTTTACCCCATTAGGGGTGAAATTCCCAAAAATCCTTTCTTAGTGGTTACTTACTCTTCACAAAGAACACACCCTCCAAGTTTCATGTCTCTAGACCCAGCGGTTTGGGCTGTGCGTTGATATATCTGTCAGTCAGTCAGGACTTTGAATTTTACACTGAATAGAATAGAATAGAATACTCTTTATTATGTACACCATAAAAATTACAGATATAAATGTAGAACTGTTACATAGGGTGTCACAATGGGCGGTCTTATCGCTAAAAGCGATCTTTTACAGACAACCTTTGGATGGATCAAAAAGTAGAAGGAGAGACAATACTGCAGGTATTTAGTGGTGTACCACTTACATATATACAATAAATACATATACACAAAGCACATAGATACTTATCCATATAAATAAATATATATATATATATACACACACAATAATAAACATGAGTACTTGATAAGTTGATTTTATCTTTATTTAACCTATATTTTGGGTTAATATAGCACCTACCGACATGATTTGTTAAATCAACAAAATTTTTGTCAAAACAAACGTCATAGAACCGTTTTTTTAACACAATTTAATGTCAACTCAACCAAAAGGAAATCAACAATCAAAAAATCAACTATTCGGTTTTTCAGTGTATTTATAGATGATGATGGTTAATCATAACGTAAAAGACAGCAAAACCTTACAATGAAAGTTGGTCACAATTACGACATTGGAATGTAAAAACATCAAAAGTCTTATTCCTTATTCTTCACGTGACCCAGAGGGCTGGCTTATTTTCAGGCCAAATCATCAGCATTGCCATCCAACGTGGCAACACTGCCAGCCTTTTAGGCACTATTCCCACTGACAGTAATGCGGACGAATTTTTTGATGCCCAATGAACACTTCCCCTTTCTTTTGTGTAAAAAAAAAATGGGTAAGTTTGTACATTTTATTTAAATATGATACCTGTAGGTGTGGCGGTATCAACAACGCCACATGCGAACTACGCAATTTAGAGGTATGAGGAACAGGATGTAAGGTTCACTCATACTCTATAGTAAAGGGAGGATCCTCCGACCAGACGGGTATTGTGTCTGGTGGGCAACTGCCCAACGATTGATGTCGGGATGTTGTATATATGCTAGTCGTGCGGTAAACTCTGATAGCGCGATGCAAGATTTGTGACGTCAGTTCTTTGATGCGTAGTTCGCATGTGGCGTTGTTGATACCGCCACATAGGTACTCAAAGTAAATAAAATTGTATAATTGAAAAAAAAAAATACCTTATTATTTCAAACTAAAATAAAAAGGCCCATATCTAGAAGTTAAGTCATTAACAAGCCTTAAAATAATAAACAGTATTCTAATTCGTTATTTGATACGTTGTTTGTTTTTTATGCAAACACCGGCAGGCGTTCATATAGGTTTAATTACGGTATAAGGGCAGAAAACCAATTATGGTTTGCCTGAAAAGATAATAAAATGTAAATTGCCAATCATATTGTCGAGCGACATTCGGATACGAGTCGCAGAGCTCCAAACATTCGTGTGCGGCTCATTGTTCAAAACGTAATAAGTATTTATGAATCACATGAAGAAAGGGCTAACAGCAATATTTGGATTTATATTCCGAATTTATGTGACGCAATAAATATATTTAAATTCCCACTTTGTGTTGGTCTTTTGATTTTCATACAAAATGGTAATAAAACTGTTAGGATATTCTTCTCTTCTATTTAGGTAGGTAAATACCTTTTTAGGGTTCCGTATTTCAAAAGGAAAAACCCTAGGACTACGCGTGTGTCTGTCTCTCTGTCCGTCTGTGACAGCCAATTTGCTCCAAATCTACCGGGCCGATTAAGTTGTTTGTTACACATATGAACTTTTGTGACCCAAACGCGGATATGTAACGAAAACAAATGAATATCGAATATGGGGTCACTTTTAAGGGGTAAACTGGAAAAAAAAGTATTGTAAACTGTACCGTGTGACATAAAATGAAAAGGCTTATTGTAAGGATTTCAGATATATATATATTTTAATTTTAAAATAAATACTTTTAAAGTTATTTAAGAAAATAGATGAAAATTTACCATTCCCCCTTCATTATCTCCGAAACTATTGAACCCAATTTTTTTTAAATAAATATGGTTCCAACTACGGAACCCTTCATTGTGCGTGGTCCGAGACGTACTTGACCGGTTTTTTTCATGGAGAAGGATTGTATGTACCTGGCTTTTATTCCGACCGACCGCGTGCAAAAGCTAATATTATGTTATATTGATGGTTAGATTACCAAAAACCACTTATTATATTCTAAGTTGTAGTCTATTGTAAGTATCCATTCAGTATAATCTGTGCGAAACACAACAACAAGGGGTCATGTCTCTACATAAATATGGAAATTGAATTGAACGGTTAATAGCTCTAGTGATCCCGACCATATACGTTGATATATACGAGGATCCTTTGTACGGAACCATTGTCCATTAACAATAAGCTTACACTCTGCTTAATTTGTTATAATAAATAATAATAATAATAAAGCTTATTTATTCCATATTTTCTTTACATATTATGTTTTTACAAATTCGTAGTTAGGTACATATTTTACTAGCTTTTGCCCGCGGCTCCGCCCGCGTGGATGTCTGTTATCGCGTAAAAAAGTAGCCTATGTCCTTCTCCATATCCCAGGCTATATCTCTGTCAAATTTCATGACGATCGGTTCAGCGGTTTAGGCGTGTAAACGTAACATACAGACAGACAGACATACAGACAGACAGACAGACAGACAAACCGACAGACAGACAGACAGAGTTACTATTACATTTATAATATTAGTATGGATTTGGATATGGATCCCTTTTGAGTAAAAGCCTCCTCCATCCCGTGCCAATTTTCCCTGTTATGGCCGACTCCATCTAACTCGGACCAGCTACTTCAATGATGTCATCCGAATCCGAAATATGACCTGCCCATTTCCATTTCAGTCGTAGAGCGTGTAGGAGGGCGTCTGTTAGTTATTTTCCTTAACTCTTCATTTCGGGTTTTCTGTATTTTCCTGAGTTTTAATATGCTCCTTTCCATGGAATGTTGAAATGATAAGATTTTATTTTTTATTTATCGTGGTCTGGCAGTTTGATTCATTTATGCGGCCTCCCCTTTTTTTTTTTTGGTGGGGAATTATCAAATAACTTCTCCGCTGTGGACGGAGCGGGAGGGCGTGTCAGACTTTTACTGACAAAAACCCACCCGTGTTCCTTTAGTTGCATATGTGCCGAATCGTTGAGCTCCTTAAGGTCTGAGTTGAGCTGTAAGATTACTGACAAATGCGTGCACTGACTGGACAGGTCCACTGAATCTGTGTGGTTCTTTCATCAAAAGCCAATTTCAGACAACAATCTACATGGTCTTCACATGATCTGACCAAGATTATGCCTGGACTTTAAAAGAGACTGTCACCTCTGAGTTTGTTTCGGCATTTTTTCTCAGAGTAGTCAGATAGGAAACGCCGACCTCATCTAGTATAAAAAATATGGTTGACGTGTAAAAGTGTTTGTACAAAACTACTTACAGGAATAAATCATTTATCATTTGTTACTCAATGCGCAAAAACGGCCAAACGGATTCTGATGAAATTTAGCACACAGGTAGTTTGTAGCCTGGATTAACACATAGGATGCTTTTATACTGGTAGTAGTGATAATTTTCGACATAAACGCGGGCGAAGCCGCGGGCAAAGGTTAGTTAGAAATTTAAAAAAAATTGCTTCCTGAAACGACCTCAAAGAGCTCTACAACGTAGTTACGTTATTATTATGTGTATGAGCAAACTAAACTGTTCACTATAAAGTACCGGTTATGTTAACAATATGTTGGGGTGCATTAAAATAGCCTCCACAAGTGGCCATATTGTAACGTTCGCCCGGAACGCCCATAGCAGTCAGCCCCCGCTAGCATCTTGCTGACTAGCTTTAGAATAGCTAAGGCGTGCAAACAGTTTTAGCTATAATCATCATCATCATCATCTTCGTTTCAGCCGAAAGACGTCCACTGCTGGACATAGGCCTCTCCCAATTGGGGGGGGGGTCGCAGTATGGTGTTAAAAATGCATAGACAACGCTGCTGCCCATTCTCTAGTATTTCTCTTAGTCGCCTTTTACGACACCGACGGGAGGAAATGGGGTGGGGCTATTCTTTACGTCCGGCACCACACGGTACAGCTATAATATAAAGACTCATTAACATATATTATTAACACATTCAATCAAATCAATACAAGTTTACCATATCAAGATGAAATTCAGTCAATAATTTGAAATAGGCAATACAAATACATAATGACAAGTTTAATAAAATTGGATTATTAATTCGTCAAGTTCGAGGTCAATACAGTTAAATTAAAAATATAAATGATTTAGTACAAGTCAGGAATACAGAAATGTCATATTATCAATTTAAATTCTTATCGTTCCTACATTCGCCAATTGAGCAATATATAATATAATATATTTTTAAGCTATTGCATAGCTTCTATCGCGGGCCTTGAGCGCGGGGACCGAATCCAGAAATTCCGTAACGAAAAACCTCACGCTCCCCACTCCGACGGTTATTTTACTACACCAGTACCCTCTAGTGATCTAATAATTTCTGGCAGTTCCTTTTTCTGTGTACTGCGTATTTTATTCTTATAAATATTAGTTTATAAAATTATGATCTTCACAAAAAGTGTTTGTTGATAGTGGGGTTTGAACTCACGACCAGTCGATTACGAGTACATTCAGTTCCCCTGTTGCAGCGCAAGGCTACAATGACTTAATTAAAGCTTGCCAAATAGTTGATACCATTCCAGTTGAACAATTTTTAAACTGGACTAGACGGTTGGAAATGACTCATGTACATGGAATTTTTTCGCTGTCAAAACAGTTTGTCACTCTTTTTTTATTTAAAATTACTTTAGGTTCAACACTTTCGTCTATTTTGAAGTTGTTATTATGCTTATATTTGAATAGTATTTGACTTTGTTTACGTAGTTATACACTTTTACGACGTTCAGCACTTATTTATTTTGTTTTTAAGCTATTGCATAGCTTCTATCGCGGGCCTTGAGCGCGGGGACCGAATCCAGAAATTCCGTATATCAAAGAAAGTATATAGAAAGTATATCAAAGAAAAAGAAATACTGCATAAATAAAATAAATGAATAATTATAATTGCATAAGTTGATACAAAATGCTATGCAATAGCTTTACCGCGGCAGTCCCCGAGTGCCACACGTCTTTTTTTATTAATTAATAGATGTGTCAATTTCGTTTTGAAAACTGGAAATGTCTCATAATTATGTATATTATTACATATTATTTTATTACATCGGGTATTTTGTTAAATATAATATTATCGGACCCATACAATAATTAACACATATATTAGGTACTAGCTTTGGCTTTTGATGTCGGTTATCGCGTAAAAAAGCAGCCTATATCCTTCTCCATATCCCAGGCTGTATCTCCGCCAAATTTCATGACGATCGGTTCAGCGGTTTAGGCGTGAAAACGTAACATACAGACAGACAGACAGATAGACAGACAGAGTTACTTTCACAATTATAATATTAGTATGGATAGTATGGATATGGATAGTATGGATAATACTAGGGCGGTATCGGAACCACTAACAATTAGCAAATTTTTATGTATACTGTCTCCTGATTGGTTTCTGTTGGTGTCTATTTTCGGACACATTATTAATAATATGCATATTTGATTTAATAAAAACAGCAACCTCGAAAATATAAAGTGATGGGAATGTTAGTAATGTTAGGATTTTTTATTTGATTGCATTTTGTAGGGTACAGCAAATTTTTTCAGTGAAAACTTTTTTTCTTTTCGGTTTAAGTATTTTTTTTATTTTTTATTTATCATTTATACAAAAGAACACAGGATTACTTAATAAATAGCAACAAAAAACCACTAAGGTTTAAACTTGTGCTATCATGAGTCTATCTCAATTACTAACTATACAATGAAGCATTCAAACTCAAACCCAAACTCAAAGCATTTATTTCAAATAAACCAATTACAGGCACTTTTGAATTGTCAAGGGGTCGGTCAGTCAGAAAGATGAAGCTAGTTGCCCATTCCAAAGCGTAGTAGGTTCCTATGGAGAAGAACGGACAAGAAACTCCATGGACACTCTTTTAAAACAAAATATTGTTACAAAATATGGGTTACATCATTCATGTTGAAGTTATACATGTGAGAACAATGTAGAAAGACGTGCACGTTAGAAGCGTCCGTAATAGAAACAATTCAAAAATTAAAATAAGCCGTGGCAGCTAAGAGATGACCAGTCCCAACTGACGGCGCCCGTTCACGAACATGACGCATGGATCATTCAGCTCAGCCATTTTGAAGGGAACTTAATGATCCAACACACACGCCACCACCAGCGAGACATTTGAGTGAGCAGCATGACATACTCTCAGCCGCCAGGGCATATTCAAGTCAATAAAAGACATATTACCCGGTAAATGGTAGCTCTATAGTACATAGTACTCACACCTGTGCTATGCAATTATATAATTCAAGGAGATTGAGTTTATACAATGCAAAAATAGTTTACAATCTTCAGCAGCTCCAATCATATTTTCAAATGCTAATCAATTAGTTTATGCGCCCTTATGGAGCAGGACCAGCATTGAGTCAAGCATTTTTGTCAGCGATGTAATCCCCCAACTTATAATATGCTTGGCTGCATAGTGTGCGTTTTATACAAGTTTTAAATTTTGTTTCGTTCAATTGGAGTATGTGGGGAAGTATTTTATTGTAACATTTTAAACAGTACCCCATGAAGGGTGAGTCTACTTTAGCCAGTCTGAAACCTGGTTGAACCAATTGGTCCCTATTTCTAGTACTATAATTGTGTCTTTCACCTCTTTTACTTTTCATTTTATATGTACGCGTTATTGCCGATACAATTAATAATATCTTTAGTTCCATAAATAGTTACAATCATTCCTACATAATACTTAAATAATATTGCTTAAGTTACTATAGGTACACCTCTGCCTAACCCTTCCAGGATGACAGGGGTGATGCTATACTATGTAACTTCTTTAGGCGCGTTGAGCGATTTTTGGTAGGGGAAAATCTTATGGATTCGCGCGCGTCACCGTTTTTTTTAATTTTGATCTACTACAATAAAGTACGTATATTAAAAAAAAAAATTGTGTTAAATATCGTACCACAATTTTTCTGTTCTGTGAGTGGTACGGAATCCTTCGTGTGCGAGGCCGACTCGTACTTGGCCGCTTTTTTACACACAGCATGAATTATTCTCATGTCTAGTTCGTGCCGATCGTATCGGAGAGAACAATATGTTTTGCCTTATATTATTAGTAGATACGATCGTATAACTTATTAGATAAAGCCAATGGCGAAGTCACAAATAAGTTTCTACTTTCAAATGCCATAAAAGTTTATTGCTTTTCAGGATGTGAACTTGGACAAAGTTTTTCGATTTATTATTGTCACTTTTACATTGAAACCTGACAGCCAACGACTGTTTGGAAGAATTCATTTGAATAACTCTATTTAAAACAATCTTTAATCGAACTATATATAATTCTAAGAACTTATTGGCTAAGAACTTATTTATATATGAATAATATGCACAGGTAGAAAATAAATTTATAAAAATAAATAAAATTGAAGTGTCTGCTTGTAATTTCAAAATAACAGCTCCGAAACAGCTGGACCAAATTTGACAGAACTTGCACTGTCTGGTAGCTGATGTTAGAAGGAGTTTTACTTGCTGTTGCCTGAGGGATCGCACGAGTGTATTAAAAAAAATATTGTTACATTACAACAGACACTTCAATTCTATTTATTTGTATAGAAAAAGCCACGCGGGCGAAGCCGCGAGCAGCGTCTAGTATTAAATAAATTATTATTAATTATTAAATTTAAATTTAATTTAAATGATTTTATTTCTGTAAGTAGGTTTTTACAAACACTTTTACACGTCAATCATATTTTAAAACTAGATGAGGTCGGCGTTTCGTATCTGACTACTCTAAGAAGAAAGGTCGAAATAAACTCAGAGGTTTAGGTAGTTCTAGTCAAATCATGTGAAGACCATGTAGATTGGTGTCGGAAATAGTCTTTTGAAGAAAGAACCACACAGATTGAGTGGACCTGTCCTCCATTCAGTGCACGCATTTGTCAGTAATCGTGCAGCTCAACTCAGAACATAAGGAGCTCAACGATTCGACGAACAATACCAAAGAAAGGACATTTGGGCAGGCCGCATAAATTACTTAAACTGCCATACCATGAGTAGAAGAAAAAAAAAATACAGAAAAAAAAATTGAATAAATTAAAACAAGTTGTTTTTTAGAATTTAATTAATACTATAAAATTATACATATTATAATGTTAATAAAAATAAACTAGAATATGTACTTAGCACTACGTACAGTCAGTAAATGCAATTAGCTGACCCCCCCTGCATATATGGTTGAGATTTTTTAGAATAATCAATAATAATAAGAATAATAATCGACAGTATTTTAAAATTCTTAATTTTATTTAAATACCTAGACGAAATCTACCCAAAACTAGAAAAATATGAAAATCATACGATTTGTTAGTAAAAAAAAATTGGTTGTGTGTAAAGTTGGTTTACGGACGATAGTTTAAAGTGACAACGTCATAAGCATAACAAAACATTGATGCGGCGCAAGCGTACAATGAGTGTAACGGGACAGTGAGCGTAAGGGAACAATGAGCGTAACGGGACAATGACTCATCCTTTTTCGTGCATGCAACCGGCATTCATCGATTTATTAGACAATGTCACGTCAAAAAAAAATTGGTTGTCTGTAAAGTTGCTTTACGGACAATAGTTTAACGTGACAACGTCATAAGCATAACAATACATTGATGCGGCGCAAGCGTACAATGAGTGTAACGGGACAATGAGCGTAACGGAACAATGAGCGTAACGGGACAATGAGTCACCCTTTTTCGTGCATGCAGCCGGCATTCATCGATTTATTAGACGTTGTCACGTCAAAAAAATTGGTTGTCTGTAAAGTTGGTTTACGGACGATAGTTTAACGTGTCAACGTCATAACAAAACATTGATGCGGCGCAAGCGTACAATGAGCGTAACGGGACAATGAGCGTAACGAGACAATGAGTCATCCTTTTTCGTGCATGCAGCCGGCGTTCATCGATTTATTAGACGTTGTCACGTCAAAAACCTCAACCATTTGAGCAAAGGGGTATACTAGTTTCCTCTAAAGCCTTTTCTTACTTACCAATACCTAAGTTCTATTGACGTTTGAATTCTCGCTTCCCTCAATCTTCCGCAGTTTACTTGTTCAGCGTCCTCGAAGTAAACGATATTGTCGTCTACACAAGATTTAATTGAAGTGGTATTAATGTTGCGGTTACGTTCCGGTATTAAATCCCTATTATGTGTTAAAAGCGGTGTTCATACCAGCGGTACGTTTCGTGCATTAAGGCGCTTGGCAAACTCAGCCACTTTCATGAGACTATTATATACAGCACCTTATTCTGGCCTTATTACACATCGTTTATGTGCAGTTTACGGCTTTAAGTTGAGTTTATTTTATTACATTATGGCAACGCTATGAATGATATTCTTTCCCGTAAACAAACTGAGCCATGCCAAGCTTTTATGAATACTTAAAGAAAAACACCGGCCAAGTTCATATCGGACCACGCACAATGAAGAGTTGAAAAACAAGTTCTTCCATACATTCCAACTGAAAATGTAAGTTTGTACGCACACAATTGAGAGATTTACCATGTTATATTACCATAGACCATAGACTTATTAAAGGTATTCCTGTAACCTTTATAGATTAAAAAAAAAAAACTGAAAATAAAAACACAGGAAATAGTTTTAGACTTATGTATAGAACTATTTCCTGTATTTTTTCAAAATTGTAGGCTCAGTAGTTTCGGAGATAAGGGGTTGAATGGTCAATTTTCATCTATTTTCTTAAATAACTTTAAAAGTATTTATTTTAAAATTATAAAAATATATATCGGAAAACTTTTTATTTTATTTTTTTTATTTACCCCCCAAAAGGACCCCCATATTCAAAATTCATTTATTTTCGTTACACGTACGTGTTTGGGTCACAAAAAATTCATATGTGTAATAAATTTCAAATTAATCGGTCCAGCAGATTCGGAGCAAATTGACTGTGACAGGCGGACAGTCAGACAAGACACGAGTGATCCTATAAGGGTTCCGTTTTTTCGGAACCCTAAAAATTTAGAACTTTTAGAAGATTATGCTTAAAAATGAAAAACTGAGGGAAAACAACAAACGAACATGAATCCGAAATAGATACCTCAAGTTATTGCGGCTCCGTTCCGTGCCAAAAGTGGAAAATGATACGCTTTTTGTAAATCAACCTTTGTTATTCTTTTATGGTATTTATTATCTCTTTTCCAAATTGAAATTTAAGAAGATTAACAGAAAAACTGAATTTTCTTGTTACAGAAAATAGCGTGGTCATTTCGCAGTTCGTAGAACTCCAAGCTACTTACTATAATAATGTAAGTTTGCTAAGCTGCAGCATTTGCAGCTCCCGACGAAGTCTCAAGCTTGGTACACGAAATTAATTTGTGAAATGTACACACTGTTCTACTTTAGTCTGTGGCACGAATAAAAGACGAAGTTCAAAATTTGACGCGAATTACACTTGTATACCTACTGTTAATTTTTATACTGAGCGATTGAACAGCGTTGTATCTTTCTACCCTACAATCCATTAATCCAAATGCCCGCGCCCGATCACGACGAATGGCAATTGGATTTTTTTCTTGTATCCCGACAGACGACGAGTACCAATCTTTCCTTCTGTAGCTCTTTCATCCAATAAAACTACACAGTTTTAGAGTTCCCTTCATTCTGTTGCATTTAGTTTACGATCGGCTGTTAACGACGAATAAACTTTGTACATGTTGTGGTCTTAAAGTTTACAGATGTTTCTGTTTGGAATGAAGAAATGGTGGAGAAAATTGAGTTTTGTATTTTTTTGGATTGTTTTAGCACTTCTCTTTCAAGTTATACTACGAGTAGTATGTAGAAGTTTTCAGTTTGAATTTGGAACGATGATGATTCAAAGTCAAATTTATCTACATCTACACTAATATTATAAAGAGGAAAGATTTGTACCTATTTTTGTATGTTTGTAATGAATAGGCTCAAAAAGTACTGGGCCGATTTAAAAAATTCTTTCACCAATAGAATGCTACAGTCTTCCAATTTGACATAGGCTACATTTCATTTTGAAAAAAATTAGGGATCCTTGGTAAAATTTGAACAATGTAACCGAAGGTGTAGAAAAATGAGTCTTAAAATGTCTTTCGTCGAATGCGCTGCCGAAACTATTAGCGATAGAACAAAATAATGTACAACAATATTGAAGAACATCATAATGTCTAATAATATTTTTTTAATAAATAAAAATATTTGTGAAAAAAAGTGTTTTATATCGAAATTTCCAAAAATTAATAATTGTCTACCCCGTGCGAAGCCGGGACGGGCTGCTAGTATCATATATTTCAAATAGGAACTTAGAGGGCACTTTTGAAAGTCACAAATTACAACAAAAAAAAAAATAGATTCTACTTGCCCCTTCCAAAAAGTAATTACGTATGGCGAAGAATGGGCAAGAATCTCCACACTTATTCTTCTAAAATGTTAACAATATTTTGTATACAATAATTACGTAATAATATGTGAAGACGATGTACCTAGAATAAAATTACTATTCCACAATAGGTAAAAATAATGAAAAGTGAAGTAATGAAAGATAAATTATTCATGTGATAGATATAAATGGTGCTCACATATTAACAAACATTGTAAAAGAATATGATTTTCCTAAAATGTTAACAAGTAATAATTGAGTCATTGTGTAAGTTAAAGTAATCACCTAGGTATTATTATGACATTCTATCTTTATTATGGAGTCAGTAGAATTAGATTAACATCAAAATCAAAATCAAAATATTTTATTTCACATAAACCTACATGGGCACTTATGAAATGTCAGAAGCTAGGTGCACGGTTCGAGTTAGTCGTTTCCTATGGAGAAGAGCCGGCAAGAAACTCCACGGTTACTCTTTTAAAAATAATTGGCTTTACAATATTATTAAATAACAGTGATAATAGGTATGGGAGGACAGTGTAGGCCTTTCAACAATTACCAGGTACTTAACAAAATAGAAAACCGCCAACAAATCTACACTCTACTAGGCCTACAACGTTCTCACATTCACAAAATATAAAATAATCTAAGTATATAAAATATTAGTGACATGATTGCAATTACAACTACAGTAACATAATCTGAATAAATATCCTAATTATGCACCTAGATATAATAAGATGAGAGCGAATAATTATTATCTTACTTACTCCATAAACCATTCACGAGTTCATTTATTATTTACTTAACATCTAGATTGGATATTCTTCGTCTCGATTTTCCTGGAACCTTATTATAGTCTTCAGGTAATTGCACAGGAAAGTTCGAGATATATACTTTTCTTTCTAGAGACGTTAATTACTTTTAGCCTGGTACGAACTGAACAGGCGATAATTAAGCTCGACAAAATAATACTGAGAACCGGTTATCCGATTGAGTAAATGTAGGTTTTCATTCAATCATTCCTTTATTCATTAACGATATTTTTGTATGAATCAAAATAAGTATATTCAGTAGTCGGCCATTAAATCTTTCATAAATTAATTAAAACTTAATTAACAATTCATGCATAATTTAACAGCGAACCATATTTATTTCACAGTTTATTTTATTGTTGGAACATACAAGCGTACAGTGGCGAGCACATCAAGCTACGAGTACTCGAAACTGTCAAATTTCTGCAAACAATTTTAAACTTTAAAATGTTGAAGATTAAGTTCAAAATCGAACGAGAAAATTTTACTGTTTGCGGTAACTTGATGTGCTGGCCACTGTACAATATTTTATTAAGTGTTCGGTTTACGAAGTTCACCGGATCATCTAGATCCGGCGAACTTCGTACCACATTAGACAAAATTTAGATTTTTCGGTTGTTCCTTTAGGTTTTACCGAATTTTCTTTTTTCCTGAACCACCCTAGTATTGAGGCGAACAAAACAAAAATAAAAATCTAATCGGTCGAGCCATTTTCGAAAAAAAATTATATATACGCCGTGACATTTTAGTCGTCTTACAAAGGTGTTTCACTCAATGTATCCGACATTAAATACCTCTAGGCGCGATTAAAAAAAAGTTTCGAGATTTAGATTAAGTTTAAGTTGCAATAGTAAGAAACACATTTTTGCGTTAGCGTGAATGAACTCTGATAAAGATGTCACCGCTCCATTCCGCGACGCCCTTGGAACACAAGGCTCGGACTGCGCTCGTAACAGGGTGTTTCAAACTATGGCATGCGTCATAAATATTTTTATTAATTATTATTCAAATTTTCATAAATATCCAATTTTTTTAAATGTTTGATTAGTAGTCATTGGATACATGAAGTGGGCTGTCGTTGTAAGACGATTAAAATTCCACGGTGTATATAAACAGGGTCATTGTTAAAACACTGACAACCTCTCAGCACTATATTACTAATAACATCATAAACAACAACTTTTGTTCTATGAATTTTAATTTATAATCAGATTTTGAATTATCAGATTTTCATACAAAAATAAAAATATTTAAATTCAACGCTCTAAATATTACGAGCTCTATGCGTAGCAAAACAAACTGCCGTGTCTAGTGCAAAAGGCAGGGGCGACAGTGCTCGGGAGGCGTAGATAGGTACAACAAAATACAGAATTGAAATGTTTTAGATAGAACAACGAAATCTCGAAGATTTATTTTTGGTAAATGTATGTTCTGTAAAAAGTCATAGTTTTTGTTTGTAATCTTAGTAATACAGTCAGTACACAAACAGTTCTAAATCAAACATTACTAAAAAAACATATTTATTTTTATTTTTACGAGTATAAATGGCATCTCAGAGGTTACCATGAGAGGTTGAGACTCTTTAACCGGACTATCCTGTGGTTGCCTTAAGCTCCTAACGAAACTTAATGCCTCCAGCCAGGATAAAACTTATAAACTAAACGACTGCGCGCTAAGGGCACCCCCTGTGGGGTACGAACCTCGGCTTAGGGCAGAGTCGGAGGGAAGATGGCAAGGGACCGTCGGTGGCTGGATAAAATCAGGGTTATGATTATTATCAGGGGGATTTAAAGCTACAGGCTCAGCTATAGCGCGTGCTGGCGCTTCGCTTACGGGTAAGGGTCGGGGAGGACTATTTAGTCGGGGATTTCGCGCGGGGCCTCGGAATGACGATCTTGTAGTGTGTACTCTCTTACGAACTGTAGGTACTAGTTTCCCTATAACTCTCCTGGAGGAGAGTGATGGAGTTGTCTGGGTCGGTCAGTGACTAAAACAACAAAAATAGGTTTATATAAATATTAAAGAGTTAAATCCAAGATTACAAGCACCATAGAGCACGAAACGTGTACATGAACAAAATAAGTTTAATTGCCACTCTACATCAAATGTTTTGTATAGTTTTAGATTCCCTGAAGCCTTTCATTTTTATGATTTATACTGAAAATCTTAACAAAGGACAAGTGTTTTCATCCTGAAAGAAGTATTCTCGCTCACAGAAAAATCTGTTCAGAAAACAGTAGTTTTTATGGGACGAGTTCAGCTCGTCCGTTGCTGTAGCTGTATCGTGTGGTGCTGGACGTTAAGAATAGCACCACCCCATTTTCTTCCCGTGGGTGTCGTATAAAGCGACTAAGGGACTTACTATAGAATGGGCAGCAACGTTCTCTATGCATCTTTAACACCATACTGCGATCGCCAACCCGCCTGCCAAGCGTGGTGATTATGGCAACCCCTGCCAGGCTTATGTCCAGCAGTGGACGTCTTTCGGCTGAAATGATGATGATGATGAGTTCAGCTCACAATAATACACTTTTTTTCCCCTAGTCATTCCAGGTATCCTTTTCTAGAGGCAGCTCGGTCCAGCCCTTGCGGTACGCGTCTAGATCGTCTCGCCACCTCTTCCTGAGCCGTTCTCGGCGGCACCGTCTATCCTCAGGCACCCAACGTGTGCTGACTGTTCCCCAGCAGTCACTGTGCATGCGGCTGACGTGACCCACCCAATCCCATTTCAGCTTGGCGGGCTTTTTAACCGACTTCGAAAAAGGAGGAGGAGGAGTCCACCAATGGAGGATTCCTTTTTTTGTTTGAAAGGGTATACTTTCAAGGTTGTCCCATTTTTTTTTTTTAAATTAAATTTGCCTGTATAGTTTTTGAGTTAGCTTCGATAACACGTATTAAATCCACTTTGTGTATCTTGGTGATGTTATGTCCAGTCACTGTTGTTTAAATATTAAGTAGTGGTAGGTTTACGAATTGGTGTAGGGTAGATACCATAGCTAAAAAGCGGAAAATAAAACACTTTTTTACAGAAAAAAATAATAAAAAAACAACCGTCTACCAAAAAAGCACTATAACGTAGAAAATAACTTTAATTTCGGAAGTCGGTGACAAAAAAAAACTGAAATACAGATCCAAAGACACCAACTTCCGAAATTAAAATTACTTTTTTGGATGTCGGTTGTTTTATGTAAAATTGTTTTTTATTACCCACGTCTTGGAGCGCAGCCGATCCCCGCTTTGGAGCGCAACGTGGTGTTTCGTATTCTATCTGTTCGTTTATCCGACGCCTCTCGATTTCATGTTGATCTAATTTTTACATAGGGTGTGTAAACGACACCCCATGCTTGTCGAAAAGCACAGTTATTACTAACCAGTGACCCGCCCTATGCTTCATACGGGTTCAATCCACTGATGTGACGTCATGTCAAAACGATTCCATATCTAAGATTAATGAATTCTACAAATGATGGTGAAATCTGCATTAAAATCCCACAGACAGACACGTAAAGCGACTTTGTTTTATACTTTTCATAGAAGAGATCCGATGTAAGTTACATTGCCATCGTTCTGCCCTCAAAAATTTCCCAAACGTTTATCGTATAACTAGCTGCTCCAAGCGGTTTCACCCGCGTAAGTTTCGATTCCGTGGTTTAGAGGCAAAATTTTGCTACTTTGGGTTACATTATTGCAATTTTCTTAAGGATCTCTATTTTTTTTTTAAATAAATTATAGCCTATGTTACTTCCTGGTAATTTCGCTGTCTATTAGTGAAAAAGTGGTTCAAATCGGTCCAGTATTTTCGGAGCCTATTCGGTACAAACAAACAAAAAAAAAACGGGGCAGCCTTTGGGGACTGCCAATAGAAGTGAAAACTAAGTACATATACACAGTATACATATAGCTCATTGAAAGCGTTCGGTGACGATGACGCGAGTTCCATGATTTTTGTTCACCCAAAAAGTGCTTAACGCGCCTAAAGAAATGTTCACTTCAAAAACTTTCGTTACAATATTAATGTAAATATCAATCTTAGTCAAATGAAAAATCCATAAATGTGTCGATGATGGTAACCTCGCTGTATAAATAATATCTATCGTGAATCGACAGCGGCAGATGGCACGCGGTGTCATAAATTACACAAAGTACGCATTCGCCTCGGGGAGCGCGAATTGTGAATTAAACAGGGTGTCAATAGCTTGAACTGTTATAATGCTTCAATATTATATCTTATTGTATTTCATATTCACTCAAAATGTGCAAGTAACTTCGTGCTTCTCACTTCCATTCCATTGTAAACTCCTTACTGACTGTGACAACACATTCACTTTCATTTAGCACACTAGTACCTACATCTCGCTTTGCTTATGCTTGGTGTCGCAGTCAGCGGAGATGACCATTGGCCATCTTATGCCACGCTGGACGTTAAATTCCAAGATCCAAGATTCCGGTCCGAAATACTGGCTACCTTCTTTATCAATTCACTTTAATCGGTGGCATCCGTTCTCTGAGTCCCGGCCACTCTGAAGATAACCAGGCTCCGTGCTCTTCTGTTTACCCGCGCAGCCACGTCGAGCTCCCTACGATCTGGTTAGACCATCCGCCGATCTTCACCATCCCTGGTGTCTTTGTCACCAGAAACCAGGTGTCACCCGCTGTTGTCTTCGTCACACAAGGCTAAGCTAGAAGAGTACTGTGCCACTCCCATTTTAAGGAAACTTGTGACCATAAACGTATCCCCCATTAGTATTGATTTTATAAAAATACATAATTATATTATGTGGTCTTATTGATTTCCACCACGTAAACCTCTTCAGTCACAATACATAAAGCATATAGGTACTTAATCTATATACATAAACTTATTCAATAATAAACAAAGAAAAGATTATATAAACTCTTGCCACATTTTCTGATCTAAATAAACGAAGTGGACAAAAGTTTGTAATCTCCATAAAATAAAATTGGAAAGAAATGCTTCCAGACAGTTCAATCATTCAAAGCTGCACTTCATTCCAAACGAGTTTACTTCCCCAGAATTCTTAAATATCGTTAATCAAGTTTCATTGACGAAACAAACTTCGTTTTGATTGGACGTATCTACAGTATCTCCGTATTTCCCGGTTCCCTTTCACCCCAGTTTCTTTGGCAGCTTGAAAGCATCGCTGATGCAGAACGCATTAAATAAATAGCACTGAAATGGAACTTCATCAATTAGAGTGGCCGATGTTACCAACAAACTGAATACGTGAATAATGTCTATAATTAATATTACGTAATTGAACCATTCGGCCGTTGTATACTTACCTCCGAGTAACTTAATACTGTCTTAATTTGAATAGATTTATTAAAAGCAATTTTGGGAACCGCTATTGTTTACATCTGCATAGTACCTATCCTACCTGGTAACGAAATATGCTTCTGGAAAGACCGATTATTTGTGTTGTATCCTAATTTAGCTATTTATGTATTTATTTATTATTTTATACATCATTATAATTATATATATTTTAGTAATATTAATTTCAGAAGTATTACATATACTTCTTTAGTATATTCTCATATTGTATGTTCATATTTAAATTAGTGATTAGTTTTTTTGGTTTTATGTATTTTTTTTCTCTTCTACTCTTTAGACACGGTTGTCTACGGCTTATTCCACAAATCCCCCTGAAAATCCCCCTTAGGAGGAAAAGTGGAATCTGAAAACAGTCTATAATTCACCCCTGAAAATCCCGCTAACGGGGGAAAACTAAAATTGAAAAAAAAAAACACTTAATCCAAGATCCCCCTGAAAGTAATTTTTTACATTAGGTTTCAGTTTTCCCCACTGAGGGGGATTTTCTCAGGTGGGGATTAGTGGAATAAGCCGTTGTCTACATCTCTTTTTCTACTTTCCTATCGCAGGTATGCTGAAAGAGATTGCTTTAGCAATAAGCATCACCATTGAACGTATTTTTCTGTTCCTTTCTTCTTGTCTGTTTATATGTGTGTACAGTGGCCAGCACATCAAGCTAAGCTAAGCTGATGATTAAGTTCAAAATCGAACGAGGAACTTGATGTGCTGGCCACCGTATATAAACGGTTAAATAAATAAATAAGGTTTGCGTACCTAGGTATGTACTTATTTATAATTACAGCATAACAATAGGTTCGGTACAGACTTATACAACATGTAGTTTAATCAATCAGTGTTGTATTGCACCTAATTTACTAATTTGTAGATACTCGCTAATTTGGGTCAACAGTAAACTTGTAATTTAACTCGTGGATTGAATCTATTTGCAACTTTTCAATGTCATTTGGTATTGTGTTCGTTCTAGGCTTGTAGAAAAATTACCGATGTGATGATGCATAGATATTTTTTGTTCGATATATCTATATTTTTTGGCGAAAATGTATCAAATACGATATATTTCCAATAGCAACCCCGTTGTACTGACAAAACCGCTGGAATTCAGAGCCATAATAAAAAAGAAGACTTAATGTAACAATGTTTTATTAATTTAAGATTTTACACCAGAAATAATATTCCTAGTTTGGTATTTATATGAATTAAAAAACAAACACAATATAATTTCATAGAGTAATTTTTTTTTTTTTTGTTTACGCCGATATATCGATGTTTTTTCTACGATACATTGAAATCGATATCAATATGTTTTTTACGATATATATCAATACTTTTTGGCACTTCTTGCATACCTTTTTTTTGGGTGGGAAATTGTCTAATAACTTCTCTCGCTCTGGGCGGAGCGGAAGGGCGTGTCAGACTTTTACAGATTAAAACCCACCCGTGTTCCTTCAGTTGCCTGTGTGCCAGGGCCACCGTATCCCTTTCGGACAAACCCGCAACCCTGGCAGGCACCGGTCACGGCGGACCCCGTCAGTGCGTGCTGACATCTCTTTGAGGCGCGCGTGGAATACAAACTTCTTGCATCCCTAGTTCATTTACCGTCCATAGATGTTGCAACTTAGCATCATACTACTCTGTTGCATTACGTTTATGTTTGTAGGTACCCACTAACCTAACCAAGCAAATGCTTGCTCTGCTTGAAGCCTTGTGATTAAACCGTAAAACTTGACATTTTAATAATTATACAACGTTTTATATACACAATTATTGACATTATTATATATTATATACAAAATGACATGAATGTTTACTTTGAAAAGTATTACATATATTACTTTAATTATTGTGAATGTGGGCACTATGTGGCTCATTTGTTTTCTTTAAGATTATCTCATTTTCTTTTTCCTCTTTCTCACGTAGTTTTAATGATGGTCTGGTATTTTGAGTATTTTATGCGGCCTACCCAAATGTCCTTCCTTTGGTATTGTTCGTCGAGTCGTTGAGCTCCTTAAATCCTGAGTTGAGCTACACGTTTACTGACAAATGCTTGCACTGACTGGACAGGTCCACTCAAAATTGTATGGTTCTTTCCTCAAAAGACCATTTCAGACACGGATCTACATGGTCCTCACATGGTCTGACCAAGATTATGTCTGGACTTTAAAAGAGACTTTGACCCCTGAGTTTGTTTCGCCATTTCTTCTCAGGGGTAGTCAGATAGGAAATTTCGACTTCACCAAGCTTTTTTATATTTTTTATATGACGTGTAAAAGTGATTCCGATATTCTATTTACAGAATAAACGATTTCATTTCATTTCTTCCTAAATCCAACGATAGGTATATTTTTATTGATAGTGGATCCACCTGTCCTCAATGGTTTTCGTGAATGGGGTTTCAATATACCCCAAAACTGATGCCACGCTCAAAAAAGTGTCGATAAATATGCATATCGGGGATTCGAATCCGACGAAAACGATGTATACAAGTCCCTCGTAAGATAATCGTTTGTTTTACGTGAAGAAATAGGAACATTTGGTACTGCCGGTAGGACATTATTGCAGGAAGATGTGGCACCATTATCGTTTTCATTTATAGGGTTATTGGAAAAACATTAACAACCTTACAAGTCTGTATTGCTAACGTCATAAACAACTACTTTTGTTTTATGACTTTTTACAAAACATAATACATTTTTTCCAAAAACAAACTTTCAAGATTTGAAGGTACACAAGGAAGCACATGAAGCTGTACTGCGAGTCTTACCTCTACGACGATTGCAATAAGAACGGTACAAAGGCCAATGTGTAAAGCACCACGAGCTCTTTAACTATACAATAAATAAAACTTGTAAACCAAGTTATTATATTTACGTCACACCTGGCCATAATGTGAGTTTTACCGCACGCTACGCGTACAGCAAAACTCGCATTGTGGCCAGGTGAAGACGTAAAACTGTGTACTCACCACGGGCAGTAAAAAAGAAAGCCCTCTATCGCATATTTATAACCCTCGCCTGCGGCTCGTGTCACAAATACCTGCGATTTCGGGCTTTCTTTCTTTTACAGCCCTTGGCAAGTAATGTACTATTATTAGAAAAATTGAATAACGTTACAATATTTTAATAATAAAGTGCAAGCGAGACCCTTTTTTTGAGTTAATTAAAACATAATCTTCCATGTTTTTTATTTTTGGAAATTTCTCGACCACTTGATTATGAAAATTTTGTAAGTTTTCGTTCATAAGTTTTCTGTGTACACTAATCATGCCCAGACCATTACATAGAGGCGATTTTACCTAATAATACTTCAACACCCATAATAATGCTCCATATCCCAGGCTATATCTTTGCCAAATTTCATGACGATCGGTTCAGCGCTTTAGGCGTGAAAACGTAACATACAGACAGACAGACAGACAGACAGAGTTACTTTCACATTAATTATAATATTAGTATGGATAAAAATGAAATGATGTTCGTTGGTAAGCTCATAACTTGAGAACGGCTGGACCGATTTGGCTATTTATTGTTTTAAAATGTTCATAATAGTCCGAAACAGGTTCTTACAGAAAGAAAAATGTGAAAACTTGCCGGAAAAATTGGTTCATTTTCTATGGGAATTTTGTTTGAACCATTGAAATTTGGACAGGAAAACGACTGTCAGGTCAGCTAATCATTTAAAAAAAATCGCCCAAGTGCATTTCAGAACAAGCAAAATGGTTCCGTAGTTGGGACGAATTTATCCCAAGAACAAACTTAACATTGTAGTTGAAAAACATGAGTTACCCTAAAAAATATATATATTTCAAGATTTTATTTTACCACTTTGTCGGAGTGATTAATAATGTATACCCATACCAAATTACAGCTTTTTAGTACTAAGATTCTCTGAGCTAAGCCGCGGACAGACAGACGGACATGGCGTAACTATTAGGGCCACTTGTTGACTACGGAACCCTAATAAAAATGAACGCAACATCTTGCCGTCATGTATTTCAGTGGCAGTTTATTTGAACATTGTTGAATTTATTATTATTTGTGTACACACAAAACACTTAAAAAAAAAAAGAATTATAAACATGAAGATCAAAGAGCACAAAGGTACTGACTCTGAATTCTCATATCTCCTTGTAATTTTGTATATTTTTCGCCCTTTATAATGCTGCTTAAGGCCCCTCGCCCACAGTGACTTTTTGTAGCGATGCTGTCGCGCGCTTCGTAAACGCGCAACAGCATCGCTACTAACGCGTGTTAGTCGCATTTGCAACGCGCTACAGAAGCGATGCCAACGCGCTACTAACGCGCTACAGCATTGCGAATGTATCGATGCAAACGCGCGACCGTGTCGGACCACATCGGGGAGGGAATAGAGGGAGGGTGGCGCGTGAGTGGAGAACCGAGCATCAGTGCAACTGTGGCATTTTTGTGACGTTACTGAATTGCGTTTGCATCGCGACAGAAGCACGACAGCATCGCGTTTGCATCGCGACTGAATCTGGGCCCGTGGGCGAGGGCACACAGCTAGCGACCGCTTCGCGACTGTATCGATGCGGACGCGCGACAGCATCGCTACTGCATCGCTACAGAAAGTCGCCGTGGGCGAGGGGCCTTATAAACGAGCTACTACTCTGTGACAATGATCATAATAACGAGAAAAACAAGCGACACTCGCGAGGGTATCTTTACACCCGTTTGATAGTGAAACGGGTGTGAAAATACCCTTAACGAAGCCGAGAGTTACTTGTTCTTCTCTTTATTATGATCATTTTTTGTACAGAACCATACCTGAGAACCTTCTGGTTACGAAAATATTGAAGGCCAAAGTTCCAACTACTTAGACCACAATTTATTTTGTTTTTTTTCCTCCAATTCTACCATCTTACGATCCCTATAGAGTTGCATGCACCGATAAGCACAATGTTGTTAGTCCGTTACATTTCGCAATACCGTTAACGACGAATTTTCATACCAAAAATAAAACTTGTTTCCCAGCAATTGTTTTTGCAGAAAGTTACAGTTTGAAGTCCAAAATGAGTAGACGACGGTTTCGAGAACAATCTTTTTACACCCTTTAAATATGACTACACAATTGTAGGCAAAGTAGGTAAATTATTTTACCTACCGTCATCCTTCTGGTCAGAATTGATTCTATTACTATTTACGTTATTTCAATTAAATACATATTAATTAGATTTTTAAATATTAGAATAAGTATATAAAATATATTTAAAAATATAAAAAATAGTAGCCCACCGGAACAGGGTCCAAACTACCGGCGGTCAGGGCTCCAGAGAGAGGAACCTCCTAACAATGCGAGCCGTGTCCAGAAATACCGCTTTCTGAATCAAGCCCTTAAAATAGTTGCCCGACGAGAGCCTCTTTGGTGTTGGTCGAGGCTCTTGGCAATTAAGATTACCGTCGGGCAACTATTTTAAGGGCTTGATTCATTTGCCGATAGTCGTATAAGCCAATGGCTTACCATTGGCTGATACGACTATCGGCTCATGATCGCTGAGTCTACATAAAAAAACTATTAGTATTATTATTATTATTTTTTGCTACTGTGCTATTCTAGCACTTACCTATTTTTTGGTATTTTATTGAGAAAAAAGTGGTAAAAAGAAATCAATATCAAAAATCAAATATTTTATTTCACATAAACCTACATGGGTACTTATGAAACGTCAGAGGCTAGGTGCACGGTTCCAATTAGTCGTTTCCTATGGAGAAGAGCCGGCAAAAAACTCCACGGTTACTGTTTTAAAAATAATTGGCTTTACAATATTATCAAATAACAGTTATAATATGTATGGGAGGACAGTGTAGGCCTTTCAACAATTACCAGGTACTTAACAAAATAGAAATGTGCCAACAAATCTACACTCTACTAGGCCTACAACGTTCTCACATTCACAAGACGGGCAAAATAAAATAAAAATTAATTGCCAAGTGTTGCCAACGATAACAGAGCAATTATTTACTATTAGCGGCATATTGCAATTGTTTTTCTCTAGGCGTTATTACGACAAGGCTCATAATATCAGACCATGCTGTTATTTATTAAAGCAGTGTTAATATTGTGTAAGCATTTTCCCATACGGAAAATAAAATGGAAATATAATTATAGCTTTAGAGTACTCATTAAAACTGGTTGGTAATATAAGAAAAACATGAAAATATAATAAATCTCGGATAACTATCTCGTTTTCAAAATATAATTTTTTTGGCAGGTTTCTAGGAATACCTACTCTTTGTGAATTCAACTTAATTCACAGTCTATATATATAATAAATAAAATCCTAGCGAAATCAAAATTTTACATTTTTTTTTTTAAGTAATTGCCACGTGGTCTGGGAACGGTACCGATAACCAGGCGTTCATTACGCCTGGACAGGACCGGCCTGCGCCTGGTGACGGGAACCATCATGGATTCACGGGACACTACCCTCTATAAACAAACACTTCCACACAGTGTATTGTGTGGAAGTGTTTGTTTAGCGAGGCATAACGGACAATCCTCTGTGCAGGGCTTGCATGGAAGCTGAGGAAACCGTCGCGCATGTGCTCTTTGAATGCACAGGCGTCTCCCAGATTAGAACAGAAACCTTCAGGGCAGCCAGATCTTTGATAGATGTTCTGATCAGACCAGGAGACGTTATTAACTTCTGGAGGGAGGTGGGCTGGTTGGAATAACCACTGATGGCCGGCATGGCCCATCTAAAATGGTCCACCTGAAGGACTAACTGCGGAAACCAAACCCTTTACCATAGTATATAAAACTGTACGTTGCTTGCTCCCGCGTCACCAGTCCTGGGCCTCAAGTCTGCTATTCCAATAGTGTCAGAATGGTCTCGCCATTGTGAGTATTTGACAGTTTTTGTATGGCAAATCTGTCAAAAACTCACAATGAAGAGACCATTCTGACACTATTGTAATAACAGACTTGAGGCCCTGACTGTATATTTTGGCTACTGTGCCTAAAACTACAAACGCAGTATTCAGGGAAGTTTTATCAAAATGTGACTGGTATTTTCGTATATTGTGGTGTCTTACGACTTCCACGCGAACGAAGTTATTCTAAATAGAAAATAAATTTAATTACAATAAAATAATTTATTTAATTTTGTAATGGCCTGACAATTACAGATAGAATCTAACCTTTCAAACAAATGACAATGTTCTTAATGCGTGTGAAAACCATTGACATGAACATTACATTACAAATGTATTAAGATTGATCACAAAATCATGACAAAAGATACATCTTGCTGCCTAATGGGCTGTGCCGACATTCGTTTGTGTTTATTTGTGTCAATGGCATTACTGTGACTATATCACTCACTTCTTATAATGACAATTTTGTAAAGGTTCTATTGGCCACTGATTATAGGTACCTACTTTTTCGGTTTTCAAGTTTTCGATATACCTAACATTATTATTCAAAAAACGACTGCAAATCAATTCGTTTACAAATAAATAATTCGATTCAGTATTCAATCATGTTGAGAGTAAGCCAACAACCTAAAGTTTGTAAATCATATTTCATTATAATCCTATACATACATTACTGTTTGTTTTTAAAGGTTTATGTAATAAATAAATCTTATTGAAAAACAATTCCGCAGCACTGGCACAAGTGGCTCCAACAGTAACGATGATTAAAACATTTTAGTGCTGGTTCCCGCAACCACGACGGCTGTAACAATTAAATTATAAAGCTAAATGGAGTGTTTTCATTTAATTTTCCAATAATCAAACGAATATTCATTTAACCACGAAAACCGAAAGTGGTGGAAGGTATTTATATTGAGCAGTTTCCAATTTTTGCCAGAAGTTATTAGACAAAATAAACATCTGAGGCCCTAGTGTGAGTTTCTTTTAACTATCTCGATTTTACGCACCGAGCGCATTCGATGTTCCGATTGGTCTCCGATTAGCCCTTCACCAATCGGATTGCTGAACGCGTAAATTCGAGATGGTTAAAATAAACTCACACTAGGGCCTCAGTAGCCAAATACTGTTCGAGGAAAACGCACTTCAGTGGTTCACATTAAACATATAATAAACAAGAACAAAGGAATTGTATTCCGTTAAAGGTAGTACACGAGTATGTACGTATTGCGTGCGAGAAAATTACTGCCAATTCATACGTTTGGTACTGCGCGTAAACCACCCATGTAGGTTCCCAGATGTGGCCACATTCTGAGGCCAGCGGGCCAGTAATTATTTGCTTACGCACATAATGCGGCTAACGTTCCTCGGGCTAAGGGTATTCAATCCCTTACATTTAACAAAGGTAACTTCGTATGAAATTTGATCATTTCCAAAGCGAATTTTCCTCAGAGGGTAAATAAATTGAAAGGTTTCCTTGGGATTTGCCGATCGGCCGATCTACATTTTTGTAAGCTAAATATTTTTCGTGGATACCTCTTTGTAGTTATAGGTTCTATTCAGTTATTTGTAAATGGCTGACACACCATTCCATCATGACTGATTTGGCTTTTGGGACCATAAAGATCACAAAGAAGAAGAAGAAGTATATATATATATATATATTTTTTTTTTTGTATTTTTTTTGTTTCTTATTTTGTTATTTTTGTCTCATTATTTATGCTGCACCGGGTAACGTCATGACGTCAGCGCCGGCTGTCGCTGAAAACAGCGCTGGGGCTCTGTCTCGCATAGGGTCGCAGCATTATGCTGAGCGATGGCCGTTTTGCGTGGATGTGGCGCATATTTTCCCCCAACTTGTTGTTTTCGTGTTTGTTCTTTCTCTGCGTCATGTTTGTCGCAAAAAAACGTATTTTCTTTCTTTGTTTCTTTTCTTTTGCTGGGAGTTTCTTCAAAGGCGAGCATTTCACTAAGCGAAAAGGGAAATTATTCTGCTATAGAGCAACTCCAACTCAATCCGGTCAAGCATATGATCGCGGCAATAATTCCTTCCTCATGACTGTTTATGAAAAGGGTTTATAAAACCCCATATTCAACGGTGCACGTAAACGTGAAAACTGTCATTGTGTGAATGCTAATCTCTCTCTTTTTTTATGCATAATAGAGTTTCTCTCGAAAAAGACTTTAAATAAATGTTTTAATACATTATAAGTTGTTCTAGCTGAGCCAGTGCCACTCTAAACAAGGCAGGTCAGATAGATTTTATAAAGACAAAGATAATTTCAAAGGGCAAAACTAAATGTTGCAAATTATTTCACATTCTAAGGAATCATTAAGTATTCTCTAAGCTAGAATTATGAATACAACGTTGCTTAATCCTTAGCCATTTTAATATTTAAGCACGTAATGGGTGGAGGGTTAATTTATGTCCTCAAGTTTCGGGATACGACTCCCGCGCTGGCTAATTATGATTTATTACCTTTAACTTATAATGGATGAGTCACTCCAGATTGTCATGGCTTTGGAACGGTTTTATCTGTTTCCGGAAGATATGAAAGGGTTAAGTATATCTGTGTTTGAACATTTGGTTAATTAAATGCAACTTAAATGTGGAAAGGTATCTATTAATTTTTAGGGTTCCGTAGTCAACAAAAAAACCCTTATAGTTTCCATGTCCGTCCGTCTGTCCGTCTGTCCGTCCCCAGCTTAGCTCAGAGACTCTTAATACTGGAAAGATATAATTTGGCATGGATATACATATTAATCACGCCGACAAAGTGGTAAGTGTTTCTGTCCATGTAAAGTGGGGATGTTTTTTTTTTTCGCCTACCCTATGGTGTGGGGTATTGTTAGATGGGTCTTTCAAAAATATTGCGGCATTGTGAAAACAATTTTTCGATTAAAGGATCCGTTTCTGAAATATTAGGCTTTAAAGTGCTAATTTTTGTTAGAGTTAAGTGTGTGTCCCCGCCTGCCAGATAAATGGTTGTACTTGGATGTGTAAAAAAAATCACAGCAGTAGTATATATAACGAAGTTAAAAGGAATACTATCACAGCCAAGTAGGCGTCACAAGTTACCGAGTAATAGTCAAACATACTTACATTTACAGTTTGAAAAACATGTTCTCTCATACATTCCGCATGAAAGAACGTATTTTTCAACTACGATGATAAGTTTGTTCTTGGAATAAATTCATACCAACTACGGAACTCAGTGTGCGGGGTCCGACACGCACTTGGCCGGTTTTTTTTTTTTTTGTTAATATTTCTAACACTCCTCCTATAGTCTCAAATCTTACATAAAACCACGCAGACCGTGGACACCTATCTTTGTGCTATATACAGGCCGGTTTTTTTATCCCTAGTAATAGTCAAGCTAACTATTTGTTAAACTAACCCTAGTTAAGACTATAACCAATGGTTAACTCAAGTGTATGTTTTTTGATCCCCATTTGAACGATGGTTAGAATTAACTATTGTTAACAATGTTGCCACTGCAATGTATTATGGGGAATTGACGAGCGATGCGTGATACACAACCCAATTGGTTAGCAACTAAGTGAATCGACCATCATTCAATTAGAAACCTACTATTAGGTTTCTAATTGAATATGGTAAGGTATAAGGTAAGGTATATATCTAAGGTATGTTTACTACCAATAAATCAATAGATACCTTCCATTATTGTTATACATCTATGTGAGTATCACGTCCCGCTGTGGTCGATGATAAACATAAAAAGATACACGTGGAAGAGTCTCATTTTTGCGTCAAGTAAACAGCTACTGGTGAAAATATTACCCCAGGTTAAGTTCACAAGAATATATAAATATTAATAACGCAACACGCTTTAATGGACTTTTATAAAACGAGCGGCAGGTAAGTAGTGAAATGGAAAATTATCTAGAAACTGGAAACTTTAGAACTAGCGCTTCACCAAGCCCGAGTTTAAATATGACGAGTACAATTTTTTTTATAAAAAAAAACAAATTTATATCCGTTGTACCAGGAATTTTCGATGGCTATCCCGTTGGGGGTAGACCCAGGTGCACCTAGTTTTCCTACCACTACCGTTCGCAGTTAGTTCGCAGAAATCCGTATTTGATCCGAGCCTAGTAGGTACACATGGGTATATATCAAGCTATACAATTCCAGTATAAGCTGACCTCTCATTCTTCGGAAATCCTATTCAATACGAGATCAGCTTATAATACTGGAAGTTATAGCTTGTGTTGTGAGGAGGGCATTCGTGTCGGCAGATGTCCCCTGCGTGCTGGAGCCTCCGGGTCTGTGCAGGACTGACGGTAAGAGGCCGGATGGCCTGACTCTGGTGACTTGGAGGAACGGCAAGTGCCTTGTATGGGACGCAACTTGCGTCAGCACTGTTGCCGCCAGCCAACTTGGTCGCACGGTACTCTCGCCGTCGACAGCAGCGGAAGACGCCGCGGTGAGGAAGAGGGTGAAGTACACTCCGTTAGCGTATCGTTACCTTTTTGTGCCCATTGCCGTTGAGACCATGGGTTGTTGGTGCACTGAGGCCAAGAAGCTCATTAGTGAGCAGGGACTCAAACCTGTAACCGAAGTAAGGGTTTTAACACTGTTTTTTGAAACAGTTTTAAATGTAACAGATACAATAATGTTACCGAATGAAACTGTAACCTTTTATAAGTGTTAATAAGTGTTAATATGTGTAGCCGATATAAAAAGTTTTAGCATAGTTTTAGGTATATTTGTACAGTACGGCAACAACGCGCGGTGCGACGACGAGCGACGTCAACGCCCACTACGATCTTCAGTACACACACACCCACACACAACAAAACATAATATTTATTCAGTTCCGATTCCGACTTCCGACTGCGACTTTTTTTTTGTTTGTTACCTCGTAACTCCGTCGTTTATGAACCGTCAACAGGCGCAGACCGTTCCTGTCCTGGCGTAAAAAGCGCCTGGTCAGCCTACCATCCAAGGATGGCATAGTCTCTCTGGACTGCCTGCAGCCCGGTGTCGAGGTCCACCATTTCTCCGCTTGTGTGTGGGTGAAATCCTGTAGCCACCTCCGTCATTGGTTGAAGGGGATGGGTATGAAAGGCTCGGGTCCACAGACTGACGTGCTGGATGCACTTCTTGCTAGTTCGTCAGCTGTGTCATTACCCAGAGATCCGAGGTGTCCTTTTATCAACTGCGGTGTCACTGTGTGATATTGGTATCATTTTTAATTCCGTAGGTATTTGGTTTCTATCTTCAATACCCATAATACTATTTATATTTAGCTACTTGTTGGTACTGAATTGGGATTATAATAAATAAAACTATGTATGTATTTATTGCCAAACAAATTCTTTTATTGTAGATACAACATGCATAAATAAAATGATAAAAAAAATTAAATGTCTTCTAGAGACACCAAAACATTGTTAAAAAATTGGGTACCTACTAAAGGGTTGTCCACTGCAACAGTATATGTAGAAACGTCTTTGCAATATAACACAACTGCTCAATGTAGCTTTTACGAGTTTACTGCATGGTTTACGCGACTGCCGTAGTATAGAGGTGTACCTGATTTGCTAACCATCGAGCATGTCTCACTTGCAGGGGTAACGCCAGCCTTGACACGATATGTCTGCGAATCCACAGCACAGCGATACCACAATTGATTCGCCTCATCATAATATCCAAATCGAAGGGAAAAGCAGAATCCAAAAAGAATAGCTATAGAAATCGTGTCTAGATGATATTAGTCCGTGTAGAATAGCAATGGTCGCTAAAATAAATTGTCAGTAACACAAAATAATCGCACAGTTACGCAAGAAACGCATACACGCAACTTGGAACTGCAATGCAAACAAAGCAAGCAAACAATAACTACCAATATGTCAATGTCATGTCAAAAAAGTTTGGCGACGTTTTCAGACAGTTGGTGACGTTGTCAGAAGATTATTGCTGACGTTAACAACTATCTTCTGAAGTTGTCAGAAGACTGTTGCTGACGTAGGCTACTATCTTCTGACGTTGTCAGAAGATCGGCTGACGTTGACTACTATCTGTTGACATTATCAGAATTTTATTGCTTACGTTGGCTACTATCTTCTGACGTTGTCAGAAGATTATTGCTTACGTTGGCTACTATCTTCTGACGTTGTCAGAAGATCGGCTGACGTTGACTACTATCTTCTGACGTTGTCAGAAGATTATTGCTTACGTTGGCTACTATCTTCTTACGTCGTCAGAAGATTGGCTGACGTTGGCTACTATCTTCTGACGTTGTCAGAAGATTGGCTGACGTTGTCTACTATCTTCTGACGTTGTCAGAAGATTGGCTGACGTTGGCCACTATCTTCTGACGTTGTCAGAAGATAATTACTAACGTTGGCTACTATCTTCTGACGTTGTCAGAAGATTGGCTGACGTTGGCCACTATCTTCTGACGTTGTCAGAAGATAATTGCTAACGTTGGCTACTATCTTCTGACGTTGTCAGAAGATCGGCTGACGTTGGTTACTATCTTATAACGTTGTCAGAAGATTATTACGTTGGCTACTATCTTCTGACGTTGTCAGAAGATTGTCTGACATAAGCTACTATCTTCTGACGTTGTCAGAAGATTGGCTGGCGTTGGCTACTATCTTCTGACGTTGTCAGAAGATTATTGCTTACGTTGGCTACTATCTTCTTACGTCGTCAGAAGATTGGCTGACGTTGGCTACTATCTTCTGACGTTGTCAGAAGATTGGCTGACGTTGTCTACTATCTTCTGACGTTGTCAGAAGATCGGCTGACGTTGGTTACTATCTTATAACGTTGTCAGAAGATTATTACGTTGGCTACTATCTTCTGACGTTGTCAGAACATTGTCTGACATAAGCTACTATCTTCTGACGTTGTCAGAAGATTGGCTGGCGTTGGCTACTATCTTCTGACGTTGTCAGAAGATTATTGTTTACGTTGGCTACTATCTTCTGACGTGTCCAGAAGATTATTGCTAACGTTGGCAACTATCTTCTGACGTTGTCAGAAGATTATTGCTTACGTTGGCTACTATCTTCTGACGTTATCAGAAGATCGGCTGACGTTGGTTACTATCTTCTAACGTTGGCAGAAGATTATTACGTTGGCTACTATCTTCTGACGTCGTCAGAAGATTGGCTGACGTTGGCTACTATCTTCTGACGTTGTCAGAAGATTGGCTGACGTTGGCTGCTATTTTCTGACCTTGTCCGAAGATTGTTGCTTACGTTGGCTACTATCTTCTGACATTGTCAGAAGATCGGGTGACGTTGACTACTATCTTCTGACGTTGTCAGAAGATTGGCTGACGTTGGCCACTATCTTCTGACGCTGCAGAAGATTATTGCTTACGTTAGCTACTATCGTCTGACGTTGTCAGAAGATTGGCTGACTTTGGCTTCTATCTTCTGACGTTGTTAAAAGATTGGCTGACGTTGGCTACTATCTTCTGACGTTGTCAGAAGATTGTTGCTGACGTAGTCTGTAGATAATTTGCGATGTTGTCAGATAGTTGGTGACGATGTCAGAAGATAGTTGGCGACGTTGTGAGAAGATTATTCCTTACGTTGACTACTATCTTCTGATGTTGTCAGAAGGTTGGCTTACGTTGACTACTATCTTCTGACGTTGTCAGAAGATTATTGCTTACGTTGGCTACTATCTTGGCGTCAGAAGCTAAGTAGCCAATGTAAGCAATAATCTTCTGACAACGTCAGAAGATAGTAGCCAACGTCAGCAACAATCTTCTGACAACGTTAGAAGATAGTAACCAACGTCAGCCAATCTTCTGACTACGTCAGAAGATAGTAGCCAACGTCAGCAACAATCTTCTGACAACGTTAGAAGATAGTAACCAACGTCAGCCAATCTTCTGACAACGTCAGAAGATAGTAGTCAACGTAAGCAATAATCTTCTGACAACGTCAGAAGATAGTAGCCAACGTAAGCAATAACCTTCTAACAACGCCAGAAGATAGTAGTCCACGTCTGCCAACCTTCTGACAACGTCGGAAGATGGTAGCCAACGTAAAACCAATCTTCTGAACACGTTAGAAGATAGTAGCCAACGTCAGCCAATCATCTGACAACGTTAGAAGATAGTAGCAAACGTAAGCAACAGTCTTCTGACAACGTTAGAAGATAGTAGCCAACGTAAGCAATAATCTTCTGACAACGTCGGAAGATAGTAGCCAACGTTAGCAATAATCTTCTGACAACGTCAGAAGATAGTAGCCAACGTCAGCCAGTCTTTTGACATTGTCAGAAGATGAAAGCCAACGTAAGCAATAATCTTCTGACAATGTCAGAAGATAGTAGCCAGCGTAAGCGATAATCGTCTGTCAACGTCAGAAGATAGTAGCCAACGTTAGCAATAATCTTCTGTCAACGTCAGAATATAGTAGCCAACGTCAGCCAATCTTCTGACAACGTCAGAAGATAGTAGCTAACGTCAGCAACAATCTTCTGACAACGTTAGGAGATATTAGTCAACGTCAGCAACAATCTTCTGACAACGTCAGAAGAAGGTAGCCAACGTAATAATCTTCTGACAACGTTAGAATATAGCAACCAACGTTAGCAATAATCTTCTGACCACGTCAGCCAATCTTCAGACAACGTCAGAAGATAGTAGCCAACGTCAGCAACAATCTTCTGACAACGTCAGAAGATAGTAGCCAACGTAATAATCTTCTGACAACGTTAGAATATAGTAACCAACGTCAGCCAATCTTCTGACAACGTCAGAAGCTAAGTAGCCAACGTAAGCAATAATCTTCTGATAACGTCAGAAGATAGTAGCCATCGTAAACAATAATCTTCAGACAACGTCAGAAGATAGTAGCCAACGTAAGAAATAATCTTCTGACAACGTCAGAAGATAGTAGTCAACGTAAGCAATAATATTCTGACAACGTCAGAAGATAGTTGCCGTTGGCTACAATCTTCTGACAACGTCAGAAGATTGTAGCCAACGTAAGCAATAACCTTCTGACAACGACAGAAGATAGTAGTCAACGTAAGCAATAACCTTCTGACAACGTCAGAAGATAGTACTCGTATCGTAATTAATTCACCAAAATGCTTGTTTCTTGGTTCAACCAAACCGTCACTATGTAACGCACACTCCGAACATTTACCTCCATAATTCTCTGCAGTCGAAGGTTTCGTTTCCAAATCCGAATTACTTATTTCGGTTTTCCAATTTCTTCCGCATCATCTTCAAATAATGTGGGATTGTCAAGATGCACAGCTTCTTATTGAAGTGGTAGGTAAGTTTCTCAATTTAGGATAGTCTTCGTCCTTAACCAGACGGGTTTTTTTCTTAAGAAAGGATTAATTGAGAATAAACCTTCGAATATTACTTCCGGATCTATCAAGATATCCGGACGTTGTATGAGTTGTGCGTTGATCCAGACGAGGTTTTTTTTATTAAAGAAAGGATTGATTGATCCATTGCAGTATAATTATACACAAAAGTGTTCAAATAAACTTGAATTTTAAATCGCGAATATATTAAATACTTCGGAGCACGTGTTTTGCACGATGGCGACTGGATTGCGGCTATCTAATACTTATTAACCATAAATAAGTACATAGTAAATTTGGCAACGCCGCGTTTATCTGTTACACTTAAGAACACTGTTAACACTTTTATATCTGTTACAGATATATTACGGTTACACTTTTGTAAGTGTTTTGGGTTAACACATTCAAAAACACATTTATAAGTGTTACACTTTGATTCTGTTATCAATTCAAAGTGTAACACTTAATTTTTTAACCTTTATGAGGGTGTTTTTAAGTCACTGTTAGTGAGATAGGGCACAAGCTATGTGACAAAACGGGTGACTCCCGCTCCGGCTCGTTCGTGGTGCAAAGGTTAGCCATTGCCATCCAACGTAGCAAATCAGCAAGCGTTATGGGCACTTTTACGCCGGGAACAGTTAGGGGCGGGTTATTTGTCTAGATGTTGGACGTGTTATTGTAACTTTTATTATAATTTGAATAATGAATGATCTATACTATACTTAAGAAGTTGACTTCTAAAATAAATATCACGCTTGATATGTAGCCGTGTGTACCTACCGGTATTAGTGCGAGTGAGCCTATCCCCGTTTACCCAGTTCCAATTTCGAACTGGAAAGAAGACTGCCAAAAGGAAAAAAAAAAACCATTGTGGTTTAGTGGTTTCCCCCTGATTGAACGGTCCGTCAGCGGTCGGTAGTCTGATTTATGTTTGGAGACTACAGGGCCGTCGAATTTCTTTAAAAGTAAAGTTAAATCAACACTGCATGGTACGACGATTCTATAGGTAACAAATATTTTTCGATAAAGGAATCACAAAAAGAGCCTTCATATATTATATTGTCATGATAAGCGTCTCATGGGTAGTGTGAACCCCTATTCCACTTTGCTGACTGGCAAATCTTTTCACCATTAAAATACCCATTGTTAAAATATGGCTCCTATGAAAAGAGTATTATAATACCAAGAATATGTATATAACACTTTCGAAACTTTTAATCTCGTGTTTTCACTATCACCTTAATTAATGACTTCAGTCAGATAAGGTCTTGACAATTATTGCCTATAAGTAATTATCTATTTAAATGATTTTCAACCTTTTTCATGACACGGCCTCTTTAGTATGAAGTAATATTTCGCGACCCCCGTACCCGTTGCTTTTTTTTTTTTCATGTATTTTATTTTGTGACAAATATTCAATCCAACCATTGATATATTAAAAGGAAGAAGATATGTTACGCGCTAACATCGCAATCAGTAAACCTGGACTCGTCGCACGACTACATGCACCAAAACTCACACATCACAGTTCAGTTCAGTCGCAAAATTACAGTTACCAATAGACAAGAACAGAGATAGGAGACGGTGCTGTCGTGGGAGCGAAATCGCGTTAGCTGCCGAATGTTGGCCAAATGTTTACGATTATGAATGACATTGTATGACGGGGTAGCACAAACATGGCAAAGCAAACATTAAATATGATTGTAACTTTCAACAAATTAGCATTTTTGGCTGTACTTACGAGTGGTAAGTAATTCCGTGTGTCTTATTTTTCTGCCTTGTATTATTAAACACTGTATTTTTTTTTTTTTTTTTACTGCAGTATCTTTCCCAACCTTTTGCAACTCTGCTACAGAGGCTTCGCGACCCCCTATGGGGTCGCGACCCACACGTTGAATAACACTGATCTATATCTTTAAACTCCATTTGAAATAACATTATACATTGAAGTTTTCCTTTTAATTTCGTTATATAATCGGTACTACTGCTGTGAATTTTTTCACATATCCAAATACAACCATTTAGCTGGCAAGGCGGGGGGGGCAGTTTACTCTAACAAATATTAGCACTTTTCGCAAACGGAATTGAAAAATGATTTTCACAAACCCGCAATAATTTTGAACGGCCTATCCACCGACCCCCCACACGACCCTCCATATTAGATTGACGAGAAAAAAATATCATCCCCACTTTACGGGTAGAGGAAGTAGATTTTATTTTACCACTTTGCCGGCGTGATTAATACATACGTTTTAATCACGCCGGCAAAGTCGCAAAATATACATATCCATACCAAATTACAGTCTTCATCAGCCACCGACTCTGTCCTAAGCCGAGGTTCGTACCCCACAGGGGATGACCTTAGCGCGCAGTCGTTTAGTTTATAAGTTTTTACGCCCTGGCTGGAGGCATTAAGTTTCGTTAGGAGCTTAAGGCAGCCACAGGAAAGTCCGGTTAAAGAGTCTCAAACTCTCATGGTTAACTCTGAGATGCCCTAGATGACTAAAAAACAGCCTTCTAGTACTAAGAGTCTCTGAGCTAAGCCGTAAACAGACAGACAGACGGACATGGCGAAACTAAAGGGGTTCTTTGTTGACTACGGAACCCTAAAAAGAAGACCTTCGCAGTAAGCCGTAGATTACATTATAACTACTTATGCATAAAACCAATAATAAATTAAATAGAAACAAGCACTTCAGGGATTGTGGCTGCAGCTGGGTTGGCTTTGAATATGTCAAACTATTTAATATGCTAATTTAATCAAACCAAATCGCACGCACTGCGGCTCTGTTACAATTTATAGGTAAACTAATGGTCACAATATATTAATTGAGATTTCAAATTCAATATAGAATCGAGAAACATTTTAGTGACTCATTAGGAATTTATATAATTGAAAATGCAATATTTATGAATTTGACACTATTGTACGCATATTATGATCAAATCACAGATTTAAATATAAAATACAGATGACAATTTTATTGATTAAAAACCCATGATTTTGGTGCATTTCAAAATAAGAGATTTCCAAACCTACCTACTGTAAAAACAGTGCCATTATATTAATGGCAAACGTATTTGTCCCATTAACGTCAATAGACGCGGTGATGAGATAACATTAATGAAATTACATCAGCAGGCACTGTATTCTTATTATATCTGAAGCCTACGTCATACGCAAGGCTAGATATAGTTACAGTCAAGGAATTTTTACTAGCACCATATTAATTTTTGGACTACGTCATTGCCAAAATTTTGTTTGAAAATGATATTTCGAAACGGTAACATGTGGCCTATATGTGGGAAATAGGTGGGATTTTTTTTTTCTCAAACATGCATGGAAATGACATTATTTTCGAAAAAAGAACACGCGAAGTATCGAATTAACGGACAAAGGAAATCAAATCCATTACAGGAGCGTTTTTTGAATTTGGAACATTACAACGCTCCAGCAATGTTGTATGAAATGGCGTGCTGGAGTTAATAACTACACTTTGATTGGATCTCTTATCATTCTTGGCATACCAAAGTACATACGTCGCTTTGCTTAGCACAAATTGCGTTCACGTGGCTGTATGGCCATAAATGCGTTTGCGTTTCGGCACAGATGACTATTAGAAAATTGGCGGCAAAGCTGAAAATTCGTCTTGATTTGATAATTAAATACTTAATAAATATAAATTTAGTTGAAATGAATTCCCACGGTTCAGAGAGTGAAATGGAGATTGATTGTACTCCACCAGATTTAAGATCAGAAGCCAAATTGGCAATGGAAAACCGGCTTCCAGCGAAGTCAAAAGAAAAATACATGAAAGTATGTCTTATTTCCCTGAATTTTTTTGAGAAAAGCACTATACACCGTGGCATTTTAGTCGTCTTACAAAGACAGCCAACTTCATGTATCCAATGACTACTATTCATTCATGTAAAGAAAAATGTTTATTGATCATTTCAATTTTCTATTTTTATTAAGGCTTTGACTGCCAGACAACAGACACAATAGAAAAACTATTTTTAGCGGTCACCGGTGACCGCGGTGGCAGTCAATGTGTTAATTATGACGCATGACATAGTTTAAAACACCCTGTTACGAGTGCAGTCCGAGCCTTGTGATACAAGGGCGCCGCAGAATGGATTTAGATTAAGTTTAAGTTGCAATAGTAAGAAACACATTTTTGCGTTAGGGTGAATGAACTCTGATAAAGATGTCGCCGCTCCATTCCGCGGCGCCCTTGTTACACAAGGCTCGGACTGCACTCGTAACAGGGTGTTTTAAACTATGTCATGCGTCATAATTAATAAAAATTAAAAAAATAAAAAAGTTAAAAAAAAATTTTTTTTTTGCCTGAATGATTATTAGTCATTGGATACACGAAGTGGGCTGTCTTTGTAAGACGACTAAAATGCCACGGTGTATATGCCTCGGCGGAAATGGCAATTGCCTGTCTCGTATTAGTGAAGTCCTCGCCTTCGGGTCGGCCTTCATACTAATACTTGACCTGCAATTGCCTATTTCACGGCCTTTGCAATAATGTACTATTGTTGAATAATTAATTATCATTATCGCTCATTGACCGCACATAAAGGCCTATAAGATAATAATGTTCTCAGTTTTATAAAAAAATATATCACGACATAGACAAAGAGATCTCCACACGATGCAAGTAATGGGATTTGATAAATATCCACGTATTAATTATACAGTCACTCTGTCTACCATTCAACCAATCCGTGTGCATCAAAGAGCGAAGTATTGAAGCAAAACAGGCCAAGTACGTGTCGGACCACGCACAATGAAGGGTTCCGTAGTTGGAACGAATTTATCCCGAGAACAAAGTTAATATTGTAGGGTTTTATTTATAAACGCTGCTTAAAGTTAACTAATGATTAGCGACTGCTTAATCAAACATTTTTGACGTTTGAACGTCACTTAACTTCAAGCAACGTTTTTGAATAAACCCCGTAGTTGAAAAACCATGTTCTTCTATACAGAATATTTATGGGAGAACATGTTTTTCAACTGCAAATTTAAAGGTATCTGCACACAGCGGGCGCGGCGCGGCGGGACGGGACGCCGACGCGACGCTGAGCAGTTGTAATGTACTAGATATTATGGACGACGCCACACAGAGCCGTCCGGCTCGACGCGACGCTACGCGACGCTCTGTGTGGTGTCGTCCGTTATTACGGACTAGATATTTCTAGTACATTACAACTGCTCAGCGTCGCGTCGGCGTCCCGTCCCGCCACGCCGCGCCCGCTGTGTGCAGAGACCTTTAGTTGGTCGACTATTACTCGGTAAATTGTAAAGCCAACTTAGCTGTGAAAGTTTTTCTTTTAACTTCGTTATAATACTACTGCTGTGAATTTTTTCACATACACAATATCAACCATTTAGTTGTCAGGGGGAGGATACTTGACCCTAACAAAAAATGTCACTTTAATTCTTAATATTTCGCAAACGGATCCCTAAATCGAAAAATGCTTTCGACAAACCCACAATATTTTTGTACGCCCTATCCAACGATACCCCACACCATGAGATAGACGAGAAAAAAATATCATCCCCACCTTACGTGTAGGGGAGGTACCCTAAAAAAATATATTTCATGATTTTATTTTACTACTTTATCGGCGTGATTAATATGTATACCCGTGCGAAATTACAGTTTTCTAGTACTAAGAGTCTCTGAACTAAGCCGCGGATAGACAGACAGACAGACAAGGCGAAACTATAAGAGTTCCTTGTTGACTAACGGAACATTAGAAAGAGAAGGTCCATTAATAGGGAATTCAGGCGGAGTTGCAAAGCAGAAAGATTTTAATGTGGATAAATAGTAAGAACCCGTCGATGTTGAAATTTATTATTTTGCACGCGTCACCCGGCTCGCGCGCCCGCTCGGTCGCCGGCGACGACCGGAGCCGACTATTGGAAATATTGGAATAAACTAGACCTCGCACCATCAATTTATACACTGACATCTTTATTAGATTTATTGTTTTTTCTCACTTTAAATTAAATGAAATGAAATCGTTTATTCTGTAAATAGGATATCGGAATCACTTTTACACGTCATATAAAAAATATAAAAACAAGCTTGGGGAAGTCGACATTTCCTATCTGACTATCCCTGAGAAGAAATGGCGAAACAAAGTCCAGACATAATCTTGGTCAGATCATGTGAGGACCATGTAGATCCGTGTCTGGAATGGTCTTTTGAGGAAAGAAGCACACAATTTTGAGTGGACCTGTCCAGTCAGTGCAGGCATTTGTCAGTAAACGTGTAGCTCAACTCAGGATTTAAGGAGCTCAATGACTAGAATTATTCGCATAGAATAAACTCCTGAATAGTTTTATGTGGTTTTGTCGGTGTATGATCAAAGTGTCTAACTTTAAATTCGTCTACGAAGCAAAATGCCTAAAATTAATGTCGACACAGCAAATTGCCTAAGCTGTAAATCGCCTAGAGATCAAAATGTTTAACAAGAAAAATGCCTAAAATGCAATAATTTCTAAGTAGTCGAGATGGTTAAAATAAACTCACACTAGGGTCTCTGAACTGTAGGTTAGGTTAGAACTGTGACCAAACAACGGTACTCCCTTTCTTCTCCTAAAATAATAGACATATTGCAAGGTAGGCATTTTGGTTCATAGTCAGAATAAGGTTTAGTTCAAATACTGCATAGAAATATTGCAAGGTATGCATTGTGCTTCCCAGTCAATATAAGGTTTAGGCAATACTTGGCATAGACGTTTTGATTTCTAGTCAGCGTGATCATAAAGGGTTTTGTATTCTATTCATACCTGAATGTTCATCTCACCTGATCATAATATCTCTTGTTGTCGCACTTATGTATTTTTTCCGCTGGCAATTGTGTTAAACGTAAATCGTAACGTCTGGTTACGAGGTTAGGAGGGGCGCACGAGGGCAGCCATTTGAGAAGACTAGTGGAAGACGTGCGCTCACTTTTACCACGGACAGTCGTCGAAGCAACAGCTCACCGTGATACTCCATTTTGGTATTCGGTATTAATCAGAAATAATGTTGTTAAAACATTATTTCTAGACATTTAATGATTGTGTGAATATTGCAGTATTATTTGATAGTATTTTTTTTTAATCAGTTTTGTGGTATATTTAATAAACAGAAAAGTAAAATGTAACAGTTGATTATTTGAAAATTTTATAATAACTAACAATTTAAAGAAGTAACACTGATTAACCTAATTTGATTATCGTTATACTCGTATAGTATTGTAGCTATTCTTTTGATCATTAAACGTTTCTTATGATTTACTGACTGTTATTTTTGTTATACTCTTCTCTCTCTTGATGTTTTATGGGTTATTTAGAACTAGGGCTTCGCACGGTTTTTACGATTTGACAAAACATCAAGATTTGTTTGTAGTAATATGTGACTTTAATACTGAGTAATGATGAAAATCGCATTTTAATCCGTTATGCAGTTCAGAAGAACAATGCGGTCACAAAGACAGCCACGAAAAAAAACGATTGAATTATAAATTCAATCGTTTTTTTTTTCGTGGCTGTCTATTATGTCCATACTCCTTAACATTATATTACTCCTAGGATAAGAGTATTAGTACAGTGGCCAGCACATCAAGTTACCACAAACTGTCAGATATTCTCATTCGATTTTGAACTTAACCATTAACATTTTAAAGTTTAAAATCGTTTGGAGATATTTGACAGTTTCGTGAAGCCCAATGTGCTGGCGACTGTACTTAAAAAAAAATACGCGTGCAGCACCGTAAACGTGACACAAGAGAAAATTCTTAAAAAAATTAGAATAAGAGAGATTTAGTTTGAGAGACAGAAAGAGACAGTTATATCGTTCTTCTCTCTCATGTAACAAAATGTGTCAAAACGTGATGATTCCTTCAAATTTCACTCTTAATTCTTGTCCAGTTATCGAATCACCACCTAAGAAGGTTCTCTCAATTTTATAGAAGACTAAATATATGAGGTGTATCTATTCATACACGAAATATTGTAAGAGTACCATCTACAGGTGGTAAAAAAGCCATAGCAGCGAATTTTTTTTTTAATTTAAGTGTTTTATGTTTTTACAAAATTATTATAATTTTGAAATTGCTTGAGACATATTGCAGAGAAGTTGCATTTTTCAAATTTTTACTTATTCTATGTATGACCCGCCCGGACGCGGCGACGGTGGCGGCATGAGCGCGGTGAGTTTTGATAATTAATCATCATAAAAAAAAAAAAATACATTCATTTATTTCAGGCAAGTTTTTTACACATACACCCATAGTATATAAAAAACAAAATTGTATTACAAAAATTAATTGAATTAAAAATGAAATAGATATTAAATTAAATTATATTAAATTAAATTATATTAAATTAAATTAAACTAAATTATTATTATTGTATTATACATTAATTCATATCAAGTAATTTTAAATTATTTAATTTTTTTTAATAATATACTCCGATTTAAAAAAAAAGTCGTTTCTATGGCTTCTTTACCACCTATAGGTGTATCTCTTAAAATATTTCGTCTTTGAATAGATACACCCTATATATAATTATACAGTATGCAAAATTTCCGTTCTCACTAAATAAAATACATCAAAAAACTACCGCACCGTGCACCAGCGAAGATGAATAACGTCAAAGATATTACTAAGCTTCAAACTCTGATATTATTAAGACTGCCAAAGGAGAAAATTTCAACGTTAATATTTTCTATGCAATCTTCGGTATCTCGGAATGAAAGGAAAATATATTACTATGATGCATCATCTGCTTATTTTCTCCGGCAGCTGTTGAAGAAAATTAAGTGAAATGAAACATGAGCTACAAAGTAGGTCCATTATAGTTAAGGTTTGTATTAAGGAACAAATAGAAGTATAGTAAATAATAGTAATAATATAAATTCTTATATTATTACTATTATTTATTCCTTCTATTTGTTCCTTTGTATACAATACCTTTTTTACAAGGAGGGTTTCCTGACACTGACTGGCGTTCATATACTAGAATTATGTTTGTTTGTTAAAAATAATATGCAATATTTTAATTTCAAATCTGATTCTTAGAGAAACATTCGCAAATAATATAAATATGACATAAATTTACCTGTTATTAATAATATGATTTATTATAAAAGTGGTCTATGTAACTGCTCTCCGTTGTACAATCAGTTACCGCCAGCTATTAAGCAATTAAATGGAAATATTATGTTTAAAACAAAATTTAAAAAAAAGTTAATTGATTTTATAATCTGCATGAATTTTTTGAGAAAAAATAATGTTCGTACGTAATTCATTTGTAATTTTTCTATAATCTATTTGAAATTTATTTGCCTGGTAATTCTATTGCTTATCAGACATGCGTAGCCTAAAATATTTACGTTTAAAATAAGAACTTTTACACAGTTTTACACAGTTATGGAATAAATATATCTTTATCTTTTTGTATACAATAGTACCATACAATATTTTGCCTCGTTTGCCGCATGTCGGATGCATTGTGGGCTATGACCACCACAGCATGTGTTCCTGAAAACGTCCAACGCTATCGCGGAAGATTCATGCGTAGATGGCGGGATGAACTTGACGCTTCTTCTTCTTCTTCTTGACGTTGCGCCACTTCTTCTTCCCAGCTAAAGCACTAGAAAGTGGTGAACGGCGAGCGTTTTTAGGTGACTGTCTTATGTAATTTTGACGTTTGAATAGTGCTGATCCTCAGGCTAATTTGAATAATTGACTGGATTTTGATCAGGCTCGAGTTGTGTAGAAAAAAGGAAAAGGAGGCATTTGACTTGCAGTGGGACAATACAGACTAATTATTATATTATTTTTATATCATTATCATTATTCATATCTCGGGACCCTGGGGTCCCGGACCTTTGGAAAGCGTACGAGGGGCCAAAGCCAACTCGCAGAGGCCCGTTAGACGCATTTTAATTAAATGAAGCACCAACCGACGATTATCTCTGTACGCACTATGCAAATGCACCCAAGGACAACCCCTGGTTGGTGAAGGACTATTGCAGGATATGGAAACAAAGATATTGGACTATGGGTTTGGGTGGTTAAAATGGACTGGTTACCTAAAACTATGGAAGGACTATGGCCCCTGCCTGATCAATGTTTTATTATACACGGATAAAATGGCTGGGGGTACCTTGCACACTCAATATGGGCCCCCGAAAACGGTCTCTAGCACATAGTGACGTAGTGACAAGGGGGCAATATATCCTGAGGTGCTCGAGGAGTGGAGACGTATTCCATGGCTCTCAGAACAATCCCAGAGCCCGGAAGATGGTCAAGATCCCTACAAGCACTTACTGGAATACTTCCTTCCTCCGAGCACGTTTGCTCTTGCGAATCTCCACTCAAGCCGGCCAATAATGGCAAGAATGAGGTGGGAGCTCAGTTCCTAGTCAATGATTACCCGTTAAGAGCGTTGTCACCGGTCCACTAGCGCCACTCCTTTAAAAACATTTATCTCGTGACTGAGAAGAAATTATGAAAAACGGCTAAATCAACTAAATCGGTAAGTGTGTCTAGAATTTTCTCATACCTTTTATAAAGTTTCATATTGAGACACGAAGCAACAAAATACGATCTAGAGGAATGTAGCCGTTTTTATTTAGATCGAATTTTATAAAAAAAAACGGCTACATTCCTCTAGATCGTATTTTGTTGCTTCGTGTCTCAATATGAAACTTTATAAAAGATATGTGAAAATTCTAGACACACTTACCGATATAGTTGATTGAGCCGTTTTTCATAATTCCTTCTCAGTCACGAGATAATATGTTTTTGAAGTAGTGGCGCTTGTGGACCGGTGACAACCCTCTTAAGTATTTCTTACGTTTTGATTGTGTAAATCGCACAAAGCTTAGTTTTGACAAAAGAGTTAATTAATCTTCCTTTTCAAGATTTGACTTAAAATTAATAAAAGAACCGCCTTTGTCTGAAGGAATCAATAGAAATTAGGTCAACTGGACTAATTTGTGATCGGACGAACACAAAAAGAATCGAAGAACCAAAAGTCGATGTAAATTATCACTGCATAGGTTTATTTAGTTCCTGCCTAGGAGTATACAGGTTGTAAGGGACAGCCCTCCGAAGACTGATGGGATGCAATCAGTATGTTCAGAACAGAACGAATTATCAGGATGTCTTAACAAAAACATTAATAGTTACTTAGAATTTCTAAGAAAGCATTGGGGTGTGTCCTGTAAACGCGACCTTAAAAGGTATTGCGCAGTCGACTGATACATGATTGGTTGTCACATCTCGACGCGAACTCCGAAAACGCGACCATAAATGGTATTGCCCAGGCGACACACACCCTCATTGGCTAATGTTCCTAACCATCGTCCCTCGCCTCACACACCCCCTGATTTGTAAAAATACGTCTGCACGGCACGGGAGCGGACAGACTTGTAGAAGCGCCATAAACTCGCCATCTCGTCGCTGGTCGTCCGCGCCGGGCCTCCCCCAGGTAACTGGGGGTCTCACCTGGCGGGGACAGACCGCCGAGATGTCGTGAAGAAGCGATACTGTGTAACAGTGTCGCGGCGCGACTACAGAAACAATCTCAGATACCCTATCACAGGACCCGCGTCTGTCACGCGGGCCCAACATCCTTAGGCCGCATTAGGCCGACACGAGGAGGGGCCCATATTAATGGGCCACCGCGAACCCTCCGCGGACGGGGGGCTATGCCCCGGTTCCGCCAGCCACGCCCCCTTGCGGGGGCGTAGCGACATCTGAGCGGAGCGGACAGTTTTTGCAGTGTTTGGTTCCTGTCTCTAATTCTCATGTATAACGTGTGTTAACTGTATAACGTGTGTCCTTCATAATAAAATTGTGATGTTCCTAGTTTAAACTAAAGTTCTAGTATTTGCCTATGTGTGGTCCTATTTAATAACTAATTTACTTTATTAAAATTATAGAATAAAGACTAAAATTATTACCAAACTAAGTGTCTCATTTCACACTCAGTACTAGCGCACAAATGTACCTCCTGACACTCGGGCTCGAACACAGTATATCATTTTAACCCATTTGGACCCAAATACAAACTAGTAGTAAAATTTTGATAAAAACTTTATTGACGTAACTATTGGAGGCTAGTAAGACATTTTATAAAGAAAAATGAAAAATAAATAACTTCCTTATGTATTAAAAAACACCGTCCTCAAATGGGGCCAATGGGCTTATGTATGGTATTTTTCAAAGCATACTTTTTCGATGCACAATTTTTTGATGCATTTTTTATATTGCTAACGTGCTTTCATCTGGCATTCGTTGCATCCTAGCTGGCTTGGCAGTTTCTGAGGGAAGTGTCCAACACTATCTAGATTCATACTTGGCACCACTGAAGAAGGTTTATGACGCTTTTCATCGGGTCTTTACTGAAAGAGGAGTGAGGAGTTTAGGCATTGGCCTACACTCCTCAAATAAAATCGGGCGATACTTCGCCGAAACTGGAGCTGGTCTAGTTTCTCTTCAGCGGTCAGGACATGGAGACGCCAAGCACTAGCTACAGCCTTTTCCAGCATGTATGTACATAGGTAAACAGAACCCACTACCATTTTTTGCCTCGTATAACTGTTAGGTATACTGCGATTGACTGGTCAGCTTGATCAACTCCGCCCATGCCTTTGGTGTAGTTCTGGAAGACAAAAGGGATGTCCACGTCTACCTTTCTTCCTTCTGCAGAGCTCCATGTTTTTACCTTACCAAGAGGGTAAACAAAGTCATAGTTTGTAAATGTTATGAAATGTTCACTAGTGGCTTGACAAGTGTTTGTACCATGGGGATACAAACACTTGTCAAGCCACTGGAGGACATTTCTTCGTCCTATTTTCGTTCACAGTACCAGTCGTACGATAACTAGCTTCACGCAAATCTCGCAGCAATGCGTGACTGGTAAAAAAGTTGATAAAAAAAAATGTTAGCAATCAGCCTATTGGACCCATTCGGGGACACCATACTAAAATATCTCCCTTTATTGTAAAATCTTGGAAAACACTGGATATAATAGCATTATTTACTAGTCGAAACTATGCCCAAGTGATAAATACAAAAAATAAAAGAGAAAAACATTGTAAATATAAAAAAAATATGACTTACCTTTGGTCCAACATCTATTTGCTCAATGAAGTGAATAAAATCACTTATTTTATCCACTCAATCCAATAAATCACAAAAGTATAATTTGTTTTACAAAGCCACACTCTTGGGCCCTACGAATTTGCCTGCAAACTAAGGATAGCTAAAATAAGTTAAAAAATGTGGATACTTAAAGAACTGTCCCCAAATGAGGACAGCGGACGTAAATGGGTTAAGATGACCGGTACATGAAATTATTTCAGGAACGTTATGGGAATCCAATAAACCTGATTTGTTTTGCTACCTCACACGCAATGTATCGTTACCGTAGCAAAACGCACGTAGCGAACGGCAGCGAAGCGAGCCTTTGGCTACAATCGCCGCCACGAGGCGTGGTGAGTTCAATGAACTCTGCAGCTAGGCAGAAAGTGAACAGTTGATTTCACGCGTCATTCGTTAGAGTATTTCAACATCCATTGCAGATTGTTTTATTTTAGCTGTTTTATTTATTTATATTGAGTGCTGCGTACAAAAATGAAATTTACATTTAAATAAAGGAACAGTAACTGAAAAAATGTTTTAAAATATTAGTCCAGTGGAATATGATTCAAAATAAGGAGCTGAATGCACCCTGTTAGTTTGCCGAGGGCTGTTCTTTACACCCTGTATAAGCATCCCATAAAGCCTCGTCCCCACTAGGAACATTTGTCGAGCGACATGTGTCCCCGGTGACATCGGGCGATGTCAGGCGACGTCGGACGACATCGCCGCGAATTGTTGAAACTGTTCCTTGTCGCACAGTCGATGAAGAGTAGTGATATTATGAAATGAGCCGTCTAGAACACTGAGATCATTAAATACACTTGTTTTGTTTCGCAAGTACTGTTTAATCCACCATCTTCTCTTCTTTTTTGTTCTTGATGCATTCATCATTATATAAGCCGCACTGTACAACACTACCTCTTCCGGAGACATGATAGGTTCACCTGAACTGATGTGGACGGAGACAAGACATCGAGCGACGTGGGGCGATGTAGGGCGACGTCGCCCGATGTCTCCGAGGACACATGTCGCTCGACAAATGTTCCTAGTGGGGACGAGGCTTAAAGCTAACACATCACTATTGTATGCCCAAAACACCTGCGTTCGCCAATACCATGGATTATCTCGAAGATAAGCACCGGAGGCCGGATTGTTGGAAATCCTTCCATTCATCATTTACATGAACGTGCCCAAAACTGCCTTCAGTGAATTTATTAAAATCATCCCGATATTGGTGCGAAAAGATAAATGTTATTAACCCATCGTTTTTTAATGAGGCAATAAATAATGTCAGATAAAACAGTCAATAATTCATTAATTTAATGACTACATTATTTTTACGCCTTTTCAGGGTTCCGTAGTCAACAAGGGACCCTTATAGATTCGCCATGTGTCTGTCTGTCGGTTCGCGGCTGCAGTGCGGGCAGAAACTCTTAGTAGGTTCTAGAAAGCTGTAATTTTAATTTAATTTATCAGTATTAAAAAAAAAAGATTTTTACCTATTATTTAAATATTTTATAACCAATTCTTATCCATTTTAAAATGTCAAAGATTATTCAATTATTCTTTTACCAATTTTTCAATCAGAATTTCACATTTTTTTTTTTTATATTTGCGCTTATTACTAAGTAAGCTTATTTCTATGATTCATTGTTTTATGCATGTGGTGTTCACCTATAAGTAATTGATGCACTGTTATTTTACTTTAAAATGTATTATGTGTTTCTTTCAGTGTATTCAATTGTTGGTAAACCTAATAAAATAAATAAATTTGGCATGAGTTTATATATTAATCACGCCGACATCGATGGTGGGGAAATAATATCTTGAAAAAAATAATTGCCTTGCACGTAAAGTGGGGATGATTTTTTTTTTTTTCGTCCTTTGCATTGTGTTTAGGGTATCGTTGGATAGGCCATTCAAAAATATTGCGGGTCTGTTAAATCCATTTTTCGAATCAGGGGATCTGTTTGCGTAATATTATAATAGCTTTAAAGTGCTCATTTTTGTTAGGGTCACTTGACTCAACAAACTCTGTCCCTTGACTCTGCCTTGCCAGCTAAATGGTTGTTTATGGACATGTGAAAAAAAAAATCACGGCAGCAGTTATAACGAAGTTAAAAGGAAAACTATCACAGCTAAGTATTCTTTACAAGTTAACGAGTAGGTACTTAATAGTCGATCAACTTATATTTGCAGTTGAAATGTATGGGAGAACATGTTTTTCTACTACAAAAGTTTGTTCTTGGGATAAATTCATCCCAACTACGGAACCCTTCATTGTGCGTGGTTCGACACGCATTTGGCCTGTTTTTTTATGATTTAAATTGTAGACAGGACCCAGTTTTTTTTAAGGCTTACCGGGGAATTGGTACCAAAACAAACAGGATAAAGTACCTGTTTCTATTCCTTAGCGTGAAAACTTTTCACTTTGAAATGGAAAAGGACACCTATACGAAACTATCGGAGATACTCTGGCTGCACTTTAGAAATACAACTTGTGAATAAATTGATCTGGGCATGGAAATGGCTCAATTTTGTTGAGTACCTATCGACTAAACTAAAATGTATTTCTACGTTTTATTTACTTGAAAGGACCAGTTCACAACTACCCTGTCCAAATGTTTACTCACTTTAGCACAATATACTTATCGGGAGTGTTATGAGTGTGTTGAGTTGTTCTGTCGAAGCAATGAGTAGTCGAACTATTGTTTTTCGAAAATAAGACCGTGTCGTAATAATTAGCTGTCGAAATTCAGAATGACACTCACTTAACGGACGAGTATTCTGAAGTTTTTAGCTATAATTTTCACACAGCTTTCTAGGAAAAGCGGCTCTCGACCCACCGCGTCGCATCGCATAAACCCCCCCCCCCCCGCGTTATTACTTTGTTTTCGCTTAGCATTCTTTCTGACGATTTTATTTTTACTCGGCTCCTAAGGGTCGCAGCGTGATGTTAAATAGCCTTCCTCAAGAATTTGAGCTATTAGATGCAATAATTGTTCAAATCTCACTGGTAGTCCCAGAGATTTCAAACAAACTGTTCAGCTGTATAAGGTTATTAGGTAATTCGGGCTGGTGTCCACAATTCCACGTCAATGCGCGTACTTTGCGTACGGATGGGAATATCGATTATTCGATCCACCCCAGCTCCTCAAGGAAGACCAGCAACGCAAAGTCTAAGTCAAAGTCAAATCATTTATTTCAAGATCTTAAGTCGATCTTCGATCTTCGGCACTTTTGAACGTCAAAAATTACAAAAATTGTTAATTGATTCTAGTTGAGATACGAAGCAACAAAATTCATTCTAAAGGAAAACGGCCACATTCCTCTAGATCGTATTTTGTTGCTTCGTGTCTCATTAGGAAACTTTATAAAAGGTATAATTAGAACATTCTAGACACACTTAACATAGGTCGCTGTTGAGCCGTTTTTCATAATTCCTTCTCAGTCACGAGATAATATTCTTTTAAAGGAGTACGTGGCGCTAGTGGACCCTTGTACACTCACCTGCAAAATTGCATGGATACCTTAGTGTCTATTTTCCAGTGACGTTTGAGTTAAAATATTCGAAAATAGAACTAGCTTTCGCTTTTCGCTTCAAACGATTTTGTTTCTGAACTGTCCATGGATTTTTGCAGTCGACCGTACACCCTCCTAACGAACAACATATCCTTTTCTTTTGTAATGTGTAATCTGATGTACAATAAAGCATATATAAATAAATAAATAACATATAAAAAACGTTAGAAAAGTGAGAATTATAATATCACATTATTGGTTAGTATTTAAGTGCAGGAACCTATGTATTCCCGTTATGGAGATCCTTTATTAAGCGGGTGATATGATTGTATTTTATTTTAACATTTAGTTTTGTAATTTAAATCGGATTGTATGGATTTAGTTATCTGAAATAAAAGAATTTCATTTATGTATTTGCGCTTGTAGTGCAATTAGTGCAATTTGTGGTTGAATTAGGTGTTTTTAAAATTCGGTGGGTAGACCACCAAATTTTAAAAATACCTAATTATACGGTTGTACTTTTATGATGCATATAAAGTTATTATTATAATGTCAATCTGCCGCCAATCTGCCGCAATCTTGTGCCGTGTGGTGCCGGATTTAAAGAATAGCGCCATCTTATTTCTTCCCGTGGGTGTCGTAAAAGGCGAATAAGGGACTTACTAGAGAATGGGCAGGAGCCTTCTCTATGCATTTTTAACACCATACTGCGATCGCCAACCCGCCTGCCAAGCGTGGCGATTATGGCAAATCCCCTTCAATTGGGGGAGGCCTATATCCAGCAGTGGACGTCTTTCGGCTGAAATGATGATGATGATGAATGACAATCTGACTGCCGACTCCCTCTTACAGAGAGAAAGCCTGTATCAAAGCAGTGGGAACATTAAAGGCATTCTATAGTGGATTGGCTCAAGTAACATTAATTGAAAAACAATGTTATTCTCTAACTAACACATGTAAAACTGAATAGTAGTCAAACTCATTCCCCATCTAAGTCAAGTTTTCAATGAACAAAGTTAGGTTCTTACTTATGTACATACATTGAAACTTGAAAGTCACGGTTTGTGTTTCCTCTTCCCGCCTACTTTAAGAGAATAACTGGGAAACTTCTTAGTCATAATTAAGTGCATTTGGTGCAAAGCGACGATATAAGTGAGGATTGTAGAAATACTGAAGTTATGTTGTCCTCAAGAAACGACAGACTTATGATAATCCGGTCCTCCCTCATGCACTAGCTTTTATACTTAAGTACCTGGGCATTGGACATGTACTAGTTGAACCTGGGCTATAAATACACACATCAAAAAAAAAGACGTGTGGCACTCGGGGACTGCCGCGGTAAAGCTATTGCATAGCATTTTGTATCAACTTATGCAATTATAATTATTTATTTATTTTATTTATGCAGTATTTCTTTTTCTTTGATATTAACTTTTTTTTTTTTCTTTACTGAATTTCTGGATTCGGTCCCCGCGCTCAAGGCCCGCGATAGAAGCTATGCAATAGCTTAAAAACAAAATAAATAAGTGCTGAACGTCGTAAAAGTGTATAACTACGTAAACAAAGTCAAATACTATTCAAATATAAGCATAATAACAACTTTAAAATAGACGAAAGTGTTGAACCTAAAGTAATTTTAAATAAAAAAAGAGTGACAAACTGTTTTGACAGCGAAAAAATTCCATGTACATGAGTCATTTCCAACCGTCTAGTCAAGTTTAAAAATTGTTCAACTGGAATGGTATCAACTAATTAAGTCATTGTAGCCTTGCGGTGCAACAGGCGAACTGAATGTACTCGTAATCGACTGCTCGTGAGTTCAAACCCCACTATCAACAATCACTTTTTGTGAAGATCATAATTTAATAAACTAATATTTATAAGAATAAAATACGCAGTACACAGAAAAAAGGAGCTGCCAGAAATTATTAGATCACTAGAGGGTACTGGTGTAGGAAAAACAGCGCTTTGTTGACAAAGTTCTTGACAACAAACAAGACAAGAATATGGCGGCCGGTAGCTATGGCGGCTGAGTAGCGTAGTGCGATAGAGTCGAATAGATGTTAAAGCGAGACAGCGATAGCGTGAGGTTTTTTCGTTACGGAATTTCTGGATTAGGTCCCCGCGCTCAAGGCCCGCGATAGAAGCTATGCAATAGCTTAAAAAGTTTGCGATCACTTTGAAAAATAGAAATTTATTTTTGTTAGGTACGGTAGATTATATTATGATTCGGCTCGCCTGACTTAAACCCAATAGAGCACGCGTGGGATGCTCTTAAGCTAGCTGTTTGGAACCGTCAGCCACGTCCCTAGACAGTGCCAGAGCTCAGGGAAGCCGCTATTCAAGAATGGGACAGGTTACCCCAAGAAATGCTGGATAACTTTATTCTCAGCATGCCCAGGAGGATCACCGCATGTGTTCGAGCCAGGGGAGGAGTTATATTATATTGAATATGAACCTTTTATTAATAAATTGTTGTTTAAGTTTGGTTAAACAGTCGTTTTCTTTCTATCAAATTTCTGTTACAATTACATTATGATTAATAAAAAATAAAAAAAATTATATAAATAATTTTATTTTTTAATTTCAAACAGGGTATTTCTATTTAAATAAAACACACAAAAAAGAATGTTTCTTGATAAACTTCAATTTAAAAAATTATATCGGCTTATGCTAGTGATCACAAACTTTTTTTGATGTGTGTATGTAGCTAGGTCCGTCTTTGTCTAATAGACTATTAGCCAGCCAAATACAACTGTTGGCATAGGCATTGAGGCGTTAAAACTGGACAAACAAATGAATAAACAAACTCTCACGAAACTGTTAATAAAATAAGAATTTTCTATGTCGAAGTGTTATTTTAGCTGCTGCCTGGGGCTTCGCTTGAATGGCTTTTTCTATACAAATAAATAATGTTGAAGTATCTGTGTGTAATGCAACAATTTTTTTTTTTTCACCAATTCAACGCGGATGAGCCCGCGGGCAGCGGCTAGTCGAAAATAAAAGTGGCCTAAGTTACTCCTTATAAAATCAGCAATCCGCCAGTGGAAGTTCCGTAAAAAACTGATTTTCGTTTTTTTTTTCCGATTTTTCACTGTCGACAATTTAAAAAAAAAAAAATGTTTTTTGTACCGTATATTCTTTCTTATGCATTTAGTAAAAAGCTATAAAAAAAAATAATTACAACTTTCCATCAATTTAATTTCATTCAAAATTATCATTCAATATTTAAATTAAGTAAGTTTAAGTATACAGCACAAACATACACACACAGGCGTTTATTATAAATAAAGATAAAAAAGCAATAAATTAGAGGATTATATCCAAGATAAGAATGCTTGGAAACATGCTAGTCCTGCTCCATAGGACAATTTAGAGTCTAGACAAAAACAAACTGGTTGCTAATTTAACTGTATAATTTATATTTTTTATGATATTAATTTTATTTTCTGTGATTAATATAAATTTAACTCACACACTGACTTAATATGTAATTTTTTTTTTTGTTGGAAAATCATATACAATGTTTGTAAATATGTGAGCACCATGTACCTATCGCATTTATTATTTTTTTCTGTCATTACTTCACTTTTCATTCTTTTTACCAATTTTGGTAAGTAATTTTTTTTTTATTCTAGGTACATCGTTATCACCTATAATTATTAATTAATGTATACAAACTATTGCTAACATTTTAAAAGAGTAAGTATGGAGTTTCTTGCCCATTCTTCTCCATACATAACTACCTTTTGGAAGGCGCAACTAGAATCAATTAACTATTCATGTAATTTTTGACGTTCAAAAGTGCATCTTCGTTCCTATTTGAAATAAATGATTTGACTTTGACTTTGAATATATTTGTCGACAAGTTTGTGTTCTTACCTCCGTACTAATAAACGTTGTATAGCGTCTGTATAGTCACACACCGATTTCTCTCTTTCACTCGTCAGTAATTTGACTTTCGAAAGAAGAAGACAAAGCGTTGTGTAACTATACAGACGCTATAGAACGTTTATTAGTAAGGAGGCTAGACAGTAAGTCTACGAAATAAGCTCTCAAAATAACTAATAATCGACGAAATATTTACTGAATAAAAATATTGTACCACAACATAAAGACCTCAGGACAGCGGATAACGCAGACGGTTTTTAATAAAAACTTTCTCAGTATACGAGCGCCATCTTTCATTGAGCTATTCACTCGGTGGGTCCGTCCTCAAATAATGTACTTTGCCGGCGACGTATCATCTTCGGATTAGACTGTCGATAGCAGTATACATTTCTAGGACTTTTTATGAAGTACAAAGGTACACGTAAGTTTTAGTTTTCTTTTTAGGGTTCCGTAATCAACAAGGAAACCTTATAGTTTCGCCATGTCTGTCTGTCTTCCGCAGCTTAGTTCAGAGACTCTTAGAACTAAAATGTAGTAGGGATGATGACTAAAAAAATATTCTTGTCCGTCATGTAGATTATAAAAAAATATTGGACACGTACTTTTTCTTTTTTTACGTAATCAAAACATTACGGCGATACATTGAGTTCAAATGTGGCATGACGTCACTTCTCATTAGATTTTATACTGAGCTGTGACGTAACGAGCCCCCACTCCCGAAGTTTAATGTGTTTTATCTAAGTATTTTTTTATTAATATGATAAAGCAAAAAATACGTGTCTAATATTTTTTTATTATGTGATTGACGGACTAAACAGTTTTTCTTTTTTTTTACCCAGGCATCAGCCCTATTTGGCAAGGGTTTTTTCTTGGCATCCATATTAATCACGTTGACAAAATGGTAAAATAAAACTTGAAAAAAAAAATACTATCGGGGACACACTTAGATTTTTTTTTCCCTGCCGGCTAAATGGTTGTTTCTGGTTAAGTGAAAAAATTCACGGCCATAGTATACACCGTGGCATTTTAGTCGTCTTACAACAAAAGCCCACTTCATGTACGTATCCAATGACTACTAATCATTAATTAAAAAAAAAATATGATAGTTATTTTTTTTTAATTAATTATTACGCATGACGTAGTTTGAAATACCCTGTTAAGAACGCAGTCCGAGCCTTGTGTTCCAAGGGCGGTGCGGAATGGAACGGCGATATCTTTATCAGAGTTCATTCACCCTAACGCAAAAATATGTTTCTTACTATTGCAAATTAAACTTAATCTAAATCTTTCTTTTTTTAATCGTGCCTAGAGGTATTACATGTCGGATACATTGATTGGACCACCTTTGTAAGACGACTATAATGTCACGGTGTATATAACGAATTTAAAAGGAAAACTATCACAGCTTAAGCTTTACAAGTTAACGAGTAATAATCGACTAACTTATTATATTTGCGGTCGAAATGTATGGGAGAACATGTTTTTCAACTACAATGTTAAGATTTTTCTTGGGATAAATTCATCATCATTTCATCCATTCTTCTGGGTAAGCTCACTCCATCGTAGACTTTGTCTCTGTTACCCAGACCTAGACCAAAGTCAAGAGCAAACCCATGGTAAAATAAAAAAAAATAAAAAAATATCCCAACTACTAGAACCCTTCATTGTACGTGGTCCGACATGCACTTGGTCGGTTTTCGGCTATTTAAACTGGATTATTGTTGAAGAATTCAGACGTGATATAACATTGATAGCGTTCTGTACCTACTTTTTTGGGTTGGTTAAATATTGAATTTACGAGTATTTTATGTTCTTTTACGAGTAACTGATTATTTAAAGGGCAGGTTATTTTATTTCATAAAATTACTCAGCATGGTGCACTTTTCGTGATCTTCTCCCTAGCTAATTACTTAAATCACCTAAAGCATAGTAAATGTTGCCATGCTTTTAACTTTAAAAATATATTGTTCTAAAACTACTAACTGCTAAAAATTTCCTGTCCCACGAATCACATATCGTTCAGAGTGATTGTTAAATATTGGTTTTTTCTTGTCACAAATGCCTCTAAACTAGACTAAAATCACCAAAATTTTTGTTTATTCCTGTCAAACGACGATTCACCATTCTGAAATTGACTATACCCAAAGTCTCTAATTCAGATAATTTATGTAAACAAAGTAATGTCAAGAAATGTCACTGTCAAAATGACAGGACAGTGGTTCAAAACATTTAATCATTAAATATTTTGTAAATAATCATCTTTATAATTAAAGTGAATTAATTATATTATGGTTTCTGTTAATGTCGGGAAATGTCAGGCCATCCTCATTGGTAGTTCGTACTATTTGAGGTATGTGAACACTAGTCAACTTATGCCACTGATGTACGAGAACTCCGTTATCTCTCTTTCACCTCACGTAAAGGACTTGGGTCTGTACATTGACGGCAGTTTGAGTTGGAATAAACACGTGGCTCAGGTATTTCCATTCAGCATTTCCTCCCATCTAGCACCAAACTCACCTTGGTCCAGTCACTTGTGCTTCCTATTATAGACTATGCTGATGTTTGTTGTTCTGATCTTTCCCAAGAACTTCTAAATAAATTGGATCGACTTCTCAACAATTGTATTCGGTTTGTTTTTGGCCTTCGTAAATACGATCACATTTCTTCCTCCCGTTCTCAGCTTAAATGGTTGCCTATCCGACTCAGGAGGTCCCTCAGTTCTCTCTGCTTGCTCTTCACGATTATGAACGATCCATGTGCTCCTGATTATCTAAAGAATTATTTCAAAGTGTTGGGCAGTTCTCATAGTCGTAACCTACGAGATTCCAAGAATCTACTTCTCCAAATTCCTTCACACCGTGTTTTATGTCAAATTCTTACGCTATCTCTACTATAAAGCTCTGGAACGCGCTACCTTTTGGCATTAAAAAAGCTGAAAACAAATTTACTTTTAAAAGAAAAGTTCGTAACCACTACTTAAGTCAGATTAAATAACTCTGAAATGATAGTCTAGTCATAGTAATTATTATAAGGTGGTATTTGTTAAAATACCTATTAGTTTATTTTATTTGTATATGTGTATTAGTATCAATAAAACTATATAAATTCTCTTAATCAAGAAGTTAGTATTTTAGTCATTATTTTTGTACCCTACCACTGTTTTTATATTTAACCCAAAGATTGACTGGTAGAGAATGCCTTGTGGCATTAAGTCCGCCTATGTACCACTATTGTACATGAAGTTTAAATAAATAAATAAGAACTATGCAAACAAAATACCGTTGCCAAACATTGTTTTGTGTAGTGTGTCGGAAACACGGCCTATAATCGTCATAATCAGCCCTTATAAGTCCACTGCTGGATGTAAACCTCCCAAATTGATTTCCTCTCGAAACAGTTTACAGCCGTTTTCATCCAAAATGTGGCAGATATGCTACATACAAAATGAATCTATGAATGAGAGTTGTAATATTAGTGTTTTTGAAGATGTAAAAAAAAAAAAAAATGTTTAGATCTCCTGCGTTGTTACCAGTATCATAAAATATTTTATACCAAAAAATCTCCTTTTTCTAATAACTTTGTTTAAAACCGAAAATGTATAAAAATTATTACGGTATGATTATTTTTTAATTATTATTTCTTAAAATCAGTACTTAAAAGAAAACGAAACCTTCTTTTTCGCCATTTTATGTGAATTACCATTACGAAGATATTTTTTTGCTATGTTATCCCCTTTGTTTACGTAAATTATCTGAATTTGAGACTTTGGGTATAAAGTGACACAACTTAACTATACAATTAGTTTGACAGCACTTACATCTAAGTGTTGTCAAACTAAAATATAGATAAGTTGTGTCACTCTGTGACATCGTACAGAGTTATTAATTCAGTCAAAATGGCAATTTTGCTATTCTGAATTTGACGTTTTTCACCTAAAACTTTGATTGTCTAACAAAATCTGTCTATTTTTTATCTAATCACGATTAAAAAGGTGTGGAATAAAATAAATTGTCATGAACTAAAATTCACACTAACATTCGACTTCAGGTGCACAAAAAATTAAAAAAAAAAAATACTGTACTGTATTTTATATATATTTTACAGTATTTTATTATCTTTTTTTTTTTTTTTGTTTTCTTATATCTCGAACATTGTAACTCCTATCGCAAAAATAATAAAAATGTCGACTCCCTTTATAACACACCAATAAACCTCTAAAACTCAACATGTAGGTAATAATTGTTCATATTTTCCATACAAAAAGTGAAAAATCCAAAGGTACTAATATTTTAAATGCGAAAGTAACTCTGTCTGTCTGTCTGTATGTTATGTTTTCACGCCTGAACCGCTGAACGGATCGTCATGAAATTTGGCAGAGATAGCCTGGGATATGGAGAAGGACATAGGCTACTTTCTTCCGCGATAACCGACATTCACGCGGGCGGAGCCGCGGGCAAAAGCTAGTTCGATATAAAACACGTAGAAGCTGCCTGCGCACCTCCGGCTCTAATAAAATTCACGAGGTAGGGAAAACAAGAACCACGTGGAGTCGCGATTGTCATTTTAGTTGTGTCAAATGATTAGGCTTTGGCCTTACTTTTATTCAAGAACACTGTAGACGAGGCTTTGGCCTTACTTTTATTCAAGAACACTGAAGACGAGGCGGTATGGTCCAAGACCTTAGCATGCCAGAAAAGAACGAAGAAAAAAAAATGTGTCAAATTCTTTTTAAATTTAGTTTTTTTTTTTTTTGCAGAATGGCTTCAAGAGGGCCCTCTTGCAAAAATAAAATATCTTATCTTATCTTATCTTCCTCCGTCTATCGTTAACACGAGGATGATTGAAAAGCTTGTTGTTTCATCCAGCGCAATGTTAATGCTAACAGGCAAGTGAGAACGCAATAACATTGAACGAAAAATAGTGTGCGGAAATTTCATAAAACTTGTTCTAGGAAATACGGGTTTTTGATATAGTCTTACAATTTTGTGAAATAAATGCTTGATATTTAGAATCTCCATTACATGTGCGATGTACATTTGGAGATGTTTTCTTTATTTTTACAATTTATGAGTACATTATGAACGGCCAAAGTTCAGGTAAAATGTGTGCAAAAAGCAGATTTTTGGAGGCTTATATACTGAATTTGTTTCTCCAAATTTTATTTTTTTGCTTTCATAGAAACCTAGATAAAGTGCACATAATACCAATTAGTTCAAAATGTTCATTGAAAGATGTGTTTCAACGCCATTATTACGTACGAGCGTTTGTATGAAAAGTATGACGTGTTGGCCGCTCTTAAGATTCTCATAGCCAGTTTTAGTGATAGCATATAATTTGGTGTACAAGAGCATCGGCACCATTGTGTCTGCTTCACGAACCGGGAAAGTGTTAAATAGTCCAGTACTATTCACAAGTTGCGTTTGCCATCAAGATGCACTTATGTACATAAACTCCATTTATTATAACATTAGACAAATAACTGTTCTCACCCTTTCGTTATTTCGATGTAAACGTTTAATAAACTCCGTTGTTTCACAATAAATACAAAGCACTGTAATCTATTTACCATTTACATTAAAAAAATAACTCTAAAATGCAGTAATTTAAACAATATTACACAATAACTGTCGTTATTTAGCCGTTATTTGTCTATTTTTTGTAAATGGAGTATAGGTACCATTAATATTATCTCCTATAATAACACTAATACATGCTCCATGTCCTAAGATAACACATCTAATTAATGCAAGCTTCCAAGCGCATTGCAATTGAAATTGTCCGCAGCCGAACTAAATGGATTATTAAGAGCACAGATTGCTCTTTGATTCAGGAATTGATCCAAAAGGTAGAAAAATTAAAAACTAATCGAATTAGCTTTTAACAAGCAAAAAAGAGATGATAAAATTAGAAATGTGAGTTTTCTATGACTTTATTGAAGACTAGCTGCTGCCCGCAGCTCCGACCGCGTGGCTTTTTCCACATAAATAAATAAAATCGAAGTGTTTGTTTGTAACATCCACGCGGGCGAACCCGCGGGCAACAGCTCGTCGAAAAAAAAAGCAGCCTCAGTTACTCAGGCTAGGGGCCCAAGTTTGCTATTTTTATACATTCGTCACTCCAACACAAACCCATTGTCATAATGCTAAAAGTTCGTAATCTGCTAAATTCATAATGGTCGATCATTGGTCGATCAATGGTCTCGTAATAGAATTGTATTACAATGGCATTTCGAACATTTATTCTTTCCAGATTTCATTTATATATATTTTTACATATTATTTATTAGTGTTATACTCGTAAGCAATCTGAAGTAGTAGAAAGTTGGAAGTTTAGTGGGAAGTTTCATTTGTCATTATGTACGAGATTACCAATTCTTTCAATGGAGTGTCAGTGGCTGACCATTGGAAAGTCATAATGACGCCATTATATTTGTAGATTACCTACCAAACTTGTCAAAATCAACAATTATAAAATCAGTGATAGACCATTCCGACACTATTGTAATAGCAGACTTGAGGCCCAGGCCACCACATGCAGCATTTTAAATGAGTATTTTCAGGACTTTGGCCTCAATTGCATGAACTGGGCCGCGAGAAGCCCAGATCTGAATCCAATTTAACACGCTTGGGACGAGCTTGGGAGGTATGTAAGAAATCGAAACCTCGCCCCAGCTACACTTCGAGACCTGAAACATGCGTTAGCGGAAGAATCGACCAATATCCCGCAACATCGCATAAGAGACTCTGGCATCTGTGAGAAGAGCCCATGGAGGAGAGGAGGGGAGACAAAGTATTAAATTTGTTTTAAAGGTCGTTTTTTTTCCCCTTAAGCCGTCCAAAAGATGTCTTTAAAAGATCGCTTTTAGGGATAAGACCGCCCATTGTGTCAAATTTTCTACATTTATATGTAGAAAATTACTCTTTATGGACACCATAAAAAAAAACTGATTTATATCAGTTTTTTTTTTATGGTGTCCATAAAGAGTATTCTATTCTATTCTATTCTACTTTGTGTTCTTTATTTATATATATATATATATATATATATATATATATATATATATATATATACTTTATTGTACATCTGATTACACATTGCAAAAGAAAAGAAAAACATATACACTATAAAATATACAATGGGCGACCATCCACTACCAACCATTATATTTTCAACATTTTTACGTTGAAAATATAATAAGTGGATGGTGAAGAAAAAAAAAAAATCAATATTTTAATATTGATATCACTACATATTATAAAACAAAGTCCTGCGCCGCGTCTGTCTGTCTGTCTGTCTGTCTGTCTGTTCGCGATAAAATCAAAAACTACTGCACCGATTCTCATGCTGTTTTCACCAATGGATAGCTTGGTTCTCGAGGAAGGTTTTAGTATATAATTTGTTAAGTTTTTGTATGCATTTTTGTATGAATTAACGATATTTGTTGGAGGTGTCGGAAAAAAATAAGCCGTCTGGGAGCTTTCAACGAAAACGCTGTCTAAACCCTTTGAGATATAACAAAATAATGTATGGTGGAATTGTGTATCTTTTATAGGTCTTCAAAAAAGTCCGCGATGGCATATGTCTATCTCTTAAGGATAACATACTATATCCATTTTATTGTCTTTTTGTAGGTATTTGTTTGCCGAATTTTACTCTTGGAAATACGATTACGATAACAATACGCTATAATATCAGTAGCTATTAGCCAAATTATGTTCGTAGATAAATAAGCTAGCTACTTATGTGTATTTCAAACAGTATACAAGAATATTTATCATAAAAACATTACTAAACACGGCGGCCTTATGATCAAAATTTGTGCATTCTAAAACTTTCGTTACTTTTTCACTGACATATTTATCACTTTTTGATAAACTAACACTCAATACGAAATCTACACTTATTTCTCAGTAATTCTGTATAAGATTCTTCTAAGATTAAAGCGTTTTCACATTGAATCTATTACTTTACGCACGTACAACCTTGATGAATGTAATTAAGCACCGCGCCACACCGCCACACGACCACAGAGTACAGACGTATTTTTTTTTCGTTCGTTTAGTGGTGTTCCCGCTAAAATGTCAACCGGTCAAGTATTAGTCGATTAATCGAATTCTTCAGCCAGATCGTGTTGCAAGTACAAAATAAATATATTTCGTCCAATTGCGAACGTGACCCTGAGAAAAGTTATGCACCAATGGTGTTCATTAGATATTTAGAGCGTTTTATCAGCACAAACGGTGTATCATGCGATATTTCGGAGGATTTCGTTTTGTTTTCACATTGTTGGTACTTACGTGAATTATTTTAAAATTATTATTTGTGTCGCACTTCTATTTCGTGTTGTAATTTGGTACAATTGATTGCTTTAAGAATTTGAATGAAATTTCGTATTTTGATTTTGTGTTTGTTATCTTTAGGTAAAGACTCATTCACGTTCAGAACATAAATACTTTTATTATATTAAATCATTTGTTTCGGTTTCTATTCACATAGTGAATCACATTAAAATTAATATTAAGTTAGGATTTTGAGATATAGCCTGGGATATGGAGGACATAGGGTACTTTTTTATGCGATAACCGACATCCACGCGGGCGAAGCCGCGGGCAAAAGCTAGTTTTAATATATTTTCTTACGTAATTTTCACAATTATTTAATAATGTTTCCAACATTTGGTGTTGTTTTATTAACTGATACATTATCTACAACAATTATAGTTTCATTCATGCCGCTAGCTCTATTATTTTAAGAGTATGTTTTTTAGTTTTTCGCACTAACCCGTATTCTTTGTTCGCGAGTTTACTCGTAGTAGATGGTCTAATCAAAGATTAAAGATTCAAAGCTTGTCGCTTCTTTAAGGCCGACCAAACTCCGATTTTCTTTTCTTTTTCAAATTCGTGATTTCAAATTTGGATCAATGGTAATGTTGGTGGTTTGGTGGTATTTTATCCAATGATTTAATGTACAGATTGAAATTGATTTTAATTTAATGTATTTTATGGATTTTCATGATCTGATTTAAACGAATTAATAATACCGAAATGATTTTATGCAGTTTTGAAGCTGACATACTGGCCATGTCAGCTTCAAAACTGCTTATAAACTTTTTCACTCCTCTTGCTCAAAAAGACCGTCATGTGGGGTGACAGAGCAAAAATAGAATTTCTTCCTCTAGGGGAAAAAGTTTTTTTTTTAATTTTTGTCTGTCAAATGACAATGAGCCTACAAAAACGAAAAAGTCTTTAGTCATAAGTAGAATAATCATGAATAAGGACTCGACTGTTTCATAAAAAAGAACAACATTTTATTTTTGAAAATGGAACTAAAATCGGCGATCTCTTTAGTAGAATGCATGCAATGCGTTGCGGCTACAGAAGAAATAAAAAAGAGACATTGGCGCGAATTCCGTAGAATTTTTGTAATTTATTTTTAATATTGTATTGAATTATTTTATGTTCTCGCAATCGTAGTGAAAAGTAGAGTGTAACACACGGCTCTAAAAACCCATTATAACTCGGTTTCAATTTCGCTCGGGAGTAAAACTACCTCGTATAAATGGGTCATTTTAGCCCCTTGTATAACAATTTACTATTTCTCTGACTTATCATTATTTTGATGTTTTAGGCCTACAAACATAAAAATGCATGGTGGCTCGATTTAGGAGTCCGGGGGTGTATTTATTTAAACAATAATGAACGTGTTAAATTATGTGTCCTAACTATTAAAATCAAGAACTAAACCTTAGTAAATTCAAATGTTTTATAAAGCGGAAACTGTACCAGAAAGCCTTTTATACTGTTACAGAATAGATTGAGGACAAAAAGGCTTGGAATTGAGCTGCTTCAATTATTTTACACTGAATGTAGTTTTTTTATTTTTTGCTAACCATGTATTTTATATTCTTTTTCTTTTTCAATATACCATTTTATATATACAATGACATGAATATTTACTAGTAAAGTATAATATTATTTTAATTATTGTGAATGTGAGGACTATGTGGGTCATTGTAATTTTTTTTTTTTCCAGTTAATTTTAGTGATTTCTCGCAGTTTGAGCACTTTATGCGGCCTACCCAAATGTCCTTTCTTTGGTATTATTCGTCGATTCGTTGAGCTTCTAAAGTACTGAGTTGAGCTGCACAATAACTGACAAATGCGTGCACTCACTGGACAGGTCCACTCAAATCTGTGTAGTTCTTTCCCCAAAATACCATTTCAGACAGCAATCTACCTGGTCTTTAAATGATCTGACCAAGATTATCTCCGGATTTCTAATACACATTGACATTAAAGAATTTTATTTATATAATGATATGAACATTTACTTTGTAAAATATTATATTATTTTAATTATTGTGCACTGAAAAAAATACACTCCAATCAAGTGACTTTTTAGCTTGATTAACGATATCTTGTTTAGATTAATCAAAATCTTAGTTAAGTTGATCATCAAGACATGATTGCAGCAATACTAGTTCAAATGATTGAACGCTCAAACAAGTTTCTCGATTACCCTTAACATGACATCATTGTAAAAGAGTTAAAAAAGAGACAAAGTAAAAAAAAAATACTGTAACAAAGTAAGTTAGTTGTGTCAATCAAGTGTTTTTATTACTTCAATAAAGATCATTGAAACTTTAATCTAATAATCTTGGTTGAAGCAACTATGTTTTGACTTGATTGCTGTAAATAGGTTTTATGATAACTCCAATCAAGATCCCGTTTCAAATCTCAATCAAATAAAAGTAGTAGCTATGATCATTGTGCTTGATAGGCTCAGATGCAAACAAGTTACTTAGTCAATCTAAACAAAATCATGATTGTGGCAACTACAATTTTTTTTTTTTTTTCAGTGTGAATGTGAAGACTATGTATGTGGGTCATAATTTATTTCTTTTGTTTTGTGTTTTTACTCAGTTAGTTTTTATTGTGGTCTGGCAGTTTGAGTAATTTATGCGGCCTACCCGAATGTCCTTTCTTTTCCTTTAGTTCGCCGAATCGTTGATTTCCTTAAGTTCTGAGTTGAGTTGCACGATTACTGACAAATGCGTGTACTGACTGGACAGGTCCACTCAATCTGTGTGGTTCTTTCATCAAAAGCCCATTTCAGACATCAATCTACATGGTCTTCACATTATCTGACCAAGATTATGCCTGGACTTTATTTTAAAGTCCAAACAAAGAGAGTTTGTTTCGGCCTTTCCTCTCAGAGCAGTCAGATAGGAAACGCCGACCTCATCTAATTAAAAAAATATGATTGACGTGTAAATGTGTTTGTACACACGGCTACACATCAAGCTATACATTTCCAATATAAGCAAATCTTGTATTGTATAGGATTTCCGTATAGTGAGAGGTCAGCTTATTCTGGAAATATATAGCTTGATGTGTAGCCGTGTGTACATACCTACATACAGAAATAAATTCATTTATCATTTATTAAGTTTTCAATTTAGTATCCAAATTCTGTTGAATTGTAATAAACACACTGTCGGTTGAATTCTGTCATAACTCATATCAATTCTGGACATCATTTCACCGCACATTGTAATTTATTACGATACGGAATTTATCGATAATACCAATCTCGTAACATTATTTGATATTAAATGGCTATGCCATCTTTAGGAAGAGGATTTGTATTATCTATTTCTGAAATCCAATCATTCCTGGTTTATTTTTATCTGTAGTTACGGCTTATTTACGGGTTTATTATGACATTACAGTGCGTACCTTTAGTAATAATGATTTAGCATTTTTTATAGTCGTATCACTAAATTGAAGATATTCACGACTGGGTAGTCGTGAAGTCAGAGTCAAAGCATTTATTTCAAATAGGCACATAAATGGTACTTTTGAATGTCAAAGTTTACACGGAAATAAAATTGATTCTAGTTGTCCCTTCTCCTTCCTTCTTCTTCCTTCTTCTGTTTAGTTTCGCATGGAGGAGAATGAGCAAGAAACTCCACCGTTACTCTTTTAAACTGTTTTACAATAGTTTGTACACATCAATTATATCATTACAATATGTGAAGACGATGTACCTAGAATAAAATTACTATACCACAACAGGTAATAACAATAAAAAATTAAGCATTGACGGATAAATTAACCATGTGTTAGATACAGGATAGGTGCTCACATATTTACTAATATTGTATTATTTTTTACAAATAAAAAGTCAGTGTGCGAATTAAACTTATCATAAAATTAATGTCTTAAAAATAATACATTATACATAAATTAGCAACCTGTTTGATTTTGTCTAGCCTCTACATCGTCCTATGGAGCAAGACCAGCATGTTTCCAAGCATTCTTATCTTGGATATAATCCTCTAATTTGTAATAAGCTTGTTTACTAAGCTACTAGCTTGTAGTTTGTTTACAAAGTGTAGTTTTAATATGTTTTTTAAATTTTCTTTCATTTAATTGCAATACATCACAAGGTATTTTGTTGTAATATTTAACACAGTACCCCATAAAAGATGTACTTACTTTAGATATAAATATATGTGAATATCACATCATACGTAAAGCCCAGACTTATGAAGGCACAATTAACCTCTAAAACTATTTAGCATCGAGACAAAAGCATAGAGCAGTCGATGGCTCAGAATAAGGAGTGCATGTGGTGCCTACGTACAGCGTATTCAAACGCGTTGCAGTTTCGTAGACGCAGCGTACCCGTAGCGTTGTCGTAGCGTTCCGAATCTTGGCCTACATTAACGACAGCATTGCGGATAACCGGACAAACTCTCTATTGAATTAGTTTCTGTACCGTTCGCTTCTCTTAGATTAATATTTAAGATAGCTTTCTGATTCTGAGCTAGCATATTTGAATTGTTTTGAATTTAGAGGCAACTTCTGTGCTTGTTCCTGATGCTTTTGGTAGTATTATTATAATCAGGAGTATAAGAATTTTAAATTTAAATGAAAGTTAAAGAACTATATATTACTAGCGTTTGCCCGCGGCTCCGCCCGCGTGGATGTCGGTTATCGCGTAATAAAGCCTATGTTTTTCTTCATATCCCAGACAATATATTTGCCAAATTTCATGACGATCGGTTCAGCGGTTTAGGCGTGAAAACGTAACATACAGACAAACAGACAGAGTTAATTTTACATTTATAATATTAGTATGGATTATAGTATGGTTTAGGTAATAGAGGAGCAGATTGTAAAAAGAGTCCGCTAGGAAAATATCAATAATTTAATTTGGCCGCCAATCTGCATCGTCTCGGTTTGAATGCCGATGAAATTACGACTTTATTATTATAATAATAATACTTATTAATTTTTCAACGTTTTCGGAAAGATTTCATTTCCGCACTGTTAGCGTTACAATTCGAAGGTATGACAAAGGAAAACCAATAAAGGCGAAAGAAGCCACTTTGTATTCGCTGGTCGGTCGATCGTAAATCTGTAACATAAATAATAAAAAAACTGTTCAAAATAAATCAAGCACAATCATCAAAGTCATAAATTCTCTCATTATGATTGACTATACAAAGTAAATCTAAAACAATTTAAGATAACATAAAACATAGAATCATATCTCAAAGATATTGAAGGAGTTACAAAGTTTTTGAGGACTTAAGAACTTAATATCGCCTGCTCAGCGAGGTTCCAACTTTGTTGGGAACTGCTGGCAAACAATTTAGTTATATGTTTATTATGAACACAAAAGGGAATTTTGTGTCGTTCAGCCTCATTCATCTCCCTGAATTACAATCTTTGACAAGATAACCAATATGAACGGTAAAGACTTTGCCTTAAAGATTATGGGGCAAAATTAGACGCTTCATTTTTAGTGTACCGTAATCAACAAGGAATGTCCCCGTCTGTTCGCGACTTAGCTCAGAAACTCTTAGTACTGGACTTTTAGTAATTTGGCATGGGTATAGGTACATATTAATCACGCCGACAAAGTGGTAAAATATATCTTCAATTATTTTTTCTCAAACATGCATGGAAATATTGTCATTATTTTCGAAAAAAGAAAATCAAATCCATGGCATGAACGTTTTTTGAATTTGGAACATTACAACGCTCCAGCAATGTTGTATGAAATGGCGTGCTGGGATTAATAAATACTCTTTGATTGGATCTCTCATCATTCTTGGTATACCAAAGTACGTCTCTTTGCTTAGCACAAATTGCGTTCACGTGGCTGTATAGCCATAAATGCATTTGCCTTTCGGCACAGATGACAAATAGAAAATTGGCGGCAAAGCTGAAAATTCGTCTTGATTTGTTATTTACATACCTACTTATTAAATATAAATTTAATTAAAATGAATTCCCACGGTTCAGAAAGTGAAATGGAGATTGATTGTACTCCCCCAGATTTAAGATCAGAAGCCAAATTGGCAATGGAAAACCTGCTTCCAGCGAAGTCAAAAGAAAAATACATGAAAGTATGTCTTATTTCCCTGCATTTTTTGAGTAAAGTTCTATATATGCCTCGGCGGAAATGGCAATAGGGATGATGACTAAAAAATATATTTTTGTCCGTCATGTAGATTATTAAAAAATATTGGACACGTATTTTTTATTTTTTTACGTAATCAAAACATTACGGCGATATATTGAGTTCAAATGTGGCACGACTTCCCTTCTCAGTAGATTTTATACTGAGCTGTGACGCAACGAGCCCCCACTCCCCAAGTTTAATGTGTTTTATCTAAGTATTTTTTTATTAATATGATAAAGCAAAAAATACGTGTCTAATATTTTTTTATTATCTGATTGACAGACTAAACAGTTTTTCTTTTTTTTACCCAGGAATCATCCCTATTGCCTGTCTCGTATTAGTGAAGTCCTCGTCTTCGGCTCTGCCTTCAACTAATACTCGACCTGCAATTGCCTATTTCTCGGCCTTTGCAATAATGTACTATTTTAGCATACCTACATGTAAAGTGGGGATGATATTTTTTTTCTCTTATAGACGTGGAAAAAAACGGATCCCTGAATCGAAAAATGATTTTCAGAAACCCGCAATAAATTTGAAAATATTTAGCTGGCTGGGTGAAAACCCTGCCAGCTACATGGTTGTTCTTGAATATGTAAAAAAATTTGCTAACATATATCACATATAACGAAGTTAAAAGGAAAACTATCACAGAAAAGTAGGCTTTACAAGATAAAGAGTAAAAGTCAAATAACATACATTTGCAGTTGAAATGTAAGTTATTTGACTATTATTATGGAAATGATAACGATAAGATTAGCATTCGGGTTCAATCAGTGTCCTAAAAGTGTGGCAAGCCCGCCTGCTAAAAGTAGGTTTCGATTTAGACCAAACGAACATAGAACCAGGGCCTCAAGTCTGCTATTACAATAGTGTCAGAATGGTCTATCATTGATTTCATAATTGTTGATTTTGACAAGTTTGGTAATCTACTAATAAAATGGCGTCATTATGACTTTCCAATGGTCAGCCACTGACACTCCATTGAAAGAATTGGTAATCTCGTACATAATGACAAATTAAACTTCTAACTTCCTACTACTTCAGATTGCTTGTAACACTAATAAATAACATGTAAAAATATATATAAATGAAATTTGGCATGAATAAATGTTCAAGGTGCCATTGTAATACAATTCTATTGCGAGACCATTGACCGACCAACGATCGACCATTATGAATTTAGCAGATTACGAACTTTTAGCATAATGACAATGGGATCGTGTTGGAGTGACGAATTTATAAAAATAGCAGACTTGGGCCCCAGAACAATTCAGAGCATTCTGTTCTTGATTATTCCATTATCAAAAAATGCTCTGCTTCTGTTTAAATATTGATAGTTTCATAGAGTTGGTAGTATAGATTCGAGGTATGAGGAACAGGGTGTAAAGTTCACTCATCCTTAATAGAAAAGGGTGGATCCTCCGACCAGACGGGTGTTGTGTCTGCTGGGCAAGTGCCCAACGGTTGATGTCGGGATGTTGTTGATGCTATTTGCGCGGTTGCGGGATTAGTACATACAACGAACCCCTTGAGATAGGGGTTCACGTTCACTTTCTTCTTCTACGCTTCTTCTACCTGACGCTGCCGGCTGTTCTACGGCTCGACGCCACTACAGCGTCAGCCGGGAACAGCCGGTACTCTTCACCATCTGGGCTTTATGGGCCGCTACTGAATCCCACGTGGCCGCTACAGCCACTGCCACCGCTCCACCTGCTCCTAGGGCGGTGAGCGCCGTGCCACGTCGACACTACAGCCACCACCTACCGCTCCACTACCTGCACCGAAGGCAACGAGCGCCGTCTGCTCCCTGCCTACACTGCCTCTGCGGTGCCAGCCGGACGGTCCAGCCCAGAACAGTACTTCCCCAGTCCTAATCTCTGCCAGTGAAAGAACTCTAAGCTAAGAACCTACACCCAGAATCAGTGAACCAAAGAACCAAACTAATAAACGCGATAATACGTGGTATCTGTCTCATTATTTCTTACCATTAAATCCACTACGTCACAGACACGTCAGGTCTTTGATGCGTAGTTCGCATTTGTGGCGTTGTAGATGCCGCCACAGTAGAATGAGTATACAATGTTTGTGTCTAAACCTACCTTAAGACTGAGGTCTTTCTTTCACATCGTGTGGTCAGTAACTAACCTGGGGCCGTATTATGAAGTATATGTGCCGTTATTATTCCTGACAAAAAAGGGATGGTGCTAGCGGTCATGTATAGCTTCATCGCTCTCTTGCACTGGAATCATGATGGCATTGGACCTCTGACTTGGCTTCACATGCCGTCGAGAATTGTCTCCCAGGCATGTCGGTTTCCTCACGATGTTTTCCTGCACCGTAAGCAAGTAATTCTTAACTATACAATACGTACAATACGCACTCGAATTTGAAAAGTCATAGGAGCATGCCTTGGGTTCCGAACTCGAGACCGACTTGGCAGTGCGACGGTCACACCACTAAACTATCACTGCTTGACTGAGGTTAAACAGGATAAGTTTTGACCAGAGCGCAAATTTTTTTTGGTTGTTCAGTATCAGTAATGCCCGGTTTACATTATTCCAGTCCAGCGATCGAACCCAGTGCTGGATTGCTTACTGGAAAAATGTAAACCTGCACTGGAATGCACTGAATCCAGTTCGCATTCCAGTCCAGTAACTGGATTGGCGGTCTACTTTTGAATCCAGTGAGACCAATCCAGTGCAACTGGAATAATGTAGACGGCCAATCCAGTGCCATTCCAAACGATTCTAAACTGATCTCTTCTTGAAATCATTGTCACTGTAGTGTTCACACTTCAAAGGCTTCTAAATAACTGGAATAATGTAGACGTTACAGATCCAGTCCAGCACTGGACTGGATTCTCGCTGGATCACTGGACTGGAATAATGTAAACCGGGCATAATAGAACACATTTCCATTATTTGTTAAATACTTTTTTATTCGTAATAATATCAATGGGCGAGCGCACAACTGATAGGTACCTACTATTGCGTTCTGCTCACAGATAAAGATAGACTTAGATAACGCAAGTATCATGATCTGTATGAAAACCAAGCGTGCCATTTTTTGACTACCTACTATGACGTCACAAACACTATTTAGCGATGGAAAAGTTCGTATACTGTACGAATACCATTTATTGAGTAATTGTGTACATTAAAGAATTATTAAGAATCGTTTAAATAGATTAATTAATCGATTTTGTGACAAAGTAGTAGTAACTTACGATTTTTGAACGCGAAGTAGTTGCTCTTGCGTTATCTAGGTCTATCTATATCTGTGGTTCTGATTCACTGACCGCGCCGTCCGGCGCGTTGTGCGACGAGTATCCATTATACCAGTTTCAAAATAAGCATCTTCCGTTAACGATAACTTCTTTTTTGTACTAATACATATCAAAATAAGAAATAGGTGTAAAATAAAACACGTTTAAGTTTAATTTGTCAAAATTTGCGCACTGATTAAAAACTTTTCCTGTATAGAATTAATTAGATACTTTCAGTAGTGACCCGAATATTATGATAATTGCTCCCAATGTGGGGGACAAAGCATAACATAGCATAATTAGCCTATAATATTCCCAATGCTGGGACACAGGCCTCCTCTCGATGAGAGGGAGTGAGCCGTAATCCCCACGCGGAACCAGTGCAGGTTGGTAGACGTCGCATGTCTTCGAATAGGTATGTGTCCTGGGTAAAAAAAATTGGTTTTCTGTAAAGTTGGTTTACGGACGAAAGTTTAACTTGACAACGTCTTAACAAAACATTGATGCGGCGCAAGCGTACAATGAGCGTAACGGGACAATGTGTCATCCTTTTTCGTGCATGCAACCGGCGTTCTTCGATTTATTAGACGTTGTCACGTCAAAAAACTGTTTAGTCCGTCAATCAGATAATAAAAAAATATTACACACGTTTTTTTTTTCCTTATCATATTAATAAAAAAATACTTATACCCAAAGTCTCTAATTCAGATAATTAATGTAAACAAAGTAATGTCAAGAAATGTCACTGTCAAAATGACAGGACAGTGGTGCAAAACATTTTATCATTACTTTTTTGTAAATAATCATCTATAAAATTAAAGTGAATTAATTATAAGAACTATGCAAACAAAATACCGTTGCTAAACAATGTTTTATGTAGTGTGTCGGAGACACGGACTATGATCGTCATAATCAGCTCTTTTAAGTCCACTGCTAGACGTAGGCCTCCCAAAATCGATTTCCACTCGAAACAGATTACAGCCGTTTTCATCCAAAATGTGGCTAGATATGCTACACACAATATGAATCTATGAATGAGAGTTGTAATATTAATGTTGTTGATGTAAAAAATGTGAAAATGTTTGGATCCCCTGCATTGTTACCAGTATCATAAAATATTTTATACCAGAAGATCTCCTTTTTTTAATAACTTTCTTTAAAATCGAAAATGTATAAAAATAATTACGGTATGATTATTTTTTTATTATTATTTCTTAACTTCAGTACTTAAAAGAAAATGGAACCTTTTTTTCGCCATTTTATATGAATTACCATTACGAAGATATTTTTTTGATATGTTATCCCCTTTGTTTACATAAATTATCTGAATTTGAGACTTTGGGTATAGATAAAACACATTAAACTTGGGAGTGGGGATTCGTTACGTCACAGCTACGTATAAAATCTACTGAGAAGTGACGTCATGCCACATTTAAACTCAATGTATCGCCGTAATGTTTTGATTACGTAAAAAAAGAATCGTCCAAAGAAGAGTCAATTTTTTTTTTATAAACTACGTGACGGACAAAAAAAAACTTTTTAGTCACCATCCCTACCCTAAGAAACAAAATATACATGTTAACGAAAGGACACCTCTGTTTATTCCTATATAAGAAGAAAGCCGTTAAGTTATTTATTTAAAGATAACGTTACCCAAATGTTATATACGGTCGTGAATCGTTCATACATAATGTATGACTGAAGGAGTGGTTCGTAACGCGAGTGTAAAGGAAACTGTTCCTCCAATATTTGTATAGTCTCGGGTCGCACCTAAACACATCACTATTCATGATGGAAGAAATACTGTGATCATGTTGAACTCGAACTTTGTGAGGGAAATTAATGTGGACTTATATAGAAAACTGTAGATATAGGGGCTTTTCAATAAAAGTTGTAGTAAGTAAATGATAATGATAAATGATTTTATTACTGTAAGTAGGTTTGTACAAACACTTTTACACGTCAATCTTTTTTTTTTGACGTGGCAGCGTCTAATAAATCGATGAACGGCGGCTGCATGCACGAAAAAGGATGACTCTTTGTCCCGTTGCGCTCATTGTCCCGTTACGCTCACTGTCCCGTTACGCTCATTGTACGGATGAACGCCTTCTGCATGCACGAAAAAGGTTGACTCATTGTCCCGTTGCGCTCATTGTCCCGTTGCGCTCATTGTATCGTTATGCTCATTGTCCCATTACGCTCATTGTTCCGTTACGCTCATAGTCCCGTTACGCTCATTGTCAACGCTTCAATGTTTTGTTATGACGTTGTCAAGTTAAACTATCGTCCGTAAACCAACTTTACAGACAACCAATTTTTTGTTTTTAAACGGCCAAGTGTGTGTCGTATCTCGCACAATTAAAGGTTCCGTAGTTGGGATGAATTTATCCCAAAGAACAAACTTAACATTGTAGTTGAAAAACATGTTCTCTCATAAATTACAACATGTTCGCAAATGTAAGATTATTTATTTATTTAAATTTATTTAAAAAACAATTATAACATCTTTACAGAGTCCTCCAAGGCGATGTTATAAGTCACATGTCTACACAAAGTAAAGTTGGTCGGACTATTACGACGTAACTTGTAAACTTAGCTGTGATAGTTATCCTTTTAACTTTGTTACATATACTACTGCTGTGATTTTTTTCATATATCCAAATACAACTATTTAGCTGGCAGGGGGGACACACTTGGGCACGCCACATTTGTGGCGATAAGTGATCCCCTCTTTGAAGAGTGGCTAGAGTCACCGCGGCGTCCTCACCTTCCGCCTGACACATGTCCTCTCCGGACACGGTTGTTTCGGGAGGTTCCTGTTTCGGATAAGGCGGGAGGAAAAGCCCGGGTGTTACCACTAAAAAATACGTGTCTAATATTTTTTTATTATCTGAATGACGGACTAAACAATTTTTCTTTTTTTTTTACCCAGAAATTATTAATTTATTCATTATTATTATTATTTACAATAGGGATGTGCTATTGTAAATAATAATAATAATGAATAAATTAATAATTTACTAACATAGTTATAAGTACTATTTACTAACAATGTATGGAATGTTTTATTCTGAAAATGAATGATTAATTGATTAAATAAATAAATACAACTTCTGTGGATCACCGTGTTCATAATTCATTAAAACGTTAATTCAATAATCGTATTCATTTCTATTGAATTTTCAACCATATTTTCATAATAAACAAGAGAGCGATGCTAAATAATACTCGTAATATTAGTAATGCGATGTTGTGCCTTTCATAACAATGCCAATTAATGTATTAATCACTAATTTACTACCTATGTAGAATACTTAAATTGTAATAATAGCTGCTGCATGTGGCTTCACCCGCGTAGCTTTTTCTAACATAAAAGTAGCCTACTCCTAAAGTAGGTACTCCTTATAATATCAGCTATCCACCAGTGAAAGTTCCGTCAAAATCGATCCAGCCGTTTTGGAGATTATCCGGAACAAACAGACAGACAGACAAAAAATTACAGAGAACAAAGGCTACTTTTATTGTAGAAAACGTCACGCGGGCGAAGCCAAGGGCAGCAGCTAGTCTAAAATATAATTCCACATACAAGGGAGATAGATTGTATTAGATGTATTACAGCTAATTCCTGCTGAAACCACACAATAATAGTTGTTGTGGATGTTCTTGGAGCAACGGTAAGATACGTCCGTTTAGATAATGGTCTAAAAGACTGTATTAATCTTCCTTATCGTGTAATATCTTGGGGATAACAATTAGGGATGTTGACTGTCAACGAGTGCTTTCAGTAAAGAGCTTTAAGGCTGAGGCTACAGTAGGCAGCGATTTGCGATGCGACTGGAAGAGCGAAATGAGATAAACATGGTATGGCTACATTATAAGCGAAAATCCGGCGTATACTCGTATTCGGCGATGACATGACTACAGTACACATGCTACACAACGAATCAGCAAGAGCGATTCATGCTGATACACTATAAAAAGGATAGTTTAGCCGCATGAATCGCTACGCATAATGTAACCACACGTATATTTAGTAGCACTATTGAACTAGTCGTGCAAGTGAGAAATTTTCTAATAAATTCGCTTCAATTTCGCTGATATATTGATGTAGCCGATGCCGTGATTACAGTAATGTTGGTCCTATCGCATATACAAATCAAAAATCGCTAGTAGCCATATACGTGAGCTTTAATTTATTTGTTTTAATCGCTCACGTATCGCAGGTCGCGTCGTGGCCTAATGTAGCCCCAGCCTTAGTCCACAGGAGTGACGATTTAAGTAGGTACAGTCAGTTACTGGAATTAGCTGACCCCTCTCTTGAATAAATGGTTGAGATTTTTTAGTATACCAATCGATAGAATTTTATAATTCTTAATTTTACTTACATACCTACCCAAAACTAGAAAAATATGGAAATAATACGATTTGTTACAAAAAAAAAAAGACGTCAACCATTTGAGCAATGGGGGGGTCAGCTAATTGCACTGTACGTTCATCGCTCTTTAGATACCGGTCAACCTCGAGTCTCGCTACTAAAGTTGCTGACTGGCATTTCCGTACAGCTTGCGCTGATACGAGCAAAAGATACGGAGAGATAGAGGAGGTCAGAGGACCTACAGGCTACAGCGCTTTTTTCTAAATGTTTTATGTATACAAATAAATATATTCCTATTCCTATTTCCCCACGAACAACGAACCAAATGGGAGTCAAACTGCGGAAAAGGGAGCCCCATAATCATCATCATCATCCTATTTCCTCCCATGGGTGTCGTAAAAGGCGACTAAGTGACTTCCTAGAGAATGGGCAGCAGCGTTCTCTATGCATTTTTAACACCATACTGCGATCGCCAACCCGCCTGCCAAGCGTGGCGATTATGGCAAACCCCCCAATTGAGGGAGGATTATGTCCAACAGTGGACGTATTTCGTCTGAAATGATGATGATGATGATACAAATAAATAAAATTGCAGTGTCTGTTTGTAATGTGAAAATAACAGTTTTTTACTTAATGCATATAAAAGTATATACGATACTTTTAATTAAAAAAAACTATTTTTTAAATTTTTGTCTGTCTGTCGGTCTGTCTGTCTGTTTGTTCCGGCTTATCTTCTTTTTTTTTTTTTAAATTTTGCCCCACATTAGGAATTTCTCCTGTATTGTGGGTGCGTTTACAAACATTTAAACTCACATACACAAACAGCCAGACTCGGAACAACTACTTGTAGATCATACAAATATTTGTTCCGTGCGGGAATCGAACCCGTGACACGCAGCGCAGCAGTCAATCGCTTAACCACTGCGCCAACCATGCCGTTAAATCTCCGAAACGGCTGGACCGATTTGGACGGGACTTTCATTAGCAGATAGCTGATGTTATAAGTAGTAACTAAGTCTACTTTTATTTTTGAAAAGTTTACGCGGGCGATGCTTGTATCAAATACAATTTTGTTGAAAAGGATTCTTAAATACTGAAACAATCGTAATCCTAATTCACAAAAGAAAACTAAAACGGCGTGTTCCTTATTTCGCATTTAAGCTGATTATGCGATTATGTTTGCTCTAAATCCGCAGTAAAATAACAGAGAATAGGAATCTTGCGTTGAAATAGATGATAGGCACTCGTCCTTCCTTTCTCAGAAGATAATGGCCCACTTTGGGCGTTTCCGAGTTTTTCCGAAGCAATGTTTCTTATTCCAACCCATAGAAATGAAATACTTGTTTAAGGTCTTTCTGGGTTTGACTAATTACTGCTTTTTGGTTGAGATTTATCATGTCATGTGCAGTGGCGGATTTACCACCAGGCTGAGTAGGCTGGAGCCTAGGGCGGCAGATTTTAGGGGGCGGCAAATTTGGCTCAAAATAATATTTTTTTGTAAAAAAAAAGGGCTCGTACAGACTCGTGCGATATCGCGGGCGCGACGCGACACTAGTAGCACAATTTCTTTGTCGGTGCCTGTCGCGGCCGCGATATCGCCCGAGTCTGTACGAGCCTTTATTGCCTCGTGCTTGTGAAATATATTGACACAAAGGTAGTAATTTCCGCTATTCCACGTAGTCATGTTTTTTTAATTATTATGTTACATGCCATTGGCATAATCGAAATTATCGTTTATCGCTCTGACAAACGAACATGACGTATTGTAGATATTATCAATATTGTTCTACATTATGATAAAATTTAGTGATTCCAGCAAAATGTTGCAAATTAATGTGTTTCGGAATTTAAAGAACAACCACGGATTTGTACAATTTAATTAAAAACTTGTAAATCCATACTAATATTATAAATGTTAAAGTAACTCTGTCTGTCTGTCTATCTGTCTGTCTGTCTGTTTGTCTGTATGTCTGTATGTTACGTTTTCACGCCTAAACCGCCAAACCAATCGTCATGAAATTTGGTAGAGATATAGCCTGGGATATGGAGAAGGACATAGGCTCCTTTTTTACGCGATAGCCGACATCCACGCGGGCAGAGCCGCGGGCAAAAGCTAGTATATTTATAAAACAATACGAACTCAAGAATTTATTTTATTCACTCTCACATTGTTGGAAACATTTCCGGTGGAGAAAAAGAACGTAATGGGTCGTTTGTTTTTTACATTTGTGTATATGCCCTCTCGATTGACTACCGCGATATATCGTGGCGAGGGCTCATTTCGAACACCATTAAATAGGGGAAACCCATCATTGCCACCATTTCCCCGCTTAAGATGAACACATTGGAAACATTTCGAAGGTTAAACAGATATCCTTAAATATCTGCTAAACTGGATATGGGATTAGCGTTACAATATTGTTATTATATTGCATAACCTCCAATAATGGACAGCTATAATATACAATGTATTATACAAAACAAATTGGCAATCAGTTGCCGTAGCCAAGTTGAAAATCTACAATCGACATCGCTAATAGAAAACGAATCAAATGTATAGGAATGACATCATCTCAACGTTAAGTCACGTGGTCAGAACAAACGAATAGAAAATTCGTAGACAAGTTTACAACTTATCAGGGCCTCAAGTCTGCTATTACAATAGTGTCAGAATGGTCTCGCCATTGTGAGTATTTGACAGTGTTTGTATGGCAAATCTGTCAAAAACTCACAGTGAAGAGACCATTCTGACACTATTGTAATAGCAGACTTGAGGCCCTGGTCGTTCAAAATGTTAGAATGAAATCTGATCCTTTCTACAACGTTGATCTAAATACGTTGTAGATTGAGCGATCGACTTGTCTACCAACTTATTCGCTTACGACGCGGACGAGGCGTCAACGATTGTTGAAAGATATTCGATACGAAACGTTTGTAATTTGGCTAGGGGGGCTTGTCTTCTCACTACTGATATTTTTTGTCCCAATCGTTAAGTATATTTTTTCTAAGAATTAACTGTCAGGCTAGATATTTAGGGAGCTCCTACTCCAATAAATATTACGTTAATGTCAATTTGACTTTATCATTATAACATTACATTATACTTAAATATTATGTATATGAAATTATATGTGATATTGTCCGCGGCTTCGCCCGTTACTTTTACTTCAATAAAACATTTCATCCACCTTTTCACCCCCTTAAGAGTTGAAATTCTAACAACACCGTTGCGTTAGCTTCCAACCATAAGCCTAGATAGTAAATTTAGTTATTTGTCTTCGAAAATTAAGGACTTTTCAACTTCATCCCCCTTTTTAACCCTTCGGGGGTAGAATTATCAAAAACGCTGAGACACGTATAAATTAATTTTCAATCGTCAGCTTAAACCCAAAATTTGAAGATCCTAACTTCAAAACTGACGGACTTTCATATCAACTTCCATCCCCTATTTTACCCCTTTAGGGGTAGAATTCCCAAAAATCCTTTCTTAGTGGATACTTACTCTTCACAAAGAATACACCCTCCAAGTTTCATGTCTCTAGGACCAGCGGTTTGGGCTGTGTGTTGATATATCACCCAGTCAGTCAGTCAGTTTACCATTTGGATAGAAGATAGATGAGATGTATATGTGTAATTGTATATGTTGTATTGATGGCTTCCATGCCTTCCTCAAGAAGAGAGCTGCAACATTGCTAAGTCGTGCCCGCGGTAGTGGCACACTCACAAGTGTCATTCTTAGCGTTGTTGCTGGCAGAATTGAATGCCCAATATTATGGCATTGTGTACTGTGCACAGTTCAATGTCAAAAATGAACAGCAACTGATGAAATTATATTAATTTTATTGTTTTGTGATTTTAATGAACTTAAAGATTTTAATAAATTTAAAGATTTTAATGTTTTTTTTTTTTATAAATTTAAAGATTTTAATAAATTTAAAGATTTTAATGAATTTCTTGATTTTAAATACCTAATATTGATGATTTTAAACATTTTAATGAATTTAAAGATGATTGTGATTTTATTCATATGAGTAATGTACTTCTGTTATTTAATTTTTGTTATAATAGTATGATTGTAGTGTGTATTTGAATTTTCGGTTACTAACATAATTCTTAAGTACCTATACTAACAAAAATATGGATCACTGTATCTGAATTCAATAATAGTAGATTGTACATCAAGTGCATGAAACGCACCATTTTACGCGAGACGTTTATCCAACTGAGCGAGCTTGCGAGCGAGGATGGATATAAAGTAGAGTGTAAAATGGTTTTGATAGACGAGTTGTACACTCTACTTTTCACTTCGATCGCGAGGAAATGAAACAGCAACATGTAAAATAATAAATGGACGAAATAAAAAATATAAGTTTATTATACACGAAGTTTTATTGTGTACTTTGGCTGTTGGTATTCTTGCTTTGTTCTTAGAATACTAACGAAAATAATTAAAATAAAGAGGTTATTCTATGAAGTTGAAGTTGTTCGTGTGGCTGTTGGACCGATTGCCTTGGTCTTCGACGAAGATTTTACTTTATGCTCTAGAGCATAAAGAGCGACTATTTCGCCTGCGCACGACATAAAGACGAACTTTTAGAGCATGAGAAGTGAAAATTAAATTTAATTATGTCTTATATCACAAATTTTACTTAATAAAAATATGAAAGTGAATCACTATAGTTAGTTACTAATACAATTGAATTCGCAGCTGAATTGACCAAGCGTTACGACGATCCAACTGCCTTAATTACTCTAGTTTAGACGCTAAAGTTATCACAGTAATAAACATAAATTCTGCGAATATTATTAACGCCAGAAAACCATATTTCATAATAACAAAGCCATATAATTACTTCCTAGTTACTGATCTTATAACTTACTCTAAAATATAGACATTGAAATGGGGGTTCCCTCGAGATTGTTTACTGAATTAACTACGACAAAGGCCCTACAAGGGCGAGGGACACCAAAAAGAATACATTAATTGTTTACTTTAGTTTGTTATGATTTTGTTTTAATTTAGTTTTTTTTTATAGTTTAATTTATTTATTAAGTTCTATTCATTGCACTTTATAATATTGTTGTTGATTTCTTTTTCTTTTTTTTCTTGTAAATTAGAACAACGTTCTGTGTGCATGAAAAGTTTACCTATAAGTGATTGTAACACTTTATTCTGATTTGTTACTCCTGTTTCATTTGCTTATACCAATGTATACAATTGTTGGTGAACCAAATAAATAAATACATATAAAAACCGGCCAATTGCGTATCGGACCACGCACATGAAGGGTTCCGTAGTTGGAACGCATTTATCCCAAGAACAAACTTAACATTGTAGTAAACATCGATATACGTGTCGGTCAGTTCTCCAACTGCAAATGTAAATTGTTATTACTCGTTATCTTGTAAAGCCTACTTTTCTGTGATAGTTTTCCTTTTAACTTCGTTATATATACTACTGCCGTGAATTTTTTAACATATCCAAAATTAACCATTTAGCTGGCGGGGATCCCTGAATCGAAAAAAAATCAACAAACCCGAACGGCCTATCCAACGATACCCCTCACCATGTGATAGACAATAAATAAAAAATATCACCCCTAGTAGCATTTTTGTTGGCGTTTGGTTGGGCCTGAAGTTGACCTCTGAAGTTGGCCCAACTAAATGCCAACGGAAAATGCTACTAGGGATTCGCACTTTACGTAACTATATAAAATCTTGTTTTTTTTTAGGATACCTAACTTACCCGTTATCCTAAAAAAAATCATGATTTTATTTTATCACTTTTTCGGTGTGATTTATAATATATGTATATCCATGCCAAATTACAGCTTTCTAGTACTAAGAGTTTCTGAGCTAAGCCGTGGACAGACAGACATACGGACATGGCGAAACTATAAGGGTTCCTGGTTCACTATGGAACCCTAAAAATGCATTAAAACCAGATTACCATCAAAATGCAAATGTGGAACGAAATTAGAGCGAATAAGAATTCATGAAATCGTACAGTACCGACGCGTTGGTCAGATGGGAAAACACGATAAGGCTTGCAATAGAGGCGCTTATGTGCTACACTAAACATCCATGCATTAAGTGCCTAGGAGAGTAAACATAGCGACACGACCCACGTCAAAGTTAATGAGCGACCATCAAAAGTCCAGGTTATCGTGGCCAATTCTATTATTCCCGAAGAAAATGTTACTCTCTATAACAAAGAGCCTTCAAAGTCTTCTGCCCTTGAAGACTAAAATTACTTTGGCACAAACACTTATTCAGCAAAGTCAAAGTCAAATAGGCAAGTAAAATGTACCTAGAATAAAAATTACATACCACAATTGGTAAAAAGAATGAAAAGTGAAGTAATGACAGAAAAACTAATAAATGTGATAGGTACATGGTTCTCATATAATTTTTTACAAACATTGTAAATGATTTTCCAAAAAAAAATAACATAATAAGTCAGCGTGTGAGTTAAATTATATTAATCGCAGAAAATAAAATTAACATCATAAAAATTATAAATTATACAGTTAAATTAGCAACCAGTTTGATTTTGTCTAGACTCTAAATTGTCCTATGGAGCAGGACTAGCATTTTTCCAAGCATTCTTATCTTGGATATAATCCTCTAATTTGTAATATGCTTGTTTACAAAGTGTGCTTTTAATATGAGTTTTAAGTTTTCTTTCATTTAATTGTAATATATCAGAAGGTATTTTATTGTAACATTTAACACAGTACCCCATAAAAGCCTGCCTTCTGCCTAGATGCTACTAAGGAGGTTATATGCTTGAGCGCTTGCAAAACTTATGCATTCGCTTTGTTTTCGCACTTCGAAAGTATGACCATGTTTCTCAGCTTCGCAAAGAACTCAAGTGGCTCCCAATCCGCCTTCGCAGGAACACTCGGATTTTATGTTTCCTCTTCAACATCTTACACAACCCGTCATTATCCTTCCTGCCTGCGTGCGCGTTTTTCCTATACGCTCGTCCTAGCGACGCACCGTGTAGATCACACCTTAGATCGCTCCTTAAATCCTCATAAAACTAGCTACTATTCGCATTCCTTCTCTGTCCATGCTGTAAGATTGTGGAACTCTCCGCCTAGAATTCGCGGTTGAAAAACTGTGTCGATTCAAATATCGTGTAATAGAGCATTACCTTTCCTCTCAACTGTGAGTATTTTGTATACAAGGTGTATCTATTCATACACGAAATATTTTAAGAGAAACATCTATAGGTGGTAAAAAAGCCCTAGCAGTGATTTTATTTTATTTTATATAAGTGTTTTTATTTTTACATAATTATTGTAATTTTAAAATTGCTCGAGACATTTTTCAAAAAAACTTTTATTTACTTATTCTATGAATGACCGCCCGGACGTGGCGATGGTGTCGGCACGAGCGCGTGCCAATTGATAATTAATCATCATATCAAGTAATTTAAAATTATTTAATTTTTTAATTAATATACACAGATTAAAAAAAAAAATCGTTTCCACGGTTTCTTTACCACCCGGTGTATCTCTTAAAATATTTCGTGTCTGAATATTATATGTATTTATACTCGTATATTTTAGCTTAATGTATTTATTACAGTTTTTTTTTTTTAAGACTTCTCATATTCATATTTTCTCTTCTTGTTCTCACACACTATTGTCTACATTTCTTTTTCATTTCTCTTGCAGGTCTGCTGGACGAAATTTCTTAAGAAATAAGCAGTAGTTATTATAATTATGTCGTATCTTTATGTATACATAAATAAATACATAAAGAGCTAAAGCTAGACACACAATAATGTTCCATATATTCTCCTCTCCTAAGTTAGATTGGGTTTTTTCTAGACTGATCGGATTTTCTCCCTTTCCCTTTCTGTAAGAAACTTTTACATTCAAATATGTATAAGATAGAACTCGTGAGCCTTACCAGGATAACGCCACGGAAATAGGAACACACCTATTTCCTAAACTGTGTTACGGAGTCGTTAAGACTTACGAAAAGAGGTCACAGGAGTGCGGGTGAGTTACAATTTGTTTTTCAGGCGTGAACTTATACATAATACATAACTTACCTATCTACGTAAGAATGGTGTGGTGGTGAACTTAAAAATAAGCTTTCCCTGTTACCTTTTTGTTTTTTGTTTTCGAGGGGAAACCTTCGAAAGGCGCCCGGGCTTTGGGGATAAGACCGGAGAGTGTTGAAAACCACCCCGGTAGTCACCATGTGTACATGGAAGGGGTACCGTTACCTCTCAAAAGACCTAACCGAAACCCCCTCTGGCCAACGCCTGTTAAGGCACATCTCTGGAGAGTCTGTAAATTGGTCTCCCCAAAACCTAACTATGCAAGTGTGCAAGGCAGCACATGACCACTGCGCCGTCTTCCCTGAGGTCGCTCAGTGGACGGACAGAGTCCCCACTCTGAGCGCCCGTGACCCTCAATTCCGCCTGCCTTATAATATGCTATAGAGGTATGAGGAATTGGGTGTAAAGTTCCCGCATCCCCCATAGAAAAGGGAGGATCCTTCGACCAGGCGAGTGTTGTGTCTGGTGGGCAGCTGCCCGACGGTTGATATTGTGCTAGTCGCGCAGTAAACTCTGATTGCGCGATGCAGGATTTGTGACCAGATTCATGTTTTTGACGCATGTGGCGTTGTAGATGCCGCTACAATACAGGCTGGGTATCGGCGTATTAAGCGTCGAGGCGGAGAAGATGTCGGGGAGGCACCCCGACATCTTCTCCTACGAGCGGGATTAGTCCTCTCACGATCCCGCTCGGCAGCGTCCATCCGAACGATCACGTTCATAATAGTTCAGCATAGACGTAATTACTGCTGGCAGAGACAAAACTCGCCCGATCTTGGCGACCAGGACCCGTCTTTCAGAAGCTTACGCAAGGCACTCCTTGAGCGTGTGCTGTGCAGAATCTAAGCCGCCTCCACAGTGGTTGCAATTTACCGTGGCCTCTCGCCCAATCTTGTTCAGTTAATCACTGAAGCAACCGTGCCCGGTCAGCACCTGAGTGAATCTAAAGAGATGCGCTCCTCTCTTTTCAGTCAAGCTTAGAAGTGCGGCAGGACGGCTTCGACATACCTATTGCCAAGTACTTAATAAAAAATTCTAGCTTTTCCTTGGTACCTACTGCACTTAATAAGAGTTCACCTCTCTTGTGGCTTAAGCTATCTATGACTGTGCATACCGTCGAGAAAAATCAACAAAGTATGTGCAAAAAGCTGCTTCTTTTCTATTGATATGCTGCTACTAATAAATTGGTGATCACCGACCTCAGGCATCAATAATAATACTGTCTCGTCATCTTGAGCATGCATTAAGACGTGGTCTCAGAATCGATGAGCAAGTGGCCTCTGCACACCGCAATTATCTTCAATGTAGATACATAGAACTCTCATCACCTAATAACCCTGCTTATATATATTATATATTTATAATATTATATTATTTGTTGTTTGTATCTTTGGATGTTTGTTACTCAATCACGCAAAAACTTCTGAACGGATTTGGATAAAATTTGGCACACAGATAGTTTATAACCTGGATTACCAACAGAATGCTTTTTATCCCGATAGTAGGTTCCCATGGGATAATATCTCACATCTACACGAGCGAAGCTGCTGGCAAAAGTGTTAAATAAGTTCAGCACTAAACTCCACTAATGTACAAAGTAGGCTCAGACTCAAATTAGTCAGTATAAATATAAACTAATTAAACACCGAAACTATGTTCTATCAAGTTATCTAAGACTATGATAGCCTACGCTAAATAAATAGCTTTGTATCTCTCCATCGCAATCCCGAGACCGAAGATTAACAAAGTGCTTATCTCTGAATATCCCATTATGTTAATCTAGCATAATTGTTTATAGGTCTAGCTGGCTCGTTTCTCCCCGTGGTGTGGGGGAGAGTGGGTCATAATAAATCACTGCTAAAAGGCTTCATTGTTGGCTCGACTGACAAAGGTTTTGCGCCTCATGGCAATGGCACGTGCGTGCGGAATTAAAAGGCGTCCAACCGCACTTCCCGTGACCCGACGGTCCCCGAGGCAACCCGAGGCACGCCACGAAGGGTTGCACTCGATACCGCTTAATGTCCTTTAAAGCATTATTTGTGTCATTTTAATGGACATATATTTTGCAGGTGGCATTTAAACCTCGCCTTTATTTGGCTAATATAATAACTGGATTTGCGTTCAAAATAACTCCATATTTGATAGGTTGTGCAGAGAACTATTAAGGGGCCGTGCACGAAATCGACTGATTTTGATCAATTTTATTCATTGTTTGTGAGAAAGGGAAAAATAATTTAAGCAAAACTATTTGTGATTTGAAAAGTTGTGTTTTTTGTTTTGCATTTGGCTGAAAGGGATTTTTCAAATAAATTAAGTATTCACAGAAAATCACTAATATTCGCAACGAATTTTCCGAAAATGACCCGAGACTGACGTTTGATCATCTTTCTACAAGAAACTACTTTTGATTGTGAACATTAAAAATATAATCAACATCATTATATGGTCTACTTGCATGAGGCTGAACGACTTTTTTCAATTTTCATACAAAATATGGCACAAAATAAAATTTAAAAAAAAAATGTTTTTTTTTTTTCTTAAACCCAGTCAATAATATATGTTTTCCTATTATTTAGCAAATCATATCAAGAAATTAAAAAATCACACTTCAGCTATCTCTGAAATATAATCAACATTTTATTTAATGATTATACAACGTTTTCATTAAGTAAATCAACGGCGAAATAATCAATATTCTCGAATGAATGAATGAATGAATGAAATGCACCGACCCCAGCGTGGTTAAACCAGACTCGATTACTCGAATGAACCCAAAGATTCGCACTAGCACCTGGAGCCTCATGTTTCATGGTGCTACAGTAACCATTACATATCCAAGAGTAGACCGGGGGGCACGATAATGGTAGGGAAGACGTGCCCATAGGATATGGAAGGATTATTAGAGCCGTACCGGATATGCATCCTTGAGTAGGCAAAGGAATAGTGGAGAGACGGGTGTATTTAATTATGGGAGGGCATCTTTTCACGTCTTCGCCGGCATGTTGGCTCCGATCAGGTCGAGCTGCTTCCTCGGTCTCGTTCTTGTGCTGCTTTTATAATGTGTTACACGTTACTGTTTCCAATTTCCTCGTCTGAAGTCTCGCTACTATCCGTTTCGGGGTTCTTGTAAATATCGTTAGCAGCTTTCCTGATCTTGTCTCTATCTTCAGCCGTGTCCATCCAAAAGTTGATTTCCTTGCTGAAGTACGTCATGTCCTGTTTTAGGTTATCATTCCATGTAAAAATAGGACGGCCGACTTTCTTTGATTTGGCCTTGTACTGCATAGCTGCATGTAACAGATGTGGTTCATGGCGCCTGTGCACATGTGCGAGATAGCACATCCTGTGGTTCTTGATGCGTTTGGTTACCGTTTTTCCGTCTAATATTTCATGCATTTTCCTTTGTCTTGGTTTATTCCTAGCATGGTTAATCAAGTCTCTCATGATTACTTTCTCATATCTTCTTAGTCTTGACCTGTTGGCTTTGGTAAGTGCCGATACTTTCAACCCATGTATCATACAAGGCACGATCACCATTCGGTACATGAGTCTGGCAAGTTTCCAGTCCATCTTAGAGTTTGTTATGAATGGTAGTAGAGACTTTGCATTTCTAGTGGCCTGTTCACAACGTTTTTTAATTGTGCTTTTCCTGCTTAACGTAGATGTTATATATGTGCCTAGGTATTTAATTTCGTTGACTGTAGGTAGTTTTATTCCATTAATGGTTACATCGGTCGTTTTCTGTGTAGCTATGGGGTCCCTAATAAGTATTTTTGTTTTTGTTTCGTTAATTTGGAGGCCGACGCTAGCTAGTAGAGGTTTAATATGGTATACGATTCCTTCTAGCCCTTCTAGGTCATCTGAAATGAAGATAAGGTCGTCCGCGAATGATAATACTAGAGGGAGTGAGATTTCACGATCTTGGTCTAATTTGATTAGTTGAGTTTCCTCTTCTAGGGTTCTTAGGACTTCGTCCATAACTAATGTGAAAAGGCGAGGGGACAGAGGACAGCCTTGTTTGAGTCCCTTTCCTTTAATAATCCAGCTGCTTTGCTGGCCGCACCATTTTATGTGTGTTCGTTCATTCATACAGACCTTGATTATCCTGTTTGTTAATGTTTTGTTAGCTCGGTCTATTAAAATATCTCGCAGTGCATTGAGGTCGACGTTGTCAAAGGCTTTTTCTATATCCAGGGCCAGTACATAAATCCTCTTACCTGCGCGCCAATCTTCGTCCAAGACCCTTTTAAGCGCAAAGATGTGGTCGTCTGTTGATCTATTGTTTAAGAAGGCAGCTTGGTAATTGCCTAATTCCTTTATTATTTCGTCTAGCTTTTTTAGCAAGTACGATGCATATATTCTGTAGCCCGTGTTGCAAACCGATATTCTCCTATAGTCGTTTGTATTTTTGGGGATATTTTTTTTCGGAATTGGTACTTGCATTGTCTCTAACCACGTGTCCGGTGCTATGTTCTGTTTCCAGGCTTTGTTCATTTGTTTGGTAACGGCTTCCAGTAATATTTGGGGCATCGCTTTATACAGCTCGATTACCACTTGGTCTGTTCCTGGAACTGTCCCGTTTCGCATGTTATTAATGATTCCCATAACGTCATCTGGAGTGGGTCCTAAATGTGCGTCGATTATCTGCTTTGTTATATTAACCGTATGTACGGGATCACCCTCTGAGCTTTTTAGGACTTGTTCCCATTTAGACATTGGTATATAAGCGTTTCTTTTCAAGCGTTTTGTTTGTATTTTGTTGCTTCTGTAAAATGAGTAAAGTACCTGCATGCGTTTGGAAGGGTGTTTTTTCCCCAATCCATTAAAAAACGCCTTGCATGCTTTTTGTTCGTCTTGGTATTTGATCTTCTGAAGTGCTGATTGGCATTCTTTTACTCGATTATGTCTATTTGGATTATTTGGTTGCCTTCTTTGTAAGAATTTAGCCTTTTGGAGGTTCGCAAGGGCTAATCGTTGATCCCTGGAATGAGTTGGCTGAAAAATCAAGGTTTCCTGTGCGGCCGCTTTTAATACTCCAGTTATGGTATTCCATGGTATTTCGATGTTTTCACCCGTTAAATTGATTCCTATATTTCCTAGTTTTTCTAGTATGCAATCTTGGTATTTTGTTTTGATGGATTTGTTATTGAGTGCGGCATAATAGCATTGTTTATGGTTGAAATCCTCAGTTGTTGTCTCCTTAACAACTTCCCGTTGTTTTTGTGTTTTGTGTTTGGTTCTTTTATTTTTGTTTAAAATACCACTTGTTCTTAACTGCCCCCAGATTATTTTATGGTCGGAGGTGCCTCTAACTGCCCATTCCCCTTTGACGAAGTGAAAGAGTTTTTCTGTTGCGTGTGGCGTAATAATATGGTCTAATTGGGATTTCTGATTTCCTTTTGACCATGTTATTCTGCAGGATGGTCTCGCCTTTGTCGTTTCTATTTGCAGTTTTTCCCTGTTGACTATATCCATTAGCATTTCCCCGTTATTGTTGGAATAATTATGATGTAGATTCTGGTGAATCAACCCTTTCCGTTGAAAGCTTAATGTATCTTGTCGACCAATATGGGCGTTAAAGTCGCCTAGGATTATTAGCGTGCATGTCTTTGGTTTTTGTCTAATCAAGTTTAACACACCTGTGAAAGATCTGGTTGCTTTAGAGGTACAGCTGTTGACGTGACAGTTGATTATATATAGAGAAGCAGGCTTGTCGCTTCCCATACCGACTTTAAGAATAATTGACATCGCGTCGGTATCCGTTTTTCTACATTTTATTTCGATTTGGGCGTCCTTTCTGATCAAAATTGCTAGTCCCCTGTGTGTTTTACCTGTAATTCCGGATAGGTGCCAATCGTAGTGCATCGAGTTGTACATTCCTAGGTTCATCCCTGTTTCTTGTAGGCAGGCTACATGAATGCCTCTATGTGAAAGTTCAGCGTCAATTTTGTCTTTTTTGGTCGGTTTTGAGGCGCCACGTACATTCCACGTTGCAATACGCAAGTCTGGGCAGGTGTACTTAATTTCAGAAGTCGGTGGATTTCTAATTATTGTATATCCCGTGTCGTCAGCGACTTCATCTGAATTTGGTACTAATTTTCCACGCGGTGTTGGTGGGCTATCTACTAGGGGGCTGTTCTTTTGGAAGCGTAGTTTTTGCGGGTTATTGTTGTATTGTTCCTCGTCGATCGTGACCCAGCTATCATAATGTTGGTCTTTGTAAAATATGTGAATATTACCAGGTACGGGTTCATTTCCGGCAGGTGAGTACTTTAGTGTGTTCTCGTTATTTATATGCACATGCACATTTACGAGATAAAATTCGGAAGCTGCTATAAGGATGTCTTCACCTCCCCAGAACGACTCTTTAAACTGCGCGGTTACGTATTTTGTTATCCTTCGTTCCTGCGAAAGATAGTTGTTAGGAAGAAAGTCCTGAATATTATTCATAAGTGCTAAGCAAATTCTGTCGTCGCTTCGATTCATTGACACGAATGAAGCTAGATCTTGACGAACAGATCTGTGGTCTAGGGTAAGCCCTAATACGTTATTTACTTGATGGGCTATTGCTCTAAATAAACAGTTTCCGTCTTTTTCCATGGACACGATAATTGCCATTGTAAAGAGCTTTTAATATTATTTGGGAACGAAAGTTGACCCTTATACGTAATACGAGAGTTTCGAAACACAGATAAAAAATTGAAAGGGTATCCTCTGATTTATGAGTTTTTGTCTAAATGAATCTTTTTACTAAGATTTAAAGTTCCTGGTAATTTTTGTGAGTGTGTTAGCAAAACATGCCTTACAGCACAAAAAATCACGGGCCGAGGGTCGCTTATGGTATAATAAAACTTGATTTACGGCTGTTGGAGAGGTTATTTGTCAAGTTAATTGCTGTTTTGTCGAGGCGAGAATAGAAAGTTTGTATGAAGTATTTCTGGGAGTTTAGCACACGGTTATAATTATAAAAATGCTGTATTATAAATAAAATAACTATAATGAAATGGATTATTAGGGTAGGTATATTAAGTTGTCATATTATTTCTACTATGATCATATTATCTTTATCCGTAGCTCAAGAAACACGCTGTATATAAGCCACGCCTGTATCTCCCAACACTTGTCGTACAAAACAAGTACCGAACAATTCCCTAAAATAGCTATATTATATCAAATAAGAACATAATAAATTATCTTACAACAATGGCTCAAAATAGTTAAACGAGCGTACGGCGACGAATTTCTAAACCTCACCAGTACTTCACAACATTGACATACGAAAATAATACTGAACAAATAAGGTAGACTGGTAGAAGACGCTCCAGGCACCAAGTCCGCCCGTGCACAGTATGTTCCACGTGTGCATAAAGTATTTACAAATAAAATATATAAGACAGATCCCTAAAAGACAAGGAAAGATCAAACCAGATAAGTCTGCTCGGGGACGAAGCTACTTCGCTCGGAGCTGCACCAGTCGCCCACCTGCTATCAGGAACGCACTTATCAATATTCTCGAGAGCGCAAAAATGATGAAACTATTATCAGGTGCTGTGACTGACAAGATTGGTTTAGCACCACGAAAACTATACTTTTATAGTCACAACAAAGACATAATGTTTCGATTATTTCAAGTTTTCTCACAATTAGATAAGAAATTGACAAAAGAGAGTATTTTTCGTGCACGGAGCCTTAAGCATTCCTTTTAACTGTTATACCTACGCCTTTGGAATTTTTATATGTCGTTGATAAAATGATATACGAGCAGTTAACTGAACTCAGATACACTGAAAAAAGATAACTGACCGTCGTGCGCGCCAATTACCAATCTCACTAAGACAAAAAGGGGTCCAAGACTGAAATTAGTTTGAATAATTTCACGGACATGGTCGAAGTTCCTCCACTAAATTCATTATTGTGGAAGGACCCAAGGCTCTTCATTCGCTTATGAAGAGACCTTATATATCCAAACTTTGAATTTGATTATTTCTAAAAGCTTTTTACTGGCTTCGATTTGATTGGGCTAGTTAAAATTTGACAAGAATGCAATCTATACATCTCATCATTTCAGCCGAAAGACGTCCACTGCTGGACATAAGCCTCCCCCAATTGGGGGGGGTTTGCCATAATCGCCACGCTTGGCAGGCGGATGAGTGATCGCAGTATGGTGTTAAAAATGCCTAGAGAACGCGGCTGCCCATTCTCTAGTTAGTCCCTTAGTCGCCTTTTACGACACCCACGGGAGGAATGGGGTAGTGTTATTCTTTACGTCAGGCACCACACGGTACACGGTATTCTATACATCTATATCTATACAAATAAATAAAATTGAAGTGTTTGTTTGTAATGTCAAAATAACAGCTTTTTACTGAATGCAATGAAAGTATAAACGATACTTATAACAAAAAACTATTTTTAAATGTTTTGTTTGTCTGTATGTCTGTTTGTTCCGGCTAATCTCCGTAACGGCGAGACCGATTTCGACGGGACTTTCACTGGCATATACATAGTTACTTAGGCTGCTTTTATTTTAGAAAACGTCACGCGGGCGACACCGCTGCCGTCAAAACTAGTGATCACTTAAAAGTTTAGTTCCATTTTTTTCGCTAAATTAGGTTTTTCCACTTTCCCGTAAGTATTAGTGAAAACATTTACACAAAGGTACAAAAAACATGGAAGGCTCTGAATAAATTAATAGTTTTTTTTTAATTTGTGAATAATTCTAACAGCTGCAAGGCTGCAACTGCAAACATTAATCCCCACTTATGAAAATTAATTAAAATTATTTTTTAAATAATTCTTCATTATTTAAACTGCTGCTACCGAAATGAAAATTCTGTCAAAGAAGAGGGAACTCCTGCAAAAGAAAAAAATAAATAATAAACTATATATAAACCAAGTTCACTTAACAAAAACAAACTTGCCAAAGAAGAGTACTCGTACAAGTAATATTTAAGGCTCAATGTCGGCGCGTTTAACAATTTAACTTTACTTGTTAAGTTTTGTGACCTAAATCCTTTTAGTTACGGTTATGTTAGGTGCTCCAACTTGAAGGATCCTGAACTTCTTAAACTGTTACTGTCTCGACACCTGCGGGTCTCATAAATTATTGTAAATGCCAGTTTTATTGTATTGTAATTGCCAATGCCCTTTTCTGATAGTAGGTCGCAGTAACAAATCTAGGGTAAGGTTAGGTTAGGTCAGGTGACCGGATTCCAGGGGCGAAGAACTCGGGGACGTCCGTCACCCCCCATACATCGGACCCGAGGTGGCGGCGCGTAGTATTCCACGCGCGCCCCTCTGAGACGTCGCGGGGGGAGTCAAACGTCTCACTCCCCCCCCTGGACCGGAGGAGAGGTCCGTCGCGGGGGTTGCGGAAGTGTGTACATTCCCGCGACCCCCGACGTAGGTGTGAGATGGAACACCGGGTAGTTTTTAGTCAGTAAGAGTCTGGCAGACCCCTCCGCCCGCCCCAGGGCTGAGGACATCCATGAGGATTTTCCACCCCTGAACAAAAAAGGTCAGGTGACCGGATACTCACCGTTCTAACATAACCTTACCCGTTTGGTTTGATCCGATTGGTGTCGATCAATTCGGCTTATTCCACAAATCCCCCCTGAAAATCCCCCTTAGGAGGAAAAGTGGAATCTATAAAAAACAGTCTAGAATTCACCCCTGATAATCCCGCTTAGGGGGGAAAACTAGAATTACTTAAAACTTATTCCAAGACCCCTGAGAGTGTTTTTTTTTACATTTGGGTTCAGTTTTCCCCACTGAGGGAGATTCTCTCAGGGGGGATTAGGAATAAGCCGGATTATCAGGAGTGAATTCTAGACTGTTTTTTTATATAATAGATTCCACTTTTCCTCCTAAGGGGGATTTGTGGTATAAGCCATCAATTCGGCTCGCGCGTGGATACGCGCCAGCCGAATTGATCGCAGTAACTAAGCTAGGGCACCCCGACCAAATGGGTTATGTTAGGTTAGAGCTGTGACCAACCGCGAGAGAGCCGAGCGAGCGCAGCGAGTGCCGCGACAGCAGGCGGCGAGCGCAGCGAGTGCCGCGACAGCAGGCGGCGAGCGCAGCGAGTGCCGCGACAGCAGGCGGCGAGCGCAGCGAGTGCCGCGACAGCAGGCGGCGAGCGCTTCATCCAAGTTGGTCGCAGTTATATAGGTATTTGGCTATTTAATTTTTTAGGACGAACTAATTCGTATTTTGGAAGCTCACAAAAAGAGGATGAGAATTATATTATACTAGCTTTTGCCCGCGGCTTCGCTCGCGTTAATTTACAATTTGACAATCAATTCGGGTTGTACTCTGCTTGTAACACACTACAAAGTTTCAATAATCATGATTCGAAAGACACGTGGCGCCATCTATTATCATAAGAACGTTATTGTTGTTTTCCTCGGGAATAGTACTTGTTTCGGGATGAAAGGTACGCTATGTCCGTTTCTGTGGACCTGACAACGTATATGCAAAATTTCAGGATTATTGGTTCAGTGGTTTAGGCGTGAAAAGGTAACAAACAAACTTACTTTCGCATTTATAATATTAGTTAGGAAGTTAGGATTAGATTGTTAAATATTTTATTTGAGGGTTTTTTTGGAGTTAGTTATTTACGATTATATTTTCATTTAACTAAACTAACACTGGATAAGTACATAGCTACTGTGTAAACACAAACATATCTGCTTGGTCTTGTAGGTATACGAGTATTGTTAAACATTTATTGGTATACCTAGATTCGTGAAACTCTCCATAAAAGAATATTTGGAATCTTTTCTGTTTGAAACCCACATGTATACAAAATCCAATATTGATTTCAATAGAAATGTTTGTAGCACACGAGCTTCAAATATTGAAACTGAAACATTGTATTTGCGGATAGCCGGGAAAACGTTATACCTACAACTCTATTAGTTTGCCAAAGCAATGCTCAAACAAGGTTACCTATGAGGGAATTTCCACCAACATTCATACATATCTTTGACTTACCTACGGTTACACAAAAAGGAAACCGAAAAACCGTTTTCGACATTATGCATACATGTACCGGGTTCGTTAGTCCACTATTTTGCTCGAGGTATTCACGAGATGAATTGCATCCATCAGCGAAAACCCAACGAGTTTCACAATGACAATCACAAAAATCAAAATGGAAGCTTTGATTTTATTCGCAAAAAATTAATATGCATACGTGATCAGGCATCGAGTGTCATTGATGTGTTTTTAGGAAAATATATTTCTGGTTTCAGTTTCAATGCAAATCTGGATTTTAAAAAAACTGTACAAGTGCGAGGTGAACTCGCGTGGTGGGTTCCGTACGATGAATACGTTATCGACCATATTTTTTGTCCCAAGAACAAACTTAATATTGTAGAAAAACATGTTCTTCCATATATTCCAAATGCAAAAAGTTTGTACACACAATAATGAGAGTTTTACAATGTTCAAAATCAAAATTAAAACCAAAATATTTTATTTCACATAAACCTACATGGGCACTTATGAAACGTCAGAAGCTAGGTGCACGGTTCCAATTAGTCGTTTCCTATGGAGAAGAGCCGGCAAGAAACTCCACGGTTACTCTTTTAAAAATAATTGGCTTTACAATATTATCAAATAACAGTGTTAATAGGTATGGGAGGACAGTGTAGGCCTTTCAACAATTACCAGGTACTTAACAAAATAGAAAAGTGCCAACAAATCTACACTCTACTAGGCCTACAGCGTTCTCACATTCACAAAATAGAAAATAATCTATATAAAAGATTTAAAAAAAAACCTATTTAAACTAAATGACATGATTGCAATTACAACTACAATTATTGTTATTTTAACACTATACTATTTTTTTGACTTATATATATATATTATTTTTTTTAATTTATTCATTTAGTAGTTAGTTTACATACATTGTATACATTTACTTCTCATAGGTTTTCCTGGATTCTTTATGTGAACTACTATTTTCTGTATTTTTCTCAAAATGTTAGGCTCGATAGTTTCGGAGATAAAGGGGGAATGGTAAATTTTCCTTAATTTTCTTAAAAAAATAAAAAAAATAAATGAATTTTAAAATTATAAAAAAAAATTGAGACCCTCACAATAAGCCCTTTCATTTAATGTCACACGGTACAGTTTGCAAAACTTTTTTTTAAAATTAATTTTCTAATTTGCCCCCCAAAAGTCACCCTCATATTCAAAATTCATTTATTTACGTTACGGGTCCGTGTTTGGGTCACAGAAATTTACATATTATGTGAACCAAGTTTCAACTTCATCGGTGCAGTAGATTCGGAGCAAATCGGCTGTGACAGTTTTTTTTAATTTTTAATTTTTATTTTGTAGACTGGTTACTGACAGATGGACAGACATACGGACAGACAGACAGACAGACACACTAGTGATCCTATAAGGGTTCCATTTTTTCCTTCAGACGTACGGAACCCCAAAATCAGCGCCTTTATCAGGGCATGTGCATGATTCTAGGTAAGGATTGTATAGTCAGCGACAAAGGTCGATGATCATTGAAAGATTTTTATTATCATAGAACCTAATTATTGATTAACATATTATACCCTAATCTTACGAGTCTTCCAATCGTTCTCTGCCCTAAAAAAAAAGCAAATGAAACGACATAATATTGTATTATCAATTTACGTTTTATAAGATTTTTTAGTTCAAGCATGATAGGAGAATGAGTATAGACATATGGGAGAGATGGCGGCATAAATGAGGACAAAAAAGAAGATTTATAAAGTGCAAATGAAGCTCTAGGTCATTTTGATAAAAGACAAGTATGGTTTCTAATCAGTAAATTTTGTTTTTCAAATCTATCTTGAATCTTGAGATACTGTTAATCTGCTTTCATTTATTTATATTATATATGCTTTATTGTACACCATATTACACATTAAAAAAAGAAAAAAACTTATACACTACAAAATATACCATGGGCGGCCTTGTCACTTACTTCGATCTCTTCCAGGCAACCTTGGCATGGACAGTGATTTTCTGGACATAAAACGGAGTTGTCATTGATGCAAATAAAAAGTATAAAAGTACAATATACTATAATAGATACACAGATATATGCTATAGGTATAATAGATACATACCTGCATACATATATACTACTTATATGTATCAGCAACGAAGTAAATGAAGATTAGGTATAGATTATTACAGTTACGAGTAACAATGAGAACAAAATCCCAACGACAAGTAATGTTCCTTAACGAGGCTTTAAAATACAGCCAACGATTGCGCGCGTTTGTGGCTGACTGTACTCAAGCATGTGACTCACTATTTCATAGCAGATAAAGGTTTGTTACCTACTTACCTTAGCCCTTATCAGTTACGTAACAACTTCAATGATGTCAGTAACGTCATACATCATACTGAGAACAGCTGTTGAGAATTGTAAGATAATCACAAGATACGGCGAAACTGGAATGATAGCACAGTAATTTACTTGTAAATAACAAATCTTTACGACTGGGTATATAGCACTTAATAAAACTGCGATCACGCTTGTTCTCAAAACACTTAAACACTTTTACTGACACCACAAAAGGCTTTAATTATATAATAACGAATTGGTTCAAAGTTAACCCCCAATTAAAAGCCGTGAGTCAGAAATTCACTCCAGAAAATTGTTAACAAAGCAAGTTGTACAAAAGTAAAGTCCTTATTGAATTGTAATGATCGTTAACCACTGGCTGAAAAGTACTTTCATGAATACAGAGCAAATAAAGGACCCATTTAAGGCCGCTGACGCCCGATTCAGTCATTAATAATTCATTTTCTACCTTGGGACGTTCGATAATTTTACCCTAATTGTAGAACTCAGCTGGCAATTTGGAAGAACAGGATTACACCTGGTTAAATAATAATGTGAGCATCTTATTAATTTGCATATTGTGCGTGTTTAGTCTTCAAAATGTTACAAAAAAACCTTCACACTCCTTTCTATATGGGTCGTTCTCAAAAAAGGGGCACGCTCGAATAAATTTATCAATTTGAGAAAATGTATCAATTATTGAGTTTATTTTTTGATAAAAATTGCCATTCAGGGTATTTTTCTTATGTTGAATTGTTCTAAGGGAATAAAATCTTCATTTAATATTTATTTTTATGTTTATTCAAAGTATGACTCTTTGAGTTTGGACATGGTAGGTTAGTGAGAAACAGATGTCACGCTCTCCCGCTCCGCCCACAGCGGGAGAATTAATTTGATAATTTCCCACCCAAAAAGAAAAGACTTATTTTTAATTTGATGTTTTTTTTTTACTTTGTCTTATATATAGATACAACAAGAATAATGTACCCAGGGTTTTGTAATATCTTCATTTAAAAGAGTGTCCTTGGAGTTTCTTGCCCGTTCTTCTGCATAGAGATCTACGTTTTGAAATGGGCTACTAGCTAGCGAAATAAATGCTTGAAATTTATTTATTTTTTGTGTTTTTGATGGCACGGCGAGACTATCGCTGCTGTTTTCTCGCCCGTTGAGATGGTGCCTAAAGAGCCTGATTTTCTATGACCCATTAAAATGTAAAAAGTGTTATTGTAATGCTTAGACATAAAATGTAACCGCTCCAGGATCTATAAAAAAGGGGTTCATTCATAAATATGTAACTTTGGGATATTGCTTCGTAACAGCGTTGTTGTTCGCTTCCTGATCATTGCCAATATAAAATTGGGATTCGAAAACTTTAGTAGATTTTTTGGGCGAATGTTTTTATGGCCGTTTTTATAGAAATTTTCTGAAAATAGTAAGATGATTATCTAAATAGAGACCAGTTCGCACGAATGTTTAAAAAACACGATGTTTTTTATACGCAAGCCTGTGTAAGAGCGGACAAAGAATGTCAAACGCTTTTGCGGTCTTTTTAAAAACCTCTGAACAAAGTCCTCTACAAACCACTTAAAAACGTGGTACCTATTCTACAATAAAATTCACAAAGTTTTCATGGGTTCTATATGGGTTGATGAATTCAAATCAAATGGGTCAATTTGTCATCGTAACTAATACACAGCGGTATAGACCGGGACATGTGACATGAGAAAAATGGCACCGTGTTCAATATTGATGGATGGGTGCAACATACTGCAGTATAGCGCACATGTTTCATAACAACTGTTGTGCTTATGTGTGAATGATTTTCATATTATTTGAGAACACCTGCTGCAAAAATTTCATGTGTACTTAGGTGAAGTGAGCTTGAAGTGAGTTGTAATTACATTTGATGCTAGAATTGAAACTATTGACAGTTCACTTCACCTGGACCTAAGTATACAAGGTGAGATTGACAGCTCACTTCGCTTAGAATTAAGTATACACGGTGAGATTGACTGCTCACTTCACCTAGACCTAAGTATACACGGTGAGATTAACAGCTTACTTCACCTAGACCTAATTATACACGGTGAGATTGACTGCTCACTTCACCTAGACTTAAGTATACACGGTGATATTGACTGTTCACTTCACCTAGACCTAAGTATACACGGTGAGATTGACTGCTCACTTCACCTAGACCTAAGTATACACGGTGATATTGAGAGCTCACTTCACCTAGACCTAAGTATACATGGTGAGATTGACAGCTCACTTCATCTAGAACTAAGTATACACGGTGAGATTAACAGGTCACTTCACCTAGACCTAAGTATACACGGTGAGATTGACTGCTCACTTCACCAAGACCTAAGTAAGTATACACGGTGAGATTTTTACAAACTAGATCGAAAGGCGATGTTATGGTATTGAATTACTGAAAAGATAAATTTATCTATAATTCTTTTAACATAAAGACGTTGCTTTTTCTAAAATAAAAGTAGCCTAAGTTACTGCTTATAACATCAGATACCTACTAGTGAAAGTATATCTCCCGTCGAAATGGTTCCAGCCGTTTCGGAGATGGTGTATCTATTCAAACACGAAATATTTTAAGAGATACACCTATAGGTGGTAAAGAAGCCATGGAAACGATTTTTTTTTTAATCTGAGTATATTATTTAATAAATTAAATAATTTAAAATTACTTGATATAATATCATATGATGATTAATTATCAAAATTCACCGCGCACGTGCCGCCACCGTCGCCGCGTCCGAGCGAGTCATTCATAGAATAAGTAAATTTTTGGAAAATGCAACTCTTTTGCAAAATGTCTCAAGCAATTTTAAAATTATAATAATTATGTAAAAATATAAACACTTATATTAAAAAAAAATCGCTGCTATGGCTTTTTTACCACCTATAGATGGTCCTCTTAAAATATTTCGTGTATGAATAGATACACCTTATATATCTCCAACGTATCCGCTAAATAATACCTAAGCAATCGCAGTTACTGAAACAAACAATTCACATAAATGGCATACAAAACTAAATAGAGCTAACAAACACACTGTTTGCAAACCTCAATTAAACTAAGAGTTAAAGGTAAGTACAGGAGTTAGATGGGCCCTGGAAGCACGCTCGATAACCGCACTCGTCCAACTTCATTTAAGTTAAGCTTTTGGCTAAGCAGCGCTTACTGCCTTGCTGGCTGCCAATCAAACACACGGCGAGTTTGTAAACTTACCACCTTTGAATGTAAACTTAAGTACCAGAGGGTGTCAGGAAAAAGCACAGTTTGAAATTTTGTATCACACTTTTCTTTTTTTAAATTTCTGCTACATTAAACAAACTATATTTTTCACTTCTCATGCTCTAAAAGTACGCCAATATAGCCCTACGAAGCGGGACTAAAGTGACCACTTTAGTCTCTACCCTCGGTTTCATTGACTCCCTCCGCACGTGGGAGTCAAACCACCTCTGGTATATTATGGCTTCGTTTAGACCCTCGATATAAAATATACTATTAACTGCCACTGAGCTACATGTTTACTTGTTGTGAAAATTCACAAGAAACTTTAATGTTGTTCCGTCTTTTCTTAAATATTCTCTCCTCAAAAGAAAAATGCATTAATTTTTAGATGGTGCCTTTCAATAAAACTTTTACAATCCTCGCCAACTAACCGCCGTTCATTGGCTCAACAAGGGACAACCAAAAAGAACCGACAACATAACTTCCAAACTTCCTTCTTTTTATAAAGTTTTTCATCGTTTGGAATAACTGCAAACACAATTCAACACCTGCGGGATTATTTAAGTCGAACTCGGGCCTCAAAATTAGAGCGCTCTGGGGCTTAATTTGTCTGAACTGAATGTGATTAACAGTTAAGTTAGAACGACAAATATAACTTGCAGGGGTGTGAGAAAACACACGACAGCCTTAAGGGCCTATACTACCTCAAATGGCTTAGCATGATCCTCCCTTATGTCGAAAATACTGCAGCATTAATTTTGAAATAAATATATGGTAAAGTTCAGGATTAATGTTAAGTACTATGTTAGCCGAAAACACGATTCCGTAAAATTTTCTCGATAGAATACAAATCCAAAGTTACCTCTAAACCGAACAATAAACCGCTGGTATTAAAAAAATACTTCAAATTAGATTATGAAACTTTGCATATTAACTGAACTAACTACTCGTATAAAGCAGGTCTAATGTTATTTACTTTTTTTAAATGACCATTATTTTCACAGTAAAACGAAATTACCAAAACTATCTGCGCCTCGGAGTCTTTTCCCTGCCACCCTGTCTCGCTTGCTCGCGTGACCGGGAGCAATAGTGTGCGAGCGAGATACAGAGTGAGGTGGCGCTGAGGTAGTATAGACTCTTAACAAGTTAACATCGTAATATTCTGGCCGAGTAGGTACCGCGAAGTTATAGATATTAATTCAGTAAGGGATAACAAGACTCTTCGAGTGTGAATTTGTTTGGATATAACTGTGAAATTAGATTGTGTGAGGATCGTTATCGTTAGTTTCGGATTTCTAATGTAATATTAAATGTACGTCTTGAGTTTCAAAATCGTCGGTTTCTTGATTATGCCAGGGCATTAATCAAATATCAAGTTTATCGGGACGAGATGTAAAACTTAGCTTGTTACGTAAACATTTGCACTATCTTTGGTATCAAGACAAGCAAGACTTTAGATTTGTTTCTGAATTAGCTTACATTATTGACCTTTTTGATTATTACTATCACAATTAGTTAGAACAAAGGCCTCTCAATTATCTTGCAACAAACGGTCATTTAAAAATAACATTTGAGACGGGGATTTAGATTCCTAATCAATTTACATTCCGCTACAAACACGGTACAGTAGCTAACAACATTTGGGTATCGTAAACGTATGTATAACTTAGTAAAGCCAGAGGCCACCAACACACGTAGCTAAGCGAGTAATCCCAATACGTTTGGTTGAAATAGTTCCTCTTGTAGCGTAAAATACGGGTTCCCGCTTGACGTACACACTACTTGCCTAATTGATGGTTATCCCTTTCTTAATTTATCTTGGTCTGCCGAATCTTGGGAGAGCAGTCGGATGCAAAAATCAATCAAGCGTAAGTTATATTATATTGTGGGAGGTTTTGTGTGGTAAATTATATTAATTTATGTAAAGTTGCTCCCTCACTGGAGCGTTCGCCTGTAATGTAAAGTTACAGAGTCGAGCATTACATCAGTGAGGGAGGAGAACCGAGCATTACAGTGCGCAAGTTGATGATACAGGATGGCCAATTTGGAAGTATACAACTTTAAATTTTGATTATTTTTATTACAAACGAAAATTACAGGATATTTTTCTATAATTATTTTACTCAGGCTTGGCAATTTTATACATAAATTAAGATCAGCGTAATCTCCTCCTTTTTTATACTCAAAAATGCGATCGCTTTTCATTGTGTTTTTCATTAAATTTTCGCATACTTTGTTAGTTATCCCACTAACAGTTACAAATATTCTGCTTTTTGTAATCAAGATTGACCACGACACGTCCCATTGGATAACCCCATACAAAAAAGTCAGGACATGTCGCGAAATCCTAAATGATCAAAATGGTATTCGTTACTCTTAATGATTTGTTATAAAAATTGGTACGTTTTTAAATTCGTTTAAGAACTTCAGGATAAAATCACTGAGTATTGCGGTGGTCATGGTTTTATAGACTGTGCATAACGAATATGCCGCATTTTAACTAAATAATAAACACCAAACAACTGCAAAATTTGGCTTTAAATCAGAATGGGGCTAAAAAAAGTTGTATACGAGTACATCTTAATTGGCCACCCTGTACAATGTTTAATATTTTGATACAACTTGTAATCTGAAATGTTACATTACAGGCGAATGCTCGTAAAAGTCAGGGACTGCCTAGTACTGTAATAAAATGCTCAAAATCGAATCTGAAATGTTACATTACAGGCGAGTGCCAGCAGGTGAGGGAGCACCTTTACAGTAATGACGCACTCGAGAAATAACATTTTTATAATTTTTAAATAACATGGTTTTGTTTGATGTATCAAACCTAGTTTTGTGATTCATTCATTTATGGAAAAAAAAAATCTCGTGAAATCAAAATAAGCTCGTTGTGTTGATCGTTATAAATGAAGTAGAATGTCTCTGTAGAAACGAAACGATGTTATTTTTATTAAATTATACGGCCCACGTAATTTTTGGTGTGGGATGATCGAAACAAATTGAAAATGATCTTGAATACTAAATAAACATTTGATTTTAAACCTCAGTGGCACACAGCCACTGAAAACTTTCCGCGCCCAGATTTCGTTAATAAAACAAAACCCAAATTAAACAAAATTCGGACTGAAAACAGAACAATGCAAATCGTAAGTAGAAGTATTAAGGAACACAAATAGCAGATCTTGGCAACTAGCCAACGGAATGCAATGCAGATGACTCGAATGTTGAACGAAAACAACAAACCATTTGATTTACAAAACCAGAGACAAAAACTGAAATAAGAATTACGAGACTTCTCTAGCTTTGACAGTCGTAATGGGTCATTCAGTACCCAACGCAAGTCGGATAAAGTCTATTGTAAGGCTATCAGTTCCCCCATTAATTAGATGGTTTTAGTTAACAGATAGTGGTGCCGATTCTCTTGTACACCGAACTAAACTATCACTAAAATTCCTTACTTTTGGCTATGAGAATCTTAAAGCTATTCTGCAAACAAAATTCTCTAAATTTAAAAATAAGTTTGACACAACTAAATCGAATTTGACAATCGTGACTCCACGTGGTATTTTTTTTTTTGGCTTCGCAACGTTGTACTTGTTTGCCTATGATTTATTTTAGAGCCGGAGGCGCACATGGGGGGCAGCCGCGACGTGTTTTTTTATGGAATTTTTCACTTTTTGTGTGGAAAATAAAAAAAATATTACCAACATGTAGAGTAATAGTCGTTTAAGGGTTTCTAAAAGGGGGTCGAAATTTTCATTATTTTTGCGATAGGACGCACCATTTTGGAGATATAAGCAAAAGAAAAGAAAAAAAATATATAGGGATAAACACGAAATATTTTAAGTGATACACTTATAAGTGGTAAAGAAGCCATGGAAATGATTTTCTTTTTTATTCCGAGTATATTATTTAAAAAATTAAATAATTTAAAATTACTTATCAAAATTCACCGCGCTCGTGCCGCCACCCCACCGCACCGTTCGGCGTCACCGCGTCGAGGCGGGTCATTCATAGAATAAGTAAATAAAGGATTTTTTCGCTTTTTTACGACATAAAGATGTTTCTCTTAAAATATTTCGTGTATGGATAGATACACCTTATATACAGTACTGGTTTTGCACCAGAAGACGAGGTGATTGGTGTGAATTTTAGTTCATGAAAACTAATTTTATTCCACACCTTTTTAATCGCGATTAAAAATAGTCAGATTTAGTTAGAAAATCTAAATTTTAGTTTAAAAACGTCAAATTCAGAATAGCAAAATTGCCATTTTCACTAATTTTAAAAACTCAGTACTATCTTAGAGCTGTCAAACTAAAATATAGTCAAGTTGTGTCACTTTAGTCAATTTCAGAATAGGAAATGGTCGTTTGACAGGAATAAACTAAATTTTGGTGATTTTTAGTCTAGTTTAGAGAATTTTGTGACAAGAGAATCGGCACCAGTGTCCGTCGAATCAAGCGAAATCTGATGCCAGCTATTGATAAATCAAACAAAGTCGGAATACATTTCATCTTAGCCCCTTATAAATGACAAAGTACGCATACAGTTTATATGCAGGGTTACGTACAGATTTGGAAAACAAGAGAAATCCATTTGAAACGTGAGGCCAGAATTCAGTTTAGGCCAAGATTTTCATAAGAATCATCATCATCATCATCATCATTTCAGCCGAAAGACGTCCACTGCTGAACATAGGCCTCCCCCAATTGGGGGGTTTGCCATAATCGCCACGCTTGTCAGGCGGATTGGCGATCGCAGTATGGTGTTAAAATGCATAGAGAACGCTGCTGCCCATTCTCTAGTAAGTCCCTTAGTCGCCTTTTGCGACACCCACGGGAGGAAATGGGGTGGTGCTATTCTTTCTTTCATAAAAATATTCAGTACTTATTGGGACGATGTGACGAAATACCTTAAAACCAGGTTGATCGGCGATGATGATACGTATGTACCTACGCCAATTAATTAAACAATCAATTCAATACTGAACGTGATCGAGACCATATTCAGCATGCACAGTTGTTGCAGTGTTTGTTTAAGGCTACGATAACCGACTTTTAATGATTTAATACTGAAGATCACGTCTAAACGAGCCATGTTAATGACTTGAAAAAAAAAGTCAAATAAGAGCATTTTCTTACTTAATAATTATGTGAATATTTTAGATTATGTCTTTATTACATAGTGAAATTAATTTGAAAAGTTATGTCTAACGCGGATAAACAACTGAGAATCACGCAAAATCTATCAAGCGTATTATTCTGAAACCTTTGCCTTTTTAAAGATATTTTAATTATTGATCTTTTAGTATACGTGTTTTATAAAAATACCTTTTGTTTTATGTATAATAAATTAATAATGCGTTTTATTTGGGACAGCGCTCCTGGATGGGCGAGTCTTGTTATTGGCTGGACGTACGATGCGTTGCGTGAGCTCAGTACAGAACACGCAAGCTAACCACTCAAGGTCACTGATGTATATCTGGGCCTTAACACGAAAACGATATCAAAATTTTTATACCAACGTTAAAGTATGTAGGTAGATAGTGTTGCTAATTATAAAAACTCACGACGAAGGTTTTAAAATACTGTTTACAGTCCTCATTAGTCGACAACACTGTCAAGGGCCGTCTTCCTCACCGTCACTCGCGTTTTACGTCATCTCAGCAATAAAAGCACTTTATTACTCTTACATTTCTCTTATAAGCGGCCATTAAGCCTTCACAACTTTTTATTTAGCAGTATCCCTTAAAAAGTACAGTCGTATTTTTTTTAATTTGACGTTTTAATGAGGTTCCCCTCAGACAGCTTGTAGTTAATGTTGGTATGTATATTTCCGAAAGGGTAGGGCAAATCTATCCTCCCCGACCCTTGCTCGTAAGCGAAGCGCCAGCCCGCGCTATAGCTGAGCCTGAAGCTTTATATTCCCCCGATAATAATCATAACCTTGTTTTATCCAGCCACCGTCGGTCCCTTGCCGTCCTCTCTCCGACGCTGGCCTAAGCCGAGGTTCGTACCGCACAGGGAGTGCCCTTAGCGTGCAGTCGTTTAGTATATCAGTTTTTTGTGTGCCCTGGCTGGAGGCTTAAAGTTTCGTTAGGAGCTTAAGGCAACCACAGAAAAGTCCGGTTAAGGAGTCACGACCTCAAAGATCAACTGTACTTGTAACTTGTAACGGGGCTACTGAAAATGACCACCGCGGAGTTTTGAAGCCTGGGTTACCAGCGCTTAAATAACAGTCTTAACATCAGTTATACTGACTGACCTAGAAATCGAACCAAAGGATCGAAACCCCCACACTTGGTAGGTAAATATTGGTTTCAGCCTGAATAATTAAATCAATACACAACAACAAACCTGAAACCAAACCTCTTATATTAATTCTAAAAAAATCTGATCAATTCATCAGACCTAACGGTCGCTAGACGGTCAAAATTGCTTGACATACACGTGAATTTTTCATGCTTGTCAAGAAATTGTGACCGTCGAGAAAGAAGCTTGGTGTGCTTGACAAGCATACTACGTGCTTGATAATGCTTGATGAAAAATTATATTTTTGCAATGCTTGATTAAGTCATAAGTGATTTATTTAAAAACAATATAGGCACACTGTGTTGAAAAATTAAAAAAATAACATTATACAATTGCAATTAAAACAAAATTCATTAAATACATTTAGAAAAGTCAATAAAAACAACAACGGTCAATTGAATTCAAGATCATGAATAATAAATGTCGAATTAGTACGATCAATCATAAGTTACAATGTAATATGTCATCTAGGAATTCATAATTGATACTGTAATAGCCTTTCCCCAATAAATAGGTCCTCAATTTGCTTATAAATAAGTTAACACTGTATATGGTTTTGAAATCTATAGGCAACTTGTTTTATAAAAATACAGACTGATACCTCGGGCTATGTTTGACAGCTTTTAATTTCGGTTGAGTTGTGTTGGGCAGATCTTTCCTACGTGTGCTAGCTCTAGTTTGTCTTTGCTCATCAGTCTCAATTTTGTGCAAATTTTTAACTAAGCTGGTTAGCAACACTAAAATGTAAAGGCACTGTCAAGATTTTTAGTCTAATAAAATGGTCTTTACATGATTGTATGCGGAGCATATAGTCCTTAAAGCTCTTTTCTGAATCACGAATGCCATTTGTATGTTGTAGCTATTGCCCCAAAACTCAATGCTGTATCGTATTAAAAATGAAAGCGGATGCTTGACGTTGCGTCAAGTCTCGAAAGCGTGCTTGTCAAGCACGTAAATGCTTGACAAGCAATTTTTATTATTATTATTATTTATTTATTTCAGACTATATACACATACAAGTACACACAATCCATATGGTATTAGTAACAATGACTTAAAAACTATGTTAGTAACACTTACAAACAACTACAAATGACGTGGCCCAACACACGTTGGCACGTGCCTCCGTACCCAGTGCCTTATGAAGGGACTGTCCACCTTTTCTAATAATGTTTTTAGGATGCTGTTGGTTTAAATTTTGACCGTCTATGGACCGCATAATGATGACGAGCGCTCGCTAAACATTCATAAAGTTAATTAGTACTTAATACCGTGACGTCATATTCATCGCTCGCTAATTAATAATGGACAGTTCATGGAATTGTAACACGTTTCCATAATCTGATATACTAACATAAATATCAATTTTCAGTATTACAGGCACGTTCAAAAAGAATACACTTAGCGAAATTATGTAGGTAGACATTTGAATATTTAAAATATAATAATTTGAGAGAAAATTTTTGGGCACTTTTGCACGTGATTTTATACATTTCAGTTCCAAGCTGAAAATTTTCGATTATTAGCTCCCAAAAAACACCCACAGGGCCATGACAGATTACAACGGAAATGCTTAGGAAAACGACCACATGAAAAAAAAAAACCGGCCAAGTGCGTGTCAGACCACGCACAATGAAGGGTTCCGTAGTTGTTATGAATTTATCCCAAGAACAAACTTAACATTGTAGTTGAAAAACATGTTCTTCCATACGAAATGTATGGGAGAACATGTTTGTCAGCTGTAAATGCGAGTTGGTCGACTATTACTAGGTACATTTTAAAGCCTACTTAGCTGTGATAGTTTTCCTTTTAACTTCGTTATATTTATATACTACTGAATTAAATCCTCAAACTGTAATCCTTTTAACTTTTTTTTTTTAACTACTGCTATTATTTTTTTTTTTTTATATTACGCAAACAGATCCCTGAATCGAAAAATGGTTTTCACAAACCCGCAATACTTTTGAACGGCCTATCCAACAATACCCCACACCATGGGATAGACGAGAAAAAAAATATGTACGAGATAAACCCAAAAAAAAAATGTATATTTCCAGATTTTATTTTACCACTTTGTCGGCGTTATTAACATGTATACCCAAATTACAGCTTTCTAGTACTAAAGGTCTCTGAGCCAAGCCGGACAGACAGAGACAGACAGACAGACGAACATGGCGAAACTATAAGGGTTCCTTGTTGACTACGGAACCCTAAAACTCTACAAACACGATATTCATAAAAGCTTTCCAATAAAAATAGGAGTGCCACGAATACACGAAATCTAAACCTCGGAAAACTCACTTTGGTGTCTTCATCAACAGAAGTAGTTATACGATTGCGAAGCTTTCTCCTGCATGACGTGATGTCACCCTCCACAGAGCTATGAAACTTCGCAATTTTTGACAACTCGCCGTACCCATCCAATTAGGTTGAGTGGTCTCCTCGCACCTGCACTAAAGTCCCTTTGACAAAGTTTAGTTGGTCTAACCAACTACTTAATAACTTATTCCGGATATAATAATAGTAATAAAAGAGAAAATCAACGCAAAGTGAGGGGACTAGAGCAATTTGCGAGAATAGATAGACCGACTTGAACATTAGGAGCCTCTTTTCGAAGTTTTGTGCCCCAATAACGGTTAAGGCGCAGATATATGCCAGTGACCTTGAGTGGTTAGCTTGCGTGTTCTGTACTGAGCTCACGCAACGCGTCGTACGTCCAGCCAGTAACAGGACTCGCCCATCCAGGAGCGCTAACTGAAAAAAAAAAGTTGTTGCCATAATCAAGATTTTGTTTAGATTGACTAAGTAACTTGTTTGCATCTGAGCCTATCAAGCACAATGATCACAGCTACTACGTTTATTTGATTGAGATTTGAAACGGGATCTTGATTGGAGTTATCACAAAAACTATTTGCAGCAATCAAGTCAAAACATAGTTGCTCCAACCAAGATTATTAAATTAAAGTTTCCAAGATTATTATTAAGATCTTTATTGAAGTAATCAAAATGCTTGATTGACACAACTAACTTACTTTGTTACAGTTAACATTTTTTTAACTTGTCTCTTTTTTAACTCTTCTACAATGATGTCATGTTAAGGGTAATCGACAAACTTGTTTGAGCGTTCAATCATTTGAACTAGTATTGCTGCAATCGTGTCATGATGATCAACTTAACTAAGATTTTGATTAATCTAAACAAGATATCGGTGCCGATTCTCTTGTACACCGAACTAAACTAACTAAACTATCACTAAAATTCCTTACTTTTGGCTATGAGAATCTTAAAGCTATTCTGCAAACAAAATTCTCTAAATTTAAAAATAAGTTTGACACAACTAAATCGAATTTGACAATCGTGACTCCACGTGGTATTTTTTTTTTTTTGGCTTCGCAACGTTGTACTTGTTTGCCTATGATTTATTTTAGAGCCGGAGGCGCACATGGGGGGCAGCCGCGACGTATTTTTTTATGGAATTTTTTACTTTTTGTGTGGAAAATAAAAAAAAAGATTACCTACATGTAGCGTAATAGTGGTTTAAGCGTTTCTAAAAGGGGGTCGAAATTTTCATTATTTTTGCGATAGGACGCACCATTTTGGAGATATAAGCAAAAGAAAAGAAAAAAATATAAAGGGATAAACACGAAATATTTTAAGTGATACACCTATAAGTGGTAAAGAAGCCATGGAAATGGTTTTCTTTTTATTCCGAGTATATTATTTAAAAAATTAAATAATTTAAAATTACTTGATATGATGATTAATTATCAAAATTCACCGCGCTCGTGCCGCCACCCCACCGCACCGTTCGGCGTCACCGCGTCGAGGCGGGTCATTCATAGAATATGTAAATAAAGGATTTTTTCGCTTTTTTACGACATAAAGATGTTTCTCTTAAAATATTTCGTGTATGAATAGATACACCTTATATACAGTACTGGTTTCGCACCAGAAGTCAAGGTGATTAGTGTGAATTTTAGTTCATGAAAACTAATTTTATTCCACACCTTTTTAATGGCGATTAAAAATAGTCAGATTTAGTTAGAAAATCTAAATTTTAGTTAAAAAACGTCAAATTCAGAATAGCAAAATAGCCATTTTCACTAAATTTAAAAACTCAGTACTATCTTAGAGCTGTCAATCTAAAATATAGTTAAGTTGTGTCACTTTAGTCAATTTCAGAATAGGAAATGGTCGTTTGACAGGAATAAACTAAATTTTGGTGATTTTTAGTCTAGTTTAGAGAATTTTGTGACAAGAGAATCGGCACCATTGTCGATCAAGCTAAAAAGTCACTTGATTGGAGTGCATTATTTTCAGTGCCATCTCAAATAAGACGCATTATTAATTACACATAGATATACTAAAAGATCAATTTTTTTTTATTGTAATTTTAGTTTATTTCATGATTAATATCTACCTACTGTCTCTTCTGGAGTAGAATAACATTATTTCACATGATTATTTACTTTTTCCTAGTCAAGATAAACTTTTATTTTGGGAAATAATAAAAATATAAACTTCACATACAGAATTAACTAACAAACTATTTAAAAAAAATAACAATATAATTTCCTAACTTATCTAAAACTATTAACAAACTAAAATATAGCGTCGAAAAATGTCTCCGCATAGCTATTGACTGGTAATATACCCAAGAGACTGACGGCATTGCCACGTTGTATCTTAATTTTAGCTATGGTATGGTCGCAAACTCTCAGTAGATAACTGGAATCTTTAATTAAATGGAACGCACCACATTAACAACAAATTTAAGCACAGACACATAACACCTACAATAAAAAGAAGAAATAAGAAAGAATAAAAACCCAAGTGCGGTCGCGTAAAAAAATAAACAATAACATATTCGGTGTATTCCAACAGCGTTGCGAATTTTATTGAGCGGACTCAATATTTTATGCAGAGACAAACCCGCCGGCCGGCTGCCGGCTGCCGATGACAAGCGATCGCAGTTCCTTTCTCCACGATGTTTTTTCCACAAACCCTCAGGCTCTCTTGACAGTGATTGTGACCGAAATTGAAAGGGTAACATTTATGTGAATAACAACTAAGAGTATTTTTACGTGTTCTGTACCATTCATTTCCCCATGTTAGTCTGGGACAGTTTATCTTGACGACTGACAAAAACTATCAATAGACAAGGTTAGTTGGTTTCAGCGTTTGCAATACATATTGTTGTTTTTATTGAGTATGAAAATATCATTATTATATACTTGTTCCATACAATTAAGTATTAAATCATAATTAAACCTTCGCAATAGGTTTAGTGATAAAATCTAGGGTTTAAAGGACCAACATCCTATGAAATGTATTGAGAGGTTAGTATAGAAAAAAAATATTACATACCACCACTCACCCAAAGTGAACAAGAAATCGACGTGAACGTAGTTTGGAACAATGGAAACCGTTTTTGCGGAACATCTATTGTTTTCATGGAATATCTTTCCATCGAGCGCATATTCACAATAGACTGATATTGGTTTACAGCTTTTAACGATAAAATATCTTTGCTATCGTACGATATATTTGGGTCATTTCTACGTGAAACCACTTTAGTCTAGTTTCGAATTCCGTAAGCTGTAGTTTTCTCAGTGAGAAATTAAAAGACGGACTCATGAAATTTTTAATATTAACTATTTTTTGTAATCTGCTTTCATCAGGTTTGTATAAGAAAAGAAACTATAGTTCTTGTTGTTATACTTAAGTCTTAATACCAGTTTACTTTCAGGCCACCTACAGGAGCCAAATAATGTAGACGATTATAACTTGATGCAACCAGATGGTGGCAAAAGTGATTGGCCAGAGCAAACCTTTCACACTATTCAAGGTAACTTTTATGGCCAAGCCCAAAGGAGTGTTGTTCAAAAACCATGTTCGAGGCGTAGTCCCTCAGATAGTGAACCAATTACTCAGCAGCGAAGTCCTCCGCTAACTTCAAAGGTTGAAACTTTAATAAATGCTGCCGCTTCTCTCAAGCCGCACGCTTTAAGAAATGCAGAATATGACTCTAAAAAGACTGTCAATCAAGTACCTATATCGAACCCGCAGCATACAATTGATAGCCACAAGTTATTGATAACTAGCAATTCCTTAACAATAAACAACCCTGTCATAGACTCTACTGAAGAAATGCACCATGAAATAATACCACCTATTAATAATGAAATACAGGAAGATAACCGTAAACCATCAGACCAAATGCGTTTTTCACCAAACAGTGATTCTCTTTCTACGTCGAATAGTGGAGTTAAATCTACAGCTGGCAGAAGAGACCATCAAACACCAGACAACGAATATGGTGCTCTACCAGAAAATCATTATATTTCTGAGCCAAATAATGCTATTGGCTCTGAATCTAATGGACGCCGTTCAACACACATAAAGAAGCCTGCTACAGATAAAAGTGAATTCCCAGGTTTCCCAGCAAATTTTGGCCCTATGGAAACTCTAACTTTACCGCCTGATCTTTTGACTAAACTTCTTTCACAAGACAACGAAGCACCTGCATTGCCAAATAAGTGTTCGTATGACAAAGAACCTAATAACTCAAGGCGATCCATGTCTAGTTATAATGACAATCCAAAAGACATTTTGAGCAACGATAAAGAGTACCGACACAATAATGAACCGTACATTGAATCTCGCATTGAAAATGAAAACGCGTTAGCGTCTGTTTTAAATGCAGAAAAAAATACTCCGAAGACAAATAAAGATCAAGGCCTTAGAAGTTTGGATAAATCAAAGTTGCCACCTCATGAAAAGTCAGTGTCGCGTGTCCGACCACAGTTTAACGAAGCTAGACGTGAAATGATAGAACCTACCAAGGGAGCCAGTGTGATGGGACAGTCAGCACTGATGTTGATGCAGAGTGAGGGAATTTGTTACGCATGTAGTACGGCCAACAACCCATCGTGCTGGGCTCCGGACAGAAGAACAACAGTGAAGTACTGTCGTAAAGGAAACAACGCTTGCTTAACAAAAACTTTCGGACAGGGAAGTAAGTTATAATATTTTTTTAAATTTAATTTTAACAATCATTTTAAGTATATAAGTAAATGATAAATGATTTTATTTCTGTAAGTAGGTTTTTACAAACACTTTTACACGTCAATCATATTTTAAAACTAGATGAGGTTTCATATCTGACTACTCTGAGAAGAAAGACCGAAACATACTCAGAGATAACAGTCTCTTTTAAAGTTCAGACATAATCTTGGTCAAATCATGTGAAGACCATGTAGATCGGTGTCTGAAATGGTTTTTTGAAGAAAGAACCACACAGATTCAGTGGACCTATCCATTCAGTGCACGCATTTATCAGTAATCGTGCAGCTCAACTCAGAAGATAAGGAGCTCAACGATTCGACGAACAATACCAAAGAAAGTACATTTGGGCAGGCCGCATAAATTACTCAAACTGCCATACCATGATCAGAAAAAAAAAAAATACTGAGAAGAAAAAAATAAATAAACAAAGACCCACATAGTCTTCACATTCACAATAATTAAAAAAATAACATTATACTTCACAAGTAAATATTTATATCAATGTGTATAAAGCAATCACAATAAAAAAAAAAACAATATGTAAAATTTGGAGCAGCTCAATCCCAAGCCTTTTTGTCCTCAATATAATCTTTAATGGTATAAAAGTATACATTATTCACTTGTTACAGGTACATTTACTCTGATCCGTGACTGCGGAAGGTCCTGTGATGACCCTGGCATGGCAGGAATAATGCCTAGATACAAATCTTGCTCTATGTGCCACTCAGAGCTCTGCAACGGTGCTTTCTCCATCAATGGGCATAGCATGATATTTGCATTAATCTTAATAGCTGTAGTAAAATATTTGAATTAAACGCTTGCTCCATCGTTTTTTTAGTCTTATAAACAGCCAGTTAACTGCAGTGAGTTATTTATATATTCCCTCTGATTGAACGCAAACGATAAGGGAGGTACTCGTACAGCTTTATTCACATTTCAAGTTCCTATTTCCTCGTTACAATGGCTCCGAAACGGAAGCGAAGACATTCCTCCACTTTGTAGTTTGATTCGTTTCGTATTCAATAAAGCTGATAGTAACAAACATTTGTTTGCTTAATTACATCGTTTGCAAAACAAGAACTATTTTACTATAACATTTGTAAAGCACTGAACTCGGCTTTTGAGAAAGGTACTTGTTTTGTGAGTTTGATTGAAATATATGTGATCAAACAGTGTATAGAATTGGTTTCTTTTTCCCTTTGAATTATATGTGGTGAAAACGTGCGGGTCAGGACATTAAGCCTTTCAAAAGATCACATTCCTTTTGTCCGGAATTACCCACGTATCTATGTGGCCGTCATGAGAATGTTGAATCGACAATGCAGGTGGGTGAGGTATGTCATTGCTATTCAAATCATTGCAATAACATTAAGCATAACTCCAGGGGTCCAAGTCTGCTATTTTTATAAATTCGTCACTCCAACACGATCCCATTGTCATTTTTCTAAAAGTTCGTAATCTGCTAAATTCATAATGGTCGATCATTGGTCGGTCAATGGTCTCGTAATAGAATTGGATTACAATGGCATTTTGAACATTTATTCATGCCAGATTTCATTTATATATATTTTTACATATTATTTATCAGTGTTATAAGCAGTCTGAAGTAGTAGGAAGTTAGAAGTTTAGTAGGAAGTTAGAAGTTTAGTAGGAAGTTTCATTTGTCATTATGTACGAGATTACCAATTCTTTCAATGGAGTGTCAGTGGCTGACCATTGGAAAGTCATAATGACGCCATTATATTAGTAGATTACCAAACTTGTTAAAATCAACAATTATGAAATCAATGATAGACCATTCTGACACTATTGTAATAGCAGACTTGAGGCCCAGGTTTATCATAACATCGTTCACAGAGACATTTAATTAATTATTCAGTATGCTTTGTGCTGCACTCCCGTGAAACTTGATCCGTTATAAAAATATTCCGTTTTGCATTTTTTAATTATAAGTTAAATATTTTCTTGTTAAAATGCTTTTATGAAATTAAAAAGTGTTTTTGTGTCCAGCTTAGTTAAAAGTAAATCAGGTATTATGGAAGAATATTATATTATATTATATACATATATATATATACAGGAAAAGTTTTTAATCAGAGCGCAAAATTTGACAAATTAAACTTAAACGTGTTTTATTATATACCTATTATTTTGATAAATGTCTTAGTACAAAAAAATATAAGTTATTGTTAACGAAAGATGTTTATTTTCAAACTGGTATAATGGGTACTCGTCGCGCAACACGCCGGCGGGCGGCGCGGCCAGTGCAGCGGAACGCAGTAGTACCTAGACTATCAACTGTACGCTCGCCCATTGATATTATTACGAATAGATTGTATTCATATTTTACTGATTTCAAGTGGACCAAAAATAAAAAAGTATTGAACAAATAATAGAAATGCGTTCTATTACTGATACTGATCCACCAAAGAAAATTTGGGCACTGGTTAAAAACTTATCCTGTATATATATATAAGGTGTATCTAATCATACACGAAATATTTTAAGAGAAACATCTATAGGTGGCAAAAAAGCCATAGCAGCGATTTTTTATTTTATTTAAGTTTTTTTTATTTTACATAATTATTATAATTTTAAAATTGCTTGAGACATTTTGCAAAAAAACCTTTACTTACTTTTTTTTTAATTCTATGAATGACCTGCCCGGACGCGGCGACAGTGGCGGCACGAGAGCGGTTCCTTTTGATAATTAATCATCAATGAACAAGTATTTTTTTTTTTTTTCTGTGTTTCCGAATGCATACAACCCTAATCTATTCAAAGTGAGAGTGAACAGGCTTCTTCTGGGTAAGCTCACTCCATCGTAGACTTTCTCTCTGTCATCCAGACCTAGACTAAAGTCAAGAGCAAACTCATAGTAGAATAAAAAATATTTTTTTTTTTTTTTTTTTTTTTAATAATATACTCAGATTAAAAAAAAATCCATGGCTTCTTTACCACCTATAAGAGTATCTCTTAGAATATTTCGTGTTTGAATAGATATACCCTATATATACATATATATTATTTTAAAATATACGTGTGCGAATTCTCAGACGTGCACTTAATTACGCAAAATTATTTTCAGTTACTACTTACATAATAATATTTACGGAGCATTTATATTTTCATGTAAAACCTCGTAAGTAGGTACCTAGAAGTCTAAACCCTGATATGTTCAACACAATTTCACAAAGGTCTACAAATTACTTGTATACTTTGAATAGGGTGCCCAATCCCGACACGTCAGCTTCTTGCAAGTGAATTGTTCGGCTTTTGATAGGTACTAAGATTGATTGCAGATTAAAAGGGATTTTCAATTTAGGGGTTTTATTGAGCATTTGGCAGCGAAAAGAATGGCTGTTTTTCAGACTGGCAGGAAAGTTAATGGAATATTAACAAATTCCTATTATGTATGGTGTCGAAGAAAACCCGCTACTGTGATGGATACAAGCTTTGAGAGGGCAATTTACCAAAGAGAGTAAAAAGGATCGACTATAAAATCTTAAGCAATGGTGCCGATTCCCTTGTTCACAAACTAATCTAAATTCAAGTTCAGTGTATCTTTTTCTTTCTATTTCATTATGAAAAGGACACAAGATAAATTTTAGTTTAGTCCTGTGAAATTAATCAGCGCTTGACGTAAATTGACGTAATTTTAGTCGGCAAGTTTTTAATCACGTCTAAACTTGTATGAAGTAGTGACAGGCGCTGATTAATTTGACAGGACTAAACTAAAATTTATCTTCTGTCCTTTTCATAATGAAATAGAAAGAAAAAGATGCACTGATCTTAAATTTAGTTTAGTTTGTGAACAAGGGAATCGGCACCATTAGCTAACAATATTTTTTCAACGCAAAAGCAATAATTTGCACCTTTTTTATTACACCACAAGGAATTTCTTCACTGATTTGTTTAGGTAATAAAATGTTTATATAGGAATTCAATATGGGGCGAAAACAGAGCGAGGTTGCGTTCGAGGTAGCCCTAGGGAGGAATATTGTTTATTCATGTATATGGAAAACATTGGCGAGCACTCCAATTGCGAAATCTTATCTCTAGGGTCGTCGATACATCATTAGAAAAGGTGTAAATTCGTTTGACGGATCGTATAATTTTGGAGTGTGATCCCTGGCCGCGCTACAGAGACGTATTCCAAAACCAAGAGGGGGTAGGGAGGGGCAGCTGCCCCTTCCTAGAGATTCAAAAAAAATTAACCAAATGCAAAGCAACCTAAATCCATACTTAATCCATACTAATATTATAAATGTGAAAGTAACTCTGTCTGTCTGTCTGTATGTTACGTTTTCACGCCTAAACCGCTGAACCGATCGTCATGAAATTTGGCAGAGATATAGCCTGAGATATGGAGAAGGACAAAGGCTACTTTTTTACGCGATAACCGACATCCACGCGGGCGGAGCCGCGGGAAAAAGCTAGTATTATAAATGCGAAAGTAACTCTGTCTGTTTGTCTGTCTGTATGTTACGTTTTCACGCCTAAACCGCTGGACTGATTGTCATGAAATTTGGCAGAGATATCGCCTGGGATATGGAGAAGGACATAGGTTACTTTTTTACGCGATAACCGACATCCACGCGGGCTGAGCCGCGGTCAAAAGCTAGTCCTGACTAAGAAGGATTATTAGGGAAAATCGCCTCTATGGTCGGGGCATGATTAGTGTAAACAGAAAACTTATTAATGAAAACTTACAAAATTTTCATAATCAAGCGGTCGAGAAATTTCCAAAAAAAAAAAACATGGAAGATTATGTTTTAATTAACTCAAAAAAGGGTCTCGCGGGCACTTTATTTTTAAAATATTGTAACTTTATTCAATTTTTCTAATAAATATAATAACTTGGTTTACAAGTTTTATTTATTTATTTATTTATGTACACACAAAATACTTGACAGGACAATATATTAACATAAACGAGCACAAAGGTACTGCTTATTTCAAAAGAAATTTCTTCCAGCAGACCTGTGAGAGGAAAGTTGGATAAGAAATGTAGACACAGTGTGTAGAAAAGTTTATTGTACAGTTAAAGAGCTCGTAGTGCTTTACACATTGGCCGTTGTACCGTTCTTATTACAATCGTCGTAGAGGTAAGACTCGCAGTACAGCTTCATGTGCTCTTGACTGTACCTTCAATTCATACTTTTCCCATCGTCCATATATCAACTTGCCTCAACTTGCCAAAACCGTCTTGCTGGGCCATCGGCTGGCGACGCCCTTGTCCAAAACCGTGTTTCTAAAAAGACATGTTGGTAGTATGTAGGTAATTTGATTTAAAAAATAGGTTTGTGTACCAACTGTTAGGAAAGACAGTCCTTTAACCAAGCAGTTCTTTGTCTTAAGGGATCTTTGTCTTCTTTACGCAGTAGCCCGCGAAATTCAAATTTTCGAACGATTTTTTTTTAATTTGCTGGTCAGTAACAGGTTCATATCGTCGCCTTAGAGTGAAAACCTCGTATATGCGAAAAAAGCAACTTTATAGGAGGAAGAAAAAACTGCGCTCTGTGAATATAAGACACATATGTCTTATACATAGTTTGCAATATTCAAACTCATCATAGATGGCGTTACAGGTTGCAAAACTTATTTTGTGTGAAACTAGGACGTGCGTTGAATTAAAATATAAATTAAATAAAAAATAATTTTAAATAAATAATAATAATATAATATATACGTATATATTTTTACAATTTAATAAAATAAAAATGACCAATATTCTAAGGCTAAAAGTCACCCAAAGGGCAATGGAGAGGGCTATGCTTGGAGTTTCCCTACGTGATGAAATCAGAAATAAAGAGATCCGCAGGAGGACCAGAGTAAACGACATAGCTCGAAGAATTGCCAAATTTAAGTGGCAATGGGCAGGGCACATTGCGCGCAGAACAGATGGCCGAAAGGTTCTGGAGTGGCGACCGCGTACCGGAAGACGTAGCATTGGAAGGCCTCCCACAAGGTGGACCGATGACCTTATGAAAGCCGCAGGAATCCGCTGGATTCTGGAAGCACAAAACCGGGAGGTGGCGGTGCTTGGGGGAGGCCTATCTCCAGCATTGGACGTCTTTCGGCTGAAATGAATGAATGATGAATGACCAATATTGCATTCCCGAGGTTTTCACTCTAAGGCGACGATATTTAGATCAACATACAACCTGATACTGACCTGCAAATTACAGCAAACGTAAGAAAAATTGTATTTCGCGGGTTACCCTGACACTTCCCCCTTAAACCAAATTCAATATCGTTCAAAAGATAGGATATCGTGACCAGATAGAATTTCACACTCGATGTTGTTAGCGGGCAGCGCTTAGCACCCGAGCCGTTCATCTATTGTTAAGCAGACAATGTGCACATTGTGCACGGTGACCGACTGTCTTTCGGCAAATTTGACCATATCTTCTACATGAAGGATTCTTACAGGAATACGGAATAAATGGGTTCCTTTAACAAAAAAAATCGATTAATCTATCATTTGTTAGGGTTCCGTACCTCAAAAGGAAAAAACGGAACCGTTATAGGATCACTCGTGTGTCTGTCTGTCCGTCTATCACAGCCGATTTGCTCCGAATCTACTGGACTGATATTAAGATGAAATTTGGGACACATATCGACGCTTGAAAGGCAATATTGACCAAACGACATGTTGGCAACTTTACGTTTGGCCTTTCAAGCGTCGATATGAATTTCTATGACCCAAACACGAACGTGAAACGTAAATGAATGAATTTTGAATATGTGGTTCACTTTTAGGGGAAAAATTTGAAAATTAATAAAAAGGTTTTGCAAACTGTATCGTGTGACATATCAAATGAAAGGACTTGATTTGAGGATTTAATTTTCTAAAGTAATAAAGGAAATACATGTAAATTTACCATCCCCCCGGAAAATGCTGAGCCAAAAATTTTGGAAAAAATATACAGAATAGTTCTATACTTTTAAAGATTACAGGAAAACCTATAAGAAGTCTATGAGCTTAAGGCTGCAGTCTTGCAAAATTCACTCTCGGTGAGTTATTTGCGCAATTTTTTTTTTAACAAATAAAAGAAATAACATGAAATATTATTATTGCACAGAAATAAACATAGTATAAGTAATAGTAATAGCTGGGTCATTATCAGGACACTCATTATTTGGTTGACTTCGGTGGCAATAATTTTTTTACATTTAGGCATAACTAACATGAAATATCAAATCTAGAGTTAATTTCAAACATATTAGTAGTACTCTAGATTTGATATTTTAAAGCCGTTTCGGAGGAGTATGGTACGTAACTGACATTGTAACACGAGAATATTATATAAAAAGAAGTCGTGTTAGTTACACCATTTATATCTCAAGAACGGCTGTACCAGTTTTTATGATCTTTGATTTGTTGGATTTGTGTCCGCCCTGAATAGCAACTATTCAAACATGAGAGAAATACACAAAAAAAAAGTATATGAAGAAAGTTCATTTTCTCATACATTTTTATGGAACGGATAGGTTGTCTTACGAATTCCACGCGAACGAAGTCGCGGGCAGAAGCTAGTGTATCAATAAAACACTCAGAAGATTTAAAAACAATTAGAAGGGCAGGAACACCTTAGATAAAACAGATAGCGAAAGTGAATTTACTGCGGACAATTATCAAACGATCCAGATCGTAAAGCCTGAGTTAAAACCTCTTAATAGCTGCGTCGGCAACAATTTATTCAAATTCTTGCGCTGCTGATAAAGTACTTATTCACAGGGAAAAATATTTGATGAGCGCTTCAAAGTAATTAACATTTGCAGAGAGAAGAAATTGCAGAGAAATGCAATTAAATAGGTGCTTATTTTTTAACACTCTGTAGATCTGGTAAACTAGATATGTTTAATTGCTAGTGACTTGCCATCAAGAAACGATATGTAAGTAAGTAAGTACCTAATCATTTATTTACCAAAATACTTAGCCTATACCCAAAGTCTCTAATTCAGATAATTTATGTAAACAAAGTAATGTCAAGAAATGTCACTGTCAAAATGACAGGACAGTGGTACAAAACATTTTATCATATTTTTTTTTTGTAAATAATCATGTATGAATTTAAAGTGAATTAATTATAAGAACTATGCAAACAAAATACCGTTGCCAAACAATGTTTTATGTAGTGTGTCGGAGACACGGCCTATGATCGTCATAATCAGCCCTTTTAAGTCCATTGCTAGACGTAGGCCTCCCAAAATCGATTTCCACTCGAAACAGTTCACAGCCTTTTTCATCCAAAATGTGGCTAGATATGCTACATACCATATGAATCTGAGAATGAGAGTTGTAACATTAGTGTTGTTGAAGATGTAAAAAATGTGAAAATGTTTGGATCCCCTGCATTGTTACCAGTATCATAAAATATTTTATACCAGAAAATCTCCTTTTATTAATAACTTTGTTTAAAACCGAAAATTTATACAAATAATTACGGTATGATTATTTTTTAATTATTATTTCTTAAACTCTGTACTTAAAAGAAAATGGAACCTTTTTTTTTGCCATTTTATGTGATAATTCACATAAAATGGCAAAAAAAAGGTTCATCCATTACGAAGATATTTTTGTTGATATGTTATCCCCTTTGTTTACATAAATTATCTGAATTTGAGACTTTGGGTATAGGTAACATCAGTGCTGTTTCAATAAGGGATGGGTATGGCTATTATATATGAGTAAGACCCCTGCCCTTCAAACTAGTAAAATCCTATCTTGAAGGACAGTAAACTTTAGTGGGATTGACACTTTTTACAAAATTATTTATAACATTTAAGGGTGATAATTCTGTTGTTAATGTAATGTGATGCGTTGATGTTGAGTGGGTTTAATGTAATGGCACACTCACTTTTTCTTGTTACTCACAGAACTGTAAAAAATTGTGCATCTACTACTTACTAGATTATTAATTTACTTGGATAATGGTATTTGTATTCTGTGGTAATGGGTAAAAAAAAGTTGGCAGCACTGATTGTCATAATTTGTGTTGGTTTGTGTACTTGTGGTGTTCGATACGGACCATGGAGCGACACAGTGATCGTTTAGACGTGGTCGGGACACATACTGGCCTAGGAACTGCTCAGTGTTTCCTTTTAAGTTCAGAGTATTAAGTAGTACAGTAATGTTAGTAATAATAGGAATCTCAGCATCTTCTCTTCTTGCTTCCTCACTCAGCTCCCACGAATAGACTGGCTTTAGGCCTCTCTAACATCATCATTGGCGTTCTTCATAAGTTCGTATTTAGTATTAAGATTAAATTGTATTTCTCATGTTAAGTGAACTGTATCCTTTTTGAGAAATACAACTTAATCTATACAAACACGTATTACACGAAATATTTTAAAAGATACACGTCGTAGGTGGTAAACAAGCCATGGAATCTTTTTTTTTTAACCTATGTATATTAGTTAAAAGATTAAATAATTTAAAATTACATGATATGACGATTAATCATCAAAAGGCATCGCGCCAACGGCCACCACCGTCGCCACGTCCGGGCAGGTCATTCATAGAATAAGTAAAGGTTATTGCAAAATGTCTCAAGCAATTTTATAATTATAATAATTACGTAAAAATACATAACAATGAGATAAAAAAAAATCGTTTCTGTGGAGTTTTTATCACCTATAGATGTTTCTCTTCAAATATTTCGTGTGTGAATAGATACACCTTATATATTATATACAATAACATGAATATTTACTTTGTAAAGTATTACATAATTATTTTTAACTATCGAGAATGTGAAGACTAAGTAGGTTTTTTTTTGTGCAGTTATTTCAATCATTTTGTGACAGTTTTAGTGATTTATACGGCCTACCCTAATGTCCTTTCATTGGTATTGTTCGACGAATCGTTGAGCTTATTAAGTTCTGAGTTGAGCTGCAAGATTACTGACAAATGCTTGCACTGACTGGACAGGTCCACTCAATCTGTGTGGTTCTTTCCTCAAAAGATAATTTAAGATACAAATTTACAAGGTCTCCACATGATCTGACTAAGATTACGTCTGGACTTTAAATGAGACTGTGACCTCTGAGTTTGTTTCGGCCATTCTTCTCAGAGTCAGATAGGAAACGCCGACCTCATCTACATTTTAGGGTTCCGTCCCTCGAAAGGATAAAACTGAACCTTTATAGGATCACTGGTGCGTCCGTCTGTCTGTCCATCCCTCTGTTACAGCCGGTTTGCCAATTTGACCCAGACACGAACGCGTAACATAAATAAATAAATTTTGAATATCGAGCTCACATAAGGCAGATTAGAAAATTTTAAGAAAATGTTTCTATAACGTGTGACGCATTAAATGAAAGGGCTTTGTTGTAAGGATTTCAGATATATAAGTTTAAAACAAATACTTTTAAAGTTATTTAAGAAAATATATGAAATCCATCCTCCCCCTTATCTCCAAAAATTATAGAAAATAGTTCTTTACTTATATAGATGATAGGAAAATAAGAAGTTTACGGTCTTAATATAGCATGGTAAATCTCTCAATAGGTATTGTGCGTACAAACGTACATTTGCAGTTGGAATGTATGGGAGAACCTGTTTTTCAACTACAATGTTAAAGTTCTTGGGGTAAATTCATCGCAACTGCGGAACCCTTCATTGTGTGTGGTCCGACACGCACTTGACTGACATTTAAAAATATATTTAACGTGTAAAAGTGTTTGTACAAACCTACTTATAGAAATAAAATCATTTTTCATTAGGCTAATGGCCAAATTATCTCTTTGGGAGTATCGGGCCTCAATAACGAGGCCTGTCTTCTCGTGATAATTCTATTGCTGAAAGAATCGCCACTGCGGAGCCATAATGTGAATTAATAAACATTTCCCTGTATATCTCACTGAAAGTAGACTTGTTTACGGCCATTTATGTTATTAAAGCTTACGAGGGCAAACAATAAATTGTACTTAAACCAGCTTTAGCTATGTATTTTTAATTTAATGGCCGGTGACTGAACATCAAGAGTTATTGTAATTGTTGCTCCTAATTTATCTAGCTTAATGCCCCCTGTAAACGATCGAGACAATGACTGATATGGACACAAACGATTAAATTGCAGATACACAGAACGACAGAGCTTTCAAACTTATGACACCCTTCTTTATACGTCGGGGGTAAAAAAATTGCGAAATCAACACGCTTGACTGAAGAATCGTAGTTTTCCTATCATCATTAATAATAATAATAATATAACCAGGAACCAGGTAACCAATTCATTTTAACCACCCAAAGTCATAGTCCAATATCTTTGATTCCATAATATCTTGCAATAGTCCTACATCAAGGGATAATCTTCGGTTGGTACCTCATTTAATTAAAAAGCGTCTAATGGGCCTCTACGAGTTCGCTTCGGCCCCTCGTACGCTTTCCAAAGGTCCGGGACCCGAGGGTCCCGAGATATGTAAAATATATAAAAATAATAATATAATTAGTTTGACCTTTTCATGGCCACGCTCATCGAACTTACAAACCACACCGAAATCAAGTTACATAGAAGCTTTTCAATAATAACTGATTCTTCCAAAATACCACCAATAGATAAATACAATCACAAAACGAAAACAGCACCCCCCCGTCAAAACTCAACAGAAAAACGAATCCGACGAGAGGTAAAAGAAAACCGGAAAACACAAAATCGAATCAGCGCGCGGTGCATCAAAGTCGCGGGAACTTGTCAGCTCGCAATTTCTCGAAATGTTCATGAACATTCACGAGGTTGAACGCAAACCGCATACTCGCACAGCTTAGGTAGTTTCAACAGGATTCGTTCGCGCTGAAACTGGCTACTGTGGCTGCCAATGTGCCCGTCGTCAAATTGAACCAGCCAAGCGCAGATCGACCAAAATCAAAGCGCGAAATACGCAACCGACAGCATTTCCACGCCACTCTTTTATACAATTTCCCTCGCGAAAATCCTAAAAATAAGCCAGTTGTTTCCTAAGTCTGTCCCTTATTTAAGTATAATAAAAACTTTTCATAAGCCGATTTAAATCGAAAATCCAAACAAAGCTGTCCCTTTATTTGAATGTTAAGGTTTCAGAGAGTTATTCTAGGGACTATTTAACATTTGTGGCGGCCATTTGTTTAAGTAAGCTACTTGTTAATTTAAACCTCTTAAATACATATGTAGTAAATTGGGACCAGGTATTAAATAGGTAATGTTCTACTTACCTAACAACCAACATATATCAAAGAGACCATGGGTCGGTTTAAAGAATTTATTCTCATAGAGAAACACAAACAGTTCACTTTGTTAATTGAGATTTTACTACACCGCAATGGTTGTCAAATTGGTTCTTAATGAATAAGCTGCATTTATTATTCTACTTCTCAATTCTTCGACTTCGGCTCTTCACGTGTCCTCAGACATAGTAATCCATTGGGGTTAGGTCTGGGCATCTTGCTGGCCATGAGTTTGGCCTCCTCTACTATATATCGATCAGGAAAGTTGGCGTTTAACCAACGACGAACAGTGATTCTCCAGTGTGCAGGAATCTCATTCCTCTACTTACTTCCAGAAGCACGTCTCCTCATAATAATTCAAATAAGTTTTCTCTCAAAAAAATCTCATAGGGCCTGTGAGCCCTTTGGTCTCTTTCTGTCAGGATTTTGATCTATCTTCGACTGATTGATGCACGTGTTCATACAAAGGGTCAAAAAGTGACATACTTGGAACTCTCATGCAAGTGATTATTTTGTTGAATGTTATTCTAAGAGCTTCATATTTCGGAAATGCACTGTGAAGATTCATTCTAACTCATTGCTTAACCTAAACTTGTAATAAAAATATTCCCGTAAATTTGGACGTGACGATATTTTTTCCTTATTCTTAATTAATTAAGTTTGTACAACCAATTTATAATTTCTGGTATCTTATTGTATCTCTTTGGATAGCTGAAAAGTTTTACATTCTTGGAATGTTCTGCCGATAAAGTACTTCCATGTTTTTTTTTGCGGAAATCGACCATTTTATTCAAAAAAGCTGCTCGAAATTATGAAAATTGTAACGACTTGTAACTCTGATTTACTGTTACTGTTACCACCTACCCTATCTCCCGGGAGAAGACAGTTCTCATCTCTGGCTTGCCTCTAATGGCCGGCTGGAGTGAACATTGAAGAGGAACTGAGCTCCCACCGCATTCTTGCCTTTATTGGCCGGCTTGAGTGGAGATTCGCAAGAGCAAACGTGCTCGGAAGAAGGAAGTATTCCAGTAAGATGCTGCTAGGGATCTTGACCGTACTTCCGGGATTGTCCTGATAGCCGTGGAATACCCCTCCTCTCCTCAAGTACCTCAGGAAGTGCTGCCCCCTTGTCACTACGTCACTATGTGCTAGCGACCGTTTTCGGAGACCCATTATAGAGTGTGCAACTCACCCCTGCCCTTATTTTATCCACATAGACAGCTGTCGTCAGCATACCGAGTACAGTCATATCCAAAATATGTTCGTCGCATTAAGGGCTATTTTTGTCTGCTCATGCACGATAGAATCTGATTTACCGACTCGAGCATTATTTAATTCGTCGTAATGTCGCAGACCGAATAAAAAATGTGTCTCTGACAGACGCTGGTTTTTTTTTTACAGATGTTATGTTTCATAAATGGCCAGGCCATTATAAAGGTTGATGTTACTTCCGATTCGTCAAATGTGTATGCTATTTTGATCTTTGTTGTCAAGTAATTAAATATAGTTTTCAATGCAAATAGTCTGCTCACAGCCGTAGCTTCAAAAGGTGTTACGTGTCCTGAGGCATTAGTGTGAGTTTATTTTAACCATCTCGAATTTACGCATCGAGCGCGTTCAGCACTGATTGGTGAAGGGTCAATCGTAGGCCAATCGGAAAGCCGAACGCGCTCGATGCGTAAAATCGAGATGGTTAAAAGAAACTCACACTAGGGCCTCTGACTACACAAAAGAAAAAATTTGATTTCTGCCGAATATCTTAAAGACTTGACTGTACCTACGATGACTACGTCGCCGTCGGAACAATATAGTGGTTACAAACAAATAAAATTGTCCACAACACAGAAATACATGCGTTTTGTAAAAATAACGGGGTTAGTTTCCCTGGGGAAATCATAACGATTTAGAAGATTCGGCTTTGCTGAGCTTGCCTCCTACATTCTGTTGACAATATTGTTACGCGCCACACAAGTTTAAGTACCACTAGCGCCATCTAGTATCGAAAAGCAGAACTAGTAGACTCGAGATTCTTCTAGAGAATTCGATGCTAGAACTTTCATCTGGTCAGTAGGGGCCGGTATGTACTCAATCATTCTAGATGTTTCTTCAAGGTTCTGGAACTTTCTAGGGACTATATAAGGCCGGTAAGGACCCCAACTCGACACAGTCAAAATTAAGCGACAAGTACGATACAAGCGATCTTCGAGTGCGATTGTGCTTTATAATTAGTGTGTTTGAGTTATTATCAGTGTTCTTTAATTAAAGTGTCATTTTTGGTTTTAAAATCGGCAGTTTTTATTGTCACGAGCCGCAAACTCGTAACAATATTGCGAAACAATTGGAAACAATATGTATATTCAGCTGAATATTCTATGCAACTGTAAATCTTTCAGTATTCAGACCCAGATTTTAATTTTCGGTATGTTCCCGAAATTGTACGTGCCACACACCAACTGGATCAGTTCGTGGTAATAATATATAATATAATTCTTTATTCACAAAACATAAACTTTGACAGTAATATTACACAGAATGGTGAGCAAATTTTAGTGAGTCGGACGTAAAAAATATCACCACCCCATTTCGTCCCGTGGCACAGTGGAACGAATGTATGGGAGCGGTTGGACGTAGACATGTCCGAAAAATAAGAGTAAAATTATGACAAACTAATGATGCCATCTTATTCGATTACTTAATGCCTTCATAAATTGTGGTGATGAATTTCTTCATAACTCCCATATTTCGGGAGTAATTTGAGAAAATGTGAAATTTTACTATGAAAATGAGTGTATCGAGCTCTCTCCCTCCTGATTCCGGGCTTGTTTCAAGTAGCGGTCTCTAATATCGTAATGCTATTACTAAGAGCTATATTTAATACTAAGACACATAGTGCGCCAAATGTGCACTTTCTGGGATAAAAGGAAATGAAAATTTAAAAAAAAAAACGTTTTTTCCCCATTTGTATTTACTTTAAACCGCAGACAGACTTATTAAGAGGTCTATAAATATATTATATATATACAGAAATATATATTAACAAAAATATTCACAAGAACTGATGAGAGTATGACTTTTAAGTAAGTTGATAATAAATTACCTAGTTTCATTAAAAGTACAATAAATAATTAAGATGTAAGCTCTAATTTACTAAGTTACACATTTTAAAACAATAACATCATTTAATTATCTTCGTCATCATCATCATCATCAATTAATTCAAATTCAGAATCGATGTCCGCTAAATCATTTATGTTAACAAATTCGATATCACTTTTCTCAGAATCCGTAAGCTCATAAAATTCCTTAAAAGAAGATTTTTTTACAAACTTATTTCCTTTTGGACGGATACTTGTAACAAGTGGATCAGAAGACAGTAAAAGATTGTGCATAATATCTTCATTGCATGAGATACTGCTATGCTTTCGAGAATGCCCCTCTCTATATTTTCTAAAATCTTTATTTCTAGCCTCAGATGCCTCTTCGGATAGAAAACCAATGGGCACAATTGACATGTTCTGAACTATGTCTGGCCCATGCATTAAAATTTTATGAAGTGAAGAAGGCATATAATACCATGGGTATAACTCCACGTAAAGCTTAGCAGTATCAAAGCAGAACTCTCGGAATTTAGTTACGTTGATCTTCTCTCCTGATGAAATACACTGCAAGATCACACAGATTTTTCTTAAAAGCATAGCATCTATTCCGGTCAGTTCAGCAGATTTAGTGTAGTTTTCAAAAAATCTCCTTGCCGAGTTGCCATTGTTGGTGGATCCACTGCCTTGTTTCACAACATCGAGAAGTAAGCCCGTTTCTCTTCTTACAGCCTCTTGAACTCTTTTCTTCCTGTCATCAACTTGCCTTTTTGCTATATCACCCCTTACTTGCCATGATTTTATGTCTAATTTGTAGGAAATGTGTAATAAGCATTCCATTGAGCGAATCCAAGCGTGAAGGGTGCTTAAGCTATATTTATACATGTCCTCGTTTGCGTGTTTATCTTTGATTAACTCTAAATTATTCATTTCTTTAGGACAAGCCTTGCATATGTCACACACTGAAGCTGCTGTATTGGATATAATGGAATGAATTTTACCATCAATCATTGTCAACAGCAGTTGGTGTTTGACACTAATTCCATCAGTGATGGTGGATGGAGTTAAGGCTTCAATCTCTGCTTCGATTTCAGCCATCTCTCTCTGCACATTTTCTTTGGTTTCCTTTATAAACTTAAACAATATTGGCAGGTAAAATGAAGTGGAAGATGGTCGCTCGTTTTCCCAAATTGTTACACCTTTTGAGACGAGCCGCAGTGGTACAAGACTAATCATAAAATTACTAGCAAGATCGATTTGCTCATCTTCACTCGTCCTTTGATGATAAATGCTTTGGCTAGATGATCCGTCAAAACCCCATTTGCTGGTCAATACGAGCTGTTGATTGGGATCAACAGGGGTTTCTAACAACCTAATAAGTCTTCTTGAGGTTAAATCCATCAAGGCTTGTAATTTGATTTTTGCAGAGCTCTCTGTAACTGTGAGATCTTCTTTGGCCGGATAGCACTTAATTTTTTCTTTAACCAACATGTAGTAACTCGGGTATTGAAGAGCTCCTTCTTGAGTGTTGAAATCCCGAAGAGTGTTATAGCGCCATTTCGATAAGTTCATCGATACATAAAGAGCCAATGCCTTCAAAGGGGATATTTCCCGTACCTGAATTGATTTACCTTCAATGAAGGCTTTGATTTTTGAGGCCTCTTCTGGATTCTCCGTCAAGTATTTCATAACATAAGCTGTATCGCTTTGTCCTGCCTTTTGAAGCGCCCTTTCGGCCGAAAACATAATTTCAGCGCTGCTACTGCTGCATGAAAGACTATCTTCAGTGCGTCTTCTTTTTTGCCGGTTACTAAGGTCCTCAAAAGATTTACGAGGACTAGGATGTGTACAAGTTGAAGCATCAGATTTAGCAGGAGAAATTATGGGCTCGATGACGTCACTTATATTTTCTGTAGAAGGTTCCATATTTTCATTCTGTAATTCCGGCCATTGAATTGCAGCCTGTAGCCAAATCTCATGTTTCTTCCGAAACTTATCTGTGCTTCTTCCAGACTGTGTCCATTTTGCATAAATGCGGTAGCAAAATCGACGACACCAGTCTTTTAAACTTGTTTCAGCACTTTCACATAACTGAACACAACTGTTATCTTTTAAAACACTGAACAAATAGTTAAAGTCGCGTAAATCTTTATGTGCGCGTGCGCATAAAGCAACGTGAATATCAAGATTTGTATTAAAATTTGGAAAATACATTGCGAGATTAGCTTGGATACAACGAGGTGTAAATCAACACTGATTTTAAAGTTACTAATAGTGACCTATTTATATAAAATCCAGGTATCCCAGGTATCCTTTGTTAAATATTGCAAGGTAATTAGTTATTGTGATAATTAGTAAATGATGCATGCTAAATTAGTGTATTAAGAGCCATTTAGTAATTAAATAATAGCAATGTTCTTATCAGTAATCATTAGTGCATCAGTTTTATATGTAAACCTTAAGTCCCTAATTATATATCCTAATTAGCTTATATCTTCTCTAATTGGCTGCTCAGAAATGTTATTGTAATAAGGTAAACCTTTAGAAAAACGGTTTTAATCAACAAAATAAACAAAAAATAAAAAAATTGTGTTATAAAATAAACATCACTCTTTATCCCAGAAAGTGCACATTTGGCGCACTATGTGTCTTAGTATTAAATATAGCTCTTAGTATTAGCATTATGATATTAGAGACCGCTACTTGAAACAAGCCCGGAATCAGGAGGGAGAGAGCTCGATACACTCATTTTCATAGTAAAATTTCACATTTTCTCAAATTACTCCCGAAATATGGGAGTTATGAAGAAATTCATCACCACAAGTTATGAAGGCATTAAGTAATCGAATAAGATGGCATCATTAGTTTGGCATAATTTTACTCTTTTTTTTCGGACATGTCTACGTCCAACCGCTCCCATACATTCGTTCCACTGTGCGTGGGTGTCGTTAAAGGCGACTAAGGGACTTAATACCATTCCATGTACCTATCGCATTTATTAATTTTTCTGTCATTACTTCACTTTTCATTCTTTTTACCAATTGTGGTAAGTAATTTTTATTTTTATTCTAGGTACATCGTCTTCACCTATAATTATTAATTAATGCATACAAACTATTGTTAACATTTTAAAAGAGTAAGTATGGAGTTTCTTGCCCATTCTTCTCCATACATAACTACCTTTTGGAAGGCGCAACTAGAATCAATTAACTATTCATGTAATTTTTGACGTTCAAAAGTGCATCTTCGTGCCTATTTGAAATAAATGATTTGACTTTGACTTTGAATAGAGAATGGGCAGCAGCGTTCTCCATGCATTTTTAACACCATACTGCGATCGCCATCCCGCCTGCCAAGCGTGGCGATTATGGCAAATCCCCCCTTTTGGGGGAGGCCTATGTCCAGCAGTGGCTGAAAGGATGATGATGACAAAGATTGGATACAAAAGGTATAAGGTAGGGAGGTCGAAAGTCAAATAGAATAGGTACCCTGCCCCCCAAACAAGGAAAATCCTGTATCTTGGGAGGTAATGAAGTTGCAAGACTTCCCTTAACAAAAATCTTTCATTTCTGAATGTTCCTTATACCAATTTAAATTCATGAGAACTAACTAACATACTATTTCATAAAGACAAGTGAATATTTCAACAAAGGCTACTGAAGTACCACAACATTAAATCAATTTCCCGCAGCTGAGACGAACCCTTGTCAAAATCGGAACAATCTGCAATTTAACAGTGAAGGATCACAAAGATAATAAATACTACATTGCATAACTAATGGTTTTATCTTTAATGGGTTAAGGATCCTATTGTTCTTTCTCGGCCACCATTTTGTTTTACATGGCCAAAGGCATCCTTATCTATCAGCTACAGTAGAGCAATTCTGTAAAAATCTCACGGTGAAAACTTAGGTGAAGTGAGCTTGAAGTGACGTGTAATTCCACCTGATGCTTGAGCTTGACACTGTTGACAGCTCACTTCACGCTCACTTCACCTAAGTTTTCACGGTGAGATGGTTACAGAATCATAACTCTTCTGTTTATCACTGCAGAAGTGATAAACAGAAAATTTTAAATAGTGTATTGAAATTTTTCTGTTTAACACCATAAACTCAAATCTTTTTTTTTTTTTTGTGTACGGCTTGAGTGAAAACGCGTACGGCGGGGCGTTTTGCGTCGCGTGCAAGCGACGAAACATTGTGCGGCATGCCGCCGCCGCCGCCAATCAGGACACTCGCGAGGGATTGTATGTGTTTAACATGAACGCAGCACGCGCCGCCCCGCCGGACGCTCGAGTCGAGCGTGCACTCAGTTCGAACACTTACCCAAAAAATTAAACGTCAAAATTTAAATATTAATACATTCGTTATTAATTTAAGGACTCATTCAATAAAATTTGTAAAGTAGTTACCTACGCAAGACAAAATAAAAATTTAAAAAGTCTAAAAGAATATACTCAAATATTCTTAATATTTTTTTAGCATTGTTGATATTCGTGCTATGAAGGTGTCGCTACGCGGCTATGAATTAGTCACGTAGCGATGCATTTACATTTCCAATCTCTAAAACAGTGTTTTTCAACGTGTAGGTCGCGACCCCCTAGGGGGTCGCCAAGCCTCTTTAAGGGGGTCGCCTTTAAAATTTAAAGCTTATAGATATAAAATCATATAAGTTCAAAATGTTATATAAGTTAACAAAAAAAATATATTAAAGGCTTAAGTTAACACAAATCAACAAATACCTAGAAGTCACATGAATTATTAATGTGAAGTTGAACATACGCACCCATTCACATTATTGTGATGGTTACACCTGTTTCTCGTTAACCAATTTTTTTTTACACATACGATTAACTCGTTCTCTAAATTTCGGCGATTTCTCTGTTTGCCTTTTAATTGAACCATCGATGAAAACCGTTATATCGCACAAGTAGGCGGTTCCAAATGCAATCAAACACTTCGAAGCTTCTGTGGTTAATTGTGAGAATTCTGTTTTTCTGCTTAACCAAAAAGTAACCAAAGTGACAGACTTGAATTCCAAGTAAGAAACCGCAGAGGGTAGGGGGTCGCGAAATATTTTTCCATACTAAGGGGGCCACACTATGAAAAAGATTGAAAAACACTGCTCGAAAAAAACCGGTACCTGGAATTACATGAGTTAAGACAACAGTCCACTAGCGCCGCTCCTTTAAAAAAATATTATCACGTAATTATGAAAATCGGCTCAATAACAAACCTCGGTAAGTGTGTCTAGAATTTTCTAATACCTTTTATAACGTTTCATATAAAGACACGAAGCAACAAAATTCGATCTAAAGAAAAGCGGCCATGCACAATCCTCTATATCATATTTTGTTGCTTGCATGTACAACGGTCCACTAGCGACCGTTGTACACGCTGTTAATTCTAACTCTTTAGTGAAAAACACTGAAGAGTTAGAATTAACATGTAATTCCGGTTACCAGTTTTTATTGTCAGCTAAACGTTTCGCTAATATTTAAATTTTTGGTATAATAAAAAACATTGCATCCCGGTAGGCTAGCCAACAGACAGTTAGCTAAGTGCTCACGTAAGTCACTAGACGAGGTGTTAATTGCAAGTCTTTTTGTTGCTCATTCATACACTTTTTTTTTTTTTTTTTTTTAAACGTTCCCCCACACGAAGAATTACTCCTGTATTGTGGGTGCGTTTACAAACATTTAAACTCACATACACTAACATAATTTCTTACGTACTAGTATTTTTACCATATTTTTTTTTTTTAACCCTACCTCTCCATGTCTACGGCTTTACCTGTGATTGCTAGAGCTGCCATCTAGTCGGTGCAAACATAATATTCTCAACGCTCACTTTGCCTGGGCTCGACAGCTCGAATAAACTCCGCAGCTATCTTTCCATATGATGACGAAGAAATCAATAGTAACGATGTTCATTTGTTACAAAGTTAATACATTATTTTGGAATACACGAAGCACATAATTTGATTATGACTTACCTGAAAATGAACTAAGTAATCAAGACACATATATTGGATTGAAATATTTTTACAAGCGAGTAAATAAAATTAGTTTTTTGTCAAGTTTTAGCGATTTTAGAAGCTGGAAAAAGTTAAAATTATATTATAACGTTACTACTAGATGTATAATTGCATATTTTACCTACTGGAGAAATACGACCGAAGCCTCATCTACTGGATTATTTCGTTACAACCGAACGAAATGGCTGGTACCGGAGTTCAGTAAAGTATGTAAGTACGTGTTGATTTGAAACACCGATAGAGAGCGCCTCTGTCACCCGGAAATGATGCTTTTATTCAATTTGCTCTTTACTTACTTCGAACCAATAAAAGTTCAGTTGATTGAATCAAATTATAGCCGCAAGATAGAGGCATTAATAAAAAATATTGGATACAAGCTACGCCGAGCTGAATCATATTATACTTAACTAGCTTCTGCCTCACTATCCCAATACTTGTGATTAATAACAAATTTATTTGGATAAGGATTAATATTATGTTGACAAAATTCCTTCGCAAATAATGCACTAATTTCGAACATTTTGGTTGGTCCGTGGATGGGTAACCATCCACGGACCAACCCCGTTTACGTTTACATACGGAGACTTCTCCGTGTCTCGGAAAGCAATTTCCAGTTTTGTTTTCTTGTGTTTTGCTTCTGTTAGGCTATATGAACTTTAGGTAATAGGTACTATAAAACTTGAAATATGTAAGTGCTGTGCACACCTGTAAGTGACAAATTCACTCTAGATTTTAAGTTTAATTGATACAACTTCCCAAAAAATGTATTAGTATAAGTCGTTGGAGTGCCATAATTAAATAAATAAATACTTTTTATTATTTTCTCTGTTATGTTTTGAGGAGCTCGTGGCTAAGTAATAACAGCCGCACGGGTCGATTCGTCAGGTTAAGCTACGCTTGCCGGGGTTGGTCCATGGATGGGTGACCATCTTTACATAACTAGACTCCTCCGTGCCTCGGAAAGCACGTTAAGCCGTTGGTCCCAGTTGTCATTCGTAGATCTTTGACAGTCGTTACGGGTCGTCAGAAGCCCAAAAGTGTGACAGCCAGTCTTACCAAGGGGTATCGTGTTACCCAGTTACTGGGTTGTGGAGGTCAGATAGGCAGTCGCTCCATGTAAAACACTGGTATTCAGCTGCATCCGGTTAGACTGGAAGCCGACCCCAACATGGTTGGGAAAAGGCTAGGCGGATTGATTATTTTCTCTGTTATGCAGTCACATAAATTGCAAACCAAATATTTATGTTTATTCTTATTTTAATTTAAGCGAATTGTTTTTTGTTTTTGTGCTCACACCATAAATTATTAGGTACCTATTCTATGTCTATACGTGAGGATTTGTAATTGGCTCTCTGGTGACTATAGTTTCCTTTTTGTTTGTTTTTATTATCTGTAAGTCCTCCATGTACTAAATAAATAAATAAATAAACACTTTGCCCGATGTGGATATCGAACCCAGAACTTCATGCTCAGCAGTAGCGCTTATTGTGACTACTATATACTTAAAATAGATAAGATCAAGACTTTATGACCGCGATTTGTGATAAGTGGGTGACCACGTGATCAGTCAGTGTATCTACAACGCCACATGCTAACTATGCATAAATCCTGACGTCACACGAATCCTACATCAAGCAAATTTTGCGTGGGTGTGACGCATATTTTCCCCCCCAACTAGTTTTTTTTTTGACGTGACAACGTCTAATAAATCGATCAACGCCGGCTGCATGCACGAAAAATGATGACTCATTGTCCCGTTACGCTCATTGTCTCGTTACGCTCTTTGTCCCGTTACGCTCAATGTACGCTTGCGCCGCATCAATGTTTTGTTATGACGTTGTCACGTTAAACTATCGTCCGTAAACCAACTTTACAGACACCCAATTTTTTTTTTGTGTTTGTGTTATTTTTGTTTGCGTCATGTTTACTGCAAATAATCGTTTTTTTTTTTCCTTCTTTTCTTTCAAATCAATGTTTGTTATTTTATTTTTATAAATGGCATGTCAGAGTTAACCACGAGGGGTTGAGACTCTTTAACCGGGCTATCCTGTGGTGCCTTAAGCTCCTAAAAGAAATTTAAGGCCTCCAGCCAGGGCATACTTATAAGCTAGCCGACTGCGCGCTAAGGGCACCCCCTGTGGGGTACGAACCTCGGCTTAGGGCAGAGTCGGAGGGAGGATGGTAAGGGACCGTCGGTAAAATCAACGTTTACCGCGCGACTGGTATATACTCGTATACAACATCCCAACTTCAAGCCGTCGTCGGACAATTGCCCACCAGACACAGCACCCGTCTGGTCGGAGGATCCTACCTTTTCTATAGAGAATGAGTGAACTATACAACCTGATCCTATTTATACTTCTATTAACCTGACCCTGTATTACCTACAGCCGCAAGCATAGAACATAAAGTTTTCCATATTATAAGAAAACATTCATAAAACTAATGGATTAAATACTAGTTGACACACCTAAAGCTTTTAGTTGTTAGATATTAAACAACATGTGTTGTTTTGTATAATAGGTATAAAGTTTAATTAGTTAAGGGGGGAGGGGGGGGTTAAGGTTAGTTTGGTTAATTTTTTTATTAGATTTTTTTTATTCTTCTATATTATGTACTTTTTTGTTTTTCATAAATAACATACGTTCATTTTCATACTTCGATGTCAATCCGTGGACAATAGTGTGGGTTATACGTTTAGTCGATTATAATATGACTACTTTTTGTAAGTGCTGTAATGTATAACTGTTTTTTGTCCCAAATAAATAAAATAAAATCAGACAGACAAGCACAAAACTGAAAACATTCATATTAAAAAAACTGGCCATGTCCGTGTCGGACCACGCACAATGAAGGGTTCCGTAATTGGGATGAATATATCCCAAGAACAAACTTTGTAGTTGAAAAACATGTTCTCCCAAATATTTCAACTGCAAATACATATAAGTTAGTAGACTATTACTCGTTAACTTGTAAAGCCTTCCCACCTGTAAGTTTTCCATTCAACTTTTTTTACATATCCAAAGTAAACCATTTAGCTGGCTGGGGGGGGATACTTGACTCTAACAAAAATTTGCACTTTAAAGCTTAATATTACGCAAACGGATTCGTGAATTCAAAAATGGTTTTCACAGACCCGCAATATTTTTGAACGGCCTATCCAACGATACCCCACACTATGGGATAGACGAGAAATAAATATCATCCCCACTTTATGTGCAAGGGAGCCCTTGCACATAAAGTGGGGATGTTTTTTTTTTTTTAATTATCACTTTGTTGACTTGATTAATATGAGGAGCTCGTGGCTAAGTAATAACAGACGCACGGGTCGATCCGTCAGGTTAAGCTACGCTTGCCGGGGTTGGTCCGTGGATGGGTGACCATCTTTACATACCGAGACTCCTCCGTGCCTCGGAAAGCACGTTAAGCCATTGGTCCCGGCTGTCATTCGTGGATCTTTGACAGTCATTACGGGTCGTCAGAAGCCCAAAAGTCTGACAGTCAGTCTTACCAAGGGGTATCGTGTTACCCAGTTACTAGGTTGTGGAGTTCAGACAGGCAGTCGCTCCATGTAAAATACTGGTATTCAGCTGCAGCCGGTTAGACTGGAAGCGGACCACAACATAGTTGGGAAAAGGCTAGGCAGATTGATTTTTGACGTGATTAATATGAATGCCCATGCTAAATTACAACTTTCTAGTATAAAGAGTCTCTGAGCTAAGCCGCGTGCAGACAGACAGACGGACATGGCGAAACTTATAAGGGTTCTTGACTACGAACCCTAAAATCGCTGCTACGCGCTTTGATTGAACCTTAAAATAGTGTTATCCACTTATTTGTCAAATAAATCAGTCATTTAGGTGGAGTATAGTAGGTAACGGATAAGGTATCGGATACTTACTTTATGTAATTATCAGATAAGCACTTAGATAAAATATGTAATTTTGTATTGTGTATAGTATACGTTAGGTACACCAGAGATAAACAAATCAGGTTTTTGTGTTAAGTACTAATTGAGGAACTCTTCTCTGCTAAGTCAATCTCCATTTGTATCGAATCAATGAGAAATGGGTCCTCAATCCAGTGAGATTAAGAGTAGATAAATGAACAAAGAATGAAGGTGTTTGTATGAAGGTCTAAATACTTATAGAAAAATAAGTGACACAACAGACAAGTGGGTAGATTTCATGTCATTTAATATCGCGTTCCGTGTGGTGCCGGACGTAAAGAATAGCACTACCCCATTTCCTCCCGTGGGTGTCGTAAAAGGCGACTAAGGGACTTACTAGAGAATGGGCAGTAGCGTTCTTTGTGCATTTTTAACACCATACTGCGATCGCCAACCCGCCTGCCAAGCGTGGTGATTATGGCAAACCCCCCCAATTGGGGGAGGCCTATGTCCAGCAGTGGACATCTTTCGGCTGAAATGATGATGATGATGACGATGAAAATCGCGTTTAACGCCTGGCTGGTGGAACTTCAAACAAAAAACCAAAAACAACACCTTCAAAATTCATCTTCTATTTTTCAGTAAAAGCACCATAGTTAAAACTCTACCCACCTAATTAGGAATTCATTTGAAAGTACCTATAATGTTATTATACTAGAACACTTACAGACTGACATGCGTAGTGGCATTATTTTTAGTCGTACCAATTTAGATTATACTCGTAAACACTGCCGTTTTCATTGCCGAGTGAGACGACGTGTGACTGTGTCACGTGGTTGCGTGCTTTAAAACTAATTACTTACTATATAGATTGTTACGCAAGACACCCTCCAATTTTTTTTTTAAATATTTATGCTTGTGACTGTACATAGGGCGGACTAAAATGCCACAAAACATTCACTACCGGTCAACCATTGGGTTAAAAATACTATATACATATTTATTATGTACATCAAAATATAAATAATAAATTTAAACTTATATGTATGTAGGCTTATATAAATCGAATCCTCTGTGGCTGAGGATTCCGGGCGAAGCTCGCTTCCATCTTCGTCCTTATCACCACTTACCATCAGGTGAGATTAAAGCCAAGAGCTCGTCCATTATGGATTAAAAATCTCCTCCCACTCAGGGGAGGGCGCCTAGCCGAAGACAGAATTCTGTGGAAAGGGTTCCACACAATTCTGTCTTCGGCTAGGCGCCCGTCCTTTCGGTAGGAGTCAAATCATCGTGCGTCCCAATTGGAGGTTCTTTTAGCCCATTTCTCATCTGACATGCCGCATGTCAGGCCCAGTCCCACATAAGCTCAGCGGTTTTCTGGGTAACGTCCGTGATTTTGGTTTTGACGCCCAGGGTTGTGTTCCTTATACGGTCCGAAAGTCTAACTCTCCGGATACTGCGCTCCATGGCTCGCAGGCAAACCTCGAGCTTGGACCTCTGCGAAAGTGTCAAAGACCATGATGGATTATGAACCCTCCTCTAAATGAAAAGGAATTAAAAATGGATTGGAAAAATGGACAGGAAATAGAAGAAACGCTGCAGAGAAAAACGCGTAGCTTTTCAATTTCGGTTTTTCATTCATCCTAGATCAGAGAGGTAGGTACGTTCAAAAACTACCTAGCCTCATGATGGAACAAAAAACCTGACACAGTAAAAAAAACCTACACTGCGTCTTTGGCACTCGATCGACGTTGACAGGGGGGCCCTGTTGGTAAACATTTCTTCAATTGTTTTGTAAAATATAATGAAAAATCAAGATGGCGGCGTTAGTACCAATTTTGGCCACGGGCCAGAAGATCCCTAAACTGGTTTGGCTTGTGCTGCATTTTGACTGTGATTTTGCTACTGACAAGACAGCAAGCGTCCGGCTTTTTAAATTGATAAAAAAACACTGCAAAGTGAAAAATTACTTTAATTTCGGAAGTCAGTGTCTTTGGATCTGTATTTTAGTTTTTTCCCACCGACTTCCGAAATTAAAATTATTTTTCACTATGTAGTGTTTTTTTAGGAACTCCTATTTTTTTTTTCTTTTATTCATTAAAAAGTTTTTATATCTCGCTTTTTAGTGGGCCTCTTTATAATTTATCTAAGTTACAATAGCCTAATGTCAACTTACCTACTCATCGTCTTTTACAAAACATTGCTATTTAGTCCCCGATGCAGGGACGTTAAATTGTTGAGAAGTTCTCCTGGTATTTCACCATCAGCTCCATTTCACCATTCGCATTGTGACGAGCATAAATTACTTAACAACCATATTAAAGTAATCGATTGCAACCCATGCAATACTTATTATTGAGTAGTTCCGGTGGCCATCTGTAATCTTCATCACCAGTTCCACTTCACCAAATGGTGAATGGTGTTGCTTTCCGAGAGCAAATGCATGAGTTAGGTACCTACTATAAAAAATACCCAAATCGCTATGTGCCTATAATATTTGAAGAGTTCCTTCGATTTCTCCAGGATTCCATCATTAGTTCCTAACCTGATGACAATGGGGCCACCTGGAAAGTATACCCTATCAAACAAATAATTTTTCAAATCGGTCTAGCCGTCTTCGAGTAATCGGAGAACATACATTAAAAAAACCTCCTTTTTTTGAAGTCGGTTAAAAATAAAATAATTATAGTTACTCTTATATTCCCTCATAAATGGCTAAGAGAAAAACTGAAAACTGTGTCATAAGTAGTGCATTCTTTTTCGACATTACATTTTAACTAATATTATAAAGCTGAAGAGTTTGTTTGTTTGTTTGAACGCGCTAATCTCAAGAACTACTAGTTGAAATTGAAAAATTATTTTTGTATTGGATCGAATACATTTATCGAGGAAGATTATAGGCTATATAACATCACGCTACGACCAATAGGAGCGGAGCATAAATGAAAAAAGTTGCAAAAACGGGAAAAATTATTCTTATTTGAGAGCTTCCGTTGCGTGCGCTGCGTAAACGATTTAAGTTACGCAAATATCATATACTAGGTTTTGCCCGCGGCTCCGCCCGCGTGGATGTCGGTTATCGCGTAAAAAAGTAGCCTATGTCCTTCTCCATACCCCAGGCTATATCTCTACCAAGTTTCATGACGATCGGTTCAGCGGTTGTAGGCGTGAAAACGTAATATTCAGACAGACAGACAGACAGACAGATAGACAGAGAGACAGAGTTACTTTCACATTTATAATATTAGTATGGATAGTATGGATGATGGAATTGTTCCTCTTTAAAAGTTCTAAATAAAAGTCCACGACAGCATAATTATGTCTATCTTTTAAGATTGACTCACTATAACCTTTTTTTATAGTAATCAAATTTGTTCGATATTAAGGCATTATTTGCCAAGGGGTTTGGTAATCAAATTTGTCCTTATCCAAATAATAACAATGTAATTAAACTGAAGTTTGTTTTTTTATTTGTTTGTATGAACGCGCTAATCTCAGGAACTACCAGTCGGATTTGAAAAAATATTTTTGCATTTGATAGTCCAATTCTCGAGAAAGGCTTTAGGCTATTTAACATGACGCTAGGGCTCTTAGGAGCCGGGCAAAAAGTAAGAAAGAACACTAAGCGAAAACGAAGTAAGAGCGCGGGCAGGCGATACGATGCGACGGGGTGGGGGCCGGGGGTACAAGAAATTTCACGCGGATGGAGTCGCGGACAGAAGCAAGTAAGTAATAATTTCGTTGAAAATAATAATGTGCACGGCAATAATTTGTTGGGTTAAGAACCTACTCAAGCAATAAGTCAGAAGAATTGCTCTATTTGCTGGACAAAAAACACACCTTTTCTTCCACACTGGTACCTAGGCAATAATGATACGGTGCGACGAAATAAAGACATCGAGCTCCACGACGCAGCTGCATCTATGGACTAATGGACTAGGCTGGACTTTCCCATTAGTGGTAGGTACACTTATGCACCATCTCCACGGACGAGAGAATCGCGGCGATATTCACGCTGGGCCAACACTAATCGCCGCGATGATATCGCCGTGTGGAGATTGATTCATAGTTTCTATTTAATTTGATGGCACGGCGAGACTGTCGCCGCGATTTTCTCGCCCGTGGAGATGGCGCCTTAGTAGTTTGTTGAAATCAAGGTTGCGCTCGCGCAATGGTTTACATTACTGCATTGATAGCAGCTGATAACAATGCACGTCAAAGGTACAGGAACATGCAGATATATTTCTAGGGCCTTATAAACGCGGAATAAAGTTATCTTAGGAATAACTTCGATATAACCATAAATTTTTTGACGTTTATACCTAGTATAACTTTATTCCGTGTTTATTTGTATTAGGGCTAAACTTTCTTGAGTAAAACTAGGTAACTATCACAGAATATTTATTGGTGAGGATGACGCAAGAAAATGTAGATCTATTATAGATACCTATCATTCCATGAGCATGACCCATGCACGTCACTCATCGGTGTCATCATTAGAATCGGGTAGCGAACGTAATAATTACCTACGAGTGATAAAAACATCTTATCAAAAATTAAACAAATACGAACCTATCATGTAGCAATTTCCGCATGTATTACGCATAATATCGCAATTCCTTTAAAACACAGTTACCAAAAAGGTAAAAATACATAGTGTGTGACATAGTACAAATTATTTTGTTTTTTTTTTTTTGTTTTTTTTGGTGTATGGACTTCCACGGAACGCACGTCACAGTTTAGTTTACGTAGGAATTTACTTACGGTATCGATCGAGGCGGGCACATTGGTCGGAGCCAACTGGCAACATTATTCGCGCAGCTCATTCATTCGTTGTCGTGTGAGTGTGCACGCACGGTTCTGTCATTACGAACGAAACGAATTCGTCATTGAAAAAGTCCAAATTGTGGTGAGCGAACGTCGCGCTAAATTCTAAATTTTTCAGAAACACAAAATCGTAAGTAATTTTTTATTGTATTACAGGCATTGTCGTTGTAGCATCTATTTATTAATATTAAAGTTGCCCACGTAATGTTCGTATTGATTGTCAGACACCCTACAGTTAATTTTAACTTCGGACAAGTGTTTTGCGAATTTAAGTTTGTAATATGAATTTACTGACTACATATGAGTAATCAACGATTGTAAAAAGGAGCACAAAGCTTAACAAAGACGTGATTTGCTCGACATTTATTATTTCATGCACTTACGTAACATTACATTACGACACCTTGTGCCTTGGAACTCCCTGCTGACATTGATCTTGACCTAATTCCTAATAGAAAATTCCAGGGCAATACTTATTAATAACCGTCTTTATGATTTACTTATTTTTTACCCATGCCTATTACATCAATTATAGTGGAGCATTTGCAAGATTCAGCTCAAAGAGTTAGGTAGGTAGATATTTAACCCACATTTTTCCTTGTTTCCCACCGGTTTATGTACAATAATGTACGAAAACTACTATAAATCCTAATTTAGTTACATTCTTTTAATAATAAATTAATAAAAGAAATAATTAAATCATAATGTAGGAAGCATAAGAATCATGACCTTGAAGTCCTCATGATCTCAACATAACCTCACTTAAAAATTGATCCCAACTTTTTTCCTCTAGTTTAAACTTTAACTATTTCTAACTTTTCCTATATATTATTTCTAGTAAAATGGGAATCCCTGCTGGTAACGCTGAAAATGGCAAGAAAATCTTTGTTCAAAGATGTGCCCAGTGCCACACCGTAAGTACCTTCATTCTTACCTCTACATCATCACATTGTCAGCATAATAATTGACATTGTCTATTGTCACTTTGACATTGAAACTTTATTTCTGTCATGGCTGATAAGTAAATTTTCCTCAGGAAAGATGTTTTATGATTCAACAAAGTAATTTGTATTTTCCTGTAAAACTGGTAATCAGTAAAACCCAATAACATTCCACATTATATGTACCTATGTTAAATTATGTAGGTTTTATTTCACGATGAGTCATTTTAATTTGAAGTTTATGTCAGTATCTTAAAAGTTACACCATGTGTCAACATACTTTAAAACATGCACAATTAGAGCAATAAATTAACATAATGCCAATGATTAACATGGGAATTGCTAATTAATTAATTTTTATAATAGAGATGACTAATGACTCTTTCTTATTTTTACCATTTTAATTTATCTATGAAACAAGATCTAACTTTCATTCTGCCAATTTACATTAGCATAATCTGTGATTAAGAGTTTCTTTACCAAAGGAGTTAGTTTTAGCCAGTTTTCTATTAATATCATGGTAATAATGGTAAGCTTTTCCATGTTACAGGTTGAAGCCGGTGGCAAACACAAAGTAGGACCCAACCTACATGGCTTCTGGGGCCGTAAGACTGGCCAGGCAGCCGGCTTCTCTTACTCAGATGCCAACAAGTCCAAAGGTTAGTTTCTTATTTTTAGTTTTTGCATTTTTACCATGAATTTGACTATTTGCTGTATGATTGATTATTCCACCACATCAAAATTTATCTTTGTATATAAAAATTGGTTGCTGTGTATTAGTCTTGCAAAAACTCGAAAATGACTCGGGCAATTGTGATGAAACTTTGGTAAGTCACACACAATGTGTGATGGAGGTTCATACCAAAAAAATTAAAAGGCATTGCAATGCATGCTGGGCATAAGTACGATATTTACGACACGATATTAACCTAGTAAGATATAAAATAAATAAATCTTAAGAAATCAATCACTATGATTTATGTTTCTTTTGTTTGCTGAACATGAGTTTAAGTATAGTATAGTACTTGTGTGAGCTTCAAGGAAACTCATTGTACTTGATAATTTAATTTCAAATGGAAACATCACAACATCATGTTGATGACATCATGTTCAAAGTCCCATTGACAGTGTCCACTGTCTTTCCATAATCGCTTGAGTATCACGCCACGCATGCACTTTCAGTCAATCTCAATATCACAATGACTTTACTTCCGACAAATGCCGATGTTTGATTAGCTATCACTTATCATTTGCTCATGATACAACACAGACTGATAAACTGATATTTTACAATGTCAAGAATTATAGAATGATAATAAATATGTAATATTTCCATTTACAGGTATCTCATGGGGTGAGGATACCCTCTTTGAGTACCTGGAGAACCCCAAGAAATACATCCCTGGCACCAAGATGGTGTTCGCTGGTCTTAAGAAGCCCAATGAGCGTGCCGACCTCATTGCTTACCTAAAAGAAGCCACAAAGTAGATTTATGAAGACATAGGAAAAAAATTGTTTGAAATAAGAGGCATTTTCCATTTTATTTATGGAATTTACTTCTTATTTTTTAGCCCAATCAGTATCATAAATCGTATTTTGCAATTCGTAAGTTGCGTGATACACTTAGTATAGTTCACAATCATGTTCTTAGCTGTTATAATACAATTATGTGAGTACAAGTAACAGTCTGGAGTAAATACGCTAAGTATACTCTTGATAATGTTGTGAGTGGATTTACTGTTATTAAATTATTAACTAGACGCCCCTAAGCTTTTCATTTGTGGATGTTCTACAAAAATCACTATTTATTTTCTTCTGTATCACCTAAATTCCAGTGTGTGTTGACTATTAATTTTGGATAATTGTTACCAATAATTATTAATTAGTGATTAATGAAATTATTTAATAAATAATTTTAATTATTAGTTTTGATTTTTTGGCACCTTTTCCCTAAATTTGTTATTGCATTTCGTTATTATAAATATATATATATGTTTCTTATTATTTTTTAGTAATTATTTATGCCGGGCCGTGTCGGTTCTGGGCTGAGGCACGCACATTAAGGCCGATTTGCCATAAACGTCATAATGGCGGGACAACTCTTGTAATTGAAAGATTCTACCACGTATATTTTGTACCTGTCCTGAAATTTTTGTACCTCACACAGCATAAACGGAACTTCACGATGACACTGGTCCCGCCATTATGATGCGTCAGTACTCCAAAACTAAAACGAATTACATCTTTCTGATCAAACCAGTATTTAGTACCTCCAAAACTCGGGTAAGTAATAGATGATATAACAACAAAATCTCTAATATTAACAACATATAACCACGGAGCCTATTATTTTATTTAATGTAGCGATTAGTTAATATAATGAACGATTGATATAATTTTGAAATAACTATTTTTTATAAGCATAACATACATTAAATATAACATCGTTTGACATACCACTCTAAAGATATAAAACTTATTTAGTCTAATATGATGAAAACGCCTACTTAAAAACACAAAGCAAAATTGCATAGACATTTTTGATTTTTATTCTTTGTTAGTTCTATCGTAGTTATAGGTAATAGTAACCTAAGTAGATATTAACCATAACTAGTAACTGATTACCACCTGCGCTAAGATAGGTCGACGGAGCCCCGCATGGCGGGGCTCCTATTTCTGGGTGGTTTAAAAAAAGTTACCACGAAGGCTAAGGCGGGAGCTACGCTCCGCTTCGCTCCCGCCTTAGTCTTCTAACCTAACCTATGCGAGTCGGGGTACTCTGAGTCGAGGTGTTAACCATAATGACGTTTTTTATATATATTAAACGTTAGACCAAATGATTTTCGATTACATAAACGTTATATCAAACAACGTTATACTAATTAAGTTTTAGAATAAATGAAATGTTATATGTAAAGAAATTATATCAACAGTTGATATATCTCACGTTGATTATATCTTATGAACGATAATAAAATGAAATTAGACCAAATGAGTTTATACGTTATGGGACGCACCCCCAAAAATCAACAGTGGGTAACAGAGATCCTAAATAAACGTCATAATGGCGGGACCAACTCTTGTAATTTAAAGATTCTACCACGTATATTTAGTACTATTTTGTACCTGTCCTGAAATGTTTGTACCTCACGGCATAAACGGAATTTCACGATAACACTGGTCCCACCATTATGTTGCGTCATAATGACGAGACCATGCCAGCCGAGCGATTCTGTTAAAATCTCACCGTGAGAACATAAGTGAAGTGAGCTGTCAATAGTGTCATTTCCTATAGAATCATGTGGAATAACAGCTCACTCCACACTCACTTCACCTAAGTTTTCACCGTGAGATTTTTACAGAATAGATCGGCTGTACTCCAAAACTACAACGAATTACATCATTCTGATCAAACCAGTATTTATTACGTCCAAAAATCAACAATGGGTGACGGAGAATTCGGCTCCTCATTTGACTCCCCGTCGTGTTTTTTCAAACTAAAGTTGTCAAATGAGTGTCAGCAAAGAGAGTGTCAGTGTGTGTATGTACGAATTTATTACGGGCACCCTGAATTCTAAAGTGAGCTCATTTTTTTTGCATTCATACTTAACTAGGAGCTACTGGGACGACTTAACTAGAAAAGTTTAAAAATTAAGAGAACCTAGGCTGCAAGAGCGACTGAAACGAGCTCGTATGTTTAGCACTCCGCTGCGTAGGTATAGGTTAGACATAAACATAAATAAATAGGAGTTACTTTGTCGACTTATGCAGCAAAGTTTAAGAATTAAGAGACTACCTTGGATTGGTTAGATTTTCTTTCAACATTCATAGTATGAATTGGGGGGGCCTGTGCCTTTTTGGATTACTGTGCCCTTTCTTCTAAGCTAACTTAATATGTTATTCTTAACCCTTTCGCCGACTAAGGCTCTAGCCCTGTGCTTTGTTGATTTGAATAAACTGCCAACCCGGACACTGAGTAGGCCCCCAAACACCGCAGACCCTGGTGAAGTGTGGGTCACCAGGACTTTGCATCTTAGGAATTACGCTACTTCCTCGTTGTCGTACATGGCTGTATTGCCTAGAATAAAGATAACTTCTTTCTAAGTTGTATTTGTGTATTTCTATTTTTTGTATTGACAACAAAACGAATCACTCTCCTCTTGCTCAACTCAGTCTTAATGTCAATGGAACGAAACGCATCATCTGTCACAGTGACATGTCGATTTTCTTTTTAAGTTTGACGGATCACGGACGTCCAACAATTTCTCAATGGAATGACCGATTGCGTATGGTTGTAGTATTTTATCGTTATTAAATTAACAAAACACAGCATGGAAGTACAATAGTTTTAAAATATTAGTGGTAATCCAAATTATTCGAAACGTGACTGAAATAAATGCTTTCGCACTTTATCAGCATACGGTGAGTTCGTTTACTTATCTTTTGATCAAAAATCTATTAAAAACACATTAAAAACTAGTGTACGTCAACCCATCAATTATGACTAGAACGTAATTAATATTTAATGTTAATTTTTGTTGATATCACTTAGAGGAAACAAGAAAGCAGTTTGTGAAATTATGACTAAAATCAACTCAATGCAAAATTATTTTCAGTGAATTTTTAGACCAATAAAAAAAAGTTGACGGACACTTGAATTTGTTAATATTTAAATAGTGCTTATATTTTATTTTAGTTCTATTTTTCTTGGTTACCAGATAATATCAGCATTAAATGTAAAGGCTTGAATGTTACTGGAGATCATTAAGTTAAAATAACTTGAAAATGGCCAAAGCTTCAATTGTATTAAGCTTCCATAGTATATTAATTCATCAGTCAGATATTCATCTTTTGTCTGGACCATACTGGCTGAATGATACTATCATATCATTTTATTTCGAATACTTAGAGAAAAAGATATTCAGAAATGCAAAAGAATTACTGTTTGTATCACCAGAGGTGACTCAGTGCATAAAGTTGGTTCAAGAAGATGAAATAGCTACATTTCTAGAACCTCTTGGTGTAAGTAAGAGACAATTTGTGTTCTTTGCACTAAATGATAATGATACACCAGACATGGCCGGAGGCTCACACTGGAGTCTTCTTGTTTATTCAAAACCAGAAAGCTGTTTTTACCATTTGGATTCTTCACATGTGAGCAATCACAAAGCTGCTTGGGAGTTTGCAAGCCATCTTATTCCATACCTATCCAAGGGTAAGTAATCAGTTTTTATAATCAGATTCAGTAGAATATTTTTCCAAATTTAAATCGAATGTGTTAATGAATTCTGTTACAATGGTTTTAAAATGTTATTTATAAATGAGAGCACAATTCACCAAAGAAACACTCAAGGTATTCATAACAATCCTGCAGTTTCTAAATTAATAAATGTTTAATTTGATCGTCATGTTAATGTTTGGAACTGTTTTCAGGTAAAATCAACTTTGTGAACAAAGATTGTTTGCAACAGAGCAATGGCTATGATTGTGGGGTGTATGTCATATGCAATGCTGAAAGGCTGGCTGAGCATGCTCATCAGACAGGAGAGATTGCCAGCTGCGAAATGCATGACAAGATAAGCCCTTCTGCCAAGAGGAAAGAAATATTAAAAATCATTTACAGCCTCGCTAGCTCAGAATAATTTGTAAAGTTAATGTTGTAATAGTTACTGATGTGCTTTGTTAAAATAATTTATTAATATTAAATTTTTAATCAATTACATTTATCAATTGGTTTTTTTTAACAAAAAAAAATTTTTTGTTGCTTTATTTGTTTTGTCAGATTGGCTTTAAGTATTGTCTGAATAATCTCACTTTATCTGGTGGTATTTTTCAAGATAGCCCAGGGAATAGCGAGGGAGTCACTATTTGTGCTCAGGTTTCATGGTTTGTAATTTTGTATAGCCCAGTAATTCAATTTACAAAATTGTAAATACTGTATCTACATGCTCCAAATGGGTGTACTGCTATCATGCATGTTATCTAGCTGTTCTGCCGAAAGCTTATAAACGAACTAGATGGCAAAATGGAGGTGTGGTTTTGCCGCCAGTTATTACTGGATTGGAGTAAAAAAATATTTTTAAACTCTGTTTTCATCAAAATTTAAGTTCTTGAACGAAAAACGTGTCAAAATATGGATTCATCATTTCAGCCAAAAGACGTCCACTGCTGGACATAAGCCTAACCCCAATTGGGGTGTTTTGCCATAATCGCCACGCGTGGCAGGCGGGTTGGCGATCGCAGGAGAACACTGCTGCCCATTCTCTAGTAAGTCCCTTAGTCGCCTTGTACGAGTACGACACCCACGGGAGGAAATGGGGTGGTGCTATTATTTACGTCCAGCATCACACGGTACTCACGGCACAAAATATGGATTAGGAATCCATAATATCGTCAAGATCTAACTCTACTCCTTTGGGATATCGCGAAAATCTCTGACGCGACACTAATCGGTAGTAGGATTTTTTAATGCATAACGAATTCGCGTTTCTATTTTGAGTTTCGTGTAGATTCGACACTTTCGACCCGAAGTCCGCACGCTAAAGTTATAATTAGTATTTTCTTTCTATTTTCGTCAATACCTTTGACGATCATTATTGTCGCTCGATATGCTGTGCTTGACGATCAGTGAAGATTGTCAGCTTCTTACATATTTGCTCGGTTTTATCGATCGTTACTGTCGCCGGTTAACGATCGTTAATTCATTAGATATCAAGGTTAAAATTTAGTAAAGGGCAATAAGCATTTTGGTACCAATAGCAATTTTTTGTGACGTTGAATAGGTATTACCAAGAGGAAAAATATATATGTAGGTACTTTGGCGACTTGTCCCAAGTCCTTGTCCATTTACCGCGAGACCGACCCCCAATTCTGTTATTTTGGGTGACAGTATTGTTCAAAACATCGACCGTACAACCCCGGTAAAGAGGTACTTAAGTCAATCAAACGGTTGTCATTCGGTTACCATTATTAAAATGATGTTTATTGGACCATAAAGAGCATGTTACACAACCCCATGAATCGAAAACCCAATTATTACGATAACACTTTGAATGTGTTAGCCTTATTATTTGGTAACCGATGAGAACACCTACTTAGGTACGCCTAATTTAAATTGATTGTTTTGACGATCGAAATCACTTGTTGATTTATTGATTGACAAAAACGATCCATAATGGCAATCGACCAAAAATACGATGTCGATCGTCTGTTGCTTACCCACACATTTAAGTACTTACACGATTTTGTTTGAACGTGTCGGTCGTCAAAAAAACTTTAGCTAAAAATGTAACTTACGAAAACAGAAACTGAAAAGCGAAAAAATTTATGTAGTGCTTAACAGTCATTCATTCAAGCCACCATAATTTTACTTGACAAATTTTGTTTTGTTTAGCACCAACTCAAAATTTGTAATTAACTAGCTTGTGCCCGCGGCTCCGCCCGCGTGGATGTCGGTTATTACGTAAAAAAGTAGCCTCCTCCATATCCCAAGCTATATCTCTGCCGGATTTGGATAATATGAATTTAGGAGCTTGTACAAAGGTTTTTTTCGTTTTTCAGTTTACTTTTCAAATAAGAACTTCCCTCGACAGCCTTCTATATCCAACATCAGATCCTCGATGGCAAAAATACCTCAGCTAGATCTAAAGGTTCTCATCAAGATGAATGAAATAAGCCCAAACACGATTTAGTTCCTGTAAACTGTGGGGAAGCTTTCTCGATTTTCTTCCGTCTCCATCATCAGATCTACTCCATGTCTCTATTATGTTGTAGTGTCATCAGATTATCAGAACTACCTACATATTATGTGTGCCAAGTTTCAACAGAATCGGTTCACAAGTAAAAATTCGTTTTTGTCCCTTAGGGAAGGATTATATTTGATTATGATTGATTCAATTTTGAATGGGACGAACTTCGAACTTGGGTATAAGTTCGTATACAATTAAAAATATAGTAAAAATCGGACTACTCTGTAAAAAGTTATGCGTGCCCAATGTATGACCAATACTTACATAAAAAAATACAAATATACGCGTCGACATGAGAACTTCCTCCTTTTTTTCGACTGAGGCACCTAATTAACTAGCCTAGCAATTTTGATGTAAGTAGACATTGGATTCGAGATCTCGCCCGGCAGTCAGGCGAGATCTCGTTTTCGATATGTCGACATTTTTGAGATAGAGATTTCGCCTATTTAAAAAAATTATTTGTCCTTCACAAGTCAATATACGTTTCCTTTGTCTGCGATCTCCTAAACTCACTAGAACCATCTAGAGTATTAATTAATTTGAATTTGATTTTGTGTTAATATTCTAATCGTTATTGAAATTGTCCTAGTCTTCGTTTTGTGCCGTAAATATATTTTGTAATAAGGAAGTGCCGAGGTAGGCAGGAATACAAGTTGATCCATCAATTCGTATTTATTTGAGTTTACCCCGTAACACTTCAAAATAATGCGTTATTTTATAAAACTATACCTACTTAGGGTAATCGTGTTTTTTTGGTTAGTAAAAATAACCTGAATCGAATCTCGAAACCAAAAAATTAACGTTTATTTAAGTAAAAATCATGTGTGTAACGCCACAAATCAGCACACACTCATCAGTAAGCTCATCACGCACACTATAAATCCATTAATTATTATACTGAAAATGACTTCTCAAGAAGCAGAGTGCGCCAAGACGTGCGCACTCAGTCTCGAAGTCTCGAGATTTCAGGAACGAAATTATCTTCCCAAGAGATTGAATCTCGAAAAAAGGCTCGAGATCTCATGTGATTCGAGATTGCATTCCCTACTGTCCACCCTTAAGACGACTAGACATCATGTATAAACTTAGTTATAAATTAATAATCGCAAGCAGAAAGTATTGTAACAACTGTGCCTAGTTCCCAGTGTAGGTAGTTATAAATATCACACCAAACAAGATTACCTATGAATAAAATACCCTAACAATTTATACTCCCGAGTTTGTTTCGCCATTTCTTCTCAGTCAGATAGGAAATGTCGACTCAATCTAGCTTATTTAAAAATAAATAAAAAAATGTCGTGTTATAGTGATTCCGATATCCTGTTTATAGAATAAACAATTTCATTTCAGCAGTTATAATAAAGTAACAGTGAGGTAGGAATCGCCGTCTAAAAAAAAATAACCCGTAAAGTTTATACTAGTGGGATAAATTATTTACACTATATATTATACCTACTTATAGTAACCGGCATGAGTCGTGAGCACAAACTGACACCTGCGCAGTAGTAAATTTTTAGGTCTCTTTGGCGGAATGAAGAAGCCGGGGGACGCCGAGCTGCATGCGATTGGTTCGTCAGTCGATACTCGTCTATTGGACTGTCGCGTGTCATTTTTATTTAGCCTAAAGGGTAGGTACATGCGCGAGCTTGCCCCCACTAATGCCCATCTGTGCTCATGACTTGTGCCGGTTATTATACCATGCTATGGCCTATGACAAAATTATTATAACTTTGTAAACGGTCGCCATCCCATGGTTTGTCACTAAATACCAATACCCAAACATTAAATAAGATACCTACTGTGTTGTTTCTGCTTCTCTGATGGTGATGGTTAGATAACGTAGATAACAACGCAGTCAATCAACACGTATTATAGGGCTCAAGTAGGAAGTAGGGTAGTAAGTAAGTACAACAGTGCGACCCGTGAGTACAACACTAGGTAGTCGCTTCAACGAGGAAATAAGAGGTGAAAATTTGTTCACGATCCTGCTTAGTTACTTTGTACTTACGTGATAGGTAATAAAATAATACGAATGAAAATTTTATAAAATGTTCTATTAGATTTTTTCTTTTCCTGTTTAGTACAAGATTATCGAGAACAGATATCGAGGAGTACGTACATAACCAGTTAGCTACTATGTAGTTAACATGAGGGAATTCTGTATTATAGCCACCTAATCCATACAATTAAATTTATATTATTGGAATCAAAGCAGCAATCACACGTTGCTAATTTGCTCTTACCGTTAAAAAGAAGGAAGTGTGTAACAGGAAAAAAAAAATAACATTAATTTAACACAAAGTGAGTTCAAATTGATCGAATTTTCAAATGCCACTTTGATGTTTTTACCTTTTTACCCGTATTGGAAAACGAATTGTACTTATTATAGGCAGTAAAGAACTGCTCCTTGAGTTTTAAACGTGTATTATGCAATAAGATAAGAGTTCTATCCACATACCTACTAGTTTTTATAGACAAGAGGACAAAATTAATCATCGCAAGAAGGAAGAATTGTAACAACTGTGCCTAGTTCCCAGTGTAGTTATAAACATCACACCAACAAGATTACCTATTACTAAAATACCATTAACAATTATTTCTCACATATAAACATTTAAGGCATTGTTGTACATGTTAAAAATTACAAAAAATATTGTGACATACTGCAGTATGCACTTATGCATGATTAAAATTGTAAATTATGTCATAGTAAAAGGACATCATTGAATTTAGGCTAAATTCAATGATGAATTTAGCCTAAATTCATCAAGTGTAAGTGCAAGCCAAACAAAGAAAAAAGTTATATTCTGATTAAATATGTTATTCTTTTCATTGTTAGGGTTCCGTACCTCGAAAGGAAAAAACGAAATCGGCACTTTCACATTTATCCCAAACATATATGGACGCTGAATGATGTCCTTTATGATTTTTGAGGTTCTACCCACCCTCCAAATGCTTTATTTAATTCTTCTGCTACTGCAAAACATAATCTATCCTGATTGTGATTTGCAATCACTTGGATTCCAATCGGTAAACCTTCGCTACTTAAGCCCAGTGGAACCGTCGTAGAGGGCAAGCCTAAACAGTTGATAATAGCTGTGTACGAGAAATTGAAAGGTCGAATTAGTGGTTCATTGTGATAGGGTGCCGTGGTAGGGTGTGAAGGAAAGAAGAACACACCGTCGTCCCCGAGCAAGTTCGAGAAGCTCCTCTCTAGATCTTCACGTAGTTTGAGGTAGTGTTTGTATTTTTCACTGCCAATTTTCACACCTCCATAGTCAAATAGAGACGTAATCAAACCAATGAACGTGTTTCCAGAGAGCCCAAACATATTTTTCACGATTTCTAATAAGACTTTTCCTATACTATCGTTCGGCATTATTAATTGGCCAAACCTCTTGGTCCCCTTCATGTTTGCAAACCAAATTGCTACCGACTTGCGCATTAGTGGCATTTTCTTCTCTACAGCGTCAATTTGATATTGTTTTTTCAAAAATTCCGTAACCATTTTCATTGCTGTTATAATTTCTGGATCGACAGGGTCCACCAAGGGCGCTTCAGTGCTAAATTGATAATAATACTTGAGTTTTTTGACATCGACGGGTTCATCTAAATTGAGTTTCTTAGCGTTATGTCCAGCTAAAATTTTCATAAGAGGCTTCAAGTCCACCGCATGTCTAGTCATTGGACCAATACCTGTACAGAAAATATAAATATAAGTTTCGAGTATCCCTACGCAAACTGTGAATGGCGTTAGTATATTTGTTGGGGTTTCCCACTAAAGATGCACATTAATATGCAGATTTTGAGAAGGTTATAAATATAATGTAAGAAAAAGATATGTTGCGCCGAACCCAAATAAATTGGAATAAAGGCAAGAGAATGATAATCATAACAAATATAATGTTCAATGAATGAATATACTTAGATTCTTATAGTTATTATGATTATAGTTGCTTACCTAAAAATGAATTCAGTAAATCCGTCTCAGGAATGGGGTACTGTCCAGTGTTTGAAACAATGTTACGTGACGGCTTGTGACCAAAAACCCCGTTGAAATAAGCTGGCATCCGTATCGACCCACCGATGTCAGAGCCTTGAAACACAAAACAATCATTGTATTACAATCTTCAAGAAAAGAAAAACAGAAATAAACCATCTCTTACAAATAAATATCGATTTAACATTGAAGCATGATAAGGTTGCTAAGTGATGATTTGAAGTAACACATTAGCAAAATTACTTGTGCAAAAAGACGTAAGTATCCATACAAAAGTTTGTTATACGCATAAAACCCTAATCTATTCAAAGTGAGAGTGAACAGGCTTCTTCTAGGTAAGCTCACTTCATCGTCGACTTTGTCTCTGTCACCTCTGACCTAGACTAGTCAAGAGGAAAAAAAAAATTATTTATATCGTAGCGAAGTCAAAACTGTGCATTGAATATTTTTGAAAAAAGTATTTGTTATATTAACCATTGTCGCTACAAGAAATCGATCTGTTACTGTCCTTAACGTTTTGAATAATTCTGATCTGCATTCACAGATTTGGAACAAAAAAAATACCTACAGTCAGCAAGATAATGGGCAATTTTCACAAAAAACTATTTTTGATGCCAATCGACCCTGGGGCCTTACTCCCGAAAACGATTCGAGTTTGATTTTGATTCCGATTCGATTTCGTTTCTGATCCGAACTCGATTTAAAACTTAAAACTGACCGAAGTTAGTTTCGCTTCGAACCACCGCACGATCGTGCGCTAGTGTCGGATTCAAGAGTATGGATAATTCGAACCCAACTCGATTGATTCAGAACTCGATGCTGTCGGGAGTAAGGAGACACAATAGACTATTATATGCTTGCAAGTATTTTCATGAAGCGTACGCTGTACATACCTATGCCAAACACGCTGCCTGCAGCTGATTGGCAGCATCCCTCGCCGCCAGATGAACCTCCAACAATTCTTGTGGTGTTGTAAGCGTTCTTCGTTCTGCCATGGATGTGGTTGTGGGTTTCCCACCTGGAATATGACCACCGTATGCATCAAATATATTAGAAAACAAAAAACTTAATAGCTAGGTATATGGGATTTGCCCGTGACTGTGTCTTGGACTCGAGATCAAATAATCTAAGGTTTTGAATTTTAAGCGTTGATATAGGTTAACAGATTTTGACAAACTTCTGCAACATATGCGGGTCTTCTTAGTGCTACTTTATTCTCTTCCTCTTCCTTTCATGTTTGTATCTTCAGTGGCTTAGGGTTGTGTTGTGTGTCTATCAACCAAGATACTTTTTACATTATAGACAGTTGTTCTAGACTTACCACATGCATACTTCAGGTACATTCGTGAGTCCAATGTTAATGGCGCCCTTCTGTCTTAGCAAAGTGACGACATCACTGTCTTGTTCAGCAATAACATCTTTACGGAGAACGACCCCAGCTGTGTGGTGTAAACCTGTAATGTGATGATAGGAAAACATCCATTAATAGAAAAACAATTTACCTATGACCCTTTTGCCACCAGTGACGAGTCAAAGCGATTACATCACTTGTATTGCAATCGGGCGTGCATTCCTACATTACCTACAGGTAACGCAGAGCTAAGCGTCAGGGGCGAGCAAGAATGATTGGATCGGTTGTTGTGGTTAGTGAGTTAATAAGTAATGAATCAGTTGAAATCACATCGAAGGGAAATAATACTGAACATTGGCCTTTCCCTTCCAGTCGTAATGCTTATAAATTATAGTTTTATTTTTTCATATATTTATTATTCTGCATAAATTGTACATCTATCAAACTGTTTTACGAATAATTACAATACATTGAGATAAACTGTGTAAAATATTTCTAAAAAACCTCTTGATATGCCAAAAATATTTCCTGCCCTTCAATTAGGTACTGTGTGATCGTAGAGCATAAAATACAGTAGTTAACTTCATAGGTACACTTAGGTAATTGGCAACAAACCATTATGTATTGCCAAATAACTGTAGCAATTAAGTTGAAATTAAAATTCACGAAGGTAACCTACCGCTTAATAACCGACCTTTTTTAAATCGTTAGTGTGTACTTAGGTACGTACAACATTGTTTCATCATCCGTACTTAGTCATCATAATCTTAGATCGCAGATCTGAATTAAACACAGACAATACAAGAAATCCTTGAACCGACGCGCGACGCGGCGATGCTGATAAAAGTATAGTCATCAAAAAAAGTTACAGCGGTACAGAAATTTGATGATGCAAAGGCCAGAGATTCGTTAGCATGGCAGCAATTTTGTTATCTCAGACTAAGGCCCGTATTACAGAAGTCACTAGTTTTAACCAATAAAATGGCTTGAATCTAGTTTTAAGTAATGCTTGAGTATTGAGTTATGTTCTGTAATACAGGCCTAAATCCATAAACAACCATATTGTCATAATGTTATAAGTTCCCTTCCACATATAACGCGTCTGCCTTTAATGCAAACATCAAACAGACAACAGCTGTAAACAGACATCTTCTGGGCACGCTCGTTCCATCATAGACCTCATCCATCTGCTTTCCATAAGGCAAGGAACAAAAAAATAAAAAAAACAATCTTATCGTACCTTTAACTGCTATACAGTCTTTGGTCGTAAAAGGGACGCCGAGGAAAGGCTTCTCTTCTTCTAGCTGAGCGGCCGACTTCAAGCCGCTACGGACGAGGTCATCGGCCTCTCGTGCTTCCTTTAATGCGGCTTCAAATCGATCTTCCACGAAGCAATTGAGCGCGGAATTGACATCTTTAATCCGCCTGATGCACGCTTCTATTACTTCCACGCTGGTTATCTGTATATGAATTAACAAAATAGTTGTAAGCTTCCCACGTAATGTGATAACGGAATAACTTTATCAAACCAAAATACGGCCTCGGTTTATATTATAGTTTACTAGCTTTTGCCCGTGGCTCCGCCCGCGTGGACGTCGGTTATCGCGTAATAAGGATACAATAGTTGGCAGAATCATCCCAGTGCTGATTTGCTGGATTCGTTTTCTCCTCTACCTATCGTTATTTCTCCTGACATAGTTTGTTCTGTTTATAATGTATGTATGTATGTATTAGTATTTATTCTTTATCGAGTTATCTATCCCTTATGTTGCACCTGCCATCTTTTGTCTCTGCATCACCCTAAAGTTGCCTGGTAGAAAATGCCCCAGGCATTAAGTCCACCTTTATACAGTATTTTTTTTTTTTTTTGTGCGTAATGTCTAAATAAATCATTCACTTACATGAGAATATTAAATTACCTAAGTCAAACTTTTAACGTTTTCGCTAACGACCATTGTGAGTTAAGAATTAAGACGACCTGTCGGCACTTCGATCCAAAGCCTGGCAATCGTTACAAAATAATTACCAAGTTTAATGTTAAGTACTTAACCGCAATTATCTTTAGCTTACGTTCGAAGCTTCGTCTTCAGTTTGCTGAAACTTTGCCCGAAGGCTTGTTATTCGAACGTAATCAAAACAACATTTTAAAGATAATAAAACAGGTATACTTTATCCAACAGACTTGCACACAATAAGGTACTTACGGTTTAGAATAGTTACTATTGGTTATGATACATTGCTAATGGATACGAATCACTTGAGTTACCAAACTAACTCGGTTGCCTTATACATATGTAATTAACTCAACAAACGCACGATAGTTCAAGCCACATTCTGCGCGGAGATAGATTTTGCTTGATTACTTTACACCTAAGTATTAACTTCCCGTAAGTACCTTACTTTCAGGAACGCTATAAAACCCATTCATATCTTTAATGCTCAGTTCTCTATCCCTAAAAGATTTTGTCCAAAGCGAATCAACTCTTTCATGATTATTTATTCGTACTTTTTACCAACAAAGCGAGTACAAAGTGTACATACCATTCGGTTCGTGATGCTTACAGCCAATTCATGCCGCATTGTGAGTCCATTTAGACTGAGAATTACTAGTTATGTTACGTAGTTGATCAATCAAAATCGGGTGTTATGTGGTGTCCTGCTGTTGTTATTACGTCCAACTATTATGATAGCATGTTGTTTAGCTACATCGCTAGAGATTTAGCCGCTTTTGTTGCCTTTTTTTTGTTTATTTATTTATCAATTTATGTACACACATACCTATAAACAGACAAGAAGAAAGGAACAGAAAAATACGTACAAAGGTGATGCTTATTTGTTGTTGCGTTGTTGTCATTAACTAAATTACTGAGGATTATTTCATTCTAATTTTGGATATTATAGTTATAACCGGTTACAAATGTTTCCTTGAAGAATAAAACGCATTTGCATAACTTGATCAAGACCGAATTAAATATATCCGCCTGTGATACAGGTTAATCCTAGTACAGGTATCATACTTTGTAATACCTACATTATTTCTAAGATTTATACTGTATTTTTCCAATTTTTTTTTTAATACATTTTATTATTATTATATTATATCTACCAACTTGATATGAGCAATGTAATCCTCATCAATAAGCTTTTAGATAATTTCATATTCTACACGAAATAATTTACCTTGGCTCTTCATCATCATTATCATCATCTCAGCCGAAAGACGTCCACTGCTGAACATAGGCTCCTTGTCAGACTCTTACTCGTTTATAACTTCATAGCTTTTTGTCGCAATTTATGATGCTATCTACCACTAGCTGCTAGCTGTAGTGCTAAGCCAACGCCTTGGCTACTATTCAAGGAAAGATTATGAAGAATTCCATTGTTCAGCAGATTCACTAATTAAAAACTTAGCTGACTTTCAAACGAAAGGCACGAGGCAACATTGTTTTCATTCCTAAATATTCTCTCAACGTAGAAATTGCACGACATCCCGGACAAAGTCAAACCTAATTTGTTTTTTTTTTTTTTTTTTTGTTCCAATTATGGGTAGTAGAAACCTCTTCCAAATACAACAAAGTATAAACAAAAAAATATGAAGCTTGTCCTGCGGCTCAAAAAACACAATCAGTTTTTCCTCGTCGACATTAGGTACACCACTTTCGATGTTACTCGTATTGCGATCATACAGGATTCTAATGGAGACAATGCTAAGTAGTTTTATTCACAACATAACAAAAGCCTTTTGTAACGCTGGCTTTATACTTGAGCCATAAACAGTTTATTATGTCTTCTACTTTCTTTATTTATATGACGTCCTTACCGCGTAGATACTAAAGAATTATAGATTTTGCATCCTGATACCGACCTAATTATCATTTATACACACATCAAAAAATTCTCAGCAACATGTAAGGTTTTGAACTTTTGAATGATGTTTACTATTTTAATATATTTATATTTCTTTTATAAATAATAACTAAGCATTTTTTGATGCGTTAGTGACTAAAGCAACAAAATACTTCATTCAATTGTTCATTTAATCACAATACTTAACAATATGTGTACCGTAACATACGTAGTATAAAATAGAATTAAAACGAAATTAAACTTTTAATTTAAAAAATTAATGACATTTGCTTTAATTATTTGGTAATTCAATACAAAGTGTGGCCGCCACTGTTGTTTAAATCTTGTCGCCAACGATTTTTCATTGAATTTATAAGACAGAGCCTCAAGTCTGCTATCGCAATAGTGTCAGAATGATCTCTTGTGAGTTTTTGACAGATTTGCCATACAAAAACTGTCAAATACTCACAATGGCGAGACCATTCTGACACTATTGTAATAGCAGACTTGAGGCCCTGTTTATCTGATCCTGCGGCAGTCGCTTCCTGTGACGTGTAAAAGTGATTCTGATATCCTATTTACAGAATAAACGATTTCATTTCAATGGAATTTTAACAAGTCTTTCAGTTGTTGGGTTGTCGACACTCCGTCCAAGTTTTCTAGAACACGTCTATGGAGCCTGTCCCATGCGTGCTCGATGGGATTGAGGTCTGGCGATTGTGTAGGCCACGCCAATACACGGATGTTTTCCATTGCCAAGTACTCGTCGCTCCATGATATAAAAAATTACTCACCACTTAATTTTTTCTAAAACTGTCTCAAAATGATAAAAGTGAGATAACTACCAAATTCATCAAGCAACGAAAACACATGAAATCGCAAATCATAAAAAAAAAAATTCGCTTTTATTTTAATGAAAACAAAACACAATCGAAATGTTTCTATTTTTAAAATCAGCCAGTATATGTTTCCAAGAACAAAAAGATTGTAAAACCAATCAACTTTGTTAAGAAAAAAATTAAGTATCAATTAATAAAACATTCAATTTCTGTAAATGATGCGTGTTGCTTACTTTTTTAATGTGTGTATAAAAGTTTACATGAACTGCATGAGGAGGTAAATAATTGATTCCAAATGTCATTCTAAAATTATGTAAGCTTATGGGGTACCAACTATGTATGCGGCATACTCATGTTTAATGCCAAGGTTATAACTTGAACTTGAAGTTTGGGTACCTACACGTGCTGGCATTAAGTAATAGGGCTATAAAATAAGTGAATAAAAGTAAAACGAATGTATTTGCAGCAGCTACTACCATAGTAGAAACAAATAGATAGCATACAGTTGTAGAATAGGTAACTCTGTCAAACATTCAAATCAAATAACGAAGCAGCTCAGAAAATTTAACCCTTGTTAAAAATTGAACAAGCAAATGCAAGTCTGGTGTCTTATACGGGATTTAATTACTATAGCCATTGCAACGGAAAAGGGCAAGACACTTCGCAATAATCTAATCGTTATGCCAGTTCTAGATAAGATCGTGCTCATAATGAGTCATATTTTTATAGTTTAGACTGTGCCTATTGCTGAATATATCAACGTTTTGTTATTAAAGTGTATTTTCAAATGCATAGCAATCGATTCACACATGGATACTGTTATCAGTTTGTGTAAACATGGCATTGAACTACATATGGGTTCGGAAAATCATTTATGTAGATAGGTAGCACGTCAAATTGAAACCATCTGGAAAAATTGTAGGAGCACAATTTCCTTGTTACGTCGAAACACGAACTGGTTACTTGCATCATATGCTTCCTCTTTTAATATATTACATCATTAGCTATTAAACTTGTTCCTACTACCACATCGTCGTCACATTCATGTTTGTGTACATTTGTTTTTTACTTTATAACTTCGTATATTCCAGATATTTGCAAGTTTACCCTGTTTAGAAAAGTTATTTCATAACGTGACCACCTACCACGCATATTTACTCTGTGTTCTAACTTTACTATATTATTTATTTATTATAACTCAAACGTACTTACCTCTTTATTCCGAATTTTCTCTGCTACTGTAATAGCTGGCTGTTTAAGGATATCATCGTGTATGGGTGGTATCTTCTCTCCATCAGCTCCATAATATAAACTAAAGAAAAACTTCCCGATACTCGCAATTATTAATCTCACTGCATGAAGCACTCTCAGTTTAAGTCCGACAGGTCTGTCTATCTCGGTGGTAGACATGTTTGCGTTAACTTTAAATCACTGCTATTTATAAACTTGCGCTTAGAAACTATCACTGTTGCCGCTATTGCACACTTTATTTGAAAACAATGTTGAAGTTTTGACGGCAAGCAAGCTGCGACAACGCCTGTGTCGCTCATATACAACGACTGTTCAACTCAATGAATGAGCGTTATAAACCGAGGACACATCAGCTTGTATCTACGTCAGTACTGCCGTCTCGCTCTGGCGCAGTAGTACGAGTGTGTGCCGAGTGTCGGCTTCGCGTCGGGCGTCCTCCTACGGCTCCTCACTGGCGATGGCGTGCCCGGTCGCCGGCCAGTCCACTTGGTGCACGTTGTTTTCTTTATCACTTTTTTTATAATCGACGTAAATTATGTGACGAAGAATTGATAAATGAAGGCTCGCGTTGGACATTGGGCTTTACACTAATCGCTACGATTATTTTTTTGTGGAATGTACTTTCGTTCTACATTTCTGTAGAATTATCCGATCATTAGTGTGGAATATGCAGAGAGCTTCCTGAAATATTCAACCTAAATTACAGGTCTTATAAGGTTAAGAAAAGACAGAAAGGGATTTCAGTAACGAATACGTACATGATTATGTTAAATGAATTAAGTTACCTGTGAACGCAGCAACACAGACGGTATTGCTGTTCGATGTTCTTTTAACTTGGTCCAATACTTGGTCTGTCAAAGCTTGCTTTTTACAACATCAGCAGTAGCTGATGTATGTTCGGCATGTCTTAATACCTACCTAATATATGCCGAACCATTTCAACTTCAAAAATTGATTATTAGCTTTTGTGGAAGTCACCATAATTTTACTGTTTCTTGGCAGAGCATTGTTTTCGTTTGTGCTCGAATTATTTTGAGGTTATCCGACAGTTGACATTTAAATGACAATATTTTATTTTTCTTAAATGGGGTTTTAAATGAGACCAAACAAGGCATTAATGTCTATATGTAGACAAATTAATATCCTGCGAAGCAAAAAGGAAAAAGAGTTTTAATAGGTAACTAGTACCCCTAAGAAATTATACTAGAAAAACTGAAACCCTTTTTGTAAAATCAACTTTAGTTATTTTGTATTAAATTTAATATTGCCTTCGCAAAACATTCTTAGGAAGATCCGTACCAGACTGAATTTGTTTGCTCTCAAATATTCTCTAAAGTTAAGACTATCATCGGCCTTAATAGAAAGACCGGTTACAAATCTAAATGGTAAATATTGAACTCAAAAACTTTATTTTTTTGTGATGAATGTTTTGATATAGAATATTTCTTTATAGGCATGTCTCAGAAAGCTCTTCTCAAATATCATATCGAAATACAAGCTGTTTTTGGGAAAGCACTATAAATTTTTTGTTTAGGGAGTAAACCCCCTCTTATCTTAATGTTCAAATTGTGCCAGCAATATTATTTTCATCAGCTTCGGGTGAGACTGTAAGGTTTCGAATCAATACAATATTTGAAAGTGAGCCAACATTTCTATAAAAATACTGAAAACGTGTTAAATATTTACACCGCTTTGTTCTCTAGCGAAGTAAACAAAATTCGAAAGTTTGTGAACTGGTTATGAACAAAAGATTTAATTTATACTCAATTTAAAAAGAACAAAGAATCCATTGATATGTTCCTACTGTTTGTTGTTTGGACTGACCGTTGTATTTCACTTACTGCTTTCATATATCACTAATTAATCACACTAACATACGTTTTCGCATCACGTTATGTGAACAGCCTGATGCTATATTAAATTATACTCTGGATACAAAAAAATATAATTATTATGTTTGTGTATGCTAGACTCCGTAATACTACATATCGCTTTTCATACATATAACACTTTTCGTTTCTTTGATTTCAGAGTAACATGGACGACTCACCAGCAAGGGAGCAGAAATCAACAAGAAAAATATCGTTGCCCACAGTCCTCTGTACTCCCGAGCCTTCCGACGACAAATCCGATATATCCATCAAAGTGAATTCTTTCATTTCCTCGGATTCCAAGATGTCACTTCCGTCCAATTTGGGCACCCCTACGTCACCGCTAAGATTATCATCTCCTGTATCATTACCGACGTCGCCATGCGTGAAGACTTCCCCGACGTCGTCAGCCAACTCGTTACCGAACCCGAATCCGAAGCCAGTGACGTCAAATAATGCGAAGAACAACGTGGTGAACAGCGGCTCGGCTACTGGTAAGTGATATATTTAACAAGTGCTGTAGCAATTAGCATGCTTATTCGTTATTGGTTAGCGATAAAGTGCAAATATTTGTCTTATGCAATCTCGGGAAAACTAGTGACTGAGAAATATGATAATACTGTTTTTTTAACACCCGTCATTGCATGGCTTTCCTACGTGTCCATGACATCCTCGATTTCCTGACCTTGTTAGATACTTTTTAGGGTTCCGTACCTCAAAAGGAAAAAACGGAACCCTTATAGGATCACTTCGTTGTCCGTCTGTCTGTCTGTCAGTTTGTCAAGACCCTTTTTCTCAGGAACGCGTGAAGATATCAAGTTGAAATTAATATTAAATACTAAGCTTTATGCTCTCTTAGAGCTCTGAAAAAATCAAGCTTCTAAGTGAACGCAATAAAAAGATACAGCCATTTATGCGACATTTATGCGATATTCGCAAGTAAATCAAAACCTATAGGGTACTTCCCGTTAACCTAGAATCATGAAATTTAGCAAGAAGCAAGGTCTCACAGCACAAGTAAAGGAATAAGTCCGAAAATTGTTAATTCGTAGTTTTTCGTAGTTTTTTTTCACATAAAAAAATAGTTTTTGCGTTTACAAACTTAAATTTGCAGTTGAAAAACATGTTCCCCCATACAATCTGTATAGGAAAGCATGTTTCTCAACTACAATGTTAAGTTTGTTATTGGGATAAATTCATCCCAATTACGGAACCCTTCATTGTGCGTGGTCCGACACGCACTTGGCCGACTTTTATTTTTTTTTCTACTCTTAAGGACATGGGTTATTATTAACAGGCGTTAATAATAGGATTATTTTAACGCTAAGTTTTAAGATAATATAGACTGTTAGAAATCAAATTAACCTCCGAAATGAAAATGGAAATAGTGTAACTTAAAGGTTGCATAAGTTCCTGCAGGCAACTAAGATCGCGAGTAGGTTTGTCAATATTGATACATCTCGTGCTGTGATCTTCATTGATACAGCTAGACTGCCTTTAATATTATTTTATAAATAAGTAATAAGTTCATAGGAAATTATACTTTATTAAAAACGAATGAGTGAACTGGAAATAGGTACTTACTAGGAATAGATACTTAGATAATATCGATACCATGAGTCATATGTTCATAACTCATACATAACCAACCTAAATTATATATCAATTTATGAATGGAACTTTGTAAAACACTTGTATGTAAATTATTTAACATAACTATACTATCAATTTATGTACCTTTATGTCCTTTATTCTGAACAGTTTTCCCCCAAAAATATAACATTCTAGACACGTTACTCACTAAATCACATTTTGGATCAAAACTTAATAAAAGCTCACATTTTGTATTCTAGTCTCGCATTCTGTTACATGTATTCAAGCTATATTTACTAGAATTATTACATAAGACCAATATAACTGGTTTTGGTCGGTATTATAGGTACTTACATGAGCTCTCTCGTTGTTCAATATAATTAGTTATTAAGCTGAATTGTTTCCCTTGCCTCCAATTTGTATAATTAAAAAAGTCATCGGAAATTCGGAACCGACCCTTCCTGGGTTAGGCTATAATAATCTTAATTTTGTATAATAATGATTATAAATGATAGCTTGTAAAGTGGATTTTTATACCAATATAATTTAGGTTCCTACAAAAGAATACTTATTTAGCAAGATGATGAATTTTGGTGACAATGTAAAAATAGAACTCTAAGAAACTTTGAAAAACTTAATGAATAATATCAGAAGTCCGACGTCTAATGAATAATAATCTCAAAGAAGAATAATAAATGTTTATCTAAAATTGACACTCACACAGACAGATTAGGTTAATCGTAATAACTAACAGCTACCCGCGGCTTCGCCCGCGTGTCGTCGTAAGTATAATAATAATAATAATTTATTTAATTCAGACATTTACAGTCCATAGAATAGACACACACACATACATTCAAATTATAAATTAAAATTATACAATTTAAAACAAATAAAAACCCAAAATAAAACTGTGATTAATACATTTTCAATACTCCGCTCATTAAAAATAATAATTAAAATTGTTAAAATGTCAGAATTGTAAAATAAAATGTCAAAAAATTATAAAATAAAATTTAAAAAGTATGAATTATAAACAAAAAATAAAATAAAAATAAAATAATATTAATAAAAATGATAATTATTTTTAATTTTTATCTGCTCCAAGCCGGGTGCATTAACTAGAGTGTGTATAAGTTACTCCTTGTAACATCAGCTATCTGCCAGTGAAAGTCACGTCAAATTGTTTTTTTGTTATAAGTACCGTATATACCTGCTTTCATATGCATTTAGTAAAAAGCTGTTATTTTGACTTTACAAACAGACACTTCAATTTTATTTTCATTTCTGATACTTGGAAAGTGCGCATGAGTTACCTGATCAGAGGGATCAAAACAGTACTTTTGTCCCTGGGAAACTATTATCCCTGCTGTCAAAAAATTTAAAACTGAGCAAGCCTTGTCCCAACTTTTTATACAGCCACTCTAAAACAATATTATTAACAGTTTTGTAACATGATTTTATATTTTATAGTATCTGTTTATTACAGATATGATTAATATATCACTCTACTTACGTTTTTCTTTCCATTCATCATATTTTTTATTAGTTTTTCATCATATTACACAATTGCGGAGTCTGCACTTACGATTTTTGTTCCTGGGAGCTGCCTGAGACGTCCTGACGTGGAGCTGGGAGTTACCTCAAGTAATTTAATTTTACCTCCTTTCTTGTCTTGAGAGTGCATAATAGGTAGGTTTTTATATTCATAATTCTAAATATTGTATTTTTTTACCTTGTCATTAAATTGTTCAGTCTACTTTTTTATCTTTTATTTTGTTAGGAATAAGTAGACTTGACAGTTTGGCGCCCAACGTTGGGCGCCAGCCAAACTGTCAAGTCTAATAATCTAGTAATAAAAACCTACCTATTATGCACTCTCAAGACAAGAAAGGAGGTAAAATTAAATTACTTGAGGTAACTCCCAGCTCCACGTCAGGACGTCTTGAGGGCAGGCAGCTCCCAGGAACAAAAATCGTAAGTGCAGACTCCGCAGTGTCGAGACGAATTGTAGGGGCGCGTCAGAGTGTCGGCGACCCCAACTTTAGTAGTACAAACACGAGATATATATATGTGATAAATCTCCAGGAATCAGGCAGTACTTTCTGCAGTGAAGATAGTTCACTCAGAACCGAGACGTAAACGTAAACTGAACTGATTGCATCTCCAGGCCCCTTTTATAGGAAAATCTGGACGTTCTTGAATATTCTATTCTCTTCGAAAAATCCATTTTCGATTTCAAGTTTATGCTGTCCTCTGTCCTGCCAGTTATCTAACCAGCCAGGTGTAGTAGGCCAAAATGTATAAAACCTCCTGATCAAATTCTGAGAGTGCGTTTAAGAAACTTATAATTATAATAATTTAGAATTTAGTTATTTAGTAGACAACGTATTTAAGTATAAAAGAAATTTAGAATATCCAAAACTATATAAGTAAATGATTTTTAGAAAATACAAACTTAATGCAACCTTCATTGAATAGGCTGGTAAGAAAATCTATGAAATAAGTAGACTTCAGTTTGACACTTTTGACGTAAATGTCGTTTAAAGAATAAAATTGTATAATATGATGAAAAACTAATAAAAAATATGATGAATGGAAAGAAAAACGTAAGTAGAGTGATATATTAATCATATCTGTAATAAACAGATACTATAATTTAAAACTTACTTTTCACTAAATTATGATTTACATTTAAGTTACATAGATTTGAGCTAAATGTTTACCATCATCAATGATTAAAAAAAATACTGGCTGGTAGAATGCCACAGAAAGAGAAACCTAAAAAAGGCGGGAAAGCGGCAATTCGATCTTCAGTTGTTTTGTTGATTGCTAATTATTTACTTAAACGGATACTAGCTGACCCGACAGACTTCGTTCTGTCAAAAGCTATTTACGAGTAACTGTGGCAGTTTGTCTACGCGCAAAGGAAATATAGTCTCGTAGTATCCATTTAACGCCACTCGCTTTAACGACAAACTTACTAAAACGTCGAAATTACTTGACTTTGGATGATTTACCTTACTTAGCCACCCAAACCCATAATACAATATCTTTGTTTCCATATCCTGCAATAGTCCTGCAGCGACCGTGGGTTTTACTTGGGTGCACTTACATCCATACTAATCCATACTTCCATACTAATATTATGAATCGGCAATTGATTCCCGCCCAGGGCGTCTCCTGCGGCGACTAGGAGCGTGAGGGCGCACAGACTGCCTCTCCCTCACGCGTTCCGCCTCCTCCTTCGCAAGCATTACTAATTCGCTGAAGGTGCCTAGGCCTGGACCAGGGGCCGGACGCGAGAGATCGCCTCCGTGAGGACACGCTCCACCATGTTCTCCGGGCGAAATTATTGTAGGTACCTAAAACCTAAGTATTTTATAAATTGCGGTCGTTGACAAAACGCATTAATTTCATTTTGTGTTTTTTCTCAGTTAGATTTTATCGTAGTCTCGCAGTTTGAGTATTTTATGCGACCTACCCAAATGTCCTTTCTTTGGTGTTGCTCGCCGAATCGTTGCGCTCCTTAAGTTCTGAGTTGAGCTGCACGAGTACTGACAAATGCACTGACTGGACAGGTCCACTCAATCTGTGTGGTTCTTTCTTCATAAGACCATTCCAGACATCAATCTACATGGTCTTCACATGATCTGACTGTGACCTGACTTTATTTCAGCCTTTCCTCTCAGAGTAGTCAGGAAACGCCAAGCTCAACTAGTTAAAAAAAAAAATGTTTGACATGTTGAAGTGTTTGTAAAAACCTACTTACAGAAATACGAGTAGAATCATTTATCATTTATGTGAAAATAAATATGTCACCTGTATAATCGAATAACTTCAGAACCTTATAAATAAAGTAAAGGTACTTAAGGGCATAATCATCTTTACCGCCGTAAATGTTGTAGCAAATAGTATGAACCGTAATAATTATTCAGTAATCCGTCGATTCTTCTTCTGCTAGTTATTATATTGTTTGAGCCCAATTGGTGGTCAAGTTAATTGCGGCATCAGTGTCGTTCATTAGGTCTTCTTTAGTGCAAGTGAACGGGCACTTAGGATACTCCAGCAAGTGGGACATGGTCTAACCAGAAACACCGCAATCGCACTGGGTGTTGGCTGGGACAGTAATCCCCCACTTCGACAGATTCTGTTTGCAGCGGCCTACCTGAGTACGGAATCGATTGAGAGCTTTCCATATAGGGCACTGCAGATCACGCCCGGGCGGCAAATGTTCCTGGGGTTTGACGAAGTCGGGAGGTGGTGGATGCTTGTCTTTCCACAACTTGCTTCTTGCTTATTGTATGGTTTGTCCTGGATAGCTTGCGTAGACCGTAAGAAGCTCTGGCGACTATTAAGCCTACCAGTGGTCGTTGGGTAATCATAGAGGGGATGTCGGGAATCGCATGCGTCCATTGCAATCCGTACACTATGGCCGAATGTTTGAGTAGGTTTAATATTACATTTGTAACATGTGTAATTAATAATTTACACCCCATCGATATCCCTCATGAATGCGTATAATGAATGGTCGACTTACATAATCATAATCAGCTTATAATATTCCCACTGCTGGGACTTAGGCCCACTAAGGTTGATTATGGCCCACTCCTTCTCACAGAGAGGACTCTGTGAGAGGGAGTGGGCCATAATCCACCACGCGGGCTCAGTGCCGATTCGTAGATGTCACGTCTTCGATTTTTTTGGTTCTTGGACATGCCGGTTTCTTACTTATTTACCATCTTTTCTTCTTTTGTTAGAACAGGCTATGTTAATGTCTGAAGAAAAGTTAATGATGCAAAAAGATAAACCAATTAAAGAGGTTGGCTACAAGGCTGACCGACCATTGCACGTCACTCTCTGAGGTTTTAGGCACAGATCACAGTCACAGATAGACTGACTAGTGTGTTTAAAAATGCTCTTCCGAAGCCTGAAACACGACTGGTTTCTATGTAACTCTATGAAAATGGTGACCGATGCCAAATGTCGTCATCTCACTGATCTCATATATTTCAGGCCATCTACAGAAGTCACATAGATACCTGTATAGCGATTTGGCAGTGCTCCTTTTCGTTAATCCAGTATCGGAATCCATTGACAATGAATCCATATTTGACCATATAAACAATAATAAACCGGTCCAGGATCCAGTATCTGGCGCTGGATAGGAATAAAGCAGGCGCTAATTGGCTGCCGGCTTTATACAGCTTCACTGGATCGATGTAAATCAGATGTTATAAAGTGGTGTCCTTGATAGAAACCCAAAGTCAAGTTGGAATGCTCGCAGATAGAACTAACATCATTTAGGACGTTTGACATTTTCTATCACTTTCTTGGAAAGTTTCCAGAATTTTAACCTATTTGAGAAAAGCTTTAAACTTACAGGGGTGCCATTTTACTTCATTTGCAACGCAATCCGCTTAAATATACTCAATTTAAAATATTCTCTGGTGCAGCGTCAGCTAGGTAGAAAATGTTCACTCGAATATCTCACACCATGAAGGTTTAATGTAAATTCAAAGTAAAAATTACTATAAAACGGCAATTTCATACTTTAACCCCTATTATTTACGTAACACGTCCATCTTTGGGTCACAGAAATTGATATGTGTACCAAATTTCAACTTAATCGGTCCATTAGATTCGGAGCAAATTGGCTGTGACAGACAGACACACGAGTGATCCTATAAGGGTTCCGTTTTTTCGTTTTGAGGTACGGATCCTAAAAAACTCATCAACTTAACGTTTTAATAGGCTTTAGAGAGTAGGTATAAAATTGCCAGAGGGGGATAAAATATATTGTTTTCCGTTACCACCCTCGAAGTAAATAAACAAACGTTGCTAACTTTGCGATTCATTCGTATTGTGACCTTCTAAAGTTAACGATATTCGTGACTGTTTCCATCTAACTGATACAACTTTAGCAATTAAAGCTAAACTAACTGGTAAAAGACCGTTCGTCTACTAAAGCATAAATTATGCTTTGAAAGTAGTACAATCGATTGGAGGGCTCCCTAATAAACAAACTTGCCACACCGCTATATCTCCCCATTATTAAGACAAACGCTGAAGGCTCGACTAGATTAAATCTGGTGTGAATTGGCTACTATCGCACACTATTTCGTCATTATGGTCCATAATCCGTGATATTGAAGTCTGTTTTGGCAATTGAGTTGATACGCAATCCTGAACGGTACAAGTACCCTCATTGAACCTTTTGGCATACACGGGACCCCAATAAACATGAGGATTTAGCAATTTTTTCAGGACGCTGAAAATGAGAAACCCTCATCGACTTCATTCATATTCCGCAGTTGAGCGCAGAACGCGGCGGAGGGCGGGCGCGTCCCGTGCCGCTATCCTCTACAATGCCGATACTAATTCGCTTTAGTTTCCATATCCGAGTGAAGTGAAGTGGCAATTAGTATGTCGTATGCCTGTCAGCTAGCGTGGTGTACATTAACTATTGATAGTTCCACACACGTGGAATGAAAAACTCGCAGGAAAATCAAAAAGTTTGCGGATAATACAGCTGTTAAATTAAAAACTTTCTGAAGGAAAAGTTTTATCTCGTATGAAAATAAATACTTAGATAATTTATGAATGTTCAAGATAAACATAGAAATCCGTTTTCCAGTAATAACAATGCAGAGTTGTATTGAATAGAATAGTTACTGCAACGAACAATGCTTGAATAAGGTTTTGTTGGTAAACTCTGTTGTGCCATAATGCGAAGACAAAGATAAACAAGAGTGGTTGTGTGTGGCAGGATGCCTTGTTGTGGCTGCTGGTGGAATGGCAGACAGAGGCATCGACCCCCCGACCCCGACACTTCAGGTTATTTTCCACTTCATTTTCTTCATAAAATTGCTTGCTCTAAACCCAAATGGATATAAAACCAATGAATCGCGGGATGATGGATAAGCGGTTCTTTGTCCACTGAGCTTTTACCGCTCAACATTATTACTCCGATCTGTGTTGGAAATGTTGGTAGTTACATTATGGAATTTTCTCATAACTTGCATAAAGTTAGATACTCTCTTCGTTATCGCTCATTATCAGAGTGTCGCATTTGTATAATTTTTATCTTATTTGCTTAATCATATCATTAAATGAACATTCCCTATGAAACGTGGGTTATCTCATTATCTTTTATTATAATGACTTAAAGTCGCGCAGTGAACTTGGCAAACGAATAGGTGGTCTATTATGACAATTTGTTTGGAAAAAGGAGATGCATCTTTTAACATAAATAAGCCTTGAGTTATCTTACGACTCCCATAGAAAAAGTAGACTAGTTCATCATTGAAATCGATCAAAAAATAGGTCATAATTAATCTTACGTAGAATTTTATATTACTAGGAAATTGTCGTAAATAAAGGTAATCTAGAAACTACATATTGGTTGAATTTAATTATAACGAACTTTGTTCCATTAGCTACTTCAAACGAGAAACTTCAAGCTAAGGGTCTCTTTGAGCCAGATATAATTAATCAGTTAACATGACCATACAGTACGGGAGCACAATAGCACTTCGATGTTATCAAGAACCCTTTCTCCCAGACATACGAGAAACGGTTTTGGAATTACTTAAGTACTTACATTTGACAATTTGTCAAGAAAGGATTTCCACAAGTTAATACACTCGTACCATTTACGTAATTGTCTTAAACTTTTGACTTGACAACTGAAGGGACTTCCGGATATGAACAATGGACCTGTTTTAACCCTAAACTTTGACGTGTTTTTGATAATTAAAAATAAACCGCCATTGTCCACAGGCCCGGTTTAAAAATAAAAACATATCCGTAAAAGAGGTCCTGAACAAACAGAAGTGATTTATTTAACGGATTATAAAATGAAGCGACATTTTCCAGGGACCCATCATGGACATCGTTGGGACTCGGGTATAATTGATGATTTTCCTGTAACAAAGTGTTTCTACAATATTTTTTTTTGTCCTTGTGATCAAAAGGAAAGCTTTCCAACAAGATAAAAAGTTAGTGTTGTAATCTACAAAACTCTGGCACAAAAAGGGTTAACCCACAAAAAAGTCAAGGTCACGGGCCCTAATGTGATCCTAAATTTTGTACGCATTGTCAGACTACAATGCGTACTACAAGGCGCAATGAAAACTTTATTTTCCGGGAAACGATTTATAACTTACACACAAAATGTAGGTCTACTTAAATCATCATCTGCCTAGCCTTTTCCCGACTATATTGGGGTCAGCTTCCTGCCTAACCGTCTAAGCGACTGCCTATCTGACCTCCACAACCCAGTATCTGGGTAACACGATACCCCTTGGTAAGACTGGTTGACAGACTTTCGGGCTTCTGACAACCCGTAACAACTGTCAAAGATCTACAAATGACAGCCCGGACCAACGGCTTAACGTGCTTACCGAGGCACGGAGGGGTCTTGGTATGTAAAGTTGGTCACCCATCCACCGACCAACTGCAGCAAGCGTAGCTTAACCTGATCGATCGATCCGTGCGGCTGTTATTACATAGCCACAAGCCTCCAAGTCTACTTAAATGATTTTCATATAAAAAATCATCATTCGCTTAAAAATACGGCATATTTTCCAGCAATTTGATTTAAAAAAATATTACTCTTTAATACCACTTTAATTTCAGTCGCAAAAAGAGAATCGTAATGGCGCCGCGGCGAAAACAAATGAAAAATTCTGTATTTACAAGAAAATTACCGCAGGTAAAACGAATAAAAGAAAAGGCATTTCCATACAAGCGACTAGCAAAGGTGGAAGTAATTGAGACGAATGATTGGGACTCGATTTATTGCCTTCATGATATCAGGGACAGGCTACGTGCTGACAGGTGGCACTATCCACTACCTGCACTGTCCTTCAAGCAATATCCTCGTACAGTTTTATTGCGAAGGTGTGACTTACGATTTGTCCTTTTTTGCTGGTAAAAAGACATTCGTATTTCCCAAGCACAAAAAGGGGTGCTCACGTTTCTGTACGATACCAACCCTATAATGACAAGCATTTCACCGAAATATACATTATTGAGATGGGGATAAAATGAGGTTAGGTCTATGTTCACTTGTGTACAGTTTTGTACCGAGTAAACACCGGGTTATTCAGGTTTCTGAAGAACTTTTAGAGGTGATTTCTTGACCTTTCTACTAAAGAAAATGGCTCAATACAAGTACATACCCACTTCAAATAATCCCTTTGTTTGCCCTTAATAACACGAAATACAATATCTAGCGATTAGCGATAATTGTATTTGTGGGTAATTTTTGTTTTTTTTTGTTTTTACTCTTTCACTGACTGAAGTAATCGCAATAATACCTAATGATAGGCATTAGGAAGTGCCTTTGCCGAAATCCGTGGGATTTCCGGCTACCTGTGTGTTTTCAGACTAAAAATAGACTTGGTTGGAGCAAGACTGAGAGATTACTTCAATTAATTGAAGTGGTTTATATGAGAGTCCCACAGGTATAATTCAACACACGCTTTATGTTTGAAGCACATAATTCCTATAGAACTGTTCTACACAGAACACACTTAACACTTCGCAAATTATTTTACACACGTGATTATTTGGAAGGTATTCATAGATTTCATCATATGGCAATTATTATAAGATTGTAATAGAGATTATGAGTTTTATCAATTAGACAAACGTATTTAGTAATCGAACAAAACTGATTAAGTACCTATCATGTCTTGAAATGATAATTGGTTACAGATATTATTTAATTATCACAGCATTTTATAGGTATTTCAATATTATTCCACACCTCATTAGGTAAACTACGTTTTGCATATAACTTATGAGTCATTTTCACGGCGTTCAATATCGCGCGGAAAACCCGCGGAAGGGTTATTTCAAACTTCATAATGTCACGTTCGCAGCCACGGGTTAATAATGTCGGCTTTGGGAATCAAATTCAAAAGGCGAAAACTAGAACGCTCCCATTAAAATACGAATATCAGGCCTATATAAACGCCATCAGTGCAGTTAATAAAATGACTTTGTACAATTTAGTTTAGTTTAGTTTAGTTAAAAAATCTGTACAGTATGTCAGAGAGCTCAATTTGGTTGTTATGTATATCGATCTATACACATTCGATATGACACATTCGTCGTTAACAGTGCGTGACTGCATTGTGTCATAAATCTGTGACGTCATTATATAGGTTACCACAGCCTTTTTGGACTAACGGAGTCCTGCATTTTAATGAACTATTGATTGTTTGTTAATTTAACTACAAATCAGTCAGCTTCTGTCGGTCGGGTGGACACTCCACACCGCTCGAAAATTAAAATGTTTTGTTGCATTTTCACCGAAAAACGCGCGAGTGAGTGCTCCCATACGAACTCAGATGAGAGAGCTAACAGTAAGTGAAAAAATATCAAAATAGAATACGGAATGTGCAAATAATATCCAGCGAGATGACACATTAAGAAATTATTTTCCTCGTTAACCTTTAGATATTTGTTTGGGTGGATATATGAAATAAAGGCACGTAGCAGGTGCGCGCAAGTAAAAATATTCTCTTTAAGAAATTCTCGGCTTTAATTAAAATTGAATTAGATGAAACAGCACATCTGTGGTACAGCACCTTACTTATTACTTTCGGGAAAAGTTTTCTAATATCATCTTGGGGCATTCCGTTATTTACAAATTGTTATTTACGTACCTTTGCCTACTGAAGTTAATTTATTTTCTTAACAATTTCGCTGGCTTGTTGGGTTCACAAACAATGGTTTGTTGTTAGAAACTTTTTGTTTTTATAAACGGTTTTGGCAGCCTGTTGTGTTGTTGGTTAACTTTCTGACGCTACTAACCTTTAAGAGACTATAATAAAAATATACGCTAAAAGTCATGGAAGCGATAATACTAGTCTCAAATAATTAACTAAATTGTAAAAGCTCCGATGGGTTTTTGTTTATTCTATTAATGGATCGCGAATTTTTGTGAAATCTCTCGTAAATATTTATTTGGGCACACTTTGTTTTACTAATAGATCCGCTATTGATTGTAGTAAAACTATATATTTTATGTCTCACTTAACTGATTCATTTAATATCAGAAACACGTATTCATATCGATGAGTATTGATATCCAAGGTACGTTCTAATAACATATTCGTAGCGAAACGAAGTTCGTTGTGTTATCGAACTGATATAGTTTACGTGAAGTTTTTCGTGAAAAGGTCTTGGCGTTTCTCCGTTAACTTATATCTTATACGTCAAGAAATATGACCGGTTCGTTCATTGATTTGGTAGACAATGTTTTGCGGTGAATGAAGCTTGATGACCGCCTGATCAGGGCCTCAAGTCTGCTATTACAATAGTGTCAGAATGGTGTATCATTGATTTCATAATTGTTGATTTTGATAAGTTTGGTAATCTACTAATATAATGGCGTCATTATGACTTTCCAATGGTCAGCCACTGACACTCCATTGAAAGAATTGGTAATCTCGTACATAATGACAAATGAAACTTCCTACTAAACTTCCAACTTCCTACTACTTCGGATTGCATATAACACTAATAAATAATATGTAAAAATATATATAAATGAAATCTGGAAAGAATAAATGTTCGAAATGCCATTGTAATATAATTCTATTACGAGACCATTGATCGACCAATGATCGACCATTATGAATTTAGCAGATTACGAACTTTTAGCGAAATGACAATGGGATCGTGTTGGAGTGACGAATTTATAAAAATAGCAGACTTGGGCCCCAGATATAGTTTCCTTTATTCTCGGAGCTGCTGTCAAGTCTCTGTGTCAGGAGATAATATTAACAATATGGCCTTTCACAATGTTGTCAGGATATTATTAATTGCTTCTTCATGTAAAGGAAATTGGAGTCAGCTTTCAGGCACTTTATTATTTACTATGCTGCCCTTGGCTTCGCCCGTGCGGCTTTTTCAACATGACAGTGGCCTAAGTTACTCCTTATAACCTCAGCTATCTGTCTTTGAAAGCCCCGTCATAATCGGTCCAGCCATTTCGGAGATTAGCTGGAACATACAGACAGACAGATAAATAGTTTTTTTTTTTTTGTTATTGTGTTATTTTTACTGTATATACTTTCATATGCATTTAGTAAAATGTTGTTATTTTGACATTATGAACAGACACTTAAATTTTATTTCTTTGTAAAGATTTTACTTATAAGGTTTGTTTGTGTTTTATCTCTTAGGTAAACCAGTAAAAAACACATTTTTCATAGATTTCAACTGTGGTAATGGTTACACAATAGTACATTACTTACCAAGGGCTGTAAAATAAAGAAAGCCCGAAATCGCAGGTATTTGCGACCCGAGCCGCAGGCGAGGGTTGTAAATATGCGATAGAAAGCTTTCCTTTTTACTGCCCGTGGTGAGTACACAATTTTACGTTTTCAAACTCACATTATGGCCAGGTGTGACGTTAAAGATATTATGGGGTTTAGTAGTGTGAATTTCTCCAAACGATTTTAAACTTTAAAATGTTGATGATTAAGTTCAAAATCGAACGAGAAAATTTAACAATTTGTGGTAACTTGATGTGCTGACCACCGTACATACAAAGACTAAGTTACGAATGTTACTTCGGATAACATTACTTATACCTATCTTTTTCCTGTATCACCGTTGAGTAGGTACATTTATGTTACCTATTAACTGCCAGTAAAAGACTTCACTTGAGTGCTATCCCTGGAAATATAATACTATAGTATAGTGCTGTATGCATTATATTTCTAACGAATAGCGATATTATTGTAACGTTTGCGAGGGCTTCTAATGTTATTACCAAGCTAATAGAGTTCATACGTTCGATATAACGTTGATAGTTAAATCGATAACACAATTTAATACAGATTAACTGAGTTACTCAGCGTAACCAGTTTCAGATAATGTTATTTATGTCGTTCCTATGTTATGTAGGGCGAAAACGATTAATTTTAACAGATCATTTCATAGTGGACTCAGATATTTATTTATTTATATGACGGAGAACGGAAGGTTTCTCTCGTTATCATCAGCCATATTTTAACTACTGTGGGCGTACTGTGGGTAGTGTTGGTTATTGCGCAATAGAAAAACCGAATTAAACTCAAAAGTCATTTACTCAACCTGAGATAGAACTTCAAAGATTACATAAGACAGTTCCCCCAAAACGCCCATCCCTTCAACACTTCCTAGTGCTTTAACTGGGAAGAAGAAGTAGTGGAACAAACTCCCCAGCAGCACATCTGTCTGTTCAGTTAGAAGAACTTGATTCTATACAGTAATGGGTATGCAAAGTAATTAATGTTGGAACACGACACAACTATACCGAACGCGCAACAACTCTTTGACGTCTTCACTGCTTGACCGCCACCGATGAACTCCCTTTTGTCGACTGTGCGGCGGACACTTATAGCCGGTCGATCGTTATGTTGTAGACTGTATCATGCGCCGCTAGGTAGCGCTAGCGTCGCGATTAGTCAAGAACCGATGGCGCGAATCCACCAACTCCATCAAACGCCAACAGATGGCGCTGGCGTACCGGATACAACTCGTCTCCGACATATATATATATACTTTATTATACACCACAATATTATATAACAAAAAATAAATCAAACAATACAAAATATACAATAGGCGGCCTTATCGCTTTCTGCGATCTCTTCCAGGCAACCATAGAATGGACAGTGATTTGCTTGGACATAAAATGGGGCTGTCGTCGGTGCAAATAATAAGTACCTATACAATATGCTAAAATAGATACACAGATATATGTATATACTTATCTTAAATTAAAGATACAGAAATACATAAATACTAAATATATATAAGCAACGAAAATAAATGAAGACTATAGATAATTACAGTTACGAGAACAAGATCACAAGTAATGTTCCTTCACGAGTCTTTTCAATACAAGCAATCACTTTATTTCGCGCGCTTTATTTGAACTGGCAATGCATTCCACAAACGAGCGGCCTGGAGAGTAAAGGATATTCTTATAGATAAGTCCAAAATGATAAAATTTACATAAATCTGTTCCAAAATCATTCACAATCATTTCGCCTTATTTACTAAGATATGCAAATACTTACAATGACGTCACATATAAATAAACGAAAATCCACTTTCATTCCTTTCCGGGAACGCAGGCTATATGAACTGGTCTTAGTGGTCAACTTGCCGCATCGTTTGTAGCAGCCAGGAATTGGGTCAGCACCGAGGTGGAACGATGTGCTGCCTATTTGTAGAGCCAGACTATTGAAATATTCAGCTTCAACTTGATTGGCCTTAGGCATGTCGAGATCGGTAACTTGTTTTGTTTGCTCTGCTGATGTTGGTATGCTTGTATTCAGCTTTATGCTATGGTCGCAAAGTATTTTCTGATGAGGTTTTTAGGGGTCCACTAATGACGTGAGACGTGTATCCTCATCGATTTGTTGTATTAGCTCTTCTTTTCACCAGTCGTGTGCTATAGGAGTATACAGGTGGATTTTTGAGATGGCAACAGACAACAGTTTTCCATTTCTTTAGTACTTTGGTTCAATAATTATGATATTTTCAGAGTAATTACGAACTTAATCTAACTCATAATCAAAAATTTAAAAAAAAAATGGCAGTCATAAGGACTGCCGAGAGAAGTGAAAACACAAAACTTTGGAATAACTGTTCTTTTATACACATATAGCTCATGGAAAGCGTTCGGTGACAATGACGCGAATTCCATGATTTTTGCTCACCCAAAAAGTGCTCAAGGCACATAAAGAAGTATTCACTTTAAAAAAAATGAAAGAAAATTGCCAACATGCAGTAGGTAAGTAAATGTTCGTTCCCCCCTCTCCTTGAGTTTCCTCTTTGCCTGCAGTTGGAAAATGAAATCTGAAATTAATATGCATTCACGTTGTAAGGTTCTGACGTACACTGGGTACTAAACGTTTGCGAAAATCAAATATGTCAACTTGCTATGAACATAAGGGTCATGCTAACAACCTGTATCTAACCTACCTAGGTATATGTCGTAGATATATACGCTATAACAGTTGTGCGGTTCAACTTGAGCAGCGAAATTGCTCGTTAGTTCCGTTTCCGGCTACACTTGGAGGGTTTTCCCTCGCTACGCTTGCTTTTTTGTTTCATCCGTTTGAACGTCGAACATCAAATACATTCAATGTTGAAAGCTTCTTAAAAGAAGGTATCTTTACGCAGAAAACAATATGATACTCGTACGATCCTAAATGCCTCTTTATGTTTTCATATTGCTCTCATTTATTTGTTACTCCCCAAGATCAAAGGCCACGACAAAATGTTAAGCCTGAGCAATTAGTAAAACGAACGTGACAAGTACAAAAGGTCTCTCTGTAATGATCTGGGTCAATGATACTTCATTAATTATATTCATAATTTCAATATCACTGGGCGAGTCATAAAAGACATCAAAGTAAAAGTAATTACATTTTATTTTATACATGATATTGTTATCAATGTGAACATTGCTATGCACACTTTGGTGACACAATACATTTTGCAGAAACTATTTTAAAACTTACAATACAGAATACCGCATCTGTGTATATCCCGTAGACCGTGGTGAAGATGATATTGGAATTGTGCCAAAACTTAATCACGATTACATAGCCTAGACTTGTTCTGAATAAAATATTTCATCTTCATAATAATACGAAACTAGAGAAATGCAAATCACGCTACAAATATAACAAAAATAGATCCCAGGAATGGTGAAAATGATACTATTTGGTTTGCAAATTATGTTGTCTTACCAAATGAGAGTTATTATGACAGGTATAAAAACTGGGTCATTGTTATCCCGTAAACAAATTTCAGTGATGGACGGCTGAAGGCGCCAAGTTTCCTGGAGCCAAGATAAACACGCTCCATCTTTGCGCACCCCCACTACCACAGCCTGTCGGATTTATACATATAGGTAGTGAAGCTGTTTATGTACTGGTTATTAACACTTTAGGGACGGGCACGGCAGTAAAAAGTAACGGTCCATCACTTGCTGTTATGTGAAATTTCCATTAAGTTGCTACAGGTAAATACGTGCCTGTTATGACTTCTAATAATAAACTTGTGAGTTATCTTACTACCGCCCATCTCGATATTTCGACGAAGGCTTCTTCTTATTACATGTCTAGAAGGTCATAAAAATAAGGGCACAATAACAGAAAATCTTTCGACATTTTTCATTCTAATACGTTGCACCGTTATTTCTCAAAATTGCTTTTAGAAAATTTTCGATTTCCGAACGTTAAGCTAGTCTTGCTCGACGTAACAAAAGCTTTCTTTATAATATTTAATACCTTAAGAATCACTCACTTTAAATAGCGCTAGCTTCATCTATCCTGTATACACCGTAATGTTTATATTACTAACAAAAGCCTATATATATATAGCTATAAAAACAATTCCGGTAAAATTGTAGATTGTACAGCTAGTGCATAAAATAAGCCATTTTACCTCGAGACGTTTATACCTACCCGAGCCGCAGGCGAGGGTGGATAGTTAAGTCGAGGGGTAAAATGGCTCGTTTATGCCTGAATTATACACTCTGCTTTTCACTTCGATTGCGAGAAAATGAATCAGGAATAAAGTATATAACAGTATTGTTTTAGTTTAATCACTTTTCACTGTTCAAAAATGTTGCCAAATTGAAGAAGAGAATAGCTAATTCCCGCAGAGAAACTTTTTTTTTTTACATATTTCATTCGATTTGGGTTTGACTTCATACTGCCAAGTCATAAAAACGTTTCTTTGCGTTTTTAAATAATAAAGACAACTATTTTATCTGGTTTTATTAAATTAACGATAGAAAACACGGATGTGATATAAATTAAAGCAAATGAAATAAAATAACGACTTTAATCTGGGACGATTTATTGAAAAAAAAAAAAAAAAAAAAACTTTATGCTTAAGATAAAGACGAACATTTAGAGCATGAGAAGTGAAAAGACATAAATGTTCTTTTATTAATGTTTCCTCTATTTACTTAGGTCGAGTTGGTATAAAACAAAGAAACAGAAAAATCAATACCGCAATGGAAAATCCGGAAAATCAAACCAACAACTAAACGTTGTTTTGACTAAAATCTTTTTTCCCGATGTTCATTTATGTCCCAAAGGATTTTTCCAATACAGTTTTCTTTACACGTGCTGAACGTGCTGATGAGACACATTGTCCAAATTGTTATCGGATTTTACCTAACTACTCAAGTTAATTATCTTTTTGTATGCATGTGTTTCTGTGACAAATAAACCAATCTTTCTTTCACATGAACGATTGGACGATTATTAAAAATTTTCTTTCGCAAACAAGAGCACTCGTGTCCGTGGGATCCCGTATATCGGATATTACAATTGAATAGAAGTCGAGTTACTACATACCTTGTGTTCACTACCTTAAATCTAATACAACGATTTGTCAAAGGGGGTTTTTGCTTATTCAATGGGATCAATCTGTTTCCGCGTGAAAAAATTATCTAATATCAAACCAATAACTATCTCCCAAAGGATTTGTCCAAAACATTTTTCTTTACACGTGCTGAATGTGCTGATGAGACACATTTTCTTCGTCCAAATGGCTATCGGATTTCCACGTGAACGATTGGACGATTATTGTGAGTTTTCTTTTAGAAAACAAGAGAACTTGAGTCCGTGGGATGCCGTTCATCTGATATTACAATTGAATGGATGTCGGATTACTACATGCCTTGTGTTCACTGCCCTTAATCTAATACAACGATTTGTCAAAGAGAGGTTTTCCTTGCGCAAAGGGATCAATCTATTTGAGCATGTATTTTTCTAATATTATTGCTTATAGATAAATAAATACAAATAAATCTGTTGGCGTTTCTGTTCTTATAGAAGGAAGACTCTAATAATATCATTTGATTTGTTTTGTATTTGGAAACATCATCCACTCACCTCTGCCCAATCCTTCGGGGAAACAAGGCGTGATTTTACGTGACTTGTGGTTACTTGAAGACGGTAAAATAATAGCAAAATGAATATTCTGACTTAAACTACGATTACGTCACACCTGGCCATAATGTGAGTTTTACCGCACGCTATGCGTACAGTAAAACTCGCATTGTGGCCAGGTGAAGACGTAAAATTGTGTACTCACCACGGGCAGTAAAAAAGATAGCCCTATAACGCATATTTACAACCCTCGTCTGCGGCTCGGATCACAAATACTTTTACAGCCCTTGGTAAGTAATGTACTATTAACTTTGTTCTGTACACAATCTTTATTTTATGTAGAAACACGATGATGATGAAGTCTACAATTATATGAGTCGTTACACTTACAGCAAATAACTCGAGTTCTTGTTTACCTCCATTTGTTGTCCCCCCTTGGGCCTGAAGCTCCCCTTATTGCTACAGTTTACACCACCCCTTCTTAACTAATGTTGTCTATTTCCAACTGACAGTCTTTCTAATGGGAAAGGAATCGCAAAGCTATGAACAGGTGGCGCTGGTAACGCATGACTCATAACACCGCTCTGTCATTTATAACTCTCAATGTTTTTCGGGTTTTAAATAATTATAACAAGTAGCGTGTTTTTTTTTTTATTATTTTAACGAACAATGTAAGTACCTCAGTTAAAAACTAAACTGAAAACCGAGGAGCTTCGCTAAGAGGACAAAAATCGGATCTGGTCAGCGAGTATTTACAGCCTATTTTCTTGTTGCTAAAATTGAAGCAAATAACCCAATTTATGAACAGCAACATGTCGTTCATTAATTATCATGGTAATTACAATTTTTTACGTACTTACACAGTAGTTTTTTAACATATTCGATGTTTAATGAGCTACGAACATAACCTAGAAGTTTAATCTGAATTTGAATTAAATCTGTTACATAATCGAATCATTTGATCGTACTTTCAACTTTGGGATACCTCAGCAGCATGAAAGTGATGATACCAAGATGGATCTACCACCTCCAGAGAATTATCACGATATTAATAGCAGCACAAAGCTTCCTTCTCTAACGAAGCAACATATTCATCTGTATTATTAGTTTTTTAATCGTAAGTCTAGGAAATACTTACGATTAAAAAAGTTAAAGTTAAAAAAAAAAACTTTGGACGTCATCTGACAAAAAAATACCGCGTTGTGTTGACGCGGTATTTTTTTGTCAGATGACGTCCAAAGTTTTTTGTAAACAAGTTTTATATGAAATTTGAAAGCTAATGTCATTTTCTGTGAGTCAAGCGTTACCAGAAGTTTTCGGTTTTCTTGCCCATTACGCTTTTTAATAATTCATCATCATGATCACGACTAGGTAAGTTTATTTTTAACCAATAAAAAAAATCTGTTGTCCTCATAGATACATCATAATTATCTCATTACGCTACTCGTATTTCACATTTGTTGTATCATAAATCAAGTCTCTCACTCGGGTCCCCAAGGACAGTCCTATTTCATAATTTGGCTCTAAATTCTTTAATATTCTCTCTAAACAATAAGCTTACTTAACAACGCTCTCTCGTTAAAGCATTATTATATCTCCTACGACTTTGGCAAAGAGCTTAACAGGGAATGCCGCTACTTTTATATAAAGGGGAGCCTTCGTTTGTGCAGGCGTGCCTGCATTGTGACGGACTTGTTAAGATCTCAAGCACTCAACATACATACTCCCATCCCTTTGTCTCTGACAGAGCCAGCGGCTGCCATTGTTGGCTCTCCATCAAATCTTCACTTAATCGGTTTAAACGAGGGATCAGCGATGCCAAAACTGATTCGGAGATCAAAACGATTAAGTCCTCGATATATTATCTGTCGCATCTGTCAATCGATTTAGGCTTATCTCGTGAAATTCCAATTCCATTAGGATTTTCGCCATTATTCATATGAGATCGAGTGCCAATGATATTCGTATTGTTAAACCACACGAACAAATAGGTACTGACCCGCGACTTCCTCCGCGTGTAATTTCTTGTTTTAACAAGAAACCCGCATTTATTTACCAAACTATCAGGGCCTCAAGTCTGCTATTACAATAGTGTCAGAATGGTCCCTTCATTGTGAGTTTTTGACAGATTTGCCATACAAACACTGTCAAATACTCACAATGGCGAGACCATTCTGACACTATTGTAATAGCAGACTTGAGGCCCAGCATTCAAGAAAACTGGATTGCGTGCTCAGTACAAAAATCTAATATGTAACATAAAATGTGAGACTGCTTTGATGTACAAAAGCTTTTTCGGCTAATTCCATAAGGGTTTTGCCGTTGTCAAAATTTAAAATCGTACTGCAGAAACTTCTTGACAAAATTAATGCTACTATACAATAGAGTTTTTAAATGATAAACAGTTATAATTATGAATGCTGCATTTTATTTTCACATCTATATATATATTTTTTTTAATGTCTATTGGATTTTTTGTTTTTATTAGACATTTTTTTGTAACATATTAAAACTTTGCATGTTACCGTATTTGTATGTCTCATGACAAAATATAGCATGCTATTTTATATGTATGTCCTACTGTATACCTATGTTTCACAAATAAACTTTATGATTTATGATTTTAACATAAAATAACGGCAGCCCTCGGCCTCCGGACCCACCCCGTCGCATCGGATCGCCCGCCCGCGCTATGATCATTTTCGCTTAGCATTATTTCTGTTTCCTTGGTCCCTGAGGGTCGTAGCGTGATGTTAAATAGCCTATATAACCTTTCTCAAGAATTGAGCTATCAAATGCAAAAATATTTTATCAAATCCGAATGGTAGTTCCAGAGATTAGCGCTTTCAAACAAACAGACTCTTCAGCTTTATTATATCGTAGTAGTAGTATAGATGAGTGATATAAATAAAAGCTTAGAATAGAAATGCATTCTAAAGCTGGGTCCGGTGCACAAGTTTATCTAATAAAACATGTTAGTAAGTTTTCGCTTACAAAAATGTTAGGCCACGCCCTTAAATCAACCGAAACCGCCTCTGTGGTCTAGTGGGAAGACCACCTGCATCAAATCGATGACCACCTGTCTCAGATCCAGAGGTCTCGGTTTCGATTCCCAGCCGAGCAAAAGTTTTCTGCTCGGTTTAGGTTGATGGCAGGGCTTGTTCTAAGTCCGCCTGGCTAGCTACCACCATCTTATCTAGGTATGTAGCCATAACAACAATGTTAACAGCATTGTTGTGTGTCGGCAGTTAGAGGTAAGGTAGCCAGTTCTTCTGTGGTTGAGGATTCCGGGCGAAGCTCGCTTCCATCTTCGGCCTTATCATCACTTACCATCGGTTAGCTAACACTGTGTGTTTATAAAACACGAAAATATGGCTTAGCGAACCCGCTTTAGTGCCAACCTTCATCTTATTTATAAATGTCGTCAGCGCTATAATAGATCAAATATTATTGAGAACCACCCACATGGCAATAAAGACACGTAAAAGATGGAAATGGGTAGGTACGAAGTTTACCTATGTTATCTAGATAGATAGATAGATAGATAGAATACTCTTTATTATGTACACCATAGAAATTACAGATATAAATGTAAAACTGTTACATAGGGTGTCACAATGGGCGGTCTTATCGCTAAAATCGATCTTTTACAGACAACCTTTGGATGGATCAAAAGGTAAAATATAATATATCTATAAGAACCTGTTTACATTTATACCTAAAAAGCTCCAAATATTTGTATGATCTACAAATAGTTGTTCCGGGTCTGGCTGTTTGTGTATGTGAGTTTAATGTTTGTAAACGCACCCATGATACAGGAGAAACTCCTAGGGTGGGGAAACGTTTAAAAAAAATATATAAAAAAAACAGGCGCGATACGCGACGCGACACAAAGAGACCGCTTGTCGCGTGGCACGCGGTGTCTTTGTGTCGCGTCGCGTGTCGCACCTGTTTGTAGGATCCTTTATCAGTCTTGCAACGTGACATTATTATGCTTTCAAAATGAGAATATGATGGCAATCTAAATAGTTTCAGCCCAGAATTTGGCTACGAGAGAATACAATCTATGTATCCAATGAATGTAGGTAGCTATCTGTTTTTCAACTCAAATTATGTTTAGTTGAATTTCATTAGACAAGTATTATTTCAATAAAATAAAATAATTGTATGATTTTGATAGCAAAGCATAATAGGGAGACTACTACGACCTACGGTGCATCGACACGAGTGTCCGCCCTAGGTCAAGGACGAGAGTACGATCCCCGATTCAGGATAAACATTTTGGTTAGCTGTTTGTTTTAGGAATCGATGTTTTTGTTTATCATAATCATAACACAGGAGAGGAGCTCGTGGCTAAGTAATAACAGCCGCACGGGTCGATCCGTCAGGTTAAGCTACGCTTGCCGGGGTTGGTCAGTGGATGGGTGACCATCTTTACATACCGAGACTCCTCCGTGCCTCGGAAAGCACGTTAATCCGTTGGTCCCGGCTGTTTCGTGGATCTTTGACAGTCGTTAAGGGTCGTCAGTAGCCCAAAAAGTCTGACAACCAGTCTTACCAAGGGGTATCGTGTTACCCAGTTACTGAGTTGTGGAGGTCAGATAGGCAGTCGCTCCATGTAAAATACTGGTATTCAGCTGCATCTGGTTAGACTGGAAGCCGACCCCAACATAGTTGGGAAAAGGCTAGGCAGATTGAATCATAACACAGGAATTTTGCGTAAACAATTAAAAGCAGAAGCATTCAAGTAAAAAAGAATATGGTTAGGTATTTAAGAAACTTCTATTAATTGCACTCGCCATCATTTCAGGCAAAAATTTAGATAAATCTTTTTCACTGACGTCATATTTTCATCCGAGGTAAATAATTACAAATATGGTACCTAAATTGTATTGATATTATCAAACTCAAACTCAAAGCATTTATTTCAATTAAACCATTTACAGGCACTTTTGAATTGTCAAAGAGACTGTCAGTTAGTCAGAGTCGGCAAGTTGAAGCTAGATGTCCATTCCAATACGTAGATCACTATGGAGAAGAACGGACAAGAAACTCCAAGGACACTCTTTTAAATCAAGATATTACATAATCCTGGGTACATTATTCTTGTTGCTTCTATATGTGAGACAATGTAAAAACTAATAAAACAATTCAAAATATAAAATTACAAATTAAAAATAAGCCCTGGCAGTCAAGAGATGACCAGTCCCAACTGACGGCGCCCGTTCACGAACATGACGCATGGATCAGCACCATCCAGCTCAACCATTTTGTAGGGAACCGAATGATCCAACACACGCGCCACCATCAGTGAAACATTTAAGTGAGCATGACATACTCTCAACTGCCATGCTCTTTCAAGTCAACATAAATCATAATAACATAGTAAACGACTCCATGGTATTCACATTTACAAAATTGAAAAAAAATGCTGCTAAATTATACAGAACTATAGTTTGCAATGTATTTGAGAGATTAATAAAAATTTACTACCAAAAAAGAAAAAAATTATTATCTATTGGAGTATTCATCAATAAAAACATGCTTAAATAAAAACAAAATAAACATTAAGTTCGTAATGTCAGAAAATAAAATAAAATAAAAAAAGGGGGAAGCAACTTCCAAGTATTCAAATTTTATCTAGTGAGCCCAAGTGGCAGTGGAGCAGGACCAGCATTTAGCCAAGCATTTTTATCTACGATATAATCATCCAACTTATAATATGCTTGTCTGCATAGTGTGCGTTTAATGCACGTTTTAAATTTCTTCTCATTTAGTTGAAGAATATCGAGTGGTATTTTATTATAACATTTTACACAGTACCCCATAAAAGAAGTGTGTACTTTAGACAATCTGAAGCGTGGTTGATCTAATTTGTTCCTATTTCTAGTGTTAAAATTATGCCTGTCACTTATTTTACTAAAAAGATGTAGATTTTTTCGAACATACATAATATTTTCATATATATATTGACAAGGTACCGTCATAATGGTAATTTTTTTAAACAGCTCTCTCAGAGATTCGCGTCTGCGGAGGTTGTAGATAGCTCTGACAGCCCTCTTTTGCAGAATAAAGATGGAATCAACATCTGCAGCTCGTCCCCACAGCAAAATACCATAAGACATGATGCTATGGAAGTAACTAAAATAGACCAGTCTCGCGGTATCCACGTCTGTTAATTGGCGGATTTTCCAAACAGCGTAAGCGGCTGAACTTAGCCGCCCTGCAAGTGATGTTAAGTGAGGACCCCACTGTAGTTTTGAGTCAAGCGTAATCCCCAGGAAAACCGTATTTTCGAAGAATTCTAGTATCTCCTTATTCAATACAACGTGACATTCATTACTTGTAACGTTCGGTAAAGCGAATCTTATGCATTTAGTTTTCTTCTCATTTAATACCAAATTATTTACAGTAAACCAATTATGGACCTTAATCATAGCGTTATTTATGTCGTCAAAGTCCTGGGCATGTATGTTTACTTTAAAAATCAGTGATGTGTCATCAGCAAATAACACCATTTGGGGTCGGTTTTTCAGTAAATAAGGTAAATCATTTATATATACTAAAAAGAGGAACGGACCCAGTATTGAGCCCTGCGGTACACCCATTTTGACTTTTAAACCCAATGAATTAACACCGTTTATTTGAACTTGCTGCAATCTATTATTCAAATATGATTTTACTAAGCTAAGCGCAAGTTTACCCAGTCCGTAATGTTCAAGTTTCAAGAGCAGTGTTTCGTGATTCACGCAATCAAATGCCTTTGATAAGTCGCAAAAGATGCCTATTGCATCTTGTGCATCTTCCCATGCCTTATAGATGTGTTTTAATAAAGTGACCCCAGCATCGGTTGTGCAACGTCCTTTGGTGAAACCATACTGTTGATCGTGTAGGATGTTATTACAATTAAAGTGAATGAGCATTTGATTTAACATTACTTTTTCAAACACCTTGCTGAAAACTGGCAAAATCGAAACGGGTCTATAATTATTAGTGTCTTTGCTGTCCCCGGATTTGAAAAGTGGAATAATTTTACTGTATTTCATTAAATCCGGGAATACCCCTTGATCTACACACAAATTAAATATTAAGGCTAAATAGGGTGCAATTGTCTCAATAATGGATTGACAAACTTTAGTAGACATGCCCCACAGATCTTCGGTAATTTTGATCTTAAGTTGCTTAAAAGCTTTTACGACGACCACAGGGTTTATATGTTTAAATTTAAATTCTACAGGACAGTCAGAAACATTCGCTCTTAATAATTCAATAGCAAGTGTGGGCGAGGAATTTAAAGTTTCTGTAGTTTTAATAGGAATATTGGTAAAGAAAGTTGCAAATTCCTGAGCAACATCGATATTATCGCTAATGATACCGCGGGGAGTGTCCAGTGAGTAATCAGTATTTCTTCTTTTGTTCCTGTTCGTTTCATTATTAATAATTTTCCAAACTGTCTTTATTTTATTTTCTGCTGATTTAACCTTGTTGCTAATGAATGAAGCTTTAGCTGCTTTGCAGATATTTTTAAAGGTTTTAGAGTAAGTAGCAACATACTTACGAAAAGTTTCCGTGTTAATATACGGCTTAAGGCCATACAGTTCAAACAATCTATCCCTACTATTCCTGATGCCTTTAGTTGCCCAGTCACTGAATAAAAACTTAGGGCAAATAGTTTTAGTTTTCTTCTTAAAAGAATTATTGAACTCTGTTTGCACTGATGAAAAGAATTCTTCATACATAATATTACCATTGATCGTATTTAGGCCCTGAGCACATAATTTGCTAATTAAAGTACTATTAAACTTATTTAAATTACCCGATGTTATTGGTCTAGTTTGTATCTGCACGTTTTGTACTGGTGTGTTGTCCTCAAAAGTAACAGCTTGACCGCTGTGATCAGAAGGGAGATAATTTACAATGGCTTTATCTAAATAGTCGCAGCTACAAAAAATATTATTAATACATGTAGCAGTACCCGTAGTTATTCGCGTTGGTTCCAAAAACACATTTGACAGATTAAATGATTTGAAGAGGCTTAATAATCTACTGCTATTTGAATTACTTTCCAAAATATTAATATTAAAGTCACCACAAATAATAACTGATTTATTACCAGTTACAAGTTTTGCTAAAACATCTTCCATTACTGACTCAAATATAGAGTAGTTTTGATAATTTGGAGGTCTGTATACGCACACTATAAAATGCTTATCTAGCTCAACACAGGACAGTTCAATGATGTGTTCCACCGATAGTTCAACTATGTCTTTACGAGTCTTTGATTTTATACAATTTTTGATTAAGATTAGTGAACCTCCACGCAGCATGGATTTTCGGTTAAAACAACTGCCCACACTATAGTTTTCATAATTAATGAGCATTTCGTAATCTTTTAACCAGTGTTCAGTTATACAAATAATATCAAACATTGTTTTTTCTAAAAACAATTCAATTTCTAAGTGTTTGGAAGAAAAACCTTGAATATTTTGATGAAACAATTTTAAGGAATTCTGCTTAGCCCCTTTTTTACAATTAACTGATTGAATGCTAGAAGATACCTTGTTGATGGTGAGATTAACTACATAGTTACTGGTACCTTCTGTTGTCTTACTGACTAGTTTAAATTATTATGGCTAACCAACTTAATATTAGTATTATTACTAATTTTTATGGTGCTAATTACAGCAGACTTCGACATACTACTTATGTCTGAGTTTATATTAAAAGCTAATAGCCATGCTATTTGACGTCTAAAACTAATAGGCAGATACGCAGTACCCCTAGTCGATTTTAATTTCTCAACAAAAGTGTTGGTGTCAAAAAATATAAGTTTGTCACTATAGTGATTTACTAATAAACGCATATGGTTATTTAGCATATGTATATTATGATTTTGCCTACTTGACAAGTGCTCAAAGTATGGAAAAGCACACAATATTATTTTCTGACAATTTATCTTCAAGATTTCAGTGACATTGTCAGTGATGTCATCCTTTTTTACATTAGTACTATTACCTATAAATACAGAAATAATGGCATTCGGATCAAATTTATTGCCAATTATTGACGACATTATCTCTTCATAGGATTTCCCAGGCATACAATAATTAACAGCAGATTGACTCAGGTTGTTACTTAATAATTTACCTAACCCTCTTCCTAAACTATCTGAAAACATAATGGAAGAATAACAAACTTTATTAGAACAAGGGAGAAAATAAGTCTCTGTCTGTGCTACTTGAGATAAAACTTGTGCAACATGTGGTGTATCATGATCGGGGATACAGGCCTGAGCTCCTCCAGACTGGGACGGGTCCTCCGTTGCCTCAGGTTGGAGAGCTTCAAGGATGGATTCCCTATGACAAGAACATTGAGTGGTGCTGAGAGTCAACGGGTCCACTCTGTTAGTCTCATTGTTACACATTTCCACTAACTCGTTTGCAGCAAGAATGTGTTCCTTTATTTGTTTTTGAGAGCTCACATACTCAATATAAAGTGAATGAAGTGACTTTTCAAGTACATCAATTTCAGACTGTAATTGTTGGGTGTCAATTTGATAAATGTTTTTACTGTCTTCTAATTTAATTTGATAGTTTTTCTATTTATTTATTAGAAAAACACGTTCTTTCCTTAGCTTAATATTATTAGAACTGTGTTTTTGTTGTTTCTTGAATTTATTGCATTTATTTATGATTTTATCTTCACAATATGACAGTATAACAATGATTATGAGATCGAAAGGTTATACTTATCACCCAAGGGATTCTACACGTGGAAATAACTCAGTGATTGATGATAAAAAACAGTTTTAATATTGTTCTTTGTTTGCTGTTTTGGAGGACTTACAGCTAATAAAAACAGACAAAATAGGAAACCATAGTCACCAAAAAGCCAATTACAAATCCTCACGTATAGACTTATAATAGTATATTTTATATCGAGGGACTAAACGAAGCCATAACATACCAGAGGTGGTTTGACTCCCGAGCGTGCGAGGGAGTAAATGAAACCGAGGGTATATTAAGTTGGCGTTTAGTCTCGAGGTGCAAACTGTACTTTTCACTTTGAGTGCGAGAAAAATAGTCAATTTAGTAAAAAAACATTAAATAAAAATTACTTAAATCTTCCGCGATTTTGGCGGCAAAAGATTATAATTATCTATTATGTCTTTTTATCTTTGCTCGACGTCAAACTCTTCAGTGTCACTGGACATTCTTAATAAATTTATTTAAAACCGAACAAAGGACATGGACCAAAAAGTACATTCTATATACACATACCTAGTAAATAATATTGTATAATAAAAATAGAAAAATGAATTATCACGTAGTTTTTAACCTCTCTGAACTCGTCAGTTTTTATTTCAAAATAATTAGTAATGCAAGACGAATTCTAAGTACCATTTGTCTACGTCCGCCATAATGGACCATAGAGAAAGATAAATATAAGAATAGGCATTCCACACCATGCATACTATTTGTAGACATGTGAAATAGACGACAAAATGCTCTTATTAGGAACATTTTATTCATACGAAACTGTCTTCATTGGTATTTGTTGCATTTAATAAAATTATCTTTTCATAATATTGATAAAATAGTGTTTTTTATTTACCACTCAATAAAAAAAAAAACATAAAACGGAACTCGTGTACTTGTTTGACAATATGTCATTGTCAATATCAAATGTCAATGTAATGTTATTGCAGATTCATTTCGTAGTGTGTAATTGTGTTTTTGCGATTATTTGCTAGTCTACCAGTCGATTACCTTGCTATTAACACTGGACTCTGATTTGCATTGCGTTTCGGATGTTTTTTGTGGATCAATATGGGGTGCATCAACTGCGGAATAGCCATGCAATGGTTGCAGAAGCATCTCATATCCTCGCTTTCTGCACACCATCAAACAAGATTTTCGCGTTGGATAACCAATGCTCAAACCCAGGTAAGAAGTTGGACTAGAAAAAACTTAACCTGATTTATTTTTATATAATTCTAGTATGCGAAATTAACTTACAGTTCAGTTGTTCAGTTTCAGTTGCCTCTGGATACATTTTATTTGTCATCCATGCACATTATGATTAAGTACCGATGCTAGTGAACACGAGAGACTACTTGGGCATAACATGGTTTGCCTTGGTTGTGGCAAATCTGAGAGGAAAATAAGACACCATAATGTCAGTATGGAGTGTCCATTGCTGGCTGCCCTATTATCACAAAATACTAATTATATGGTAAGCATTTTGTTTCTCATTATTATAAATATCTAGTTGTATTAATCTATAAAAAAAACTAGTTTTCACACTATTTATTTATGATTGTAATATCTGTGTTTTACATATTTTCCATCTTAAACATAATACTTGCCTTAAGTAGGCATGATTGTGTAACATAGTACTGTTCATTTTACAATAACATAATACTTGAAAACATAAAGAGATTTATACAAAACATACCCTTGTTACTAAAAATTATATAAACATAAGTATTTATCCGTGTTTATTCTAACTGTGGTTTATTTTCAGCCCTCAAGAAACAACTATGTTCGTCATGTGTGTTGGATGCGAGAAAATAGACAGGCAGTGCATGACTCGGCACGATACATGCAGGAATTGGCTTCGGACTACGATGCAGCAGGTCGGGAACAGGACCGTTGGATGTTGTCACGTTATGACAATAATATGTTACCTTGGTTGGCCAAGACACCAAAACAATATCCAAGCTCCAGCAGGATTTTTAGATAACATATTACTAACAATTCAAGAATATTAATATAATTAACTTGATTTCCAATTCACTTTAGACATTGGCAGAATAGTCGACATTGGCTTTGCTTGCCACAATAAAAAATAGTATAGAATAGAAAAATGCTAATATTTTTTTACATATCTGGTTATATTTAAAGCAGTTATTTATGTAATTGCTCTGTTTTATCCAAGCTATTTGATTGAACTGTTTCGGTCTCTTTATTAACACTTACTGCATTGCTGAAATTATGTTATCTAGGTAGGCATAAATAGCAAAATATTTTTAATTATTTTCTCTAATAAATAAATATTATTTTTACTCTTTTGTTTTATTTTGTGCTTCCCTTGTTATTGTTAATTGAACTATTTAAAGAAATATAATACCCTTATATATTTTTTAATAGTTATAATATATGTTTAAACCTGTAAAAAATTCTAATTCGTTTCGAATAAGTATACTTTGTTATTATTGTTATAATTGTTATTATGACTGCCCCGTTGGTCTAGTGGTCGCAAGCTCTACTGCTGAGCATGAGGTCCTGTGTTCGATTCCCAGGTTGAACAACTAATATTGGGTTTATTCATCAGGAATTTCTCAGTAGCAGCCCGGAGTCTGGATTTGTGCCCGGTTGATGGCAATAGACTCGCCCCCTATTACATGGTACTCAAAACAACTGGTGGAATGTGGGTGTACTATAGGTACACCTCTGCGCGACCCTTCGGGGAATACAGGCGCGATGTTATGTTGTTTGTAATTACTGTCACATTTTTTGAGACTATTACCCAGTTTAATAAATGTTAATCAATATGAAGGATTTTAAACTGCATATATGCAGTTTAAAATCCTTCATTTAGGTGGCCATTACTTTGTTTAAATGCTTAATAATACTAATACCATAACAGTTATACGTAATAATTAACAACTTTTCGCTATTTTAAAGCGCCTTAAGTATTTTAATAGCAAAATTATGATCATACACCTTATTGCTAACGATCTGATTAAAAGGTTTAATGAAACTGTTTTTTGCCTAGTCTGTTGTAATGACAAGTTCTCTGAGTTTTTTATTTATAGCTATTTAATGAGCCAATATTCGCGAATATAAAACACCAAACATCATTGGTGTACATTAAATTTGATAACTATGCCGACGTCCTTACAAAAATTGGCCATGTCCTTTACACTCGACAAAAATTCTAAAATTTTCGCGGTCAGTTTTTTCTTCTAAACCAGTCACAGATCAACAATTTAAAACACATGGCGCTACTTTCTTTGCGGAAAAACCATGGAACTAAAACTTTCAACATTTTCGCAATGAAAATGATCCACACTCCACAGATAATAGTATATTTACTGGCTGTTTGAGTTTGTCTATGTCACATGAAGGAAATTAAAAAACTTAATTACTTTTCACTCCCTAGAGACTAAAGTGGTCACTTTAGTCCCGCTTCGCTATATTGGCGTACTTTTAGAGCATGAGAAGTGAAATAATAATTTATGGTATGAGCGCAAAAACAAAAAAAAAACACATCGCCTTAATTGAAGTAAGAGGCAATATAAATACTTGTTTTGTAATTATATGATTGAAACGATAGAGAAAATAATAAAAAAAACAACGTAATGTAACCTACCGCTATGTGAAAAATTTGAGGCACCTTCTGGCCAAATTCACACTAATTGTGAATGGCTCAAAATCATACCTATCGCACTTATCGCACCTATTTGTACCTCTCGCATTTATTAATTTTTCTGTCATTACTTCACTTTTCATTCTTTTTACCAATTGTGGTAAGTATTTTTTTTATTTTTATTCTAGGTATATCGTCTTCACCTATAATTATTAATTAATGTATACAAGCTATTGTTAACATTTTAAAAGAGTAAGTATGGAGTTTCTTGCCCATTCTTCTCCATACATAACTACCTTTTGGAAGGCGCAACTAGAATCAATTAACTATTCATGTAATTTTTGACGTTCAAAAGTGCATCTTCGTGCCTATTTGAAATAAATGATTTGACTTTGACTTCATATTCCTTGCATATATCAATGAAATTTCTGCTTGCGCGCACAATTAATTTGTTCTGTGTTTATGAATAAATTATTGTAGCTTTTATCTAAACAGACAAATATGGCTAGGGAGGAACTGAACACTGAAAATGGCATTAAGTCCGCCTCTGTGCTTAAAGTATTAAATAAATAATGAATAAATAAATAACAGCTGATAAAGATGTATAGAAGAAAACATCGTAGGTAGGTAGGTTAGGTTAGGACTCAAATTGGGTGAGCGAAGGGGATAATGATGATGATATGATCATTAAATAAAATTAGGACGATAAGGTTTTAATTTAATAAAATCAAGCTTCATTACATCTATTCATTCTAAAGATAAGCCACGTTCTCAATTATTTCAAGACCTTTTTATGTCTGCTACCGTTTATCAAATTAGAAATCAAAAGGTATACATAATATCACATAATGCCCAAGCTTTATGTTTGAGCTTATATTACGCCAACTTTAGGCTCGTACAGACTAGTGCGATATCGCGGGCGCGACGCGACACTAGTAGCACAATTTCTTTGTCGGTGTGTGTCGCGCCCGCGATATCGCGCGAGTCTGTACGAGCCTTTACGTGAAGTGTATTTTATTTACTTGACTTATTTGTTAAACAAATATAGCGTAGAGATTTCCATTTTGAGAAAAACTTACTCAAGTTTTGTTTCATAATGTACCATCATAATTGAGGCGTCTAATTTCAAACCCCGCTAAAACGATTTTACCTTCAAACCGACCTTTTTCTCGCTTTTGAAAGTTTTCTCAATTCCGTACTAAGTGACAAACTCATTTCCGAGAAAATCCCTCTATAACAGTACTAAATTGAGCCTCCAACCTTGAGACTTGGTAACAAAATCCACTATAAACATCATGGGTAAAATTCAAATTCCTCTACAACGGAATCAACCAATCACAGCGCTTGCTTTTGCACCAAGTGAGCTTACGAATATAATGGCGGACCAATGGAGACTTGTGTAATGTGTTGTGCAACAAGGAGTGCGATTATTAAAAAAAAAAATAATTAAAACTCATCAATAACTCAATTTCCAGAAAAATCGTTTTAGCGGGGTTTGAAATTAGACGCCACAATTATGTGTTTCTTACAAAAAAAAATCAGTATGATTCATACCTATCCAAAAGGCTGTGATTGTAACGGGTTTGTTTCCTAAATGAGGCACAAGTAAAATACACTGTACCTACTTAGTGTCCCTCTATGCTCTGTGGTCCCTACTCGTCTCGGTCACAGAATATAAATTCTGTGTCTCGGTCCTCGATCGATGTTACTTAGAATTTACGTAGTCAGCTTCCTACCTTCAGTGACGTTTCCACTTAATTAAGTCGAGATTGGGACTTAAATAGAACTGCAATTGTTCTCCTCCATTGTATTCCACGTGAAGACAATGAAGTCTTTTAGAATTTTTTAGTTTCTTTTCAACATTTGCGTTGAAATTCTTGACCTTGTTCAACCGATTTAGTCTTTATGTGAACTTAATTGCTGGTTTTTAAAATGAATATCTCGGTAAAGTATTGACGATGGTTAAAAGAATTTTCCATTGCTTTTCATTTGGATTTAACTTACGCAGAATTCTTCGATACCAAAGAAAACAAAACGTTTAGAAAATGTATCGTTAGAAAGAGGAAATAACTTTTCTATAAAAAAATAGTTTCTATCAACACTGGCAAAGGAAAATGAATTAATAAACGGCTGATGGCGGTCGAGAGCAATTTGCTGACTGGCGCTTTCAAAGCTGGCCTTCACTTTGACAGTTTACCTTTTATAAATAACATTCCGGTGGGACGCATAACATAGAAAATTACTTTATTCAGCCGAAAGTGGCTAAAGTAATCAAAAGAGAGTAAAGAATTTATATAAGTACGGAAATAAAATTATACTCCGTGGCATTTTAGTCGTCTTACAAAGACAGCCCACTTCATATATCCAATGACTACTAATCATTCATGTAAAAAAAAAAATTTTTTGACTAACCTACCAGTACTTTTTTTTAAACGTGTAGAATCCTGTTGATTCCATATATCACTACACTGGCTCATCAACACACCAAGCCTCTCGTGCAGGCACCATTTAACTTTTTATCGTTTCCCGCCATTCGTGGTGAACTGACAGTTGACATTAGTGACAGCGACCTCGCTACTGACGTGCATGAGATAGTGTTTCTATTATAAATAGATACACTACAGTAGGTAAGCAAGATATTATCCATCTATTAGGTACGGTTATATAAATAAAATTCTAAATTGGTATTATTAGTTTTGATATTATTTCTTTGATAGAGTGTACCAACCCTAAAAATATTCGTGAAAGTTTGATATTTTTCTTTGCTCATAGCTCACAGTTTACTAAAATAGGTTTCCGCAAAAAATTTGATTCAATATTCTTTCTTTGATCGAATATCAAGCTACGTAAATAAAATAAGTTTTCTCAGTTTATATCAGTCCCATTCGCTGCCCAGCACCCAGCATATCGTCATAGTCGTAGAACAGTGACGGATCTGAAATTTATGTTGAACTCTGCCGCGCGTGCAATAACAACAGTAAGCATAAGTAACTAGGTATAATTTTTGTCCAAATTTAGTTGAGCATTGATTCGGAATCAGCTCATTGCGCTGATTCCGAATCTATGTTTGACTCTATTTGGACAAAAATTATACTTACTGCTGTTATTGCACGCGCGGCAGAGATCAACATAAATTTCAGATCCGTCACTGTTCTACGATTATGACGATATATGTCAAAAAATAATTCGTTCGTGTGCCTACAACCCGCATTCGAGCAGTCGCTATAGATGACTTCTGTTCATGCCCAGGACCCGACTAGCGACACCAAATCTAAGTGTATGTAAATTTGCCAAACAATTTATGGCTTACAAGAATTTTTTTTTTTGAACTGGGCAGCAAATGCGTTAATGCTATAAAAACAAAAAAACAAAAAAAAAACAAAAAAGCAATTTATTTGGGGGTAACTTTCATTAAAGCCCAAAATGAGGGTAGTCTCATGCATAAAGATTTAGATATAAATCACGCTGGAAGCATTTTATGGTGAGAACAACCATGAAAACGACGTTCCTACCTAGAGATATAGCTATAAAACATAGTGCCGTCACGCGATTCGCCGTATGAATCATCTACTCTATCGATCAGTTGCTATTTGACATTTCACGTAAAGCCGGGTCCGCTGAGCCAATTTATGTAACAAAACATGTTATAGTAAAACATGAAAGTATAACATCTTAGTTAAACAGCCAGTCCGTTGCGACTTTTGAGTAAACATCTTTTAAAAAAAAAAACAACCGACAACAAAAAATAAAATTGAAAAATAACTTTAATTTTGAAAGTCGGTATCTTTGGTTCCGTATTTTCGTTTTTTGCCACCGACTTCCAAAATTGAAGTAATATTTTAATATTTTTTTTATTGTAAAAAGTTTTTTTTTTTTCACTTTTTAGTTGTAGTACACTAGTAAAAAGTTATGCGTGGTCATACATTACAATCAGTGCGTGAACAATCAATCATCCCCTGTTTTCCTACCCTTAGGGTTGGATTTTTTTTTCCAAATTTATATGGGACCAACTTCGGGGTATACCCTTTCCAATAGAAAAATAATTATCAAAATCTGACTAGTCAGTAAAAAGATATGAGTGGTCATACATTAAAAAAAAAATACGCGTCGACTTGAGAACCTCCTTCGTTTTTTTTCGTCGGTTAAAAATGAGTTCCGACGAGGAAGACGTGTCTGCTGTTCTAGCAATAGTTGATTTAGAATAGAAATATAAATAGATTTCGAAAGAAATAGAAAAAGATTTTATAACCAACTGATGTAGCATCCCATAGTACTGGTCTTTCTCGAAATAATTGTATAAAAATAATTTTCTTTATTGGACTCCATAAGTTAAAACTTTAAAAAATGTCACAAGACGTCTTCTTCTAGAACACTAAACACGAAATTAGTGACTTCCCCCCACATTTAAATCGTTCACTGATACTCCCATTACTTCTGATATCAGCAGAAATACAATGCTTGGACTTCCAAGCATTTTATCCTTATGATGAGCATGCTTTGGATTCGAAACGACTGGTTGACTTTGGCAAAGCTCAAAAGACATCATAACTTTATTGTTGGTTCAGTCCAGTTTGTAATGTTGCTTGACAGATCGTTTGCTACGAAATGAACTGTAATGCGAATGTGTAAATGCGGCTCTAAGCCGGGTCCGCTGCGGCATTTTTTCGTGTTTTAAAAACACATAACTAACCGATTTGAGGGCGTGGTCTAACATTTTTGTTTGCAAACATTTTTACTAATATGTTTTGCTAGATAAATTGGAGCAGCGGACCCGGCTTTATGTTAGATGTTTGTGTTTTTGCTAACAAAAATGTTAGGGTGTTACCACACCAATCAATCGATCGTCGATCGATGCCATCGATGTAAATCGATTGGTGTCTACTCCGTTAATTGGTGAATAATCCATTCTACCGCCGATCAATAACATCGATTGACGATCGATCGATTGGTAACATTGGTAACATTGGATTGGGAACACCCTTAGGCCACCCTCTCAAATCGGTTAGCTAACAATGTTATGTGTTTGTAAAACTCGAAATCATGACGCAGCGGACCTGGCTTAATAGGTTAGTCAGTTTTTTATTTGATTAATTACTCGGCAAATACATAAAAGATTTTATACCTTATAAGGTGTACCGTGTAGACAAAGGAAAATTGCTGGAGAAAATTACAACGACAATTATAACAACAATTAGGTTCTAGTGGTTTCTCCGTTTTATTGTGTTTCACAATCATGTATTTCACGTTAAAAACTTTAAAAGTAGCATGATTTTGAGGTTGATGTAGGTTCAATGAAAATATGACTGATGCCACTGGCTAATATGACGATCAAATCGTAAAAAATAAAACTTTAATGGCCTCGCTCAGTTAGGCAGCAACTGGCCTATGGCTACTTTATTCAGTTTGAAAATATGAAAAAGGTTTCAAGTTTTGTTGCAAGTACAATAAAATTACCTTCAAACTTATCCTTGACAGTTAAAATGATTAAAACTCGTCGAGAACTAAAATTCATAAATTAGCATACACGTACGAGCGCAGCTCTAGTATAATTTAATTCTTCATCAAGAAGTTTTGCATAGATAGTCACGCTTCGCAGCCTCTGAGCCTCTAGTATAACAAGGCACACTGTCGCATGTCAGTGATCGTCGCTCGTTCTATTGTAGCGACATGTATGTAATTACATAGCTGCAATATCTGAGAAACGAGAATGAATTCATTTTAAATTTTTCATTCTTTTTAAAGTTCATTTATTTGTAGCTTATATAACAATGTTACAGTCATTTTCAAAACCGAGAAAATGCGACTGAATTTCAGTATTTTAAAGGTTTTAACTACCCGTGGCGGTTTAACATGCTTTCGAATTGTATTGTGGCGGTATCAACAACGCCACATGCGAACTACGCATCAAAGACCTGACGCACAGTGGAACGAATGTATGGGAGCGGTTGGACGTAGACATGTCCGAAAAATAAGAGTAAAATTATGACAAACTAATGATGCCATCTTATTCGATTACTTAATGCCTTCATAAATTGTGGTGATGAATTTCTTCATAACTCCCATATTTCGGGAGTAATTTGAGAAAATGTGAAATTTTACTATGAAAATGAGTGTATCGAGCTCTCTCCCTCCTGATTCCGGGCTTGTTTCAAGTAGCGGTCTCTAATATCGTAATGCTATTACTAAGAGCTATATTTAATACTAAGACACATAGTGCGCCAAATGTGCACTTTCTGGGATAAAAGGAAATGAAAATTTAAAAAAAAAAACGTTTTTTCCCCATTTGTATTTACTTTAAACCGCAGACAGACTTATTAAGAGGTCTATAAATATATTATATATATACAGAAATATATATTAACAAAAATATTCACAAGAACTGATGAGAGTATGACTTTTAAGTAAGTTGATAATAAATTACCTAGTTTCATTAAAAGTACAATAAATAATTAAGATGTAAGCTCTAATTTACTAAGTTACACATTTTAAAACAATAACATCATTTAATTATCTTCGTCATCATCATCATCATCAATTAATTCAAATTCAGAATCGATGTCCGCTAAATCATTTATGTTAACAAATTCGATATCACTTTTCTCAGAATCCGTAAGCTCATAAAATTCCTTAAAAGAAGATTTTTTTACAAACTTATTTCCTTTTGGACGGATACTTGTAACAAGTGGATCAGAAGACAGTAAAAGATTGTGCATAATATCTTCATTGCATGAGATACTGCTATGCTTTCGAGAATGCCCCTCTCTATATTTTCTAAAATCTTTATTTCTAGCCTCAGATGCCTCTTCGGATAGAAAACCAATGGGCACAATTGACATGTTCTGAACTATGTCTGGCCCATGCATTAAATTTTATGAAGTGAAGAAGGCATATAATACCATGGGTATAACTCCACGTAAAGCTTAGCAGTATCAAAGCAGAACTCTCGGAATTTAGTTACGTTGATCTTCTCTCCTGATGAAATACACTGCAAGATCACACAGATTTTTCTTAAAAGCATAGCATCTATTCCGGTCAGTTCAGCAGATTTAGTGTAGTTTTCAAAAAATCTCCTTGCCGAGTTGCCATTGTTGGTGGATCCACTGCCTTGTTTCACAACATCGAGAAGTAAGCCCGTTTCTCTTCTTACAGCCTCTTGAACTCTTTTCTTCCTGTCATCAACTTGCCTTTTTGCTATATCACCCCTTACTTGCCATGATTTTATGTCTAATTTGTAGGAAATGTGTAATAAGCATTCCATTGAGCGAATCCAAGCGTGAAGGGTGCTTAAGCTATATTTATACATGTCCTCGTTTGCGTGTTTATCTTTGATTAACTCTAAATTATTCATTTCTTTAGGACAAGCCTTGCATATGTCACACACTGAAGCTGCTGTATTGGATATAATGGAATGAATTTTACCATCAATCATTGTCAACAGCAGTTGGTGTTTGACACTAATTCCATCAGTGATGGTGGATGGAGTTAAGGCTTCAATCTCTGCTTCGATTTCAGCCATCTCTCTCTGCACATTTTCTTTGGTTTCCTTTATAAACTTAAACAATATTGGCCGGCAAAATGAAGTGGAAGATGGTCGCTCGTTTTCCCAAATTGTTACACCTTTTGAGACGAGCCGCAGTGGTACAAGACTAATCATAAAATTACTAGCAAGATCGATTTGCTCATCTTCACTCGTCCTTTGATGATAAATGCTTTGGCTAGATGATCCGTCAAAACCCCATTTGCTGGTCAATACGAGCTGTTGATTGGGATCAACAGGGGTTTCTAACGACCTAATAAGTCTTCTTGAGGTTAAATCCATCAAGGCTTGTAATTTGATTTTTGCAGAGCTCTCTGTAACTGTGAGATCTTCTTTGGCCGGATAGCACTTAATTTTTTCTTTAACCAACATGTAGTAACTCGTCTATTGAAGAGCTCCTTCTTGAGTGTTGAAATCCCGAAGAGTGTTATAGCGCCATTTCGATAAGTTCATCGATACATAAAGAGCCAATGCCTTCAAAGGGGATATTTCCCGTACCTGAATTGATTTACCTTCAATGAAGGCTTTGATTTTTGAGGCCTCTTCTGGATTCTCCGTCAAGTATTTCATAACATAAGCTGTATCGCTTTGTCCTGCCTTTTGAAGCGCCCTTTCGGCCGAAAACATAATTTCAGCGCTGCTACTGCTGCATGAAAGACTATCTTCAGTGCGTCTTCTTTTTTGCCGGTTACTAAGGTCCTCAAAAGATTTACGAGGACTAGGATGTGTACAAGTTGAAGCATCAGATTTAGCAGGAGAAATTATGGGCTCGATGACGTCACTTATATTTTCTGTAGAAGGTTCCATATTTTCATTCTGTAATTCCGGCCATTGAATTGCAGCCTGTAGCCAAATCTCATGTTTCTTCCGAAACTTATCTGTGCTTCTTCCAGACTGTGTCCATTTTGCATAAATGCGGTAGCAAAATCGACGACACCAGTCTTTTAAACTTGTTTCAGCACTTTCACATAACTGAACACAACTGTTATCTTTTAAAACACTGAACAAATAGTTAAAGTCGCGTAAATCTTTATGTGCGCGTGCGCATAAAGCAACGTGAATATCAAGATTTGTATTAAAATTTGGAAAATACATTGCGAGATTAGCTTGGATACAACGAGGTGTAAATCAACACTGATTTTAAAGTTACTAATAGTGACCTATTTATATAAAATCCAGGTATCCCAGGTATCCTTTGTTAAATATTGCAAGGTAATTAGTTATTGTGATAATTAGTAAATGATGCATGCTAAATTAGTGTATTAAGAGCCATTTAGTAATTAAATAATAGCAATGTTCTTATCAGTAATCATTAGTGCATCAGTTTTATATGTAAACCTTAAGTCCCTAATTATATATCCTAATTAGCTTATATCTTCTCTAATTGGCTGCTCAGAAATGTTATTGTAATAAGGTAAACCTTTAGAAAAACGGTTTTAATCAACAAAATAAACAAAAAATAAAAAAATTGTGTTATAAAATAAACATCACTCTTTATCCCAGAAAGTGCACATTTGGCGCACTATGTGTCTTAGTATTAAATATAGCTCTTAGTATTAGCATTATGATATTAGAGACCGCTACTTGAAACAAGCCCGGAATCAGGAGGGAGAGAGCTCGATACACTCATTTTCATAGTAAAATTTCACATTTTCTCAAATTACTCCCGAAATATGGGAGTTATGAAGAAATTCATCACCACAAGTTATGAAGGCATTAAGTAATCGAATAAGATGGCATCATTAGTTTGGCATAATTTTACTCTTTTTTTTCGGACATGTCTACGTCCAACCGCTCCCATACATTCGTTCCACTGTGTGACGTCACAAATCCTGCATCGCGATATCAGAGTTTACCGCGCGACTAGCATATATACAACTGCCCAACGGTTGATGTTGGGATGTTGTATATATGCTAGTATTATAGGTATAGAATGGTTACCAAACCTTGGACTGATCGATACCCGTGTTGCAGCCATTTTAGCCATTTAACCACAAGCCCCAGATCCAAAGTTGTTTGCCCGCATATAAAATTATTTATTTACTTTTAACTCGTTAGAGCGGCGCCGCAGTTATTTTTGTTTTATGTCTAGCACATTAGAGATAAAAGTTCAGAAGGAAATAATGATTCCCGGACCATTTAAATGGGTGTATGGCTTGAAAACTCGACGTAAACAACTTGCAGACGCCTCAGAACTTATCGAAGATCTATTAACGTCTTTATTTGCTACACCTAGAATTACGTAACTGTTTGTATGTGGTAATAAATAATAGCTCAGAAACAAGGACATTTTAACCTTAGTGCAAAATAGTTGATTGTTATACAAGGGTCGAAAGGAATTAATTTTCATACGAGGTATTTAGACGCCTCCGAGCGGAGCGAGGGCGACTATAGTCCGAGTAGGAATTGGTGACTTTCACCCGTGTTAAACACTACTTTTCATTTCGAATATAAGGAAAGTAAAAAAATTTAGTTCTAAAATATTTATTGATAGAACATGTAGCCCGCCACTTCATAAAACCATTGAAAGTATCTTTCCTTTGTAATTGCTGGCAAAAGATTTTCGATTACTGTACCTATATCTTCTTCTGATTCTTTAACCGAATTTGCGGTCAACATTTCAGAATCGCTTGAACTCATTTTTAATCAAATATCCATACTAATGTTATAAATGTGAAAGTAACTCTGTCTGTCTGTCTGTCTGTCTGTATGTCGTTTCTGTTTTCACGCCTAAACCGCTGAACCGATCGTCTTGAAATTTGGCAGAGATATAGCCTGGGATATGGAGAAGGACATAGGCTACTTTTTTACGCGATAACCGACATCCACGCGGGCGGAGCCGCGGGCAAAAGCTAGTTAGTCTATAAAACCAAGATTTAGAATTTCGGTACGGCTTACAGAGTTAGTATCCCGCCAACTTTTGTAGTCTTTTTTTTTTTTTTTAAATAGGGAACACACCGCGCCACCGCCGCGGAGCGTACCGCTTAATAGGTATTTTTTTAATTCACACTGGCTGTTTATACACTCACAAGACCGCAGCATTTTTTTTTTTTATCGATATTTTTCTTAATTATGTAAAAAAATTCGTAGCCGACTACCTAACCAAATTTAGTTCTATTTTTTAAATTCATTCCCGCCCTAAAGAGGGAAGCAATTACTATGAGTCTTTACTGCCTAAAGGTGGGAAGCAGCGTCTTTAACCCGGTACTCGGATCAAACAAACACCTTTCCGAGTATGAGCAGTAAAAAGTAATAATGAATGTGCCTAAACTCTTTAAGACTATTTAAGTTCTAAAGTGTATTAGTATCAATAAAACTATATAAATTCTTGTAATCAAGAAGTTAGTAATAAATTAACCTAAACTAAATAAAACTAATAACAAAATGAACTAAAATATGGCGTCGAAAAATTCCTCCGCATCGCTGTCGACTGGTAATGTACCCAAGAGACTGGCAGCATTACCACGTTGTATGGCAATGCTTAGCCTCTGGCCAAGATAAAAGCCAGCCCCTGGGTCACGGGAAGTGTCAACCAGCCTTTTGGAGATTTCATTGAAAAAGTTCAAAAGGTTTAAAACTGATTATTCATTTGACATTTCGGTAACACCCACAACTATTGTTTATACAGCTACCGTTTATTTATTTCATACTTTACCTTAGTTCTAATCGTCCCACATTCACTTGTTTTGTATAAAAGTTATTCATATATAATTGGTGTGTATACCTACACGTCTTTAGTGATGTGGCACACTCCATCCAATCAGTTCCACTAGAATCCTTTCAATCTCTCCAGTGTGGGATTGAAACGCTTGAATCGAATTTCGGCTAAGCCTGGGCGGGCGAACGCCTTGTACTATATTTTGGAATTGCTAAATAAAGATCTCTGCTATACCGGGATTTACTGGTTTCTTTGCAGTACTTTAATAAGGCTAAATAAAATGTATAAAAAGCAGTTTTAATGAGCTTAAGACTGGACTAGGAATTTTAAGGGTTATTGGTAAAAGACTAACTATCTCTCAGGACTGTATATTACTAACATCATAAACAAAAAAAAATTCATCAATTTTTTAATTCATCAGACTTTCAAATAAAAATATTTACGTCACACCTGGCCATAATTTGAGTTTTACCACACGCTACGCGTTCAGTTAAACTCGCATTGTGGCCAGGTGAAGACGTAAAATTGGGTACTCACCACGGGCAGTAAAAAAGAAAGCCCTTTGTCACAAATACCTGCGATTTCGGGCTTTCGTTCTTTTACAGCCCTTGGTAAGTAATGTACTATTAAATTCAACACTCATAGTTTATAGAATAACGAAATCTTGAAAGCTTGTTTTGGAAAATGTGTTATGTTTTGTAAAAGTTGTTGTTATAATGTTGTACTTAGTATAATGCCATGAACTTTTATCAGTTGTCACACATCATGGTTTAATGAACGCCAAAAGTACAAGGATATAATGAAAAAAGGGCCTGGCAGGTATTACTCACCTACACCGTTGAGCTCCTTATGTTCTGAGTTGAGCTGCACGATTACATGCACATGAAATGCATGCACTGACCTGACAGGTCCACTCAATCTGTGTAGTTCTTTCCTCAAAAGACCATTTCAGACACCAATCTACATAGCCTTCACGTGATTTGACCAAGATTATGTTTTGACTTTAAAAGAGACTGTAACCTCTGAGTTTGATTCGGCCTTTCTTCTCAGAGAAGTCAGATACGAAACGCCGACCTCATCTAGTTTTAAAATATGATTGACGTGTAAGTTTTTGTACAAACCTACTTAGGGCCGATTTTTCAATCGTCAGATAACTTTTATTTGAGGAATAAATATGGCGGTTGGACATATTTTGTATACAAAAACTGTCAAAACGTCAAATATATTCCCCAGATAAAAGTTATCTGACGATTGAAAAATCGGCCTTAAAGAAATAAAATCATTTGTCATTTATCATTTACAAGCAGTAAAGCATTTGTTTTAGCCGTTCCAAAAGATTATTCCAGCTATATTCACACCAAATCGACTCAACCTGTCTACAGATTTATTTACGCATAGTCGAATATTCCGAGCAGTAACACTCATACCACTGTAAATTTTCTTCCAAAGATAATCCGCATTCACATGTGTTATATGTAAATATATCTTATTACACATCGACTAACGATTATTTAACTTTGGCATCGTTATCTTTAGTAGGTATCCTTGGGACTTGGCTGCTCGATAAAGCTACATGTAATGTTTTGCGACAGTTACGGATGACGACGATACGACTAACTGCACAACTATTAATTGGATTGTGTTTTGTCGTTAAAACTTTAAAGACAATGTTATATGGGAATGGGTTTAAGTTGAAGATGGATTTATGTTACGACACTTTGTAGAGAACAGTATTAAGACGTAGTGGTACATCCTCACGTAAAGCTAACCAATATTTGCATAGTTTAGAAGCTGAATTGATAAATTACAAGAGGCCGTGCACGAAATCAACTGATTTTGATCAATTTTGTTCATTGTTTGTGAGAAAGGGAAACATAATTTAAACAAAATTATTTGAGATTTGAAAAGTCATGTTCTTTATTTTGCATGTGGCTGAAAGGGATTTTTCAAATAAATTAAGTATTCACGGTAAATCACTAATATTTGCAACAAGTTTTCCGAAAAATGACGCGAGACTGACATTTGATCATCATTCTACAAGAAACTACTTTTGATTTTGAGCATTAAAAAATATCATCAACATCATTATATGGTCTACTTACATGTGGCGGAACCACTTTTTTCAACTTCCATACAAAATATAGCAGCAAAATAATATTGAAAAAACCTTTTTTTGTTTTAAACCTTGTCAGTAATATATATTTTTCTTATTATTTAGCTAATCATATCAAGGAATTTAAAAATCACAAATTAGTCTTCAGCTATCCTTGAAATATAATCAAAATTCTATTTAATGATTATACAATATCTTCATTAAGTAAATCAATGGCGCAATACACTATATTTTGGAGAGCACAAAAGTGATGAAACTATTAACAGCTGCTGTGACTGACACGAATGGTTTAGCACCATGAAAACTGTACTTTTATAGTTACACAGACTTAATGTTTCGATTATTTCAAGTTTTCTCACAATTAGATGAGAAATTGCCAAAAGAGAGTTTTTTTCGTGCACGGACCCTTAAAAATAGTGATTTAGAGGAATGAGGAACAGGGTGTAAGGTTCACTCATACTCTATATAGTAAAGGGAGGATCCTCCGACCAGGCGGGTGTTGTGTCTGGTGGGCGACTGCCCGACGGTTGATGTCGGGATGTTGTATATATGCTAGTCGCGCGGTAAACTCTGATAGCGCGATGCAGGATTTGTAACATCAAGTCTTTGATGCGTAGTTCGCATGTGGCGTTGTTGATACCGCCAGTGATATCTAGAATCTAGAGAGGGGCAACTAGAATCAATTCAATGTTTTTGCAAATTTTGAAAGAAAGAAAAGAAAGAAAAATATTTTATTTGGGACAATTTTGACGTTCAAAAGTGTCTTTTATGTGCCTACTAGCTTCTGCCCGCGACTTCGTCCGCGTGAAGTTCTTATTCCCCGTTCCCCAATCCGTTCTCGAGATATCATCAAAATAGCCGTTCCATACAAAAAGTATGAGAAAATTAATGTTCTTCATATTTTTTTTTATTTTTTTTTGTTGTGAATTTTTCGCATGTTTTAATAGTTATTCTGCTATTCAGGACGGAGAGAAATCCAACAAATCAAAGATCATAAAAATCGGTCCAGCCGTTCTTGAGTTATAAATCGTCGTATCCTACGAATAGGGGCGTAACTGCGTAATAGCTACTTTTCAGGAGACACTTAATTTAAATATGAATTAAATTAAATATGAAAAAATATGTATTGGTGATTTCTTGTAATGTGTACTGGTATTGTAAGGTTCGGCTAGGATTATTTTCAATAAATTATCGTTATATTTTATACGCATTTTGTCCTTTAAATCCCCTTTTTAATTGTTTTGTTGAACTGGTTATATGTGGTATGATGAGCAGAATTGAATTATACAACAAACAAAAAAAGAAAGAACATAGGGGATGTTCGTTAGGGCACTATTCGTAGGATACGACGAAATGGTGTAAATAACTCGACTTTGTTTTATATATATGTATTTGTTTTTTTAATATATATTTGAAATAAATTATTTGAGTTTGACTTTGATACACAGACCCCTAATTTATGTAGTTACAAACTAATTCTGATGGAGATGCCAACTTCGCCCTTGGTTGCACGGAAACTATAATATGCAGCTAAAGTGTTTCAGAGAGTCGTAGTGATTCCCAATCCGGCTTAAAGTTAGACCTCAAACGCTTCGCTTCGCAGTTTTGTGGTATTCCGATGTGAAAACATCGGATAGGAAAATTTTTGGCTATGGACTTTACCGAGGCGGTCGGTGGAAAATGTAGCGCGGTGTTCCGTCTTCATGCGTCTTCTCCCAGACCTTATTAGATCCATTGTTTTTTAATTAAAAACTCTGATTAAATTAGCAAGAATCTGGGAGGATAATTATTTCATAATAAAGTCTAGCGATGACAGAAAGAATAACGTTTATTTGGTCACAGTTCGTGAAACACAAAATACAAAAAAAATAAAAAGTGAAATAAAAAATGTTATAAAAAAATTGCTGTGTGCCTCACGGCTGGGCATTATATCCGAATCGATACATACTTAGATAATGTTAATCTGTGTTCGATTTTTAAACATTAAAATTTTGTTAATACGATAAAAATATAGATATGTTTATAGAAGATAGAATATAATAATGCTCCAATACTTTAATTTATTTTAATTTTGAATTGTTTTTATTACGGACGCTTCTAACGTCTTTCTACATTGTTCTCACACTTCAACATGAATGATGTAACCCATTTTTGTAACAATATTTTGTTTTAAAGTGTTCGTGGAGTTTCTTGCCAGTTCTTCTCCATAGGAACCTACTACGCTTTGAAATGTGCAACTAGCTTCATCTTTCTGACTGACCGACCCCTTGACAATTCAAAAGTGCCTGTAATTGGTTTATTTGAAATAAAAGGTTTGAGTTTATACATAAAATCAAAATATTATAGCTATACACTAATATAAATACTTATAAAATAAAAACACAACACAAACAAAACAAACAATATTCTATGTTTGATATTTGGTTTTTTTGCCTCAATTTCCTAAAACCCCAGCTTTTGTATTGAGGTTAAGGCAATTGGTAAGTACGTTACTCTACTAGAGTTATGTCATCGTTCATAAGTTCAATGCAGTGGCTGGATGCATTTGTTCGCTTAAAAAAATTAACGAGATTTATACATTTTATGGTTGACTTGTCAAAGCTTTGTGAACGACGGAACAGAGAGTTTGATAAACATTAATAGGTATTATGAATGTATTGTATACAGGGTGTTTGGCAGAACGTTGAACATACGAAAATGGTGGATAGGTGGGGTCATCTGCTACTTACTCAGGCCTAATTTATTTGGCCCTGGCCCCCTGGATATTAAAAAAAAAAATTTTTTGCTTTCTTCTAGTTTCACCACTTTCTTAACTTTAAAGTGTAATTTGTATTAAAAATGGGTAAAACAGGCAATATTTTTATTTATTACATCTTTCTGTAAGTTTGAGGAGTCATAACTTTTTTTCTAGCTAACATCTGAATAAAGCAATAATTTTATAAGAATCTGCCAATATTAAAGATAAAAAAATAAACTAAAATATTGCCTGTTTTACCCATTTTTAATAAAAAAATACACTTTAAAGTTAAGAAAGTGGTGAAACTAAAAGAAAGCAAACAATTTTTTTTTTTATATTCAGGGGGCCAGGGCCAAATAAATTAGGGCTGAGTAAGTAGCAGATGACCCCACCTATCCACCATTTTCGTATGTTCAACGTTCTGCCAAACACCCTGTATATGTATGTATGTATTGGCTATGTTGTCTATCTATTGGGAGTCATAACTTCTATAAATCAATGGTCGTATAAACGTCTCTGGTACGTATTTAGCTAGGGCTTTCAATACCGGTATTCCGGGATCCCGTAATACCGTGATCACGGATTTTAATTTGGCCTTTTTTCAATACCCGTATTGACGCCCCAATACCGTGATTACGGTATTACAAACATTCGATGTAATCTTATTCTAACACTTGTTTTTACCAGCTTATCTTTAGCTCACCCCTCCCGCGTCCCGCCTGAGACAATACCCGAAATCAAGCTGTACTTATGACATTTTTTATTGCATAATTATAAGAATTTTACTAAAATGAACACCAAATGAGTGCTAGCTAACTCAAACTCAAAACTCAAATCATTTATTTCAATTAAACCATTTACAGGCATTTTTGAATTATCAAGGAGTCGGTCAGTAAGAAAAAAGAAGCTACGTTCTCATTCCAAAGCGTAGGTACCTATGGAGAAGAACGGGCAAGAAACTCCATGGACACTCTTTTAAATTAAATTAAGCTATACTTACATTTCTACAAATAATGATGCCTACCGAAATAATAATGATGAACTATGTTGATTTTTACATGATACATGATAATATTTAGATAATGATAAGAAGTTTATAATTTATTTTCTTTTTATATGGTACTTACATAGTCTATGTGAAATGCCTTCCTACAAAAAGACTAGATTAAGTTTAAGTTTTGATTATGTTCCTAATTCCTAGTCCTACCTAAATAATCAACCAAAACCAAATTTTTATATATAGAGCTATGTATAAAAGATTTTTTTTTTTTAATAATGACAATACAAACTGATTTGACAATAAAAGCACGTATTTTAATGGGTTTATTAAAGTCCTAATTGAACTTGCGTTCAATACCGGATTTGATACCGTGATCACGGTATTAACTTTTCCAATACCGGTATTGAAAAAAACCGGTATTTGAAAGCCCTAGTATTTACGTAATCAAACTGTTGCTATATTTTACACCGTGACTCGTAAATATTCGGAGGATTCATTAGTTAAAACTAATGTAATTATTCCTCCCAATATTATCTCCGATAGTAAAAAAATATTGTGCTTGATATCTGATTCTCTATAACTATTGTAGATTGGCCAATTTGGGATTTGTCAGTGTTACGCGGTCAAGCTTAAATGAACGGACCCACAATCTACATAGAGATGAGGGCTTTCCATCTTGTTAATGTTTAATTTACTCGGTACATAAAGGCCCCGACCTAACACAAATATATCAGTGTTTCACTACAACATTTTTGTTTTCAATCTCTGCCTTTTAGGTGTTAAATTTTTCGCTTTGCCGATAAATTGGATATCGTCAATCGACTTTTTTTCGCTCCTGACAATGGAAGCAATTTGTAACATCAATCACTCTTTTTCAGAGTCACGTGACGATCCCCCGTATTTAATTACAGCTCATGCGTTACGTGTCTTTGATAATAAATGAATTTTTCGCAAATTCTTTAATCCAGTTTGTGTTTTTGGAAAAAGATTTTGATTTGGAACTACGTTGTTTGACAATTTATCCCGTATTGAATTTTGGTTTGGCTTGATTGTTTTAAAGTAATAGCGAACCAAAATTGGTTTCCGTTTATTTTATTGGAATCACGTAGGCGTCCATGCTCAGTGCTCACAATCATTAGGGTTCCGTACCAAAATGGTAAAAAGGAACCCTTATGGTGTGACTCAGTCTGTCTGTCTGTCTGTCTGTCACAGCTGAATATCTCAAGACAACTTGAAATTTAGAATAGTTTTAGATGACGTTTGCCCAACTATTTTGCAAATAAGAAAGAAACAAAAAAGTTTTTATTTTTTTTGCAACAGGGACTGAAAGATGGCCGCTACTAGGGCATGTGGGGGTATCATATGAAAGAGCGCTGTTTGCACATTCTCAAACATTTTTTTATGTTTTCTTTAGGCTGCATAGTTTTCGAGTTTTGATGAAAAATGTAAAAAAAAATACCGTTCCCCCCTTATCTCCGAAGTTTGCATAGAGAAAAATCTGAAATTATTCTATGTGATAGAAGCTTATGTAAAGATTACAAGAAAAATAAAACTATGTCTCTAAATAGCCCACTTTTTTAGAAATCAACAAAAATTACATTAGTTCCTTTATCTGTCAATAGATGGCACTGACCTAAAACTGCAATATTCTACACCACAGTGTTAAAATTAACTGACGAATAAAGGCCTCGCCGATGAAAATTTAAAAATATTTCGCGGTTTACAACCAAAATATCCTCCTTCCTACCTACTCGCAGGTTGCTTTGGGTGAAGCACAGTTTTAGTTTTTTTTTGGGCACATTACTATTTAGTTCCTACTCATACGAATGAAGCTTATGAAGCTATATATGATGGTACGGAACCCTGGGTGCGCGAGTCCGACTCGCCCTTGACCGGTTTTTATTTTGTGTACCTACAAAAATAGATCTATTGAATACAGAATTCCTGGAAGACATCATTCAAAGTCCTACAAATGATCTGAAAATAGTACTCATAATAGTCGTACATACCTAATCGGGATCTGAATAGATCTAATCCAAGTTCTATTTGTAAATGTTGAATGCTGTTAAAGATTTTTACCTACTGTACTAATCCTTCATTATACCTATTGTAGTTGTATTAGATACTAAATTATTCAACAGCAATGCGGTCTCTGATGCGGTGCAGAATACTTTAACGTCAAACGAGCTTTTATATTTTCTTGATACAAATTCAAAGGTGAATTAACAATTTAACACAATTAAAGCGAATGAGGAATAATTAATACGGCTTTGCATGTCGACGAATATCTATTATGCAAGCTAGTATGGTACCTACCGGCAGCTGACATAACCGGTGCTGATCCAAGTTCATCGTACTAGGTAATGTGTACATAGATAATCCGATAATGCACAAACAAACATCAAAATAAAATGAATAACACGGTTCGAATACGACCACTCGGTAAAATGTCGAATCATTCTCATGCGAGCTCTCCGCACGAGATAATGCCAAGAGCTTTGAACCATTTGAAAGAGAGTAGCGATGAAAAAGAACATGCTTCGGTGACTCGAAAATTCAAGACTCAAGAGCGAAGGAAGGAATGACGCTAAATTACGTCAGTCTAATCTTTAAGGTGGATCTTTAAGAACAATTAAATAAAAGGAAACAAAAAAATGTTCAGGGATTATGTCACTTCGTTAGCCTTGCAAACTTCCTGGCGTAGGATAAGTCGAAGTTAAACGCGAACGTATTTTGCTATTGAAGTCTCTTTGGAGAATATTATTGTCAGGGTTGGATTTAGGGCAGGGCAACAGGAGCTCTAGCCCTGAGAAACCCCCCACAAAAAAGGGGCCTTTGGATTGGGATTTGATGATTTTTAGATAAGAAAAAAATACATCCTATGTATCCATCAAAGAAAAAAAAAGTTCACATTCACAAGGTACCTTTTTTTTTCATTCTCTTCCATTAAAAAGTCGGGGCTTTACCTCTTGTTTGCCCCAAGGCCTCTACACCTTTAAATACAGCTCTGAAATAAATGTATACAACGCAATAGTTCGCGTTGTATACGATTAAGCTATCTTCACATATACTTAGCTGTGAAGCGCAGCGCTTTTCATGTTTTCACTTCGCTGGTCGCAGCATGTTTCAATAAAATCTCTCAGATGTTACATCGAAGGAACTTTGCCAGCGCTTTATGTGCTTCAATCATGAGTAACTGCTATATTGTATTGTATTCCACCATTTAGAAATAGTTTGTTAAAAGTTTCAGGATCATAGAAAACAATGCGATTCAATTATGGAGCAAGACTTGTTCAAAAGGATTTCAGTTCATTATACGCGCCGGATGCTCAATGTATAAATTGTTAATTCACTTCCCGGCGCTCTCATAATCTTAATCCGCTTTATCTTAATTGCATTGTTCTCGTTAACCGTGAAGTGGCCGGTATCCTACTCCTAATTTAATAGGATAGGAAGATCGGAGCTGTTCAATTTCGGAGATAAACGCTCGACCGACGACGCGACGGTGCGGCCATGCGTGTTGCGTACCTTTACTGCCTTTACGGCTGAGCTGGGTGATTCTAACAAGTACCTTACAAATGTCTAGAAAGCCATCAATTAACCATCAATACTTAAATACAAAGTATAATAAAAATGTGTAGTATACAACTCGATGCGAAAACTCCAATATAGTCCATGGGCTTTTTGAGATAAAATATAATCCCCAAGGACAATACGGCTGCTTCTCGCTGTGTCTTCAGGGAGATAACCCACCTTAAAAATGTCTAGGAAGCCATCAATTCATCATCAATATTTAAATACAAAGTATAATAAAAACCTGTAGGATACAACTCGATGGGAAAACTCCAATATAAGTCAAAAGGCTTTTTGAGATAAAACATAATCCCCAAGGACAATACGGCTAATTCTCGCTGTTTCTTCAGGGGAATAATCCACCTCAAAAATGTCAATTAATCATCAATCAAAGCCATCAATTAATCATCAATATTTAAATACAAAGTATAATAAAAACCTGTAGGATACAACTCTATGGGAAAACTCCAATATAAGTCAAAAGGCTTTTTGAGATAAAACATAATCCCCAAGGACAATACGGCTACTTCTCGCTGTGTCTTCAGGGAGTTAAATACAAAGTATAATAAAAACCTGTAGGATACAACTCTATGGGAAAACTCCAATATAACTCAAAAGGCTTTTTGAGATAAAACATAATCCCCAAGGACAATACGGCTATTTCTCGCTGTTTCTTCAGGATCATAGAAAACAATGCGATTCAATTATGGAGCAAGACTTGTTCAAAAGGATTTCAGTTCATTATACGCGCCGGATGCTCAATGTATAAATTGTTAATTCACTTCCCGGCGCTCTCATAATCTTAATCCGCTTTATCTTAATTGCATTGTTCTCGTTAACCGTGAAGTGGCCGGTATCCTACTCCTAATTTAATAGGATAGGAAGATCGGAGCTGTTCAATTTCGGAGATAAACGCTCGACCGACGACGCGACGGTGCGGCCATGCGTGTTGCGTACCTTTACTGCCTTTACGGCTGAGCTGGGTGATTCTAACAAGTACCTTACAAATGTCTAGAAAGCCATCAATTAACCATCAATACTTAAATACAAAGTATAATAAAAATGTGTAGTATACAACTCGATGCGAAAACTCCAATATAGTCCATGGGCTTTTTGAGATAAAATATAATCCCCAAGGACAATACGGCTGCTTCTCGCTGTGTCTTCAGGGAGATAACCCACCTTAAAAATGTCTAGGAAGCCATCAATTCATCATCAATATTTAAATACAAAGTATAATAAAAACCTGTAGGATACAACTCGATGGGAAAACTCCAATATAAGTCAAAAGGCTTTTTGAGATAAAACATAATCCCCAAGGACAATACGGCTAATTCTCGCTGTTTCTTCAGGGGAATAATCCACCTCAAAAATGTCAATTAATCATCAATCAAAGCCATCAATTAATCATCAATATTTAAATACAAAGTATAATAAAAACCTGTAGGATACAACTCTATGGGAAAACTCCAATATAAGTCAAAAGGCTTTTTGAGATAAAACATAATCCCCAAGGACAATACGGCTACTTCTCGCTGTGTCTTCAGGGAGTTAAATACAAAGTATAATAAAAACCTGTAGGATACAACTCTATGGGAAAACTCCAATATAACTCAAAAGGCTTTTTGAGATAAAACATAATCCCCAAGGACAATACGGCTATTTCTCGCTGTTTCTTCAGGGGAATAATCCACCTCAAAAATGTCTAGGAAGCCATCAATTAATCATCAATATTTAAATACAAAGTATAATAAAAACCTGTAGGATACAACTCGATGGAAAAACTCTAATATAAGTCAAAAGGCTTTTTGAGATAAAACAATCCCCAAGGACAATACGGCTACTGCTCGCTGTGTCTTCGGGGGAATAACCCACCTTAAAAATGTCTGGGAAGCCATCAATTAATCATCAATATTTAAATAAAAAGTATAATAAAAAACTGTTGGATACAACTCGATGGGAAAACTCCCAACTTAGTTAAAGAGCTTTTTTTGATAAAACATAATCCCCAAGGACAATACAGCTACTTCTCGCTGTGTCTTCAGGGGAATAAGGAAAAAGTAAATTACGTCATATCGAAGTCAAATCATTTATTTCAAATAGGCACATAAAAGGCACTTTTGAGCATCAAAATAAACAAGAAAATAGAATTGATTCTAGTTGCCACTTCCAAAAGGTAATTTCGTATGGAGAAGAAACTCCACCGTTACTATTTTACAGACAGACAAATTAATTAGGATAAATCCAGGATAGATGCCGCAGTGGGATAGGTGCCTTGATTGCAATTACTCTAGTTTCGCGAATGAAACACATGTTATTTTATTTATCTATCGAGAGACTCTGCAACTACAACTAAGTTGACCATGTTGCATGTCTCTGTTCGATTGCATGGGACGGCTAGGTGCGATCAAAGTTTTTCGGGATAAATGTCCTCTTTCTCGACGGGGCATCTATCCTAAACGTAATTTACATGGATCAGGCAAAACTATCCCTATATGGGATAGTTGTCCCAAAATTTAGAGGTCCGCCAAAATCGCCAATACTCTGGAAATATCAAAGATAATGTTTATTCCTTTCATAAAATTGAAGATAATAAACAAAAGTATCTACCCGTTTTACAAATAAAGAATCTTGCTTTTTGTACAAAGATATATAAAGTAATGCAATGCACAAAAAGTGGGGCATCTATCCTGGATTTACCCTATGTGTTAGATACATGGTGCTCACATATTTACAAACATTGTAAAAGTAGACGAACAATCATCAAGTAATAAGTCAGTGTGTGAGTTAAAATAATTACAGAATGTAAAATCAAAGTCATAAAAAAAACAATTAAATTAGTAACCAGTTTTGATTTTGTCTAGACTCTAGATTATCCTATGAATCATAACCAGCATGTTTCCAAGGATTCTTATCTTGGATATAACCCTCTAATTTTTAATATACCTACTTGTATGCAAAGTGTACTTTTAATATGAGTTTTCTTTCATTTAATTGCAATATATCACAAGGTATTTTGTTGTAACATTTAAAACAGTACCGCATAAAAGATTTATGTACTTTCGATAATCTGAAGAATGCCATGGTTATGCAACTCCTTATGCCTCGAGAAATTTATTTTTCTTTTTATTAAACACTAGCTGCTGCCCGCAGTTTTTTCTTAATTACTCCTTATAACATCAGCTATCTGCCAGTGAAAGTCTCGTCAAAATCGGTCCAGCCGTTTCGGAGATTAGCCGGAATCAATCTTATTCATTTGTGTAAGATAAACAGCGATAAAGCTAAGTATAATATTTTAGAATAGATACATCCTAAATATGATACTTAGCTTTATCGCTTTTTATGATACGGAAGTAAATTCTTTCTACTCTCCCTTGTTGCTTTGATCCCTTGAGACTCAACTTTAAGACAAAATAGTGCGAGAGTGTACCTTGAAGAAGTGAAATGGATTTGGATCCGATCCAAATAAGATTTACAATTATGTCTCAGGAGTCCGATATTCCGTAAACTCGGAGATAAGCAACAAGTACTTCTTTCTAGACCCTTTCTTTTGGTCGAGATAAGCCACTTACGGTTTAGGGTTCCGTAATCAACAAGGAACCCTTATTGTTTCGCCATGTCCGTCTGTCTGTCTATGGCTTAACTCAGAGACTGTTAGTACTTGAAAACTGTAATTTGGTATGGGTATACAATACATAATATTCGCCTACAAAGTGGTAAAATAAAATCTTGTAATTATATTTTTTTAAGGTTCCTCTTTTTTTTTCCCTACTACTACTTTAGTGGAGATGATTATTTTTTTCTCATCTATCCTATGGGTGTTGATATCGTTGAATAGGCCGTTAAAAAATATTGAGGGTTTGAGAAAACCATTTTTCGATTCAGGAATAATTTGCGTACCTAATATTATGCTTTAAAGTGCAAATTTTTGATACAATCAAGTGACCGGTCCCTCCCTGACCGCTAAATAGTTTGATTCGGATATGTGAAAAAATTCACAGCAGTAGTAGGTATACATATAAATATAATGAAGTTAAAAGGAAAACTATCACAGCTAAGTAGGCTTTACAAATTACCGAGTAATAGTCGACCAACTAACATTTACAGTTGGAAAACATGTTCTCCCATACATTCTATATGGAAGATCATGTTTTTGAACTACAATGTTAAGTTTGTTCTTGGTATAAATTCATCCCAACTACGGAACCCTTCATTGTGCGTGGTTCGACACGCCCTTGGCCGGTTTTTTTTTTAAATCTTTTTATACAAAACCCTAACGTTCTTAACCGAAAAGGGTTGAAAGGTTTATTTTTAGTTTTGGAGGTCTGTCTGCAAGTCAAAGAGCTTATCCCCTTTAGAGATCATTGCAGAATGCTAGGCAACATGTCATGATCAAAAGACATTTTACCGCGACGGAACCCCTTATTACAAAAGTTACTTTTAGGTTTGTATAAAGCTGTATATTTCCGTAAATATAATATTGGCTTCTAAACTTTATATTAGTTTAAAAGTCAATAATATTCTGGGTACACATTACTGGGTTATTTTCTGAGTTATCGTTGAACAGACAACAAAACAAACTTTCTCGCCTCGCGGTCCTGGACTTATGTTTTAATGTATAATCTGATACCTTTTTAGGGTTCCGTAGCCAAATGGCAAAAAACGGAACCCTTATGGATTCGTCATGTCTGTCTGTCCGTCCGTCCGTATGTCACAGCCACTTTTTTCCGAAACTATAAGAACTATACTGTTGAAACTTGGTAAGTAGATGTATTCTGTGAACCGCATTAAGATTTTCACACAAAAATAGAAAAAAAAAAACAATAAATTTTGGGGATTCCCCATACTTAGAACTGAACTCATTTTTTTTTTTCATCAAACCCATACATGTGGGGTATCTATGGATAGGTCTTCAAAAATGATATTGAGGTTTCTAAAGTAATTTTTTTCTAAACTGAACAGTTTGCGCAAGAGACACTTCCAAAGTGGTAAAATGTGTGTCCCCCCTGTAACTTCTAAAATAATATATAATAATAGGCAGGCATATTATAAGTTGGGGGATTACATCGCTGATAAAAATGCTTGGCTGAATGCTGGTCCTGCTCCACAACCTCAGCTAGTTAATTAACATTTGACAATCATGTTGGAGCTGCTGAAGATTGTAAACTATTTTTGCATTGTATAAACTCAATGTCCTTGAATTATATAATTGCATAGCACAGGTGTGAGTACTATGTACTATAGAGCTACCATTTACCGGGTAATATGTCTTTTATTGACTTGAATGTGCCCTGGCGGCTGAGAGTATGTCATGCTCACTCAAATGTCTCGCTGGTGGTGGCGTGTGTGTTGGATCATTAAGTTCCCTTCAAAATGGTTGAGCTAAATGGTGCTGATCCATGCGTCATGTTCGTGAACGGGCGCCGTCAGTTGGGACTGGTCATCTCTTAGCTGCCACGGCTTATTTTAATTTTTGAATTGTTTCTATTACGGACGCTTCTAACGTGCACGTCTTTCTACATTGTTCTCACATGTATAACTTCAACATGAATGATGTAATCCATATTTTGTAACAATATTTTGTTTTAAAAGAGTGTCCATGGAGTTTCTTGTCCGTTCTTCTCCATAGGAACCTACTACGCTTTGGAATGGGCAACTAGCTTCATCTTTCTGACTGACCGACCCCTTGACAATTCAAAAGTGCCTGTAATTGGTTTATTTGAAATAAATGCTTTGAGTTTGAGTTTGATAGAAATATAAAACTAAAAAAAATATATGATGTACATTACTATGTAAACAACCACCGAAAATTGGTTTGAACGAGATCTAGTAAGTAGTTTTTTTTTAATACGTCATAAATCGTAAACCGCGCTTGCTGCTACGGAAACCTTCATGGGCGAGTCCGACTCGCACTTGGCCGCTTTTTATATTCATTACATTCCATTTCTACATTAACGTTTATAAAAATGGTCCCATGTTCTTAAATGTATTTTCGATGAAAAATTATACGAAGAAAAGATAAGTTATTTTAGGATGAAACATCAAATGTTGGAAGGTGACTATCCTCAGAAAAAGAAAAATAAAATAATATTTTCACGCTCGCTGGCGTCCTCGTTTATTTGGGCGCCGCGAGATATTATCATTTGTGATATCCGCAAGAAATGGTATTAAGACCCATAGACGTAGTATCATTCAAGGTGTAGGTATACTCACTCATGTTTTTCTTTAACAAAGGATTCCGAATGTGACAGAATAGGAATATAAATCTATGTCTGTTTTTACTTACAAGGAGACGGTGTGGGGTACTCAAATCGAACTGTTCAATAATTTATAACTTTTTAATTATTAGAACTTATAAAGGACGGAGGAATGTATACAGGATGTTTTTTTTTTTTTTATTCCAAACACATAATATTATGTTAACTTTGCCTGACGTTTTCTGCTATGCCAATATTTGTTTTGTATTTTTTTACGTCCACCACATCCCAAGACATGCATAAAATATTATGCATGTTTTGGGATGTGGTGGAATCATCTTCATAAACAATAACAATTGCGTCTAGAAACTGTGTTTAGTAACTGAGACCAACATTTCCTAGAGACAATGTAATCCAAGTTATCCAAGAGCAATCGATGTAATCCAAGAGTTATTACTACTATTAGTCGTGTGACATTGCACACGTCTTCGAGGCAATTAACAATAACAAAATCAAGGCAGTTGTTTACGACCTCAGGGTGTCTTTCTTTGGGCACGTGTTTATGGGCAGCTCGCCGTCCGTAAGAACCAGACCCGGATCGATGGCGCGTTGTGTTCCAAGCGCGCCTCAAAGAGATGTCAGCACACACTGACGGGGTCCGCCAGGACCGGTGCCTGCCAAGGTTGCGGGTTTGTCCGAAAGGCCACACAGGCAACTGAAGGATCACGGGTGGGTTTTAGTCAGTAAAAGTCTGACACGCCCTCTCGCTCCGCCCAGAGCGGGAGAAGTTATTTGATAATTCCCACCCAAAAAAAAAGGTGTCTTTCTTAGAAATTTCGGCACCTCAAAGATTTAGTCGGAAACTTTTAAAAATATATAAATATTTGCTAGCGTCTAAATATGAACATACTAGCTTTTGCCCGCGGCTCCGCCCGCGTGGATGTCGGTTATCGCTTATATAAGTAGCCTATGTCCTTCTCCATATCCCAGGCTATATCTCTGCCTTTCATGACGATCGTTCAGCGATTTAGGCGTGAAAACGTAACATACAGACAGACAGACAGACGGACAGACAGAGTTACTTTAACATTCATAATATTAGTATGGATTTATTCGTAGTAGAGAATGGCTGTTGCCCTATAAAGAGAGTATTAATTTATGAGTTTGAACGTCAACCAACCCAATTGAACTAATTTCTATATTATAGGAAGTTTTTCCAAACGACGTTATAAAGAGTTTACACTGTATATATCTTTCACTTACCACATATGACATAGATTAATTGCCTTACCTACTACACTCCTTAAGTGGTTCGATTCAGTACCACTTAAGTCCACCTACACACCCACATTCTTTACATAAGACAAGATTAATGTACCTACACTACACAACTGAAACGCTAGCCGTAAACATAAAAACAACAACCTTTCTTTGTCTATTCCCGAGCGATCAATTACCGACATAAAACAGGGATGTCCTCACTAATAGAATTAACAGCTTTTCAAGTGGATTGTACAGCGTCGTTGCGAAACCAAAGTACTTGTATATTTATAGATATAAACCTTTGACACAATCAATTGAAAATAATCAAGTGAAGCTACTACAATGATTGTCAAAATGGGATCACTCTCTCTGAATCCCGTTCTATTGAATAGGTACAACCACCAACGAATGTGACTGCGTGTGCTCGCTGTCTATATTTTTTTATATTAACGTAAAACCCAATCACTGATATTGTTCGACACACGCTTTGAAAAGGTACTTTGTTGTGACTGGTTTTATATGTGCCGCTGGAGAGGAATAGAAATGATGAATAGTGAGAAAATGAATGAAAAGGGAGTAACGATTGATAGGGGAGAAAGGAAATGAAAAACGTTCAATTCCCGAGTCGGGCAATGTGTTATTGGGTTTTCCATTAGGAATTTCTCAATAGCAGCCCGGAGTCTGGATTTGTGCCTGGTTATTGGCAATAGGCTCGCCCCCTATTACATGGGACTTAAAAATACCTGGCGAAATGTGGGTGTTCCCTATGGGTACACTCTGCCTTACCTTTCGGGGAAACAAGGCGTGATGTTATGTTATGTAATTGCATCGTTAGAATATAAAGTTTTCTGACTGACGGTCCATTAAAGATATCTTGACCTCTTACATAAACTCGTCAAGAGCTACAAGCTTGCAAACTCCAGATGGCGTCAAGATGACGTGTCAAATTAGATAAGAAACTTCTCACTCAAGACAAGGTAGACGCTACTAGCTAGCGAGCTGCGATACGATGAGTCTCTGAAATAAACTTTTAGTTTTAAACTAGAGATGGGCGATTATTACTGATTCCAATAATCGAATGGTTTGATACTACTAATATTAACATTCGAATACAAAAATCGAATCGATCGCTAGCTCGCAAATTCGAATAAAACCACTAGTTCATTCATTCACTTTGCAAACTACAAATATTCAAATACAAACTAGTAATGTTCGTCGATGGTTTGATGATTCAATTTGCCACGCAAAATTGAGTATTTTTTCTCAGTACGTAGAGTTTACTTTTAGATGAGGTTACGGATATTCGAATATATAAACTAGTAATAATGAAATTTGAATCGGAAGGAATGAGACGACGCAATACATTCTTATTTACTTCTCGCTTTTTTTTTTTCAAATTCGAATGAGTTGTAAGGTTATTCGAATAATTTGAATGACTTCTACAATCGAATTATTTGAATAATGTCATTTACAATCGCCCATCTTTATTTTAAATTAAAATAAAACAAACCCTGGCTGATGCATCAGGTCAAAGTCATCATTGTATTATGTTCTACACGACAAACCAACTACAAAATAAATTTGTTGAAAATGCAGCTTCAATACTAAAGCACACTTCCAGCGGCAACCAACACCCGTGCAACTGACTTTTGTTAGGCCCCTCGCCCACGGCGACTTTTTATAGCGATGCTGTCGCGCGTTTACGAAACGCGCCACAGCATCGCTACTAACGCGCGTTAGTCGCATTTGCAACGCATTACAGACGCGATGCCAACGCGCTACTAACGCGCCACAGTATCGCGACTATATCGATGCAAACGCGCGACCGTGTCGGTCGACATCGGGGAGAGAACGGAGGGAGGGTAGCGTGTGAGTGGAGAACCGAGCATCAGTGCAACTGTGGCTTTTTTGTGCCGTTACTGAATCACGTTTGCATCGCGACAGAAGGACGACAGTATCGCGTTTGCATCGCGTTTGCATCGCGACTGAGAATCGTGGTGTGGGCGAGGGCAAACAGCTAGCGGCCGCATCGCGGCTGTATCGATGCGAACGCGCGACAGCATCGCTACTGCATTGCTACAAAAAGTCACCGTGGGCGAGGGGCCTTAGGTATTTGCCAAAACTATATTTTGCTGCGGTACACAGATACCTCCCTGCCAAGGGAGGTGATTCCCGCCGCTCTTCCGCCCACCTCTAATCGTCCGTTGTAGCGTACTATGACGCGTCCATTTCAATTTATTAGTGGACAGCCGCTATCGCCGCTATCGCTGACCAGAACTGGTTTGGCTGATTGCAGACCACAGATAGACGAATGAATCAACAGTACTTGTAGAAAGTCGGTTGTTTCGTAACACCTTTGAGTCGGAAGAAGATTGGAACTGAGCGGGTAGTCTTCCACATTTGCAAGCTCATCTTTTATTCACTGGTAGAGAGGTCGATCGGTCGGAGAGACTAAAAATAGGATAATTTATTAGTCACGGGACCCCGGCACATTGATTTGTTTCCCAACCCTAGCCTAGCAATATAAATGGAAACTTAATTGCATGATTGAAAAGTTTGCTTTATGTATTTTACTTTTCACCGAATCCGTAAATTCGAATTTGATTTGAATTGCGATCAAAGTTTTTGCTCAATCAAAGCAAAAGTTGGGACCGTTCAATCTTTCAGAAAATATAATTTTCCTCTAGATATTGAGTCGGAATTCAGATTTTTTTTTTTTTTTTTTTTGTTAAAAAAACTATTTGTCTGTAGGTAATTGATTAGTGAAATGACCTATGCTAAAGAGCAAACCAATCTGGAGATTTCTGATGTCTAAACCTTTAATTGAAATAAATTGTAAAATTAATTTTTAAGATTGCTAGTAAAAGCTATTTGAGATAATTGGTTAGTAAACAATTCCCTAAAAATTTTGATATCTCAAAACTCATTATCTTTCTGCCCTTGTCCTATGTTACTTAGGGTCGACGCAAAACGCTTTTTTATTCAAAAAATCTACACTCCGAAAACCCGAAAAACCTTCATTTTCAAACGTAGCTGAATTAACCCCTTCATTATACCAATATTACAGGTATATTTTTTTTTCCTTTGTTATTTTGTTCCTTCAGCGGATTCTCACGAATAAAACGGTGGTATAAGCACTTCTTTCGGGCTGTCGGTCGCGATATCCTCATTAGAGCCGGCGCTCAAAAGGGTACTTCTCCAATAAAGTGCTGATGGTTTTTGCTTGGCTACACAAAGCTGCGACGGCAAAAACTACCTTCGTGGGATAAGGATGACTAGATCCGGTCTGAAATACGATTATCGACGCTTTTTGCACCTTGTTTGCAATTACCACTTAACATAACAGGGTTATAGTCGTTTCGTAAAGTACCCAAACAAATACTGGCGTTTACTTATCATTATTTTGCGATCTTGTTAGAAATGTCTAAGTGAATGTTGAAGTCAATGGTGCCGATTCCCTTGTTCACAAACAAAACTAAATTTAAGTTCAATGCATCTTTTTCTTTCTATTTCATTAAGAAAAGGACAGTAGATAAATTTTAGTTTAGTCCTGTCAAATTAATCAGCGCTTGACGTAAATTGACGTAATTTTAGTCGGCAAGTTTTTAATCACGTCTAAACTTGTATGGAGTAGTGACAGGCGCTGATTAATTTGACAGGACTAAACTAAAATTTATCTTCTGTCCTTTTCATAATGAAATAGAAAGAAAAAGATGCAATGAACTTAAATTTAGTTTAGTTTGTGAATAAGGGAATCGCCACCAATGTTTTGTAAAGAGTACGGATATAAATCGCTGTTCAAAGTTATATTTCATTTCAAGTCGCAGAAGTTGATCGGGATCGTTAGCTTATAGTTTCAAACTTGTAATGAAGTTTGGGAACGTGGAACGGAATATATCGCAAAATAAACGAGCCCTTCCTTGGTATATTTTTCTCCTCTTGCTATCTTTTTGGCGCCCGAGGGAAAACGCTAAAATGTACCTACACAAATCCATCTCCGTAAATGCTCGATGATTTTTTTATCGTTCTTTAATTGAACTCAAACTCAAATCATTTATTTCAATTAAACCATTTACAGGCACTTTTGAATTGTCAAGGAGTCGGTCAGTAAGAAAAATGAATGAATAGATTGAATTTCGGTAATCCATTAATTTCCTGAACCATTCCACAAAAAATAAAACGAAATAGAACCAAAAATGGCACTGTTTGAATCGACTGATTTAAGCGTATCATCATCATTTCAGCCGAAAGACGTCCACTGCTGGATATAAGCCTCCCCCAATTGGGGGGGTTTGCTATAATCGCCACGCTTGGCAGGCGGGTTGGCGATCGCAGTATGGTGTTAAAAATGCATAGAGAACGCTGCTGCCCATTCTGTAGTAAGTCCCTTAGTCGCCTTTTACGACACCCACGGGAGAAAATAGGGTGGTGCTATTCTTTACGTCCGCCACCACACGGAACCCGGCACAGATGACCCGGCCGGACGTTTAAGCGTATAGGTACTAAAAATATTGGGGTTTGTCTAGAAATTGGACAGTATAGGCTATTAAAAAGTTACAATGTTTCCCTTCACAGAAAGTGAGTATTATCCAAAAAAATGGTTTAGTCATTTAAAAGCCTTTCACGGCAACTAATACCCAGAAACTCACCCAATGTCTTTGCCTTTTATATGAACCACATTTTTCTTTTATACGAACCGCGATTTCTTTTCATGATAAAAGCTTTTCCTTTCATTAGTTAGGCAAAGCGTGCACATTAGCCTTGTAAACAGGCATGTTAGGCGCTTTTCTGCGAATTTAACGCTCTTTTACTTCTTGTATTCATTCTTTACTGCTTTATGGACGGAAACGGAAATATAATTACCTCGGTTTGTTTGTATATAATACAACAGTACCATGTGGGGACGTAAAGAATAGCACCACCCTATTTCCTCCCGTGGGTGTCGTAAAAGGCGACTAAGGGATTTACTAGAGAATGGGCAGCAGCGTTCTCTATGCATTTTTAACACTATACTGCGATCGCCAACCCGCCTGCCAAGCGTGGCGATTATGGCAAATTCCCCCCCTTTTGGGGGAGGCCTATGTCCAGCAGTGGACGTCTTTCGGCTGAAATGATGATGATGATGATGAATACAACAGAGGAGATTTTGCTGCCATACTCGTATTTTTAACTTGATTTCGAAAGTATATTTGAAAAGAAAGCTCGCTTATAGAGTTTTAAATTACTAAATTTTTTTCTATTTATGTTTTCAGTAACGATTCACATTGTGTTCGAACATAATCCAGCATCATAAAAGTCAACATCATAAAAGTTCAAAAAATCTCTTGAGTATGAGATCATCTCTTACTCAAGAGATTTTATTGTAGCCTTGACGTAGCTACGTCGATCAGTAAGGGAACAAAAGATTATTTTCGTTATTAATTTAATAAAGACTTTAATAGGTTATATTTAGGATACATAAAGCTTTGTGTATTTAATATATTTTTTTACGTTTAACCCAACAGAAGAACGCATAACCTGGATTTACGCAGTTACCAGACTTTAAACACATTGTATAAATAGCGTCATTAGCAGAATATGTGGTAGTATAATCTGTGGCACAATCATTTTACCACTTCACTTTAACCTTCACCCAATTCCAGCCAGCGACAAAATTCAGTCATAATTTTCCAGTTGCAATTTTTCCAATAAATTGAACATCTGCACCGGATGATTTTCCTTTTTCGTTTTTCTGGACAAAAAGTAAATTGAAAATCGACGTTCGTTACCTGCGACCGAGAGGTATCGGCGAGGCGAGTAGAGAGTACATTTTCTGCTGTAGGTTATTTACTCACGTTAAAAATCCACCCTCGGTGTTTTATTCAGAAACTTTGCAGTGCAACGCATTTCAGTGTAACTTTATAGTCTATTGCGCTATTTCTTCAACCTAGTTGCTCTCGAGCTTTCATTCAAATTGCAATGGAACGCGATCTTTAAAGAAATACCTCGTTTCCTTTGCCGTAGGTGGAACGCTCAGCACTTAAAAGATTTTAAGAAATAGGTTAGTAAATAGTGAGGCAGCGGATATTCCACTAGCTTTGTAGTTACTGGAAACATTTAAGGTCTGTTTGCGTTGGAAGAGAGATAATATACTCAAATATGGCTATTAGAGTCTTACCATTAAGGCGACAATAACCGACTTTTAATGATTTTATACTGCAGATTACGTCTTAAGACTGCGCCGAGTGCACAGTGGCGCCCTCATCGTTATTTCGGTGATTTCTTTTATTTTAGAATGAAAATGCAGAAAATAAGCTCGTCAAGTTGTGCTTCACAAGACTATACGTTATTATTACTACAAACAGTAGTTTTAAATTGTTATGTTTTATTGTAATCGTTAAAACGGAAAATAGTGGCCACTAAGCTCCGTTTTAATGATTACAATAAAACATAACAATTTAAAACTACTGTTTGTAGTAATAATAACGTATAGTCTTGTGAAGCACAACTTGACGAGCTTATTTTCTGCATTTTCATTCTAAAATAAAAGAAATCACCGAAATAACGATGAGGGCGCCACTGTGCACTCGGCGCAGTCTTAACGAGTAGTGTTACTGGTTTGGAAAAAGTATATGTTAAATTAGAGCATTTTGTTAATACCTTTTTTTTTTTTTCATTTATTTACCATTTAAAAATAAATTACAAAGTGTTTTAGCAGAATAGCATTTTGAAACCACTAAATAACTAAATGATTATGAGATTTGAGTGGCGTTTCAGTATTCGGGTGAGGTTTGTACTTAATGCTACATGTAATTCTACATCGTAGTAAAAACAAAATCAAGGTAAACAATAAATATAACATAATACCTTACATCGAAATTTGGTAACTTCATCTCAGGTGATATGCTAGTTACTACGTAAACCGCATTTCACATTGAACATTCAATGTGTTGTGTAGTGGACTTAAGTTTTGATTTAATATTTCAAATAATAAAAATAAAAACATATTAAATCTGTTTATATTATATAGTGAAATTAATATGTAAAGTTGTGTCTAACGCGGATAAAAAACTGAGAATCACGTAAAATCTATCAAGCGCATTTATCTGAAACCTCCACTTTTTTAAAGATAATTTAATTATTGATCTTGTATAATAAATTAATAATGCGTCTTATTTGGGACAGCGCTCCTGGATAGGCGAGTCCTATTACTGGCTGGACGTACTACGCGTTGCTCGAGCTCAGTACAGAACACGCAAGCTAACCACTCAAGGCCACTGGCATATATCAGCGTCTTAATAGCCCAATTTAGTTGCCTCGTCGGTAGTAAAATAGTGTTAAGACTATTTTACTGGCACAGACCCAGAGCTTTTTACATTAGAGGACTAGTAATAGTGTTACGAGCTTGCGGTTCGTGACAATAAAAACTTTTAAAAACCAAAAATGACACTTTAATTAAACAACACTGATAACAACTCAAACTGACTAATATAAAACACAATTGCACTACTGATCACTCTAAAGTCGCACTTGAAGATCGCTTGTTTGCTTATTCGCTTCGACTGTCCCCGGTCGCGGTATATACCGGCCTTATATAGTCCTTAAATCGTTCCAGAACCTTCTACTGTAGAAACATCTGGAATGTTCGAGTACATACCGGCCCCGACTGACCAGATGTCAAAAATTCTAGAAAGTTCTAGCATCGAATTCTCTAGAAGAATCTTGAGTCTACTAGTTCTGCTACTCTATACTAGATGGCGCTAGTGGTCACTAGTTCTGCTATTCGATACTAGATGGCGCTAGTGGTACTTAAACTTGTCTCGATGTACCAGGCATTAATTGTGGCGCGTAACAATAGTATTTCAATACTCAACCTACCACCTGAACCTATACCTGTTGGTTGCATGTTACAGGAATTGATAGACGCTACTGAAATGCTTGGCTCAACGCTAGTCCTGCTCCACAAGGGCGCATAAAAAAATTGATTAGCATTTGAAAATACTGTTGAAGCTGCTGAAGATTTTAATAACCGGCCAAGTGCGTGTCGGACCACGCACAATGAAGGGTTCCGTAGTTGGTATGAATTTATCCCAAAAACAAACTTAACATCGTAATTGAAAAACATGTTCTTCCATACGGAATGTATGGGAGAACATGTTTTTCGACTGTAAATGTAAGTTGGTTTACTATTACTCGGTAACTTGTGACGCCTACTTGGCTGTGATAGTTTTCCTTTTAACTTCGTTATGTATACTACTGCTGTGTTTTTTTAAACCATTTAGCTGGCAGGGGGGGGACTCTTAACTCTAACAAAAATTTGCACTTTAAAGCCTAATATTTCAGAAACGGATCCCTTAATCGAAAAATTGTTCCCACAAACCCGCAATATTTTTGAAAGACCCATCCAACAATACCCCACACCATAGAGTAGGCGAAAAAAAAAACATCCCCACTTTATGTAAAGTGGGGAAAAATAGTTATTTAGTACAAGTGTACAGGAGGTATCCTAAATAACTATTTTTTTTCATGATTTTATTTTACCACTTTGTTGGCGTGATTAATATGTATATCCATGCCAAACTATAGCTTTCTAGTACTAAGAGTCTCTGAGCTAAGCTGGGGACGGACAGACGGACGGACATGGTGATTCCTTGTTGACTACGGAACCCTAAAAACTATCTTTGCAATGTAAAAATTCAATATCACACCACACCACACCACACCACACGTGCCACACGTTTCATACCACATGTGTAAGTACTATGTACCTACTATAAAGTGACCATTTACTGGGTACGTCTTTCATTGACTTGAATGTGCCCTGGCGGCTGAGAATACGAGTATGTCATGCTTACTCAAATGTCTCGCTAGTGGTAGCGTGTGTGTTGGATCTTTAGGTTCCCTTCAAAATGGTTAAGCTGAATAGTGCTGACCCATGCGTCATGTTCTTGAACGGGCGTCGTCAGTAGGGACTAGGGACTAGTCATCTCTTAGCTGCCACGACTTATTTTGAGTTTTTAGTTATATTTTTTTTGTTTTTAACTCTTTATGTAGAAAGACGTGAACGTTAAAAGCGTCCGAAGCTTTAAGCTCTCTGCACACAGCGGGCGCGGCGCGGCGGGACGGGACGGCGACGCGTCGCTGAGCAGTTGTAATGTACTAGATATTACGGACGACGCCTTACAGAGCCACGGTTACCGTCGTGGCGAGTGGGACGGCTCTGTGTGGCGTCGTACATTACAACTGTTCAGCTTCGCCGTCCCGTCCCGCCGCGCCGCGCCCGCTGTGTGCAGGGACCCTTCACGTCAATCTACATCGTTCTCACGTGTATAATTTCAACATGAATGATAAAGTAACCAATATTTTGTAACCATAAATTTTGATTTAAAAAAGTGTCCGTGGAGTTTCTTGCCCGTTCTTCTCCATAGGTACCTACTACGCTTTGGAATGGGCAACTAGCTTCATCATTCTGACTGACGTGACCCTTTGACCATTCAAAAGTGCCTGTAATTGGTTTATTTGGAATAAATGATTTGAAGGCGCCAAATTCTAGGCCGACTCAATATCTATTACCATCGACAAGATGAAGAAGTAGGTACTAATTTTCTCTCGTTTTAGAGAGCTTTTGAAGAGTATTCATGTATACTTACCGTGGTAAAAGCCAGACAGCAGTTTCGTAGCGCGGTTGAGTATCTACCACCTATATTGTTATTTTATTTTTGTTCCGGGGTGGAAAATCCTCATAGATATCCTCCGCCCGGGGAGGCGGTACCAACCACCTACCCTAGAGTGCGCCGGAAAAACTTACGGATCACGGACAGACTCTTTTATTATACTAGTGTAAACAAGACTTCAGAAACAACATCTTACTTCAAGTAGAAACGAATTTCTTGTTCAGATACCGCCTTTTATCTTATCGCAGCTCGTTGGCTTGAATTTCCAACATGGCCTTTAATTTTCTTACAAGCAACATACGTTTCTGACATTGAATTCTACCTTACCCAGATGCGAAAATATCTACTTTCCAAATCTAAATAAAGGTCATATAATATATAGGTTTTTGAAAAGCTTGTTAGCTATAGAGGGTGGATACAATAGTGTATGTAACATTTTTATCATCATATCATCATAACTTTTTTGGCAGTCATAATAATGATATATCAAAAACAAAGAGTACAGTGTCTCTATCCATGTAGCGAAACTAATTAATTACTCAACAAATTAAAATTACGCCCCCATCCCTAATTTTTGTATGCATAATATTTGTTTTCATGGTTTTGTAAAAAGTTTAGATATTTGAAATGAAACTACACTAGAGTTGCATACCAAACTTTGTGGTAGTTAACTTTTTACATTTCCGGCCGCCTCGGGCTATGAGCCGCTCATGAAAACAGATGGTAGCTAACTTTAATATATGTGAGAACTTGAACCAGAGGCGTGAGTTTCTTTTAACTATCTCGATTTTACGCATCGAGCGCGTTCGGCTCTCCGATTGGCCTCCGAATGGCCCTTCACCAATCAGAGTGCTGAACGTGCTCGATGCGTAATTTCGAGATGGTTAAAATAAACTCACACTAGGGCCCCTGAAAACAATTTTTTTTTTTCGGCTGAAATGAGATACCTATCATAATAAAATCAATGCATGGAATGAATATGTAGATAGGTACTATTAATGAATCAAAGTCATTAATATCGATGGATACCTGGATGGATACTTTATTTCTCTTCTTACATGTTCCGAGAAAGTAAAAGTATCTATCTTATGATAATAACAATAGCTAAGAGAGATTCAAGAAAATAAGTGAGGCGGTCGACGTAAATACCTAAGTAAATAATTTAAATGAAGTCTTGTCGTCGGCCGGAAAATTAACATGGCCGCCCGTCAGAAGATTAAGTACTTAATCAAAGAAAATTGACTCGCGCCATAACCACTAGGTTATAAAATAAATTTCTTAGAATTATTTTATATACCTTTATCATAATAACTCAGAGTTACTGTTCAAGGATTTAATTTGCATAAATAAATAATAATTTCCATGAAAAATTGATTCGCATAAATATTCATAAAAAATATAAAACAATATCACAGACGCCAGTTGTAATGAAACGTTTTGCTTCCATTGCTTTTTGTGAATGTTTATCTACAATTCCCTTTTCCGAGTTGGTCGATGCATGAAATATTTTAAAAATATTTAGGTACGCTTTAGTATCAGGATCAAAAATACACAGGCAAGGCTCTAAAACGCTTTTGCTACAGGATCAAAGATCCCTTTTGCATGCCTACATTTTATACGTTACTAAACTTCGGAGCTATTTTGCATGTGAATTGATATCACGTATGTGGCGTAGTGGTCGTAATTGACTTCTGTCACCAAGAGTACCACTCAAATTGCTTACCCTGGCTGGTCCGTTTGGGGAATTTCATTAACGGCAGTCGCCACTCCAATATTTGACTAGAATATTACAATGTCGCTCACGCAACCACTAACTTTATCTGACAGCTTCGGGGATTACTGCCCAAATATTTACCGATTAGGTAGTTTTTCCCTTGATATTTCTATTCTTCGTAAACCTTCCCTTCAACTTGAGTATAAAAACCAATATTTTGTAGGTATAGAAAAACAAACAAGATTTCGTTGGTATACAAAAACAAACAAGATTTCCCTTCTGAACAACTTTGGACCTCATAAATAAATTAAATATAGGTAGAAAACCTTTTTATACAATATATTTTCTTGCGACGATTCTTCAGGAGGCGATGAGCGGAGCAACCGAGGTCCCCGAGCCACTCGGGTCTACTTTGCGCCAGAAATAAGAAAAATATTAGTTTAAAAAAACACTTCTTTCTCTGCCCGTACATGCTAAAATTAATTAATTCAAAATAACGTTGACAGATGGAAATAGTAAAGAGCTAATATCAAGTTTGTTTACTTCATAACAAACATGAGATTTCCAGAAACTTGAAACAAACGAACATTAATTAATTAAACTACGCTTTGGGTTCATGAAAATAATTTCTTTGACGACATAGTTTATGTAATTGGGTGTTAGACTATTTAAACCAGGGATGCATCCGATACCGATGCCGATATATCGGCGATACGAGGATATATCGGCATCGGCAATATTTTTATGGCCGATTCAACGATACTTTTCTCATCAATGTTAATTTTAATTACTAAAACTATTAACTAATCTCAACCTGTCTATAGTTTTAAACGGTGTTATTTAGTTTGTCCTGTAATTTGTTCTTTTTATATTAATTTAAAAAATAAACTGACTTGTGTTTTGTTTATTTTACCTTAATTTTTTAATTCAATAAGCGTATCGGTATCGCCGATATTTTTATAAGAGCATCGGTATCGGTATCGTATCGGCAAAAAGGCGTATCGAGGCATCCCTAAATTAAACACATAGTTTGTAGTGTGTGCATTGGATGAATAACAATTAATATTGCTTGGAGCACAAGGTAAAGCGAGGAGCTCTATGCGTGAAACTGTGGTTTGATTGGAAGGTTGTTGTGTAAACATGTACTAGGCACTGTCATGAATTAATTAAGTCAATATTGATTTAACAGGGGTGGTCCGTGGTACGGCCTGCTGAATAGAACAGCCATGACAGATGATTTTGACGTGTGTTATATCGTACCTACTCGTAACTCGACTGCCATGATGGACGGAAAATTAATTAGCGAAGTAAGAACACATGCAATAGATCAAACTCAAAGCATTTATTTCAATTAAACCATTTACAGGCACTTTTATATTGTCAAAGAGACGGTCAGTAAGTCAGAAAGTTGAAGCTAGATACCCATTCCAATGCGTAGATCACTATGGAGAAGAACGGGCAAGAAACTCCAGGACACTCTTTTAAATCAAGATATTATAAAATCCAAGGTACCTACATTATTCTTGTTGCTTCTATATGTGAGACAATGTAAAAACTAATAAAACAAGTCAAAATATAAAATTTAATATTACAAATAAGCCCTGGTCCTGGATATTTTCCGTTTCTTGTTTAGGGTTCCGTAGTCAACAAAAAACCCTTATAGTTTCGGCATGTCCGTCCGTCTGTCTGTCCGCGGCTTAGCTCAAAAACTCTTAATACTAGAAAGCTGTAATTTGACATGGGTATACATATTAATCACGCCGACAAAGTGATAAAATAAAATCTTGTTTTTTTTTAGGGTACACGTAAAGTGGGGATGACATATTTTTTCCACGTCTGTCCCATGGTGTGGGGTATCGTTGGATAGGCCGTTCAAAAAGATTGCGGGTTTGTTAAAACCATTTTTCGATTCAGGGATTCATTTGCGTAATATTAGGCTTTAAAGTGCTAATTTTGTTAGAGTCGAGTATCCCTGCCAGTTAAATGGTTGTTTTTGGATATGTGAAAAAATTCACAGCAGTAGTATAGACAACGAAGAAAACTGTCACAGAAAAGTAGGTTTTACAAGATAACGAGTAATAGTTAATCAACTTACATGCAAATTTTGCAGTTGGAATGTATGGGACAACATGTACGGAACCCTTCCTCCCTTTTATAATTTTTATGATATTATTTTTTATTTTCTGTGATTAATATAAATTTAACTCACACACTGACTTATTATATGTAATTTTTTTTTTTTGGAAAATCATATACAATGTTTGTAAATATGTGAGCACCATGTACCTATCGCATTTATTAATTTTTCTGTCATTACTTCACTTTTCATTATTTTTACCAATTGTGGTAATTTTTATTTTTATTCTAGGTACATCGTCTTAACCTATAATTATTAATTAATGTATACAAACTATTGTTAACATTTTAAAAGAGTAAGTATAAAGTTTCTTGCCCATTCTTCTCCATACATAACTACCTTTTGGAAGGCGCAACTAGAATCAATTAACTATATATGTAATTTTTGACGTTCAAAAGTGCATCTTCGTGCCTATTCGAAATAAATGATTTGACTTTGACTTCATTGTGCGTGGTCCGACACGTAAATGGCTGGTTTTTTTTTTACAATCATGTACAGTGTTATTAGGACATAATTCTTTAGATGTAATAATATGTTAACTACCTAGTTGTAAACCTAGGGTCATATATATTATTCTAAGATTGCCACGTCTCGGTTCTGCAACTTTATGGGTGTTTCTGCCACTATCTAGGTTTTACTATCATTTTAATGATATTTGATAATAAAAATATGTCTGGACTTCCCAAGAAAGATTTTTATTGCTTTTTCTCGATTTCTTTGACCTTAACCTATAAATCACTAGCTTTTGCCCGCAGCTCCGCCCGCGTGGATGTCGGTTATCGCGTAAAAAAGTAGCTTATGTCCTTCTCCATATCCCAGGCTATATCTCTGCCAAATTTTATGACGATCGGTTCAGCGGTTTAGGCGTGAAAACGTAACATACAGACAGACAGACAGACAGAAAGACAGACAGACAGACAGAGTTACTTTCACATTTATAATATTAGTATGGATTCTTGTTACGATAACGATGCGGTATTGTTAACAAAAGCAAAACGCAAAAGAATACAACGTTAATTTGAGTAAAAGTTTTAGGCCCTAGTGTGAGTTTATTTTAACCATCTCGAATTTACGCATCGAGCGCGTTCAGCATTGCTATTGGTCAAGTGCCAATCGTTGGCCAATCGGAACGCCGAACGCGCTCGATGCGTAAAATCGAGATGGTTAAAAGAAACTCACACTAGGGCCTCTGTTCGTAATTCATACTGCGACGGCTCCAACATTTCGCCGGCCAGTTACTCGGTCCAATCAGTCTCGATATTTAAAAATTCATTTCCGTTTTATTTTTTTATTCAGACGGCAATGGAACGAAATCTCTGAAGCCTCAATTAGTTAAACAAGTTTGAGAGTCCTTAGACTTTTATTTGTGGAATCTGTTCGATCCTTTTTTTTTTTTGCTATGACAACACTGGGCCAATTTCGTCTTTTGTGCCAGCGTCATGTTGAGTAGTCCATTTAGTTGAATCGCTAGCAAATTAAAAGTAGATTAAATTACTTTACCTCGGGTAGGGAATTATGGATCGGGCAGTTTCCGGAGGCCAAAGTCTCTCCTAGGCTTACACACAAACTTTAGTTTTCAACTGGATTTCCCAGCACTAATAGACCGCGGTGCACATATTGGCTTGTCAACTACGAGTATAAACTAATAAGCTTTTCTCGCCACAAACTGTAATACTGAGGCCCTAGTGTGAGTTTATTTTAACCATCTCGATTTTACGCATCGAGCGCGTTCGGCGTTCCGATTGGCCGCCGAATGGCCCTTCACCAATCGGAGTGCTGAACGCGCTCGAAGCGTAAAATCGAGATGGTTAAAATAAACTCAGCACAGATTTATTTAATACTTAGCTCATTAAGACCTTGCACTTGCGTTAAGAGCGTTCATCCCGCGCGGGTTGGCAACGTCGCATTCTAGAGGTTTTTCGTGGTTATTTGACTAAATTTAAATCAAAGTACAATTTTTTTTTATCAGCCAAGCGTTAATAATAATAGTCCCTTAGTTCCCTCAACCTGCCACTTAACATCTAGCACCTGCTGCAGAAGGCAGTGATTCTTAATACATGCAGGCTAGTAAAAAAATTCTTCAGTGTGAGTCGGACAGCTTGCACCATTACTCCCACTCAAATACAGTTTTAATTACCATTCGGTCTGCTTCGGAAAACGAAACAGTATCCAATATTACTCCCACATTGAACCCCACTGATGGACACTTGGCTTAGGCCCGTGCCATCAGTTCTACCTGGCTAGGCCGAGAAAAACAAATGAAGAAAAAAAAATAATAATAATAATCGTTTATTTATAAAAAGGGCGCATTTACAATAAGTTTCTTAACAATTAAAAGACAAAGACAGCCCACTTCATGTATCCAATGACTACTAAACATTAATAAGAAAAAAAAAATATGAGCTTGTGTTTTTTTCTTTTTTATTGATTAATTATGACGCATGACATAGTTCAAAACACCCTGTTACGAGTGCAGCCTTGTGTTACAGGGCGCCGCGGAATGGAGCGGCGAGCCGGCGACATCTTTATCAGAGTTCATTCACCCTAACGCAAAAATGTGTGTCTTACTATTGCAACTTAAACTTAATCTAAATCCATTCCGCGGCGCCCTTGTAACACAAGGTTCGGACTGCACTCGTAACAGGATGTTTTAAACTATGACATGCGTCATAATTAATTAAAAAAAAAAAAAAAAAGTTCTTTTTTTTATGAATACTTAGTAGTCATTGGATACATGAAGTGGGCTGTCTTTGTAAGACGACTAAAATGCCACGGTGTATAACTAAATCAAATATGTCGGAAAGGTTACAAATAAATCCCATCTCATTACTGGACATAGGCCTCCCCCAAGCACCGCCACTGTTCACCGGTTCTGTGCTTCCCGCATCCAGCGGATTCCTGCGGCTTTCACAAGGTCATCGGTCTACCATGTGGGAGGCCTTCCAACGCTACGTCTTCCGGTATGCGGTCGCCACTCCAGAACCTTGCGGCCCCAACGGTTCTGCGAGCACAGTGCCCTGCCCATGTGTGCTGCATAGTATAATTGGACGTAGTTAAACGAAAAGGATCCAATCCACTCAAAGTCCTTTTAGAGATATTGACGTTTGAAGTTTAGAAAATATAACATATTTTTTATTTCCGTATATAACGTATTTTACTCGCCGATAGTATCGATATTTAGCAACAGTTGGTACACTTAACTCATTTTTGACCAGGTTGTGGATTGGATCCTTTTCGTTAACTACGTCCAATCACATTAGTTAATTTCTGTGTACCGAAAGCTGGTTCAATTAAAGTATCAAATGGAAGTTTGGAACTTATTTATGTAATGATAAAATTTGAATGTTTAAGCAACATTCCCTTTGTTTCGACAATTATTTAAATCAAAGTCGAGCCGTGAAACACAAAATAATCCGAGCCTTGTAATTTACTCGTCCTAGCAGTCACGTATAAGGAAACCCCTAAAACGAAATTAGGGATGATAATTTTATCATGATAATCTTAAAACTTAATTACGGTAGTAACAGTTGGTGGAAACACGAATTTCTGAGTAGACCTTAGTGTAGGTACTTTAGGAATTAGAGCTAGTCGGAGGAAATTAAATCGTAATTCTAACTTTAGTATGAAAGTAGACCAACTAATTTAATCTATTTCGTTAATTGTTCTTGTTCATTAGGTACGTAGCTTTTTTTTTTGTGGGAAATTACCATATAACCTCTCCCGCTCTGGGCGCGTGTCAGACTTTACTGACTAAAACCCACCCGTGTTCCTTCAATTGCCTGTGTGCCAAGGCCACGGTATCCTTTTCAGACAAACCCGCAACCCTGGCAGGCATCGGTCCTGGCGGACCCCGTCAGTGCGTGCTGACATCTCTTTGAGGCGCGGGTGGAACACAACGCGCCGTCGACCCGGGCCTGGTCCTCACCGGACGACGAGCTGCCCATAGCTCGCCGTCCGCAAGCCCGCGCCTACGGTGGCCGGGAATCGGCTATAGATTCCTGATTAGGTACTGACTATAGTGATTAGGTACTATGTACTTATTCACTAAAGTCAGTGTTGCGCTTTCCGTGTTAAGAGCGTTGTCACCGGTCCAATAGCGCCACTACTTTAAAAACATATTATCTCGTGACTGAGAAGGAATTATGAAAAACGGCTCAATCAACTATATCGGTAAGTGTGTCTAGAATTTTCTAATACCTTTTATAAAGTTTCATATTGAGACACGAAGCAACAACATACGATCTAGAGGAATGTGGTCGTTTTATTTAGATCTAGTTTTGTTCTTTCTTTTTGCCCGGCTCCTTAGGGTCGCAGCGTGATGTTAAATAGCCTATAGCCTTCTCCAGGAATTAGGCTATCAAATACAAAACGAATTTTCAGAATCCGTTCAGTAGTTTCATAGTTTACGCCCTACATACAAACTTACAAACAAATACCTCTAATATCAACGAGCGTGCGGCTGTTATTACGAGCTCGTGGCTAAGTAATAACAGCCGCACGGGTCGATCCGTCAGGTTAAGCTACGCTTGCCGGGGTTGGTCAGTGGATGGGTGACCATCTTTACATACCGAGACTCCTCTGTGCCTCGGAAAGCACGTTAAGCCGTTGGTCCCGGCTGTCATTCGTGGATCTTTGACAGTCGTTAAGGGTCGTCAGAAGCCCAAAAAGTCTGACAACCAGTCTTACCAAGAGGTATCGTGTTACCCAGTTACTGGGTTGTGGAGGTCAGATAGGCAGTCGCTCCATGTAAAATACTGGTATTCAGCTACATCCGGTTAGACTGGAAGCCGACCCCAACATAGTTGGGAAAAGGCTAGGCAGATTGATCAACGATCACGGCCATATTAAGACTACCGTGGTTGACAGACAAATTGATAAGGAAGTATTTCTTTAGTCACTGTAAATCTCTTCAAGTGAAATGACCGTGTGGACACGGTGCAGTATATTATAATACTATAAGATCGACAAGGTAAACGTAATTAATAACATAATTGAAATATTGATTAGTTGGTAAATGACGTGTCAGGCTGCCGCTATTAACATAATTTTGGAAGCACGCAGCATTGTTTAACCTTTTTTTTTTTTTTTTTTTTTTTTTACGCTGAGAAATGCATTACGCATGCCCGCTCGTCGGGGGACGAGACGGGGTATGTGGGACTCCCTGCCAAAATGGCAGAATACCCACTAAAACTCAGCGGAGTTCCCTCATCGCCTTGATGGGAGGGTCATGGGAAACCGGCACAGCCTTTACGTCCACAACCCTCCCGGCACATGCCCGCCTAACTGGCGGGCCCCGCATGCCCCTCAGCCTGGGGGCGATATGGGAATGGCCGGGAACACCTGGCCATTCCCATCCGACACTGGTGGAGGCCTGTGCAATACAGGCAAGGGTGCCCCCGCACCCGTTGCCTGCTGGCCTCCACCTGGGACCTCGCGCCAGACGACCCCGCGTCCAGGCGCCCCTGGTCCCCCCGCGACGGGTCAGGTTAGTGGCCCCGCCGCCTACCACTTTTCGGCCGCAGAGGATAGGGAGAGCGGCCAACGCAATACCGACACTCCTCTTCCTCTGCGGCCCCACCGCGTCCGCCATTCAACGGTGGCGACCCCGTCAAGGCCGCGGAAGGTAGGGAGAACGGCTCACCGCAATACCGGCACTCCTCTCCCGCCGCGGCCTCCCACACTCAGCCGCGATGCCGCCCATTCGACATCGCGGCCCGCCTCAGTTGCGATGTCGCCAAAGCGGCACCGCAACCTACGGCCGCTACGTCGTCGGCTTAGCCGCAAAAGCCCTGACGAGCGGCCCCCTCCTCGGGTTCCTCTTAGCTTCACCGTGGCCCTCCAAGCCACGGCTACTGAGCCCCCCCGCCTCGACAATGCGGGAACCCACCGGGGGGGAGCATTGTTTAACCTAACTTAACTATGCCAACACGTGTCGAATCGAAATTATTAAGTACTTAATATAATTTCCATGCATAATTTCCGAAATTCCGGTACACTAAGCCAAAGTATTAAATACAATGTTCCCCAAAATAACATTGGCTCCCATTATTAGAAAAAGAAAATTATAAGCTTTAAGGTGGAGTGAAGTTATTTGATTGGCATCGCGCATCGTCGTGAAGAAAAAGGGAAAACTCCCAGAGTTCCGCTTCGAGGGTCCGTAACTTTAGCAAGCTCTGATTTATTGATTTGTCCCGCGGCGGCATTTTCGCTGTTTTCCTTTAAACGCTAGTTGCCACTATCTGTTTGTGTTAGACGGATAAGCTTTGGAGCGTTTGTCAACAAACTTGTTTTTGGACGTTGATAATGAGGGTAGGTCATCGTGTCATCTACGTAAACTGCTATGGGGTAGTTGGAACGTTCCCATAATGAAAACGTATCTTGTTATATTGGCCCACAAAACCCCTTCAAATTGTTGTCCAGTGGTCGTGTTAGTCCCTTGGTCGCGTCGTTGGTATCATCAAAGGATGATACCCACGGAAATGTGTGAAGTGGCCTGGGCCTCAAGTCTGCTATTAAAATAGTGTCGTTGTTGATTTCGACAAGTTTGGTAATCTACTAATATAATGGCCTCATTATGACTTTCCAATGGTCAGCCACTGACACTCCATTGAAAGAATTGGTAATCTCGTACATAATGACAAATGAAACTTCCTACTAAACTTCCAACTTCTTCCTACTACTTCAGATTACTTATAACACTAATAAATAATATGTCTAAATATATTTAAATGAAATCTGGCATGAATAAATGTTCAAAATGCCATTGTAATACAATTCTATTACGAGACCATTGACCGACCAATGATCGACCATTATGAATTTAGCAGATTACGAACTTTTAGTAAAATGACAGTGGGATCGTGTTGGAGTGACGAATTTATAAAAATAGAAAGAAAGAAAGAAAAATAGTTTTATTTGTCACAGAAACACGTGCATAAAAAAAGATAATTAACTTGAGTAGGTCGTATACAGAAAAATAAAAATAAACTAAATAGCAGACTTGGGCCCCAGTTCCTTGTCGAAAATCACACGGGTTTACAAACACCAAAATAAATCGAAAATTCGTTCTCTCAGAGGTCTCGCTTGGAGCTATAGTTTCGCATATTAAATTCAATAAAGTAGGATGTGGAGACTTGGTCACAAACGTCTACTACATTTTTTTGAAAACCGAGTTCATTGCGGTACTTATACAACGTGTAACTAAATGAATGCTCATAATTAAAGTAGTTTGTTCGGAATCGTTGACTGAATCGATTTCTGTCACTTTTTATATTGGTAACTAGCTTTTGCCCGCGGCTTCGCCCGCGTGGATGTCGGTTATCGCATAAAAAAGTACCCTATGTCCTTCTCCATATCCCAGGCTATATCTCAAAATTCTAACTTAATATTAATTTTAATGTGATTCACTATGTGAATAGAAACCGAAACAAATGATTTAATATAATAAAAGTACTTATGTTCTGAACGTGAATGAGTCTTTACTTAGAAGATAACAAACACAAAATCAAAATACAAAATTTCACTCAAATTCTTAAAGCAATCAATTTTACCAAATTATAACACGAAATAAAAGTGCGACACAAATAATAATTTTAAAATAATTCACGTAAGTACCAACAATGTGAAAACAAAACGAAATCCTCCGAAACCGAAATTTCTCATGATACCCCGTTTGTGCTGATAAAACGCTCGAAATATCTAATGGACACCATTGGTGCATAACTTTTCTCAGGGTCACGTTCGCAATTGGACGAAATAAATATTTGACATTTATTTTGTACTTGCAACACGATTTGGCTGTAGAATTTGATTAATCGACTAATACTTGACCGGTTGACATTTTAGCGGGAACACCACTAAACGAACAAAAAAAAAAAGAAAACAAAATACGTCTGTACTCTGTGGTCGTGTGGCGGTGTGGCGCGGTGCTTAATGTAAACATTCATCAAGGTTATACGTGCGTAAAGTAATGGATTCAATGAGAAAACGGTTTAATATTAGAAGAAACTTATACAGAATTACTGAGAAATAAGTGTAGATTTCGTATTGAGTGTTAGTTTATCGAAAAGTGATAAATATGTCAGTGAAAAAGTAACGAAAGTTTTGGAATGCACAAATTTTGATCATAAGGCCGCCGTGTTTAGTAATGTTTCTATGATAAATATTCTTGTATACTGTTTGAAATACACATAAGTAGCTAGCTTATTTATCTACGAACATAATTTGGCTAATAGTTACTGATATTATAGCGTATTGTTATCGTAATCGTATTTCCAAGAGTAAAATTCGGCAAACAAATACCTACAAAAAGACAATAAAATGGATATAGTATGTTCGGGGTTGGGGTGAGATTAAGATAAACTAGGATTAAAGATTATAAAGATAACTATATTTCAGTAATACAAATGGGATAAGGATTAAAACTAATGAGGTGAATGAATGGGATTGAGTCGCGCCCGATATGCTATCCGAAAACGTACTGACTATTTTACTAAGGTAATACATAAAATATTCAAGGCATAGCGCGGTGTCGCAATTACGCTGACATGTTTATTATTGTTCGGTGATTGACCTGAACATGCTCCCGAGGGAGAAAAAGATGAGGTTAGTAAGTAGATATAGTTAAATGGGTAATGAAATTAATATTAACAAGGTGAAAACAATGTTCCAATAATGCTAAAATAGTTATGTAGGGTTAGTTATGTTGAAAGATTAGATGAAAGTAGCATTACAAATTAAACAGAATCGCTACAGTGTAAATCAGGAAGAGAAAACACGCGAAAAATCGGTGAAGAACCTCTATCTTCCTTTTTTTTTCAAGCACTCACTAGATAGAGCAAGTCGCTTAGGATCACTTTTCACTAATTTGCTACTAGATTGCCCTTTTTCCCTAATTTCACTACACTCAATTACAACACTTTCCGTAGCGGTGTGTGGAGATGGCAACGCAGTCACCACGGAGGCTGTCGACCGCTCTGCTGTAGAAATGGAACGATTTCCCTTACGTTGTCTTTGCCGCCAACGTATAAAACAGTAAGCTGCGATCAACAACAAGATTCCCAATATGATGAGATATATAGCAGTATAATGATGGATGTCGTTGTAGGAGATATTGGTGCTCAAAGGTTCACTCTGCTTCATGATCTCAAGACTTTTCTTAATAGCTTCAAATTGTCTGAGGTTGTCTGAGTTATTGGGATTAAGCTCATATGAGATTTCTGGCATCGTGATATTTATTATGTGATTGATTGGTGATATTTCTGGCGAGATAATCTTTTTCGTCGTGCTAATTTTACTAGACAATCTTTTGTTTGAATACACCACAAAGTCTTCTGTTTTTACTAAACAGCCTTCCCCAACACGCAACAGACCAGCACCTGATAACCTAAATGCCTTAACTTGATTTTCACACAGAAGTTTGACGTTACATTCATTGCAGCATAAATAATAATATTTGTTTTCTGATGTTAATTCTCTCCAGTCATTCGTGCACGAGGTAGTTTTAGTTTTACAAGTTCTTGTGCCAGGGATTGTCTCACAAAGGCTATGATCATCTTTCATGTGGTGAATAGGCTTTCTGATATGACACAGAATAGTCACAGGGTTTTGTAATACGCATAACTGCAGATCCGTGTCTGTGATAGTTAAATACGAATCCTTTCTCATGTTGATGGCTGCTAATTCAGAGATAGTTTCGACCTTCATCATCATATTATCTTTCACAATGCGTGGAACCGGTATAAGATTGAATACCTCGTAAAGATCCCTTTCAATTAGTGGTATTCTTATTTCTATAATTAGGTATTTGCCAGAGTATTTGGCTCTTACTTTGAGCAAGCTATAAAGATCTTTAAGATTAAAGTTGTCGACGGGAACCACCAAGTCTCCAGATATTTGTGCTGATATTATGCTTAGCTCTGATCTGAGTTGCTTCGGAGATATCAAATGAAAATCTAATTTTCCACTATAAATATCAGTAACTGTATCTAAAATTGAGTCCTGGATTCGTCGAAGGGTATACAACAAGTTGTTGGCAGTGAAAGCCGAGGTTATGAAGTCTGTGATGACAGTTATGTTTTGCACTTGCTGAGTGAGATTTTTATAAGAATCTTGGAGATAATTAAGCTTTTGATTTATTATTTTGTGATGTTTGTTGATAGTATTCTGCATCCTCTTCATGAGATTAAATTCAGCTTCTACGACCGACGTTTGGTTTTTCCAGAGGTTGTATAAATGGTTTTCATTGTGCTTTAAAAGGTCAATATCCTTTTCATATTTCTCTGCAAATCGTTGGTCCAACACTCCGAATAAACTGTTTGCAACGTAGCCTACTCCGTCTAGCAAGCCGCGTCGCCGGCGTTTCTTATTACCCATAAACGAGTCATTCATCATGACAATATTATCATAATGTTTAATTTCTTCGAACTCGTGCTCGAGTTGTAACATGACGCCGTCGCAAGGTGTTTGTGTTCTAATCGTAAAGCATAAGGTTTCAAGATACTTGATATACTTTAGTAATGCCGCCGTTCCTTCTTGATAAGGATTTGTGTCATAATATACTATTAAATGCCAATCATCTCTAATTAAATGCATATTAGATATTTTGTCGAAGTAGACACTTTTGTTTGCCAGCTGGGTAAAATTGTAGGATGCTTGAGTGGTGTTTATTAGTGACAACAAGAATAATGTCAAAGATAAAACCATAGCTGAGAATGAGATAGGACGTTTTTTCTTCGCCGCTGGCAATTTACTATCAACTTTTGAGGCCTTTGTATCTTGATCATTTTTATTTGTTGGCAGTAAGGACAGTTTTACTACTGGGCGTTTTAAGAGCCCGTTTTTGGTTTTAAGTGTAACGACCCTTACGTGTCCGTCACTTCCAGGATGCAGCGCTACTACGCGGCCTAGACTCCATTTTCCTGGTGGAAGGTTGTCGTCCTTGATAATAACGATGTCGTTAAGGTTGAGATCTTTTTGATGCTGTTGCCATTTGGACCTTGTAGAAAGCTGCGAGAGGTAGTCAGTCTTCCACTTATTCCATACATCTTGATAGATTTTTTGCGTCAAGTGCCACCGTGTTCTGAGATCATGCTCTGTTTCGAAAATCGTTAAGTTGGGGCCACTTGCTAAAAAGTGAGCCGGGGTCAAAAAGTCCAGATCCTCAGGATCTTCTGTCAGAGGGCACAGTGGCCTGGAGTTCAAACAAGCCTCGAGTTGGGATAGTAAGGTAATATATTCCTCGTAGGTTAGTTTTTGCTCTCCAACAACACGCTTGAGATGATGTTTTAGGCTCTTCACTGCAGCTTCCCAGAGTCCGCCAGCAGATGGCCATGATGGGGCGTTAAAGTGCCACTCAATATTCATTTCGGAGATTGTTGAGGTTACTTCTTGGTCAGACAAGATGTAGGAGATTTCGGCAAACTCTTGTTTTAAAATTCTGTTGGCTCCTATGAAGTTAGTTCCCTGATCACTATAGATGTGACCAGGAACTCCTCTTCTAGCCGACATTCGTCGAAGCGCGGCAATAAATGCTGACGCTGTGAGATCTGAGACAATTTCTAAATGTATGGCTTTAGTTACCATACAAACAAAAACTGCGACATATCCTTTACAGGTTTTAATGCCCCGACCTTTGTTTGCCTTAATAAGGATGTGTCCGGTATAATCTATTCCAGTGTGGTAAAATGGTCGGTTAGGAATCAATCGTGCTGGAGGTAGGTCACCCATGATTTGATGTTGTGATATGGGATTATTTCTTTTACATTTGACACACATTCTTAATCGTTTCTTTGTGGCTCTGTTTCCTCCAAGAATCCAGTATTTGTGTCTTATTAATCCAGTAGTCATTTTTACTCCACCGTGGAATACAAGCTCGTGGGATTCATCTATGATAAGATCTGCCAATTTCGATTGATTCGGGATTATGATGGGATGCTTCATTTCGGGATCAAGATTCGAATGTTTAAGTCTGCCACCGACACGGAGCATTTGATTAGTGACTAGTATGGGATTAAGATTAAGAATCTGGCTTTTCTTATTTAGTGGCTCATTATTTGTCAGCCGCGATATTTCTCCGTTGAAATATTCGTTTTGGACGTGCTTAATTAACATTTCTCTTGCTGTCTTTATATTTTGCAGAGTAAGAAAACATGTGCGTTTTTTCTTGTAAACAACAATGTCGATGAACTTGTTGATGTAAGCTAATACTCGAGTAACTTTCCTTAAAGTGCTATATTTTGGTAATAGTTGATTAATTATTAAATTTTCGGGGTTAACAATGACCGTATTTACTTGCTCCTTTTTTCTGAGTTCTTCGCTAATAACACTCGTATAAATCGGCATTTTATGAGATTCTTTAGGCTTACATTTTGGTAACCAGTCGGGCCCTTGCCACCACAGCGAGTAATTGGCTAATTGAGCAGCAGGTAAACTGCGGCTTGCGCAATCTGCGGGGTTTTCTTTGGATTTTACGTAACTCCAGTTATCTTTAGGAATTATTTCAGTAATAATCCTCACTCGATTCGCAACAAAGGGTTTCCATTTCTCCGGTTCGCCATTTAACCAACCTAGAACAGCCATTGAATCAACCCAACCATAAACATGCAGCTTGTAGCTCGATAGGGATAAGAGGACTTTTCGCATAAGTTTTGACAACAAGAGAGCACCGCAAAGTTCCAAACGCGGGATTGATTGTGGTTTTTTCAGCGGTATTACTTTTGATTTTCCTGCAACAAGGGTCACGTGGGTTTCATTTTTCCTTTGTATTTTGCAATACACGACGCAAGCGTATGCTTTTGTGCTGGCGTCGCAAAAGCCATGAAGTTCGATGGTATCTTTCTCCTGGGTTTGAATCCAACGTGGTATTCTAAAACGAGATATATGTGGTAGATCGGCTTTTATAGTATTCCATTCTAACGCGATTTCTTCAGGGACAGGGTGGTCCCAACCCAGGTCTGATTTCCATAATTCTTGGAACAAGATCTTAATTTTTATTGTAACTGGTGCTAGCCAGCCCAAAGGGTCAAAAATTTTTGATATTTGAGATAAGAATTGCCTTTTTGTAAGGATGTCTTGTGAGATGAAATCTATAGGATGAAAGATAAATTGATCACTTTTTGGTTCCCACCGAAGACCTAAGGTTTTGGTTGACTCCGGTTGCTTAAAGTCAAAGTCTTCCTTTTGAAGTGCATCAGAACTATCTACTATTTCCGGTAAGTTTGATCGCCATTTTCTGAGATTAAACCCGCCAGATTTGAGGAGGTTGATCATCTCCGTTTTGAGCTGTTTAGCTGCTCTCGCTGAATGTTCACCATGCATGAGATCATCCATGTAAAACGAGTGTTCTAAGATATCAGGAGCGCAACTTTGTGGATAGTTTGGTCTTTCATCGATGGCCAGTTGCTTCAGTGTCATCATGGCCAAAAAAGGTGCGGCTTTTGTGCCATAGGTAACTGTCGCTAACTGGTATTCTTTTAAAGGTTGAGATTGATGGTTCCGCCAGATAATTTTCTGATATTTCTGATCATCGGGATGTAGCCAGATTTTGCGAAACATTTTTTCTATATCTGCTGTAAAAGCGTATTTAAATTGTCTCCATTTCAAGATAAGGCTCTGGAGGTCTTGTTGTAAATTGGGCCCTCGGCACATAAGATCATTGAGGCTGTATCCACTCGAGGTTTTTGCCGAGGCATTAAAGACAACTCGCAATTTAGTAGTTGATGACTCAGATCGTTGGACGCAATGGTGCGATAAGTAGCAGTCCGGCTGTATGTGTGGCGCAACGGGTGTCATATGTCCGAGCTCTAGGTATTCGGAAATAAACGTTTTATAGTCACGTGCCAGTGCTGGTTGCTTACTTAATTTCCGCTCCATTTGGAAAAATTGAGCAATCGATTTTGTTTTCGACTCGCCTATATTTTTGTCAAAATTTTCTTTGAACGGTATTTTAACGACGTAGCCTCCGTCTTCCCGTCTAGAAGTTGAAGATTGGTAAAACTCGATGCATTTTTCATCTTCTTCTGATATCGCTGAAGATTCATGAATGTCCTCCACTTCCCAGAATTGCTGAATTTCTTCGATATTATTTAGGATCACATTGCAATGGTATGTTTTGTAGTTGCCGCTTAAGATCCATCCCAACTGGGTTTGTTGGGCAATTGGCAATATACCTTCTGAACGACAGATACCGTCCATAAGGATAGTGGAATAGATATCTGCTCCAAATAAGATATCAATAGGCCTACTTTTGTAAAATTCGGGATCTGCTAGGGTTATTTGGTTGAGAGTACGCCAGTCTGGCTTAGGTAAGGTACAGCTGGGTAAGTTATTTATGAGTCTATTCATTATATATACGTCTGTTTCAAAGGTGAAATCGCTAACCAACGACAAACATTTGATGGTAATCATGCCCTTACAGTTGTTTTCCTTATTTCCTATTCCAGAGATATAACCGTTACATTTTCGTCGCGGTAGTCTTAACAACTGAGCTGCGCTTTCCCTGATAATGGATGTTTGTGATCCTTGATCTAAAAGAACTCTCATTTTTTGGTAAGATCCGTCCGCTGCTTGTACGTTAATTATTGCCGTGGCAAGCAGTATTTCTGAGGGTTCTTTAAGAAGCGATGCAACTACGTTACTTTCTTGCTGCTGAGATGGAGATTTCGTAATCGTGGCTGCATTTGACCCAGATCGATGTGACTTAAAAGATTCATGCAAAATGGTATTGTGTTCGTTATTGCATTCTTTGCATCTTATTTCGGAAAGGCATTTTTTGCCTTCGTGATAATGTAAACAATTAATACAAAGGTTCAAGTTAGCAATAGCATTTTTACGTTCATTAGGTTGCAATTCCAATAACTTTTGACATGCATGTATGCGATGATCAGTGGCGTTGCAAATAGGGCATTGCTTGCGATAGTTAATTTTGCGTTTGGACTTTGACGATTGCGAAACTTGGCTTGTGGAGTAATTCGTTTTAGGATTATTATAATTTCGATTAAAATTGTTACCCTTTGAAAATGATGGTTTGTTATAGTTGTTGGATTGAGATGGGGATAATTTGTGCGTGGAATTTTCAAGCTTCTTACGGGAAGTTTCCAGCATCATAAACTTAGTTTCTAAGAAATTAAGGAAATCTTCCAAGACGGGCAATTCTCGCGGAGATTTTAAGGCTTGTAGATAATCCTCGTATGTATCCGAATCTAATTTTTGAGACAAGATACATACCAGGAAAGAGTCCCAGGAAGACACATCGACTCCCAGATTCTTGATAGCATTCACGCTCTCATACGTAGTATCGTGAATGCGTTTTATATGATTTGATGATTGTTGCTGGTTTGCAGGGATATTCATAAGATTGTTAAGATAAGAAGTGAAGATCAGTCGTTTATTATTATAACGATGATTGAGGATATTCCAGCATACAAGATAATTGTCGGAGCTTATTTGGAGATGTTGGATCAATTTTTCGGGCTCACCTTTGATCTTACTCTTTAGAAACTGCATTTTTTGTGCATTCGACAAAGAGGGGTTGTTGTGCACTGCTTCGGTAAAAAGATCTTTGAACGAAATCCACCTATTGTAGTTTCCCTCAAAGGTGACTATCTCCATTTTAGGAGTTTATTTTTCAATATGCGCAACGGACCACATTTTCCTATTGATGTCTTTCTTGATTTTGTTGTAATATTTCTCATAATGAGTAAATTGCTCTTCGTACTCAGGGTTGGATCCGCCATACTCGTTGTCTAGCTCCCAATGAAGCGAGTCAATAGCCGCCCAACGAGATTGTATCGTCTTCAGGACGTCTTCAAACTCCCATTTTTCCGTTATGAGATCAAGGTCGATATTTGAAGATGTTCTCAAGAAAGCCTTGAAGTTGGTAGCTTGCTTTTTGAAGAGACCTTCGGCTTTACTCTCTTCAAGAGCAGGGGTTTTAGAAGAGGCGTGAGGTGCGAGATTCGAGGTTTGAGATTCCGCAGTAGGTTGGAACGTAGGAGGTTTCAATTCAGGGATTTGCGGTCTGTTTGCGAGGGGGTCATAGTTTTGAATAGTAGTTTTAATATTCTTATATTTTTCCTTCATTTGATCGTATTGGTTAGTACTGAAATATGCATGAGATTGATCGCCAAAAGATAGCAAAGTCATATGATTATTATGGAACTCTGTAAAGTATTGTTCCAAGGTAGCTAATCGACGACGTAAGTAGTCTGAGGTCTTTCGCTCTGCACCATCCTTCTTGAAATTGGTGAAGAGCTTATCTACGGCTTCGATTAGTTGTTGTTGGGTTATTAAAATGTCATCCATTTTCGACATTATAAAGATAAAAAAGAGACCTTACTTGTACTGAAGGCTTCGAGATCAAATGTCCTTGCGATGGCTGCAAGAACAAACCTGGAGTAACAGCGCGATGAGATGACGCGATGTTTTCGTAAAACCCAGGGTCCTCAGTATCAGCAGGGTGATGGCACCTTTCCGTCCGGGGCACCGAGATAAATTAAGATCAGCAAGATGATGGCACCTTTTCGTCCGGAGCACCGAGGTCAGATAGGATCAGCAGGATGATGAAATGTTTTAAAAGTAAATTCACTCAGTTCTGTATGCCAGGGTCTGGTAATAAGTTCCAAGCGAGACACTCATACAGTACAATAATAGTAGATACACGCGTAAAAGTCCCGCTCCGACGGCTCGAAGGACCAATGTTCGGGGTTGGGGTGAGATTAAGATAAACTAGGATTAAAGATTATAAAGATAACTATATTTCAGTAATACAAATGGGATAAGGATTAAAACTAATGAGGTGAATGAATGGGATTGAGTCGCGCCCGATATGCTATCCGAAAACGTACTGACTATTTTACTAAGGTAATACATAAAATATTCAAGGCATAGCGCGGTGTCGCAATTACGCTGACATGTTTATTATTGTTCGGTGATTGACCTGTTATCCTTAAGAGATAGACATATGCCATCGCGGACTTTTTTGAAGACCTTTATAAGAGACATAATTCCACCATACATTATTTTGTTATATCTCAAAGGGTTTAGACAGCGTTTTCGTTGAAAGCTCCCAGACGGCTTATTTTTTTCCGACACCTCCAACAAATATCGTTAATTCATACATAAATGCATACAAAAACTTAACAAATTATATACTAAAACCTTCCTCGAGAACCAAGCTATCCATTGGTGAAAACAGCATGAGAATCGGTGCAGTAGTTTTTGAGTTTATCGCGAACAGACAGACAGACAGACAGACGCGGCGGAGGACTTTGTTTTATAATATGTAGTGATAGTGATAGTGATAGTGATGTTTTATCCCAAAAATAATTAAAACTAAAAAGAAAAGAAAAACCGGCCAAGTGCGTGTGGGACCACGCACAATGAAGGGTTCCGTAGTTGGGATGAATTTATCCCAAAAACAACCTTAATATTGTAGTTGAAATACATGTTCTCCCATACATTCCTACTGAAAATTTTAGTTTGTGTACTCAGCCCAGCGGCTGAGTGCACATTTTGCGAAGTGCACATTTTGCGAAATGCACATTCTGCGTCAAGTGCACATTTTGCGAAGTGCACATTCTGCGTCAAACCCCTGAAAATTGAGTTTCCTTTAATGAATCGGCCCTACTAATTGAGATAGAAAAATCGATATCCCGTTTTGAGTAAAAAAATTAAAGGTCACTTTATGTACCCTTACAAAAACTCAGAAAGTTTCAGTGAGATCCATGAATTATTGTGTGGACGTGAGGTTATACGTAGGTACCTATCCATATCGTACAAAAGTAGCGGTGGGCACTCACAGAACATCTCTCTACCATAAATAAGTTATAAGCTGCGCTGTTGTATGGATTTACCGTTCAATTTATTCACCTGAGAAAAGGGTTCATGTATTTTTTCTACATAATATTATCTGCTTACTAAGTGTATTGTGTTACACTCTCCTGCCATGTCTCAGAGATAGCTTATATTTTTCTGTGTGAGACACATAAGCCAATGTAAGTCCCTTTGAAACGTACCTCACTATTGCAAAAATGGAATTTATGCGGTGCTACGAATGTGGCGGAAATGTGAAATGTTATAAATGGGGTCAATGGAACTGTGTTTTTAACCGATTTTGAAAAAGGAGGAGGTTCTATGTTCAACTGTATGTATTTTTTTTTTTAATGTATCTCCAACGAGTTCTCCGCAGCTCCGTCAATTGTGAACCGATTTTGAAAATTCTTTTTTGTTTGGTAGAGTTTGCGCGGTGGTCCAATATAAATTTTATTAGCTTTGATTAGGCAGTTTTTAAGTTAACTTCGATAATACGTATTTAATCCACTTTGTCTATCTTGATGATGTTATATAATACTTCCTGTCACTGTTGTTTACATAACAAGTATTGGAAGACGAATTGGTGTGGAGTAGGTACAATAACCAAAAAGTGAAAAATAAAAATCTTTTTTACAAAATAAAACAACCGACTTCCAAAAAAAACCCTACTAAGTGAAAATTAACTTTAATTTCGGAATGCGGTGGCAAAATAACTACAATATATAAGATCTAAAGACACCGACTTCCGATATTAAACAAATTTTTCACTTTGTAGGGTTTTTTTTGGAAACGGTTGTTTTTATTTTTTGTATATTGCTAATATTTTTGGAACCTCCTGTAATAACTTCTCTCTTTGGAATTAGTAGACAGTTAGGTAGCTACTTACAGAGTGCCAAATATTACTTACTAGCTTTTGCCCGCGGCTCCGCCAACGTGGATGTCGGTTATCGCGTAAAAAAGTAGCCTATATCCTTCTCCATATCCCAAAAAAAAAAGTTTTTAGGGGTTTTCACTGGCAGATAGCTGATATTTTCAGGAGTAACTTAGGCTAAGAAAAAGCCACGCAGGTGAAGCCGCCGGCAACAGCTAGTATTGAAATAGTTTTAAATGTCGAGATCAGAGTGATTAAACATTATGTTTTGGTCTTTGAACCAAATTAAAACTAAACTACGCACCAGTGCAAATGTGTGTTGAATTTGTAATTATTTATATCTCTCTTATCACGACCGCGATTTATTATTAATTGTGAAACTAGGCCCGAATTAATTTTAAGGTATCTATTCTACTATAATTAATTATTCAATCTCTAGGGCCTAGTTAAGTGATGAAAATTCAATTATAATCCACGTTTTGAAATATTAAATAGTATTTACTCAATACCCATAACATGCCTTTCTGTGGGTACAAAATATATGTTTTTAACATATTCTCATTCCCGCTATTTTAGTCGCGATGTTTTTCAAAATTTAGCATAAATTAATTTCAACTTCGTGCATTAAATTCATGTTAGCTGCACCACTTACATTTATGAATGGTAAAAAGAAAACATTACATTATTTACGAATATTACCACCAGTACCTACTCACATGTCTAAACGCCAACTTAATATACCCTCGGTTTCATTGACTCCCTCGCACGCTCGGGAGTCAAACCACCTCTGGTATATTATAGCTTCGTTTAGTCCCTCGATATAAAATATACTATTTTGTACCTGTAGCGTTTTTTTTTTTTGTTTCAGGCAACCCCCGCAACAAATGCGCTCTGCAGCCGGGTCACAGTTTAATGGACTGGATCCGTCTCGGCAACTCCGGGAAGGACTTAACAGGAGTCGGTGGGAGGATACGACCAGTCTCACCGGCTGAACTGTCTACACACAATACACTAAGTTAGTTCTACAGTACCCAGCCGAAAATATGAAACATCCCGCTTTAGAAAAAGCTCGACTCTTTATAGAACAGTACAGTGGCCAGCACATCAAGCTACATGAAAATCAAATTTCTCTAAACCATTTTAAACTTAAAATTTTTTATGATTAAGTTCAAAATCGAACGAGAAAATTTGACAGTTTATGGTAACTTGATGTGCTAGCCACCGTACTGTCACTCACATCTGTATATGACAGCGTCTTTCTTAAGGCGGAGACTGACTTGCAACGTTTGTTTGTAATGTATCATACGAGGCGAGCTTGGTTACAAAACGGCGATACACAACACGCGGGGAACGCTCGCTTCGAGCACATGGCTCAAGTGAGCTTCATTTTTTGTTACAAAACGGCGATACACTAAACACGGCAAACGTTCACTTCGAGCACTTGACTCAAGCGTGCTCGATGATTATTCAGAATGGCATGGCGGACGTAGAGGTTTTATGTGCTTCATTCATTTTATTTAGTTACTAGCTTCTGCCCGCGACTTCGTCCGCGTTAAATTTCTTGTTCCCCCGACCCACCCCGTCGCAACACATTGCCTGCCCGTTCTTTTACTTCGTTTTCGCATAAACTTTCATTAAAAAAAAATGGTGTTCTATTTAATAGGAATGTAATTCTTCCTCAAGAATTGGGCTGTAAAATGCAAAAAGATTTTTTCAAATCCAACTCGCAGTTCCAGAGATGCGAGTCGGACTCGCGCACGAAGGGTTCCGTACCATCCATACAAATCCTTATCCTTACTAATACTTATTATAAATGTGAAAGTAGCTCTGTCTGTATGTCTGTCTGTCTATCTGTCTGTATGTTACGTTTTCACGCCTAAACCGCTGAACCGATCGACCTGGGATATAGAGAAGGACATAGGCTACTTTTTTACGCGATAACCGACATCCACACGGGCGGAGCAAAAAAAAACGGCAAAAAAATCATGTCCGTTGTATGGGAGCCCCCCTTAAATATTTTTTTTTCTGTTTTTTTGTATTTGTTGTTATAGCGGCAACAGAAATACAACATACCTATGTGAAAATTTCAACTTTTTAACTATCACGGTTCATGAGATACAGCCTGGTGACAGACGGACAGACAGACAGACAGACAGACGGACAGCGGAGTTTTAGTAATAGGGTCCCATTTTACCCTTTGAGTACGGAACCCTAAAAACTAACTCTTCAGCTTTAGAATAGACTACCTCGCAGAGTTGATCATTATTTTGCTGCGGAGTTATTATAAAACAGTTATATCTCCTAAGATATTCATTGAAATTAAATGATGTAAGGGCAACTTTGTTCAAAATTAAATACTTGTGATGAATAACGTATTTATTTGGATAAGGATTAATACCATGTTTATGAAAACTCCTTCGCAAATAATGCATTAATTTCGAACAAATTTGATTACCATAAAAAGGTTATAGTGAGTCAATCTTAAAAGATAGACATATGCTGTCGCGGACTTTTTTTTAGAACATTTAAAGAGGAACAATTCCATCATACATGATATTTGCGTAACTTAAACCGTTTACGCAGCGCACGCAACGGAAGCTCGCAAAAAGGAATAATTCTTCCCGTTTTTGCAACATTTTTCATTTATGCTCCGCTCCTATTGGTTGTAGCGTGATGTTATATAGCCTATAATATTCCTCAATAAATGGACTATCCAACACAAAAAGAATTTTTCAATTCCAACCAGTAGTTCCTGAGATTAGCGCGTTCAAACAAACAAACAAACAAACAAACAAACTCTTCAGCTTTATATATTAGTATAGATTGTTATTGGAAGAACAAGCTGCGCTCGCAATGCACGCATCAAACAGCTCGGCTCGCTGCACTGACTTCTATAACGCGTTACTATAGTTGTAAATAAATTGTTTTAAACCAAATTCCGTGGTTTAAAACCCGTTTTAAATTTGTTTAAACCGTTTTAAACCCAATTCCGTGATTTAAAACCCATTTTGAATATGTTTAAAACCACGACCACGTGGGCCGTACGTTGATTACGTATTACTTTAGAAATTAAGTTTAAAAGGCCAATTGAAATCGTTTACAATTTCTATTATTCCGATTGAAGTAATTTGTACTTATATTTAAATTTAATAATAGTTTATTTATTTATTACTTGATTAAGAATTTTAAGCAAGTCTAGTTTAAGCGTAAAACTCAAAATCTGACTGATTATGGAACAGTTTTACATAAAATATCCTTTGATATATCCGCGCTACTTAGTAAGCTCAGAGTGTCATTCTACAAAAGGGTAACCCTGAGTAGGAATGAAATTATAAAAGCTGTGTACCGTGTCGTCCATCTTGCAGGAGAGGTAAAAGACTTAATAATATGTATTTTTAGTTATTATATTTTTGTATTTTAATGTTATTCTATGTGTGTTATTGTGTTGATGTCTGTATGTTATGTTATGGGTTTCATAACTGCCTGAATAAATTATAATTAATTTAATCTAATTAATATCCTAAATCAGGAAGTAGGTGTGGTCTAGATCACTTCATGTAAAGCCTCAGTGACATGAAAACATTTTAAACAATTATTAAACCGCTCAGTGTCGTTTTAAACCAAAGAAACGGTTTAAAACCAAATGGTTTAAAACGTTTAAAATCCGTTCTGCATCTAAACGCGTTACTAGAACTCGATACATTACTAACAAACGTTGCAAGTCAGTCTCTACCTTAAAGCTGAATGTGTCATATTAGCGACTGTTCCTACCTTACTATATTGGCTAAATAATCTGGTGTTCTACATAAAAACACTCTTGAGAAATGAACCACAACATACACTCACGCCTACACAAAGTTAATTCGATAAAAGGTTGTATTATTCATTCACATTTTAAGTAAGTATTCTCAAAGATTAGCATATAAAAAGGATAAAGAGATCCCAAAGTCCCAATAGAGCGCGCTGGGTTTTCATAATATTTTCAACAATGATTACCCACCCTTAGAATACAATATACACAAATAAAGTTCAGTGCCTCAATAAAATGTTTCATAAGGCACTCAACTTGAACTGAATGTTTCAGACGACGCCTGGCTGGCCATACGCGGTCGTGTCTACAACATAACGTATTATCTACCCTACCACCCCGGAGGTAAGAATGTACCGCTTGTAATATACGACCTAAGGGTTAAATGGTTCGAAATGTCTTACAGTCATGTACATAAGTTTTGCTCTTATCCCAGGACCCGAAGAGCTAATGCGAGGCGCCGGTATGGACGCCACACAACTCTTCGACAAAGTACATCCGTGGGTAAACTATGACTCTCTCCTCGCGAAATGTCTCGTAGGACCGCTCCGGTTCGACCTTCCTGATGCAGAGGAGCTCTTCGACACCTTGAACCCATCGCCCAAATCCGACCGTCTTAGAGAACCATCTAAAGCACAAGAATTAGTTAGAAAGTCAATGGAGAATTTAGCAAATTGTATCACACCGGTTAGAAAGAAAATAACTAAGGGTGATGATAATACAAAAGGGAGTCCGCCTAGCAAGATTATGCAGAGTTTAATACAATCAGCTGATTTACCTATGTCAATAAGTCGAAGAGCTGCATCAAGCCCTGTGAAGAAAACTGACAAAAGCCCAGATTCACCGTTACCTCTCCGGTACGACTGGATACAGACATCAACAAAACTAACGATATCCGTGTACACGGGACACCTGGCCAACCCAGGGGGATGTGCGAGGATTACTGAAGGATTTCTGTTGATTGAAGTAGCGACCAACGGATGGTTGAGGACGCTCAAAATAAAGCCCGAGGCTAAATTAAAGGAACCTTTACAGCTACGTGTGTTTGCTGAAAGTGGAAAAATTGAGGTGAGCTGGGAAACCAAATTGCAAAAGGGATGATGACTATAAAGATTTTTTTTGTCCGTCATGTAGATTATTAAAAAATATTGGACACGTATTTTTTCTTTTTTTACGTAATCAAAACATTACGGCGATACATTGAGTTCAAATGTGGCATGACGTCACTTCTCAGTAGATTTTATACTGAGCTGTGACGTAACGAGCCCCGACTCCCCAAGTTTAATGTGTTTTATCTAAGTCATTTTTTATTAATATGATAAAGCAAAAAATACGTGTCTAATATTTTTTTTATTATCTGATTGACGGACTAAACAGTTTTCTTTTTTTTACCCAGGAATCATCTCTATTAAACTTTATTTTCGAAATAGTATTCTAGCAATTTCTAGAGAACGATTGCAGAATTCTTTTCATAAATTGTTCTGCAATTGTGTAGCCGTTCTGCTAAAAATAACATGACGGAGCGTGTGGTTAATTGTCTCTATTTTTGTAGATCACCGCACTCAAAGTGGATCCGAGTGTTTGGAAGGGATGCGGGGATGTCGCTGTGGGGGTGGCGAGCCGCGTCTCCTCGCCGCGGTCCGTGGAGTGTCGGGTCATGGAGGTGGGCAGGGTCTCTCATGACACTTCCCTGCTATCCGTGTGTCCGACAGCTGGGCCTGTTGTCGTGCCGTTGGGACACCACGTACGAGTGCATAGAAGAATTGAAGGTGAGCACCAACAACTTTTTTTACTGACGACATCGATCTGTCTACTTAAATGCTGTGTATTTTTATAAAAGCCTATGTATTAAAATGAATTTTCTAGGAATCCGTCTTTATGCTGTTTAATCACGACGCGACGGTCCGTTTTTCTAGAACATATAACAACTTGTTTCCGTTCCGAGTAAAAATGTTTTCCGATAATTTTAAAGGAAGGTCAAGAACTTTCCATTAACCCGGCGGATGTCTTTGATAGAAACTCATCTCTTTAAAAAAAGCCGTGGGTTATTTACAAAATAAATATTTACTTAGTTACTCTCGAAGTAATAGATAAGCTTTTACTCGCTAACTAAGTTGTTGTTAAATATTTGTCCGTGACCAAGTACGTCTCTAGAGAGAATAAAATAGAGTTAAGCTCGATGGATGATTAACGAAATGAGTTTTCCTGCTTATGCTTAATATCGTTTAGAGCATCATCTGTTAGGGCTTTATTATACTAGCGAGTTGCGAGCGAGTGGAAAGCGGGGCGAGTACGCAGCGAGCTCACCGCGAGTTCGCAACGTGAGCGCGGCGAACACACCGCGAGACGCAGCGGGTGCGCAACGAGCTCGCGGCGAACTGCGCTGTCGACGCCATTTTATACATTCGCGTTCATTTTGTTTTCAATCCATTCTGGCACTGAATGTATAAAACGCGGATCGTACACCGCGAACTCGCTGCCCACCCGCGGCAAGCTCGCTGCGCACCCGCGGCGTGTTCGCCGTGCACACGTTGCGAACTGGCGGCGAGCTCGCTGCGCACTCGCCCCGCTTTCCTTTCGCTCGCAACTCGCTAATGTGATTAAGCCCTTAACTAGAGCGTATCACATCGTTACGACGCGAAACTAGGAACGTAGCTAAACGAAATATAACAGAATTTGAAATTCCATCAGATGAAAATTTCCGTAATAAATGACTTAATTTCTTGCAAAATGGAAAAAAACTCGTAAATCCTTATTGAAATATGGCCCTTATTGTATATTGTATGATAGGCAGACACCTGTCTCGCGCCAAGCCAAGATCTTTTATGTATTCATGTCATTCAAATAAGTTCCTTTCATCCCGCACAGCGTGGGTACATGTCGTCTTCATATTTTTAACGAGTAGGTACAATGAGTCGGTGGCTACCTAAATACTAAGTATCAAGTAACTTTATGTTTGTGACGTTACTTTGGCAAGGAAACAGTTTTGTTGAGATGGTAGCGTGGAAACATGAGCTTTATAATAAAGTAAACAATGTTATACTTCCTTTTCATTTTCTTTCTCGTGTTTACTATCTCATATAATTTTATCCAATATACATTTTATTGGATATTATTAACTTCTCGTTTTGTACCTAGTCGAATTACAAACACGGAAATCGACGGTCAAACATTTATTTATAGCTAGCTTTTGACCGCGGCTTCGCCCGCGTAGATGTCGGTTATCGCGTAAAAAGTAGCCTATGTCCTTCTCCGTATCCCAGGCTATATCTCTGCCAAATTTCATGAAGATCGGTTTAGGCGTGAAAACGTAACATACAGACAGACAGACAGAGTTCCTTTCACATTTATAATATTAGTAATTAGTAATGATGATAGCGTACTTATCTTATTCTAACTTATAATTAATTTAATCAAATAAATTAATAAATTTTGTAACGCATTATTACAAATAATGCATTATTTGTGAACTCATGCTTTTTTATTAGTAGGATTCCTAATTAAGATTTAATACGGAACCATAAAGACATAACTAAGACTAGATTGAAATGAAATACTACTTAGACTAGAATGAAAAACGTAAAAGTAGATACCTGTCCCTATTTTAAACCGTAATTAATGAGGCGGAGTAGATGGTTATAGGTATACCTTCATTAGTGCGATCTTGACGGAACCTTATTATAATAGTGGGCCATGAGGTTATGCCTCATCTAAGTTATTTTACTGATATTACCTACTAGCTGCTGCGCGCACCTTCGCCCGCGTGGCTTTTTCTATACAAATAAATATAATACAATTGAAGCGTTTTTTAATGTATTTTTTTTTTTTAATCCACGCAAGTGATCCCGTAGAAAATAAAAGTAGCCTAAGTTACTCCTTATAACAGCCGGTGAAAGTCCCGTCAAAATCGGTCCAACCGTTACGGAGATTAGCCGGAACATACAAACAGACAGACAGACAAACAAAAATTTTAAAATTGATTTTTTGTTCTAAGTACGGTATAACTTTCACATGCATTTAGTAAAAAGCTGTTATTTTGACATTACATACAGACACTTCAATTTTATTTATTTGTATAGATCAGTGTTTTTCAACGTGTGGGTCGCGACCCCCTAGGGGGTCGCCAAGCTACTTTAAGGGGGTCGCCGTTACTTTAAAATTGAAAGCTCATAAATATAAAATCACAGTAGTTCAAAAAGTTATGTTCAATGTGTTAAAAAAAAATTATAATAGCATAGGTTAACACAAATCTACAAATACCTAGTAGTCACATGAATTATAAATGTGAAGTTTAACATACGCACCCATTCACATTATTGTGATGGTTGCGCCTGTTTCTCGTTAACCAATTTTTTTTTTACACATACGATTAACTCATTCTCTAAATTTCGGCGATTTTACTGTTTGCCTTTTAATTGAACCATCAATGAAAACATTATCTCGCACAAGTAGGAGGTTCTAAATGGAATCAAACACTTCGAAGCTTCTGTGGTTAATTGTGGGTATTCTGTTTTTCTGCTTAACCAAAAAGTAGCCAAAGTGACAGTCTTGAATTCCACGTTAGAAACCGCGGAGAGTAGGGGGTCGCGAAATATTTTTCCATACTAAGGGGGTCACACTATGAAAAAGGTTGAAAAACACTGGTATAGATGATTGATTGATATTATTTTATATTTTATATTTATTGATTTACAAACATAGGTATTGGAAATATTATCTCACAGAATCTAAAAATAGCGTCAGCGTAGCGAATTGTTCATTTGATGCAAATTAGATAACTTTAATTTAGTCTTAACACACTGATTATTGGTTTATTGTTATTTTAATCAAACAATTATGACACTAAGTATTTTAGCTAGATTTGTTGGATTCGTCAGGTGATTAACTACCTAAGACTTGATCAGCCTTTCAGAAAACAACGATTAATTGGGTAGGTAGAAAGGTACCTACATTCTTTTAGACGTGAAAACATCGGCAGTGCCGTGTCAAGCAACGCAATAAGCTGGCACTCCCAGTTCCGGCCGTCTTGTTTACCTTCTTATGTGAAGATCATTATTAATGGTCGAGTCATGTAAGGCTGTAAACATGGAGGTATCAGGGTGGAATTTTTCCACCACAGCCCAATAACGAATTAGGAAAACACCCCGTTTCCAATCAAAAACGTATTACCTACATACCTATGTTATCTATCTTATCTTATGGGACCTACATACCTACGCCTTTGGGATTAGTAAGTGGGAGCCTAAAGAAACGAATCTCATCCAGAAAAGTACCTACTTAAACTCAAATAATTTATTTCAATTAAACCATTTACAGGCAGTTTTGAACTGTCCAGGAGTCGGTCAGTAAGAAAAATGAAGCTACATGCCCATTCCAATTTTTTTTTTATGGTAGGTTCTTACCTGTGTAGAAGAACGGGCAAGAAACTCCATTGACACTCTTTTAAATGAAATTGTTACATAATAAATATTAGTTACATCTATAATGTTGAATTTATAACGAAATATGAGAACGCTGTAAAAACGTAGACGTTAAGAGTGTTCAGAGTAAGTACAACAAAGAGGAACAAAAAAAAAAAAAAAACAATTTAAAAAAAAATTGTCGTGGCAGCTAAGAGATGACCAGTCCCAACTGATGGCGCCCGTTCACGAACACCATCATACCTATTTCTACCGCCAAGCAGTGTTGCTGTGCTCCGACAAACCGAAGTTTGTCGGTGTACCTAATTACAGGAATATGAGACACTTGAACATTGTCTCTGGGATAGCAACAAAGCACCTCTCCGTTAAAACAGATATCGATGGCCCAACCGAATAAACATATAAGAGAAAAATTACAAATTTTCAGCAAAAAATAAAAACGTTTAAACTTCAATAACGCTCATTTCATTGTAAATAGGTATAAATAATGTATAATCGAATTATTGGTAAAAAAATAAGCTATAGACTTGTATATTTACTTTCTTGGCGACTCAAAAAGCATGTAATTATAACATAAACAATTATTATTATTTATTTTATTATTTAATATTTTAGTTTAAGACTCCGCATATTCATATCATTCTCTTCATGTTCTCACACAGTATTGTCTACATTTATTTTTCATTTCTCCTTTCGCAGGTCTGCTGGAAGAAATTTCTTAAGAAATAAGCAGTACCTTTGTACTGAAATTATAATTATGTCGTATCTCTATGTATTTAACTGTGTGTACATAAATAATAAAATAAATAAATAAACTATTATCCTATATTTTTAAAATTAATTATTTCCCTAGAATAAAGAAATTCACTATTCAACTCAGGCGTGTTGTGAGTCTAAATTTCATTAAAAAAATAAATAAGTGGGTGCAGGATAGGCAAAAGAAACAAAAAATGTAAAAAAATAAAAATCGTCTAAGAAGCATTGCACGTTTATTCGGTGAGGCCATCGATATCCATCAGTGACCGCGGTGGCTTACCATCAAGAGAACCGCGGCTTGCTCACCACCAATTTACTTACTGCTTGTTTCATCTAGGCTCAGAGTGCATCCGTTCCTACACCCCCGTGGGCGAAGGCTGGAGCCCTGCAGACGGCACTGAAATCTTCTCAGCTCTCCGGTTGGCAGTAAAGCGTTACGACAATGGCGCCCTCTCGCCGCATCTCACGGCTCTTAAAGTCGGAGACCTCGTCACTCTGTCCGGTCCTTATGGCAACTTTCAATTGCAGAAGGTAAGGTTTTAATTATGTTTTACCCACTCAACTTTTCTAACTTCTAGAGCAGCTATTTCATTTTCTTTTTAAACGTTGTACCTTGATTAATGATTAAAATTATTGAAATTAGAAAAATATGACATTCAATTATTTTTTTATTTTACTTTAATTCCAATACGAAATAAAGTTGACTGAGAAGAATTGTGTATGGTATAAATAACTATTAAAGTACTTCATAATTAAATTGTAATTGAAGTTAATCAATCTTTATATTGACATTGTTTATCCTTATGATTATGTTTCTTAGCATTTCTAGTGTATCTTGTACTTTTGCATGCCTTCAGGGCCTCAAGTCTGCTATTACAATAGTGTCAGAATGGTCTCGCCATTGTGAGTATTTGACAGTTTTTGTATGGCAAATCTGTCAAAAACTCACAATGAAGAGACCATTCTGACACTATTGTAATAGCAGACTTGAGGCCCTGGTTAAATATGGCTGTTGCTAATAATATTTTTATGTCACCGTGTTTTTGTACCCATATTTGATAAATAAATATCTTATCTTATCTTGATAATTAATGGCCATGATTTTTTATTGCTTCATAAGATTTTTTTTTTTTGCTGTTTGATGTGTTTCTAAAACAGAGTTTCAGCAACCTAGAACCAGCTACCAGAATACAGTTTCATATTGAGACACGAAGCAACAAAATTCGATCTAAAGAAAAGCGGCCACATTCCTCTAGTTCGTATTTTGTTGCTTCAAAAAGGTATTAGAAAATTCTAGACACACTTACCGAGGTTGCTGATTGAGCAGTTTTTCATCATTCCTTCTCTGTCACGAGATAATATTTTTTTAAAGTTAACCTCTCTTAACCTCGACTGGAAAGAAGCTTTAGAAGTGCTGTTACTAACTTTGACTATTTCTTTGAATTATTATACGCTTGAATACCTAGTAGTGAATATCTAATGCTGATTATACCGTTCTACCTACCATTGTTGATACATAAAGCAAATCAGCTGCTACCCGCGACTGGCTTATTCCACTAATCCCCCTCAGTGGAAAAAACTGAACCCTAATGTAAAAAAATCACTTTCAGGGGATCTTGGAATAAGTTATTTTTTGTTTTTCCAATTCTAGTTTTCCGCCCTTAGCGGGGGGATTATCAGGGGTGAATTCTAGACTGTTTTCAGATTCCACTTTTCCTCCTAAGGGGGATTTTCAGGGGGGATTTGTAGAATAAGCCCCGCGGCTTCACCGGCACGGCTTGTGTTTTATTTTTGAGAAAGCCACGTGGGTGAAGCCGTGGGCCGTAGGTAGTCTAAAATAAAATTAGTCTAATTACTCCTTATAACATCAATTATCTGCCAGTTAAAGTCCCCTCAAAATCGGTAAATCCGTTTCGGAGACTAGCCGTAACAAATTAAAAAAGACAAAAAAAAATTGTTATAAGTAGGTACCGTTTCATAGGCATTTATATAGTAAAAAGCTGTTATTTTGACATTTCAAACTGACATTTCAATTTATATGCATTTTAGGCAGTAGATTCAACACATAGTTTAAAATGGTCGACCTCTTGACCTTTCAAACGAAACTCCTTATCATTGGCCTCCACTTATGGAACAAAGTACTCATAAATAAAATAAATGGCGACCTACACCCATAAAATCACAACTATTATACCTAAATAAATCATATTTATAGAGTTATAAGGACATGGGAAAGCCGTAGGTACTCTATGATTTATTGTCTATTGTTCGTTTCAGTTGAAGACTGTGAAGACGTTGTATCTGATAGCTGCTGGCACTGGGGTCACGCCTATGCTCGGCCTGATCAAGTTTATGATATCAAGATCAAATCCAAGATGGTAAGATTTATTTTTCTAAATTAAACATTGGTAGCCCATTTTACTGAAAGGAAACATTCCATTCAAGGTCATCATTCATCATTTCAACCGAAAGACGTCCACTGCTGGACATAGGCCTCGCCCCTATTGGGGGGTTTTGCCATAATTGCCACGCTTGGCAGGCGGGTTGGCGATCGCAGTATGGTGTTAAAAATACAAAGAGAACGCTGCTGCCCATTCTCTAGTAAATCCCTTAGTCGCCTTTTACGACACCCACGGGAGGAAATGGGGTGAAGCTATTCTGTACGTCTGGCACCACAGGGAACCACCACACCATTCAAGGTATATCTCGCTAAAAGCTCCAAACCCGAGGTATAAAAAAAATATCAGTACCTGGGTAATTTTACTTTAATATTTTTTTATATAACTCTTTCAAGTTTTTACCCGCAGCTTCAGTCCCATTAGGGGTAGATACTAATATTAAACTCATGGATGTGTTAATCCAGGCCATAGTTTTCTGTATGCGTTGCCTCATTTACCTACATCATAATCTTCATTCTGTTCAACCGTTTATGCGTGTTTGAGTATCTTACAAACATCTTCAGAAGCTTTTACATTTTACAATATTAGTATGAGTAAGTAGGTACCTCAGTGGGATAAATACAAATGAGAACACCCTTGCAGCACGAAATATATCGGAAGTCGGCTGTCGGTTTTAACCAAGGTCACAACATCAATCATTCTCGCTGCTCCGTCATCATTAATCGATATTAAAGTAGTCTCGACATTCGAGCATGGAAACTACTTCAAGAGCCACATTATTCTCTGAATTCTTATGAACACTTCCTTTGATCTGGATATTTATCGTAACTCCAATAGGGATAGTGAGTGGCAACTTGGGGCTTGTAAATAATTAGTTCTGAATTTAATTTATTGTGATGAGGTATTCATCTAATTTAATTTGGGAAAATTACATTTCAGTGAACGGACACACTTATTGTTCTTCAATAAAACTGAAGAAGACATTCTATTTCGCGAAAACTTCGAAGAAATGACAAAAGAGGATGACAGGTACTTGGTATTTAATTATAGTTTCACCTCACAACCTCGGAAAGATACTGTTTGTGAAAGATCATTCGAAAGCTGACTGCAAAACAGCATTTTATCCGCTAGTGTAGAAATATTTTTTTAAATTCGAACCTTTCTATTCAATAATTTTCTATACCGCAAGTCCGCTGAAAATGCATTAATACTTATTTCATACCAGCACGAAGACTGCATGAAAAAAAAAAACTTTAAAAAATTCTGCTCTTTATTCTATTTACAAAATTTTATTGTTTTTTGATAAAATCACCTTGCATTTTCCTCACTGTAGCGAGGTGAAAAGTTGTCTTTCGCTCGGCAGCAAAGTTATTCTGCATCTCGTACCTTTGAAACCCTCGCTACGCTCAGGTTTCAATACAAGTACTCGCGCCAAAAAACAACTTTGCAGCCAACAAATAACTATTCTTCAAATACCTTCTCGGATACAGATTCATGGTTTCTAATGGTTTGATAATAAATTATCAACTCGCCATTTCTTCTCTTTTGGCTACTTCGATAAAGTCGACTGTGGGTCGTTCAAGAGTTTTACATCATCACCAATCTCAAGAACAAGTGTGGTGATTGAATTTGATCATCATTGCATCCTCTTAACATTAATGTTCTTGACTAGGTAAATCTATGAGAAATGAGAAGAGACGACGGGTAAGACTTATTTGCTGGAAAATAAGAGACCAAAAAAAGATTGATTATATATTTAGTATGTTTGTATTTATGTATCTATTATAGTATATTGTATTTATTGTTACTTTTAGCCTATATCATCCCACTGCTGGGCAAAGGCCTCTCCGTGAATTCCAGTCAAAATCAAAAGTCATTTATTCAAATTAAGCTGAGAATCAGCACTTTTTGAACGTCAAAATTACGTATAACAGTCCCCCAAAACGCCCGCCCTTCACCACTTCCTAGTGCTTTAACTGGGAAGAAGAACTCCCCGCAGTGTTTGCGATCCAGAGCTATTGTGGACCACTGGTCGTTTGTTTTGTCCAGCTCGTCCCATCATCTGCTACGGGGTCTGCGCGACGCCTTCTAGCTGTCTCAGGGTTCCACATAGTGACTATTTTGGCCCACAGCTCATTGGGCATGAGGCAGACGTGGCCAGGCCAGTCCCACTTCAACTTTGCTGTTTTTTGAGCAACGTCAGCAATCTGTATTATGTAGCAATATGGTCTGTTAATTTGACGCCTAGAATACTTCGCTCCATCGCACGTTAGCAGACCTTCAGTTTGAACTTTTGAATGTTTGTCAAGACCATGATATTGTATCTGCATACTTATTATTTTGAACCAATGATAACCCCATTTTCCCAAATTTTTTGTGTCCCAAGGTTGCCTGTAAAAGATCGCAGAAAGCAATAAGACCGCCCATTGTATGTTTTGAAGTTTTTTTGTCTAGTCTAGTCTGTTGTACAATAAAGTAAACATATATAAATAAACCCTCAAGCGAAATTTTAATTTTATCAACTTGAGTCATAAACGTGATATTTTTACAGGCTAAAGATCACGCATGTCCTGTCAGACGCCAGTTCATCCTGGTCGGGTCACAGAGGCCGCATCAGAGACGAACTCCTGGCTGAAACGTTGGGCGACGTGAAGTGTAACGACAGATGCTCGCACTACGCCTGTCTGTGTGGCCCGACGGAGTTCACGTATACTGGCCTCGATCTACTGAAGAAACACGGCTTCCAAGACGACTGTATTCACGCTTTTATGGGATAGGGATCGAGGCAGACTGCGCTAAACTTCAGTTTGCGCATTGCTTATTGATAAAAAATAATATATGCGCATGATGCATTATCACAAGCCTCGGAAAATGAAGCCGTTAACTACCTGCATTGTTATAGATCAATATTTCTCATAGTGTGCACTCCATTGTGAGGGCCAATATCGCTACTGCGCAAGAGTAGGTACGTCACATGCGCAACAAAGCCGCCAGACAGTTTGGCGCTAACATCTACCATTAATCCACGTATTATTTATTCCACAATTACGATTGGAAAATCCGTCAATGGTGCCGATTCCCTTGTTCACAAACTAAACTAAATTTAAGTTCAGTGCATCTTTTTCTTTCTATTTCATTAAGAAAAGGACAGAAGATAAATTTTAGTTTAGTCCTGTCAAATTAATCAGCGCCTGTCACTACTTCATACAAGTTTAGACGTGATTAAAAACTTGCCGACTAAAATTACGTCAAGCGCTGATTAATTTGACAGGACTAAATTAAAATGTATCGTCTGCCCTTTTCTTAATGAAATAGAAAGAAAAAGATGCACTGAACTTAAATTTAGTTTAGTTTGTGAACAAGGGAATCGGCACCAATGGATTTTACACAGCACGTAAAATAGTAGGTACCTAAATAAACGAAAGTACAATCTATGTCGACACACTTTATAGATTTTATAATAAAGAAATGAATATTTTATTCGAAAGAACAGAACTGCCCAATATAAGAGCAATTGTAAAAAGTTTGTGGTCTGTATATTGTAGCATACAAAGAAGCGTTTAAGATTGTTTTTATTAAAGTTTAGTAAAAGAGTGAGAAATCTATTAATATAGGTAATAGTAGCTGTAATAACTAAATAAATCTACTTTGTAGAAACTGTTAAACAAGTTTCGGCCAAATTCTCGCAATTACGATAACTTTCAGGAACAAATTAAATGTGTATTAGTTTTAAAACCAAAGTGTGATAAATTAGCTTTTTTAGGTACGTCGAACATTATTTTAGTAATTTGTGATTAGAATATTTGTGATTGAGTAGATTAGCTCAATGTACAGAAAGACAAAAATAATAGTCATAATAATTGTATGAAGTAATTCCTGGTGGTATTTATGTACCTATTCCATCCATTATAAAATATAAATTATATTCATATTAAGTTTATATCTATTGTTAGCATTTTTTTATCCATCCTATTTTTATTATAATTAAGTACTTACTTTTTGGTGCTTAAAACCAATTTATTAATAACATTGCAACCATTGAAATCGAATTATATAAAAATACATAGTGTTGTGTAAGATAATCCAATTCTTAAAAAGATATCTTTCTAAATATTAATAAAACTTTCACATACATTGTAACAATTAATTGTTTGGACTTTTTTATGTAAAAATGTATTGTTCAATCCAAACCAATTAGTTTAGCATTGATCAAACAGATTTGTTGTCAAATGGCAAAGATAAATTGTTATTTATTCCTTGTTTCTGCTAAGTATCAACATCAAACGTTTGAACATCCTCGCGTAGCGTGGCAAGTCAGCTGTTTTATTTTAAATATATCTCATACTATTTTCAAATAATGTACATAACAATATTTCGGACATCATGGTAATATTATAATTACAACATATCAAGTCCTTACATTTTGTAAAAGATACAAAAAGGTTTTTATTTATTTTTAACAGAATAGTATATTTTCATTAATAATAATTCTAAACGGGTACTACCATTGAAGTTGGCATTGAAATAATAGTGTAAAATTTAAACTATGTATAGTACTAGGTGTGTGTTACATATTTAACAAATTTTATTAATTGTATTGTATAATTTTGTAAAATATGTATCTTTTCATTTATGCTTTTACTTATATATGTGAACTTGGTGAATGTTTAAAAAGTGCCTACATTCCATATGGTATTTTATTTTTGGTGTGTTGTTGACTTATGGGTTTCTATTAAATAATGTAAAAGAACAATAGACATTTCATTTATAAACATATAGGTGTCTTTGGAAATAATAAGGGAGTCGTTAAAAGTAGATATTTAAATAAAAACTTTTATTTAGGAAGAAACATGACTATAATACAACAAAACAATATAATACACAGTTCGTTTTTGAAATAAATGCATGTAACCTTTGACCCAATGCAACGCATCTTCGCACAAGAAAAAATTCCATTCGTAAATACCTTTTGGTACTAAATAGTTAACAAAAAACCCTAATAAAGTTACAGTTATGGAACGCTTTCAAATAGGATAATTTTCTTTAAAAAAAAAAAAAAACAACTACACAATAAAAACAAGGGAAATAAGTAGCAAGCAATATTTAACCAAAATTCCAAGAAAAAATAGTAACATTATATACCTTGATCTATTTAACGCTATCTTATAAAATATCAAACATAACTTATTAGTAGATTTACATACTTACCTAAATAAAATTAGTTTTGTTCCCTTTATCTTTCGCATTGTTAGTGGTAGGGGCAAAAGCTTGTCATAACGGAAATTTATCCGCAAACTGGCAGCTATGTGCTGGAGATTTTTTTGGTTGGCGCAAAAAAAAAAAAAAAAACCTATACTGATTTCTGAGCATATCGTCGCTTTGGAGGACAAAGGAGCTAAGCTCCAATTTTTGTGAAATTAAGTTAAATGCATTAAACGTGTTGAGAAAGAGCCATAGTTTATATTAGTCTTTAAGCTCTAAGGTTTTTTTTTTTAGCTTGCTTACAGACATGTAGGAGATCATCAGAATCTATTAAGGTAAAAAATCTGTGAGCAAGCGAAAAAAAAAATTGTAGTTACAATAAGAGTCAAAAATTCTATACTGCTTAAATTAATTGTGATTTCTAGTCAAAATAAAGTAATTATTGACATTGGCAAAATCATCGAACGTTACCGATGGAGCCAGAACTTTAAAAAAATTGAATTGAATTGAAGTAATTATTCAGTGGTCAATAGTTGTAAGAGCTCATAGAGCCCTAGACCACCAAAATTATGACATAATCATTGTTATGACGTTGATTTATGTTAAAATAACTTCTTACGCGCACCATTTATTCTCGAAACATCTATAACTCAGAAGTGTAGTTATGTGGAAAAGCTCCATTACCCTCCAAGGCGTCGAAATTCCCTCAGATCTGGAATCAGTTTAAATATGAAAACAAAACTAATTTTAAATGGATATGAATACACGACGGAAAATTTGTTCAAATCTAGGAGAGCCTCTTGGAGACTTGTCTTAGTAGATTAACAGCTTAGCACTGACATTTCAAGGCGAAAGCGTCAGGGTAACCCATGAAATTCAAATTTTCATACGTTTTTTGCAATTTGCAGTTCGTCAGGGCCAATGATCGACCATTATGAATTTAGCAGATTACGAACTTTTAGCCAAATGCATAGAAATAAAAAAAAAACAGGAGAAGTGGCAAGGGCCCCCTTGCCACTTCTCCTGTTTTTTTTATCTGTGTCCGCGCGTAATGATCGAAATGCTCGCAAAGTAGGCAAATGGCGGTCTCCGCGAACTAGTGCGCTTTCGAACGTGATCGTGACAAATTATAAGAATGCCGTGTTGTTTAGTGATTTCTTGTAAAAACCGAAGCCAAAACAATATTTGTACATCCTGGAATCACTTACCATAAGTTAGTACAAGTATTTAACTATATTTGTCTTTAAAATCATGAAAAACAACAAGCCGTAAAATATTTCTTGCTTTTACTACGTTATTTTTGTTTTCATACATAACAGCGACTGTATTATTTTTGCAATAAATACATTGCTTCTTAACCACTACGTAAATATGACGCTAAGTGACTGGACAACGCAATGTAAAAATCACAAAACGATAATTTGTGTATGCGGTTCATCGCGTAGTACGGCCGCACTGTTTTGCCGCGAGCTAATGATGTGCTTGTGCAGATCCATACTAACGTAGGCTATCGACAATAATGTCGATTGTCTAATGAATATATTGCTATTATAGTTTATTCTTCATTTTGTTAACCGTTTTAACCCGATTGGAAGAACCATGTGAAATTATGTTTATTACACATCTGTATTTTCTCATATTGTTACTTTTTTAAATTTACTTAATAATATTTTGTTTTGAGCAAAATATTGTTCATTTATATTATATTATTATTTGTATACCGATTATTATTTATTTTATTTTCAGGTCCCCCACAAAAGTTTTAATACAATAATAAATGGAAGAATGGATAACTTTTCGATTTAGTCAATCATTAGCGTATATGTAAAATAAATGGCTTTTGCACAGCACAACGATAGAGCCCGATGTTTTCGTGTGAGTTGTACGGTGCATGGTAAATGCGCGTTGTGTTTGATGCGATAAGGTTTATAATTGATTGTGTAGTAAGTTTCGATTTATGAATTGCGAGTGTGTGCGCGACTTCGTATCTATTGCTTTTACTGAACTGCATGTGTAGTTGTGGCGAGTGGAAGGGATAGACTGCAGACATCGGGTTTCCATACAGTTTTAGCCGCCGGGCATATCTCCTTATTTCTTATATCTATGGCCAAATGACAATGGGATCGTGTTGGAGTGACGAATTTATAAAAATAGCAGACTTGGGCCCCTGGTTGTATGTTGATCGAATATGTTTCGTGGCCATATCAAATATGTATTTATTGAACAGTAATTATAAGAATCATCAATACAACTCTCCAAGTTCATTTAATCCTATTGAATAACTATTTCATGAAACCATGACTTTTAGGATTATACTAACATACGGAGTTGTATTACTGATGCTAATGATTATGTTCTGTAAATAATTAGTTATTATTTCTGAGACAATGAGCTACAAATAGCAAAATTCGTAAGAAAATTTGAATTTCACGAGCTACCTTAGCGCTTGCCCCTAAGTGTTCTCCATTACCACATTGTTATCACAGGTATTTACAACTACGACATGTAACGACTGGTTCATCTAGTATGAAACCTAAGCCCCGTATTTATGGTAAACACTTGTTTATAAACAAAGTTTAATTAACATGTTGCAGAGTTGCTGTCAACATGTTGCTGGCCACACTGCGTGTTGCAGAGCTGATCACGGCATGGTTGACAAGATCAACAATTGTTGACGTGTGTGGACGTGTTTGCATGGCGTTTATAAACATCACGCATCAAATTTTCTCTTTGCAGGAGACAATTTTGCACTCACCTTTTTTTTTTAGAGATTTTATACATTAGATACAGAGAACACAATACCACTACTTCTGCCGCGTTAACGAAGAATGCATTAACTCGATTTTGGACGATTTTGAGTTATATATTCGTTGAGTTATATATTTGGAGTCAGCGAATCGAAATCTATTAACTCTCTCTCTAAGCAACTTTTTATTGATCCTTCAGGAACTCGATTTTTCAGTAAGCAAGATGCAATAACTAAAACTTCATAACAAATTCAATAATCAAAAATACAATTCTCGGAAGTGGCAAAATCGAGTTATTGCATTTTTACTCGGGCAGCATTTTGACACAGACTGGCGTGTGGACAAGACATTGATATAAAAGTAAATTCCCTGTTCAAAAATCCAATCCCCGACGTGTAATGTCATAAAAAAATTATGAAATTAGTTACTATAAACTTTTGGTCTTGATGCCCGAGGCTTTGGTACCAACTATGATCATTCTCCTTTGTTTCCACCAACTTTGTCGTTGCTCATCAACAATTTTGATCAACTGTTGCTCAACAAAAGTGTACCATGAATACGGGGCTTTAAACGTTCTCAAAATGATAGCGTGGGTACTTGAATCGTATGAAATCAGCGACTCAAACAAATCTTCGCCGTGTAGGTAACATATTGGACACAAAACCTTTGTCTTTACTAGCGCAAGAAGTTCTTACTTACCTATAAAAAATAAACGCAATATTCCGGAGTATAACAGAGTAGTAAAGAAAATGTGATATGCAATTTATTCACGCATCTTCCAAATAATATTATGTCTTAATTCCAGTTTTGGTTTAGGAATCTTTTAGCACATACATACAACACTCGAATATCACAATAAGAGGGAGACATTCACCCCACAGACATTACTCCAAAAGTTTTAAGTCAAGAGTGTTCCTTTGAGTTATATAACATCAACCAATATTGTACTAATATACATACATTCTTTGAGCATCACAATATGAGAGATGTCAAAGTGCGATTTTATGTCATCATACGATCAACTTATTCGACTTAAGATTTATTACATCATTACTATAGATCGGATATTCGGATGCATATTTACCTAAAGTTAATTTTTGGATATGAAATTATTATATATCGACGGTGAAGTGCCAATAACACCTAACTGACAAATTCAAAATTTTACACAAACTGAATGAGAATGCATGCATGGAGGTAACGCCATTAAATAGGCATCTTGGTTTAGTTTGGAGTATTTCCACATATTAGTTTAACAACTAAAAATACACTTAGCAGATTTCACTAAAACATACAAATAACGCCTTTAAATACAAAATGATAAAATAGTGAATTTTCTAGAAAAATGCAAGTTAGGAGATATTGGCACTTCACCAGTCTGCCTCATCATCAGTTCATCAGTTTGTCAGTCTGTGTGTGGCTTTCAGTTTCTTGCCCATTCTTCTCCATACATAACTACATTTTGGAAGGCGCAACTAGAATCAATTAACTATTCATGTAATTTTTGACGTTCAAAAGTGCATCTTCGTGCCTATTTGAAAGAAATTATTTGACTTTTAAATTTGACTTTGACACCGTCGATATACTAAAAAAATTTTTTTCTTAATATAAATCCCGGGATTCCAGAAAATCTGGGAATGCACTACTAATCGGATACATGGTATGAAAAGGAATTCTTAAATATGTGGTATTATTTAACCTTACACTATTAGCTAGCATTCGATTCTGTGGTCAAAAAGTAATCAGTTCCGGAATCGCGAGATATTTACGATCGATACCAAAGTGCCAACACCTGAACGTTAGTAAATATAAATTCGATTCTATAATCAGAACTCTAAATTTGTCGATCCCGGAATCGCGGGATTTTTTCGATACAAAAATGCATTCCATATTAGGCCAACACCTTAACTTTAGGTAAATATGCATCTGATTATCCGATCTGTAATCATTACAAATACCTGGCTATTACAGATATTGTGTCTAGAAACATCAACTGCTAATTTTGCCAGTCACATTAACTGGAGTGTAAAGAAGCGAGCCCAAGTAAGGCCATTAATATAGCAAGGCTAGTCCTCAATAATGACCCTACTTGCATGGGTATAGAAGACATTCAATTGACATGCATTGGCATAATTTCAATTAAATATTGACAAAAGTCCAATCTCCTGACCTTCTAATAGTAATTATTATTATTATTATTATTACTTCGTTAAATCTATCCAAACTACAGAACATTATTGTAGTTCTTAACTGCGGGATATAAAAAAAAAAACAAATCTTGTAATCGTCCAGCGATCACAAACTCCGATTATGCAACACAAGTGAAAATGGACCTTATTGCACTACTGTTTCATTTAAGTACAAAATTAGTATTGCCCTGTTTTGCAGGGTGTCCTAATCTCGATATCAGAAACATCCCAGCTCCACACACTAACCCCAAATATTGGACCAAACATTTGTTGTCATTGTACAGAAGGAAAAATGTTTCCATCCCGGGAATCTCGGTCTCGAAAATTTCGAGTCTCGACGACTTTTTGGTATTTTCGAGACTCGAGACTGATATATTTAGTCTCGGGAATAACGAGACTTTTCAGACTTGTCCAATGGTTTAGGGAAATACCTAAACCATTGTTACAATTACTTAATATCAATCCCCCCACTAGCGTAGAAGCAGAGTTTTTTCTAACGCGGGATACTATTTTAATAAATTCAGGTCCTCTCTGTCTGAAATGACATTAAACGTCCATTGTTTCTAACGTACCCACTATGTAAATGAAAAAAAAAAAAAAATACTACCATAAATAATAATTGATTTTATAATTTGAGCTTGTAACTGGTATGTTTAATAAAGTATTTGATTGCAACATCTTGTTTTGACTGCCTAAGAGCCTAGCGTATATTTATGAAACCTACTTTTTAAATAGTCTCGAAAGTCTCGTTTTACCCGGGAATTTCGAGACCGCATCAAGGATCGATTTTTTTTTCCGGGACTCAGAATTGCAGCGAGACTGAAAACCCTAGTGTGAATCAAGGCAATATTGGCTCAGTTTGTTGGGACCAGTGAGTGGTGCCGGGTCCAATAATACGAGTACCAGTTTGGCATAACCAGTATACAGGGTTATTGGTAAATCACTAACAGCCTTAAAATACTGTATTACTAACATCATAAATAACAACTTTTGTTCTATGACTTTTTACAAAACATAATACATTTACCAAAAACAAACATTTAAATTCTTTATTTTGTTGTACCTACCGACGCCTCCCATGCACTGTCACTCGTAAGACACGGCAGTTTGTTTTACTACGCGTAGAGTTCGTAACATTTAGAGCGTTGAATTTAAATATTTTTATTTTTGTATGAAAATCTGATGAATTATTAAAAGTCATAGAACAAAAATGTTTGTTTATGATATTATACCCAGTCTCAGATTCAGATAATAGAGATGATTCCTGGGTAAAAAAAAGAAAACTGTTTAGTCCGTCAATCAGATAATAAAAAAAATATTAGACACGTATTTTTTGCTTTATCATATTAATAAAAAATGACTTAGATAAAACACATTAAACTTGGGGAGTGGGGCTCGTTACGTCACAGCTCAGTATAAAATCTACTGAGAAGTGACGTCATGCGACATTTGAACTCAATGTATCACCGTAATGTTATGATTACGTAAAATAAGAAAAAATACGTGTCCAATATTTTTTTATAATCTATATAACGGACAAAAAAAATTTTTTTAGTCATCATCCCTATTTATGTAACATATCAAAAAAAATATCTTCGTAATGGTAATTCACATAAAATGGCGGAAAAAGGGTTATTTTCTTTTAAGTACTGATTTTAAGAAATAATAATGAAAAAATTTCGGTTTTAAACAAAGTTAAAATAATCATACCATAATTATTTTTATAAATTTTCGCTTTCAAACAAAGTTATTAAAAAAGGAGATTTTCTGGTATAAAATATTTTATGATACTGGTAACAATACAGGAGATCCAAAGATTTTCAGATTTTTTACATCTTCAACAAGACTAATATTACAACTCTCATTCATAGATTCATAATATACATAAATAGCATATCTAGCCACATTTTGGATGAAAACGGCTGTAAACTGTTTCGAGGGAAAATCGATTTTGGGAGGCCTATGTCTAACAGTGGACTTAAAAGGGCTCATTATGACGATCATAGGCCGTGTCTCCGACACACTACACAAAACATTGTTTGGCAACGGTCTTTTGTTTGCATAGTTCTTATAATTAATTCACTTTAATTTTATAGATGATTATTTACAAAAAAAGTAATGATAAAATGTTTTGCACCACTGTCCTGTCATTTTGACAGTGACATTTCTTAACATTACTTTGTTTACATAAATTATCTGAATTAGAGACTTTGGGTATAGTAATATAGTCCTGAGAAGATGTTTCGGTTTTACCAATTACCCTATAAATAACTCCACACAGTGGGTAATCATTTTGACTGACGGACTTTTCGACATTTAATTCACAGGGTCATAACATGACATATGTAATAAATTAAAATTGTGAGAAAATGTCAATTAGTACCATGAGTCCCAACCATTTCGTACTGGTATTGCATATAGTTGCTCTAACAAAAGGTTTTCGATGGCCGACTGTGTAGAATTAAAATGGAGTATTCAAATCCGTTGAATGCCAATTCAGGTATTACTATAATCTGGTGTATCTATTATTTTATTATTGAAATTAAGTGCCCAAAACCGCCCCCTACGCGTGGCGTGTCGTAATAAATATACGCCTATTCGTGTGAGCAGTTGTGTGGTTGTTCTGAATAAGATACTTACATTGGTCATGGAGATAAATGAATGACACAACTTTACAATTTGCCTGTTTATTACGTGTATCTTGTTCAGTGTATTATTTACATGTTCCACTACTGACCGGCCGATATTCGACGCGGTAGTTACCAACTAATGTTGAAACGCTTATGGCCACGGAGTAGTGAGCAAATTAAGTGTTCACACCATCACACGCATACATATTAAATTCCCAATGTTTTTCACCGACTGTCTCACATAGCTTCGAGATTTCAAACCCGTCGCATAATAGGCCAACGATCGCCACATGCCCAAAGTACGCGAGAATTTCATAGAAATAGCCAGAATAATTCAAATTTATCACTTAATATGCGGCGGCATTAAAATCGTCATAATCGTAGAACAGTGACGGATCTGAAATTTATGTTGAACTCTGCCGCGCGTGCAATAACAGCAGTAAGTATAAGTAAGTATAATTTTTGTCCAAATTTAGTTGAGCATTGATTCGGAATCAGCTCATTGCGCTGCTTCCGAATCTATGTTTGACTCTATTTGGACAAAAATTATACTTACTGCTGTTATTGCACGCGCGGCAGAGTTCAACATAAATTTCAGATCCGTCACTGTTCTACGATTATGACGAAATAACGACTGCCACATACGCTCTGTTTCTCATCAGATGACAACCAACCAAATTCCGTCCCCTCCATTTGCACATCACTCCGTGGCAAACCCAACAAGACGTTAAAACTACGCATAAGAGACCACTAACACATTTTATGCGTTAACGTCGTTGACAAACAACACATCCCTGTCCTTGAGACCGACATCTGTCAGGCTACTGGCCCCACGCCCCACCACACGCTTCGGGAAGTTCGTCGTGATCTCGAACTCTTCGGGAGCCTGCGGGTGACTGAACACGAAGTCGTATAGATCCTGAAAAGAATATTATAAGTAATTAAAAACAGGGTTAACTGTGTCGAAATTGTTAAAAACGCTAATGGACTAAGCATCGGAAACAGTGATTTTTATTGACGCTACTCCTATTTCTCATAGATAACCAGGCTAGGCTCTTATTTCTCATAGATAACCAGACTAGGCTCCTATTTCTCATAGATAACCAGGCTAGGGTCCTATTTCTCATAGATAACCAGGCTAGGGTCCTATTTCTCATAGATAACCAGGCTAGGCTCCTATTTTTCATAGATAACCAGACTAGGCTCCTATTTCTCGTAGATAACCAGGCTAGGTTTTGCGTCGATCTTCGCAAGATGGCTGAATACGAGTAGCCGAGAATCCAGTTGAATGGCGTGCAATTGTATACGCTTATGTCCAGCAGTGGACTGCTATGAGCTGGTACTGATGATAATAATAATAATAACACCAGCCTATTATTGTCCTATTGGAGGGCAAAGGCTTCTTCTTATACAGAGAAGGCACGAGCATTGATCACCACTCAAGACGCCGGTCAAGACGGGTTGGTGATTTCAGACTTATATTGACTGCTGATGATGATCAAACTCAAACTCGAAATCAAAATATTTTGGTTGTTCATTTATGATACGTCAGAACCTAAGTGCACGGTTCCAATTGGTCGTTTCCTATGGAGAAGATCCGACAAGAAACTACATGGATACTCTTTTAAAAATAATTGGCTTTTACAATATTTTCAGATAACAATGTTAATAGTTATGGGAGGACAGTGTAAGCCTTTCAACAAGTGCCAGGTACTTAACAAATAGAAAATGGTCAACAAATGTAGTCTAGTAGACTGTACATTTGGCCTATAATGGTGTATCTACAAAGCCGGCGGGTCTCTGCCGCCGGCAGCGGCCTTTCGCGGCTTTCAATGAGAGTGCTAGTGTCGTTTGTTTATTTAGTGCAAAATGACGGATTTTCATTAGGACGACAGTGCAGTCTTATTATTGTTAGAATAATTTCACGAATGTGAATTACTGTGGAACGCGAAAAATTTAGATTTTTCAAACCGTATTAAGATAAATGATGCTTTGAAAAATATTGCGTCTTTATTCAATATTGATTCGTTAGATATTGAAATTGAACCAACAATTTTTGGAAAAACTGTGAACAGAGTACCTAAAAAATGACTCTCTGTATAGCAAGGTATCTCAAAGTTATCGTTAACCGAACTTGAGCTGGAATAGCACTTCTCCAATTAGTATTCGTTTTCGATATCATAAGTCCGATAGGTACCCTCAGAAACATTTCAAATTTTGAATGAAGAGTTCTCCGGTTTAAGTCATCCATTCTGAATTCTTCATGCATTCTTGGAACATCACGCCTATTTCGTAGACTTGGGCTCATACAAAATCTTCCCTTATTAATTTTTTTTACGCCAGAGAATATACACCGAAATTGCAGCAGCAATTGCGATGTTATCGTCCATTTTTGCCTCAGTATATTTTATGCGTATACCTCCAAATTCACCAAAAGTCACAGCACTACTACGTCAACTGCGAATATCGATTCAGAGCCGCACTTGCCGGCGCCAGCCGCGGCGGCTTTGCTTGTGGTGAAGCCGCCGGCAGTGCCGCTGTGTGGATACACCATGACGTTCTCACATTCACAAAATAGAAAAGAATCTATATAAAAGATTTAAAATATATAAAATATCTCTATCTCTATGTATTTTACTTGTGCGTACATAAAATAATGATAAAATAAATAAAAACCTATTTAAAACAAATGTCATGATTGCCATTACAACTATAGCATGATGAACTAACCTGGGTGGTATGCGTGAGCGTGAACCGACGCGTGAGTCTCTCACCACCCGGCAGCCGTATGAGCAGCACGACGGTGCCGAGTCCGGGCGCGGGCTCGGGAGCCAGGCGCGCCGCCATGGCCTCGCGGGCCTCGACCAGCTGACGTAAAGACTTCAGTACAATAGGAGAGCTGAACTTGCAGCTATTACACACACGTTTAATATATGCTTCGTTGATGTAGTTGGACGTAGTTTATCAGAAAGGACTCAACTCGCATTGTGGTCAAAAATAAGTTGTATACAGGGCGTCCCACGACTTTGCCACATGGAGGGAAAGTACTTAAAATACTGTAGATAGAAAAAATTACTATCTACAGTATTTTTATTTTTCAAACAATACGAACTGCATTCAATAAATTTTAAATAATCGCCTGTCTGAATCGGGAATCGAACCCGCTAAAAGTGAAAAAAAAAAATACTTGTTATTTTACTGTACCAATCGATAGGCTCAATCATATACATTATTTCTACATAACATAGCATCTAAAATAAAAGGAAGACCACGAAATATAAGATGTAATTTATTTGTTGTTAGAATTTCCAATTGGTAACCAAATATCCTAGGATGGGCACCAGACCATTGTGGGCTAAATTTTCCATTATGGGTGTCGTTTTCATGGTTATCGAGGGTGCTAGAGCCGATAGGGAGGTCAAAATAAAAATCGAAGATGGCGGATGCGAAATTTTTCAAATTAATCATCATAGTCATCATCTTGTGCCTCTTCTCCTGTTGCCGCCGCTGCAGGTCTTAGTGCGCGCGCAGCTTCTTCTCTTGGTCAGCCGCCACGATCTCCGCGTGCGCCTCGACTTGTTTCGTTCCATAGTGTGCTAAAGCTCGGGTGTGGTACTTACATCCATCTTGTGCCTCTCCTCCTGCTGCCGCCGCTGCAGGTCCTCGTGCTCGCGCTGCTCGCGCGCGGCGCGCTCGGCGGCGCGGCGCCGCTCCTTCTCCTGGTCGGCCGCCAGGCTCTCCGCGTGCGCCTCGTCTTGTTTCGTTCCATAGTGTGCTAAAGCTCGGGTGTGGTACTTACATCCATCTTGTGCCTCTCCTCCTGCTGCCGCCGCTGCAGGTCCTCGTGCTCGCGCTGCTCGCGCGCGGCGCGCTCGGCGGCGCGGCGCCGCTCCTTCTCCTGGTCGGCCGCCAGGCTCTCCGCGTGCGCCTCGTCTTGTTTCGTTCCATAGTGTGCTAAAGCTCGGGTGTGGTACTTACATCCATCTTGTGCCTCTCCTCCTGCTGCCGCCGCTGCAGGTCCTCGTGCTCGCGCTGCTCGCGCGCGGCGCGCTCGGCGGCGCGGCGCCGCTCCTTCTCCTGGTCGGCCGCCAGGCTCTCCGCGTGCGCCTCGTCTTGTTTCGTTCCATAGTGTGCTAAAGCTCGGGTGTGGTACTTACATCCATCTTGTGCCTCTCCTCCTGCTGCCGCCGCTGCAGGTCCTCGTGCTCGCGCTGCTCGCGCGCGGCGCGCTCGGCGGCGCGGCGCCGCTCCTTCTCCTGGTCGGCCGCCAGGCTCTCCGCGTGCGCCTCGTCTTGTTTCGTTCCATAGTGTGCTAAAGCTCGGGTGTGGTACTTACATCCATCTTGTGCCTCTCCTCCTGCTGCCGCCGCTGCAGGTCCTCGTGCTCGCGCTGCTCGCGCGCGGCGCGCTCGGCGGCGCGGCGCCGCTCCTTCTCCTGGTCGGCCGCCAGGCTCTCCGCGTATGCCTCGTCCTGCGACGCTCGCAGCCGGGCCGTCACCTCGCGCTCCACTCTGCGAGGACATCATTATTACTGTATGAATGCGCAAGATAATATGTTTCATTATCGTTAGTGTCCCGACCGAAGATTTGGTTTCGGCCAAGAAGTAGGCGAACGTTAATCGAATTACTTGTTACAAACCTCCAAAAAACGCAGAGTTTCAGATCTTAATTAACGTCTTAATGTCACAAGTTTCGGTTTCGGTAATAATTGGTTACGGTTTCGGCTGAAAATCGTGTTCAGGTGGACACTAATTATCTTGACTACGTCTGTTTCTAACAGACCGATAGAGGTCGAGGTTATTCGCTAAAAACTGACTATTGATGGAAATTGAATGTTATTTATATTTAGAGTTTTTGAGTTAATTATTTTTATAAAACTTTAATAACCACATAAAACAACATATCTCAAAGGGGTTCTGAGCAGATTCTTAAAATAAATACTTTAAAATAAAAAGATTTTGATGCTTTTCGATACAGAAGCTGATGCACGGAGCATGATCCCTCGGACTTCGCCACCACGGTCATGCTCACAAGTACAGAAGAACTAAAACCTAAAAAATAATGGTCAACATAATACCTGTCGGCTCTTGCTGCAGCTAGATGCGGCTCGTTATCCGACACCACGCGTCGCAAACGAGTGAGCAGCTGATGCGCTGAGCAGGAGCCCTCGGACCTCGCTACCACGGTCATTCGATGCTCTCGCACGCACACGACGCACAGCAGCGGATAGCGCCGCCCCCCCACCGACTGCGCCACCCGCCACCCCTCCGCCGTATCCACCGCACAACCCCAGAATAGCGCGTGCGTGTTTATATACTGGATCACGTCTTGATCGGCTAGGGTTTGCCTGTAAACACGTTAAATGTTAAAAAAGACCAAAGTCCATTATAAACATTGTAGCAGCTACTGTAGCTGTTATTTTAATAATCGTATTGACCATGAGGAGTTTCCTGATCCTATAAAAAACAGAAAAATAATACCATTGTTTAAAACAAGTAGTACATCAGACTCTACCAATTATACGTAGACCCTATTTCAGTGCTACTTTAAGTAATTTTTTTTTAAACATATTTTCAATCAAATACAAAGATTTTTAAGAAACATAAATGACTGCATACCAAACAGTTCATCATTATTTTTAAACATTCAATCATGGATCACATGCATTCTTATTCTGAACACTGTCAGGTATGAGTTTCGCAGGCCACCTTTGCGCATCCCCGTTAAGAAGTATAACAACGTATCAATCTAGCATACTAACTTTTAACCTAACCTAAATGGAGAATATTTTAATGCAAACAATATGATTTATTGTATCAATAGTGACATGTAGGTAAAATTGAGAACTGAATAACCACCGATGTCCACGATGGCCCACGCAAAATGGTCCATCTGAAGGACTAAGAGCGGAAACCAAACCCTCTAACCTAGAACATAGTAGGTAAACTTTGAGGATTTTTTCAATACCTGCAGAAGTTTTGTGTCTCTGTGGCTGATTCCGAGTGTAAGTACACTACGAGGAAGCGTAGCTCGTTCTTAGCATCATTAAGGGCCTGAGCATAGGTTCCCTGGTAGAACACCGGGTGAGGGTTGTACCGGGATGTATAATTATTGATGAAGCTCATGACATCCCCCAGTGGGTCAGTCACCACTAGAAATCAAAATACATGTACAATACTATCTAAAAATAAGGAGAATAAAAGGTTATTCAAACTATAACCCAAAGTCTCTAATTCAGATAATTTATGTAAACAAAGTAATGTCAAGAAATGTCATTTTCAAAATGACAGGACAGTGGTACAAAACATTTTATCACATTTCTCTTTTGTAAATTGTCGTCTTTAAAATTAAAGTGAATTAATTAAAGAAATATGCAAACAAAATACCGTTGCCAAACAATGTTTTGTGTAGTATGTCAAAGACACGGTATATGATCTTCATAATCAGCCCTTTTAAGTCCATTGCTAGACGTAGGCCTCCAAAAATCGAATTCCACTCGAAACAGTTTACAGCCGTTTTCACCAGAATGTGGCTAGATATGCTACTTACAATATGAATCTATGAATGAAAGTTGTAATATTAGTGTTGAAGAAGATGTAAACAATTTGAAAATGTTTGTATCTCCTGCATTGTTACCAGCATCATAAAATATTTTATACCAGAAAATCTCCTTTTTTTAATAACTTTGTTTAAAACCGAAAATTTATAAAAATAATTACAGTATGATTATTTTCAAATTATTATTTCTTAAAATCAGTACTTATAAGAAAATGAAACCTCTTTTTTCGCTATTTTATGTGAATTGACATTACGAAGATATTTTTTTGTTATGTTATCCCCTTTGTTTACATAAATTATCTGAATTTGAGACTTTGGGTATAGAACATAAATTATGAGACATTGAGATGGAATTTAAAAACTAAATCATTGTTGTACTTTGTTTTACTATTTATAAAGTTGGTATTGCTTATTTTTACAGAAATCTTTCGACAGACCTCAAATAGGAGATGTTTATGACCAGGATTTGCATTAACAGATAAATTTACTTGTTAAATAAAATATCGAGTTGACAATAAATACTTTCACTTTCAAAAATCTGCTCTATTTAGGTCAAACATTGATGTAGTTTTAACACAAATAAATAATTATTTTTTCATTTTAATTTATAGATACTTCAATCAAATATAATTAATTTGAATATGAGATACTTACATCTTCTATCTTCGTTACGTACAAAACTTAGTAGCAAGTTTAGCACAGATGTAATTGTACTGTAGCACATAGACACTACGAGGTTGACTACATAACGGAACAGGCCTCGCACACCGCCTGGCCCTTCTGGGGCATCATCTGTGAACACTTGCTGTGCTATGTGGTCGTGTACCACGGGTGGTGCGCGGGCCTCTGTCGCAAATACCGATGGTCGACCCTCTCTTATATTCAACTGCTCCTGGATCGCCACCTACAAAATATTGAGAGAAATGTGAAGTCAAACTCATATTTTTAACTTATAAAGTAAATCAAAACAGTATAGTTTGTTATCATTATTTTCGTCTTTCGAATGTTGCTTATCTTGAGCCTGACAAACGGGAACATCGTTCACCATCAATATATTGATAGATATTACCTCCAAATCCCATTGATGCCTTTGTAGAACATCTCTACATATTGACATATCTTCTATTCCGGTTAAATCTTGAAATTGAAGTATTTTATCCGTCTGTTCGTGGGTTAGACCCATAGCATTGTCCTCAAGATCCATTGCCCTAGTTTAGATACCTAATTATTTATATATTAGAAAATCAGTCACGCCAACTAATACGTGTATAAGCTCATACAATCTTATTAATACATATTAACACGAACTTGAACGAAAAAATGTTAAAATCAAAATGTTTTGCATCAAATTGCTACTCATTGCCTACAAGAACGACATTTCTCTGATGTCATGTCATCCATGAACCGCAGACAAAATAGACAGACACAGATAAAAAAATTGAGAACACCCGACACAAACAAAAACTCTAAAAAGTAAAACAAAATTGTAGAGGCTTATAGTAAAAATTTGAGGTTTTGCCTTTTGGATATTATTGTAGTCCAATCATCCAATGCCGTGTAACATTGATACGGCCGATACGGCGGTAGCTATGACCCAGTATTAAGACCCTGATCTTCAGATCAGGGTCTTAATCCTGTAGCACAGCCTTCTTTTTGCAAGCAGTATAGTAGAATTGGTAGAACATGAATTAGAACAATAATAATTTACACATAGGTAGTTAAATGGGCGACCCATGAGCTGCTCCTAGGGAGGGGTGTGATGACGCGACGCGTGTCACGAGAGATTACTTCTTTCGTTCTCCCCCTGACCGTACCCCGCGTCTTTACCAAAAAGATCGTTCGCGTGACTATGCAATCATCGCGTTCATACGTCAGGCCACGTCCTAACCACCGCCATCGTCGGGCGAGTATGCGATCGTCGCGTTCATTTTTTTCGGCAAAACCGATGATCGCGTCGGCAGAGGGTGCCCTTCCTGTATTCCGAACAAACCGGAGGGCGCTCCCTGTCGACACAACCACGCGCACAGTTATCTGTGTACTAGATCACGCGTTCCGGTTCACCGAACAGAAAGTGACATAATGAACATGACGCTTTTCACGCAACGATCGCTTTTGGTTAGGACGCGGGGTTAGAGTCCTACAAGGATCTTTTGGCGCCACGCCATGGCGACAGTTATCGTGCACAGGTCAACACTCCTCCCGCACCGCACTACTAACTAACTAGCACGTGTCTTATTATTTGTAAAAAAAATAGTAAAATAAAACACTAACAATATTTGTAAATATGTGAGCACCAGGCTATCTAACACATAATTCATTAAGACTGCGCCGAGTGCACAGTGGCGCAAGGCAAACAGGCGCGACACGCGATGCGACACAAAGGCACCGCTAGTCGCACGACACGCGGTGTGGTCTGAGTTTCATCAGCCACATCTCGAATCGACTTTATCTCGGTACTGCTCGGTATAAATCTCTCTCTGCTTTTGCCAATCTCATTCAAGTTCTATCCGCAATGTTTGGTACACATTTTTCTAAGTGACAAGTTTGTAAAACAAACAATTTGACGCATGAAACCACAGCATGAAACTAATGCAGACACTTTCTCCACGGACGAATTAAAACGCACATTATTAACAGTAATTTTGATGTAATAAATAATATAATGTATAAAAAGCAAATAAATGTTGTGCAGAATGAATGCTGGTCACTTCTTTTTTTTACCACGTTTTCCTTTTTTTGGAGGCGGTGGTGGTGGCGGTGGTGGCGGAGGTGGTTCTTCTTCGATAACGGGTTCTGGGGGCACCGACGGATCTTCGTCGGCATTTTCATACAGAAATGTTGTCTATAAAATAAAAAACATTTTAATAGATTTTCACCAGACTACCTACCGTTCCAATGCAGGGCAAAGACCTTGAAAAATTACTGGCCAAAAAATATCTTAGTGCTTATACTTACTTTAATGTCATATAACTCAGGGGCAAGGTTAAATAAACTCTCGACGAAGTCCGCATAAACTACATGTCCATCCCCGTGAACGTTAGCATCACGCATAATTTCGAGCGCTTCAGCTTCACTGAAGGGATCGTCACCATACATCGTCACAATTTCTTTGATTTCTTCTAGTTCCAGGAACTGTCTATTTTCTGTATCGAAGACCTGTTTGAAAAAGCTTAAAATCAGGTGAGATATTGGCCAAGCGCAAGCATTTCTAATTATTATAAGAGAAAATATTGGACTAAGCTGAGCAGGAGTCTGTGCAGTGTAATATGATTTAAAAAAAAATGTGGGTAGGTAAATGTAGCCAAAAGGCAGAACTCCGAGTGCATCGGCCTAGCCTTTTCCGAACTATATTGAGGTTGGCTACGAGTCTAACGGGATGCAGCTGAATACCAATATTTTACATGAAGCGCCTGCCTGCCGAATACGATACCCCTTTGTTAGGACTTGTTGTCAGACGTTCGGGCTTCGGACGACCCGTACCGACAGTCAAAGATCTACGAATGACAGCCGGGCTGAGCCGGGACCATCGGCTTATCGTTCTTTCCGAGGCACTTTCGGGGGCAGAATCCAGTCACGTTGGAAAAACATGGAATATGTTTATCAAAATCAAAGTACGATACGACGATTTTGACAGATCAACCTGTTACAGTTAAAAAGATACAGCCATGTGACAGACTGGGGCCGGGTGGCGTAGGTTTAGTAATAAGGTTCCGTTACACCCTTTGGGTACACAACAAATGCGCAACCCTACAATAATTGTACAAATAAATACATACTGCAAATGCAAGTTCTAATTCATGTTTTATTTCTGCTTCCACTACCCAAAGATTTAAAATATAAATAAATTGATCCTGTGTTAACATTCTAGTGACCCCTGCATTTAATTTTTCCGCTTCAGTCATAATTTCGAAATAAGTTGGGTACTTGAAATGTCTTCTATGGAATCTGTAAGGTAAATACATATTTGAATTAGAAAATTCCTAAATCCTACCCACAGTATAATAATAATAATAATAATTTGAGTATGATGTGTACATCATACTCAAATTATTATTATTATTTAAAAACAAATTAGCCAATTCATAGTGGTATTTGTTACTGTACTTTTTTAACTCCAAAAATTGTATTAATTGTTCGATAGTTACTACATTTGTTGGTTCAGGAGCATCATTTATTATCAACAAAGGCTTTGCGTGACTGTCAAACCATTGAATCATTTCCTCTAACTGTTCTTCAGTAAAACGTGGTGTTAGGTTTGCAAGAGGGTTCAAAAAATCGAAAACAGACATTTTATAAAATTTTGATGTAAGATCCTTTAAAAATAAATAATATTTATAACATAAACAATGTTTAAAAGAAAATGCTATAAATTGACATTGACAACATGTTGTCAACAAACTCTTTATCTTTTTATTTTCGTTCATGAAATCAGGAATGCCAAGTTCGGAACGCCCATCTCATCAAAATAAAGCCCATTTATGTAAATCGTTCGTGACGTTTTTGTTATATGTCTTAAGAGCCATTTTACGTTTTCGCGCGAATATCTAAGATTTTAGTCGCCTAATTTACCATCTTAGTTAATTCTCTGGTATTGGTGAATATATGTAAATAATAGATGATTCTTTCGTATTGACACTTCATGTAACACATTTACAAAAACTTATTTGTGTACTTTGTAGTTATTAATCTCCCAGAACTAGTTTACTGAAAAATCAGCGCAGAGGCAATTTCAGACTCCTATTTCTATAATTAATATTTATAAATTTGACTGAAAAAAATACACAAAGCATCAGACATATAGTTTTGTCGACAAATGACGAACTAGAATTTCGATTATTAATAACATTAATAGGTAAAAAAAAATAAAGACTTAGGACAATTTTTACGATTTATTCGCAATTATATTGCGATTTTTTTTGTTTGAATAAAGCGTAATTACATTTTAAAAATCATCTCAAAATGAACTATGTTCTTTAACAAATCGAATTCTCAAGTTTGATTAAAATCCCTTCATTTAATTAGCCACAATATCCTTTTTTTAAACACTCTAAAAAAGAATAAATTGCGATGCACAAGTGGGCACCGTTGCACTTTGCACCGAGCCACCTAGCTGCGTGCTATGTGGCGAGGCAGGCCACCCCGCAAACTACCGTGGTTGCACTAAAGCCCCCAAATCGACCTCCCCTCGCCTGACAAAGCGTACCGACGCCCGTCAGACTCGCGAATGCCCCTCCTATCAATTGCCAGTAAGACTGAGTCCACAGAGGCCCAGTCCCTGGAATTACCTCCACCACCAGCAGGCTTTCCCAAGCCTCCAGGCTAGACCCGCCCCTCAGGCAGTCGCTCCTCAGGCCCCCCAGGCCACATTGCCCCGTTTAATGGACCCGCGAACCAGATTCGAAAACTCGCAATCGAAACCCGCGTCCACCGCGCCCTCCACCGCACCCGCGCCCCTCGCCGCCGCGCCCGCGCCCACACCCGCGCCCCCCGCCGCCGCTCCGTATGCGCGCCCCCCTCCTAACCACACCCCCACTCCCGTGGCCGGTGTTAATCAAGTAGATCCCTTCCAGGTGATCTCATCCACCTACATGGTCTTCCTCACCCCCCGCGCGAGGAGGATGGCCAGTGAAATAGTCGCCGCGACCAACGCCGGTGACCTTTACCAAATTCAGGCAATCTACAATGCGTATCCCGAGATCACGCAAGCATTGTCTAGATTCGCGAACAACACCCCTAGCCCACTTAATGGATATTAGGTCCCCCGCTAGATTCAAACCCCGTTCCCTAAAGATAGGGACTTTCAATGCCTTCGGCCTGAACGACCAACGCACAGAGGTCGCTGAATTCCTCAGCGACCATAAAATTGACATATTCCTGACCCAAGAGACCTTCCTCAAACCCCGGCACCGTGGCCCGTCGGTTGCGAACTATCGCATAGTTCGAAACGACAGGACACGTTGCCATGGTGGAGGTACTCTCATTTATTACCGGACAGAACTCTACTGCACTCCCTTAGACCCTCCCGCCCTCAAATCCCTTCTGGAAGTTTCGATGTGCCGCTTAGGCATGTCAGGTCACAGACCGATCACTCTAATTTCGGCCTATCTGCCTCCCAGTCCCGAAATAGATAATAATCTACAACTACTGACAGACGACATTCAAACCCTCCTGAGTCTGAGCGACTCCGTCATAATAGCGGGTGATATCAACGCCAAGCATACAGCTTGGAACAGCAGACTTATCACCCCCAGAGGCCGTCACTTGTACGACCTCTGCTCCACCCTAAATTTTGACATCATCGCCCCGATGAGCCCCACTCATTTCCCACATTCTCCAAACCATACCCCTGACGTGCTCGACATAGCGCTTCTAAAGAATATCAACCTACGGTTGGCTTCCATAGAGGCGGTACAAGAGCTTGACTCTGACCACAGACCTGTCATAATAGAACTGGCACCCCGCATAGGGCTCCATGACCCCAATATCCCCCCGCGCACCAAAAGGGTAACGGACTGGAGGCGAGTAAGCGAAAGCTTGAAAACCAACACGTCCCCCCAATTGGACTCTATCCCCGACCAGTTTGACTCTATCGCCGACACGACGGCTGCGATCGATTCACTCACAGATCACGTACAATCTGTCCTGAACAATTGTTCAAGGGAACTACCAGCGACGGATAACCGTTGAGGGAAGTTGCCGGACGATATACGTGAACTGTTGACTGAGAAGAACGCAGCTGTCCGTGCATACAGCAGTTTTCCCTGTTTGGCTAATAAAATTCACAAACGTTTCATGCAGCGTGCTGTAAAGAAACGTATTGATGAATGGACTGAAACCGACTGGGATAACAAACTGAACGCTTTAGAGCCAAACCATCAGGCATTTTGGCAACTCCAAAGGAGTCTCAACCCCCGAGGTTGTTCAGCCGCTACGCCCCCACTGATCCGCCCTGACGCGTCTATCGCTTTCGATGACATCGACAAAGCTGAATGCTTAGCCGACAGTCTAGAGGCCCAGTGCTCGCCCAGCTCTCAACCAGTAGACCAAGCTCACCTCGACGAGGTAGACGCTGAAGTCGAACGTAGAGCCTCCCTCCCACCCGTCGAAGACCCTGAGTATCCTCTGCCTCCCGTCACACCGGACGAAGTGCACGAACTCATCAAGGGCCTGAAACCCCGCAAGTCCCCCGGCCAAGATGGACTCACCAATAAGGTGCTCCAACTGTTCCCCGCCCACCTGATAATGCTCCTGGCTACCATCTTCAATGGAGCCTTGAGCAATAACATCTTTCCCCAAGCCTGGAAAGAGGCCATCGTTATCGGCATTCCAAAACTAGGTAAACCCAAAACGGAGCCCGCGAGCTACCGACCCATCAGTCTGCTCACAGTCATAGGCAAACTCTACGAGGGACTTATTTATAAGCGACTCAAAGACTACGCCGAGACAAAGGGCCTCATCCCCGATGAACAATTTGGTTTTCGTACCGAACATGCCTCGACCCATCAGGTCTACCGCATAGTAGAGGACATCACTCTCGGTTTCAATTCAAACTTCGTGACAGGAGCGATCTTCTTTGACATAGCGAAGGCATTCGACAAGGTCTGGCACAACGGCTTGATATACAAGCTATATCAACTCGGTGTGCCCGATCGTCTCGTGCACATCTTACGAGACTTTTTGTCGAATCGCACTTTTCGCTATCGCATTGATGGTACTCTATCGTCCCCCCATCCCATACGCGCAGGAGTCCCTCAGGGCTCTGTGATATCCCCACTTGCCTTCACGCTGTACACTAGCGACATCCCAAAGAATAGATTGGCAAAGTTGGCTCTGTTCGCAGACGATACGGCCATCTATTACCGAGGGAGATCCCCACTCAATATAACAAAAATCCTCCAAACCGCTGCCAATAACCTTGGCGCGTGGTTCCGAAAATGGCGTATCGAGGTAAATCCCGATAAAAGCCAAGCGGTTCTCTTCTCCAGACCGCGTCACCGTACTCCATCCTACCGACCGATCACCATGCTAGGCAAGCCTATCCCTTGGGAGAAGCGAGCCAAGTATCTTGGTGTGATCCTAGACCATCATCTCTCATTTTCAGAGCATGTAAAGAAGGTGCGCTCGCGCGCCGCTTTCGCTCTATATAGGCTTCACTCTATATTAAATAGTAAAAGCAAATTGTCACTTAGATGCAAGTTACGTATCTATACCGCGTGTATCCGCCCCATCATGACCTATGCGAGTCCAGTATTTGCCCACGCCAAACCCTATATCATCCATAAGATGCAGACCCTCCAAAACCGATTCCTCCGTAAAATCACGGGAGCCCCCTGGTTCGTGCGGAACACTAGCCTCCACGTGGAGCTAAAAATCCCCACCATAGCCCAATTTATGAAACGCGCTTCGAAGCGCTTCCTAGACTCTGCCGCCACTCACCGCAACCCGTTGGTTGTTCAGGCCGCCAATTATACCCCCTCTACCATTAGCAGGACCCGCCGCCCACGGCATGCACTGACCGACCCAGACGACCCCATCACTCTCCTCCAGGAGAGTCATAGGTCTACTAGTACAGTTCGCAAAAGAGTACACACTACAAGATCATCATTCCGACCTCGCCGCCGAGGCCCAACGCGAAATCCTCGACTAATCAGTCCTCCCCGACCCTTGCTTTCAAACGAAGCGCCAGCACGCGCTTTAGCTGAGCAGCATGTAGCTTTAAATCCCCCTGATAATAATCAAAACCTTGATTTTATCCAGCCACCGACGGTCCCTTGTTACCCTCCCCCCTCCTCCGACTCTGCCCTAAGCCGAGGTCCGTACCCCGCAGGGGGTGCCCTTAGCGAGCAGACGGAAAATTCTAATTTAGCTTTAAGTATGCCCCTGGCTGGAGGCCTTAATAATCCGTTAGGAGCTTAAGGCACCACAGGATAGACCGGTTAAAGAGTCCGAGCCCCTCGTGGTTACACTCTGAGTTGCCATTTCAAAAAAAAAAAAAAAAAAAAAAAAAAAAAAAAAGGGCACCGTTTAGTACAGCGCGAGCGCCCATCGAGGAAGGACCTGTGCTACTTTTTCCCGCATCTCAATTGTCGAGTGCTCATATCGTAACCATGATATTATACTACGACCACAACATTTTGATGCTTCCCAAATTGACTCGTTTTTACGAAGATTGCGTATTGCCGGAAATTATAGACCCTAGAAAAGCAAGATCAATGCCTTTACGACAAATATTTATTTAACGTAAGTGATAGTCATTATTACTTGACATTATTGTCAAATAATAATGACCAACACTTATATTTTGTACGATGTGATTGTTTTCCTGCTCATTTTTATTATATACTTTCAAAACATATATTTGTATTTTTTTATTAGTCTAGAAAGCTTTAGTAGACTGAATAAATAAAATAACTTTTTTAATCAATCTCTAAATACCGCATTATTATTATAATGGCTCAAGATTATTTAGTCCGTCTCGACACTCGCGTTACACTGCTTAAATTGTGTATGTGTGGATAGTTACGCTCACATACACAGCGCTGCCGTCTTTTACCTAAACTCGAGCGTTAAAATTTTGTGAAATGGCTCTTAACTAGCTGCTGCCCGCGGCATCACCTCCGTGGCTTTTTCTCAAATCAAAGTAAAACTAAGTTACTCCTTATAACATCATCTATATGTCAGTGAAAGTCCCGTCAAAATCAAAGGTTTAAAGGTTGACTGGTAGAGAATGCCTTGTGGCATTAAGTCCGCCTATGTACAGACGCCAGCACATCAAGCTACTACAATCTGTCAAATTTCTTTAATAGATTTTCAACTTTATTACTACAGCATAAGGTTCAAGGTTGATTGCGAAAATTTGACAGTTTCGGATAGCTTGACCTGCTGGCGTCTGTACATAGATAAATAAATAAAATCGGTCCAACCGTTTCGGAGATTAGACGGAACAAAAATTGTACTAATTGTTTTTTTTTTTTTGTTATAAGTCCCATATATACTTTTAAATGCACTTAGAAAAAAGCAGTTATTTTGAAATTACAAAAAGACATCAAAGTTAGAAGAATATTTACTTCCCTCCCTATCCCTCTAACGGGACAAAATTACCCCTTTTTGTCCCGTTAGAGGTCGCTGGTTAGTCTTGCTGTTATTGTCTCGTCAATTCGTCACACTATTATTATTTTTCTCATTCAAAGTGTCAGATAAAATCGTATAAGAGGAAGAACCCACTTTGAACCTACTACATGCGCAAGAAGCGCCCGATTATACCTGAAGTTTCTAATTCAGATAATTTATGTAAACAAAGTAATGTCAAGAAATGTCACTGTCAAAATGACATGACAATGACATTAAATGTTTTTGTAAATAATCATCGATAAAATTAAAGTGAATTAATTATAAGAACTATGCAAACAAAATACCGTTGCCAAACAATGTTTTTTGTAGTGTGTCGGAGACACGGTATATGATAGTCATAATCAGCCCTTTTAAGCCCAGTGCTAGACGTAGGCGTCCCAAAATCGATTTCCAATCGAAACAGTTTACAGCCGTTTTCTTCCAAAATGTGGCTAGATATGCTACTTACAATATGAATCTATTTATGAGAGTTGTAATATTAGTGTTGTTGAAGATGTAAAAAATGTGAAAATGTTTGGATCTCCTGCATTGTTACCAGTATCATAAAATATTGTATACCAGAAAATCTCCTTTTATTAATAACTTTGTTTAAAACCGAAAATTTATAAAAATAATTACGGTATGATTATTTTTTTATTATTATTTCTTAAAATCAGTACTTAAAAGAAAATAGAACCTCTTTTTTTGCAATTTTATGTGAATTACCATTACGAAGATATTTTTTTGTTGTGTTATCCCCGTTGTTTACATAAATTATCTGAATTTGAGTATAGATATTTAGTACACACTGTTACAATTCAAGCTATACATTTCCGTAAAATGAGAGGTTAACTGGAAATGTATAGCTTGATTTGTAGCCGTGCGTACAAGACTCATGGAATTAGTATTAACACGGCGTGGACCTGACAATAGGGACTAAATACCATGGTTCTGTCAATCTACTGGGCAGGGGCAGACAGTTGATTTACTTTTGACATTGACAGTGACACGATCCAAAGTGGTAGTGTCAATGTCAAAAAGTAAGCAAGCACTTTTTGGCAGTTTTGGCATTGCTTATTTTCGTTTTTTGGAATTGGATTGTTTCACTCATTGATTTGTACGATTTGCATCTGATTTGCTTTCATTTTACATTTGATTAGATTAACATTGGTAGTGGAGACAAGTTTTATTTAGTACCGCTATCAGTTAATGTGTAATTATGTTTGAATCGGACGACTTCGACCAGGTATTTTTGAGGCTGACAAATTGAATGGTGTTTGTTTTTGTTACTGATCTCTCACTGATCAAGAAATCTTTTTCTGCAAATGAACATTATGTGCCTGATCAAAGTTATCATCTTATGTTTCCACATAGGTCCTGTCACAGTTTGTATTCCCGGAAGATACTTTAACAGAAGAAGATAAACATGGGTCAAACAAACCTAATTTGATAAACAATGTATCTCTTCCAAAAATAATAAAAACAAGTGGCGTACAAAGTATAGAATTAAATGAGAATATTGTAACAAAGAGTCAAAATGCTGTAAGGTATAATGCAAATAAGAATATTGGAAACAACACTAATGAGAATGTGGTTGCAAATGTAAATAGTATTATGTCCCCCAAGCACACAAAAAGAAAAATGATTAATTCATATTTCGATCATAAAAGCAAAAGAAAGTTCCCTGGTCCAGCTGGTCTACTCACTGGAGGGTTTGAAGAAAATAAAGATGAAACTATTTGTCAGATAGAATTACTTTCACAGGTAAACGGGTAATTTATGTAAATAACTTTAATATAATACAATGTAGTTTGTGATTTAAAAAGGTAAAACGGGACCCTATTACTAAGACTCCACAGTCCGTCTGTCACCAGGCTGTATCTCATGAACCGTGATAGACAGTTAAAATTTTCACAGATGATGTATTTCTGTTGCCGCTATAACAACAAATACTAAAAAACAGAATAAAATAAATATTTAAGGGGGCTCCCATACAACATACGTGATTTTTTTGCTTGTTTTTGCTCGATATTGATAATGGCAACAGGTAGACACTTGAAATATTTAGATAAGTATTCACTTTCAAAATAAATAATTAAATATGAAATAAATATTTAAGTGGGGCTCCCATACAACAGACATGATTTTTTTTGCCATTTTTATAGATAATAAGCCGGTTTTATTTATGTAGTTTGTGAGAGCAGTGGTGGACCAGTGGTAACGGCCACGACTTACAAGTAGTAGGTTGTGGGTTAGAACCCAAGCAGTACTACTTTACTTACAGTAGTACTTTGTGTAAATTATTTGATCACCACTGCTCTCAAAACGGTGAAGGAAAACATTGTGAGGAAACCGCCATGTCCTAGAACGATAAATTCAAAGACATGTGACATCCACCAACCCGCACTGGGCTCGCATGGTATATTACGGCCCACTCTCTCTCAAGAAAGATGGGCCCTGTGTCCCAGTGGGAACATGTTGTGATTTACAATAAATTTTTTTCTTACAGGATGTCGATTTTACTCAAAATAGCTTAAGAGGAGACTTATTTGAGTCTCCATTATGGGCAAGGTTGTTAGATGATTTAAAAAGTTGGAATTTAAATGACATAGATTCTATAAAAACAGTTAAACAGCAAGCAATATCCGGAAACTTGAAAAAAAGGAAGGCCCACACAATAACTGCATTTGTGGAGACAGTTGACAGATCTGCTACAGACCCTTTGATTATTATGAGAGATACAACTGGTGAGTAGCACTATCTTTGATTGAGTTCTGTTGAATTGAGGATACCGGCTCCAACGTTGTATAAACAAAGACCTGCAGGGTAGTGTAGCATAACACACTATCAGTAGAAATGGGTTTCATTTAGTTCAACAACTTTCATTGTGTTATATAAGTTGTTGAGCAGACAAATTTTTCGAACTTATGAAGCAATGGATTAGCAAGATGCTTCAAATTCATTCAAATTGCGATAGATTGTGCCCGGTCGGATTTATACGACAAATGTTTTCGTGCCCGTGCCTCAGTCGTATTTATACGACTGAGAACCATCGCGAAATCCCCGACTAAATAGTCCCAACCCTTACTCGTAAGCGAAGCTCCAGCCCGCGCTATAGCTAAACCTGTAGCTTTAAATAAATTCCCCTGATAGTAATCATAACCCTGATTTTATCCAGCCACCGTCGGTCCCTTGCCATCCTCCCTCCGACTCTGCCCTAAGCCGAGGTTCGTACCCCACAGGGGGTGCCTTTAGCGCGCGTTTTGACTTTCTTTTTTTATTTAGGTGATATAGACGCAAGACATTATTATATTGGTAGGCACATAAAGTAGCTAACGCAGTCACTTCCATCACATCCATCTTGTAGTAGACGTAGCGGGCAACTGAATAAATCGAGTGTGGATGGCTAGCACTCCTGCAGCCTCCACTCGCCAAGACTCGTGCCGAGAGCCTCTAGGAGGTGCCTCGCGAGAGTCTGGATGGGGCATCAAGGTTAACTCTGAGATGCCATTGCAAAAAATTAAAAAAAAAAAAGTTTTTTGCTTTTTATATCATTGCACGACCATATTTGTCGTACATATTTATTTATAGATTAATGAGCCGGCCGCTGGGGGCGCGGCAATTGATATAAAACATGTATAAAACTAAGCGGTCACTATGTTAATGAGGAGGTAGTGGGTACTTACCTATTTTGACTTTAACCAATAACTGATGTAATCGTAGCTTGCTGTATAATCTCTCCATCTACATAAATAATCCAGCAATAAAAATGCTGCACTTCTAGAACTTTAAAATTATGAGATTGATATGATATTTAAATGAATTTTTGATTTCCAGGAAACATTAAGGGCACACTTCATAGAGATGCATGGTCAACATTCTCCAAATATATTGCCTCTGAATACTGTGCCTTTATTCTTTGGAAACCTACAATACTCACAACAGGAAGTGCTTTCAAGAAGCACTATCTTAATATAACATTAAGCAATATACTGGCAGTCTACAGCTCAACAGTACTGACTGATGATGCAGATACTAAACCATTACCTGATGGATATGCCATAGTTTACGAAGAAGATTATACTGTGATAAAAACACAAAGGAATTTAAATAATATAGGTGAGCCAAGTAATTGTGGGAACTAAAAAGTGTGACAATATTGGGGCCTCCACTTCTTGTTTGCCCCATGACCTTTAAATCCGGCCCTGATCAAGAAGACAACTATTCTCTTTTCTATTGCATTGATTATATTGTTCACTTCAAAAACTTAACCTTGCTCAAGTGAACAATCAATGCAAATCAAACTGATTGATAAAATTGTAACTACTAATTTATTACATACATTAAAATATTGTTTTGTTCTGTTTTAGGTACAGATGATACAATTACCAATGGAATTGATAGTAATGCTAGTGATTTGTTTGATGAACTAGATACCATATTTTCTGATGATATATTTTAAGGTGGCCGAGTGGGGCAATGGTACAAAATTGCCCGCTCGGCCACCGCTGGATTCATGCGCCCAGCCTAAGTAGTGATTACCTGAAAAATATTACAATGCATTCAAAAGTAGCATTTGAAAATGATTGGCAATATTTCTAGTGGTGCTATAACAATTTTATAGTGCCATTTCTATTCAATCAATACATATTTAATTGCAGATCACATGTGATATGATTCTAAAATACAACAATAAAAACAATATTTTATAAAATAACACTTTTATTTGATTTCACTTTAATATGGCTAGTAACTATATGTTTCGAAAGGGATGCGGAATGATAATAAGTGCTGGGACACATTTTACACTTGAAGATTTTTGCAGATTGCTTTTTCGATTGTGTTTTTTGGTCTGTTACCCTGTTTGTTTGTAATATTTGTTGACTTGTACCCTGGTGCGTTTTCATATGCCTCTGTATGTTGCTCAGTTTCGTGAACTTAACCTGAAAATAAACAGTATTATTAAAGTCTCATCAGCAGCAGGCCCATCTGTTTAGAATACCATTTTTTTTAAGTGAAAACTTCTTTAGGCGCGTTGAGCACTTTTTGGGTGAACAATAATCATGGAACTCGCGTCATCGTCACCAAACGCTTTCCATGAGCTATAATAATGTATACTGTGTATATATGGACTTAGTTTTCAGTTCTATCGACAGTCACCAAAGACTGCCTCTTTTTTTTTTCGAATTTACCAGAAGACTCTATTTAGGTGTTTTTATTAAAGGTGGATAAATATTCTTTTAATATATATATTTTTTAAATAATAATAAACAATACTTACATTGCATTGTGCACATGAAAATATTGTTTCCTTGCCAGTTTTCATAATGATCACATCATCATCATTATTTGATTGGTCAGATGATTCTTCTATTTTTATCATTTCGTCAGTGTCCATGCATGCTTTTTTCTAGAATAAATTGTACATTTGTATATACGTAATATTATTACATTTAAAATAAAATATGAATGGTGATGTCTGTGACTGTAATGACTAGAGATCCGATATTCGGATGCATATTCACCTAAAGTTGGCTAATATGGAATGCGCTTTTGTATCGGTAAAAAATCCCGTAGTTCCGGGATCGATAACTTTAGGTTTCTGATTATAGAATCGAATGTATATTTACTTACTTTCAAATGTTGGCATTTATGGAATTTGGAACGCACTTTTGTATCGATCGTAAAAATCCCGCAATTCCGGAATCGACAAATTTTCTGTTTTTTTTCTGACTATAGAATCGGATGCATAGATATGCATCCGATTATGCATCTACCTACCTAAGTAGCCGAGGTAATATTTACGCCCAATAAGGATCTATATAGTACTTAATTTAATTTAAAAAAAAAAATGTTTTTTTTTTTTTTTTTTTTGTTTTAATTCATACACACTACCCCTCCTCTTACACCCTCCATACACATATTTGCATCGGGGGTTAAACATTAACTTTAAATGAAAATGCATCTGAATAGTTATGCCATCCAAGAATCCCGGTTTTTTTTAATAAATATTTTTTTTTTGAAATTGCTTCCATACTATTATACACCCGACTAGTAATTCATTCCTGGTGTTCCTGGCATACTGGGATTTTTTTTACATAAAAATATTTTAAGAATCCGCTTACTTTCGTAGCTAAAAAATCACTACGTAAATATACCTCCGAATATCCGACTCTAGTAATGACTGAATACGCATTTCAATGTTACTTGTAAATGAAGTTAACCAAGAGATTGGGGATATGAGTATTACCTCTTGGTGCTCTTTCAAAGCCCCCTCAGATTTGAACAGCACTGCACAACTGCTGCAACCGAACACCGTGGTCGGATAACGTTTCTTCAAATCAAACACCAAGTTCACTGGAAGTTCTGGAGTCAAAAAGTTACAAGTTGCTGATAAATGATTTTATTTCTGTAAGTAGGTTTGTACAAACACTTTCATCCGTCAATCATAATTTAAAAACTAGATGGGGTCGGCGTTTCCTATCTGACTGGTCAGATCATGTGAAGACCATGTAGAATGGTGTCTGAAATAGTCTTTTGAGGAGAAAAACTCAGATTGAGTAGACCTGTCCAGTCAGTATTTTGCCCAAACAGGTCGCATTCGTCCAAAGATAGATAGGTAGGGGCGTGGCGTGGTTTGGGCGTGGGACGTGGCGGTCAGAAGGTTAAGGGCCTACCTTAACCTTCTGACCGCCACGTCAAAAAAGCAATAACGTGCCCTCGTTGCCAAGATACGAACTCATCCTTTCGAGTTTTTGTCATCTTATGTTTATACAGGGTGTTAAAGAAATTGCGTGCCATAGCTTCAGGGTGAGTTCAGTATCGATAAAGAAACCCGTAAAAAAATAAAAATTAAATAACTTTAAAAAAAGTTTAAAAGAAACCGAAAGTTATCATAAGATGAACCTAATGTAGTACCTACTAATTAAATAGCAATCGTTTAGAATGTATTAAAAAAATACTTAAAATAAGTTTTTATTTTGTTTAAATGCTAATTAATAATTTCCTAGAGTTACTTACCTACTATTTATTTATTTATTTATTAAAACTTTATGCACAAGTAAAAAAACTGTACAAAGGCGGACTTAATGCCTTGGGCATTTTCTACCAGTCTACCTTAGGGTGATGTACTATCGAACGCAATGAAATACCTACGCCCGAACACGTCGATAACGCCGGGTGAAGGATAGGTAACTATACTCCATTTACTATAGCATTAGAGAAATAACGGCTAAATAACGACAGTTATTGTGTAATATTGTTGAAATTACTGCACTTTAGTTATTTTTTTAATGTAAATGGTAAATAGAGTACAGTGCTTTTTATTTATCGTGAAATAACTTATCTCCTTCAAAATGAAAGCATTTAAACAAATAAAATAATTTTATTTCTACACGATTGCTATTTTAAGTTAGTAGGTACTAAATTAGGTTGATCTTGCAATATATTTTTTTGTATTTTTTTTTCCTGGTTTCCTTTATCGATAGGTACTGAACCTACCCCTAAGCTAGGGCACGCAATTTCTTTAACATCCTGTATAGATGAAATATAAAGAAAGAAGCTCAACTCTTTATTTACAGATTTACGTATTATAGTCCGTCATGTAGTCGCGACTGTGGCATGCTGGGCACATTTTGGTTCGTCATCTATACATGACTGTGGCGGTCAAAAGATTAAAAAGTAGCATAATTTACTCAAACTACCAGACCATGATAAAAACCAATACTAACCCACATGGTGCTCACATTCACAATAATTAAAATAATTTATAATACTTTACAATGTAAATCTTAATGTCCACTACTAAAATGGGTTCATCATCATCATCATCAGCCTATAGCAGTCCACTGCTGGACATAGGCCTCTCCAATTGCACGCCATTCAGCTCGATTCTCGGCAACTCTCATCCAGCTGCTACCAGCCATCCTGCGAAGATCGTCGCTCCACCTAGCCTGAGGACGTCCTACCTTACGTTTGCCGATTCGCGGTCTCCACTCAAGAACACGTGTACGTTACCCCAGCAGGAAAGTGTCTCCTAGAGTGATATGAGTGGAACGTATAATTAGTGCGTAATCTGCTGTAAATGTGCGCCAAATAAAAAGTTTGTGCGTTTTGTCGTTTTGGAATAAAACGAAAAAAACGATTCCTGCTGGGGTAACGTTTTTCCAGCAGGAAAATTCTAAACGAAAGGTCGGAGAGAGAAATATTTTGCATGGGCAGAAAGCTTATATTTGTGCAAAAATGTGCGCCGAAAATATAATTTGTGCGTCTTCAGGTTTTCGAGATATTGCATTTCCTGCTGGAGTAACGTTTTGCAGAATCGTGTATCTCTGAAACTATTATATGTGCGCCTGTAGAATAAACATATACGACTATCTCTTTGTTTGTGCGTATTTGTGACAGAATCAGATTTAAGAAAATATTTATAATTTTCAAATAATCGCGCTTTTTTGAAAACCCAAAAAAATATCGTAGCGCCTAAATGAGAAAACGTATAAGCTCGTTGAAAACTGTATTCGATCCTTCTTGGCGCTTTTAATAACCATAAAAAGTTTCAAAAGTGCACATGCATGCGTTATTGAATAATATTGCTAAAAGTCAAAACGACAGTGTCATAACTTTGACGGCAAAATACAAGAAACCGGCTCAACCCAAGATGTGTGGGTCTAAACCAAGAATTAGTGCGTTTAGTCAAAAATATATAGTGAAAATATTCAGCTTAGAAATGTTCGCATTAAGTAGATATAAACAAAAAACAAAACATGTACACAACGGCTGGTTATCCGACCAAATTCGAATGACTAGAAAAATTCGAGGATTTCATACTTAACGATGACCATCTTTATTGGACGTATTAAACCTAAGCTGTTGTCCGTACAGTCGCGAAAACGACAAAACGCCGGCTTTTTATTTGGCGCACATTTACAGTAGATTACGCACTAATTATACGTTCCACTCATATCACTCTAGGAGACACTTTCCTGCTGGGGTAACGTACACGCATATGGCTCATAGCACAACAATATCGCGCACCATACATTGTTATGGACACGTTCACACTTTACTGTGCTATATATTATTGGAATGTATGGTGCGCGATATTGTTGTGCTATGAGCTATATACTATATGCTATTATATTATAGCGTAGTCTGAAAGTAGCTTAAGACGCGGTAAAGCGGTACCGGTCAAACTATATTACCCATACTTTGTGTGGGCTATGATGCATTTAAGATAGTTGTTGATTATAAAAATTACATCATGATAGTTGTCCGTTTCATTTTCTCATAGACAGCTTTGTCTATAATAATGCCAAAATATACATAAAATAGTTGTATTTCATACTTACGCCGTTTATTCAATGTAACAGACACTCGGACAACATTATCGGTACATTTCGTTTCTGCAATATGGACGTGGTAAATAGTGAAATTCTCTCTGGCTTCTTTGTCCTCTATACAGCTGAATACTTCGTTTTGTGACCCGTTTTGTTCTTCTGTAATTTACAATAGAACACATAAGAATAGACCCTCTTTGACTATGGTTCCGTTCACAGACTATTATACAGGTTGAATTTTCGAGTTGAATCTACGCTACGGTCAAAGAGTGAATATAGGTGTACCTATAGTTCACCCACATTTCGTCAGTAATATTTAAGTACTATGTTGTAGGGGGCGAGCCCATTGCCATCATCATGCCAGGCACAAATCTAGACTCCGGGTTGCTACATAAGAGCGAATATGTTATGGAATCTTCAAATTGTTTTTCGCACAAAGCCGGCTCATGCCACCTTTTCGACTGTAATTTTCATTCAAAGTGTTGACGATATGTAGACAAAAAAAAAAATAAGGTAAGTACAAATTAATCTCAAGGTGCTTAACATTTTCACTGTACGATATGCAAGATTGAACACTGATTGCGTGTAATCAAAGTTACACGTACCGAGTGCTCTGTCTTGGTACTGTCTCGATGATAAGTAGAGAAGAAGAGAGAAGTGGAGGTAATACCTGCTTGAAATTTAATGGCCTGTAATAAATTGGGTATATGCTCGAAGCCGTATGCCCCCTCTTTTTCCTTCACCCGGCCGGTTATAAGTGTAACTTTGCTTCTATTGTAAATCGTACCAAATTCGTCCTTGTTACTTGTTGCCTGTCAAAGACAAAATTAAACTAATAAAAATAATAAAAAAGAGAAAAGAAAAGTTCGTAACCACTACTTAAGTCAGACTAAATAACTCTCAAATGATAGTCTAGTCATAGTAATTATTATTAGGTGGTATTTGTTAAAATATCTATTAGTTTATTTTATTTGTATATGTGTATTAGTATCAATAAAACTATATAAATTCTCTTAATCAAGAAGTTAGTATTTTTATACCCTACCACTGTTTTTATATTTAATCCAAAGGTTGACTGGTAGAGAATGCCTTGTGGCATTAAGTCCGCCTATGTACCACTATTGTACATGAAGTTTAAATAAATAAATAATAAGACTAGTATCGGGTGCAATTTATATTATTTCCATAATCATATAAAATTATCCGGACTCTAAAATCCATCAGTTGCTAGTTTCAAGTTGTCGTTCCACAACAAACATATTAAATCAAATATGGAACTTATTTCCTAAACCATAAGATGTATATTTCCGTAAACGTTTTTGATTTTTTTTTGGGTCATCCGCCCCTTTATCCTCATTATCCTGACTCGTAACAATGCTTCAATTGCTAGTTTCAAGTTGAGTCGTTCCACAACAACCATATTTAATCAAAGTAAGAGTGAACAGGCTTCTTCTGGGTAAGCTCACTCCATCGTAGACTGTCTCTGTCATCCAGACCTAGACTAAAGTCAAGAGCAAACTCAAAGTAGAATAAAAAAAAAAACTTATTTCGCAACACATAAGATGGATATTTCCGTAAATGTTTTTCAATTTTCTGGGTCAGATACGTACTTTCATATCGTCTAAGCTTCTGACGTTTCTTAAGTGCCCATGTAGGTTTATGTGAAGCAAAATATTTTTATTTTGAAGGAATAGCCAAAGAAACAAACAATATCTCATTCCATACCTTAGTCACAATCAAGTTGTGTCCAACAAACGATTGTTTCAAGTTGGGCACTTTGAGTAGCTGCGAGATGACCGTGTCTGCTGAAGCAATGTCTCCCTCGTTAAAGCTGCTTCCAAAGCGCAACGTCGTTTGTATGAGGCCCACAAAATCTACTTCATGTAGACCTGTCATATCTGGAAATGTCAGTATTTGCATAATTAAAACTTCTTAAAAAAATGTTGAATGGATATTATTAATTCAAAGGTAAGTAATGGACTGGAGAGTTTGCTTGTAAGGGGCCGTCCATTAATCACATGTAATTTTTTTAAGCATTTTTAACCCCCGCCCTCCCCCTTGGTGATACGTGGTGAGGTTTAAGACTACCCCCCCCCCAAACACAAAATCACGTAATTTTTTTTAGTACCTACAAATAATCTTTTTTTTTTTAGAATATTATCTTTAAATACAGGTATAAGGCAGTACATATACTACAGGTATAAAGTATAATCTAATTTTATTCTGAAATTAGGACCATGATAAAAATGTCTAGACAGGTTGTTTTCGACTGGCATAAAAATAATATAAAGGAATCGTGTAATCTTGCGAAAAACATAAACTGTAAAAAAGAAATACACGTGATGTCTTACTACATCCGATTTACGTCAAGCGCTGATTAATTTGACAGGACTAAACTAAAATTTATCTTCTGTCCTTTTCTTAATGAAATAGAAAGAAAAAGATGCACTGAACTTAAATTTAGTTTAGTTTGTGAACAAGGGAATCGGCACCAGTGTCTGAAATCTGAATCATCTCAGTATTCCTCAGTACTTCAAACATACTTACTATAATGTTCGTTCCCTGCTATCTGTTTCAAAACAACATCTTCAGGTAATTTATTTTTTGCGACACTGTTTTTATTCGATTGCTGTTTTACTACTTTAGCTACCAATCGCTTTCCGTTGGCACATTTTCCCAGTGATATTTTTTCAGGAAAATCTGGAATATAAGAATATGATTTGAAACGGAACATGTTAGGGTAATTATACTCATCTTTATACAAACAAATAAAATGTGTCTGTTTGTAATGTCAAAATAACTGCTTTGAAAGTATAAACGGTACATATAACAATAAAACTTTATTTTTTTGGCTGTTTGTTCCGGCTAATCTTCGAAACGGATGGACCGATTTGACGGGACTTTCACTGACAGATAGCTGATGTTTATGGAGTAACTTAGGTTACATGCGCGCTATAATTACCTACCGACCAGCCGAGCGGTCTCGGGCCGTTTGCGGACCAAATTCATTGCGGTTTTCGCAAGCGAAGCGCACGCACGTTGTTCAATTTTAATCGTTCCATTCGTTCGTACGCGTACCTAAGATGCCGTCTGGTGCCTTATGTGCTGTGCTCACATGTAACTTTTAAAGATTTTTTTTATTTTACCTACACACTGAGCTCTATAATTATGTTTTATCTAGATGTATCGCACAGTCAGCACCAATTTATAAAAAAAAATATTTTATAAACGACACAAATTAAAACTACCACCTATAGTCAGAACATATTCACAGTTCTCAATAACATAGACACAAAAAGTTATGTTAATTTAATTTTATCGAAGAGGCAACCCTGCGATTGCCGTGGGATCGCGCGGTGCGAAGCAATCACAACTGTGCGCTTGAGCATTTAGGCACATTTTAGCATGCAGCGGTTGCTGACGCGACGGAGTAGGCTGTTATAGTAGTAGGTATTTGAAATTTTCTACTGAGTAAAGTATCTGTTACGTAGTAATCTGTGTCTTTATTTTCGAAAAATCCACGCAGGCGAAGCTGCGGACAGCACCTTTGTCGAATTGTTATAAATAAATGTTTGTTTGGCCTTAAACAATTAGGTACTTAATGTGTGGCGGCATCTACAACGCCACATGCGAACTATGCATCACCTGACGTCACACAAATCATGCATCGCGCAACCAGAGTTTACCGCGCGACTAGCATATATACAACATCCCGACATCAACCGTCGGACAGTTTCCCACCAGACACAACACCCGTCTGGTCGGAGGATCCTCCCTTTTCCATAGATTATGAGTGAACTTTACACCCTGTTCCTCATACCCCTATAAATGTATTACCTTTGAAATTGAATTTAGTCTTTATTTTAATGGAGCGTGTATCTTTATCATAATACGTCTCCTGTTTCGGCCGTTCCAGTGTTTCAGGCTCTACCAGCTCAGTTGATGATTCGAGTTTTTCACGGTTTATCTCATTTTCGTTCGTGATTGTTGTTGCTAGCCGTGGTACAGTTTCTGCAAATATTTATATTATATGATTATTTTAGGTTCAATTTAAATTTTCGCGGAAAAGAAATATTCCATGTAGCAAACTAGTTCATTGCATTTTGAATGTTATCTCCATGGTGCAACATACACACATCAAAAAAAGTTTGCGATCACTTTAATTAATATAATTTGAATTAAACCCAATAGAGCACGCGTGGGATGCTCTTAAGCGGGCTGTTTGGAACCGTCAGCCACGTCCCCAGACAGTGCCAGAGCTCAGGGAAGCCGCTATTCAAGAATGGGACAGGTTACCCCAAGAAATGCTGGATAACTTGATTTTCAGCATGCCCAGGAGGACCACCGCATGTGTTTGAGCCAGGGGAGGAGTTCTATCATATTGAATATACCTACCTAAACCTTTTATTAATAAATTGTTGTTTAAGTTTGGTTAAACAGTATTTTTCTTTCTATCTTTCTGTTACAATTACATTATGATTAATAACTCATTTTTTTTAAAATAAAAAACAAAAAATAGTTTTATTTTTAATTTCGAACAAGGTATTTCTATTTAAAGAAAACACACAACAAAGAATTTTCCTTGATAAAGTTCAATTTAAAAAATTATATCAGCTTATGCTAGTTATCACAAACTTATTTTGATGTGTGTACAAATTAGATGGTCAATAATTTCCATGCAGGATCATTCTATATCAGCAATAGATCATGAAGTAATAACAGTAATAAGTAAATACCTTTATCGTCATTAACAATTAGTTGTACACATTTTACATTCTCATTTTGTTGGTTGTCAGCATTTATCACGAACTCCACTGTTTCTTGTTGATTGCTCAGCGGCTCCGAGGTAATGTTCGGGAATTGACTTGAAACACTTTCTATTTTAAGAGTTCTGTTGGTTAGAAATAAAGTTTCATTAAATAAATTACGCGCTGGCGTTGTTTAATATTTAGTAATAGATCTATAATTTAAAAAAACTATATGTACCCGCCATCATTTTCCGTGATTTTATTGTCATTTTGAATCTCGTTTCTTAATTTCTGTATCAGCTCTAGAAGAGAAAAAAAAAATGAACATTAGCAAAAATAGAAGTGCAGTACCCCCATATTTTTTGTCATGTTTTTTTTTTAATATTTGAACTAAAATACTTACTGTCATTGTTGGTTATGTCGTGTAGACCTAAAGTGTTGAGCACAAATATCTTGTCATTTGATTCCAACAATATCCATCCTTTTTGTTCCAATGTCTGGTACTGCCCATCACTTAATGTTATCTAAAAAATAGAAAAACATTTAATAAAAATATTTTTATTAATAAATATTAATGATATTTTTAGTAAAATATTAATCTTTATACACAGGGTGACTTGTTATTCAACCTATTTCTTCCAGGACGTGAGAGTGTCGCCCCTTTGCAACATTTCAGCACTCCATACAGCCTGGGCGAAAATTCATGGGATTCGAGAAAATCCAAGTGCTGGTGACTGTTTTGATGGTTTAGAACACCTGGTTACATCGAAAGCTTTATTATTACGTATTCACTACAAAATAAAATAGCAATGATGGCCATTCAATTTGAGAGTTTAGAGAAAAATTATATTTAATGACGTAATTTGGGAAGTTTTCAGAAACACACAAGTCTTAGATTTTCTGTAACCGCCTAGGCTACTCATTTCTTATGAAATGTATAGGAGACGTTTTTTTGCGATTTCTGACTTTTCTATTACTGAAACCTTAGTTGGTCCATAGAGTTTTTTGACCCTTATAAGAAACAGGATCGATAAGCATATTTTTTTTTTTGTGATACTGGCCCATTTTCTTGCTGACTGTACCTTTTTTTTTTTTTCAAAATTTATGAATGGGGATCAAAATTTCAAAAAAAATAAGGACGGTCATCTAAGGCTATTTTCCTGTAGCTGCAACGGTAAGGGTACCTGCCTTTATTGCCCCATCTTAAAAATCCAACCTTTATGTATTCTTTAATGGAGAAGGTTTTTATAGGTTTTTTTTTACCTACACGCAGGCGAAGCCACGGGAAAAAGCTAGTAAAATATAAAACTACACCTCAGTAAAATTATTCCCTTGTTTGCTATTGTGTGTCACTGTATCAATGTCAACGTCCTGTGTGTTTGGTTGTTTATATTGGTCAACAACAACATCTTCTTCCATCTGGAAACAAAAGTTGAAATTTTTTATTATTATTGCATCAATTTCACATACAAGAAAAGAAGAAGTTTTATATAAATCAGAATAAAGAATGAACGAAGCAAAAGTTGCTGAACACTATGACAGTCAGACTTGAAAAAAAAAATGGTGTGAACCATAGCATAAAAACATAACTGAATAGAGAAAAACAAGCGTTATATTATAATCTATGGAATTTTGATATTGTAGACAAACAAAAGTTATACCATATTTCAAGTTATTGGTTTCAGAATTTTGGTATTGCAGGTGGGGCTGCAATACCAAAATTATATAGATTATAATTCTTGTTTTTCTCTTTTCAGTATCAAAATCAAAATATTTTATTTCACATAAACCTACATGAGCACTTATGAAACATCAGAAGCTAGGTGCACGGTTCCAATTAGTATCTTTTTGCAGTGGGGTTTTTTTTTTAATGCTTTTTAGTTTTATTAATATATAGGGTGTATCTATTCAAACACGAAATATTTTAAGAGATACACCTATAAGGTGGTAAAGAAGCCAAGAACACAATAAAAAAAATCTGAGTATAATATTAAAAAATTAAATAATTTGAAATTACTTGATATGAAGATTAATTATCAAAATTCACCGCGCTCATGCCGCCACCACCGTCGCATCCAGGGCCAGGCGGGTCATTAATAGAATAAGTAAAATTTTGGAAAATGCAACTCCTTTGCAAAAACTCTCAAGCAATTTTAAAATTATAATAATTATGTAAAAATATAAAACACTTAGATATTATTTTCTTTTTGCTGCTATGGCTTTTTTACCACCTATAGATGTTCCTCTTAAAATATTTCGCGTATGAATCTATACACCTTGTATATATTTTGTGTATTTAGCTTTTATTTGATACCAATATTGTAGTAGTTTTTTTTTTAAACCTTCCCCTCCCTTTTTTTGTATTTGCAGATGAAATATATAAATATTCAAATCTAACGACACCGCTTAAGTAATCCATCAAGCTGTTTAGGCTACAGAGCCTACCAAAGAAATAGACATACATACATACATACTCTCGAAAAACATTACCGTCCTTCTGGACAGATGGGTAAAGAATGCTCTACCATTAATTTGTTTATTGAAATATTAAAACTTAAAACTTTTTTTTTTTTTTGAAAAAAATTCCCGCACACTAGGAATTTCTCCTGTATCGTGGGTGCGTTTTAACATGTACCTGTTCCGTTGTGGTGCTTGCACTGGGTTGTAAGAGGTAACTATTAGTGTACAGACTGCTATCTCCATCAGGAAGTATAAACTGATCTGAAATTATAATATTTATTCAATGGTAAAAGATGTAAAAAATTATGAAATAACTCTTAAAGGTTTTTTTTATAAAAGCAAATTACATACCATTAGAAAGGTCATACACTAGGGATGTTTTGGTAGAATTGGAACTCCTCAATCATTTATAGTTTTTTTTTTTTAATGCAAGTTGAAGTTAAGATTTAAGTATTTTTTACATCTTTCTGTAAGTTTGAGGAGTCATAACTTTTTTTCTAGCTAACATCTGAATAAAGCAATAATTTTATAAGAATCTGCCAACATTAAAGATAAAAAAAAAACTAAAATATTACCTGTTTTACCCATTTTTAATAAAAATTACACTTTATAGTTAAGAAAGTGGTGAAACTAAAAGAAAGCAAAAAAAAATCTTTTAAATTTCCAGAGGGCCATTCGTCCTGACTCCACGGGGATGCGAACCGTTACGGTGAGCTGCCCCGTGTCGGCGGCCCAAAAAATAGCCGGGGAAGGCCGAAGGCTCCGAGTGGGCTGGGTATCCGCGCAGGTGAAATTGCTGGAACCCAGACCTCTGAGGTGCTTCCGCTGTCAGGTGGGCAACCACGTGGGAGTGCAATGCACCTCGGAGGTGGACCGCAGTGGTCACTGTTTCCGCTGTGGTCAGCCCGGTCACAAAGCCGGCTCGTGTAATGCCACGCCGCACTGCTTCATATGTGCGGCATCTGGCAAGCCGGCCGATCACCGGGCTGGGAGCAGGGCCTGCACTCCACCCGCCAAACCCAGAGGCAGGGGCAAGCCCTCCGCCACTGCCGTCTCCGTCACCGCCGCAGCCGCCACCACCACTGTCGCCGCCGCTGCCGCCTCCACCGTCGTAGTCGCCCCCGTACAAGTTACAGCAGGGCCATCACAGGAGGCCCGGGAGGGGGATGAAATGGAATGTCAGTGACGGCCCCATTTCGCCTCCTCCAGGCGAACATCAACCACTGCGCCTCCGCTCAGGATCTGTTGCTCCAGAGCATGTCGCAGTGGTCGATTAACATCGCCGTGGTCGCTGAGCCGTACTTTGTCCCGCCCAGGGATGACTGGGTGGAGGACCTGAGTGGCTCAGTGATCCTAATTTCGTCGGCCACCGCTGGAACCCCGTCCCTCGAGGCTGTGGAGAGGAGACGGGGTTGCGTAGCAGCACGGTTCGGGGAGCTTGTTGTGGTAGGGGTATACTTTTCCCCGAACCGAACTCTCGCCGAGTTCCACAATTCCCTTGTGGAGTTGAGAGCCGTCGTCGTCGGGTTCCGTGCCCTACCTGTGTTCGTCCTCGGGGACTTCAACGCTAAGAATTTGGCTTGGGGTTCCCGGTATACGGACGCACGGGGCAGGATGGTGGAGGACTGGGCTCTGGAGACAGGCCTGGTCGTCCTAAACCGGGGTTCTGTCCCCACGTGTGTGCGGATGCGGGGTGACTCAGTGGTGGACATCTCGTTCGCCAGCCCTGCTCTGTCGCTGCGTGTCATCGACTGGCGCGTCATGGAGGGGGTGGAGACCTATTCTGACCACCGGTACATCCGGTTTGACGTCTCCGCCCAGACCTCGAGTGCGCCGGTCCGACAGGCCCCGAGTGGTCCGCGGTGGGCGTTGAAGCAGCTGAACCGGGAGCTCCTTCTGGAAGCCTCTATCGTGCAGGCCTGGGTGTCATCACTGGACAGGCCTGTTGACATTAACAGTGAGGCAGAGTGGTTCCAGGAGGCCATGTCCGAAGTATGTGACGTGGCAATGCCCCGAGTCCAGCCCGGATGCGCCCGACGCCAGGTGTGCTGGTGGTCGCCGGAGCTAAGCGCTTTACGTGAGGCGTGCGTTGCTGCGCGACACCGGTACACCAGGCACCGCAGGCTCCGTATTCGCCCTTCGGATACGGAAGCCATTCAGGCGGAGCTGTACGAGGGGTATAGAGCGGCGAAGATTGCCCTCCGAGCGGAGATCCTGCGGGCCAGAGACCGGTCCCGCGAGGAGTCGCTGGAGACTTTGAACAGAGACCTGTGGGGACGCCCCTACAAAATGGTGCGGGATAAACTCCGCCCATGGGCTCCCCCGCTGACGCAGAGTCTCCGGCCCCAGCTCGTGGAGGACGTGGTGGGCGCTCTGTTCCCTTCGCGAGGGGAACATACTCCCCCGCCCATGACTCCGCCTCCTGCGGTACCCGATACGGACCACAACCCAGACGACGACGACAATGTTCCGGAGGTGACCGAGGTTCATCTGACAGTAGCGGTACGTAGGCTGAATGCCAAAAATACCGCCCCAGGACCCGACGGCTTACATGGGAAAGCCTGGGTTCTGGCCCTGGACGCTTTAGGGCCTCGACTAAGAGGGCTCCTAAGCGCATGCTTGGAGAGGGGCCAGTTTCCACTTCGTTGGAAGACGGGGAAACTGGTCCTCATTAAGAAGCAAGGGCGCCCGGCGGACTCTCCGTCCGCTTACCGGCCCATCGTGCTGCTCGACGAGGTGGGCAAGCTCTTTGAAAGAGTCATTGCAGACCGCCTTGTCGGGCAGCTCGTGCGGGTGGGGCCGGATTTGGCGGAGAGCCAGTTTGGTTTCCGCAGGGGGCGCTCCACGGTGGATGCCATCATGCGCGTGCGAGCCCTTACGACGGGGGATGCGGTGGTCCGGGGTGGGGTCGTCTTGGCGGTGTCGCTTGACATCGCCAATGCCTTCAATACCCTGCCCTGGAGTTGCATCAGGGAGGCACTCCGGTATCACCGGATGCCGACCTATCTCTGTCGAGTGGTCGAGGCCTATTTGAAGGACAGGGCTGTCATATACCCCGGTCACCAGGGAGAGTGGAACCGGCGAGAGATGTCGTGCGGTGTCCCACAGGGATCGGTCCTAGGGCCGCATTTGTGGGACATCGGTTACGACTGCGCGCCGACCTGCCGGGTGGCGTCAGTGTAGTTTGCTACGCTGACGACACGCTGGTTCTGGCGCAGGGTAGGTCGCACCAGGCGGCGGCCGAATTAGCGACACGTTGGGTTGCGACAATCGTCGAGAGGATCCGGCAACTGGGACTCGAGGTGGCCTTGCACAAGTCCGAGGCCATGTGTTTTCATGGTCCTCGGAATGCGCCACCGACGGGTTCTGAAGTAACGGTAGGAGGGGTTCACATCGGAGTCGAGTCGACGATGAAGTACCTGGGACTCGTCCTCGATAGCCGGTGGAACTTCGTGGAGCATTTCAGACGTTTGGCTCCCAGACTGGAGCGGGCCGGGGCTGCCTTGAAGCGGCTCTTGCCCAATCTAGGGGGTCCAAACGCCTCTTGCCGGAGGCTCTATGCTGGGGTCGTGCGGTCCATGGCCCTTTACGGGGCACCGGTGTGGGCGCGTTCCTTGAAGCGGCGACCTGCCCGCCGGTTGAACGCGTCCCAAAGGGTCATGGCCATCAGATTGGTACGGGGATACCGCACGGTCTCCGGTGAGGCAGCGAGCCTCCTTGCCGGATTGCCGCCATGGGATCTGGAGGCAAAAATTCTCGCGCACTTATGGGAGTGGCGCGAGGAGGTGAAACGCCGGGGCGTAACTCCGCTGCCGCGAGAAATCACGGCACAGCGGACAGAGCTCCGGCGGGATCTCATGGCGACATGGAGGGTGCGTTTGTTGCAACCCAGCGCTGGGCACGCCACAATTGTGGCGATAAGTCCCCTCTTTGAGGAGTGGCTAGAGAGGCGCCACGGCGTCCTCACCTTTCGCCTGACACAGGTCCTCACTGGACACGGGTGTTTCGGGAGGTTCCTGTTTCGGATTAGGCGGGAGGAAACGCCCGGGTGTTACCACTGTGTGGATCGCCCGGAGGACACGGTGGAGCATACGGTGGAGGAGCATACGGTGGAGGTCTGCCCGGCTTGGGCAGAGCACCGCCGTGTCCTCACGGAGGCGATTGGCGGCGGCGATCTCTCGCGTCCGGCCCTGGTCCAGGCCATGGTCCGGAGCGAGAGTGCATGGGAAGCAGTCACCTCCTTCTGCGAAGTAGTAATGCTCGCGAAGGAGGAGGCGGAACGCGTGAGGGAGCGGCAGTCTATGCGCCCTCACGCCCCTAGTCGCCGCAGGAGACGCCCTGGGCGGCGGGAATCGGTAGCCGATTCCCGGCCACCGTAGGCGCGGGCTTGCGGACGGCGAGCTATGGGCAGTTCGCCGTCCGGTAAGGACCAGGCCCGGGTCGATGGCGCGTTGTGTTCCACGCGCGCCTCAAAGAGATGTCAGCACGCACTGACGGGGTCTGCCAGGACCGGTGCCTGCCAGGGTTGCGGGTTTGTCCGAAAGGGATACCGTGGCCCTGGCACACAGGCAACTGAAGGAACACGGGTGGGTTTTAGTCAGTAAAAGTCTGACACGCCCTCCCGCTCCGCCCAGAGCGGGAGAAGTTATTTGATAATTTCCCACCCAAAAAAAAAAAAAAAAAAAAAAAAATAAATAAAAAAAATAAAATAAAAGGGGGCCAGGGCCAAATCAATTAGGGCTAAGTAAGTAGCAGATGCCACCCACCTATCCACCATTTTCGTATGTTCAACGTACTGCTAAACACCCTGTATACAAATAAATAACATGTAACTGTCTGTTCGTAATGTCAAAATAATAGCTTTTTACTAAATGCATATGAAAGTATATACGGTACTTATAACAAAAAACATTTTTTTTGTCTGTCTGCCTGTTTGTTCTGGCTAATCTCCGAAACGGCTGGACCGATTTTGACGGGACTTTCACTGGCATATAACTGATATTATAAGGAGCAACTTTGATGTTATAAGGGCTAGGCGGGCAGCAGCTACTAATCCTTCTCTCTATTACATGGGAATTAAACATAACTTGATTAAAATGAAACATTACATGGGTTACTGTTAGCTTGTATCATTCCACTGCTGGGCAAAGGCATCTCCCCATGACTTCCAATGCTTGCAATCCAGTGCTAATATGGACCATAGGTATTAAATGAATACACCTATTTTTTTTTTGTTGTTGTCTTTGCTGTCCCTCTCCTGGGCAAAGGTCTCCGTCCACTCCCTCCATCTTTCGCGAGCCAGCGCGTCCTCCTTCCAGTTTTGACGGAGCCAATCCAGCTCATCCCACAATCTCCTACGTGGTCTGTCGCGACCCCGCCTGACTGTCTCAGGGCACCAATTCTGTGCTATTTAGGCCCAGTTTGTCCGTCATGCGGCAGACCACTCCCATTTAAGTTGAGCTGTCTTTTGAGCCACGTAAGCTATCTTTGTTTTGGCCCATGTATTAATTTAAATTATTTTAATTTAACCATGTTATATGGACACATGTATTCTACCAAGTATGACATAATATGGAAGCCAAACATGGACCTATACTAACAAGATAAAAAATAAATTCTTATCATGCCAATATTCCATGGAAAGGAGCATATTAAAACTCAGGAAAATACAGAAAACCCGAAATGAAGAGATAAGAAAAAGAACTAAACTAACAGACACGCTCCTACACGCTCTACGACTGAAATGGAAATGGGCAATTCATATTTCGAGATGTAGAGATCAAAGGTGGACATTGGAGTCAATGAAGTGGTCTGGACCGGTAGGCAAGTGGAGCAGGGGCAGACCACGCAAGAGATGGGCGGATGACATCATTGAAGTAGCTGGTCCGAGTTGGATGGCGTCAGCCCAAAACAGGGAAAATTGGCACAGGATGGAGGAGGCTTTTACCCAAAAGGGATCCATATACAAATAAAATATAAAACTACGAATTTGTAAAAACATATGTTAAGAAAATTATGGAATAAATGAGCTTTATTATTATTTATGTGGATTAAATCATTCCCAAACCATGTCCATCACAGAAACAATTGTTTAGAATGTCTCCACTGGTGTCACAATGGTAGTTGCCAGAAATCACAAATTCAAAGATAAAACTCACCTGCCACAGATATGAGTTCAGCAGAATTGTCAACATCAACAAAGAACTGTTGTGAAGAGACTCCATACACGGTGCACGGCTGAACATCTTCTAGTGCTTCCTTTACATCCTGCACCTGGGCTACATACTGGATCTGTCTGTTTACTGAAAAGTTTTGGAAACAACTTCAAACATCCTACAGTCAAAACCGTTTATAACGACTTCGCTTAACACGACATATGGGTTATAACGCTGATATTTTGAGGTCCCAGTATTTTTGTTTAATTAACATAGTGTTATAACATTTATCGGCTATAACAACCGTAGTCCAATGGTCCCTTCAAAGTCGTTATAAACGGTTTCGACTGTATTTTGTATCCAGAGAAGCCAAAGATGGACTTGTTACAAAATGTTTTTATTACCCTCCTTGAATTTTAAAAAGCATTTGTTTACAGTAATGTAGATGATTTCAGAATACAGTTTAGACGGGTGAGTATTTGTAGTGGAATTACTATGCAGATGCAGCTATCCATACTAATATTATAAGTGTGAAAGTAACTCTGTCTGTCTGTCTGTATGTTACGTTTTCACGCCTAAACCGCTGAACCGAGAAATTTGGCAGAGATGTAGCCTGGGATATGGAGACGGACATAGGCTACTTTTTTACTTGATACCCGACAGCTACGCTTGCGGAGCCGCGCGCAAAAGCTAGTAATATTTATAAACGCGAAAGTAACTCTGTCTGTCTGTCTGTATGTTACGTTTTCATGCCTAAACTGCTGAACCGATCGTCATGAAATTTGGCAGGGATATAGCCTGGGATATGGAGAAAGACATAGGCTACTTTTTTACGCGATAACTGACATCACGCGGGCGGAGCCGCGGGCAAAAGCTAGTATCAATTATTTGTAACAAACCAATATAGTTTTTCAAGCAAACAAAATCAGCCTACAACATTCCCTCTGCTGGGACACAGGCCTCCACTCTGTGAGAGAGAGTGGGCCATAATCCATCCCAGCCAAGTGCGGGTTGGTGAATGTCACATCTTCGAATTTCTCTAGGATATGCCGATTTCCTCAAGATCTTTTCCTTCACTGTTTTGAGAGCAGTGATGATGAAATTAAATACTACACAAAGTAAAACTCACAACCACTTAGTCAAGCATATTAAAACAAAATTGAATGATTATAGAAAATATGTTTTAACAGGTTTTAATGGTAGGACAAGTGGCATTATTTATGAATGCCAAGTACCTATTATTGATGAATAATGAAGAATAAAAAACAAATAAAAAAATTAAAATCAATTTGTCTTGCTAACTTACAGAGAAAAGTGCCATCATCTTGAACCACAAAGAATTGGTCGTGTTCGGACTCACTTCCATTCGCTGGGAGAAACTCGTATGTTTCGTACGTGTTTTTATCCATATTGCTAAAAAATAGGAGGTAATTTATTAATAATATTTTGTCTTACCTGCCAATATGAAAATGCACGAGTAACAAACTCAAAATGTCTCTGATTATTACCTCTGTTCTTTTCAAAAAGACATTATTGGATAAATTCATATGTCTTAGTAACAGCTTTTTTGTAAAATTTTAGTGGACAATAATTTTAAAGTTATTTTAAATGTAAGATATCTTTTCGACCTATTCGTAACAGTGACACATTTTTGTTTACTCTCAATGTCATAATGACAGTGCCTGTCATGTTTTTTTTTTAATTTGGATGCATTCGTAAATAATTATTCTAAATAAAGAAAACATCTAGTTCGAGTCGAGTTAGCAGCATGGTAATGTGAAATCAAAAACGTAATTGACCGTTGCGAATGCTTCAGAATGCACAGTATTCCTCAAAGCAAGAACGTAATCTTTCATTTCTACTGGTATATAAACTGGTGCTTTAAAGTCACCCACTATCATTTGTTGAATAATTTTTTTGTACATAATGTCTTTTTCAACGCAGGTGGCATGAGCTTCCCAATCATGAATATGGAATTTATAAAACTCGGCGTCGCACCGCAAATACTGCTTCACCATCGGTAAATAATATGCACACCCATGATACACTATGACTCCATTACGTTCAAGAATTTTTAATAAAACGTCTTCATATCTTCCGCCTAAACAGTTCAAGGCTAGCGTAGGTCTGGCTAAAGAAGTATCAAAGGCCGTAAGTGCTTCAGCTTCCTCTAAAGTATGCACTTCGGAAGCTCCTATTTTAAGTAGATAAGTCTTAACAAATTCATAACCACAATGACTGGCAACAATATTAAAAGTGTTTATGCCCCTAGCTTTACATATCTGTATAACTGATTGTCCACATGGACTGTTGGCAGCATTTTGTATGACCGTATCACCAGGTTTCATTTTTCTAAAGTCATGTAGCATTCTGTATGCTGAACAGGGGGCTATTGTTAGCATCGCTGCTTCTGGAAGTGTGAGATTTCTTGCAATAACATGAACATCTCTTTCATTAAAAACACCATAGTATCTCCAAGAACCTAGTAGTCTGGATGATAGGACAACTCTATCACCAATGGCTACTCTACAGACATGTTTTCCAATTTCTACTACATCTCCAACTCCTTCATCTCCAGGGACAGTTGGCAATGTAGGCAGGCATATGTTCCTTCCTGGAATTAAAATGAATAAAATATTATAAAGTCAGAATGCCAATCATAACATAACATAAATAGGTAAGATTAAATCTGGTAATGCAGGCAATTTGGTATGTTAATAAAACAATATTATTTATTTTTAATAATATATTATTTTAAATGGTCTAAAATAGCACATCATCACATATAAGTTATACTTAACTAAAATCTAAAATATATTTACATCCTTGAAATCCCTTGGAGGTGAGAGTATTACCAATGGCTTCTTTAAAGTTGTCAAATTTCACCATTTTGTGTACAGGAGCTCTAAGTTTCTTTTCAGACATCAATGAAATTACATCTGACATCATTTCGTCTTTGGCAGAGTTACTAGCTTTTTCATTCCATGCAGTCATCCAGAATCCATAAAAGGCTAAGTTTTTAAAAATAAATGCTGATGTTGGAATAATCACTGGCTCTCTTGACATTCCCCCATAGGTGACCATACACCCAGAAGGTCCCAAGTGTCTCAACATTTCCAATGAACTTTTCCCTCCAACACAGTTTAGGGCTAGAGATGGTTTATCAATTTGTTTCTCTCTAAAAATAGTTGTTGATCGCAGTTCTTCTTCTGTTAGAACATAAGTAGCTCCCAAGGATTGTAAGTGACTCTTTAATTCATTTATTTCAGGCCTATTTCTCACTATGTTGATATTTTTAACACCCCAAGCTTTGCAGATTTGTATGACATTTTGTCCACATGCACTGTTAGCTCCATTTTGTATGACTACCATGCTACTGTTCCGCACTGGTTTGAAATCAGTTAGCATTCTAAAAGCAGTGCAAGGATTAACAGTGAGTGTTGCAGCTTCTGCTAATCCCAAATCATCTGGGACAACTTTCAACATTGTTTTATTGAATGTGGCAATGTCCCTCCAAGTACCTTGAACTGGCTTTGTAATTATAACTTTATTGCCTGGCCTTACACCACTCACTTCTTTTCCAATCTCTTCAACAACTCCTACGCCTTCATTACCAGGTATACATGGCAGGATCACTTTGACTGGGTATTTTCCTGAAACAACAAAAATTTTGCCACAATCAGTAAGACGTTAAATAGAAAAAGATTTTATCAATTAGAAATTACAGTAACATATTAGTGTGACAGAAACTAAAAAATAAATACCTGCTTTATTCTACAATCTTGACTTCAAACAAAATAGAAATTAATATATTTTTTGTCCAGGTAATGCAATTCACAGGTACATAGGTTGAATATAAAAGTTTACGCGCTATACTTTTAAAGTACTACCTATAACATAGCATAATATAATTATCAAAATGTTGTAAATTATTTATTATTTTGTTTTTTGTAAAAAGTTTCCACAAGTAGTTACCTACCTTGAATGGTGTTTATATCAGCCGGGTTTATTGGTGCAGCTAGCATGCGAACCAGAACATCCTGGGTACCTAGGCTAGGAACTTCGGTTTCCCTGACCTTTAAAACATTTAGTGGATCTCCAAATTCGCTGTAAACTAGTTGTTTTGACATTAAATGTCGCACCGACCCAGTCAAGTTAATATAGTTTTTTGCATAACATTTTGCAGCCGCCAATAAAGTATTCGGGTGAGGTAAGAAGGCCATAGTGTATCTTTAGAAAAATTTACAGAAATTATGTATTATTCTTTGGGAGTAACTACTGATAATTTTTTCGTGTAATCAAATCAATCTAACGACTGTCAAAGACTGTCAAGCAGCTGTCAAGTAGTGCTAAGTGTCAGGTGACAGATGAGGCAGGCAGGCGCTGGTTTTTTTTAATATGTTTATCCATAGATTATAGAGTATTTTTTGTTAAATATGAATATTGTCAGTCTGATTGACTTGTACTTTGCCTTGTACCCGCTCTCGTATTCCACGTACCGTGGAGGGAATATCGGGAATGTCTACTTGCACCTATTCTCTGTCTGCGCCTTGTATTGTGCAGCAAAAACAAATAAATAATGATAAATACTAATAAAACCCAGACCCATCTGGCCCGGCGACGGCGAATAAAAAATGACATGACAGACCCTGTCACTTTTCATCAGTGTTGCCAACCGTACGATTTATATCGTATTTATACGACCTTTTTGGAGCTGGTACGATGTACGATCATGTAATCGAAATCGTACGCAAAATATACGATCTTTCCAAATCTCCCAATCAATCTTCAATCAAAATAGAAAATAAATTTTGCTAACAAAAAAACAAAATACATCAGCTCCCGCGTCTACTGCTGCGTTCATTTACTCTGTTATTCAAATAATACTTGTTAATTACAGTGGCCAGCACATCAAGCTACACGAAACTGACAAATTTGACAAACGATTTTAAACTTTAAAATGTTGATGTCGAACGAGAGACAGATTGTGGAAACTATGTGCTGGCCACCCTGGCCACCGTACAAAGGGACTTTCTGGGTCAGATTCTACAAAAAATCATAGATGGCACTGTGCATTGACCTATGGCAAATATAAACTTCTTAGTTGAATTTAGTTGGCAAATTGTTAGTGTCCCGATTCTGGTAACCAAGATCCAAAAAATCACTCCTTGTTCCTCTATCTAAATACCAAATAATTATTAAATGTAAATATTGATTTTAAGTTATAATTTTATAACGCATTTAATCATTTACTATTGTTTTATTGGAATTTCAATGCGTACTATTTTTTTTTTTTTCTAAAAGTTTTAGCAAAATACTATTTTTCCTAGTGTATGGTACGATCCCATGGAAAATAAAGTTGGCAATACTGCTTTTCATAGTGATTTCGAGCTATCGGCCCTGGTACAGACGAGGTCACAGAACACTATACTCCTTAGCGGAGGACGAGGTGCAGTCTACAGGTTCTTTCCTTTTACCGAAAACCAGCGCTGGGGCTCTGTCTCGCATAGGGATGTGGCGCATATTTCCCCCAAAGTTTTTTTTTTTTTGTTTGTATTCTTTTTGCTTCATGTTTACCGCAAATAAACGTTTTTCCTTTCTTTATAAAAGTAGGATACTCCTCCGACCAGCGTATCCATCTGGTCCCTCCATCTTGACGTCAAAATGGAGGGACCAAATGTTTTGTTAAATAACTACGCAGGTATACATTGAGGTTGCTAAAATTATTGCATAGGTAGCATAAAGTAAATTTACAGTAAGTATTAAACTTTTATGTAGGCTGATTTGGGAACTAAAACTTAGTCCGTCCATCTTGACGGTAACGGCTGGATCGGATTGTGATTGACGGATTTAAAACTACAGGCTCTGGGTCGAGCAAGGTTCGGGAGACAATTGAAGGCTCGTATAGACTCGCGCGATATCGCGGCCGCGACAGGCACCGACAAAGAAATTGTGCTACTAGTCTCGCGTCGCGCCCGCGATATCGCACGAGTCTGTACGATCCTTGATGATGGTATCTTTCCATTTTTATACAAATTGGGACAGCACAGCGGACTGAGCTCCGGCGGGATCTTATGTGGCGACATGACCCTTCATGTCGCAACCCAGCGCTGGGCACGCCACAATTGTGGCGATAAGTCCCCTCTTTAAGGAGTGGCTAGAGAGGCACCACGTGTCCTCACCTTCCGCCTGACACAGGTCCTCACCGGACACGTTGTTTCGGGAGGTTCCTGTTCAGGATAAGGCGGGAGGAAACGCCCGGGTGTTACCACTGTGTGGATCGCCCGGAGGACACGGTGGAGCATACGGTGGAGGTCTGTCCGGCTTGGGCAGAGCATCGCCGTGACCTCACGGAGGCAATCGGCGGCGGCGATCTCTCGCCTCCGTAGCCGATTCCCAGCCACCGTAGGCGCGGGCTTGCGGACGGCGAGCTATGGGCAGCTCACCGTCCGGTAAAGACCAGGCCCGTTTCGACGGCGGTGTTGCACGCGCAAAGAGATGTCAGTACGCACTGACGGGGTCCGCCAAGACCAGTGCCTGCCAGGGTTGCGAGTTTGTCCGAAAGGGATACCGCGGCCCTGGCACACAGGGTTTCAGTCAGTAAAAGTCTGACATGCCCTCCCGCTCCGCCCACAGCGGGAGAAGTTATTTGATCATTTCCCAAAAAAAGGTAGGTACCTAATGACTGTGAGGGTTTGGCATAGACGCAATGGCGATAGCGCACGTTACCCTAGGTACGACTTAAATGCAACATTTAATTAGTAATATAAATAAACCGCCGGTAAATCGATTTATTATTTTAAGCAAGAACTAACAAAAATCTAAAATATATTTACATCCTTGGAATCCCTTAAGAGTTCTGCATAAGGCTTCAGCGAATTCATCGAATTTCACCATCTTGTGTGCAGGAGCTTCAAGTTTCTTGTGTACCATCAATGAAATTAATTCTGACAGCATTTCGTCTTTGGTATAGTCGCAAGCTATTTGATTCCATGAAGTCATCCAGAACCCATAAAAGGTTAAATTTTTAAAAATAAATGCTGTTGTTGGTATAGTCACTGGCTCCCTTGACATACCCCCATAGGTGACCATACACCCGTAAGGACTTAACTGTCTTAACATTTGCAATGCACTTTTCCCTCCAACACAGTTTATGGCTAGAGATGGTTTATCAATGTTTTCTTCTTTAAAAATAGAAGTTGATTGCACTTCATCTTCTGTTAGAACATAGGTGGCTCCTAAGGATTTCAAGTGACTCTTTAATTCATCGATTTTTCGCCTATTCCTCACAATGTTGATATTTTTAACGCCCCATGCTTTGCAGATTTGTATGATATTTTGTCCACATGCACTGTTAGCTCCATTCTGTATGACAACCATGTCACATTTACGCACTGGTTTGAAATCAGTTAGCATTCTATAAGCAGTGCATGGATTAACAGTAAGTGTTGCAGCTTCTACTAACCCCAAATAGTTTGGGACAACTTTCAACACACTTTCGTTGAATATGGCAATGTTCCTCCAAGTTCCTTGAGCAGGTGTTGTAACTACAACTTTATTCCCTGGACAAATACCACTCACATAGCCTCCAATCTGTTCCACAATTCCCACGCCTTCATTACCAGGTATACATGGCAGCGACAACTTGACTGGATATTTTCCTAAAATAAATATTTGTTTAGTAGTACTTCCTTGTTGGCCTGTTGGTGCCGGCCATAAAGAATAGCACCACCCCATTTCCTTCCGTGGGTGTCGTAAAAGGCGACTAAGGGACTTACTAGAGAATGGGCAGCAGCAGTTCTATGCATTTTGAACACCATACTGCGATCGCCAACCCGCCTGCCAAGCGTGGCGATTATGGCAACCCCCCCCCCCCCAAATGACAAGCACAAATTAAAAATGGCCCCAGTGGCGGTGCTTGGGGGAGGCCTATGTCCAGCAGTGGACGTCTTTCGGCTGAAATGATGAATGATGACTTCCCAAAATATATAAATGTAACATAACATCACACCTGTATCTATTTCCTGAAGAGTTTTTGACTGTCAGTTTTACTACGCGCTATCCCCGAAAATCCGAGCGAAATGGTGTTAATTAATTTAATTTCTTTCATGTTTCCATAAGTTATGTACCTACCTTGAATGGTGTTTATATCAGACGGGTTTACTGGTGCAGCTAGCATGCGAACCAGAACATCCTGGGCGCCTAGGGGAGGCAGTTCACTTTCCCTCATTTTTACAACTTTTAGAGGATTTCCAAATTCGCAGAAAAACAGTTCTTTTGACATTAAATATCGCACCGACCCTGTCAAGTTTAATACAGTTTTTCCTTGTTGTTTGAGGTTTTTTGCATAACATTTTGTGATTTGTAAAAATCGATTTTTGATCAGGGCTTGTACCATAATCATTTGCAGGGCAGTTTCAACCCCAACTTTAATTAATTCTTTCTTTTGTGGAAGAGACACGATCGCTCAACGATCGCTTCAAAATCGCTTGACACTGCATGACACTTTACTATTCTGAAGTTTTCTGTCAAATATATTGAGTGCATGAGTGTGCATGCTGTTAAAGTAAATGTATGCAAACTTTTTAAGTGCAATGTGGTCACCATAGAAACCTAGATCTAGTCTAAATTAACATCTCGTAATAGGTTATGGGCCCAGAGTTTTGCATTAAAATATTTGTTGGAAACTAAGCATGGAGCTAAGTAAAATACAGATATGTAAGCTTGACGGAAGTAACTGGATACAATGGAAATATCGCATGTCTGCTCTGTTACGGGGCATGGACGGATTATTGGACATTATTCAGGGAAAATCTCATAAACCGAATAAGCCTGTAGCTGAGGGCGGTGATGCTGATGCTGCGTCCGCAGTGGCTTTGACGGAATATAACAAAAATTTATCGGAGTATGTTAGGCTGGAAAGTACTGCTTTACTGCTGGTTACGAACAACATATCAGATGAAATCTTAGACAAGGTGATCCGATTCTCTCATCCTTAGGATGTATGGGATGAACTGCACAGACTCTATGACGGTGTCAATGAAGACAAGTTATATGAAGTATGTATGGAGTTCTTTAAATTTCAAAAGGATATTTCTGTTGACATGTCAACTCATGTATCGAAATTGAAAAATATGTGGCACAAACTGAATCAGGAATTATTAAAAGCTGATGAATGTAAGCAATTACCAGAAATACTTTTAATCTGTAAGATTTTAGATACACTGCCAGAAAACTATTTTTCATTTAAGTCGAGTTGGATGCTGATGTCCAAGAAAGATAGAACTGTTGAGAATATCACCAGCCAACTATGTGCGCATGAAAAAGCGCTGATAGGAAGCAAGGAAGGCACGTCTAGTGAAGCGCTTCTTACAAAAACAAGTAAGAAAGGTGTCGACAAACAGAAGGAACAGACATCAGGGAATAAAAAAGTTACCAAGTTCAAATGTCACATATGTAAAGAGGTTGGTCACTTTAGGAAAGATTGTCCAAATAAAACTAGTAAGGAAGACAGAAGGAATAGTAGTGAAAGCACCAATATGATAGTATTACTAAATCTGACTGAATGCATCCAAGATCGTGAAGGATGGTTTGTTGATAATGGAGCAACACACCATGTTACGATGAGAAGAGATTTATTTGAAAATTTCGAGCATTTCAGTAAAACTCACACAGTTACTACGGCTGATGGAAATGTAATAGAAGCCTTAGGAAAAGGGACAATTAGAATTAAACCTAATGTTGGAAAAGAGTTTTTCCTCAGTGATGTCTGGCTTGTTCCTTGTATTAGCAAGAATCTTTTTTCGGTGCTAGCGACACAGGACAAGAATACAAATAGTTTATTTGAGTCACGAGTAACTACATGCTCTATGAAGGTAAATGGAATAGTCGCTGTGACTGGAACCAGAACAAGATATGGTGGCTATATAAGCTGAATTGCGTGGCAGTTAAACCGAAGGTAGCCGCATCGATTAATGCGGTGGATGCCTTGCAGCTTTACCATGAACGCATGGGCCACCAAGATAAAAGGCATGTGAAAGGTCTTATAGAACGAGAGTTGAACATAAAGACAAAGGACAATGGCATATTGTGCGAAGGCTGTATTTTCGGAAAAGCTCACAGACGGAAGTTTGGTGTTAGAGAAAAAGCTAAAATGCCTGGAGAATGCATACATTCGGATGTTTGCGGTCCTTTCCCGTCTTCATTCTCGAAGTTCCGGTATTTCGTCCTTTTTAAAGATGAACACACTAGATTTCGCTATGTCTACTTTATGAAGACAAAATCAGAAGTACCTGAAAAGCTGAAGCAAATGCTGGCAGAAGCTAGAGTAGCAGGACACACGATTAAAGAATTCCTAAGCGATAACGGTGGGGAGTTCGACAATGAACTAGTTCGGAAAGAATTATCGAAATACGGAATACATCAAAGACTAATAATGCCGTATACGCCTGAACAGAATGGGTGTAGCGAAAGAGAAAACCGTACGATTGTAGAGTCAGCTAGAACGATGATGCATGCACATGGAGAGTTGCCTCAACAGTTGTGGGCGGAGTTGGTACATACAGCTGTTTATGTTTTGAACAGGACAGGACCAACTTCTGTGGAACACAAGACTCCGTTCGAGCTTTGGTTTAGGAAGAAACCTCGGATAACGCACCTGAGAATTATTGGCTCGGTTTGCTATGCACATGTTCCCAAGCAAAAAAAGGAAGAAATTGCACAAGAAAGCTACAAGATGCGTACTGGTTGGATACGATAATGATGACGGTTATAGACTATGGAACAAGGAATCCAATTACATAGTCAGGTCGAGAGATATCATTTTTGATGAAAAGCCATTGGAAACGAAATTCCAAGAGCCAGATGAGGAAGTCACAGAAGTGGAAATTCCCGTTCAGGTACGAAGGGAGTATGACGAAGTAGTGACACCCGATACGATCAATAATCAAGTTGTAACGATCGATAACGAAATTAATAGTCAATTGGATAGCAATACACCTGTTATCGAAGAAGACAATTTCGATGATACTGTATCGACTCATGAAGAATCAGTTGAACCTAGGGTAGAAAATGACGATGTTGATAATGATGATCTGGAGCAGATGGTTGGAAATGATGATGTTAATGAAGATGAAGATAATCTTGAGGAACTGATTAACACACAGAGTGATCGTGTACTGCGAGATCCATCATTGATCAGACGTCCGGCCAGGTTCAATGATTATGTCATGGCCACAAACGGATTTTTCGAACCAACATGTTACAAAGATGCAGTATCCTGTAACGAAAGTGAACTTTGGAAGAAAGCTATGGATAGCGAGATAAATTCTCTCAACGAGAATGAAACATGGGTTCTAAAAAAGTTACCAAAAAACAGAAAAGCTATACCATGTAAATGGATTTTTCGCGTGAAGCTGAATGCTGATGGATCAGTCGACAAATACAAAGCAAGGCTAGTAGCTAAGGGTTTTCGCCAGAAGAAAGGAGAGGACTATGATCAGACTTTCAGTCCTGTTGCGAAAATGACAACTGTTCGAACTGTGATTAGCATCGCAGCAAGCGAAGGTATGAAAATGTGTCAATTTGATGTGTCGACGGCATTTTTATATGGAACACTCTCGGAAGAAGAAATTTACGTTAAGCAACCCGAAGGCTATGATGATGGTTCTGGAAGGGTATGCTTACTGAAGAAAAGTCTTTATGGGTTAAAACAAGCCCCGAGATGTTGGAATCAGAAAATTCTTAATTTCTTCAAGGAAGTGGGCTTTAAAATAAATGAAGCCGATACCTGTTTATTTGTAAGAGAGAAAGACCACCGGAAACTGATTGTGGTTCTCTACGTTGATAATGGGCTAGTAGCTGGAACAGATCAAGAACTCATTGATGAATTTATTGAAGAGCTGAAAGAAAGGTTCAGGATTACTACCAAACCAGCTATCTATTTTCTAGGTGTAGAGATTTCAACCAGAGAAGGTCTTGGAGTAGTAATACATCAAACATCTTACATTAAGAAAGTTTTGAACAGGTTTGGAATGCAGGACTGCAAACCTGTGACTACTCCAATAACCAAGGAGAATATAGTCTCACAAAGCGAGAACGATGAGTACGTTCTGAAAAACTACAGGCAAGTAGTTGGAGCACTTGCATATGTAATGGTCGGAACAAGGCCTGACATAGCATATGCAGTCAGTGTAGTATCAAGGAGTCTGGAGAAACCGACTCAAGCTGATTGTGTCAGAGTGAAACGTATTATGAGATACCTACAGTACACAATTGATCTCAACATTATGTATAAAAAGAACTATAAAATTGGAATTATAGAGTCATACAGTGATGCCGACCACGCAGGCGATATTGGAACTGGAAGATCGACTTCTGGAATACTTTGCCTGTATGCCGGAGGACCAGTCTCCTGGATGAGTCAGAGACAGCAAAGCGTAGCTATTTCGACTACAGAAGCTGAAGTGATCGCTGCAAGTGAAGCTGCGAGAGAATGTGTATGGTTGACTCGGCTCATAGGAAGTCTCGTACAACTTAAGGGTCTTCCTACGTTACTAGTGGATAACGAAGCAGCAATAAAGTTAGCTGAGAATCCAGAGTTTCACCGACGTACCAAACACATCCGTACACGTCACTTCTTCGTAAGGGAGCTTGTGACTAATGGAGAGCTGCTAATAAAGAAGGTAACAAGTGAGCTTCAATTAGCGGATCTTCTCACCAAGCCGTTGCCCAGACCTAGGCTTCGTAAGCTTGTGGATATTATGGGACTACATTGAGAGAAGGTGTTAAAGTAAATGTATGCAAACTTTTTAAGTGCAATGTGGTCACCATAGAAACCTAGATCTAGTCTAAAATAACATCTCGTAATACATGCACGCAGCAATGCATGCGCTCAAAAAGAGCATTGTAGTATTCGTTAGGCTACGAACGCATTGAACTATGCGGCCTAAAAAAAAGAGAGATATCCAGCTGTGACAGACGGACAGACAGACTGAGTCACGCCATAAGGGTTCCTTTTTACCATTTTGGTACGGAACCCTGAAAATGGATTGAATGTAGAGGTCATCCATAGGGAAACTTTCTGGATGTTTTGTAGGGAAGTATGATTCTAAAACTCTTGTTTTTTAACTTTTCAGAACGTAGAAACCTTTTTTTGACAAGGCTTAACACAGCTATAGGTAATTAATTGTTTATTCAAATAAACCATCCATACTAATATCCATACTAATCCATACTTAATATTATAAATGTGAAAGTAACTCTGTCTGTCTATCTGTCTGTCTGTCTGTCTGTCTGTCTGTCTGTATGTTACGTTTTCACGTCTGAACCATTGAACCGATCGTCATGAAATTTGGCAGAGATATAGCCTGGGATATAGAGAAGGACATAGGCTACTTTTTTACGCGTTATCCGACATCCACGCGGGCAAAAGTTTTATAGTTCCCTAACATAAAAACTATTTTTCAATGGTATCTTTTTATTCAAATTTTAACAATAATCACCACAATTTTTTGGTGATTTGGAAATTAAGAAGTTAAGTTTTTCGACACTCCTTCGTCTCTTAAAAATCTGTTAACGCGAATATCCAAATCTTTCCGAGCCATTGGTGCGGTGGAACTTAGGGGAGCGATAGCTTCTGGGGATGGCATTTGGAGCTTTGGGATGCGGAAGCGACGAGCTCGAGTAAGCTGCCAGGCTGCGCTTGAGTTTCGCAATGCTCGACCAATCCCTTTACTTTCATCCACAGTTTCCGGAAATGGGCGAGGAGCACTGAAATAAACAATTATAATATGTATTGTTTTTGGGTATAAAGCTGACTTGTGAATTGACCTTCTTCCGTCATTTACATGGCGTTAATGTGAAATAAATGACTAACTACTTACCTATACTGTATTATGCTTACATAAATGACTAAAATGAATGAACGAATTGGTAATAATGATTAATTTTTACCCGTTAAAGGAGGGTTATGATTTTGACCGGTATGTATGTATGTATGTATGTTCATCTGTTCCCTCATAACTTCTAAACTGCTTGTCATAATTTGACATTACTTAGAATTTTTTATTTAGATTTTTTTTATTTATTTTTTATTTTACGTACTTCCTTGACATAATCTTTTCATTATTTGACATCATTTACCTACAAATCGAATTCCAATTCTTTATTAGTGGCTTTTGTGGACATGATATTTATTCAGATATGTTACTGTAGTTGTAATTGCAATCATGTCATTAATATTTTATATACTTAGATTATTTTATATTTTGTGAATGTGAGAACGTTGTAGGTCTAGTAGAGTGTAGATTTGTTGGCGGTTTTCTATTTTGTTAAGTACCTGGTAATTGTTGAAAGGCCTACACTGTCCTCCCATACCTATTACGAGTATCACTGTTATTTAATAATATTGTAAAGCCAATTATTTTTAAAAGAGTAACCGTGGAGTTTCTTGCCGGCTCTTCTCCATAGGAAACGACTAACTCGAACCGTGCACCTAGCTTCTGACGTTTCATAAGTGCCCATGTAGGTTTATGTGAAATAAAATATTTTGTTTTTGATTTTGACAAATGAGGTATTGTTGGAAGCGTCTTGATTGTCCGCTGGTTATAGGCTATGAGACGTCCCATTAAATTGTATATGGCGCCCTCTAACGGACATACGTCATGAAATAAAAAATTTTTTTTTTTTAATCATGCCGTTTTTGGTATCAAATGAAAGAACTTAATTAGCACATTTCAAAAATATATATAATATTGTCAGGTGTTGCTCACGGCTTTGCTTGCATGCACTCGATAATTAGGAATGATTTCTATAACATCATGCCTCAGATTTGAGCCAAACATATTTTCTCTTCAAACCTACCCAAAATACATAATTATGTAATAAATACGATCGACATTGAAATAATTAACGTATTTATTACATAATTATGTTCGTTAATAAATATTGAATAGTTTGTACATAACAATTCCAGGTGAGAATATTTTCTTGTTTCATACTTTTTAGAGCGTGCTTTTTCAGTAGTCGGGTTTTAGTTTTTGAACTTATTTTTTATAAATAAAATGTAATATATTATTGACTGATGAACAGTATGATGTATTGTAATAAATTGTAATATTTAGAATCAATATTATATGATATAATTTATTAATTTGATATGACACATTTGCGGTGCCCTTACAGGGCCTCAAGTCTGCTATTACAATAGTGTCAGAATGGTCTCTTCATTGTGAGTTTTTGACAGATTTGCCATACAAACACTGTCAAATACTCACAATGGCGAGACCATTCTGACACTATTGTAATAGCAGACTTGAGGCCCTGGATGCATGTTTTAATACTGTGTCATGAAATTTTAATACATGCCTAACCAGTCTTTTACATGTTAGCAAATAAATAAATAATATAGATGTATAACTAACATCTTTGATGAAAAAAGTGCCATTACAATACCTATTTGCAAGGGGCTTCAAACTATCAGGGCCTCAAGTCTGCTATTACAATAGTATCAGAATGGTCTCTTCATTGTGAGTTTTTGACAGATTTGCCATACAAACACTGTCAAATACTCACAATGGCGAGACCATTCTGACACTATTGTAATAGCAGACTTGAGGCCCTGGTAATAAAACTAGGTACACATTGTAGTAATAAGGCGACAATAAACGACTTTTAATGATTTTATACTGAAGATCACGTCTACACGAGTAGTATTAATGATTTGGAAAAAATATATGTTAAATTTGAGCATTTTCTTGATAACTTAATATATGAATATTTTAAATTATGTTTATATTACATAGTGAAATTAATTTGTAAAGTTATGTTTAACGCGGATAAAAACTAAGAATCACGCAAAATAAATACAGAGTATTTTTTCTGAAAACCTCACATTTTTAAAGATAATTTAATTACCTATTGATCTTTTAGTATACGTGTTTTATTAAAATACCTTTTGTTTTATGTATAATAAATTAATAATGCGTCTTATTTGGGACAGCGCTCGCGCTCCTGGATGGGCGAGTGCTGTTACTGGTGTGAGCTCAGTACAGAACGTGCAAGCTAACCACTCAAGGTCATTGGCATATATTTGGGCCTTAAGGTAATCCTCAACTTACTATGCCATTGTGATCGATGCGCGTAATCGAGCTGGAGCGATCACCGATGGTAATTCTGCTGAAGAGTTTCTTTTCAATCCTGGGAAGCGAGATTATGATAATTACCAGATTAATAAAATCCCAGTAATAAAAAAAGCTTGAATGCGTAATGAGCGATAACGGAACAATGAATTACAAGTCTTTCTAAAAGACCTTCAGGTGAAAAGTAAGCTCCGTAAAGTACAAAAGAACCCCGTATTCTAGTACGCTGAGTCATTCAGACCTCGCCGCCGAGGCCCAATGCGAAGTCCCCGACTAAATAGTCCTCCCCGACCCTTACCCGTAAGTGAAGCGCCAGCACGCGCTATAGCTGAGCTTTAAATTCCCCCGATAATAATCATAACCCTGATTTTATCCAGCCACCGTCGCACGGTGGTTCGAAACTGCTATATGAGGGACATTGGGTTTTTTTTTTACAAATTCCATTTTTTTTAAATAATTATCGAAAGATCTGTCATTTTGATGAATAATTGTTAGGTTTTTTTTTTTTGTAAAACTGATAGTTTGCCCGGAAAAAATAATTTCAATTTTTTTTGTATGGAATGAAACATAAACTGCTAAAATTTGGCCAAGTCTTGACAGGTCTTGCTTTAAAACTACTTTATTCTTATTCTTTGGCTTGTTGGCTATAATTCTACATTATCAGCGCGCGCCCATACTTGCCCGTTCAAGAGTTATGAGGTTCAGTCAAATTGATTTTCATTTTGATTTTTGTTCAGTAAAATGAAAGAAAAAAAGTGAGTAAAAGGTACTGTTTTATTAATGATATCATAGGTAAAATAATTGTGTTTACACAATTACAAATAATTGTGTTTAAACAATTATTTTATGTTTCATTCCATACAACAAAAATTGAAAACTATCAGTTTTACAGAAAAAAGTTTCCGAACAATTATTCATCAAAATGACAGATCTTTCGATAAGTATTAAAAAAAAAATTGAATTTGTAGAAAAAACCCCAATGTCCCTCATATAGCAGTTTCGAACCACCGTGCGTCGGTCCCTTGCCATCTTCCCTCCGACTTTGCCCTAAGCCGAGGTTCGTACCCCACAGGGGGTGCTCTTAGCGCGCAGTCGTTTAGTTTATAAGTTTTTACGCCCTGGCTGGAGGCATTAAGTTTCGTTAGGAGCTTAAGGCAACCACAGGAAAGTCCGGTTAAAGAGTCTCAACCTGTCATGGCTAACTCTGAGATGACCTAAATAAATAAAAAAAGATAAAAAAGTACGCTGATCTCGTGATATCTATGAAAACACCAAAATGGAACGACCGACGGTTCTCCTTCCTATCCTTTACCATGTAGGTACCTATCTTATTTTTCATCATTAGTGTCAACGCTACAATAAGATTAACTTTTGATGTCCAGCCCCATCTCTAGCGTCCAACCAAACTAAATAATATATCTGTACCTCGGAGGCAAACTATCATAAGTCACATTAAGGCTAATTATTCAGTGCATTTAGTGCACATGTTTTAAGTCTCAATTTGAACATTATTCACGTAGGTATGTCACTTGGCTACACAATTGTGTGAAATTCTAAGTAATTTTTTGTTTTGTTTAAACTCGTACCTAGGGTTAATAGGTCGTTTTTTTTACCAAAAAAATATTAGAACTTTTACGATACTTATATTTGGACTTAGGATAATTTACCTCCGGTATACAGATATAGGAAACAGCAATGGGAGATGCTAAATAGTTTAGGTAGAAATACCAACCAGAATATTTCACATTGTTTATAGATGATTTATCTCTCCACTTTTGGGAGCAAACTGGGCAAATTGATCGACGTATTGACCACCGAGGAATATTTTCATTTGGAGAAGGATTGACTTTTTGCAGTCCTGGAATTTCAAGTGGTGCCTGCCGGGATGAAGATATTATTTAACATTGGTTGCTTGTAAATTCAAATTGAAATTGTAAGTTTTTATTTAAATAAAGCATAGTGTAATTTTTTTTTACAAAAAAAAAAAAAGTAACACTACAGACTTCCACGACGAAAGTTTTTTATTTATTACTTTTTGTTGTTATTGTAAACACTGCTTCACATCAAGCTATACATTTTCAGTATAAGCTGATCTCGCATTGTCTATGATTTCTCTCTATCTATGATATACTGGAAATGTATAGCTTTATAAGTAGCCGTGTGTACCTACCAATTCATCTTCTACTACTTGCTATATAAACAACAGTGACAGGAAGTATTATAACATCATCAAGATAGACAAAGTGGATTAAATACGTAATATCGAAGTTAACTTAAATACTGCCATATCAAAGTCAATAAAATTTATATAGTACCACCGCGCAAGCTTCTTCTACCAAATGAAAGAAGAATTTTCAAAATAGGTACACAATTGACGGAGAAATCGAAGATTAAATAAATAAAAATTGAAGATTTCCCTCGATTTTTATGGGATTCTTTCAATAGATTCTGACTTGGTGACAATGGGACCACTTCGAGAGCATAACCTTTAAAAAAAAAGAAATCGGTCCACGATTGACGGAGAAATCAGCGGACATACAAAAAGAAAATACATACGCTACGAACATAGAACCTCCTCCTTTTTGGAAGTCTGTTAAAAATCAGTGAAATGGATTTTCTTTTCGATATTTTAATGTAAAACTAACCGGTGCAGGAGTAACTGGTGTTTCGAATGCCAAGATGGAGGGAATATCCATGTCACGACGGGTAGATATCCGGGAGACTCGCGACCGGGAGACGCTGCGCTCTGTCATACGCATGCTTAGGCCATGCACGCACGCCTCGCTCGATTGGCTGCGAGGAAAATTTACGAAACTAACTCACTGACTGAAAACTCTAATTACCAGTTACCCTACGATTCAACTAAAAAAACAAGGTGAACGGACTAATTGATTAGGACGATGACAGTAGGACCATGAGCTATGTTTATAAAATGAGCTCACAGACAATAAGTGACTTGCAAGTCCATTTACAAAATTAATCCGGAGACAAAGAATAAAATCGTTTTGACAAAACATTCATAACAGTGACTTATTCGAATATTCGCCAAAGAAAAGTGTGAGAACGTCTTAGTTAATAGACATAATTGAATGAAGAGTGAAAGTTTAGTGGGAAACCTAATATTTTTTTTACAAATACTTCATTGTTATCTTTGGTTTTTGTTACGCTATTGTAAACGTCAGGTGTATTGCACAGTTTGTTGATGACTTAATTGTTACCATCTATCGGCCGCTAGATATTAAACTTTGCTGACAATAAAGTTAATAGAAAAATAATATTTTTAGTATTTATTGTTGTGTAGGTACATATGTAATAGTTAAGTATGGAAAGCTAATGGTGCCGATTCCCTTGTTCACAAACTAAACTCAACTCATCGGAAACGTCCTCTCGTGGCAGCTCAAGCGTTTTGTCTTGCGCTTCCGCTTCAAGCTCCCGGCTTCGAGCTCGAACCATGTCTAGGAGTAATGTATCGTTGCCACCCAAGTCGTCTGACCTGGTGAACAAATTGAGAGAGAACGCCTTCACAAATTAGAGTGTAGAAAACATAAAATCAAAAGTCATTAAAAGCCTAAGCTGAGAATCAGTACGTTTTGAACGTCAAAATTACATGAAACAGACCTCCAAATCGCCCACCGTTCAACACTTCCTAGTGCTTTAGCTGGGAAGAAGAAGTGGCGCAACAAACTTCCCAGCAGCACAGCTGTCTGCTATACAACAACAACATAAAACTATAAATGTTTCCACTGCTGTGACACAGGTCTCGTCTCTGTGAGAAGGAGTGGGCCGTAATTCACCACGCGGGCCTAGTGGAAAACATATCGCATCTATTCCTATCCAGCAGTACTGTAAGGTTAAATCAATGTAAGTAGGTACTTAATAGGAATAAGCTGATCATGACCATCATCACCTGATGGGCTATCGTGAATCTTTATCTGTTCCTAAATAATATGAAGTTATCTACGTATGAATGAGAGCATTCACATGGTGGCGATGAAGACCCCCGATTACTCATAACTATGGATGTGGGATTACTTATGTTTATGGATTAATCATGGTGTACCAACCGATCGGAATTTATAACGCTGTCGTAGAACTCGCTACGTTGCGACATCAGGGTGTTAATGTCGGGAGGTATAGTGCCGTCGCAGCCGTAGATCAAGGAGTCCCGGTTCGTCGCACGCATCCTCATCAACAGCGACGTATATGGAGTCGAATCGTAGCTCATGAACGAAATGCGACGCGGCTCCTCTTCTTTGGTTCTTTAATGAAGAGATATCGTCCGTGTTAAGTTTACAAGAGATGCAGGTACTTTATCTTGAGAAAAAGGTAACTGGGGATGTAAATTTTTTATATTTACAATGTCTACTTCAAAGCAAAAAAATATTTCAAATAAGCGCGATTAAAAAAAGATACGATTGTTATAGATAAGCAAATACGCTATTTAAAAATAATACAAAAGGGTAAAGCATTGAAATTGGAAAATATATATATAAACAATGGTTGCTAGCGGTTTACGGTGAAACGCAAGAAATGAAGCCAAGATGAACGAATCGGAGGCTGGCTTTACTTTTTCACCGGTTACATGAGTCATGTAGTGACTCAGTCTAACTATAAGTATAAAGAAGGTTATGTTTAAACCCAGGCCGTGGCCAGTAGCGGTTGAATAAATGCAACATGACTCCTAACAGGCCTTGAGACCTATGTCGATGTAGCGAGCTCCGTTGCAGCTACATATTTTGAATCTAAAGTCTGCGGCTCCGCGCACCATTTATGTCTTTACACGGCAAATAAAAAGTTATGTCCTGCTTGTAATTTACGTTGGTATTGATAAAAGGCGATTAAAGCTGTTGAAATATAAACAGAGGATTCAGACTAATTCCAAATTTTAATAAAAATCCATACTTAGTGGGTGGGTATTCAAAGTAAAATAAGTACAGAGGATTTGAAAGAATAGATGTAAAAAACAAGTCAATTTTTCGCTATTATTGCAAGAGACAATGCAATCATGTGGGTGAGTAGGTAACAGAATTTCATATATTTTGTAGTAAAACTAGAAAGTGTTTAAACGACAGCTTGAAATGCTGTTAAATGAAGGATTACTGAAGTGTTTTCAAAAGAGAGTAGATAACTGTCGCGGTACTAACCGGAACATGTGGTGTGTAGAGTATAATTTCGAATAGCGATCTTTCCAGTCACTATTTATTTTCGGGGCTATTTCTGATTTCCTGAAAATATATTTGATGATTTTTGTGAATTATGGCATGCTTGTATATTGCTTATCCAAGAAGCTATAAGACAATTTTATCTCTTATTTTATATAATTCCTTAAAAAAATTGGTAAATAAATTTTTCCTATAAACATAAAATCAAGAGAATGGGCGATAACTTTATATTCTGTATGGTTAGTTAGTCTCTTTGAAAACCCTTTTAGTGTAGGTTTTTTTGCCACAATATAAAGCCAATCGATACAATGCAAAATAACACGTAATGAGTTGAAGGCCATGTCTCTGCGGTGATGCCAAGTGGTCACCACAATAACAACCCTGATGACGAGTCATAAAATAATTCTGAAGTAACTGCCCTTTATTGTGGTTACAATCCTTTTTTTAAGAGTTATTATTTTACAAAGAACTATCTATCAACAAGTTACTTAAAAATCAATGAATGGGAGCTTCAAATGTGGTTTCAACTTCAACATCTTCAACATCATCAATACCTATGAAAATGCTATTCTATCTTATATTCTTATTTCTCTATCTAATCTCTGTCTAATCATAGATTATTATTTATTACTCTACTTACGACATTCTTCATTTATTTTTCTGGTTAGATTTAAATGTAATAACTTGAAGAACGATTTGCATTAACTTACTAAAATATATTTTGATTTGCTTGTTACGGTATAAGGTTTAAATTATCTAGTTTCCATGTTGACATTGACGTTTGTTTTGCTGTCGACTTGATTGATTTTGGTTGAAGTTGATGTTTGAAGTTTCATTTTGGTTATTAAAGGTTCTACATTATTTTAAAATCATCTATGTCTTTTCATTGTTTCTATACTTTGTAGTTAAGATTTTATATATTTTTCATTATCTTTTGCTTCAGGTGTTGTATAGAAGGTAAAGAACATTTTCACTTTCATTGAAGTCTGACCTACGAAAGCCACAGTCATTATGTAAATTCTATTCAAACTGAGATATTTTTAACTCGTTGTAATATCGTTTCTATGGTTTCTCTATATGGCCTACCTTGTGGTGTTTTGGTGACCTAGTAAAATACTCGAGAGTTTTTGTGAAATTTAAGACATTAATAACTGTTTGAATGTATAATAAATTCACTCGCCAATATATAACTTCATACAACTCTACAACTACACCAGTCATCCACAATGGGTCTTATTCAGAAACAAGATTACCTTGAGATCTATTGACCTGTAACGAGCGAGGCAGTCATGAGGCAGCACTCATTAGTTTAGATATTTGTCTCACATAATAAAGAGTGCCATCTGACAACAAAGAAGTTTAAAGGAGTTCAATACGAACGTCTGTAACGAGAGCAAGTCCCGTTAAACAAATGTGAGCCTCGAGCCTGTAAGCTGAATCTGCGGTTAATGTCCCGATTAATAGTCCCACATCTTGGGAGCGCTCCCCAGCTAAATGCGAACTGTGCCGAATATTTGTTTTGTGTCAGAGCATTTAATGCTACAATGCAATTCGAAAAGTAATTTGATTGAAGTTGTTGTGACGCTGTCAGCGGCGGCGGGGCGCCTCGCCTGTCTCCTGGCCCGCGCTGCTGCGCTTGTTTCGCCTTCAGTTTAGTCGCTCCGACCGCGAACAGCCGCGCACACGTTGCGCCTCCGCGCACACCAAATCTATGCAACACGCTCGCCGATAACGCGCTCTATTTGAACGTAACAATCACTCTAACTGCACTATTGAACCCATTCACACTTACTACGGACCATTATTGAATTAAGTTTTACGTCGTCCCAAATTGTGAGATTCGTTGGAGCGGTAGTTCCCAAACCGGCTCCGTGACCATATGATCTGCACTACAGTGGAACTGTTGCCTGATTTTCGATATCAGTGGGCAGTCACGATGTGGATCTTAAGCTGAAGTGCACTCTGGATTTTTGTGTTATAGTGGACGCAGATGGAGACTAAGTGACAGAAGACTTTGAAACAAGTGTCTGTGATTGTTTAGTGACCGAATGTGCTGGAGATGTGAATGTTGACGTTGATTTTAATGTATTAGTGTTGTTATTGAATTAGTGCAAATGGCTGGTGCTAGTGAGGAGGGTGGTGGTGTGGAGGAGAGCACGCCAGGCTCTGCGGTGGAGGCACGCAGCAAGCGCGGATTGAGCGGGTCCATGTCGCTGCGCACGCGAAAGCTGGGCCGGCGCCTGTCGCGCAGCATGTCCATCGTGGCGCTGAAGCTGCCGGAGAAGGCGCAGAGCATCACACGCTCGTCGTCGAAGCTTATGAGATCTGGCAACCGCGACAAAAAGAACAGATCATTCGAGCTCTCCATAATATTGCCAGACAAAACACAGAAACAGGTACAATTCCGTTGTATTGTTATGAACTTATGCAGGTGTTCTCGGTAGATAGGTGATAATTATTTGATAATGACATGACATAGGTATTGAGTATTAATACATATTGACGAAATCAAAAATCAGATAAAGAAGTTATTACAATACTTACAACACAAGATAGTAATGCTGTTTGCTTTGCCAGGCATGTTTCAGAATAAAAATTGCCATATCCTTAAATTGCGAGTAAATGTTGTGTTCTTTTTATGAATAGCACAGAATTGATAAAAACATAATATTCTTAAATAAGAATAATTAGCATCTGGTCATGATAATGGATAACAACTTATTATTTGTAAAGCATAATAAGCAACAACGGGGGAGGTTAAAAGTAGAGCCCATCCATAGATTCCAGGATGTGCAAATATTGATATTTTAAACATAACGGGTTCTCAAGTAGACGCGTCACCTATTAGCGAGTTAAAATGTTTACTGATCGCTACCTGCGATTTTATGCTTGTATTTTTTTTAAACAAGTGCTTGTAAGCATAGATTTACGATTTAGGCTCCATGTTTGGAAGGTTCACGTTTAACGCCATGCATTTGAATGTGCTGTTTACTGAGTCACTGCAGTTCTTCTGTCGTTAGTGTTTCGCCACTACCTCGCGTCGCCCACACCGCTGATTTCTCCATTGATATAATAATGAGGTACAATTGCCTTCGCGTTCAAATCGGCAGGCATTGTTTGCTTTTGTCATTGAGCCGGAGAATGCTCTTTGAAGCCGGATTGTTGAACTACCGGATGAAGTTCCTCTGTTTTGTCCAAAGCAATGACTTTCCGCCGATGCTGTTTACTGCTTATATTATGATGCACGATTTTTTCTGCCTGATCAAGATATTTTAAATTGCTAACTTAAAATATACTGTCAGTTGACTACGACTTGGCCTGATTGTAAGTAGAGGCCCGTCGTGTAACAGATTATTTCAGTAACTGAGAATTGTCGTGGTTTGTGGTCTGAACTCTCGCGGTTAAAGATCATGGCTAGGTAATTACTAATTATACTTTTTGTAGTGTTACCTCTTTACTCTGAACTTCCTTTACTGTGAAGGATATAATCGGTTCCGGTGGTAGGTTGTCTAATTAACTCGACAACTAATTACCGCTAACATTGAAGACTGCCATTCCACATTTTCATTCATTTTACTATGTGTATTGTTTTATTGCGAATTTGATTATCCAAATAGTTCACACAGAGATATTTCTAAGTTGTTCTCATATATTTTTCGTTTCGTTACAGAGCGTGGCGGTCGGTTATTTATTATTGTTTTCATACACGTATTTTAGAACGGTGAAAATATTCACATAAACATTTGTTGCGAAACTAATGCCATATTTACGTAATAGTAGACTCAGAGACATGCGAAGAATGTTTGTAGCACATGTTTAAAAAACAATCTTCATGATTGCGTTAAGATATTATATTGTCCTCATTCATCTATTAGATTTGTAATAACGATTTATCTACCTTTCCCTCGAGAGGATAATGTTGTTTTCTGCTTGACTTAAGCACCCGAAACTAGGTTTAGAATTCTTCTACTTAAATATTATATTTCCCGTTTACTTACTATTGTTAAGAGCCATTTCACAAAATTTTAACGCTCGAGTTTAGGTAAAAGACGGCAGCGCTGTGTATGTGAGCGTAACTATCCACACATACACAATTTAAGCAGTGTAACGCGAGTGTCGAGACGGACTAAATAATCTTGAGCCATTATAATAATAATGCGGTATTTAGAGATTTATTAAAAAAGTTATTTTATTTATTCAGTCTACTAAATCTTTCTAGACTAATAAAAAAATACAAATATATGTTTTGAAAGTATATAATAAAAATGAACAGGAAAACAATCACATCGTACAAAATATAAGTGTTGGTCATTATTATTTGACAATAATGTCAAGTAATAATGACTATCACTTACGTTAAATAAATATTTGTCGTAAAGGCATTGATCTTGCTTTTCTAGGGTCTATAATTTCCGGCAATACGCAATCTTCGTAAAAACGAGTCAATTTGGGAAGTATCAAAATGTTGTGGTCGTAGTATAATATCACGGTTACGATATGAGCACTCGACAATTGAGATGCGGGAAAAAGTAGCACAGGTCCTTCCTCGATGGGCGCTCGCGCTGTACTAAACGGTGCCCACTTGTGCATCGCAATTTATTCTTTTTTAGAGTGTTTAAAAAAAGGATATTGTGGCTAATTAAATGAAGGGATTTTAATCAAACTTGAGAATTCGATTTGTTAAAGAACATAGTTCATTTTGAGATGATTTTTAAAATGTAATTACGCTTTATTCAAACAAAAAAATCGCAATATAATTGCGAATAAATCGTAAAAATTGTCCTAAGTCTTTATTTTTTTTACCTATTAATGTTATTAATAATCGAAATTCTAGTACGTCATTTGTCGACAAAACTATATGTCTGATGCTTTGTGTATTTTTTTCAGTCAAATTTATAAATATTAATTATAGAAATAGGAGTCTGAAATTGCCTCTGCGCTGATTTTTCAGTAAACTAGTTCTGGGAGATTAATAACTACAAAGTACACAAATAAGTTTTTGTAAATGTGTTACATGAAGTGTCAATACGAAAGAATCATCTATTATTTACATATATTCACCAATACCAGAGAATTAACTAAGATGGTAAATTAGGCGACTAAAATCTTAGATATTCGCGCGAAAACGTAAAATGGCTCTTAAAATGAAATAGCATTATCATTTAATTTTTTTTATTCAGCTTGCTTAGCGCGAGAAAAGAGTTCTTAGAAGGGTTTGGGGAGGTCTTTTCCCAGCAGTGGGATTTGATAGCCTAGCAAAAAAAATTTTTTTAGAAGCAATATTAATTGGCTAGTCTTACAAAGCAATAATTATAATCAAAACAAATGGCAGTAGTTATAGATTGCAGGCTGTTCTGTACGTCAGTTGCTCTAACTGCCTCATCACTTTATAGATCCTTAACCCCTTAACGAATCTGTCTGAAATTCTGGTTGTTTATCAAAGTGACGAGTGGGAGTAGTAAATTACAGTTTAAAATCAAACATTGCAAAGGACATTCTTTGTTTCTGCCTGTCATTCTCCAAGTCCTTGAGAGAACAACGCCGATTATTACATATTTGTCATTTTAGGCATTGCAGGAGATATAGATAGTATTGGAAAAATATGCAAATATGCTCTCGAAACTAGTGTGAGCATAATAAAGGTACCTTAAGCTTACCTTTTTGTGAGGAGCAGTCTCATTGAATTAAGAAAATATTATACCGATGAAATCATTATGATAAATATACTTCTTGATATTTTGAAACGATTGCAGTAGATCTTAATTATTATTGACTAGATTGGTTTGTTTGCTGGTTCATTCAATACTAAAGGTACATAAATGAGTTCATCAGTTGCATGAGCAGCATTTTTGTTCTTTACAGTCATAATAGTAAAATATAATTCAGCAAGGATTTATTAAGTGTCTCACTATGAATTCTTTTTGGAATTTTAATTATAGTCATGTCTAGACTGTACGAGTATTATTATCGTGTATATATTTGTTGTGACAAAAATAAAAATACATAATTTATTCTTTTTTTATAATAGAAAATAGATCTTATTTCTACTCTTTCTTCTTAGACTCCTAGGGAATATGTTTGTACTGAACAATATTAGGAAACTAAGAGGATAAAGATATAAATGGTCCTATAAAAGATTTCACTAACGTGTTTCTTGTGCATGGGAATGCAGTAGCTCTCAGCAAGCATTCTATCGTTAATAAGCTGACACGGAATGAGATAACATTCATTGGTCCCTCTAATACGCTAATGATCTGGACAGACAATATTTAGCTGCAATGAGGATGAAGCCCACGTACTGCACCGGCTAATGCAAGTAACGGAAGCGAGGATCAGACAGTCCATGTATAAGGATGCTCTCAATTCTTTAGGAGATTCTTTTTGCACTTTGAGTACTATATTAGATTCATCATCAGTCATTTCTATTATTGCATTAAGTACAGTGTTGCGTTGATTGATAGAAAATATGGGATCTCGCCTAGTGGTGTTCTAGGAAGCTGTACCTAATGAGTATTTCATTCCACGTATGTTGGCAACCATCAGTACATTTTTCGCAATTTTCTTACCTGACGTGATCAACACCACCTTAGCCAAAGTATTGTCTGGTATATAATCAAGACTCTATTGATTTAAAAAGTCAACCAACGTTACAATTACAGGTAGTACAATTTTTGTCGTACTATCAACATATCTTCAAATCCGTTTCCAAACAAGCACGTTAAGAGATAAATCACCTAGCCGGCTTCGAATAACTTCTAATTAAAATAATTGCATCTGAAAGTTAATCCGTACTCGTACACTACTTTTACGTCGTTAGTGACAAAGTGAATTACTTACCTACGGAACCATAAAAACAAACATCAGCTACTAACGCTCAAGATAGATAGAATGACAAATTGCGAGAGAAAGTGATGTCGCAACGATATGCGTTAGTAGGTGGACGATTAAATGGTGTTCCATGCGGGTATCTTGCGGTATTCCATATAATTGGATACTAATTCATGACGTGATACGTAAAATAAGTCGAAAACACGTGCATCCATATCATCAGTGACGGTTGGGTAATGATGACTTGTTGACAAACAATTTGGCACAAAACAATCAATGACTGAGATTCTACATGCGCTGTTATGAAGCAAATAATGATTGACACCCGTAATTTAGGCCGAAGACAAATAGACTGGACTTGCTAATAGCGATAAAGAGGACAAGATTTATACAGGCTATTAATTCGGAATCACACTTTAAAATATGTAAAGCACTTACGAACTATATTTTAAAACTTTTATTTAATAGACATTCATGTTTTGACATTGCCCCGATTTTTTCTCTTGATCTCAGAACCGTGTGCCAAAATTGTAGTTTTCTGTCTGAAGTCTGTCTGTTTCATACCTGGCTATCTGTAAGTGTGTTAGTATCATCATTCATTTTTATGGCATGTGATATGAGGTGTTAATCACCTGAAAAATCATGGTAGTCACTTGTTAGGAAGTGTGTGTCTTTAGTTATAATGCGTTAATTAAAAACGTTTCATTTGAAGTGATTTATTATATTGCGTTTGCTTCTTAGACTTACGTTTCAGTTTTAATGTAATATACAGCTACAATAGTATACAGATTTACAGTTCTTTTACTGCTTTGCACCTTTCATTTTGTTCAGTAATATCAAGATAGCCGCATACGTTTGCGTCTAATTTCCTACTTCAATTTTCAATGTTTGTAAATAGAGGACTGATGGTGGCTTGGATTGGTGCCATCTCATTGATAGTTAAATACACGACATCATTGTTTGAGTATAATGTTTATAACATAGAGGACGTTAGATTATAAATGAGTGGTAATGGAATACAATAGATCATAGTGGGGTAGTAGTTCATATTCAACTATATGTAACAACTCAGCCAGATTTGTTAGGTTACGTAACAGCATTGAAACGATAATGTTTCTATTTCCATAAAAGGATGATTATCTTGGTTGTTAGCGAATTACCATCAAGCTGATGTTGGTTGAAGTTAGTAATGAAACTTGTACGTATTAGGATTCTTGAATCAAATCTGAGATTACCTGACAATCTACGTGAGACGTGAGTTAATATAATCGTTTCTATAGTAATGTACTCAAATTGTACAGACATAACAGCCACAAAACAAGTTACGTATGAGTTTATACTGTCTGATGCTATAAAATAAGCATAAAAACTGAAGCTATAATCAATATTTGTGGTTTAAATTCCAATTTCAAAATCTTTGCAACTGTGTTTCTTCCGCTATTATGTAAAAAAATATTTTTAATATTTTTTGGTAAATGTTGCATTTTGAATATCATGCATTTATGAATTTTCTAAACAAGTTACTGTAGCCGTAGCCCGTAACCCTCGTGGGCAGCGGTCAGGAAACGGTTATTTGTTAAAATAATATAAAACATTCTAAGTTAATATGTTACGTCGAGATGAAACCAACAGTATTCTACAGTAAATAAGTAAATTAACTTGGAATTTTACTTTCAGTTTAATTATTTTGTGTGCACATAAATTATAATGTAGTATTAACAAGACAATGCCTTTTGAGGCCATGTTTATGAATTGATGTCCGTTTGAATAGTCAAGTAGTTGACAAGACAGAGTGCTTAGGTAACATCGATATATACAATATATCGAAGCTAGATACGTTAAAAATAAAGTTTTTTATATATGCTTCATTTTTACAAAAAAAAAGTTAAGTGTTTGGAGCCTCAATGCCTGTGTTAGGAGACTACGCTCTTCCATAGTAAGAGCGAAACGTTATTCGCTATAATCTTGCTCATACCTCACTATTTACCTTATTTCTCAATAGGTAAGTGTAGTAATTACAACTAGCCGCAATATACTCTAGATTCTAGACTCTATAATATAATGTCTGATCTAGTGAAGAGAAATACAAGAACACATCACATGTCACGAGAACGTTATTGAAGAAAGCTGTACCGATCGAGTTAAGGTCTTGGACCTACGATGACTATCACTTTTTGTATCTAAAGCAGCGGTTGAACCGGTCCGAAGGCCTACGAATGCCGACTGGACATGCGCATGCGCACTCTATGCAATACGTGGTTTGCGCACATCGGTCAGGGCAATCTTTGAGGGTATCTTTTGTAAGTAATCTTTGCTGAACGCTAATAATGCATTGTCAAGTCTTAAGATATTCAAATGTCTTAAGAATATCCATTGGGCCTTTAGCATGAACATCGTGTACTTTTTAAAGATGGTGGAGACTTTAATAATGATAGAATAAGTATTCAAAATAGGGACATCTTAATAGGTTCAAGCGTTCGCAATAGGCTGAACCTTGAATTCTTCAAAATTAATTCTTAGTATCAATATTGGTTCTAGTTCTTGTTTTTAAAAAAAATATTGTAGCTTATTTCTTACGTTTGGCGGTACCGATTTATTGATTGGTGTGCTTCTGTTCTTGAAAACTTAACGTGTGATCTCTTATTGTATTACACTATAGCTAGCCGTGAAAATACATAATTGGCTCCATGTTTCTTATGCCAGTATATTTATTGTATTTATGTAAAACTGTTGGTTTTCCATGTGATAAATAAATAAATAGATACAGTAGACCGTCATAAAAAAAACTTGTTCACAGATTTCTCTAAAAACGCTCGTTTCACAGAGTCTAGTATCCAATTCAATGTTTTACCAAAACTTTCTTGACAGCAGAATGAATAAAGTAATTCTAAAAATAAATTTAAAACTGCTAGAATATTTCCGCTCCATTGCTTTTAAGTTGTATGATTGGTTTGTTTTCATTTGCCAAACTTTTTACAATAAACTTGGGTATCCTCAACGGGTATTGTAACTTTCAATATATCACTGTAGATGTTTTGCATTTATCGATGGACACACTGTGTGACAAAAAATCGCTCGAACCAGTCACGACTTCACGAGTGCTAGATGCAACACATTAGATTCGTTATGCAAATGTAGTGAAAGGATGTAGTCTTGTGATTTTCATGCCACCATCAGACGAGGGTGAAAGTGAGCCTTAAAAATATCGATGTTTCGCTGATATATAAACTATGTTTATATTTTTATTAAAAAAAATATTAATCATCTTTGCAAGAACTTTCGTTGACTTGATTGATTGAAATTGTCTTTAAAAGATATTAGTTTAATTTTACTGCAGAGTTTTGGCCAATATTAATATGTTAAAAATTGCATGAAAGCAATATTCACATATCTAATTACAGTTCTTTAGATATAGGCTAGACGATTAAGGTCACTTTGCACATTTAATCAAAATATTATAATTAACTTGTTGTTTTGGAGATAAGATTAAGAAATAATTCTAGGTCATTGCACACTTTTTGTACAGAACTAATCAATATTACTTATTGTCTGATTTAACTCAGGAGAGAAGACGTAGGGAGTCCAAAATAAGACTATTTCGAAGTAACTTCGCTGTTGGTGTATCTTATTCTAAATATAGCATTCCTAGAGTTTACTAAATAAACCTATAAGGTAGCGCAGCTTCAAAGACACAGCATATTATCGTTCGTTATTATTATTACTTGGCGAGCGCCCAAACATCTAAGGACATGTCGTGAGATGAACTAAGAACATGTTTTCATTACACTTTGGCGGAAAAAAGACTAATACAAGATAGAGTGGTATGCATACCTATTGTTATTCTGTTCTTAGTCATAATTAAGGCCTAGCTTAAATACTAGAAAGCGGCTTAAGATACAATACAATACGTACATATATCAACTCATTCAAAACATAATGTGTAAGTCATATGGCATTGTTATTTTGCCAACGTGAGTGCCGAATTAGAAATTTTGGCAACATATTCATGATTATGACCGCTCTCAAATGGCTATTAAGTGCGGTTGACTTGGCACTTCAACCTGATTTGCGATTGTTTAGAACTAATAAGCCATTACAAGGTATCGCCAAATCACGTCGGCTCAGAATGTCGTTAAAATTATGTGTAAAGAGAGCTGAAAACTGAAGACAGTTTATAGTGAATTTCCGAATAGTTTTCTTGGAATTTGGAATATATTAGACCATTATTATATAGTTAAAATATTTCTCATTAAGTGAAAGTAGTAATTTTATTTTGAATAAATAAAGATTCCTTAACCACAATTTTCCATCCAAAATATTGTAGTGGTTTGTATTTTTACTAAAAAATATTTGTTGAAATACGATTTTTAAATAGGTTTCAGTGACATCTGCAGTGTGAAACTGTTAACGTCACAGTTTATTTTCGTATGTACGTAATGCGGAAAAACGATTGAAAACATTATTGTTTGTGGTGATTGTATTATAGGGAACAATTTTGTGGTAACATGGAAGCGAGGGCCTTCGTGTGACCATTGAACCGTGTAAACTGTCTTTGTCAACTAGTGTGTTGCGTGTTGCTTACAAAATGGAAAATTTGATTTCGCTAGTCATTTTATGGTTAATATTTAGGTACTTACCTATGTTTTTCAAGGTACTACGTACGTATGTACGGTTGAAATATTTTAGATCAGGGTTGAAAATATAGTAGACTAGCTTTTGCCCGCGGCTCCGCACGCGTGGATGTCGGTTATCGCGTAAAAAAGTATCCTATGTTCTACTCCATATCCCAGGCTATATCTCTACCAAATTTCATGAGGATCGGTTCAGCGGTTTAGGCGCGAAAACGTAACATACAGACAGACAGACAGAGTTACTTTCACATTTACAAAGTATGGATTAGGTAGTGGGGATTTTTCGAAAATCTTTTACCTTAATAAAAATTTTGACGAGTTTTTTACTCTATATAATTATACTCATATAACGTGTTCGCCAGTTTTCCTGAATTGCTATTCTGTAAGAAAATTCACCGTGAAAACACAGGTGAAGTGAGCTGACATTCCATTGATGCTAGAGATTGACACTGTGTATTGGTGCTCACTTCACCTGAGTTTTCACGGTGAGATTTTTACAGAATAGATTGGCAGATCGCATAAGCCCTGTTGGTACAAAAAAAGCAATATGGTAAACCGGTAAAAGTCGCTAAATTTACCGGAAGATTTTTAAGCGCATTTCCGTATTTTTCCCGTGCATGTAGGTAGCTCGGTAGGTACTGTTTTTATCAATTGCTACGTGAATTAATTGCGTTTTAAATTTCGCAATTACATGTATGACAGAAGAACCTTATACTAAGGTGTATCGTATTACCCAGTAAATGGGTTGTAAAGGTCAGATAGGCAGTTGCTCCTTGTAAAGTACAGGTATTCAGCTGCATTCGGTAAGACTGAAAGCTGACTTCACCATAGTTGGGAAAAGGCTAGGCAGATGATGAACCTTATGTTAGTAGAGAATGAATGGAAAAACCTGAAACTTGTTCGTTTTCTGTTCAAGCTCTAGCAAGTTATATTCTAATAACCCTAATACAAATAAACACGGAATGAAGTTATACTATACTCCGTTTGAAATAAGATTAGCAGTCCGTTCTACCGATTTTGACTTCCATTGCGTTGGTGGCATGAGATAGTTGGTATTGTAACCACTTTTTTGCTATTAATGCCATCCTTGTGCCTACGGAATATAAGTCAAAATCGGTTAAAGTATAAAAGGTTTATTTAAATGTCTATTCTTATTTCAAATAGAGTATAGGTAAATAGGATTCTACCTCACTTTCCGTTCCATCGGCTCACTCCGTTCGCCTCGTCACTCTGGGTTGAGTAGAATGCCCAATAATATAAATGAAATCCTACATAGTGCAGTAAAATGCTCAACTGGTTCAACGCCTATTCCACCCGATGGAACTTAAGGTGGAATATGTGTAGGTTTTCATATGGTTATACGGAAGTTATTCCTAGGATAACTTTATTCCGTGTTTATTTGTAAGGCCCATAGACTTTTTTCAGGGCAATTTATCGCCCGTATGCCTGTTAACCTAACTAATGATTTTATGATGCAATGCTCATATAAATAAGAATAGGCTTCAGAATAGGTACACAATCGATTACTGACCCAATCGAGAGGAAACTCTTTGATGTTTAATAAAGCATGAAATCTGTTGTTAGCGACTGAACGGTTTTCAGGGGCAAATGCGACACGATTTTAAATGTGTCCTAGCATATTATTTTGAAATAATAGGAAGTGATAGGTGACTGCCTGACATTGAACTAGATCCTAATCTTAATGCTAGGCGGTTCTAATATTTCAAGTAAATGCTAGACCAAAAAAAAAAAAAAAGACATGAGCGTCTACATGTGTACTATTTAATCATGAAGAATTCTATTTGATTTGATTTCGTGTGAATCTTCACATATCTATGTATAGTGAAAGTATGTTGTAAAGTAAAAAGTATCGAGCCACCAAATCGACTCAAGACATTTGTTTAATTTTTTTTAAATAAAGTCCTAATAAATCCTTTTCCCTCCATTTTCCTTGCATTCCGAATTAAATAGTAATTACTCGATGCTGATGATTTTGGTTAAAAAAAAAAGAAGACTTATTCATAAATGCACGGTGAGGGGTTGAGTCGATTAGGTCGCTCGCGAGCGTAGTATGAATAAAAAAGACATTAAATTATATGTACCTACGCTGCACCATTATACACTACTGGCAGGTTCGAAACCGGAATAAATAATTCGTATATTTTTCCGATTGATTGTTTATTTTTGGACATTTTTATTGTAAAGAATCGGATACCTGCATAAAATCGCAGCAGGTGCTTATGTGTGATATTTTAAACAAACCGCGAATACCGAACACGATTCGTATTCTCGAGCAAGGTGCATTATGTTTGTTTATCCTTTCCAATACCCAAGTGGATGATGGTCGGAGATTGTGTGAAAGTCGGTGCTCACACATTATTGTCTCATCATTCCATCAGTCAATAAACTGCGTTCGCGTTTAACGACAATCACATTTAAAACATGTAAACATTCTGTGACGTCACAGCATACGATAAAATCTAGACAATGGTGTTTTTCCAGATGTCCGCATCCCGTTAACGGGATGATTAAAAAATGATGCCACGGACTGAAATAGAACGTGCGGAGAAAGTTGACACGCGCATCTGTTTCTCACGTTTTGACATGATGAAAACTCACACAGGCAGTTTTGGGTCACACACGTAAGAGTCCCGAATACCAAACAATAAATAAAGTAGGGATGCCTCGATACGCCTTTTTGCCGATACGATACCGATGCTCTTATAAAAATATCGGCGATACCGATACCGATACCGATACGCTTATTGAATTCAAAGTAAAATAAATAAAACACAAGTCAGTTAATTTTTTTAATTAATATAAAAAGAACAAATAACAGGACAAACTAAATAATACCGGTTAAAACTATAGACAGGTTGAGATTAGTCAATAGTTTTAGAATTAAAATTAACATTGATGAGAAAAGTATCGTTGAATCGGACGTAAAAATATGGCCGATGCCGATATATCTGCAAACTTCGAGTATCGCCGATAAATCGGCATCGGTATCGGTATCGGACGCATCCCTAAAATAAAGATTCAAACACCACAAGTATTCACGCAAAATGTTTCCTTGGAGTTGTCATAAATCTGTTACGAATCAACTCTTCAGTCTGAAAAATGTAAGTTAAAAGACGTGTTAATTTCGCATGGAATGTTGCTTTAATGCTTTTCGTCTACTGATTATTCTTAATGACCTACTTAAGTCAAGATGCTAAATTAAGTGTGTCACTTTGATATAACTATACATTACCATGTTTGTTGTCTACCAAACTGTTCTATTATTCTCATCATGACATCGTAAAGTATCACACAGATGTTCGCGTCAATACCAACACACCGTAAGGATGGTACAGTTATGCAATTAGCCAAGAGAATGGCGTACACAGTAATGTCCTTCTCGGTCAACGGGTTGTGTTACTTACTGCTATTAACATAAGCCACGAATGTTGTAAAGCAAGGCTGCTCTATGAACAATTCGGCCAGGGGTACGATCTTCATGTTTTACTGTATATTCCTTCAACAAATCGAAGATTTAATGAGCAACTGTTTTGGCTTCTTCTACTGGCATTGAATTCGATTCTTGAATTCTCATGGAGATTCTTTGATCTGACAAGAGCATGAATAAATTCACTTTTTATTGTTAAATTTTAAAAGATATTATAACTTTTAAGATAAGATTAATCAATAACATTAATATTCTCGTTAGGATTTGAGTTTGAACGAAATTAGAGAGTTTAATTTTGGGTATCAAGAGTTTATATATATATATATGTATTACGTACAATTTCACTTTTTTCGGTTATAACTAAGTTTTTCTATTAGAGATCTTAATATTCGAAATAGTATCTAATAAAAAGTTTTTTATAGAAGCGCTGATTAATTTGACAGGACTAAAATAAAATTTGTCTTCTGTCCTTCTGTGAACAAGGAAATCGGCACCAATATCAGATAATTCAACTAAGTAAAAATCTTGTTGACATGGGTGCCAGTAACTGGAGACATGTAATCGTTAGCTGTCGACGAAGTAATTAGGCAGCTCGGCCTAATTGCAAGAAAGTGAAATGCGAGGCCGCTGCGAATGTGAGAACGTTTCTCATAGCTCTCCGCTGCTCACTCGTAATCGTAATACGCGTCTACACGCTTCAGTTTGTTGATGTATCGGTAAATCACTATTTGTTTTGGCGAGTTTGTTGATCAGGAAGTTTTCAATGTTTTGGTTAGACAAGGCCTAAGGGGTAGTAAAGTCAAATATAACTAAGATGCACGAGGTTACGATTTTGTAACATTTCAAAAAGACGTCTAATTTGGTATTTTCTGGATCGATCTTAGTATTTGTAGGAGTTAAAATACATTACACGCAAAAAACACATTCTTCCTTGTCAAGATCTGATGACCTTGACAAAGAAGAATGTGCTTTAACTTTTTTTACCTATGATAAATTTGACTGTACATTAAATTACACTGAAAAAAATGCACTCCAATCAAGTGACTTTTTGGCTTGATTGACGATATCTTGTTTAGATTAATCAAAATCTTAGTTAAGTTGATCATCACGACATGATTGCAGCAATACTAGTTGAAATGATTGAACGCTCAAACAAGTTTATCGATTACCCTGTAGAAGAGTTAAAAAAGAGACAATTTAAAAAAAGTTTTAACTGTAACAAAGTAAGTTAGTTGTGTCAATCGAGCATTTTGATTACCTACTTCAATAAAGATCATTGAAACTTTAGTCTAATAATCTTTGTTGGAGCAACTATGTTTTGACTTGATTGCTGCAAATAGGTTTTGTGATAACTCCAATCAAGATCCCGTTTCAAATCTCAATCAAATAAAAGTAGTAGCTGTGACCATTGTGCTTGATAGGCTCAGATGCAAACAAGCTACTTAGTCAATCTAAACAAAATCTTGATTTTGGCAACTACTTTTTTTTTTCAGTGTATATCTTGTCAAAAACTTTTTGCCGTGGGTGTTATCACGTGAATCACTGATAGATGAGATAAAAAAGGTTTTTTAATCGTGATTAATATAACCAGCGTTAGTGTTTAAGGTCCAGAAAAACAGACAAAACACCTTTGTCGAGGTCCTGACAATAAATTCAGTCTATCGTCCTCTGCTGAACTGGTATCAAGTTGCGTAACAACGCCTGGTTCGATACGAATTACGATACGACACGCTTGCAATGTTTAATTATTCCATCTACCTTGCTCAACCACTGCATCTCTTTAATTCTATGGTCTATACTTAGCAGTTTTCAGATACATACGATACGAAGATCAGACAGCTCGGTATTTCCTAAATGAAATAATCCAACTATCATGGAAACCGCACAAAAATGAATCTGGAAAGAAATTTGGTTGAGTCGGCCTCTCGTCTCCCCTTTTTACCCGACTACGGCAAAGCCAAAGGAAGGTTATAATTTTAACAGGCTATGTATGTATGTTCTTTTTTTTTCATTCGCTCATAACTCCTAAACTAATCGTCGTATTTTTTTCAAACGAAGTGTCATTAAAAGCGTGTTTGTTGTCCCGCAGCTAAAATTTAACATGGCGACTTACAGCGGCAGTAATACAAAAAGGCGCGACACGCGACGCGACACAAAACACCGCGTGGCGCGCGACGAGCGGTGCCTTGTGTCGTGTCGCGTGCCGCACCTGTACGGTGTTACGAAAAACTGTCAAGATTAATATGTCATATTAGGTATGAATGAAAGGTCGTAGAGACTACTTGATGAAAATATATTGGTTATTATTATTCATACATAAAACCCTAATGAGAATAAAACAATTATTTTCCTTCATATGTAATATTACGGCTACTTAACAAATCATCAAATTTCCAATGAGTTTTTAACTTTCTTCTTTATTTCAATTATTTTGGGCCTTTACCACAAAATAATTGAAATATAGTGCCGTGTGGTGCCGGACGTAAAGAATAGCACCACCCCATTTCCTCCCGTGGGTGTCGTAAAAGGCGACTAAGGGACTTACTAGAGAATGGGCAGCAGCGTTCTCTATGGATTTTTAACCAATCGCCAACCCGTCTGCCAAGCGAGGCGATTATGGCAACCCTCCCCAATTGGGGGAGGCTTAAGTCTAGCAGTGGACGTCTTTCGGCTGAAATGATGATGATGATTAATTGAAATAAAGAAGAAAGTTAAAAACTAAGACCCAGCTACGATTTATATTTTGTTACGATGTCTTATTTATAGGTACCTACCTTTTTAGTAGGTTATTCGTATCGTTTTTTTCGTAGTTGGGTTTTTGTTTTTTTTTTTTTTTGTGAATCATTTTCTACTAATTTAGCTTCAGCTCCATACATATTATCTTATGTATATAGGTATTTAAAAACCTGAGTATATCAATATTTCTTTAACTACAACTGTGTTTTCATTGCTGTTTGCACAACCTCAATTTCATGAATGAACTCGCAGCGTAATATAAATCATGTTTTTGTTGGATTTGGACTACATCTCATTCATAAACGATGTTATATGTTCTGAAATATAGTTTATTGCTACGTTCGTTTTGTTAGGTAAGAAATGGCAGATGTACGAAAAGAATTACAATAGAATTAGTCTGTACTAAGGACCCCATTTGTTTTATCTGAAATTAATAACCCTGTATAATTCTAGTTATAGTGGAAGCATTTATGATTTCACTTTGTTGCTATCACAATTACCAGGTTTAATCCATAATCTGAAATTAAATAATGTTAAGGGGGATGCGTTAAGATAGCCCTCGAAATTCAATTTTTTTTTGGAATTTGCTGGTAAGTGTGTGTTCGTATGCTGATTAGAATATGATTATATATGATTCACGACCGTAACAAATGTGGCTTTACAGAATAGGGATGTGTCCTAGGTAAAAAAAAAAAAAAAACTGTATTCCGTCAATCAGATAATAAAAAAATATTAGACACGTATTTTTTGCTTTATCATTAACATATTAATAAAAAATGACTAAGATAAAACACATTAAACTTGGGGAGCGGGGGCTTTAAGTTTTTAGGAGCTTAAGGCAACCACAGGAAAGACCGGTTAAAGAGTCTCAACCTCTCTTAACTCAGAGATACCCTAGATTTAAAAAAAAAACCATGACACATTTGAACTCAATGTATCGCCGTAATGTTTTGATTACGTACAAAATGAAAAAAATACGTGTCCAATATTTTTTTAATCTACATGACGGACAAAAAATCTTTTTTTTAGAAATCATCCCTAATATAATCATTAGAATCAGGAATACAACTTCTTAAGTTAGAATTGTTCTCAAATGTCTAATGATTTCATGAAATAGTCGTATGTATATGTGTATTGATGATTTTTATGATTAAAATTCTATAAATTAATATTTGATACGGCCGCGAATCATATTTAGATCAACATACAACCTTATGTGTCTTATGTACCTTAGTACCGTGTGGTGCTGGACGTTAAGAATAGCACCATCCTATTTCTTCCCGTGGGTGTCATAAAACGCGACTAAGGGACTTACTAGAGAATGAGCAGCAGCGTTCTTTATGCGTTTTTAACACCATACTGCGATCGCCAACCCGCCTGCCAAGCGTGGCGATTATGGCCCCAATTGGAGGGGTTATGTCCAGCAGTGGACGTCTTTCAGCTGAAATGATGATGATGATGACAACCTTATACTGACCTGAGAAAAAAACGTACGAAAATTTGAATTTCGTAGGGTACCCTGATTCTTGCGCCTTAAATAGTTTAAGCTTTTATTTTTGCTTTTGTAATTCTGTTAAGTAAAGTGCTATTTTGTACCGAAGGCTCAGATTTCGATACTCTTTGTACCTGTTTTCCTTGAGAACATTATACTACCTTTGCGCTAATAATATCGATATGCGATATCTTGTAGAATGTAGACTTAAGGTTAGCACCGCATATAATTAAGTGCCTATATTAAACAGCAGGTATGTGCAGCCCTATTGTCCTATAGAAGGCAGACAATATCATGATATTAGTATGTACATACACACTGTGTGTTACTATTTACATCACTTAGTTCTAGAAAAGTTGATATCTTGATGGTAAACGATCGCCGAAACAAATCATAGTGCGGTGTGAAATAACTCTCTCTCTTCGTACATCATGAATCATGTTTATAGCATGCGATTTCGCGTTACTCGTACAGAATAACTCAAGTAATTGGAGCGACTGCTTCTCTGCCCTTCACAACCCAGTAACTGGGTAATACGATACCTCTTGTTAAGACTGGTTGTCAGACGTTCGGGCTTCTGACGACTAGGGCATGCAATATCGGAAGGTTCTAAAATCCGGAACTGAGTTCCAATACTGGAGATCTGATTCCGGAATTCCGGAACTGGTTGCGGAACTGGTAATTTTTAAAGTTTGTTTCAAATCAAACAAGATTTATAATTATATCAGTCTTTTAATCATTTTTTGTAAAAAATTAAACATTTTTCTCCCTTATTACTCTAATTAAACATTTTAAACCGTAAAATCAACAAGGCTTATTTATCACACAATAGAAGTCTTTTAATCATTTTTAGTAACAAATTAAACATCTTTCTCCATTATTACTCTAATTAAACATTGGCCGTCTAGCGGCTTGTGGAAAGTTCCACAGACTAGTTTGATTGCGTTTAGATAAAATAATAATCAAAATATCAAAAAGTTATGAATATCGGAATTCCGATATTACTACTCTCAATTCCGGAATTGAAATATTAGAAAAATTGTTACGGAATTCCGGAATTCCGGAATTCCGGAATGCATGCCCTACTGACGACCCGTAACGACTGTCAAGGATCTACAAATGACAGCCGGGACCAACAGCTTAACGTTATTTCCGAGGCAATGAAGGGTCTTGGTATGTAAACATGGTCACCCATCCACGAACCAACCGCGGCTAGCGTAGCTTAACCTGATCGATTGACTCGTGCAGCTGGTATTACTCCGAAAAAAAAATAACAGAAATAAAACAGTACATACTTGCTGTAAGTTATGAAGCGATAGGATTCTATGAAAACATTAAAATAGATTAGGTGTGTAAACAAAATAGGCACAGTACTGTAAAGGCTCGTACAGGCTAGTGCGATATCGCGGGCGCGACGCGACACTAGTAGCACAATTTCTTTGTCGCTGCCTGTCGCGCCCGCGATATCGCGCGAGTCTGTACGAGCCTTAACGTATACTTTTTCATAAATTTTTACGTTAAATTCACGTCATTTCGCCATTGTGTCGGCATTCCCGGAATGTAATAAACAATGTGGATACAGGCGAGTGTACAATTCACGTGTTTATCTTTACATGACGGAAATGGGCGAGCCGAATATACAGGATAAGTTTTAGCCAGTGCACAATTTTTTTTTGGTGGTTCAGTATCAGTAATAAAACACATTTCCGTTATTTGTTCATTTTTTTTTGGTCCACTTGAAATCAGCAAAATATTGATACAATCTATTCGTAATAATATCAATGGGCGAGCACACAGCTGATAGGTACCTACTACTGCGTTCCACTTCACTGACCGCGCCAACGGCGCGTTGCGCGACGAGTATCCATTACACCAGTTTCAAAATAAACATCTTTCGTTAACGATAACTTAATTTTTTTGTACTAAGACATGAAAATAAGAAATAGGTGTATAATAAAACACGTTTAAGTTTAATTTGCCAAAATTTGCGCACTGAATAAAAACTTTTCCTGTATAGATTATTGACATAGGCCTTTGTTAGTGAGGGATATAAAGCCCATAGTCATTGCGTGTGCTTGCTTGGTGACAAGCAAGTATGGTATTCCATCCGTTGTCAGTTATAAATACGAGTCATCATCTGTCTAGCCTGTTCCCAACTATGTTGTGGTCGACTTCTAGTCTAACCGGATTCAACTGAATACCAGTGTTTCATGGAGCGACAACCTATCTGACCTCCATAACTCACTGAGTAACATGATATCCCTTGGTAAGACTCAGACTTGTCAGACTTTCGGGCTTCTGACGACCCGTAACAACTGTCAAAGACCAACAAATGACAGCCGGGACCAACGGCAACGCACGGAGGGGTCTTGGTATATAAAGGATGATTTCCACCAAACGGCTCGCATCGCATCGGATCGGAAAGGATACGAACGGATGCGGCGACAGCCAATCGCGTCCGGTTTTTTGTTTTATTTTCATTCATACCGTATTGACGTGTTCTAATTTTTGAAAATGGTTGAAGTTGATGTAGTATTGTTGGCTATTGCATTGACGACGGGAGAACGGAGCCGGTCACGCGTCGCAGCATACTTTCGGCTACGATCGCGTGTCGCGGAAGACGCCCGCGGTCAAGCTGCTGTGCACGGCTTGGTAATATAGACTTTATACAGGGTGTCCAGTAAATAGCACGACATACTGCAGGGTGTGATAGCTAGGGTCACTACCTATCAATACAACACAATATATGTTCAGCAAAATCTTACGGATTTACAGTTTTACAAAATTTTCCGAAATACCGAAAAATCTCTACCTTGAAACAGATTTTTAAGCATCTCGTAATGAAAAAATCCTTTTCTAGTACTTTTTTTTACATCAAATTATTCGTGAATAGTTACTTTACTCACTGATAAGTCTTTTTTCTATCAAAGACAAGAATGTTTTCAAGAAATACTATTTTTTGTTTAAATTTGCACAGAACTATTTTCTTATCACTGAAGTTTAACCTACAGTGGTGAAAAAAAAATGTATGTGACAGTTTTGTACAACAAACTTAAAAAATAGCTTGTTTAATGGTGATTTTGGAAAGATACAATACTAGTACATTTTCATTTTAAAAAATACGAAAAATAAGCTATTTTAGTTAATAAGAGCATTTTATTTTAAATGCAAGTAATGTGAATTTGAATTCGAATCGTTGTAAGGTCGTACTACGGTTCGAATTACATAATAATTAATCTACAGCCGACCGGCCGGCCGGTCTGTAAATGACATCTTGAAGGATAAGGTGATAGTAAAAAAAACAGAGGAGTTAACTTTAATAAACATTTATTTAAATAAATTACAATAAATGCTCAAATTGCTTCCCTTGTGCCCTAATACACGCTCGGCATCTTCTTAAATTGAGCTTTTGAGTCTTCTCAGGCTTATTTCCGATATTTTTCTTGCTGCAATGTTAACCCTTGCTCTCAATTCATTGTCATTTTGGATCGGTTTTTCATAGACTTTGTCCTTCATGGCACCCCAATAAAAAAAATCCAGGGGGTTTAGGTCCGGAGACCTAGGTGGCCATAATATCGGTCCCAGTCGCCCAATCCACCTGCCTGGATAAGCTTCATCTAAGTAGGCTCTTACTTCCCGGCCATAATGAGCAGGGCACCCATCATTTTGAAGCCACATCACTGTGATGTGGCTTCAAATTGGGGTGCCATGAAGGACAAAGTCTATGAAAAACCGATCCAAAATGACAATGAATTGAGAGCAAGGGTTAACATTGCAGCAACAAAAATATCGGAAATAAGCCTGAGAAGACTCAAAAGCTCATTTTTAAGTAGATGCCGAGCGTGTATTAGGGCACAAGGGAAGCAATTTGAGCATTTATTGTAATTTATTTAAATAAATGTTTATTAAAGTTAACTCCTCTGTTTTTTTTACTATCACCTTATCCTTCAAGATGTCATTTACAGACCGGCCGGCCGGTCGGCTGTAGATTAATTATTATGTAATTCGAACCGTAGTACGACCTTACAACGATTCGAATTCAAATTCACATTACTTGCATTTAAAATAAAATGCTCTTATTAACTAAAATAGCTTATTTTTCGTATTTTTTAAAATGAAAATGTACTAGTATTGTATCTTTCCAAAATCACCATTAGACAAGCTATTTTTTAAGTTTGTTGTACAAAACTGTCACATACATTTTTTTTTCACCACTGTAGGTTAAACTTCAGTGATAAGAAAATAGTTCTGTGCAAATTTAAACAAAAAATAGTATTTCTTGAAAACATTCTTGTCTTTGATAGAAAAAAGACTTATCAGTGAGTAAAGTAACTATTCACGAATAATTTGATGTAAAAAAAAGTACTAGAAAAGGATTTTTTCATTACGAGATGCTTAAAAATCTGTTTCAAGGTAGATATTTTTCGGTATTTCGGAAAAAAATTTCAAACTGTAAATCCGTAAGATTTTGCTGAACATATATTGTGTTGTATTGATAGGTAGTGACCCTAGCTATCATACCCTGCAGTATGTCGTGCTATTTACTGGACAACCTGTATACTGTATACACGATTTAATATCGTTTAAAGATAGTAAAATCCGTTCCGATCCGATGCGATGCGAGGCGTTTGGTGGAAATCATCCTTAAAGATCGTCCCCCATCCACGGACCAACCGCGCTAAGGTGCAGCTGTTATTACTTAGCCACAAGCCCCTATAAACTCAAAACTCAAACTCAAACTCAAAGCATTTATTTCAAATAAACCAATTACAGGTACTTTTGAATTGTCAAGCAAGGGGTCGGTCAGTCAGAAAGATGAAGCTAGTTGCCCATTCCAAAGCGTAGTAGGTTCCTATGGAGAAGAACGGACAAGAAACTCCATGGACACTCTTTTAAAATATTGTTACAAAATATGGGTTACATCATTCATGTTGAAGTTATACATGTGAGAACAATGTAGAAAGACGTGCACGTTAGAAGCGTCCGTAATAGAAACAATTCACAAAAATTAAAATAAGCCGTGGCAGCTAAGAGATGACCAGTCCCAACTGACGGCGCCCGTTCACGAACATGACGCATGGATCAGCACCATTTAGCTCAACCATTTTGAAGGGAACTTAATGATCCAACACACACGCCACCACCAGCGAGACATTTGAGTGAGCATGACATACTCTCAGCCTCCAGGGCACATTCAAGTCAATAAAAGACATATTACCCGGTAAATGGTAGCTCTATAGTACATAGTACTCACACCTGTGCTATGCAATTATATAATTCAAGGACATTGAGTTTATACAATGCAAAAATAGTTTACAATCTTCAGCAGCTCCAATAATATTTTCAAATGCTAATCAATTAGTTTATGCGCCCTTATGGAGCAGGACCAGCATTGAGCCAAGCATTTTTGTCAGCGATGTAATCCCCCAATTTATAATATGCTTGGCTGTACGTATACTAATACGAGAATCATATTTAATTAATAGACAAAATGTATCTGTAATTTTGTCTCCAGCGAACTAACCTCTACAAAGACATTATCAGTAAATATATTGGTACTTCATGATAGTGCGATAACATTTTTCTAAGCTATCTAGCACGTACTATGTATTTACGTGAGTTTCACTTATGATGTTACCGATACTAATTATTGTTTCTGCGCAAGAGACATAAAATCCGTGAAGAACTTGTGAAATGTTTAAGTACTGGCTCGCATCACGTTTGAAGAGGTTTGAAACATTTATTTTTAAAACCATGTCCTGTATTGGTAAACAATTTACTACGTTTACATTTTAGGAACTATGACGAATTATATTAGACGGATACAATCCGTAAATAATGGTAGCCAAACATTAAAACAATCGGCGTCTGTTGTCCTATTACTAGTAGTACAATACTTAGGTATTGTCTTATAGATGGAGGTTGTAAATTCGAGGTCAGTCCGTCATAATTAATTGATAGACATTTATCTGTTTACTGTCATGCAATTCCAACTGAAGCCTACGCTATACCTACGTGCTCAATTTGAATGAGAAATATGAGTAAATACAAAAATATTCGTAAGTCAAAGATGAGTCTAAGATTTATTTTATTTTAAAAGTTAAACAAACTGGCCTGAATCGAAGCTGTAATCAAGGGGATTGGCAAATTGGCGGACGGTAACCTAATTGCCGTATTATAGGATGTAGGAATAACATCAAGGAAAAATATAGTGTGATGAATAATTAGGAGCAGGATTTAGTTTAGGTAATGAAAAACCAATAAATTATATTTATATGACCCTTCTGCTGTAACATATTACGAAACCAGTCTTCGAAACAATATTAGCAAATGATTTTTAAATACGCATAAATTGAGAGATAGAAATTGCTAGCAACGTGTTATTTGTGACATAATATTCTGCACCGTCATGGCTTACATTCTGCATACCTATATTATTATTAGCAACACAATTGTCGACGGATCTTTGCTATGTCACGGCATCTGTGGTGTTACTTCTACTTCATGTTTAAGGCATTAGAAAAATAACGGCAAAATTACGACAAATATTGTGTAATATTGTTGAAATTAATGCACTTTAGAGTATTAAAAAAAAAATGTAAATGGTAAATAGATTAGACTGATTAGATTACCGGTATTTTTCTAATCTACACTTATATATATATTATATATATATATATATATTATTATTATATATATATATATATTTATTTTTATATTATAAAGAGGAAAGATTTGTACCTATGTTTGTATGTTTGTGTGTTTGTAATGAATAGGCTCAAAAAGTACTGGGCCGATTTAAAAAATTCTTTCAACAATTGAATGCTACATTCTTCCAATTTGACATAGGCTACAATTCATTTTGAAAAAAATTAGGGATCCTTGGTAAAATTTGAACAATGTAACCGAAGGTGTAGAAATTCCAAAAAATAAATAATTGTCTACCCCGTGCGAAGCCGGGATGGGCTGCTAGTGTTATAATAAATGGAAGATAGCTACTACTGTTAATATTACGAACACATGAATGGGAACCTCGTTGATTATACATATAGCCGTAGCACAAAGCTTACAAACAACTCGATTGTAATCGTCATCGACACTATCATCGGTCATCGTCTTCAAGCTACTTGTAGAAACAATAAACATGCACGTTTTTATTCCAGTATTTCGCTTACTTATGAATATTGTCACATCCTTAGTCCACAAATCAAGGAGACAGAGTCAACAGTGACTCATCTCTGTGTCGTCAATCAGTCATCATAAAAGTTTATTGTATTTCTAATTTATTACTGCCCCCGATTCCGATAGTATATTACCTCTTTAGAATTAATAGCTTTAGTAATTAATTTATAAGTACAATCAATTTCATAATGTTGAATGTATGCACTGAATTGAGGATAATTGTTAACAAATCGATGATATAAAGTGTATTGCAGTTGTAGTTGAGTAAATTAAACCCAAATATGTAGTAGTAGTAGTATCATTTAAGTATGTTAATGAAACCATACGTTTTAAACTAAATATCGCAATGTCCATTTCATTGCAATAGTGCATTGTGAAGGGTTCATTAATAACGACAATAATAATCACGGACTGCTAGTGCCAAAATTAATATTTTGTTATCCAATAACTGTAGGATAGATAAACAGCTGATAGACGATATTTTTATTTTATCATAAAATAAAACATGGATTAAAGCTAAAGACATATGAGTTGTACCTAATGGATGAATTGGACAATATAGACGTAGCACTCGTAAACGAAGACATCTATTTAAATTTAGTTAAGGTCGTTCTATAAACTGATATATCGTTAATGTAATTTACAAGAAGGAACATACAGCCATATTATTAACAGAAATTTAATTAATGATAGCTCTTTATCACAAGGCGAAAACCAGATTATTTTTAGAGATATTTTTAGCGGTGGACGCTTATGATAGTAACCTGGGCCTCAAGTCTGCTATTACAATAGTGTCAGAATGGTCTCGCCATTGTGAGTATTTGACAGTTTTTGTATGGCAAATCTGTCAAAAACTCACAATGAAGAGACCATTGCAACGTTTGTACATTAGTAGACTTGGCCCCCTGTTATTATGTTCACTAGATCTAAATTTGTTAGTCCCAGTACATGTAACATCGGTAACATCATAATAATAACAGGTAAAAGATACCATCACAATCTAAGCAAAAAACTACAATGACAGGTAACAAAAAACAGTGAATGTCCGGCCGCTGTTCGCACGATGAACTTTTGAATGTTTCAGACAAAAACGTTCCCATCAATCAAATATTTAATTAACGATTGTTCAACGGAAACTATTCACATAATTTCGAATTTGGCATTCGACGCAGACGCAAACATGCCGTTAATGCTTCGGGTGAACGATGGATTCTGAATAATTCTGAGGGACACTTTAATCTAATTGAAGAGATATGGCTTAAATAAAATAATATAAAAAGGTGAGGTAGAAGATAGCAACAAAGGAGCCGTGAAGATGTAATACTTTAAAATGGCATTAGGTAATGATTTATTATGCGCTCTTGCTAAAATTAGAATAGACACTGACATAAAACTGTTTTTTTTCTCTTGTTTAGCCTTTGAACTATTAAAGGATACACGAAGCAGAATTCAGAATAGAATAGAGTAGAATTCAGAGAAGGTACAGAATTTAACCTAGTATAAGACAAAGATCTAATAAAAATATGGAATTATCTAATAAAAGATTTATAATAAAATACACAGCCGGTGATCCAGATTCTTCTAAATGCGAGCTAATTTCCGTGTCAGCTATTGCGTATAAAATCGGCTGACAACTCCTAGATGCAATATTACAAAAAGTATAAATTACAGTTACCTTTTTCAGCGATATGACCTCTGTAAGTACTTTTAAAATTTACTCTTTTTAAAATTATCCACGTCTGTATTCTTTTTATTTTCTCAAATCAATTTATCAAGCGATAGACTTTGTTAGGTAACGCTTACAAGTGTTAATTTGTGATTTATTTCGGTAGCAATCTTCGACGATATCAGCCATGCCTCTATTTCTTCACCTATATTATCTATTACACACTATACTTATGTCATCCAGTAACGCCTATCACTTCTGCAATTATGTGTATCGAATTAATTTTGGTAGAATCCTCTCCAATTGCCTAATAAGGTAAATGTTTAGATTTGAAGCTGTGAATGTAACATTGTTGTGTGACCTTCAAACCTATTGAAACATAACAAATTAGTATTAGTCAGTAACACACAAGACCAATTAGCAAAATTGGACATTGTTACAGAAAACTCGAAATGATTTGATTGGATCATTTAGTGCTTGATTTGTGGTCAAGGTTCAATTAAAGCTACTCATGGATTGGATTTAATTCCTCAAATATGACTAGAACGACAAAAGTATAGAGTTGCAATTTCGCGGTGTTATATCCATTCTAATGTTTACTGAATTTCTTATTGTTCTCGGATATCAATCCAGTAGCTCTTTGTTATACGAGTAGTGTGTACTGTGTAGTATAGTAGCACGTTCATAATGTTCACGCTAAAACGTATTGTTTTCTTTGAGTGTGTAACCTAATTAACATATCACAACAAAGGAGTTTCCTGTTGCTCAGTTCTCATTAACTTACACTTTCATTGGAGATAGATAAGGTATCATTGATGATTTGATGTATACCTTTAGAACTATGTTAATGAGTGGTGATGGATTGTCTTTGCGTGTGTCTACTTTCCAGTGATAGTTTATGTGAAATGTAGTGTGAATGTGTGAGACGACCTAAGACAACTCAGACTCAACACACATGTTTAGAGTTTCCGCATAGACGTGCGAAGTGTCGAATTGATGATACATACTTCTCAACTAATCGAAAGTTGTAATAAATTCTAATCTGTACAGATTCATAGGTCAGTTAGATTCTACTACCAATTTCAAGTAATCCATTTTCCTCGCGACATTAATGACTTTTACGACCTGTGAAAGTAAACAATCTTGGGAATTTTTCTGTGATTTCCTTCAGCTTTCCATATTGCTTGTTTCCACATCCAAGTATGTGCAGTGCATACATTACGAGTACATTTCTGTCATTAGTTCTCACAAAGGTATATAAACGTCATCTTATATTGGCAAATAGCGGCATTGTTGAAGTTTTTACCCAGTTTCATAGGCGGGTATCAGTCACAATGACACGCCACGTTACATGCTCGCTCGTATGTGAACAATGGTGCCGCTTGTGCCAACTGCCACCATGCCGCCACTTGCGAACGTTGCAATAGAACTTTCCATTTTCTTAACATCGATCGTAAACGATTACTAGTTAGCTGTTACGCCAGATTACAGAATCATGTCAGGTGTCGGGTTTGTTTACTTACTTGAGGGTATTCCTTATGGGTATTTTCGCTGTCTCAATGTTGTTTTACATTAGCCCTGGGGGCCAAGTCTACTATTGTACAAAAGTTGCAATGGTCTCTTCATTGTGAGTTTTTGACAGATTTGCCATACAAACACTGTCAAATACTCACAATGGCGAGACCATTCTGACACTATTGTAATAGCAGACTTGAGGCCCTGATGTCGACTTTACTTAAAGTGAAAATAGTGATATTTTGTTCCGAGCAGGGCCTCAAGTCTGCTATTACAATAGTGTCAGAATGGTCTCGCCATTGTGAGTATTTGACAGTGTTTGTATGGCAAATCTGTCAAAACTCACAATAAAGAGACCATTCTGACACTATTGTAATAGCAGACTTGAGGCCCTGATGTCGACTTTAATTAAAGTGAAAATAGTGATATTTTGTTCCGAGCAGGGCTTCAAGTCTGCTATTACAATAGTGTCAGAATGTTCTCGCCATTGTGAGTATTTGACAGTGTTTGTATGGCAAATCTGTCAAAAACTCACAATGAAGAGACCATTCTGACACTATTGTAATAGCAGACTTGAGGCCCTGATGTCGACTTTACTTAAAGTGAAAATAGTGATATTTTGTTCCGAGCAGGGCTTCAAGTCTGCTATTACAATAGTGTCAGAATGGTCTCGCCATTGTGAGTATTTGACAGTGTTTGTATGGCAAATCTGTCAAAAACTCACAATGAAGAGACCATTCTGACACAATTGTAATAGCAGACTTGAGGCCCTGATGTCGACTTTACTTAAAGTGAAAATAGTGATATTTTGTTCCGAGCAGGGCCTCAAGTCTGCTATTACAATAGTGTCAGAATGGTCTGGTTCGTAGTAAATAGTTATATCGTCGGTTTACTGCAAGAACTCATTAATGGCAAAAAATCATCAAATAAAGTTTATACGCCTTGAACTCGTCTTGACGAGTTTTATATAATGCAAATACTCATTGTGTTTAATTTTTCTTTAACGTAATCATAATGAAGATCATATAGGGCAATCAATACAAATAAAACTAAATAATTGCTTATTTCAAAGTTTTGACTATGTCTTGCAGTAAACCGACGATATTAAATATCCATGCTGCTTCTTATTTAAGCCAAAGTCAAAGTCACATCATTTATTTCAAATAGGCACTTTAGAACGTCAAAAATTACAAAAATAATTAATTGATTCTAGTTGCCTCTTCCAAAAGGTACTTACGTATGGAGAAGAATGGGCAAGAAACTCCATACTTACTCTTTTAAAATATTAACAATATTTTGTGTAGGTATATTAATAAATAATTATATGTGAAGACGATGTGCCTAGGATAAAACTACTATACCACAATAGGTAAAAAGAATGAAAATAGAAGTAATGACAGACAAATTAATTATGCGATAGATACATGCGGCCTTATATGGAAACAGATTTTCAAAAGTTTCATATTGAGACACGAAGCAACAAAATTCGATCTAAAGAAAAACGGCGACATTCCTCTAGATCGTATTATCGTCGCTGTAGAATGATAACCTCGTATGTCCAGAAATCCAAATTTCACAGGGAACGAAAAAAACGGTTAATTTCGTAAATGTTTAAAATATTTTTATGTGCTTTTGTGTCATATTTTACTCCATAGATGGCACTAGTAGTCATATACTGGGTTTACGGTTTCGCCGTATTATAAAATACGTGGTTTTCATACGATTTAAAAAAAAAAAAAAAAAAAAAGATTTTTTTGACATACGAGGTATTCATTCTACAGCGACGTTATGTAGCTTCGTGTCTCAATATGAAACTTTATAAAAGGGATTAGAAAATTCTAGACACACTTAGGTACTGATTGAGCCGTTTTTCATAATTCCTTCTCAGTCCCGAGATATTAATTTCTTAAAGGCGTTAGTGGAACTGTGAACGCCCTCTGAAGCATTGCCAAAAGTTTTTACAAGTAGCTTTAATTCCTCACGAAATGGTACGCTAGACGGTTAGACATATTCCTCACGAAATGGTACGCTAGCCGGTTAGACATATTCCTCACGAAATGGTACGCTAGACGGTTAGACATATTCCTCACAAAATGGTACGCTAGACGGTTAGACATATTCCTCACGAAATGATACGCTAGACGGTTAGACATATTCCTCACGAAATGGTACGCTAGACGGTTAGACATAAATAATGATTATGATAACTAATTACATATATTATAGATACACACATTATATTACTTCAAAATTATTCGTTCGTCTCTGTTGTTTAGAATATTCCTGCTAGTCAAATTACGTAGAAACTTGAAAGTATATATCATGACCGTATATTTTGACCTAGCCAAATCTAGCTTTAGGTGAAAGTACTAATCTGTTTTGCTTCTTATTTGTATGTTTATTGCTTTCACATCTTTAAAGGTGGCTATTAATTGATTACTTATTTAGTTGCGTAGCATGAATTAATTAGTACCTATAAATATGTCCATAAACGACCACTTGCTAAATATGGGCGTCATTGTAGACCTATGTAGTGAAAAGTCGCAAGAAAATTGCATAATTGTCGTTGAAAAAGGGATTCTGATTGCAGTACAAGCACCCAGCATTAAATAGTTATTAGTAGATACAATTTATTGTTTTCTGATATGAGATTATAGGGGCATTCAAGTATTACGTAAACAGAATTTAAGTAAATTGGAACCCCCATTTCTCTCTTGTCAGCAAAAATAAGCAAAGCTCATACCCCCTCCTATGCTTACGTAAATATTGTTTTTAATCTGTTCAGATATCTTGATTGTTAAGGATCGCACAGACTGGCGCGATATGGCGCCAGTCTGTGAATTTATAGAATTAATAATATTTTAGTATTTGACAATCAATTCGGGTTGTACTCTGCTTGTAACTCTTAACACACTACTAAAGTTTCTATAATAATATAATTCAATCATGATTCAAAAGACACGTGGCGCCTTCTATTACCATATGAATGTTATTGTTGTTATCCTCGGGAACAGTACTTTTTTTCGGTATGAAAGGTCCGTTTCTGTACACCTGACAACGTATGTGCAAAATTTCAGGATGATCGGTTGAATGGTTTAGGCGTGAAAAGGTAACAAACTTACTTTCGCATTAATATTAATAAATATTAGTTAGTTAGGATGCTAATAAGTCTCCAAAATTGGAATTTTCTCGGTGTTTATTATTTTCTCTTTGCTTCTACAGGATGTGGCGTAAATAGTGGTCCAACGTTTAGCGGTCGATACACCATTCAGCGATATACCTACCACAATTTAAACAATGTAGGTCACCGAATAATATATTATTAAAAATATATTGTCAATTTTTTTTATAATACTTTAATGCCTTGTACAGAAATTACAGCCAAATTAGTAAAGCAAACTGTACATTTTTCAAGAATAAAAAAAATCGGAGAACTAAGACAAATGGTTCACACTGGGATATGTGATAGCTGAATATACGGTGTATCGACCTCTTAATGTTGGACCACTATTTACGCCACACCCTGCATGTACCTAAGAGTGATAATACACTTCTCTTATTAAATGACCAATTATGCTTCATGTCCTTTCCTTTACATAATTAGTGTTGTGTGTGAGCGAGTTATAAGTACTCGTACAATTTATCGTGCCGCATCCTTTTAGTGTAGACATTTCTTTCTATATAATGTTATATTTTGTTTTCATAATGCTTCATTATGTAAATTAGAGAGCAGTCTAGTCTAGACTGAAACGAATATTAATTATTGTGTCGACACCTTCAATCCTCAATACCTACATATCGCATTCTCGCGGAAGTCAGAAGACCTGAGCTGCTAACCGAAAAAACAAGACCTGGGCCTTAAGTCTGCTATTACAATAGTGTCAGAATGGTCTATCACTGATTTCATAATTGTTGATTTTGACAAGTTTGGTAATCTACTAATAAAATGGCGTCATTATGACTTTCCAATGGTCAGCCACTGACACTCCATTGAAAGAATTGGTAATCTCGTACATAATGACAAATTAAACTTCCTACTAAACTTCCAACTTCCTACTACTTCAGATTGCTTATAACACTAATAAATAATATGTAAAAATATATATAAATGAAATCTGGCATGAATAAATGTTCAAAATGCCATTGTAATACAATTTTGTTACGAGACCATTGACCGACCAATGATCGACCATTATGAATTTAGCAGATTACGAACTTTTAGCAAAATGACAATGGGATCGTGTTCGAGTGACGAATTTATAAAAATATCAGACTTGGGCCCCTGATTTTCTGAGAACTTAAAAATAAATACATCTTACCAAAATTCAATAATGTGTAGGTACGGGATGAGGGTTGGAGAATATTTTAGTATCTTTTTTTCTTAATAAACTTCCAGAAGACTTGCATACGTTATACAAAACGAGTTCGAGAAGTTATAAGTACAAATCTAAACGTTTACTTATACAAAATTCCTCCTAATATGTGTAAGTATTGATGTAGCTTTAGATTATTTTGATCACTATAAAAGTATTACGGTAGGTACATGTATCATTGTAATAATTAACATTTTTGTAAAATCCTAATGAACGGCTCGCCAGCACACAGATAAACCCCCAGAGATTTTTTTTTTTGTAAAAAATTAATAAATAAAAATAAATATTTTAACGGATTCGCCGTTAAACATGGTGGTAATTATTTTTTCAATAATTAGATTAACTTTGTCTGTTGCTAGTATTTTTCTGTTAATTTGTTAGAATAAATTAGCAAGTTCTATTGGCTGTCATTATTGAATACCTAAGCTTGAATATTTATTTTCCAAAAAGTATTCCGAAATGGAGTTCAACAAACTTTGTAGTCGTTCTTATCAAGCTTTATATGATCAGTTTCAATATTTTTTTATAGAACTTGTATTGTCAGGGTCACACGCTTTCGATAAATAAATGGCGTTCATGGTTTCATCAGAAACTCCTACAGAGCCTTTTTAAGGTACTCGTTAGGGAACACCTCTCTCCGACTTATACCTCTCCTCTCTCTGTAGAGGGTTATGTCGGGCACCGGCACTGTTTAATTAAAGCTAAATGACCTACGTATGTTGTTTTGAACAGTTTTCCGCTTGGAAAGAATATTAATTACCAAATGAAAACCATTCCAAAACCTTCTATACTCAATCAAATCATTTGTTTCCGTAGGAAAGTAAAATTCAAACGTGGACCGGATTAATATTTTTCGTTGAAATACGTAGGTAGGTAGGTAGGTACAGCAACAATGTTAATAGCAAGGTCGTGGTCAGTCATTCAACGAGTATAAAATGAAAGATAATAGTTTGTGTTCAAATTGCTGTGTCCGTAATTTTGCACCGATGACGATAACTCCGAACCATTGTGTGGCTGTTCTATTATGGTCAGTAAGTACATGCAAATAAATATACTGAGCTAGACACAAAGGTATGTAGTAAAATATTCTAGAAAATTCTGGGTTATATTGTTATTTACAATTAGGTACTTACAGTCATTCCGGGGAACTTTGGACCACTTAGGAGACAATTTCCGTTAGTAAGTCAATTTTTTTAATAAAATTACTACTCAGTCATTGTGATTTATATGATATTTTGATATTTTAAATACCAATTACATTAAAAAGTTTACAAATTATGCGTGAATTCTGAGATAGAGACAGAAATTTAACCGCCTCTGTGGTCTAGTGGTAAAACCACCTGTCTCAGATCCAGAGGTTCGATTCCCAGCGGGGGCAAAAATTTCTGCTCGGTTTGGTTGGTGGTAGAGCTGTTCTAAGTCCGCCTGGCTAGCTACCACCATCTTATCTAAGTCTGTCGCCAAAACAACAATGTTAACAGCATTTGTTGTGTTTGGCAGTTAGAGGTAACATAGCCAGTTCCTCTGTGGTTGAGGATTCCGGGTGAAGCTCGCTTTCATCTTCGGCCTTATCATGACTTACCATCAGGTGACAAGAAGGCCAAAATCTTCACCGTTGTGTGTAAAAAAAAAAAATTGTCGTGGTCCAAAGTTAGGTACCTATATTGATTTTGGGGAAACATTAGACCAACATTTTTTCTCACCTTAAAAACTCATTTTATCGCATTGTTATAGGTTCTGAGTAACATTTGACCATGTTAAATGCTCATACGATCATCGAGTAAAAATAATGAAAAGTGTTTGTTCAGGGTGTGGTCCAATGTTATATCGCTAGTTCAATTTTACCCAGAATGACTCTACCGTGTTTTCTACGACTTTTGAGGAAAATTAAGGAAAATGAGAAACATTTCAACGAAACATTTACACGTCTTTGGAATTTAAATCGATGCTATACATCAACTGAATCATTTACTGTTCACGAAGTCTAGGATTTAAATAAGTATATATCTGTTATTTGTACTTATTGCGAGGCCTAAATATTTTGTCTGTTGGTCATCAATGTTTTTGTAGAATTCTGTGACGAACCCCGCACAATCGACGAACTACTTTAACAATGAACGTCCACTGATTATCACTACAATTTCCTTTTTCCATTCTAGTAACATTATCACACTATTGACCTTACAAGCATACGCAATTAATGTTACCAGTACTAGGTATGTGGAGCTGGCCTACTTACTGCAGACATTTGCAAATTCCGATATTGTGTATCAAAATATTAGTCAGACTACAATTGTTTTGTTCTTTCTGGTGACCTCTCAAAGGTATGTTTTATGTTTATTTACTTTCATGAGGTAATTCCAAACGCGTTGATGTTTAAAAGGAGTAACGTTCAAGTACTCGTTATTCCAAGTAATTACATTATCTTTAGCCCACTTCGTTAATATGATGTGCTGATTAAATTCAAATTAGACGACTTTCTAAGGAATTGTTTATGCGAAATGTGTAAGTATTTATTGTTATCATTATTTGACGCTTTCTATGGCCAAAATTAATTGACTGGTTTGTCCAGTGTCATCGCCCTCGTATAAAGACGAATACGATAAATTGCAAATTTATAGTATGTATATTATAATTATGTGGAATTTTATTAATTTAAAGCAGAGATACAACCGCAAAACCATACGTTGTATAAAATAAGTTCGCGTCACGTAAAAATGGTATGGTATGGTTGTTCGGTTCGCCAGCGCTCTTATTACGTGACACGATCTATACAACGTTACAGGGCCTCAAGGCTGCTATTACATGTCAGAATGGTCTCTTCATTGCGAGTTTTTGACAGATTTGCCATACAAACACTGTCAAATACTCACAATGGCGAGACCATTCTGACACTATTGTAATAGCAGACTTGAGGCCCTGTTGTGAGATTGGCCAGCGGTCTTTTTTTTTACGTGACCATATACATATCGTTGGATACACTTGCTGAAAAAATGTAGGTAGCGTATATTTGCGATAGAAAAATCGCAAAAAATAACTTATGTTACTTAATAAACATACAAAATACTTAACAAGTTTACTTAACAGGCCTGTAGGTATTACATGTTTATGACTTTCTCAATCAAACTGGTTAATACTTATTTCGTTATAATAATTTCGGTCGACGGTTCACGGCCGTGTATTGCCAATACCTACCTACATGGTATTTAATTATAATTTAAGTGTACAATAAGTACACTTTCTTTCATGCAATGTTACAACATGTACTTACTTTCATAGGAATAAAATAATTATATGATTATATCGTTTTGATATTTTCAAATTACAAGTCTGTGTTAGTTAGGCTGTGATTAAAATTTTGAAATTAGAAGCATTACCTAATGAACCAATTATTTAGAATTTATTCTTTGGTGAGCTTCAGTAAATAATTTAGAAGAGTCATTCTTAAGAGGCCGTGCACGAAATCGACTGATTTTGATCAATTTTGTTCATTGTTTGTGAGAAAGGGAAACATAATTTAAACCAAATTATTTGAGATTTGAAAAATCGTGTTCTTTGTTTTGCATGTGGCTGAAAGGGATTTTTCAAATAAATTAAGTACTCACGGTAAATCACTAATATTTGCAACAAGTTTTCCGAAAAATGACGCGAGACTGACATTTGATCATCATTCTACAAGAAACTACTTTTGATTTTGAACATTAAAAATTATCATCAACATCATTATATGATCTACTTGCATGTGGCGGAACCACTTTTTTCAACTTCCATACAAAATATAGCAGAAAAATTATATTGAAAAAACCTTTTTTTGTTTTAAACCTCGTCAGTAATATATATTTTTCCTATTATTTAGCAAATCATATCAAGAAATTTAAAAATCACAAATTAGTCTTCAGCTATCCTTGAAATATAATCAAAATTTTATTTAATGATTATATAAAATCTTCATTAAGTAAATCAATGGCGAAATAAACTATACTTTGGAGAGCACAAAAATGATGAAACTATTAAAAGCTGCTGTGACTGACACGAATGGTTTAGCACCATGAAAACTGTACTGTTATAGTTACACAGACTTAATGTTTCGATTATTTCAAGTTTTCTGACAATTAGATAAGAAATTGACAAAAACGAGTTTTTTTCGTGCACGGACCCTTAAAGTATAGAGCTATGCTTTAGAGGGTAACGAGCGTGCAGTGGCGCCCTCATCATTTGTTTGGTGATTTCTTTTTATTTTATAATGAAAATGCAGAAAATAAGCATTACACGTTGTGGTCCATAAGACTATACGTTGTTATTATTACAAACAGTAGTTTTACATTCTTAAGTTTCATTGTTATCCTTAAAATAGAAAATAGTGGCCACTAAGCTCCGTTTTGAGGATTACAATAAAACATACTGAAAATGGATTTGTTAGATTAAAAAAAAAAATTTAAACATAGTTATAGTACACCTACATTTCACCAGGGGCCCAAGTTGGAGTGACGAATTTTTATAAATTCGTCACTCCAACACGATGCCATTGTCATTTTGCTAAAAGTTCGTAATCTGCTGAATTCATAATGGTCTATCATTGGTCGGTAAATGGTCTTGAATTAGAATTGTATACTATTACAATGGCATTTTGAACATTTATTCAGGCCAGATTTCATTTATATATATTTTTACTTATTATTTATTAGTGTTTTAAGTAATCTGAAGTAGTAGGAAGTTGGAAGTTTAGTAGGAAGTTTAATTTGTCATTATGTACGAGATTACCAATTCTTTCAATGGAGTGTCAGTGGCTGACCATTGGAAAGTCATAATGACGCCATTATATTTGTAGATTACCAAACTTGTCAAAATCAACAATTATGAAATCAATGATAGACCTTTCTGACACTATTGTAATAGCAGACTTGAGGCCCTGCTATGTTTAAGTTTCATGTAATAATATCATCGACCGCGCAGAAATCCAGAGTCCGAGCTGCTACTGAGAAATTCCTGATGGAAAAATCCAATAAGGGCCGATTCAAGGCTCGTACAGACTAGTGTAGTGCGATATCGCGGGCGCGACAACGCAACACTAGTAGCACAATTTCTTTATCGCTGCCAGTTGCGCCCGCGATATCGCGCGAGTATGTACGAGCCTTTACACCGGGAAAGCAGCGGCTGGCAGAGGCGCGACGAGCACTTTCAGTGTGAAATAATTTTAAGGCGAGGTTCTCCGAGCGTGCATTTTTGTTCTATGTGGCAGCCGAGCCGGGCGCGAGTAAATTGTGCCGTGAATTTAGTTATTTTTGGGTTGAAAATTATATGTTTTACGATATTAGCAATGTTAAACCCGACGGACATTACATCATCATAGACGTTTATTTTGATGTGATTTTCAATACATAATGTGGTATAATATTGAAATAAAATGATTTTAATCTACAAAATAAGGGTATGTTTGGATTTTTTTCTATCGAGTGAACTTTATCTAATTATGTAACGAGTACCCGACGTACCTACTGAAAGGTCTCAAAAGCAACATATAATTTTTTCACGTGTTTAATCACTACCGTTTCTAAATAAAATGACATTAAAATTACATTTCCTAGAGGTTAAGTTGAAGAACCTCGCCTTAAACTTTATCTACATAATTAAAAGACCAGTATCGCTTGAAAAGATTGAACAGGTCGCCCGGCGCGTCTTGTCAGCGGTATTGCCCGCGGTACTAGTCGCGTCGCTGCCGGCCGCTGCCGTTCCGGTGTGTATCGGCCCTTACACTTTGCTAGACCTGGGAATCGAACCCAGGATCTACTAGTCAGCACATTGCAACCACTAGACCAACGGGGCTGTCACCCAGATAATCTAATCTTTGCCTCAATTTTGAGTTCGCTTCACCCGCTCATAAATTCCCTTAGTAAAGTCACAATGACAACTCTTCCTTTCAAGTCATTATGCTATGCTATTTATTTTGTAAAAAAAATACCCTCCTATGGAGTTTCGCCCCAGTCGGGTATAAAGGGCCCTCAATTTTTTTTGATACAGTGCCCCGTTATAACTAGCTACGCCATCGCCACTGGGAAGGAGAGATAAGGTAGTAGCAGGTAGGCTGTGGTGTTCCTTTTCCATATAATTATAGAATAGATACATAAAACATACTATACTTATAAATATATACAATAATATTCATGAAATAAGTGCAACCCCAAAAAAATAATATGTTTAAGGAGATTCATAATTCTTAAGATAGTGATAGGGTATACCAAAAATTATAATACATCGGGAATTCAGAACGAAGAGTGCAATGACCTAGAAAATATGTGACATAAGTAGGTACTTGAGGTTAAAATAAATAATTAATTTGCAACGAGTGCTCCGACCTCAGTGATGTATATATGACATATTTATGCTGAATATTCATAAATAACCTACCATATGTTTGTCTAGGTGTCGTTTCAGTGACTAATATTATGCTTTATGCAATAATGTTAAATTATATAATACTAGCTGACCCGACAGACTTCGTTCTGTCAAAAGCTATAGTATACTCCACTACTCTACCCTACACTACCCTACCCTACCTTCCCTACCTACCCTACTTACCTACCCTACCCTGCCCTACACTACCCTACCTACCTACCTACCCTACCCTACCCTACATTACCCTGCCTACCTACCTACCTACCCTACCCTACCCTACCTACCTACCTACCTAAAACTTAAAAAAAAAAGTTAGTAGCCGATTCTCAGACCTACTGAATATGCATATATAAAATTTCATAAAAATCGGTCAAGCCGTTTCGGTGGAGTATGGTAACTAACATTGTGACACGAGAATTTTATAAATAAATAAAAATATTGTTGTATGTGATGATATCATTATACTTAAAATTCAGGAACGCGCTAACTGCGCTGTCAGTTGTCTGTTTGTCACCGACAGCACTTTTTGTAATAGCTGGTATATGACTAACCCAATTCGATTGGTTGACGATTGAATACGATTATAATATACGATTGTCTTACTTAAAACAAGTAAGACGGAAATTAATAAAATACCTGAATATAAAATATAGTTTCGTACAATTGTGACGGCACGGTTGGCGCAGTGGTTAAGCGATTGACTGCTGCGCTATGACTGCTTGTTGGATTCCCGCACGGAACAAATATTTGTATGACCTACAAGTAGTTGTTCCGGGTCTGGCTGTTTGTGTATGAGAGTTTAAATGTTTGTGAACGCACCCACAGTACAGGAGAAATTCCTAGTGTGGGGCAACGTTAAAAAAAAATTACACAACTGTAGAAAGAAACTTAAAATTGGAAAGATATTTTTATGTTAGGATGTTTGGTTTACGTCTACTCCGTAGGGTTTGTTCTACGCGACTGGGTTTACGAATGTCTACGCGGAGTCAGACAAAGCGACAAACGCCTAAGGCTAAGGTGCTCAAAAAGGTTATTTCAAACTAAAAAAAAAAAAAAAACCCGTCCCGTTGCCAGTGTGTGCAGCCCTGGCGAAACCCCTCCAAAGGGATTTCGCTAGCATCACCGCGAGTGCCCCTGGCGCTCCTAGTATCAAGCCCATGCCAGAAAAGGCGCTGAAAAGGGCTGATAATGATGATGGTTTCGTGACGGTGCAAAGGAGGAAGCGCCGTTCGCGAACGAACAAGAACCGCTGTGGCAAAGCTCCTCCGGAGCCCGAAGTGAGTCTGCGTGCCGCAAAGCCGAACACACCGGTGTACATCTCCCGCCTGCACTACACCACTAAGGCGGAGGACATCGTGGAGTGCGTGCGCCAAAGGACAACGTACATGCCGAGGGTGCAGTTACTGGAATCGCACCGGAACGTCAACTTCAAGGCGTTCATCGTGCGTGTTCCGAATCTGTATCTGCCCGTTGTCATGGAAGAAGACTTTTGGCCGCAGGACGTGGTGTTCCGTCGCTTCCGCGGACAAGTTCCACAGTACAAAGTGCAGCTAGTGCTAAGTGAAGTACTAAGTTTTATATTAAAATATCGTCGACCGTAGGTTCAATTGACGTAAGGGACAAAATACACAAAATGAGTTGAGTATACAGTTTTGTTCAGAATTTTTCGCTCTTTCGAATGGTGTATATGAAAAAAATCTAGCTTAAGAAAAATGTCCCTTACCCTACTGATTTTTTGGATACAAATTTCGAATCGGCCCCGTAATAGCAATGTATCTGAAAAACCATGCAATATAGTAACTTGAAATGGTGTAATTACCGCCGCCAATCGAATCAAATAAGGTAAGGTAGGTAACGATTTCCAAATTTAAGATATCCAAACGCCAAAAGTGTGTACTTAATTTTCTGTCAACAATCTCTTTACACTATTTTTTCACTATTTTTACACTATTTTTGATCTAACGTAGAGGTCAATTTAATGTAAGGGACGGGACTACCAGATACTTGGTCAGTAAGGGACATTACTAACAAAATACGTTGGTGTAAGGGACGTCTATTTTCTTAAATAGATAACTTATTTAAATAAATGTTACACAGGTAGATAGAGCACTAAAATACAAGATTATGTGTCAAGTCAGATCCGAAAAAGGTTAATAACAAAAAAAGTTATGCGCGATTTAGTCCGAAAAAAAACTTTGTCGGCCTCTCCTGAAAAATCGTATTTTGTCCCATACCTCAATTGAACCTACGGTCGACGATATGTATGTTTAGGTTAAGGTATATTTCTATGGGCCTATGTTGCCTGAAATAAATGGTATTATTATATTATTATTAAACCTTGCCCCACACTAGGAATTTCTCCTGTACTGTGGGTGCGTTTACAAACATTTAAACTCACATACACAAACAGTCAGACCCGGAACAACTACTTGTAGATCATACAAATATTTGTTCCGTGCGGGAATCGAACCCGTGACACGCAGCGCAGCAGTCAATCGCTTAACCACTGCGCCAACCGTGCCGGCAACTTTAACCCTTGAGCTGCTTGCTCTTCCCCAAAACCGTTTTATTTTGTAACCGGTCATAAGCGAATTAAGCGATACGAAGAGGGAAATGCATTGAAATATAAATTATTCCAATAACTGCTTTATTGAAGTGATCAGATGTGCGTATTTTCGTCATGCTCTAAATTTCTCGATTGAGGTCAATACCGGTTTCGGCGATTATATGCTGTATCGAGGATATTACGATGTAACTAACTACGTACGTAACCGTTCATGCTAACTCGAATTAAGTATTCGCTAGAGGTTATTTATAATTAATTAGTTAGGTATTTATAAATCATGGCTGTGCTGCTTAGGCTTGGCACAGTGACACGGCAAGCAACACTTTCTTTTTTTATTTATCATGAGGAATATTTCCAAGCTATGTCTTTTTATTGATTAACTGAGTATTATGTTATGTCTTTATGACTCATAATTCCATTAAAATCCTTTATAATGCAGCCAAAGTGAACTCTGCGCTGCCACCGAAGATGCTGTGGAAGTGGCGAAGTTTAGTTTGAAGTTTAGTTTTAGGCCAACAATATAGGGTGTATCTATTCACACACGAAATATTTTAAGAGCGTAACCTATAGATTGTAAAGAAGCCATGGAAATGATTTTTTTTTAAATCAGAGTATATTATTTAAAAAATTAAATAATTTAAAATTACATTCGGCGTCGCCGCGTCCGGGCGGGTCATTCATAGAATAAGTAAATGAAGGTATTTTTGCAAAAATGTCTCAACAGTTTTAAAATTATAACAATTATTCAAAAATATAAAACACTTAGAGAAAAAATTGTTTTTCGCTGCTATGGCTTGTTTACCACCTATAGCTGGGTAATTCCATGTAACGGGTGTTACAGTTCGTACACCTTTAATTGCCAAAAAAACACTAAATTATTAAGAAAACTTGGCCATGTTATTGTTTCTATACACTCCACCTAATTTAAATTTTCGTGAAATGTATTGAAATTAATATTGTCTTTTAGCAGTACAAAAATATTGAGCCATTTATGTGCGTAACGGGTGTTACACGATTTGGTCTCATTTATCAGATTGCCCAAGCTAGATGTTTCTCTTAAAATATTTCGTGTATGAATAGATACACCTTATAGTGTCGTGCCATAGACACGACGGAGAAGATTAAGGCGCGGTAAGAAGCAAATCTTAAGGAATTTCATCGCGGTAAGCAACTACGGTCGAAAATGTCAATGCGTTTGATTTTAGTTGAATCTCGTGTCCAACAATATGAAAGTTATTTCGCAGTATTAATTTAATATTAAAAAAAAAATACACCCGTAAGTTAAAACATTTTTACATATTTCTTTAGTTGATTAAATAAATATACTTTTTTATAGTTACAAAAATATGAATAGTTACCGCTCAAAACATTGAGCTTTTTTTGACGAAAAAGTTTTTTCGTATCCTTTCTTGCGATTTTTTTTTAATTTGCTAGGTGAGTTCTTTACAATATTTTTGTATAAGTATTTTTTTATACACTTGACTATAGTCTGTATTTTTTTTTTGGGCTTGTAATGTGTAGCAATGCCTACGGCTAACTATGCGATGAAAAGGTGGACGTTTTACGGTATTTTTTTTTGCACTTAATTAAGATCTTAAGGCGCTGCCCGAACAGGGATGTTTGGGCAGCGCCTTAAGATCTTAATTAAGTGCCTCCACCATGCTGACTGGCTAAAATTATAATTACGGCAGGAGCTATCGTAACTAATATTATAAACGCGAAAGTGAGTTTGTTTGTTACGCTTTCACGCTAAAACGGCTGAAAGGATTTGGATGAAATTTGGCACATGGGTAGATTAGGACATAGGATATTTCGTATCTCGGTATTGCGTTCCTGTGGGATAATTACCGACGTCAACGCGGTCGAAGCGGCGGGCAAAAGCTAGTTTTCTATAAATAAACGGGACAAAGAAGTTTGAAAAATAGCTTTTAAATATATTATTAGAAAACCTACATACTTATGTTTATAATAACAATTATAATAAGTATGTAGGTTTTTCCTTCACACCTGTGAAGGATAGCAATGTTGTTTTACATTCTATTCGCGCGAATGTCAGCGCAACTATGACTATGAGTAGTTCACGAGAAAGCCACAATGATGTCATTGTTGAACAAAGAATGCTTATTTTTCTGTGTTATCATATATATCTCAGTGCATTTAATATTTATTTTCATATTCAAACAAAACGAAAAATTTTAAGTAGAGCATTTTCTTATTTTCTAGTGGCAATACAGTCATGTTTATATGTTACCTACATACTGATACTCCATTTAAAGCTAATAGGTACTAACTATACTCCATTTCAAATAAGATTAGACATAAGAAAACCCTTTTCTACAGTCCGTTCAACCGATTCTGACTTCTATTCCGTAGGCATAAGGATGGCATTAAAAGCAAAAAATTGGTTACAATACCAACTGTTTACTGCAGCTGCCATTTGTCATGCCACCAACGCAATAGAAGTCAAAATCGGTTGAACGGACTGGAAAAAAGGTTTACTTATTTCAAATGGAGTATAGGTATTCAATATTCAATACTCCATATATTTATTGCTTCCACATGTGAACTTAGGTGGTAGGTTTTACAAAGATATCATCAGTACCCTGTCGGCTACAGCAAAAGTAGGAGAGAGGAAGAGGGGCTTTTATTTACCATTTATTATAACACTAGCTTTTGCCCGCGGCTCCGCCCGCGTGGATGTCGGTTATCGCATAATAAAGTAGCCTATGTCCTTCTCCATATCCCAGGCTATATCTGTGCCAAATTTCATGACGATCGGTTCAGCGGTTAAGGCGTGAAAACGTAACATACAGACCGACAGACAGACAGAGTTACTTTCACATTTACAATATTAGTAAGGATTAGACAAATAACTGTTCTCACCCTTTCGTTATTTCGATATAAACGTTTAGTAAACTCCGTTATTTCACGATAAATACAAAGCACTGATCTATTTACCATTTACATTAAAAAAATAACTCTAAAGTGCAATAACTTCAACAATATTACACAATAACTGTCGTTATTTAGCCGTTATTTGTCTAATGCTGTTATTCGTTGTGTGTTTTCGTTTTGTTGTTCGTCGTTATTTGTTTAATGTTATTTGTAAATGGAGTATAGGTATTGTGATTATTAACATATACCATGTTATTTAAAATTTGTAATTTTTGGTCACGTAAGTAGGTACCTATTGGCTTTTAACAACTACATTTTATTACGCTATTTACCTCCTGATTTTATAGCGTAGTCGCTGTTAAGATGTTTTCGAAATAAGTACAAGGATATCGATTTAAAATAATATAAAAAACAAAACCTGCTTATTTTATGAGGTCGGTTAATATTTTTTTGTTTCTGTATTGATTGATAAAAAACATACCTAATTATTTGAACCTTCGGCTTCAATCGTTCAAAAACATTTTCACTGCGACTTTTAAACTCAAGCAAACAGAGTAATCTATCAACAATGTTTGAACAACGCGATAAAATGTGGTTTACTTTGTGACTAACAGAGCTAAATACTATACAAGTCTGTTCCTTACTTACTTAAAATTCAAAAGCTAGCCACATTTTGTTTGACACCTACACTCCTCTCATGTTGGTCACCTACATGCAAATGTCCTCTACCTTTTATGTGCACTCAGCAAGTCGGCACACGGAAAGTGGAACAACTTCTTTACTTGTCATTTGTGTAGGAGTAGGTAATGTGTAATGTCCTTTACAACATGCTCTTTTGCAACGAATTTAGAAAAATCTAGAAGTTTCGAACTACGTATTTGAATTTGAAACTTGGAAGAAGCCATTTTATGGTCTGGGTTGGCGATAAAATCAATTGATTTTGTATGTACGCCGACTGTCGTTGAAAACCAGTGCTGGGGCTATCTTGCACAGGGTCGCAGCATTATGCTCAGCGATGGCCGTTTTGCGTGGATGTGACGCAAATTTAATTTTGCCGCCAACTTGTTTTTTGTTTGTGGTTGTCTTTTTTTTTTTTTGCGACCGCAAATAAACGTATTTTCTTTCTATGTTACAGATTGATTTTATTACTCGACTTTGATTCCGTATTGTTAAAGTCGCTAGATGTCGATGAATAAAACCAATCTGTAAGTTTTTTTTTTTGTTAATATTTTATACAGGACTACGTTTTGTTAGTATTGTTATGTGGTGGGTATAATGTCGATTGGCAAATAAGCAATACCATACGTAAAAGGGAGTTTCCATATTATATCAACGGAAATCCTCCATTGATAGATAAACTTAAAAAAAAAACAGAATATTTTGTTTAGAAGTATAATAAATCCCACTCGTCGCTAATCGTTTCCGTTTCAAATAAAAAATTTAAGTACATATACATATACATCTATACATAAGGACCTATAAGGTTTTTTTTTTAAATATTTACTAACAGGTACTTAAAAAAAAAGTTTTTATAAATTTTGTCTGTATGTCTGTCTGTGTGTCCCGGCTAATCTCCGAAACGGTTGAACCGATTTTGACGGGACTTTTACTGGCAGATAGCTGATGTTATAAGGTTTTATTGAAAAAGAAGCCACGCGGGCGAAGCCGCAGGCAGTAGTTAGTTATTATTATAAGTAGCAATAATGTTATTAGTTACAGTACCTAGGGTATTTTAATTACAAGGAATTTGGTATTTACTGTATTTTTAATTGGTATAATCTTTGTTGCAGGTAATATCTTCATGAAGTTTTCTACTGAGTTAATTGGGTTTGTATTATTTTAATGACGAGTACTTAAACCTTCAGTTCGAGTCGGAGCTTAGTACTATGTACTTCACCCACGACCTCGTTATGGAAATGTTCTTTTACTAATTAGAGGAAGGAAGTAAAGAGGAAATATGGAAACAAGTAATTAAATAATTTTCCACGCTAAGTTGGAAGCGAACCGTTCATGAGAAAAATTCAATATGATTTAATAAAAAATAATAACTCCTAATATAGGTGCACCTCTAGTACAATTCCTAATTTACATAATTATACAGTGTGAGTCTTTATAATGTGCACATATCGAAATGAGGGAATCTATGCTTAATTTTATCTACGGCAAAAATTTAAAAAAAAATCTAAGTATTTTATTTTATTGTTTATGGAATTTAAAAAAAATTGTTCCCAGTGTAAACAAAACGGTGTAACTTTTAAACTAAATGATCTATCACGATGAAACAAACTCCATAATGATTGGAAGTAATTAGGCGTCCAAAAATTGGGGAAAAAACTACCCTCAATTGAAAAGAAACATGTTTTTTTTTTAGCAAAAATCTGTAATTTTTTACAATAGTTGTAAAATTTCTCAATAAGGGGGCGTCTTATTGAGAAATTTTGAAAAAAAAAAAAAAAAAGTTTATTTTAATATTTTTTCCGTAGATAAAATTAAGCATAGATTCCCTCATTTCGATATGTGCACATTATAAAGACTCACATTATATGTATAGCAATCTTAAATTCACTGACAGAGGCCGCACAGCCTAAACTACTGGGTCTAGAAACATGATATCTGGGGCCTAAGTCTACTAATTTACAAACGTTGCAATGGTCTCGTGAGTATTTGACAGTGTTCGTTTGGCAAATCTGTCAAAAACTCACAGTGAAGAGACCATTGCAACGTACATTAGTAGACTTGGCCCCTTGGTCATCTCTTAGCTGCCATGGCTTATTTTAATTTTTGAATTGTTTCTATTACGGACGCTTCTAACGTGCACGTCTTTCTACATTGTTCTCACATGTATAACTTCAACATGAATGATGTAACCCATATTTTGTAACAATATTTTGTTTTAAAAGAGTGTCCATGGAGTTTCTTGTCCGTTCTTCTCCATAGGAACCTACTACGCTTTGGAATGGACAACTAGCTTCATCTTTCTGACTGACCGACCCCTTGACAATTCAAAAGTGCGTGTAATTGGTTTATCCATACTAATATTATAAATGTGAAAGTAACTCTGTCTGTCTGTCTGTCTGTATGTTATGTTTTCACGCCTAAATCGCTGAACCGATCGTCATGAAATTTGGCAGAGATGTAGCCTGGGATACGGAGAAGGACATAGGCTACTTTTTTACGCGATATAACCGACATCCACGCGGACGAAGCCGCGGGCAGAAGCTAGTTTGAAATAAATGCTTTGAGTTTGAGTTTGAGTTTGATATGGTAAGGGTTCCATTTATAATGAAAGTGAGCACTAAGGAAGGATTTTTGATAATGTTCCCCTTAAAGGGGTAAAATAGGGTATTATTCCACTTTGCCCCACCAATCTGTCCCACCAGTGGGACAAAGTGGAATCTTTTACACCAAAAAACAGTGTCAGCCCTAGTGGGACAAAGTCATCTCATAGTTATTGCGAGTGTAATTTTTCCCACCAAAATCAATTAGTGGAACACAGTGGACGCCAAACTCGTAAACATTCCACTTTGTCCCATTGGTAGGGTAAAGTGGAATAATCTAAAATAGGGGACGAAAGTTCTAATAGCAGTCTGTAATTTTTGCCGATGCGAAATCTCATCCGCCCAACGGCATGTTCTAATATGTATAAATAAACATAATTTTGTGGTTTTTGAAACATCGAATACAGACAAGGAATCAACTTTCTTTACACCACGACTCACGGTCACGACGATACGCATTCATATTTATTTTATACACTATTGTATTTGTGATGTATAAGCACATAATCTAACAGTTTTCTCTTTACATTAGTTATAATTCAGCAAATAAACAGTTACTCGTAATTACGTGTTACGTTATGTAAAACAAAAGTGATGCAGGCACTCGAATAATTCGAATAGAGTGGAAAACGGAACGATGCTAATGCTATACGAGTTATGCGACTAACTTTCTTTTCCACGTGTTGAGGATACATAATATTTAGTTTGTTGCGAAATCTTGGCACACTGATAATGTACGTTATTTGTTGTGTCCCATATTCCGTAAGCAACAGATGTTTGCTTTGAAAGATATCAATATAATATCTGTGCGAGACGAAATTCGGTTTCATTGGGAAATGGTTCTTCGTGCATCTGACCAGACACTAATGTGCTAATAACGCTCTACAATAAAGTAACCTTCCCCGCAAAAAGTCGTAACATGTTTTTTTAGTAAAATGAGATTTTAGTACTATAATGGTGCCGATTCCCTTGTTCACAAACTAAAATAAATTTAAGTTCAGTGCATCTTTTTCTTTCTATTTCATTACGAAAAGGACAGAAGATAAATTTTAGTTTAGTCCTGTCAAATTAATCAGCACCTGTCACTACTCCATACAAGTTTAGACGTGATTAAAAACTTGCCGACTAAAATTACGTCAATTTACGTCAAGCGCTGATTAATTTGACAGGACTAAACTAAAATTTATCTTCTGTCCTTTTCTTAAGGAAAAAGAAAGAAAAAGTTGCACTGAACTTAAATTTAGTTTAGTTTGTGAACAAGGGAATCGGCACCAATGTAATATTATATTAAATACTACACATTCTTAAAAACGATTTATTCATATTTTCACTAAAAACCGAGTTTCTAACCCGCTAATAGTCTTATCATATGTATTATGTTTTGCGACTGATCAACACAAAGATGACGTTAAAAATCTCTCTCCTGAAAATACAAATTTAAACATACGACCTTATGCGCGGGAAGTGTCGAAATGTGCGCTCTACTTAAATTTTTTGCCCTATACTACGATTCCTAAGTAAATACCGCTTTAGTTAAATCCTTAATTTTTTAATAATAAAATTGTATTTATTCAGTTCAGTTTATTTTATACATGTTTGAATATCAAACTGTTTACCGAAATATAAGACAACCACTTCAAGATTGCTTTTTCTAATTGTGCAATAATTAAACCCAAATTGAGAAAGTAGATATAATTATTAATTTACACTTGTGTCTCAAATTCAGGTTAAAATTATTGATATGACAAAATATTTCCATATAAAGAAAAAAATCGGTAAAAGTGGAAAGAGAGTCCTTGAATGCAAGAACAACAACAAAGTATCAGCTTGATGTAACAACCGAGATCAATGGCCACATACTATATCGGACAAATGCAAATCAATTACGCGAATCCGATCAGCGTTGCTTGTCTACACACGTACACACGTACGAGTACCTACTGTACATATTATGTTGATACCGTTGCTTTATTACTGACATGCACTTGTTCTGTATTAATAGATTTTACGACTCTACGGTCACCGCGGAGCGCGTTCTCCTCTATAAATGAATCTGATTGATGTATCTCGAGTTCTCGACTGATTTATGTTATTAAATGTTTCGGAACTTTCCTTAGTGAATGACCTGTTGTCTTAATGTTTACTATATAGAAAAGTTTAGCTAGTAGTAAAGTTTTTTTTTGTAGTGTTAACTGTTAGAAAGTTTTCGAATAGATTGATGTTAATGATTTTTTTTTTTCGGATTTGAATAATGTTTCGCGAATGTTACGTGTCAAAATAAGTAGGTTAAGCAATACATGCGGATAACATTACAATTCTGCAGTAAAGCGGAACGTAAGTTATTGAAACAGTTTTAGTTCTAGGGATAATTCCTATCCTATCCGTCTTTTGCCAAAATAATAATTATTATAATCGTCAAAATCAAAATCAAAATATTTTATTTCACATAAATCTACATGGGCACTTATGAAAGGTCAGAAGCTAGGTGCACGGTTCCAATTAGTCGTTTCCTATGGAGAAGAGCCGGCAAGAAACTCCATGGTTACTCTTTTAAAAATAATTGGCTTTTACAATATTTTCAAATAACAGTGTTAATAGGTATGGGAGGACAGTGTAGGCCTTTCAACCTACAGTTTACTAGGCCTACAACGTTCTCACATTCACAAAACAGAAAAGCATCTATAAAAAAGATTTAAAAATATATAATTATATCATCATCATCATCATTTCAGCCGAAAGACGTCCACTGCTGGACATAGGCCTCCCCCAAAAGGGGAGGGGGAATTTGCCACACTTGGCAGGCGGGTTGGCGATCGCAGTATGGTGTTCAAAATGCATAGAGAACGCTGCTCCCCATTCTCTAGTAAGTCCCTTAGTCGCCTTTTACGACACCCATAGGAGGAAATGGGGTGGTGCTATATTCTTTACGTCCGGCACCACACGGTAAACCTATTTAAACCAAATGACATGATAGCCATTACAACTACATTATCAAATCCGAATAAATATGATTTCCACAAAAGCCACTAATAAAGAATTGGAATTCGATTTGTAGGTATACTTATACTGTCATATAATGAAATGATTATGTCAAGGAAGTACGTAAAAAAAAAAAAAAAACTAAATGAGCATCGTTATTTTGGAGCAGTTAATAGACATTTACATAGCAGGCTTGGCAAAAATAACATTTTACTCATTCCACCTCTGTAACCCATTCTGTGGAGCATACCGGTATTCTAAGGTAAGACTTGTTACCAAGCATTTTCAAGCCGCTGAGGGGCTGTCAACTCAAGATGACTGTCATAGATATCCGTATGACAGCTGGAGTTGTAAGCATAAAGTGGTATTTTAAAGGGATTAAAACTCGTTCTGTAATCAATGCCTATTAATGACTAAGTATGGCAACGTTGCGTAATTTTTTAATCGGCTATAACGGGGAGTGCGCTTCGCAATTTAGCCATGAGCCTCCAAAATAAATCAATATCATTAGGTTCTATCACATTAATATTGATGTTTTTGAAACGATTTCATTATTTTGAAATACAGTATAATAAGTAGGTAATTTTGAAGGACATTACATACTTATTATAGTTGCATTTCCATAAATTAATATGTCTGACTGTAAAACAGGCTATTTGCAAGGTAATCGTGCCATTTCTGGGCCCATGGCAACCGATCGTGCCGCATTTCACGCGAATAAAGCCGCGGGACATTCGTAGTAATAGTGCTAAACAGAGCTAATGTATGTATTTCTGTCAAACACGATAGCAAGCACTCACTTTTCTAGTTACGTGATAACTATGGTTTGTGAAGTGGCGATTAATATCTCTTGAACTATTGTAAGTAAGTATCTATTAGGTGTCGTTCCTTGCACTATAAGAATTTAGTCTCTAGTAATTAACTCTGGAGCCACACTGCAGTAATAAATCAAAACCAGATTCATGGTGAAATGTATCGATGAAAACAAGTTATTATGATGTTGGTCACATCATATAGTAAGCTGTAGGATTTATGCAATATGGTCGTGATCAAAAGTCATCAAGCACGTTGTGGCTCAAACCTGTCCTCTATCGAACACAATACAAGATGCAATGTATCAATTAACATTACACCGTTATATAAAGAATAAAGTCACATAAATTGCGCTACATAAAAATCCTGTCACGAAGTATATTCGTGTCATCTAACAATCATTCCAAAAACTTTTATGCGAGTTCGAATAACCGTCACACAAACGATTATTCGAAACACATCCGACACGGAATCGATGGTGTTTGATTCATTTAACCACCGAAAGTGATTGTGTAACGAGGAAATCAGTGTTGGCAGAACGTGTCGAAGATATTGGCTCGTTTACGTGATACGACGATGTTTGGAACACGCGAACATTGTTAACCGTAACTTAACGGTTGCATGTAGGATGGCTTCACGGTACTTCTGACTGAAAAAGTACCTGATAATCATGTTTCGCGTTTCGTCGCCCCATTTATTGGTCTAGTGAGCGCATGCACGGCTGTCAAAACATATTTTTACCACATTGCTTTTCCTCATGGTAATTAGACATCCTCATGGATACAGATGCTTTAAGAAGTATATGTCAGACTCTTCGATTAAAAACAAGTATCGCATCATACACACATATAAATCACTTTGCTTATTTATATTCAATGAAATCCATAGAAAATTTTCAGTAACAGTAGTATAAGCTAAGTTTTTCGAAATAAATATCGATGTAAGGTCTGAAAAAATTAATATAATTAATTAATCTCAATATTTTTTATTTTTAACCGACGAAAAAAACGGAGGAGCATAACTTTTTACAGAGTAGTCCGATTTTGATCATTTTTTTTTTACCCCGAAGTTGGTCCCATATAAATTTGGAAAAAAAAATCCAAGAGTTTCAAACGGGATGATTGATTGTTCACGCACTGATTGTAATGTATGACCACGCATAACTTTTTACTAGGGTAACGTGTGGGGTAGGTACACATAAAAAGTGAAAAAAAAAAAAAAAAAAAACAAACGACATCAAAAAAAAAAAGAGTGGAAAATAACTTTCATTTTGGAAGTCGGTGGCAAAAAACAAAAATATGGAACCAAAGACACCGACTTCCAAAATTAAAGTTATTTATTTTTAATGTTTATGTCGGTTGTTATTTTTTTATCTATACTAATATATAATACTAGCTTCTGCCCGCGACTTCGTCCGCGTGAAATTTCGGGCCACCCATCGCGTCGCATCCCGTCGCTCGCCCGCGCTATAACTTCGTTATCGCTTAGCGTTCTTTCTGACTTTTGTTATTTTCGCTTGGCTCCTAAGGTTCTCATCATCATCATCATCATCATTTCAGCCGAAAGACGTCCACTGCTGAACATAGGCCTCCCCTAATCGAGGGGGTTTGCCATAATCGCCACGGTTGGCAGGCGGGTTGGCGATCGCAGTATGGTGTTAAAAATAAATAGAGAACGCTGCTACCCATTCTCTAGTAAATCCCTTAGTCGCCTTTTACGGCACCCACGGTAGGAAATGGGATGGAGCTATTCTTTACATCCGGCACCACACGGAACTAAGGATCTAACGTGATGTTATATAGCCTTCCTCGAGAAATCGGCTATCCAACACTAAAATAATTTTCTATTCGAATCAGTATCTAGTTCCAGAGATCACCGCGATCAACCAAACAAACAAACTCTTCTTTATACTTATAATATAGCTGACCCGCGCAACTTCGTCTGCGTCACCTAAAAGAATGAATGTACAATATACTAGCTTTTGCCCGCGGCTTCGCCCGCGTGGATGTCAGTTATCGCATAAAAAAGTACCCTATGTCCTTCTCCATATCCCAGGCTATATCTCAAAATTCTAACTTAATATTAATTTTAATGTGACTCACTATGTGAATAGAAACCGAAACAAATGATTTAATATAATAAAAGTACTTATGTTCTGAACGTGAATGAGTCTTTACCTAAAGATCAACACAAAATCAAAATACGAAATTTCACTCAAATTCTTAAAGCAATCAATTGTACCAAATTACAACACGAAATAAAAGTGCGACACAAATGATAATTTTAAAATAATTCACGTAAGTACCAACAATGTGAAAACAAAACGAAATCCTCCGAAATGTCGCATGATACACCATTTGTGCTGATAAACGCTCGAAATATATAATGAACACCATTGGTGCATAACTTTTCTCAGGGTCACGTTCGCAATTGGACGAAATATTTGACATTTATTTTGTACTTGCAACACGATCTGGATGTAGAATTCGATTAATCGACTAATACTTGACCGGTTGACATTTTAGCGGGAACACGATTAAACGAACGAAAAAAAAAAAAATACGTCTATACTCTGTGGTCGTGTGGCGGTGTGACGCGATGCTTAATGTAAACATTCATCAAGGTTATACGTGCGTAAAGTAATGGATTTAATGAGAAAACGGTTTAATCTTAGAAGAATCTTATACAGAATTACTGAGAAATAAGTCTAGATTTCGTATTGAGTGTTAGTTTATCGAAAAGTGATAAATATGTCAGTGAAAAAGTAACGAAAGTTTTGGAATGCACAAATTTTGATCATAAGGCCGCCGTGTTTAGTAATGTTTTTATGATAAATTTTCTTGTATACTGTTTGAAATACACGTAAGTAGCTAGCTTATTTATCTACGAACATAATTTGGCTAATAGCTACTGATATTATAGCGTATTGTTATCGTAATCGTATTTCCAAGAGTAAAATTCGGCAAACAAATACCTACAAAAAGTCAATAAAATGGATATAGTATGTTATCCTTAAGAGATAGACATATGCCATCGCGGACTTTTTTGAAGACCTTTATAAGATACATAATTCCATCATACATTATTTTGTTATATCTCAAAGGATTTAGACAGCGTTTTCGTTGAAAGCTCCCAGACGGCTTATTTTTTTCCGACACCTCCAACAAATATCGTTAATTCAAACAAAAATGCATACAAAAACATAACAAATTATATACTAATACCTTCCTCGAGAACCAAGCTATCCATTGGTGAAAACAGCATGAGAATCGGTGCAGTAGTATTTGAGTTTATCGCGAACAGACAGACAGACAGACAGACAGAAGCGGCGGAGGACTTTGTTTTATAATATGTAGTGATAGTGATAGTGATACTCGTATGAGTAGTAATGAATTTACTACTTATTTTGTTACGGAGTTATATTAAAATTATGATATTTCCTAAGATGTTGATTGAAATCAAGTGATGTCAAGGACAATTTTGTTTACATTTAAATACTTGTGATTAATAACATATTTATTTGGATAAGGATTAATATTATGTTGATAAAACTCCTTCGCAAATAATGCATTAATTAATTTAAAAAAATTGATTACCATAACAAAGGTTATAGTGAGTCAATCATAAAAGATAGACATATCCTGTCGCGGACTTTTTTAGAACTTTTGAAGAGAAACAATTCCATCATACATGATATTTGCGTAACTTAAACCGTTTACGCAGCGCACGCAACGGAAGCTCTCAAAAAGGAATAATATTTCCCGTTTTTGTAACATTTTTCATTTATGCTCCGCTCCTATTGGTCGCAGCGTGATGTTATATAGCCTATAATATTCCTCAATAAATGGACTATCCAACACAAAAAGAATTTTTCAATTCCAACCAGTAGTTCCTGAGATTAGCGCGTTCAAACAAACAAACAAACAAACTCTTCAGCTTTATATATTAGTATAGATTCAGCTTTATATATTAGTATTAGTATTATTAGATTATAAAGCTGAAGAGTTTGTTTGTTTGTTTGTTTGAACGCGCTAATCTCAGGAACTACGGGTTGGAATTAAAAGATATTTTAGTGTTGGATAGCCCATTTATCGAGGAAGGCTATAGGCTACCATCCTTAGGAGCCAAGCGAAAAGAAAAAAAGAAAGAACGCTAAGCCATAAAGAAGTAATAGCGCGGGCGAGCGACGGGATGCGACGCGATGGGTGGGCCGTAAACTCACGCGGACTAAGTCGCGGGCAGAAGCTAGTATCTTAATAAACTCTGCCTTTTCCAACGTAGACTATGAGTAGTAATTGGCTCTTATCTCAATACAGCATTGCCGATTGTATGTACTACGTCAGTGCGTATGATGTGAAATTAATATTTGTTTGTTTTGTTATGTTTATATCATCAAGCTCTCTTCGCCAACGACATGAATGGAATGCCAATGATATCAACACAAGGTGCATTGATATCGGCTGGAGGCACGCACAATAATGTATTGAGTTTCGCTACGTTCGTACGTTGCATACGTTTAAATATTTTATGAGAAGGTCAACATTGTAAGTTGTATCTCTTTGTGTACTATGAAAGAGCCCGATGATGATATATAAGGCATGTCCCAATTAGGTCCCTATTGTAGCCCAGTACGGTTTAAGTGTCGCCATTTATCAGGCGTGGTTTAAATCCCTGTCTACTTATATCTAGGTTTAGGTTTAAATACTTTATTCTCATAAAGACAAAAGAGCCACTTACATGAGAACATAAAATGACATAATAAACTTATTCTAGGTAACGGTCACCGATACAATACAATAGGCTTAAAGTTATTTTGCTTTTAAATTGGTTGGGTTACACGTTCAAAACTAGTGGGCTAGTAAAATTGTTTTGACTTCTCATGCTCTAAAAGTACGCTAATATAGCCCTACGAAGCGGGACCAAAGTGATCACTTTAGTCTCTAGGGAGTGAAAAGTAATTAGTTTTTTAATTTCCTTCATATGACATTGACAAACTCAAACAGCCAGTAAATATACTATTATCTGTGGAGTGTGGACCATCTTCATTGCGAAAATGTTGAGAGTTTTAGTTCCATGGTTTTTCCGCAAAGAAGGTGGCACCATGTGTTTTAAATTGTTAATCTGTGACTGGTTTAAAAGAAAAAACTGACCGCGAAAATTTCAGAATTTTTGTCGAGTGTAAATTTGTTCGGTTTTAAATAAATTTATTAAGAATGTCCAGTGACAGTGAAGAGTTTGACGTCGAGCAAAGAGCAAAAGACATAATAGATAATCTTTTGCCGCCAAATTCGCGGAAGATTTAAGTAATATTTATTAAATGTTTTTGTACTTTTTTGTACTAAATTACCTAACTATTTTTCTCGCACTCAAAGTGAAAAGTACAGTTTGCACCTCGAGACTAAACGCCTACTTTATATACCCCAGTTTCATTGACTCCCTCGCACGCTCGGGAGTCAAACCACCTCTGGTATATTATGGCTTCATTTAGTCCCTCGATATAAAATATACTATAATGAGTTGAGATATCTGGTAAATCTTACAGGTTGGGTTTTTTTCTAGTTGCATTTCAGTAGGTATGCATTTACTTTTCGTTTTGGTTACATAATATGTTATAACTATGCAACACAATCCATTCATAGTTACGAACGTTTCATTTCGTTTTTCACCTTGAAAAAAGTTCTACACAAACTCTTTTGTCAAGTTCGCTAATTTCATAATATGCTTGAATTCAAACTATTGTTGCTAGAATAAAGTGGGAACTGATAATATAATCGTTTTCCTGCTCTTTGATAAACATAATTGCATAGTTGAGAGTATTTCATATCTCACTAGTCATAATCCTCGTTGCGTGGATACGACATTGAGATGGATTTCGATTTCGTAAGGATAGCTAATTAATTTCCTCTACATTTTTATTTATTTAAACTTCATGTCCAAAAGTGGTACATAGGCGGACTTAATGGTTGGGTCGGCGGACTAAAGCACATAAGTCAAACTTATGTGTTTTAAAACGTTGCAAGATTCGTGCGAATCACGAGGTTGAAAAAGGACGCCACTTGATATTCAAGCCCGAACAAGCGAACTAACTTATGTGTTTTAGTCTGCCGATGTATTGATTTAAATGAATAATTTTGGTATTAGAAAAAATAAAGCAATATTTTGACTTATGTGCTTTAGTCCGCCGACCCGAAAATGCCACAAGGCATTCTCTACCAGTCTACCTTTACCTTTATCCTTTATTTTTCACTTTTTTTCAAATGAAAGTCATAGATGCTCTTAGTTTTAATGAAAGCAGTCGGACGGTTAAACATGGAGATTATTTTTGATTTCGCTGAAACTGTCCAGCAGTGCAAAATACAATACATCTTGGAAAACCAAGAAATTCTCAGAAAACAAAACACAGTTCATTTAAAACTGAAAATATTGTAGAATTCACGTCGCATTTGTCAGTGGTCGTACAAGTATCGAGTTACTCAACTCACCATTCAGACGAACTCAAGGTGAGATTATGCTTTGCATTTTGTATTAGCACTCACTGCCTTGTCCTGAAATGCTTTGTGACGTGCCTTGATGAGTTATGACTTTCTATAGTTTCCATACCCTTATGACGGACGGTATACAATGGAATAATATGGATTATTGTCATCAAATCAGCGTTTTTCTTGATACGGCAATTGCCATGTTATACGGCAAATGCCGTATTATACGGCAACCCACGATTTTTTTTTTTTCAGAATATACGGTATACGGCAGACGTCTCATTGCCTTATCAAAAAATACGGCAATTGGCTATGGGTGTAACGAAACGTTTTTTCACTAATAATCCATACTAATATTATAAATGTGAAAGTAACTCTGTCTGTCTGTCTGTCTATCTGTATGTATGTTACGTTTTCACGCCTAAACCACTGAACCGATCATCATGAAATTTAGCCGAGATATAGTCTGGGATATGGAGAAGGACATAAGGCTACTTTTTTACGCGATAACCGACATCCACGCGGGCGGAGCCGCGAGCAAAAGCTAGTATTCTAAATAAGGCAACACTAAAAGAAACCTGTAACACAAAATCAATGCTTGCTACGGGGACTTTCCAAATTTTCTCGCACCACGTCCAATGCGGCCGACAATTTTGGGAAAACATCCATAATACAATCAACTGCAAAACTCTAACAAAGTTTGCTCTAAAAGTTTTATGTTCCACACAGTAACGCTGTCTGTGAAAGGATATTCAGTCAAGTTAACAACATGAAGACCAAGATGTGGAATAAGTTAGTAACATCGACTGTAAATAAGACTTTATTAGCAAGCGAATTTTAAGGTGTCGCGCGACATGTGCGCGACATCTTAAAATTCGGAACAAAATGGGAAGCAAGGACAAGTACGCACTAGATAAACATGAATCTGAAATAATAGAAACGATAAGAAACCTTTATGCAGAAGAATATTTTTTTTTTTTTTTTTTATAAATAATGACATGTAATACGGAAATTTTGTATTTTTTCCCCTTAAATACGGCAAACCAGACAATGACATACGGCAGCTCAGATTTTTACGATAACAACACTGCATCAAATACACATTTGATCGCTCCGATTCGCCCACCCATGTGGATTTGCCGATCGTTTATCTTTTATGCATAAGTCCATTTCCCATAACAATAGGATGTCGGTTTCCTTTTTCATATCACCAATCGCAATGCACAAATTGAAAGATTTGTAAGTCCGTTTTCAGCTAGTATTTCGTAACTTTGTAAGAGTTGACCTCGATCCGGTATTGCTATTTGCTACCTTTTATTCTAGGTGTCTAGAGATCTAGGTATAAGATTTAACTGTGAGCTAACTTTAGATTTCTGCATGACAAAATCGAGCAAAATATATATTTTAGAAACGTTCAGTATTTGTAGTGAAAACTGTTAACAGTTATTGGATTTTTTATGGATTTCACTGATCACAGGTTCTAGCCAGCCATTGGTGAAGTTGTACATTCCGATAAAGTGATCCTGTTTACTGCGCAACTTGAGCTAAGCAGACTTTTAAGTAAAGTAAGAGATAAGTTTATCTAGAACATACCAAGAAACTTGCATACTTGTTCTAAATTAACATCCTGCGCCTGCGACGCAATCGTTTACGAGTCTCAAGAACGACAACATGACCGTGTCGTAATATGTTCACGTGCAAATGCTACAATAATATTATTTGCATCGCGTTTAATACAAGTTAGACAGGTTATATTGCTTCCGAATGGACGCTACTGTTGCTAGGAATGGAACGATTTTCTCACTGCCATCAGATATAACTTTTGCACGATCACTATGGATCGACTATGAGATAATTGTGCTATTGTTGCTTCGTGTTGTATAATAATCAGCTGTAATAATACACCTCGCCATAAATATACACCTAGCACAAATTACGTCACAAATTACCAGTTAATGAAGCTCCCTTAATAGACTCAGAGTCAGGGCGCTCGGATTCAGAGAAACCTCAAAAGCGAAAGGGACGGCTTGAGGATAAGTGGGCATTTGGATAAATGCGTTAAACGCGTCATTTTATTTATGTAACCTGAGGAAATTAGAGCACTTTGATGCTAAATTAAAATTGCTGAACATTTATTATCGCTACATTTGTCGGGAAGTAATTAATCGAATCGTTAATGTGCGAATTATTGCTAATTAACTGACATTCAAATTGAATTTAAAACGTTTATGTAGACTGACATAAATACAGGGTTTATAACACTTCCCTTTGTTGTGTTTGCTGTCGGAATTGGTGATCAGGAAGTGTATCAAACAAACAAAAAATAATGAACTTTAGTGTGGGTTTTATCTTGCACGCTCTGTGCATTATGTGCTCTGACGTCATGCGTATGTATTGTTCAGTAGATGTAGGCAGACAAGCTCATGTAACTCTAAAACTAGGTATTATGTCCTTCAGCATTCTATTAGATACCGGTGTCGGTGTAGGTATTATTGTTGCTGTGAAAGGTGTCTACTGACTGGAAGTTCAATTAATATTACACTGACAGATAAGTTTTGACAAAACAATGTAACTAATTTGCTCTCTTGATTGGCGACGACCAGTTGTAAAACCGGCCAAGTGCGTGTCGGACCACGCACAATGAAGGATTCCGTAGTTGGGACGAATTTATCCCAAGAACAAACTTACATGTATAATAACTTACTCCTGTACATCGATATACGTGACGATTAATTCTCCAACTGCAAATGTATGTTCGTCAATTCCGTCAAGTCTTTTCGTCGCCTATACCGCAATGTTTGAAGACCAGTGCGTCCTGCCCGGTATGATACACGGTGCCGAAATTTGGACACTGACAGTCGGGCTGGTCCACAAATTTAAAGTCGCTCAGCGCGCTATGGAGCGGGCTATGCTCGGAGTTTCTTTAAAGGATAAAATTAGGAATGAAATTATCTGGAAGAGAACCGGAGTTCCGACATAGCTTGCAGAATAACCAAGCTGAAGTGGGAGTGGGCTGGCCATGTTTGTCGAACGACCGATGCCGGTGGAGCAGACGAGTCCTGCTGGAGTGGAGACCGCGTATCGGCAAGCGTAGTGTGGGACGCCCCCCAGCTAGATGGACCGACGACCTCAAAAAGGTGGCTGGGACAGACTGGATGCGGAAGGCGGAGGACAGGGTGTTGTGGCGCAGCATATGGGAGAGGCCTATGTTCAACAGTGGACTGCGATAGGCTGGGTTGATTGAAATGTAAGTTGGTTGACTATTACTCGTTATCTTGTATAGCCTACGAGTACTTTTCTGTGATAGTTTTCCTTTTAACTTCGTTATCGTTATTACTCTACTCTTAAGATTATATGGTAAGTATCTACTATTTTTTTAATTTTTTTTCTATTTTTCTTTTGTTAAGTAAGGAATCAATAAAAGCTATTTTAATTTATTTATTTATTTATATACTACTCTTCTATTATACTACTGGCGTAAAATTTTTCGCAATCCAAATACAATCACTTAGCTGGAGGGGGGGGGGGGGGGGCACTTGACTCTATCAAAAAATTGCACTTTAAAGCTTAATGTTACGCCAACGACTCTGAATCGAGATTTTATTTGACTGCGTCATTATTATGTATACCATTACAAAAAGAGTTTCTAAGCTAAGCCACGAACAGACAGACAGACGGACTTGGTGAAACTATAAGGGTTCCTTGTTGACGACGAAACCATAATAAAAAGGATAAAATGAACGAGAAGGCAAAAAAAAAGAAAAGAACATGCAATAAAAAAGGAGAAGACGCCTAGCTACTACTCCGCTTTAGAAGGTGAGGAGAACCATTATGAAAACCTCATGGGATTCGGTTATTGTCAAATATAGTACATTCATATAGGAAAATATCACAACAATCTTTTTAAAAACAAAATATACGTTAAGAGTCAAGACCTCGTGTCATTGGTCCGTTTTCGGAATTCGCCGGTTCGATACACTATAAGCTATTATTATCTAGAAACGACATTCGCAGAAACCGGTAAACAGGTTTCCGAAGTAGGCCCTGTGGAACAACATCTATCTAAACTGAGGCATCGCCTTCGGCTGGTAACATCGGCAATCTCACAGATTTACATACTGATGCATTTATACAAGCTATTTGCTCGTATATCTTAGCTGAATTTTAATGTTTCACTTATTTATCCCCTATTTATATATAGTCCTTAAGATACGCAATTACACTGTCTGAGAATTTAATAAAATTGTCGTAGTAAATAGTTTATCAATCTGGGTAGGGAGTGGTATGCAAGATTTTAATTCATGGTAGAGGTAATTATTATTAAACTTTTCTTTATAAATTGAGACCTTAAAAACTGGTTGAACTTGAAACTGTAAGTGTCTTTAGATTACTTTAGAGTGGGACGCACATCGCACAATTTGCGAATTTAGAGGACACTTAGGCAAATGATAATAACAAATCTAAACGGACATGACATCATTTCTTATTTGTTTTAAGTTACTCTTTCTATTTAACCGAACCTATATCTATATATTTAATATATTCATGGTCTTCTTAAATTGTCTTGTTAATGTAGGAGTGCCGAGTCTTTCACACACCCCGGGAAAACCTGTGCTAGCCCTCTGAAATTACATAGTTCTAAGGTGGTAAAAGTAAGTGATATTTAATCTTGCTTTCATAATTAGGTATAACACTCCTAGTATTTGGAACTGGACTTAAATGGTAGTTCAAATAGTAAGGTGGTAGTAAAAGTGTCATTCTGTATCCCTTGGGAACCTATATTTTGCATCGGGCACACCGGGCATGCTATATTTATCGCCAGAGTCATCTACGAAATACAGCGGGGAGATTCTACCTCTTCGAAGCATATGTATTATAAGGCATGTTATGAAAGGAAAATTGTCGGCTCACATGAGGGCCAGGCTATGTAGACTGCTAGGATCAATTTGTACCCGTCAAGGAGCAGATTAACTATTCACCGTATCATCTCACGAAGGCCTTCCCTCTACGTAATTAACATGTTAGGAAACTACCTATTCATTGTTTATTGGTACACAGTTAGGTACTCATAAAATTACAAGTTTGTTGACAAAAAATGGCATAAAAAACCCAGGTATTCTTATTTTAAGATTTAGGTATTGTTTTTTTTATTAAATCATAAAAAGTCAACAAACATTCTTTAAGACCAATATTTCTGTTTCAAAATATTATTTTGATCAGAAACCCGTTTGATCAACATATTTACGATGAACTTTACATAAAAATCGCTAATTTACTCACAGTTCATATGCGTGGTGTAAAATAAAAATAAATTTAAGAACCTTAGGTCAATTCCGTTTGAGATATACACGAGGCACGAATAAAGCTGTTGCTGGATTAAAATAGGTGATAGGATAACATCCTAATTTTAATTTACTTTAAAAACACTATGGAGAAGGAATGGTGAATACCTAATTGGGACTACAAACTAGGCGTTTGACCAGCGAAGACCTCGACAAGCAACATGGACGTGGCGTAGACGCGGCTGGTTCATCAAGGAGAAGAATATGACAATACCTGTGACCTCTGAGTTTGTTTCGGTTTTTTTCTTAGAGTAGTCAGATAGGAAACGCCGACCTCATCTAGTTTTTAAAATAATAAATCTACACTAATATTATAAAGCTGAAGAGTAATATTATAAAGCTGAAGAGTTTGTTTGTTTGTTTGTTTGAACGCGTTAATCTCAGGAACTACTGGTTGGAATTGAAAAAATATTTTTGTGTTGGATAGTCCATTTATCGAGGAAGGTTGTAGGCTATATAAAATTACGCTACGACCAATAGGAGTGGAGAATAAATGAAAAATGTTGCAAAAACGGGAAAAGTTATTCCTTTTTGAGAGCTTCCGTTGCGTGCGCTGCGTAAACAGTTTAAGTTACGCAAATATCATGTATGATGGAATTGTTCCTCTTTAAAAGTTCTAACGGTGCAAGAAGAGTTTACTTTGCCGGAACGGGTCTAGGGTGAGGAGCCAGACCAAGAGAGATACAGAAACCCGCAGGGCAGCATGTGGCGAGCTGTTGGTTGCTATCTCCCGGAAGAAGTCATGTTCCTCATGACTTGCCTTGCCTTTATTGGCCGGCTGGAATGAACACGGACGAGGAACTGAGCTCCCACCTCATTCTTGTCTTTATTGGCCGGCTTGAGTGGAGATTCGCAAGAGCAAACGTCCTCGGAGGAAGGAAGTATATCAGTAAGTGCTGGTAGGGATCTTGACCATCTTCCGGGCTCTGGGATTGTTCTGATAGCCGTGGAATACCTCTCTACTCCTCAAGCAAGTCAAGCACCTCATGATATGTTGCTCCCTTGTCGCTACATCACTATGTGGTAGCGACCGTTTTCGGGGGCCCATTATTGAGTGTGTAAGTCACCCCCTGCCATTTGTCCGTGTATTGTATTTATAAAACATTGGTCAGGCAGGGGCCATAGTCCTTCCACAGTTTTAGGTAACCAGTCCAGTTTAGCCACCCAAATCCAGAGTCCAATATCTTTGTTTCCATATCCTTCAATAGACCTACATCAACCGGGGGTTGTCCTTGGGTGCACTTGCATAGTGCGTATAGGGATTATCGTCGGTTGGTGCCTCATTCGATTTAAAATCGTCTACGGGCGAGTTGGTTTCGGCCCCTCGTACGCCTTCCAAAGGATCGGAACCCCGTGGTGCTGAGATAATGTAAACACATGAAAATAATAATAAAAAATTGACCCAATTTTTTTTTTCACATTACAACGACTATATTGCGTAAATGCAAAAATTGTAGGTTATAATGATAATAATACCTACATACATGGGAACATCTGCAGCCGAACTAGGTGAAAAACCTATATCTCGGCCGGCATACAGCGCCATACCTCTCTGACTGGAAAAATGTTTAGCCAACATTTACAGTTTTGTTATAATCTTACAGAATATTAAATTAACGTACAGTAATTTTTTTTTTAATAGAGAAATCGAATACACTTAAATGAGTTGTAGAGTGTGGACGGCAGTGAGTAAGTCGGTATGAGTGTGGGTGAGTGAGTACGTGGGTGTGTATGTATAAGTAGTGTTTTACCTAATGTTTACACTGGTCTTGTTTAGAGGATAGATAAAATTCACTTTCTCATACATTTTGTACAGAACGCTGTACAAAATGTATGAGAAAGTGAATTTTCTACATATTTTTTTTCGTGAATTTTTCTCATTTTTAACCGATTTTCCAAAAAGGAGGATATTCTCAATTCGGCTGTATTTAAAAAAAAAATTGTTGTTAGAAATATATTTATAACTATAACTATAAATATATATATAATTATAACCAACTAAAATAGAATACTTGTCAACAAAGACAGAAGTAATTTTCTTTTTGCTTCAATGTCACCTACAATAAAGCTAACTTACACATCACTTCATTACGGAGGATCTCACCTCTAACGAGTATTATAAAGCAGAAGCCATCTATCGCACGTGTTGGCTAGACTCTAGCCAATACGTGCAACTGTGCAAAAACTGGTACCAGAGGCCCTAGTGTGAGTTTCTTTTAACCATCTCGATTTTACGCATCGAGCGCGTTCGGCGTTCTGATTGGCCGCCGAATGGCCATTCACCAATCGCAGTGTTGAACGCGTTCGATGCATAAATTCAAGATGGTTAAAATAAACTCACACTAGGGCCTCTGTTGCCGAGTAGAGCTTACGCCATTTCTAAACGTATCGTACAAACGGCTACATATCAAGCTATACATTTCCAGTATTAGCTGATCTCTCATTGTACGGAAATCCTATACAATGCGAGACCCGCGTAAACTGGAATTATAAGCCTTGATATGTAGCCGTGTGTACGTTCTAGTTTCAAATTTTATTATTTAGTAACGTTAAAATGTCGGTTTCTTTTTATTTTATAATCGTTTAATAGTACTAATTTTTAGGGTTCCGTAGTCAACAACCGTCCGCGGTTTAGCTCAGATACTCTGAGTACTAGAAAGCTGTAATTTGGCATGGGTATATAATAATCACGCAGACAAAGTGGTAAAATATTTTTTTTAGTGTATTCCCTTACACGTAAAGTGGGTCTGATATTTTTTTTTTTGTGGGGATGAGGATATTTCAAACCGAAACTTTGCCTCAAAATCATCAATTATCTAATACTACTTAAACTGATCAGTCATTGGCGGCAAGAATGATAGGTTTTCTGGTTGTTACAGCAGAAAAGTATGTAAAGTTTCAACTGTTGGTTAGTAACAACAATGTCCTGTGACAAAATAGGAAAGGTTGATCTAAGTCAACAGGTAGATCTCAAACTTTCCGTTTAGATAAGTTAAAATATCAAGGTCTAATCGGATTAACGGCTAAGGTGTTACCACCAGCTTAGAAAATCAAAGATCAACCGAAGGTTCGAGGTCGTGTTAAGACATAAAACCGAAAGATAATAAATGTTGTAGTACCAGCATTCCCGTATCAATTAATTGTTCCGCTCGTCAATCTAATTAGGGATGAATGTTTCCTCATTCTTTGCAATTTATCAGTTTGTGGCGTTTCATCTCTGTAGCACTGTTTTGTTTTAGTCGATGGTTTAGGTAAGTTAATAATAGGTATTGCCAAGGGCATGGCGTGGGTCAGGACTCTGGAGTCAAGTTACGTACACGGTCAAGTAACTCTATACGCACGTTTGTGTTGCAGGATCGTCTGAACGGGCTAAGTTTTAACTTTAACTTTTACAACTCTGAAATATTTCTTAAGAGCTAAAGAGGTTCTGCCGAGGAAACCATAGGTAGATTCATGTACATAGGTACTAATGTTTCTGTCAAGAATAATTTTGAGCGTTGAAGGCCGCCCGTCGCGCGACGAGCGGTGTCTTTGTGACGCGTCGCGTGTCGCGCCTGTTTGTAGGAGCCTTAAAGTGAAAATCAGACAGAGTAGGTTGCAATATCCGTTACAGTAGGTACCCAAATAAATAAACCGAAATTAATTTATAAAAGATGCTTTGGTACTTTACTTCAACAAAAGACGTTGTTAAGATTTAAAATATGTGGCAAAGAAACAATATCCGAATTTTCACAATATATTTCAAATACATTATATTTGTACATTATATGTGGAGCAAGAGTCTAATAAATGGTCTTATATATCAATTCTAAAAAAAACTCTGCGTCTTCAATTCAGAATAGGAATTCAACGTAAAGCTAAAACCTAAATATGCATGTCGATTACACGAGTTCACATGGCACATTATCCGCGAAACATTGTTGGCTAACATTAACAACCATAGCTAATTTGACATTAGTAGGTTTCATACGTAACCAAATACCCGATGACCGATCACGGAACACACTGAACATAGGGCACTCGTTTACGAAACAAACATGAATCATTACTCAATTGTTATTAACTGATAAAATGACTCCGATATTGAGCAAACGACTTCGGTAGATACAATGTTTTTTATGAACTAAAGAATCTTTTAAAACGAAATAAATTGCGTGCATTTCTCTCTAAGCGGCGCCATTATTGCAAACTTTCTTAATGCCTGTCGGAACTTTATGAAAAAGTTTAATTTCCTCTCCGTCAGTATTTGTTTTTATCTATATTTTTGCAGTCAACTTGTATTTTACCTCGCCTTTCATCTTTTGTACATCTATAGTATTATGAATAATACACTGTTTCGTTCAATACTGAATGATGATAACTTTTAACAATAATAACTTCACGTCTCGTCAATTTAGCTTATAGCCGAGTCTTTGAATAATAAAGATCTTGTACAACTTTAGCCTCTATGTAAAGGAGATAAAATTCAAATGGTTTCGACAGTATTCAAATGTTCCGTATGTAATATGAACATTATATTGTGATTGATTTATGTATGATTGTCATCGTTCTATTGTTCTATCAATACTTATAATTTGCGCATGTGTGACCAACAGCTGTATTTGTATCTGCCTATTACAACATAAAAACAAACAATGAAAATGATTGAACGTTAATAATGTTAACTATCATTATCAATGATACCTCATAAATTAACATAATAGTGAGGTAAGTTGGCAGGCTAATAAGAATCATGCAAGAAAATACATCATATTATTTAGGATTTTAGAATAAGTCACCCCTGCACGTAATGTAACCACTAGATAAACTGTGGCTGACTAACTTCTGCTACATTCTGATATTACGTTTTTGCTACAAATCAAATCAGCATGAAAATCCGATAATTACACGTAAGAGTAACGTTAATGAATCCATAATCTTAAGCTCATACATACGCTTGCTTCCTACAATAAAGTCCGACGAATGTAATAAGTTAATTAGAATAATAACGATGGGGCAATCATGCATGAAGTCGTTCCGTATGGCTATGGATGACTCAACCTCGGTCCCGTTTCCCAGTATAACAAAAACATAATACAACGTATTGGACACTCATCTGATTCGTCACTATTATTGTATGTACCTTTGACTATTGACCTTTATATATTCCCTTATTTGTCACACCCGTCACAATAATTCATATAAAACTGTGAGAATTGGTTTAAACATAGGCAGCTTCCTTAGACAAAAAAGTATTTATGTTGACCATACATTGTTAATGCACAGATTGCACAATGCCCCTGGGCCATCTTCAGACAGGAATAAGCAGTCGTTTAGATTGGTCTATCGCAAGTTGCCCTTACGCCTACGGGTTAGTGAAAACAATGGGGTATCTAGATAGTATGTATATCATAAGGCGTAAGTGGGATGTGTTCAATGTTGGCAACGGGAGCGACCTGGATGGCGTGCAATTGTTTATGATAACAGGATTATCAAAATTGGGGATGTAAAGCTGAGTTAGAGTAAGAAAATAACAAGTCGAGAAAAGATGATATCGACAATGTAGGCTTCGATCAATATTGATCGAAAAATGTAGGTCAAGACATCGATCCTACAAAGTACGGGATTAACCGTGAAGATTATCAAACTCCTATATCAGTCAGCGCTATCGTTATAGGTCATGTTAATTTTACTTACATCGACGATTAACGTTTTGCAGCAGATGTTGAAAACACACAACGTCACCATTAAGCAGGTCTGGTAAATAGAACAAAATTTGTTACTGAAATACATATTAGTGGAGCAGTAGTGTGACAGACGGGTTAAGAGAGCGAGACACGTCCATTGCCAAACATTGAGCATTCGGTAGAAAGTGACCCGTCGTCGTGACAAAGGTCGGAAGTGATTTCCAATAGTAACGACCCTTGACGAAGCACTCACCGAAACTCGAGAGGTCGAGACAATTCGCATTCAGCGGTTTCTCTAATCTGTGTCGCATTTGTTGGTATGTTGTGTAAGAATTCGGAACTTTGCATATGTACATAAACATCGTGTATTTTGTTTGTGGTAGAGTCGACTCCAGCTGTGCAAATTTTAATAGTTATATGAGGTGTTGAACCGCTTCAGCTAACAATTTATCTTTTACAGATTTGTAAATTGCAAGAAGTGGCTTGTTTCTATCAGTATGGTCAAAAAAAGCTTGCCTTCCATATTTTCATCAGGGTCATTTGAATCCTCCATTTTTTGGTATTTATTCCACATTCCTGAAAGGAGCAAGTGCTCTGCGATGATTCAATCAATATGATGGTCACCGCATTTCATTTTTAAGAAAACAAAAACTGATTGATGAAGCTAAAAGAAAAGATCAACAACAAACACCTTAGAATTAATTATTTGTATATCCGTATCGCACGTCGAAAGTCCCTTAAATCTGTGTCAGAATAAAAGTGAAAAGATATAATATGAAATGATTTAACAAAAATTTCTAAACGGTTGGAGCGTGTCGTGTTCACCATGTGTTTTAGTATTGATAATGCGTAATTATAACATCGGACTGAAAAGTGTGTCAGCCCGCGACCCGGCGACATGTTTGGCCGAATGTGTTTCCAACTCCACGCGATATTCGAGAGAAATGCATTCAACATTTTATTGCTTTTCGTAAATATAAACCGGTAGTGTTGTTTCTATTAATAGAGTGTTTTTAATATTTTCTATAAGTATCATGGCTCTCACGTGTAAAGCAATTAGCGTTAGCAACCCAAAATACACGGAGGCCTCTCTTCGTGTTAATAATAGCTGCATTCATTAAGTTTTGTTTCGGCTATTTAGGAGTTATGCAATGGTAATTAATTACGATCCGCTACTACTTCCTTGCTCATATCAATAAACCTGCTAGGATATTTATAATATCTACTGGTATACACTTTTAAAATCAGTTTAAAATATCGAATTAAGTAAGTGCATTTATTTCCAGTTGTATTGGTATCCAATAAATCACGGATGTTTTAAAAATAGCTGCCGTCTCACAGTGGAACGAATGTATGGGAGCGGTTGGACGTAGACATGTCCGAAAAATAAGAGTAAAATTATGACAAACTAATGATGCCATCTTATTCGATTACTTAATGCCTTCATAAATTGTGGTGATGAATTTCTTCATAACTCCCATATTTCGGGAGTAATTTGAGAAAATGTGAAATTTTACTATGAAAATGAGTGTATCGAGCTCTCTCCCTCCTGATTCCGGGCTTGTTTCAAGTAGCGGTCTCTAATATCGTAATGCTATTACTAAGAGCTATATTTAATACTAAGACACATAGTGCGCCAAATGTGCACTTTCTGGGATAAAAGGAAATGAAAATTTAAAAAAAAAAACGTTTTTTCCCCATTTGTATTTACTTTAAACCGCAGACAGACTTATTAAGAGGTCTATAAATATATTATATATATACAGAAATATATATTAACAAAAATATTCACAAGAACTGATGAGAGTATGACTTTTAAGTAAGTTGATAATAAATTACCTAGTTTCATTAAAAGTACAATAAATAATTAAGATGTAAGCTCTAATTTACTAAGTTACACATTTTAAAACAATAACATCATTTAATTATCTTCGTCATCATCATCATCATCAATTAATTCAAATTCAGAATCGATGTCCGCTAAATCATTTATGTTAACAAATTCGATATCACTTTTCTCAGAATCCGTAAGCTCATAAAATTCCTTAAAAGAAGATTTTTTTACAAACTTATTTCCTTTTGGACGGATACTTGTAACAAGTGGATCAGAAGACAGTAAAAGATTGTGCATAATATCTTCATTGCATGAGATACTGCTATGCTTTCGAGAATGCCCCTCTCTATATTTTCTAAAATCTTTATTTCTAGCCTCAGATGCCTCTTCGGATAGAAAACCAATGGGCACAATTGACATGTTCTGAACTATGTCTGGCCCATGCATTAAAATTTTATGAAGTGAAGAAGGCATATAATACCATGGGTATAACTCCACGTAAAGCTTAGCAGTATCAAAGCAGTACTCTCGGAATTTAGTTACGTTGATCTTCTCTCCTGATGAAATACACTGCAAGATCACACAGATTTTTCTTAAAAGCATAGCATCTATTCCGGTCAGTTCAGCAGATTTAGTGTAGTTTTCAAAAAATCTCCTTGCCGAGTTGCCATTGTTGGTGGATCCACTGCCTTGTTTCACAACATCGAGAAGTAAGCCCGTTTCTCTTCTTACAGCCTCTTGAACTCTTTTCTTCCTGTCATCAACTTGCCTTTTTGCTATATCACCCCTTACTTGCCATGATTTTATGTCTAATTTGTAGGAAATGTGTAATAAGCATTCCATTGAGCGAATCCAAGCGTGAAGGGTGCTTAAGCTATATTTATACATGTCCTCGTTTGCGTGTTTATAAAGATAAAAAAATAATTTAGAGTTTATCAAAGGATAAACTCTAAATTATTCATTTCTTTAGGACAAGCCTTGCATATGTCACACACTGAAGCTGCTGTATTGGATATAATGGAATGAATTTTACCATCAATCATTGTCAACAGCAGTTGGTGTTTGACACTAATTCCATCAGTGATGGTGGATGGAGTTAAGGCTTCAATCTCTGCTTCGATTTCAGCCATCTCTCTCTGCACATTTTCTTTGGTTTCCTTTATAAACTTAAACAATATTGGCCGGCAAAATGAAGTGGAAGATGGTCGCTCGTTTTCCCAAATTGTTACACCTTTTGAGACGAGCCGCAGTGGTACAAGACTAATCATAAAATTACTAGCAAGATCGATTTGCTCATCTTCACTCGTCCTTTGATGATAAATGCTTTGGCTAGATGATCCGTCAAAACCCCATTTGCTGGTCAATACGAGCTGTTGATTGGGATCAACAGGGGTTTCTAACGACCTAATAAGTCTTCTTGAGGTTAAATCCATCAAGGCTTGTAATTTGATTTTTGCAGAGCTCTCTGTAACTGTGAGATCTTCTTTGGCCGGATAGCACTTAATTTTTTCTTTAACCAACATGTAGTAACTCGGGTATTGAAGAGCTCCTTCTTGAGTGTTGAAATCCCGAAGAGTGTTATAGCGCCATTTCGATAAGTTCATCGATACATAAAGAGCCAATGCCTTCAAAGGGGATATTTCCCGTACCTGAATTGATTTACCTTCAATGAAGGCTTTGATTTTTGAGGCCTCTTCTGGATTCTCCGTCAAGTATTTCATAACATAAGCTGTATCGCTTTGTCCTGCCTTTTGAAGCGCCCTTTCGGCCGAAAACATAATTTCAGCGCTGCTACTGCTGCATGAAAGACTATCTTCAGTGCGTCTTCTTTTTTGCCGGTTACTAAGGTCCTCAAAAGATTTACGAGGACTAGGATGTGTACAAGTTGAAGCATCAGATTTAGCAGGAGAAATTATGGGCTCGATGACGTCACTTATATTTTCTGTAGAAGGTTCCATATTTTCATTCTGTAATTCCGGCCATTGAATTGCAGCCTGTAGCCAAATCTCATGTTTCTTCCGAAACTTATCTGTGCTTCTTCCAGACTGTGTCCATTTTGCATAAATGCGGTAGCAAAATCGACGACACCAGTCTTTTAAACTTGTTTCAGCACTTTCACATAACTGAACACAACTGTTATCTTTTAAAACACTGAACAAATAGTTAAAGTCGCGTAAATCTTTATGTGCGCGTGCGCATAAAGCAACGTGAATATCAAGATTTGTATTAAAATTTGGAAAATACATTGCGAGATTAGCTTGGATACAACGAGGTGTAAATCAACACTGATTTTAAAGTTACTAATAGTGACCTATTTATATAAAATCCAGGTATCCCAGGTATCCTTTGTTAAATATTGCAAGGTAATTAGTTATTGTGATAATTAGTAAATGATGCATGCTAAATTAGTGTATTAAGAGCCATTTAGTAATTAAATAATAGCAATGTTCTTATCAGTAATCATTAGTGCATCAGTTTTATATGTAAACCTTAAGTCCCTAATTATATATCCTAATTAGCTTATATCTTCTCTAATTGGCTGCTCAGAAATGTTATTGTAATAAGGTAAACCTTTAGAAAAACGGTTTTAATCAACAAAAGAAACAAAAAATAAAAAAATTGTGTTATAAAATAAACATCACTCTTTATCCCAGAAAGTGCACATTTGGCGCACTATGTGTCTTAGTATTAAATATAGCTCTTAGTATTAGCATTATGATATTAGAGACCGCTACTTGAAACAAGCCCGGAATCAGGAGGGAGAGAGCTCGATACACTCATTTTCATAGTAAAATTTCACATTTTCTCAAATTACTCCCGAAATATGGGAGTTATGAAGAAATTCATCACCACAAGTTATGAAGGCATTAAGTAATCGAATAAGATGGCATCATTAGTTTGGCATAATTTTACTCTTTTTTTTCGGACATGTCTACGTCCAACCGCTCCCATACATTCGTTCCACTGTGCGTCTGTTGTATGTTCTCTCACAATTATTGCAATTCTCAAGAATTGCAAAAACTACTAGATACTGCTGCTACTGCTGGTTACTTTAAACAAACATTAACGTTTGTTTAAAGTAACCAAAATTCGCGCTTTTCCCGAATTTCATTTACGGTCGGCTGCCGTATGTTCCGTTGTAATACGTGAACGCGCGCGAATGTCGATTGCGGTTTCTGAAATAATGTTATCCGTATTCCGAAGTCCGAAACTCTGGACTCGTGAGGCGGAGAATCTTAACGGACATAAAAATCTGACATTCACCTTTGTTACAGCAACATTTCCAGTTTGTTATGAAAATTATTCATTCAGGGAACCTGTCCTCGAAACCCGTTTGTTTCTATTTCATCAAGAATGTCATTATGTAAGTAGGTATAGTAGATTTAGTATATTGCTGGTTCTAATGATTATAATTCTGTAAATATATACTTGTTACGGTCGTAAATTATATTTTGATCAACATACAACCTGCCACTGATCTGCAAATAGCAAAAAACGTATTTGAATTTCGCTGGCTACCTTAGCGCTTCCCCCTTAAGCAGCGTTAAAATCAAGTAAAAATTGTATGGCTAGGAAGCGGGCGAAAACTAAGATAGCACCTGACGGCTAAAAGGCTAAAAGAGATTGTATGGAAGAACGAGACATGTTGCGCCGATCGTAAACAAATTGGGATATGAGTAGGAGATCCTACATCCGTATCCTCCTCCGATAAACATCCGTATATTTGACCAAATTCGACCCAAATATGATAACTTCTTTAGGTTGCACGTGTATATGTTGCAAAAGCTGCAAAGGTCAGAGTACCAATCGATAAACTCCAAATATGAACTCTTCCTTTCATACAAGTGATTAGTCATTCCTTGTAATACTCATCAGATAAGATACAAGTAATGCATAATATTAAAGATAAGGCATAATAGACCCAATGTCTTGCAGCTCGTAGCGAACCATCATATACAGTGGCCAGCAGTTCAAGCTACACGAAACTCAAATTTCTCCAAGCGATTTTAAATTTTAAAACGTAGATAATTAAGTTCAAAATCGAACGCAAAAATTTGACAGTTTGTAGTAACTTGATGTGCTGGCCACCGTACCTAATCGATATGTGCCATACTTGAACATTTTAACTGAGCCTCCTACCTCTTGAGTCGACCTCAAACTAAATCCGCAATTTCTAATAATAAACTAAGTATTGCTATATTCACTTTCTAGACTTAAATTCTAGGCAAACACATTTATGTATTTTATACATTTATGTATTTTATTGTTTGGTGAAAGGGGGACAGCGATAAAGCAAAATACTTTAAATAACAAATTCGAGGATGGATCCTCGATAAATGTATCTAGTGTGTATAAAATCACAAATAGGTAGACATCATTGTTATTAAATAAGGAAAGTGCATGAAGAAAAAGACTTTCAAAAAGAAAGTTCTAACAAACCTTTTAATGAATGAAACAAAACCTTATAATTAAGAACTTATTTATTCAAATTCAACCGGCTCAACAGATAAAGGTAGAGTGCAATGTGGAATGGAGGAAGTAAAAGTGACCTGTAGGGCGCTAGACACTGCTAAATGAAACGAATATTATGCGAACAATGGACCTAGCCTATTAACGACCTTAGAGAGGCTTAGAATGTCTTTTGAATAGGTACGAGCTGGGGAAATGTATTGAGTCTTCTGTCTGACACTAGCGAAACATTTCATTATGTTTTAACATTTTGAAACTACGCGTATGTTCTTATAACTTTGTACTAATACTGAAATGATTCTTTTCCAGATATTTGGAATGATTTTCCAAATCTTGATTGTCATTTAAGACAGTGATTTAGAATAAAATTTTTGTCCTGAACGTAAATTTAAAAATTTCCCCCTTTCCAGGTTTAATGCATCCGGAATTGGCAAAAAAAAATTATATGCGATTCATTCTAGAATCCCTTAATTCTATTTAAGACTTCAATATCGAAACTCTTTTTTTATATAGAAGAAGACAAAAACCAGAGCTTATCTCTAGAAAATCATGTCTACACAAAAACAGACTACCCGCATAATTATGCAAGTTCCCAATGTAACATAATGACAGGATCCTTGTCCTACTGGGTAGGTAGGTACTTGTAAACATACGGTGGTCATTGAAGAGTATCGGATCGTGACAGACAAACCCATAGATTCTATAAACATTATAATAAGTTACAAATATTTGTATAAATACTCGTATATATAGAAAAAGACTATCACTGAATCACGGCTCAACGTAATTAAGAACGAAAAAAAAACATCAGAAAAAATTGTAAAAGGATTTTCGTATAATACCTAACCTAAGTTTAAGATCTTGAATACAGTTCACAGATACAGTTTTATTCTATAGAGGTGATGACCTCTATAGAATAAAACTGTATCTGTCACTTTCAAAAAGATACTAATTTCAATACAAGTAGGATATTTTTTCATTTATGAACGTTACGTTAAACATTTCATCGAATGGGTTCTTTAATAAGTTGTTAGTGATTAATTAAATATGAGACGAAGAAGGTGGATAAAAATAAATCTACCACGGTCTTTATTTAATATTATATTTTCGCAATCAAAATCAAACTCTGCTACAGCGCCATCTATTCTCAGTTAATGAACTTTTAGAAGTCTTGGTCCGCTAGCCGTATTTATAAACACCACGAGATGGCGCTGCAAGTACAACGCGTGAATGATGTGGAAGAAAACAACTAGATGGCGCTACATAGATCAAATTGTATAGACTTCAGCTGCAGCACTTTACTAGCAATTTTATTCAGTAATTAATACAATCGGAAAACAATTGGAAATGGGAAACTTTTTTAAGAATAGGAACTATAGGCTCGCCTAAAATAAATTGGATCTCTCTCTGAATGGCGCGGCAGGACAGTGGAAACGTTGGGTGATCTTTCCAGAATTCCAAATTCTATAAAAAAGGGTCGCAGATTCGACTCCCACATCTATAATATAAAAATGAATCGCAAAATGTGTTGGTAAGCGCATAACTCAACAACGCCTAGACCAATTTAACCAATTCTTTTTTTTTAATGTTCGTTGAAGTCCAGGGATGGTTTTTACGTTTTTTTTTAATGGTTTTTACGAAAAATTAGGGTAGAGTAGAGTAGGGTAGGGTAGGTAGGTAGGTAGATAGGGTAGGGTAGGGTAGGGTAGGGTAGGTAGGTAGGTAGGGTAGGGTAGGGTAGGGTAGGTAGGTAGGTAGGTAGGGTAGGGTAGGGTAGGGTAGGTAGGTAGGTAGGGTAGGGTAGGGTAGGGTAGGTAGGTAGGTAGGGTAGGGTAGCGTAGGGTAGGGTAGGTAGGTAGGTAGGTAGGTAGGTAGGTAGGGTAGGGTAGGGTAAGGTAGGGTAGGGTAGGGTAGGTAGTTAGGTAGGTAGGTAGGTAGGTAGGTAGGTAGGTAGGTAGGTAGGTAGGTAGGTAGGTAGGGTAGGTAGGTAGGTAGGTAGGTAGGTAGGTAGGTAAGTAGGTAGGTAGGTAGGTAGGGTAGGTAGGTAGGTAGGTAGGTAGGTAGGTAGGGAAGGTAGGGTAGGGTAGGGTAGAGTAGTGTAGTGGAGTTTATACTATAGCTTTTGACAGAACGAAGTCTGTCGGGTCAGCTAGTTAGCAATAAAAATGATATCGGAGAATTTGTCATTCAAAACAATTATGGATTATTGATAGGTACGAGATAAAAGCAGTAGTGTTAGTTTGGTCAGATACGCTTGAACACGGGATCCGTAATGATTTTTTCGGCTACTTTTCTGTAAATTAAATAGTCAAATGTATTTAGTACCTACTAGCAAGAAGAATAAATCTGCTCTCTTATTTATTTACTTAACCACACACATATATTGTAAACAGAAAAGAAGAAAAGGACAGAAAATACTTACGAAGGTGTCTCTTCTCAATTATTTACGTCCTGCATCGCAAAACATTGTTAGAAGACAATTCTTAACATTTTCTTGCATTGATAACATATTTTGAATTTTTATTACGATAGGTTCTGGGTTTATCCATCTAAATAATTACTGCACTAAAGTTGTTTGCCTTCCTCCTAAAGTTACTCAGAACAATACGAATAGGTAGTCTAACAATACGAATAGAATAGTAGACTTATAAGTTGTAGTCTTGTAGGTAGACGAACATAGCTAGATTCAACTAATTCACTTCCATACTTCCACCCGCAACCATCTTTATGGCATAGTTATTATAATCCAATAAATATAATTTGTATGATAAATTTAATTAAAACGAAGTGATGTCTGTCTACCTACATCAAGTGCAGACATATCCAGAAATAAATTATAATCAAGAACCATCCATCTTTCTGGTTTTGTAAGACCAAAAACGCGTTGGCCGTGTAAAATCGACTGCCCCTTGTTCGCTGGATCTTGTTTCAATTTTTTTTCCTCGTTGAAGATGTATCAGACGCATTATCCTGGAGGCTGGAGGTTTGGTATCGGGTGCGCGGGCCGGGGGGGGAGGGGGGGGACTTGTACGCTGCGCTGCGCCCGACGCGTGCGCATAACTCGAGCGTGACGTCACACGAGGGCCCGGTAAAAAACGCCATGAACCCAGCCCGTCAAGGCCTCCGAGACTCCAGCATTTACATGTTATTATGCCAACATACTAATGCGATTTGCTCACGTTTCGGTATGCTCCAAGGGCATAGTTGCATGCCTAGGAGACTCATTTGCATTTTTGAAGTTCATAAAGAACTGCGGGAATTCTAAGAGCAAAAATGTTTAACAATAACATCGCTATTCGAAATATTAAACTATAAGTTATATTTCACATGTAGGATTTTTTCAAAACTTTTTATTTTTTGTGAAGATAGGATTTTAATTCGTTAAAGTCTATAACACAATAAATTATTGGTAACTGGGTTTCTTACAAATAAAAATCCAATATGAGGAAAATCATGACCGACGACGTGTCCGTTAGCTGCACGAGATCAATTTCCTTATATCACGATCTGAGACAGTTACAAGCCCTATATAGATCACTATCAGTCAATTTAGATATCGATATGATAGTAATATAGAAATAATGCACGTTTTTTAGTAGGTATCAGCCGTTAGATAAACGGTTCAGTGATTGAAACTCCCACGTTACTCGTAATTTTTGTAAATGTTTTCCTGGTCAAATGTAGGAGTTGGCTTCACGGATAATTGTCCGTTTGATTCGATTTGGCTTCATCACGGAAGGCCCACCTAACCTACTTTTTAGACAACACGCAAGGGGCAAAGATTCCTCTACTGTTATGGTAGCCATTCAATGAAACACAAAAACAACGAAGTAAGCAGGAGTTTTAAGAAATTCAATCACGGTAATTCCACTATTTATGAGAGCCCAGCATTCATGTTGAATTTTAATTTCCTTGACCCAACGTTTAAAAACCGTTATACACTCCGTCAGTCATACACGAAATGCGTTGTGATGCTAAAGGTATCCAATATTTGTCTTTGCAGGTGACAGTGTGGGGCAACAGTACGGTGGCAGAAATTGTTTGTGAGCCGCTGAACGACCTCGGAGCGGTACTAGCTGGACTACCAAGCGGGCCACTGTCGGCTCCTCAGGTCCTACCTCTCGGCGGATCCGTCCCGCTCCCCGACTCGCCGCCCCCTGCTCCACCCGTGGCACTGCTCTTCCTCGGGGGCTCCAAAGCTCCAGTAGAACCCAGAGCATCAGCGACGGTATTGGAAGGGGAAGTGCTCGTCGTGGAATACCAACCTCCGCAATGGGACGGCCGAGATCTGGAGACATTCATTGCTTGGGAAAAGATTTATGGTTAGTATCTACTTTCAATACCTATGTAGGTTTATCTTAGTTTTTTCTAATGCAAGGGTAGCGAATGTCATAAAACCTGCAATACTCTATTCATAATCTTAAGTAGTTCACGAAACAATGTTCTGCACGTTAACTTTCTTCAAGGAACCTCCCTTCTCGGTACATTAATAAGCTGCAAACGAAGCGTGTTCATTCAGTATTCCGCGGGCAGACGCAGCGATGTTTGTAGAAAGCGGTTTGGCAATAAGACGCATACGCATGCTATTGTCCAGTAGTATTTCCTAGAAGGCACTTTTATGTATTAGGTATGCAGCCGCCGTGACTACCATACTATATCAGATGAATGGAGTCGGTATTAAGTGATTAGAGAGGTGATACGTCCATTTATATTTTTATAGACCAAATGGTAATACATTTGATGAAACTGAATCTTGTTTCTGAAAAAATATGCCTGATCTTAATACTTAAAATGAGGTTCAAGGAATGCAAAGTTCTCGGTCATTAAGATGAACTTTAATGCAAGGTGATTCATTTTACCGATGTGCAACGTGACCTCACTAACTCCCACGTAAATTTTTGTAGCGATTCTATACTGTGTTATGCAGATGTTTCATAAAGTAACACGGTCAATAACCGTCAATTATATCAAACTGGTGCACACAAACGTAATACAATTTGCATGACAAGTACTTTCTCTTTTATTACAGCTTCAACACTGTTTTCGGCTGTAGAGTTGTACGGCAAGCCGCTACTACGCGCCGCAGTTATCACCAAAGAAGAGTACCATCTACTATTCTACTTTTTGGAATCAGTATCAGAAGCCAGCGAAGCCCTTACAGAGCGCATGAGAAAGTACATAGATTCTGGTTTACTGAAAAATGATTGCAAGCAAGAAGATGACGGCACAGCTGACCTGTTAGAAAAATCTATAATCGAAGAAGAACCCAAAAGCATACTAACTGAACTCATTCAGGAAGGCGTGATTACTCAACATGATGTTGACACATCTTCAGTGATTACTAACTCGGAGTTCAACGAGTCAAATGCGACTGACAATCGAAAAGTTGATGACGACAATCGATCTAGCGTTTCTTCTGTCAGTCTTCGTAAAATAATCGTCGACATACCATTAGATTGCGATGAATCAGTGGCCGACAGTTCTATTGTAGAAACTAGCGATAACGTAACGACTGTCACTATCAGAACCAGCGGACAATGTTGCGCTGATCACAGGATATCAGCTGATGTTAGTGAGAATGTGTGGGCAAACGTTCGATGGGATTTTCTCAACCCCACAGATTTTGGCTACGATCAAATCCCTAGTGTTAAAAGAAGTCGTTCTGAATCAGCCATTACACCCGTCTCTCAAAGGAAAAACGAAGACCTTTATGAGAGACTTCATGAACATGATGTCGAAGCTGAATCATGTGGAAGCATCACACCTTACGAATCAATAGAGGATTTATATGACTGTATAAAGAATGCTCAGTACAGTAGTGCAGCCGCTGAGGAGTCCTCACCATCAACCGAAAGCCAGTCAGAGCCTCAATATCCGGACTATTATGAGAAAGCGAGCACCGCCCGACAAAGTTCCGCGAGTAGCGAAAAAAGCGGAGCCTCATCCGCGTTTCCGTTTTCGAAATGCGGTTCGAGCGATACGGACGCGTTTACATCGTATGAGTCGACTAGCGGGATAAGTACTTTTGCTACGAAAAGCATCCCGGAGTCGCTCAAGTGTCGCGAGTTACCTCCTCCGCCGGCGGAAGGAGTTTCTGGTGAGAGCGCGATCCTCCTGAAGCAGTTGTTTATGGGAGAGCTGATGGACGCGTACGGAGAGTTCCTGGCGGCGTACCCCTATGCCCGTGCGCTGCTGCGGCGGAAGGTGCGCCGCGACGAACACTTCGCAGCCCTGGCTGACATCCGACGAGGCGCTGCCAAGTATACCATTACCGACTACCTCGAATTACCGGTAAGTACATAGAGTTATCAACGGTACATTACATACATTTGAATTAATGCCCTCACGTATTGTACGGTGACATATTACGAAAGTTGGTAGGATAATGTTGCTTCATTGCACTTGACCTGACGGAGAGTTCGTATCGGAGCGAGGAGTGTAATGAACGTGTCAAATGTGCTCATTACGTTTAATCGGCGAAGAAAATGAGAACAATGCAGCGACTCGCTCTTCACTTGAGGTAGATTGATTTAGATCGAGAGTAGGTTCAATCCGAGCGACAATGATCCGTGTGACATGCGCACGAGCCGACCATTCAATGCTAATGGAGCGGAAGAGCGCGCACGTGTAGCTCTCTCTCGTGATCATTACAGACATTGTTTCCCTGAGCGTACGATGCTGGTTTCAGGTTCAAATCACCAAGTTGCCCACTGGAAAAAACTAACCTAGATTAAGCATCGATTAAATATACCTATCATTTTTCCATAAACTCGTAAAAGGTAGTACAGAAAGCGAAATACTCCGTAAGTTGTTAAGCTTATCCTTTTGTAGACATACGTATGTGTAAAATGTATTCGTGATTCTGATTCTATCGACGCGACTCGCACATTCAATGATAGTTACAAAACGCTAACCTAGGGTTGGCAGAGCCTACATTTTATTCTTGTTGCATAACTTTTTGAATCTCTTTAGATTCTGTACCAATATATTATTATATCAGAATTGACGAATGGGTGTTTTCCATTGACAGATTTTTTTAAACATTTTAGTATCTCCTTGTGTTAGCAGCCCTATAAATCGTGATGTTGCGATTTGCCCCTCGCCACGATGGTGGAGATATGACTTGGTACTAATACTAATACCCATCGCCTTTACACTCACATAGCGCTATCATCATAGTGCTATCATGATGAAAACTATGATTCGGAACCTCCATAAGCGTGACCTGTTGATTTTAGCGAGGGTTTCCAAAATATATTTAGATTTCGAGAGTCTTTATTTAATACCTATAAACCACCAACCACAGTCATATTTCCACATATCAACAGTAAAGTTGATATATGGAAATATGACTGTAACAAGACAGAATGATGAATTAATATCTGTTTTCAATTCTTTTAATGGCTGTTGTGATTGAGAAAAAACATTAACAAATCAAGTAACTTGATGTAAGATATTACAAGAGATTAAGTTGAATAGGTATTCAAAGACGACCTTCTATGAAAATAAAGCCAGGCCTGTTGGGTACAGTTCACACTAGTTACGTGAATAGTGTTACGACTGTAAATTAGCAATTAGAAAATCTACAACATTAAGTCATGCATGACAAATACTGTTCCTAAGAATGCAGGCGACTAATGACTTCGATGCTAGCCAACAAAACAAGGTACCTACACGTTGTGAAGTTAGTAGAACTTAGTCAAGATATTAATTTAAATAACGAACATTACAGAAGGTACCAAAGAGTTATAAAGATAAGGTTAGATTGTTATTTACGCACCTGTAGGAAACATAAATGCTTACGTATACAGTAATCTAAAGGCATCGAATAAATAGCAAACGGAGGCTTTATGTGTACTTTGTATGAAACGTCATTTCGCTGCGTAAGGTAGTGGGTTTACAAGCGGCGTATGCGCATCGTGCTGAGAGCATACAGACGGAATTATGAGAAAACTCTTATTTATTTAACATTTCATCTCATCTGCATGAATTCTAATAACAGTCGCCGCAGTGTTGTATGCAGATTTAAAATAGTAGGAGCTCAAAAGTGGTTTAACAAGGTTTTACGTCGAAATGCAGCGCGTACGCAGATTGACTTTAAGCTTAAGTTATAGGTCGTTTTTGTCGGCAATGTGGGATTCTGTGGACGATGTGATCATGTAAGGGTCTGGAATTACTCGTGTGGCGAAGGGAGTTAATGGCGAACCAGATTTTTCTAATTTAAATATATATTTAAACGATGTACAAAGTATAGTGTGCAGCTATGTCTGAACAACTTTATGTACTTTCTAAGTTTGGAAGAAATTAGATATAGTAATAAAGACATATTTGTAGATGTTTTTCAAATAATTTATTAATACTTGTCTAGATAGTCAATCTATCGTTAACTGTATCATACAAAATGTTGCTCTTCGTTAAAATTTATTGCGGCATGAATGCAGGCTAACCTTACCCGCCCACGCGCGCGTTTACAAATGACTGCACTTGACCGTCCCTAGGAACAAACTTAATCCCATTGAATTTGATATCCCGCTGCAGAAGAAGCGAGAAATATTTCCATCATAAATATGTTGTTGGTAAAATTATGTATGTTTCCTTATTCGCGTCACAGACATGGTTATGTACCTAAATATTGTTAATTTTATACAGGCAGGATTGTCTAACGATAAATATCGTGCCAATGATGTTGAGAATGCGGCAGGATGTGCGTTTTACGATAATGAGCAAATATAGACATCTTCCTCTCTCGCTTTAAAGGGAGATTAGATAAGTAATAACATGGACTTATTCAAAAGGATTGGGTATGAAATATATAGCGGACAATTAAAAATGGAAAATATAGAAATCTCGTTTGTCCCTTAAAACTATGAGATTTTCAGTGTTGAGAATAATGTAGTTAGGAGGATCTGCTTTATCCCCGTTACTACCACGAAGGACCAAGATCAATACTTTTATAAAGAAACTTGAAACAAGAACAGTACAAGCATGATCATCGCAAGCCTTGGGTTATTAATGATATTTGGGTTTTCCATTGGTCTCCTGTTCCGCCTGGCTTTTGCAGTGTTAACTGTAACTAGATACTTATGTTTGTTTGTAATTTCGACTTTACAATTTTTTTTAATTGTCAACTGAACAGTGATAAACATGACTTCTAATGACAAAAGAACTTTTGGTGTTGGCTATTCTATATTTTCACATAGTATAGACTCGCAAAAGTTTTTAAAAGAGCTCTACAAAAAATTCTGCCTCAATCTAATGCTAAACTCGAGAACGTACGTGTAATAGCAGCCGTGGCCACTACAATCACAGGATTGGTATCTAAAGTGTGAACACATCGCCAGGCGACGGCACGCTTCGTGCAGGGAATGCTAAGCGATGCTGCGTGTGAGCACTGAAATCTAGATAGACATTAGATACTGTTATAGGGCCACAGCTTATTGTGTGGCGGTAGCGAAGTGTGGGATCTTCATCTTCCTTGAGATATTCTTGTATTGTTAAATTGTGCATATCATTGTCGTATCTTAATGATTATTCATAAACTACATGTTGCGCTAGTAGCAATATTTCCAACGATAGTGTTTATAAAAGACAATCTTCTTACATTCTGAGCTGTGCGGACTGGGCTTCATTTTTGATGGTGATGATCGTAGTATTAATAAGTCCCTTGATTTTTACAGAAACTTAGATTTTTCTGCAGGACCTGTATATTTTGCCTAATGATTTTATTTTATTTTATTTTATTCTATTCGGGAAACTTACAGCTAACATAAACAGTGTTCTTAAACAATATGCATTTGAAGGCCATTTACAAGTTTCCACAGATAAAAATGATGTTAGCTATGTTTCGAGAATAATATGTGTGTTTGGACTTTAAAATATATTCTACGTTTTGAAAGACGGGGCTATTGATAAAGCTAACATTCGGTAGTATCACCGTCGTTTTTGTTCTAATCTTGGCTTTTACGACATCCTAACGATCTCGTAAAATGAGGCAGACATTAGAAACGTTTCATTATTCTACACACAATAAACTCTGAGGCCGATGGAATAGTCGAGGATAATTTTTTCTTGAGGTAAGTAGGTACACGAAATGTACTAGCAATAAAAAATGGCAACATGTATTTTAAGATTTACGATAAAGAATATAACCCTTGACCATCTGCTTTACTTACCGCTCCTAACAAGTTGCCAGTAAATAAATATGTTGCTGCACTATCAATCTATTATTACTCTTCTGTCAAAAAGACAAATCGGTTGGCTACTGCTCCCAGCACCTCCCGCACGGCCCCGCCGCCTTCGCGAGGCCATGGCCTAACATTCCTAGGCCTCACTCCACCATCTACATACCATCTAAGATTGCGCTGATTACCTTAGAACTTGCAAACTGGTCGTATTGAGGACATTAGGATACGATCTCGATTCTACATCGGTTTTAAATACGCGTCAATGACATTTTAACGCCGTACCCACTATTTAGAGATGCTATCTTACTATTATTGCTGCTATCAACAATGTATACAGCTAATAGATAATTGTAGTATAGATAGATAGATATAAATAATGTATTATTATGTCTGACATAAATGTTATGACATAGAATTGCGTGTAATAAATTTTGTCAGTCATTTGCACCCATTTCGTATGTGGAAATGTCTAAAGACTGAGTAATTAGTCGCCTACGTGGTTTTTGCACAAAACATATGGTTTGGGCAGGAGCTAGTGTTTTTAGGCCAAATAATACATTACCACCAGTTCATCTGTAATTTTTATGATCTCAAGAAAGTGGCGTCATTCTATTTAAAGTTGTTAGCTACAATGAGTTTGTATTGGCGAGGCTATTTTTCTCTGATGACAGCATTTGGCAAGGCCTACTAAATTAGTCATGTTATTAATTGTCTGCAACTGTGTAAGACCGGATCTATCTTTGTCATCTAAGACAGTTGAGATAGAGGTGCGTAAAGTTGTATATATGAAAATCTAAACATAGAGCTGCGCTTGGTTTTGACATCTGTGTATCTTATAAACCAGTTTTTCCACACACATTTTATTATATTATATAAAAATCAGCATTATAAATTGGAAAATCAAACACGTAGATATTTTATTGGACACTAAAAGCTCAAGGAAAACAACGACGTTAAATACTTAAGTAGAATCTAGAGATTTGCTTTTGAAATTCTTTCGTATGTCCGGAGCGGACGTTCCATACATACTGAAGGGTCGAAATAAACTTTTCTTCAAGCCATTCAACTCTTAATCCACGGACTTAAAGTTCAATATCGAATAAAGACAATTAAATGAAAATAAGTTCAAACGATGAACAGAGAATAGCAATGATCAGTAAAGATCGGATTTTGAGACAAATAAGTGTATTTTGGGAAAACTCAACAAGACAGTGAAACCTATCTCACAATAAAGAAAGTTCGTCTGAATATTTTCTCTTACTGTTAGTGGTTTTTATGGGTTCCGTTTGACTGGAAGATTTAATAGCGATGTCCGATAAACAAAAAGAAAATCGTTCACGTCCACATTGCTGTTTCATTAGTCATACGCCATCGTTGTTCGAAGAAAAAACCTTCTAACACACCTTAACGAAAAATCTATATTATTATAAGTATACAAGATACCAAAATAGGTATTACGTAGCCACAAATCGGTTTTTGTTGAAGTTCGAATTGAACAGCCAGTGTCTTGCCAAAGACTCGTTGCCTTTTCTGGCCACATTCGCGATGCGACGTGCAAAGCCTAAAAACATGAAATTTGAAACAGAAATACTGAATTACACAATTAGACAGGTAAACTACGCATGTCACTTATTGCATCATATACTTTTCGAAAGAGTACACAAGTTTATTCAAGAAGATCTGCATAAGCTTATTATCTTCGATAGTTGTTCGCATTGAAGTCTCATCTTGGACACTGTGACTTATGACTTGCGTAATAACTACTGTATGATAGTTAAACTGGTAGTGATATTTAAATTGTGTTGATTGTTTTGTTCATTAGGCAATAACTTACAATGAGAGTAATGCATTTACAAGTGCGGAGATTAGCTGTTGCTGTATTTGTTTGAGAATTTAAGAATATCGACTGCAATTTTACGAGATATTTCTTTATTTTTTAACGAGCAGCAATATTCCATCGGGAATATTTTCCTCTGTGGAATGCAGCAGCCAATACTTGTCTTTGCCCAAGGAATCTATTTCTATCGTTTTTACTATCTTACCCTTTTAGAATAATCTGAGACGTTAACGATGAATGACAAATCTTTCCTGTTTAGAAACTCATTTTTATCTGCTATTTATTATCTTGAGCATTCGTCAGCCTGGAGTGGTCTCATAAAAAGCTCGGTGCTAGTGCAATAAAATTCATACTGTCAATGGCGCCAATACTGCCGGTCCACGTCATGTTTATGTGGTTTATCTAAAAGGTTCTTCGTAAGATGTAGATGTATCATGATTATGAATTGTAGCCCTTATTTGTATTAAGGATAAGGTCTTAGAATTGCGCATCTCAGGATCATCCTGAATTTTAAATTACCTTTTCAAAAAGGAGTCCTCAGATACTAAATAAGAACATAATATTTGGTTATATTCAAATTGGATCACATAGACACATAAGCAGTTCTATATTTTAAGCATATAACGACAAAACACACCTGCTTATTAAATTTATTAGTTATGTTAGATTATTAAGATTCTATGCTATATCTTCTTGACGATTGTTTACATGCCATAAAACCATCATTTAAATTAAGATTAAATTGGAATTCCATCCAACATTTATAAAATACTCCGTATCATAAACATGCATATATATATAGTGAAGGTGTCAAAAGATGTTAATTAAAACTCATAAGCATACATAAGATTTTTTTCTGACTTCATCTTATTGAATTTATTACGAAATTATGTAAGCTCGATGAAAATACATAAAAATAAACCAACCATCGCCTTTTAAGGGGAGAGTGGCTCTAACGATCGTCGTTTGGATATACCAGCATATAATTTTCCAAGATAGGAAGCATAAATATACTTTTAGGGACGACATACAAACCAATTGATTACGGTGTAATAAAACGCGTTTTGACTGTACATTAGATTTTTAGCAAAGATTTGGCAACTGCTCGAATACAAACGAACAATTCTGGAATATAAGGTACCTATACCGTTGTCTTTATCGTGAGGATGCATTTCAAAAACAGTCGGTATGTGAATCGGGATCGACATTAAAAAGGTACCTAAGAGAAATTAACATTAACGGTAAAAAAGATAATTAACGTAAAACACAACCCGATGGTTTATTACATAATTGATGTTGTCAGCGGCCGAATGCTTAATTCGTTAATGGAGCCAGTTCCCCTATCCTCGGCCCTGGTAATGGCGAAACGTCTAACGGTACCGGAGTACAAACACATTTGTTGATTGATGAACTCTTAGTTGGTGACGCGGTATATTTACGACGGATGCCTTACGCCTCGGTGGCAACTGATCGTATGTCATGTCACGTTTTAAAAGCATCATCAACGAAAACACTCTATTTCTGGATAAGACTTCTATGGTATGTGTTACTGAAATCAATATGCAAAGATTGATAGGTCGCTTGAACCAACAATGTGAGTGAGCATAATTGCATATTTTATTAGTTCTTTGATCTGAATAAATATTGAATTGGAAAACTAGAAACAGTCTGCAATGTGGGAGACAGCAATAGTAAAAAACAGTTTTCTGTCGCATCTGTGCCGTGGCAGTATGAAATTCATAAAAGTATCAATTGGCTGTTTATTAGCAGTGGTGCGTGTGCGACTACCGACAGCCGCCCCTCCCAGTTCTGCTTTCTACACGCGCGATTTCACTGACGGCGCCCGCGCTGCCACCGACGCTCCCAGCTGCTTTTTGTACTCAGACACGCGATTTTTCACAAATACTTACAGTTTTCACACCTGTACGATATCAAGCTTCGGAAACAGGCTTAATATTTTACAACAGCAAATTCTCACGACAAAATTCTCTACTGTGGTGTATGAAACCTCAGTCACACATTCTTTAGCAGATATTTCGAAACAATGAACAACATTTTATCTCAATTCTCCCCCGGCTGTGCCCAGTAGTATCAATGTCTTAGATAAGGCAATAAATTCTGTGGCCCTTACAATAGGATTCTTCGTACATTTGTTGCGCGTGCGCTTGCTCTGCACTATCAAGCTCGCCGAGGCTTTCTTTGAGACGCCGTGACTCATACCTGAGTCAGAACTCAGATGATCTGACTAACGCAAACCATTACTTATAGTTTATTTTCTTAGTGCTTCCATATTAATCAGGATATTATCCAAAGTAGTTTCATTTAATACAAACGTCTACTGTAGACTGGACACACTGAACCTAACAGAAGTGCTAAAAATATAATCTAAAGTGGTAGAAATCGTGGTCGGCTGGAAAATGTGTAGTCAAAATATTCGGAAATTCATGGTAGACAAAATAAATAAAATAAAACAAAATAAATAACTTCAAAGAAAATAACGCACGTATCATATAGACCTAATACGTAACAAAAATACAAAAAACAATTCTTGTTTATCGATAAATGTTTCTCTAAGCAGAGGTCTTAAAACAGGTTGAGCGCCAATGAGTCATGCCGCTTTTGCGTTACAAACTGAGCTGAATTCTATCGAATAAACAAGTAAACATGACGTTAAGACAAAGATACTAGACAGCAATATGTTATACAGTTAAACTTTGTGCTTAACATTTTTGTTGGATGCTGATATTTCGTTACTACGAATTACGTTATTCAAGTAAACTACGCAGCGGAAACTCACATATTCCGGTCGTGTTATGTCCAACATCCGTTGTATTGTGCCCATTCAATTCTATTGCCGAGGTAAACGCACGCGAGCCTCAATTAATGCGGTTCGGTTGATTCGAATGCCAGCATCTGAAACAACATTGATAATCTTATGATTAACAGTGCAAAAACTAACTAATTCAGGAACTTGCCACACTTGCTTACTGAGGAAGATTTATGAAGTGTTGGAGAAAAAGATATCGTAGAAAAAAAACTTGCCTTCAAACAACCACATGTTTTTGTGCATACAGCGGGATCTTCAAAGTAAATCAAACAATTTGAATACACACCGAATGAAGGACGACCGACACACGTGTCCGCAAACATTTTTGGGCTCTGTTTGTACAAAACTGAGGTCTTAATGATCTTTGTTGTTTGTTGATCTATGGCCTGCCCTTAAATTTTGTACCGAATTTACTTGGTCGCGTCGTTCCGAACCAAATTTATGTAGTGATACTTTGTTGGAGGCCATTTTTTGACCAGTACTCGTAGCGTAGGCGGTTGATGCGTCAATGACCCGCAAAACTTGCGAATCCGCATTCAGCAGGTAGCACAACGGCTTAGTTTTGATTCAAAAAACGATTTACTTATTGTTTGGCAAAATTCTATCGAATTTACAGCCACTACCTTGAGTCATCGGTTACAATAGGCTTACTCTGGGCTTTTGCTAGTAACTTAGCTGTTTGCCTTGTTTGGTAAGACACTTTCGGAATGCTGTTCATTAACCAATGTGGCGGTGCTTGTCTCGGAGGAATGGAGGCCTAATTAAATTTTTACTAACTGGGTTATAATCCCAGCAATTCTTGTATTGCTCGTCGGAAGGCTTGTCATTTACAACTAGTTCCGTGACCTCGCTCACGCATTCCCGCGCCTGCACTTAACTGTACTTTCCCGTTGACTTAATGCCGACTTTGGACAGAACCTGATCTTAGGCAAGTGTACATTATAGCGCTGAGATGGCGATCGGCTGTTGCAATTTAATTATATTTTGTGTATGCGAAGCGAAGCGGGCGTTGCGTAGATCCCAACGGACCAGCCGAAGCCGTAGCCTCTGGGCCCGCGTGCCGCGCATTCCAGCCGAGTGCCGCCGAGGCCGGCCGAAGCGGCCCGAGCGAGCTGCTGCCCGCGGCCGACTTCACACCGGAGTATGCGCGAGCGCGGCGAGAACGTCTCGTCTGTCTGCACAAGCTATCTGTCAACAAACTTCTCCGTCGAAAATAGCTGGCAGCTCAACTTTCGAGCGATCCTTTCCATTATTGACTGGTTTATTGTGTAGTGTGAGATCTCATCAGAGAACTCGTATTGTAAGTTCGGCATTGACTCTGTGGAGGAACCGTGTTATTTTTTCTTTTGGATCGCGTGCAACGCTCGCCGTGAGCTGGAGCCGCGAACGTGTGTGAGTGACTGTTCCGTCTACCTACATGGAAAGTAGCCCTTGATGAAGCTAGTGCTCCGATCCTATCCACCGGATTTTGTGATGTCTTATGATTTACGGTAAATACATCTTCTATGCTGTGAGAGTGTTATTTTGTGTTTATGTAGCGGGTGACGATTCTATGGCCTCGATACTTCGATTTTGGAGTATTCCGTTAACTTACGATTGTTCTTTGATTCATCTTCTGCGATTAAGTTATTATAAATATATCAAACGGTTGTTAAGTTCAGTCAATAGGAAATAAACATTGATCAGTACCCAAACATGCGATCACAATAGCGTCAGGTTAATGGGCGCAGACTGAATGATGAAATAGCTTTGGAGAAAAAGATTATAATATTCAACATCTACCTTCCGAATTACTAAGACATACTACTTAAAACGGCAATAATTTTGTAATAAGTATGTGAAAATATTCAAATTATATTATGCTTGCTTACCAAATTGGAGTTTATTGGCATATATAGCAGGTTCAATCATTAGTTTAAAACAATCCCTTGCAAACAAAGTTACTTATTTTCTTAAAGTATCTTTAATAATTCATTTAGCTTGATTCCACGAAATCCTTTTACACGCTTCTAAATTAATCAATCAAGTATAAATCAAGCCATTGATAAACTCTAATTTACGGAACTACTCATTATTTTTGTATTACTGAAAGCCTTATTCATGTTTTCATCAATAATATAAACAACTTTCTCAAAAGTATATAAATTGCCACTACAACTTGAAAAATTTGCTCCTAGAACAATAACGTCATCAGCGGGACCATAATTTTCTTAGTAATCTCATTCAGACAGGTTTTAGCGCGCCAATAATCAGAATGTAAAAACGTTCTCCAACGGAAATATTCACAACGCACAGGCTCAGTCATGCTAAAAACCGGTAATACCATAAAGGTAAAAGGTTACATAGCATTAACAATAAATCACAATATACTCCTCAATGCTAGACACCGTCACGTTCTAAAACACCTGTCCGTTTGAGTTTTTTGTAAATCACAAACCATTCCGTTTTATTTTTACCTTGTGTCTGTATCAGAATCCATAGTTATCACAAAAACGAACGATTGTCTGAGGATTCTACCAACCGATTTCTTAAAACTTCTAAATATTAACTCATTTGTTTCTCATCAACATGATACACTAATCTAGTTGATTTGTATTCAATAGTTGCTATTACTAATGCTGTGGTATTGTTTTCACTCATGCTGATATCATCGATTCAAATTGGTTTGAATCAATGGATGGGTTTGGTTTTAACATTATATACATCTGGTCCAGTATCGGTTCCAGTGTAATCCAAACGAATAAATTAAATTTGTACGCAATACATGGTTTACTTTTTAGCCCACTTGCTTCGGTACCAATCTAAAATAAACGCATGGATACGTTCTTTGAACCTTCCAACACAGGTTTGCCGAAAAAAGCTAATAGAAACGCTTTGATACGAGTATCATATTGTAACTGCTTGAACCGTCGACATAACAAGCAGGACTAATAATCCTTTGCATTGTATGAACCACATTTACTGTCAGCTCACATCACACAGTCCAAACCTAAACAATCTTACCTCGTCCGACATATTATTATATCAACCTGAATGTTGACACTAAACTTTACAACATGTTACTGCATTATAATTTTCAATGCGCGTCATAGTTATAGCGCCTTTTGTCTATAATTTGGACTTCCTCTCGGGCGGCACTCGCATGAAGATCGTCATCTGCATCGTCGTTAGTGTTAATCACTTCTTGTTCGTAACCAGTTGCTGCCTCTGATTTCTATCCCTCGCGTAAACATCCGCGACCGCCCGCAGGGCTTGTTTGGCGACTAACGCTTTCTATTCCCGGACCACACCGCCGGATCCGGAAGAATTCTGATAATAACCTCGTTACTGCCACACCACATCCATGACTCTCTTGTTTCAATTATCTACCTCTTTTAGAATTTTGTCGTTACAAATGTCATCATTATAATGTACTTAGTGTTTCTATCGCTGCTGCATATGTAATAGGTATTCAGAATTTGTAGCGTGCACGTTTTCTTACTGTGCTTTCCATATTCGTAATTTTGCTTCTGTAAGCGGTGTCGTGTCTCGATTTCTGCTAACTTTGAATTTGCATTATTTCAATCTTAGTTCCAAGATATATTTAAAATAAATACACTTAGTTTATGATCAAATGTTTACAATATGGTTCTTGGAATACTGCAGTCATTTTTTCAAAGCCCTTTACAGGCTTCGCAAATACCCCAAAGGGTAACGTCAAAAGTAGTATGAATGGAAATAGGTCGTAGTACCTGGTCTAGTAAATAGGGTTAGTGAAGTAGGGCTTCACAAGTGCACGTGTGTGGATGCCTCGAGAACCGAGACTGGCCATGTTTACTCACGCGTGAACGTTGTTACCCATTACCAGATTATATAGGATTTCTTCGTAATCTGTTTTACAGCATCGTATATTAAATGAGATTAAGGTTGCTGTGGCCGTAAATTAAATTTCCGACACGTGTTTATTGACTAATAATAACATCTCGGACTCAAATCAAGGAAGCCTTGTCACGGAAGTTACTATGCTAGAGTAATAAATGCTTCATTGACTAAAACACGCCACATAACACAAATTACTTAATAATACAACGATACATACTTATGCTAAATAGGCCGAATGAAACGAATAAAGCACGTTACATTAAAGCAGTAATTTAAATACAATCAGCCAATTAAAATCACATCATAATGAATTTGCGAGTTGTTTGACGTTTTGAAACTTTCTCTGCCCAATCCTTCTGTCAATAAAGCAAGCAACAATGCTGAAGGGCAGAACCTACTTAAAAACATAGCCTACAGTTTGTATCCAATATTCCTTTTGAAATTAATTATATCAACGCAGTTTTTGCCACACTGATGCCCGTTGTTATTGAAAATGATTAGCCTCTTTGTACTTTGTTCGTCATTGACACAGTGATTTCTCTAATTAGCTCAGAGGTCATTTTCATTAATTGTGCTGCCAAATGCAATTTATGAACTTTGTCTATACTGTTGAATGATAACTTTATCTGTGAATGTATCTTAATTTTCTGATGTTCATGAATCTATTACTGAGTTTTAGCCGTCATACTATCACTTATTAGTTTACCTTGAATGGATTATTTCAAAAGTTTAAGAGATTCTTCGTTAATTTTCGATTAACACGCAGTGGCATCAATTAGTAGAATCATTACATTAACCATGCAGCCGTCGGCGTCGCTTGACGTTACCAACTCCGACATACAATACAGTTGCCAGTTAAGGCAATTGTTTGAATTATGTTATTTTCATTTTGTCTAATTCACGCTTTAAATCGTAAGTAATGAACGAACAGCTTCACTTGGCAAGTCATCGTTTTGACGCCTCTTTTGATGCCACTTTTTATAGAAGAGCACTCAGAAGTAATCGATCGTTTTTAGAAGGAAGATTCCACGTTTTTGTTTGGTGACAGAGAAAAGCTTTTTTTTATACATTTTGGTTCCAACGACGTCGATGTATTACGGTAAATTATAGGTATTTGTAATGTTTAAAAAACTTTCACTTCCCAAATTCTACTATTGGATGTTAGAAAGGTTTACTTAATGAATTTAATACAAAAACACCACTTTAAACTTTGAAAAATAATCTAAACACTGTATGCGAGCGTAAGTGGGCGGAGTTAATGATGCAAGATAAGATATAAATTGGCCTCAGTAATTATCAAATTTCACGCGTCTCTCGCTATTTATCGGAGAATAAATATTGTTAGCCTGATTTTACCGTTTACGACACTCGCTTGTTTCATAACTACTACACTCATGTACGTGGAAACCAGTGAGTGTGAATAGGCACAACTAAACATGGCATGTCAGTATGTGTTCAGATATCGACATTTGGAAAAAAGGTCACAAGTACATTGTTTATGGTGTTTTTGTGACTCCAAACGGATTAACATCTCGCGACAAACTTGGACTACATTAGAATGTAGTTAAAAGCGGACAGAAAGAATTTTTATTGCTCTCCGAAAGGGAACATAAAATTTTATTATTTTTAGGAGAAAGACAAGATAATTAACGGCCATCTGGATATAAATACGGGAGACATTTGTTGGAAATTTGTTTTATAACATTCAGTAACGGATTAATAGAACAAGTGGACATAACATCAAGTAACAAAGGAGAAGTAAATTCAAGATTAACGAAATAAATTTATGTAAAGTGCTGGTATAATGGAATGCTTTTCCCTTTAACGGAGTTCTCTTTAACAATCTAATCTAATGAGCACATAACAAAGTTTGTTTGACCTACAGAAGATGTTGTCCTCCCGTTACGAATAGACATGCTTGGTAAACAAGTGACCTAGAGAAAGCAAGCCAGCTTACGACGAGGAGCATAATTTAACTATTGATGCATAATAATTCCTTGACCTAGTGCTTAATGAGGCTAAAACTGGAGTCACCAGCACTGGTAATTGATTTGTAATTGGAAATAAATTGGACGCAGAAAATTATTCACAGGTTTGTAACACACATATTCAAATGCGAACGAGTAGTATTCAAGGCCCTTCCATGGAGAGAAATATGCAACAAATCGTTTCCTATAGAAGATGGCACAATGGGTCTTACAAATTACTTGATTGATTGCAACCTTTTACCCAAGAACATTGTTACTTTGACTGTATTTGTGGCCTTCCATGCGATGTATACAAGAAGTGGGAGCGATTCAGCAAAAGGCATCGACACTATGGCGTGTAGAACATAGGTACATAATGTTTATATTGCCTCAATAGAAAAGCAAAGAAATTAACTATAGACATTGGATGAGCGTATCAGAGCCAGCGACCGGGTTATAGCGCTCCCATCGACGAAGGCAACAGTTAGAAACATTTAAATAACTCTGTCACGCTGCGGCTAATGTATACGAGTACCAAGTAACGGTCTCGCGCCCTTCATAACATCTTGAGGCTGAGGTGAAGTAACTCGACCACACTCCCATCACTGTTTGACACTCCGTAAACGAACAGACAAACTGTTTACATAACTGAAGTGCCTCAAAAAATAAATATTCCTTAAAAAAACAAGAAACCACACGCAACTTTGTGACAAATGCTAATGCCTAGGACAAATACAGAAATGGTCTTACTGTGAAGTAAATCAAAGCGTACTTCGTTTCGGTAGCTTAAACTTTACGTCGCGTAGATAACCATCAAATAAATTGGTGATAATCTTAAATCTGTGAGATTACTGAATATCGCTCCACGGAAGACCTCATGTAGGCGTTAATATATATGCTGGGTTATACCTATATTATGTTTATTTTGAATATTTTAAAGTAAAGTAAGCTCAAATAAACTTAAGGGTTTTGGCTTTCACTCACGTCTCGTCATTAGAGTAAACGATTCCGTGTTCCGTGGTACTCGTTTACTTTTAAGTGGCACAAATTTGCTAAAAAATTAAATAAAAATGTAAACTAGTAGCAATAAGCCATATTTTGAACAAAGTATTTTTTTCTTGGTAAATAATGCCAATAGGTTTTGAGAATTCTTACACGCAGTATAATCTCAGTCATGGTGTTCACTTAAAGTAATTTCCCGATGATGTGGATAGCGAGTGATAGTGCTGTCGTGCGGGTCAACGCGACTGGCAGCGAGGTGGGCTGCGCAGTAAGCGTGACGTCTGCCACCCGATAGCCCATCTCACGAACGACCCACTTCTGACTCAAGGTCACCGCCTGACCCCCTAAACTTTGTAACATTTCCTCAACCTACACCTGAAATTGGAGCACAGTTATATAACCTCCTCTGAAACATACGCCGGCGGGCATTGAACTCACCCACTCACCCCTATAAGGCAATTGGTCGGGGCCATTCTTCGGCCGTCAAAATACTGACATGGCTTGACATGATGCAAAGAAATAAAAAACCCACGGAATGAGAAGAAATTTATTATTCTGAATGCGTCATCGATCATGCACAGATTCATGTGGGTCCGTTTCGAGATACCAGTGTTTTCAGTTTTTTTGTTGGATTGTGCTGAGCTCGAAGCAAAAGAAATTAAGGGAATTAAAAAACTAATGCATTTTAACGTGGTTTTTGAACTAGAAAATCAGTTAAAAAGAGTCTTTCCGCTTTGGGTACTTATAATTAAGGTGGGTGGATGTATAAACATGGTCGTGCACCGGCTACGCGACAGATTTGTAGATAGGGCGCCAATCAGAGCGTGTGCGCGCGGTATCACGGGCTTTCTGATACACAACACAACACACTTTCTAATCTACGCCTTTGTCACTGCGCTCGACTATTGGCTAACTTGTCTTTATGTCAGACTTTCGCCAATTGTTTTCACGCTACATTTGATTTCTTCACGGTTTTCTTGGCTACGAAATCCAATATATTATTTTGGGCGGTTGCATCATAGTATCAAATCATCTTCAATACTTTTTGGCAAGCATCTTTGACTGAACGTTTGCCCATCAAACAAGAATACGACACTGATTTTGTTCGTCTTGAGAGTTTACGTTTAATCTAAACTGCGGTTAACCAGAACGGTGTCCAGATTATATTGCCAGCTTACGGGGAGTTATTTTTTAACGACGAATTCGATCCGAGGTATCCTCGGTCCCAACGCTCCATGAAATAGGAGAGCGGATTGACAAGAAGCTAAGCCGCAGTGGCTCTCTTGATACGGTGACGTGTATGCGTGTATTTTAGAAGTGCGCGGGGATGTGGTGATGTGCGCGGGAGGGTGGGTGTGCAGGACCGGTCCGCGTACCGGTTTGCGTCGACGTCGCCGACTTAGGACTAACCGTTTTATTAGCTGAGCCATGCTCCACAAACGATAGCTACCGAGTACCGACTGAGGCTAGCAGCTCTGACGTGTGAATCCAAAACACTGTATCTCAGAAATACCTATTTCGAGAAAAAGGCTTTTAAAAGTTTTTTTGGTTTTTAGTATGTTTTAGTAATATTATGATAACATTATATTATGTAATAGGTACTGAATTCAAGGTAATTTTACGTTTTATCTAGCCATGTAAATTTTACAACCATACCATCCATACAATTAGAATTAACTAAGTAAACGTGTATTGTCTCTATAAAACTTAAAGAAATGTTCCCGATTGTTTGAGCAAAACACTGTGTGTTTAGTTACAGTGTATTGGTTTTATGAGAAAAGAGCTACTGGATCATACAAAAATACTGTATTTTCAAATACAGTGTACCTATTACTTTAAAAAGCTTAGACATTAATACGAGTAAGGCCTCCGAAAGAAGAAAGAATAAACAATACTAACCACAGTTTGCAATAACATAGTGTATTTTGCGTGTTCAATTTGGGTTAGGTGCGTCAAAGACAATAAAACCTATTTCATATTTCTTTATAAATATTTATTAGAATATAAACAAAAACATAAGAAAAGCTCAAGTAAGTAATGAATCTTTCTTTTCGAATCAAATCTAAATGAATCAATGAAACAATTTAAAAAATATCAATCAAGTCACAATAACACGAAACATTAAAATTTAAATCAAATATTTAGTGAAATGAGAACAAAAATTCGAAATTAACAAAAGCTCAACCCAGGAATGAATTCTTTTCAAATTGATCATTATCTCTCTCTTCGAATCAAATCTTAGTTAAAACAACGGCATTATAAAACTAACAACGCAAATAAAATATGGAACAATTTAATAATGAGATCAACATTTTATTAATAATCAGTCTATGAATTACTTTGAGATCTGAGGTTTACTACTATGTTAAATCAGTGTCAATGTGTTCGTCAAGATCCGGTGATTCCGAGACAACAAGATTTTCATAAAAAATTGTTCTTGTTTGAGGCATTGATTTGCACAGTGCTAATAACTCTCTTTTTTTTGTTTCGCTAATACCTCTAGGTTCAGTCTCTTTAGGTATCTCTTCCAAAAGATCAATAACACCCTTTGCAAGTTTTTTCCGCAATTCAAGTTCTATTTTCTTTTTCAAAAAAGATATCTCCTTAAATTCTGCATTATATTCATTCTTGACAAATATTGTTTATTCATGTCTTCTGAATTCTATGACTTTCAGGTTGTGTATATTATACCCTTTGGGGAATGCTGCTTTGGAATCGTTACTGAATAATTATGATCATTTGTTTGTGACCTAATAAATCGACTTGCATGTTTTTTCGTGAACTTTTGATATTGAATATAAAATCATCTATATCGTAGACTTGGCCCTTAGATTTCAATTTCTTTGTAATTGCAGCATGTACAGCATCTGCGGCCATAAAAGTGTGTCCTGGCTCAAAGTACTCCAGAGTAATTTTGTCTACATTTGTAATTTTATCATTAATTACCCTTATTAAAGCAGACAAAAGTATCTTGTTTTTGTTTTGGGCATTACAGTTATCTAAGAAAAATGTTACAGACTTTAGGTCCCTGCAATATTCTCTGAGAAAATGAGTGTATGTAGAAGCAATATTATGAGCTTTTCTACCACTTTCTCCCTCATGCCAAACTGCACAGACAGCTTGTTTATTTTTTCCTGGAGGCACAAAAGATTCGTTGAAAAGTACGAGTTTTCTTGAGAAAAAATATTCTTTTGTAGTCAACAGTGGCATACAAATAGCTTTTTGCATATCTACAGTATATAGATGCTATATACTGTAGATATGCAAAAGTCTCGCCCTTCAGAATTTTCACACATTTCTTCTATTGATTTTAAATCTCTTCTTGAATCTCTTTTGTTTTCGAGATGTTTGCCTAAGTCTATACAGTCATTACAATTACACGGCAGAGGTAATATTTTATGATTTAACTCATGGTTTCTACATTTTGTGCAAATATCTTGAGCTGGTTCTGCTGTAGAAAGATTAAGATGTTTTATCATATGGTGAAAATGTGCCCAACTACAAACTTTCAATTTTTTTTCGAAGCAGTATAGTTGAAATTCTTTGTAAATGCCTGTAAAATTCACACCTACTGGAAGATATCTTCTGTTTGGCGCATGATTTATATTATAGTGTGATGGCATAGGGTTATATTTTAATATAAAATTTTTCATTTCGTCTTCGTACTCCGCAGGAAAAGCATTATAAGGTGTGTGACGACCTCTAAGATCAGGAGCAGCACTAATTTTTGGATTTTTATTTTGTGTTAAGTGGTTTTGTTTTAGAACACCCTGGACTGCTTCATCGTTACTAAATCCGAGATTATAACGGAACAATTTTTTTTGCAGTTTCGGCAGGGAGGTCTCATGGGATGCTTTTTTTTGATTTTCCAAAATAACTTTAGGATCGCGACTTCTTTTGGTTGGTATAGAATAAGATTCTTCTGGCGTTTCAGAAGGCAATACAGCACTTGACGTATCGGGGCACTCCGCGCTAGAAGTAGAAGAGGAAACCGTGTCCACAGTAATTATTAGTCCAGTATCAGAATTTTTCCTTTGCAATGATGGACTCTCTGGGCAGATTTGGCTACTTAAATCCTTAGATAACGATCACAACACCGTCCGCACGTCCAAGCAACAGCAATGATTCACGACCACTAACGGTTGAGCTCTCGCCCTCGTGCCCCCCGCGTATCGTGCACCTACTACGCGTAGGGACATGTCGCCGCGCGCGACGTCTCCAGTTTGTTTGGTTATCCAAAACACTGTATCTCAGAGTTTCAACTAATCTCGCGTATTTTATTCTGCAAAAACACTGTAACTTCAATCACAGTATTATGCCATAACAAACCATAAATGTAACTAAAATGCAGTGTTTTCTATATGCTCATATCTCCTTCTACGTACTATGAAATGAAAAAATAATAATATAGGGATATGTAACTGCCTCGAAATAATCAAATGAGCGCTATTAAGGCAAAACACTGTAACTCGAGTTACAGTGTATTGGATTTACACGTCAGTGCAGCAGCCCTCGAGCGCGCGACCAAGCACCTTGTTCTAGCAGTTACAATTCAAACATTCATTATCGACATCCGTCGCATGTATTATGAACTTGAATTTAGACTTACCTAACACTCGAACATGTTTAGCTTTCGGTCACAATACCAGGTGGCCTACTTCGTTACCTTGTATAGGCGGCGCATTCACAATCGTCATAAAAAGAAGTAAACAATCGTCTCTTGACACAGGTGTAAAAGTGAAAATACAAGAATATTTCGTTTACGACTTGACTGAGTGAACTCGCACGTGTTTTCGCAAGTGTCTATTCATAAGTCACAACATTTTAAGCCCTTCGTAGAATACTGTTACGCTGGTAATCTCATTAGTGCTAGCTGCCAATAGTGGTTACGAACTGACCCACTTTAAATCCCTCTTTACAGAAATATGCAAATAGGTACATATTACTTATACATGTTTCGAATTATTTCATTCGAATATTTTTAATTATAATTAATTATACATGCTAATTGCGTGTAACGTGACTATTGGATAGTTTCATGTTACTGTTTAGTCTAGAGAAGTAATTTGCAGCTAAGTGATATGTTACGTATTAGAACAACTTGCAATTAAATTTTTAACAAACCTCACCGAATCATTATAAATGGGGCTAGTTGTTAGATAAAAGTAGACCGGAAAACTGTAGTAAGAATGAACTTGTAAATAAGTAAGAATTCTTCCTCAGTTTTGTTTCTATTTTCGCTTTCAGTTTTGGCCTTGTGTGTTTCTATTTGAGCACGTCGTCGGCGTCGATGGCAACCTGCCACCACAATGTTTTGGACAGAGTGGCACACTTTCAAGTGTTTCCAACACGCTGGCGCCTCATCGTGTGATTAAGTCTCAGCTTTATTTAATTACAATATTAACTTGGTAACTGGGTTAACGAACTTAATAGAAGTATTCATAAACGTGTGAATAAAAACACTCAGCTGAACTTCTTTCGACACCTATTGTTTCCACATCAGTAGTACTATGAGTAGATAAAGGTATACATACATATTATTGTGATGCACGCGTTTTGCTTTAGGTAGGTAATAGTTGAATGCAAATGTGGACGCGTTTTGCCATTTCCGTCCGTCACGGTACGTACACTGTGTGAATGAATCACAAACAAAGCTATTTCGAGAGTCACTATCGTTCAGTCGAGTGACAATACCGAGGCAGATCGGTCAACGATCCAAATTGCCCACACCTGAGCGCGTGCCGCTGTGTTCGCATGTTAGGCACTTCTGATTTGAGAGGCCATGGAGAATCGCCCCCGCTGCGGCTGAAGAACAGCCATCACAGAAGTAATGTTTGGTTGTAGGCGTTCCATCGTACGGGATAAATCGAGCTGCACAATATGGGTTTACATGGCTTAAGAGCTGATGGTGACTGGTCGTCTCAGCAGTGCAGTGGGTGATATTGGGCGTGATGTTCGAGTCGTTGGTGTCTCGTCTGACGTCGCCGCCTGTGTCGCGGCGCCGGCACACGGTGCACGCCGCGCGGGAGGTATGCAGCGAGCCCGAGGAGGACGCGGCACCGGTGCAGCGCCGCTCGCGCACGGCCAAACAGCTGCTGGACAAGCGCAGGAAAGCGCGCCTGTCATGCGCAGACCTCACCGCCAGCGTTAATGCGGAGCCGGAGCGCTCGCGCATGGATGCGCTGAAGGCCTTCCTGCCACTGCGACAGTCCAAGTCTCTCGGACGACTTGATGGTCTTAAAGAGGTGAGTCTTCTAGGATAAAATTTTTGTCTATTTATTTTAAGTTGGAGCTTTTTTTTAAGATTTAACAGGTGCTAAGTTTATGACCAAATGTTTGGTTGCCAAATAAGTGACACAAGAGAGACGCATTATGTCTTATTATTTACTTCTTAAACTTGTAGAATATTCTCATTGGTACAGCTAGCATAACTTTTTCATTAAAACCACTTTACGTTAGACCGATGGAGTTACGGTAATCAACTTGCGACACTAGAGAACGCCACAAGTTGTGGTGACCTTCGCGTCGCTCCCATGCGCATGCGCCGGCCTCGTACACCTGTTACGACCCCCCCTCCTGCTAGCCCCCTCACCTCCAAAACCTAATGCTTTGCTTGCACAATCAATAACACCTTACATTACGTCTTGACCATTTTGTAAATAGCACAATAGACGGAGCCACCTGAGTGCGACGCACCCAACTCTGAAACACGTCCATGTAACATCCATCGGGTTGCGAAACTGATGACTGAAGGCGTTCCTATGAACTATGACATCACACCGCTTCGGATAAGACAATACAAACAATACAAGGGACTCGACATTTGATGGCATGACTCGCTGAATCTCTGACATAAATCATAATGCAATATGAGATTCAAGGAGCATGGTTTCAAGTGTAATAAGCTGCTCTCAGATTACACTCTAGAGATTAGCTCAAACATGTTTTTATTTGGCTGTTATTGTACTCCGGAATTTAATAATATATTAAGTATCTACACGTTCTGCAATAATAATTCAGCGTGTTTTAAATTTTAAATAATTATGTAGATGATTCTCGCGAGTCGCGCGAATAGATTTTATTTGTTAAACAAATTCGGAAACGATTCGTTTTGCAATGTTAATTTCTGCTAACCTGATCTGCATTTCCTTATAAAGGTTTTGAGGTTGATGGTCCATGACCCACAACCGTATGGTATCGAGGACATCACTCAAGAATAATAAATCAATGTAAGCTATGACACATTTGACACCTTCCTAAAACTATGGGAGATGAATAATAATTGTAGTAAATAAATACTAATTCTTTCAAGTTCCATTCATATAGTTTTAGTTGCGTATAGCGTAGCAGTCGTAGCAGCGGCCGTAGCGACCTGCGCTATTCTCATAATTTATGAATAAGTAGTTCCTAAAATATCTTCTGTTGACTTTAAAGGCTCATAAGATAAGATTTACTATTTCCTTGTTTGTTTTGGCAGATAAAAATAATACTGTTGATGTGCGTAGTTAATAGAATGATGAATTATTATAATATGGAATTAACCGTCTTGTCTTCGAATTGTTTAACATTATATCAAAAAATTAAAAAATGTCGAACGCTGAAGGTCTGACCAACAGTATTACCATATTCATCATCGCATTGTCAATCAGCGGTGGGAACTAGCAAGATTGAAATGATTTGGTGGCGAGGACAGCCGCGTAAAGTTCAGTTTGAGCAGCAAGCACGCGGGCACCGTTACGACACACGTGCAAACCTTCCGATACTTTGCAGATAGTACAAGAATGCGAGATAGGCAGGTAGGGGCAGGTATGCTCGAGCGCAGCCTTGATGGCAGGTACACTCACACACCCACGCCGCTGTCACCATGCGCCTGCGCCCCGGTGGTAGTGTGCGCGCTGTTTGCTCGTGTGATTTACAGACAAATGCCACGACTCCACTCGCGCATCTGTTCGTCCGTCTCTTTGTGAGGGCATCTCTATTGCGTTAACGCCTTTTGTCTGCTGCCTCGAATAGGGACAATCTGCGTTTAAAAAGTTCTTATTAAATGATGATGTATGTACCTACGTACCTGGATCGAGTGATAATTACAGCGTACGCGCAGCTACGCTCGATGCTTTTGATTGCTTTGTTTGTATTTCGATGTATATCGCAACTCGTATAACGGCTATTAAGAGCATATTACCATTAAAATAATAGTACACCATTTATTTTATTTCATTTTAGGAGGTACCCACTCATTTATTATATTTCCATTTGGTATAAGTTGTCATATGAATGAATAAATTGCACAACTTATATACGTAAGTACGACGTACAATACAATATAAGCCAATATTAAAAGACTAATCTAACTTAATTATAATTGTTAATTAGCTTTTTTATTAACCTTCATTTTCAGCCTTCAATTAAGCTAATGTTCTTTAGGCTGCTTATTTGAGGTTACCTGTAATTGCCTATCTTACTTATCTGCGCTTAAACAATACCAGGGGCCTTACTCCCGAAAACGATTTGAGTTTGATTTTGATTCCGATTCGAACTCGCTTCTTGGACCTTACTCCCGACAGCATCGAGTTCTGAATCAATCGAATTGGGTTCGAATTAAATGTCGATCCATACTCTTGATTCCAACACTAGCCCACGATCGTGCGGTGGTTTGAAGCGAAACTAACTTCGGTCAGGGGCCTTACTCCCGAAAACGATTCGAGTTTGATTTTGATTCCGATTCGAACTCGCTTCTTGGACCTTACTCCCGACAGCATCGAGTTCTGAATCAATCGAATTGGGTTCGAATTAAATGTCGATCCATACTCTTGAATCCAACACTAGCGCACGATCGTGCGGTGGTTCGAAGCGAAACTAACTTCGGTCAGTTTTAAGTTTTAAATCGAGTTCGGATCAGAAACGAAATCGAATCGGAATCAAAATCAAAGTCGAATCGTTTTCGGGAGTAATGCTTTTATAGTCAGATTATGTAAGAACTGCTTATGTATGCAAAACATACCTTGTACATAAATGTTTTAAGAGAAAATTAATGTACGGACAAAATGTCGCGTCAAATTCCAGTCAAGCTTGTCAGATTTTTTGCAAGACACTGTAATACCAGAATCTCGACGCTGATTGGTAGTTTTTCGAAGCATTGGTAACGGAACTGTTACTACTTACTACTCGTCACCGACGAGATCAATTAAGCGATTGTGAACGATAGACATAGCGATTGTATGAACCCATGAGTGAGGGACATTCACTCAACTCGCACGCCGTAAATGGCGATAGAATAGTACCATTATGGTCATTTGTAACTCGTTTTCTTTCATTATTTGAAATGTAAATAATGACTTATAAGTCATTATTTACATTTCATCATTCCCAGGGGGTCCAAGAACCAAACGTGTAAAAAGTTTTAATACAAAGTGATATTTAGCTTTTTGTAGTCGAACATGTAAACTGGAAACAAATGAAATATACAAGCTGTAAAATGTAAATTATAACATTTTTATCACAGTTTTGTATCACACACCTATTCAATGTTATTTTTTTTTGCCACATCCATTTTAATCATAAAGATACGTCGAAAGATTTTTTCTGTCATTATTAAAGTTACTAATGACCTATTCAGAACTTGTTTTAAATCTGTGCTCGGCAGGTTTGTTCTCTATTGACATAAAGTAATTCCGCACGTGTGCTGAATTGCTGATAGATATAGTTAACGTCCTACTTTTCGTTACAATCATAGTACCTATACTCCATTTACTATAGCATTAGACAAATAACGGTTAAATAACGACAGTTATTGTGTAATATTGTTGAAATTACTGCACTTTAGAGTTATTTTTTTAATGTAAATGGTAAATAGATTACAGTGCTTTGTATTTATCGTGAAATAACGGAGTTTATTAAACGTTTACATCGAAATAACGAAAGGGTGAGAACAGTTATTTGTCTAATGTTATAATAAATGGAGTATAGTATTGTTAGAACACGATAAGTCATTTTATAGATTAGTAGAGCGTTTTAAAGAAATTATATACAATATTTTGAAATACAATAATTTGGTTTGAAAACAGACAGACACACGAGTGATCCTATAAGGGTTCAGTTTTTTCATTCGGATATACGGAACCCGAATAAAACAAAGAATCCTCCAAAATCAATCATATCATTCATATCCCATCCCAAATATGGTGTATGATAAACACCGGTTGTGGTATGATTCATTTTTATGTTTGAACTCAGTTTGTTCGAGAATTTGACGTTCATTAACTTGGCTTACTGCGGAATATGATTATTGAATCAAATAATTTTTTATTTGAAGTTTTTTAAGAATTTTTAATGATAATATCATTGATGACAAGCGCTTTCATAGGATACGACATCTAAACTTCAGTGATTTTCAGGCTTGGATACTGTAAAATTTGTAAATCAAATTAATTTCTTGCAAACTTAATTTGTAATGAATACCCTCTACTTATGCAGATTATTATGCACCTATATCAGGTATCAGTATAAATAAAATACTATAATTTTGTGGTTGCTAGAGCGAGTGAAGGAGCGGACAGCATCGTCATTTGTTAGGTCCGGACAAAACATCGCCTTCGAAGAATTGCCTCATCTGCGATACGTGTCTTGTTTTATTTACATGTTGTTTATTTTTATCTGTAACATCGTTAGCTCGTTGCTTTGTTTCTCAACATTATGTGCCAATATTATATTATGGCTTCGATATATCTTGTCGATTAGATTTATTTCCACCACACCTTTGTTACTCAGCGGCAAACCGAATCAGAGTTATTATGGCGCTCAATTTTATGTGAGTCTTTAACCAAAATTGACTGACCATGTCGGTCATATAATTGATTTAATTGTACAACTATTAGAAACCATAAGGATTAGATCGGAATCTACAATATTCTTGTCAAGTTTATGTCGGGTTATTGATATTGAGTTATTGAACTTCCCTATTTAAGAGCTAATGGCGTGTTCTTGGCATTGTAGTTGGGAAACCAAACTTGAGATATTATTTAGAGTGGAGATAAGCGCCTTGAGAGTGGACGTTTGATTTACGGCGGACATTACACTTGCCAAAACGTTATACATATCATTCATTTATAACATTTACGTGGGAAGTGATTTTAGAATCATGTTTATAGTTACTGGTGCACATAAAGTTTGCGTGCCAATATAATTGTTTTATGAGAAATAACTGTTATGCTGGTAATGGAGCAATGCGTAGCTATATTTGAGTTTTCACCTAGCTCGTTAAGTTGTGTCGTTTAAGTTGCAAACTTTAGTCTTAAATTGTTTGTTTTAATTAAAATGCCTATAGTAAAAGTTCATTACTAAACTGGTTCTGTTTTCTTTAGAAATGCGACGTCGGTATAGGCAAAAACTTAAGGAGCATGCAATTAAAAGGAGTCGCACAAATAACAGATCTGTCTAGTCGAGTGGGGTTCGGAGGAAGAGGGCATCTTTAAAGGTCTCTTGCTTTGCCTTTTAGAGTTGCTGTTGTTGACATTTTAAGTGTAGTATATATCTTCATTTGTAGGTATATCTATAACTTGATACTCATCCTCCTTGTTGGTCAATTTCATTCGAAATCCTCTTATAATTGCAACTTCAGGATGTATTCAATGTTACTGTGATACCTACATACATGCTGCATGTCTCTGGAATTCTATCGTCATTATAAACAATCACTTGCTGATCAATCTGAATGCCGTTCCAATGTCTACCATGGACTGACTTTGGGTTGCGAACTTGCGACAATGGTTTCTTGATCTTTGTATTTTGTTATGCTCTTAGTATAATGTCTTTGCGAAAGGGAGTGATTTAATCTTTCTTTCCTTCATGTAGAAAATACTTCTGTTATTTGAAAATATTGTAAAAGCCAATTATTTTTAAAAGAGTAACCTTGGAGTTTCTTTGCCGGCTTTTCTGTATAGAACACGACCAATTGGAACCGTGCACCTAGCTTCTGACGTTTTGTAAGTGCCCATGTGTTTTTAATTCCTTTCAACTCAATTCATTTCTGGTGAAATATTAGTGGTTTGTCTCTCGCTGTGCATCTCTAATGAATTATTTATTTTTGACCTCATCAAATTAAACTTTTTGACAAGGTAATGATAATTTTAAATGCAATACGCTCTCATCAAGCCGTCAACATTTTAACTTACAGCTTAGGTGGAATTTGTTAGGTAATAATATTACATGTTTGTTAATAAATCACTTGCAAATGTTTATTTATGTAATTCATTAGTTAAGTAAATAATTTTAAATGTTGGATTTCGAAATTGTTTGACGGCGACTCATACCTAAATGGAGCCTGGAGTCGCCGTTTATTTCTGTCAGATCTTGGGTGGACCATCAACAGCTTACCGCACAGTTCACCAATTATCAGAACAGAGTTTCCAAAAATATATCTCCATTTTCCTTTCCCTACCACGTTAATTTGGTTGGATAAACCCATCACGTCTTGAAGAGCACATGGAGCCTCATGCAAATATCCAAGACAATTGTCAAAGCCACTTCACTGGTACTACCAGTTGAATTTATAAACTAAAATCAACTCGCCTCAAACATTATTCGCACTTTTATAACTGTACCGAATGGAATATATCTCAAGATTTTAACTTTTTTGTCAGTTTAACTAGAACATTTCTCTTCACAGCTGCGACACACATAGTGACTGTGACTAGCGAGGTTATTACTCTCGGCAGCCGCGATCCATCTCACGCTGCGTCTGCGCAACTCAAATGTTACTTACGAAGTTACGAGTGCGTAACGTTCCATTGTGTGCTTAGTGCTTAAGCATTGACAGCATCTCCACACGTCAAGTGATGTTAGTATCAGTTACAGTGGAAGAAGTACATGTGTAATCTGAAAACGTAAATATTACTTAACTAGCTGACCCGACAGACTTCGTTCTGTCAAAAGCTATTTGACTGGCAGTTTGTCTACGCGCAAAGGAAACTACCTACCTACCCTACCCTACCTTACCCTACCCTACCTACCTATCTACCCTACCCTACCTACCTACCCTACCCTATTCTACCCTACCCTACCCTACCCACCTACCTACCCTACCCTACCCTACCCTACCCTACCAACCCTACCTACCCTACCCTACCTAACTAAAACCTTCAATTTTTTTTTTTTTTTTTTTTGATAAAATCTATTCTCAGACCTACCAAATGATGACTGACACGTTATGTCAAACGCCATAAAGTTACATTAGAAGATAGAGTTACCTACTTATTATTACAATAAAAATGTAAATATGGTCGTTTTCTTACAATATTTTTTTTTTTTAACTTTCTTAAATTTTTCTTACATAAGAACCTCCTGACAATAACAAACACAACAAAAAAATAATTAGCGAAATCGGTCCAGCCGTTCACGCGTGATGCCGTGACCAAGGGAAATAGGGATTCATTTTTATATATATATAGATTGCATAGGTTATTTGTACGTATGTAGTATACAGGTGATTTGAATTGCTGTAACTCCAATTTATGTAAATAGAGTGTTATTTCATATATTTTAATATCTTATGGTGTAATTATATTTTAAATTTATTAAAATTACAACATGAATATGAATAAATAAAATAAATTCTGGGACATAAAATAGGTTACACATAATACGCAGAAAAATTAAATAGGTAGGTACTATTAACAAAGTAAACGTAAAATGACCCGTCCATTCGAAGGTTATATAACCACATAATTCGCGTATATTTCATTCTCTGAGAAACAATAAATAATTCTGAAATCAACCAAAAAGCGGTGTCATGGTTCCAATCACACAACTTTCTATTGTTTCGTTTAATTCCTACGTAATGATTTACTGCACCAAAGAGGCAATCGTCCACTTGATTGTAATTAAATAATGATAGGTGTTAAAATAATGGACGATCGAGATAGCTGGTGAATGGGTGATGTAACAACAATGAGTGTCAATCTGGGTGCATTGCGCGGGCACAGTTCTGAAACGCCGACGATTGACACGCCCATTCTTACGTCGACGTAGCAGACAGGTGTGGGCAAGCGCACGTATACGAAGCTTTTTATTTTAATTTTGCAACTGGTGTACGTGACAAAATATTGACATAAAAATATTTATTTCAGACAAATACATTGCCTATCGCAGCTAATATGTTTTTATATATTTTTTGCCATTAGAAACCTCGACTCGACCAAAATACATACACCTCACGTAACTGTCAACATAAATCAAACTGTTTTGTTTTAATTGGTAATTAAAGAAAATAAATTACTGCATTGTATCTAGCTACGATCATAGCTTAGAAAAGTCCAATAAACTGAACAGATACCCTTAAGTTAGCTTTATATGGGATGCTTCCTAGTGTAAGGGCAAAGACACCATCGATCCACGGCACACCATGAATTGACATCCCCTCATACCATAAATTATGGCCATCGTTATCTAACAACTTTTATGGATATAAATTCCGAACAGTTCAATGTCCAGTTTACAAGGTATCAATAACGGTTACAAATACATCTTATCACTGATCTGGTAATGTACATAATTGCTAATGTACGCAGAAAAAATGATACAGAGATCAGATTGTATCAGATGACATTTCATTTAATGTTAAGACCATCAATGTGAGCAGGGCTCCAAAATAAGCGGATTAACAAGCGTTTGAATACGCATGCGATTTTTAAAATAGCTGAGTAATTTCAGCAGTTTATTGCTCGTTTATTTCAAAGCGCTAAGCCATCAAACGTTAATTCGCTTCCATCGTAATACTTGGACGAATCGTTTAGTTTCTCTCTGACTCATGTATGCGTCGTTTCTTCCCATAATATACCAACCTGTATGTATATTTTATTATAATGACCATGGTTTTATTAAACAAGACTTCTGAGAACTGTCGAACGCGTCAAACTTTCCTCTTGTGCAAAGTTGATGTTTATTTTGTAGGTATAACTTGCACAAGAACGTAACTGATGGCGATGGAAAAGCGGCGATTTTCATTGGTTACGCAAGGTGGTCAACACGTTACGTCGCATGTCGTTACTGACAAGTTGTATGGGAGTCACCTATGGTTGCTGCTTCTATTGTAGTCAACGCAATATTGATAGGGCTGTTGGCAACTCCGAACTGAATCAAAGCCAAAATATTGGCGGACTCTTTAATGTTTGAGTGCTAGCACTAATTAAGGGGACGATAACCGACTTTTAATGATTTTATACTGAAGATCACGTCTAAACGATTAGTGTAAATGATTTGGAAAAAATATATGTTAAATTAGAGCATTTTCTTAATAACTTAATATATGAATATTTTAGATTATAATTATATTACATGGTGAAATTAATTTGTAAAGTTAAGTCTAACGCCGATAAAAAACTGAGAATCACGCAAAACCTATAGCGTATTTTATTGAAACCTTTTTAAACATAATTTAATTATTGATCTTTTAGTATACGTGTTTTATTAAAATGCGGTTTGTTTTATGTATAATAAATTAATAATGCGTCTTAAGGCTCGTACAGACTAGTGCGATATCGCGGGCGCGACGTGACACTAGTAGCACAATTTCTTTGTCGGTGCCTGTCACGCCCGCGATATTGCGCGAGTCTGTACGAGCCTTTATTTGGGACAGCGCTCCTGGATAGGCGAGGCCTATTACTGGCTGGACGTACGACGCGTTGCGTGAGCTCAGTACAGAACACGCAAGCGAACCACTCAAGGTCACTGGCATATATCTGGGCTTTAATTGAATGATGTTGTTAATTTAGCTATTCTTTTACCTCCTGTCGTATAAAAAATCCAATGGATTCTCAAATAACAATAATTAATAACAGTTAAAGAATAAATTACAGTTACTGTAATGTTTAGTTAATTTCTCAATTCTTTTTTTCTATTGTTTGGCTTTTATATGCGATAACAATAATGAGTACATAGTCGAGTCCTATGTTAGCTTGTTCATTAACGTTCACGTGCCAGCCCTGCGCGTGGGCGCGTCACGTGCGCCCGCGCCGTTGCGCCACGCTCGGAAGTAGACTGTATCAACATGACGCTACACCCACACTAGGTACCTTGCCAATTATGGAACAGCTACCCTTCCTTACGTCACTCAGTAGCTACTAAAAGCACGTGGAGTCAATGTGACATAATGTTGTGAAAACTGCTTGCTTTCTTTTCTATAATGCCCTTTTTAAATGTCAACGGATATCCCCTGTTGGGAACTTTCTTCGTAGCAAATGAGACTTTCTTCGTAGAAATTGTTTTACCAAGGGACGGCTAGTTAGCTACGGATAAATTTTCTGCAGTAACTTCAGAGCAAAGTAAACATACCTATTTCATTCCATGCAACAGTGAGTCGCTGGCGCTATTATCTTGAGGCGACACGACAGTAACTAACAATCAAGATTGTTGAACAACATTGTTATACTCAGGCATCTCGCAAACAATGGATGTATGTGTACGTTGACAAAAACTAAAATAACGCCTAGGAACGTTCTTCCATTGTGAAAAACGCATCTTCCCATCGGCCACACTTTTCCCGTACTTTCCGTAACTGTGCGAGTTTTTCTAACAACCTGTGCCTTACTTTCTAACGATTGACTCGCTGAGCCCTCACGCAGCTATAAGTACGTTTCGGTACAACTTTGTCGCCATATTAGTGTTTACTGACAGCAATTACGCAGTGAAAGTGTTTTTAATTTCTTATCTCACATCAATCTTTTCTTTATTACGCTTTACCGTCACTGTTGATATGTAATTACCGTTTATAGTGCTCTGAGATGTTTAGATTACTTGTATTACTGTAACCGTCGTGTAAAACGTTATAAGAGTTAGATAGATATAAGATTACCTATTAGCCCGCCCGCGGGCACCGCGAACTGATTGCAGACATTTTGTTTTATCTCAACCATGATCGTTGCTCATTCAATTTGCTATTAAGCATTAATACAACGGCGCTTCCCTGTATCTTGCATTTAAGTGCGTCGTAATTGTAACAGTATCTTGGGGTTAATTCGAATTAGTTAGCCGATAGAGCAGGCGGGACGATCGCTGCGCAGGCGATCCTAGCGATTGGACTGGAAAATATGAGGAAGATATTATAACGCTGCGGGCTCCGCTCATCACTAAACGGGACTCGCATTCCTAAGTTCGCTGACTGAGCGACTCCTTTGAAGAGTCGCGTCGATGTCTAACTATGTATTATAATCGATACTAACATATGGTGGGCTCCAATCCACTCATGATTTATTAAAAACGAAAGTTGCGTTATTGGAGAAATGCATTTTTTGCGTTTGTTTTTAATTGCCGTTTAATCTGTTGTCTGCACGCAACGCTAAAACTGGTTTGTTGGTTAAATTTTGTTTACTTTCGTTTCTACTTCTAGTTAGTAAGCTGATCTTTGATATTTATGTATCGAACAGAAGATGGCGGTGTCATTCGGAACTAGTTTAACTTCACTTTAATCAACATTCTACTGCGTAAAGTATTTACGACTTATGTGCGATGTAAACCGAGGTTTGCATATTAACGTACGTATTAATTTCATGATAATATCCGACTGTAATTACTTTAGAATATTTTCTTATTAATCCAAAGCCTATACAATTTTAATATACGTTATGGTAGGAGTCTATTTCGATATTTATAATATACATCAAATAACGGCCGCAGCAACATCAGAACGTGATTGGCTTCATAATGTTATATTCTGAGTGGTTGCTCAACACAAACACACATAACAAATCCGAGGCAGGTACTCGAATAGGTATATTACCATATATGACTTGTTATTGTCACATTTTAGGGCTATAACCTTAACACTTAAAAACGGATTATTGTTATTAAAGACGAATATTTACTACATGCCTATTTTAGTAATTTATGGACTAAAGTGTGACATCACTGATGTAACCAAATCGGTGAAGAACACACATATCTACGTCTAGCCTACGTTATCTAAAACTTTATTTCTAGAACAAGTTATATTGATCTACGTTGGGCAGCGACCATACATGTCATGCTGTATGGCGTTGGGTTTTTATAAGTAAACACTGGGACACGACTATCATAAGTTTAATTTCTTGATCTCTTTTTGAGTCCATCAGAGTCCTTTGTTGCTGTGAGCTTCGTACTTTATCATGCACGAAGTATCTCTGCAAGTTATGAATTTACATGTTTACGAGTGTTCTCAGCTGGTGGGCTGCCGCGATTTGTCCTGCAAAATTGTAACCACATGACAGCTGGTTAACCGACCACCATTAACCAAAGAAGGCCTGTTAACCATTAATACTGATGCCAATTCTTACGAATCGTATTTTATCATCGATTTATCCTGCCCAGTGGGCACTGAGTTATCACCCCTCCTTCAGAAACCTTTGAAACATAATAGTGTGGCGTGTTTTATTGGTGCCATGATATTAATGAACTGCTTTTTCAGTATCAATGTATAATGCCAAGAGTGAGTTAGGTTAGTGCAAGTGTGGATGCGCAGGAGCTGCAGGAAAATGATCGTTATGTTTAACGAACATTCACGGTGGTCGGTTTTATTTCATCATCCCAATAGAATCACCCCGCTATCATATCACTCAGTGTAGCGATCCCCTACATTAGTTTTCGTCCTTGATAAGAACGACGTCATCCGGCTCGAAGGACCAAAAATAAGGATCCCTACACTGAATCATATGATAACGGGGTGATTTCTATTGGGATTATTAAATAAAACCGACCACCGTGAATGTTCGTTAAACACTGATTTATTGACACATATTTTTACATATTATTTGCAATAAGTTATAAATACTGTATGTGCAGAATACACGGCGCGTGAATCGCTTGAGTAATGTACGGTTCCGTACACATACATTAGTTGAAAATAAGAGTTGTATTGTGCAAGTGTTCCTACTAAAAATCTCAATGTTAGCACATTTAATTAATTATGTTATTGTAATAGTAGATTATTAAATAAAATCGGATTTCATTAGAACCATTAGCATGTAATACACCCTACGCAGGAACTTATAATATAATAAAGCCAGCAGAGACGTCAATCAAACTTGAAATAGGTACCACCACATAAAGAAGCATACAAGAAACGTGATACCCAATCATGATATCCACAAACTTCTGTAGATTTGATTGGAAACAACAATTATCATAAGTATCAATCTGATCAGATACAAAAGGCAGCATTGCGGCAGAGGTCGGGGGTCGCGTTGCATCAACGCTGCACTTTCGATATGCGCCAGTGAAAGGCTCATCCTCGGGGCTTACGGCGCAGGTGCATCTACTCAATAGCCTGCAGCCAACCGTTATTACCGGCCATGTTAGTGCAACAACATTTATTTGTTCGCTGGGAATTTTTCAGCCCACACAAATGGTTGAACGGAAGCTTACGTTTGTGATATTTTCACATAAGTTATCCGCATTTGTCCTTAGCTAGCGACCCGCCCTGCTACTCACGGCTTTTGCGTTGCCAAGAATTAAAATTATATTGTATGTAAGTTTAATAGTAATATATTAAACACATAAACCTTATCGAGTAAATTCTTTAAATGATAGTGAAAACTGCATCAAAATCAGTTGCGTAGAAGAAAAACGCGGTTACACAGACAGACACAAAAAGAGACTTTTTTTTTTGAATAATATGTATATAAGGTGTATCTATTCATACACGAAATATTTAAGATACACTCTATAGATTGAAATACAAATAGTAGCTGAAAACTAATCTAAATAACTATTAGAATTAAATAACTATAGTTAAAACTGTCACAGGAGCTTATGGCTAAGTAATAACAGCCAAACGTGTCGATCGATCAGGTTAAGCTACGCTTGCCGCGGTTAGTCCGTGGATGGGTGACCATCTTTACATACCAAGACCCCTCCGTGCCTCGGAAAGTAAGTTAAGCCGTTGGTCCCGGCTGTTATTCGTGGATCTTTGACAGTCATTACGAGTCGTCGGATTCCCGAAAGTCTGACAACTAGTTTTACCAAGGAGTATGGTATTACGCAGTAACTGGGTTGTGGAGGTCAGATAAGCAGTCGCTCCATGTAAAATACTGGTATTCAGTTGTATCCAGTTAGACTGGAAGCTAACCCCAACAAGTTGGGAAAAAGCTAGGCAGATGAGTTGAAACTGTCACTCTTTCAAATAAAAATAATGAAAGAATATGTATGAAAACACTGACCGACCCAGAACCACTGACCGACCCAGACGACCCCATAACTCTCCTCCAGGAGAGCAGTAGGGAAACAAGTACAGCTCGCAAACATAATACACGACCGTCATTCCGACCTCGCCGCCAAGGCCAATCGCGAAATCCCCGACTAAATAGTCCTCCCCGACCCTTGCTCGTAAGAGAAGCGCCAGCCCGCGCCATAGCTGAGCCTGTAGCTTTAAATTCCCCCGATAATAATCATAACCCTGATTTTATCCAGCCACCGCCGGTCCCTTACCATCCTCCCTCCGACACTGCCCTAAGCCGAGGTTCGTACCCCACAGGGGGTGCCCTTAGCGCGCAGTCGTTTAGTTTATAAGTTTTTGAGCCCTGGCTGGAGGCTTTAAGTTTTTAGGAGCTTAAGGCAACCACAGGAAAGACCGGTTGAAGAGTCACGACCTCTAAAGGTTAACTCTAAGATGCCCTAGATAAAAAAAAAGATTTAAAAAAAGTATTAAAAATGTCCGAAGTCGATACTTAAAGCGGCTCGCTCTAATGTCGCGTACATTATTTTAATGACAGTCATTAGTCTACTTTCAGAGGCAATGTAATGATTACACTTCGATATATGGATATACCTCTTACGGAATACAAGTATTTATTTTGTAATCTGAAGTCATCGTTTATACGTAGGACAGGCCAACAGTCAGACCCATTGCTTAGCTACAATTTGAATTATTTTAAAGCCGCATACCTACCTCAGTTTACACGGAACCACGCATGCATATCAGGATATATTCCAATTATTCCGCCTCTTGATTTATACCGTCTTTGTGCTTACTTATCTGAATGGAGCATAATTTATAATATCTAGCTAAAAAGTATATTATAATGGTCTATTGTACCTTAGGCTGCGTTGTGGTTGGGCCTGCAGCCTGCCGCTCAATTGCTTCAGTAACCGTGTTCGTAGCTCGTGCCCGTTGTCTCTTATTACACAGGAAGTTTATTATTGGCTGTCTGTTGTTTCATTAGTGCCGTTCTGTCATTACGAGGCGTCTTGGAGGTGCAACATGGAAAATTGTCACGGCCGAATGCGGCGTACGTAACGGGAAATGCACCGCGCAAATTATAACGTCCGCATTGATGTTTCCACTTTCATACTCAGGGCCTCTATAAAAGGACGACTGTTTGCAGCTGGTACTGCTATTCATTTGCAGTTTGCACGACTGCATCGCATTAGAGTCGTTTTCTCTCGGCGGAATGCATTTTTGCTGTTACCTTGATGATGGTCTGCTTTAAGGATGATTTCCACCAAACGAATCGCATCGTATCGGATCGGAAAGGATACGAACGAATGCGGCGACAGCCGATCGCGTCCGGCAGGATGTCGATGCATACGATCGGCTCCGTACCGTCGCTTGCGAACGTATGCGTTTCTGCGCCTAGTCAAATAGTTTCATGTCGTCACAAGTCAACACGGTAGGAACCGTGTTGACTTGTGACGACAGCCTAAAGGATCCGATCGGATACGACGATAGGCGAACGGTGCCGATCGCGCTTCGAGGAAGACGCCCGCGGTCAAGCTGTTGTGCGCGGCTTGGTAATATAGACTTTAAATACTGTGTACACGATTTAATATCGTTTAATGATTGTAAAATCCGTTCCGATCCGATACGATGCGAGTCGTTTGGTGGAAATTATCCTTTACTCTTCAAGCGCGCTTGATCGTTCACGTGCGATCATGAAATTGATATCGCCAACGAGATGCGATTCGTGAACGTCATGAATCATGATCTATAACCATGTAACTGTATTATCTGTTACCGACTTTTTTGTAAACTGTTACACAATAACTTTTACTTCTTACTATTACACAATTTTGAAAATAAATACCGACATTGTTAGTTTAGCGATAGAAATCTCACGATAAAGTAATGTAATAAGCGCGCGCTATTTTTTCTTGCTCGTTATATTTTATTGCAGCCTACTTTTTCTACTGTCACTTTACAATATTGTGGCAATATCGTATCTGCACGGGTCTGCTTAGGGCCCTGCATGTATTTTTATTAGATTAATGGGGCAATTAGAGCGTACGACACTTAGCTTTTATATAAAAGTGTTGATAGTGAACCCGCGCTATTAATTCCATTAAGCAAATAATTAGTCATTGAGACTGGCTGGATAAGATCTGTAATGTGTGGTTTCCATAGTTGCGTGTTGTCGTGAGTCAAGATGGTGTGAACTTGTTGTTGCCTGGTGTCGCGTCCACGTATCATGAACGCTGAACAATGCTCGTCTGACTGTTCCTACAAGGAGCCGCCACTGAAAGTTCAACTCACGAATTATGTATCACTGGAAATGACTGGTTGTTTTATTTTACGCGTGTTTAAACACACAAAACAGCATGAAAACCAAAAAATCTACAGCACTAGTTTTCTTTCAATCGCGCAAAATGGCCGCCACAGTTAAGGGGTTCATAAAAAATTATAAAAAAGTATTCAGACTTTTTCAAATCCATAGAACGTTAGTACAGAAAAACTTATGAAACTAGTGTTAGTAGTAAAAAAAAAAAAAATGTATGCAGTTTTATTACAATTAAATTTCAATTGGGAGTTAATTAGAAATGCTAGTTATGTATTATTGCTAGCATTAAATTGCAATTTAATAATTATTCACTCGTAATAAAATATTTTTTCCATTTGCATGAGTTTTATTTACTTGAAGCCATAACATAAACTCTACATATCTTATTGATTAGTTTTCTCGTAGTTAGCTTGCGGTGTAGTTGCAATAACAGTCAACATAAAATACTTTTATATATTTTTCTGTCTGGCTTTGGATCTATGATATCTGTGTATGATACTCGTGCGGTATCGCAGAGGCGGTCGAATGATTTAAATAACCTGGCTATTTCAGTACCGCAGCCGTCGCGTTTATGACTTTATTTTTCATCTATTTCTGAACGCAGCAAACATAAATAAGACGCATTAATCCCAAGATCTGTGAATATTCAAATGAAAGACGCCATTACGAATTAAAATGCGTTTAGTTAGATAGATTTCTGTCTTAGGTACAGTTTTTATCGTTGTAAGCACAACGTAGGTCTAAATATAAAACTTTTATTAATAAAATTTCAAGGAAAAGTAATTTGCATGGTATTTTAGATCTTTACGATTAGCAAGAAACCACACCTTAGAAGAGTTGTCGCCTTTTACGACTCTTCTAGTCGCGCCATCTTTAAGTCTCAAGCCCCAACATGTAAGCGGTGTAACAAAGGAAGTGTCTGCTTCTGAGTTCGCGTGTGTAATCAGTTAGTCTTATAAGAGTTAATCAGATATCCTCGTATATAAGGTGATAACCGTACATGTTGGTAGCAGAGGAATGCTAACAGGCAATTAGCAAGTAAGCGATGAATAGATAGTGATATGTACTACTTGTCTTAGTATTGACTGCTTTGCAAGTTAACACTTCTGTTTGCATTATGATTTGGAAAATTTGTCAGATGATTTATGTAATTATGCATGTAGAATGCGTTTGAAAACATGTACTGGTTAGAAATGCATAAACGTATTTGATTTCAATTTAACTAACAGCATTGCTGTTGTTAGTATAATCGTGGTCTCTTGGAAAATACAGTTATTGCGCGAATTCACAAGCAACTAACTCGTATCAAAATACTGAATATAACGCGTATTACTCGATTCAAATGTCGTGAGGCTCTCAAATGTATCCATACGTAAGCGTTACCGTCGTGTGCGATAGAAAGCGATCAACTTACAATTGAATATCGCGTAAAGCGTGAAGTCACAAGCGACACGTGTCGTGTGATCAAGCGATCAATCCGCTTTCACGCTTCACAACAGCGCTTGACGAATGCCCAAGGAAAGTCTATGATTGTTAGTATCCCGTGCGGACTGTAATTGGATCTAAACTGCTCGATAGACGGCCGCGCCAAAGGAGAACTTTCTGTCTACTTTCAAGATTCGTTCAGATATTTCAATCTTTGCCTATAATAAGTATTTATATTATGAAGACTTAAACGCAAGATTATAATCCTGGGAAAACTTGTTCGAGAGAAAAATATGTTTTGCTCTTCCATTTTTTTTTTTCTCTTTAAGAATATGCAGATTGTAGGTTCCTTTAATCAGATTAGGGCGCATGCCCTGGACGAGAAACTGCCGTAATAGTTATAATTTGATTATCAGTTCCTGTGATAAATACTCTTCCATATTAATTGCAGGGAACTGAAATCCAGAGCGTTAAAATAAGCTCGTCAGGGCTTTGTATAGTCATGTACCAATATATCGTATATAGAGCTCTGGTGTTTTATTAACTGTCGCAGGGCCGAGATACAGTCGGCTTGCAATATTTCAGGAGGCTTTTGCACAGAGGCCAGTAATTAGTGGTAATCGATCTCTCAGTTTACGCCTGTTCGTATATGGTATGGGCGGGGCGGCAATGGCGCAGGCGCAGCGTTCGAGTGCATTCACTCGCGCACTCCTGCGCAGCTAATTTCTCTATCTTTAGCACGGTGTAACTGACCGCCAGCCCTGCTACCGACTAAAGAGAAACTGCGTTAGATGCGTCCGGTTTATGTGGACACGTCAAATAGCCAATACTTCCTTTAGTTAAGCAGGAACTCTGAAATGAAAGGTACTTAGGTATTTCATGTTACTTAAGATAGATAAAGTTCCCGTATTGAGTTAGCCGAGATCGAAAGTAGATCTGGTAATAACATACTTGTGATTATCTCGGTAACCGTTAGTAATAGGTGGAGAGAATTTCCTTTAAAACTAGATGTTGGAATTTCGCTGCAGCGTAACGGTTCTTGGAACCGGTGACGTACTTACGTTTACTCGGTTAATTTTCCACTATTAGGTGACATCCGCATCACTAGCCTACAAAGCAGGATTGATATTTGAGAAATCATTCGTGAAATCCAGGTTTCAAATTGAAACAGTTATTCCTAAGTTGTTGGTTGTTGTTGTTGTTGTAGTGTTGTGTGTTGTATGTTGTAGTTGTTGTTGTAGTTGTTGTTTGTTGTTGTTCCTAGTTTGTTTGTTTCCTCAGTTATTTCTAATTGCATTTAAGAACATTACGCCTTTGATATCAAAGTAATAGCCCACTCTTAATATAATTCCAACCGTCATAGCTCGTTATGAAAACAAAATTATCGTCCGCACGATTGGCGTCTGTCACAGACACGTCTATTAAGTACATGAGAATTGTCAAACGCTGCATATCCACACATGTAGACTTTCGCTTCGGTGAGAGTTTCCAGTAAACACAACTTGTAGTCGTAACTCCACAGCATAATTATATACCTTAATATTTACCTGTTTAACGTCCAAAGTGCCGACACTTACTTCATTAGCTCAGCTTAAATCGATTTTCTATTTATGGCCTGATAGAAAACTGATTTCAATCAAGAGTATTGGATGTAAAAGTGCTATTCAGTTTCTTTTTACTTTTTTAGTGTTTAACCCATTAAACCGGTTGAATAGCCGATTGTAAATTATAAATCCGTCGACTTTGTGTAATGTCTGGCGTTTGTTCGGTGGTAATCATTTGGAAAATGACGCAAATAATAAGGCTTCGTCCTTATAATTTGAGTATCGAAATCAAAGCCAATTTTCACGCATTTTCCAGTTTTAATAGCCAAGACAACTATAGAACATTGTTATGTCAGCACCAAAAGTAAAATGATTTTTTCGTTTATTAATAAATAAACGAAACAATATAATATAATATTTCTTGTCAAAGTCAAATCATTTATTTCAAATAGGCAAATAAAAGGCACTTTTTAACGTCAAAATTTACAAAAATAATTAATAACCTTTTGGAAGGGGCACTTCCAAAAGTTAGTTACGTATGGAGAAGAATGGGCAAGAAACTCCATACTTACTCTTTTAAAATGTTAACAATATTTGTATACATTAATTATTAATTATATGTGAAGAAGATGCACTTACCTAGAATAAAATTATTATACCGCAATAGGTAAAAAGAATGAAAAGTGAAGCAATGACAGACAAATTAATTATGCGTTAGATATATGGTGCTCACATATATACTGAATATTATATATAATTATAAGAATATTGTTAGTGAAAGTGTAAGCTAAGTATTTACATGTGAGTCGAGTGACCGTGAGTTGGCGCATGTGCCAGGTGGTTGTCGGATTTAGTCTAAACATGTAAAAAAATTATTACATCACAAAACGTTCACGCTCTCTCTCATGTTATCTAGTCAGACGTATATCATAATAGCACGCGTTTTATACACTATCCAGTGTTTTAGAAACGTACGTATGTAGGTAAAGGAGAACTAGGCATATTATGAACCATTATATCACACGTTTCGTAAGCTAAACATAAATCGTCCTCAACTGATACAACGGGTTTCAGACAGCTAGCAGGTTTAGTAAAACTAAGAAAAAGTTGTATGTTATATTATCAGGCGTTACGTTATAACAGCACAATGGACTTAGCCAATAGGAAAACTTCTTGTTCGGGCAGATCAGCAAGCAAACAGGGCCTCAAGTCTGCTATTACAATAGTGTCAGAATGGTCTCTTCATTGTGAGTTTTTGACAGATTTGCCATACAAAAACTGTTAAATACTCACAATGGCGAGACCATTCTGACACTATTGTAATAGCAGACTTGAGGCCCAGGTGAAAACGAAATCTTGATTGTAACGATGGCTATGGTGGTTGGTGCAACAGAAATATTTATTACATGTTTGGAATAGTCGTAGTGTTTTTATGTTGACTAAGTGGGATTTACTATGATTAGTGTAAGCAGAGAGAACAATAACTAATTTATTGATTTATTTGGAATCTCCAACAAAGGATACACTTATACAGTACTAGCTTTGCCCGCGGCTCCGCCCGCGTAGATGTCGGTTATCGCGTAAAAAAGTAGCCTATGTCCTTCTCCATATCTTAGACTATATCTCTGCCAAATTTCATGACGATCGGTTCAGCGGTTTAGGCGTGAAAACGTAACATACAGACAGACAGATAGACAGACAGAGTTACTTTCACATTTATAATATTAGTATGGATTAATCATAATAATAAAAAAGATTATTTTACACGTGCTCCTTTAATTACAGGAGACCACACCATGCACATATAAGTAGGTGCAAACAGTATAAAAATAAAAATAGAAAAAATAAATGATAAAATTTGAATATTAAGATAAAATTAACATGTTAAGATTGAGTATTCATATTACAATTTTTAAGTATATAGAGGTATGAGGAACAGCGTGTAAAGTTCACTCATAAATATGGAAACGGGAGGATCCTCCACAGACGGGTGATGTGTCCGGTGGTTAACTGCCCGACGATAGATGTCGGGATGTTGTATATATGCCAGTCGCGCGGTAAACTCTGATTGCGCGATGCAGGATTAGTGTGACGTCAGGTCTTTGATAAGTACATAGTTCGCATGTGGCGTTGTAGATGCCGCCGCAAGTATAATTATAATTATTTCACTTCTGATGCTCTAAAAGTTCGTCTTTATGTCGTGCGTAGGCGACATAAAGTCGCTTTTTATGCTCTAGAGCATAAAGTAAAATCTTCGTCGAAGACCAAGGCAATCGGCCCAACAGCCACACGAACAACTTCAACTTCATAGAATAACCTCTTTATTTTAATTCGTTTCGTTAGTATTCTAAGAACAAGGCAAGGATACCAACAGCCAAAGTACACAATAAAACTTCATGGAATAAACTTTAGTTTTTAATTCGTCCATTTATTATTTTACATGTTGCTGTTTCATTTCCTCGCAATCGAAGTGAAAAGTAGAGTGTACAACTCGTCCATAAAACCCATTTTACACTCTACTTTATATTCATCCTCGCTCGCAAGCTCGCTCGGATGGATAAACGTCTCGCGTAAAATGATGCGTTTTATGCACTTGATGTACAATCTACTATTTCACATTTGTTGACATTTGGAGGGGACTAACCTATGACTTGTGTTGCTCCAAGCAGTCAAGCTAGCAGCCCGAAAGTCTGACAGTTGGTCTAGCCTTAGATTATTGGCATTGCGAAGTTATTAGGTTATGGAGGTCAGATGGCAGTCGCTTCACATAAAACATTAATATACAGCCGCATCTGGTTACACCGTCAGCCGACCCTAACCTAATTGATAAAAAAAAAAAATGAGAAATACTCCTTGCTCAGAAACTCTTAGGCCGTATTTAGATAACTAGTAACACCATCAACTGTCTTAATTCCTCAGATAGTAGTTCAAAAACGAGTAGAAGTCTAGAAGCTAGTTTTTATATAATGATATTAATATAATTTTGAGTCATTGCACATGTCGTTGGATCAATTAATGTCACGCGGCTGGCAATCAGCGGCGGATGTTGTAGCAATGTCGCCACCGACTTGCGAAACCGATCAGTGTTTAGATTGCAAGCCGATCGCAATGGCGTTGATAGCCGAGATGAAATAATTATGTACCTTGTAACACGTGTATTGCCTTATCGAGATTAATACGGTACTCATTAGGAGTTGGACATTAATTATTCATTTACTAATCTGTTTGTTTTGTTCTTTTCAGGTAAGGATTTCTACAGTTTGAAGATTTAGTTTTATGAAGGAGTTATGGTAAGATTAAGTTTACCATTTAACTTTACTGTCGCTAGATTTTAGAGCTTACATTTTTATGCGGGTTACGAAAGGCTTATTTGGCGGATATCTCGGACATCTAGACGCACTGCAAGTTACCACCCCTACCTAGTTGATATTCCACCAACTCGCACTAAGCGTTTTCAAACGTCTTTTATAATGCGCACAGCAAAGGAGTGGAACTCTCTGCCTGCGTCTGTGTTTCCGAACGCATACAACCCTAATCTATTCAAAGTGAGAGTGAACAGGCTTCTTCTGGGTAAGCTCACTCCATCGTAGACTTTGTCTCTGTCACCCAGACCTAGACTAAAGTCAAGAGCAAACTCATAGTAGAATCAAAAAATAAAAAAATATGTAGGACGTTAAAGATTTACACAGACCATGGTAATACATACTGCCTATTTGATTGTATGTAGGCAGCTAAGTATGTAGCTTGATTACGTCTACGTACATGTAAATCTACATCTAAGTTACATAGTAAGCTTACAACATATTGCCTATCTATTCGACACGCAACATCTCAATACACCTTGATATATTGACCAACGAACTCGAAAGTAATTAGTAGCCACGTGTCATATTAAGTTATCTAGCACCACATAACAACGGTTGACTGCATCCATCCCTCTGTGAGAATGCGTATCGTGCTCTCATTACCGATCCTATTACAGAAAACTACAAAACTTGTTCGACTATACCTAGTCTAACAAGACTTTATTTGGTACTTTATACAGGCATAAATCTGTAGTTTTGATGTGAAACATCTATTGGCGCGCTTGGCAGTAAATATTAAAAAAGAAAAACATTTTAAAAGAGTAACGGTGGAGTTTCTTGCCCATTCTTCTCCATGCGGAACTACCTTTTGGAAGGGGCAACTAGAATCAATTTTATTTCCGTGTTAACGACGTTCAAGTGCCATTTATGTGCCTATCTATACTAATATATAAAGCTGAAGAGTTTGTTTGTTTGTTTAAACGCGCTAATCTCAGGAAATACTGGTTGGAATTGAAAAACTCTTTTTGTGTTGGATAGTCCATTTATTGGGAAATATTATAGGCTATATAAAATCACGCTACAACCAATAGGAGCGGACCATAAATGAAAAATGTTGCAAAAACGGGAAAAAATATTCCTTTTTGAGAGCTTCCGTTGCGTGCGCTGCGTAAACGGTTTAAGTTACGCAAATATCATGTATGATGGAATTGTTCCCCTTTAAATGTTCTAAAAAAAAGTCCGCGACAGCATATGTCTATCTTTTAAGATTAACTCGCTATAACCTTTTTTATGGTAATCAAATTTGTTCGAAATTAATGCATTATTTGCGAAGGAGTTTTCATAAACATGGTATTAATCCTTATCCAAATAAATACGTTATTCATCACAAGTATTTAATTTTGAACAAAGTTGCCCTTACATCATTTAATTTCAATGAATATCTTAGGAGATGTAACTGTTTTATAATAACTCCGCAGCAAAATAATGATCAACTCTGCGAGGTAGTCTATTCTAAAGCTGAAGAGTTAGTTTTTAGGGTTCCGTACCCAAAGGATAAAATGGGACCCTATTACTAAAACTCCGCTGTCCGTCTGTCTGTCTGTATATCCGTCTGTCACCAGGCTGTATCTCATGAACCGTGATAGTTAGACAGTTGAAATTTTCACAGATGATGTATTTCTGTTGCCGCTATAACAACAAATACTAAAAAACAGAAAAAAATATATTTAAGGGGGCTCCCATACAACGGACATGATTTTTTTGCCGTTTTTTTTGCTCCGCCCGCGTGGATGTCGGTTGTCGCGTAAAAAAGTAGCCTATGTCCTTCTCTATATCCGAGGCTATATTCCTGCCAAATTTCATGTCGATCGGTTCAGCGGTTTAGGCGTGAAAACGTAACATATAGACAGACAGACAGACAGACAGACAGAGTTACTTTCACATTTATAATATTAGTATGGATTTGTATGGATGGTACGGAACCATTCGTGTGCGAGTCCGACTCGCACTTGGCCGGTTTTTTGTTTTTTGAACGCGCTAATCTCTGGAACTGCGAGTTGGATTTGAAAAAATCTTTTTGCATTTTACAGCCCAATTCTTCAGGAAGAATAACATTCCTATTAACTAGGACACAATATTTTTTAAATGAAAGTTTATGCGAAAATGAAGTAAAACCACGGGCAGGCAATGTGTTGCGACGGGGTGGGTCGGGGGAACAAGAAATTTAACGCGGACGAAGTCGCGGGCAGAAGCTAGTTTGAAATAAATGCTTTGACTTGACTTAAAACCGACTCGTACGCCGTGACGGCAAACGCGTCATGCCGTGATGCCCCTTCTGCGCCACCACCGCTCTCGACTCTCTCGAGTGCAGTGCGCACGCATATAATTCTTTAATTTACTCCATATTTCGTTATTAATTATTAATTATGAATTCTAACATTAACATAGATGTTTTACATCTGTCGGACGTCCCGTGATGGGCCATTTTTTTTTTTACTACGCTCCCAATATGATTTTTTATTGTGTGAGTGATAATGATAACTTTTTAAGCTATGGCATTAAGAGAAGCACACATTCAATAGTGCTGTAAAAGAATTGAAAAACGCAGCTTACTCTCAACTTTGTTTGAAAGAAGTTGCAAGTACCCAAGCGTGCCTGTATGCCCAATTACTAGTTCGATTGTACATAGGGATGTACTGTACAGGCAGGGGGGAGGGCCCCCCTCCCTCACCGTACCTACGCACTCTAGGAGTTTGGATGTAATTAATATAGAGAGAGGTTATTATTTCGATACCGATGCGGCTCGGGCCCATTTCGAAAGATATAACAGTAATTTCCAAGTCGGGCTCCATGCATTATCAGAGAAAGTTCTCTTAAAGGAATGCTCGATAAGCGTTTTTTTGAGTACAGGGTACACGTTTATTTTCTAATTTGACAGCAAGGAATTTTATTTATTTGAGTGGATAAGAATAAAACCAAAGCTTTCTAGAAACATTTCTTTGCATCTCTGGTCAGAGGTCATATAACTGAGGTTAGATATCGAAGAATGCACTTTCGGATTAGTCCCGAAGCCAGGGTAGCAATAGATTACAATACGTATCTCATCTGAGCTCGTGCATAAAATGTTTCCTTTTAATAAGATAACAACCTCTCCGGCGATAAGTAGGACAAACGCAGTAACAATTTAAAAAATTAAAATCGTAGTAATTACAAAAGTTACGACTTACGAAATTACTGGAAATGCGCGCGTAGTTTTTGCGTCGAGCGCAAACATGTCGCCGGGTGGCATGCGCATGCGCTGCTGAGGTTTTAGTAACACAAACATGCTGTTAATTACGTGAATTATCAACCAACTGTCCCCTTGAGTGATGAAATGTGAATAAAAAATACATTGCGTAACGCGCCATTTTAAACTCTTTTACGCTTTGTTTTTCTTGATTATTTTTAGTTTAAATAGCGTGAAGACAGACATAATTGTTGCTCTAGTTTCTGATGTATTACAGTTTGTAATATAGCTAATTGCCGAAGACTTTATCTTATGGAATAGTCAAACACCAACAGCTGACCGCACATAATTATGAATATATTTTTAAAAGCTCCATTCACAAATGACTATCTCAAAGATTATTATCTATGGATCTTCTGGATGCGGAGGTTCTGCGTAATCGAGACGGGTGTGCCCAGCGGCTCATTACGAAAGATGCGTAGAATCGAAAAATAAATAATTGGGCCCTAAAAGTGAAAGCTGTGAGTTACGACCACTAATGCGCTTATCTAATTCGCCCCACTCAATCATGGACCACTCGAGACAAAACGACGCGAGACACTGAGTACCTAATATATTTTAAATATCACTTGTCATTAGTATTATGCATTATCTATTACCGGCGTTATGTAACAAACGTGAGCCTCATTATGCCCTCTGGCACTCACTTATAGTTCACTATGTATACACACGTCAAACGTATTATTCCTTGTAAATTAATTTCCACAACCAATTTTATGCCCTATTGATAAATGAATAGCGCCTAGATCTCCTTATAGGAATTGTGTATTGGTCTTTAAAGTGTTGTTGTGATGTACCTGTGGCACTATTTAACATAATAGCATGTGACTCGTGATTTTAGTTTTCCGTGAGCTATTGTTATGTAATTATGTGTAATTAATATACTTGTCGCAATTACTGGAGTACTTATCAAATTAGCTGGTAGTTTACTTATGTAGCCTCATTAGCTCGAATTTAGTCAAGTTTTTTCAATAGAAGCAGGTGTAATTTTAATGACTTTAATGACAGCTGTAGATGCGAAACAGACGTTACCAAAGGAACGGATTTATTTTAGTTTTAAAATGCAAATTAGAAGTAATAATAAATCATTACTTCTACACACCATTGACCATATTTGCATTATTCATATTTCTAAGAAAGATTTTTTAATCACTTCCATTTTTTTTTTTTTTACAATAACTGACGAAACTTAAATCGATTACTTATTACCGAATTAGAAAGTTAATATGGATAATATGTTAGAAGTGATTTATGTACTCAATGATTCATAAATAAGAATTTGAATCTCATCTCATTTCTCGAAGCATCATAGATAGAGTAATTTACTCGAACATTAGCTCCGAAACCACAATATTTCTTTCATATCAGAGAGATTGCTTTACCATAATTTATTTTTCAAATATTCTAATGCAGTGCAATTGCGTCATACGGAGATTAGTCCAGAAACATTACAGTGGGTGGTGGGTGCTTGTGACGTCGGTTCGACCCATCTCTTACGATAGCCCGATGGCGGTTAACGAGGCACATTAATCTCGTTCCAGTCAAAGGGAATCACTTTCACTCGTACTCGATATATGAAACAAAAGTTCAACAACTTTTATAATTAAGTGAAACGTTGCATGGTGAGCAAACATATCCGATTTATTTATATACTTGTTTGTGCCATGTTCTGATAAAGCAATTGCAGTTTTAAATTCAATATCGATGGATTATTTTGACGGACATTTACACTGATTCATACTCTCAAACTTCGATCAATAATTGATCGAAGCTCTCAAATAAGTGATGTAGTATGTAAGTATGAGTAATCTTACAAAATTGGTCTTACAAATAGTTACTGTGAAAATCAATTAATCATAATAGTTGTAAAAATCTGGGTTAATGTCTTAATAATGACTTAAGGCTAGTCTTTAAATATTATTTCATACTACACTCCATTTGAAATAAGATTAGATATTTAAGTAAACCTTTTATACAGTCCGTTCAACCGATTATGACTGCTATTACATTGGTGGCATGACAAATGTCAGCTGCAGTAAACAGTTGGTATTGTAACCACTTTTTTTGCTTTTAATGCCATCCTTATGCCTACGGAATAGAAGTAAAAATCGGTTGAACTGACTGTAAAAATGTTTTTTTTTTAAATATCGAATGTTATTTCAAAAATGGAGTATAGCTGCTTCCCGCGGCTTAAAAGTAGCCTAAGTTACTCCTTAAAACAAATCGTCGCCTTAGTAGTGAAGGGAGCTATTCCACACTAAACTGGTTCCAAGATAAAGATAAATAAAAAATTCACCTCTTGATTTTTTGTTCCTAGTTTCATTTAACTCCTTTCACGTATGAAAAACCAAACCTCTTGTTGAGCTATCACTTAGATCTCTTCACAACTAGAATCTCCGTGTAACGACGAGTATGGAGGTGTTCATAACTCAATTCGGTCAAAAGTGTGGATTAGCTCTCTTCACCACTAAGGGATTAGCCGGAACAAATAGGCAAACAGACAAAGACAGAAAGACAAAAATGTTAAAAGTTTTTTGTTATAAGTACCGTATATACTTTCATACGCGCATTTAGTTAAAAGTTGTTATATATTTTGACATTACAAAAAGATACTTACATTTTATTTATTTGTGTAGCACTTTTTCAGCGACTCGACAACATGTTTACAACATAATGCAATTTTCACACGATGCAGCGTAAAGTCTCCTTTACGCTGCATCGTGTGAAAATTGCATTATAGGTATCTTAAAAACCATTTAATATTGACCTTTATTCGCACAGAAATGTTTTAATGAATCATTCGTGCGTTGAAAACCTTATTGAAATTAAATATCTTTATTATATAATGTATTGCAGCATATTGTTATCTGACGAAATGATCGGATTCACGGAATCCTTAATGAACGAGAGGTCGGAAATTATTTAACTACCTTTATCGGAAGCTTAATCATCATTCTTATGTAAGATGAGGCATTTCTATATCACAGTTGCGTTTGTTGCTATTATAACTGTACTTACATACGTGCCTGCTTAAAAATGTTCGTCATTATTTTAGACTTTCCCCGAGTATTTTCATATTTTGTATTTCGTCAGAATGTTAGTCAAGTTGCCATCTGCACTCTAATTCCGTAACACAATTTGAATCACAATCTGAGAGTTTTGAAGGATATTGTTAATCCATTGCTTCACAGGTTTGAAAATTTCATCTGCTCAACAACATAAATCTATAATCCTAAAATACAAGGTGTTTTTTTTTTAATATCCAATTTTCATACACAATATATTCGACAAAGTCACGATTATTAATGTAAAACACCCTTACGCGAAATATGACAACGACGCATTTTTTTAGCTTTAAATATGAACGATTGGTGGAATGAAAAAGAATTACTCGTGAAATCCTATACAATGCGAGATCAGTTATAATAATAATAATAATAATACCCCACCGCCGTATCTCTACGTTGATGTCGTGGTGGGGCTTGCGCGCTCCGAACTCTAGGTCTGTGCCTGTAGAGTTTACTTTCCCGGAACAGGTTTAGGGTGAGGAGCCAGACCAAGAGAGATACAGAAACCTGCAGGGCAGCATGTGGCGAGCTGTTGGGCAGCTGCGACCCCACGGACCCTATCTCCTGGGAGAAGTCATGTTCCGCATCTCTGGCTTGCCTTTATTGGCCGGTTGGAGTGAGCACTGACGAGGAACTGAGCTCCCACCTCATTCTTGCCTTTATTGGCCGGCTTGAGTGGAGATTCGCAAGAGCAAACGTGCTCGGAGGAAGGAAGTATTCCAGTAAGTGCTTGTAGGGATCTGGACCATCTTCCGGGCTCTGGGATTGTTCTGAGAGCCGTGGAATACCTCTCCACTCCTCGAGCACCTCAGGACATGTTGCCCCCTTGTCGCTATGTCACTATGTGCTAGCGACTGTTTTCGGGGGCCTATTATTGAGTGTGCAAGTCACCCCCTGCCATTTTATCCGTGTATAATAAAACATTGATCAGGCAGGGGCCATAGTCCTTCCATAATTTTAGGTAACCAGTCCATTTTAACCACCCAAAACCCATACTCCAATATCGTTGTTTCCATGTCCTACAATAGTCCTACACAAACCGGGGGTTGTCCTTGGGTGCACTTACATAGTGCGTACAGGGATAATCGTCGGTTGGTGCCTCATTTAATTAAAAGCGTCTAACGGGCCTTTGCGAGTTGGCTTCGGCCCCTCGTACGCCTTCCAAAGGCCCGGGACCCCCGGGTCCCGAGATAAGTCTAAGTATAATAATAAACATTTATTTCAGACCAGGTCCATATTTTGTTAGTATAAATGTACTTAAAAAGAACTAATGTTAGTATAGGCAACACAATTAAATTACGACATGAAGCCGCACCCACCTTTGCAGCATGGGGGACTCCCATCGATCAGCAAAAACACCCAGTATAGTGTTGGTACTGCCACGAACGCGAGCGAGTTCAGAGTACATTTTCAGTTATACTGGAAATGTATAGCTTGGTGTGTAGCCGTGTGTACCCAGAATAAAATTACTATACCACAACAGGTATAACAATAAAAAATGAAGCAATGACGGATACATTTGTTATGTGCTAGGATGGAAAAAGCCTCAGTCCGGCAGCCACTTGCTAATTGCATTCTCATAATTATCTAATAGGTATATAACTAAAATAATAGCTTCCATAATGAAACTTAATGATAAAATTGATTATATTAGGTATTAGAATTTAATTTAACCATATTACGAGAGAAAGTTAGCAAGATTTGCAGAAGGCTCATGAATACTGATGAAAAATTACGTAAGATAAATTCAAAGTTAAACATCTTCTAGAAAATCAGGTAATAAAACATCATGTAGGTATTACATATGAATACTGCTATAATGTTCATCTAAAGTACTTATTAATTTCAAAAACATTTTACAGTATACTTACCAAGTACAGTTTCTTTAATTTTGAGCGAAAAATATAAACTTTGAAAACGGTTGGCAAAGCTGGGGGCCAAGTCTACTAATGTACAAACGTTGCAATGGTCCCTTCATTGTGAGTTTTTGACAGATTTGCCATACAAACAGTGTCAAATACTCGCAATGGCGAGACCATTCTGACACTATTGTAATAGCGGACTTGAGGCCCAGTGTCAAATACTCACAATGGCGAGACCATTCTGAAACTATTGTAATAGCAGACTTGAGGCCCTGTTAAAGTGATTCTGTGTTTTAAAACTCATCGTTTGGGTGGATTCTCGCTGTCCCCATCGCCCGTGTCCCCATTAATGATAATTTATATAAAAAGGGGAGAAAAGGATCCATGCGGCGGCGCGGCGGCAGCGGCGCCGGCGCCTGCGCTGCGTCTAAGCTGCAGCTACGCCGCGTAGGCGCTGCGTTGGCGCCTACGAAAGGTCTACGCAGCGTAGAAGCCGCACAACTTCATACTAGTATTTTCACACTCTAGGCGCTAACCCGCGTAGGGTTAGTGCCCAGCGCCAGCCTGTCAAAATACTATCAAGGGCGCACCGAGGAAACGATACGCAATTTCGAAATAATTGCCTTCGTTTGATTCCTTGCTGCATCGTTATTACTTAACTTTTCGTTATGCAATTAATATGTAAGATGTTTAAGGATTCACTCTATAAATCGTACACTTTATAAACAGGATTAGGTACTTGTAGTTTACTCGATAGAAAAAAATCCAAAGTAATCTCTAAAACCAAAATAAACCTTTAGTACGTCGTAAATACTTCACGGAAGGTCACCAGTTTTTTATTCATAACAAAACTACATGTGTTCCATAACGTATACATTTTTTCAAAATGTGTATTTGTTTTAATAATACGAAGGAAATACCTAAATAAGCCATAATCGCCACGCTTCCCCTTTCATCAATTAGCGCCAGAAGCTCAGTGCGAAGATGAAAGAAGAAGTTGTGGAAATCACTCGTTTTTTGTTTTTAGTTTAATAAGCATTGCCTAAATAAGAATAGGGCTAATCCCTCGCCCAGATGAGAGTAAAACCCGACTCAAATTTGCCTAACGATTCGAGATCGCAATTTAAACTTGATTGAAAATCGTTAACAATTAATCGAGGCCAAGACAGGCACATTCATTAGCAAAAAAAAAATCTTAAACTACTTGTGTTACTACTGATAACAATCCCTGTTCAGTCAATTTGCATACAAATAACTATAAATCACTTAAGCAAACTTTTAATGAAACAAAAAAGAGCACACACATGCGAAGTAGCTACACGTGCTTATCATTATAGCAGTTGCCAGTCAGACTGGCATATTAGCTGAAACATTTGCCAATTAAGATGGCAACTTAGCGAGATGGACAGGATAACGGGCTATATCTAGAAAGTCATCGTCTAATAGCCCTAACGGCAATCATGACACGTCTGTAGCTACGCCAAGAGGTTATTGTTATTAAATATTATATGACGGTACCTTAAGTACTGCCCAAAAAGGAAATACAACAGTGAAGCAGTTAAGATTTATTTGAAGATAGATAAAGTTGCAACGAGCTTTAAAGAATTTAGAATTTTCTTGGGATTTAATTAGGTATTTACTTTCTAAGTGCTGTGACCCCAAAGTGGGTTTTGGACTCTTGGCTTACGAAAACAAAGCTGGCCAAGTGCTTCTCGGACACACACAATCAAGGGTTCCGTAGTTGGGATGTAACATTGTAGTTGAAAAACAAGTTCTCCCATAAATTCCAACTGCAAATGTAAGTTTGTACGCACAATATTGAGAGATTTAACATGTTATTTTAAGACTATAGACTTCTTATAGGTTTTTCTGTAATCTGTAAGTAAAGAACTATTTTCAGTAATAAAAAAATAAAAATTGGGTCAGTAGTTCGGAGATAACGGGGGAAATGGTAAATTTTCATCTGCTCTTTAAATAACTTTAAAAGTTTATATTTCAAAATTTAAAAAAATATAATCTGAAATCATTACATAAAGCACTTTCATTTGATGTCACAAAATAGTTCATAGTTTGCAAAACTATATTACCTACAAATTTTCTATTTGGCCTCCAAAAGTGACCTTTAGGGAAATTAATGAATTTTGGGAAATTAATGATTTTTTTTAGGGAAATTTATGAATTTTAAATAAAATTCAAAATTCATTAATTTACGTTACATACCCGTGTTTGGGTCATAAAAGTTCATATTGTGTGTACCAAATTTCAACTTAATCGGCCCAGTATAGTTTCGGATCAAATTGGCTGTGACAGAAGGATAGACAGACATACTGACTGACTTACAGATAGACAGACACACGAGTGATCCTATAAGGGTTCCGTTTTTTTTTCCTTTTGAGGTACAGAACCCTAAAAACTGTACCAAATCTTGCAAATTCAAATATAGTCAACCAAAGTTCTTCAAAGGTCATGTCAAATGCCCATGTAGCACCCACTCTCATGAATATCGGAGACGCTACACTCGAAGTTGTGGACGAGTATATTTACCTAGGACCGACTGTCCAGTTAGGTAGGTCCAGCTTCGAGAAAGAGCTCAATCGTCGAATCCGACTCGGCTGGGCAGCGTTCGGGAAGCTACGCAATATCTTCTCGTCCCACATACCGCAGTGTCTCATGACGAAAGTCTTTGACCAGTGCGTGTTTCCAGTGATGACTTAAGGCACTGAAACGTGGTCGCTTTATTAGAAGGCCAAAAGTCACCCAAAGGGCAATGGAGAGGGCTATGCTTGGAGTTTCCCTACGTGATCGAATCAGTAATGAAGAGATCGGCAGGGGAACCAAGGTAACCGACATAGCTCGAAGAATTACCAAACTTAAGTGGCAATGGGCAGGGTACATTGCGCGCAGAACAGATGGCCGTTGGGGCCGAAAGGTTCTGGAGTGGCGACCGCGTACCGGAAGACGTAGCGTTGGAAGGCCTCCCACAAGGTGGACCGATAACCTTATGAAAGCCGCAGGAATCCGCTGGATGCGGGAAGCACAGAACCGGTCTAAGTGGCGGTTCTTGGGGGAGGCCTATCCAGCAGTGGACGTCTTTCGGCTGAAATGATGATGATGAGAGTTCTTCTGCGTATAAATATGACGTACTTTTTTCACAATAACTTTGCAACGTGTATGATTAAGCTACTCTGTAACAACAGTTATTTATAAAAGCAAATATTCAATACATTAGTTTTTGTGAACATCAGTGCATTAACCTTCCATTGAAACGGTGTTATGAAAACGTCACGTCTGCACTATGTATTACCTACTTATTTAATATCCTAATAATAATAGGTAATTAACCGCCTCTGTGGTCTAGTGGTAAAACCACCTGTCTCAGATCCAGAGGTCCCGGGTTCGATTCCCAGCGGGGCAAAAATTTCAGCTCGGTTTGGTTGGTGGTAGGGCTTGTTCTAAGTCCGCCTGGCTAGCTACCAGCATCTTATCTAAGTGTGTCGCCACAACAACAATGTTAACAGCAGCAGCGGCAGTAAGAGGGAAGATAGCCAGTTCCTTTGTGGTTGAGGATTCCGGGTGAAGCTCGCTTCCATCTTTGGCCTTATCATCACTTACCATCAGGTGAGATGAAGGCCAAGAGCTTCCCCGTCGAATGTAAAAAAAAAATACTATACTCATAAATTAATTTAAATTTGACATTTACGAATATAACTTATTTAGTTAAATTTTATCAGTTTGTAAAGGTTTTATTTAATTAACAAACACAGTTGGAAGATAAATTAGATTTAAATATTCCGAATGATCTACGGCTTATCCATTGCAATCAGCGCCCGCGCATTCAAATTATTGTCAGCATCTTGATCGGCAGTCGTCACTTATGTAACTGACTTATTTAAACTCGCATTTCTAATCGTAATCACTCAACATTTATTACAATGCAGCTGACAGATCGATAAAGAGCATAAACCCGCTACTTGACTGTATCTAAACATCTAACTTCTTCAATCATGAAACTGATTAAATAACCAAACCAAAACACAATTTAGTTTTTTGTTCATATTCACATTATAATACAATAAACAGTAAGCGGCCACATTCCTCTAGCAAACAATAGAATTAACTATTAATAATTTCTTCAGCGGAGTATTATTCGCTTTGTGTATTCATGAGCTAATTACTCTATTCAAAGTTATTCCAACGTCATAACCATCGGTCAACGTCGATATCCCCTTCTAAAGTGTCGTGCTAGAGTGCGTAGGATCGTGACCAAACTCCTCAAATGGTCATATCGCTGTCTGTCAGTGTGGCCACCGCCGGCGGTACACCATCGCATCGCGGTAACTTCCCTATCGCGATGGTACTAGAGCATAATTTCGGGTGACAACTGACCTTGACTACGCTGATATATGCGTGTATGTGTAAACAATCGATAGTACAGACGCGGGCGGCGTTGCCGATGCAACCCATCGCGCATGGCTAATGCGCGCGCGCAACCATGCCGCATAGCGATGAGGGTGTGCTGTGCGCTGATACCCGCTAAGCTCCTCGACTATCAAATATTATTTGACGCAGTATTTTATTGCCTCATTTGTATTCAATACTTCCTTTATTAAAACACCAAATCTGTTGAAACGACTCGCGTTGTGTCGAAACTAAGCTGTATTAAGCAGCGTGTCTTACTAATAATTATATTTCATTCCCAAACGTTAAATCATATAACATCATGTACTCGCATCTGATAATTCGTATTTATAGGAGAAAGTCAAGTGTGTGCAATAGGTGTAACACGAAGATTCAGTAGGTAAATCACTGACTTTTCTTCGTGAGAACGACTGGAACTTGTTTATAAGATAAGAATATGTTTATGTTGGTGCATTGCACCTTCTTTATAGTATAGTTCTGTATAATTTAGCAGCATTTTTTCAATTTTGTAAATGTGAATAACATGGAGCCGTTTATTATGTTATTATGATTTACGTTGACTTGAAACAACATGGCAGTTGAGAGTATGTCATGCTCACTTAAATGTCTCACTGATGGTGGCGCGTGTGTTGGATCATTCGGTTCCCTACAAAATGGTTGAGCTGGATGGTGCTGTTTCACGCGTCATGTTCGTGAACGGGTGCCGTCAGTTGGGACTGGTCATCTCTTGACTGCCAGCGCTTATTTTGAATTGTTTTATTCGTTTTGACATTATCTCACATATAGAAGCAACAAGAATAATGTACCCAGGATTTTGTAATATCTTGATTTAAAAGTGTGTCCCTGGAGTTTCTTGCCCGTTCTTCTCTATAGAGATCTACGTATTGGAATGGGCATCTAGCTTCAACTTTCTGACTAACTGACCGTCTCTTTGAAAATTCAAAAGTGCCTGTAAATGGTTTAATTGAAATAAATGCTTTGAGTTTGAGTTTGAGTTTTACATTACATCATAAATACGGATTCTGTAACTTAGGCAAAGTAACCCGATTTCACTGAGTTTTTATATATTTCAACATAAAGATAATATAAATCTAAAACTACAGTGAAGCAATCAGCGACAGAAAAATGTTGCTGTGCGGCAGTGGGCCAGCAAAATGGTACAATAAACAAAAAGACAAAAGAAATACTATTATCATAAAAAGGTATTAACATCCAGAGGGCACGCCCCGCACATTGTAATTGTGAATCTCATCAAAGGCGGTATCATGACTTATTAAACTACATACTTGCAGACGTCGCTCTTTGTTCACAACAAAAGGAGCATTGCAAATATTCAGAGAGGTTACTGGAACAAGTACTTAAATAGTAAGATATTAATGATTCAGATTAAAGATAGTGACTCATCACTTAGCTTTACAAGGGAGGAACCGAAAACAGCACTAATTTTTAGCCGACTTTCAAACAATAGAAGGAAGACTGAGAGTAGCTGAGAGTGCCTGAGAATAGCGTGAGTTCGTCTGAGGCCGATCACGCACACTCATCGGAATAGAAGCGGTTCATTCACATAATGGACGGCGAACGGAAAATTGGATAATGCCTCACAAATAACTGCACGGGACTCATTAAACCGACCGACCTATTTTCTAGAATCCTACCAGTAACGCACTGATGTAGACTGCAAGAGCCAAAGTATTAGCATAATATCAAGGAGGTTGAATACATAAAATAATGTATGTTAAAAAGTTACTTGTTCGTTTTTTGTGTGTTAATAAAATTGTATTATAAATTATAATATCATAATAATAAAGGTTGGTTAAAAGTCAGCGGTTTCATCGCGACAATTTTCGTGATAGCAATATTTCTTAACGTATCGTGACACCTCGACGTTTCGCAGCTGCATTGCATTGTAAACTGTGATGTACTTACAACTATTTTACTATGTCGAAAGTTTACTTTGCAAAGCAGATTTCATGTTTATTTATGAAAAACCAACTAACCAAGACAAACATTTCATGAACGAACTTGCTGAAAATTTGTCTTGGTTTATTTCGGCAACAACCAGGGCCTCAAGTCTGCTATTACAATAGTGTCAGAATGGTCTCGCCATTGTGAGTATTTGACAGTGTTTGTATGGCAAATCTGTCAAAAACTCACAATGAAGAGACCATTCTGACACTATTGTAATAGCAGACTTGAGGCCCTGGGCTTCAAGTCATAACCATCTCAATACATAACCATCTTGCATCAGGGGGCCAAGTCTACTAATGTACAAACGTTGCAATGGTCTCTTCATTGTGAGTTTTTGACAGATTTGCCATACAAACACTGTCAAATACTCACAATGGCGAGACCATTCTGACACTATTGTAATAGCAGACTTTAGGCCCAGATCAACACGTGGAAGTCTTAAAATTGTATGTCCCTTATTCCCTTTTTACGATTTTTAGTACCCATGCAGAACTAAGTTGTATAGAAAAGTGGTATTCTTATTTATCGCATCTGGCTTTTAATCACACCTTTACTGACGTAGTAGGACTTGCTGTATATTATCTACGGTTATCACTTTGTAGAAGCATATAATTTAATTCTCATACATACTTATAACACTAAATATAGAAAGTGCACGTGCTGAATAACGTTGCGTTATTGTGACCTAAAAACAAGGTAAAATCGTCAGCGTTGTAAGCGTTTTGATTACAAACTATGTACCTCGCTACTATAAGATGCGCGGGGGTGACAAAATGTAAATGCTGCGAATTTGCATTAATAGCCAATTGTCGATTCAGCGCGTTATGTACGCGAGAAGGCACTTCACTCGACGGGTTTGGATATGACACATGTTCGAGTACATGTATGTGAGTGAATATGCACGCGATTAGAATCTAAATAGAGCCGATGCAAAGATATGCGGACCATCATTAATATTGGATCCGACGGTATAACACGATTTTGTACCTTATTCAGGATAGAAAATCTTAGGACTTCTACAGATTTTCCCTTTAGTGTCTAGTTTTCCCGTGGGAATTCTTTGCCGGTCGATATAATCGCAAGACCTACAAGGGAATTAAAAAATACTTGAAATGCACATAATAATTAAAAATTATTGAAATTCTATTGAATAGCCAACTTCTTTGTTATTGTTCCATATCATCAATTTATAAATAAAAACTTTCTTACAATTGATGTTGAATCGTATCCGATTCAAATTGCCTTTCTGATGGCTTGGAAAAATTAAAAACGTCGGCTTTCAAATTACGATGAACAGTTTTTAAATGGGAAGAAGGAAAATACCAAAATATAAAAGGCAAACGATCGTCGTGTTCCCCATCAGAGCGTGGTTAGTGGCAGTTAATCGAATTACTGACGACAGACGGACGGCAATGATATAATTTAACTGGTTTAATTCAATCGGACACAGTCGGGGTCGATGAATTCGGGTTACTCTGTCAGAAACACGACTCCTTCACATTGTTGGTGTTTATTTAGGTCGAATGGCATAGGGCAAATTAAATAATTACGGTTGTAATACCACGGTTGTAAATTTTCATCATTTCATTAAATGCAATATGTCGTGTCCTCAATAAAAACTAGTTTTTCATGTTATCGCAACATGAATTATAAAACAGTGTAATGTATCCGATGATTAGAGCTGTCATCTCACACATGACACTATTCGAATTAGTATAAATCGATTACTCAATAATCGTTATCCAACTGGCTTAGGTGACAACCGAATAGCAATCGATACCTACGATCGTGTGGCGCAACACGACGGAAGTTTCGACACTGCGATTATTAGTGGTAGAATTATGATAAACATCGAAGTTATGGCAATTAATGTGGACTTGTGGAGTATAGATTATTATTTCGCTAATTGGCGCACAGGGTAGTTTCTTTCCTGTTTTCGAATAAATCTTTCGTGACCAGCCGCCTACATACAAAGTGGAAGCTGGAAATCACTATCGGATAAACTAATAGGAATATCCGATGTCTCGTTGATTGACTGTTCTGCAAGTGAAACCGAGTTCACATTGGTACAGTAATTACTTGTGGTTCGCACTTTGCACAACTCGCTGTATCACAATTTTTAAAGATTTATTTATTTACTATTACCACTTACATTTCCTTTAACAGGTGGAAATCCATTACAACAATGTAGTCACAATTTCCACACTCGGGGACGTCATACAAAAACCAACCAATCAATCTGCCTAGCCTTTTCCCAACTATGTTGGGGTCGGCTTCCAGTCTAACCGGATGCAGCTGAATACCAGTATTTTACATGGAGCGACTGCCTATCTGACCTCCACAACCCAGTAGCTGGGTAACACGATACCCCTTGGTAAGACTGGCTGTCAGACTTTTGGGCTTCTGACGACCCGTAACGACTGTCAAAGATCCACGAATGACAGCCGGGACCAACGGCTTAACGTGCTTTCCGAGGCACGGAGGAGTCTCGGTATGTAAAGATGGTCACCCATCCACGGACCAACCCCGGCAAGCATAGCTTAACCTGACGGATCGACCCGTGCCGTTGTCATAAAGTCATACAAAAACCAACCAACCAACAAAAATTAAATATTTTTGAACTGTCCTATTTTGACTGACAGACGAACGCATTCGTCAAAAAAATTTTGGTAAAATTAAATTAGGTTGAAGTTTGTTTGGACCAGATGTTTTAATAATTTCTGGAATTTTAATATCAATATTATCATCATTAATAGTAATAATATTATTTATACTAATAATGTCTTCTTAATATTATCTGTACTAATAAGCGATAAAGTTTGGATCCTACGCGCAGTACAAGAGCTAGCAATGTTACAAATTTTTTAGTAAGTAATTCCATACTAAGGTCTGATTAGTAAATAAATTTAATATCTAGGTAACTTTGTAAATACAAAAAAAATATATATAGAGTAGGTATTGAGAATATTACATACAAGCATAGTTAACAGTAACTGTATAAGCCCCTTGATTAAGAACAATGAATTAAACAATTTTAATAGTAATAAGCAAGTAGTCTCTATCTATCAAATGTGCACGGGATTCTAATGATCACAGAGCGCACGTAGTAAAAGTAGCAGTGCTGTCCAAGTTCGCGTATTCATCTGGTGCTAGAACACCGTAGGGATGCCCGATCTGAATCGATCTTTTAGAAGATCGAGCTTTAGCAATACGATCTACGATTTTTTTTTAATCGATTCAGTTCGATGCGATCTTCGACCATATCGAATCGCATGCCTAGGAGATCAGTCTCTCTTCGATTCAGATCGGGCATCTAGACTGATCTCATAGGCATGCAATTCGATATGGTCGAAGATCGCATCGAACTGAATCGATAAAGTTATTTTTTAGTTTGATCTTCTCAAGATTACAGTGCGTAACTGTAATCTTGAGAGCGTGAGACGTGACGTGTTTTTAAATACCCCCAAAGGTAAACAAAATTATAATAAAAAAAAAGTTTTAATGTAGTTAGTTCGGGTTAAAGACATTTATTTCTAAAGAACAAATTACAATAATAAGTTATAGTTTATATTACGCCGTTCAAGCCATCTAAGAAACTGAACATCATAGTTCCATTTATAAAATATAGCAAGTACCCATGTTCCAAAGTCTAAATAAAATACAAAACAGTTCAAGCCAAACTTATATGTGTCCAATATAAAAAAACTAAACTTGTATATCTAATATATAATTCCTTAGGCCTTTTTTAAATGTTGGTATGCTTGTACACTCTCTGACTTTTTTGGGTAATTTATTGTATAGTCGAACCCCCTCATACTGTATAGTTTTCCTGCCGCACAGGGTTCTCACTCTTGGTACTTCTAGGTCGTCTTGATTACGGGTATTATATCTATGAGTCTTTTGTGTAAATGAAATATTTATGTGTAATAGTTGGCATTTGTAATTAATTAAATCTGTAAGCATGTTACATATTCTTTTATTTATTTTTAATCACGATCGATCGTTATATTTCTAGATCGATTCAAATCCATGCGATCCAGATCGTGTATCGATTCAATGATTTACGATCCAAAAGATCGATTCAAATCTAAAGATCGGGCATCCCTAGATGGCCGACGTGTGTACTGGGTTATGATTGATAAGTCGTGTGACATACTCCACTTCTGATCGCCGCGGGCGCGGCGTATCGGAGGCTGCGCGCGTGCCGGCTGGCTCACGAGCACAAAACTCTTTCATACGCTCTTACATTTATTATTACATTGATATGTTACACCGATGATTTATGCACTGTCTGTCACTCGTAAATAACTTTGACCTACACCATCTATTGTATCGCATATAGTTTTAAAACTGACCCAAGTGGGCTGCCAGTTTCTGCAACGACCGGTTTTTAGGACAGCCGACTGTTTGATGAGTCGAGAGATATCAAAAGTCAACTGTGACATTATTATTCCTGTTATAAATCACGGCATTGTTGTAAAGATCGAGTGTTTACTTTTACTTTTTTTATTGAGACGATTTCTATAACCTATATGAGCCTACTATATCGGTTTTTTGTTGAGATAAATCATAGTTTCCTCATAAAATCGAACAAAGAGTAACTTGGTCTACTGTTGTTTTCATAATACGGGTAGATTGGGTCATAAATATCATCATAATCATCATTTCAGCTGAAAGACGTCCACTGCTGGACACAGGCCTCCCCAAAATTGGGGGGTTTGACATAATCGCCACGCTAGGCAGGCGGGTTGGCGATCGCAGTATGGTGTTAAAAATGCATAGAGAACACTGCTGCCTCATTCTCTAGTAAGTTCCTTAGTCGCCTTTTACGGCACCCACGGGAGGAAATGGGGTGGCGCTATTCTTTACGTCCGGCACCACACGGCCATAAATATATTAACAATGAAATAAACAACTGCATGATGAATTAAGCTTATCGAATTTCGATCAAATACATTTTTCAAATTCTTTTTTTTTAATGCATAATGTTGTAAAGTAAACACAGTACTGTCTAGGCATGTGAATTTATCCGCGTATTAGAATTTGAAACATGGATAAACACTATTGTCTCCTGACTTAGATGACTTCATCAATGAAATGAAATGAAATGAAATCGTTTATTCTGTAAATAGGATATCGGAATCACTTTTACACGTCATATAAAAAATATAAAAACAAGCTTGGGGAAGTCGACATTTCCAATCTGACTATCCCTGAGAAGAAATGGCGAAACAAACTCAGGGGTCAAAGTTTCTTTTAAAGTCCAGACATAATCTTGGTCAGATCATGTGAGGACCATGTAGATCCGTGTCTGAAATGGTCTTTTGAGGAAAGAACCACACAATTTTGAGTGGACCTGTCCAGTCAGTGCAAGCATTTGTCAGTAAACGTGTAGCTCAACTCAGGATTTAAGGAGCTCAATGTCGCCGGACGCTCGTCTCACAAACACCATGTTTTTATTATTATCCTTGTTTTTCACATTCGTTTCCAAAATAATAAACTGTAAATCTATTGTATACTTATGCAATTAATTTGTTAGTTTCTCTATCCAGTTTACTTCAGTTACAGTAGTAACCATAGAAGATTGGTATATTGCGTAGCAGAGCTGATTTTGAGTCAATGGTAATTAAAAATGCTTCAGAGTGACTCGGTAAAAATGTTTAACTATTTTTATTAAAAAAAATGACTCCATCACTTGGGAAATACAATACGTAAAAAAAAAATGATTTGCCAAACTTTAAAAGATATGAAGTTCAAAGCATTCACAGGCCAAAAATCATTATTATTTATTCATTATTAGCTGACCCGACAGACTTCGTTCTGTCAAAAGCTATAGTATAAACTCCACTACTCTACCCTACTCTGCCTATCCTACCTACCTACCCTATCCTACCCTACCCTACCTACCTACCTACCTACCTACCTACCCTACACTACCCTACCTACCCTACCCAACCCAACCCTACCCTACCCTACCTAAAACTTAAAAAAAATAGATAGTAGCCGATTCTCAGACCTGCTGAATATGCATATAAAATTTCATAAAAATCAATCAAGTCGTTTCGGAGGACTATGGTAACTAACATTGTGACACGAGAATTTTATATATAAGATTAAACATTTTGTAGACTTAACAAGACAACCCAAGGCGTCTACAAACAGTTATTATATTCAATATTCCTTAAAACAACTTACACAGTATAAATAAAATAAAAATCACTTAATAAAATTTGGGCGGGCGGGCGGTGCATCACGCACGCACGTTTGGGCGGGCGATGCGTACGCGCAGCGCGATCGGCGTTGTCGACGCAGGCAGGCAGGAGGCGCGCGCAGTATCACCCGCGCTGCGCCACGGGACGCACGCCCGTAGCCCTTTCTCTACCATAGTATAGTGACAATTGTTCATAACATAAACAAGGGTCGAACGTGACCCCACTTGTGATGTTCCCGTGTCAGTGACTACTACTTGCCTACACAAAGGACTTATGATGCATGTGAGTGCCTCTGCCGTTTGCTACCGTAAATGCATGGATAATAGAAGATGCTTATTATAACTAAAGTATATTAAAAAAAAAAAATACAGTGTTAATTTCTTGACGACTTGTTGTATGTTCTGGCAGCTATATTAAAATGAATGCTAATATATTTTAATACTTATTTTATTGTATGGTGTATTGTCAACTAAACAATAGCGGTTTGAATCAAACTCTATTATTTACGACAAGGCCGGTCACAATCGATTTCTTTTAGCTACAGTGTGATTTAATAGTGTCGACAATGCGTCAAGTTTCTAGGCATCCTGTTTTTGTAATGCATCTAGCGACCTTAATTGCGCCAGGGTCCGACTTAATGCTAGCAATTAAGCCACCTGTCTGTCATGGTATTTTCCTTGACGTAAGATCTACGATATGCATTATTTTTTTCCTGTAATTGTTATCTCCTTGGATCAGAGAGGTAATTGATATGTTTGATATTCAAATAGTCAATAATATTGACAGATCAATGTTGCGTATCGTTTATGTATATGTAGTATAAATTTATGGCCAAGGTTTTTCAAAATACCAATCATAGTCAAACCCTTAATATGCTATTCTACATCCAGAACTCGATGGCTTCATATTTGTGAATAGGTACAGTATTTGTTTGTGAAACATAGCTTAAAGTGCGTAAGGTACTGAGTACATAATGTATCGGTGTGAATGAAAAAAGTCGAGTATATTTGCAATGTTGGCAGCCAGACAGACGATTAATATCATGTAATACAATGCCCAACAATGCATGCATAATTCATATGGAATTATGAGTCTGATCAGATATGAATCAGATAATTTGTGTGGCTGTATGGTATGCCAATAGCTGCTTTATTGACTGCCCAATATTTATATTTAATGTTGGATGCAGACACAACTTAAGCCGAGTCCGCTGCGCCAATTTTTCTAACAAAACATGCTAGTAAAAGTTTTTGCTTACAAAAATGTTAGGCCACGCCCTCAAATCGGTTAAGGACCTGGCTTTACATGTTACTAAAATAGTTACTAGTTTTGTTTGACATGTTAGTGGGAACACAATTAGATTCTGAAAATAATACCACTTGCTTTGCTAACCTTCCAACTTTTGATCCAGACTACCTGTCTATACACACGATACATATAAATAAATAAAAGTGAAGTGTCTGTTTGTAATGTCAATATAACAGCTTTTTACTAAATGCTGAAGAAATTATCGGTACTTATAACATTTTTGTAAAATATTTTGTTTGTCTTTCTGTCCGTCTGCTTGTTCCGGCTAATCTTCGAAACGGCTGGACCGATTTTGACGAAACGTTCACTGAGCAAATAGCTGATGTTATAAGGAGTAACTTAGGTTTTTTTATTTTAGAAAAGGCAACGCGGGTGAAGCAGCGGGCTGCAGCTAGTTATTTTATAAATATGAGTTTTTGAAGGCTTTTATTACTGTATCACTCATCAATGGCTGAATGAATGTCAATTCAATTCAGTAAAGAGAGATAGACCATGTCTTGGTCACGGGTAGTTCATAATGTTAATAGGAAACCCAACCTAACAATAGATTGTTATCCCTTTATCGTATATTCAACATAAAACAAATGTTATATAAACAATCTTATCTAGTCCAGACTACTGCTAAACCAAAAATGTCTGGATTGATCTTTATCACAACAACCTGTACTTTAAAAAAGAGTTACATCCAATTTCGTAGTAAAACAACGTGGTCCTAAACAAAAATCCGTAGGATAACAACATAACAAAAGCGATTGATGTCTTCCTTGTTTAGAACAACGCTAATAAACGGAACACCCATTCAAAGGAGCCCTCCATTCTTACCTGAGCGCCCGAAAACTTCATAATTACCTAATGAATAGAGCCGATCTCAGGCTCGAGGCAAATCGGTCCCGTTTCTCCGTCTTATACCATAATTTGAGAGCCTCGCATTACATAAGTAATTGGAAAGGTCTCAGCGTATGAGCCATCGAAGATACGATAGATTGAAACGTATTTCATAATTATTATTCCGTAATTATCCAGTTTGAACCAGATTTATGGGCCCGTAACCCAAAACTCCATTTAGCTGACTTGTAGTACGTAACTAGTGATTGATTGATACAGTTAATTTAATTATCTCTGTTCATCGATTTGCCTTTTGTTTCATGGTAGTGAATAAAGCATTATTTATTGAATGCGAATTGCAGAACCAGCTCTAAACTGTTCTCGCGCCCGGCCCTGGTTCAAGCCATGGTCCGGGGCGGGAGGGAATGGGAGGCAGTCATGCTAGCGAAGAAGGTGGCGGGATGGGAAAGGGAGAGAGCCTCCCGTCCCAGCCGCCGCGGTAGACGCTCCGGGCGTCGGGAGCCGCGTGACGACTCCCGGCCACCGTAGGCGCGGGCCTGCGGGCGTTGAGTAATGGGTAGTTCACCGTCCGATCAGGACCAGGCCCGTGCCGGTCGGCGCGTACGTGTTCCACGCGCGCCTCAAAGAGATGTCAGCAACAATGAGGAGGCCCGTCAGGGCCCAAGCCTGCCGGGTCAGCGGGATTGTCCGAAAGGGGTACCACTGCCCCGGAACATAAAGGGCCGAGGAAGGAACACGGGTGGGTTTTAGTCAGTAAGAGTCTGACACTCCCTTCCGCTCAACCCAGAGCGGGAGGGTACATTTGATGATTTCCCATGCTCAAAAAAAAAATAATTGCTCTAAACTGTGTTCTGTTCGTTTCGAGTTCCATACCACGTAAATTTTATGCGCCTATCAAATGGTTGTTGTTTCTTTACTTTTGCTGATTTTTTTAAATGTTATTGTTAATTGGGCCTGCTCTTGACCTCGACCACGCCTGATGAAAAGCGATTGATGAGGTCTATGAAGGAACGAGCGTGCCCAGAAGATGACTGTTCACTCGGTGACGGTTTAAAGGCAGACGGGTTAGATGTGGAAGGGAATACAGACGCTGGCAGAGAGTTCCACACTTTGGCTGTGCGCATAATAAATGTGGAGGAGAAGCGTTGAGTACGACTGGACAGGAAGTCAACCAAGTACGCATGGTACCCTGCAGTACGTCTGGTAGTCCGGTTATAAAGGGCGATGGTGGGATCAGGTCGTGGAGCTCCTGCGCATACTCTCCGAAGTACAGTCTGTAGAAGAGCGACAGGCAAGCAACATTACGCCGATGAGCCAGGCTGTGAAGCCTAGACATCAGCGTTTCGTCGCCTATAAGCCTTTTCGCTCTGAGTTTCACCGAGTCAAGTGCAGCAAGTTGGTATTTTGCTGAGCCATCCTATAAGTGGTTGCAATATTCTATACAGGAACGGTGCTTTATACAAATTTAAAAGCTGTCCAGATGTGAAGTATCGCCTCACCTTATTTAGAATGCCCAGCTCCTTGGCTGCAGTCTGTGGTTTTGACTCGATGGTTGAGCCGAAGTTGAGATCAGACCTCAACTCCATGCCCAAAAGCTCTAAGCGGTCGGTAACTGTCAATTCCTATCATACCTTAGAACATTTAGTGCAAAAATTAAATCCAAAAACGAGATATTGCGTTTCTAAAAATTATTCAGATTGCAGTTATACAGAAAAAAATCTCAAAACAGCATTATTAAGAAAGAATCTGTGCTCTGTTTTTTTATTTTTTTTGTGTTATTAAATATATATTTTTTTTTCAAAATCTGTAAATGCGTGCTTTGTACATGATTTTTTGTGTGTTATTAAATAAAATAAAAATAAAAAAAATTGCACCTCGGAAAGGAGGAGATAACTGAAACTGATAAATAAACATTTTCATTGTAAAATATCTGTGAGAATGACGCGGCACTTCTAGTCAAGTCCTACTCTGTCACGAGAGGCGTTCTTAACAAAGGTGAAATAGATATAAACAAGGTTCACATGAATAATGCATTGCTTATCAGGGATGGGCAAACTTTTTCCTAAGCGGACCAATATAATAAAAATAAAAAAAATAAACAGAATCTATGGGGGCCATGTTTTAGACTTTTTGGCTGTAATATATTTCTTTAGTGAAATACAAATATATTTGTATTTTCCGAAATAAAATTATTTATTGATTCGTTTATACAAAATTAAGGGATATGAACTATAGATATTCAAATTAATACACTATGAAATGGGGATATGATACTTATTGCTGGTAATCTAAAAAATAGGAACAAACATTTACTAATCTAAAAAAGTACGCGTCCTGCACTGCACACTGTACGCGTTGATCAATGCGACACTGCACTTCTATCTTGATGAATTTTAGTTTCTCGCGATTTATGTTAAGTTACTCGTATTATATACTTTTGGGTTGATGGTTGCGGGCCGGATTGCATCCATTCGCGGGCCGGAGTTGGTCCGCGGGCCGTAGTTTGCCCATCCCTGGTTTAGATGCATCTCATTAAACCGTTCATAACTCCACTTCGAAAGCGCATCTAATTGTAGCCTCCATAAACTGGGATATTTAACAAATGCTACAATTATCATGATTAATATCTTTTGTTTGAACTAGTTATAAATTAAGTACGTTAACAATATACATTTTTCATGGTTAATTTTATACTGTTTTCTTTTTTTGTTAGACTAGCGTGTTCATTGCTACCTATTGTCTAGTAATACGCCTTTATAAATATTAAAAGGCACAACTAGTTGGTGCACCTGTCAATTACAAACACACCTGATGGGCAGTAAACTTGAAAAAATTACCTCGTTGACAGACATAATGGCGTACGAAACAAAATTAACTTGACAAAACACGAACGAATTTATTTAAGTAGTCGCTTCTTATAAATGGCGACGCAGACGACGCTCAAGATGACCCGGAGTTATTCGCAAATGGAGCAAAAACTCATCTGCGCAGGCTGCATACGCGCGTGCTCGCTGCTCTTGTAAGGGAAATACTAATAAAATATTTTGATACAACATGTGCAAGACGGAATCTCCCAAACGAAGCGATGATGATAAATATAGCACAGAACACACCTGTAGGCGTGTGCACCACTATAAAACCAGCAATTACGAGTTCTTTTGTTTTCCATACAACCTTAACAAATGAAAGTTCATTTTGTACGCTTAGTAGGTCCAAGACAATTTCAATTGTGACACAGTTTCCTTCCTACGTGAATTGCATTTTATGAGATCAGTAGAAAACGATATAAACATATTTTTTGTTGTAGAAAATGCGAACAACAATGTTCACTGAATTTCCTTGTTCGTCAAGGATTATTTAATTTAAAGAACTATGAATAACTTATTTGCATTTGAAATGCAGGCATCGTAAATCGTATGAATTAAATATAAAATAATCTATTGCATTGTATGAATAATAATTAATCATAGGAATACATGGGACGAGTATATGAGAGTGCCTTGCGTCATGCATGGTAATAAGAAGACATTACAAAATTACCCACCATTGTTCTGGGTTCGCGGAACAGTGTTTGTTGGTGCGCCCGCGCCGATCGGCGGCTAATAGGGCTCGCATCATTGTGCATCTCCGTCGGTTCCCACAACACGAAACGCAAAACCAAACAACACCGTGGAAGCAACACTATGCGAACTTCTATGAAACAGTTTTGTACAGGAAGTGTACGTCGTCACGTAATTCGACAGTGATTGCGTACGCGTTTAAAAAATAGTCACGTACGCTCCCAAAGGACTCGCTCTAAATATAATGTTCCCACTGCAATCTGTGCAGCATCTTCCAATCTAAAGATAACATTGCGCCAACACGTGTTGGAGCAGTAAGTTTAGTGACCCCCCGACGTGACGTCAGGACCCGTCCGCATCATTAGTCGACGTCCTGCGGTGATCCGACTGTTCTTTGTACCCTCCACCGTAACATTCAACAAATGCTTGGGTAATTGTTTTGTAACGAGGACATTTACTAAGCCAGGAGTCATTTGAAAAATATTCATGAATACGGACCGAAGGAACAATAATTCATGGTTACCATGGGGAAGCAATTACGAGGATTATTTTTTTTGTTTTTGCATTTTTGTAATAAAGTAAATTGCTTGTTAAATAATCGAGGAGGAAGGAAGTTAATGATGTTATCGAGCTGGAATCTGCGTATAAGATGTAGTGCGTCGAGGTGCGACGTATGAATAGTGGTGAAGTGGTTGAATCAGGTGTGGGACGTGACTGATCATCCACGAGCGGCACAGGCAGGGTGCAGACGGTGGATGTTCAGTAATCTACATCGACGCGACACGACCGCCGCCCGTGCCCGTTTCCATGGTAAAACGTGACCGAGAAAAAAACTCCACGACAAGTGGACCGGTAGACCAGCTACGGTACAAAAAAAAAACATAGGAATCAACCAATTCCTTGAACACTACAAAAAGCGACACTGAATTCCTGCGGGGTCAAATTAGAAGAAAAATTTAACGGTTTACGAGTAGTTTTTTGATGACTAGTAAAGACTAGATAGTCCGTTATTCAAAAACGCATTTTGGTTGGAAATAACAGTTTTAATTATACCTACTACCCAGCTGTTACGAGGTCTTTACAATTTTCAATTACTATAACAAAATAAATGTGGCTTTACTCCGTTCCTAGAACTCAATAATCACATAGATATTTTCATCTAGTAAAATAGAATGATAAAAACGCTGAAACATCATTATGTCGCCTCCTCGGGGAGTTAATTGGTAGTATCGCGTTGGTTGCGTGTGCGCAGCGTTTAAATCATATTCCGGGAACCATGGAGCGGTGACCATGACGCGCTCCACTGCGTCCTTGGGAATATCCAGGGCCAGGATACCAAAATTTAAAACTTTTTGATGACACAAGTGAGTTTTTTTTAATCAAGCTATCAAGTTTTTGTTGCTGCCTTATGTTTGTTGATTAAAACGAAGAAAGATGCATTGGAAAACATTGAACAAATATTAGCTAAAAATCCACAGAAAATCTATACGAACCTGACATAAATGGTTAAGATTAGTGGTCATCCTATGTCATTTATTTAATATCTATTATTTTACAATATAAGAACACGCATCCATCCACCTTTTTGTAGTGGGACACTCCTGTTTAGGTATGGATCTACAAGTACGCGACGGGCCCATCTTACTGGGCCAATTCAGTAGGCCTGCCCCGCGCGGAGATAATAAGAGTTACGCGATAGGAAGAGAGGCAACTTGTAGGTGAATATAACTGTAGGTAATAAGCGTTGTGCGTCCTGAATTGAACTTTATTGTGTCGTTTTTTATTTAAATGATTTTGCGGAGTGTCCCATCTGTATTAATCTGTGGTAGTGCTACTAGTGTTTTGACATTTGGAACGCACGAATCTTTAGTTCAATCGAAGTATAGCCAAACTTTTTATACGCTTACAAATTATTCACGTAGAAGTGTGTACCGAACATGATTATACACAGATACAAAATCTATTAGCTCGCTCGTGATTGTTGCATCTTGTAATTGAAAATAATTATTGGTATTTTTATTCAAGGTGATGCTGTGTCCTTTATTCAGTATCTATTCGCTTCGTGTATTGGCTTGGCACCATGTATAATTTGTAATTACGTAACAGATGCAAACGCGCTGTTTTGCTTCACCGTAGTCAATAGTAAATCTTGTAAATACCAAGAGTCGAATTTAATGAAGTTATTGCTTCCATTGTTTTGTAACCAAAAGGCAAATGTTTGATAATATGGAGATACTGCAAACCTCCATTCATCATGTTTGCCCACTAAACTAAATACAACTTAGCGTGGTTTACGTAACGTGCAAAGTGGCACATTGATTTTAATATTGACACGCCATGATTCTACTTCCTCTGCGAGTTCAATACTTTCTCATGTTTTATGTAATTTCATTATCATGCGATACAAAAATTATATTGTCTGTATGCAAATGAAATAGTGCTAAATCCAAAGCATACAATACATTAGTGCTAACTCAGACATTTTAAATCTTCAATTTCATTACAAATTGTGTTTGAGGACACAATTTGTAATGAAATTGACATTTACATTCGAAATAATGAATCGAAAAGGAGACCTGCTTGTTTTTTTTTATCGGTTCATTTAGTTTAGATTTGGTTTAAAATTGCAAGATTTATTGCTGTAACCAGTGATGTGTTAATATGATAATTACGTAAGGATTTTAAGCTTGTAAGTAGCTATTTACGGTAAACACTAAACTCTACTTATGCGTACCCGGTCTGCAAATGATATTTTGATGAACTCTGAATCTATGTATCACTGATTCTAAATAGCTATTTATCAGATAACTTAGTTACTTAGCAGTTCAAGTTATATTTAAATTACTTATTAGCTAATAGGCTAGATTGTAATATGAATAAAGTATCATACCTTATAAAAGAAAAAAAAAGTGATGCTAAATATGCTGGCTGATCTAAATAACGTTCATAGAAGTGCAAATATCGATAATTCTGTAACTCCATGTGTAAATTGGTGATGTAAATTGAAAAACAATGGCGCGTGTTACGCAAATAGAAAGCGGGAAACAAAGTTATCGGTACTTTGCCCAGTTTTGTGGTAACTAATATATCACTAGTCATCAACTCTTTGGAACCTAAAGATTAATTCGAAGTAAGTACGGGCCTGACAAATGATGTAACACATTGACCAAGCCTTGTTGGTTTAGGCAAATAACTAATCTCTATCTTATTTAACCTCCACTTTTTATACATTCGATAATAAAAGTTTAAGGTTACCAAATTAATAATATCGATACTTAAAAAAACCGGCCAAGTGCGTGTCGGATCACGCACAATGAAGGGTTCCGTAGTTGGTATCAATTTATCCCAAGAACAAACGTAACATTGTAGTTGATAAACATGTTCTTCCATACGGAATGTATGGGAGAACATGTTTTTTTAACTGTAAATGTAAGTTGGTCGACTATTACTCGGTAATTTGCAAAGCCTACTTAGCTGTGATAATTTTCCTTTTAACTTCGTTATATATACTACTGCTGTGATTTTTTTTACATACCCAAGTACAACCATTTCGCTGGCAAGGAGGAGGGACACTTGATATTAACAAAAATTTGCACTTCAAAGCATAACATTACGCAAACGGATCCCTGAATCGAAAAATGGCTTTCACAAACCTGCAATATTTTTGACAGCCTATCCAACAATACCCCACACCGTGGGAAGAAGAGAAAAAAAAAATTAAAAACATTATAATTCAAGATTTTATTTTACCACTTCGTAGGCGTGATTAATATGTATACCCATGCCAAAATACAGCTTCCTAGTATTAAGAATCTCTGAGTTAAGCCGCGAACAAACAGACAGACAGACATATCGACATGACGAAACTATAAGGGTTCCTCGTTGATTACGGAACCCTAAAAATCATAGTGGCAGGTAGCTGTCACCTTCGTCTTACGGCCTTACCCCATGTATCATAAGTTGACGTAAATCCGATCAAATATTTAACGGGATTCGGATTTCGTTCTAAGCCCAATCGGATTTTTGATCATAAATTTGTACCTGTCTAACGCGATTATTACGTAAAATAATATTTTTCCACTTTTATGCTCGTAAACCCGGTTGTTAGGTAATAGATGCAGTAAACGTCACATAAAAGTATATTAATAAATCTTCACTTTAACTGCTTTATCGCTGCGCTTTGGCCCTTTGAGGGTTATCAGATGTAATGATGCAACATACTGAGACGCAGTTGTTACGATGAATTTGACTTTGAGTATGTTTGGGAAACTTTTTTTCTATTAACTAATCATTCCTGTCACTGTACAAGGCATTGCGTCATCGCTTGGAGTGGACCCAATCAATGTTCTTACCACATTAGGTGGGAAGGGGGCATGAAATGCGTTAAATTGTGCGGTCAGGCGGTGACCTGCGGGGGCAGTGCCGGGGCTTAATTAGCCGTCCTATGGTCCGTAACCTCCAGGTTCGAGGCGGTTCGAGGCACATCGTTACAACCACGCCTCGGGCGATGCACTTTCTCCCATGGACTTATTTAAAATCGTCTCCAAGGCGTGATTGACGTCGAAGCCGCCGCACTATTGTTAACTATAACATGACGTAACACATCTGATGTGCCGTCACTCAATTTACAAGAGGTTTTGTTAATATGTAATGATGCGTATTCTTTGTGCTTGCTATTTAATTGTTAGGCAATAGATCTGTCTGCTTAACATTATGTATATGTAGGTACGAGTTATTGCTAAATACGTGATGATTTTCACGCCTTGGCCGTGCCTAGAACTTATTGAAGCTGTTCTTTGTGCATCACAATACGATTGATAAGTTTGATATTTACTTTAGTAATTCGCAATAAATGTTTCAAAAGAAATTCCTTTCAACGTCTGCGAGTACATGGTCAGTTAAGTGATTCTTAATGATAATGACTAAATAAAGGATAACAAAACATTGCTTTTATTTCAAGCCATCCACCTCATCCAAGTCATATAGTTTTATAGTCTGCTATTATCTCAGGCTTTTTTCAACTATATGTATGGTAATTAAGTTTATGTTCCGAAACTTTTGTATGTTAAGACGCAGATATATTCCAGTGACCTTGAGTGTATAGCTTGCGTGTTCTGTACTGAGCTCACACAACGCGACGTATGTCCAGCCAATAATAGGACTCGCCCATCCAGGAGCGCTGCCCCAAATAGGACGCATTATTAATTAATTATACATAAAACAAAAGGTATTTTAATAAAACACGTATACTAGAAGATCAATAGCTAAATTATCTTTCAAAAGGCGAGGTTTCAGAAAAATAAGCGTGATAGATTTTACGTGATTCTCAGTTTTTTATCCGCGTTGGTCATAACTTTACAAATTAATTTCACTATGTTATATAAACATAATCTAAAATATTCATACGTTAGGTTATTAAGAAAATGCTCTAATTTAACACATATTTTTTCCAAATCATTAACACCACTCGTTTAGACGTGATCTTCAGTATAAAATCATTAAAAGTCGGTTATCGTCGCCTTAAAAGGCATTCCATTTAAAATGGTCAGAAGTCAGAGCGCGAGAATAATGTTTTATCGTTGCCATTAATTGTTGAGTTCCCGAACGCGATCCAAGTTGGCATCTCATTTTAAAGATTGTTAAGTTTCATGAGGTTTTTTCCCCGTCCTTGTTTTAAAATGAATGTTGTCGAGGGCTCAGGGTGTGTAAGAAGGCCGTTGACCGCAATCTCCTGCGTGCCGTGATTCGGCCCAGAATGCATTATTTCGAATCACCGCAGCAGTCCTATATCATTCTCAATCGAAAATTCCACGCTTGATGTCTTCTTTGGTAACAACGCTGCTTTCGATATGATTTATGATCACTCGCCTTTGACTCGTAATTACTCGACATTATTTCATACATACTGTTTGTCGTTATGATAAGTGGTTATGTTCTATTTTCGGCCAATATAAGTAATGATATAATAATAATAAATCCATGAACAATATAAAGGTGCTCCCTCACCTGGAGCATTCGCCTGTAATGTAACATTTCAGATTCGATTTTGAGCATTACATTACAATACTACATGACTTACGAGCATTCGTCTTAGATTCGATTTTGAGCATTTAGTTGATTCCACAATGTCAGACGAGGCAGTAGTTGTGGTGATCGCTGCAATACTGATTCGGCATTGTTATTTACGAAAAATAAAACAGAAGAAACGATATTGGTGCCAAGAATTTTAAACCGACGAAATACAGGCGGTTTGGATATTTTACAAAGAATCAACTGACCCATAAGTAAATTTAAAATGTTGTTACAAGTTGTATCAAAATATAACACATTGTATCATCAACTTGCGCACTGTATTATTCGGTTCTCTTCCCTCACCAGTGTAATGCTCGAATCTGTAACATTACACATTGTGCACTGTAATGTTCGGTTCTCCTCCTTACTGTAATGCTCCAAGTGAGGGAGCACCATTACAAAAATATTCCAAAGTTATCTTCTTACAAAAGACATCAACGCGCACGGTGTTTCTTGCGGTTTTTGTGCCCAATATTCCGTAACCCGCGTTCGTAATAATTTAGCATTGTAATTAACACAATTATCAGATTTCTGGTACAAACACAAGCTCTCTGTTCTAGTTACCACTTATTCTATTAACAGGAAGAAACGAGTACGTATTGATTTAGGTTATTCGGATGGAATAATCGAATAAACAATACAGCACTCATTATTTTACGTTATCTTGAAATCGATACCGCGATGCAATTTTTGTAACAATAATAATATGCCCATTGTGTTACTATTGACATGAATAATATACACATACTAACGTTTGACAGCAATTGATTACCTAACTGAATGAGAAATAACACTGACATCTTTAAGTAGGTGAGTAAATAGAACGTACTTATAGTTCAGTTTCTATCGTTGACCTTTGATAAAGCAATCACTTTTACTGAACGGTATTTTGACCAAAAAGTGAAACGTTATCTGAGATCTTAGGATTGTTTTCATGGAGGATGAGTAGGCGGTTGTCGTTTGACACAACAATAGAGAGATGTGTCGCGACGACCCGCGGTGACCCCGCCCGATGTCTTACTCCTTCTTCCGGATGAACTTTGCGAGTATTTAGTTCAACGTGAGTAGCATTGTGTTCCTTGTGTACCGTAATACGAGTACTGCAATGAATGATTTCCCTTTTTAGTTTATGAAGAATGTACTGAAAACGATAATATAATACTAGCTTTTGCCCGCGGCTCCGCCCGCGTAGAGGTCGGTTATCGCGTAAAAAAGTAGCCTATGTCCTTCTCCATATCCCAGGTTATATCTCTGCCAAATTTCATGACGATCGGTTCAGCGGTTTAGGCGTGAAAACGTAACATACAGACAGACAGAGTTACTTTCACATTTATAATATTAAGTATGGAAGTATGGATTATACATATCAAAATAATATTTTGAGTTAAGGCGACGATAACCGACTTTTAATGATTTTATTCTGAAGATGACGTCTAAACGAGTAGTGTTAATGATTTGGAAAAAATATATGTTAAATTAGAGTATTTTCTTAATAACCTAATGTATGAATATTTTAGATTATGTTTATATTACATAGTGAAATTAATTTGTAAAGTTATGTCTGACGCGGATAAAAAACTGAGAATCACTCAATATATATCAAGCGTATTTTTCTGAAACCTTCGCCTTTTTCAAGATAGTTTAGTTATTGATCTTTTAGTATATGTGTTTTATTAAAATACTGTTTGTTTTATGTATAATAAATTAATAATGAGTCTTATTTGGGACATCACACCAGGGCCTCAAGTCTGCTATTACAATAGTGTCAGAATGGTCTCTTCATTGTGAGTTTTTGACAGATTTGCCATACAAACACTGTCAAATACTCACAATGGCGAGACCATTCTGACACTATTGTAATAGCAGACTTGAGGCCCTGGATGGGCGAGTCCTATTACTGACTGGACGTACGACGCGTTGCGTGAGCTCAGTACAGAACACGCACGCTAACCACTCAAGGTCACTGGCATATATCTGGGCCTTAAAATGCAGATGAATGCTTAGTATGCGTCATAGCGGTTATTGTAAAGGAACGTCGAATTTGATCACACACAATTTGATTCAAGGTATCTCAAATTATTCGTTAACGTGACCTCTAAAAAGCATTGCTAAACAAAACAAGTGGAAAACAAAATTATGAATTCAAATAGATTCATCATAGATTTAACCTTTCTGCGATAAATGTTTAAGCAAATTATCCACGACCCTATTCGGCCGTATTGCACATCCTTGTTCCGATCTCGGGTCCCGAGTCTCGATGAATCACGCGCATTGCATTCCGTGAATCGCTCCGCATGCCGTATTACCGTTACTAACCTTTACGGCATTAAATTTGCTTTAAAAACCAATGTCAACCGATAATTTTGTCGTAATTATGGCGCCTCGAAAGCTCATTGCGAGTGAAAATCGCTCGTTTGTTAATAACGTCTGCATTTTTGACGAAAATGTCTTGTTAGCGATAATGAAGAAAGTGGTATTATGGTTGATTTCAAGCGATCGATTCTACAAATAATTCCTTAAACTGTATTTTGGTAGGTACTTAATAAAAAGGAATCGGTTTATATATCTTTGAATGTTATCGTTAGTGAAAGCTTTAATAGATATTGAATTTAAATGGAAATAAAAACATCCATACTAATATTATAAATGTGAAAGTAACTCTGTCTGTCTGTATGTTCAAAATCAAAAAATCAAAATCAAAATATTTTATTTCACTTAAACCTACATGGGCACTTATGAAACGTCAGAAGCTAAGTGCTACGTTGGTGTTACGTTTTCACGCCTAAACCGCTGAACCGATCGTCATGAAATTTGGCAGAGATATAGCCTGGGATATGGAGAAGGACTTAGGCTCCTTTTTTACGCGATAACCGACATCCACGCTGGCGGAGCCGCGGGCAAAAGCTAGTCAAAAACTCAACTCAAAAAAACTCAAAACTCAAAGCATTTATTTCAAATAAACCAATTATAGGCACTTTTGAATTGTCAAGGGGTCGGTCAGTCAGAAAGATGAAGCTAGTTGCCCATTCCAAAGCGTAGTAGGTTCCTATGGAGAAGAACGGACCAGAAACTCCATGGACACTCTTTTAAAACAAAATATTGTTACAAAATATGGGTTACATCATTCATGTTGAAGTTATACATGTGAGAACAATGTAGAAAGACGTGCACGTTAGAAGCGTCCGTAATAGAAACAATTCAAAAATTAAAATAAGCCGTGGCAGCTAAGAGATGACCAGTCCCAACTGACGGCGCCCGTTCACGAACATGACGCATGGATAGTAAGCCATAAATCTGTATTTATAACGCATGTATCGATTGCCTCGTTGTCTGTTGAACCATCTAATTTGTCTCATTAATAACTGGTAGTTACATAAATCACAATACAACACACGATGACAACTTTCAACTTCCTTTGCGCAAGACTGATACGTTACGTAAGGACAAACGTATTCCAAGCAGACAGAAGACGAAGACCTCCTATCATAGCCCACTTCACTATTGATACAGATACCGACTAATACAGATTGTGGACGACCTACATTAGGAGAATTTTATGACATGTTCGAAATAAAACTGGGACATTTTAAAATATTTCGAAAATAAACTGCTAGGTGTGTCCACTAAAACAGGAAACGTGAAAGTTCAAGATAAAGAAAATTTGTAAAAAAAGCGGCCAAGTGCGAGTCTGACTCGCCCATGAAGGGTTCCGTAGCAGCAAGTAACATGATATAAACGTTGTTTTTTTTATTTTTATATTTGAGTTGATTGAATGAAAGTTAAATTGCGGATTACGATTTATGACGTATTAAAAAAAATTACTACTTACTAGATCTCGTTCAAACCAGTTTTCGGTGGAAGTTTACATGGTAATGTACATCATATATTTTTTTTAGTATTATCTTTCTCTTATTTTGGAAGTTACAGGGGGGGACACACATTTTAGCACTTTGGAAGTGTCTCGCGCGCAAACTATTCAGTTTAGAAAAAAACAAAATATTAGAAACCTCAATATCATTTTTGAAGACCTATCCATAAATACCCCAAACGTATGGGTTGGATGAAAAAAAAATTTGAGTTTCAGTTCTAAGTATGGGGAACCCCCAAAATTCATTGTTTTTTTTTTCTATTTTTGTGTGAAAATCTTAATGCGGTTGACAGAATACATCTACTTACCAAGTTCCAACAGTATAGTTCTTATAGTTTCGGAAAAAAGTGGCTATGACATACGGACGGGCAGACAGACAGACATGACGAATCCATAAGGGTTCCGTTTTTTGCCATTTGGCTACGGAACCCTAAAAAGCTGTTGCATGCGGAGGAGGGGCGAAGGCTCGGCGCACGCGCAGCTAGGTTATCTCAGTTTAGGACAGTTCAGTCGTTATCTAAAACTTACGCCCGAGCCCACTTACTGTAAGGCAAACATTTGAGTTAGAAAGTGCAGTTCCGTGTAACGCGTATAGATAACACTCGCGTGTTTGTAATGCTCTGGATGCGTGCCTTAAAATAATAAGCCGAGAAATGGTGTTCATTGAGAAGCAAACATGCTATCTCTAAACCCAAAAAGGGATTTATAATCTTTAAGAAATGCTGTTTTATCTTGAAAACAAAAACATTTGTTCTGTTTTTCAACAAAAAATGGTTAATCCTTTTTTAAGTGCATAATTGTCGAGCTGTATAAAAGTGGAGTTTGAATGCAGTTCCATAGTAGGTCCAGAAATCACAAGGGTCTTTTGTTAAAAAAAAATTTTTACTTTTTAAATCTGGTTCAGGGAATTTCTTAGAAACATTCTTAGTAAGACAAATGGACCTTTCTGTATAGTAGTTTATATAATTGAACAGACAGATGTGCTGCTGGGGAGTTTGTTGCGCCACTTCTTCTTCCCAGCTGAAGCACTAAGAAGTGGTGAAGGGCGAACGTTTTGTGGGACTGTCTTATGTAATTTTGGGCTTATTCCACTACTCCCTGAGAGAATTCCCCTCAGTGGAAAAAACTGAACCCTAATGCAAAAAAATCACTTTCAGGGGATCTTGGAATAAGTTATTTTTTGTTTTTTCAATTCTAGTTTTCCCCCCTTATCGAGAATAATCAGGGATGAATTCTAGACTGTTTTCAGATTCCACTTTTCCTCCAAAGGGGGATTTTCATGGGGGATTTGTGGAATGTGTTCGAAAAATGGCTTATTCCACAAATCCCCTCTGAAATTCCCCCTTAGGAGGAAAAGTGGAATCTATAAAAAAAATCTAGAAATCCTCCCTGATAATCCCCCTTAGAGGGCAAAACTAGAATAAAAAAAACTTTTTCCATAGTTCCCCCTCAAAGTGATTTTTTTTACATTAGGGTTCAGTTTTTCCCACTGAGGGGGATTCTCTCAGGGGGGATTAGTGGAATAAGCCCGAAAAATGCAGATTCGTAGCCTAATTTGAATAAATGACTTTTGATTTTGATTTCGAGTAATTAGGCAATGGATTAGCGTACGTAATTACATGCAACACTCAAATGTTACTGATGATTATAAAGCTAATGACGATTTGATTATTAAATTAGATATTCACCTAAACTCGGTTATGTATTCTCTGAATGTTAATTACTTTTATTCAAAATATACGTGTCTTTAGGACTTCAAATTACAATACATAAAAAGCACGTGTTGTTTCAGGGTTTTTAATTAAATTTCGTTGTGATTTTTGTAAAGTTTGTTAATATTAGGTTAAATATACGTGGGTAGATTAGGTTAAATCTGTGTACAAAGATCGAGTAACGGTGCGAGTGTCAAATTGTCTATTCAAATGAAAATCACTGTGATCGCGTCAGTTCGCGGTTGTGCGCACATTAATATGTAATTATTTACAGTACAATAACTCCGCGTCACCGCTATATTGTGTAGGCATCCTAATGGAGCCGTCAATAACGATCAACTCCATTTTTTGTCATTCCATAATCAACGCTAGGTAACAAAAAATTGGTAGTAGGTATGTGAAATCCCAAGAGAAGATTATTTTTAATACGTCACTGTGGTCATTCATCATCATCATTTCAGCCGAAAGACGTCCACTGCTGGACATAGGTCTCCTCCAAAGGGGGGGGGAGGGGGTTGGTTGTAATCGCCACGCATGGCAGGCGGGTTGGCAATCGCAGTATGGTGTTAAAAATGCAAAGAGAACGCTGCTGCCCATTCTCTAGTAAGTCCCTTAGTCGTCTTTTACGACACCCACGGGAGGAAATGGGGTGGTGCTATTCTTTACACGGAACATGAACTGTGGTCATTAAATACATTTATTTATTTGGTACACCGAAAGCAGTACATACAAGAGATTAAAACAGAACAATAAAATAACAAAAGTACTAGTATGTATGCCTATTATACCGGTAACTATATCGGTAAGTGTGTCTAGAATTTTCTAATACCTTTTATAAAGTTTCATATTGAAACTGTGTGTGTGTTACACGAAGCATCAAAATTAGATCTAAAGAAAAACGACCACATTCCTCTAGATCGTATTTTGTTGCTTCGTGTCTCAATATGAAACTTTATAAAAGGTAATAGAAAATTCTAGACACACTTACCGAGGCAGGTGATTGAGCCGTTTTTCATAATTCTTTCTCAGTAACGAGATAATATTTTTTTTTTAAGAGTGGCGCTAGTTTACCCGAGACAGCGCTCTTAAATGATATCACGAAAGGTGGGAGGTGAAAAAGGGTGTGTGTAATGATACGAGTATCTAAGATTTAATATGAACAAGAATTTACAACAAAAAATAGATAAGTATATGCACTCCCGTACATCAGAGACAGATCTTCTAAACTTGTTAAGAGTCTATACTACCTCAGCCCCATCTCACTCTGTATCTCCCTCGCACACTATTGCTACCGGGAACGCGAGCAAGCGAGACAGGGCGGCAGGGAAAAGGATCGAAGGCGCCGATAGTTTAGGTAATTTCGTTTTAAAATAATGGTCATTTAAAAAAAGTAAATAACATAAGACCTGGGCCTCAAGTCTGCTATTACAATAGTGTCAGAATGGTCTCGCCATTGTGAGTATTTGACACTATTGTAATAGCAGACTTGAGGCCCTGCTTTATAGTTAGTTCAGTTAATATGCAAAGTTTCATTATCTAATTTAAAGATTTTTTTGAATACCAGCGGTTTATTGTTCGGTTTGGAGGTAACTTTGGAATTTTTTTCTATCGAGAAAATTTTATGGAATCGTGTTTTCGGCTAACATAGTACTTAATCCTCAACTTTACCATATATTTATTTCAAAATTAATACTGCAGTATTTTCGACATAACGGATGATCATGCTAAGCCATTTGAGGTAGTATGAGTATAGGCCCTTAAGTGATACACCGTGTAAGTAGGTTTCTGACGATTTACAAAAACTGTTGTAATTTCTGCAAATTCGGAGCAAGTGAGCGTTGAGACCAAGATTGGATTTGCGGAAAGGAATATGAAACAACCTGGTGATAATATAAAAATAAATATATTACATAATCCTTATTTTTTTTTTTTAATATAAAAATCGATTTAAAAGATAAAACCACAAGATATTATACCGCTAGTCCGTACCGCGTACCCTCGCAAGCGCAACCATTTCTCAGAACGTAATGGAAGCGCAGCACGAAACAGTCTAATGTTGGTCATCGCGAGTCAAACGCATAATTTTACGAGCCACTGAACACGTCTACACACAAACAGAATCATTTGATACGATTGTTAAGGGGAAATTCTGTCCGCTTTACGAACAAACCCATATTACTCCACAGGGTTCCGTAGTTGCAAAGAATTCTCATCGTTTTGCATAAGGCCTCTACACAGAAATTAAATCTTAACTAATACGTTCTTACATGAACATGCTCGAAAATGGTCTAAATCAAATGAAAACATAAGTTAATGGATGTAGCTAAAGGCGAGATAATTAATTTAATTTAAATGTTTACAAAATCAGAGCATCATTTTATTTCATTTTAAAGTGACGCAGTAGTTAGGTATTGGATCAACAATGATTTCTAATAAACATCGTTTATCGAGTAATTCACTTAAGCAACGATTTACCAATTCATTTCTGACCTCGGATTTATAAAAGAATGTATGTGTGAATCTACACGCATTACGGCATTACATACAATTTTGCTTAAGGCCTTATGATGGAGGCTGCTGACAATGACTGGTAAATTCTCACGGTTCCTTCGCCCTGTTATAATAAGGTATCATTGTCGTGGACACGGTTCAGAGCTTCGTCGTGAGGGAGCACCCTAAGGACTCTCGTCGCGATGAGAATTTAGATTACGCTTTGTTACAACTGATGACTTTAATAAACTCTCATGTACTCGTATGCTTGAACGGATATGAGCATACATACGTCTCAGGGTAGGTATACAGTATTATGCACGGCTAGTTGTCACTAACTAACAGTTACCGTGAAACGGGACTGAGTATCAGTTTCGTTAATTAAAATTGCTTTTAGTGCGTGTCTTTGACTTTAACGTGCAGCGAGCGATGCAGAAGTATTAGGTGGTAATGGTAATATCAAACCAGCGAGGCTCATGTTTCATAATGTTCTGTTTATTCACTTGTTGAGGACCTCCAGCAGAAAATCAAAACAAATCGTGGTTCGTTCAGAACTAAAAACTGTTCCATAGTATGTATAATGGAAATGATCGACCTCTTTTGTTTACTTTTTGACTCTAAGGTATCAAAACTTATGATATTTTTTTTTTGTCTTTCAGATCGAACGGTTAGCGCAATACGAGCGTCTGGTGGGCGGAGGATGCGCGCGCCGCCGGGCAGCTCGTCTGTCGGACCTGGAGCGCGTGCAGGATCTGTTCCCGCACGACTACCTCGCGTTGCACGACGCCGACGCGCCCGCCGCGCTGGCCTCGCATCATGCGCAGGTAAGGAATCATCAGCAACCAGCCAGCAGAAAATTTAGTTGAAGTGAGCTTCAAGTGAGCTGTCATTCCACTCATTCCATCTGATGCCCATAGGGATTGACAGCTAATCATCATCATCATTTCAGCCGAAAGACGTCCACTGCTGGACAAAGGCCTCCCCCAAGCATCGCCACCTCGACCGGTTCCGTACTTCCCGCATCCAGCGGATTCCTGCGGCTTTCACAAGGTCATCGGCCCACCTTGTGGGAGGCCTTCCTACGCTACGTCTTCCGGTACGCGGTCGCTACTCCAGAACCTTTCGGCCCCAACGGCCATCTGTTCTGCGAGCAATGTGCCCTGCCCATTGCCACTTAAGTTTGGAAATTCTTCGAGCTATGACGGTTGACAGCCCACTTCACCTTAATTTTCACCATGAGATTTTTACAGAATATATTAGAAAGAGTCCTTCGAAAATCTTCGCATCAGAGGTGTCAAAGGGCTGTTACCCTCTGACTCTTCTAATAACGACGTAACGTGGTGACGGTCAGCATTAGAACTGCCTTTTCCAAATAATTTATTGAGGACTAGCTTCTGTCCGCGACTTCGTTCGCGTCGTAAAATACACAATATACTAAAATAACAACCTCATTTTTATAAAACTCCCTCGGCCTCCGTCACATTGCATCCTCCTGCCCGCGCTTTTATTTCGTTTTCGCTTTTTGACTTTTTTTTTTGCCCGGCTCCTATGTGTCATAACGTGTTATTATATAACCTATAGCCTTCCTGGATAATTGGGCTATCGAATGCAAAAATAATTGTTCAAATTCGACTGGTAGTTCCAGAGATTAGCGCGATCAAACAATAAAGATAACAAACTTCAGCTTTATTATTAGTATATATTTCCGACTTGCTTGACAAAAATTGTTATAGATCGGCTAATATGCATGATATAAAAATAAATTATATATTAGCAATCAGGGATTAAAGACTACATATTAGTGAAAGAATTTTCAGAATTCGTTCAGTAGTTTCAGAGATTACCCGCTACATACAAAATTACAGAAAAATACCTATGTAATTATAATATTAGTATATTACTGGAGTCATTTAGCAGAATCATAGTCATCATCTTCATCCTATAGCAGTCCACTGCGGAACTAGGTCTCTCCAATCGCACGCTAATTAACTCGATACTCAACCACACTAATGAAGCTGCTACCAGCCACCCTGCGAAGATCGTCGATCCACCTAGCCCAAAGGCATCCTACCAAAATAGCAGAATACTAGTATCTCGAAAAGTGCAAAGAGCATAATTATAAGTCTCCACAATTTGCTTTCAGAAACAGAAAAGCTTGCGCAAGCGACCGAGCTTGGACATCAGCGGGACTATCAGCGCGAGTAGCAGCTCCCTGTCTCCCCGCACCTTCATCATGGAAGCACCAGTCCAGCTCAGTCCACTTGGCACCACCTCCCCACCTCTCGACCGTCATCTGTTTCTGTTCAGTGACTTGCTCCTCGTCGGCAAGGCCAGAGGAACCAACTGCTTTAAGCTAAAGGAGAGTGTAAGACTGGCTGAAGTCTGGATCGCCATGACTGATGGTGATGATACTGGATTTATGCTCGGATGGCCGACAGTAACCGGTGTTGCTAATTACCTCGCCATCTACCCCACCCAAGCTGCAAGAGACACTTGGTATAGGTAAGGGATTTTAAATTCAGTAATCTAATTGAGTTCGATGGAAGGATGGAATGTTTAAAAGATCGTGGTTTAATTCTCTTTTGCCTCTTCACAGGAAAATTCAAAATGCTTTAACCGCTCAACTGGCCACTGAACCAAAATCAACGAATATCCAGATTTTCTACAAGGATGCGACGAGTTCGATAGAATTCGTAAGTATTTATTGTTTTGATTGGCGGTATTCCCAAGATAAAAATAGTGGTTTAATGTTTTATGTTTTCTTAATTAGAACCTCAAAATGTATTGATTCATGTAAGTTTTGCAAATATAGGCATTTTCTTTCATCATAAGGTCTGTAAAAAGGCTTCCTAACAATCAGTTTTTACTTCCAGTGTAAAACAGTCTCCGTAAGCCCAGAGATGAGCGCGCGTTGCGTGGTGCGCCAGGCGCTGCATGTGCTGCAGAGCGGCAGCGCCGATCCAGAGCACGACGCCGAGCACGATGAGCACGAGGGGGACGGACGGTGGGGCGCCGCCACCGAATTCACGCTCTGTGTCCGCACGACTAGGGACGCGCCACCCACCCCACTCCGGGGGATTGAACGACCTCATGCTGTACAGGTAAACTTATTATAACCACCATTTATGAAAGATAGAAACTGTTTTTAGACCAGACCATAATTATTTCCATGTTGTCCCATGTTCTTTCTTCCTTACTCACTGAGTACATTTTTATTTCAGATGTCAAGAATAAGGCAAACGTTGTCTAATGAAGACGGGTTTGACCTGGAACACGTTAACGCTAAAAATAATCCCTGCGGACTGGTCTTCGAATTGCGGAAGAAAAATCAGGGATTAAAAAAGTAAGTAGTCTAGTTCTCAAACCCCTTAATATACCTACTATAAACGTGGCGAATAAATACCGACGTTGTGACTACTGCCCGCATGCGGTTGTGATTGTTAAATTGGCAGCCGCATGCGGGCACAGTAAAATTAGTTACCGGAACTAAGTATCTAATATAAGATTAAAATGTAATTTATCTACGCCCATGCTATAAATCCTCTATAAAAGTTTCTGAAACAGCTTATTGCCAACATTAAAATACCCAGTGTCATAGTAACCATAATAGTATCCAAATGGGAGTTATAATGATGTACTGAATTTCATTATGCAACTCCTTTGCTTTTACGAGGATGATGATCCCTTCCTAACTCATCTGTTTGATGAGTAAGGAAGGGATCATCATCCTCCCTTCCATTCTCACTACTCAATTCGTGGTATCTTTATGAATTTCAAAAAAAGAACATTGTCACGCACGCGCCTTTCATTATACTGTACCATAGCGTCGTATCCCGCCATTTTTGTTCGTATTAGTATTGCAAAAACTGTTTCAGAACCTTTTATAGAGGATTCATGTCATGGGTGTAGATAAAGTCTTTTATGCAACTCTAATAATTAGGTATTAAAACACTCATGTGATACTATTATCACACTCGGCTTCGCCTCGTGTGATAAACCCACATTCGTGTTATCATACCCCTTATTATACAACAGTTGCATAAATAACTATTATCTAACACATTCTGTTTGTATGATTCACAGCGGCAACTCGACAGGCGGGCGCGGCTTGCGCCTGCTGCGCCGCGGCGGTCGCCTTTTCGGCGTGGCGCTGACGCGGCTCTGCGGCGGCGCGCCCCCGCCCGCTCTGCTCCTGGCGCTCCGCCGACTGCGCGCGCTCGCTCCGCTCACTCATGGCGTGTTCCGCAGGAGTGCTAATGCTAAAGCGCTTAGACTGCTTAGAGATAAGGTGAGGATAGAGATTCTCTTATAAGACCGGATTGAGAGTTGGGTATTAGTGAAAACAGTTAATGGCATCGATTGATTAGACAACTATTTTGGTCCACAAAGGTATTACACTAATGGCACTTAATACTATGCTATTAGGTAGGTATAGACATGAATAAAAAATTTATTCTATTGAATAAATAAACTAAATAAAATACGTAAAATATTCAATACATTCACTTAATAACAATAATATAAAATTAAATTATTATATTCAATACATTAATTTAAAGCTGTGCCGTGTGGTGCCGGACGTAAAGAATAGCACCATCCTATTTTCTCCCGTGGGTGTCGTAAATGGCGATTAAGGGACTTCCTAGAGAATGCGCAGCAGCATTCTCTATTCATCTTTAACACCATACTGCGATCGCCAACCGGCCCACCAAGCATGGCGATTATGGCAAAACCCCCCAATTTGGGGGAGGCCATAGTCATTAGTCATTTATTCATGAACAATAAATTGTATATGAAATTACATGTTATAAACAGAAAATTAAATTATATAAGAAGAACAAAAAAAAAAAAAACACGTTAAATATTACAACAATGCATACAATTTCGCTATAGATCTTCAACAGCATAAAGACACTTATTCAACAGGAAACTTTGAAGTTGAGTTTTAAAAGAGCTTGAGTAGACGGCACTTTTTATATCTGGAGACAAATAAATAAATAATATAACAGATTGATATCTGGGACTGTGCTTCCCGATATTCAAATTAGGCTGTACCTTGTAACTTAAAAGGGTTTATTTATAAACGCTGCTTAAAGTTAAGTAATGATTAGCGACTGTTTAACCATACATTTTTGACGTTTGAACGTCACTTAACTTTATGCAACGTTTATGAATAAACCCCTTAATGTCTTGTCTACGTGTGCCTTCTCTAATCTGTCTTTCTTCTGCTGTCTCATATTCATGTATATAATCATGCATATGTCCAGCAGTGGACGTCTTTCAGCTGAAATGATGAATGATGATGATTAATTTAAAAATATGTCAGTCTCACGACATGGCGTCGTGGGTTAGGCATTACGACGTTTTCTCAAAACTGGATATTTGATTATTTATCCTTCGATAATTTAGATATGGTATGTTAGACTTATAAATAATGATTCCGTGTGATTTTTCAGCTGGATACACTAGGCCCTTGGGCGGAGAGTTGCCCCGAGCTGGAACGTGCGCCTGTGCTACTGTTGGCCGCGCTGGTCAAAGAATTCTTCCGAGCGCTGCCACAACCTTTACTCTCTGCGGACCTCTACCCTGCTTGGCTACAAGTTCTAAGTAAGTGTCACTTCACACTTCAATAAGTTTTAAGAGACAAGTCCGTTACCTAACTATGGCAAACACTTGCAAGTTTGTAAATTAACGTAAGATATTTTTAAATGATATTGTGTTGCTGTAACGACCTTTTTTTGTTACAGCTTTATCTCAAAACGAGAAAGTGGCAGCAGTACGTTCGTTACTTCTAAAACTGCCCAAGGCTCACTATACCATGCTGACTTACTTCATATGTCTGCTGCAAGCCATCGCCAAGAAGTCAAACATAAACCTCATGTGCCCCATGAACCTCGGCGTGTGCGTCGGTCCCAGCCTTCTGTGGCCCAACACACCATGTGACAAAGCTCCTAAAGCAGTGCCAATGGTCGTAGAACTACTCATAGTAAAAGCCGAAGCCCTGTTTGGGCCTCAGATTGCAGGTCTACTGGGCAATGGCAGCCCTGAAACCTCGAATGCATTACTAGATTCAGGAGCCGAAGAAAGCGACAGTCTTCATTCAGTTGGAATATCCTTAGACTCAATGGAACTGTCTACACCGCGCAAGGAGAAACTCTCGCTAAGCCGAGACTCAGGGCTGACTCTCTCAGAAGACGATTCTAACAGCAATGGTGGAAACAGTCCTGCACCTCGTAATATCCTACACAGTTTATCGGCACCAACTTGCAATATGCAGCAAGAATCTAAATTAGTAGTACGATATAACATCGACAACCATAACGTAAGTGGTTTGCCTCAAATTGGCCAAAGGCAGAATATTTACTCTAATAAAGCAGAACTGTATAGTACGGTTAACGACGAATTATATACTACGCCATATATAGGAGAAAGATATGTACACAATTCTATAAATATTGGTATTTCAAATGGTATAGACGACAGGAATTATGTATCTAAAACAGCATTACAACGATCGACGGCTGATATCTACGAACAAGGCCCAGCAAAGTATATAACCGGTTTAGAACCGCAAAAACCACCGAGAAGTAACGTTTCAAAAGCAGCTCGTACTTCAAAAGTCTACAGCATGTTTGCTGAGACGCAAGAAGTGAACAAAAATATCGCCAACAAAAACTTTAACAGAGCTAAGAGCTCAGACAATCTATTAGAATCAAAACAGGAAAATATCGATAGTAAACGCGACCTGGTTTCTAGTCAAGAAAATATTGTGTATAGCAACATACACGATCTAGCCATGTTTACAGAGAATATCCAACGACAGAATCAATATCAAACGCAAGCAGAAACAGTTTCAAATACGAATTATGCCCGAGTGTACACAGGATGGGAAAAAAAGAGTGCCAACTATACTAACAAAACGAACAATGCGGAAAATATCTACGGACAAATGACGAAGAAACAGGGAGAGACCTCGCAGTCTAAAACTGATGGGAATTTGACACCGGCAGCCACCATTTTTACACGAAATGACTGGACTCGTCAAGCAGCTAGAACAAAGAGCTTAGAAGTCAGCGAAGAAGTACTTGCGAACACAGAGAAAATGCGCAATGGCAGTTACGAAATATCAAATTGCTGCCGAAAGAGACGGTTTGATCCTTCGCATATGTGCACTAAGAGCTGCACCGCACCACCGGCCAATAGAGAACAAGACAAACATACTACCAATCCTTTACAAAATTCATATTCTTACGTCGACAATATCAATAATAATAATAATTCAGAGGAGAATAAAAAGACAAGGCTGCGAAATTACAACACTAATAAATTAAACCAATCAAAATCTTTGGCAAATATTATTTTACACAGTGACTCGAGTAGTAGCGACACGTTATACCAGCCGCAGAACTCGTTTAACAGCCGATCAACGGAGTCACCGGCCAGTGAGAATTCCTTCGAGAATAATTGTTACACCACTCAATACATTGATCCCTTATACACGTCAGTCTACAATCGGCGAAGGGATATTTACCACGACATTAAATCGCCAAACATGTTCCCTTCTGACATATACAAAGCGACGCCGACGGCTGTCAAGCCCGAGTACAACAACTCTGAATATGAACATAACAATAATAATAAGAAGGCTCCCCACATGCCCCCGCCAGTACCGCCCAGGAAAATGGTGTATCAGAGAGTACTGAAGAAGTTCCAACCGGTGCACGTGAACAAAGATGACAAGAACTCACGGTCGAAGTCTGTGCCGCGTCTGTACAGAGAACCATCCAACGGCGCGGACGCGAAGGGACAAAACAACATTATAGCTTTAGAGGGCTCCGAGTCAGACACAGAGTCCGAGTCTTACGTTTAAACGCTGCGTCAGCACAAAACTAATGTACGATAAATGGCGATATATTTAAATTATTCATAATGCGTACCCTACGTGTCGAAGTAACCATGATCTGGGTTGAACAAATTTGTTATAAACGTTGAATTAATCTCGATGTTACGACTATGTTTTGAACCAGTATGCTAACTACTTACTACGTTTTTAGGACGCTATGATTTCATAGTGATAATATAAGAAGTATCTTGTGAATCCCGCCTTGAAAATTATGATATGTGACCATAACCAGAGTTGTTTTGGTGATGTAATTCCAAAGACGTAAGAATAGTTTCAAACTTAATGGTAAATGTTGATGAATGTGTCAATGGGATATAACTTTAATTATTTTGTCCTCAATTAATCCAATAATATAGGACGTGTTTATGCCAATCACTCGCTATTAAATTTTATTTAACGTTAGATATTTGTCATAGTGTCCTTAAGGTTCGGTGCACATGATCGACAAGATGAGCTGAGCACGACCAACAGTGCTAGCATGGTGGCAAATATAAAGGGCAGAAACATTATAACTGCGCCGCCGATTGTTGGAGGTTTTGCTGTCATAAATATCCGTCGATGTGAACTGCTCACTAAGGTCTATTTAAGCATGTGATTAGCGCTGAATCAAATAGACGATGACTTTGTATAGTCTTATATCTGAAAATATTAAAATATATTTGATTATGTAATTAATGAATGCCTGCCGTGTATATAATGTAGATATATTGTACGTACATTTATAATAAAATATATTAAATGGTTTCAGTGATATTTCATTTACAAAAATCGCAATCTTCGTGTTATCGAATTTTTTAACTATTTAATTAAATTCATGGTGTCTAGGTGTTACCATGGCAACTGCTGACTTATTGAACTGGGTTCGATTCCCATGTCGGGCTGTATTCGCTCCAGGTAGAAATGTATACCTTAAGTTCTGGACGATGCTACCAAAGCATTTTTCTTTATTGTCACTTATTTCTGCCCAAATAACTCTGGTACATGAATGAAAATTATAATTATAACATTTCAGCTCCCCTTTGTAGGACTATTGATTGACCTTGACCGTACCTAACCTTTTTCAGTAAATATCCAATGAGTGCAAACACGATGGTGCTATCTTGTTAGGTTGAGGAGTTCCTATGGCCACCTTCCAGTTCCATCATCAGACCCTGAACACCACCTATTTTAATAGCACTTGTCACTACATAACCAATGAGTTCAAATCACGATTGTACTATCTTTTTTGACTGAAGAGATCCTATGGTAACCTTCCGGCTTCATCATCAGACCAGATCTTTGGTATCATATTTTTGCGTTGTCACTGAAATTATATAAGTACTAGCTTTTGCCCGCGGCTCCGCCCGCGTAGATGTCGGTTATCGCGTAAAAAAGTAACCTATGTCCTTCTCCATATCCCAGGCTATATCTGTACCAAATTTCATGACGATCGGTTCAGCGGTTTAGGAGTGAAAGCGTAACATACAGACAGACAGACAGAGTTACTTTCACATTTATAATATTAGTATTATAAGTATTATAATATTAGTATGGATGGCAAGTTTCAGCTCTATCGGAGTCAGGAAGTGCTTGAAAAATGGATGACAATGCGAGTGGAAACATACGAACGAAGCAAGGTAATATAAAGCTTGTACAAATAAGAGTGCCAAGTAAAGTAATAGGTGCGCGCTATCGAATGGCTTGATGTTATTTGGCACTATTAATTTAAATAAATAAAGAAACAATAGTGGTCCAAGAATTGAGCCCTGGGGGACCCCCATTCTTACTACAGATCCGGGTGCTCTTTTTTCGTTAACTATCTGAATCCTATCACTTAAGTATGAAGTAAGAAGATCCAGAGAGACGTTCCGGATACCGTCGGTAGTGGTGGAGTTTCCTGATTAATGTTTCATGAAGAACGCAATCGAATGCCAGGGATTAATCCCAAAAGATGCCAAAAGCATCGCATTTATCCTCTCATGCATTATCATGTCCTAAAAGATCAACATGACCTACATCAGTAGTTGAACGACCCCTTGTAAAACCGAACTTTTTGCTAAGCAGTAATTTATGTTTATTAAAAAATCTGTGCAATTTATCTAAAATAAGTAAACTGAAATACACGTTGAGCACTAAAATACACGTTAATACTGAAATACACGTTGAGCACTGAAAGAGGTCTATGATTAGTAATAACGGTAAGTATTTCGGTAGGTAATAACGGGCAGGACGAAATGATAAGAGTTCTGTTTCTATGTGCCATTTGGCCGCGGAACCCTAAAATCAGACCAATTGAGAACTTCTTCCTTTTTGAAGTCGGTTATGAAATATTCGGTTATTATGCCTCAAAGAATGTTCGGTTTTTCTTCAAAAGATTCGGTTGAAGAGAACTGAGTGAGAACTTGAGTAAGATGAGAGAAATACAGAAACAAATATTCAAAGACCCAGGTTCAGGGGCCTTACTCCCGAAAACGATTTGAGATTGATTTTGTTTCCGATTCGAACTCAATTTAAAACCTTACTCCCGAACCAATTCGAATCGTAAACCAAGATCGACATAGGTTCGAGCAATATCAGCGTCGTTTTATGCGTATCCGGCGGATTATGTCATCGTCAAGTGCTCTATGTCTTTTAGGTAGTTATCTCACTCGATCTGAATAAAGTAGCTTCTTTGATATCGTGTAATTTGACGTTTAGTTTTGATCCAACAACTCGATATCTATCTGTCAGATGGCTTGCGGAATACGAACTTTTCGATCCTAACGAATCTTTCGATAGAACTTAGTTTCGCTTCGAACCACCGCACGATCGTGCGCTAGTGTCGGATTCAAGAGTATGGATCGGCGTCTAATTCGAATCCAATTCGATAGATTCAGAACTCGATGCTGTCGGGAGTAAGGCCCCTGACTCCAGAACAGCATCTACGAAACTACTTTATTTCCGACAATTTTATTAAAAAAATATATTGTTATTACAGAAACTTTGATGTCATTATACACGTACGAATGACACTCTTATGCGGAAAAAGTCAGAAACTGACGACGTTTTCTCAACGCCATCTATCAAATACAGTGGTTAATTCGAAGCTCGCTCTGCATACAATAAACTTTTTTTAATCAAACTGAAACCCTTAAAAAGTTATGATTTAAACTAATAAATAATTATTTAACATTGTATTGTTTATCACTCAGAACATCCACATAATTTTTTATTATCTTACATTATCACAACTTTTCATTTGAAATTCTTTGAGCGCCACTAATGAACCACGAATGGGAAGCGATTTTTATAACATTACTAGCTTTTGCCCGCGGCTTCGCCCGCGTGGATGTCGGTTATCGCATAAAAAAGTACCCTATGTCCTTCTCCATATCCCAGGCTACATATCAAAATTCTAACTTAATATTAATTTTAATGTGACTCACTATGTGAATAGAAACCGAAACAAATGATTTAATATAGTAAAAGTACGTTCTGAACGTGAAAGAGTCTTTACCTAAAGATAACAAACACAATATCAAAATACGAAATTTCACTCAAATTCTTAAAGCAATCAATTGCACCAAATACAACACGAAATAAAAATGCGACACAAATAATAATTTTAAAATAATTCACGTAAGTACCAACGATGTAAAAACAAAACGAAATCCTCCAAAATGTCGCATGGTACACCGTTTGTCTTGAGAAAACGCTCGAAATGTCTAATGAACACCATTGGTGCATAACTTTTCTCAGGGTCACGTTCGCAATTGGACGAAATATTTGACATTTATATTGTACTTGCAACACGATCTGGATGTAAAATTCGATTAATCGACTAATACATGACCGGTTGACATTTTAGCGGGAACACCACTAAACGAATGAAAAAAAAAACGAAAACAAAATACGTCTATACTCTGTGGTCATGTGGCAGTGAAACGCGATGCTTAATGTAAACATTGATCAAGGTTATACGTGCGTAAAGTAATGGATTCAATGAGAAAACGGTTTAATCTTAGAAGAATCTTATACAGAATTACTGTGAAATAAGTGTAGATTTCGTATTGAGTGTTAGTTTATCGAAAAGTGATAAATATGTCAGTGAAAAAGTAACGAAAGTTTTGGAATGCACAAATTTTGATCATAAGGCCGCCGTGTTTAGTAATGTTTTTATGATAAATATTCTTGTATACTGTTTGAAATACACGTAAGAAGCTAGCTTATTTATCTACGAACATAATTTGGCTAATAGCTACTGATATTATAGCGTATTGTTATCGTAATCGTATTTCCAAGAGTAAAATTCGGCAAACAAATACCTACAAAAAGTCAATAAAATGGACATAGTATGTTATCCTTAAGAGATAGACATATGCCATCGCGGACTTTTTTGAAGACCTTTATAAGATACATAATTCCACCTTACATTATTTTGTTATATCTCAAAGGGTTTAGACAGCGTTTTCGTTGAAAGCTCCCAGACGGCTTATTTTTTTCCGACACCTCCAACAAATATCGTTAATTCATACAAAAATGCATACAAAAACATAACAAATTATATACTAAAACCTTCCTCGAGAACCAAGCTATCCATTGGTGAAAACAGCATGAGAATCGGTGCAGTAGTATTTGAGTTTATCGCGAACAGACAGACAGACAGACAGACAGACAGACAGACAGACGCGGCGGAGGACTTTGTTTTATAATATGTAGTGATAGTGATAGTGATAGTGATAGTGATAGTGATGATAGTGATAGTGATAATCATAATCATTACTTTTTGCAATAACACAGACACAGTTACCTTTATGAAGTTTTCCTAATAACATAATACTTATCATGGGTATCACATTATATTCGTTAGTACTATTTGGCGTCAATAGATGTCGTCACATGTATGTACATTGCGCTGTGAAAAGTTCTTCTTGAACAGTTTAAAATAATTATATCTTTTGATAAATTGAAGCGATTGCATGATACAAAAACTAAATACAACTTTGAGTTACACACAATATTTGGGTATAAAAGTTAACCAAATTGGTTTCGTACTTTTTACGTGATGCTTTAACAACTTAATCTCTCACATCCAAACAGACAAACAGACAAAAATTACAAAATTTTTGAAATGGCATCTCTCCTTCATCATGGATTCCTTAATACTCATCACAAAATAATACATCGTAAATAGGTATGTTCGGCAAAAAAAGATTTTCTATGGGAGTTTGGAATGAATATAATTATCTGTTTTGCTACTCGTACTTATTTCACATGTTGGAGGTTTTGTTGGCGAACATGTTACAAGTGAGGACGCACCTCTACCTGTTTCATCGGGTGTAGGGGCAGTACAGAAATATCCCTTTTCCAGACCACATCATCAATACTCTGCGAAAAGATTATTCCAATATTTTCCGCCATAAGAGGAGTAATGGGTAAAAACCACCATTCAGTGGATCCCGAACACGAGAATACGACTACACGGCAGGCCCAGAGAGCGATGGTGGGAAGAACTGGAATCATACTAAAGGATTGGCCCGAAGTAGGCCGGGAAAAGGAGGAGGGAAGCGAGGCCTTTGCCCTGCAGTGGGACAACATATTTATATAAATAATAATAAAAGTATTAATTAATGTAGAATAATTTAATTTCTGTTATGAAATTCACATAATTCACTCTTATTATCATCATCACAGTCACAAATAAAACAAAACCTAAATAATGCAAGTAAACTTTTAAAAGTTATTAGTTAATATAATTATTATATAATTCGGCTATTTACAAATAATATTAATAATTCGAAAGCATCCTAAGGACAAGTCATGATGTGCACGCTATTAGATAAATCAATTAACAGAATAAAGCTGCGAATACAAATGTCTGTAACTTGCACGAAAGTATGCAAGTAGCGTGCAATACTTTTTTTTTTTTTTTGTGCTTTTATATGTTTAATGTATTGGGTATAAAGAAACTGTTTGTACTTATCCGTCACGGTCCCTAACATTCAATACAAAACCAGCATCAAACAGCATTTGTCTGGTATTAATGCTGAAATTAACCTTTTTGGCGTAGCTGTCAGGCACACATTGTTGTTATTAATTTTTTTTTTCTTTTTATTTGTATTTTGTGTTTTACGAACTGTGTCCAAAAAAAAAGTTATTCTTTCTTTCTTGTTTGCCGTTGTGACACAAGAACTTCTGATTGGTGAAAGTTACACTGGCATACGCAAGCTACTTGCTTACTTTGGGCAAGTTACAGGCATGTGTTACGTGCTTAATAGGAGTACTTCATATAACACAGGACAACAAATGTTACAGACACCATACTTTTTTGATATCGGTATTTTTGCTTCACAAAAACGGTCACCTATATATTAATTTATGGAGAACATTTGGATAAAATATAAAAGACACATATCGAAAAACCTTTTGATTATATCATTCATGAAACACTCCGTCAACTATTCTTGTATGAAAATTATAAGTTCACATGTTTTGATTTACCTTCTGCTTCTGAGACATCAAAATTAATAAAAGTCATGGTTTAGCAGTTAGTAGAAATAACCTAATATCAAATTACTGGCAATTTTACACAATTTCAACTATTTAACCTTTGCCAGTGTACATGATTTAAGCTAAGCAATAAGCATGTATGTTGTCTAAATTCCATGTGATTTATAATGGAATGGAATGAAATAACATGGAATTTTGACAATATTTTTAGGTCAATCGCAGTCAACGTGCTGAAAAAGAGTAGACAGACAGTAGTAATAGTACATTACTTACCAAGGGCTGTAAAAGAAAGAAAGCCCGAAATCGCAGGTATTTGTGACCCGAGCCGCAGGCGAGGGTTGTAAGTAAGCGATAGAGGGCTTTCTTTTTTACTGCCCGTGGTAATTACATAATTTTACGTCTTCACCCGGCCATATTGCGAGTTTTACCGTACGCGTAGCGTGCGGTAAAACTCACATTATGGCCAGGTGTGACGTAAAAAAATTACTTGCGAGTTGCGTTGGTATCTAAACCAAGAAATTAAATACTTAATTATGGCGATTTAATACGAACTTAAAACTAGTTACACATTAAAATACCTATTCAGCAGACGGATGTATGCCCCATGCATCAGTGTGCATTAAGCTTTATATGTCGGCCTATGTTTTGGGTGAGATCGTGAGGGTAGTGTCCGTAGAGTTCGCTGGTCTCTTGTTTTCTTCTTCTTCCTCAACGGGAGCTACGTAGTTCCATTCCTGCGTGTCACCCGTGCCGAATAGAATGAAATAACAGGCGGACGCAATGTATAGTGAAGCGCCTGTTATGAATACTGGCCGCCATTCTGCGAATCCGTTCTGGAATCAAGTAAATAATGTTAGACAAAAAAAATTTTTTTTTATTAATAGTACACATATTCCCCGATACCCGGTTCTACAAGGCTAATCAACATCCAGAATGTCCTAATTAAGTTACCTGCTATCTGAAATAACAAGAGTCTTGTCAGTTGCATTTGTGTTGTAAACTTTTAAGAACATGTGTGCCAAGGTGTCATACTATTATCAAATCAGCATTTCATTTTTAGGGTTCCGTATTCAACAAGGAACTCTTATAGTTTCGCCATGTCCGTCTGTCTGTCTGTCCGCGGCTTAGCTCAGACCCTTAGTATTAGAAAGCTGTAATTTGGCATGAGTAAATAGCATATTAATCACGCCGACAAAGTGGTAAAATAAAATCTTCAAATATATATTTTTTTAGAGTGCTTCCCCTACTCGTAAGGCGGGGATGTTTTTTCGGCAACATCTTTATCAGAGTTCATTCACCCTAACGCAAAAATGTGTTTCTTATTGCAACTTAAACTTAATCTAAATCCATTCTGCGGCGCCCTTGTATCACAAAGCTCGGACTGCACTCGTAACAGGGTGTTTTAAACTATGTCATGCGTCATAATTAATAAAAATAAAATAAAATAAAAAATTAAAATGTTCAAAAAAATATTTTTTACATGAATCTTTAGTAGTCATTGGATGAAGTGGGCTGTCATTGTAAGACGACTAAAATGCCACGGTGTATACTATATGCTATTATATTATAGCGTAGTCTGAAAGCAGCTTAAAACTTGAGTTACTTACTCCGTTCTTGGTAAAGTGTGCAGTAACCAGTGGTGTGACAAAGCCTGCAGTATTGCCTATCCCGTTAGCGATGCCATACAGCGTGCCAGCGAAGTTAGGAGCCAGGTCCTGGTGGTTGACCAGGTTGGTCAGCGTGGCCGCGCCATTGGACCCCATGGAGAATGTTATCAGGGCGACGGAGAGGATGGGTGCGCAGCCGGTGTAGCCCAGACCGATGAGAAGCAGCCCAGGCACCACGTGGGAGAACAGGCAGAAGAACTTCCTCATAAACGTTGTTGATACTATGTTCTGTTTCACGATCCTGTAAAAGGGCAATAAAAAATTATGATTGTATGTCGGTGAATCCCTTTTTAGAGTTGCTCATAATGGCGAATAGCAACTAAATGAGATGAACACGGAAAATAAATAGAAGTAATCAATACACCGTGATTAGCAATTTATTTACAAAACGCGGTGTATTATTCATTATTTGAAGTTTATAGACTTTAAATAAGTAATTTATTATTAATTATTGGTAATTATAATTAATAATTGGTAACTATTATTAATAATTACTAATTATTATTAATAATTGGTAACTAATTATTAATAATTGGTAATTATTAGATATTAATAATTGGTAATTATTATTAATTATAATATATAATACAAATCAAAATGGGATCATGCAGAAGATAGCATAATTCATTTGAAAACGATGTAAAACTGCAGTGTCTATGTGCCCCATACCATCCTCTACTAACAAACCGGTCGAGTGTAAGTAGGCTTATACAAATGAGACCCAATTCCGTACCTGTCACCGATGGCTCCGAATATAAGTGAGAATATCATCCTAGCGAGATACGGCAATGAGGAGAGAGTGCCAGTAGACGTTAAGTTGAACCCTAAAGCGCTGGAGACGAACTTAGGCGCCGCCGTCATGACGAAGTACAGGCCCCAGTTGCTGCCGTAGTGCAGTATCACCATAGCCAAGAATGGGAACGAGGTTAAAATCTTTCTGAATGGTGGAACAATCTGGAAAAACGGAGAAGTACATCATTAACCACATCGCACATAAATAAATGTAGTTCACCAATTTGGTCTACTGCGGTCCAGCCAACGTTTGAGATGAGAATTAAGAACAATCATCCCATCTATTCATAATCATTTAATCTATTTGATTATTAAAATTTTATGTACAACTAAAAATAACCGTAAAAAGGCGCACCGCATGAGAACACTAAACTTAAGCTAGCAACATTAATCTAAATACAAAAGAAGCGCATGCGGAGCGCCATAATGTACATCTTTATGGCTCAGAAAATGCTGAACGCAAAAAGTTGGTAGCGAAGTCAATTAAATATCACCTTCAACCGTCTGATGACCTGTAGATTAATTGCTCTAGCTCATTTTGTGGATGGAACTAAAAATAACATTGACCTCAACCTTAGATTTTCATAAATCACGATCTCTCCTTGTAGGATGACGATCCTTGGAATCCTCCAAAATGTCGAAAACAACCTCACGATTTAGGTCATTACATGCAAAACTCCTCGTATTTAGATAGAGGTCAGAGCGAGATACGTGTATCAGGTAATAATAAAAACATTAGTGCTATAAATAAGTATTTTTGCATAAGCAAAAAATGTTTTTTTTTTTTTGCACTACGACTTTTATTTTCGATCTTCCTAACTCACAGCGAATGTTCTATGCTTTAGAGTCTAAACTCTAAAGCAAGTAAAAAATTTGGCGACCTCATTTAATTTTGTAATAATGCACTTGTAAAAACTGCACGACTGATCAATGGTTGGTACCTACTCATAAAGGTCATAGACCAGGAAATGAAAACGGAGGAAAACCAGGGTTGGGTCACGTCCCAGCTTAGGTTTAAAATATTACTCAGCAAAGGCACCAAACAACTTAGCCTTGAAGTTGTACACAAATAGAATGACTACCGCATAATTTATTGTGACATTAATTTTCTGCGAAAGAACTTACCTTGGAATCTTTAGAGCTCTGCTGAACTTTGTCACCAATAGCTTCGAGGATGTACTTTTTCTCGTTGTCTGAAATGCGGGGATGCTGCACGGGAGAGTCGTACACCAAATACCACCATAGCAAGCACCATACTAACGCGATCGCTCCTGAAATGTTTACGTAGTTTCATTAGTTAGAGGACTGTAATGCAAAGATACATGGATGCCAGTCTTTGAGAATCGGTGGGAGATAAACGTATAATCATCTTCGCACCACTTAGGGCCGAAGGCTGCGGGCGATGCTCCTGACCAGACTATGTCCCATCTGCTGTAGAGTGTCAAAAGTCCAATAAACGATCTGAACAACGCCTTTAACACCGCAATAGACGTACCCACCTACTGGGCGCAAACAGTATAATATAATACTAGCTTTAGCGTAAAAAAGTAGCCTATGTCCTTCTACATATCCCAGGCAAAAAAAAAAAAAAAAAAAAAAATATGACTCAGGCTTAAAAAACCGATACAATTTAGAACAGGTTAGTTAAATTTTGCTCTTAAAACGCTACTCCACACCATCATCATATAAATTCTTGTTCGTATTATTCGCCTATCCTATTTAGTTTCCTCACCTAAGTAATATTATATTACCGAGCTAATTCGCAGAGCAATAACTATTTCAAAGACATCTACAAGCCCGTCACGGCTCAATTAGTTATGTAGAAATCAGCACCAACCGCCGCGGAATTTAAATAGAGGCAGGTAACAAGAAAGCCAATTTTGTAACACTCTGGTATGATCTGAGCTACTCTGTGCTCCTTTATATGAAATATTCTGGAAATTATTTCTGTCTAAGGCCTTTTACATTGATAATTGCTTGAATGAAAATTGGCGAATAATGTAATAGATCTCACAATCACAACTCTAGGATGGAAACCTATGTGGACTCGACCTAGAGTAGAAAGTTCCTAAAGTCTTAGGAAATGGATAGTATAGTATCCATTTCCTAAGCCTTTTATTTCAATTGGTCAGAAAGTTGTGTTTTCCTATAAAAATAAAAACAAAAATGCAATCAAACTTCATGTGAGTATGTTGCTATAGCAACATACTCACATGAAGTTTTGATTTACCTGAAGAAGAAAGCAGGGTTATAACCCTGCTTTCTTCTTGAGGTAATATGGCATTGCTGACGTACCTACTTCTTAAAGTTATGCTCTGAGTTCGCTCACCTCACAAAAGAACATAAGTGATAATACATTCATGCATATATTTTTAACCCACATTTCATTTGCATGGCTAATGTACGATTATATAACCTGCTTACTAAGCGAAATGTATCGGTTTCAGGACGATTGAATAAAACTACAATAAGTACCTAATGTTGATTTTTTTTTACGGAAAAGAACACCTCATTCCTCGTCAAAATTGTTTAAAGACCCAATTATAAACCAGAATCAATAATTATTTATTTGAAAAAATTTAGTTTTATTTAAGGAATTTTTAAAAAAAATTTAGTGGTATGAGGAATAGGGTGTTAAGTTCACTCATACTCTATTGAAAAGGAAAGATCCTTGCGACCAGGGGCCCAAGTCTGCTATTTTTATAAATTCGTCACTCCAACACGATCCCATTTGTCATTTTGCTAAAAGTTCGTAATCTGCTAAATTCATAATGGTCGATCATTGGTCGGTCAATGGTCTCGTAATAGAATTGTATTACAATGGCATTTTGAACATTTATTCATGCCAGATTTCATTTATATATATTTTTACATATTATTTATTAGTGTTATAAGCAATCTGAAGTAGTAGGAAGTTGGAAGTTTAGTTGGAAGTTTAATTTGTCATTATGTACGAGATTACCAATTCTTTCAATGGAGTGTCAGTGGCTGACCATTGGAAAGTCATAATGACGCCATTATATTAGTAGATTACCAAACTTGTCAGAATCAACAATTATGAAAACAATGATAGATCATTCTGATACTATTGTAATACCAGACTTGAGGCCCAGACGGGTGTTGTGTCTGGTGGGCAACTGCCCGACGGTTTATTTTATTTTTTTTATCGGACCTATTGCAGTTAGCTCCGGAAAGCTTTGACTGCTTAGCCGGGCATTGGCGGGACCAGAAGGGCCTCTCGCCAGTTAACAAAAGTTAAGTAGCACAGCTAAGGGTGTCCCATGGTCAGCGGGAATGTCCGAAAGGGGTACCGCTGCCCCGGAACATAAAGGGCCAAGGAAGGCCACGGGTGGGTTTTAGTCAGTAAGAGTCTGACCCTCCCTTCTGCTCCACCCAGAGCGGGAAGGGTCATTTGATGATTTCCCGCCCTCAAAAAAAAAAAAAAACTCGAAATAAGCTTAGGGCGCTATTGATCACTAAACAAAAGGCGACTTGTTGCATCTGATTGTTATTATTATTAGGGGCGGTATTTGATATCGCGATGTTGTATATAGGGTGTAGGGTGTATCTATTCAAACACGAAATATTTTAAGAGATACACCATGTGGTGAAGAAGCCATGAAAACGATTTTTTTTTTAATCTTAGTATAATATTTAAAAAATTAAATAATTTAAAATTACTTGATAGGATGATTAATTATCAAAATTCACCGCGCTCGTGCCGCCACCGTCGCCGCGTCCGGGCGGCTCATTCATAGAATAAGTAAAGGTTTTTTGCAAAATGTCTCAAGCAATTTTGAAATTATAATAATTATGTAAGTAAATATATAAAACATATAGATATTTTTTTTTTCGCTGCTATGGCTTTTTTACCACCAATAGATGTTTCACTTAAAATATTTCGTGTCTGAATAGATACACCCTACACCCTATATAGATACACCTTATATAGTCGCGCGGTAAACTTTGAGTGCACGATGCAGGATTTGTGTGACGTCAGGTCTTTGATGCGTAGTTCGCATGTGGCGTTGTAGATGCCGCCACAAGATTAATAAAATTATAACCCAGAATAGACACAAGGAACGTTTACTATAACCCAAAGTCTCAAATTCAGATAATTTATGTAAACAAAGGGGATAACATATCAAAAAAAATTCTTTGTAATGGTAATTCACATAAAATGGTGAAAGAAAGGTTCCGTTAACTTTTAAGAAAATTATTTCTTAAAAGAAAACGGAACCTTTCTTTCACCATTTAAAAAATAATCATACCGTAAATATTATTGTACATTTTTGGATTTAAACAAAGTTATTAAAATAAGGAGATTCTCTGGTATAACATATTTTATGATACTGGTAACAATGCAGGAGATTCAAACATTTTCATTTATTTTTACATCTTCAACTACACTAATATTACAATTCTCATTCATAGATTCATTTTGTAAGTAGCTTATTTAGCCACATTTTGGTTGCAAACGGCTATAAACTGTTTCGAGAGGAAATCGATTTTGGGAGGTTTACGTCTAGCAGTGGACTTATAGTAAAAGGGCTGATTATGACGATCATAAGCTGTGTCTCCGACACACTACACAAAACATTGTTTGGCAACGGTATTTTGTTTGCATAGTTCTTATAATTAATTCACTTTAATTTTATAGATGATTATTTACAAAAAAAAAAAAAAATATATAAAATGTTTTGAACCACTGTCCTGTCATTTTGACAGTGACATTTCTTGACATTACTTTGTTTGCATAAATTATCTGAATTAGAGACTTTGGGTATAGAACTTATCACAAATAGCAGTCCAACATGGCTTTTTCGTAACGTGCAAAATGAGGTTATAAGATCAATCTGAAAGGAAATACAAAGCCATGGGTATCCATAAGTTTCATTCAAATGATTTTCACAACTTTTCAAAGATTTCAAATTTATCAAAGCATTTACAACGTGATGACGTGGGATAAATATGTTGGTGAAGCTGGCTAGGTGTTTAAAATACGAGATGAGCCAGTTTTCCTTAGTATTTACGCAACAAAGTACTTTTTTTTTTTTTTTTTGAGATTGTAGTGTAGCCTCATGTTTACAAATAAATAAAATTTAAGTGTTTGTTTGTAATTTCAAAATAACAGCTTTTTACTACATGCGTATGAAAGTATAAACGGTACATATAACAAAAAAATATCTGCCTGTTTGTTCCGGCTAATTTCCGAAACGGCTGCCAGCTGGACCGATTTAAGGTGAAACTACTCGATACTTTTTCCATAAAAAATTCGGGGGGGGGGGGGGGGGGATTACTCCACTGTTTAACATTGTACATCCAAAGTTAAACATGATATCGTTTTGTCTTATTATTAATTTTGTCTGTATAGAAGCAGAATATTAAAATAAAAAGCCATTAAAAAGTTATGAGCCAACCAAGATTCGTTTTTCCTGCTAATTTTAACGCAACTTTGGGCGTCAATAAGTAATAAAAGAAGTGTAAAATCTCCAAAACAAAGTCCGCTCCGACAAAGCTCAATTATCGAAGATTTTAATAAACTTTATTTGTAATTGATTTATCCAGTAGTTTTATCATAACACTCAACCTTCCAAAGGACTTTTCGCGCGCGGTTTTCTATGAATTATCGTACATTTCACTCAACACATGATGACGGACACGATGCTAGGTGAGACAGCGTGCTTTTTGGCCACGCCCACCAGTGAATTCGAGCCCGGGACTAGTTGGCTCTTAACGGACGGGACTTACAGTGACAGATAGCTGATATTATAAGGAGGAACTTAAGGTACTTTTATTTTAGTAAAAGCTACACAGGCAAAGCCACGGGCAGCGGCTAATATAGACTATAAAGAAAATTGGTATTGGTTTCGTCCAAGTTACTTTTAATTGACTCTTAAAGCATTAACTGTACATTCTCGATACACATCGATTGTAAAGAGAATACTTACCGGGTACATAAAACGCGTAATCCCATCCGAAGTTTTCAATTAAAGGTCCTGTTAGTGACCATGTGACCACTGTGCCGATGGCGCCACCTAGCAACGCGCTCACGAACTTGCCCTTCTCCGCTGGGGGAGCCCAGTGGGCCACTAACGCATGTAACGCTGGAAACAGGAATCCCTGCAACAAATGATAATGTCTTTAGATATTATCATTTACGTCACACCTGGCCATAATGTGAGTTTTACCGCACACTACGCTTACGGTTAAACTCGCATTATGGCCAGGTGAAGACGTAAAATTGTGTACTCACCACGGGCAGTAAAAAAGAAAGCCCTCTATTGCATATTTACAACACTCGCCTGCGGCTCGGGTCACAAATACCTGCGATTTCAGGCTTTATTTCTTTTACAGCCCTTGGTAAGTAATGTACTATTATGCACACATCACTTGCCACTTTTACATAAGAGATTTGGTCCCTCTGTATGTAAAGGAACAAAACCCCAGATGCAAGATGGTTATGTATTGAAATGCAAGAAAACAACAAACTGTTTGAAATAACCTATATTTATAAATATATATCTCCTCCATATAATATCACACGGTAGCCTTTAGAGGTCTACCGCAATAATAAGATAATGACATTAAACCCTTACAATATGATACAATATGATATTATCATTATATGATAAATTCGTTAAAAACCTCATTGTCTGAATTTGTCACCTTAGACTGTAGTTTTACGTAGCTCAAACATTTTTGTCAGTCATTATTATCTAGGTTTAAACGGTACTTTTATAGCTACTGTTTAAAGTGCTTCTCACGTAAATGTGCAAACATATGTACATAATATAAAAAGACAATAGTGATGACACAGATTACAGTAATAACACGTAACACAACATGAGTTCAAGCTGACGACACAATATTTTGTAGTCTACACATAGCCCACATGCCATAGCCCCACAGGTATGCTCGACCTTTTACGTGGCGTATGTGTTCAGTGTATGCGACCGTATGCGGCCACTACGCGGCTGCTACGCAGGTTCTACGCGCTGCTACGCACCTTCTAAGCGCTGCGAAGCACCTTCTAAGCGCTGCTAAGCACCTTCTAAGCGCTGCTAAGCACCTTCTAAGCGGTGCTAAGCAGCTTCTAAGCGGTGCTAAGCACCTTCTAAACGCTGCTAAGCACCTTCTAAGCACTGCTAAGCAACTTTTAAGCGCTGGTAAGCACCTTCTAAGCGCTGCTAAGCACCTACTAAGCGGTGCTAAGCACCTTCTAAGCGCTGCTAAGCACCTTCTAAGCGCTGCTAAGCAACTTTTAAGCGCTGGTAAGCACCTTCTAAGCGCTGCAACGCCCCTTCTAAGCGCTGCTACGCACCTTCTAAGAGCTGCTAAGCACCTTCTATGCGCTGCTAAGCACCTTCTAAGCGCTGCTACGCACCTTCTAAGAGCTGCTAAGCACCTTCTACGCGCTGCTAAGCACCTTCTAAGCGCTGCTACGCAACTTCTTCACGGCTGACATGCAGCTTACAGTATAACGTCATTGTCACTATTGATTACAAACATAAATCCTGCAAATGTTTGTAATGCAATGTAGTCGATTTGAACATCTACTCAGGGCCTCAAGTCTGCTATTACAATAGTGTCAGAATGGCCTCTTCATTGTGAGTTTTTGACAGATTTGCCATACAAACACTGTCAAATACTCACAATGGCGAGACCATTCTGACACTATTGTAATAGCAGACTTGAGGCCCAGACTTGTTGGGAAATGGTCAGACCCTTGAAAGTATGGTAAGTATTCGATTTATGGGAGACCATTCTAAAACACATTCCACATGCATAAACAATGATATTATCTACCAACTACTTGTTATGGTTTGTTTAGAACACTACTCAGAATACAGTAATTCTTACCTTCATGAACACGACTTTGAGAATTATTATGACGTGGGTGTCGTTTATTACTTGATATGCCATCTTTATAATTTAATTACTGTTACATACATACTTCCTAGAGCCTACTCAATTCCCTAGAAATAGAGTACAAAGTTGTTCAAATGCAACATAATAATGTAGGATGTAATAAGTGCACGCAAGTTGTCAGTCATATCCACACATTCCACACACGCCAGAACGTTCTGCGAAGTTCTATGAACATCCATACTAATATTATAAATGTGAAAGTAACTCTGTCTATCTGTCTGTATGTTACGTTTTCACGCCTAAACCGCTGAACCGATCGCCTTGAAATTTGGCAGAGATATAGCCTGGGGTATATATGGAGAAGGATATAGGCTACTTTTTTACGCGATAACCGACATCCACGCGGGCGGAGCTGCGGGCAAAAGCTAGTGTGTATATAAATATGAAATTATTGTTTGATTGATAATTATACTTATTTACTAGCTGACACGACAGACTTCGTTCTGTCAAAAGCTATAGTATAAACTCCACTACACTACTCTACCCTACCCTACCCTACCTACCCTACCTACCCTACCTACCCTACCTACCTACCCTACCTACCTACCCTACCTACCTACCCTACCCTACACTACCCTACCTACCTACCTACCTACCTACCTACTCTACACTACCCTACCCTACCCTACCCTACCTACCTACCTACCTACCTAAAACTTAAAAAAAAATTGATAGTAGCCGATTCTTAGACTTACTGAATATGCATATAAAATTTCATAAAAATCGGTCAAATCTTAAAAAAAAATTGATAGTAGCCGATTCTTAGACTTACTGAATATGCATATAAAATTTCATAAAAATCGGTCAAGCCGTTTCGGAGGAGTATGGTAACTAAAATCGTTTTTTTTTTTTTTAACTAGGGCATCTCAGCGTGTTCCGTCTCTTTAACCGGACTTTCCTGTGGCTGCCTTAAGCTCCTAACGAAACTTAATGCCTCCAGCCAGGGCGTAAAAACTATAAACTAAACGACTGCTGCTCGCTAAGGGCACCCCCTGTGGGGTACGAACCTCGGCTTAGGGCAGCTGCGTCGGAGGGAGGGTGGCAAGGGACCGTCGGTGGCTGGATAAAATCAGTGTTTTGATTATTATCATGGGGAGTTTGGATTACTTGCTGCTCATCTAAAGCGCATGCTGGCGGCGCTTCACTTACAGTCAAGGGTCGGGGAGGACTATTCGTTAGCCGGGGATTTCGCGCGGGGCCTCGGCGCGCGGCGGCGAGGTCGGAATGACGAGCTAACATTGTGACACGAGAATTTTATATATAAGATTACCGCAAAAAAAATGTTCTTGTGTTGTCATAAGCTGTTCCACACTGTTATGAACATAAAATATGCGAAAAACCTCCGTCGCTTAAAATAACTGAATAACGTTATTCTGAGAGTATTCACTTCTTGTTGCAGGTATCTTTTAGTAACTATAATTCATGAACAGGTTAATTTACATTAAGTATAAAAACAATTGACACCTCCATAAAAATATAATGGCCGTGGGAAATTAGAAGTCATCTTGATTAGCGTGTTCCTGAGCTAGCTTTCCGTTGACGCGATATTTTGAGGTCATTGTTGTATCTTAGATCAATCGTAGTTTGTAAAATAAAATACCTACTACTAAGTACAAAGGACAGCACATCAAGCTAACCGAAACCTTCTTTCTGTAAAAGAATTTGAACTTTAAAATGTTGAAGATTAAGTTCAAAATTCGAACGAGAAAATTTGTCATTTTGTGGTTTTCAATGGTTATCATTTTTCATCATGTAAACAGTTTGTGGTAACTTGATGTGCTGGCCACGGTACAAAAATGTATAAATGTAGAATGTAGGTACTTATAATAATTTTCAAATTTTCGTCAACATTCCGTTGGGCGTAAATAATAATACCTACACGACGAAGCCCGTCTTTAGTTACCGTCGACAATGTTGTATAGTGTTAATTATGAATATGTTATCGACCAAGTGATAAAATGGGCATTATACAGAATGCCCGGTCATTATGAAAAATGCCCAATATGAGTGTGCAATTTGATAATAATTATTCAATCACCTTTTGGGCAGAGTAATACAAACATATTTAATTACTATTTTTTAATTGTTATTGTCGTTTGACAAGATTTCAAACGTAGAATCAATATTTAAAATCAATCCTTTGGGTTAGGTTAGGTAGAACAGTGGCCATTAACGCTACATCCCCTCTATTGTTGGTGAATCATTTGGGTTAGGTTAGGTTAGAACGTGTATTATCAAATTGCCCAATATAATAATGATGTGATAAATAATGAAGTTAAGATAGTAATTAATCACTTAGCCCGATAGAGCTAGAAATTATTCATAATGCTCGTAAGTACATTATTAATAATGCCCGCATTAATCACCTGGTCCATAACATATATAAGTTTTTTAGCTATTCCGCGTTAGTAGATAAAAATAGAATTAATGTATTAATTCGTGGAATTTGTAAAATTATCTAGTGTTACAAATACCGATGCATGACGGCACTAAAACATGTTGACAAACGCAGTTATGTGTCCTATCTACTTTAGCAAATTGGAAAAAAACTCTGATGCGCTGCGGTGGCAAAGGAAAACAACTATTCGTACATACAGTTAATACTTTTTCTAGATACACCATAGACGCCTTATAGATTTTACGACTACGACAAATTGCTTGTGGTTTTATTAGTTTAACCTAAGAGCTTAGAAAAGGTAGAAAGAATAAGTACTCGTTCTTCTGAGAAGCTATTCTATTATCATTCTTTAAGTAAGGAAAGAATGACTTTGAAAGATTTATTTTAAAATTTTTCTTTCACTCTTTTATTATGTTGAAGTTCTATATAAGTACAATGATAGTAAAGTTAAAGAATCAGTAATGAAAAATAAATTGGTATGTAAATGTCTTGAACGGTGGCCAGCACATCAAGGTACCACAAACTGTCGAATTTTCTCGTTTGATTTTGAACTTAATCATCAACAGTTTAAAGTTTAAAATCGTTTGGAGAAATTCGACAGTTTCGAGTAGCTTGATGTGCTGGCCATCACTGTACACTCACCTGCAAAATTGCATGGATACCTTAGTGTCTATTTTCCAGTGAACGTTTGAGTTCAAATTTTCGAAAATAGAACTAGCTTTCGCTTTTCGCTTCACATGATTTTGTTTCTGTATTGTCCATGGATTTTTGCAGTCGACCGTACATTTAACTTAACCTAAATCGCTGTAAACCTTTCAAAACAAAATACCTACCTATCTACTTACTTATTTATAGAATAACTTATTGCAAATGCAGTAATGCTAATTAATACCTAAATTATTCGCAATTAAGGTCTAACATTATCTTGCGAAATCGTGTACAATCCAAGATAAATTAATTGGACAGTGTTTTTTTTTTTAACTTCTTAAAAAAATGGGTGCCTAATTATCAGTAAATGCGTAAGACATTGACGGTGGAACCACATGTTTATATAGGGAATAATTTTATGTTTGTAGTAAATTATGAACAAAATCTGGAAATAAAATCTGGTCGCAAGAATTAGATTATCATGGTCATAGACTTTCAATACTTAATTATTATGCAAATGTACGAGTATAGACAACAATAAACTATAAAAGAGACTGTATCAAGTAGATATTTTTTTTTTGTGTGCTTTGCGCATTAATATATGGAGTGTAATCTATTCAAACACGAAATATTTTAAGAAATACACCGATAGGTGGTAAAGAAGGCATGGAAACGATATCTGAGTATATTATTAAAAAAAAAAATTACTTAATATGATGATTAATTATCAAAAGGCACCGCGCTCGTGCCGCCACCGTCAGTCGCCGCGTCCAGGCGGGTCATTCATAGAATAAAAAAAAAGTAGGTAAAGGTTTTTTTGCATAATGTCTCAAGCAATTTTAAAATCATAATAATTATGTAAAAATATAAAACAGATTTAAAAAAAAAATCGCTGCTATGGCTTTTTTACCACCTATAGATGTTTCTCTTAAAATATTTCGTGTATGAATAGATACACCTTATACAAGGTGTAATTTTAATCACCGTTACCCTCATAAGGGGTCATTGTACTCATCTATGAACAACTTTTACTATGGGCCTAAACCTGAAATCGCGAAAATAAAATCAGCTGTTCCTTAAATTTTGACGAGTTATGCGAACATAAATGACGAATTCACGATTTCAGGTTGTAAAAGTTGTTCATAATGATGAGTACAATGACCCCTTAAGAGGAAAATGGTGATTAAAATTTCACCCTGTATAATCTTTGCGCGTATCATTTTGAAAGATACGAGAAAAAAAAAAACTTACCGCTGCAAGACCACTGACGAATCTCACTGCAACGAGCACCATATAATGCAACCTCGCCGCCTGCGGACTCAGCATGGTCAGGATGGCGCTGAGCAGCATGGTGACGAACACCAGCTTCCTCGGGCCCCAGAACTCGGCCGCTGTGCCTCCCACCAGGCAGGATATGGAGTACCCCCAGAAGTACCCCGACAACACGTATGCCTGCTGCTGAGCTGTCCATGTGAACGTGACTACCCCATCTGGCTGTTCAACAAAGAGTTTTACTATAGTAGGTACCTTAGATGCTGTGATTAAATTCCTATTATAGTGGTTAGCTCGAAAACGGTGCTTAGTGTACCCCCGTTCATGCAATGGTGCCGATTCCCTTGTTCACAAAATAAACTAAATTTAAGTTCAGTGCATCTTTTTCTTTCTATTTCATTAAGAAAAGGACAAGATAAATTTTAGTTTAGTCCTGTCAAATTAATCAGCGCCTGTCGCTACTCCATTCAAGTTTAGACGTCATTAAAAACTTGCCTACTAAAATTACGTCAATTTACGTCAAGCTCTGATTAATTTGACAGAACTAAACTAAAATTTATCTTCTGTCCTTTTCTTAATGAAATAGAAAGAAAAAGATGCACTGAACTTAAATTTAGTTTAGTTTGTGAACAAGAGAATCGGCACCAATAATATTTCACTATTTAGCAAAGGCTGCTGGGCATAACATCATAGCTATTTCTAGTCTGAAAAGTACGCAGTAGGTAGTTTGTGTTTTCAACCAATCTCGTATGTAAGCCTTTTTATTACTGTTTGGTTTGCTACTGTAGGCGCCTGAATGTTTGTAGTTTTCATCTCTAGTAATACAATCTTGTATCTCTTTGTTGACACTAACTGTAAGACATAATACGAGTATCTACAATTTGTATAAACATTACTAAGGGCCGATTGTTTCAAACGGTTGGTTAACGTAACATACGTACGTCAAATAATAACGATTACATATGATGTTTAACGTTCGTTAAATACAAAGCGTTGTTTCACTGCATAAAAACCGATCGTCAAAGTACAGACGTCAGCAGGTCAACCTACCCGAAACTGTCAAATTTTCGCAATCAACCTTGAACCTTATACTGTAGTGATAAAGTTGAAAATCTATTAAAGAAATTTGACAGATTGTAGTAGCTTGATGTGCTGGCGTCTGTACAAATGTAAAAGAATTAAATGACGTTAACCAATGGGTATAACACCGGGTACTGTAATCATTATTTTTTAACGAACGTTAAGGGCAAAATTTTGTGAAACAACGCTTTTTTTGGTTTGACGATAGTTGACGCCATTTATGACGTATACGCGTGCGTTAAGTGGACGTGAAACAACCCGCCCTTAATCTTTTCCTGTAAAACTATTTGTTAAGTATCCCACGCGAATATAATAATAATACAGGATTATTGGTAAAACACTTACAACCTTACAAGACTAGGTATTACTTATATCATACACAACAACTTTGTTCTATGACTTTTTCAGAAACATAATACATTTACCAAAAACAACCTTCAAGATTTCGTTGTTCTATCTAACACATTTCAATTCTATATTTTGTTGTATAATAGTAACCGGCATGAGTCGTGAGCTCAAACTGACACCTGCGCAGTAGTAAATTTTTAGGTCTCTTTGGCGGAATGAAGAAGCCGGGGGGCGTCGAGCTGCATGCGATTGGTTCGTCAGTCGATACTCGTCGTCTATTGGACCCTCGCGTGTCATTTTTATTCAGCTGAAAGTGTACATGCGCGAGCTTGCCCCCACTACTGCCCATCTGTGCTCACGACTCGTGCCGGTTATTATACCTACCTACGTCTCCCGTGCACTGTCACCCCTGCCTGTTGCACTAGACACGGCTGTTTGTTTTGCTATGCATAGAGTTCATAACATTTAGAGCGTAGAATTTAAATATTTTATTTTTGTATGAAAATATGATAAATTAAAATCGGATGAATTACTAAAAGTCTTAGAACAAAAGTTATTGTTTATGATGTTAATTATATAGTCCTGATAGGTTGTTTTAGTGTTTAACCAATGACCCTGTATAATAATAATAATAATAATATGACAATAGTAAAACCCGCGGGTCCGTGCGCAATAGTTAGTCAATAATAAAAAGGGACGCCTTAAAATATTATAAAAGGTGATCAGGGGATCACCACTAGATGATCTGGGGCTGTAGTTACTGTTGGGAATTTTAAAATAGTAGATTGTACATCAAGTGCATAAAACGCACCATTTTACGCGAGACGTTTATCCATCCGAGCGAGCTTGCGAGCGAGGATGAATATAGAGAGTAACATGGGTTTTATGGATGAGTTGTCCACTCTACTTTTCACTTTGATTGCGAGGAAATGAAACAGCAACATGTAAAATAATAAATTGACGAAATAAAAAATATAAGTTTATTTCATGAAGTTTTATTGTGTACTTTGGCTGTTGGTATCCTTGCCTTGTTCTTAGAATACTAACGAAATTAATTAAAATAAAGGCTAGTCTATGAAGTTGAAGTTGTTCATGTAGCTGTTGGACCGATGGCCTTGGTTTTCGACAAAGATTTTACTTTATGCTCTAGAGCATAAAAAGCGACTTTATGTCGCCTACGCACGACATAAAGACGAACTTTTAGAGCATGAAAAGTGAAAATTTATTTAACAAGCTTCGCAACTTAAAATAGGACAAGACACTAACGAAAACATTTATCATAAGCAAGAGCTAAGACAAAGGTTTTCATTTTCAGGACGCACCTGTGGCCTGTGCTACAAATGACGAAACTTGAATAGATTGAATACCTATTTGTGAATATGTTATACCAACTTCACGAGGAACAGTTGAATAAAGATGTCAGTCGAAATGCATTTATCGTTAACAAAGCAACTTTTTAATGAGCATATTCAAACACAAGCAATGGATTAAATTCCACTGTTTATTTCAAATGGGTTTGTATAAAGTCACCGACTTTCGGCCTTATCACAATAGTTTATCTTTAGACCCAGGTTTAAACAGTCATACCATTTTTATATTTCAAAATTTTATTCCGGCAAAGGCAAAGTTCCAATCACAAAAACTGACGTCAAAACCGAGTCTTAGTTGTCAATTTTGTATTAAGAACTTTACTCTGCTCAGAATAAAGTTCTGAACACAATAACTGGTTCGATGGTTTAATCTTAGACTCGTGAAACGTTGTTTGGTGACAGACTTAGATAAGATGGTGGTAGCTAGCCAGGCGGACTTAGAACAAGCCCTACCACCTACAGTTGTTGAGTTGATGTATACAGGGTAATTTGTGAAACACTAACCTCTTAGGATTATTTACATCATAAACAGTAACTTTTGTTCTATGACTTTTAATAGTTCATCAGAGTGACACAGAAAGAATCGAGAAAGCAGCTGGACCTGAGCCAAAATTGCAGCAACGTCGGTAAAAGAGAAATATCACCTGTCTCTCCGCTATTCCATTGCTTACTTTAGGATACATATCCGGTACGGCTCTAATAATCCTTCCATATCCTATGGGTACGTCTTCCCTACCATTACCGTGCCCCCCGGTCTACTCTTTGATATGCAATGGTCTCTGTAGCACCATGAAACATGAGGCTCCAGGGGCTAGTGTGAATCTTTGGGTTCATTCGAGTAATCGAGTCTGGTTAAACCACGCTGGGGTCGGTGCATTTCAATCATTCATTCATTTCATTCATTCAGACTTTCATACAAAAATAAAAATATTTAAATTCAACGCTCTAAATGTTATGAACTCTACGCGTTGCAAAACAAACTGCCCCGTGTCTTACGAGTGACTATTAATGCACGGGAGGTGTAGTTAGGTAAAAAACAAAACACAGAATTGAAATGTGTTAAACTCCATTTACTTATAGCATTAGACAAATAACGGCTAAATAACGACAGTTATTGTGTAATTACTGTTGAAATTACTGCACTTTAGAGTTAACTTTTTAATGTAAATGGTAAATAGATTACAGTGCTTTGTATTTATCGTGAAATAACGGAGTTTATTAAACATTTACATCGAAATAACGAAAGGGTGAGAACAGTTATTTGTCTAATATTACAATAAATGGAGTATAGATAAAACAACGAAATCTTGAAGGTTGGTTTTTAGTAAATGTATTATGTTTTGTAAAAAGTCATAGCACAGAATTTGTTGTTTATGATGTTAGTAAAAATATAGATGACAAAAAACCTCAACAAATTAAAAATATTTTAAAAGCCCACTTTAGTGTGGGGAAGTATGGACACCCTCCAGGGTGTCAGCGTGTAGGTTCTCAGCCTATAAACATAAGTGAGCAACTCTAATTTTAAGCTTATAGCGCACGTAATCTTATTTATGTAACTTAGATTAAGCGCTATTTTTGTGTAAGAAATCGTGAAAATTTAGAAGAAATAAATTAGTTTTATTTTTTTAGTTGTACAGTCCTGCAAGATTCTTAATGTTTTATCAATAACCCTGTATATGCGTAGTTAACAATAAGTATAGTTCAAGTATTACCTGACGCAGTTCTCGCTTGGTGACCACGGTACTGTTGTATAACGACGTATCGTTTGTCACTATGGCCTCGCACTCGCTTTTCACCCTGTGAATGATAATAAAATAACTCTTGTAAATATCACTGTCAGACTAAACTACAGTACAAATATTTTCTTAATTTCCCTCGGCAAACATCGTGTTTCGTCAGTCGTCGGATTTCTATCCGTTGCCCTTTGGGTGCAGACCGGACGCTCTCAATCGACTTGGAAGTAGGTATATAGTATTTTCTTTTATTATAATAATAATATATTGTTTATTCAAGTAACACAGACTCATTTTGTTAGAAACAGAAACTTAAGCTGTGTTTAGAGAAAGAAAATAAAATACAAAAACAAAACACAAAAATAAACATAAAAATTAAAAGTAAGGAATCACCGCTGCACCATCCCATGAGAATTAGCACAGCAGTGATTCACATATCTGCAGTTCAGTCTGCCCCCTATCATCGACAGTACGCTGTTGGAGCTCCCTCTCTGCGCACCAGGGATGCACACCACTTGCGCATTGTAGCATAAAAGCTTATGATCTTAAAAATCATTTTTACTTGTAAGCGATAAATTGTTTGGCTTTACATACTTAGATTTGGTATCGCTAGTCAGGTCTTGGGCATGAACAGAAGTCATCTATAGCACGTACATCATCTATGGTACGTATAGCGACGACTTTGACGTAGGTTGTGGGCACACGAACCAATTATTTTTGGACTCATATGCTGGATGCTGGGCACCGAATGGTTCTTAATGTAATTTACTGATAGAAATCTGACATTAAGAAAATAGTTGTACGTACTTTAAGAACGCTGTCTCGGGTCCACTAGCGCCACTCCTTTAAAAAAATATTATCTTGTGACTGAGAAGGCATTATGAAAAACGGCTCAATCAGCTGCCTCGGTAAGTGTGTCTAGAATTTTCTAATACCTTTTATAAAGTTTCATATTGAGATACGACGCAACAAAATACGATCTAGAGGAATGTGGCCGTTTTTCTTTAGAATGAATTTTGTTGCTTCGTATCTCAATATGAAACTTTATAAAAGGTATTAAAACATTCTAGACAAACTTGTGGGTATCGTAAAAGGCGACTAAGGGACTTACTAGAGAATGGACAGCAGCATTCTCTATGCATTTTTAACACTATCGATCACTGAGATCGCCAACCCGCCTGCCAAGCGTGGCGATTATGGCAAACCCCCCAATTGGGGGAGGTTTATGTCCAGCAGTGGACATCTTTTAGCTGAAATGATGATGATGATGAGACACACTTACCGAGGTCACTGTTGAGCCGTTTTTCATAATTCCTTCTCAGTCACGAGATGTTTTTTTTTTTTTTAAGGAGTGGCGCAAGTGGATCTTAGTATGCCCTCTTAATTTTACTGTAATTTGCTGATAGAAATCCGACGACTGACAAAACACGAAGTTTGCCGTATCTGATCATAGAAACATGATCCTACTGCAAATATTAAGCTGCGGGGTAATTACGTAACACACCTACAGGGCCTCAAGTCTGCTATTACAATAGTGTCAGAATGGTCTCTTCATTGTGAGTTTTTGACAGATTTGCAATACAAACACTGTCAAATACTCACAATGGCGAGACCATTCTGACACTATTGTAATAGCAGACTTGAGGCCCAGTATCAATCGGTTTCATTCTGACAGTGCAACAACATTAATTGCATTAATTACGTTGTTGAAAAGACAAATTTTTCGAACATAACAAGCAATGGATTAGCAATATCCTTCAAAATCATTCGGATTGTGATTGATAGTGTACTTCGCTTTTATTGTGCTGGTATAATATGCTGTTCAGATTGGAAGATAATCTACTGATGTGGACTCAAGAGATAATATATTGTGCTTGTTAATATTATGTTGTTGCTTGTCAATATTAGCAATTTTTGAATATTACTTTCTTTATATCATTGGGCTGTTAGTCTGTAAGCCTTCTAAATAAAATAAATAATAAATAAACACTACGCCTGTATTCCCCGAAGGGTTAGCCAGAGGAACTAAACACGGCCACAAATCAAGCTATAAATTTCCAGTTTAGGCTGATCTCGCATTGTATAGGATTTCCGTACAATGAGAGGTCAGCTTATACTGGAAATGTATAGCTTGATTTGTGGCCGTGTGAACCATCGCGGACAGACGAATCGGCTCACTTTCAAAACAAAATTCCGTGCTCACGGTGCCTACATCTGTTTACCTCCCAGTTTTGCATCGACCAATAAAACAAAAATACATAGGAATATTTTCTTTAAATAAACTCAGCCTCTGTTACAATGATCACAGATGTCTGACCATCCTTTTTCGACCAATAGGAATCGAACAAGAAACCGACCGAAGACCGAGCGCTGCAAGCAGAAATTGTCCCTATGGTGGTTCGATTCGACAGTCCACTATAGTACACACGGCTACATATCAAGCTATACATTTCCAGTTGAGGCTGACCTCTCATTGGACAGAAGTCCTATACAATGCGAGATCAGCGTATTCTGGAAATGTATAGCTTGATGTGTAGCCGTGTGTACACCCAGATTTCGTTAGTCATGTTCAGAACAGATGTAGGAAACTATAAGTTGTTAAATGGCAAAATTCATAATATCCATTATGGTCTACTAGTAGATATTTTAAGTTTTACAAGTAGGACATTGTGTTTTTATTTTTCTATGATTTGTCCGTGTCCATTGCGCGACTAATTGTCATTTCACACGCACGGCTTCCTGACGTCATTGTGGAAACCTCGTGAAGATAAACAGCGTTATATTATGAAATACTTACATAGCGTATTTCTTTAAAAAATGCTCGATCAGAGGCATAGGTATCTAAAACCTCCTCAAAAAAGAGATGACCGATAGGCGATAATGGTGCCGATTCCCTTGTTCAAAAACTAAACTAAATTTAAATTCAGTGCATCTTTTTTTTTCTATTTCATTAAGAAAAAGATAGAAGATAAATTTTAGTTTGGTCCTGTCAAATTAATCAGCGCCTGTCACTACTCCATACAAGTTTAGACGTGATTAAAAATTTGCCTACTAAAATTACGTCAATTTACATCAAGAGCTGATTAATTTGACAGGACTAAACTAAAATTTATGTTCTGTCCTTTTCTTAATGAAATAGAAAGGAAAAGATGCACTGAACTTAAATTTATTTTAGTTTCTGAACAAGGGAATCGGCACCAATGTAGGTTTAACTAGGTACAAATAATATAAATAATTCCATATGTTGTTATCATTATAAGTAATCATTACTACAAAACTACGGACTTAAGGTATTAAAAGATACACAAAAAAAAAAAAGTGTGGTTTTCCAGTTAAGTAATACATATTAAATACAGTCAGAAACGGTTAATTACACGTCTTATTGACAGAACTTGAATGTAAGGAGAATGACTGAAATTAACCGTGAACGCTGTTTTTTCTTTACGTCATGGCAGTGTTTGTATACGAACAAAGAACACAATACGTAGTATTCACTGACCGACCCAGACGACCCCACGACTCTCCTCCAGGAGAGCAGTAGGGAAACAAGTACAGTAGCTCGCAAACGCACTACACGACATTCCGACCTCGCCGCCGAGGCCCATCGCCAAGTTCCCTACTAAATAGTCCTTCCCGACCCTTGCCCGTAAGCGAAGCGCCTGCACGCGCTATAGCTGAGCCTGTAGCTTTAAATTCCCCCGATAATCATCATAACCCTGATTTTATCCAGCCACCGTCGGTCCCTTGCCATCCTTCCTCCGACACTGCCCTAAGCCGAGGTTCGTACCCCACAGGGGGTGCCCTTAGCGCGCAGTCGTTTAATTTATAAGTTTTTAGGAGCTTAAGGCCTGTGTTCACCAACATTTTAATCAACTGTTTAGATATTTAATCAGTTGTTTACTCAAAATTTCATAGGAAATTTGACATAAACCAACTGTTTAAATACCTAACTGGTGGTTTAAATGTTGGTGAACACAGGCCTAAGGCAACCACAGGAAAGACCGGTTAAAGAGTCTCAACCTCTCATGGTTAACTCTGAGATGCAGTAAAAAAAAAAATGTAACTAAAGATTAATTATACCCAAAGTCTCAAATTCAGATAATTTATGTAAACAAAGGGGATAACATATCAAAAAAATATTTTCGTAATGGTAATTCACACAAAATGGCGAAAAAAGAGGTTTCATTTTCTTTTAAGTACTGATTTTAAGAAATAATAATTAAAAAATAATCATACCGTAATTATTTTTATAAATTTTCGGTTTTAAACGAAGTTATTAAAAAAAGGAAATTTTCTGGTATAAAATATTTTATGATACTGGTAACAACGCAGGAGATACAAACATTTTCATTTTTTTTACATCTTTTACAACACTAATATTACAACTCTCATTCATAGATTCATAGTGTAAGTAGCATATCGAGCAACATTTTGGATGAAAACGGCTGTAAACTGTTTCGAGTGCAAATTGATTTTGGGAGGCCTACGTCTAGTACTGGACTTAAAAGGGCTGATTATGACGATCATATGCCGTGTCTCCGACATACTACACAAAACATTGTTTGGCAACGGTATTTTGTTTGCATAGTTCTTATAATTAATTCACTTTAATTTTAGCGATGACTATTTACAAAAAAATTATATGATAAAATGTTTTGCACCACTGTCGTGTCATTTTGACAGTGACATTTCTTGACATTACTTTGTTTACATAAATTATCTGAATTAGAGACTTTGGGTTTTTTTATAGAAGTAAGGCCTGTGTTCACCAACATTTAAATCAACTGTTTAGATATTTAATCAGTTCTTTACTTCGGAAATTTGAGATAAATCAACTGTTTAAATACCTAACCGGTGGTTTGAATGTTGGTGAACACAGGCCTAAGTATGGGCCTGAGAGATGATGTAACACATTGATCAAGCCGTGTTGGTTTAAACAAATAACTAATCTCTATCTTATTTTGATTGAAAAAATTCTTCTTCTATTTCAGGTTTCAGAGCATTTCAACATTTAATTCAAGGTTTATATTAGAGATGTAGTATAGTAAGAAGCGTCATCAAAAACGAAGTCAAAATGATGTATACGTACGATGGGCCAGCACATCAAGTTACCACAACCTGTCAAATTTTCTCGGTCGATTTTGAACTTAATCATCAACATTTTAAAGTTTAAAATCGTTTGGAGAAGTTTGACAGTTTCGTGTAGGTTGATGTGCTGGCGACTGTACATAATAATCACAGTTTAATTTTGGCTTTTTATTTGTTTTAAAATAGTATAATTATGTGTGTCTATGGACTGTGAATGTCTGAATTAAATAAATTACTATTATTATAACGCTTGCAGCCCCCTTCTCTTGCTCAACAAAACAAAAAACAAAAAACTTTACCTTCTAAAAAAAAAACATTCAACTCTTATAAAACACATAGGTACAATAAAGAGTATTCTATCGATCTATCTATACAATATTATATTATATAAACCGCATTTAAATTCAATTAAACTCATTAAATCATTGCGCATGTGTTACTTAACAACTCAGGTCTTGTCCATATCACCACGTCACGACGTCGTTAACGTGAAACGGTGCAGTGTCGCGGCGCGACACGTTGACGTGACGTGCAAATTCACGTTACCGTGTCGTAAAAATGTACGTAACGATGCCGCAACGTTAGAAGTTGTTGCGAGATGTAAAATTCCGGTATATTTTTCACTCACAAACCTGTGAAATAGCTGTAACAGTAACAGTCACAGTACCCCCTGTACTAGTTGATAATGTATAAAGGTGTGTCCAAACACGGCATGCAAAGTGCGCGGCAGCTACGCGCGGCATTCGCAAGACACAAATTTGCCGCGCGACTAGTTTAGACCTGCGCGGCATATCCGAGACACGCCGCGCTCTTTACGAGTATTTCGTATTCAAACCACAATGAAAGCGGACGAATTGCTGTTTCGTTATCCATTTTATTTAATAAAATACGTCCGTCCACACACAACCACTGGCGAACCAACACTATACCCTTCCCTTCGCGGCGTTCGTCATGCGCGGCAGGTAGCTCGTGGCTGCCGCGCGCGGCAGTCATCCAATCATAGTACGGCCAGCCGCGCGCGGCAGCCGCGCACGATTGCCGCTGTATGTTTGGTCACACCTTTGCAGTGCAGCATTCTCTTTCTAGATATCAAACATCCTTCCAGCCTTCTGTTTTTAAGTGTTTGTCCTTGTAATCATCTTTTATCATATCCCAGAGCACTGGACGTTCCTTAACAAGTGATATCAATAAATCAGAATCAATCATTTCTGGCATCTTTTTTGCGCAATTAATCGCTAAAACAACTGAGCGAGCGCATTGTTGCCATGTACCGCTTCCGACGACGTCCGACGCGTCGTTTCGTGGCGACGTTGCCGTACCGTGCATTAGCACGTCACGTCAATGTGCCGCGCCGCGACTCCACCGCACCGTACCGTTTCACGTTAACGACATCGTGACGTGGTGATGTGGACAGGCCCTCAAGCTCAAGTGCAACGTGAACGTAATACCAACGTTATGGCTTATTTACGGGGTAAAAACGTTATAAATATGGCTGTTGCTATCGTAAGGAAAGTGTTCAAGTGGCAATTACCGTCATTGTACCGAGGGTTGTGAGAATGCTTAGGCTGGTACAGACTGACCGCACGTGGTACGCCACGCGTGACGAACTGATGCGATTAGAAGCATTGGGTATCGGCCTCTCACGTGTTTAACGCATTTTTAATATGCTTATTTCATTTTATCAAGGCCTATGAGTCATACGTGGAAGCAAGTACATAATGTCTGGTTTAAAATCAGTTAGGAAAGGAAAAACTGAATTGAAATAAGACTTTTAGTTTACGATTTTAGAGTAGATTCTTCATAAATCATGTTTGTTCGCAAACCTAACAGGACATCAATGCCTGACAAACGTAAAGACGATTTTAAAAAACTGTGTCAAACATAATTTCCTAATTGTTTCTGTTTGGACTTTATTCATAAGATTATTTTGTTTATTACCCTTTGGAGTTAAAATATAATTGGCACTTGGCAGGCAATATTTTGCCTTGAACATTTAGAATGGATTTTTTTATGAGAAATTACTTTAATTTATATTTTTTTACAAATATGCTGCAATAGCTGCAGCAGCCTGTAATAAAGGTGTTATCTGTTACGGGTACCGTAAAAAGGGGTGAGATTGATTAATTTTGAAATAAATACCCATATATCTTTTACAATGTGTAAAATAAAAAATCTGCGATACTATAATAACAATTTATTGATAGTACCGGAGAGAAAAAACCTGTTAAATAAAGGCTCGTTCAGACTCGTGCGATATCGCGGGCGCGACGCGACACTAGTAGCACAACTTCTTTGTCGGCGTCTGTCGCGGCCGCGATATCGCGCGAGTCTGTACGAGCCTTAAATTGATATTAAAATTAGGAATGCTTTGACAAGTTGAAGTTTTCGAAGATTTAGGGTGGATCTTGCTAATGTTGTTTTTTTCACGCGTTGGCAAAATATAGCCTACGACATGAAAGCACGCAGCAGCATGACTGCCGATAGAAGTGAAAACTAAGTAGGGAACTAAAGTGTTCGGTGACGATGACGCCAATTCCATAATTTTTGTTCACCCAAAAAGTACACATATTATTATACTTACACAGTATACATATGTATAGGTCATGGAAAGCGTTCGGTGCAGGGACTGAATACCGATATAATTTGGATACAGTCATGATACCAAAATATCGCTATAAATACCGGTATTTGGGTTAGGATATAATACCGTTATTATTAAATTTTCGATATAATTATCGATATTTTATACCGATACTCAAATTACTGATATAAAATACCAGTATTTATGACAGATGTCGATACTGTTATCGGTATTTTCTTAAATATATCGGTATTCTTCGAGTATCGATATCGGTCCCTGGTTCGGTGACGATGACGCGAGCTCCATGATTGCATGATTTTTGTTCACCCAAAAAGACCTTCACCCTGCCTTATCATGACTTACCATCAGGTGAGATGAAGGCCAAGAGCTTCCCTGTTGTATGTAAAAAAAAGAAGTTTTCAATAAAAAAAATCGGCTGCGTTAGTTTTACGGACAAACTTTTTAATTTCGAGTAATTATCAAAGTCTCCCAAGGTTTTCAAAGTCACCTCGTTTTACCGGTAGGTAGTGTCCTTAAGAATGTGAGCGTGGGCGTCTGTAGATGACAATTATTTATGTATGTAGGTACTGTGGCTAGCACATCAAGTTACCACAAACTGTTAGATTATGTCGTTCGATTTTGAACGTAATCACAAACGTTTTAAAGTTTAAAATAGTTTTTTTTTTTTAATTCTACTATGAGTTTGCTCTTGACTTTAGTCTAGGTCTGGATGACAGAGACAAAGTCTACGATGGAGTGAGCTTACCCAGAAGAAGCCTGTTCACTCTCACTTTGAATAGATTAGGGTTATATGCGTTCGGAAACACAGACGCAGGCAGAGAGTACCACTCCTTTGCTGCGCGAAAAATTTGACAGTTTCGTGTAGCTTGATGTGCTGGCCACTGTACACAGTGTTATTTTCTATTTCCGATAACTTTGTATTCGTTCAGCTTAACAGTAATAACTACTACCAATAAAACAAAAATTTGCATGGGAATGTATGGGAGAATATCGTCGTTTTACTGCAAGAACTGATTGATATACCTAGTCAAAACTTTGAAATAAGCAATAAATTAGTTGTAGTTGTATTGATTACCTTAAATCATCTTCATTATGCTTATGATAAAGAAAAATTAAACACAATGAGTTTTTGCATTACCTATACAACATTAGTTTTAGTTTATGCGAAACCCGAAACACATGTCTAGTATTTTTATGTAAAGAATTTATGTACAAAATTTTAAAACTGTATCATGAAAAATAACAAAGTTATAAGCTTGTTATGTTACCTGGTTGTCCGTACAAAAACATGCTCACCACGCGGCGCACCCGCGCCGCCCGCGCCTTGCGTTCATTAATAATAATATTAATTTGGCAGTAGGTACCTAACCGTACGACGATTGTAATGTAATTAACTGGTGATAACATTTTCCATCACACTTGCAGGCTTTGGACTTTGTCGTAATGGTCAAGTGCGGATAGGTACTTAGTGTCACTCGGTGTCCAACTTGTAACCTTTTTTAAATATTTTTGGGAAAAAATATAACATGGTGTAAAAACTATTGGAATCGATTCAGTTACTTATTCTGAACAAACTATATTAAGGTTTTGCATATACTAAAAATAATTTTGTGTAAAACTCGCCAAGACGAGATCAAGGCATTATAAGCTTTATGATGTGAGTTCTTGCAGTAAACCGACGATATTATGTATTTCAACTACAAAGTTAAGTTTGTTCTTAGGATAAATTCGCCCCAACTACGGAACCCTTCATTTTGTCTGGTCCGACACGCACTTAGCTAGGGTTGCCAGCTCTTAAAACTGAAAAGTCGGACAGATCGGCCAGTTTAGCCGGATATTTGGCTAAAAAGGCCGGACACCCTTAATTTTTATTAGTCTTAGTATAACACGACAATAAAAAATAAAAAAATGAAAACAGGGCTTTTTTTATCATTTACCATAAAATATTCTAGCACTAGCGATAGAAGGTGAGGCGGGCGGAGAGGAAACTTACACATACTCCATGAAAAATGTAAAGAAAAATTGGTCAAATTTAAAAAGCCTAACAAAATCCGGACAGGCCGGACACCGTCTAATTTCGCCGCACACGCAACCAAAAAGCCTGAGAGTGTCCGGCTTTATCCGGACGCCTGGCAACGCTAGACTTAGCCAGTTTTTTAGACATTAAAGTTTTACATAGAATTTGCAGACATTTTATTTTTAAATAACCACAATGTAGGTAAAGGTACCTATTCGGATCGTGAACAAGTCTTTATCTAGAAATACAACAACATTGTTTCGATCAACAATGTCAGAAAATTCTAAGAAAATCATCTTATTGAGGTACGAGTATGTACGGTCATCAACTAAATACATATTATTGGTAAAAACATTTTTTTTTTTAAACTTCTAAACTATTGTTATTTATTAGAGATACTCGTATTAGGGAAAGGGCTCCCTAATACGAGTATCTCTCCGTAGGAACCCAAAAAATAAACTATGTAAGTATGGTTTTTCGTTATTGGAACATGTTTAAGATCACAATATTGATTCTGGACGTTAATGGACTTTATTTTCCAGTTTTTTAACTAAATAATGTTAGAAAATGTAGGTGAGTCAATTACCGCTATTGCCATGTTTAAATTGAACACGAAAACTATAAACACAAGTGATAAAAAAAAAATTATAATGCTTTTCATAATAATGTAAGGACGTACCTAAAATTATTTGTAAATTCTAGTGTTTAGTTAGTCATAGTTGGTACTACATAATTCGCACATCGGCAACGAGAGTTTCACAACACAATAAATGTAGTTTTTGAGAAATCACTTTTTTTTTAATTTGTATTAAGTACCTAAATATATATTTTTATGGGTAAAAATACGAAAATATCTTTAAATTTAATAATAAATTAATATGTAATATTATTATCTTAATATTATTATACTTACACAGTATACATATGTATAGGTCATGGAAAGCGTTCGGTGCAGGGACTGAATACCGATATAATTTGGATACAGTCATGATACCAAAATATCGCTATAAATACCGGTATTTGGGTTAGGATATAATACCGTTATTATTAAATTTTCGATATAATTATCGATATTTTATACCGATACTCAAATTACTGATATAAAATACCAGTATTTATGACAGATGTCGATACTGTTATCGGTATTTTCTTAAATATATCGGTATTCTTCGAGTATCGATATCGGTCCCTGGTTCGGTGACGATGACGCGAGCTCCATGATTGCATGATTTTTGTTCACCCAAAAAGACCTTCACCCTGCCTTATCATGACTTACCATCAGGTGAGATGAAGGCCAAGAGCTTCCCTGTTGTATGTAAAAAAAAGAAGTTTTCAATAAAAAAAATCGGCTGCGTTAGTTTTACGGACAAACTTTTTAATTTCGAGTAATTATCAAAGTCTCCCAAGGTTTTCAAAGTCACCTCGTTTTACCGGTAGGTAGTGTCCTTAAGAATGTGAGCGTGGGCGTCTGTAGATGACAATTATTTATGTATGTAGGTACTGTGGCTAGCACATCAAGTTACCACAAACTGTTAGATTATGTCGTTCGATTTTGAACGTAATCACAAACGTTTTAAAGTTTAAAATAGTTTTTTTTTTTTAATTCTACTATGAGTTTGCTCTTGACTTTAGTCTAGGTCTGGATGACAGAGACAAAGTCTACGATGGAGTGAGCTTACCCAGAAGAAGCCTGTTCACTCTCACTTTGAATAGATTAGGGTTATATGCGTTCGGAAACACAGACGCAGGCAGAGAGTACCACTCCTTTGCTGCGCGAAAAATTTGACAGTTTCGTGTAGCTTGATGTGCTGGCCACTGTACACAGTGTTATTTTCTATTTCCGATAACTTTGTATTCGTTCAGCTTAACAGTAATAACTACTACCAATAAAACAAAAATTTGCATGGGAATGTATGGGAGAATATCGTCGTTTTACTGCAAGAACTGATTGATATACCTAGTCAAAACTTTGAAATAAGCAATAAATTAGTTGTAGTTGTATTGATTACCTTAAATCATCTTCATTATGCTTATGATAAAGAAAAATTAAACACAATGAGTTTTTGCATTACCTATACAACATTAGTTTTAGTTTATGCGAAACCCGAAACACATGTCTAGTATTTTTATGTAAAGAATTTATGTACAAAATTTTAAAACTGTATCATGAAAAATAACAAAGTTATAAGCTTGTTATGTTACCTGGTTGTCCGTACAAAAACATGCTCACCACGCGGCGCACCCGCGCCGCCCGCGCCTTGCGTTCATTAATAATAATATTAATTTGGCAGTAGGTACCTAACCGTACGACGATTGTAATGTAATTAACTGGTGATAACATTTTCCATCACACTTGCAGGCTTTGGACTTTGTCGTAATGGTCAAGTGCGGATAGGTACTTAGTGTCACTCGGTGTCCAACTTGTAACCTTTTTTAAATATTTTTGGGAAAAAATATAACATGGTGTAAAAACTATTGGAATCGATTCAGTTACTTATTCTGAACAAACTATATTAAGGTTTTGCATATACTAAAAATAATTTTGTGTAAAACTCGCCAAGACGAGATCAAGGCATTATAAGCTTTATGATGTGAGTTCTTGCAGTAAACCGACGATATTATGTATTTCAACTACAAAGTTAAGTTTGTTCTTAGGATAAATTCGCCCCAACTACGGAACCCTTCATTTTGTCTGGTCCGACACGCACTTAGCTAGGGTTGCCAGCTCTTAAAACTGAAAAGTCGGACAGATCGGCCAGTTTAGCCGGATATTTGGCTAAAAAGGCCGGACACCCTTAATTTTTATTAGTCTTAGTATAACACGACAATAAAAAATAAAAAAATGAAAACAGGGCTTTTTTTATCATTTACCATAAAATATTCTAGCACTAGCGATAGAAGGTGAGGCGGGCGGAGAGGAAACTTACACATACTCCATGAAAAATGTAAAGAAAAATTGGTCAAATTTAAAAAGCCTAACAAAATCCGGACAGGCCGGACACCGTCTAATTTCGCCGCACACGCAACCAAAAAGCCTGAGAGTGTCCGGCTTTATCCGGACGCCTGGCAACGCTAGACTTAGCCAGTTTTTTAGACATTAAAGTTTTACATAGAATTTGCAGACATTTTATTTTTAAATAACCACAATGTAGGTAAAGGTACCTATTCGGATCGTGAACAAGTCTTTATCTAGAAATACAACAACATTGTTTCGATCAACAATGTCAGAAAATTCTAAGAAAATCATCTTATTGAGGTACGAGTATGTACGGTCATCAACTAAATACATATTATTGGTAAAAACATTTTTTTTTTTAAACTTCTAAACTATTGTTATTTATTAGAGATACTCGTATTAGGGAAAGGGCTCCCTAATACGAGTATCTCTCCGTAGGAACCCAAAAAATAAACTATGTAAGTATGGTTTTTCGTTATTGGAACATGTTTAAGATCACAATATTGATTCTGGACGTTAATGGACTTTATTTTCCAGTTTTTTAACTAAATAATGTTAGAAAATGTAGGTGAGTCAATTACCGCTATTGCCATGTTTAAATTGAACACGAAAACTATAAACACAAGTGATAAAAAAAAAATTATAATGCTTTTCATAATAATGTAAGGACGTACCTAAAATTATTTGTAAATTCTAGTGTTTAGTTAGTCATAGTTGGTACTACATAATTCGCACATCGGCAACGAGAGTTTCACAACACAATAAATGTAGTTTTTGAGAAATCACTTTTTTTTTAATTTGTATTAAGTACCTAAATATATATTTTTATGGGTAAAAATACGAAAATATCTTTAGATTTAATAATAAATTAATATGTAATATTATTATCTTAAGTTTTCCGATATGCTCTCTCAGAAAAATATAAAAATGAAAATTTAGGTACATAATACAAATAAAAAAAATAGTGATTTCTCAAAAACTACATTTATTGTGTTGTGGAACTCTCGTTGCCGATGTGCGAATTATGTAGTACCAACTATGACTAACTAAACACTAGAATTTACAAATAATTTTAGGTACGTCCTTACAACAACTTTCGTTACTGACTGACTGTATGATGTAGTCAGTCAAAGGTACAAAGTAACTATATTTTATTAGCTATATTATATTACTACGTATAATCTGATTCTGCACATGGATGCAGTCGGATGCACCTGGTACACTTAGCATGACAATGTGGTCACCATTAATTGTGCCGACACGCATCGCTGCTGATTTACCTATGGCTTGACTAAAAAGAATCATGTTTTCAAACACATGCATTTACGAGAGCATTATTTTTAACGCTTTATTGTTTACTCCCATGGGAATAAGGGCGCGAGTTTATGTATGAATGTATGTATTTAAATCAAGCGCTATTGTTGTTTGTTTTATCTGCAGCCGATAAGTAAAAATACTTAAAAAAATTATCTCCCACCAAAGAATGTCTTTCAAAGTCAGACTTTTTTTGTCTTTTTAGAATCTTAATAATAATCTAAATTTTAGATTATTATTAAGTATCTTGCATCAATCACAAGATCATACAATTTCTGTCAATACAAGATGATAAGATGATTGTTGCTTAGGAAAAGTGATGTTTTGTTGTTCCTACTCGTAATACCTACTATCAAACTTTTTTAGTCCCTATGGCACTTTTCGACACTTGAAAAGGATCAGGCTTATCAATTTCTTGATAAGACTTTCAGAATTCAGACCATGAGTCGTAAGAGCTGAGGCTTAAGTCGATGTAAACAATCGATAAATCGACACACAGATATAAGTCAGAATTTTGGATAAAAGACACAATTGATACAAATATACAGGATTATCGAACTAAATACCAAACCGGACTATACAGGATAAGTTAAAAAGGAGTGCGTATATTTTAGGAGGTAATCAGGTGCATAAAACTGGACAACTTTTCCCAAGAAACATAGGTCGAAATCTTAAAATTGAAAATCGAATTTTCATACAAAGTGACAGGGCCTCAAGTCTGCTATTACAATAGTGTCAGAATGGTCTCTTCATTGTGAGTTTTTGACAGATTTGCCATACAAACACTGTCAAATACTCACAATGGCGAGACCATTCTGACACTATTGTAATAGCAGACTTGAGGCCCTGGTCACGAGACTTATGTTTGTATGAGAAGTTGAATTTTATTTTTTAGATTTTGACCTCTGTTTTATGCACCTGATTACCAACAAAAATATACGCACTCCTTTTAATCTTATCCTGTAATACTAACATCATAAACAACAACTTTTGTTCTATGACTTTTAAATTCATCAGATTTTAATTTATCATATTTTCATACAAAAATAAAAGTATTTAAATTCAACGTTCTAAATGTTACGAACTTAACTAAATAGCTTAACTAAATTATCACTATGAGTAACAGTGCACGGGAGGCGTAAGTAGGTACAACAAAATAGATAATTGAAATTGTGTTAGATAGAACAACGAAATCTTGAAGGTTTGTTTTTGGTAATTATGTTTCTGAAAAAGTCATAGAATAAAAGTTGTTGTTTATCATGTTAGTAACAAAAAAAAAAAAGTTATACAGTTCTGCAAGGTTTTTAGTATTTTACCAATAACCCTGTATACAAGGTGAAAACAGTTCTAGAAGGTGCAGAAAAAAACACCATCATCATTTCAGCCGTAAGACGTCTACTGCTGGATATAAGCCTTCCCCAATTGCCATAATCGGAAGGCGGGTTGGCGATCGCAGTATGGTTTTAAAAATGCATAGAGAACGCTGCTGCCCATTCTCTAGTAAGTCCCTTAGTCGCCTTTACCGACACCCACGGGAGGAAATGAGGTGGTGCTATTCTTTACGTCCGGCACCACACGGTACAAAAAAACATACCTAACATAAATAAAGATCTTATTTTCTTTTCTGCTTAAAATCTTAAGGTAAATTCTACTAATTTCCCACCAACCCATTTTCAGTCGAGACACAGTCATTATACTGTTTAGCATAACATGCACCAATACCTACGGTTTATTGATAAAATCAACATACCGATTCCCTGAAACACGATTCAAAAATACGTGTATTTTTAATATAATTAGGTAAGTATACATATTATTTCTCGTGATTATTTACATACATGTATTTCTCGTAAGTCTCAGGCGTCAACTTAGATGCCAAAAAAAAACTGGTTACATACCTACAATTTTAAGTGAATAACGAGTTCCTTTTAGATTATGTGCTGCATATTTTAGATATTGTTACAAAAATACAATAATTTTATTAAGATATTATGGTAGCATATTCTGTGACTATCTTATCCTACGTACGTATTGACATTGATTCTGATATCCAATTTAAAATCAAATGCTTGAGTATATAGACTAAAATTAATAATACTAATAATAACTGTAATGGGCACTAAATTAAAATCCAAAAGTCATTTATTCTAATTAGGCTGAGAATCAGCACTTTTCGAACGTCAAAATTACATAAGACAGTCCCCCAAAACGCCCGCCCCTCATCACTTCCTAGTGCTTTAGTTGGGAAGAAGAAGTGGCGTACTAACAAACTCCCCAGCAGCACAGCTGTCTGTTCAGATAGAAAAACTTGATTCTATACAATATCAATGTTTCATAAACAATTGTTATCCATCTGTTATAGCTGTTGGTTCTCCTATAAATAAATAAATAAAATTCCAGTGTCCATAAGAAGTGTCGATAATGAATTTACATCTTCGATAAGGTCATAAGATTGAAGAACATTTGGTTTTTAACTTATCTTTGTGCATAATAAATTGAAAACCGAGCCAAAATCACGCTTTATTATATGAGCATTTTCGAGCCACAATTATTATCGAAATGTCAGGGCCTCAGGGGGCCAAGTCTACTAATGTACAAACGTTGCAATGGTCTCTTCATTGTGAGTTTTTGACAGATTTGCCATACAAAAACTGTCAAATACTCACAATGGCGAGACCATTCTGACACTATTGTAATAGCAGACTTGAGGCCCAGGTCTGCTATTACAATAGTGTCAGAACGGTCTCTTCATTGTGAGTTTCTGACAGATTTGCCATACAAAAACTGTCAAATACTCACAATGGCGAGACCATTCTGACACTATTGCAATAGCAGACTTGAGGCCCAGGTGGAATGACAACTCACTTCACCTAAGTTTTCACAGTGAGACGTTTTCAGAATCGACCGGCTGCACCCTAATTGCGTAACACACTATCAATTGCAATCTGAATGATTTTGAAGCATCTCCAGCTCATCCATTGCTTCATATGTTCGAAAAATTTGTCTGCTCAACAATGTAATAACGCAATGAATGTTGTTGAACTGTCAAAATCAAACCCATTCCAACCGATAGTGTGTTACGCAATCCCCGCTGCCCTTTTTTCAAATCAAATAACTTCTCCTGCTGTGGGCGGAGCGGGAGGGCGTGTCAGACTTTTACTAACTAAAACCCACCCGTGTTCCTTCTGTTGCCTGTATGCCAGGGCCGCGGTATCCCTTTCGGACAAACCCGCAACCTTGGCAGACACCGGTCCTGGCGGACCCCGTCAGTGCGTGCTGACATCTCTTTGAGGCGCGCGTGGAACATAACGCGCCGTCGAACCAGGCTTGGTCCTTACCGGACGGCGAGCTGCCGCAAGCCCGCGCCTACGGTGGTCGGGAATCGGCTACCGATTCCCGCCGCCCAGAGCGTCTCCTGCGGCGACTAGAGGCGTGAGGGCGCACAGACCGCCGTTCCCTCTCGCGTTCCGCCTCCTCCTTCGCAAGCATTACTGCTTCACAGAAGGAGGTGACTGCCTCCCATGCACTCTCGCTCCGGACCATGGCCTGGACCAGGGCCGGACGCGAGAGAATTCCCGCTGCCCTGCCGGTTGATTCTGTAAAAACTCACCGTGAATACTTAGGTGAATTGAGCTGTCATTCCACCTGATACTAGCTTGACACTATTGACAGGTCACTTCAAGCTTACTTCATTTATGTGAGATTTTTACAGAATAGCACTATTGGTCATGGAATCAGAGGATACAGAGATAGGTACAGTGGCCAGCTCATCAATCTACACGAAACTGTCAAATTTCTCCAAACGATTTAAACTTTAAAATGTTGATGATTAAGTTCAAAATCGAACGAGAAAATTTGATAGTTTGTGGTAGCTTGATGTGCTGTCCACCGTACTTTGTATTCTATGAAAATGTTGAGCAAAGTTAACAATCAGCAGGTACAATCACAGCTCACGATACTAACATTACCAACAAGTTGATACCGCGGAAAGTCACGTATCCGCAGATAACGTATTGAGTTTAAGGCCTGCAGTAATACCCAACTAATTATGCTCCTAACTCATTGTTACACACGCTAACAATATATTACGTACAGACGCCAGCAGGTCAAGCTACCCGAAACTGTCACATTTTCGCAATCAACCTTGAACCTTATACGGTAGTGATAAAGTTGAAATCTATTAAAGAAATTTGACAGATTGTAATAGCTTGATGTGCTGGCGTCTGTACCTATCTATACTTCATTTACTATAGCATTAGAAAAAAGAGGCTCGTAGAAGCAGGAGTGCGAAACATTTTATTCAAAGTTAAAAGTTTAAACAATTAAACTAAAAATGTTTTAACATAACTTTGATAAATAGGTCGTAATAACATCTTCATCACACATTACTTACAACAAAACGAATGAATGAAACAAACGATTACGTCGTGATGATTTAAATTTAATTAAGATTAAAGGAAAAAAAGTCTTTTTTTTTTACAATATTTTATTTAAAACAACAACTTTCAACACACAATAGTTGGTGTAACTTCTTCGTCTTCATCATATAATTTAGTCACTATCATCAGAGAATAAAGATGAAGAAGTTTCACCGACGTTACCTAATAATAAATCTTTCTACCACATCATCCATTATGCTTTAACTTTTCCTCTTCTTTAATTGCATGAGCAACGCAAGACTGCCATCGTTCTAGCGTAATACTATCCAGATCTTGTGGGAGTAATTGTTTCTTCTTGTCTAATTTGAACGTTTTGTTATGTTGAGCCACATACCCCATCATTTGAGCCCATATTAATTCTATAGGGTTGAACTCGCAGTGGTAGGGTGGGAGGCGCAATACTGAAATACCCTTCTCTCTAGCCATCTCATCTACAACAAACTTTTGGTATAAATGTCTTTGTATTTTTGCTTTTTCTAATAAAGTTGCCCTAAAATCTTTTTCCTCAAAAGGAATATTTTTGCTTTTAAACCATTCCTGTATATCTGCCTTTCGTGTAGCTGTGGTTGGCAGCTTCTCCAATGTCCTTGAGTGGTATAGCGCATTGTCCATAACAATTACAGCGCCACTCTCAATTTTTGACAAAATTAACTTGAACCATTTTCACTTAAGTCTATCGCGCTTCTATAACATATTCCCTGTAAATTGAGAGGTCTGGCTCTTATGAAACAGGAAATCCTAGTACAAGAGTCAGGGCTACAAAGATGATTGTGTCTTGAAGTGTAAATAAATAATTTATTATTATTATTAAAGTTGAAGGCGTCCATTTCGGAGTGGTCATCTTCATCACCTTTCTTTGCATCAAATATTAATGCAGCATCCATTAAAAACCCTTCACAAACCCTGTGAAATAAAATTAATACAAGTCAATTATTCCGTACCCCCTATATAATTTCACTGCTGGAAATAGTTCATAGATAAATACTATAACAAAATTTATAACTTTAAAAGTTCGCTTTGCATGCGTTAATTCATAATACAATATAATATGTATTACTTAATTAATAGTCAATAACAATGGGCTGTTCATTTTTTTATGGCGAGGACAGTCCATAAAATACATACCAGTATGACCGATTATAAGTTGGATTTTTTAAACCAGCAGATAGACCTTCCCAATGTGCTTCTTTTGAAGACTTATTATTAGTGTCATGCCATATTAGGCTTTTCGTGTGACCTGTTTGTATGATAAAAGGTTATTACGAACCAATTTTATGAAATTATGTTTAACTGTATAATTAATTATAATGTTATTGAATGCAAGAGGTCATACACTGCTTAGTGCATAAATAGCTGTTAAGAAATTTAGAAGCACTGTACCTTCATTTAGCCAAGTGTCATCTAAATAATAATATATTTTCCTTCCTTTATTCCTTAGCCTTTTTATTTCATGAAGATATTTTAGTCTCCAAAGGACGATCTCCTGCTTGTCTATGACTTCTATGAGTGCACTTTTTCTGCTCCGTTTGATTTATGTGAACTTTAATGTTTATTTAATTATTTTATACAGACTGCTTTTTTTTTAAATCTGGCATAGACTCGTCACTGTTAACTGCTTCCAGCATCTTGTCCAAGGTGGGCAACTCATTATTAAAGAAGAAGGAATGAATTTTCCTGCATATTCCACTAAATGTGATGTCATCAAAATCATCACGTTTCATGTGCTTCTGTTGGGGAGGGGGAGATTGCAGGCGACTTTTTATGTTGTACTCTTTGAGAATATTGGACAGAGTAGCCCGAGATACGCCTGGAAATAATAAAATCATGTGCGGAGTTTCTAAAATATAATAAATTTTATCACAATGCATGTTAGTTTCAAATATTTTTATAGTAATAATTTTATGAATCATCCTTACCGGCAACTTCTGCGATTTTGTTTATCATCTCAGTCCTATAATGAGGAGTATCTGCAGGCCAGGACTCCAATTGCTTAAAAATATTTATCACAGGTTGTTTTTCTACAGCACGCAGCGTTCTCTTTTTTTTGGGAGACATTATTATATCGTCGGAGTCAACTTTTGGACCACGTTTTTTTCGCCGTTGGCTTTGGTCAGACTCAGTACTTATATGTTGTAAGCCACTCGGTCCCGCACCGGGATCACTCATAGCTCAAAAAAAAAAGTAACGTTTTGTACAAACAACCCAATGATAACACTGATAACAATACAATAATAAAGAAATAACTAAATATTATTTATTATTTTAATAAATAACAACAAAATCACGAAAATTAAACAATAACAAACAAAGTATTCACAAGTAAATGACATACATGACAATCTTAGAACATTGTCAAGTCAATTTCACAGACGACATAAACCAGTAAAATTAGAAATCCCCGGCTGTCACAGCTTATGAAGGGATTAAGTAACATTTTAGATTTGGTAGGATTATAGTGAAACAAAAAGCGTTGCAGTATTGTTGACTCCTGCTTCTTTTAGGTTTTTAGCATAGGCACTGTAATTTTAAATTGGAATGAAATAATATATATAAATGAAAGCTACTTAATTTCAAATGGTTGTTTTTTTAAATGATTACAATTAAGTGTGATAGCTGATATATAAATTCATTTTAATCGATTTGGCGTCAATCGTAACTATAACAAGTTTATTGTACTTTTGTTATAAAGTGTGCATCAAAAATAACCTTTTTTAACTTCTGTCTAATGCTATTATAAATGGAGTATAAGACTTATTAATATATAGAAACTTAACGCTAAAGGCTCGTACAGACTAGTGAGATATCGCGGGCGCGACGCGACACTAGTAGCACAATTTCTTTGTCGGTGCCTGTCGCGCCCGCGATATCGCGCGAGTCTGTACGAGCCGTAATTCCATATTTTCTTTTTGTAATTATTGCACGTCACGCGTCATTGTTATTATTTCTGTGTTTATGTTGAAACCACTGTAGTTCATTTGTTTGAATGAAGATTTCAGTATTGATTGATTTCATTATGTTTCTCAAGAAACCATCTATACTAATATTATAAAGAGGTAATATTTGTGAGGTTGTGTGTATTTTTTTTTTCATATGAGGAGCTCGTGGCTAAGGCCGGTGTTCACCAACATTTAAATCAACTGTTTAGATATTTAATCAGTTGTTTAATTCAAAATTTCATAGGAAATTTGACATAAACCAACTGTTTAAATATCTAACCGGTGGTTTGAATGTTGGTGAACACAGACCTCAGTAACAACAGCCGCATGGGTCGATCCATCAGGTTAAGCTACGCTTGCCGGGGTTGGTCCGTGGATGGGTGACTATCTTTATGTACCGAGACTCTTCCGTGCCTCGGAAAGCACGTTAAGCCGTTGGTCTCGGCTGTCATTCGTAGATCTTTGACAGTCGTTACGGGTCGTCAGAAGCCCAAAAGTCTGACAGCCAGTCTTACCAAGGGGTATCGTGTTACCCAGTTACTGGGTTGTGGAGGTCAGATAGGCAGTCGCTCTATGTAAAATACTGGTATTCAGCTGCATCCGGTTAGACTGGAAGCCGACCCCAACATAGTTGTGAAAAGGCTAGGCAGATTTGTGAGTTTGTATGTATGGGGCAGTCTTCGGAACTATTGATCCATTCCGAAAATGCTTTCACTAATGGGAAACAACAGCATTGCCGAGTGTCATCTGTCAAAATAACAGCTGTTTGTTATTACAAAATAACAGGTTTTTACTAAATGCATAAGAAAGTATATATATATATATACGTTACTTATAAAATGTTTGTCTGTCTGTTTGTTCCGGCTTATCTCTGAAACGGCTGGACTGATTTTGACGGGACTTTCATTGACAGATAGCTGATGTTGTAATTTAGGCTACTTTTTTTAAGAAAAAGCCACGGGCAGCAGCTAAGAGGATATATTTTATATTAAAACAAGAGATTTCACACCGACGATGTCGCGCAGATGCTAGTCCTAACTAATATAATAAATGCGAAAGTAAGTTTGTGTGTTACCTTTTCACGCCTAAACCACTGTACCGGTCATCCTGAAATTTTGCATATACATAGTCAGGTGTACGGAAACGGACATAGGGTACATTTCATGCCGAAAAAAAGTACTGTTCCCGAGAAAAACAACAATAACGTTCTTATGCTAATAGATGGCGCCACGTGTCTTTCGAATCATAATATAATTATATTATTGAAGAAACTTTAGGGGCCTTACAAATAAATAAACACGGAATAAAGTTAACCTAGGAATCACCTCGGTATAACCATAAATTTTTTGACGTTAATACCTAGCATAACTTTATTCCGTGTTAATTTGTATTAGGGTAGTAGTTTGTTATTAACCCGAATTAATTGTCAAATTCTAAAATAACGCGAGCAAAGCCGCGGGCAAAAGCTAGTTAGTTATAAAACTTATAACACTCACGATGTGATTGTGGTATCATCAGGAACCATCGCTATGATGTTGACGCTCATGTTGACCCGCATCATGTAGTTGACCCAACACGCGAAGAACATCATGATGGCTACGTTGAACCGCGCCGGAACCAAATCTGCAAAGAACAACCTTTTGATTAGCATACCGTTACAAAGTGTAGGTACATCAACTCGGAGGTATTCGAGAAACCCAGACGTATTTTCACGCAATACCGTAGGCATTTTCCTTATCGAGTCCACAAGTTAATGGATGCCAAAATGTCATAACAAACTGTGATGTAATAATGTTGAACGCGATATCAATAACCTCACAAAAAAATTATCTAGTGACTGAGAAGGAATTATGAAAAATGGCTTAATCAGCTGCCTCGGTAAGTGTGTCTAGAATTTTCTAAAACCTTTTATAAAGTTTCATATTGAGTCACGAAGCAACAAAATATGATCTAGAGGAATGTGGCCGTTTTTCTTTAGATCGAATTTTGTTGCTTCGTGTCTCAATATGAAACTTTATAAAAGGTATTAGAAAATTCTATAGACACACTTACCGAGGCAGCTGATTGAGCCGGTTTTCATAATTCCTTCTCAGTCACGAGATAATATTTTTTAAAGGAGTGGCACTAGTTAAGGCGAGGTTCTTCAAGTTAACCTCTAGGAAATGTAATTTTAATGTCATTTTATTTAGAAACGGTAATGATTAAACACGCGAAAAAATGATATGTTGCTTTTGAGACCTTTCTGTAGGTACGTCGGGTACTCGTTACATAATTGGATAAAGTTTGCTCGATAGAAAAAAAATCCAAACATACCCTTATTTTGTAGATTAAAATCATTTTATTTCAATATTATACTATACTAGCTGACCCGACAGACTTCGTTCTGTCAAAAGCTATTTGACTGTGGCAGTTTGTCTACGCGCAAAGGAAACTACCTACCTACCCTACCCTACCTACCTATCTACCCTACCCTACTCTACCTACCTACCCTACCCTATTCTACCCTACCCTACCCTACCCTACCAACCCTACCTACCCTACCCTACCTAACTAAAACCTTCATTTTTTTTTTTTTTTTGATAAAATCTATTCTCAGACCTACCAAATGATGACTGACACGTTATGTCAAATGCCATAAAGTTACATTAGAAGATACCTAGAGTTACCTACTTATTATTACAATAAAAATGTAAATATGGTCGTTTTCTTACAATTTTTTTTTTTTAAACTTTCTTAAATTTTTCTTACATAAGAACCTTCTCCTGACAATAACAAACACAACAAAAAAGTAATTAGCGAAATCGGTCCAGCCGTTCACGCGTGATGCCGTGACCAAGGGAAATAGGGATTCATTTTTATATATATAGATTATGTATTGAAAATCACATCAAAATAAACATCTATGATGATGTAATGTCCGTCGGGTTTAACATTGTTAATATCGTAAAACATATAATTTTCAACCCAAAATTAACGAAATTCACGGCACAATTTACGCGCGCCCAGCTGCCACCTCTAGAATAAAAATGCATGCTCGATGAACCTCTACTTAAGTTGACCCGAGACAGCCCTATTAATTACTATTCGCCCAGCTACGTTCAGTCTTTGATGCGAGATGAGATGATTTCGTCATCGACCTTAGAAGAATGCGGAAATAGGCACGAGTTTTGTTTTTGAGTTTGGCAAATAGTTGACGACAAGAATGTACGACCTCGCAGAACGCGTAAGTGTGCGGAAGGTAAACTTTCGAATACATTGTCAATATCAGACGGACACGCGGTGACGAACGTATGCGGTTCATTGCACCGTGCATAATGAGATACCTACCCACTTATTAGAAATACTGAGATTATAAACAAAAAAAACCGGCCAAGTGCGTGTCGGACCACGCACAATGAAGGTTTCCGTAGTTGGGATGAATTTATCCCAAGAACACAGTTAACATTGTAGTTGAGAAACATGCTCTCCTATTCAGATTGTATGGGGGAACATGTTTTTCAACTGTAAATTTAAGTTGGTCGACTATCACTCGTAAACTTGAAAAGCCTACTTAGCTGTGATAGTTTTCCTTTTAACTTCGTTATATATACTACTATCGTGATTTTTTTCACCTATGCAAAACTAACCGTTGAGCTGGCAGGGGGAGGGACACTTGACTCTAACAAAAATTTGCATTTTAAAGCCAAATATTTCAGAAACGGATCCCTTAATCGAAAAATTATTTTCACAAACCCGCAATATTTTTTAAAGACCCATACAACAATACCCCACACCATAGGGTAGGCTTTACATGTACAAGAGGTACCCTAAATAACTATTTTTTTCATGATTTAATTTTACCACTTTGTCTGTGTGATTAATATGTATATCCATGCCAAATTATAGCTTTCTAGTCTCTGAGCTACGCTGGGGTAGGACAGACAGACAGACGGACAGACGGACGGACAGACATGGCGAAACTATAAAGGTTCCTTGTTGACTACGGAACCCTAAAAACAAGGCGAGGCGAAAGTTATATTCCGACACATTGAGCGCTTGAACTAGTTTGTTGCGCCGAAATTATTGACATGATGCAAGTGAAATGAATTGATCATTCTACTCAGAAAAACAAGCGACGAGATCAAATATGGCCACAACTAAATAGCAAAATACAACATTCCAAACGAGTATTGGCCATAACGTTCAGGCAAGTCAGTTTTTTTAAAAGGTACCTACTTGCCAGTTTTTTCTGATAATCACTAAAAAGTTTGGTTCTCAAAAGCAAGGTTTTATTCAAATTCGGCACAAAATATTCATACCATAACGTACCATTTTCATACACATTTCGAGCTGTTCATCCTAAAACAACTTCATGTTGTTGTTGTTCCATAACAAATACCGCGTAGAATTAATCAGTATCTGTTGCAAAAGATCGTGTTATTCTATGGCCATGGCCTCGTTGAATAACCCCGCGTGATGACAAAAAAACAACCTCACTTTGCCACTAATGCCACTATCGACAATCGATTTGTGTTTTTTGGAGAAGATCTCCAACGATCTCCGAGGTTGACACGCCTTCCTCTATGATGATGATGTAATCTAAAAGTTTCCTTCTTTATAACCTGTCTATCACCGTTGCCCCTAGAAACAATATTTTTTAAGCTTTTGAACGTTTTTGGCTGACATATTTGGTCATCCTACGTTATAATAATGTATTCTTCTGCATTTTAAAATTAAATAATAAGTACTTGATATACAGAATGATTAGAAGATGGGTGATAAGCTTTGAGGCGAAGATAGTACAGACAATTTAGAACCATGTATGCCATGGTTGTCTTAGACGAAGTCTCACCAATTTTTTTATCAAATTTTTAAGTTGTTTTTTTTTTTCGGAAATTCTCAAATTTTTATGTAAACTGCATAATTATGGCTAAATTGAATGAAAAATGTTTTTTATTTTTATTTATTTAACTAAAGTAATGTGTAAGCAATCGAGCAAAACATGTTTTAGGCTTCTGGGTCATTAGACATTTTTTGACAGACATTTAAAGGTAAGAAAAAACGTTTTTTAAACTTTATAAAAAAAAAAAAATGGTAAGACTTCGTCTAAGACAACCATAGCTTAGATGGTTCTAAATTGTCTGTACTATCTTCGCCTTAAAGCTTTGCACCCATCTGCCAATCAGCCTGTATATTAGTTATTATTGAATTTTACAATACCAAGTAGCCGCTAAATTGTAGCTGCACCTAATCTATTACTACTTATTGAATTATTCCGATAAAATAATTTGATGATAATTTTCTGTATATTTGAAGAAGTGGGTGCTGGTATGTCATAGTAAAAAATTGCCAGTCAGCACATTGGTAGCGGGGCTTACTGGCCAAGGTGCGTCAGACATATGTATACAGGGTTATTGGTAAAACCTTGCAGGACTGTATTACTGACTTCATCAACAACAACTTTTGTTCTATGACTTTTTACATTTACCAAAAACAAACCTTCAAGATTCCGTTGTTTTTTTTTTTCCGAGACATTTAGAGCGTTGCATTTAAATATTATTATTTTTGTATGAAAATCTGATGAATTATTAAAAGTCCTGAGAGGTTGTGAGTGTTTTACCAATACCTAATCCTGTCCCTCGTCCTCTACGAGGGACGAGCTCTTTTAATTCTTCTTATTTATGTTTCTATGGAAGGTGGCGGATTGCTTCACTAACCTTCATCTATTATTCTGTGAGAATAACCAAATAATCAAATTGGATTACTATCAGATTTAAATAAAGGCGGCTTCCTTACGCGATGTTTTTTCCTCTCGCCATTCTTGTGTTTTGCGACACACGAGTATTAATGTAAATGAGTGTTACAATAGGCATGAGGACAAAAATAATTTTTTTTTTTCGTCACATAGATTATTAAAAAATATTGGATACGTAATTTTTCTTTTTTTAAGTATTCAAAACATTACGGCTATACATTGAGTTCAAATGTGGCATGACGTCACTTCTCAGTAGATTTTATACGTAGCTGTGACGTAACGAGCCCCCACTCCCCAAGTTTAATGTGTTTTATCTAATTCATTTTTTATTAATATGATAAAGCAAAAAATACGTGTCTAATATTTTTTTATTATCTGATTGACGGACTAAACAGTATTTCTGTTTTTTTTACCCAGGACACATCCCTATTAAAAACCCCTTAGTGACTCAATGAAGTTCTAGAACTTCATTACTACCATCTTTGGTTTAACGATGGGCATTATTGGTGACATTACATGCTAAGTAGTACCGACGTTCGCAGAACATGACACAGGGCGGGGTGACCACATTGTCCGGACAAATCTATTGTTATTTGGTGGTCCTATTGTGTCGTCATGAATAGCTTGTCGTTTACCTAATTGATGTGTTTGCAAACGTAGTCATTACTGCCCGTACCTCAGGCCGTACCAGGCGCAGTGATGAGGTTCGCCATTATTTATAACAATGTACTTACATCTTATTATCTACACATTATCATCTATTGTTTACTATTTTTATCAGCCGACTTCAAAAAAAGGAGGAGGTTCTCAGTTAGTCGGCTTTTTTTTAATGTATACTTCCGAATTAGGTACTCGAAGACGGATAGACCGATTTGAAAAATTATTTTTGTTTGAAAGGGTATACTTTTCAGGTGGTATCATTGTCATCAGGTCATGATCTAATGATGGGATCCTGGAGAAATTGAAGGAACTCTTCAACACACCTCTTCTCTTCTTCACTTCTTAGGCACACCTATAGCGATTTGGGTATTTTTTATGGTAACTCGTGTATTTGGTCTCGGAAAGCACCATTTCGTGAAGTAGAACTGATGATGAAGACCACAGATAGCCACCGGAAATACTCAATAATAAGTATTTCACGGGTTGCGATTCGAGTACTTTAATATGGTTGCTAAGCAATTTATGCTTGTCACAATGCGAATGGGCAATATTTTGTAAAAGGCTATATGAGCCAGTTGACATTAGGATATTGTAACTTAGATAGGTAAATTATAAACAAACCCACTGAAAAGCGAGAAATAACTTTTTAACAACAAAAAAACCGACTTCCAAAAAAAATAACTCTCAAAGTGAAAAATAACTGAAATTTCGGAAGTCGGTGACAAAAATCTAACATACTAATTCACCGACACCGACTTATTGCTGATTGGGCCTGCTCGTGACCTCGATCTCGCCTGATGGAAAGCAATGGATGAGGTCTATGATGGAACGAGCGTGCCCAGAAGCTGCCTGTTCACTCTTGGATTGAAGGCAGACGGGTTATATGTGGAAGGGAACACAGACGCTGGCAGAGAGTTCCACACTTTGGCTGTGCGCATAATAAATGTGTAAAAGAAGCGCTGAGTACGACTGGATGGGATATCAACCAAGTGTGGATGGTAACCTGGAGTACGTCTGATAGTCCGGTTATAAAAGGGCGATGATTTAAGAGAAGACGTTTTTATTGAGAACCTATAAGACGCGATCGAAGAAATCGAACTTTAGCGAACAAGACACCTATCCAAAGTGATGTTTAAAGTTTTACGGAGATATCTGAGACAAGGACAACGCATTTGAAATTATTAAGAGGATTAACGCCGGTCCACTAGCGACACTCCTTTAAAAACATATTATCTCGTGACTGAGAAGGAATTATGAAAAACCTCTCAACTAACTATATCGGTAAGTGTGTCTAGAATTTTCTAATACCTTTAATAAAGATTCATAATGAGACACGAAGCAACAAAATTAGATCTAGAGGAATGTGGCCGTTTTTATTTAGATCGAATTTTGTTGCTTCGTGTCTCAATATGAAACTTTATAAAAGGTATTAGAAAATTCTTTCGAAGCAACAAAATTCGATCTAAATAAAAACGGCCACATTCCTCTAGATCGAATTTTGTTACTTCGTGTCTCAATATGAAACTTTATAAAAGGTATTAGAAAATTTTAGACACACTTACCGATATAGTTAGTTGAGGCGTTTTTCATAATTCCTTCTCAGTCACGAGATAATGTTTTGCATACATTTCCAATGGTGCGTCCACCGCGCGCCGGCGAGACACCAATAAATGAGCTTTAAACTTTAACAGTAATGCAAATGTGTGATTGAATGAGCTACTTAACCTCGCAAACGCATGCTTATTTTAAAGAGTCTGTAGACGGCGTCAATCATTTGCGTAACGGTGAGATCTTAGCTCGTGCTAGGCTTGCATTCTGGGGCCCAAGTCTGCTATTTTTATAAATTCGTCACTTCAACACGCTCCCATTGTCATTTTGCTAAAAGTTCGTAATCTGCTAAATTCATAATGGTCGATCATTGGTCGGTCAATGGTCTCGTAATAGAATTGTATTACAATGGCATTTTGAACATGCCAGATTTCATTTATATATATAATTATAAGCAATCTGAAGTTACTACTTCAAATTAAACTTCCTACTAAACTTCCAACTTCCTACTGGAAGTTGGAAGTTTAGTAGGAAGTTTAATTTGTCATTATGTACGAGATTACCAATTCTTTCAATGGAGTGTCAGTGGCTGACCATTGGAAAGTCATAATGACGCCATTATATTAGTAGATTAGCAAACTTGTCAAAATCAACAATTATGAAATCAATGATAGACCATTCTGACACTATTGTAATAGCAGACTTGAGGCCCAGGGTGCCAAGTCTACTAATGTACAAACGTTGCAATGGTCTCGCCATTGTGAGTTTTTGACAGATTTGCCATACAAACACTGTCAAATACAATGGTGAGACCATTCTGACACTATTGTAATAGCAGACTTGAGGCCCTGGAAGAATCCGAATGAATGCGTAGCGGTGAAAGTGCAAGAATGCAGGGTCTGGCTAGGCAGGCGCCGCGCCGCCGCCGCCGCTGACGCCTCATTGCCGGCGCCAGCCCGCGCTAATGACTGACCATCCCGTTCCTGCCCCATAACACTTTATCAGGCTCACACGGAATACTTTTATTATTGCCTGCGCATTAAATTACTTAAGAAGAAGGCCTAGCGCAAATTCTTCCTTAAGAATTTTATACAAACAGGCGCGACACGTGACGCGACACAAAGGCACCGCGTGTAGCGCGACGTGCTGTGTCTTTGTGTCGCGCCTGTTTGTAGGAGCCTTAATTATAAGAAAATTAAAGAATAAAGATTGAAGATTAAAGAATTTGCGCTAGGCCAAAGGTTTTTCGGACAATAAGTTTTGTTTTTGTAACAATAAAAGAGCTGAATACAAACCTTTAACATTATTTGTATTGTTATGCTTAATATAGCGCATTAATCTACCGATAGGTAAAGTACGCGTGGCTTTTTTCTAAAATAAAAGTAGCTGATGTTTATTTTCAGCTATCTGCCAGTGGAAGTCCCGTTTAAATCGGTCCAGCCGTTTTGGAGATTAGTCGGAACATACAGACAGACGGAATTTTTTTATTAAAAAAATAATTATATAAGTACCGTACCTATAATACTTTCATATGAATTTAGTAAAAAGCTGTTTGTTATTTGACATTACAAACAGACACTTCAATTTTATTTATTTGTATAGATAACGATTTGAGCAGTCCCTAGCTTTCACCTATCACTATTTATAAGCTAGAAGCGGCCAAGGCCTTTGAAAGTAAGTCAGAAGCTATTTACCACAAGCCTATCTTTTGTATTAATCTCATCATCACAAAACCTAACGGAGCCGGGACACAAACACTTAACAAAATAAAAAAGTGACAGATATCGAACACTGAACTTTCAAATTGATTAAACAGTCACTGCGACTCGTTACAAGAATACCCATACTCTAACGGTACAGCCTACTTATATTTAAGAAGGTTTATGATTCATTTCGCACGTCGTCGCGGCGTCGCTCGACATTGGGATGCAGAATTTCGTCTTCGGAGAACCGGTCAGTATGTTTACATCCTTATTCCTTATGCGGGCCCTAGACGCTCAAAATTGATTGGCAAGCACGTGAATTTTTCATGTTCGTCAAGCAATTTTGACCGACTAGTAGAGTTGGGTAGCTCGTGAGTGAGTAATAAAAAAGAGTTAGCTTTTTTCGACTGACATCGCTCTCGCACACACACTCGCTTGCTAAATAGCTCACTCAGTCTCACTAGCTCAGGAATTCAGTACTTCAATCGATCTCGGCAGATGTCTCACTGAGCGAGACACCGAAGTTACCTACCGATCGGCTCATTCGGCTCGCTTCGGTATACTTCGGATCGCATCGTTCGCTCTTCAAACAATAGCTCTCCGACACAATACGTCATTGTAAACTTATTTTACATCACACCAAGGCCTCAAGTCTGCTATTACAATAGTGTCAGAATGGTCTCTTCATTGTGAGTTTTTGACAGATTTGCCATACAAACACTGTCAAATACTCACAATGGCGAGACCATTCTGACACTATTGTAATAGCAGACTTGAGGCCCTGGCCATAATGTGAGTTTTACTGCACGCTACGCGTACGGTAAAACTCGCATTATGGCCAGGTGAAGACGTAAAATTGTATACTCACCACGGGCAGTAAAAAAGAAAGCCCTCTATCGCATATTTACAACCCTTGTCTGCGGCTCGGGTCACAAATACCTGCGATTTCGGGCTTTCTTTCTTTTACAGCCTTTTTCTTTTAGTAAGTAATCATAGTTACGTCAAATAAAATAAAAACAAACAGTAGTACTAGTACTTTTTCGGTACGAACGAAGCTTGATGTGCTTGACAAAGAAACTACGTGCTTGATAATGCTTGATGAAAAATGATATTTTTGCAATGCTTGATTAAAAATGGATGTGGATGCTTGACAAGCATGCTTGACGTTGCGTCAAGCCTCCAAATCGTGCTTGTCAAGAACGTAAATGCTTGAAAAGCAATTTTGACTGTCTCGAGATCGCATTCCGTCATGCAAAGCTCGAAGCAACGGAGAAAAATCTACAAGCAATTATATTTAATGTTGTCATTTGTTGTATTTCTATTGATAATAATATTTTAAAGTAACATACAAGCAGTATTGTGTTTCGACCTTTCAAAGCAAAAAATAAAAAGAAGGCAATTAATATTGCACAAAAGATTTGCGATGTCAAAACACTTGAGTAATGAGATCTGCAATGGGTATAGGTACATAGCGAAACGTAATGAGCAGAATGTAAGTACACAAAAAAAATTGAGCATAATAAAAAAAATCTTAAAGGCTCCTGCAAACTGGCGCGACACGCGACGCGACACAAAGGCATCGCGATTTACATGATTCGGGTGCGCAATACCCGTGCACGTGTAAGTGGTAGGTAATTGTATCGATTTCCTATTTATTCTGATAACCTCCAGGTAAGGCCAGCTCCACATTAATATACTGTCGCTACTATACCTTATTGCTAAACAAAGTGCCTTATACAGGGTTATTGGTAATATGTCGGCAATCCATTATAGGAGATGTAGGAGGGGTCATTTGCAACCAAATGACCCCTTATGACCCCTACGCAAATGTCAACCATTTCTAATTTCTGGTATCTTATTGTATCTCGTTGAAAAGCTGAAAAGTTGTACATGTTTTTGGAATGTTCTGCCAATAAAGTACTTTCGTGTTTTTTTGCAGAAATTGACCATTTTAGTCTAAAAACCTGCTCACAATTATGAGCTGTAACGATTTGTAGCTCAGATTTAATGGTTGCTGTCATTTTATGGTTGATTATTATGTATAATAATAGTGTTAGTGTTAGCAAGCAGATAGTAATAATAATGAAATATTTCATGCATTTTTTTTTTTAAATAAATTTTCAAAGTTGTATAATTATCGCAAACATCATCTAAAAAAAAAAGTTTATTTCTCAAAAATGGTTGACATATGTTCAGGGGTCATATGGGATCATATGGTTGTAAATGACCTCTCCTACATCCCCTTAATGCATTGCCGCCGTATTACCAATAACCCTGTACAGATAACCTTATAGCACAACGTTAGTTAAGTTTTAAATTTCATTTAAAACCATTTAAGTATCTGCATTTCACCCATTTTCTTTTCGATTTTTCTTTCAGATATTGCGCTTTCATGAAGAGTAAAGCATAATTATACAATCATAAAAACAAAATATTTGCTTAAATACTAGTTGTAGTCAAGTAGACAAATGAAGAAATCATCAATTCACGCTTACCGGGTAACACTTCGAACAAGAGGGAAAATGCGAATGGAAACTCTACTATTTCCCGCCAGCAGTTAAGTACCGTCAACATAAAAACTAAGTGCTCATTGTTCCGTTACAAAAGTGTTTTATGATGAACTTTTCATTTCTGTATATATTTCCCAAGTATAATAAATTATGCTAAAATAGTAAATACTGGAGAATAGTAATATGAAGTACCTACTATCGATACTCCATCTACTAAGCATTAGACACATATTGGCTAAATAACGACAGTTATTGGTACCGATTCCCTTGTTCACAAACTAAACTAAATTTAAGTTCAGTGCATCTTTTTCTTTCTATTTCATTAAGAAAAGGACAGAAGATAAATTTTAGTTTAGTCCTGTCAAATTAATCAGCGCCTGTCACTACTCCATACAAGTTCAGATGTGATTAATTTTTTTTATCTTCTGTCCTTTTCTTAATGAAATGGAAAGAAAAAGATGCACTGAACTTAAATTTAGTTTAGTTTGTGAACAAGGGAATCGGCACCACTGTGTAATATTTTTAAAATTACTGCACTTTGGAGTTATTTTTATGGTAACGTACTCAGTTATTTTTTTTAGATCAATCTAATATAGGTACCTAATACGTGTTGAGGTTGTAATAAATAAATAATAAGACATAAGCAATAATCTCATTAAATTTTATTATTTAATTTCAAATTTAAAATTTACTAACATAACATCATGCCTGTATTCCCTGAAGGGTTAGGCAGAGGTGTACCCATAGTAGGAACACCCACATTTCGCCAGTTATGTTTAAGTCCCATGTAATAGGGAGCGAGCCTATTGCCATCAACCGGGCACAAACCCAGACCCCGGGCTGCTACTGAGAAATTCCAGATGGAAAAACCCAATATCACTTTGTCCAACCTTGGAATCAAACCCAAGACCTCATGCTCAAATCAAATCATCTATTGGTTTGCAAACATGGGTAATCAGTACATAGATATTTTATTATAATAGTACTAGTCGAATGACAGCCGGGACCAACGTCTTAACGTGCTTTCCGAGGCACGGAGGAGTCTCGGTATTTAAAGATATATATAACCCATCCACGGACCAATCCCGGCAAGCGTAGCTTAACCTGATGGATCAACCCATGCGGCTGTTATTACTTAGCCACGAGCTCCTCAAATGTCAACAACGTTAATGTAATAAAAAATAACACAAATGTGATTTTTCACATTTGTGTTATTTATTATTTTATTATTTTTTTTTTTTTTTTTTTTTTTTTTTATGACCTTTTGGTCATAAAAAATGTCTATTGGAATAATAACATGTCAATCTGTGTCAATCAATCGGTGATTCTTCAATTTCAATTAATACTTCGTTTAGTGCTCTTGAATACTTAGAGTTATAGTTTTAATCATATTAGGTACCTACTTTATTATAAATGCGTGGGGCAATACCAAAAACCTTTTTTGTATTAATGCAGTTTTACATTTCATGTGATAGAACAAGGAGGCAGTCATTATTTCTAAACTAATGATAAAATTAAATGAGAAAGAGAGAGACTTATTATGAAGACTGATACCTACATACCTACAATAGTAACGAGTAGGTATTAAAATTCCTCATTTATGAATTTAAATAAGTTCTTAAAACTAATGTTGTTATGGATATTTTTAACGTTTCAGTTTCTGTTTGCGTGAGAAAAACATTATCGCTATCCGTCTGTCAAACAATACCTTAAGGAGTACATGATAACGTTATCAGACATTATTCATAATTCTGACAAATAACCAGTTTTGTCAAGTGAAACCTGTTAAGTAACTGGCGATGCTGCTATTTTTTTACATAAATAACGATGTTGCGATCCTCCGGAACTATGTAGTGGCAAAATCACTGAACTGTAGCGTGACGGAACCAAGCATGTTACTCAGATCCAACCAAGGACATCATCGGTCGATAAAATCGGACGCGTTTTTTTTTTTTTTTCAATCTTTTTTTATTAACGAGAATTTGATCACATAGCGAACATGCCACCCTCATAGGAAATCTTTGTTACATGGAAAGCGTAACACGTTCAACGCCACGGAATAAAATGATAAATTTCCATTCAGGCTATGTCGGACAATGTTGGGCGACACCAGCATGTTCCCTTTGGGCCGTCGGGGACAATGGTGTCCGACAGTCAGAGCTATGTTTAAACGTCTTTTGTGAGCTGTCGGTCAACAATACAAGGAAATATTGTGCGCAGAATGCCCCGCGCAGCTTCAACGGAAGAAAGTTCAAATAATTAAAAATTAAAAAGCAGGCCATAGGCGACATGAGTTGTCTTCACATTTATAAAGATTTCCGCGGTTATGTCAATGTTTTGTAAGTTAAAAATGCATATTTAATAATATAATTAATAAATCAAAAAGTCGATTTTTTGTCAATTTAAAATCTTTCGTGTGGCTTATAGGGAAGGTTAAGTGTCGACCAGCATTGTCCGACATGGTGTTGAACATGTTAACATCTACGCTTAATCCCTAAATTAACTAATTTATATAATATGCTAGCGGCTTTGGATGGAAATAATGTTACATTCTCCTAATTGACAAATATTCATATGAAATTGGTCTCGAATCAAATATCTTTCCGCTCCGTTCCGGACACACTCCAACATAATATGAAAAACGTCTTCGACCACATTGCATTCCTTGCAGTTTGGAGATGTTACTTAGCCCATCAATGGAGCAAAACTATTGGGATGTGTCCGGAACTGTCTCAAACTTGTCACGATTTCTTGTCTACTCATATCGGCATTATCAAACCAAGGATAACTATGAATGGTTGGCTGCATCATTCGATACCTACCAAATATGACAGATGACAATGACTTCTCGTCGAAGTATTCTTTCCAAATTTCATAACATTTCAATCTAACTACACTTAAAATATCTGTCCAGTAAGGTTTATGTTCAACGGAACACCCTCTACGCACGCTTCTTTGGCTAAATGATCAACTTCTTCGTTTTCTTCAATGCCGATATGTGAAGGCACTCATTGGTGCCGATTCCCTTGTTCACAAACTAAACTAAATTTAAGTTCAGTGCATCTTTTTCTTTCTATTTCATTAAGAAAAGGACAGAAGAAAAATTTTAGTTTAGTCCTGTCAAATTAATCAGCGCCTGTCACTATTCCATACAAGTTTAGACGTGATTAAAAACTTGCCGACTAAAATTACGTCTATTTACGTCAAGCGCTGATTACTTTGACAGGACTAAACTAAAATTTATCTTCTGTCCTTTTCTTAATGAAATTGAAAGAAAAAGATGTACTGAACTTAAATTTAGTTTAGTTTGTGAACAAGGGAATCGGCACCATTGTAAAACAATATTTTTATTTTTATCTCTTAATCTATTAATATAATCTATTATTTGGTATGCTACCGGATAACCACGAAAATTTCCTATACACCTCATTAAATGTTGGAGTGCGCTTTCTGTTTTTGCGATATCTGTTTTCAGTACATTTTGTATTAAGAGCGCATACTACGGTCCAATAGCGCCACTTCTTAAAAAAAAAAATATCTCGTGACTGAGAAAGAATTATGAAAAACGGCTCAATCAGCGACCTCGGTAAGTGTGTCTAGAATGTTCTAATACCTTTTATCAGGGCTTTAAATACCGGTAAATTTTCATAACGTTACCTTGTATTGACAGAGTTAACGTTATTATTAAAATAACGGTAATCGATTTAACGTTATTTATGAGACTATTAATTTTATCGTTATTTTAAACGGATGAGATGTAAGTAGTGCGGCCTGAGGCGTGCGGCGCGGCGAGAGCCCGCCCTCACGCCTCTCTGATGCCGTGCCGATCAAAACGTTGCCTTAGGGCGCCCACAAAAAACAGCGATGCGATGCGGTACGATAATTCTTGCGGTGCATTCGTGTATCGAGCTCGCACGCAGATATTTGCGATGCGTTGCGAATTCGCAGTTATGTGTGGGAGCCCTGAATCTGGCTGATTCTTACCCACAGAACGGCAACGTAGCTTAATTAACGTTATAAACCTATTTTTGTTAATGTTAATTATCGTCATATTACTGGTAATCTTATCAAGTAACGTTAAATTTTTGTAACGTTATTAGTAGGTATATCATTAAAACTTAACGTTACGTAACGGTTATTATTTTGTTATTTGGTAACATTAACAAGCCCTGCCTTTTATAACGTTTCATATTGAGACACGAAGCAACAAAATATGATATAGAGGAATGTGGCCGCTTTTCTTTAGATTGATTTTTGGTGTTTCGTGTCTCAATATGAAACGTTATAAAAGGTATTAGAAAATTCTAGACATACCGAGGTCGCTGATTGAGCCGTTTTTCATAATTCCTTCTCGGTCACGAGATAATATTTTTTAAGTATATAGATAATACGTCTTAAGACGGCCACGAAGTTACACACTGCTGCGATAATCCATTATCACAATAACGCATCCGATATTATCGACCGATATAAAAACGCGCCTGTGGTAAAGCCTCAATGTTGTATTTAACAAAAACACAAGTTTTCTGCGAACCAAGCTATTATAACGTTGTTTGCGTAGTCTAGCAAATATTAATCATATAAGTATATTCATGGGCCTTATTTTCCGTTTCAATGAAAACTTATAACTCGTTTTGATTGAGGATTTAGCTCTCTCTTTCTGACAATAGCAATGTTAAATTGAATTTCGCATAACATCGCTGCTGGTATGAACATTATTGCTACGTAGATGCAAAACGTGTTTGTTTAGACAAACAATTTGTGATAGAATACTTTACAAGTTCACACATCATCATCTAATTGCCCGTTAAGTTGTTAACGTCGATTGAACATAACTGCTATAATAACATAGTCATAGGGAAATACTAATAATTTACATTTTACTGCAAGTGACTTAGTAAGTGCTTACCTAAAATTATTTGACTTTGATCAAACGTGTTAGCTTGTAAAGGAATGGTCGCTCTATTTTTCAGTGTGCTAAAATTCAACGTTGTAAATCTAAGTCTATACTCCATTTATTATAACATTAGAAAAATAACTGTTCTCACCCTTTCATTATTTCGATGTAAACGTTTAATAAACTCCGTTATTTCACGATAAATACAAAGCACTGGTGCCGATTCCCTTGTTCACAAACTAGACTAAATTTAAGTTCAGTGCATCTTTTTCTTTCTATTTCATTAAGAAAAGCACAGAAGATAAATTTTAGTTTATTCCTGTCAAATAAATCTTCGTAGGAAGGTAGGTGCTACTGCTTATCTTATGTTTTTTATTTATACTGAATGACACAGATTTGGTAGGTACTGAAAAGTTACTTGATCTAGTCAACATAATAGTTTTTGTTAAGGCGAAAGCGTCAGGTAGCCCGCGAAATTCAAATTTTCTTAGATTACGTTTTTTGCAATATGGAGGATCTAAATATGATTCTCGGCCGTATTAAATAACAATACAACAACAATACACTCGCTCGTTTGTGGAATGCATTGCCAGATACAATAAAACGCGCGCAATCACTGCCTATGTTTAAAGGACTCGTGAAGGAACATTACTTGTTGTTGTGAAATAATCTAGTCTTCATTTGTTTTATTTGCTTATTTAGTTAGTATGTATGTATCTATGTATTTATTATATATCTGTGTATCTATTATAGGATATTGTACTGTTATACTTTTTATTTTTGCACCAATGACAACCCCATTTTATGTCCATAAATTCACTGTCCATGCCAAGGTTGCCTGGAAGAGATCGCAGTATGCGATAAGGCCGCCCATTGTATATTTTATAGTGTATAAGTTTTCTTTTCTTTTGTAATGTGTAATCTGATGTACAATAAAGTATATATAAATATAAATAAATAAATAATACAATTATAATCATAAAACAACAACTACTCAACAACACACAACACAACTCTCAACACAACTCACACCCCCAAACCAACTCTCGAAGTTCATATAGGATGAAATCATGACATTTGAGGACAATTACCGTGTGGTACCGGACGTAAAGAACAGCACCATCCTATTTCCTCCGGTGGGTGTCGAAAAAGACGATTAAGGGACTTACTAGAGAACGGGCAGCAGCGTTCTCTATGCGTTTTTAACACCATACTGCGATCGCCAACCCGTCTGCCAAGCGTGGCGATTATGGCAAACCCCCCCAATTGAGGGGCTTATGTCCAGCAGTGGACGTCTCTCGGCTGAAATGATGAGGACAATTCTAACTTAAGGAGTTGCATAGCTGATTCGAATGATTATAATTCTGTAAAGCGATATTTGTTACGGTCGCAAATCATATTCTAATCAACATACAACTTGACACCGACCAGCAAATTGCAAAATACGTAATAAAATTTGAATGTCGCGGGCTCCCTTAGCGTATCCCCCTTAACTTGTTATCGACAATGATTGGGCTAGATTTTCTGAAAACAAACCGTATTTTTTTTTTTTTTTTTGTCAAGATCATAGGAGAATCTACAGCATTTTAGTTTCTGAAGAAATAAAAGAATAATTATTTTACTCTTGGACTAGTTGATAAGTTCGAACGTTCAATATTCATTTTCTTTGCGAGGTTTCCGCACCACGCCAATTTCTCTTAAATCTTAATATATATATAAGGCAAATTCGGGTTATTACACCATTTATAACTCAAGAACGGCTGGACCGATTTTTATGTTCTTGGAGTTGTTGGATTTATCTCCGCCCAGAATAGCAGGATAACTATTAAAACAAGAAAAACTCACGAAAAAAAAATATATGTAGAAAATTAGCTTTCTCATACATTTTGTATAGAACGGTTTTTTTGATGATAGGCCCGAGAACGGATTGGGGAACGGAGGTACAAGAAATTTCACGCGGACGAAGTCGCGGACAGAAGCTAGTTAATATTAATTTCCATTTACCATATAAAATCAACAATGTTTATCCGATATGCTGCTTCCACTCAAATGTGACCACCACAATAACAATGCAAGTTACACTATTGTTCAATAATTATCCACGCTACATTTCTGTTTCATTAAATACGAAGAATAATATAACAAACTTTAAATACTAAACCTGTATTACTAATTCAATTTAAATAAAAAACTCTCATCATGTATGGTAAGGAAATGTATAGGTAAAATAATATCTACTTAATTATGACCACCTCTTTTGGCACGAGCATGATTCTTGATAGTCGAATTGAGTACACAATATACGACATATTTTAATAAATATGTACTAGGAATCGCTTATTATTGGCATGTTATTTCAGCTGTTCTTAATATCAGTCAGAGGTACAAAGGGGGGGCCGTGTTGATATTGGTATATACCAATAAAATCGGTACATATTTTCTATTATAGCCTTTGTGACGAAACAACTGTTGAATACAACAACATTGTAGATCGAACAAAGTTAGCAATAATGTTTATTTCGGCTATGAAAAGCACGCGAGCATTCAATATTCAGGCATTAGGCGACCTATTTCTTGAAAAACTGAATTAGATTTGTATAAGTAGGAATTTCGTCTCGAACTGATTTATAAAATTAGAAATTAACAGATAATTTTTTGTAACTTTGGTCTAACTAAAACACTCTCTTTGCGGTCGCGCAATCGGGTAAAAATATAAAGTAAGGACATTTCTTTTGAACTGAATGTAATTGCCAGTCTAACTGTCTGGGCACAATTAGGGGTTTATTCATAAATGTTGCTTAAAGTTAAGTGACGTTCAAACGTCAAAAATGTATGGTTAAACAGTCGCTAATCATTACTTAACTTTAAGCAGCGTTTATAAATAAACCCCTTAATATCTAATGGCACTTTGATTTCATCATTCAAAAAAAAAAACGCCGACCTTATAGAACTACTGTACATACATAAAACAAGCAAAAAGTTCTAGTATCTGACGGTCACTAACGTTAATTCAAGTTTTAACAACACCTCTCGCTTCCGATTACTTAATGGTAAAAACAACAATTTATCGCAATTACTAAACATTGCTAGCTAAAAACATACTTTATGGGAATTACCGGCAAAAATCTGCTGTCATGGGCTCATGGAATATCTTGTCATTTGTATTGATGATGGATTTGATTATGATGCGTCTATAGTTACTTCGTATTGTTTCAGTTACCTTCGCTGCAGCGTCAATTAATTTTCTATTAAAAACCTTTTTTTCGTCAATGCATTAAAACTTACCGAAAATTTTAATATGGAATTTCATTTTGTTGTATAAGCACGTAACATGGAGTGAACACAGAACAGCCGCACTGATGTAAGTACGCACGCGCGTCGTTGGCGGAGGTTGCGAGTTGTACTAGCGAGTTGCGCGCACGCTTGTCTTTCTGCGACTGCCTTCCTTCACGGCGATGGTAGATCGGCGCCTGCTACTAGATCCGCACACTGCATTTCGCGAAGGCCTGACCTCGCGTGCCACTTCATAACATCCGATCGTCAATGGGCATTAGCATCAACGTCAAAGTTACAACGTAACTTGAAACCTATGGGGCATACTTGACTGCTAATACAGCCGCATCTAGATAAGTAAGTAGGTATGCTATGTACTTTTGGAGACATGACCTGGCAAGTAAATATACTGTATTAAAGAGCTTCATGTGTATCTGTTTATGCGGAAAAAAACAAAGGTGTTCGAGTGTTGATTATACCCAAGCGTCGAATGCTTGACATTCATCGTTAACTCATCTTAGTTGATCTTATCTTAGTGGTACTTAGTTGACTCACTTACGGCAGTTCGTTTGAGGAACATCATGTTGTTTGCATAAGAACCCTTATTACTTTTACACCTAAGAAAATTCTATGTATTATTGACCTCAAGCTAAGTGTCTTGGTATATCTTATCTTATATCTTTGTATATCTTATCTTAGTATATCCGCGTGCTAGATAGTGCCCAGCCACAGTAGGTACCATAATAACAATAGAAAATCACAAGGAGGACAAGTTAGATAAATTATTATACATAATGACAAGCTTTGCAAATCAAATCGATCATTGTTAGCTAGTATCGTGACTGCAGGATTTTAGCAAAATACTATTGGATGGGAAAGTTAAATAAGCAAAAGATTGTTGCACCTACCTATACCCAAAGTCCCTAATTCAGATAATTTATGTAAACAAAGTAATGTCAAGAAATGTCACTGTCAAAATGACAGGACAGTGGTGCAAAACATTTTATCATATTTATATATATTTTTCTTTTGTAAATAGGCATCGCTAAAAGAAAGTAAATTAATTATAAGAACTATGCAAACAAAATTCCGTTGCCAAACAATGTTTTGTGTAGTATGTAGGAGACACGGCATATGATCGTCATAATCAGCCCTTTTAAGTCCAGTGCTAGACGTAAGCCTCACAAAATCGATTTCCACTCAAAACAGTTTTCATCCAAAATGTGGCTGGATATGCTACTTACAATATGAATCTATGAATGAGAGTTAATGTAATATTTGTGTTATTGAAGATGTATTTTCTTTTTTAATGTTTGGATTTCCTGAATTGTTACCAGTATCATAATATATTTTATACCAGAAAATCTTCTTTTTTAAATAACTTTGTTTAAAACCAAAAATTTATAAAAATAATTACGGATGATAATTTTTTTATTATTATTTCTTAAAATCAGTACTTAAAAGAAAATGGAACCTTGTTTTTCGCCATTTTATGTAAATTACCATTACCAAGATATTTTTTTGATATATGTTATCCCCTTTGTTTACATAAATTATCTGAATTTCAGACTGGGTATAGCTATCTACTCGATCTATCCAAGACAGGGGCGTAGCTACCGCCGTATCAGTGATATAGGGCCCGCGGGCTACAGGGGCCCCTGAATGAAAATCGTAAAATGTTATCCACAACCGGAAATTCTTATTGATACGAGTGAAATTTTTGAAAAATTAAAATTGTATGAAAATTTTCTTTAATAATTTAAAAGCCTTAGTCTGCTGTCAAACTCCCTCGTCCCAGCTTTTATGTTTTAACTATACTTACATTGTGTACCTATATGCGAGTATTTTGCTTATTTCGTAAAACCAAACATTGACCTCCTTTTGAGCTTCGTCGCAGATGGTGCAAAAGATCCCCAATTTTTTTTTTTTTTTTTATACAGGTCCGCAGACGAGTTACGCCACTGATCCAACAGTTCTGCCAGCGCGTATCTATTTTCCAAAAGAAGATAATATATGCATAAACACAATAATAATATAATAATAATAATAATATCCCCACCGCCGTATCTCTACGTTGACGTCGTGGTGGGGCTTGCGCGCTCCGAACTCTGGGTCTGTGCCGGTAGAGTTTACTTTACCGGAACATGTCTAGGGTGAGGAGCCAGACCAAGAGAGATACAGAAACCCGCAGGGCAGCATGTGGCGAGCTGTTGGGCAGTTGCGACCCCACGGACCCTATCTCCCGGGAGAAGTCATGTTCCTCATCTCTGGCTTGCCTTTATTGGCCGGCTGGAGTGAACACTGACGAGGAACTGAGCTCCCACCTCATTCTTGCCTTTATTGGCCGGCTTGAGTGGAGATTCGCAAGAGCAAACGTGCTCGGAGGAAGGAAGTATTCCAGTAAGTGCTTGTAGGGATCTTGACCATCTTCCGGGCTCTGGGATTGTTCTGAGAGCCGTGGAATACCTCTCCACTCCTCAAGCACCTCAGGATATGTTGCCCCCTTATCACTACGTCACTATGTGCTAGCGACCATTTCCGGGGGCCCATTAATGAGTGTGCAAGTCACCCCCTGCCATTTTATCCGTGTACAATAAAACATTGATCAGGCAGGGGCCATAGTCCTTCCATAGTTTTAGGTAACCAGTCCATTTTAACCACCCAAACCCATAGTCCAATATCTTTGTTTCCATATCCTACAATAGTCCTATACCAACCGGGGGTTGTCCTTGGGTGCACTTGCATAGTGCGTACAGGGATAATCGTCGGTTGGTGCCTCATTCCATTTAAAATTGTCTAAGGGGCCTCTGCGAGTTGGCTTCGGCCCCTCGTACGCCTTCCAAAGGTCCGGGACCCCAGGGTCCCGAGATATGTAAACACATAAAAATATAATAATAATATAAATGGTTGGTGCCTCATTTCATTAAAAAGCGCCTAACGGGCCTCTGCGAGTTGGCTTCGGCCCCTCGTACGCCTTCCAAAGGTCCGGGACCCCAGGGTCCCGAGATATGTAAAAATATGAAAATAAAATAATAATATAATATATATTTATAAACGCTGCTTAAAGTTAAGTAATGATTAGCGACTGTTTAACCATACATTTTTGACGTTTGAACGTCACTTAACTTTAAGCAACGTTTATGAATAAACCCCTCAGTTTCAAAATGATTCTGATATCCTCCTTGACGTATCTGTCAACGATCATCCAAGTTAGCTTCGTACTTGAAAGCAGAGGTAGCTGGCAAACGGCCAACCCAACCTAATTTGGTTTAGAACTTCCTGTAATCCTGTTGCAAGGCGTACAGAGCCACTACCAGGGCCTCAAGTCTACTATTACAATAGTGTCAGAATGGTCTCGCCATTGTGAGTTTTTGACAGATTTGCCATACAAACACTGTCAAATACTCACAATGGCGAGACCATTCTGACACTATTGTAATAGTAGACTTGAGGCCCTGGTAGTGGCTCTGTACGCCTTGCAACAGGATTACAGGAAGTTCTAAACCAAATTAGGTTGGGTTGGCCGTTTGCCAGCTACCTCTGCTTTCAATTACGAAGCTAACTTGGATGATCGTTGAGGCCCTGAATAGTTGTAGGTATACAGGATAAACATTTCCATTATTTGTTCTATACTTTTTTTTTGGTCCACTTGAAATCAGCAAAATATGGATACAATATATTCGTAATAATATCAATGGGCGAGCGCACAGCTGATAGGTACCTACTGCGTTCCGCTTCACCGACCGTGCCTCCGGCGCGTTGCGCGACGCGTGTCCATTATACCAGTTTCAAAATAAACATCTTTCATTAACGATAACTTATTTTTTTTGTACTAAGACATCAAAATAAGAAATAGGTGTATAATAAAACACGTTTAAGAGGCCGTGCACGAAATCGACTGATTTTGATCAATTTTCTTCATTGGTTGTGAGAAAGGGAAAAATAATTTAAACAAAATTATTTGAGATTTGAAAAGTCGTGTTCTTTGTTTTGCATGTGGCTGAAAGGGATTTTTCAAATAAATTAAGTATTCACGGTAAATCACTAATATTTGCAACAAGTTTTCCGAAAAATGACGCGAGACTGACATTTGATCAGCATTCTACGAGAAACTACTTTTGATTTTGAACATAAAAAAAAATATCATTAACATCATTATATGCTCTTCTTGCATGTGGCGGAACCACTTTTTTCAACTTCCATACAAAATATAGCAGAAAAATAATATTGAAAAAACCTTTTTTTTTTGTTTTAAACCCCGTCAGTAATATATTTTTTCCTATTATTTGGCAAATCATATCAAGAAATTTAAAAATCACAAATTAGTCTTCAGCTATCCTTCAAATATAATCAAAATTTTATTTAATGATTATACAATATCTTCATTAAGTAAATCCATGGCGAAATAAACTATATTTTGGAGAGCACAAAAATGATGAAATTATTAAAAGCTGCTGTGACTGACACGAATGGTTTAGCACCATGAAAACTGTACTTTTATAGTTACACAGACTTAATGTTTCGATTATTTCAAGTTTTCTCACAATTAGATAAGAAATTGCCAAAAGAGAGTTTTTTTCGTGCACGGACCCTTAAGTTTAATTTGTCAAAATTTGCGCACTGCCCACTAAGCATGAAACTTACAGAAACACACGAAAATGTTGCATAAACATTGCTGAAACTATAATATATTAGTTTCAGCAATGTTTATGTAGCTTATTCGTGCTCAGTGGGTGATTAAAAACTTTTCCTGTATATAACTTTAGTAGGTGACGGAAGGCTTCCCTAGTAGCATTTTTGTTGGCGTTTGGTTGGGCCACGTACCTATGAAGGTGGCCCAACTAAATGCCAACGGAAAATGCTACTAGGGTTAGCTCATAAAAACGGTAAAAAATAGGCTGCTAGGCTACCACGCTGGTTACTATCACGCATCTAGTGTAGTATGCAGGTCGTCAGACACAGGTTCCACGAATAGCTGACTGTACTACCTACTTAGATAAGGTTGTAGTCTAGACTCTAGTACCTAGTTGTACGCATTCCTCATAGATTTACCCTGATTTATACGGGTTCTTTTCACGATGATTAATTGATGTGACCATGTTATGACGGTATGATCCGACAGAGACCACGCTTACTAGTTTTTTGAATCCATAGGAAACATAAAAAAAATGCGGGGCAGTCTTTGGGGACTTCCGATAGAAGTGAAAACAAAGGGGTTTATTTATAAACGCTGCTTAAAGTTAAGTAGTGATTAGCGACTGTTTAACCATACATTTTTGACGTTTGAACGTCACTTAAATTTAAGCAACGTTTATGAATAAACCCCTAAGTAGTTAAAGCGTTCGGTGACGATGACGCGAGTTCCATGATTTTTGTTCACCCAAAAAATGCTCAGCGCACCTCAAGAAGTTTTCACTTCAAAAACAGTGTCATAAAATAATGAGGAAAAGTTATATCTTATTTAAGGATCTGGCGGACCTGTTATAGCTTTTAATAACACGATTAAATAAACTTTGCTGGATAGAAAAAAAAACCAAAGTTACCCCTTTAGTTTTTATACAATCTCGTAACTACAAAACAGACGAGAATACAAAACGAAGATTGGTTAGCACAATCGCTGAGTTTGTCTTGATAATACCGACCAAATACGCGAAGCATCCAGTCGCGACTTCGCGAGCCTACTTCAGTTGGCTCGAGCGCCTTAATAGCGTTGTCACCGGCCCACTAGCGCCACTCCTTTAAAAACACATTATCTGAGAAGGAATTATGAAAAACGGCTCAATCAACTATATCGGTAAGTGTCTAGAATTTTCTAATACCTTTTTTAAAGTTTCATATTGAGATACGAAGCAACAAAATACGATCTAGAGGAATGTGGCCGTTTTTATTTAGATCGAATTTTGTTGTTTCGTGTCTCAATATGAAACTTTACGTACGAAGATCACAATTCGAATTTATGTCAACTCAAATCTTACACTTGCTTTGTTCCAAATAACCCCCGAAAATCCAAATAGCCCCGTTCTACGATACCTTACCTGTAAGATTCACAGGTGTGAGACATAATATCTTATGTTTCGTAAATGTATTTATTTATTTATTTATTTAACAATTTATGTATACACATATAAACAGACAAGAAGAAAGGAACAGAAAAATATGTACAAAGGTGATGCTTATTTCTAATGAAATCTCTTCGAGCATACCTGCGATAGGAATCTATATATATTGTATCTTTAAATTCTAATCCTTTATAGGTAGCAAATTTTTCGGTAATAATAATATGATTGCTTTAGGTATATTCAAATGTTTTGAAAAGTATGATTGTATCATTAACATCTGTTTTTGCCGTTCTTTACAAATTATGAATGCACAGTTGTGGAGGTTTACGTCATGTTCACGTTAAATTCATTCAGAATTCAGACTCTGACGTAGGTTAATACCTACCTCCGTAGGTATTGTTATTTCCCATGTACCTTCTTACTACCTAAATAATAGGTTTAGTTTTTCAAAGGTTTTTTTGTAGGTACCCAGCTAGTTATTTGACTTGCATTATTGGGAGCACGCGTATCTAACCCAAACTCTGGATTGCTCACCTTGAACTAAGCAATTAACTAACCAAGTCCATCCTGTGAGATTAAATAGAAATAGAAACCCTCGATCAGATCGTAAAAGGAAAAACGTGGCCACGATTAATTAAACAGCAAATATAAAACGCAAACCTGTTGGCTACCTGGCTACGCTACACAGTAGCAAGTAAAATAAAATAAAAACCGGTCAAGAGCGAGTCGGACTCGAGGGGAACCCTCGGTGCGCGAGTCCGACTAACGTAACATCAAAAATCATTTTAAAAAAATACATTAGTTCCACTATCGGTCAAGAGATGGCGCTAAACTAAAACTGCAATATTAGAAAAAGTGTTCTATTCAGACATCGTTTTATTTTTCCTGTAATCTTTACATAAACTTCTATCACATAGGATAATTTTTGATTTTTCTCTATGCAAACTTTGGATATAAGGCGAACGGTATTTTTTTTTTACACTTTTCGTCAAAAGTTGAAAACAATGCGGCCTAAAAAAAAGAAAAATATTTGAGAATGTGCAAAAAGCGCTCTTTCTTAAGATATTATATTATATAAGATATTAGCCCCACTTTGAATTTTTAAGACCCCCGGTCAGTCCCTATTGCAAAAAAATTTTTTTTTTTAATTATTAGCAAAATAGTTGGGCAAACGTCATCTAAAACCGTTCCAAATTTCAAGTTGATAGCATTAGTAGTTCTTGAGATATGCAGCTGTGACAGACGGACAGACTGAGTCGCACCATATAGGTTCCTTTTTACCATTTTGGTACGGAACCCTAACTAGCCAATAGTGCATTGCCTCATCTTCAGCTGATCGATCTTTTTAGGCAAATGATAAGTAGGTAGGTACTAGAAAATAGCGAAGTGAAAGTATTGAGATCGCCTAGATATACACCTTCATCAATTAACTGAAATCTAACGGTCTGAGCGCGGAGTAAAGCGCCTCTGTGATCTAGTGGTAAAACCACCTGTCTCAGACCCAGAGGTCACGGATTCGATCCCCAGGGCAAAATTTTCAGCTCGGCTTGCTTTGTGGTAGGGCTTGTTCTAAGTCCGCCTAGTTAGCTACCACTGTCTAAGTCTGTCGCCATATAAACAATATTAACAGCATTTGTTGTGTTTCAGCATTTAGAGGTAAGATAGCCAGTTTCTCTGTGGTTGAGGATTCCGTGTAAAGCTCGCTTCCACCTTCGGCCTAAAACGTAACGTTAATTTGAACGATTATAAAATTGAAAATACGGCTACAAATCAAGTTATACATTTCCAGTTTAGGCTGATCTCGCATTGCATAGGACTTCCGTACAATGAGAGGTCAGCTTATACTGGAAATGTCTAGCTTGATTTGTAGACGTGCGTACCTACAACAAAATGAAGGATAGTTGAATATTAGATTCTTTTAATCGTTCGATGTTATCGTTTGCTTCGCGCGTTCGCGTCAGGAGCAGGACCTTTGATTTAAACTAATGCCCACGACGTAGACCAACGTAGTCAACTGCTCCTTACATGTTTTTCAGTCCAGGAAATTCCATTGTATAGGTTTCATATTTAGGTTTGTCTGATAATGGTGCCGATTTCCTTGTTCACAAACTAAACTAAATTTAATTTTCAGTGCATCTTTTTCTTTCTATTTCATTAAGAAAAAGACAGAAGATAAATTTTAGTTTAGTCCTGTCAAATTAATCAGCGCCTGTCACTACTCCATACAAGTTTAGACGTGATTAAAAACTTGCCTACTAAAAGTACGTCAATTTACGTCAAGCGCTGATTAATTTGACAGGACTAAACTAAAATTTATCTATCAATTTAAGTACAATGCTTCGATTCATTAGTTCGACGATCGAACTAGTGAGAGCGTTTGTTCTCGCTAGTTCGATCGTCGAACTAATGAATCTGACTACTACGATTCATTCATTTTTTATAATTTTTAATTGTTACCTAAGGTTTTTTGAAATGAAAACTTCTTTAGACGCGTTGAGCACTTTTTGGGTGAACAAAACTCATGGAATTCGCGTCATCGCCGCCGAACGCTTTCCATGAGCTATATGTATACTGTGTAATACACACCACTACCACCACCACATACCACCACTACCACCATGTCACCATACATCATCATGTTGTTGTGTCATGTCATGTCGCCTATCACTATGTTTTTATATTTAACCCAAAGGTTGACTGGTAGAGAATGCCTTGTGGCTATGTATCACTATTGTACACTCACCTGCAAAATTGCATGGATACCTTAGTGTCTATTTTCCAGTGAACGTTTGAGTTCAAATTTTCGAAAATAGAACTAGCTTTCGCTTTTCGCTTCACACGATTTTGTTTCTATACTGTCCATGGATTTTTGCAGTCGACCGTTCATGAAGTTTAAATAAATAAATAATACCTAAATGTACTTTTTGGGTGAACAAAAATCATGGAACTCGCGTCACCGTCATCGAACGCTTTAGTTACTTAGTTTTCACTTCTATCAGCAGTCCCCAAAGACTGCCCCGCATGTTTTTTTATGTAAACTATCTGTGACCTCTTGAACCTTTTGTGATTTATGCCATTTTTCAAAGCCTCATCAAACTGATCTCATGGATACCCTACATTAAGGCTCGTGCAGACTAGCCATGCGTCATGTTCGTGAACGGGCGCCGTCAGTTGGGACTGGTCATCTCTTGACTGCCAGGGCTTATTTTTAATTTGTAATTTTATATTTTGAATTGTTTTATTAGTTTTTACATTGTCTCACATATAGAAGCAACAAGAATAATGTACCCAGGATTATGTAATATCTTGATTTAAAAGAGTGTCCTTGGAGTTTCTTGTCCGTTCTTCTCCATAGTGATCTACGTATTGGAATGGGCATCTAGCTTCAACTTGCCGACTCTGACTAACTGACCGTCTCTTTGACAATTCAAAAGTGCCTGTAAATGGTTTAATTGAAATAAATGCTTTTGAGTTTGAGTTTGAGTTTGGCGCGGTATCGCAGGCGCGACAGACAGCGCGACCCTTGTCGCGCCCGCGATATAAACGTGGATGGCCGTATGATCAAACGTTGATGTTTAAGGGCCTATACTACCTCAAATGGCTTAGCATGATCCTCCGTTATGTCGAAAATACTGCAGCATTAATTTTTAAATAAATATATGGTAAAGTTGAGGATTAATGTTAAGTACTATGTTAGCCTAAAACACGATTCCATCAAATTTTCTCGATGGAAAAAAATCCAAAGTTACCTCCAAACCGAACAATAAACCGCTGGTATTCAAAAAATACTTCAAATTAGATAATAAAACTTGCAGGTCTTATGTTATTTACTTTTTTTAAATGACCATTATTTTCACCGTAAAACGAAATTACAACTATCGGCGCCTTGGAGTCTTTTCCCTGCCGCCCTGTCTCGCTTGCTCGCGTGACCGGTAGCAATAATGTGCGAGCGAGATACAGAGTGAGGTGACGCTGAGGTAATACTACCTCAGCGCCACTTCACTCTGTATCTCGCTCGTGACAAAACTGCGCGGTGAAACTGACGATATCGTTTAAGAGTCTATACAGACTCTTAAACGATATCGTCAGTTTGAGTTGGCCATATCATGGAATGGGTGTAATTCGTGAAATGGGCGACCACAATACCACATCATGATAGGTATGATCAATTCTACGATATGACCACGACATGTATACTTTACTTTATTTTGTAGGTAGGTACTTAACCTATTAGCAACAAAATTTCCTAAATAGAAATCACACGATTAGGTATAAATTATTAGCCAAGTAAATACGGTTACCGAAGGATCGGAGAGAAGATCTAAATAAAAAGCAATTGCTCTCAAGTGGTTTGCAATGTTGTAACAGTTTTGTTCGTTTTCTCATGAACGGTGAAGACACATGCATTGCGAGACCAGTTCTGGATGCGGGACAAGATCCCGGTATAAATTAATTCCATGTCAGGATTATAAAAAATAAACAACCCACAGAAATATTACACGTCCGTGCGAACTTATCGCTAATTTTAACTATTTTTTTTTTATGTACGGTACGGTGGCTCATCAAGTTACCACAAACTGTCACATTCTCTCGTTCGATTTTGAACTTAATCATCAACATTTAAAAGTTTAAAATCATTTTGACAGTTTCGTGTAGATTGATGTGCTGTTCACGTTACCTAACCTAAAACAAAAGCGTGTTTTAGGTTACCTACATTAAAAAAATATTTACGTTGTTATTTGCACGGTTGGCAAAAAAAGTTATACTTATTTAAGGACGCAATAGGGTCACCTCTAGTCTTCAGTATATTAACACCTAAGTACATACCTAATGTACGTAGGTACCTAAGTACCTACCTATCTAGATTTTTAGTTCGTCATGATGATTTTAGCTCCTTTATAGCATAGCCTGCTCCAAAAGCATCTGATAAATGTGTAAACACAGGTTAAATTCACTCACTAACAAAAATTAATGTAGTGTATAGTAAAAAGGTCACAAATTGATAATACGGTTACTATCAACGATTTGTGACGTCAGGTCTTTGATGCGTAGTTCGCATGTGGCGTTGTAGATGCCGCCACACACTCATTGGTAAGTAAATCAAACATGAGAAAGTTACTCCTAAATATTTGGTTTCCAAAACACTCCATGATGTAGCGTGTAGCATGTAGTATGCAGCAGGCAGCAGAAAGATTAAAATAAAACGCAAAAATAATAATAATTATAATTTAAATATATTGCAAGAAACCTGAAAGACGCTTTTTTTAAAGGATGTTAACATGACTAGTTAATTATTTAATTGAACATAATGCCATTAAGTACACACAACGTAACATTAAATCTGTTGTTTTATATCAGGTGGGTTATAACATAACACTATTTAAATTAAAACTTACTGTTTTAAATGGCAAAGCGACGATTATATTCAGAGAATCCGGCTAACTGTTAAAATGAAGAATTTTAATCCAAAATTCGTCATTTTAATAGTTAGGATTCATGTTTACTGTAAAAATATAAAACAACACACTAACAACAATAACGTACAACTTTTACTTAAAAAAAAGAACATTAAATTCCAAAATTAAATTGTAAATATTTCACTCTTTTTTTACATATTGTACACATTAAGCGATTGATTTTCAAATGTTACAAAAGATGAGGTGCTAGGAAATATCCATTGAATAATGGATTAGTGACCGGGTTAGTCCAAAAATCCGTTGTTTTTTTAAATATTTATACTTACACACAACTAATTTCTACATTTACAAGGAAAATATGTTACAAATTTTAGCCTAATTTATGTTCAAACAGGATCTTTCATAGTAGTATTTATCTTATAGACAAGTAGAAAAGTCAAAAATATAATGAACAGACACATATATGTACCTACTTTATTTCTTTACAATCAGGTAAAATTAAAACCATTAAGAACGCAGCCCGCGAAATTCAAATTTTCTTACGGTTTTGACAATTTGCAGCTCAGTGTCAGGTTGTGTTGATCAATCTGAACGCCGTATCCCAGTAGTTCCATTTTGGGACTACTGAGATTTTTTTCTCCCAGTAGTTCCATGGAACTGGCATACAGTGTCGCGTAAATAATGGTCCGCCGTTAAGAGGTCGATACACCGTATATTCAGCTATCACATACCACAATGTGAACTATTTATCTTAGTTCTCCGATATTTTTGTTCTTAAAAATGTACAGCTTGCTTTAATAATTTGGCAATTTCTATACATGACATTAAAGTATTATAAACAAAAAATATAATGTTATTTCTAGAAATTACAGCTAGTAAATGAGTTGTTTACATTGTGGTATGTGATAGTTGAATATATGGTGTATCGACCCCTAAACGTTGAACCACTATTTACGCCAGACCCTGTATGCCAGTTCTATGGAACTAATGGGAGAAAAAAGTCCCAACAGTCCCATAATGGAACTAGATAATGGAACTACTGGGATATGGCGGATCTGAATATGATTTGCGACCGTAACAAATATAAACTTACAAAATTATAATCATTAGAATCAGCAATATAATAGGGTAGTGTGAACTTGGAGAGTTGTATTGTTGTTTTTTATTCTATAAATAAATAATTAGTACAGCTGCGAATCATATTTAGTTCAACATACAACCTAATACTACTAATACTGACCTACAAATTACAAAAAAAACATAAGTTTAATTCCGCGGGATACCCTGACGCTTTCGCCTTAAGGCGAGGTTCTTCAATTTAACCTCTAGGAAATTTAATTTTAATGCCATTTTATTTAGAAACGGTAATGATTAAACACGTGAAAAAATTATGTGTTGCTTTTGAGACCTTTCTGTAGGTACGTCGGGAATTCGTTAGATAATTGGTCAAAGTTCGCTCGATAGAAAAAAAATCCAAATATTTATTTTGTGGATTAAAACTCATTTTATTTCAATATTATACTACTTTATGTATTGAAAATCACATCAAAAAAATAAACGTCTATGATAATGTAATGTCCGTCGAGTTTAACATTATTAATATTGTAAAACACATAATTTTTAACCCAAAATTAACGAAGTTCACGGCACAATTTACTCGCGCCCCGCTGCCACCTCAAGAACAAAAATGCACGCTTGAAGAACCTCGCCTTAACTTATATGATTGACTTTGTCCACAGATCGCTGTCGCTGTCACTACAGAGTGCAGAGCATTGTCTCGTTAATAAAATATCAATAAATACATATATATTTACGTAATTAAATAGTTGTACATATACTTCACATGATCTTTGACGCGGCCCGGTAGTGTGACAGCCATTCCCTTTACAAGGTCTATTACCAACTATTCGCCGTTCTCATGTTCTTAACAAAAGAGCGACATATTTACTATTAAGATGTCAAGATTTACGCTACGTTAATTTATACATTGGTGCCGATTCTCTTGTACACCGAACTAAACTAACTAAACTATCACTAAAATTCCTTACTTTTGGCTATGAGAATCTTAAAGCTATTCTGCAAACAACATTCTCAATTTAAAAATAACTTTGACACAACTAAATCGAATTTGACAATCGCGACTCCACATGGTATTTTTTTTTTCTTTTGGCTTCGCATTGATGTAGGTACTTGTTTGCCGTACTCCGTGTTTTTTTTTAGACCTGTAGTGCTATTCTGTCAAAATCTCACGGTGAAAACTTAGGTGAAGTGAGCTGTAATTCCACCTGACGCTTGGGATTGACACTATTGACAGCTCACTCCACGCTCACTTCACCTACGTTTTCACGGTGAGATGGTTACAGAATAGCACTGCTGGTGGCGCGCATGATCGGGGCAGCCTCAACGTGTTTTATATGGAATTTTTTACTTTTTGTATGGAAAATAAAAAATAAAAATTACCTACATCTTGAGATTTAGGGGATTACGTGTTGCACAGGGGGACGAAATTTTCATTATTTTTGCGATAGGACGCACCATTTTCGAGATATAAGCAAAAGAAAAGAAAAAAAATATATACAGTACTGTTTTTGCACCAGAAGTCGAGGTGTCGGTGTGAATTTAAGTTCATGACAACTAATTTTATTCCACACCTTTTTAATCGCGATTAAAAATAGTCAGATTTAATTAGAAAATCTAAATTTTAGTTTAAAAACAGTTTCAGAATAGCAAAATTGCCATTTTCACTAAATAAAAAAATCAGTACCATCTTAGTACTGTCAAACTAAAATATAGTTAAGTTGTGTCACTTAAGTCAATTTCAGAATAGGAAATCGTCGTTTGACAGGAATAAACTAAATTTTGGTGATTTTTAGTCTAGTTTAGAGAATTTTGTGACAAGAGAATCGGCACCATTAACTACATATCTATGTGGATATCCACATAGATACGTACTTTATGTGCGTTTTCGACGACGTTAACGAAAAGTATCACAAAGTAATTAAGTTTAGTGTAATTGAAGTAAAAGTTAATACATTATTTCATTTACAAGCTTTACGTCAATTGGCGTTAAAATTTCACTTATAACAGCAAAGACTACGAGACGTTATTAATGAAATGCTTTTAAGACTTCGCGACTTTAATAATAAATTGAAATAATACAACATTAGATATTATAAGCTATTAGATTAACTATTTTACAGATAATTTTTACCGCACTAGAATTAAGCTCTTAGCACATTTAGTGCCGACCAGACGTGAGTACTCTAGGAGCTCGCTTGTTTGGTTTCCGTTCTTCTTGCCGGCTGCATGCCTCTTGAACGCTTTGTACAGCATCACGGCTCCATTCACCCATATAGGTATGTAGTTCAAATCGCTATCCTTTGGAAAATTCTCATCCACACTGTCGAGATCGGGGTCTAGTCTTGAGTATGGCGTTGCTTCTAACTTAGGAATACATTCCACTAACGGGAACCATTTGTACGTCTCTGGACACATCAAATCCGATGGAAAGAAGTTCCCTTTATACCTCATTTTGCAGCATGAGTGAATATAGTACCCCATGTAGTAATACTCGATTTGCGGACATTCTGAATGCATATGTCTTGTGAACTCGATCTCCCTAAAACATAACGAAAACCGCATGTAGGCAAAACAGGCTTATTCCACAAATCCCCCCTGAAAATCCCCCTTAGGAAGAAAAGTGGAATCTGAAAACAGTCTAGAATTCACCCCTGATAATCCCGCTAAGGGGGGAAAACTAGAATTTAAAAACAAAAAATAACTTATTCCAAGATCCCCTGAAAGTGATTTTTTTACATTAGGGTTCAGTTTTTTCCACTGAGGGGGATTTTCTCAGGGGGGATTAGTGGAATAAGCCGGCAAAACACTACAATAAAATGACCAGATTTTTTTTTTATTAAATTCGATATTATTTAGATTACGAGGGTTCTTTTTAAGGCTCGTACAGACTAGTGCGATATCGCGGGTGCGACGCGACACTAGTAGCATAATTTCTTTGTCGGTGCCTGTCTCGGCCGCGATATCGCGCGAGTCTGTACGAGCCTTTACTAGCTTTAACAAAAAAATATTTAAATCTAATATGGCGGACGGCCCAAGATGGGGGACTAGTTATTTTTTGTGCATTCCCATGATATGGATATCAAATGAAAGGTTTTGCTAAGAATACGGAAAAATAAAATGCCTTCACACTAAATCCAATATGGCGGACCGCCCAAGATGGCGGACTAGTTATTATTTAAGCAAGTAAATCGCGCGACAAACTTTTATATAAATTGTGTAATATAATAAATTAATGGGTTTGATTTAATTTAAAGTTTATTTTCTTCTTTTGAGAGCATTTAAATAAAAGCTTGTTAAAATAAATAAAAAATAAAACATGTAGTGGGGTTCCCCTGTAAAATTAGGACCTTATATCATAGTCACCTCAAAGCTCCATAAGTTCCTAAGGTCAGGTTCATATACTGCGGGTCATAGAAGAAGTAAACAGAGGAGACACACTTGGGCAGGATGTCGATGACGCCGACGGCTATGATCTTGCCGTCCAGCCAGTACTGTTGGTGGAACGACCCGTAGCCGCAGTGAGGACCATTCTCTCTGTACTCTTCCTATATAAAAATAATAATAACAAAATGTTCATTTTATCTCCACAAATTACGTTTTTAGACAGTCGACAGTCGTTAGGGGTAGCCAGAAGCCCGAAAGTCTGTAAACCAGTCTTACCAAGGGAGGTCGTTTTATCCAGTAACTGCTTTGATCGCGTCTTATCTGACATAGTGACGTAGTGACTAAGATAATTAATGTAATACTAACAAAAAAATTTTTTTTTTTTTTTTTTCAACTTCATTTGCGAAAAGGCTACGCAGATGATGAACTTTATTAATTACGTACTTCAAGTCAATACTCAATACTTTATTGCATTCCATATTGTGTACATACATTTATAACAGTTGGTATATTAAAACATCGAATCAATTATGTACCCCGTCGGGTACAGCAAAGTAAATTTTTAATAGGAGAGAGGATGAAGGCGATTTTTAGTTAGAAAAAAATAAAAAAATTACATTAAATTAAATTGGAATAGTATCATTAAAATAGTATCGTTTGCTTTTATGGTATTTCTATTTTATATAAGTATTTATATATTTGGTTTTAAGTTATATTTAAATCTTTTTATATTATATATTTATTTATTTATATATGCTTTATTGTACATCATTTATGGTATTTCTATTTTATATAAGTATTTATATATTTGGTTTTAAGTTATATTTAAATCTTTTTATATTATATATTTATTTATTTATACAGGGTGTTTGGCAGAACGTTGAACATACGAAAATGGTGGATAGCATAAATAAAAAAAAAAAAAAAATAAAAAAAAAAAAAAAAAAATAAGTAAATATAAAATATATATAAATGGTCATCTGCTACTTACTCAGGCCTAATTTATTTGGCCCTGGCCCCCTGGATATTAAAAAAAAAAATTTTTGCTTTCTTCTAGTTTCACCACTTTCTTAACTTTAAAGTGTAATTTGTATTAAAAATGGGTAAAACAGGCAATATTTTTATTTATTACATCTTTCTGTAAGTTTGAGGAGTCATAACTTTTTTTCTAGCTAACATCTGAATAAAGCAATAATTTTATAAGAATCTGCCAATATTAAAGATAAAAAAATAAACTAAAATATTGCCTGTTTTACCCATTTTTAATAAAAAAATACACTTTAAAGTTAAGAAAGTGGTGAAACTAAAAGAAAGCAAACAAATTTTTTTTTTATATTCAGGGGGCCAGGGCCAAATAAATTAGGGCTGAGTAAGTAGCAGATGACCATTTTCGTATGTTCAACGTTCTGCCAAACACCCTGTATATGCTTTATTGTACATCATCATCATTACACGATTTACATTATTAATATTATAAATTACAATAAAATAAATAATTAAAATTTTAGTCTTTTCGAGAAGGAAATCAATTTTTGGATAGACACGGCTCACAGTGGAACGAATGTATGGGAGCGGTTGGACGTAGACATGTCCGAAAAATAAGAGTAAAATTATGACAAACTAATGATGCCATCTTATTCGATTACTTAATGCCTTCATAAATTGTGGTGATGAATTTCTTCATAACTCCCATATTTCGGGAGTAATTTGAGAAAATGTGAAATTTTACTATGAAAATGAGTGTATCGAGCTCTCTCCCTCCTGATTCCGGGCTTGTTTCAAGTAGCGGTCTCTAATATCGTAATGCTATTACTAAGAGCTATATTTAATACTAAGACACATAGTGCGCCAAATGTGCACTTTCTGGGATAAAAGGAAATGAAAATTTAAAAAAAAAAACGTTTTTTCCCCATTTGTATTTACTTTAAACCGCAGACAGACTTATTAAGAGGTCTATAAATATATTATATATATACAGAAATATATATTAACAAAAATATTCACAAGAACTGATGAGAGTATGACTTTTAAGTAAGTTGATAATAAATTACCTAGTTTCATTAAAAGTACAATAAATAATTAAGATGTAAGCTCTAATTTACTAAGTTACACATTTTAAAACAATAACATCATTTAATTATCTTCGTCATCATCATCATCATCAATTAATTCAAATTCAGAATCGATGTCCGCTAAATCATTTATGTTAACAAATTCGATATCACTTTTCTCAGAATCCGTAAGCTCATAAAATTCCTTAAAAGAAGATTTTTTTACAAACTTATTTCCTTTTGGACGGATACTTGTAACAAGTGGATCAGAAGACAGTAAAAGATTGTGCATAATATCTTCATTGCATGAGATACTGCTATGCTTTCGAGAATGCCCCTCTCTATATTTTCTAAAATCTTTATTTCTAGCCTCAGATGCCTCTTCGGATAGAAAACCAATGGGCACAATTGACATGTTCTGAACTATGTCTGGCCCATGCATTAAAATTTTATGAAGTGAAGAAGGCATATAATACCATGGGTATAACTCCACGTAAAGCTTAGCAGTATCAAAGCAGAACTCTCGGAATTTAGTTACGTTGATCTTCTCTCCTGATGAAATACACTGCAAGATCACACAGATTTTTCTTAAAAGCATAGCATCTATTCCGGTCAGTTCAGCAGATTTAGTGTAGTTTTCAAAAAATCTCCTTGCCGAGTTGCCATTGTTGGTGGATCCACTGCCTTGTTTCACAACATCGAGAAGTAAGCCCGTTTCTCTTCTTACAGCCTCTTGAACTCTTTTCTTCCTGTCATCAACTTGCCTTTTTGCTATATCACCCCTTACTTGCCATGATTTTATGTCTAATTTGTAGGAAATGTGTAATAAGCATTCCATTGAGCGAATCCAAGCGTGAAGGGTGCTTAAGCTATATTTATACATGTCCTCGTTTGCGTGTTTATCTTTGATTAACTCTAAATTATTCATTTCTTTAGGACAAGCCTTGCATATGTCACACACTGAAGCTGCTGTATTGGATATAATGGAATGAATTTTACCATCAATCATTGTCAACAGCAGTTGGTGTTTGACACTAATTCCATCAGTGATGGTGGATGGAGTTAAGGCTTCAATCTCTGCTTCGATTTCAGCCATCTCTCTCTGCACATTTTCTTTGGTTTCCTTTATAAACTTAAACAATATTGGCCGGCAAAATGAAGTGGAAGATGGTCGCTCGTTTTCCCAAATTGTTACACCTTTTGAGACGAGCCGCAGTGGTACAAGACTAATCATAAAATTACTAGCAAGATCGATTTGCTCATCTTCACTCGTCCTTTGATGATAAATGCTTTGGCTAGATGATCCGTCAAAACCCCATTTGCTGGTCAATACGAGCTGTTGATTGGGATCAACAGGGGTTTCTAACGACCTAATAAGTCTTCTTGAGGTTAAATCCATCAAGGCTTGTAATTTGATTTTTGCAGAGCTCTCTGTAACTGTGAGATCTTCTTTGGCCGGATAGCACTTAATTTTTTCTTTAACCAACATGTAGTAACTCGGGTATTGAAGAGCTCCTTCTTGAGTGTTGAAATCCCGAAGAGTGTTATAGCGCCATTTCGATAAGTTCATCGATACATAAAGAGCCAATGCCTTCAAAGGGGATATTTCCCGTACCTGAATTGATTTACCTTCAATGAAGGCTTTGATTTTTGAGGCCTCTTCTGGATTCTCCGTCAAGTATTTCATAACATAAGCTGTATCGCTTTGTCCTGCCTTTTGAAGCGCCCTTTCGGCCGAAAACATAATTTCAGCGCTGCTACTGCTGCATGAAAGACTATCTTCAGTGCGTCTTCTTTTTTGCCGGTTACTAAGGTCCTCAAAAGATTTACGAGGACTAGGATGTGTACAAGTTGAAGCATCAGATTTAGCAGGAGAAATTATGGGCTCGATGACGTCACTTATATTTTCTGTAGAAGGTTCCATATTTTCATTCTGTAATTCCGGCCATTGAATTGCAGCCTGTAGCCAAATCTCATGTTTCTTCCGAAACTTATCTGTGCTTCTTCCAGACTGTGTCCATTTTGCATAAATGCGGTAGCAAAATCGACGACACCAGTCTTTTAAACTTGTTTCAGCACTTTCACATAACTGAACACAACTGTTATCTTTTAAAACACTGAACAAATAGTTAAAGTCGCGTAAATCTTTATGTGCGCGTGCGCATAAAGCAACGTGAATATCAAGATTTGTATTAAAATTTGGAAAATACATTGCGAGATTAGCTTGGATACAACGAGGTGTAAATCAACACTGATTTTAAAGTTACTAATAATGACCTATTTATATAAAATCCAGGTATCCCAGGTATCCTTTGTTAAATATTGCAAGGTAATTAGTTATTGTGATAATTAGTAAATGATGCATGCTAAATTAGTGTATTAAGAGCCATTTAGTAATTAAATAATAGCAATGTTCTTATCAGTAATCATTAGTGCATCAGTTTTATATGTAAACCTTAAGTCCCTAATTATATATCCTAATTAGCTTATATCTTCTCTAATTGGCTGCTCAGAAATGTTATTGTAATAAGGTAAACCTTTAGAAAAACGGTTTTAATCAACAAAATAAACAAAAAATAAAAAAATTGTGTTATAAAATAAACATCACTCTTTATCCCAGAAAGTGCACATTTGGCGCACTATGTGTCTTAGTATTAAATATAGCTCTTAGTATTAGCATTATGATATTAGAGACCGCTACTTGAAACAAGCCCGGAATCAGGAGGGAGAGAGCTCGATACACTCATTTTCATAGTAAAATTTCACATTTTCTCAAATTACTCCCGAAATATGGGAGTTATGAAGAAATTCATCACCACAAGTTATGAAGGCATTAAGTAATCGAATAAGATGGCATCATTAGTTTGGCATAATTTTACTCTTTTTTTTCGGACATGTCTACGTCCAACCGCTCCCATACATTCGTTCCACTGTGCGGCTGGGGACCGAGATAAGATCAAGAACGCTGCTTTATTGCGTGATTTACAAGAAACCGGAAACGGACTTCAGACGAAGACTTTGGAAACAGCAACGTGTAAACGTAAAACACAGCATAGCAGTGACACAGAAAGCAGTCGAGAAAGCATCTGGACCTGAGCCAAAATGGCTGCGACGTCGTTAAATCCCGATAAATATCACCCGTCTTTCCAATATTCCATTGCTTGCTTAAGGATGCATATCCGGTAGGCTCTAATAATCCTTCCATATCCTATGGGCACGTCTTCCCTACCATTATCGCGCCCCCCGGTTTACTCCTTGATATGCAATGGTCTCTGTAGCACCATGAAACATGAGGCTTCAGGGGCTAGTGTGAATCTTTGGGTTCATTCGAGTAATCGAGTCTGGTTAAACCACGCTGGGGTCGGTGCATTTCATTCATTAATTCATTCATTAATGTAGAATGTTATTGTTTGTGCAACTGTCAATATGTATCAGTGTCCGCGCCGAACTTTTACCTGGCCCAAGTCATACTAGAACCAAACAATATTAACTGCAGATATGGGCCTACATACGAGACTTGTCACTAAACCTATCTGCTGAATTCTCGGAAGCAATATTGTTATATCCTACAAGAAAAGACCTTTCTTTTCTTTTTTTTAATCAACTTCGAAAAAGGAGGAGGTTCTATGTTCGACTGTATGCATGTTTTTTTAGGGTTCTGTACCAAAATAGTAAAAAGGAACCCTTATGGTGCAACTCAGTCTGTCTGTCCGTCTGTCACAGCTGGAATCTCAAGAACTACTAATGCTATCAACTTGAAATTTGGAATAGTTTTAGATGTCGTTTGCCCAACTACCTATTTTGCAAATGAGAAAGTATTTTTTTTTTTTTTCAACAGGTTACCTACTGTTCGTTCGGGGGTCTTAAAAAATTCAAAGTGGGCTAATAGAGCATGTGAGGTATCATATGAAAGAGCGCTATTTGCAGATTCTCAAACATTTTTCTTTTCTTTTTTAGGCCGCACAGTTTTCGACTTTTGAAGAATTAAAAAAAATACCGTTTCTGCTTTTACCGTTAAGTATGCATAGAGAAAAATCTGAAGTTATTCTATGTGATAGAAGTTTATGTAAAGATTACAGGAAAAATAAATAAAGTCTCTAAATAGCACACTTTTTCGGTCAGCGCCATCTCTTGACCGATAGTGGCACTAATGTTTTATTAAATATTTGTTATTGGTACGGAACCCTCGGTGCGCGAGTCCGACTCGACCTTGACCGTTTTTTTAAATGTATTTCCATCGATTTCTCCGTCAATTTATTATGAACCGATTTTGAAAATTCTTTTTTTGTTTGAAAGGTGAAGGAGCAACCTTCCGAGGTGGTCCCATTTAAATTTTATAAACTTTTCTTGGATAGTTTTTGAGTTAGCTTGGATAATACTTATTTAATCCATTTTGTGTATCTTGGTGATATTTTAATACTTCCTGTCACTGTGGTTTACACAGCAAGTAATGGTATATGAATTGGTGTGAGGTAGATACCATATCTAAAAAGGGGAAAATAAAAAACTTATTTTTTTACTGTCGACATTCTGGCTAGATTTTATTAATTTTGTTGCATGCTTATTAATTAATTGACGTTGTCCAGGTCGTTGTGAGGTCTTTTTGGACATTTCTGTTTTATATTGTTGACATTTTTGAAATATTTTATTTATTTAGTTGATACTTGTTTTGACATTGTAGTTTTTATTTGAAATTTAATTAATTGTCAGGAGAATATTATATTGATTTATCCAACAATGTTGATGTGAAATGAATAATGAATTAATTCAAACTGGTACTAACATTTGTAAGCCTAATGGCAAAGCTTACAGAACTTACAAAAATTTAACATCTCACACGCCTGTGTATCTGTAACCTATGTTTACAAATAAATAATCTGAATCCATGAACGTGTGCCCATGAACTCCACGACCTCATTCCACCGGCCCCCTTCTACCATCGGACATCTAGACGCACTGCAAGTTACCACCCCTACCTAGTTGATATTCCACCAACTCGCACTAAGCGTTTTCAAATGTCTTCTTTTATAATGCGCACAGCAATGGAGTGGAACTCTCTGCCTGCGTCTGTTTCCGAACGCATACAACCCTAATCTATTCAAAGTGAGAGTGAACAGGCTTCTTCTGGGTAAGCTCACTCCATCGTAGACTTTGTCTCTGTCATCCAGACCTAGACTAAAGTCAAGAGCAAACTCATAGTAGAATAAAAAAAAATAAAAAAAAAAAAGAATCTGAATCTGAAAAAAGCACTATAAAGTGAAAAATAACTTTAATTTCGGAAGTTGGTGACAAAATAACTTAAATACAGACCCCCGACACCGACTTCCGAAATTAGAGTGAATTTTAACTCAGTTGTTTTTTTTTTTTTGTTACAGTACCGAAACCTACCGCGTGCTAAACTACGTGTGACATCTGTCCACGTGACTAGACATGGGTAGCTCGTAAGCGAGTGATAGAAAAGAGCTAGCTCTTTTCGATTGACGTCGCTCTCGCTCGCTACATAGCTCACTAGCTCAGTTAGCTCACTCGGACTCAGTAGTTCAGCGACACACCGATGACGCTCGAAGTCACTGACCGGCCGAGCGGTTCATTCGACTCGCAAGTCGTATCGTTCTTTCTTCCAACAATATCTCTCCGGCACAATACGTCATTGTAAATCTATTCCACAGACATCACTGTAAATCTATCTTTATGATCATTGACTTAAAGTAGAAAAATACTTCGGCACATTATAAAAAGGAACCGCATTGTATATTTTTTTGCGTGTTGTATAAGTAAAGTCATAACGAACAGAAAGTTTAATTTAGTAAGTTAGTATTTTTTCGGTTGTTTTGACGAAATGACATGCATGCCGCTGCGTGGTGCGTGCAACAAAGTACATAGTGTATTTATTTTAGTGTATTTTTATAAATAAATTAGATTTTGTGAGTAGTGTTGTTGATTAGTAAAGTGGCGTAAATAATTACCTACTTACGTATTACTTCAGATTTCGTGAAGAACAATAGTGGACTTTTAAATATTTCTGTGGATGGCTGTCTGAGTCACGAGCTATACATAGAAGAACTAATAAGTAACAAAGAGCCCAAACTTCCAAAGAGCTATTGACTATTGACCGAGCCGAGCCGTTTCCTTCGACGCGCGTGCGGCGTGAGTCAAATGAGCTAACAGTCGGCGTCTGAGTCACTGAGCTATAGAAGAGCTAGTGAGCTAGAAGAGTGATATAGCTTTTTAGAGTGAAAGAGCTAATCACTCTTTTTCTTTTCAGTGAGCTATATCGCCCATGTCTACACGTGACATCTATAATCGCCTCCAGCAGCTCTATAAATTTATCGATAAAGGATCTTTCAAGCATTAGACTTTTCTGGTTTGGGGAATCACCCTTCTCTATACCACTAAAACAACTAAGTACCACGTGACTTACCAACAATGGACTTTGTACTAAAAAGTCCTTAAACTTGGGTTCCGTACATTTGTCTGGCTTATCATCGTGTATTGTTGTTTGATACTTGACATACACTTCATGAGTCTCCTTAGCTGTTGCCAGCCATTCCGGGCTCGGTGGGGTTGTCCTGACCAGTTTTATCTAAAAATACGTCAAAAGAATTATGTAGACAGGGGAACATTCGAGATTCACCATGACATTGATGTATGTGTAAAAAAAAAAAACAAGTTAAAACACAATACAATTCATAGGTACTTAGATTGTACTGAATTGGGAAAACACGTCTAGTGATTTTTCTTCGTAATAGTAATTAGTAAGTACAAGTACTCAAATGGCCACTACAAAAAACTGACAATGGGAAACAAAAAAGTAATGTAACTTTGATTGAATGAGTACCTCTAGTTTGTGTTTGACGTCATCGGGCAACTCATTTATAAAATCCTCAATTTGTTTCTCCTTGTTTTTGCGTGTGCTCATAGATGCTACATCAAATCCCTTCTCTTTTAGTTTTTCTAACTTCCTCTCTCTCCTCAATTGTTTAGCTTTTTTACATGGCGCCTTATTAGGATCAGGACCTGATTCTGAAAGTTTTTATAAATATTGTAAGTTATGTTTTTAAGTTTATGAGATGCAAGTGGCGATGCAGTGGGGATCTGGCCATGGCTTCCTAAATGTAGAATATTAGAATTTAATTTTGTGTCTACAATAGTTAATTAATTATTGATTTGGTGCTCTTAAAAAGATCTCTCACATTCTTTGGAACCCCTGATTATCTCTAAAAGGCTTCCAGACTTGCCTTAAACTTTGTCAAAATATAAAATATTTTATGATACTGGTAACAATGCAGGAGACCCAAACATTTTCAAATTTTTTACATCTTCAACAACACTAATATTCCAACTCTCATTCATAGATTCATATTGTAAGCAGCATATCTAATTATCTAGCCACAATTTGGATGAAAACGGCTTTAAACTGTTTCTAGTGGAAATCGCCGTTCCAGACTCGCCATAAACTTTTGTCTCTTTTGGTGTTCATAATTTTTTTGGGTTCTGTAGTCAACAAGGAACCCTTATAGTTTCGCCATGGCCGTCTGGTCTGTCTGTCTGTCTGCGGCTTAGCTCAGACTCTTAGTACCAGAAAGCTGTAATTTAGCATAGGTATATATATGTTTTTTTTTCTCGTCTATCCCTTTGGCGTGGGGTATCTTTGGATAAGCCGTTCAAAAATATTGCGGGTTTATGAAAACCATTTTTCGTAATATCGATGGCCCCAGCGAATAAACGTATAAGAGAAAAATTACAACTATTCAGCAAAAAATAAAAACGTTTAAACTTCAATAAAAAGAATTCTTCAATAAAATTCATTGTAAATAGGTATAAATAATGTATAATCGAATTATTGGTAAAAAAATAAGCTATAGACTTGTATATTTACTTTCTTGGCGACTCAAAAAGCATGTAATTATAACATAAACTATTATTCCTATAATTTTAAAATGAATTATTTCCCTAGAATAAATAAATTCACTATTATAATAGGCGTGTTTGAGTCTAAAATTCATTAAAAAAAATTAAGTGGGTGCAGGATAAGCAAAAGAAATGAAAAATGTAGAAAAGATACTGTGTAAGAAGCATTGCACGTTTATTCGGTGGGGCTATCAATATGTTTTGAAGTGCTAATTTTTGTTAGAGTCAGGTGTCCCCGTGCCTGCCAGCTAAATGGTTGTATTTGGATATGTGAAAAAATTCGCAACAGTAGTATAACGAAGTTAAAAGGAAAACTATCACAGCTAAGTAGGCTTTACAAGTTACCGAGTAATAGTCAACCAACTAACATTTACAGTTGAAAAACATGTTCTCCCATACATTCTGGGAGAACATTTTTTTCAATTACAATGTTTAGTTTATTCTTGGGATAAATTCATCGTAACTACGGAACCCTTTATTGTGTGTGGTAAGACACGCACTTAGTTGGTTTTTTATTGACTAAGTAAGAAAATAACACAAACCTGTTTTTACTACTTTTTCTTGAGGGGTAAAGGAATTTGGTTGTTCTGCTTTTGTAGTATCCTTTTGAACCAAGCCATCTGAAAAAAAAAGCAGTTAAATCATATCAGAAATCCAATTAATTCTAAAAACTTCTAAACAGCGTCACAATATTTACCTTTAATTTAAAAATACAGAAATGTTTTACAACATTAATCACCTACTGAACTGTTGTTATCAGATTTTTTTTTTTTTTTTACAATCTTTATGTAACTTGCACCATGTAGGTAGGTATGAGATTTTATTAAATTATAGCATGAAGTTACAAAACAAATCAGGCATGCTATTTTTTATCAAGTTTTTTTTCTGTTAAAAAATTTGTATCTGTTCTTTCTAAAGAATCAAACAAAAAATAATGTAAAGATTTAAAAGGAAATATGAATATAAAATAGGTACCTCCAACACCTTCCCCGGCATTACAGTCTAAAAGTTCTATATTGTTTACAATATCAAAGTTGATATCCTGATGTTCCCTCATAGTTTCTACGAACTGCTCCCCTCCCTCTTCAAACCCTTCAGCCAGTACCTCGCTACCACTGCTGCAGGTGGACATCTTCCTTCCGCCATCTCCTGATGGCTGGGACTTCTCTTGACCGACCAACAATTTGTTGACTCGCTTCAATACTTTCTTTTGAGACTTTGTTGGTTTGAATTCTAAGGCCCTGCATCTAAGTATCAAATAACAATATTAACAAATTACTTTGTACTCTAACACAAAGCATAATATTATAGCTAGCACCAAGCAACCTGCAATATTACAAATGTAGCAGCGATGAATCTGTTTACTGTGTATTTGATAATCAAATCCTAGATTTTCAGGATCGATTCTGTTGCATTATTCAAGGAAAGCATGCAGTGAATCTACATCAAATATACAAACCGTATAGTGTACATAGGGCAACAAGTTACGTCCATGGTTGGTTTATAGCAATATTTTCCTGATCGCCTCCATCCTCTATCAATTAAATCTTGATAATCACTCACAGTCATAGCATGAGCCCACATACCTGAATCAATATAATTACTTAATATTAAGGTATTAACAGATCAATCTCAAAAAATGTTTATAAACTTACCATGGCTATAATTAGTATCAGGGCGCTTACAATAGCCACATCTATATTGTTCATGTTCAGCATAATACTCTACAATACTGCGTAGCATTTTGAGATGCCGTTAATTCCACCAACTTATTTCGCGGCGTTATCGTGAATACTGGTATAAAATCCTGGACCAAACAAAATCCAAGAGGAAAAGAAAAGATAACACTGATGACACTGACAGACCACGACCAGGGTGACAGCAGGTGACAGCAAATGTCAAGACCACAGATTACACTGTCAAGACCATGGAATTAGTATGTACAGAAGTGGTCAAGACAAACGAGGCAAACTGGTTTTTAACATGGAATTAGTATATACCTACGAAATGTAATGGAATGCTAAAAAAAAAAACCACCTGAAAAGTCGGTCTTCGAAAAAATTAAAAAGTGAAAAAAAAAACTTTATAATTCAGGAGATTAATGAACAGTACCACAATGTGCGAGAGGGACACAATACAGATAAGTGTTCTCCTTTTCCTGACCGTTCTTTCCGTACGTCCATTATTAATGCAAAATAAACTTTATGTCGAACGCTTATAGTTTGTTTCTATTTACAATTTAAAAGACAGGGGAAGCGCTAAGGTATCCCGCGAAATTCAAATTTTCTTACGATTTTTGCAATTTTCAGTTCATTTTCTGGGTGTATGTTGATTAAAGTATGATACGCGACCGTAACAAATATGTAATTATAGATTAGTATATAATAAGAATCAGTAATACGACTCCTTAACTTAGTATAATCCTAAAAGTCATGATTTCAGGAAATAGTCATTTAATCAGATTAATCAGATTACCTCTTTTATTTAAAACTATTAAATAAAAGAGCATTTTTAGCTATTTTAGTACGGAGCCCTAAAAAAATTTATATGATTTTTCAAATCAATAATTTGTAATTATAAATAAAGTCCAATAAATAATTCGAGGTTTTTAAAGCCCGGGATTTAAACGTCATTATAATTATTCCGGGATTTTAAACGAGGTATTATCCACTCTATGTTACATCCTTCCTCGAAATTTAGGTAAGTTAGCTCTACCTATTCCGATCTCTGTTTATCCATATCCATACTAATATTATAAATGTGAAAGTAACTCTGTCTGTCTGTATGTTACGTTTTCACGCCTAAACCGCTGAACCATAATAGACATAACTTGTATCTACAAATTAATTTCACTATGTAATATAAACATAATCTAAAATACTTATTCATATATTAAGTTATTAAGAAAATGTTCTAATTGAATATATATTTTTTCCAAGTCATTAACACTACCCGTTTAGACGTGATCTTCAGTATAAAATCATTAAAAGTTGGTTATCTTATTATTTGTTATATTTTTTAACTCCGAGGCATTTTCGCCATTGACGACGCCAATGAAGACCTGACACTCTCTTCTTCAACTTCGGAAATATTCGACATTATAGATGGCAAAGGATTAATCATATACTTGCGCCGAGGGCTGAAAAAACCAAAACCTATGTTAAATAAATGATTCCTCCTACCCAATGATTCTATAGGTGAACAGAGGCTTCCGCCAATAAACAAATAGCATCCTTCTAGGCAAAACAAGAAAAAGAAGTTGCTTGCCGCACCGTTATCACCCGGAAAAGCTATAAGTCAATTAACACCTTTATGAAAGGAGATCTTCCAATCACATCACACTATCACACTAATATTATAAAGGCGAAAGTTTGTGTGTGTGTGTATGTTTGTCTCTTCTTCACGCTCAAACGGCTGGACCAATTTTAATAAAATTTGGTATAGAGGTAGCTGACACCCTGGATTTACACATAGGCTACTTTTTAACCCGAAAGAATGTAGTGTTCGCGGATAACACCGCGGGGCGCAGCTAGTTTCCTATATACTCAAATTAATGGACATGGTGCACTGTATTCTTCCTATGCGGCGCTCAAACCTAGTCATTGACAATTTAACAGAGGAGCACGCTCAAGGTTTGGGAGGAGTTCGAATTACCGACCGGATACAGATCACGATACTGCGCTCTAAGAAACAAATCGCCGACGTCACCCAAAAAGCAGCCAAGCTCTAGTGCGCTTGGCAGGACCCGTTTGCCGCATGTCGGATGCATTATGGGCTAAGACCACCACAATATGGGTTCCTAAAAACGTCCAAGGGCATCGCGGAAAACCCAGGCGTAGGTAGATGGCGGGACGAACTTGACGCTTTTAGGAGGGATTGGTCTATATAGACAAAAGTAGGCCTTTGTAATGCAGTGGTACAATACAAGCTGACTCTTATAATTTTTGCTCGGTTAGCTGCTTAATATTTAACCAAACCTGCTAAAGTGAAAATTAACTTACAATCTTTCTCGCCGCGTCTGGTTCCATGGTTGTACTTCAGTCTCTCCCCAAATCAGAAATACAAGGCCGCTCATAAATAATATCAAAGCATGAAAGCACCAAATATGTTTCCAGACAATCGGCAAATTCTAGAACATACGAAGTAGAAGTAGGCAAGGATTTGCTTTTATATTAATTTGAAATAGGTGGGACAATGGAAAAGATTCCCCCTTGACAAGGAAGGACTATCGCACGTCCTTATAATATCGCATGATGTCACGTAACCATCATAGGCTACCGTAGCAAACCCACATTATATAAGAATTGCACATACAGGGTATTGTATTTAAATAATGGTTGGAAATGTAAGCATTGGGCTCATACTAGATCATCAATTGCAACACGCACGCACGTCCTATAGCAAAGTGGGGCAGGTCAAACCCGAAAGTAATGGGCTTTTTGATGTCACCATAGGACTAACAGGATGAATCAGTTTTATGGTAAAACAAGTCGATCACAGTAACTCTGGCTTAAGTATTAGCCGTTTAAGCGATCTTGGAAAGAGTGTGGAAGTAACGTTTTGAACACAGAAGTTGCAGCCAGTGCAGTGATTTCGTTTATAGTCTATGATATAGGTAGTTGAATTATATTCTAGCACGTTTTTGATCGAGATGGTCTAAGTAGTGGCCAAGTGGCATAGAAATAGAACTATGTGGATTTATTCATCAAGACTTGAAAAGCAGAACAGTAGGCAGAATAGGGGGACAGCATGCAATGTTGTTTGCCAAAGTATATTTAGCCATCTAGGTACAAACCTACAACCCACCCCATTATATTTAAATTCTCAAACTACTGAAGAAACTCATTACCAACAGTATCTACATTAGCTGATAAGAAGAGTAGGTATATACCTTATATATGTATGTTACTTGTCCAACATAAAGTGATATTATTATACCCGACGTGTTTCCAATAATCTTAATAACTGTATTTATAGAATTCACGAATGTAGGCGTGAGGTCCTGAATGAAATTAAAGTCCTAAATGATTTTATTGGATTACATAGTGATAACCTATTGCGGTATAGTTATTTTATTCTAGGTGCATCGTCTTTACATATAATTATATAATTAATGTATATAAAATATTGTAATACATTAAAACAGTAACGGTGGAGTTTCTTGCCCATTCTTCTTCATACGAAATTACCGTTTGTATCAATATTATCAATTCTATTTTCTTGTTTTTGACGTTCCTAACTTGTGCCTTTGAATTAAATGCTTATTTGAAATAAATTATTTGATTTTGACTATACCCAAGCTAATCACATGAAGGTACTTAATTTGAGCAAAACTTACATAGCAGAGGTCTAATGTAAGATCCATTCCAGCAGCGGTTAAAGCTACTGCTAATGTTAACAGAAGAGGTCCAGGAATAATAGGTAACATCCACGAAATACACACCAACAGTCCTGGGATCACGTGAGCTAAGTCAAACAAAGTGTTATTCAATAAAGGCTGGGTCACGACGTCCATCGGGGATCATTTAAGGTCGACTATACTGGACAGACTTGCAGAGTCCTGACTAGTGCTGAGTCATGACTGCTGAATAGGTTGAAAGCCGTCGTAGGACTTGCCAGGAGGGAAGACAATGAACGAGGGAATCCCAAACATTTTTTTTTAAACCATTGTTTTTCTTAGATGGAGGTAATGAAGAAACCTTGTGGATTCCCTTTAGTAAAAGGTGGCTTTAGGAATGATCACACACGAGGTCGTCGCGCAATCGCAACCTTACGTACATTGGACTTATTATTCCCAGTTTTTCTGATAATGATGAAAATACTTTACTCACACACGATAATAAAATATTTCCTTAGATGTTTAATTCGACTGACTTGAGACCTGTGTTTGTACTTGTGATAAGTTTGTATAAGGATTGTTCCGAAAACCAAACGCAAGAAAAATGGCAGCGCTGTAATTGCTGATGCCTGAAAATGAACAAGTTGAAGTACTTGGTTCCTTTTTTCAGATAAGCCTTATTTCGTAGGTAGGTGCACTCTAATGAAAGTCAGTTAGATACAGATAAGTTGTGGTAGGTAGGCTATGATGGCTATGATAATAATATGATCTGTACAACGCTGCCGCACTAACGAAAAATGCAATGCTTCGCGGCAGAACGGGATAGTTAAGATTTGAATTGTAGAAGGCATAAGAAAATTACCATAATGTTTTTACTAACGCTATAGATACTATATTTGACCACCTTAGAGTAGTAAAGTGGACCGTAGAGACAAAGGGAAATAATCATCCATGAATATCCAAAGTTGAGGATGCAAAGAGCCCAAACTGGGACAGATCTTATTATCAGTCGCCATGGAGCTTGAGCATTTGTCATCTAAAAACAAATATTTAGGGCAATTTTTTTTTTATTTGTAATATTACTGAGTAAAAAATATTGCTTTGACGGCTAATGTAAAGAAAATATTTCAAACTGTCATTTAATAAAAGTTGTCTGACTATCAAAAAATCGGCTGTTAGTTAATTTTTGAGGAAATAAGTACGTTAGGGAAACTGGAACTTGACACCTTGATGACGTCACCACTTTCTCATGCTTATTGAACATTACGACTGTTTTGCGGATGCGTATAGACGTTTGAAGACGCTATCAAAGCCCTTATTCAATCAATTGCGCCGTTTACGCCTAAACAACTTTGATCTTAATAAATTAATAGGTACACTAGTAAATATTAAGTGCCGATTTACCCTTGTTGAAACCATGTTGAAACTTCATTTGCATACTAAGTAGACTAAGTAGGACTCACTTTTATTGGAAAAATGTTACTAATAGTATTAAACAAATACGCCAATTCCTCATCAGATATACAAGGGTGTCTCCTTGGGTAATCGGTAACAACAAGGATCCAAATGATGGCCCACGTAATTTGCGTGCCACCGGCGACGTAGAACCCTACCGGCCATCGCGTATAGTAATGCACTGCGGCACACATGAGGAACGTGGAGAAAGTCCCCGTAGTTATACCTGGTGACAAATATACATTTATATACATCGTTATTAGTCATGCCGTTTTCCAATGCGACCCCGGAGTTAGTGCGACTCGAAACAAAACCGACCGACCCGATGCGATACGCATCGGTATAGTTTTTATACTGCGACACCGGTAAAATATAGTGTCATGTTTTTATCTACCTAAATATTGAATTAGACAAATTAGTTGGGCACCGTTTCAAGTTACATGTCTTTCTTTACAATGTCGAAAGGATAACGGAATTTTCATTTACAATCTTTCAACAGCTTTGCGAGATTTTTTTTTTTCATATTTCTATTCAAGATATTTTAATGCCTTTCATCAATCGTCTTTTAATTAAGGTTGAATCGTAAATTCCTATCTAATTAGTTGATTTCTAATAGGAACAAGCAAGAGAAGCTTACCACAGTACGCCCACATGAAATGGTTCCTCTCTGTTGGTGGCACCCAGTACCTTAACACCTGGACCATGCTTGGCTGCATGGCTCCCTGTTTGAAATAGCATACAAATTTACGAACTCTTAACTTTAGTGGCAGTAGGTGCACACCTTGTGCACATAAAACGCCGCACTGCGATTCTGCTGAATCTTTGTTACAGACACAATTATCTTATCGAACAAAAAGATTAAGTAGTTTGTCTTACAATTAGTATCCGTTCAGAACCCATAAAACACTTAAGAAAACGAATCCAAAAGTCACAAACTTTTGGATTCGTTTTCTTAAGTATTTGGTTGTCGTCATAAACCATTAGTGCATTAGAAGATCCTGCTGCTAGCCATCCTGGCACCGTCGCTTAATATTCATCAAGATCTTGGTAAAAACAAAAAATACTAACGGCACAAAATCCCTTAATGATTCGTACTGAAAACAGTGCCCAAAAGTTATAATAAGCGGAGGCCGGTGTGAGTGAGGTCAGTACTCCTGATATGATTCCAGCGATGCCAACCACCCACGTTGGACCTAGCCTGAAAGGTTAACTAAAAAATAATAATCTTGTCTTTTTTTACAAAGTTTTTCTATTTTGCGAAGAACAGAGAAGGCGTTCACAACAACAACATAGCTTGTAGGGTTGGTATGCTGAAATGGCAATGTTTTTCAAAAGACCCATAGCCGCTAGAGTAGGTGAGTCCTATATTCCGTCCACCGAGAGAATGCTTTTTGGCACCTGTCAGCTTCATACAAACGAGTTGTTTTACGAATTTGAACTTTATTAGTTCCAAATTTTGTACCACTGACAGGTGTCAAAAAAACATTATCTCGGTGGACGGAGTATAGAGTGCAGACCACGTACGTGCAAGCGTAGTATGGGACGCCCTCTAGTTAGTGAACCGATGGCCATGATAAGGTGGATAGGACACACATACTCGATGCGAAAGTCGGAGAATCGTGTGTGTGCAACTTGGGAGAGGTCTATATCCAGCCTATCAAGTATTATTATTCTGCATCTCATATAGGAAGTGTAGCTGCTTACCTATCTCCGACACTATGGAAAATCGGGAAGCAAATACAATATCCTATGTGATAGGCAGAGAACAGTTTCCCTACTTTCGTGTCATCCCAGTTTATAATGTCCACCATCTGAAAATTTGTGTGAAGACTTAAGCAAAGAGTACTTATATTTCTTTCTTTTCTTTTTTAATAATCAGTCTGTATACGTAGTGTTCCTACTGCTGCAGCACAGGTCTCCTATCTTAGAGAAATAGAGGGCTGCCTCATCCACCACGCAGGCCCAGTGCCGGGTGTTCGGCCTTATATTGAACCAGATACAACGTTTTCGACTGCAATACCTCGTTATTCTCGACCACCTAAGATGTGTGACATTCCTTCACGCCCAGCACCCATGGCCGCGTCAAAGTTAGACTCGTTTTCATAATTTCATGATATTATTATGTACCTGTACTTACTGTACAACGAGCTCTTCTATCACCTACTAAGTTCCATAATACTTTATAATGTTTTCGTTTATTTAAATGTTTTTTTTTTTTTACATACAACGAGGTAGCTCTTGGCCTTCATCTCACATGATGCTAAGTGATGATAAGGCCGAAGATGGAAGCGAGCTTCACCCGGAATTCTCAACCACAGAGGAACTGGCTATCTTACCTCTAACTGCCGAAACACAACAAATGCTGTTAACATTGTTGTTTTGGCGACAGACTTAGTTAAGATGGTGGTAGCTAGCCAGACGGACTTAGAACAAGCCCTACCACCAACCAAACCGAGCAGAAAATTTAGCCCCCGCTGGGAATCCAACCCGGGACCTCTGGATCTGAGACAGGTGGTTTTAGCACTAGACCACAGAGGCGGTAAATGTCTAAAGTTCTCTTCTTTCAACTACATTGGTAGGTATTTAAACTTGTTTTTATCATAAACTGTCTAACTGTCTCACGTGGTGCGAAGTTCACCGGCTCGTCTAGTGACCCGGTGAACTTCACACCACGTGAGACACAATTTAGATTTTTAAAATTTTTCGGCTGTTCCTTTGTTTTTGTCCTAATTTTCTTTTTTCCTAAACCACCCCAGTATTGAGGCGAACAAACCAAAAAAAAAAAAAAACCGGCCAAGTTCGTGTCGGACCACGCACAATGAAGAGTTCCGTAGTTAGGATTAATTTATCCCAAAAACAAACTTAACATTGCAGTTGTAAAATATGTTCTCCGATACATTCTTTATGGCACGGCAATTGATTTTATATATAAGAAGAAGAAGACGAAGAAGAAAAAGATTTATATCTATTCAGAGCTTAGATATCCCATTCAATCTTTACCATATTATGACTCGGTAAAGCCAGTTGATATGATAGCTATTACTTTTGAAACCAATGATATGTAGATACAGTAACCGGCCGTAAATATAGCACATGGTTTCGGCTTTTTAGGGCATCCGTCGTCTTCGTCACTGGTAATATTGTGTGGCAGTCTTTTACTAACGCTCGATGTGTCATATTACTTGTTTCGTGTGCTTTTTATACACGACGGACGCCCTAAAATTAAATTATATTTACGGCCGGTGACTGTTCATATATTCAAGCAACCACCGTATCCCAGTAGTTCCATTCTCTAGTTCCATTATAGGACTACTGGGATTTTTTTCTCCCAGTAGTTCCATGGAACTGGCATACGGGGTGTGGCGTAAATAGTGGTCCGCTGTTAAGAGGTCGATATACCGTATATTCAGCTATCACATACCACAATGTGAACTATTTATTTTCTCGTTTTTTTTTTAATTTATTTAACAGCTTGCTTTACTAATTTGACTGTAATTTCTATACATGACATTAAAGTATTATAAACAAAAAAATAATTAAAAAAATAATGTCATTTCTAGAAATTACAGCTAGTAAATGAGTTGTTTACATTGTGGTATGTGATAGCTAAATGTATGGTGTATCGACCCCTAAACGTTGGACCACTATTTACGCCACAACCTGTATGCTAGTTCCATGGAACTACTGGGAGAAAACAAATCCCAGTAGTCCCATAATGGAACTAGAGAATGGAACTACTGGGATACGGCGCAAGCAACGATGTACTGATTTACTGTTGCTACTCTTTTAATACTAATCTACACATAATTCAAAGTTATTAGTAAAGCACATAAGGATTATACCCCAGCTCTTTTGGCACAGCACTGTAGGGTAAGAGTGTCGTTCTCAATTGTATAGTCATCTCGCTTCATTATTTGGGCCATATCGACTATATGAACACTTAGGTTATTGCGGACGATGTACATTAAAAAATACCCTAGAAATATCATTATTCCCACCTGGAACACAACAGAATAAGAACAAAAGAAATTATTTACCAAAATACATACTATGTTAGTATATGTACGTTTTCGCTTACTATTGCACGTATCCTAATTTTAAACATAACCAATGTCCAAAAATATTTATAAAATGACAATAAGTACTTCACACTTACAATAAATATCCATGGCCATAATGAAATTATCAACTTTATGTAACAGATCTGCATAAAATAAGCTCGCAACAATTAGATAGATATTTTCTTGGAGTCTGTAGACAGACTAATTGTATTTATCGAGGAATATAAATCTAAGATGGTAAACAAATTAAAATAAATATAAATAAAACAATTAGATGATAATCGACGTTTATTTTATGATTGGCGATACTTTCAATAAGAAAAATTAATATTTTCATGTTAATTACAATATAAGTTATCAAATACAATGTCGAAATATAAACCTAAGTACAATGATTTAATTTAACCGAATTTATAGTTTTACACGAATATAATCGAGTCATATATTAAAATTTTCTCAAAAATTTATAACACAGGTAGGTTAATACCTTCATTGCCCATTTTCGTCTTTGAGTCCATTGTCATGTCATGTTACTCTGTAAATTTTATCTTAAATTATGGCAATAAGAAATTCATGAAAGGACTAACAAACTCAAGTTTTATTATTATAACTTTCTCCATTTTGATTAAAACTTATTGAAATCTACTGTTTAAAAAAAGTTAGTAGAACTCAATACGTAACCTCTAGAAAATTTGTATTTCTCATATTTATATTAAGTTTACCGGCATTGTCTTAAACCTCTGATTAAAATAGATATAGATTTTAAATAATACAATTCTGTAGATAAGGTCATCGTCCCACAATAGGCAAGGTCAAAAACTAGTAGGTTGTCAGGCAGCAGAAAATTACTGCGTTGAAATTTCACGTACGGCAAAACCAGTGCGAGGCTTCTTTAGTACCTACTAATGAACTATAAATAAATTTAATAATACCACTGGGGTTGCCGACTATCTACCATACGAATAATTATCATCACATTTTCAATAAAGATCACAGCGATTACAATGCATTTACATAAGTTTTGTGTCATCATATAATTTCAACAATAATTATTATGTACACATAAATACAAGTATAGAAAATATATAATCCATTAAATAAACTGCACTAAATAGTATAACATAATTGTCATCAGTATTTTAAATTAAACTATGATAAAATGCACTTTCATCTCAACTAAGGGCTCTTATTACAGAAGCGTCCCCCAAGGTTCTATCCTGTGCCGTATTAAAGCCACAAAGCACGTTAACGCTGATATAGCACCAATGTCGTGTGAGGTTACAATAACATCTAACTAAATTATCAACGGGACTGTATCTTTATCAATATACATAATTCAAGTCAATTCAAAATCGTACTGAAATTGGCAGCTTTAATTTTAAAAGTTCATATTTCCGTCTACGCCTCTGTCATGAAGCCTCAGTAGACACTTAAGGCACATATATTTTATTTACACTCTTCCGTCATTTGTGAAGGTAATTATGAGATTTAATAATGAAACATATTATCAATTCCGTCCACAGCCTAGTATCTAATTGTTATTAATCATTATATTTATAGTACACCTTTTGCATCGATATTATACCGATGTTCGGAACTAAGATACAGGTTATAATATTGCCAGTCTCACTCAATAATGATAACGATCTCATTTACTTGGCAACGTTTAGGGGAGTTTCTTTTAATTCTTTCGTGTCACCGAATTTTATAGACGAACAATTCATTTCCTTGAGGGCTCCATTTGTTTTATCCTCATGTGCATCCTTATCTTCGGGAGGAAAGTTCCATGTTTGTATATTACCGGTTCCAAAGAATATGAAAAACACAGCCGAGACGATGTACACTGATGCCCCCACGAAGAACACTGGACGCCAATTCTCGAAGCTATTCTGCAAGTGGAAAGTTTAGCATTAGGTAATACACGGTTGTATCACTTATTTATATTTCTGATTCGATTCGCCATTGTGTTTTACTTTTTTCTTCTAAATACAGATAAGATTTTTAAAACATGCTTTAGTAATAATGTGAGACAGTGGTGCCGATTCCCTTGTTCACAAACTAAACTAAAGTTCAGTGCATCTTTTTCTTTCTATTTCATTAAGAAAACGACAGAAGAAATTTTTTTGTTTAGTCCTATCAAATTAATCAGCACCTGTCACTACTCCTTATAAGTTTAGACGTGATTAAAAACTTGCCTACTAAAATTACGTCAATTTACGTCAAGCACTGATTAATTTGACAGGACTAAACTAAAATTTATCTTCTGTTCTTTTCCTAATGAAATAGAAAGAAAAAGATGCACTGAACTTAAAAAAATTGTGTAGTTTGTGAACAAGGGAATCGGCACTAGTTTCCGATATTAGTCATTTAGGTTTAGCCAATATATAATCAGGAACAGGTTATCCACATAACGAAAAATAGGAATGTGTTAGAAGTTCTTCATAATTTGCAAAGTTGCGAGCTTATTCGCTTAGGTATAGGTAGTTGAATAAATTGATAATTAATTATTATTTTGGATTAAGATACTTACTCCTGAGCTCGTATAGTATGCTGTAATCATGGGCGTAAAGAATCCAGCAGTGCTGCCGATACAATTAGCAATTCCATACAAGGTCCCCGCATAATTTGGTGCCAGGTCTTGATGATTCTGTAGGTTGGTCAATGTTGCCGCGCCGTTGAATCCCATTGACATTGTTATCAGCGACACTGACAGTACTGTAGAGCATCCAGCGTACACTAGCAACACTAAACAGACACCAGGGAGGATGTGCGAGAATAGACAGAAGAATTTTCTTATAAGGGTTGTCGACATTAGTTTTCTTGCCACTATGAAGTCCCCGATCACTCCGAATATTGCCGCCAAGAACAATCTCGCAAGGTACGGAAGAGCAGATATCACTCCAGCAGCCGATAATTCAAAGCCTAAGACACTTGAAACAAACTTAGGTCCCACTGTCATGATAAAGTACAATCCCCAAAGATTTCCGTAGTGCAGAACAGTCATTGCCAAGAACGGGAATGAGGAAGCAATGCTCTTGAACGGTGGCAATCCCTGAAAATAATAGAAGATAAATAAGTTTTATTATATCATGTTATGTTTCAGTTACAATTAGCATATTCAGAGTAAACCTACAAAACAAAAATTTATTTAACTCTGCAGATACCTAAATAAACATTATTATGGATGATGTAATGGGATTTTCGCTCTATGTTCCATTAGTTCACTTTATTATTTGTCAGTCTATAACAGGACAAAGATATTGACACAACGTTTAGCCAGCCGAATATGTTTAACAATTAGCATCGTTACGAGCAAATCCGAACGATTCACTGTAATTCCTAATGTATCACTTTGGCGCGAACTATTTAACCTTAACATGTCAATGCCAATGTAAATATTATCTCACCTTTGATTTCATGACCTTGCCTCCTAATGCGTCTGATATGTAATTCTTCTCCGCGTCTGATATCCTGGGATGTTCTTCTGGTGAGTCGGCCACAAGGTACCACCAGAAGAAACACCAGACCACCGTTAGTGCCGCTGGCAAGTAGAAAGCTGACTCCCATCCAAACTTTTCCATGAGAGGTCCGGTAAGAGACCACGTGAGGACTGTGCCCAAAGTTCCTCCCATCATAGCACTTACAAACTTGCCTTTTTCTGCCGGCGGGACCCATCGCGCCACCAGCACGTGAAGCGCCGGATATATAAAACCCTGGAAAGTAGAACAATTATTTACCGTATCCAAACAAGTTTAATGTAAAAATGCCGTTTCGACGATAGCAAACATCTCAACCATCCTCAACAGTGTGACATCTAATTCCATACTCCAAGATTAAAAACATTATTGACTCGTAAGCAAGTAATGTAACTCGGACACAATATATTCGGAAACTGTCCGAATTTGACACATTTTAATTTCAATATTTTATTTTATATAATTTTCACTGACAATAATTCGGACACCATCAAATTATTGAAGCTGATTAGTACAGTCAGATAAAAAGTGGGTTTGTAATATTATTTATTACTAGCTTTTGCCCGCGGCTCCGCCCACGTAGATGTCGGTTATCGCGTAAAAAAGTAGCCTATGTCCTTCTCCATATCCCAGGCTATATCTCTGCCAAATTTCATGACGATCGGTTCAGCGGTTTAGGCGTAAAAACGTAACATACAGACAAATAGACAGACAGACAGACAGACGAGAGAGACAGAGAGTTACTTTCACATTTATAATATACACACATTTATAGTATGGATACACGACTGCTTTCGTTACAATCCGGTTAAAAACTGTTTTTATACAACTACAGGCTGGGCGGAGGACGGATTTCTACAATTAAGGTATCGTTGGAAGTTTTTTATGTGACTGTGCAAAACAGCTTTATTTATTGGTGTCTGAAACATCAGTGAAAAAAAAAATCGGATTCGGACACTGAGTCCGAATACATTGTGTCCGAGTCATCAGCATGTCACATTATTACCCTCATTTTGGGCTCCACCGCAGACGGGTAAAAAATATTACGAAGCATATCATATACGGACCGGTAAATTACCATCCTATTTGATTTGCTAATTATGCATAATTTATATTCTACATTTCGTAATATGAGGAAAAAAATATTATCTTAGGCAATACGAATATTTAGCAAATATCATAATATTTGTCTCCTATGAATCACTTTTTAAAATAAGTAGATGAGACGAGTCACCTGCACTGTTTACATCTTATTGTTTTTACCAACGTAATTATCGCAGCTCATAATCAATTATCCTGCTAGTAAATTCAAGAAGAAAGATATGCCTACAAACAACACACATAAACATTAACACCCACACCCACACTCACTAACACATACTCGCACTCTTCACTTATTTTATTTTTTATTGATTGCATGATAATTGATTATTTTTGTTAATTTACATTTAGTTTTATTATTATTTCATTGATCTTACCGGTGATTTTATTTTGTTTTGCTTTGTTTAATCTAACGCTGATGCCAATGTATATTTTAAGTGTTCTATTTTGATTGATTTTAGTTTAGTTTATGTCTATTATGTAATAATCATCACGTTGTAATTCCGACCCCCAAGATACAGGCATGCCTAGTTTGGGGGTCACCGTCCAATCTGCTCTTGTTTATGATTAATAATAATAAATAAATAAATTTGAATTTGAAACAATATTTTTTAGGTTCTGCTCTTTTTGATCATAAATATTATGTATGCATCATAATGTGGTTATATAGCACCAAGAGTTCTCGTGCTAGTTATTTGCGTCTTGAGAAATTATGTTCATTGCATGCTCTTAATAAGGATGGCACCCTCAGTGGAAGCTCACCCCAATACGCAACTGACTGGTTTAAAAAATAGTAATTTTCCAAAACAAGTTTGGACATTTAATATTACGGTTGGGTTTCTACGCCGTACGTTTTCACTCGTATTTATTAGAAGTCTCGAAGCGGTCACCAACCCGGCCTAGCGTATAACTATGCCACTCAGGAGGAGTCTACTTAGGAATAAACTCCTCTTTGAGGCGAAACAACTAGACTGCGATAGGCAGCCGGCTAAGTTGATACGATTCTAAATATTTATACATAATAGAACAATGGCAGCTCCCCATAGTTTTCTTTGAAATGAAATTACTACGTCTGTAAATGAAAAACATTTATCTCAGCGTCATTTTCTGAGGTACTTTGTGCAAGATTTTTGTTAAAGAAGGCGAAGATTAATAGATATTATTAGTGTTGATCTTTTGAACAACCAGGATATGACTCTTGACCAGAGCGCAAGCTTCTGGTCAAGAATTGTAAACTGTCAACGGTTGTCAATGTCAACAACTAAGCTATATTTTTAAGACTTTGTTTTATAGTATTTTTAGTTCAAAATTGCCATATCATTTGATATTTTTCCTACTTTACTGCAATATTCTTGTATATAACAAAATAAATGTGCTATTTATTCATTTGCTCCATGTAAATATAATAACAAACTAAACATGATAACAACACCACGACAATTATCCTGTACTTACCTACCATTTAGGAAAATAAATACAAAATGGCAACACTAAACCAATTCTACCTACAAAATGAATATTTACATTACAATTTTTCTAAAATTGGCAAGCATTTGGTAAGCAGACAAATATTATTCTTCCTCCAAGTGTTAATTAAATGCAATTTAGATCTTATGTTGTTACTTAAAATCTTAAGCCATAATTAATCAGGAATGGCACAATCTTTACAATTATGAATAATATCTATCTAACAATTTGCGATAGAAAATCCCGCAAACAGTGAACATTCAGTTTCACATTTGACATTTCCAGAGACCTCACTCTACACTAGCGACTCTAGCGGTGAATTCAAGCGCGATAGTCCTCATTTTCTAATCTTGGAAAATGAAGTAGTCAATTAACTTTTCAATAAACATAATTTTTTTATTCGGCCTAACTAGATCTTCGTCTCGTGTGGTTAATGACTAACCTGTTGCCAGAGTTTTTATGCTGCCCAAGGGCCTCTGTCTTGGCTTCAAATGCCGTCGAGAAATATCTCTCAGGAATTCCGGTTTGGGCACACCACAATTGTGGCGATAAGCCCCCTCTTTAAGGAGTGGCTAGAGAGGCGCCACGGCATCCTCACCTTTCGCCTGACACAGGTCCTCACCGGACACGGTTGTTTCGCGAGGTTCCTTTTTCTGATTAGGCGGGAGGAAACGCCCGCGGGTGTTACCACTGTGTGGATCGCCCGGAGGACACGATGGAGCATACGGTGGAGGTCTGCCCGGCTTGGGCGGAGGCGATTGGCGGCGGCGATCTCTCGCGTCCGGCCCTAGTCCAGGCTATGGTCCGGAGCGAGAGTGCATGGGAGGCAGTCACCTACTTCTGCAAAGTAGTAATGCTCGCAAGGGAGGAGGCGGAACGCGTGAGGGAGCAGCAGTCTGTGCGCCCTCACGCCCCTAGTCGCCGCAGGAGATGCCCTGGGCTGCGGAAATCGGTAGCCGATTCCCGGCCATCGTAGGCGCGGGCTTGCGGACGGCGAGCTATGGGCAGTTCGCCGTCCGGTAAGGACCAGGCCCGGGTCGACGGCGCGATATGTTCCACGCAAGCCTCAAAGAGATGTCAGCACGCACTGACGGGGTTCGCCAGGACCGGTGCTTGCCAGGGTTGCGGGTTTATCCGAAAGGGATACCGTGGCCCTGGCACACAGGCAACTGAAGGAACACGGGTGGGTTTTAGTCAGTAAAAGTCGCCCTCCCGCTCCGCCCAGAGCGGGAGAAGTTATTTGATAATTTCCCACCCAAAAAAAAGGCATGCCGGTTTCCTCACGATGTATTCCTTCACCGTTTTTTAAGCAAGTGATAATTATACAATAGTTCTGACTTTTCGGATTCATGTGCATGAATCCGAAAAGTCAGAACTAGATAATATGATAGTTTAAAAAAACGTAGATAATTAATTGAATTTCTTTCGTATAAGTGTCACTTTTAGACGTTCAAATTTATTTCTAATAAGATTTCGCCTTTGTTCTTTCTCATGGTATAATTTCGGATCCTCAATGGAGTTACCACCATGGCTGTAGGTGGATCTACAGTTTTCCTAAAACTGACAGGTTAATCCGAGTCATTGACCAATCATAAAGGAAATTATTTGATTATTTGTCTAGCCTGAGAAGTTTGTCTAATTGTACAATAAACAAGAGCGAGTCGGACTTGCGCACCAGGGTTCTGTACCATCATAATTATATAGCTTCATTCATTCGTATAAGTACCTAAATAGTTATGTGCCTGGAAATAACTACCACTGTGCTTCACCCAAAGCAACCTGCGAAGAGGTAGGAAGAGGGACATTTTGGTTGCGAACCGAGAAATGTTTTAAATTTTCATCGGCGAGGCCTATATTCGTCAGAGAATTTTAACACTGCTGCGGTGTAGAATATTGCAGTTTTAGGTCAGTGTCATCTCTTGACCGATAGTGGTACTAATGTAATTTTTGTTGATGATTTCTGAAAAAGTGTGCCATTTAGAGACATGGTTTTATTTTTCCTGTAATCTTTACATAAACTTCAATCACATAGAATAATTTCAGATTTTTATCTTTGCAAACTTCGGAAATAAGTCCAGTACGGTATTTTTTTTAATTTTTCGTCAAAAAGTAGAATATTATGCTGCCTTAAAGAAAAGGAAAATGTTTGAGAATGTGCAAATAACGCTCTTTCATATGATACCCCATATGCCCTAGTAGCAAGCCCTAGTAGCAAAAAAAAACTTTCTTATTTGCAAAATAGTTGGGCAAACGTCATCTAAAACTATACCAAATTTCAAACTCAAACTCAAACTCCATGGACACTCTTTTAAATTAAATTGTTACAAATTAAATTGTTGTTTGTTGTTGTTGTTTTGTTATAACTAAAAGTGAGAACGATGTAAAAATAATAAAAACTTACACGTTAAAAGCGTCAAGCGTAGGTACAACAAATAGAAACAAAATAAAATAAAATAACCCGTGGCAGCTAAGAGATGACCAGTCCCAACTGACGGCGCCCGTTCACGAACATGACGCATGGATTAGCACCATTCAGCTCAACCATTTTGAAGGGAGTTAAATGATCCAACACACACGCCACCATCAGCGAGACATTTAAATGAGCATGACATACTCGCAACCGCCAGGGCACATTCAAGCCAATGAAAGACATATTACCCGGTCAATGGTAGCTCTATAGTACATAGGACTCACATCTGTGCTATGCGTTTATATAGGTAATACAAAGGAGATTGAGTTTATACAATGCAAAGACAGTCTTACACTCTTCAGCAGCTCCAACATGATTGTCAAATGTTAATCAACTAGCTAAGGTTGTGGAGCAGGACCAGCATTCAGCCAAGCATTTTTATCAGCGATGTAATCCCCCAACTTATAATATGCTTGCCTGCATAGTGTGCGTTTTATACAAGATTTAAATTTAGTCTCATTCAGTTGAAGTATGTGGGGAGGAATTTTATTGTAACATTTTAAAGAGTACCCCATGAAAGATGAGTCTACTTTAGCCAGTCTGAAACCTGGTTGAGCTAATAGGTCTCTATTTCTAGTACTATAATTATGTCTTTCACCTCTTTTTCTAAAAAGATGTAAATTTTTCCTTACGTACATGATGTTTTCGTAGATATATTGACAAGGTACCGTCATGATGTTAATATCCTTAAACAGTTCCCTTAGAGAATCGCAACGAATCAAGGTGGTAGCATTAGTAGTACTTGAGATATCCAGCTGTGACAAACAGACGGACGGACTGAGTCGCACCATAAGGGTTCCTTTTTACCATTTTGGAACTAGATTAGTCTACTAGATTAGGAACAGATGCAGTTGTATGCACTGTGCATACAACTGCAATAGCATAGGTACCTATAGGTCTACCATAAATTTGAAAAAAATTAATAGCTTGTGAAATGTCAACTTACCCCAGCAGCACCTAAGAAGAATCTTATAACAACTAGAGCCATGTAGTCCAGGTTCGCAGCGAGCGGACTCAATCCTGTCAGAATGGCGCTGGCAAAGGAGGTGAGGAGCACCACGTAGCGCGGGCCCCAGCGCTCGGCGACCATGCCCCCCACCAGTGACGTCAGGGGGTAGCACCAGAAGTAGGAGCCAAGGATCAGAGCCTGCTGCTCCCCGGACCATTTGAATGACGCTCCACCTGGGATCTGCTGAGGATCGGGAAGAACAGTAGGTATTAATATTATGACTTTGACTAACTTTGCTTCCTCGAATTCTTTTTTTAAGAAGGTCTTGTCGCAGTTCAACCTAGGAGGTTGTCGGTTACTTAACTGGATTAATTCTGTGAATAAAGCCTCCAGCCAGGGTACCTGGAATTCTAGATTCTCATCAACTTTTATAGTGGGAGACTAACTGCTTGAGTACCTAGTCTTATTTTTTTACAGTTTTTCTTGAGATATCATTGTGTTTCGTAGCGTTGGAAGGCCTCCCACAAGGTGGACCGATGACCTTATGAAAGCCGCAGGAATCTGCTGGATGCGGGATACACAGAACCGGTCGAGGTGGTGGTGCTTGGGGGAGGCCTATGTCCAGCTGTGGACGTCTTTCGGCTGAAATGATGACCATTGTGTTTCAAGGAAAACTGAACTGCACTGACTGTGTATAGATTTTCACTACAAGGATCATAAAATTTTCAGAATACCAAATATCCAGGGTTGGTTAGTGTTATTGGGCTTTTCCATTAGGAATTTCTCAGTAGCCCGGTGTCTGGATTTGTGCCCGGATGACGGCAATAGGCTTGCCTCCTATTACATGGGACTTAAGGTGAAAGCGTCAGGGTAGCCCGCGTAATTCAAATTTTCTTACGTCTGTTACAATTTGCAGGTTGTATGTTGATGTAAATATGATTCGCGTCCGATGATTATAAAACATAAGAACATTTTAATTTCGCGGGCTACCTTAGCTGGTGAAATGTGGGTGTACATACAATAGGTACACCTCTGCCTAACCCGTCGAGGAAACAAGGGGTGAAGTTATGATGTTTAAAAAAAAACACTATAAAATAATAAAAAAATATGTAGTAAATATTATGTTAAGACTTCGACGAGCGCGCAGTGGCGCCCTCGTCGTTGTTCGGTGATTTCTTTTATAATGAAAATGCAGACATTAAAGCACGTTAAGTTGTGCTTACTAACAATGTAAAACTAATGTTTGTAATAATAATAATAACGTATAGTCTTGTGAAGCGTCTAATCCGTCAGAAGAAGTCTAATTCGTCACGTCTCCGTCATGTTACCCTAAAAAACGAATGAGATAAAAACAAACAATTACGTTGTGAGGCGCTCGTAGATTGTCCTCATTATTAGCATAAGAATTATGATTTAGTTTTTATATAGTAGTTACCTTGAAATGAACGTCAATACCGTCTCCTGGATGAAGAGTTTCATTAGTCACCGGACCATCTTTCTGGCCACACTGAGATTGCGATCTGATAGAACAAAACACGCATTAGTATCACCAGTCATTAACAGGAAAATATAAAAATAATTAAGTAAGGAAAAGAAAACCTCATCATATATTCCCCATCATAATATTCATGGGTAGCTAAGCAATAAGTTAAGTAAAGTTATAAGTTTTCCGCTTAGCTACGTGCATGGAAATATTTCCGACAGTTGGCTTCGAAAAGCTCTATTAATATAAAACGAAGATAATAATAAAACGCACAGTATTAATAATCTATACATACAATAAAATCGTAGCGAAGTCAAATCAAAACTATATATTGAATATTTTTGAAAAAAAAAAAATAGTAATTGACGCGAGGTCTGGGCCTCAAGTCTACTATTACAATAGTATCAGAATGGTCTCGCCATTGTGAGTATTTGACAGTGTTTGTATGGCAAATCTGTCAAATACTCACAATGGCGAGACCATTCTGACACTATTGTAATAGCAGACTTGAGGCCCAGGAGGCCAAGTCTACTAATGTACAAACGTTGCAATGGTCTCTTCATTGTGAGTTTTTGACAGATTTGCCATACAAACACTGTCAAATACTCACAATGGCGAGACCATTCTGACACTATTGTAATAGCAGACTTGAGGCCCTGGGAACGATTCTGATGCCGAGAATATAGTTTTTAGAATTTTTGTCTGTTTATCTGTTTGTCTGTTTGTCTGAATGTATGTTCCAGCATCATGCAAAAACTACCGGACAGATTTTGTTCAAATTTTACACAGATATTCCCAATAGGTCTGGTCAAATTACTAGGTATAAATTATCACGCTATTTGCTATGGGAGATGAGCAATATTGCATTATGTTTTGAGATTTGTCAATAAGGGCAGGTACCTTAACCGTGGTCGCTACAAGAAAATGGTCTTAAAAGACTATCCTTAACTTATAGGAAAAATTGATGTGCATTCACAGATTTTGAAAAAAAAATTACAGTTAGCAAGAAAATGGGCAATTTTCATAAAAAAGTTTTTTGATGCCAATCGATCCAGTTTCTTACGAGGATCAAAAAACTCTATAGGACCAACTGAGGTTTGAGTACTAGAAAAGTCAGAAATCGAAAAAAGTTTTCCCATACAGTTCGTAGGTGAGACTCAGACTGAGATGAGAACGAACACAATGTATCAGTGTATGACAACAGTCGAATTATTCCATTACTACTTCGCTGGGTTGAATAGGACCCGAATAGAAACGAAAATATAATATAATAATAAACGTTATATATATAATAGGAAACGAATATAGCAGATAATTACTGATTTATTCTTTTAAATGATTATCATACCTTATGGATCTAAGCGGTCAATTATGACATGCTATTTTAGTCAACTTTCAACAAAGTAATGCAAATCTGATTTTGATCCCAAAAAATTAATATTTTTGTGCTTTTTTTTAGGGTTCCGTACCAAAATGGTAAAAAGGAACCCTTTTGGTGCGACTCGGTCTGTCTGTCTGACACAGCTGGATATCTCAAGAACTACTAATGCTATCAACTTGAAATTTGGAATATTTTAGAGGACGTTTGCCCAACAATTTTGCAAATAAGTTTTTTTTTTTTTGCAACTGGGACTTGACAGGTGTCATAAAAATCGAAGCGGGGCTACTAGGGCATGTGGGGTATCGTATGAAAGGGCGCTATTCGCACATTCTCAAACATTTTATTTTAGGCCGCATTGTTTTCGATTTTTGACAAACAATAATAATAACAAAAAATACCGTTCCCCCCACCCCTGCTTATTTCCGAAAAAAACTGAAATTATACGCGCATAATTGACGCGTGTGATTGTCGCCACCGTTTGCCTCCGTGAGGACACGGCGGTGCTCTACCCAAGCCGGGCAGACCTCCACCGTATGCTCTACCGTGTCCTCAGGGCGATCCACACAGTGGTAACACCCAGGTGTTTCCTCCCGCCTTATGCTGAACAGAAACCTCCCGAAACAACCGTGTCCGGTGAGGACCTTCGTCAGGCGGAAGGTCACCCAGATCTTTCACAGATGTTCTAAACAGACCGGGAGACGTAATTATCTTCTGGAGGGAGGTGGGCTTGTTGGAATAACCACTGATGGCCGCCATGGCCCATGTACAATGGTCCACCTGAAGGACTAAGTGCGGAAACCAAACCCTTTACCATAGAACATGGAACTATCCGTCGCTTGCTCTCGCGTCACCAGTCCTGACTCTGTATATTTTGACTGCTGTGACCAAAACTACAAACGTAGTATTCAGGGAAGTTTTATTAAAATGTGGCTGGTATTTTAGTATATTGTGGTGTCTTACGACTTCCACGCGAATGAAGTCACGGGCAGAAGCTAGTGCCTATTAATATTCTTCCACAACTATTAGCGCGCGACTACTCATTTTTTCTTTAATAAATTCTTCACAAATTATCTAGCCTTGAACTTATATTTTTTTTACTAATACTTACGTAAAATTGTTTTGAAGATGAAGGAAAAGATTGATGGATTGTGTGAGTGTACCATCTACTAAGATGACAGCTAGTAGCTGTTTGGAAGAAGATGCTGCGCCGACGCCAAATAAATTAACGTTGGGGCAGGAATACGATAAGCTGATGACTTACGTAGAGTTGTGGTGTATCTGTGGGACCATGGCGATAAGATTGAGACTCATGTTCACGCGGAGCATGAACACCACCCAGCAACTTGTGAACAACATCACCCACAAATTAAAACGGGCGGGAACCACATCTGTGGAAAAAACAATTTCATTTTGTTAGTTGTATTGTCCACAAAATTAACGGACTATCTATAAAGTAACAAGAATAACGTCCTTTGTCCGATTGTATACAGGAAAAGTTTTTAATCAGTGCGTAAATTTTGACAAATTAAACTTAAACGAGTTTTATTAACCACCTATTTCTTATTTTGATACATCTTAGTGCAAAAAAAAAATAAGTTATCGTTAACGAAAGATGTTTATTTTGAAACTGGTATAATGGATACTTGTCGCGCAACACCGGTCGCGGCGGGCGGCGCAGTCAGTGAAGCAGAACGCAGTAGTAGGTACCTATCAGGTGTGCGCTCGCCCTTTGATATTATTACGAATAGATTGTATCCATATTTAGCTGATTTCAAGTAGGACCAAAAAAAAAGTATTTAATAAATAAAGGAAATGTGTTCTAATACTGAACTACCAAAAAAGATTTGCCCACTGCTTAAAAACTTATCCTGTATTTGTAATCAAGCGAGCGTTTCAAAAACGTAATTCAAAATAATATGGAGTTACTGCTAATAAGTAAATAGTCATAATACGTACACAATATAATCAGAAAATGTTTGCTACGTTAAACCTTTTGTATAATGGCAAAGGTGCATAAAAATTGTATGAAACTACCACACTCCCGTATCGAAGAAAAAATTGCTTGATTATGGCAACATAAGTAATAAAGATTTTTGATCATATTAATTAGAATAGCGAGGTGTTTTGGTTATTAAATATTTTATTCCAAACGATCAACAACCAAGTCCCATCGACGCAACAACCAAACGTTATGCCAAAATAAAACTTACCTAGGTACTAACAGGATAGAACTAGCTGAGGGCAAACCAATGAAGACCGTTGTTATCATCAGCCTGCAGAACTACTCTGAAGTTCTGGCTGGACTCATCATTTCAGCCAAAAGACGTCCACTGCTGGACATAGGCCTCCCCTAAATGGGGGGGATTTGCCATAATCACCACGCTTGTCGGTGTCAAAAATGCATAGAGAACGTTGCTACCCATTCTCTAGTAAGTCCCTTTAGTCGCTTTTTACGACACCCACGGGAGGAAATAGGGTGGTGCTATTCTTTACGTTCGGCACCTCACGGCACACTGGCTGGACTACTAGCAGTATATAGAAGGGAGGCACAGCATTGTTTTATAGAACTTATGTATGTACAACTATAGAAACCTACTTATGTTACGAAATACTTACGAATTTCTCTTATTGGCAGTCTAAATATCACGTTCTCTACGATTTCGAAAAAGGTCATTTTACTTTATCTGAGTTTATCATATAAATAATTTAAGATCAATATAAAAAAAAACTAAATAAACCTACTTAAAATACTAATTTATCAAAATATAACTTCTGCAAAGTAAACTTGTCAAAATCAAATACTTTACTGTCAAATTGAGGGGAGTAAAGAGTTTGGAAAATCCCGATCTGTAGCGATGGTTTCTTTTTTGAAAAGGTGTGTTTTCGAGTTTTCGATTATGTAGACATAGAATGCACTAATTGCTCGGTGTGCCGTATGCCAAAGCCGTATGCGTATATTCGTATATACTATACTAGCTACTCCCCGCGCTATCACCCGCGTAAATTTCGATTCCGTGGTTTATAGGCATAATTTTGGTACTTTTGGTTACATTATTGCAATTTTCTTAAGGATCTCAATTTTTTTTGAAAATAAATTATAGCCTATGTTACTTCCTAATAATTTAACTTTCTACTGGTGAAAAAATGGTTAAAATCGGTCTAGCAGTTTCGGAGCTTATTCGATGCAAACAATCAAAAAAATCTTTCCTCTATGTCGAAGCAGAAACAGAACTATTATCATCGGATGTTGTATTGAAAACGTAGAACAAACACTCCATTTTTAGGACTTCCGTACCCAAAGGGTGCCAATGGGACCCTATTACTGAGGCTCCGCTATCCGTCCGTCCGTCCGTCTGCCTGTCACAGGGCTGTATCTTTTGAATCGTAATAGGTAGACACTTGAAATTTTCACAGAGTTTAAACTATACTTACTATTACGTAGAATCAAGTATATCTATCTGAACAGACAGCTGTGCTGCTGGGGAGTTTGTTGTGCCACTTCTTCCCAGCTGAAGCACTAGGAAGTGGTGAAGGGCGAGCGTTTTGGGGGACTGTCTTATGTAATTTTGACGTTCAAAAAGTGCTGATTCTCAGCCTTATTTGAATAAATGACTTTTGATTTGATTTTGATTGATTGATTTTGGCTACTCATTTCAGCCGAAAGACGTCAATTGCTGGACATAAGCTTCCCCAAATTTCAGGGGGTTTGCCATAATCGCCACGCTTGGCAGGCGGGTTGGCGATCGCAGTATGGTGTTAAAAGTGCATAGAGAATGCTGCTGCCCATTCTCTTGAATTAAGTCCCTTAGTTGCCTTTTACGACGACCACGGGAGGAAATAGAGTGGTGTTATTCTATACGTCCGGCATCACACGGTACGATTTTGGCTACTATGGCTGTTATAACAAAAACAAGTAAAATATTTAAGGGGGTCCCCATACAAGAAACGTAATTTTTTTAGGTAAACAAAAATGTAGTGTTAAATAATGTACGGTGGTACGGAACCCTACGTGTGCGAGTCCGACTCGCACTTGGCCGCTTTTTTATATACACACATCCACATTATTTAAAACTAAATCTGTTTAAAATTTTAATTATTATTTAGAATCTATTATATAGTGTATGGAAAAAGTTTAATATGTATCTACTTATAAGGTCAAGGACGTCGTGATTCCATTGACTTTGCAAAGAAATATCGTTGAGAAGTTGTAACTAGGGCTTTCAAATACCGGATTTTTTTAATACCGGTATCAATACCGGTATTGGAAAAGTCAATACCGTGATCACGGTATCAATACCGGTATTGAACGCAAGTTCAATTATGACATTAATAAAACCATTAAAATACGTGTTTTTATTGTCAAATCAGTCTTTATTGTTCTTATTTTTTTAAATAATAAAATAAAATTTTTGTATAGATAGCTCTCTTATATAACAATTTGGTATTGGTTGATTATTTAGGTAGGAATTAGGAACATAATCAAAACTTAAACTTAATCTAGTCTTTTTGCAGGAAGGCATTTCACATAGACTTTGTATTTTTTTTTTTATAAACTTCTTCTAAATGTCATCATGTCTCATGTAAAAATCAGTATAGGTCATCATTTTTATTTCGGTAGGTATCATCATTTCTAGAAATGTAAGTATAACTTAATTAGCTAGCAATCATTTGGTGTTCATTTTAGTAACATTCTTATAATTATGCAATAAAAAACGACATAAGTACAGCTTGATTTCGGGTATTGTATCGTCTCAGGCGGGGCGTGGGAGGGTGAGCTAAAGATAACAGCGGGACGCTTGCACTGGTGAAAACAAGTGCGAGAATAATATCCCACCGAATGTTTGCTCGTAATACCGTAATCAAGGTATTGGGGCGTCAATACCGATATTGAAAAAGTCCAAAATAAATCGGTATTGAAAACCCTAGTTGTAACACATTTCTACCCAATTGTAAATAACGTATCTTATACCCGAAATATTGATATTAGTCAATCATCAGTCGCATATCAATCTGCCTCGCATTTTCCCAATTATTACGAGGTCAGCTTCCAGTCTAACCAGATGTAGCGGAATACCAGTATTTTACATGGAGCGACTGCCTAGCTGACCTCCACAACCCAGTAACTGTGTAATACAATACCCCTTGGTAAGACTGGTTGTCAGACTTTCGGCTTCTGACGACCCGTAACGAATTTCAAAGATCCACGAATTACAGCCTGGACCAAAGGCTTAACGTGCTTAAAGATGGTCAGGTAAGATGGTCATCAGTCGCATATTAGTTTAGCAAAATAAAAGTTAGGACATTACGACCTAAACGTTTCTTAAGATTAACTTCGGAGACGTAGGTATCCCTTCGGCGGGGAATACAGCAGCGCTATTCTGTAACCATCTCACCGAGAAAACTAAGGTGAGGTGTGCTGTCATTCCTTCTGATGCTAGGGATTGGCAGCTCATTTCAAATCACCTAGCTATATACATTTTCACGGTGAGATTTTACAGAATCGACCGGCAGATGTTATCAGTGATGGCGAGAGTGATTCAGTGATTGGCGAGAGTGATCAGTGATCAGATCAGTGATACGCGAGAGGGAATGGGAGGCAGTCACCTCCTTCTGCGAAGCAGTTATGCTAGCGAAGGAGGTGGCGGGATGGGAGAGGGAGAGAGCCTCCCGTCCCAGCCGCCGCGGTAGACGCTCCGAGCGTCGGGAGCCACGTGTCGACTCCTGGCCACCGTAGGCGCGGGCCTGTGGGCGGTGAGTAAATGGGTAGCTCACCGTCCGATCAGGACCAGGCCCGTACCGGACGGCGCGTACGTGTTCCACGCGCTCCTCAAAGAGATGTCAGCAACGACGAGAGGGCCCAAAAGGGCCCAAGCCTGCCGGGTCAGCGGGATTGTCCGAAAGGGGAACCGCTGCCCCAGAACATAAAGAGCCAAGGAAGGAACACGAGTGGGTTTTAGTCAGTAAGAGTCAGACACTCCCTTCCGCTCCACTCAGAGCGGGAGGGGAAGCTGGAGGGTCAAAGCCAGGTGACCTATGAGGCCGATACTCAAAATTTAACTCGACAGTGTCTTTGATCTTGAGCTTAGGTTACCATCGCACACCAAAAGCGTCGTCCAATGAAGCCAATGCATGTAAAAACTAAGCTCAATACAGGAAATCAATTTGACAGTATCATAATTACGAACGAGCAGTTCAGTGTCCCATGAAACGTAAGCTAGGTACACATTACGTGGATCATCCAACCATACCTAATAATACTGTGGTTAATAGGTGTCTGGCTACTTAGCACATGGTACCTAATGACAGTTAAATTTTTCCTGCTAGAGATGACAAACAATTCTAATCTTGATGCTCATAATAGGTAACTAGATGAGGCCGCGGCTAGAAGTTTAAAATTTTTCGGAATTCAAATTTGACGACCGATTTTTTCTCTTCTTCTGATTCTTTCTTAAATCTTTCCGATGACTTTTCCCTTTCAACTTCGAGCTCGACACACTCGCTCTTACATCCCACATTCTTGCTTTTCGATGAAAACGTCCATAAATTGTTTTTATTTGTCACTAGCTTTTGCCCGCGGCTCCGCCCGCGTGGATGTCGGTTACAGCGTAAAAAAGTAGCCTATCCTTCTCCATATCCAAGGCTATAATATCTCTGCCAAATTTCATGACGAACGGTGCAGCGGTTTAGGCGTGAAAACGTAACAGACAGACAGACAAGAGTTACTTTCACAGTTATAATATACACGTTACCCCCATCCAAGAGTTAATCGCAAATCTATACTAATAATATTATAAAGCTGAAGAGTTTGTTTGTTTGTTTAAACGCGCTAATCTCAAGAACTACTGATTGGAATTGAAAAATTATTTTTGTTGGATAGTCCATTTATCGAGGAAGGTTATAGGCTATATAACATCACGCTACGACCAATAGGAGCGGAGCATAAATGAAAAATATAGCAAAAACGGGAAAAATTATTCCTTTTTGAGAGCTTCCGTTACGTGCGCTGCGTAAACGGTTTAAGTTACGCAAATATCATGTATGATGGAATTGTTTCTCTTTAAAAGTTCTGAAAAAAAGTCCGCGACAGCATATGTCTATCTTTTAAGATTATAGTGAGTCACTATAACCTTTTTTTATGGTAATGGTAATGGCCCATTTAGTGTGAAAAATATACCTACGGCGCGGCGTACAGAAATGAATATGGCGGGAATCAAAGCCAAATGATCATACTTTTCAATGGTAAGTAGCGCATTAATGTGGCTGATGGGGATCATGAAAGAATAATAATAAAAAAATGTAATCTACCTAGTATGAAAACTTAACTTATAACTTGTGGTTTTAGAGAGGAGAAAATAAAATACATTTTTTTTATGTTTATTCAGCTTCATCAATATCTCAAATTACATTGCCCATGAAAGCCGCAGGTGTTTCAATATTTTCTTGATGTCTGGCCCAGGAAAAAAAGTATACTACGCTTGCAATATGGGCACAACTTCCTATAGTGCGGCGGCCGTGAACACATGAGCAGGGCCTCAAGTCTGCTATTACAATAGTGTCAGAATGGTCTCGCCATTGTGAGTATTTGACAGTGTTTGTATGGCAAATCTGTCAAAAACTCACAATGAAGAGACCATTCTGACACTATTGTAATAGCAGACTTGAGGCCCAGTAGTATCCCTCGATACTCTCTCGACCATGTCGTGTTGGATTCACCAAAACATAAGTATAATATTTTTTACTCCTGACATGTCGAGACTGTATTCTCCCTCTAATTAATATTTTGCTGTCAACCAACATGCGGTGGTAATGTGTACAGACCATTTGGTCGCATGTGCTCGTGGCAGTAAGATCTGGCTAATCTCAAGTGATAACTTCCCAATGTAAACAAAGTCAATTCCTCATATGTAAGTTGAGGTAAATCACCGAAAGATAGATCATTACCATCAATAGGCACGAAGGCTACTCTTTGCCTATTCATAATATTTTCTTGTACATATTGTGCCAATTCATTCTCTCTATTTATATTTTCATTTATAATAATTTATAAATTGCTCTACGTACACGCTATCTTCGTAAGGACGTCGGGTTGTATTAATTAGTGCAGCAGTAACCCTAAAGTCCGTCATCATATTAGGCAACGCAAGATTAAAATATGTATGACGATATATTTTAAAGTCTTTTTGAAAACGGCCTTTTATGGTCTCTACCCTAGTAGCATTTTTGTTGGCGTTTGGTTGGGTCACATACCTCTGAATGTGGCCCAACTAAATGCCAACGGAAAATGCTACTAGGGTACTGGCCATCGGACCAATGTTATCAATCTCGATTTGTTGGCTTCAGTCGTTGATAATTGTTCTCCTCTGGGTATGCTAGGTGGCATGTGGGGATTATAACCACAACCTTCGATTGTTGAAATATAGTCCCGAAATCCGCGGTCCAATATGAATACATCATTAGACCTTAGAAACCAATGCCAGTCTGAGTTTTCTTGCATGATACTGCACATAATTGTAGCATCTGAGGTTTTTGCTGCATATGGGCCTATGACATCAACTATATAGCCATCTGTGCACACTATCAAGAATGGTTTGACTAAATTCCGGAATTTATGTAGACTATATGTTATTCTTTGAAATAAAAAGTTTGCGCTGTTTTGTACATGAAGATATGTGCCGTCAAATACAAGAATTCCTGCGTCATGGTTGCCTCCAAAAATATGAGCTGGAATGGTAATGTTTCTGGAAACAAACTCTTCTCGACTTATGTGATCTACGTCAAGAAAATGTGGAACGAAATCATCAGTTAAACATGTTCTAGCTATGGGGCCATTCAGTATTACGTAAGCAGAATTTTTGTAATTTTGAACCCCTACCTCCCCCTTGTAAGCAAAAATAAACAAAGCTCATACCCCCCTTAGCTTTCGTAAACATTGGTATTTTTTTAAATCTGTTCAGGTTTCTTTACTTTTATTCATGAGTCTAGAAATAAGGAATGTATGTATACACCGTGAAATTTTAGTGGTTGTTTTCAGGCAGCAGATCAACTTGCCATAAGGAGTACTTTCGGAATATAGAGTGAAAGTAAAAAAATAAAGATGTTTTTGTTTTAAAATAATTAAAAAAATATGCATCAACTCGAAAACGTGAGAATCAATAGTAACACTAGAGGTAACTTGTAGGTACTACTCGAATCGCACGCGCTGCCAACAAAGGGAACAGCGATTCATAAATGTTCAAAGCAAAATAAACTCTCGCACGTGGTGATTTTTCGCAATGGTTATCTGCCATTTTTTGTTTCTAATATTTAATTTGTTTATAAAACGATTGTATTACCAAGACAAAACCATTTCGCTGCGGGAAAACAACCATTTAAATTTCACGGTGTATACTAAAACTAATTGAATGCCCATTTAAGTAAATTCCCTACTTCGGTTTTTTCTAACCATAAAAAATCGCGTGAGAGCGAGAAAGCAATATCAATTATTTTAGGGAATCTCTGAACATTGGGTTGCCATCTGTGTTCAAATCAAATTCAATTAAATTTTGCAATTGAATCTGAAAAGTAAATGAATAAATATTGCTGACGTAATCCTACCATCCAGACCCCCATCCCCCATGTCATCAAAAATAATCAAAGCAAAGACCCCCCACCCCCCTTTGGTACTTACGTAATAATTGAATGACCCCTATATGATGATATTTTTATTTAACAAAACAATGGCAAAGTAAGTCTGTTTGTTTCATTTTGAAGTCTAGACCACTGAACCGATTTTGATTAAATTGCCGTGTACATATTATATTTGGAGACGGACATAGTATACTTTTTATCCCAGTGACAAGTTTCCATGGGATAAAATAATTTGCAGACGGGCGAAACCGCTGGTGCAGCTAATTATTATCCAATTTTTATTGGTCTACTGCAAGATCTTTCCATTGAATCAATTTTTTCATTTTACATAAATAATGAAAGTGGGTTATGCCTGCATTATTTACCACCATTTTCGTTTTTATATAAAAACATTTTTGAACTACTGGTTCGAATTGAAAAAATATTTTAGTGTTGGAGAGCCCATTTATCGAGAAAAGCTATAGGCTCTATAACATCATGCTACGATCCTCAGGAGCCAAGCGAAAAGAACAAAAGTCAGAAAGAACGCTAAGCGATAACGAAGTTATAGCGCGGGCGAGCGACGGGATGCGACGCTACGAAGTCGCGGGCAGAAGCAAGTAGCAATATAAAACAAATGCACAAGCACAGCAAGTTTGACGTCATTTAGCAGCCACAAAAGTAATTAAACTTAGAAGTTAGATGTAACAATGATGGCTGCGGTTTCTTAATAGTTACTTTAATTTAAAGTAAAGTGCTACACTGGCGTAATCTGAGAGTTAATAAATACATAGTGAGTACTTAAAGTAAATATTTGCAACTTCTCCTCGTTTTTGTAATAAAGAATGAGGAGTGAAGTAGATTTTTTTTTTTAAATGCATTTCTATTAAACTGACTTCATTGCATTTTAAATTTAGACTAGCTTCTGCCCGCAACTTCGTCCGCGTGAAATATCTTGTTCCCCCGTCCCACCCCGTCGCATCGCATCGCCAATGTATGTTGATAGTTACCAGTTTGGCAGAAAAGTTGAATGTTATTCCGAAACGAGAGTTAACATACCTGTCAAAATCTAAAAAGCATTCAGCTGACATCATCAGTCCCGTCCTTCAATACTTACGTTACACTTTTTATAAGTACCTATAAACCGTATCCAAGCGACAATGAAGTGCACAAAGTTGTAGGCAAATTAAATATTGACAAAATACAATGCAAGACAAAACCAAAGATGAATGTAAAGAAAATGATTTACTTCCCAACTAGCACACTACGGAAAAATACAGCTTTCCTTAAAGCTCCAATGTCTATAAGGGGCTCAGAATTAGGCACGAGTTCGATACCAGCTAAAACTATAGCTTATGAACGCACCAGAAACCTAAGGTATTTTTGTGATACCTTATGACACCATTAACAGCACAATAGTTAGATTTGTATCGTTTTTGCCACTTTTAGTTGCATAATGGTTTCGCATGGCATTTTAGACCACCATTGACTGCAATGTAGGTATAATTGCATCTTTATTCGCACTTTTAGTTGCATTACGGTCCCGCGTGACATATTTTGCTACGCTGTTCAGTATAGGATAGGAAATTGTGACAATTTACTTCTTACGATTTCTGTTATTCATGTGAGGTAAAATTAGCTCCTCAGCTCGTAAAATTCCTTTTTGTAGAACTCAACTAACAATTTTTTTAACTTCGGTATAACCATAATGTTTTTGACGTTTATGCTTGTCATAACTTTATTTCATGTTTATTTGTTTATGTCCCGGTGCGTACAAGGCCCCAACAGTTTAAAAGGCTTTCTAGCATAGTTTCCGCTTTATAAAACATTTGAACTTTTCTTTTCTATTCATTTTTCACTTTCTTTTCTGCGGCCTGCGCACCGACGGTAAATGGTACGACAGTCTATGTGTGCATTAGATGGCGTCTACGACTGGAGCAGTATGTTTTTATTTCTCGTCGTTATCATTTTCTTGAAAATTAATATTAAGGCTTTGACTGCCAGACAACAGACACAATAGAAAAACTATTGTTAGCGGTCACTGGTGACCGCGGTGGCAGTCAATGTGTTAACAAACTTCGTTTTTTTTTTTTTTCACGATTATTTCTTTGTTAGAACCTGTATGTGCATTACCCTCTAACTAGATTTTCAGAGTTCACAAATAGTTAAGTATAACAGAAAAATTTATTATCAAGCAAGGGTTTCTAGCATTGTGTTGCAGATCCCTAAGTTATATTTATTGTATGTGCTACAATGCAGGTGAGAGCTTTATATGATATCAAATTCACACTCTAGGTTATAATACTCTACTGGGCATTGTATGTAGGTTGAAGTTCTAGAACAAATAATTTAGTACCATACATGGAACTAGGAGCTTCTGCAAAATGCTACAGTAGCTAAATATAGAAGCCTAGGCTGCAATAATATTGACGCCATTGCCAGTGTGACAATTACTTTATTTGTTCATATATTTCTGTTTATTTAGACACACGGCACAGTTTAGTAAGATCGCAAACATCATATTTTCGTTAGCTATCCATAAATAAACATAAATAAGCATTATAATTATCAAAGTTAAGACAAAAAATTTGCACCCGCAGCTACAATTGTATTTTATTTTTATAAGATCTTCAATAAATTGAGGACCCAATAATTTTATTCCGAAAACACCATGCATACACAGTAAATTAAATTTCCAGATGTTTTTCACCTAAACAAGCCGCGTAACTCAAATATTATATTTACACTATAATTCAGCCATTTTATTATTTCACTACACGCTGCCATAATTAAAATAAGCCATAATTATCTAAAAACTAAACACAATATTGCACTGCAAGCTGCAATCTACGATTCGGATTGAATTAAATAATAGTGTGAATTTGACGTTCGTTCATTAATTTAGTGTCAGTATTAGCTTTCAACCGTTATTTTCACTTCATAAGGGTGCTTAAGAAGTGAAAATAGCGGTTGTAATAAATTACAAGCGCTATTATGCAACTCTACTGGATCTATTAAATAAGGTCTTTATGGCACCCCCTTCGAGCTATAGCAGCTGCAGAAGGGTTACATAGCGCACTATGCAGCTCAGACTCCTGCAGTTTATAACTGTAGTTATATACGCTATATAGCTCATAAGGAACCTTTTGTGCTGGTTGGGTTATTTATAATTTTTTATTGGTTCACCAACAATTGTTTACATTAGTTTTATGATAATGTGATGACAGAGACAGAAAATATTATTGCGCAACCCTAAGTAGAAGAAACAGGCATCTTTATCGTCTATTGAAAAATCTAATAACTAAGAAAAATCAAAAAACTATTTTCAAAAGTTTTTCCGGAAATCTCACCAAGGACGTTAATGCTAATACCGAACCACCGTAACTCAATGTCAATGGCGTTTTATAGTATGACCTCGATTACGCACATAGTTGCATTATATTCCGATTGTACACTAAACAACAAAAGTATTGTTAGTCACCTACAACATCACGTGAATGTCACATTAAAATCAATCAAGATTCTTTCCTGACATAGTTATGGGAACAGTGAAAGAAAAATAAGTAGTTAGAAAGGGATTCAGACGGATTGATGTATTAAGAGCGGCCAACCCGTCATACTTTTCGTACAAACGCTATACGTGATTATTGCGTTGGAACACATCTTTCAATGAAAAATTTGTACTAATTGGTATCATGTGCACTATATCTAGGTTTCTATCAAAGTAAAAAAATATTTGGAGAAAAAAATTCAGTATAAGCCTCCAATAATCTGCTTTTTGCACACATTTTACCTGAACTTTGGCCGTTCATAATATTGTAAAAATAAAGAAAACATCTCCATAGAAACATCGCACATTTAATGGAGATTCTAAGTGATATACATATAATTCACAAACTTTTAAGGCTTTCTCACTCGCCTGTTAGCATTAACATTGCGTTGGATGAAACGAAAAATAGTGTGCGGAAATTTCATAAAACTTGTTCCAGGAAATACGTGTTTTTGAGAAAGCCTTGCAAGTTTGTGAAATAAATGTGTGTCATTAAGAATCTCCATTACATGTGCAAGGTTTCTATGAAGATGTTTTCTTTATTTTTACAATTTATGAGTACATTATGAACTGCCAAACTTCAGGTAAAATTTGTCCAAAATAACAGATTTTTGGAGGCCTATACTGGATTTGTTTTACCAAATTTTTATTTTCTGCTTCTATAGAAACCTAAATATAGTGTACATGATACCAATTAGTTCAAAATTTTCAAAGGAAGATGGGTTACAATGCCATAATCACGTACGACCGTTCATATGAAAATTATGACGGGTTGGCCGCTCTTAATGTTGCTGTAGTCACTAAATAAATTGTTGGACATTACAACGAAACTGAAAGTACAGTTGCCAGCACATTAAGTTACCACAAACTGTCAGAATTTCTCATTCGATTTTTGACTTAACCATCAACATTTTAAAGTTTAAAATCGTTTGGAGAAATTTAACAGTTCGTGTAGCTTGGTGTGCTGGCCACCGTACAAGTTAAGTAGAATTTGAGACGATTGGCATGGCGATGATGAAAAGATAACAGATTTAAGACAAAGTGACAAACGCAAAGCTGAACGAGATTAACCAGTTCCAGATTTAGAAGAGATTTAAAACTGTACTTTGAAATATTTTGTGGGGTCATTCATAGGTCTCTTATATTAAAACGCTTGAGTTTAGAAATGATCTGTTCTCGAGGTATGAAGAGAGTCGACTGTAATCTTTCAATTGAGCAAGAATCAAGGGAAACAAAGTAATAAAAGCATTTACTTTCAGTGTTTTATAGAGACATCCGAAAATAATTAAGTATGTCAATGATTGGCATAATTATTTTCGTAAGTCTGTATCACACTCATCTTGTGCAATACAAAGTCACCTCCTTCTGCGAAGCAGTCATGCTAGCGATGGAGGTGGCGCGATGGGAGAGGGAGAGAGCCTCCCGTCCCAGTCGCCGCGGTAGACGCTCCGGGTGTCGGGAGCCGCGTGACGACTCCCGGCCACCGTAGGCGCGGGCCTGCGGGCGGTGAGTAATGGGTAGCTCACCGTTCGAACGTGTTCCACGCGCGCCTCAAAGAGATGTCAGCAACGACGAGGGGGCCCATTAGGGCCCAAGCCTGCCGGGTCAGCGGGATTGTCCGAAAGGAGTACTGCTGCCCCGGAACATAAAGGGCCAAGGAAGGAACACGGGTGGGTTTTAGTCAGTGAGAGTCTGACACTCCCTTCCGCTCCACCCAGAGCGGGAGGGGTCATTTGATGATTTCCCAACCTCAAAAAAATTAATAAAAAACCTATTAGCAGCATGCATTGTACCTAATTAAATACAAACTTAGTATTAGGGGCAGCAAGATCTTTAATGGATTTGATTAATTTCACCTGATTAATCGAGAATGGGGCACCTGAACAAACTTCTAACTTGTTTTTACTTCGGCCAAAGCATGCATATCTTTACGCTAAGCCCAACCTATGTAGGTTGGGCTACTGCTAAACAAGTAAAATAAATAAAAAAATACCAAGTGGCGGTCTTAAAATAAATTTAAAAAGCTAAAGCAAACAACTTTCTAAAGGTTAATTGATGCGATGTCCTTACACGGCAAAACAAATAAGTGAATGGAATGCTATCATTTACCTTAAGGACTCGCATTTGTAAAGTTAAACATAGGTACTAAGCACGATACTACCATACTGTACATACCATACTATGATGACGCTGTGTCGCGGATTCTAGGTAAAGCAAACGCAATAATATGTTTTTAGGGTTCCGTACCTCAAAAGGAAAAAACGGAACCCTTATAGGATCACTCGTGTGTCTGTCTGTCTGTCTGTCTGTCTGTCTGTCTGTCCCGTCTGTCACAGCCAATTTGCTCCGAATGTAATGGACCGATTACGTTGAAATTTGGTATACATATCAATTTGAGTGACCCAAACACGGACGTGAACCGTAAATAAATGAATTTAAAATATTGGGGTCAGTTTTGGGAGGCAAACAAGAAAATTAAAAAAAAAAAGGTTTGCAAACTGTACCGTGTGACATATCAAATGAAAGGGCTTACTGTGAGAGTCTCAATTTTTTTTTTTTTTTTTATAATTTTAAAATATATTTTTTTAGTTATAAGTGAAAATAGACGAAAATTGACAATTGACCCTTATCTCCGAAACTACTGAACCTAAAATTTTGAAAAAAATACAGAAAATAGTTCTATACTTATAGATTACAGGAAAATCTATAAGAAGTCTATGGTCTTAAAATAACATGGTAAATCTTTCGATATTGTGCGTACAAACTTACATTTGCAGTTGGAATGTATGGGAGGTTATCAACTACAATGTTAAGTTTGTTCTTAGGATAAATTCTTTCCAAGTACGGAACCCTTCATTGTGCGTGGTCCGACACGCACTTGGCCGGTTTTTTTTGCGGGAGTATTGTTTAGCCTTTTTAGGGTTCCGTAGTCAAAAAGGTACCCTTATAGTCTCGCCATATCCGTCTGTCTGTCTATGTCTGTCCGCGGCTTAGCTCAGAGGCCCATAGTACTAGAAAACTGTAATTTGGTATGGGATACATACACATACACGCTGACAAAGTGGTAAAATAAAATCTTGAATTAATATTTTTTGGGGTACACGTAAAGTGGGTTTTTTTTTTTTTTTCTCGTTCGCCTGGTTTGAGGTATCGTTGGATAGGCCGTTCAAAAATATTGCGGGTCTGTGAAAATAATTTTTCGATTAAGGGATCCGTTTGCGTTATTAAGCTTTAAACTATTAAATCTTGTTAGAATCAAGTGTGCTACCCACCCCTGCCAGCTAAATGGTTGTTTTTGGATATGTGAAAAAATTCACGGCAGTAGGTAGTTTATCGAAGTTAAATGGAAAACTATCACAAAGTAGACTTTTACTAGCCGAATTTTACTGGTATTTCTGCCCTTTTACTTTTACCTAAGACTTTTACAGCTATCAAAGTGTTACTATTATTAGTATAAGTAGGAAACTGGCTCATTATCATTTTTATGATTTGTAATATAGGTAATGCTTGACAGTTGCAATATTACAACCTCGGATTATGTTTAGATCTTCAAAGAATTTAGAACTTCATAGTGTGTATGTTGTGCATCGGCCGAATTTTACTGGTATTTCTGCCCTTTTACTTTTACCTAAGACTTTTACAGCTATCATAGTGTTACTATTATTAGTATAAGTAGGAAACTGGCTCATTATCATTTTTATGATTTAAATTGTAATATAGGGAATGCTTGACAGTTGCAATATTACAACCTCGGATTATGTTTAGATCTTCAAAGAATTTAGAACTTCATAGTGTGTATGTTGTGCATCGGCCGAATTTTACTGGTATTTCTGCCCTTTTACTTTTACCTAAGACTTTTACAGCTATCATAGTGTTACCATTATTAGTATAAGTAGGAAACTGGCTCATTATCATTTTTATGATTTAAATTGTAATATAGGGAATGCCTGACAGTTGCAATATTACAACCTCGGATTATGTTTAGATCTTCAAAGAATTTAGTACTTCATATGTGTGTATGTTGTGCATGTGCAGCGACCGTGCAACTATGTGCATCGGAATGCAAACTCATAAGTGGCCATAATAAAATATCAACAAATCAATCGTTTTACACGCAGCGAGATAAAAATTCTATAAAATCACGTTCATGTTGCTCGGCTGAGCGAAAATTCTTTATCGTCAGCGTCCTTTTGATACCGTCAACATCGCCGAGTATTTGATAACACGGAGTCGACTGTCGACGGTCCGTCCAACCAATCCAACTGTTGACATAACTAGCATGTCGGTCGATACGAATAAATCGCTCCTATTTCACAAACATCATTCTTTTATGTCTTTCGAATTTCCACAACTTATACGATAATCTTGTTATCGAAATTAAAATACACACTGTCACCTAACACTTGGCTTTTCCTGTGTGCATCATGTGTAACATCTATTAAGTACGTGCGAGTTAATAACATGATGACTCCTAGAACAACAACAAATTAATGGTTTACAAAACCTTGTAACATCGCGAAACACATAGCAACATTTTAAAGTAAGTAGAAGTAAGTTCAGAATCTTATATCTTTATGAGTCAAGATTACCTGTATCGTTGAATTAAGTTGATTAGAAATTCCGTATAGTTATAATACCTACTTACTGTATTATAACTACGGAATTTGTAATCAACTTATACACAGAACCACGCGTTGATTCTAGAATTGACTGTAGTTTCTATTAATACAGTATATTCTAGAATGAAGCTATATTTCAACAGATAAGTGAAAGCCGTAGCTCACGACGACGTAGGTAGCGTTGGTTTGTTCCAGAATATAATTGTAACTACGACAGTTGTTACACACTAATATTATCGTATAAGTATTCTGTGCTCATGTTTAGGTTGTGTTTCAACTAGTAATTTGAAGAAGATATGCGCAGGCCCCTCTTTTCCAGTGGGCACTCTGGGCAAGTGCCCAGGGTCCCGCGATTGAAGGGGGCCCCCAAGTTCCTACTAGACCACCAAGCATTAACTGATTGTTACCGATGAATAAATAGGTACAATAAATTTAAATGTCGCTGATGACCATAGAATGTTATATGCTCAAAGACATCGACTTTGAAGAAGTAATTAATGATTTTGCTTATCTCAAAACTAGAAGGGGGTACCTCTTCAATCAACATAGACTTTAGTACTCTAACCTGTGAATCTTAAAAGTTACTTTTCCAGATTATATTAGGTACACATAGTTATTATTCGTAATGTGACAAAAAAAAAATACAGTTGAATGAATCTAGAATTCTGCTTAGATATTTACTCTTTTGGGCTGTTTTGACCAAACAGTCCGCTGTCAGTCATAGGGGCCCCCATTATCCTAATATGCCCAGGGCCTCCAATAAATTAAAGACGGCCCTGGGCATGCGCAGAATCCTATAAGTTAAATCAGATATTCTGACTAACCACATCCCTACTCGTATTGACATCAAAGTCTAATCAATTTTGGTGGTTGAACAAATTGAAAATTACGTATTGTGATAGTAAAATTAGAAATTAAACGCTCTATTATTTAAAATTAAAATGCCATTTTTTTAACATTATAGGTATGTACATACCTGGGTACCAATTGAAAAAGTAAAAAATCTACATAATAAAAATCACAAATTCATTCACTCACAGACAGCGCACAGCCTACAACAACGCTGGGTTTAGAAGCATGAAATTTTGCACAAGAGTTTTATAATAGGACAAAATGAGCATTAACGAAGGATTTTTGAAATTACATCGCCTAATATACCCGTGTACCCGATGGCATGCCATCGTGAACACGGGTACCCGGGTAGACGGCTTATATACTATTAACGCATAGTTTGGCTGTTGCATGCAGATTGCACTATCGGTAATTAACCATTCATCCAACCGACTAGTAATAATATTTGTCGACTAGTTAACTATAAAATTGATTAATGACTAATTACCAGCAAACGCATATATTTATTTAAGAACCAGTTAACCACAATTTTTTTGTTCAGTGAAATCTCTAAATGGCTGGTTGACACTTCCCGTGGCCCAAGGGCTGGCTTTTACCTTGGCAGAGGCTAGCATTGCTATACAACGTGGCAATGCTGCCAGTCTCTTGGGTACATCACCAGTCGACAGCGATGCGGAGAAATTTTTCGACGCCCTATTTTAGTTTATTTTATTATTAGTTTTATTTAGTTTAGGTTATTATTCATTGTTATTAAGTTGGTAGAACCAGGGCCTCAAGTCTGCTATTACAATAGTGTCAGAATGGTCTTGCCATTGTGAGTATTTGACAGTGTTTGTATGGCAAATCTGTCAAAAACTCACAATGAAGAGACCATTCTGACACTGTTGTAATAGCAGACTTGAGGCCCAGGTATGTCAGGTAACAACACGTCAAAATTGTCGTAACAGCCAAAAAGACTGGGTGTTTATAAAAGCACTTATTGCCGCAGGCAGGGCAGCGGTTATGGAAATTGTACCTGCATTAATAGTAGTACTAAATTAGATTGAAGAGTACTACAAGAGCATATATATTGACCTGCCCAATATTTATTTATTTATTAACTATGGATGACTTACAGCTAAAACAAACATAATAAAAATAGTATATATGTGAGACTGACTGACAGCCAATTAAGCACACAATACACGATCGTCATTCCGACCTCGCCGCCGAGGCCCCGCGCGAAATCCCCGACTAACGAATAGTCCTCCCCGACCCTTGACTGTAAGTGAAGCGCCAGCACGCGTTTTAGCTGAGCAGCATGTAATCCAAACTCCCCACGATAATAATCAAAACACTGATTTTATCCAGCCACCGTCGGTCCCTTGCCACCCTCCCTCCGACGCAGCTGCCCTAAGCCGAGGTTCGTACCCCACAGGGGGTGCCCTTAGCGAGCAGCAGTCGTTTAGTTTATAGTTTTTACGGCCTGACTGGAGGCATTAAGTTTCGTTAGGAGCTTAAGGCAGCCACAGGAAAGTCCGGTTAAAGAGTCAGAACCTTAGTGGTTACATTCTGAGATGCCCTAGATAAAAAAAAAACAGCCAATTAAAAGTCTTCAATTCTAAAAAACAGATTGAAAAGAAAGAGTGTGAACAGCACATCACAAATACCAAAAAAGAAGAGAAAAAATTGGTTGTCTGTAAAGTTGGTTTACGGACGATAGTTTTAACGTGACAACGTCATAACAAAACATTGATGAAATGATTGCATATTTTTATGAAAGTAATGAGCGTAACGGGACAATGAGCGTAACGGGACAATAACCGTAACGAGACAATGAGTCATCCTTTTTCGTGCATGCAGCCGGCGTTTATCGATTTATTAGACGTTGTCACGTCAAAAAAAAAAACAGTATAACATTCAAGCAGTATAATAAGCAGTGTAATATGCAGTCTTCTTCTTCTTTTCGTGTGGTTAGTGAGTAACCTGGTGTCAGAGTTTTTATGCGGCCCGTGGGCATCTGACTGCCAGTTTCCTCATGATGTTTTCTTTCACCGTTTTTTAAGCAAGGAATAATTATACAATACGCACATGAATCCGAAAAGACAGAGGTGCGTGCCATGGGTTTGAACTCGAGACCTATGACTTGGCAGTCCGATGGTCACACCACTAGGTTAACATTGCCAATATGCAGTGGAGCTAAAGTATGTGCCTATGTTACATGGGTACTTATATCCAAAGTCTCAAATTCAGATAATTTATGTAACATATCAAAAAAATATCTTCGTAATGGCAATTCACATAAAATGGCGAAAAAAAGGTTCCGTTTTCTTTTAAGTACTGATTTTAAGAAATAATAATTTTAAAAAAAATCATACCGTAATTATTTTATACATTTTCGGCTTTAAACAAAGTTATTAAAAAAAAGGAGATTTTCTGGTATAAAATATTTTATGATACTGGCAACAATGCAGGAGATACAAACATTTATAAAAAAATACATCTTCAACAACACATATATTACAACTCTCATTCATAATTTTGTATGTATCATAACTAGACACATTTTGGATGAAAACGGCTGTAAACTGTTTCGAGAGGAAATCGATTTTGGGAGATTTACGTCTAGCAGTGGACTTTAAAGGGCTGATTATGACGATCATAGGCCGTGTCTCCGACACACTACACAAAACATTGTTTGGCAACGGTATTTTGTTTGCATAGTTCTTATAATTATTTCACTTTAATTTTATATAAAATTTAATTTGATAAAATGTTTTGAACCACTGTCCTGTCATTTTGACAGTGACATTTCTTGATATTACTTTGTTTACATAAATTGACTGAATTAGAGACTTTGGGTATAGGTACCGAAACACATCTCGCAGGTGTCCACTACTAAACAATAAACAGTTGTGAACGCATTGAATACGGTGGGAACTTTCGAATGCATATTTTAAAACAAACTTGTCCTTCTTGCTTCACGCACATTAGTCCTAACCTTCCCTTTCAAACTCCAACATACAACAACGTCGTAGCCTTATTCTGGAAACTGACGATTTAGGAAGCTGCTGGGGCTGCAATCCTTACCTATAGAGCGTGGGTGAAGTATGTAGCAGAACGTGAACAGTTTCGGTGGTAACATGAGAGGTGCCCATCGCTACACTGAAAAAAATGCACTCCAATCAAGTGACTTTTTAGCTTGATTGACAATGGTGCCGATTCCCTTGTTCACAAACTAAACTAAATTTAAGTTCAGTGCATCTTTTTCTTTCTATTTCATTAAGAAAAGGACAGAAGATAAATTTTAGTTTAGTTCTGTCAAATTAATCAGCGCTTGACGTATTTTGACGTAATTTTAGTGCGCAAGTTTTTAATCACGTCTAAACGTGTATGGAGTAGTGACAGGCGCTGATTAATTTGACAGGACTAAACTAAAATTTATCTTCTGTCCTTTTCTTAATGAAATAGAAAGAAAAAGATGCACTGAACTTAAATGTAGTTTAGTTTGTGAACAAGGGAATCGGCACCGATATCTTGTTAAGATTAATTAAAATCTTAGTTAAGGTGATCACATGATTGCAGCAATACTAGTTCAAATGATTGAACGCTCAAACAAGTTTCTCGATTACATGACATCATTGTAGAAGAGTTAAAAATGAGACAAGTTAAAAAAATGTTAACTGTAACAACGTAAGTTAGTTGTGTCAATCAAGCAATTACTTCAATGAAGATCATTGAAACTTTAATCTAATAATCTTGGTTGGAGCAACTATGTTTTGACTTGATTGCTGCAAATAGGTTTTGTGATAACTCCAGTCAAGATCCCGTTTCAAATGTCAATCAAATAAAAGTAGTAGATTAGTCAATCTAAACAAAATCTTGATTGTGGCAACTACAACTTTTTTTTCAGTGTACTGCCACGTGAACACAGCAATTTCAACAGTATCATATCCTGAGTGATAGATAGTTCCGCTGCCGACAGGAAAAATGTGTTTTTCTTCTGGCACGAGTTATTGGCAGCACTAACACTGTCCCATTGATTGATGGTTCCGTTGACAACATAAGGAAAATGCGTTTTCCATCTATCACACTGTGTCTGCAGCAGCACTAAAACTTTATTCACTGAGTGTGTTCACTGATTGATAGTACTTACTTGCACATTGACGTGCAGAGCCACACAAATAAAAAAATGTATGTATGGCTTCTAACATAATTATGGTCCCTTTATCTGGTAGCAACGGTTTAAATTATCTACATAAACTTAAACTGTTTTTAACGAGGATTTGTAAGTAAGCCTGTTTAGTTTGGTAATTTTACCTCATATCTCCGGCATTTCTTAACCGATTTCCAAATCGATGTTGGAGCTGCTGGGTTCACGTGCCAGAAGCGCTGGGCAATTCTCATGCTACCACCGAAACTGTTCACCTCTGCTACGTATACTCCACCCACTTACTTTAGGTACAGCGCTAAGGATTGCAACCTCAGCTGTTGTTGGTCATATTCCGAAAACTGAAAATTCAAGACGCTTCCTGAATTGTCAGTTTGCGAAATAAGGCCATGACGTTGTTGTTTGGAAGGGGAGGTGTTATAGGACTAAAGCTATGTCAGTGTGAAGAGCCATTCCGGAGAAACGGTATTTTGCCAATCCGCGGAAATCATTTGTTTTCACGTGCAGAACATTATGGTTTATGTTTTTCGGGAGAAACTTCGTTTAAATCTAGATATGAGCAAAATTTACATTCCAAAAAACACAAAAAAGTGAAAAATAACTTTAATTTCGGAAGTCGGTGTCCTTGGTTCTGTATTTTCGTTTTTTGCCAACAACTTCCGAAATTAGTTATTTTTCATTTTTAGTGTTTTTTTTTTTAAAGTCGGTTGTGTATTTGTTAAAAAGTTTTTAATTTTCAATTTTCAGTTATGGTACCTACCCCACAACAATTCTATTACCACTACTTGCTACACCGCACAAACAACAATGACACAAGATATACGAAGTGGATTAAATACTTACGTATTATCGAAGCTAACTCAAAAACTATACAAGCAAAGTTAATAAAAGCCCGAGTGCATCTCATGAAAATTCCAATAAGCCCAAACACGACTAGGATACATTGTTTTATTACGGAGTTTCGGTGCATACCTTCCGGCTTCATCTTCAGATCAGTTCGATGCTATTTATTTTTATTTCATCAGAATTATTTATTTAAATTTGCTTCATAGTCGCTTAACTATCTCAATCGAGATATATAATCTTATCGCCACCCGTGAAATACTTATCATTGAGGAGTTCCGGTGGCCATTTGTGGTCTTCTCCATCAGTTCCACTTCATCAAGTGATACTTTCTAAATGCAAATGCGAGTTGTTGATGAAAATACAAAAATCGGTATGTATACCTACAAAGTTTAAGGAGTTCCCTTAATTCCTCATGGATCCCATCATCAGAACTTGATTCTGATAAAAATGGGACCAATCTGGAAGTATATCCTTACAAACAAAAAAAAAATCAATTCGTTTTATAAACGACGGAGTACTGAGGTAACAAACATTATTTAATAAAAATTACAACCGAATTGAGAACCTCCTCCTTTTTGGACAGTGGGTTAAAAATAATAAAGTCCGCTATATATCGCTAATTCCTTCGAACCCCAACAAATATACGAGAATTTTTTTCAGTATTCCAACATGCTAGGTTAGTTTATTATTTTTACATACGTACCTAAATAAAATATTTAAATACTTTAATAGATAGATTTAAGATGGGCGATTGTGCGCGCCTCCTGGCACAGACGCATAACTGATCAGCTTTTTTATACGATTGCTATAGCCATATCAAGATTTTAGAATATTTAAACCAAAGCAACGTTACGAACGAACGAAACTATGTTTAAATTAGTATCTTGAACTTGTCCAAAGTTCAAGATAATAATTTAAACATATTAGCATTAATTTAACTACTTATTAATAACCTATCATTAATTATCCACACTTACAACGAAAATAGATACCTGTTATTTTTGCGTAAAAGTTCATTTTATTTCTAACTTATATGTAGTTGTTTCTCAATCAGTTTTTTTGCAAAAAACTTTTATAATTAAAAAAAAAAAACTTTCTTAAGGCATCTAAAAGTCACAAAGAAGCACTAAAAGGTTGCCCCATAAATAAAACATACAAAGCCGTAAGTAATGCAAGGTACGTACTTTATAAAGCACAGATAAAAATAGCTTTTTATTCGCGTCATTAATTGAGAATAGAAAACAAGCCTCAGGAAACAGGATCGACTTATTCTGATGGCGCCTCTACGAGACTAGTCGCGTATAAACAACATGTCCAAGCTATGTTTATCCAATAATAGCTCCCGCGAGATTATAAATAGAAGATAGTTCACACTTTATTTTACCTAATTCTAATAACCGTCCCCGGTCATCATCCCTAGCCTTTTCCCAACTATGCTGAATACCAGTATTTATATGGAGCGACTGCCTATCTGACCTAAACAAGCCAGTTACTGGGTAATACGATACCCTTGGTTAGACTGGCTGTCAGACTTTCGGACTTCTAACGACCCGTAACGACTGTCAAAGGTCCACGAATGACAGCCGGGACCAAAGGCTGAACGTGCTTACCTAGGCACGGAGGGTTCTAGGTATGTCCCATCCACGGACCAACCGCGGCAAACGTAGCTTAACCTGATCGATCGACCCGTGCGCCACAAGCCTCTCAATTTCCGTCTCAGGTACGATGGAGTGAGCTTACCCAGAAGAAGCCTGTTCACTCTCACTTTGAATAGATTAGGGTTGTATGCGTTCGGAAACACAGACGCAGGCAGAGAGTTCCACTCCTTTGCTGTGCGCATTATAAAAGACCTTTGAAAACGCTTAGTGCGAGTTGGTGGAATATCAACTAGGTAGGGGTGGTAACTTGCAGTGCGTCTAGATGTCCGATGGTAGAAGAGGGCCGGTGGAATGAGGTCGTGGAGTTCATGGGCACACTCTCCGAAGTACAATCTGTAGAAGACCGACAAGCAGGCAACCTTGCGGCGATGAGCCAAGCTGTGAAGCTTGGCATCCACCAGTTTTACGTCGCCAATGAGCCTCTTAGCTCTGCGTTCCACCGAGTCAAGCGCAGCAAGTTGGTACTTTGCTGAGCCATCCCAAAGGTGGCTGCAATACTCCATGCAGGAACGGACTTGTGCTTTGGTCAAATTAATTGTTTTAGTCAGTAAAAGTCTGACACGCCCTCCCGCTCCGCCCACAGCAAGAGAAGTTATTTGATAATTTCCCACACACTAAAAAAAGGTACCTACTTGATTAGAGGGGAGAATTTTTAATACTTTCGCAATTTCGCGTCAATCTTAACCTGAGTTTTAAATCAAACATTTTCACTGAACAGAGATTTGATTTGAATCGACACGATTACAGTTATTTCTACAACGGTGTTTTAGGTACCTTGATTAACGTGACCGCTTGCATCTGTGACTTAGGATTACGTAGAACTCACAATACATATTTATTTATGCTGGCATCCTAATAGATTAACAGCTCTAATCGCGATATCAGTATTTTTCCTACTACTCGTAGAACCCACCTACCTACCTAGTTTTTTAAATTCTTGACAATCTGTTAATCATCATCATCATTCAGCCGAAAGACGTCCCACTCAAAGGGGGAGTTGCCATAATCGCCACGTTTGGCAGGCGGGTTGGCAATCGCAGTATGATGTTAAAAAAATGCATAGAGAACGCTGCTGCCCATTCTCTATTAAATCCCTTAGTCGCCTTTTACGACACCCACGGGAGGAAATAGGGTGGTGCTATTCTTTACGTCCGGCATCACACAGCACGCATAATCTGTTAATAAGAAATAAGAATTCATAATTTGATTTATTATGTTGCTTTGCTTTAAGAGCCTCGGCCTCGGTAACAAACTTACTACTAACTAATTGAACAAAGATCTTCTGTTTCTCTTTTCGGCCCAGAGGGGTAATTACGTAGCACACTTTCAGTAGGAATGGGTTTCATTTTGACAGTTCAACAACTTTCATTGCGTTATTTATGTTGTTGAGCAGACATATTTTTGAACATATTAAGCAATGGATTAGCAATATGCTTCAAAATCATTCAGATTGCGATTGATAGATGTTACGCAATCAGGGTGCTGATATTGAATAGTTTCAAACGATTTTGCGTGATTCAATAATAATGTAGAAAAATCAATCGTTTTTCCCGGAAACATTAGCCCGTATTGACGTAGAGTAAAACGTGATTATCCTCATCCAATATTTAATTAAGCTTAACTTCATAAACACCACACATTATAGTGCCGATCTCAATGATTTCAAGATCATCTCAGCTATATATATACAGGTTGTCCCAAAACTCAACGTCAAGCCAGAAACGGGTGATAGGCCAGTTGGTGACAGTTAACAGAACAATATATAAAAAGCTTAGTATTTTGTACTTATAAAAGAATAGGTATTCAAAAAAAACGAGTAAATTGACACCTTGTGTTGATCTTACAAGTATTGTAACAAAAAATCTTTACTTTTATTTTTTTATTTTATTTTATTATAAAAGAATAATGGTAATAGGCAAGTTGGGGACAGTTAACAGAAATGTATTTAAAAAATCTTAGTCACGGTACCTATAAACAAATAGACCTTAAAAAAAACGAAAAATTTGATGACCCTGTGATGATCTTTACTTTTCATAATATACCAATTTGTTTGTGATGTCACCCTGAATAACCCTTCTATTCAGTCTAAAATGAAAACACAACTGCCTCAGTTTTAAAGAAAATATCACTTTTGCCGCCCAACTTCGTACTCAAAACTATAACATCACCCAACTTTAACTGACATTTGGCCTGGTAGTGATTTTTTTATTAACTACTGTTCCTCTTACTCAAACTTGTACCTTCAAATTACGGACACAAAGTCTAGCGTGCATTTTAACTAAGTGAAATAAGGTTTTTTTCCTTATTCACGAATAATCTAGCAAGTGTCATACCATTTTGAAATCGGAACTAAATACGCCATATTTTAAAGTTACTTGCCAAAACGGCGTAATACATTTTTTTTTTCAGTACGGTCAGTCAACTTTGGGTGATGTAATCATTTTGAGTACGTACGAAGGTGAGCAAAAAAGCAATATTTTCTTTAAAACTGAGGCAGTTGTGTTTTCATTTTAGACTGAAATTTATAGAAGTTACATCACAATAAAATATATCCCGAAAAGTAAAGGTTTTTTTTATACGTTGCCCCACACTAGGAATTTCTCCTGTATTGTGGGTGCGTTTACAAACATTTAAAGACACATACACGAACAGTCAGACCAGAAACCATTACTTGTAGATCATACAAAGAGATCATAACAGGGTCACCAATTTTTTTCGTATTTTTTTAAGCCTTTTTTTTATATGTACGGTGGCTAAGATTTTTTAAATACATTTCTGTTAACTGTCCTCAACTTGCCTATCACCCGTTTCCGGCTTGACGTTGATCTTTGGGACATCCTATATACCTATAAGTAGTTATGCAATTATACTTCATTTATCACAAAATTTAAATTAACATTTCTCATCTATCAAGCAAAATTATCGTCTTTGAATCCATACTAATATTATAAATGTGAAAGTAACTCTGTCTGTCTGTCTGTCTGTCTGTATGTTACGTTTTCACGCCTAAACCGCAGAACCGATCGTCATGAAATTTGGCAGAGATGTAGCCTGGGATATGGAGACGGACATAGGCTACTTTTTTACGCGATAACCGAGATCTACGCGGGCGGAGCCGCGAGCAAAAGCTAGTGTATCATAATAACATAATTAACTACCCCGTTGTGTTTATAAATGGTTTATACGCAGACGTCAAAACAATTTATCGATATAATGCAGTGTACTTCGGTAATTATTATGAAAAGATGGAACTAAGGACCATCAGTAAAATGTTTTAACATTAAGATACCTAACCTATACACTTGTGAATACAATAGCATACTATGTTTCAATTTTTAATAACATAATTATTTTATTTTGCGTATTACATGCTTGCAAAGTTATAGGTACGAGTATATGTAGCATTTACCGTCTATTGCCTCCACATGTCATTTGTGCACTTCTAATGCGCGATGAAAATGCACGACCGGATTGATTGGACCACGAGGTAGTCCTATTTTTCATGTAAGTCACAATGCTCTCGAGAGTCTGACCTCAAGAAATGTATTGTCACTGTCAAAGTCGAGGTCAGACGACCACGTGATGATGGTGTGTTATCAGGTGCGGGACCCAACGAAAATGTACAGCTCAAAAACATTAAAAAGTCCATTACTATGCAGTTTACATCACTCACTACGTTTTTAAAGGAATATTATTAATTGCATCAAATAAATGGTCACCTATCAATTTATTTCCATCATTTATATAGTTTTTTACATCAAATAAATTATTTCACTTCAAATAAACTAATTGTTTGACAAAACTATATAGTAAAGGCAGATAATTTGAAAATATACATCAACAATACATTCAATTTTTCCTCTAATGCGAGACAAATAAATTCCTATAGGAAAATCGAAAATTGGTAAATATAAGGTTGAAATGCCGAGTGATTAAAATATCGAATGATTAAAAATGTCAATAGTCATTTTATCTAAGTTCAAAATGTCGACATTATTTTTTTATTACCTATGAGACCTTATGTTGCAAGAGCGAGTGAAGCGAGTTTGGGATTTGTGGCACCCCGACTCGGACAGATTGGGTTCGAAGGGGGTGGCGAGGTCTAGTGAGCGAGCGTAGCGAGCGAATAAAGACCCCGCAAATCCCTTCGTGGTAATTTTTTTTTTACCACCCAGAAATAGTTGACTACTCATTATTTAAACTTGGAAACAAATTTAGACCCGCTTCGATATTTAGGTATACGAGTATATCCATCCATACTAATATTATAAATGTGAAAGTAACTCTGTCTGTCTGTCTGTATATGTTACGTTTTCACGCCTAAACCGCTGAACCGATCGTCATGAAATTTGGCAGAGATATAGCCTGGGATATGGAGAAGGACATAGGCTACTTTTTTACGCGATAACCGATATCCACGCGGGCGAAGCCGCGGGCAAAAGCTAGTATATTTATATTTCGATGTCAGTTTTGTAGATAATCAAATAGCTTTAAGATAAAATAGCAGTGCGCCACGAATATAAATTGTTGCTTATTTAGTTATATTTTGATTGAGTATTTTGCTGTGCAATCAGTAATTTTGATTGGAATTCGAATTATTTTTGGATACGAAAAGTATTTTTTTAATTTGCGTTTAAATACTAAGTATCTACCCGTTTTTAAATGCCATGAAAATTGTGAAAGACTGATACACTGTAGGATAATTACAAATATTACAATAAGTTATTAAAGTAGAAGGACTTCAGAAGGAATTAGAATGATGTTCGTGCTGCTAAGATGTAACGGAAAATGTTCAGGAAGCTGTCACGAACATTATGTGACCATCATTATGGAAAATTGACGTTGGGTTTATCCATTAACTACGAGTTAAGACCAGAACCATTAAATAAATAAATTAATGATTATGTAGCATTTTAAATATTTTGGTATAATGGTTTGTCTTTTACTTTATTAATTAAACACTCAAACTCTTTTTCAGCAAGATTCAAAGTACTGGAAAATAAATACCTATCTTATGCTTCATAAACAATTATCCTGATACTACAAAAATACCTAAATTCCTTGTTTAATAAACAATAAATTAACTTAAACTCTTCGACAAGTCGAGAAATCGCAACAACATTTTGACGTAAAATTCTCAAACGATCGAAATTTTATGGCCCTCAGCACCTACATAAAATTGATGAAGTGAAAACAGGTACTAAAATCAATAAACCTTTGATTAAAAATTTCACTTTTCTATTACCCATTAAATTAATAGAAATACTAGAACATGAAATTCCTTGTGTAATGTTTGTCTTGACTGCAGTAAATTGTGCGTTTTATTTCTACTACCTACTTATGATCAAAAATCCTTATTTTTTTATCAAAACAATTTGAATCTCCCAAATTGGCGGTAGATATTACACATTTCCCGATAGGTACTATGGATGATAATAAAACAGCGCATTTTAAACACGACTTAAAGGGTACTTACCAAAAAACTTTATAAAAATCACTGCCATTTTGATATAATATTTTCTATTACTATAACTGCCAATGTATCACAATGTAACCGTCACTCTAGAATACGACCATGTTGTCAATGAAATGGTACATGACAGTTTGGTAGCGGGCAGCGGACAGAGCGCGGCGGCTGCGGACTGCGGAATAAACTTGTGGCCAAGTGGTAGCCGGCGGCGGGCGCGCGGTCTGCGGAGTACCCGCCGACGTGTTACATCAACAACCAGGGAGGCTTCGGCAACCACTATCGCCGCACTTCCGCTCGGTCATGAGTAGTGTAAATACTAATAGGTAGTACATAGCCATGGTTTTGGATGAACTGCTTGCTACTTTTCGCGCGCTACGGTTGAGCGAACAATACAAGCAAATAGGCACAGGAAACACTAGTAATACTAGAGTCACTTGGTATTTGTACACCTGCAGAATATATTTTGAAGAATTTAAGTGCGCCAGAGTCGCGTACCGCATACGTCTGCGCGACCAATTCCTAACTAAGATGGAAAATGGAGTTACGCTTGGATTTATTCAGTAGAAGTCCGACGCTTACTTAGAGCAAATCAAATCATAATTTCATGCAATTCACAATACACAGTGTTTTTAGGGTTCCGTAGCCAAATGGCAAAAAACGGAACCCTTATGGATTCGTCATGTCTGTCTGTCTGTTCGTCCGTATGTCACAGCCACTTTTTTCCGAAACTATAAGAACTATACCTACTGTTGAAACTTGGTAAGTAGATGTATTCTGTGAACCGCATTAAGATTTTCACACAAAAATAGAAAAAAAAACAATACATTTTAGGGGTTCCCCATACATAGAACTGAAACTCAAAAACAAAATTTTCATCAAACCCATACGTGTGGAGTATCTATGGATAGGTCTTCAAAAATGATATTGAGGTTTCTAATATCATTTTTTTCTTAACTGAATAGTTGGCGCGAGAGACACTTCCAAAGTGGTAAAATATGTGTACCCTCCCTGTAACTTCTAAAATAAGAGAATGATAAAACTAAAAAATATATATGATGTACATTACCATGTAAACTTCTACCGAAAATTGGTTTGAACGAGATCTAGTAAGTAGTTTTTTTATTTTCCAACTACAATGTTAAGTTTGTTCTTGGGTTAAATTCGTCCCAACTACGGAACCCGCGAAAATATTTCACTAAAAATGCACGACTAGCACTCCCAGGTGTCAATTTTGTATACTCAATTTTTTTTTTAAATCTTGGAAAGCGTTTGGTGACGATCGCGAACCCATAAGTTTTTCTCCGACCAAAAATCGCTCAACGCGGCTAAAGAAATTTTCACTTAAAAAAAATAGGCAATCATAAGGACTGCCGACAGAAGTGAAAACTCAAAACTTTGGAATAACTGACAGTCTGGCGCTACACGTCACGAGCATGTCGCGCATTTCGGTGACGCGAATCCATAAGTTTTACCCTAGCTAAAATCGCTTAACGCGGCTGAAGAAGTTTTCACTTCAAAAATAGGCAGTCATAAGGACTGCCGACAGAAGTGAAAACTCAAAACTTTGGAATAACTGACAGTCTGGCGCTACACGTCACGCGCATGTCGCGCATTTCGTTGACGCGAATCCATAAGTTTTTCCCATAGCTAAAATCACTCAACGCGGTTGAAGAAGTTTTCATTTCAAAAATAAGCAGTCATAAGGACTGCCGACAGAAGTGAAAACTCAAAACTTTGGAATAACTGACAGTCTAGCGCTACACGTCACGAGCATGTCGCGCATTTCGTTGACGCGAATCCATGAGTTTTTCCCCTAGCTAAAATCGTTCAACGCGGCTGAAGAAGTTTTCACTTCAAAAATAGGCAGTCATAAGGACTGCTGACAGAAGTGAAAACTCAAAACTTTGGAATAACTGACAGTCTGGCGCTACACGTCACGAGCATGTCGCGCATTTCGGTGACGCAAATCCATAAGTTTTCCCCTAGCTAAAATCGCTCAACGCGGCTAAAGAAATTTTCAATTAAAAAAAATAGGCAATCATAAGGACTGCCGACAGAAGTGAAAACTCAAAACTTTGGAATAACTGACAGTCTGGCGCTACACGTCACGAGCATGTTGCGCATTTCGATGACGCAAATCCATAAGTTTTTCCCATAGCTAAAATCACTCAACGCGGCTAAAGAAGTTTTCATTTCAAAAATAAGCAGTCATAAAGACTGCTGACAGAAGTGAAAACTCAAAATTTTGGAATAACTGACAGTCAGGCGCTACACGTCACGAGCATGTCGCGCATTTCGTTAACGCGAATCCATAAGTTTATCCCAATGCTAAAATCACTCAACGCGTCTAAAGAAGAATGCAATTTAAAAAAAAAAATTGGCAGTCATAAGGACGAGACGGTGACGGTGCCGACGGAAGTGAAAACACAAAACTTTAGAATAACTGTTCTTTTCTTCTGTTCTTTTTTTTTAACTGAACGCTTTCCATGAGCTATATGTATACATATAGCTCATGGAAAGCGTTCGGTGACGATGACGCGAGTTCCATGATTTTTATTCACCCAAAAAGTGCTCAATGCGCCTAAAGAAGATTTCATTAAAAAAAATATTATTAACGCACGGAGGTTAAATAATATACAAATTTGACATGTAGGAGTTCTACTCGTGCATTTGTAATGAACTATTGAGTAGAAATATTTATCTAATAAAAGCTGATGTCACTTTTTTGGGTCAAAAAGAACACTGTGCATGTGCAATGCCAGCTATAGCAGCTATATGTAAATATTATAATACGTATTATATAACAGGATATAGGTATTAGTATTTCATTGACTGTACGTTTTAGTCAATTTCAGTAAAATAGATCAAGCGTAGAGTCCACGTAGCATGCCGTAGAGACCGCGTAATGTGGCTTAGAGGCCGCGTAACTTGACGTAGAGGCCTCGTAGTATGGCGTAGAGGCCTCGTAGCCTGTCGTAGAGGCCGCATAGCCAGCCGGCCCTAGCGTAACGTAGAGCGAAATTATCTTTTCTGAAATTATAAATCCATACTAATTATTATAAATGTGAAAATAACTCTGTCTGTCCGTCTGTCTGTCTGTTACGGTTTCACGTCTAAACCGCTGCACCGATCGTCATGAAATTTGACAGAGATATAGCCTGGGATATGGAGGACAAAGGCAATTTTTTTACGCGATAACCAACATCCACGCGGGCGGACCCGCGGGCAAAAGCTAGTAAATAATAATGACCAAACTTAACCTTACAAAAAAATGCAAATATCAACATTAATTTAATTTAATTTAAAATAAGTAGCTCTTTTAAAAATCTGATCTGGCAACACTGCTCCTGCGCCTGTCAAAAGGCGCCATCAAAATTTTATTTTACGCTGAAAATTGTTTTTCGTATTTGGCTTTTTGGCGCCCCTTGCCATCTGGCGCCTAGAGCGACCGCTCCTTCCACTCTGCGCATAGCATGCAGTAGAGGCCGCGTAACGTGACGCAGGTGCTGCATAGACATCGCCGCGGGAACACTATCGTCCCGAAGAGGAATTATATATCTACATATAAGTTTTTTCATAGAAACAAACTACTTATTGTTAGGTTAAAAGACCAGTAATTAAAACCCTTTGTGGAGTTTTCGGTCAACTAAATAAATAATATCCGATCTTTACTTTAGGTAGCATTCTTACAAAAGTGTTCGTTGTAACACTTGTAACGTTCTGTATTTTTTCTTGAAGATCGTACATAAAACAAGAAAAAAAAGATACGCAACCCTAAAAACCGAATGCAATATTGTTGAGATTATTAATAGTCCTCCAAAAAATACAATACTTATAATATTATGTTAAATTTTTACGAATACAGATTACTTAGATTCGTCTAGGTATAATTAGGAAGAAAAATAATATTCCAAACAACACGAAAAAATACAAATTAGTTTTATTTAAAGCTGGGTTATTGACCTACTATTTCTAAAGTTTATTTCGCTCTAAGCCATACATAATAGTTAGGTATATAGGTAAGTCACGATCTCAGATCAAATAAAAAGGTCACGATAGATACAAAGAGATGACAAAAAGAAAACGGATGAAAACACTACAGTGTCATTCACCCCCTTTGTCTACCTTTGACTATAATATGCTAGCATTTAATTGCACTTTTTTTAAATCTACGCACATACTTACATGTAGCCTAGGTATGTACCTACATTTTATATTATTACCTTCCAATAGCACTCGCAAGATTGAGAAAGGTAACAATTTCAAGCGGTGTATTAAGAATACTCATAGTAACAATTGACATTTTCCTGTTCTTTTTACTTATAGGTACACAAGATTTTTTGAGGGTTTATTCTTTGCATGTAGGTATGGTGGCATCACGTGTGTTTTAATGTCTATATTGTACAATACCTTGTATTTAGACTACCGGTAGAACGGGGCTACTTATTTGGATTTTCGAGGGTTATTTGGAATAAAGTAATATTTATTGTAAGATTGTACCGTGATTGATTTGTATCGTGTGGTGCCGGACGTAAAGAATAGCACCATCCTATTTCCTCCCGTGGCCGTGGGTGTCGTAAAAGGCGACTAAGGGACTTACTAGAGAATGGGCAGCAGCGTTCTCTATGCATTTTTAACACCATACTGCGATCGCCAACCCGCCTGCCAAGCGTGGCGATTATGGCAATCCCCTCCATTGGGGGAGGCTTATATGTCCAGCAGTGAACATCTATAAATTCGGCTGAAATGATGATGATGAATTGTAAGATTTAAGTTGACATAAATTCTACCAAAACACCATAGAAGGCACATTTTATTGTCAATATTATTATTCACACCATTTTATTTCTGGTCTTGTTTACTTTTACAATTTTTGTATGAAGATCACAATTAGAATTTATGTCAACTCAAATCGTACAATTGCTTTGTTCCAAATAACCCCCGAAAATCCAAATAGCCCCGTTCTACGGTACAAAAAAAAGTCGTAAATATTGATAATTAAAATAGTTTTTCTCAACTTATAATGGCCGGCAAAAACGTACTTTGCTTTACCTAATGATTTGGTATTCACAGTCCCACAGAGATGAACCCCCACAAGAAAGAAAGAAAATACATTTATTTGCGATAAACATGACGCAAAGAAAAAACACAAAAACAAATAACAAAAAAAAATTCACCTTCAGATCAGTTCGATGGTACCCTTTTCATGATCTTCACCAAATTGAAATTGGACCACTCCGAGAAAGTACTGTTCCAAAAACTACCCAAATCGCTTCAAGTGTTCCTATAAAATTTTAAGAGTTCTCTCTTTTTCTCCAGGATCCCATCATCAGATCCTGACTTGATGATCATCGGACCACCTTCGAAAAAAAAAATCCAAATCGAGCCAGCCATCTTCGAGTAATCGGGGAACATATACATTTTAAAAAAACCGGCGCATTGAGAAACTCCTCCTTTTTTTGAAGTCGGTTAAAAAGAACATAACACTTCCCTGTACGGCCTGTACCTAGTATGCCAGAAGTTATTTTATATTTAAAGTTAAAAAATATAGTCGAGGCGAATGACCCACACATTCCGTGATTCCTTTAGAAAATCATGTAAGACTAAGGTATCGACGCCGCCGGCCAAAAACTTAAGTAATTATTTATCTATAGTTGGTTCTCTCTTTGGACTCCAACTCTAACAGCAGTATTTTATAAATTAACTGTCTCACAGCTACTCTACTTCAATATAAGGTTTAGTAAAATAATTTTGTGAGAGCTCTTGGCTAAACTGCTTGTTTGAGCCACGAGTCATCTTTTAATCATATATGCTAGTTATTGAATCAATTCAACATACCTTTTTTTTTTTCAGAAGTTTTCAATTTCACGTTTCACAGAAAGCAATACATAATAGAAGTCATCATTTAATAGACACCTATGTTATATTGGCCGGAAAACGTAATATTTTCATAAAATAGTCACATCTTCCAGCAAATATAGAGAACACGTGGTCTTTTGAATAACGCGGGTTAAAAAGGATCCCCCTGACATAGTTTATGAAGCCAGCTTTATTTAAAAGGAACTGTGTTCGCTTTAATTTTCTACTCATCATTGTTGATTAAGCTAACTTCTTAAAACTACAATGAATGAATGTCAACGTCAATAGAAAACGTTTCCTGTCAAACCTCAGCAACGATGTGACCAACGTTACAATATGTTTAAAATATTTAGTAGTTTTAGATTAAATATTGTTGATTTGATTTATAACACTATGGTTTGATGTCTTGTATGGATCAGTGTTGGACCACAAAAGGAATGAATGAAAGGCAATGGTATGGTATGCAGCTGAGATGAGAATGCTAAGAGGGATGTGTAGTGTTACGAGAATGGATAGAATATGAAATACATAAGACAGTATATAATAGGAAATCTGGAAGTGGCACCGGTGACTGATGGTTGGACGGTTGACGGACGGTATGACGGTTGTGCGGAAATCATTTGTCATGTATGGGCATATAATGCGGAGGAGATAAAAGTATTTAAGGATCGTAGCAGGTAGCGTTCTGTAATTTCTGCTTACCGTCATGGGAAACGTGAGTTTATGTACGGTGACCAGCACATCAAGTTACCACAAACTGTCAAACTTTCTCGTTCGATTTTGAAATTAATTATCAAAATTTTAAATTTTTTATTCATTTGGAGTAATTTGACAGTTCAGTAGTATAGCTGGATGTGCTGGCCACTGTACTTACCGAATTAGGCATGAGTTAGAAAATTGCTGTGAGCTAAGTTTTGAATATGAATGTGGCTATATGAGTAAGGGAAGACTAAAAAAGCGATGGATGGGTTGAGTGAAAGATGATATGGCTAGAAAGCGGGTGATAGGGAAGGATATAGAAGAAAAATACATGTTGCGCCAACCCAAATAAATTGGGATAAGGGCAGAAGAATGATGATGATTGGTGGTTTCATTATCAGTATTTTAAAAACCTACCAAGTGCTCATGAACTTGTCGGACAGAACCCTCAGTGCACCGCCTTCGTCTGTTGTAGTTTTTGTAGTGTTGATTATTAGTTCCTGGTCATCTAAATGGGTTCCCTGGGGTTAGAGTGAGTTTTTAATAATATTTTAATTACGTATTCTGTCTGAGAAAATGTCAAGTGGCTAGCTAGTGGCGTGGCAGCTAATGCTTTATAATACGGTTTAGCATCCCGTTGGCGCTTTTTTGGAACGGAAACCTTAAAAATTAAACAAAACATACAGATTCCATCTTCGAAATTTTATCTTAAAGTATCGTATCCAAGATCTCACAAAAAGCGGTAGGTAAACGTATTTAAAACATCAGTCTGTATCATCTTCAACAGAGCAAAATATTATCAGTTTTGGTAGGATTGCTATGCGCCGTATAGTAGAATCTGGCATGATAACAGTTAGCACACTGCTTAAACTGACACTGTCACTGTTGCTGTCAGTTTGACGCGCTAAATCCAAAGTCCAAAGTATATTTTTGTTTATCATCAAATTATCTTATTTTTAGGTCAAACTTCAGTGTGTTCAGATATCAGATTATTTAGGTGTGGTAGTAATCTTTTAGAGTTGTAAATTGAGCACTCGGTGTTCTTATTGGATGATAAGTAAAAGTCTAGATATTAACTGCTGTTCAGTAGATAAAGGTATGAGTTGCACTTGCATTTTATAAACTTTCTACCTTGATAGCAACTGTCCATACCAGTGTTTAAAGTTTATATGTATTCTAGTTTCTGATCGTAACTCCGAAGATAACTTGCAATTAGAGATAATATTTAATTTTAATTGTTTAAAATGTTATTAGGGAGAGTTAGCCAGCTGATATTAAGACGTTCCATTCACGTATCGCCAAAATTAAGTCAAGCAATGGGTGTCGACGGTAATACTATTTTAGCAGAGAGTTTGAAGAAACAGGTGAGTTTTTTAACTATAATAAAGAGTTTTAAAACTAAAGTAAAACTTTTATCTGATTGTTTCAAAAACTTATTTGTCCCATTTCGGGTCCTTACGATTAAATTGCCTTTAATTATATTAGTTTTAAAATTATATCTGCAAAGGACTTATTAGGCAATTATATTGCATTTATGCAATTTTTACAAAGGCAATGACCTGGTTTTGGTTATTATTAAAAGTTATGATGAATTAACAAATATGATTTGTTCCAGGGTGTGGAATATGTGTTTGGAATAGTGGGCATCCCTGTGATTGAGACTGCTCTGGCATTCCAAATGGCCGGCCTCAAATATGTCGGCATGCGCAATGAGCAGGCTGCATGTTATGCTGCACAGGCTGTCGGATACCTTACAGGTAATTAAATAAGTTAATTTATTATTTAACTACAGCAAATGGCGTGTCGATAAGGCGTGCCCACTTGCCCAGTCTTTGTAAAAAAAAAAATGATAAAAAACACTATCTCTCTCCTTAACCATAATTTCTTTTTTTGTTTTGTTATTTGTTTATTAAAACTTTATGCACATGTAAAAAAATACTTCAAAAAGGCAGACTTAATGCCTGAGGCATTTTCTACTAGTCAACCTTAGGGTGATGCGGAGACAAAACATGGCAGGTGCAACATAAGGGTTAGATAACTCGAAAACGGAAAAAATAAATATATACTAACGCATAGATAAATATAAGCAAAATAAACAGTGTCAAGTGAAATAAACGATTGATAGGGGAGAAAACGAATCAACTCTGGGATGATTCAGTCAACTTCTTACGAATATGTTCACGTGCCTTCAATTTAAATGTTAACTGACTGGTTGCCATCCTGATATGCAGAGGGAGCGCATTCCAAAGAAAGACCGCTTGGACAAAGAAAGAAGAGTGAATGAAACCAGAGTGGTGAGACGGACATCGTAGAAGACGATTGTTGGTTGAATGAAGATTTTTATTTGCACTTGCTTCATAATTATTATTGTGTATATTTATATGGATAAGTATAACATGTTTTATGTATGTATGTATTTATTGTATATAAGTAAATGGTACACCACAAACTATCTGCAGTAATAATTATTATTGTGTATATTTATATGGATAAGTATAACATGTTTTATGTATGTATGTATTTATTGTATATAAGTAAATGGTACACCACAAACTATCTGCAGTAATGTTTCTCTGTCCCACTTAATCCATACAAAGGTTGTCTTTAAAATATCGCTTTTAGCAATAAGACCGCCCATCGTGTAACCCCTTGTCAAATTTTCTACTTAAAAATCTGTAATTTTTATGGTGTGCAAAAAAGAGTATTCTATCTATCTATGGGTTTTCCTCTTCCTTTTGTGAAGTCCGTTAAATTTCTTGTCAAATGTAGATAGTCTGACCCAACTGTCTATGTAAAAGAGCACCTACGAAACCCCTAAAAGAAAAAAATGTGTTAAGGTCCATGGCTGGGCTTATTATTATATTATTCAGGTAATCTGCCAAGAAAAAGCCTTAGAAAAGTCATGCAGGAATTCAAACTTGTAATTTTACGCCAAAATACCCCCACACTCTTGTAGTTTGTGCCATTGACAATGAAAGTACCTGCCTGATTGGAACTGTTCAAGCTTGTACATTTTGTAAATTGTTAATTTACATTGTATGAAATTGTATGTGCTAAGACAGTGTTCTGTATCATTATCTGAAAATAAATTATGGATAATCACTTTTATTATGATATGATTTAGCAGGCTTTCATTGATAAGTTAGATTATAATTAATTCTGTAAACTCTATCCTACTAAACAATGATTGGAATGTAATCAATTAGCTATTCTAATTAATAGTTCGTCCAATACCAGAGAATATGAAGGAAATAAATTTAATAGTAATGAGGTATAAACGTATTCAATCATCCATTCAAATTCTTGGGTGTAAAAACATTTTATATTAGAGTCTATACTCCATTTACTATAGCATTAGACAAATAACGAGAGTTATTGTGTAATATTGTTGAAATTACTGCACTTTAAATAGATTACAGTGCTTTGTATTTATCGTTAAATAACGGAGTTTATTAAACATTTACATTGAAATAACGAAAGGGTGAGAACAGTTATTTGTCTAATGTTATAATAAATGGAGTATAAACCTTTTTTCATGTCCTGTCACTCCACAATCCATATAATATAAAAAAATAAAATAAAACCAATACAATTTTACTCCCATTTGTAGTGTTAATTAACATAATTATAGATATTATTGTTTCAAATTCTAGGAAAACCAGGAGTATGTCTAGCAGTATCAGGTCCTGGACTACTGCACTGCATGGGCGGCATGGCCAATGCTCAGGTGAACTGCTGGCCACTCATAGTCATCGCCGGCTCGTGTCCACAAGACCATGAAGGCATTGGAGGGTTCCAGGAGTGGCCACAGGTAAACAAATATCAAACACATCTTCCTAAAAGAAAAAAAAAGAAAATAAAGAAAGTGTCCCTGTACCCATTTATCACATAAAAATAAAGATGGATTTCTTAAATATCAATTTTAGTTTCTTCAACTGCAAAAATATTTGAAAAAGGTATAAGTAGAAGAAATATAGGTAGGTAGGTCCAGTAAAAATTTCTATTCTTCATCATCTTAACAAGAAACTCAATATTAAATATAATTAAGTAAAACAAGTTTTTAATTATTAAAATATTCACCATTGTCAAAATTCGGAAACAAAAAAATATAATAGCTGTCTTGACTATTGTGATGCAAATTTAATTATCTAATAAATTGGCTTTTTTGCCACTGTTGAGTGGCAGAAAAGCCAATTTATTAGTTATTTAAATTTGCGTAAACAGACGTCATCATCAGCCGTAAACAGGGTTTAAAAAATCATAATGTAATCAAAACTTGTAGCCAAGTAATTATTAAATTGATTTCTACAATTACAAAGATCATCCAACTAAGTATGCATTTCAGATTTCGAATATTCAAACTACTTAAATAGTTACATACATAATTAATAAGTAGGTAGGTACCGATTAATTTCACATTTAACATGTAACACAAATGAATTTAACTGAATATTCATCTCACCTTTTAAAAGGTCATAATGAAACCTGGTTGTGTTTTGAATTGTAAACGCACATAGTCCCAATATAATTATTGTTTCTTTTATAATATATTATTATTATTCTTGTTTATTTTTATTTTAGTATACTGTGTTATGTAATAAGTTTAAAATTCGCTTTAAGAAAAACCATTATATGTAAGAAGTGAACAATAGCTCAATGAGTCGGCAAGGGTAGGGCTTATTCTAAGCCCACCTGGCTAGTTACCACCTTCTCATCTAAGTTTGTCGCCATAAAAACAATGTTAACAGCATTTGTTGTTTCGGCAGTTAGAGGTAAGATAGCCAGTTCCTCTGTGCTTGAGGATTCCGGTCTTACCATCACATCATGGTGACCACCATCATCAAGTGAGATGAAGGCAAAAAGCCTCACAGCTGTTGAGGATAACAAAGAAAGAAATAAAAATCATGACAAGACGTCTTGATAGCAACTTAAACAACTGGTTCCTTGGCATTATTGTCGAAGAGCGTAACAGACCCCCATGTAATTAGTTATGTAGATTTTGTCTGTTACATAACGCAAGTATCTACCGATAAGACCGCCGTTGTACCCTGAATATTAATGTTATAACATGTAAATGGGCTTTGTTAAATTTTGGGGCATGATAAAGCATATTCTATCTATTCGCTAGAATTTTATAATTCATTTAGCCAATGATATTTCTTTATTTATAGGTATAATATCATTGTCATTTAGCTGTGATATCTCGCCCCTTGGTATTACCAATCTAAGATATCGAGTGATAAGCTACCTACCCATTATCTTTATAATATTTTATTCAGTCAAATTCAACAATTCCGTCAATCATATCAACACGCATGATAATGTAGTGCAATAACAATGAACTTTGATCTTTTAGTTGAAAACTGCAACCTAACGTGGTAGTTTCATAGCAAATTATCTTGAAATCTAATAAAAACTTTAAAAAAAATCCCACACAATCACTATCTCACAACCGACCTCTACCAATGACCTTGATTACATATTATTTTATAACTAGCCTTTAGTTTAGAAAAAGCCACGCGGGCTCTGCCGCGGGCAGCAGGCTCGCGCCTTAGCCCGCGTGACTTTTTCTAAAAATACAAGTAACCTAAGAAAGAAAACCTAAGTTACCCTTATAACATCAGCTATCTGCCAGTTAAAGTCCGGTCAAAATCGGTCCAGCCGTTTCTGAGATTAGTCGGAATAAACAGACAGATAGACAGACAAAAAGATTTTTTTATTTATTGATTATTTTTATAAAACGTTGCCCCACACTAGAGATTTCTCCTGTATTATGGGTGCGTTTACAAACATTTAAACTCACATACACAAACAGCCAGACCCGGAACAACTACTTGTAGGTCATACAAATATTTGTTCCGTGCGGGAATCGAACCCGTGAAATGGATTGTTACGTATGTGTGCAGGTGGAGTCCAGTCGCCTATACTGCAAGTACGCAGCGCGGCCTCCGTCGCCACGCCTCATCCCGTTGCACGTGGAGAAGGCCGTGCGCCTCGCCGCCACCGGCCGCCCGGGCGTCTCCTACCTGGACATGCCGGGAACACTGCTCATGGTAACACATTTCCCTTGTAAAGGTATGGCTACGTTTGCACGAGAGCCAATTGAATTGACATTACCTGAACCTGTCTTAGGTTCAGGTAATGTCAGCAGTGCCATAAGGTAAAAGTCACTTCAGGACGGGTCACATTTCTTCGATTTTTGAGCTCATTTGGACAGCCTCATGACGAGTAATATCGACTCAAAGCTGTTCAAGTGGTTATGCAGCCATCATAATTTTTATTTTTTTAATATTTAATATAATTAAGTGTTCAGTGACAACAAACCGGGACAATGCCAGATAAAAGGCATCCAAAAAAGGAAGATGAGAAGATAAAATATTAATTATCTTGAAGAAACGCTATTAACTTTCAGTTCCATAAAACAGTATTCCAAACGTGCAGTCTTCTTTAGAAAAAGTTTATTATAGCTAAAAAGTTTTTTTTTATCAGACTCCACAATATGTGCTCCATGTGAACTACCTGCTAAATCGTGACGCATTTTCATACAAAAAAGTGCGGTGCATAGAAAATGTATGAAAGTGGTGGAAGATTTTAGCAATGTGTTACGTTGCGGCCCGCCCTAATTTGTACATATTTGTAATATTTCCATAATCGCAACGCAAAATAAATATAATTTATTTTATTAATTCTAATCAGGCTGAAGCAGACGAAGACAAAGTACCGATGGACTTATACAACGCTCCGCTCGTGTCCCTGGCACACCCCAACCCCGCGCTCGTGGCGCAGGCGGCCGACTTGCTGGCGAAGGCCGAGCGCCCGCTCGTCATCGTGGGCAAGGGCGCCGCCCACGCACGCGCCGAGGAAGCCATCACCAAGCTTGTGGAGAACACTAAGCTGCCGTTCTTACCTACACCTATGGGTACGTGTGGAAATTATTGGTAAACCAATAAGTAAACCCCGAAAAAAATATTCCTCCATCCTCTCGCATCTTTCTCCAAAAAGCATCAAGGAAATTTCAAAACCAATGATTATTGTCAGCACTCCATTATGATAAATTATCATAAAAGATTTATTTATTTATTCAAAATTACGTACATAACACCTTAACAGCTATAACGCCATTGCAGTGTTACTACCACAGAAATATACGTTACTCACATCCATTAAAAAGAAAAAATACAATCAAAATACCATCAAAAAACCATTAAAATACAAATCAAAATATAATACAAAAATCAATTAAAATATCATTTCAACACTTTCAATGCACTTCAGTGCTACTTCTGTGAACTTCATTAGGCTGCAGTGAAATATATCTACCTCATTCGAGATAATATTTAATAACCTTATGGCGCGTGACAAGGGGGCAAACTTGTTCAGGTTAGTCCTAGAGGGTGGCTCCAGTAGCGTAGGCGTGGGGCGACGCGCGCCTCCACACCTGGAGCTCCGCTAACAGGACGGGGTGGTGAAGCCAGCCGCGCAGCACCTGAAACACGAAGTTACACAGAGCGACGTCCCTGCGCACTGACAGCCTGCTGTACCCTACCATCCCTATTACGAAGAGACTCGGGTACATGAGCGGGAAAAAGGGATAGACACCGTACAGCTTAAAAAACAAAAAACAAGTGAATTTGTTTTGGATTCTTTCCACCATGATACTGTATTACACACTTTTACACGTCAATGATATTTAAAAAACTAAATGAAGTCGAGGTAATGGTCCAATTACATGGAGCTTCAACATAACTGCCTAAATTAGGTTAATCTAAAAAAAAAAAACAATTTTAAACCAATTTATTTCTTCTAAATTTTCACGATTTTTTACACAAAAATAGCGCTTAATCTAAGTTACAAATTTGTATCTCGGAGGCAAACTGTCATAAGTCACATTAAGGCTAATTATTCAGTGCACATGTTATAAGTCTTAATTTAAACATTATTCACGTATGTCACTTGGCTACACAATTGTGTGAAATTCAAAGTTTTTTTTTTTTTTGTTTAAAAGTAGGTTAATAGGTAGTTTTTTTATACCAAAAAAATATTAGAACTTTTACGATACTTATATTTGGACTTAGGATAATTTACCTCCGGTATACAGAAATAAGATTATGTGCGCTATAAGCTTATTTTAGAGTTGCTATAAGTCTTAATTTGAACATTATTCACGTATGTCACTTGGCTACACAATTGTGTTAAATTCTAAGTTATTTTTTTTTTTAAAGTAGGTTAATAGGTAGTTTTTTATACCAAAAAAATATTAGAACTTTTACTATAATATTTGGACTTAGGATAATTTACCTCCGGTGTACAGAAATAAGATTATGTGCGCTATAAGCTTATTTTAGAGTTGCTCACTATGTTTATAGGCTGAGAACCGTAAAAAAGTAGGCTATTAAAATATTTTTAATTTGTTGTGGCTATTTTCTTTTATCTAAAGACCTCTGCATACACCATCGGGAATACAGGCGTAATGTTATTTTACTACATTAACCTTATAGGATCCAATTGCGAATTCAAATAACAAATGTATAGCTATAAATAATGCTATTCAGGCAAAGGAGTGGTACCGGACGAATCAGAATACTGCGTGTCCACTGCGCGCACGCAGGCTCTCCTCAAAGCTGACGTCATCCTGCTGCTGGGCGCGCGACTTAACTGGATGCTGCATTTCGGACAACAGCCACGGTTCGCGCCCGATGTCAAAGTTATACAGGTACTGATGAAACTTTACTAATATATTTATATAATTTTTACTGCTCTCGAAACACATTGTATGCAAAATTATGGTTGCTATCCTCCTGGTTCTACAACGCTGATCAAATATCCAGTGGCGGATTTACATATTTCCCAAGTATAATCTGTTAAATTTTTGCCGCCCCTAGCTCTACAATTGTTAGTTTCATTATTATTTTTATAATCCAACAATTTGGTTGAAATTGCACAAGAAACAGTTTTTGGGAATATTTCTGAGCTAATATCGTTTAAAGGGAAGAGGGAAAAGTCATCGGAAAGATAAGAAATCTGTCGCATAAAAAAACGGCTCCAAATTTGTCGCCCGCCTTAGGCTCGAGCCTGCTGGTAAATCCGCCACTGCAAATAATAATATCTTATCATTTAATCTGTAAAAGGTTAGTTTAGCGGTTGTGTTTTACCCAAACTTCGTTCTCTTCCAGAAACCAAGTCATACACACAAATAACACAAATATTATATTACTATTATTGTACTTACAGGTCGACATAACCCCTGAAGAGTTCCACAACAGCATCAAGTCTGAGGTGGCAGTGCACTCGGACATCAAGCCGTTCACTGAGGCCCTCGCAGTCAAACTGGCAGAGAAGAAGTTCAGCCTGCAACCAGCTAGCAATAACTGGTGGCAAGCGTTGCAGCAGAAACAGAAGGCTAACACTGAGTTCGTTAAGGTATAATCGACTAGTAAAGTCAACTTGTAAAAATACACAGGGCCTCTGAAAGTTCACAAAGACACGTCAATAAAGTTTATTTTTTGTAGATCCATCACAGCGCTCTTGGTCATGGTGAGAAGGCAAGAAACTATATTTCCTGCCTTTCTGCCACATTTTATCGTGCCTCATTGTATCTCCTAACCCCCAAAACTAATCTGAAATAAAATAAAAACACAGGCGCTGTAAAATTACTTTACAAAGTTCAGCTCCATTATTATAAGAGTAGTAAACCTACAAGGGGGGCAAGGTGGAGCAGCTGCCCCCCTTTAGATTCTAAAAAAGTTGCCAAATGTAAAGCGAGCAACCAAAGTCCTAAGTCTTTGTCTTGACTTGCTTGATCCATAATTCCCGTACGTCGAAACTCGTATGAATTCACCAATTCTATGGAAATTAGTTCCACCTAAATAGTACGAGTAATATAGTAGTCCTGAAATCGCTTCCTGAATACTTATGAAGACTTATCAGTAATATGGTCTTGTTATTCCCCCGTCAATAACCCGTGTTCCTTCAAGAGGTATGGATATCCTGAACTATTGGTGCAGCAAGTCAGCGCCGCTTGGACTGGGATAGCCTTACAACCTTCCTGATATTCGCGATCTGTTGCTCTGGGGAAAGATGATATGGAGAATGAGAAAAAGTGTGAATTGTAGGTAAATTCATACTTTTTCTCATTCTCCATAACAACTTGCCCCCCCCCCCCCCTCTCTAAGCCATCGGCTGGCGACGCCCTTGTAAACCTATTAGATCCTGATTAATTTTTTTTTTTTTTTTTTGTTAATCATACTTATTTCCTTTCACCAGGCACAATCAAGCAATACGACATTGCCGCTAAACTACTTCGCAGTTTTCAAGACTGTTCAGGCGAACATCCCGAAGGACTCCATCATCGTGAGCGAAGGCGCCAACACGATGGACATTGGGCGCGGCATGCTCCTCAACAACAAAGCACGACACCGGCTCGACGCGGGCACCTTCGGCACTATGGGGGTTCGTTACAGCATTCGTAAACATAACACATCAATATTGGTTTTTAACTATTGCACAGATTATTACAGATGGGACACTTCGCAAAATCATTTAACGTTTTAACCGCCCCGGTCGGATTAATACGACAAATGTTTTCATGTCCGTGCCGCCTAAGTCGTATTTATACGACTGAGAACCTATGTTCGTTTTGTGCTTTCTATATCATTGCACTGGGGCAATGGGAAAAATGTAAGGTCAGAGAAAGAACTACCACCTATCTATCATCAGAACTGGAGGAGTCCTAGCTTAAAAAGAAGATAAACAAGTTAAAGAGTAAACAATTTAATCAATAAAAACAATTAGATGGTTTAATAGGCCCTACCGAATGGGTATTGGAGGGTCCTAACTGAAGGATATAAGAGGCCAAGGAAACCGGGGAGAAGTTACGTTGGAGGTCCGTCCTTAAGAATGAGAGGTCCAGGGGTTTCTTGGAGGGAAACCTCGAGTCAGGCTTCCAAGTCGCCGACCTCTTGATTTGTCGTAGATATTTATTTCTAGATTTATGAGCCGAGCGCTTGTGGCACGGCAATTGATGCAAAACCAAGCAGTCAATAAGGTTAAATAAAAAGCGACTCTTGCTACGACACAATAAAGTGCAATCCAGGTTGCACAAAGCTTATTACTTACAGTTATATTCACCTACAAGTTGCCTCTCTTTCTATTGCGTAACTCTTATACCGGCGGCGCGCGGCAGTCCTACTGAATTTGCCCAGTGAGATGGGCCCGCCGCGTACTTGTAGCTTCATACCTAAACTGCGGAGTGTCCCATCTGTATTAACCTGTGACTATTGTTAACAGTCTACGATGTATAGTCACGAGCACCAATATGTATACACTTGTATACACTTAGCAAAATTCAAAAGCAATTTTCTCGTGAATAACGATTTCTACTTTGAGATAAGACCTATTATTTAATAATATATACTAATACTAGGTATTATAAAATAGGTCTTATCTCAAAAGTTGCAATCGTTATTCACCATGAAAATTGCTTTTGAATTTTGCTAGGTGTATACATATTGGTGCTTGTGACTGTACCTATGAAACAAAACTTCAAATGATTATTGTGTAAGTGAGAATTGAGTCGTTTGTAACAATTTATCTACCACATTCATTTTTTAATCAAAATTTCCATAATTCTGTTGGATCTAAAATCATAATAACGATCAGCATAAATGAAAAATAAATAAAAGCATTTTATTTTGAAAAAAATTCAGAATTTTAATCCCTTGATCTCTAGACAAAGACCATCGTATGTATAGTTATATACATTTAATACAAATAAGATTATTTAAGATACTCCTCAATGCCTTGATAAACAAAAAAAATACTTATTTTTTTCCTCCTCAAACCTATTTCTTCATTCAAAGGTGGGTCCCGGATTCGCCGTAGCTGCAGCGATGTGGTGCCGCGACTACGCGCCTGGCAAACGCGTCATCTGTGTCGAAGGAGACTCGGCCTTCGGATTCTCTGGTATGTTATCATTTAACCGGTATAAATAATACAAAACAATGAGTATAAACTTGTTTCATATTTTAACACTAACAATTGTCAGGGAATGTCAATAATTTCATGCTACAATATCAATCAATATGATTGCCCAAGCTGTTTTATTCTGAGTCATACAAATATGTTAGTATTATTAATGCTTTTATTATGTTTCGTAGGTATGGAGATCGAAACTATGTTCCGGTACAAGCTGCCTGTGATCATCGTCATAGTAAACAACAGCGGTATTTACAGCGGTTTCCCTAAAGACGTTATGGAAGATATTCAGTCCGGTGGCGACATTGCTCAGTGGTAAGTTATAGGATAAATGTAACCCTAAATAACAATGAGTAATACTGATACTGAGGCTGCTAACGGATTAATTATTATTAATAAGCGGTATTTGGTTTTCTAGTGTCTGTTCACCGGTGTCCGACCCGTTAATGCGAAGCGAATACGATAAATTTTTACTGACAAATCCACCATAATAACGCATTTTGCATTTTTTTTTTTTGAGGTAAAATCTTAGTGCAATTAAAAAGTTTAAAAAACAACCAATTTTTTTTTTCCTAATTTTTTAAATTATGTTTCAAGTATTTTTTAAGGTTTAGTGGGAGTTTTTGATAAACCTTTTAGTGTGTTACGTATTGCCTTCTTTTGTAGCTGTCGAATGAAACCACTTTTATGCCTGTAGGACCTCTACAATGGTAGATATTGCAAAATAAATGAACACACCCATACTCCAACAAGAAAAAAAAAATATGGCCGCCATTTCAAAACAACAGAGGCAAAATGCTTTATTATGGTGGATTTGTCGATGAAATTGATCATATTGCTTCGCCTTAAAGAGTCGGACACCAGTGACCAGACACACTGTATAAGAACATAAGGTACCTTTGTACTCAATTATGACGTATCTCTGTTTTACTGTGTGTACATAAAATCGTTATCATATAATTTACAACACATTTTATTTCCAGCACTCCACCAACTGCCCTCGGCTGCGAAATTAGGTATGAGAAGATGATGGAAATGTTCGGCGAGACTGGACACCTCTGCCGCACCGTTAACGAGATCGAAGCCGCCATTAAGAAAGCCGTAGCAGTCACAGATAAGCCCAGTATCATCAACATACTTATTGACCCACAATCTAACAGGAAACCACAGACTTTCAACTGGCTGACTGAATCTAAACTGTGATATGGTTATTTTTATTAAATTTTTTATTATTAATTTTGGTACGAAAAATAACATGAACAGGGTGGTGGGGCTTGAGTGGTAAAACTGACTTCAAAGAACTACATTCTTATTGCATTTCTTGTAAAATACATGTATTAATAATGATAATTTATAACTGTATATATATTATTATATAAGCTGTTGCACTTGTCTTATGTGTTACTTACTGAGTTAAGGTACTTAAAAATTAAACAAGCATGGACTTTGATATTGTCTGTAATTGAGTCATACTTATTTATGGTCACATTGTTGTAATTTGTATATAATGAACTTAAAAATATATATAAACTTTACATTATAAACTAAATCCCTGTATTTTCATTTAACTCCTGGAGGCAAATGAATCTGCTGTCTTGGTTGTCCAGAGCAACATAAGATGAGCAGTGGTTGTATAAGAAATATACTTTACATTTTGCTGAGGCAACCAATCAAAAAGTTCTCTATCACAGTTTGTGCTGGAAAGAAAGGCAAACATCATTAAAAATATAATTACGAAAAACTTATCTTACTTATACTGAATGACTAATAAATAAATTATTACCCAGTTTGCAGTTATTGGTAGTGGTCAGTGTGTAAGCATCTTGGTCATAATCATTGGTAAGAGTGAGATCAGCTCCTCGGACGAGAAGCTCATTGCAAGTATATGGAAAGTCGGCTGCTGCTGCATACATCAACGCTGTGCTCCCAGACTGGAACAACAAACATCACAATAAATAACTGCCAATATAAAACATTAAAAGGGATCAAAAATAAATGATTCTTACATCATCTTGTATGTCAGCATCAGCTCCTTCATTCAGAAGAAACTTCACAACCTCATGGTGTCCCCCCGCAGCTGCCAAGTGTAGTGCCGTCTCACCCTCCGGACCCCGCATGTTAACATTGGCACCACACCTAGTTATAACAAAAGACAGCTTTTATTCATGGTAGACACTAGTTACAACAAATTTTACAATTAAGTTGGTAAGAACAGACTCCTCCCAGTCCCTTTGTCATTGAATACCAAAATCAATCTAAGGCCCGTATTATAGAACGTCAGTCAATACTCAAGTATTACTTAAAACTAGATTCAAGCCATTTGATTGGTTGAAACTAGTTTTAAGTAATGCTTGAGTATTGAGTAACGTTCTGTAATACGGCACTAAGTGCAGACAAAGAACAAAGAACCCCCTGCAGTGTACTCACCATACTAAGTCTTGGCAGCTGTTTAACTGTCCATAGCTGGCTGCCCAGTGCAGGGCAGTGAGTCCATGCTCATCAGTGATGTCAACATACTGCTCCAGTTTCACGTCGTCACGGGTTATTTCACCGCGGCCAGCTTTCGCGTGTAAGCTACAATCTGGCTGGGGTAACTCCGGGACTCGCGCCTGCGTATTACCTGCAAAAGCGACCTTGAACGTTATACTTACCTACTTCAAACCCACAAAGAAACTCCTAGAAATCAATAGATGTAGACGTCGCGCTAGGGAAAAATTACATTAAAATGACATTACCTCTTTGTAAATTTGTTAATGCGGTGCATTGGACAGACTTATACGGCGTAAATGCACTTTTTCTTACACCGTTTAAATTGGGCGCCCATCGTTGATAGCCTCCGCTTCCACTTTTACTGCTATCCTGACTTCCCGAATCATATTCAAATTTGTAGGACTCCAAATTTTCTTGTTTTTCTTGCTTTATATCAATGTTTTTGCCTTCATGCTTAACAGAAACAGCTTCTTCCATATTTTTCTGATTGTTTTGTATATTTCAATGAATCAACAACACAAAGATCAAAGACAACAATTGAATTAATCAAAGAGCTGAAAGAGCCAAGAGGAACAGCAGTTTACACTTACAGCAGAACGGAACACATCACAGAGCATGTAACTCAGAGTGAGAAATTATTAACTGATATTCTCGACTGCATCAAAGATTAGGGTTGCGATGTATTAATTTATTACGCTAGTTGTTGAGTCAGTGAGAGTGATGACTGATGATCATTGAGCAGAAAAGCAAAAATTTTGAAATAATTAAGCCACACTGCAGTCTGACATGGGTCCAAATTAACGTGGCGAAAAAGGTAATTATCATAAAACGTACAGGTTTTAACTGGTTTAACTAGAGATACAGTTTACACAAGTGAAATTATTGCATAAACTTAATTTTTAAAGTAATACGTAATCAATGTATTGGCCACGTGGTCGTGGTTTTATACCATTTAAAACGGGTTTTAAACCACGGACATGCTGCGTGTGTAGCTAGCATAATACAGCAGGAACGCCAAATGCCTTACCCTTACTGTCAACCAGCCGGTGTCAGACTGTCAGTGTCAATGTCAAATCATATGCCAAAGCCAATTTCAAAACAAACGTTCGGTTGGCGGTTTACAATAAAAAATATAATTTTGTTTGTTTTAAAAAACTGTTGTCTGCCTGCACGTTTTGTTCTGTAATATTATTTTTAACCCAAAACAAAAATGTCAACACTAGGAAACGAGAGCCTAGTAACCAAACAGTTGCAACAAGACCTACAAAATGAATTAAACACTGCCAATCAACTGTTAAGACTAATGTAAGTCAAATTTTGTCTGTTTACTGTAGTCGTCATGTAAATTAGTTTATTTCTCACTAATAAGTACTCAAGTATGTGTAAGTATGTTTGAAGTAAGTTGGTTACTACAGTTCTTAACTTTTGAATTTTAAGAGCCCGTACCTACTTAACTATAAGTACGTTTGATAATTGATTTTATGATTTGCAGAACAGTAGAACTGCAACAAATCAAACACTTCACTAGGCCTGGGGGAGACTTTGAAGCCAATGTTTTGAAGGTAAATATTAGGTTAATCTACCAATTTCATTTAAAAAACACCTACATTGAGAAAGTAACTTCATTATGAGTATGAAACTATGCAATAAAGTTAGCACCAATACTTTTGTTGAACATTATTATTTTTTAATCTCATTTCAGAACACAACATTAATCAAGGAATTAGCAAAGCTTCAACAAGTTGACTTACAGAACTTGCCTCCTTTTACTAGAAAACAAATAGATATGAGTATGCATGCAAACGAAAATGTGTCTTCTGAAGAACTTAATACTTATAGAAATAACTCTGAAGTAGAAGAGAGCTAGTGAATCCTTAGAGTTGAAACACCCCTATTTCTAACCCAATCAGATACAGGTATCAAGATGTCTCAGAAAGAAAATTATAGAAACCTTAAATATTGTCACATTGTGTCTGTGATTTGTTAATAAAACTGTTTTTATTTATAATTTTCCATTTGATTTACACTTGCCCTATATAATGTATATTTATTAGATAAACTACCCATACATTAATAAAAAGAAAAAAAAAAAGCCTAAAGCTTTTTCAATGGATAGAAACAGAAAGTTGTATTTATTTATTTATTTATTTAAACTTCATGTACAATAGTGATACATAGGCGGACTTAATGCCAAGGCCACAAGGCATTCTCTACCAGTCAACCTTTGGAAAGTTTGTTTTTTGGAAATTTGTGTGTGGTTTTGAGTTGAATGAGTCTATTGAATTATTGTTATTTATAGGTTCTAGTAGTTAACAATTAAGAATAAAAAGCACCTTTATACATAAATTCTTCATTTATTTTATTTGTGACTAATTTATTAGTTAACCACAATATTATTAACTTAGTATAAAATCTTTTTTAACAGTAACATAGACAAGGCAACATGCATTTTATTTTTGAGCTTCTTTAACTCTAGGCCATATGCTTACAGTAAATAAAAGTCATTGTTACATAAACAACATTTTTCTAGTTGGCAGCAGACTGTTTATTTATTTATTTATTATTTATAGAAATCATTTATTACAATAGAAGCAACAAGTTTCGGCCAATACCTATATAGTTACATTATTATCCTAATAAAAACAGTTGATTGATTAACTAGTAACATTTATTTTAGATCTGCGTAAATTATTAGTACCTAATCAAAAACAAGATAGACCTTCGTGAGATAGAAACATTCATATTTTCTTACATTCCTCATTCATTTCAATTCCATTCTCAAACTTATATTTGGAATTCATATAAAGTATGCTCTTATTTACAAGTTTTAGCTCCCCAAGTATTTAGAGAAATTGTATACTAATCTGAAACATGTGAGAGGAAAATATAAACGTAATTTATAAAATCCATAATATTCCCTCCTCAATAAAGCCATGGTAACAGCTTAAGACTAGATAAACTACAAAATAACATTATTAATTATTGAAATAAAGCTGCCTTTTCTTTGAACAGCTGCCTCCGCATAGCCTTTTCCTCGGCTTCTCTGCGTTTCTCTTCTTGTTCCTGTACAATTTCGTTATGGAATCTGTTGCTCTTAGAGAGTTCTTCAATCTTAGCTTCGAAGAAAGTTTTCGCTCCGTTTACACCGACTTGGTCCACGTTGATCTCTGTGAGCCGTGCGAATGCGTCTAGACCAGAATCGGTTTCCAGTTCTCCCGCACGCGCTTTCCTGCAAAACAAGTACGGGTAGAATTAGAATGAGAACAATATGCATTTAGGGTGTGAGTACCAGATCTACACGAGATCGACTCATCGATGACACGGACGGGAACAGTTCTTCAAGGCATATGGTTTTTATTATTACCTATTTTAAATCAAAGCTCCAACATTGTGACACGACTTTTAGCTTGGTGAGTCAACTCATATACTTAATTAGGTAAGTACATGGGTAGATAACACATTTTTTTACCTACTTATGTGTAAGATGTTACCTACTATTGTTGTAGGGCCCGCAGAGTTCTTTCCCGTATACAACAAACAGGATAAAAAGTCTGTTCTATACGGTCTACAGTTTTTCCAACTCAAAAGAATTGTGTTACTGGTGTCAGGTAGGCAGTACTCGGAATTCGATCGCAAAAAATAATTTAACTTGGGAATTTTCCGGGATAAACTCCTAAAACAGTAAGTGCCTGCTAACATAACATTCGTAATCAGTAGGTATTTCGTTATAGCTGATTAAGAACGGGACTGCCAGACCTGGCCGCACGCACTATAGTTATTTTAAACCAACCAAGGATTTATAACTTTTTAAACCGAACACTGCGGCTCTTTTAATTAACACCGACTTCAAATGTACTTAATTATATAGGCCATTGGTAGGTACAGTGGCGTACTTTTCGATAAAGGGGCCCTGTATCGAAAAGTATTAAAAGGGTCCCCTTGTTGGTGTCCGTTTTTACCCAACTGCGGCGAAACTCCAAAGGAAGGGATTTTTGTTTACAAAATAGTGTACTAACATGGCAGGGTAAGTTTCCATTGTAATTTTACTAAGAGAATGCAAGAGCGAGCGAGGTGAGCTAGAAAATTTTAGTAGGTACTCTGTGTAGGTTGAGCTATCGTTGTGATTCTACTAAAGAAATGCAAGAACGAGCGGAGCAAGCTCGAAAATTGGAGCATCCTGACGGATGATTTTAATAAAAGAATTTGAGGGGCCCCGTATCATTGATACGGCGCCGGCGGTAGCTACGCCCCTGCATTGGTACTTTTACTATACAGGGTGGCAGGGAATCGACACGAAGCCAGGGGCCTAAGTCTACCAATTTACAAACGTTGAAATGGTCTCGCCATTGTGAGTATTTGACAGTGTTTGTATTGCAAATCTGTCAAAAACTCACAATGAAGAGACCATTGCAACGTTTGTACATTAGTAGACTTGGCCCCCTGTTACCATGGATTCAATCCATGATTCTGGACCCCCTGCGTTGAAATTTTTGGTCGGTTATAAAAAAAAAATGGCTGTCCCATACATTTTGACCGCGCAGGTATTGCACTTTTATAGGAAATAGCTGGTTTGAGGATTGTAAATCATCAAATGACCCCTCCCGCTCTGGGTGGAGCGGAAGGGAGTGTCAGACTCTTACTGACTAAAACCCACCCGTGTTCCTTCCTTGGCCCTTTATGTTCCGGGGCAGCGGTACCCCTTTCGGACAATCCCGCTGAACCGGCAGGCTTGGGCCCTAATGGGCCCCCTCGTCGTTGCTGACATCTCGCCGGTCCCTCCCTATATGCTTAGATTCGTGCTTTATCTTTCAGACAGTCCTAATAAAAACTGAATGGTTTTAGTTACCTGTAAATCAGTAAAAATTCCCGGAAACTAATTCTGTTGTCCCCATCTTCATCAACCTCTGAGATCATCGCCTTCAGTCCAAGATGGGTCTGTGGTGCTCCCAGTCGCTCCATCATTCGTTTCACTTCAGTCAAGTCTAAGTAACCGTCGCGACCTTCATCGAATCTAAAACAAAGAAAAATATCGATTAATACAGGTCTTGCAAAACTAGGTATCAAACTACCAATACGTGGTACGATGTTCGTACGTACTCGTACTTCGTATCTAAGTGAAAGTCTTTGAAATACATAAATTAATAACTTTCGTCCCTTTTTAGGACTCTACGGTGTTACTCGTACGTATGTATTACGTAACTTCTATGTAATGTAGTAGATTAGGTACATGTAGTTTTAATGCAAGCTTAGGCATTAAAAGTAGGTACGTACAGGTACGCTAGGTGCCCACTACTACTAATTAGCATAGGCACTCAAGTCAGTCGCCCCCTCAACCTTGAGAAATGGCTAATGTCTTCAGCACGACTTTCATAAAAAGGTTAAGTTATAGGTAGGTACTCGTATCGCTCGCGCCTACACAAGAGTATGTTGACGAGGTCTAGATTAATACGTATAGCAGTATCTTTTAAGGGTTCCGTACCAAAATGGTAAAAGGAACCCTTATGGTGCGACTCAGTCTGTCTGTCCGTCTGTCACAGCTGGATATCTCAAGAACTACTAATGAGGGGGTCTTAAAAATTTGAAGTGGGGCTACTAGGGCATGTGGGGTATCATATGAAAGAGCGATATTTTTACATTCTGAAACATTTTATTTTTTAGGCCGCACAGTTTTTGACTTTTGTCGAAAAATGTAAAAAAAACATACCGTTCCCCCCCTTAACTCCGAAGTTTGCAAGGAGAAAAATCTAAAATTATTAAATGTGAAACGACTCAAAATAAAAACAACAAGGAAATTTCTCTGTCTCTGTAGCTTATTAGAAAGAAGACATACATTCTGTGTCACATAATGGAACGAATGACCGTTACGTTATTCAGTGTCATGTACGGGGAATGCAAATTTATATACGTTTAAATATGCCACTTTCGCTAGCTCGACTTGGTTTGAAGAAGAAAATTTATATTAATGTTTGCGTAAACCCCGAAAATCACTATAATCAATTAATGAACTGTGCCTCATCAGCATATCATTCGAATTATAAGAAAGTTAGAAGATGGATTATTATATTATGGTTATATCACTGATCATATAATTTCCTAGAAAACCTTATAAGTATTATGTGATAATTATATCTATGAGCAAACGCTGACGTGATGTGATGACTAAGAGAAGTTTGTGACAGATTGAACCTACAGAGAAGGCACATCCCTAGTAGCATTTTCCGTTGGCATTTAGTTGGGCCAACTTCAGAGGTATGTATGTGGCCCAACCAAACGCCAACAAAAATGTTACTATAATACAGAAGTGTGCTGATAGCCTATGGAGGAAACCGTGAGACAGCAAAAGGTTGAATTAAAAAAAAAAGGTTGATATCTATAGGCTAACTAATTTAAGTTAAGGTAACTAATACAGGCAATTAAGGCTCCTGCAAACAGGCGCGACACGCGACGCGACACAAAGAGACCGCCACGTCGCGTGGCACGCGGTGTCATTGAGTCGCGTCGCGTGTCGCACCTGTTTGTAGGAGCCTTTACTTAGTTAACTGTACAGGTCGGAAGCGCCCCCGATTAGATACGAACCTCCGAAGGCTCGGTTTTTTTCCATTGGACCCCAAAAATTACGACATATGACATCCTAAATTGATTATGTAAATATTTATGATGCTACCCAACAAATCTTATAAATGTGCGTTAATTATGAGAGTTAGATTTAAAAAATAATCGTGTGTTAACGCCATTCAATCTTCCATAATTAGCGCGCAAGTTAATTTCCTTACCTTTGTATCTGAGTCAGTAAATGCGATAATCGCCATTTTGATGACAGTGGTGGTCGAGGCTATAAACATGTTTTTTTTTTTTTTGGGTATTTCGAACATCCAAACTTCACTAGGTACACAGGGGCAGTGAATGATACATCATTTAATTATTATTTTGACGAATTCAGCCATTGTTCGAGTTAAACTATTTGCTAAGTAAATTTTGTGGTTGCTTCGCATTTGGTTCTGTGCTAGGTATAGGTACCTACCTACCGCGTGATCTGTTTTGTCAAGCAAACATGACTAAGAACTTGTTGATATGGGAAGCACGTTCCTGTTTCACGTATTTCACCTAGTTACATTAATTGAGTAAAATATTGTTGTTAGTACACCTACACCTACTATAAAAAAGTTAGATTCGAGAAGATTTTGCTCACAAACAACAAAGCTAACAAAAGTGCATCAAATCTAAGTCTGTCGCGATAAAAACAACATTAACAGCATTTTTGTTGTTTCAGCAGTTTGAGGTACGATAGCCAGGGCCTCAAGTCTGCTATTACAATAGTGTCAGAATGGTCTCTTCATTGTGAGTTTTTGACAGATTTGCCATACAAACACTGTCAAATACTCACAATGGCGAGACCATTCTGACACTATTGTAATAGCAGACTTGAGGCCCAATTCCTCTGTGGTTGAGGATTCCGGGTGAAGCTCGCTTCCACCTTTGGCCTCATCATCACGATGAGATAAAGGCCAAGAGCATCCCCGGTGAGGATTTCTTTTTGATTTTTTAGTGGATGTGTAGTTTTTGGCTTCTGTAACCGAAGGGTGCCTAACGGAACCCTATGACTAAGCCTCCGCTGTCCATCCGTCCGTCCATCAGTCTGTCTGTCAGCAGGCTGTATCTCATGAACCGTAATAGCACAATATAAATATGGTAATAGATAAAAAGTTGAAAATTTCACAGATTGTGTATACTATGGCCGCTATAACAACAAATTAATAAAGTCAATAATTAAAGGGAGTCCCCATACAAGAAACGTCCGTTTGACAGGTTTTTTTTTTACTTCGAGCTTGGAATATTATTAAGATAGGTCCTTATTCCATAAGTAATTTAACATAACAGACCGATGGCATAGTTTCCTCTACCCACGTAGTAGTAGAACTACCTATGAAGTAAGTATACATAATATAGATACGGTCTATCTATGTAGGTAGGTAGGTAGATATCAATCTACGGTGAGCCTTGTCCGTATGGATATTTATATAATTTATAATAGGTATTTAGTTCCTACCTACCCACGTTTTTAGGATGTGCTAAGCAACTGGTTTGTCATTGTTCGCCAGATAATCGAGAAAGCACGAGAATTCAACAAGCCGACCTACATATGCTTTGTTGATTTCTCAAAAGCATTTGACTCTGTGCAATGGCCAGCCTTGTGGAGGACGCTGTTAGAAATGGGCACACCAAAACACCTTGTGCACGTTCTTAGAGAACTCAACGAAGGAGGAACAGCATCAGTACGAACAGACGACCACATTTCGGATAGCTTCCATCCCAGTGCAGGTGTCCGACAGGGATGTATTGTATCGCCACTCCTATTCAACACCTACACAGCTCATTATGCGAATCACTCTCGACGACTGGACTGATGGTGTCGCGTTTGGTGGCTACAAAATACGAACTTACAATACGCTGATGAGACAACCTTGTTAACGACTAGTGCTGAACACAAGGAGGAACTACTTCTTAAGATGGAGCGTTTGGATTAAACATAAACAGGGGTAAAACCAAAATGATGATCGTAGACCGTAGCAACAATAACTTGCCAGATGTGACACAGATTGCGAACTGCGGTGTAGTTCAGTCCTACGTATACCTTGGTGCTATGATTGCGAACAATGGCAGCTGCGTAGATGAGGTGAAATGGCGCATGGCTATGACTAGAGGAGCAATGGACAAGTAAAAAAAAATATGGAGGAATCGCAACCTTACTAAAGCCACTAAGATCAGGCTCGTCCGTACACTCGTATTCCCCATATTTCTGTACGCAGCTGAGACGTGGTGGACGTGGAATGTGGACATTACGAGAACTGGAAAAGAAAAAAGGTAGATGCTCTAGAAATGTGGTGCTGGAGAAGAATGCTTGGGATCTCGTGGACATAATTCCGCACAAACGTGTCCATACTCCAAGAACTCGGCATCAAACAGCGTCTATCAGCACTAGTACAGTCTCGAATACTGAAGTTCTTTGGGCATGTCTCGAGACGGAATAATGATTCCATAAAGCGTCTAGTGGTGCAGGGCAGAGTAGAAGGTAATAGGCCACGCAGTTATCGATTGTCCACCTAATCTTACGACTTGATTGGATAAAGCTCATTGTGACCACGACCGCTCTGTCGAGAGCGAAGCGAAGAAGAAGAAGAAGTCAACTGTGGCATCTTTACTTTCCATTTGCAACTTAACCTACTTACCACTGTTACATAATTGATTTCGTCCCTCGGTATGTAAAGGAACAAAACCCAAATGCAAGATGGTTATGTAGCGAAATGCGAGAAAAGAACAAACTGTTTGAAAAGGCGCTAGTGTAGAGTGAGGTCTCTAGAAATGTCAAATGTGAAACTAACGTTTACTATTTGCGAGATTTTCTATCGCAAATTGTTACTGACTATTCATAATTAAATCTCGAGAACACATACTCAAGAAGTAGGCAGATTCGTCTCAGAATTAAGTTGTTGTAGGTTTTCTTGTTTAACTCTCATTTTTTTTTTTGTACCTATGTATGTATATATGTATTTATTCTTATATCTTAGTTATAAATATCTTCTAAATTGTTTTCTGTTATTGCACCTACTGTGTATTATCCAGAGATAATAACTTAATGCCAAGGCATTTTCTACCAGTCTACCTTAGGGTGATGCAGACATCACCCTAAGGTAGACTGGTAGAAAATGCCCAACCATTCCTGATTAGTTATGGCCAAGATTTTAAGTAACAACTTAGGATCTAGTTTCGTAGCACTTGGACGAAGAATAATATTGTCTTGCTTGCCAATTTTAGGAACATTATAATGTAAATATTCATTTGATATCTATTTTAAAATGTAATAAAATAACCATTTTATGAAGTAATGAGTACTTATGCACAAAAACGATAGCTCCCATTACCCCGAAGATCTAACAGGGCCATGTATCAAATAATTTTGGGGGCCTTTTTTACCCCCGATGCGTTCTAAAAGAGGGTATTGCTTTTCAGTTAGCTAGAAGACTGGAGAATCCTGGATAGGTTAAGCTGAATACAAGAGCGAGCTCGATAATTGGAGCATCCGGACTCGGATGGGTTAGATTTCCTGTGTGATTATACTAAATTAATGCAAAAGCTTGACCTTTTTTTTTTTGCTGTAGCTTGAAGCTTTTGTTTTGTTTATTCCCTATCTTCCTGTATGGAGTAGAAACGTGGACGATTTTGGCCCGAGAAAGACAAAGGGTTGGTGCATTTGAGATGTGGTGCTGGAGACGAATGTTGAGAGTACCGTGGACTGCCAAACGCACCAATGCATCGATCTTAAACCAGCTTCCAATAAAAACTCGCTTGTCGACCATATGCCAACAACGCATTCTCTCCTATTTCGGCCACATAGTACGCAGAGGCGATGAAAGTTTGGAAAAACTGATTGTGGTTGGGAACACCGAAGGCAAACGATCGCACAATCGTTCAGCAACACGGTGGACCGATCAGGTGAAAGAATCATCGTCCTCTAAATTCTACACGGTGGTAAGGGATGCGCTGTACAGAAACCGGTGGAGGCGGATCATCCGCTCCAGATGCAACTCCGAAGCTGACCACGATCCTCAGACATGAGGGACCGACCACAGAGAGAGAAGCTTTTGTAAGCCATAAACAAATTACGTTATTGTCCGTATTTTCATGAGGTATTCATGAATACCGGGCCTTTTATCAATAAAAAATTGAGATTGTGGATAATAGCTACGCACCTGTTTTCCTGATAAATTTCGGGTATCCGATAAACCTATAGTAAATAATGATAGGTAGATACTACCTAGGTAAGTACTTATGTTATTTGTATTTAGCTATTTATTTAATACTTTAAGCACACAAAATGTATAGAGGCGTACTTAATGCCATAGGCATTTTCTACTAGTCAACCTTATCTAGATGTGTTTAGCTATTATCTAAACACATCTCTTTGCTGATAATTAATAAGTGCCTTCTAGCGATATCTTCTAATTTATCGTAATTTATAGGTAAACGGAGTTTTAGAGGCTTAATAAAAAGATCACAGGTAATAAAATTAATAAGTATTAATACTACCCACACCTAACTGCGTAACACAAAACCAATCGCAATCTGAATGATTTTTAAACAAATTGCTAATCCATTGCTTCAAAATTTTGTTCTAATTTGTCTGCTCAGCAACGTTAATATGAGCAATAATCAGCAATGAATGTTGTTGAACTGTCAAAATGAAACCCATTGCTGCTGTTAGTGAGTTACGCAATTACCCAGCTGTTTAAAAATAGCACATTGTGATACAAGGGTGGAAAATAGGGTTTTGTAAACGAGCTGTCATTAAAAACCCTCGCCTTCGGCTCGGGCTTGTTAATGACACGAGTTTGCAATAACCTACACACCCGTGTATCACACGACGTTACAATACAGTTGTGGGAAATAGTAAAAAAAAAAACTAAGAATTAAAAATTTAAATTTTCAGAAAATGACGCGTTTTTGCAACTGGACATTTTTTTTTACAACTAAAACAGCCTATGCAGCCTATTCGATTTTTGACAAATGTTGATGTGAAAATAATTAAATTAAAACTGGTAATTAAATATATTGAACAACCATTTAAAAGACTTTTGAGAATTCAATGCTAAGACGTACGGACTCATTAATTTTTCCTCGTATAAAATCTATCCCATTTTATTCTATGTCTGAAAACTCCTTACTACTAAACTTTTAAATTGACTTATATATTTATTTTTAAATTTAATTATAAACTCCACTGCAAAAGTAATGATCGAACTCGTAAAAAAACAAAAGTCACGACCGCGTAACGGAAAGATGCCTATGCAAAAGGTTTAATTTTCGAATCATAATAATAGCCTCTGAAAGTACGCCATGTTTAACAACTGTATTGGAAAAACAATATTTGTCTATGCTCGAAGTTACAAGTACTCGTATCTAAGCGGGTATGTAGATGTACTTGACCTGTCCGTCTAATGTGTAAAATAATGCTAATTTTCTATGTAAGTATATGAGGAGGTTAGGAACAAAAAGTAAAAGTAAAACAGGTATTTAATAAAGTAAATTGTATGTATGTATGTATATCAATTACAAGTTAATAACCTATTTATGTACTTGATTTGTGATCTTTTTAATATTTTTATTACTTATTTATTTATTTTATTATTTATGTACACACAGTTATTATTATCTCCTCTTAAACACAGCACCTGCCATCTCATCTCTTCACCACCCTTGGTTGACTGGTAAAGAATGCCTAGGGCATTAAGTCCGCCTTTGTATGTACAGTCAGCAACAAAAGTCGATTAACATTTCACTTTCCTAAATCTTAATTATTGAACCAAATATTTAATTAAAATCGGAACAGAAGTAAAAGGTAAAGAAAAATAACTCTATGCTACATACCAAATATTTAATTAAAATTTTAATTAAATATTTAATTAAAATTTTAATTAAATATTTGGTTCAATAATTAAGATTTAGGAAAGTGAAATGTTAATCGACTTTTGTTGCTGACTGTACCTTATTTTGTGCAACATTTTTAAATAAATAAATAAAAGTGTTAATTCGATATTTTCCCATACATTTTTTTAATATTTTATTCTACCCTACACCTTGGTTTCTATGGCATGTTTTCGTATCAAAACATGTTTAAATGATAGTAGGTAATAAATCGATAAAATATCAAGTTCGGTACAAAAAGTGTTAATTTGGTATCAACTCAAACGTAATTTTCATTTTTCTCGAAATGTGTTTTTAAAGCACACATGTAATCTAACACTTTTTGTTCCTAACCTCCTCATATATTACCTACCTATTCATATACCGTATACGTACGTACCTATGTCTTTGGAGTGACTACTGTGCATTAGAGTGGCACAAGCAAGGCCATGTGTCCCCTTATTTCATTTAGCAAGCAACCAACTGCGATACAGAATAGTACATAGGTAGCAGTAGCGAAAGCACCATATAACACGATTACACGATTCCTACCGGCTTCCCTACAGAGGTACGCATCAGCACTCTACTGCTATTGAAAAATGGCTCAGTCAATAGTGTCTACTGTAGCCAAAAAATACTTGACGATCGATGGTGTTAAATTCAGTATAGGAAAGACTTTTATTTTTAAGTTATTAAATGAATTTTTATTTTTTATTTTTTGTTTTTCCGGGATCGATTGCAGTCAATGGCGGTGCTCTTGAGGTTGTTCGGGAATATGTTTACCTCGGGCAAACTCTGCAGTTTGGTAAGAACAACTTTAAGAGGGAGGCTAACAGAAGAATTCAGCTGGGCTGGGCAGCGTTTGGGAAACTTCGTCGAGTCTTCTCGTCGCGTATTCCACAGAGCCTAAAGACCAAGGTCTTCAATCAGTGCGTCCTGCCTGTTATGACTTACGGAGCCGAAACGTGGACACTCACGGTACGGCTGGTCCATAAATTCAAGGTCGCTCAGCGAGCTATGGAACGGGCTATGCTTGGAGTTTCTCTGAGAGATCGAATCCGGAACGAGGTGATTCGGCAGAGAACCAAAGTTGTCGACATAGCTCACAGAATAAGCAAGCTGAAGTGGCAATGGGCCGGCCATATTAGCCGTAGAACCGATGACCGTTGGGGTAGACGTGTTCTTGAGTGGAGACCGCGAATTGGCAAACGTAAGGTAGGACGCCCTCAGGCTAGGTGGAGCAACGATCTTCGCAGGGTGGCTGGTAGTAGCTGGATGAGAGTTGCCGAGAATCGAGCTGAATGGCGTGCAATTGGAGAGGCCTATGTCCAGCAGTGGACTGCTATAGGCTGATGATGATGATGATGATGAAATGAATTTTTAGTTTATTAATGAGTCAGTAAGTCAAAACCGGTTCCGCTTCGACTTCTCTCTTACAAAAATTGACACCTCGCCGCTGATAGGTAGGTACTTGTATGTTATATCACGGGAAGCGTAAAACTATGATATATTGTATCCTTTCGAGATACGTTATTGTACCTCATTTATCAGCTATTAGATATCTACTTCTGGTGGTTTATGAGGAACAATAATTTTTCCTGACACTATATGTCCGCTGTTTCCAATCATGTACATTGTACATCTCCTCGAAACTACATAGGTAGGAGCTTAAAACTTTCCGAGACAGTAAACGCTCATAGACGACGTCATTACAATAAAGGCTCCCACACACTGGCGCGATATCACGGGCGCGACAAGGGTCGCGCTGCCTGTCGTGCTCGCAGTCTGCGCGAGCCTTAAATCTTCTATTGTGTATACAGTATTCCGGAAAGTGTTAATATGTTAGGTACACACGGCTACATATCAAGCTATACAGTTCCAGAATAAGTTGACCTCTCATTATACGGAAATCGTATACAATGCGAGATCAGCTTATACTGGAAAATTATAGCTTGATGTGTAGCCGTGTGTGCCTATAGTTTAATTGTTTGTTTTTTTTTTTTTTTCATGTGCCACAGTAGGTACGGGTCGATCGATCAAGTTAAGCTACGCTTACCGCGGTTGGTTCGTGGATGGGAAAGAAAGAAAGAAATCAGAAAGCACGTTAAGCCGTTGGTCCCGGCTGTCATTCGTGGATCTTTGACAGTCATTACGGGTTGTCAGAAGCCCGAAAGTCTGACAACCAGTCTTACCAAGGGGTATCGTATTACCCAGTTACTGTGTTGTGGAGGTCAGATAGGCAGTCGCTCCATATAAAATACTGGTATTCAGCAGTATCCAGTTAGACTGGAAGCCGACCTCAACATAGTTGAGAAAAGGCTTGACAAATAATGAGTATTATTTTCAATACTTTACTGAATTTACCTATTGTACCTATCACTACATAGTATAAAACAAAGTCGCTTCCCGCTGTCTGTCCCTATGTATGCTTAGATCTTTAAAACTACGCAACCGATTTTGATGCGGTTTTTTAATAGATAGAGTGATTCTATAGGAAGGTTTATATGTATAATACATACATAATATAGCAGAGAAACACTAATAATTATAGAGGTTTCTAATGTGATGTAAATAAACACATTTTTTTGCGCTTACATTGCAAACGCTGGCTGAACCCTACGAGATACATCAAAATAATGTACTACAGTATTGTACACCCTAAAAAGTTCTCCAAAAAAATCCGCAATGGTATATGTCTATCTCTTAGGGATAACCCAAAATAACCATTTTTATCCTTTACTTTTTACGAGAAATAATGGCTTATGTACGAAGCGATTTTAAGCGATACAGCATTAATCCTTATCCAATTAAATACCTTAAACACATTGTACATTTAATAAAGATCAATATGGCCCTGTACAGCATGTAATTTAAATGAATATTTTCGAAGATATTACAAATTTAAAATGCAGGGACATAGCGGTTGCGGCGGTACCGGCCGGGGGCCCGACGGATTCTGAAGTATATTTTAGTATCAGCATTGCACCCGTGCGAAGCCGGGAAGGATCGCTAGTTTTAAATAAATAAACAAACGTTTATTTGACATACAGTACAGACAGACGTTACAAACTACCTTATTGTATCTATATAGGTATGCAGAACAGCTAGTAGGTAAGTACCCACAGTCTACACACTCATGTAGATAAGTCATCGTGGTTATAGCCACGGGTTATGAATCTCATTGTCTTAGTAGTTGTTTCAAGGTAAGTGAAGCATACCTAGTCTAGACACACAATTCACAAATCATGTTTAAAATCATTTGACTTCCATGAACAAAATGATTTTTGCGGTGTTAGGTAGGTATTTCAAACGAATAAAAACACGGGTGTCTAATGAATAAATTAAATAAAATCAAAGGCCATTGTAACCTTGCCAGCTATATTTTTATTTTCCTAATCTGCTGTTTCTGTTTCACATAGGTACAGTCAGCTGCTGAGAAATCTCAACCCCTAGCAATGAATAAATACATTGCCTAGCATTGTATTTATTCATTGCTAGGGGTTGAGATTTCTCTGCAGCTGACCGTACCAATGTACTATAGGTAATACTACACACACCTCTTGAAAGCCGATGCCTGCATTCATAATCTTGTTAAACTTGTTTGTCACTAGTAAACACAGGCGTCTAGATGCAATATTTTGTTGCTCAGTTCACTTTTACTTACACGCTACAATCGTCTCGTTTTCTATGGTTAATTTACGCACAAAATATTAATGAAAACCATCTGTGAATAACATCTGTGTAAAATAAAATAAGCTCTCGATTCTGTCACAGCTTCTGTGTCTAATATACCTACTTAGGTATTGGTTCCTCTCATACCATTGATGAATAAAAAGAGGATGATAGGACTCAACTCTAATGGCAAGTGAACATTATTGGACTACAAGCAATTACATGTAAACACGATTGCCATGGATTTATAAAAAGAGGAAGATTAGGTACGCGCTCCTCGACGTGGACCGCATAACATATGCCGACCGGCACAACTCACCTTAGTCACAATCGAACTCGCGTTTATGTAGCACATGTGCAGCACGTTAAGTAAAATTTCCGTAATCGTCATTTCAAAATGTGCACAAATAATTCACAAACCAAAAACAAGTTCCACAGGATTACTTTCCATTCATAAGTACATCAAAACTTATTTTCTTTAAAATTCTCCTGAATAATATTGCTTTCTAGGTCGCTACTTGTTTCCGAGTTGATATGGGTACGTAAAAGTGACAATTATTGCTACCTATCTCGTTCCCGCTACAGCCCGCGTCATATCTCTTGCTTTTTCAGTTGTTGATGCATGACACACGATATCGGGTAATGTAGTTGTGTGGGTGTATTTACATGTAATTATTTCTAGTCCAATACGAGTAATGTTTACGAGACATTAGAGCGCTGCCTTATCTTCCTCTTTTTATATATAAATGACGATTACGGTAAAGGCTCCTGCAAACAGGCGCGACACATAGGCATCGCGTGTCGCGCGACGAGCGGTGCCTTTATATCAAGCCCGTTTGTAGGAGCCTTAATTTTACTTAACGTGCTGCACATGTGCTACACCAACGCAAGTTCAATTGTGAATAAGATAACTTGTGCCAGTCGGCGTATGTTAAGGCTCCTACAAACAGGCGCGACACGCGACGCGACACGAAGACACCGCGTGCCGCGCGACGAGCAGTCTCTTTGTGTCGCGTCGCGTGCCACGCCTATTTGTAGGAGCCTTTATGCAGTCCACGTCAAGAAGCGCGTACCTAATCTTCCTTTTTTTATACATCAATGTCTCATATACATACCGAGTTCCCTAAACAGTCATACTCGCTGCGGGGGACATTTTGACTCATGTGTTTTTACGATGCTTAAGCGCAAACAACCAATGTTGCGGTTTCGAATATTATACAATTACCCCAATGACGTAGGTAAATGATGATAACAAAGTAATAGTCATCCTTTAAATGTTTGTTTAATAAATCGTGTTTAATTTTATAGTGACAAAGACCAGGGGCCTAAGTCTACTAATTTACAAACGTTGCAATGGTCTCGCCATTGTGAGTATTTGACAGTGTTTGTATGGCAAATCTGTCAAAAACTCACAATGAAGAGACCATTGCAACGTTTGTACATTAGTAGACTTGGCCCCCTGTTGCCCATATTGTTAATTTAAACAATGTCCAATAGCTAAATTAAGGAAAGCGACTTCGGATGGTGTTATGTCGCTTATGGTAAGTGTCAGAGTTACCCTTATACAGTACTAGCTTTTGCCCGCGGCTCCGCCCGCGTGGATGTCGGTAATGATGATGGTTTCGTGACGGTGCAAAGGAGGAAGCGCCTTTCGCGGACGAACAAGAACCGCTGTGGCAAAGCTCCTCCGGAGCCCGAAGTGAGTCTCCGTACCGCAAAGCCGAACACACCGGTGTACATCTCCCGCCTGCACTACACCACTAAGGCGGAGGACATCGTGGAGTACGTGCGCCAAAGGACAACGAACACGCCGAGGGTGCAGTTACTGGAATCGCACCGGAACGTCAACTTCAAGGCGTTCATCGTGCGTGTTCCGAATCTGTATCTGCCCATCGTCATGAAAGAAGACTTTTGGCCACAGGACGTGGTGTTCCGGCGCTTCCGCGGACAAGTTCCACAGGACAGTACAAAGTGCAGCTAGTGCTAAGTGAAGTACCTACTAAGTTTTATATTAAAATATGTATTTCTATGGGCCTATGTTGCCTGAAATAAATGGTATTATTATATTATTATCGCGTAAAAAAGTAGCCTATGTCCTTCTCCATATCTCTGCCTTTCATGACGCCCGATTCAGCGGTTTTGACGTGACAACGTAACAGACAGACAGACTTACTTTCACATTTATTAATATTAGTATGGATTGGTTTAAAGGGGTTACAAACCCATTCATGGTATAAGGGTTACCCTTCTACGATAACAGTTGGATTTGAAACGTTAAGGGATACCGTTATACAATAAAAGTTAGATTTAAAGGATTAAGGGTTACCGTTATATAATAACTGTTGGATTTGAAGGGTTAAGGGTTACCCTTATGAAATAACAGTTGGATTTGAACATACCCATGTTAACATACCCCGTTAACATATTCATGGTATTAGGGTTACCCAGATACTGTCCCCCTGTCGGTCTGTCCCTACCCTACCTATCTACCCTACCCTACCTACCTACCTACCCTAACTACCTACCCTACCCTACCTAACCTACCTACCCACCCTACCCTACCCTACCCTACCCACCTACCCTACCCTACTCTACCCTACCTACCTACCCTACCCTACCTACCTACCTACCTACCCTACCCTACCCTACCCTACCCTACCCTACCCTACCCTACCTACCCTACCTACCCTACCTACCGTCCAACCTTTTCCTGATAATAACAAACACAACAAAAAAATAATTAGCGAAATCGGTCCAGCCGTTCACTAATAGTTCTTTTTTTTTCTCCATATTTTCTCACCGTTTAAACCTTCCCTGGACTACTACAAACATTTCTAAACCAAAATCAGCTAAATCGGCCCAGCCGTTCTCGAGTTTTAGCGAGACTAACGAACAGCAATCGATTTTTATATATATAGATTAAGAATTTATGATTTAGTAGCACACTGTGACAAAATATACAAACCAACTAGGTACCTATGTTCAGATTTATTCATTGAGCTATCTTGTGTTGAACCAACCTACATAAAATGCTCAGGAATCGATAACCGATAAACGCGTTATTTTCTTTACCTACTTAAAACAAGATTATCGTTTCATACCACGACCCAATAAAACATCATGTCTTGGAACTATCCTATAAACACCCACGGAAATGAGGCCAGTCATAATAAAATGCCATTACAGTGTCCCACTAAAGAACAGACGCTTCTAATGAATTCTGTAACCTCTGCGGCTCTATCTATCCATCAAATCTATTAGCCATGCTAGCATTCAAATGAATTAAGTAGGTAGGACCTAATTAATTCGCGACTTGTATGGTTCTATCTCATAATAAATTGAAGGAAAGTAAGTCAACAACAAACAACAACCTTGACGTCATAATATATTCTTAAACTACGTAGTTACTTAATTTAGTTTGAAAACTTCCTACTCACAGTTCTACAGTACGTGAACCATTTGTATTTTAGAGGTGCTACGTTGGTTCCTTCCTACAGTTGGGTAGGTGTATAAAAACTTTCACTCATGGTGAATTGTAAAGCTCACCCTCTGTGCCCTATTTTTCTAGAGCGCTATTGTTTTTTTTTTCAAACCCTACTTCAGTTTTCAGAATGAGGTCGTTCTTGTTTTGTACGAAAAATATCGACGATAGCACCATGCTTGTTGTTAATATCGCAATTATTATAACAGCCAACCGTCGCTAACAGTTCTCTCTATTAATGTCATGTGACATACTTTTTCGTGTCTACTGTTAAGAAATTGTAGTTCGCAGACCATATTTTTTGCCATTTAATGTCGACATTCATCATAATTATTACTGTTAGAAGCAATTGGATCTGATAATTTCTAAGAAACATTAGGTGTCTGAGTACTTGTCTAGGCTTTATTTTCTATGTCAGGACTGCATAAAATGAATGATTGCAGTTGTTACATGAACGTGGCGTCAATTAAGTCGCCATTACGTACATAAACTCATTTCAATTTTGGCGAATTTCCAAGAAGCTGTGCCCGCCGTATATCGATGTTTGTGGAATACATTAGCCTGAGTTACCTACTCTGGTAAGTAATCTATGCCGTGTTTTTATTCACATTACAAGTAGATATAGGGAGAATAGCACAGAATATTAAATGAAACGATTTTAATGCATGATGTAGTTATCATTTATAATAATATTGAATTGCTTGACTTGTTCTTGTTGTCTTCCTCTCTCCTAATTTTGCTGTGCCCGACAAGGTCCATATTGATCTTTTACTCAATTATACCATCTATGTACCTAATTTTAAAGACTCAACTTCTTTTGATATCTCCAACAAACACCTTGTTAACACCTTGATATAAGTTAGGTAGATGTATACTTAGTCATTAAAAACGTGATTGCCATTTTTAGCAGTGTCGTCTGTTAAAACAATAGTCACGTCTTACAGCGCTAAACGAATTTCGTTTCTGTTTTTCTTCCTTCCAGTTAGTTCTGGGAGTGAACCCAACATTTCTGGTGCAGTTCGCAGTTGCGTTGCACTGCAACCGCAAAATGCAATGTTGTTGCAACACAAATAGAATGTATATTGTCTGTGAAACGAAACTCTGTCTCAACCATGTGCTCGTGTGATTGTTATTGTTTCTTACCAGTTTTTAGGAAGATTTGGTAACCGGCTCGGGCGCAGCAGGTAGGTACTTAGGTAGATGTTTACAGCGCAGAACGAAAACATAAGCCTTGAGTCATGAATTGGCTATAAATATACATTTATGAGCAGTCAATTCTTATATTGAAAACGATAATACTAATGAAGATTCGGTGCGCAATCCCCGAAGCATAACTTTTAGTTAAACTCGACTAAAACCTGTCTACTTTATTAATTGAATAAGAGCTAACGGTCATAGAAAAAAAGATGAATCTAGTGGCATACATACATAATTATGTAATAGACATTTAGAAATATTTCCGGAATTTGATTATAGCATCTCTACATGCAAATGTCCTATTCCGGACTTTAATGTATTTTTGAAATTCAAATATGTGTTTAACTCGTCTCGCTCGCATGATTCGTATATTGTTATTGCCACATCGTATTCTATTACATTATATCCTGTAGCAGTATTATCCCTATCAAAATATTGAAATGATACCTATCTAATGGTGAGTTTCAGTTCAAATATCGTACCTACTGAAAAATTGAGACAATACATTTATATGCACTGTTGGATTAACTTCGTCGCATGGTGTCCCATAAAGAAATGGATGGTATTTAAAAGTAGTTCAATTTTATTTAAAAGTACTCCCATTTCATTTACCTAATTTTGCCTATGTTCCACCAAATATACTGAATGTGCACCAAAATATAACCTAACCTAACCTAACCTTTAATATTTGGTGCACGATCAGTATTTTTCGGGGAAGAATAAAATTTTAGAAATGCATACATAGATGTACCTTAAGATTTTTGGTGAACACAAAAATATTATCCTAAAGAAATTATCAATAGGTAGGAGCTATGGGCAGTCCTTATCTTAACTAAAGATAATTAAGTATATCTATTGGTTACAAAAAAAAAGGAACTGAACTCTCTTTTTAAGGCAGCTGTTTTTTCTAACTCGCCAACTCCAATTATGAATTCTAGTCGAGGTTTGGTTGAAAGAATAAGATACAATCTAATAGACTTCCGTCACGGTGATTTACAACCGTTCAATTATTTAAATCTACACCTACTGACGAAGTGTTATTAATGGATATAAAACACGAATGAACTTTATTTCATCAATGGGATGAGGCAACAACCGATACGTGCTTTCCTTTTAAAATAGTAGCTTTACATGTTAGCCTCCATTTATATTTGCTACTGTTACACAAATGATTTTGTCCCTCTAGTTGTAAAGGAACAAAAGCCCAGATGCAAGGTATAGTAGCTTTACATGTTAGCCTCCATATATATTTGCTACTGTTACACAAATGATTTTGTCCCTCTAGTTGTAAAGGAACAAAAGCCCAGATGCAAGGTATAGTAGCTTTACATGTTAGCCTCCATATATATTTGCTACTGTTACACAAATGATTTTGTCCCTCTAGTTGTAAAGGAACAAAAGCCCAGATGCAAGGTATAGTAGCTTTACATGTTAGCCTCCATATATATTTGCTACTGTTACACAAATGATTTTGTCCATCTAGTTGTAAAGGAACAAAAGCCCAGATGCAAGGTATAGTAGCTTTACATGTTAGCCTCCATTTATATTTGCTACTGTTACACAAATGATTTTGTCCATCTATTTGTAAAGGAACAAAAGCCCAGATGCAAGGTATAGTAGCTTTACATGTTAGTCTCCATATAAATATATTTGCTACTGTTACACAAATGATTTTGTCCCTCTAGTTGTAAAGGAACAAAAGCCCAGATGCAAGGTGGTTATGTATCAAATTACAAGGAAACAATCAACTGTTTGAAATAACATATATGTATAAAAATATATCTCCTCCATACAACACCACACGGTAGCCTTTAGGGGTCTACCGCAATAATAAGTTATGACATCAAACCCATAAAAATTTACAGGTAAATAGGTAGGTGGCTATAATTGTCACTTATTAATGCCAGCCAGCTTAAACTTCAGCAGAAAGAACTAAGGTCGTGAAGAGTTGGAGATGAAGCCAGTACTGTTCCGAGTAAAAGTTTAAATTAAATATGATAAATTTCAATATTTAAGTATAAGTAAGTTAAACCGTGGAACATAAATATATCTTGACGATTGCCTACCCTACTACTACTTCGCGAGGTTACGTGCACATACTATGTTTACAAACACTTATTTCTGAATTAGTGGGTACCTACTCACTTCTAACGTTTACGCCTTAGCTCATGCCCATAATCCAAATAATTATTCTAAACATTACTACTACAAACACTGAACAGTGGTAGTATTTTAAGCTACTCATGTCGTCTTAAATTGCTGTTAACCTGTGAACCTACTTACTGTATTAAGGCTCCTACAAACAGGCGCAACACGCGACGCGACACAAAGGGACCGCTCGTCGCGGTCGCGTGGTTCCTTTGTGTCGCTCCTCATTGTAGGAGCCTTTACCTGAACAATAAAATATTTTCTATTATACTTCTCTAATTGGTCAATACTGTAATGAATAATGTACCCAGGTAAGTACACTCAATTCTCATCAACACCATTCACATTTCCAAGTAGATAACAGGTGCAGCTCAATCATCAACGTTAAAAGCGTCATCAAGGAAGCTATTAAGTGTTCGACTTAAGTTATTAAGTCATCGGATGTGTCCATTACGCGAAGTGATTGTATCTCAATATCAGCTGTTTACTCAATGTGATTCATTGCGTTAATGAACGATTACGTGTTGTTGATTAAGGCGCTATGATCGGCACTCGAGCCGACTAGGACTGGCCAAATGGGTAGGCAGAAGTTTTCAGTGCACCAAAGTTTTGCCTGTTAAGTTTAAACTCCATGTAGGTAAGCGTATTTCAAGAAATTCTTAAAGCCCTATGATCTCGAGCCGACTGAAGGCTCCTACAAACAGGCGCGACACAAAGGCACCGCGTGTAGCGCGACGAGCGGTGCCTTTGTGTCGCGACGCGTGTCGCGCCTGTTTGTAGAAGCCTTGAAGTAGGCTCGCGAAGTCGCGAGTGGTTGCCTCATGCATTTGGTAGGTATTTAAATATAGTAATTATTTTAATCATTTTATCAAGACAAACTCAGCGAATGTGCTAAACAATCGTACTACTACATACCTTTTCATTCATATAAAAAATAAGAAGACAAAACGTCTGTTTTTTAGTTATAAGATTGAATAAACATACGAAAAGGGGTAACTTTGCTTTTTTTATTTCCTATTCAGCAAATTTAACTTAATCGTGTTATTAAAAGTTTAAAACCGAATGCATGTCCGCCAGATTCTTAAAAAAGACATCTTTTTTTCAGAATTTTATAACACTTTTGCGTTTCCCATGGATTCAGAAAAATAGTAAGCGCGGTCTCTGTCGGATCATACCGCCTTAACATGCTTGCGGAAACACAGGGTAAGGTTAAGTCAACGTCATAAAACAAGGAGTAAAGTGCAGTAAGGTGTGACTCATTGCGATCATTGATTTTGTCGCGTCACACTTTATCAGCACCAGTTCCCGCCTTACATCCTCCCGAATGCACTCTGATCAATTTTAATATTATTATGCGCAGCCAGCCAACTCGACACTAGAAAACAAAACAACTTTCATACGCCCAGTTTTTCAAAATTCTGCTATAATTGGGAACAGCAGTTCCGGAATTACAAATACTACCGAATTAGCACTACGCAAACGTTCAGCTTGAAAGTTGTAACACTAGGCTAATCTGAAGGTTTAATGCTAAGTGCATAATCACAGCACATTAACACAAAATATTTAGCAGACTTCTGGTAACAACACGTGGCCATGTTACGATCAACAGCAGTGATTCATTTATTATTGTGTCGCACACGCTCGACACAGTAGGTATGTCACCCTCAGTTTTGCTAAGAAACATGACTAATTTAAGGTTATTTGCTTGACTAATTTACTTCCGATTGCTGTTATTCATCATCCGATTCCCAATAAAAAGGAAATAAACCAACTTTCTTGATACTTACGATATCTAAATAAAAGATATCCACGATATCATCAATTAATCACTAGATAAATCACTTGTTTATTGTTGTTGTAGTGGTTGTAGTTCAATTTGTTTTGAAAAATAACGATGAATACCTAGTTATTGTTTAAGTAGCAGCGGAGTAGTCACAGTAGGGAGTTTGTTTGCATTATTTACAATGTTTGTTTAGTGATATAGGCGCAGATAAGTGGGCATGCGGGTGTTCCTGTGGCCCGCTTCGAACTTCATTGATTGTGTGCCTTTTATTGACTTCCGTTTCGTTCCCTTTTACAGAAATGTAGGAGGATAGAATGTCTTTAAAATAATAATTTTGTAAGTAGTTACAACTCTTTGCCCTGAACCAATCATTATTAGTGGCCACTTCTGTACTTGCTTATGTTATTAAAAGATCTCAATGAATAATACTGGTAGGGTTTCACTTACAATAGCGACAAAGGGTTACCCTTTGTAAATTTAACACTTGCATCACCTTAACATAACCGCAAGTGTTAATTTATTACTAAACGAAGTAGGTTATTATAATTATGGTACCTAATGTACCTATAACAGAAAGAAAATAAATTCCTGCTATAAAACCCAAGTTTGTCATAAATTCATTGAGGTAAAATGAACTATTTTTCACGTGGCAAATTGCATTTGAAAAGTTAACATTTTATTTTTGCTAATGATTTTGTGCGAATCGTGTGAATTTAGCACCGTATGTGGTGTTATCTCATTACCTAGTTGAATGAAAGTCGCGCGATGATGTAAATTATAATTCTCGTAAACATGGCGTGTCTCCATTCATTTTTGTCTCCCACGACGACGATGCGATGTCATTTCACCTAATAAATTACTCTTTTAACTAATGTAAAGTTTTATTATGAACTCACTTTATGTAATTTGTTAGTTACTGTTACTTTCACTTTGACTTCTTTTTGTTATTAAAATACGGTAATTAAATATTTAATGCCGGTTAAGTTAACGACGCTCAATTTATTTCTTTGAAAGCATTCATGCAAAGAAGAATTTATTCAATCATTATTATCTCACTATAATAGGTACTGACTGAGAGATTTTAGCCTTCTTATGGGAGTCTGAAGACACAGTTAGACATCTACCTACGTAACCGAATTTGAAAGGGCCCGTACAAAATAAATCTATACCTACTAATCATACTACTACATACTTAATATTATAAATGTGAAATTATGTAACTCTGTCTGTCTTCCTGTCTGTTACGACGTTTTCACACCTAAACCGCTGAACCGATCGTCATGAAATTTGGCAGAGATATAGCCCAGGCTATGGAGAAGGACAATAGTGCCGATTCCCTTGTTCACAAACTAAACTCAAAAGTTCAGTGCATTTTTTTCTTTCTATTTCATTAAGAAAAGGACAGAAGATAAATTTTAGTTTAGTCCTGTCAAATTAATCAGCGCCTGTCACTACTCCATACAAGTTTAGACGTGATTAAAAACTTGACGACTAAAATTACGTCAATTTACGTCAAGCGCTAATTAATTTGACAGGACTAAACTAAAATTTATCTTCTGTCCTTTTCTTAATAAAATAGAAAGAAAAAGATGCACTAACTTAAATTTAGTTTAGTTTGTGAACAAGGGAATCGGCACCGATACCTACCTAAAACTTATTAGAAATGAAGTTCATGAGACCGGCTTTGATATATTTTGATACCAATTTGTTAAGTTAATATTATAATAATTTATATATAAAGCAATTGTATCTTAAGGTCAGAAGAGATAGCGCAGAATCAGTTCGCCATATGTGTGTATGTATTGTAAGGTTAACATCTTTACTCTATTGTGTTTATTAAAAAACAAAAGCGACGCGCGATGTTGCCTTGTGTTGATTTATTTATTCAGTAATTAGAAACATTATTTCTACTATCATTCCATAAAGTTATATCAAGTAGGTAAGTACCTAAAACCTATAAATAGCAAACCCATTAGTGCTACATCAAAGTGTCATTACATACAAAATACGGAGCACCTTTTATATTTTGGCGTAGGTAAACAATAATACTAAAGAAACAATAAATTTAGTTAATTACTAGGTACTTTACAAATACTCAACTGCCAAAATACCTATTAGATAAAAATATAAAGGGTAGGTTAGTTTTAATAAAAAAAATGTTTTTCAATAAATATTAAACCATATCAATTCGACGTGTTACAAAATGATACGTGACTGCATAACTTACTTAAACAAATTTACTTTTAAAAGAAAAGTTCGTAACAACTACATAAGTCAGACTAAATAACTCTCTACGACTAAATAGTCTTAATAGTCTAGTCATAGTAATTATTATTAGGTGGTATTTGTTAAAATATCAATTAGTTTATATTATTTGTATATGTGTATTAGTATCATAAAACTATATAAATTCTCGTTATCAAGAAGTTAGTATTTTAGACATTATTTTTGTACCCTATCCCTATGTTTTTATATTTAACCCAAAGGTTTAAGGGAGAATGCCTTGTGGCATTAAGTCCGCCTATGTATCACTATTGTACATGAAGTTTAAATAAATAAATAACTTTAGATCTAAATTTAACAGGGTTATTAGGGTTCTAAGTCTTAGACCATCTGTTGATAAACAGTCTAAGCTGTAGAACCGCCTAAGCTAAGTACCTACCTTCAATTACTAGAAAATTTATAAAATCTAAACGATCGTAAAAACTCATTTTATTTAACCAAGACATCGCATAGCCGGAGCCCATAAGTTAAAAACCAACAGGATAATTAGGTAATTAAGCGAGTTCAATTTTTTTTCACTTTCATCCTTATTCTCTAAGTCATCAACATTATATTTTCTATAATCATCACATAACACAGCCTTGGTATCTACATTAAAATGTAGATTTCCATCAGAGACTATCATAACAACTCTATTTACACATAATTATTAAAGCAATAAAGGTCAGGTGACGCCGGTGGTAATACGGCTTTCTGCGGAGATGCGGCTTCGCCGCACAGTGGAACGAATGTATGGGAGCGGTTGGACGTAGACATGTCCGAAAAAAAGAGTAAAATTATGCCAAACTAATGATGCCATCTTATTCGATTACTTAATGCCTTCATAACTTGTGGTGATAAATTTCTTCATAACTCCCATATTTCGGGAGTAATTTGAGAAAATGTGAAATTTTACTATGAAAATGAGTGTATCGAGCTCTCTCCCTCCTGATTCCGGGCTTGTTTCAAGTAGCGGTCTCTAATATCATAATGCTAATACTAAGAGCTATATTTAATACTAAGACACATAGTGCGCCAAATGTGCACTTTCTGGGATAAAGAGTGATGTTTATTTTATAACACAATTTTTTTATTTTTTGTTTATTTTGTTGATTAAAACCGTTTTTCTAAAGGTTTACCTTATTACAATAACATTTCTGAGCAGCCAATTAGAGAAGATATAAGCTAATTAGGATATATAATTAGGGACTTAAGGTTTACATATAAAACTGATGCACTAATGATTACTGATAAGAACATTGCTATTATTTAATTACTAAATGGCTCTTAATACACTAATTTAGCATGCATCATTTACTAATTATCACAATAACTAATTACCTTGCAATATTTAACAAAGGATACCTGGGATACCTGGATTTTATATAAATAGGTCACTATTAGTAACTTTAAAATCAGTGTTGATTTACACCTCGTTGTATCCAAGCTAATCTCGCAATGTATTTTCCAAATTTTAATACAAATCTTGATATTCACGTTGCTTTATGCGCACGCGCACATAAAGATTTACGCGACTTTAACTATTTGTTCAGTGTTTTAAAAGATAACAGTTGTGTTCAGTTATGTGAAAGTGCTGAAAAAAGTTTAAAAGACTGGTGTCGTCGATTTTGCTACCGCATTTATGCAAAATGGACACAGTCTGGAAGAAGCACAGATAAGTTTCGGAAGAAACATGAGATTTGGCTACAGGCTGCAATTCAATGGCCGGAATTACAGAATGAAAATATGGAACCTTCTACAGAAAATATAAGTGACGTCATCGAGCCCATAATTTCTCCTGCTAAATCTGATGCTTCAACTTGTACACATCCTAGTCCTCGTAAATCTTTTGAGGACCTTAGTAACCGGCAAAAAAGAAGACGCACTGAAGATAGTCTTTCATGCAGCAGTAGCAGCGCTGAAATTATGTTTTCGGCCGAAAGGGCGCTTCAAAAGGCAGGACAAAGCGATACAGCTTATGTTATGAAATACTTGACGGAGAATCCAGAAGAGGCCTCAAAAATCAAAGCCTTCATTGAAGGTAAATCAATTCAGGTACGGGAAATATCCCCTTTGAAGGCATTGGCTCTTTATGTATCGATGAACTTATCGAAATGGCGCTATAACACTCTTCGGGATTTCAACACTCAAGAAGGAGCTCTTCAATACCCGAGTTACTACATGTTGGTTAAAGAAAAAATTAAGTGCTATCCGGCCAAAGAAGATCTCACAGTTACAGAGAGCTCTGCAAAAATCAAATTACAAGCCTTGATGGATTTAACCTCAAGAAGACTTATTAGGTCGTTAGAAACCCCTGTTGATCCCAATCAACAACTCGTATTGACCAGCAAATGGGGTTTTGACGGATCATCTAGCCAAAGCATTTATCATCAAAGGACGAGTGAAGATGAGCAAATCGATCTTGCTAGTAATTTTATGATTAGTCTTGTACCACTGCGGCTCGTCTCAAAAGGTGTAACAATTTGGGAAAACGAGCGACCATCTTCCACTTCATTTTGCCGGCCAATATTGTTTAAGTTTATAAAGGAAACCAAAGAAAATGTGCAGAGAGAGATGGCTGAAATCGAAGCAGAGATTGAAGCCTTAACTCCATCCACCATCACTGATGGAATTAGTGTCAAACACCAACTGCTGTTGACAATGATTGATGGTAAAATTCATTCCATTATATCCAATACAGCAGCTTCAGTGTGTGACATATGCAAGGCTTGTCCTAAAGAAATGAATAATTTAGAGTTAATCAAAGATAAACACGCAAACGAGGACATGTATAAATATAGCTTAAGCACCCTTCACGCTTGGATTCGCTCAATGGAATGCTTATTACACATTTCCTACAAATTAGACATAAAATCATGGCAAGTAAGGGGTGATATAGCAAAAAGGCAAGTTGATGACAGGAAGAAAAGAGTTCAAGAGGCTGTAAGAAGAGAAACGGGCTTACTTCTCGATGTTGTGAAACAAGGCAGTGGATCCACCAACAATGGCAACTCGGCAAGGAGATTTTTTGAAAACTACACTAAATCTGCTGAACTGACCGGAATAGATGCTATGCTTTTAAGAAAAATCTGTGTGATCTTGCAGTGTATTTCATCAGGAGAGAAGATCAACGTAACTAAATTCCGAGAGTTCTGCTTTGATACTGCTAAGCTTTACGTGGAGTTATACCCATGGTATTATATGCCTTCTTCACTTCATAAAATTTTAATGCATGGGCCAGACATAGTTCAGAACATGTCAATTGTGCCCATTGGTTTTCTATCCGAAGAGGCATCTGAGGCTAGAAATAAAGATTTTAGAAAATATAGAGAGGGGCATTCTCGAAAGCATAGCAGTATCTCATGCAATGAAGATATTATGCACAATCTTTTACTGTCTTCTGATCCACTTGTTACAAGTATCCGTCCAAAAGGAAATAAGTTTGTAAAAAAATCTTCTTTTAAGGAATTTTATGAGCTTACGGATTCTGAGAAAAGTGATATCGAATTTGTTAACATAAATGATTTAGCGGACATCGATTCTGAATTTGAATTAATTGATGATGATGATGATGACGAAGATAATTAAATGATGTTATTGTTTTAAAATGTGTAACTTAGTAAATTAGAGCTTACATCTTAATTATTTATTGTACTTTTAATGAAACTAGGTAATTTATTATCAACTTACTTAAAAGTCATACTCTCATCAGTTCTTGTGAATATTTTTGTTAATATATATTTCTGTATATATATAATATATTTATAGACCTCTTAATAAGTCTGTCTGCGGTTTAAAGTAAATACAAATGGGGAAAAAACGTTTTTTTTTTTAAATTTTCATTTCCTTTTATCCCAGAAAGTGCACATTTGGCGCACTATGTGTCTTAGTATTAAATATAGCTCTTAGTAATAGCATTACGATATTAGAGACCGCTACTTGAAACAAGCCCGGAATCAGGAGGGAGAGAGCTCGATACACTCATTTTCATAGTAAAATTTCACATTTTCTCAAATTACTCCCGAAATATGGGAGTTATGAAGAAATTCATCACCACAATTTATGAAGGCATTAAGTAATCGAATAAGATGGCATCATTAGTTTGTCATAATTTTACTCTTATTTTTCGGACATGTCTACGTCCAACCGCTCCCATACATTCGTTCCACTGTGCGCCGTGCCGATCTCCCAGAATCGAGTTTGATAAAATAAAAAGCCCACTTACTTGTTGAAGGTCTCCTCGTATTGTTTTATTTCCTTCCTGGAGAACTCATGAAATTCCGTATAAACGTTGACGAATTTATATTTCGGCTTAACCTCCAAACCCTCTTCAAGTTTATCATTGATCTCCTGCCTCCTCGAGAGAATACCAGTGAGCTCGTCTGTGGCAGACATCGTGATTTTTCGCGCCAAAGAAAAGGTTGAAAAATGTTGTTTTTGAAACAGGTAAACGAGCGTCGGGCGCCGCGAGAGGCTGCCTGCGGCTACGACCTTACAAACACTGGTAGTGCGGGCCGGCGCGCCGCCAGTCAGTGCCTCGTACTCGCTCCCTCGTACTGTAAGTGTAATCAAGTCGCGGGGGACGGACGGACGACGGATCGACGCACGTATGTGCCGCGCACCACTCCATGATCGGCCTAATCTTGCTGCAATCGTTGTAATTGTAACCCCACCGAGGAGTAAGTATAACTATTGTCCCAACCAGAACTATCAATATCAGCCAACATGCTGAAATTCAATTAGATCTTGTTACCTACATATAATGTTATGCTTAGAACTGGCTACAAGTTCCTGTATTTCATCAACTGAACTAAATGGTTTTGTTAAAATTGTTATTTTAGCCTCTCTATCGCGATCTGGTGAACAAAATCGTCCTCTATTCTGGCTAAAAAGCAAGATTGATCCCTAAAGCTCCTACAAACAGGCGCAACATTCGACGCGACATAGAGGCACCGCGTGTAGCGCGACGAGCGGTGTCTGAGTCGCGTCGCGTGTCGCGCATGTTTTTAGGAGCTTTAGGGAGCTTTATTCTCTGATTCAGTTTGGGAACCTATGTTTTTCTCTTGGGATCTCGCTCTTGGTCACTTACTGCAAGCTACGTCAAATACAAGTTTTGGCCGATGAAGACCCAAATTTTTTTTTTCCATTCGGTCCTTTTGAGGAAAACCTCCAAAGGATCCTTTGGAGGTTTTCCTCAAAAGGACAAAAACGTTTGGGACTTTAATTAAAAAATCCAACCGATCGGTTGGATTTTTTAATTAAATTCCCAAACTGAATCAGACAATAAGGATCAGTCTTGCTAAAAGCCAGAATAGAGGACGATTTTGTTCACCAGATCTCGATAAGGTGACTAAAATAAAGTTTTTGAGTTCAGTTGATAAAATACAAACTAAACGAAATGGAGAACACTTTTGCCCTGAGAAATCCGGGATCAGAGTAGGTACTGCAGAGCTAAACTGGCTTAGTCTTTCCACTGAGCAAAAACAGCCATTTTATAAAGTTACGTTATTGTTCTCGTTTACCGTTAGTCTGTGATTTTACGGCTAGATGTAGTAGGTACATGACACAATGCTTTTAATATTTACAATATTTAAACTGGATTATTTGTGAAAAAGAAAATTAATCGTATTTTTAATCATGTGCCAATGCGCTTAGACGTTAACATTCAGTTACATGTAACATCTTGTACAGCTGAATCCGTTCAAACCTCTTGAAGGAGAAACCCTCATAATCCCCTTCGAGGGAAAAGGTGATGATTGGGATTACCCCATACAATAACTGAATGATTTGAAGGGGTTTAAAATTACTGTCCACGCCATGTGTAAAAGACTTGGAGGCGGCAACATATTCGATCTCTTTTTTTATTAGATCCTCCGTCAATATTTAAAAATGTTTTCTTCTTCTTTTTCGAACTGCCAACAGTCAAGCGAATATCTATTAAACGAAAACAACTATATAAAAAACATACACCGTTAAACTACAAATCGTTACATTTTGGACGAACAAACCTGATCCTGCACAATTACTAACCCATTTACAGCGTTGTAACCTGGGTTTTATTTAAATCCTTTATACGACTAACCGAGATGGTTCATGTGAAAATACCTCCCTCTTTAGTTTGCTCCTTATTGCCACTTGGCACTTGATAAAATAAAACGCAAATAGAGTGTTTAGTAAATTTAATAATACCTACCAGGCGAGCAAAGCAAAAAAGGATAACTAAAATTATTAGTGCCAGATGGGAAGACTAAAATATCTTGGGCAAAGTTTCAAACAATCGGGATTTTGGGACTATTTCCGGGGCAAAACAAATCAAAATGTTAGTTTTTATTATTAAAATTATACAAAAGCACCCTGTTCAATATCATTTCAACAGGGAGATGCGCAATTTTAAAATGATTTCTTTGTTAGTTTTTTTACAAGAAGCTGTTTGTCGGGACATTTTGTATTTTGTCGGGAGTCGGGACACCATATGAAATATCGGGACAATCCAGACCAATCCCGGATTCCCGACCATCTGGCAACCCTACCTGGACTGTAGAATAAGCGCTAGATTTAGGACTTTCGATATAGGTATGTCCGTCCATTGAGCTGATTAAAATTTAGATTAAGATACGATTAAGATTAAATCTTACTCTACCATTTCAGCCGAAAGACGTCCACTGCTAGGCCTCCCCCAAGCACCGCCACTTCAACCGGTTCTGTGCATCCCGCATCTAGCAGTTTCCTGCGGCCTTCACAAGGTCATCGGACCAATCTTACTCTTAGGTAAAGGTTTTTTATCTCAACCGTTTGGATTTTTTAACGCACCGCAAAAAGGAGGAGGTCTACGCGTATTTTTTTCTTTTCACTTTTAAGTTACGAGGGTAGGTGTTTGAATCTAAAGATCCATGTAATCCATTTGACAGGTACCTAACTTCCACAATTTCAAACTTCCACAACGCATGCAATGTCGTCGGTAATTATACTATTGTCGCTTACATAATAATATAAACAATCATTACGCTGAGCGTCATAATGATGGCAAAAAACCAGCACAATTATAACGAAACAGCCTTTATAATCATTCGATCCATACAACAATTTGATACCAGTGTCCAAGCATCGTACATTCAGACCTCATGTAACAGTCATATCGATATTAATTCCGATTAAAATTATTGAGTGAGAACTGAGAAGCAATTAGTTTTATGTACGAAATGGACACAACGTCATCAATGCACTTAAAGCAGTGCCAATTTTGCAGTGAATTCAACAAGACCAGAGCCAGAGACTGGAACCAATTGGGATTTACAGGTTCACACACACTTTGATGGGATTGACAGGTTGGTTATGTATTACCTACTAAAATATAAGACAGAAGAAAAAAAAAACTTCCCTGTATACTACGTTTCTAGTGGTATGGGTCTAAGCAGCCAAAATATACAGAGTCAAGACTGACTGTAACACGGGAGCATGCGGCGTACAGTACTGCCGCTCTAACGAAAAATGCAATAACTCGATTTTGCCGCTTCAGAGAATTGTATTTTTGATTATTGAATTTGTTATAAAGTTTTAGTTATTCTTATTGCATTCTTGCTTACTGAAAAACCGAATTCCTCAAGGATCAATAAAAAGTTGCTTAGAGAGAGTTAATAGATATCGATTCGGCTGAGTCCAAATATACATATAACTCAAAATCGTCCAAAATCGAGTTGCATTCTTCGTTAGCGTGGCAGAGTAATTGTCCGTATGAGAAGCAGCTCGTCCTGAAATTGACACCCGAAGCCTTCAGTACTAGTAGCGATTTCCCATTGCTTGCGAAGTTTTTCGTTTTTAGTGAATTAATGAACGAATGCGTTCCTGCATGTACAAACGGCTACATATCAAGCTATACATTTCCAGTATAAGCTAACCTCTCATTGTACTCTCTTTTAAAACTCATATAAAAAGCACACTTTGCATATTACAAATTAGAGGATTATATCCAAGATAAGAATGCTTGGAAATATGCTGGTCTTGCTCCATAGGACAATTTAGAGTCTAGACAAAATCAAACTGGTTTCTAATTTAACTGTATAATTTATAATTCTTATGATATTAATTTTATTTTCTGTGATTAATATAAATTTAACTCACACACTGACTTATTATATGTTTATTTTTTATTTTTTATAAAGTCATATACATACAATGTTTGTAAATATGTGAGCACCATGTACCTATCGCATTTATTCATTTTTCTGTCATTACTTCACTTTTCATTATTTTTACCAATTGTGGTAAGTAATTTTTATTTTTATTCTAGGTACATCGTCTTCACCTATAATTATTAATTAATGTATACAAACTATTGTTAACATTTTAAAAGAGTAAGTATGGAGTTTCTTGCCCATTCTTCTCCATACATAACTACCTTTTGGAAGACGCAACTAGAATCAATTAACTATTCATGTAATTTTTGACGTTCAAAAGTGCATCTTCGTGCCTATTTGAAATAAATGATTTGACTTTGACTTTGACTTACGGAAATCCTATACAATGCGAGATCAGCTTATACTGGAATATTATAGCTTGATATGTAGCCATGTGTTCCTAAACGGCACAACACTGATACACTGACTGTTGCATTCTTACAGATTTTCCTGACGAACAGCTACCACTAAAATAATAATATTGGGCAGTAAGGGCAGGTTGTACATTAACCGTCTCGCCTGTAGCTACAGGACAACGGTCTTAGGAGACTGTCCTTATTCTTTTGAGAAATTTTGATCCCCATACACAGATTTAAAAAAAATACATTTTGTAAGAAAATGGGCCATTTTCACAAAAACTTTTTTTAATGCCAATTGATCCTATTTCTTATAAGGATCAAAAAATGTTATACGTTCAACTGAGGTTTAAATACTTGAAATGTCAGAAATTAAGTACACTTTTTTCGGTCTGACTCTCATTCGCCAAGTGTGCAGAGCGCGATAACTCGATAAGGAATTTCGTTCCAACAGGGTTAGGTTATACTGTATGGGCCTATGAGCCTTACAAATAAACACAGAATAAAGTTATCCTAGGAATAGCTTCGGTATAACCATACATTTTTTGACGTATACCAAGCATATTATTATAACTTTATTCCGTATGTCTTTAGGATCATAAACTATAAGAACTATGCAAAGCGACAAAATTGTCACAAATCAGACTCGCACAATCAAAATAGGTACTTATTCTTCAATTCGATAATTTCATGCTTTTGTTTTGTGACAACAATAGGTATCTTGTGATAAGCGCCACCGCCGTACGCTTTTAAATTCAGTCAGTCAAACGTTCACCAAGATCCAGTTCATTCGAACTGATTTATAAAAAAATATAATATACCATATATAATAATATACATATATGTATATTTTTTTCTGTCAGTTGCATGTTGTCTTTCGGGAACATGCACCTATTTGACACGTATATTCGTATATCAAGCGTAGCTCAACAACATAATATATTTAATTTTGTAAAAAATAATAATTTCATAGTTTAGTTGTGTGTGATACATAAAATGAATAACATAAACACAGAATCAAGGAAATCCCAAATTAGCTGTTGTGATTGTGAATTGAGGAAGATCAACGCATCGCTCTCGACAGCTAATTTTAACAGGTTTGAAAACTCCCGAAGCGTGCGTGGGTTATGTTATTTTTATCACTTTTCCTTACTGTGGTTTATATTATATCAAAATCAGTAGATATAACAATGGCGTTTAGTATTGTATGATATTATTTTATGTTATGTCACAAAACCAACGAAAACATTTTGATCGGATAGCTTTTGTCTTTTCGTGTTATAATGTCACATGTCAATGTCACACTTAAAGCTAATTAAAATATAGTTTCCTTTAGGGAAATGGAGTGTTTAACAACTGCGCCTACAACAATTCCGTATCTACAGTCACCATAGATAATTGCATAATTATTATAATTAACTTCAAGTGTAAGTAATTAAATTATAATTTGCGTAATATATATTTGTGTCGCGTAATCCCAAGTCGATACCTCTCGTGGGAAATTCTAAGCAATTATGGAAGTCATGCGATGTTTTTGTGCAAGTAGCATCTAGAAAACACTCGAATTAGGTAGTTATTTATGTCGACATGGTAGGTAAGGTAGTTCGTTCGCTAGTAGCGACTCGCTACTGACTTCATTGTCTTCACTAATACGCTAGACGGAGTTAGCTGTCAATAGGCCCTAGGTCATACAAATACCTAACCTACGTACCTAACTACAGCTGCTGAACTGCCGATCAACAATAAACAGCAAGCAATAATAATTTTATCTCTAGCCCCATGACCCCGCGAAATAGTGTGAGCATGATGACACCAATTCTTATACCTAACTAAACTGAATACTTACTATTATATGTCAGCAACATTTTAAATCTTAAATCTATCTAATCTTTATTTTTTTTAAATTATTAATATTCTTTCTTGCCAATCAAATTTCAACCATAATGCGCAGGCCACACTGGGAACGAAGCGATACGAAGCTAAGTTCGTTTAGGCTTTCTGCCGCGTCTTTGCATACTTCAGCTGCTGAACGCGCTCGATGCGTAATTTCGAGATGGTTAAAATAAACTCACACTAGGGCCTCAGTTCACACCGCGTACCTACTAAGCGAAACGAAAACGGAAGTATGAAAAGTCACGGAGGAAAGCTAAACGAACTTAGCTTCGTTTCGCTCCGTTCCCAGTGTGGCTTGCGATTTAGGAGTACTCGTAACTAACAAACTTAAAAACAAAACACAGTCATTAACTCATTACCCATCAACATTATATAAGTATTACACAAAACTCCCGTGAGACTTGAGGTAGGGCAATTCCGCAAATTTCAATATGTCATTGCAATGACAAGTATAACCATGTGTCCGAACCTTGTTACGATTTTAATATTCATTAAACAAATAATAACATACAAATGTAGCGAATTAGTCAGCATTCTACAAATTTTAATTTAGTAATTGGACCTCATGTTTCCCCTGGGTTAACATTAACAGCTTTCACGCCTTTCTCATACCAAGCCCAAATTAACAACATGTTTTGTTTTGAGCCCATTCGATGTAGTCTTTGCCGAGCATCATGAGGCGACACTCGAGGTATATATACCTTGAGCAATTAAACTTCCTAAATTAATAAATGATGATTGATAATAAAAACTAATAGTAATATTTTTGTAGAGCGGAAAGCTTTGGGAAGACCCCGGATGTCGTTGAAAATGAAGCGCACCCTGAAAAGACCAAAAAGAGAGGGAAGCGTGGCATTATAAAAGATTACTTGATAGATTATACGGCTAATTCCAATCTTCATGGACTGAAATATATTGGAGAGAAAGAAAGAACATGTGTGGAAAAGTAAGTTAGTTCAACCTAACTTAGTTATTTTAAATATCCGATCATTGTTACAAAAAAATTGTGTTGTATTATATTCTAGAGTGTTCTGGCTCTTCATGTTTACTTGTTGTGTGGTACTTTGTTCCGGATTGATCAGAAAAGTTTGGATAAAGTGGAACGAAAGTCCCGTCATTGTTAGTTTTGCTGAAAACCCTACTCCTGTTTGGCAGGTAAGTTCAACTTAAAACATTGTGTTGCTTTTCCTCATGATTGTTATTTAATTGAGTTAGTTTTATGAATTATGCCTTTTATGGTAAGCAAGGGTGGCTTTAGGTTTTCAATGGTTTCATGACTATAGGTAGGTACATGTTTACGGCTTCTTGGTGCATCGAGAATTCTTTCGCGCCATAATTGTCTTTTTTGGTCTCTATGTCAATGGTGTTGTCAATGTTTTTACTATCCTTACGATCTCATTAATATGTATTTTATATATTCTTGACTTAAACACGAATGAGATTTTCTTCCTTTATTGTTTTGATTTCAGATTCCTTATCCTGCAGTAACGGTGTGTTTTGAAACTAAGGCAATGCAGAGAAAATTTAATTTTACCGAATATTATCACTTGTATAATAATGACCGAGACAATCTCTCTATATCTGAGTGAGTAAAAAAAAAATCGTATTTCATACTTTAAAATATCCTGGATGCATCTATTTCATAGGTTATGTTTGCGACTTAGATATTTAAATTAATAATGGTTAAAAAAGTTAAGAGAGTGTACAAGGTACCAGCGCCACTCCATAAAAAAATATTATCTCGTGACTGAGAAGGAATTATGAAAAACGGCTCAATAAGATACCTCGGTAAGTATGTCTAGAATTTTCTAATACCTTTTATAAAGTTTCATATTGAGACACGAAGCAACAAAATTAGATCTAAAGAAAAGCGGCCACGTTCCTCTTTATCGTATTTTGTTGCTTCGTGTCTCAATATGAAACTTTATAAAAGGTATTAGAAAATTCTAGACATACTTACCGAGGTATCTTATTGAGCCGGTTTTCATAATTCCTTCTCAATCACGAGATAATATTTTTTTAAAGGATTGGCATTGTGGACCGTAATTGCTCTCATAATCTAAATTGTTTGTGTTTTAGACAAAACATGTTTGAAGATTTAACGATGGTCTGTGACGACCATCTTGCTCCTCCGAATGGTCGAAAATTTTCATCTGGAGTCGACACAGTGGACAACATTAAATCGGTTTGCATTTAATACGTTGATAATCTAATTATATATTTTTCAGGTGCTGAATAATCTCAGTATATTTTTCAGGTTTCCCCAAATCTGACAGAAGTGTTCTTCGGATGTAAATGGAAAGATATACCAAGCGAAAATTGTTCCGAATTATTTTCTCCTATAATGACGGAAGAAGGGCTTTGCTACACATTTAATACTTTAGGGCCAGAAGAAATGTTCAGATTAGACAAGTAGGTCATACTCTTATATACCTACTATGATGTCCATAGTAGTACACACGGCTACATCGGCAATGAGAGTGTCACAACACAATTAATGTAGTTTTTGGGAAACCTCTTTTTTTTATTACCTAAATGTCCATTAAAATTTTTATGAGAGAACATATCGGAGAACTTAAGATAATAATATATTTAAGAAGACTATTTAATGCTCTATTCATCGATTTAAAATCGATGGCTCTATTATATTTTTTATGGAAATTAAAATCTAAAGATACTTTTGATCCGTAAACTTCGTATTTTTATGTGCTGTGACACTCTTGTTGCCGATGCGATGTGCGATATCAAGCTATACATTTCCAGTATAAGCTGATCTTGTATTATATAGGATTTCCGTATACTGAGAGGTCCGCTTATGCTGGAAATTATAGCTTGATATGTAGCCGTGTGTACAAGCAAAAATTAACGGAACCTAATTTTTTTTTATCAGTTTACATCACCACTACCCATATTTGGAACATAATCAACGAGCTGAATCGTGGAGTTTGGAAGAAGGCTACGCTTCAGGGACGCCTATAGAAACATACCCACACAGAGGCGCAGTAAGTGTCGGCATTCGTCTTTGTTAGGTTTCCGTATCATAACCCTATAGCATCACTTCGTTGTCTGTCTGTCCGTCCGTCTGGCTGTCTGTCAAGACCCTTTTTCTCAGGAACGCGTGGTACCTCCACAATTTGAAATTAATTTCAAATACGTATACGTATACGTCGTATACGTCGATCTTCGCAGGGTGGCTGGTAGCAGCTGGATGAGAGTTGCCGAGCAATTGGAGAGACCTGTGCAGCAGTGGTCTGCTATAGGCTGATGATGATGATAATGATGACGTATACGTCCCTTGAAGCTCTAAATAAATCAAGCTTCTAAGTCATCGCAACAAAAAATACGGCCATTCATGTATGCGACATAATATTTTGATACTCGCAAATAAATCAAACCTAGGGTACTTCCCTTTGACCTAGAATCATGAAATTTTGCAAGAAGCAAGGTCTCACAGTACAAGTAAAGGAAAATGTCCAGAAATCGTTAGTTTATATATTTCATCAGTTATCACACAAAAATAATTAAATTGCGGTTACATACTTACATTTGCAGTTGGAGAATTGACCGTGAAGTATATCGATTTAAGTATGAGAGAACATTTGTTTACTACAAGAATATTATTGATTTTTATTTCTGGACAACATTTACATAATTTAATAGCTAATCAGTCTTAAAATATTAATATTGCACAAGTATTTAAAAAAGGGAGGGGAAAGAATCAAAGGGTATCAAAAAATAAATTAAGTTTGTTCTTGGAATAAATTCATCCCAACTAATGAACCCTTAATTGTGCGAGGTCCGACACGCACTTGACCGGTTTTTTGTTCTTTGTTCACTTTTTCTTCTAATAGACAGAGACAAGAGTAAAATGTTGTTTTGTAGTCCATCCAAGCTGCTGTCGCTGCATAATGCTTTCTACTTGGGAGCATTCTGGGTATATTGGATGGCTTTATCTGTCGTCACACCATTAATACATTGCCAATTCCAGTCTACGTAACTACTGGGCCTCAAGTCTGCTATTACAATAGTGTCAGAATGGTCTCTTCATTGTGAGTTTTTGACAGATTTGCCATACAAACACTGTCAAATACTCACAATGGCGAGACCATTCTGACACTATTGTAATAGCAGACTTGAGGCCCTGGTCATAAAATAAACGTATTATTTAATCAAAATAATTCAATAATGTGTAATTTCATTCATGCAATTGTTGGTTAATCATTACAGGGATACGGTGTAAAATCTGGACTGACCTTCTTACTAAAAGCCAAAAAAATCGATTTGGACTATCTTTGCAGAGGTCCAGTTCAAGGTTTTAAGGTACTTATTCATTGTTATACGATTTGTAAAAAAGAACCCTGTCTGATCTGCGGTGCTATTCTGTAACTATCCCACCGTGAAAACTTAAGTGAAGTGATCGTGGAGTGAGCTGTCAATAGCGTCAATCCCAAGCATCAGGTGGAATCACAGCTCACTTCACCTAAGATTTCACCGTGAGATTTTGACAGAATAGCACTACAGGTACAGCAGTAGCATTACCGAAAAGGCAAGGAAAAAATCCGAAAATTAAATAAATTTAAGTGACTGCATGAAGTCATTCATGCATAGGTACTTTAAGTTTTTTTTTTCCATCATGTAAACCTTAAAACTTAAACCTTATAATTATCTTAACGATAATTAACAACACCCTCACTGATCGAACAGGGTTTGACACATTGCATAAGTGCATATTCAGTTTTTTCTCAGTAGGTACCTACTTAACATAGGTAATCGTACTTATAGTTTAAACACATTTCCTGTGATGTTCGTAGATACTGTTGCACAATCCGGCAGAACTGCCGAGGCTTTCACAACAGTACTTCCGATCGCCTCTATCGCAAGAGGTAGTCGTTGCAGTGAAACCTAAAATGATGACCACTTCCTCAGGCCTTAAACCTTACGAACCTACCAGGTAAGAACATAAAGTATAATACGGCTAGGTACTTATTAGTATATTTTGTATCGAGGGACTAAACGAAGCCATAATATACCAGAGGTGGTTTATTAAGTTGGCCGAAAAAAACGTTTAAACCGAGGGTATATTAAGTTGGCGTTTAGTCTCGAGGTGCAAACTGTACTTTTCACTTTGAGTGCGAGAAAAATAGTAAATTTGGTACAAAAACATTTAATAAATATTACTTAAATCTTCCGCGATTTTGACGGCAAAAGATTATCTATTATGTCTTTTGCTCTTTGCTCGACGTCAAACTCTTCACTGTCACTGGACATTCTTAATAAATTTATTTAAATCCGAACAAAACACTCAACAAAAATTCTGAAATTTTCGCGGTTAGTTTTTTCTTCTAAACCAGTCACAGATTAACAATTTAAAACGCATGGCGTCACCTTCTTTGCGTATTTTTTTTTTTATTCTACTATGAGTTTGCTCTTGACTTTAGTCTAGGTCTGGATGACAGAGACAAAGTCTACAATGGAGTGAGCTTACCCAGAAGAAGCCTGTTCACTCTCACTTTGAATAGATAAGGGTTGTATGCGTTCGTAAACACAGACGCAGGCAGAGAGTTCCACTCCTTTGCTGCGCGCATTATAAAAGACGTTTGAAAACGCTTAGTGCGAGTTGGTGGAATATCAACTAGGTAGGGGTGGTAACTTGCAGTGCGTCTAGATGTCTGATGGTAGAAGGGGGCCGGTGGAATGAGGTCGTGGAGTTCATGGGCAAACTCTCCGACTTACAATCTGTAGAAGACCGACAAGCAGGCAACCTTGCGGCGATGAGCCAAGCTGTGAAGCTTGGCATCCACCAGTTTTACGTCGCCAATGAGCCTCTTAGCCCTGCGTTCTACCGAGTCAAGCGCAGCAAGTTGGTACATTGCTGAGCCATCCCAAAGGTGGCTGCAATACTCCATGCAGGAACGGACTTGTGCTTTGTAAAGGGTTAAAAGCTGTCCAGGCGTAAAGTATCGCTTCACCCTATTTAGGACGCCCAGTTTCTTGGCCGCAGTTTGAGCTTTGCACTCGATGGTGGAGCCGAAGTTGAGACCAGATGTCAACTCCATGCCTAGGAGCTCGAGCCGATCAGTTACAAGAACAGATGTACCCCGAAAAGTAGGAGTTTGATCAAAACTACTCCTTTTAGCGGTAAAGAGACACGCCTGTGTTTTGGTGGCATTAAAAGAGACCAGATTGTCGTCACCCCATTGGGAGACAAGACTCAAGGTCAAATCAGCCCGCTCAACCATGGCCTCTCTCAGGGAACGAAGTTCAGCCCCGCTGGACAAGTATCTCTCTGAAACGGTACTGTCATCCGCGTACCCACCAATACCAGGCAGAAGCAGGTCATTGATGTGCAGCAGGAAAAGAGTTGCAGAGAGAACAGATCCCTGAGGAACTCCGGCATCAATAGCCATAAGGTCAGAGGAGCAGCAAACCACGACTACTCTGATCGACCGTTCACTCAGGAAGTCTGATATCCAGCTACAAAAATCAGCTGGGATGCCATAAGCAGGAAGCTTGCTGAGTAGTGCAGCGTGCCAGACCCTGTCAAAGGCCTTCGAGATATCAAGCGATACAGCAAGTGCTTCGCCGTGTTTCTCGATGGCTTCGCCCCAGCAGTGCGTGACATACACAAGAAGATCGCCAGTTGACCGTCCCCGGCGAAAGCCATATTGACGGTCACTGAGGAGATCATTGTCTTCAAGGTAGGTGTTTTTTTGTTAAAAAGTTTCTTATTTTTCACTTTTTAGCTATGGTACCTACCCCACAACAATTAGATGACCACTACTTGCTACACCGCACAAACAACAGTGACACAAGATATACGATTATCGAAGCTAACTCAAAAACTACCCAAGCAAAGTTAATAAAAATCGGGTAAAAACCGTTTATTGCCCGAGTGCATCTCATGACAATTCCAATAAGCCCAAATACGCCTAGGATACATTGTTTTATTACGGAGTTTCAGTGCATACCTCCCGGCTTCATCTTCAGATCAGTTCGATGGTACCATTTTCATCAGAATCATTTATTTAAATTTACCTCGTCATAGTCACTTACCTATCTTAATCGAGATATCTTATCGCCACCCGTAAAATACTTATCACTGAGGAGTTCCTGTGGTCATCTGTGGTCTTCTTCATCAGTTCCACTTCATCAAATGATACTTTCTGAATGCAAATGCTTGAGTTGTTGATGATAATACAAAAATCGCTATATATTATGTATGCCTATAATATTTGAGGAGCTTCACCAATTCCTCATGGATCCCATCATCAGAACTTGATTCTGATAAAAATGCGAACAACGTGAAAAAAAAAAACAAGGTGGTTTACGGAGGAGGAAGGAGGTGAGAAATAGGTGGTTTACGGAAGGAGGTTTACGGAGTTCTGAGGTAACTAACATTAAAAACAAATACAACGAATTGAGAACCTCCTCCTTTTTGGAAAGTCGGTTAAAAAGAAAACCGATTTCTACTTTCAACTCGACAAAAACCTATAAAACTGTATTTTATTATTCACTGACCAATGTTCTCATCTAATTAATTTAGCTCGTCTATGTCTATAAAATGAGTAAATACAAAATAATGGTGCAATAATGTGTCGTTTTTAATTTGTTCACAGACGACAATGCTATTTTCCAAGCGAGCGCTATCTTCAATACTTCAAAGTGTACACTCAAGCAAATTGCGAGATGGAGTGTTTGTCGAACTTTACTTACACACGATGTGGATGTGTGCATTTCGGAATGCCTTGTGAGTACCTACTTATTTGAAATCCGCTAAATTGAAATCTAAAATAGGTGTACTTACTGACCTCAAAGTTATCTAGCTAGGTAGTACTTAGTATTGCGTTATGATCAGTGCCGGATTAAGCAAGCGCGGGGCCCGTAGCAAATACCAACTAGGGGCCCTTGATCTGCTATGGGTTCTCAATTATAAAGTGGTAAAAAAAAAACAATAATTTTATATGTGGAATTTTATGTGGTCTTTAGGATTTCACATCTAGTCTCACAAGCACTTTACCACTAGCGCGATACATGTTTTTATAGGAAATTGAACGTTTTATAAAAAAGGTCTCTTTTAATTTTTCGATATATTCACTTTTTTTTAAGTTATTCGAAATTAAAGTTGGACATACCCTAAGTTGTCAGTATTTCTTTCATGTGAGTGGGCGGGTTTTCATACGCGGGGCCCCCTTTTGCGCGGGGCCTGTAGCAATTGCTACTCTTGCTACGTGGTTAATCCGGCACTGGTTATGATGTGTTTTGGGTAATTTTCCAACGTATTTTATAAATTAGGAACCATTAGCGTCAATATTTGGCGTCTGTTATTATTTCTGGGACAAGCGTGAAAATACAACTAGCCTATTCTGTATAATCTCACCCTGAAAACTTAAGTGAAGTGAGCTTGAAGTGAGCTGTCATTTCAACTGATGCTAGCGATTTACACTATTGACAGCTCGCTCCAGCAGAACTTTAAAATTTAGACACAAATTAAAATGAGAATGACCCTACTGTTTAACTTTGACTAAAAAACACGTTAATTTTAAGCAGTCCTATTCTGTAAAAAAACTCACCGTGAAAACACAGGTGAAGTGAGCTGTCATTCCATTGATGCTAGGGATTGACACTGTGTATTGATGCTCACTTCACCTGAGTTTTCACGGTGAGATTTTTACAGAATAGATCGGAAGGTCATTCTGGGTAAAATTGGACCAGCGATATAACATTGGGCCACACCCTGAACAAACACTTTTAATTATTTTTTACTTGATGATCGTATGAGCATTTAACATGGTCAAATGTTACACAGAATGTATAAAATTGCGATAAAATGGGTTTTTATGGTGAGAAAAAATGTTGGACTAATGTTACCCCAAATCAATATAACTTTGGACCACGACAATTTCTGTCTCTATCTCAGGATTCACGCATAAAGCCTCCCACACATTGGCGCGATATCGCGAGCGCGACAACTGTCGCGATGCCTGTCGCGCCCGCGATATCGCGTCAGTCTGCGCGAGCCTTAATTTGTAAACTTTTTAATGTAATTGGTATTTAAAACATCAAAAGATCACATAAATATCACAATTACAGAGAAGTAATTCTATACATTTTATTGACTTACCGTCGGAAATTATCTGCTAAGTGGTCCAAAGTTACAAAGAATGACTGTAATTTAAATGGTGAACCTTATTACCTACATTTATGAAATTACCTGTTTCGATTAAAAGTATAATTACCGTCATAGTTAATTCATAGGTACCTCTACCCACCTAGTGTAACGAATGAGGGCCACCTCGTAATGTTTTGTAACACTACTTAAAATGCACTCTGCGTTCCAGATGGGCCAAATATGGAGGTCTGCAATGCTGGCAGCAGAGAATGTATAAAAAAAGCTCAAAGTAAGTCGGTCATCGTATGGTCCATCAGTAATTTATCTACCAATCAGTGTGACAGCATGCATAGCTCTAGCTCTGGGACTTACATTATGTTCAAGTAACACGATTCGTAGAAGTTACATAAGAAATTAGCATAGCTTATGGCTTTACCTACATTATTAATTCAATTTTTATTGACTTTCACATAGTGCCTTATTGTTTTTTTTTTTTGTCCAAAATATTGTGTAAGTAATAAACTCAATGAATTAGTAGTTGTGTTCCTACCCTACGTACAGTAGGGACCTACTTACCACCTATAGTTACTGAGCCTCTATCAATTTATTTTAAAACCTATTATGTCCTGCACTTGAGGCTCATGATGATGGACGATGAACTTAAGATACTATATAGTTATGAGGAACAGTGTGTAAAGTTCAATCATCCTCTATTGAAAAGGGAGGATCCTCCGACCAGACGGGTGTCTTGTCTGGTGGGCAACTGCCCTACGGTTGATGTCGGGATGTTGTATATAAGCTAGTCGCGTGGTAAACTCTGATTGCGCGATGCAGGATTTGTGACGTCAGGTCTTTGATGCGTAGTTCACATATAGCGTTATAGATGACGCCACAATACCGCCTAATAATTACTTAATTTCTAACCACATTTTCAGTGGAACTGGTGACTATTGAAATCCAGTCAGGGCTCGATAGTCGAGTGAAGAATGAAACTGATTCATTGGGAGAGGCCCTGGCAGTCTCGACCAGGTGCCAATGCCTACCAGCGTGCACATCCATAGAGTACGAGGCAGAGACTTCTCAGGCCGACTATGATTGGGCCGCCATTTTTAGAGCCTTTAGATTGAATAACGTATCCGAAGAATTAAAGGAGTAAGTTACTGGTTAACCGTTTACACAATTGGATCAATTACGCAACCATTTTTACAGAAACTTGGCTTCGTATTTTATTTAAACTTTCACTGTGGGGTCAGCAGGTATGACGTAACTTTTCTAAATATTCTCACCAGCCTGTAGTCAATACTATAATAAGGATCAAATTGCAAGCTTTATAGACTACCAGCTTTTGCCCGCGGTTTGGCTCGCGTAGAGGTTGGAAATTGTCCTACGGGAACGTACCTACCTATGTGTTAATCCAGGTTATAAACTATCTGTGTCCCAAAACTCATCCAAATCGGTTCAGCCGTTTTTGCAAGATTGAGTAACAAACATAAAAACATAATAAACTTTCACATTTTTAATATAAGGGCAGATTTTTCAATAGTCATTAGTCAGATAACTTATATATCTGAAGAATAAATATGACAGTTTGACATATTTTCTATACAAAAGCTGTCAAATCGAAATATTTATGAGTTATCTGACTATTGAAAAATCAGCCCTTTATAGTAGGATATATTTTTATGTAAGTATGTAGCCCTTAGTAGGATATATTGTTATGTAAGTATGTAAGTAGTAGGAAGTGTAAATAAAACCATTTATATCCTAGTCACTATCCATAGGTTTATCAGAATTAATAAAATAATGTTTACGTCCATAATCCGCTTCGCCGGATGCCGATACCGATGATATTGCAAAATAATCGTCCTATCTACAAAAACCGCCAGACTGTATCCCGTCAATACCGCGGAAGGAAATAGCCGATTTGGTAGGAAAGCAAATACCTACCGCTATCGACCTTTGTTATTTATTTATTTACTTAAAACTTCATGTACAATAGTGGTACCTACATAGGCGGACTTAATGCCACAAGGCATTCTCTACTAGTCAACCTGTTGTGCCAATTAGTTGTGCATTTAAACTTTGAATGCAATAGGTATTGTTATTTCTCTTCTTACTAGCCTGCGCTGTTCCACTTCTGGGCAAAAGCATCCTTCCACTCCTTCCACCATTCTGCCTTTTGTTGTTATATTTGTAAATAACGGCTAAGATAATTCACAGTAAAATAAATGCTTCTGTTCACTATATGTAAGTAGTTAACTAACTACTTAAAAAAAACATGTTTTATTCCATATTCATATCGCACACACGACTGATTTGAAGTAAACGACCTCTCTAAAATAAACCTCCCGGTCAAATACCTTCTTGTGAGGTGTTTCACAAAACAAAAACAGCCGCACTCCGTCAAAGAAGTTCTGAATCACTGGAATTTTTATTACTTTATTCATTCATTCTTAAACACATCACCCCTGCACAGAGGTGGATTTACCAGGGCCTCAAGTCTGCTATTACAATAGTGTCAGAATGGTCTCGCCATTGTGAGTATTTGACTGTTTTTGTATGGCAAATCTGTCAAAAACTCACAATGAAGAGACCATTCTGACACTATTGTAATAGCAGACTTGAGGCCCAGTAGGCTTGAGCCTAGCGCAGCACCGCGGCAGATTTAAAGGGCGGCAAATTAGGCGACCGATTTTTTTGCCCTCTTACAGAAATCTAAGGCCCGTATTACAGAACGTAACTCAATACTGAAGCATTACTTAAAACTAAATTCAAGCCATTTGATTGGTTGAAACTAGTTTTAAGTAATGCTTGAGTCTTGAGTAAGGTTCTGTAATACGGGCCTAAAAGATTGCTTGCAGAAAGAAGTCTACAAGATATCTCTCCGATATTTCCCTCTTAGTTTTCATTGTACATTCAACGATACCGCAAAATTGTATATTCTATGGTAAAACATCCAGGGCCTCAAGTCTGCTATTACAATAGTGTCAGAATGGTCTCTTCATTGTGAGTTTTTGACAAATTTGCCATACAAACACTGTCAAATACTCACAATGGCGAGACCATTCTGACACTATTGTAATAGCAGACTTGAGGCCCTGTTCCCGGCTCTCAACCAATAATTGGCCTCTGGCTACACTTTGTATGAGTGACAAGAGAGCGAAATATTATGGAAAATATACAGAGTGGAAGTGACATCGACGCGGAAACTGTTACCATGATTCTAGACCCCCAGATTAGAAAATTTTCAACTGTATTTTCATTAGTTTCAACTGTTATTATAAAAAATTGCCGCTGCACACAAAATGGCAATACCTACACAATCAAAATGGGGTTTAACAGCAGTTTTTATTTAAATTAACTATTTAAGAATTTCTACCCTGGGGTTTCTAGAATCATGAACTTACTGAATTTATGGTAACAGTTTGCGCGTCGATGTCACTTCGACCCTGTACTTCACAAAATTTGAGAAGTACTTTTTAATCAAATCCCAAACAAGGCTAAACCATGTTCAGTAAGAAGCAGTTGGAGGTCCCTTACATACGCAAAATTTAAATGCAGGGGCTAAAATTACAAGAGCGAGCGCACGAGCGAGCTCAAAAATTTTGATTCTCTTAATTGTCAGGCTTTTCTGCATATCTAAGTCTACAAGTAACTCCTGTTTCTGTAAAAATAGTCAAAAGAAAACCTGACCTACACAAGCTGGTGTGAAAAAATTTATCCTATTTACATGCATTCCCATGGTTTCTATATAAGTCGATAAAGTAACTCCTTTATAACTACAGTTCGCAAAATAAGAGCACACAATACACGATCGTCATTCCGACCTCGCCGCCGAGGCCCCGTGCGAAATCCCCGACTAACGAATAGTCCTCCCCGACCCTTGACTGTAAGTGAAGCGCCAGCACGCGTTTTAGCTGAGCAGCATGTAATCCAAACTCCCCACGATAATAATCAAAACACTGATTTTATCCAGCCACCGTCGGTCCCTTGCCACCCTCCCTCCGACTCAGCTGCCCTAAGCCGAGGTTCGTACCCCACAGGGGGTGCCCTTAGCGAGCAGCAGTCGTTTAGTTTATAGTTTTTACGCCCTGGCTGGAGGCATTAAGTTTCGTTAGGAGCTTAAGGCAGCCACAGGAAAGTCCGGTTAAAGAGTCGGAACCTTAGTGGTTACACTCTGAGATGACCCAGATAAAAAAAAAAAAACCTTTATAGCATGAAGCGGCGGCACCGTGCCGCGGCCGTGCCGGCGGCGCGGCGGCGGCGGATTTTCGTTATAATTCTCTAACTTTTCTGCATAAGTCAACAAAGTAACTCCTATTTCCGTATGAATGTTCAAAAGAAAACTAACTGATAAATAAAAGACTGGCTGTAAAAAAAATTGAGCTCGACGCACTCGCTCCTAAATCCTACATTCTTGCTTTTCGATGAAAACGTCCGTGATTAGCATTTTTTGTTGTCATTATTTAATTTCTGCAAAATGTTACCAGAAATGCACACAAACAATGCAATGTGTATAAACTACTAGTCGTATATGATTAAGCTTTGATTAGCTGTAAAAGATACCCAAAAACTATTTCTTGTGCAATTTCAATCTAATTGTTGTATTGTAAAAATAATCTAGAAACTGATAATTGTAGAGGTTAGGGCGGCAAATATTTGACTTATACTAAGAAAATGTGTATCTGTGCTTGTAGTGCGCGACGGGGTATGCAGAAGTGCAGATACATCCACATTTCGCCCCTTATGTTGTCAGGGAAGTTGTCAGGTCATAAATCCAGAAAACGGATTTCCTAAAAAAATATGAAAGCTTTACCAGACCTGCAACTACGCGACCACTAAACTAACGAGACAGGCGTATTCATTAACAAGCTTCTGCCCACAACTTCGTTCGCGTGGAAGTCGTAAGACACCACAATATACTAAAATACCAGCCACGTTTTAAAAAAACTTCCCCGAACACTACGTTTGTAGTTCTGGTTACAGCAGTCGAAAATACAGAGGCCTATAAATGACGCGGGACCAAGCGACGTACATTTCTATGTTCTATGGTAAAGGGTTTCGTTTTCACGCTTAGTCCTTCAGGTGGACCATTGTACCTGGGCCATGCGGCCATCAGTGGTTATTCCAACCAGCCCACCTCCCTCCAGAAGTCAATTTCGTCTCCCGGTCTGTTTAGAACATCTGTGAAAGATCTGAGTGCCCCGAGGGTTTCTGTTCTAATCTGGGTGACGCCTGTGCATTCAAAGAGCACATGCACGACGGTTTCCTCAGCCCCCATGCAAGCCCTGCACAGAGGATTGTCCTTTATCCCTACGTATGGAAGTGTTTGTTTAGCGACCCGTCACCCCGTCACCAGGCGCAGGCCGGTCCTGTCCAGGGGTAATAAACGCCTGGTTAGCCTACCATCTAAGAATGGCAAAGCCTCCCTGAACTGTCTGCAGCCTGGTGTCGAAGGAGGTCCACCAGGACTTATAGGGAATATCTATGCAATATTTTAACAAAATCTATCCGGTAGTATTTACGTGATGCTGAAAAAAATTTGACATACAGATAAACAAACAAAAATTCTAAAAACTATATTTTCGGCATCAGAATCGTTCCCAGACTTCGTAGCAATTACTTTTTTTTTTTCAATAATATTCAATGTACAGTTTTGACTTCGCTACGATTTTATTATATGTATTATATTAATATTTTTATTATATTTTATTTTATTTTATTATTTATTATTATTTACTATGATTATTTATTATTATTATTTTTATTATATTTATAATAAATGTCTTACTGCTGCCATTGTAAACCACTCATATTTTATTTTCAGCCTGACTTACTCTCGCGTCATGGTGTTTTTCAAAGAAGCCCAGTTCATCACGTCTCGTCGCTCAGAGCTGTACGGCCAAACGGATTTCCTGGCCAACTGCGGTGGTTTACTTGGACTCTTCATGGGCTTCTCCATTCTTAGCGTCGCCGAAATAGTCTATTTCCTAACTTTGAGGTAATGTTCAAGAAAATACATAATTTCTAATAGATTATTTTATCAGATTTTGTATCCTTACAGTACACGGGATACTTAGGTCTAAAAACCATACAGCCAACGATACATAATAAGAACTGTATTTCACACTTCATTACCTCTACTTATTATAAGTAACAACAAGCAAATTAAGGTACAAAGGCAAAGTTAGCATACGAGTATACTTACCAAGCCTAGGAGCTACCCTTTATTTTATTTTTTTAACTAGGGCATCTCAGAGTGTAACCACTAAGTTTCCGACTCTTTAACCGGACTTTTCTGTGGCTGCCTTAAGCTCCTAACAAAACTTAATGCCTCCAGCCAGGGCGTAAAATACTTATAAACTAAACGACTGCACGCTAAGGGCACCCCCTGTGGGGTACGAACCTCAGCTTAGGGCAGCGTCGGAGGAAGGGTGGCAAAAGGGACCGTCGGTGGCTGGATAAAATCAGTGTTTTGATTATTATCAGGGGAGGAACTACCCACAGAGTACTTTATAGTTATACTGTAATACCATGTGACATCTTTTATTCACTTAGGTACCTACTAGGTATAACTGAGGTTGAGATGCCAAGAACATGCAATCATTACGTCCCAACAACTTAGCGCGCCTCTTCCGTTTGTTTCCGTGGAGTTTCTTACCGGCTCTTTTCCATAGGAAACGACTAATTGGAACCGTGCACCTAGCTTCTGAAGTTTCATAAGTGCCAATGTAGGTTTATTTTATAATTTCCAGTTTAGGCTGATCTCGCATTGTACAGGATTTCCGTACAATGAGAGGTCAGCTTATACTGGAACCTATAGCTTGATTTGTGGCCGTGTGTACAGTGGCCAGTATAGGTACATCAACTACACAAAACTGTCAAATTTCTCCAAACAATTGAATACATTAAAATGTTGACGATTAGGTTCAAAATCAAACTTGACAGTTTGTGGTAACTTGATGTACTGGCCGTCGTACGGTACGGTATGGTACGTACCAAGGCCGACCAACTCGCTACCATACCATTAGATTGGAATCCTGTAGGAAATGTATTTATGCAATAAAAGGGCCTTATAAAGGACATCCGTCATTGTGACGTTTTTTTTTGTAAATTGCAGCGTTGTTTTACGTTGAACGTTGATCAAAATTCATTACGAGGTAATTAAAATGATAAAATATTAAATTATAATCAATTAAAATATCCATAAAACTCTCCAAATTATATTTGCTGCAAATCATCATCATGTCACGAAATAGTCTATCAACGGGTCCATATTGGCTCACCTAAAGTTCTTTACTCGAAATTGTTCTTCCTAATGATTTGTAATCCGAATGATCACTCTTCCACACAAGAACTTCCACAAATTTTATTGTCATCCTAAAGTTTTCATTCATACTATTTGTAGTGCTACCGGCGATGTTCATAACACTCATGTTTCCGAAAATTGTAATTAATAATATCATTAATGTAAATATATTTAAACTCCTACTGTTTTTTATCATAACGCTTTTATCCTTAAACATAATTACCATAATATTCAATCAGGTCAGAGTGTCGTCTTGGGGGCACTATGAATTACACAATTATGAATTTCGCGACCAATTTCGAGGTAGCGCTAGCCGGCCGCTGCCGCGGCACCGCTCGCTTCGCTCGCTCGGCTTGCGCGTAGTTGGTCACAGTTCTAACCTAACCTAACCTAACCTATGGATATCTTTGCAGGTACACACCGCTATAAATAAAAGTAAAGAAGACGCTTTAATTAATAAAAACAAAAAACCAATTCATATAATTTGTGAGTGCGAAGCAAGCACTTGATTATTATGAATAAAAAGAAATCTAAACAAAAAAGATATGACTTTGAATAATAGTGTAAAAGATGGTTATGTTGAGAAAATATAGGAAAACAAATAAAAGTATAATAGATGTTTATTGCTACTGACATTATGAAGTTGAATGCTTCGGAATTATGAACATTAGAGACAGAGTAGTTAGGAATTGTGATTGTTAGGATGAAAAATGTTAGGAAGAACATTATGAAAGCGCACCCCTATCAACATAGGTAGGTTAGTACAACGTAAAACAGCGCCGCAATTAACAAAAAACACAAACATTTGAATTTCGCGGGTTTCGTTGAAGGAAACACCACAATCACGGAAGGAATCAATTGAAAGTGATGTGACGCAACTTGGGATAGACTTTTAGGTCCTTGTTCAGCTCTAGACAGAGATAGGATGGATAGAGGAGCCAGTCTAGTCTTGTCCTCCAACAAGAGCATGTTTTCCTTCATATTACAAAACTACTCTAATGACACCCCACGCCACCCGTGACTCGACACGTGCTGCTTAGATTGACGCAGGGCGACGGGCTTGGCTATGAACTATTTTATCAGTGCCATAGGTTTTCAAAATTAAGTTGCCCTCTTACATGTGTGATGTTCTGTTTACAGATTATGCTGTCTTCTATGGCGTCGGCGTAGCAAGCAGCGACGTATTGATTTTGAAAAAAGAAATTCCGTTCCCGGACCGAGTCCCAGCAAAGTGATTCATCCGTACAGCGAATAATGGCTTCAATAAAACTACAAACTTGTTAATCATCTCTTTATATTGTCTTTTTTATAATATTAATTGTTGGTAGTAATTTACAAAATGGTGCAATGATTTTTGTCGTAATTTTGACGCACATACAACTTAACTGTTTAATTCATCGATTAAATTTTAGAAATGTAGTAAACTTAATAATATAATAAATAAGGTAGACAATCATTTTAACTATGTACTTTAAATGTGTTTGAAATGCAAATAAAAATCAGATTCACCATTTATTATTTTATTATATCCTTTCCTTCACCTAAATTATACAGTACTTGGCCCACTAGGTTTTTTCTTTGGGGCATACCCGATTCTGTTATGTATTTCTTCAATCGTTTTAATCGTTTGTAAGGGCTTTGGCGTGTCTTCCTGCATTTCAGTAGCTGAAGATGAATTATTCCTTTGATCTATCAGAAAAGCTTCATATTCTTTTAAATCATCTAGTTTTAATGTAATTTCCGTAATAGGCCTTCGGATCATTATGACTGCAAATAAAATATTATCAATGGTTATGGATACCAAAATATTTCTGAAAAAAATAAATAAATAGACAGCTAATGTAAAAATTTTGAACGCTCTAATAAACATATAAATATTAAATGAACGCATTTTAAATTTAATTTGGTTGGCAGCACTGTAACCAAAGCAGTGATGGGCGTTCTACAAAGAATCAATATTTATATCGATAAGTGAGTGCAATACTTGTTTTTTTATCAACAAGAATCTAACAATTACACCCTCGGATTAATTCGCAATCCTATTGAACAGCTTAGTCAGTGACGCCTGAGGGCAATCAAATCTAATAGTAGTACAGTAACCACTCATCGTACGTTTGGCATAGTTTATTATAAAAAAAAACTTAGAATACCATTTTTTACTGTTAGTAGGGCCATATTTCATAATAGTGGTACAGTGGCCAGCACATCAAACTACACGAAACTGTCAAATTTCTTTAAACTTTAAAATGTTGATGATTAAGTTCAGACTCGAATGAGAAAATTTGCCAGTTTGTGGTAACTTGATGTGCTGGCCACCATACCTAATGGCAACCAGTCAACCCCATCCTTATTTAAATTAAGAGGAACCAGTTAGTATTTTTTATGACTTTAGGGCCGATTTTTCAATCACCAGATAACTTTTACCTGAGGAATAAATACGGCTTTTCGACACATTTTCTATACAAAAGCTGTGTGTGTTTGCTCAGATAATCTGACTATTGAAATATTTTTAACAATAGTATGGACCGCCACGCCGCGGCCTGTAGTATTTGCGTTTACATGAGCAACAATAGCTGACTAAATAGTTCAAAAGTGTTACAGCAATGCTAGGGCGGAGTGGCCGGGCCACACTGAAAATATTTTTGACAATTGCGGCAATATTTTAAGTATTGCCCAGCCCTATTTTAACATTGCCGGAAGTGCACTAGCCACACATTGCCCAGAAAATATGGCCCATTTAGGAGTATTTTAAAATTAAAATCTTTTCTTTCTCCACATTTATGGTTTAGTTTTATCGATATTACATGTTACGATAGTATTTCACATCACTAGTTTTAACAATTTTGTCTGCTTAACGTGACGTTGTATAGTGTACACGTCAATATTGCGTAGCTTTAATCGCGAATCTATCTTTTTGTGCTTTAGTTACGTGAAAGATCGAATTGATTTTACGCTTAAATTTATAATTAACGTTATTAAAACTCACCAAAATGCTGTATCTCGAAGATTATTTAGAAAGTAAGCTATGCGTTCTTTGTTCTCCTACGATGACGTAATTTTCACTGCTTAAGTGTTGGCAGCATTGTGGCGTGCCTTGCCAAAAGTTGCGCGAAAATTCAAAATATTTTGCAAGGTGCTGTGACAAGGTGTGGACTGACTGTTGTTTACTTTTAGTTATTTTATAATATTTTGTCAAATTTCAGTGATCGAGCATCTCCCACAAGAGCTGAGGGACAGGTTCACTGAAATGCGTGAAATGGATTTATCCGTTCAAAGTAAATAAATACTCTTTCCTGAAATTTATAAAATTAATTGAATTTAATTCAGTACTAATAAATCAATTTTGTCACAGATAACATGGATACGTTAGAAAAAAGAGTTCGTACACTTTTCGGTGGATGTAGACGAGGCGAGATGAATACTGACCAGGCTAATACAGAGTTTTCTGACATCAAACGGGGATACAATAAGACTCTTGAAGAAGCTGATGAAAAAATGACTTTAGCTAATCAGATGTATGATTTAGTTGATAGATACTTGCGCAGACTTGGTAAGGAAAATAAAGATTTCTATTTTTAGTAAACCTTAGAGAAAAAGACTAGGTTATTCTTACTTGGTTGTGTGAGGCATCTATGTGACAACAATAAACTTATTACTATTTCTGTGTTTACAATGTCTGAACGATAGGTAAATAGAACTTATTGTGCATTAAGTATTATCTGTGCTCTGAAGTGGCACAACTTAAATTAGAAAATATTTCTCAGACACGGAGCTTCATAAGTTTAAATGTGAACTGGAGGCAGATAACAAGGGCATCACTGAATTATTGGAGAAACGGTCTCTAGAACTTGATGTGAATACCAACCACACTAGCACATCTAACAACAATCATTATAAGGAAAACAGGTACTTAATTAATCAATAAAGTGGGTGGTTTTAGTTTTGAATTTTTAAATATCTCCTGATTAAAACGTACCGACATTGTTTTCATTGCAGGTATCGCATCCGACCCGAAAAGCGTCGTGACAGCTGGGGTAACCGTGAATCTCGAGGTCATGCATCTGGAAATCTTTCCAGAACGGATTCAGCTATACAGGTAACAACTACGATATTAGCAAGCTTTATGGAAAAGGATGACCATGATGGCCCATGTGCTGGAGTTTCCAAAGTGTCCCTATATCTGGAGTTTAGAGGACATAAAAACGCCACTGCTTAACGTTGCCACCTACTCACCCCAGGTAATTTGACAACACCTATATATGAAAGAAGATGGAAAAGCATGTAAAATTATGAATTTAGATCTGTATGAATTTTATTTACCTACATGATAAATAATTTTATAAATAATTGTTCTCAGGCTGCATTGGGCCGAGACTCCTATTCACTGGGCCATGCTGGCAGTGCTATTGCTGCCGCTGCAAGCCAGGCTATCGCAGCAACACAGCAGGTAAGCTTTTAAGGCCTAGATATAAATGCTAGTGACCTTGAGTGGTTAGATTGCGTGATATGTACTGAGCTCACGTAATGCATCGTACGTCCAGCCAGTAATAGGACTCGCCCATCCAGGAGCGCTGTCCCAATTAAAACACGTATACTAAAAGATCAATATTAAATTATCTTTAAAAAAGTGAAGGTTTCAGAAAAACGCCTGGTAGATTATGCGTGATTCTCAGTTTTTTATCTGACATAACTTTTCAAATTAATTTCACTATAATCCATTTATTATAACATTAGACAAATAACTGTTCTCACCCTTTCGTTATTTCGATGTAACCGTTTAATAAACTCCGTTATTTCACGATAAATACAAAGCACTGTAATCTATTTGCCATTTACATTAAAAAAATAACACTAAAGTGCAGTAATTTCAACAATATCACACAATAACTGTCGTTATTTAGCCGTTATTTGTCTAATGCTATAGTAAACGGAGTATAAGTAATATAAACATAATCTAGAATATTCATATATTAAGTTATTAAGAAAATGCTCATATATTTTTTCCAAATGATTAACACTACTCTTTTAGACGTGATCTTTAGTATAAAATCATTCACATTCACAAATTAAATGTCATTGTAATATTCAGTTGTATAGGATGGTCAAAATCAAATCATTTAATTAAAAGGCACTTTTGAACCTCAAGAACATTGGTCTTGTGTTCCCAAGCGTGCCTGTTATTTAGTCTTGGTTCGACCTCAAGAGTGAACGGTTTGTACACCCTTTGGCCTAACGAGTTTCTGGCCAGTTAATCTCCAAAGGAATGACCATTTCAGTTATTTTTGCATTTTTATAAATGGAATCTTACAGGTCAACCTCTGTGGGTGCCTCAATAAATTAAACCCTCTAGCCAGGGCAAAAATTTATAAACTAAGCGACTACACGCGAAAGGCACCCTCTGTGGGGTTCAGACCTCGGCTCAGGGTATCGCTGTGAGAGGACAGCAAGGGATCGGTTGGATCGGATTATTCATTGCAGTTATCACTGTACTGTCATTTTATCTATAAATAAGCCGTGTGCCCCATGAGATTTTTCATCGGCAAAAATGATGAATTTCCATACCTTCTCTTCTATATTTAACCCCTTGCTCGCTTCGTTCGTTAAAAAAGGAACTTGTGAGAGGTTTAGGCTTTGCGTTGTCTGCCAGTGAATGAATGAATGAATTAATTAATTTAAGATTTTATAAATTTTGTTGCATTTTGTTGTAGATGCAGCACGGTCGTCGCACGGCCTCGTTGAAAGCTTCTTACGAAGCGGTGGCGGGCGGTGAACTAGCACACCACGCGACGTTGCAAACTCACCACACACATCATGATCATGGTAATACCCTTACATGTATAGTAAAACCTTTATGAAATACTTACTACCTTTTGCCATCGGCTTCGCCTGCGTGGAGGTCGGAAATTATACTACGGGAACTTACTACGGGATAACCAGTATTGTATGTTGTCAACTCAGGTCATGATCTATCCGAAAAATGTCATCCAAATACGTTCAGCCGTTAAGGTGTGGACAGGTAACAGATAGACAGTTACTTTCGTATTTGTAATATAAGTATGGAACTAGGATATTCAGAATATCTCGCTATCAATTTCTGCATACTTTATGACCAAGGACTTTTTATACTTTTTAACAGGACATGGTGGCATGTCTTCGAGCCACAGTCAAAGCAACACTGTTCATGGCCATCATACTACTTCTCATGGACACAATAATTCGTCTTCTTCTTCTACTACTAAGAGGAACAAACAGAAGTAAGTATCCATTTATGATATTGTAGATAGGGAAATGGAATCTCCATAAATACAATTCATTTAGAGCATAATAATACACTTGGTCCGTAGGTACTTGATGGAATAAGTCTTATTTTATTTTCAAGTTGGTTTCCAAAACTTACGGTATCGGTAGGGGCGGGTGTACATTTTTTCCCCCTTATCTGAATTACTGAACCCAATATTTTACCTATGAATATTTTTTATTACAGGAAAAGCAACAGCTACAGCTCTTCTGGCGTATCTGCTCACACTCAACAGGCCGTGGCATCGGCTGCCAGTCGTTCATCATCGCCTACTGTTGTGTGCGTATTTTGTACCCTCCTATTTCTTTTCTTATATTTTAAACCAATACATGCGTAACTAATTCTGGCAAAACCACATAACCTTTTGTAGTTTTCAAATGTGGTTAGTTGGACGAACTCGCAGTATTCCTCATAATCAGTACCCAATTCGTGTGTAACATGATTAATTAAAAAAAAATACCTTTTGTCTTTAGGGCCATGAACACTGTCGTAAACAATGTCGCTATCGAGGAGCCGATGGAGGAGGAATGGACATACGACCCCAACGAGCCTCGCTACTGCATCTGCAACCAGGTTTCTTACGGAGACATGGTTGCTTGTGACAACCAGGATGTAAGTATAATCGTGCTCACATGTATTATTGATTTTCATCCCAGATAGAAACCATTTCTCTCAGGCCCTTTGAATTATAATAATTTGATAAAGTATTTAAAGTGTTTAGTTTAATTTATTTATTCTGATAATTTCAGTGTCCTTACGAGTGGTTCCACTACCCGTGTGTCGGCATCACTGCCCCACCGAAAGGAAAATGGTACTGCCCGCAATGCCAGACCAATATGCGTCGCAACCGCGCCCACCGAAAGAACTGAACTCTCTACGACGATGTTACTGCTTTGTGCTTAATCTCATACCGTCATTATGCCATTAATCTACCTGTATACCTTATTAAATAAATAATTCCATGTGCATTTAAGTATGTTTATGACCTTAATTCCCCAAGTTAGAGTTCAACCATGATACCTTTCGTCAATTCGTGGTCGAAACAAAGTTTGCAAAAATTGTCCGTCTATCGTACGGGTACGGCAGTGCTGCTAAAATGCTAAATCAGGCTAGGTACTTGTCTGTCATACTTGGGACCGGAGTTTATATAGTAGTCTATGGTGGAGCTGTTGCCCAGGGCCTCAAGTCTGCTATTACAATAGTGTCAGAATGGTCTCTTCATTGTGAGTTTTTGACAGATTTGCCATACAAACACTGTCAAATACTCACAATGGCGAGACCATTCTGACACTATTGTAATAGCAGACTTGAGGCCCAGGAATACGCCAAATAAATTGTCCAACGGCTAATAGTGGACACCATTGATACAGAATAGCTACACGATTCTGGGTCGTGGTGAGCGGGAGACTTACACACGCAGTACCTAGTGATAGGGGATATTCTTATTGATTGATGCTATTGAGTGGCGCTAGTGGACCGGTGACAGCGCTTTGTTCAGACATATTATCAGTTATTACGAGTAACTTTCCATCACCACCTTGAATTAACAACGCATTAGAAACCCATTATGGTCGTGTTGGCAAAATGGAATAAAGTCAATGCTTGAACATGTAAAATTTCCATATGGTAACATTGCTAACTATAATATGTCCCAAAAGTCCTAGAACTGGATAAAGTTCTAGAACGAATCACTGAATCATTCACTCAACCGCATCATTTATTTAATTCATTCATTGTCAATTTGTCATTCAAAAAATTATATTCTTTGAATTGCTGTTTTGTGGTGAAATAAATTCGGAATTTAACACAATATATTGTACGGAAATTAGTGAAAAGTTGTGCATAACCATAAAAATGTCTGAAGCTAAAATGAAGGAGGTTTGTACATAAGTTTTAATGGTGACCTCAAGAAAATTATTATAATCTTGGTATAACCTGCATCACACATTATTATTTATTTATTTGTAGCTACGCAGCGATATCGACGAGCTCAATGAGTTATTAAAACAGGCTAAAAGGAAGAGGGCACAAGATTTACTATCACTGGAAATCAGGAAACTGGAAACGGAATGGATAAACTTGAGAGATGCTGCACAAGCCATGCAGGCAGGATCGTCGCCGGCTCCGTCCACCGCATCAGCGGCGCAAAACAAGAGATACCAAATAAAACTGAATGGATACGGTTAGTAGGCTTCTAATCCTGTAAAGGGTAATTAGCAAACATGCACCACATTCGTAGGTAATTTTTGTTCTTGATGTTTCGCAGTAACTAATCTGATACTGCGAAACATCAAGAAATTCATATTAGATTAATATTCATAATCATCATCTTCTAGCCCCTTACTCCATTTGTTTGCGGTTGGCGCTCAGTTTTCACTTGATATTTAATTTAGATTTACAAAAACAATCGTATTTTCAGGTTGGGATCAATCAGATAAGTACATCAAAATTTTTGTTACTTTGAAGAATGTCCAATCTGTGCCAAAGGAGCAAGTGTACTGTAAGCTTACCGAAAAGTCTATGGAGCTCCATGTTGAAAACCTTGAGAATAAGGACTACCTGCTTATCATCAACAAGTTATTGGACTCTATCAACATTGAAGAGAGCCATTGGAAACAGAAAACAGGTAGCTAATCCACTTTATTCATGTTTTTAATAATATTATGCCTACAGTATAAATGCACCATAACTGTGACATACAGACCAGAAAAACATGTTTTTCCTGTTGTTTGTTACCATTCTGTTCAACTCCGCCCCTAAGATGACCCACTGACCTTCTGTTCTGTAATATAAGCCGTGTTGTGACTTCCCTATTGTGTGTATACTATCCTCCTTACTAATAAACGTTGTATGGCATCTGTATAGTTACACAACGCTTTGTCTTCTATCGAAAGTCAAATTACTGGCATGTGAAAGAGAGAAGTTGGTGTGTAATTAATCCAGCAACAATTGGTGTTAGTTAATTTATAATGAAACTTATTTATTGTAAAACAAATATCTCCATACTCTGCTATTTGCTTGTAAATATTGTGTTTTCATTACAGATATGGTTGTAATCTTCTTAGCCAAGTCTCATCCCAACGTCAAATGGTCCCACATGACAGAAATTGAGAAGAAGTTTGAAGATCAGCGCAACAGCAAGCTCAAACCAGCAGCTCCTGAGATGGACAAGTCAGCAGATCCACAGGAATCTATCATGGGCCTTATGAAAAATATGTAAGTTCTGTTGTTTTTTTTTTTTTTAATAATCCTTTAACCTTTTGACCGGCACGTCAAAAAAGCAAAAACGTGCCCTCAGCTTTAAGATACGAATTCGTCCTTTCAAGTTTTTGTCATCGAGCTTTATTTACAGATTTATGTATAAAAGTCTTGTCATGTAGTTGTGACCGTGGTATGCTGCCCTAGTAGCATTTTTTGTTGGCATTTAGTTGGGCAACTTACAAAGGTACGTGGCCCAACTAAATGCCAACAAAAAATGCTACTAGGGTGGGCACATTTTGGTTTGTCATATCTATACATGACTGTGGTGGTCAAAAGGGTAAAGAATTAGAACAGCCAATGTGTGTTTACTGGTGGACAAACAGCTATAGAAAGGCATTCTCATCCGTGTTTGACACTTTTTTTTTTAATGTTTTAGTTAATTAATCAACACTATTGGCAGTTGTAAATGGTACAAGCCATTAACATTATTAACGACATGCTCTTTATTTGTTAGGTTGGGTGTGCCAATTAGACCACTTGTGATAGTGCAATGGCTTTTCTTACGTCATGTACATGTACTTTTGACTTGAGTGTTTTAAACAATTTAACCACACCCATTTTATCTAATAAATGTGAACCTCGCTTGTTGACAACTTTTCGATTATTGAATAGGTCAAGGCATGGCTTTTCCAAAATAATCATTTTGAACATTTGATTTCCAGGTATGAAACTGGGGATGATGATATGAAGAGAATGATTTCCAAGGCCTGGTATGAAGGGCAGCACAAGAAAAAATCTGACACTTTAGATCTGTAAGACGCGTTAAGCTTATGAAAACAGATTTTATGTGAAATTACATCTTAAGAATAAATGAGATCAGATTTATTAATTGATTCGGTTTTATTGATTTGACTTGAGTTCTCTTTACTGATTACGATTATTGACGCAAATATTCAACTATACTATACTATAAAATTATTAGACACTAGCTTCACTCCGCGGTTTCACCCGCGTAAGTTTCGATTCTGTGGTTTATAGGCAAAATTTTGCTACTTTGGGTTACATTATTGCAATTTTTTTTTTTTTTAATGCCTATTTGACATCCTGATAACTTTACTTTCTATTGGTGAAAAATTATTAAAATCGGTTCAGTAGTTTCGGAGCTCATTCAATACAACAACAAAAAATCTTTCCTCTTTATTATATTAGTTTATATGTTAACTAATGAATGAGTAACCTACTGGTTATCTAAAGTGACTTGTGGGGGAGATAAATAAACAGCTGAAATGTATAACACACAATAATTATTTATTTTCTATGATTACATTAGATTAGAGATCATAACATTGAATCAAAGTTTTCTACAAGTGTAAATATAAGATACGTTGAGAAGTCCGTACAGGCGTCGTTTAATCCACCTTGATGGGGTTGTAGTGAGAAGATACAGGCAACCAGCGAAGACTCCTGAAAACAAGGAAAAAAATAAGTAAATAAAACATATTTATCTCAAATTATGTAGCATTAAAATATTCAAAATACATACATCTTGTGTGCTTTTTCAGTGCGGCTTGGCGTCAGCATTTGCATGAAAAGAGTGCACAAATAGGCGGCTTGTAATGTGTACAGAACATATTGCCAGTTAGCGACGGTATAATCGTTTTCAGTTTCCATTTTTCCGACCATCACGGAGCTTATCCTCTCACGATTTCGGGCCATCTCAGCATTTCGAGAACGAGCGTCAATTGCTTCACGTTCGATGTTTTTAATTTTGCTGTGTTCAACACGGCTGCGGAATACGTCGGTTCGGCGTTCTGAGTCGATAGATCGACTTGGCGCAGGTTTAGCCCTAATTTCTCGGAAGTTTCCACGGTCAGCAGAACGGGTTCTTCGGTCCATCATTGAACTATCTCTGTCTTCCGCAATAACTCTGTCGGCTGACCTAGATTCCACTCGACGCTCCCTGGTAATTTGATCGCCACGAATGTGTCCAGACAGCCTTTCATTATTCCTAATTTCTCGTCGATTTTCTATGTAAGTCTCAATGCTTCGCTCATTTCGAGTGGCGACACGATTTACTCTGGATTCTCGGATATTCCGTCGGTCTACTTGCCTGTTTTCTCGAGCGATTTTACGGTCGGGACTTTCCCTCAATTCTTCTTGGGTTTCCCTAGTTAACCTCTCGTTATAACTTATGTCCAGTCGACTGTCGAGGTTTCTTACTCGTAGGGTATTCCCGATTCTAGATTCACGGTTATTTGGCCGATCCATTTGGTTACGTTCACGAGACAGTCTATGGGCGGGGTTTTCCCTATTCTCCGTATGCAACCTCGCGTCAGTACGACTTTCAGTATCTCTCTCGGTTCGGACAAAAATATTCATGTTTCTAAATTCTCGGATATTCCTTCGGTCCATCTGTCGAGAAATTCTCTGCTCAAGATTTAGCCTAACTTCTTTCCTTAACTCCGTAGACATCTCGTTGTACCTAATTTCCCGTCGCCTATCGATGTCTTTGTCATTAAGAGTATTCGCGGTCCTAAATTGCCGAATATTCCTTTTCTCCATCTGAATCCTCTCGAGAGACAGTCTGTGGTCAGGATTTACCCTATTTTCGTTCCGAGTCTCCCTAGACATCCTGTTGTTGAACTTTGTTTCCCTCTTGCTATCAATACGTCTGTCATCTTCACGAGCAATTAAATTGTTAATCACCCTGAACTCGCGGATATTGCTTCGGTCAACCTGAGTCCTTTCGACAGAAAGCCTGTTAATATGATATTCCCTTTCGTCTCGAGTGTTCCTCTCGCTATGTCTAATTTCTCGTCGATCATCTTCGTTTCTAACATTTTGGGTATTTGTATTCCGGGAATCACGATTATCTCTTCGAACGATGATTCTTTCGCGAGAAAGCCTTTGCTCCAGATTGTCCTTAATTTCTTCCCAAGTCTCCCTGGTCAACCTCTCGTTATGTCTAATTTCACGTCGACCACCAATTTCCCTTTTATTTTGGGCATTCATCATTCTAGATTCACGGATATTTCTGCGATCCATCTGTATTGATTCGCGGAAAAGTATTTCCCCCCGATTTTCCCTATTTTCGTCCCGAGTCTCCCTAATCATCCTCTCTTTATGTCTGATTTCACGTCTTTCAGCAACGTCCCTCGTATGTTGGGAATTCATAATTCTAGATTCACGAATATTTCTCCGATCCATCTGAATTCTTTCGCGGGAAAGTGCTTTCTCCCGATTTTCCTTATTTTCGTCCCGAGTCTCCCGGGTCAACCTCTCGTTTTGTATGATTTCACGTCGACCATCAACTTCCCTCTTATTTTGGGCATTCATCATTCTAGATTCACGGATATTTCTGCGATCCATCTGAATTCTTTCACGGGAAAGTGCTTCCTCCCGATTTTCCCTATTTTCGTCCCGAGTCTCCCTGGTCAACCTCTCGTTATGTCTGATTTCACGTCGACCATCAACTTGCCTCTTATTTTGGGCTTCCATCATTCTAAGTTCACGAATATTGCTCCGATCCATCAGAATTCTTTCGCGGGAAAGTGCTTCCTCCCGATTTTCCCTATTTTCGTCCCGAGTCTCCCTGGTCAACCTTTCGTTATGTCTAATTTCACGTCGACCATCAACTTCCCTCTTATTTTGGGCATTCCTCATTCTAGATTCACGGATATTTCTGCGATCCATCTGAATTCTTTCACGGGAAAGTGCTTCCTCCCGATTTTCCCTATTTTCGTCCCGAGTCTCCCTGGTCAACCTCTCGTTATGTCTAATTTCACGTCGACCATCAACTTCCCTATTATTTTGGGCATTCATCATTCTAGATTCACGGATATTTCTGCGATCCATCTGAATTCTTTCACGGGAAAGTGCTTCCTCCCGATTTTCCCTATTTTCGTCCCGAGTCTCCCTGGTCAACATCTCGTTATGTCTAATTTCACGTCGACCATCAACTTCCCTATTATTTTGGGCATTCATCATTCTAGATTCACGGATATTTCTGCGATCCATCTGAATTCTTTCACGGGAAAGTGCTTCCTCCCGATTTTCCCTATTTTCGTCCCGAGTCTCCCTGGTCAACCTCTCGTTATGTCTAATTTCACGTCGACCATCAACTTCCCTATTATTTTGGGCATTCATCATTCTAGATTCACGAATATTTCTCCGATCCATCAGAATCCTTTCGGGGGAAAGTCTATGGTCCGGATTTTTTCGTATTTCGTCCTGAATCTCCCTTGACATCCTCTCTTTGTGTCTAATTTCGAGTCGACCATCTACGTTCCTCTCATTTTGAGTAGCCATCACATTTATAATTCGGGATTCGCGTGTAATTCTTCGAGCCGCCTGCATTGGTCGCTCGCTAGAAGCACTACGATAAATATTTTCTTTATTTTGCTGCCTGGATGAGCGGTCTTCCCTCTGTTCACGACGTTCCTCAAACCTCTCGGTGGATAGTCGTTGATTCGAGCTATCAAGTTGTTGATTTTCCCGGTTATCCTCACGAGTGTTAAGACGAATGCGCTTATCACGGATTTGTTCTACTAATCGAGTATTTTCTGTGAGTGACCGCCTGTGTTCGTTGTTTCGCTGCAGATCTAGGCGTTCATCGTTACGTTCACTGTTACGTCTCGTGTCTGGTCGAATTGTAGATTTACGTCGCACTGCACTCAATCTTTCTCTTGCAATACGTTGATTATTCATGTTGTTAAAAGCTTCAATGCTAGGTACGTAATCTTGAGTTCGGCTGAGGACACCGACACGTGCATCTCTGTTCAGTGTGATCCTACGTTCAACAGATCTGAATTGTTCTCTCTGCATTTCACGTTGAGAATTGAACATGTTTTTAGACAGACGCTCATTACCAAAGCGCTCGATTCTGTAATCGTTCCTGGATAAACGGTCACGTGGAGATTCAGTGTAGATCCTGACATTGCGACGTTCTAAGGCATCCCTGGAGGTGCGATCGACAACTCTGCGGGTCAGATCTTGAGTTTGAAAATCTCGAGTAGATCGAGCGGTTTCTCCTTTTTGGTTTATATCCAGGAGCCGTTCGCGACTTTGGGAGATTGCAGAACGTTCAAGACGGAATTCAACTCGGGAGGACCTGGCTATTTCAGAGGGACTTTGCCTTGCAACCCTTCCTCTGATATCCACTAGCGGTCTCTCCGACGAAGGATTTCTGAATATGGAGACACGTTGCCTTAGTTCATATCGTCGATCTTCACGGGTCCCATCCCGGTCGTTTAGACGTCGCAGTGCAGATGTAGTTTTGCCGAGCCGGTATGTTCCATGAAGCGAAGACCTCGTGTCTTGGAGCGGAGCAGTAGAAAGACGGTCGCAACACTGTTGCCTGCCATCAATGAGGTTGCTATCGGTGAAGGATGCAATAGGTTGAAAAACCGCGACTACCGCAAGTAGTAGTAAACGCCAGTTATTCATAGTAACTGTGTGCTATTATGGTTTGGTTCTCTTCCTTTCGCGATGAATCTGTTGGAAGTGTACCGATGGCGGTCGCTTCCGAACTGAATATTGAAACGCTAGTCCCGGCTTATATACGGCTTCGGAGACTGTTTCTATTCAATGCTTATTAGGCGCTAGAACGCATTCAATTTTCAGCTTCCCACACGCCATGCGATTGCGAGTATTGCGACGTGGATTGCCTGATCTAGATCCTTGGCTTGAAAGTTATAGCTTGCTGCTAGTTGGAAGTTCCAACGAGCAGCAAGCTAGTAAATAACCTGCAATTTGGTCAGTCAATTGAATTGGTTTACTGAATATTGATTTAATTCGTTAAATAATACTGTTAAAATTTTCTGTTAGAAAATCTTCCGTAGAAAATTGAGTTAATAGGTATGTTGCACTTGCACCTAATCTGAAAGATGCTGTGTTGAACAAAAGCTTTATCACTTGTGTCGTAGTTAACAAACCACCCTTTAAGATGGCCTGGATTAAGGGCCTTACAAAAGAAGGTAATTAGTAGGTAGGTATACCTACAAGACCTGCTGCCACAGAAAGATGTGCCTTAAAATAGAATGAAAGAAAATGTGTTCATTTTTAAGTAAAAAATAAACGCCAAATCCCAAAGGATCAAGATGATTCAAGTTTATTATGTTGCGAGTATTATCGCAGGACACAGCTGCACAAGAAAATTTGTCCCAGCGCGTAAAATAATTATCTGATTGAACCCGTTGGAGCAATAAATGGGATCCATAAATTGATTTTCTATGACGTCAAGACAGAATACTGTACCGTATCTATATATTTTTAAGTACATTTTTGCGCTTGTCGAATATCTATACATAAGTAATTTTAATAAAATCGTAGCGAAGTCAAAACTGTACATTGAATATTTTTGAAATATTGTAATTGCCACGAGGTCTGGAAACGATTCTGATGCCGAAAATATATATATTACATATATATTTTTTTTTTTATAGTTTTCACTAAAGTCGCTTTTTATGCTCTAGAGCATAAAGCAAAATCTTCGCCGAAGACCAAGGCAATCGGTCCAACAGCCACACGAACAACTTCAATTTCATAGAATAACCTCTTTATTTTAATTCGTTTCGTTAGTATTCTAAGAACAAGGCAAGGATACCAACAGCCAAAGTACACAATAAAACTTCATGAAATAAACTTATATTTTTTATTTCGTCCATTTATTATTTTACATGATGCTGCTTCATTTCCTCGCAATGGAAGTGAAAAGTAGAGTGTACAACTCGTCCATAAAACCCATTTTACACTCTACTTTTTATCCATCCTCGCTTGCAAGCAGCTCGCAGCTTTATGGATATAAAGTAGAAACGTCTCGCGTAAAATGGTGCGTTTTATGCACTCGATGTACAATCTACTATTTTAGAATTTTTGTCTGTTTGTCTGAATTCCAGCATCACGCAAAACTACCGGATAGATTTGGTTCAAATTTTGCATTATTATATTCCCTATAGGTCTGGTCAATTTGTAGGAGTCAGGTCAGTTATGGAGGATGAGCAGTACCTATTGCATTGTTTTGAGATTGGCCAATAAGGGCAGGTACTTTAATCGTGGTCGCTACAAGTAAACGGTCGTTAAGAGACTATCCTTAACTTTTAGAAACACAGGTTTGAAAAAAATAAATTACAGTCAGCAAGAAAATGGCCAATTTTTGTATGGTCGCTGTTTAAGGAACAACAAGCTTTAATTAGAGCATATTTATGTCAATAGTTATTTCGTGTCGTTTTTTTTTACATAAAAGGAGTATCGAAATTGTTTTTCTTTATTGACCTGAACACGTCTTAACATTATAAAAGAGTAAGTATGGAGTTTCTTGCCCATTCTTCTCCATACATAACTACCTTTTGGAAGGCGCAACTAGAATCAATTAATTATTCATGTAATTTTTGACGGTCAAAAGTGCATCTTCGTGCCTATTTGAAATAAATGATTTGACTTTGACTTTCTTTAAATTTGCTTATATATAGTGGGAGGCAATTCAAATAACTGATGATAACAAAAGCGGGGGATACAGTTTGGTAATGCAACTACATATTTATCATCTAGATACATCCAAAATTTAATCACACCACTCGATAGCCAAATGATCAAAGAATTTGACAGCACGGTTGGCGCAGTGGTTAAGCGATTGTTTGCTATGTATAAAGTTGTGGAGTTTTATGACGATGATGGTTACGGTGGGGAACTCGGTGTGGTGCGTGAAGAATGAATGACGCCACAGAAGACTCATTGCATGTGTGTTACAAAACGTGTAAAAATCGTCGCTGTGCATGAACCTTATCAGCTTCAAAATAAGGTTGGTTTTTCAAAACAAATCGCTAAAACCTACCTTATTTCGAAGCCGATAAGGTTCATGTATAGCGACGCGCGTACGGCCGGCACTGGCGAGATGCGTCGCTCTGAAACCAGCTATAGAACCAACCAACATACAACCGCTTGCCTAAATGTAATACGAGTATGTGTCGTTGGGCCTACCCATAACACGTTTTCGTCAGGCCTTCGTAGGGCAACGTACGTTGGCCCCATCGCAAGTTGGGCCTTCGTAGGCAAATCCACGTAGGCCGTCAGTTGTTGGCCCAACGCGCAAACTGCCCGCCAATTGTATGCATTTGCCAACTAACAAGAGGTAAGTGGCCCAACTAAATGCGAACACAAAATGCTACTAGAGACGCTACGTGTCGCGGTTTAGATTCCCCCGGGTCTGGCTGCCACAATATAGGAGAAATTCCCAGTACCGGGCAAAGTTAAAAAAAAAATCGCTCATATAAAATATATTCTGCAAGGTAGGTACCTACGTATGACGTGTTCACATAAACACACGGCCGTGTCCACGACACAGCAACACCTCTATTTTTTTAATCCATTCTGTCGTGCGACGACGATTATGGATACTACACCTGAAGTAGCCGCGCAAGCTGTGGCACTTCTTTAGTCTGGGCAATGAGGTTATAATAAGATCATTGAGTCTGGGCTTTAGTCAGCGAATTGTAGGCGCAGAACTTCACGTAAGTCGTTTTGCCTTTCAAAGAATTTACCATCAATACCTAGAGACTGGCGGCTTCGTGCACCGTCCAGGTGGACCACGAAACCTGGTCACTACAGAATGACATAATCGGTTTATCTTTACCAACAGCCCGCGTAACTGTCACCTGACCTCAGTACAGGTCCAAGAACAGCTTCGAGACTTCATGGACTGACTTTGCGCTCGAACTGTTAAAAGGAGACTATAAAAGGTTCTCCGATTTCAAATTTGGAACAATGGAAATGGTAGTGAGTGACTGGCTTCAGACTTTTTTCTTTTTATTATCATTATTTAAAAAGATAGAGATCTTTCAACAAAAATATGCAGGTTGCAGTTGCGGATTTACCACCAGCTGGCTGAGTAGGCTGGAGACTAGGCCGGCGGCAGATTTTATGTGGCGGCAAATTTGGCTCAAAATAATATATTTTTTTGTCTTCCAGCAATAAAACAAAAAACTGACTGATGATGAATTGATGAAGAAATTATTTATTGGGGAAATGTTCTGAAGAGAGTTGTTGATGTAGTGAAGCGACTGTATTCAAGAGGCCTCGCTGTCAGAGGAAAAATGAAAAGTTTGGTGATCCGCATAACGGAAATTATTGTATGATTTTGAAACTCATATCGGAATTCGATCCTTTTTTAGCTTGACATATTGAGTAGTACAGACGCCAGCACATCAAGCTACTACAATCTGTCAAATTTCTTTAATAGATTTTCAACTTTATTACTATAGGTACTTTAAGGTTCAAGGTTGATTGCGAAAATTTGACAGTTTGCGGACTGCTGGCGTCTGTACATGATTGACCCTTTTTTTAGTTTTAACAAAGTGGCCCTCACACCACACGCACATATCGTGGCTTGTAAAAATAATCTAGGAACTGACATATCCATCGCCTAGTTCACAACACAATCATACTATTAACGGGAAAAAGCTGATGTAATGAGGACGATAGTGCAGAAATCATAAAGTTGCAATTTCATTGGCAATTTTTTTTTTAAATAAAGTGTTTTGGATTGTGAACTAGGGTATCGAATTGTAGAGGTCAGTAGGAGCGGCAAATTTTGAATAGCCTACTGGCGGCAAATTTGTAAATCCGCCACTGGCAGGGTGGCTAATTCAGGGTGTCTGGGACTGTAATTAAGTTAGACCTAGTTCATGAAGCGGTAAAGGGAAAGACTTTGTTTTTAAGTTCCTACTTAATTTATAACAATACTCAAACGTAATCAAAATAATACTTAAATATTTTCTGGTCAAGCCATGTTATAAAAATCAATCAATCAATCTGATCTTTAGCAAGATGATTTATACGAACGTAATAATCGAGCTGTCTTGGTTGTCAAAACACCCACGTTGACAAACTGGTACAAATTTCGTCATGTCCGCCCGAATTTACTCAGCCCCCATTTTAGTACGTGACTATTTGCACTACCATGTATATTGTTAGACATTGGAGGTGTATTCTGTGCACCGCTAAAAAAATGGTGAAATTATCAAATAATCTGTCAGGGAAGGGTTAACTCTACCATACATGCAATCGTGGGATGAAAAAAAAATCCAATGCACTTAAGCGTGTCATAATGTTTCATACTAGTAATTTAGAAGTCAATGGTTTCATAAGTGACTTTTGTTTTTGAGATATGGGATCTTTCCATTTACAACAGCAGTGATAACTTGAGTTTTTCACATTTTTTTCTAGAAATACTATAAAACAAAAACTTATTTTGTGGTCGATAAAGTCACCTGGTGTATGCGTAAATATTCATCCCAATTTCGGAACCCTTTACTGTGCGTGTTTCCGACACAACTTGGCCGGTTTTTTGTGCTTCGTTTCCGGGATATTGGTATAGGATGAGTAGTTGTTTTAATGATAATAAATAAAAATACAGTTTTGGGCAACCAAAGGTTTTTATATTTATGTTCTCTTAATCCTAATTGTATCCATAGGATTGGATGACTGCGGTGAACGGCGCCGTCGTCTTCGCAACCTTCTCGCCGGATTCCTTCGTGATCCTCTGCAAAGATATTATGCAAGTCAGATATCTGGCAAATATACTTTTTGATTTAGCATAATGATAACAATCTGCATCAGTAAAGTGTTATTTTCATTTGTACTCAAATAATGTAGGTAAGAATGTAATCATCATTATAAAACAGTCAAAAAGTGACAGTTCTTAGAGAACTTGGATTTTTGAAGCTAATAAGTAGCAATAATCTTGGAAACAAACCTTCAGCTTCTTCTCGTAGGCCATCAGCTTGACGGACTTGACCTTCCTCTTGTTCTCTAGCTTGCGGACGACGTCGCGGTACTTCCACCCGACTTCGTGGGACAGGCGGCCGACGTGACAGTACTGAAATAATAAACAATTGGTTAAGACTTCCTAGTTTTGTTTGATGTAGGGGTTAAACTAGTGAAATGGTCTCAGACATTTATAAAATAGCAACATGGTTATTCAGTCGCAAATTACCCAAATGAAACATCATAGTAGAAAATCTTGTTGGACTATTTTACTGTCCACAGCATCAATGATAAAAAAGATTCTTTTTCAACTTCAATATTATGTGTTCCCAGTTTTGCACCCCAGCACATCAAGCTTCACTGTCAAATTTCTCCAAACCATTTTAAACTTTAAAATGTTGGTGATAAAGTTCAAAATCGAACGAGAAAATCTGAGTTTGTGGTAACGTGATGTGCTGGCCACTGTACCATGTTGTTGAGACAATTAAAATAAATTACAGGATGATTGAACAGTCATACCTTACGGCCAGGCTTCAAGCAGAAGACGCGGAGAGCGGCGGGCACAACCACGCGACGGCGGTTGTCGTAAGGTGGCGGACAACCATCGTACGCACGCAGCCTCCTCAGCGCGCTCTTTCCGCGCTCAGTCTTGTGTGGGATCATGCCTGTAACACAATTAATGTCCCTTGTGAACATCAGTGTGTTACATAAGAGGTTAATATTTGTTTTTGAAGGGCTTCATAATAGAATTCATATCATAAACATCAAATAATGTAGGTAAAATAGAAGATAATCATTAGCAGTTTTTTAAGTCTGATAAAGATAAGGCTTAGACAAATTGAAAGGGGGAAAAAATTTGGCACAAAAATGTTGCTACAAGTGCCTTGTATTTAACAACTTTTTTAATCATGGGTTTTGTTTAACTCTGGCTGTAACAAGCTACCCCTTATAGCTGATGTCAATATGCCTTCATGTAATAACTCAACATCTTTTAACGTAAACAGACGACTTGATCTTATGTTGTGTAAGTCCCAATGAGCCACATATTATGTCTAAAAGTCTGTAACTAAGAATACATACCTCTGACAGTCTTCCACAGGATCTTGGAAGGGGCTCTGAAGTGGAAAGGTCCACGAGCAGGGTTCACATTGCACCTCTTGCGAAGGAATGACATGAACTTCAATTTGTTTCTGAAAAATATAAAAATTTTGAGTCCAATGATTCGGAAACCAAATATAAAATCGAAATGTGTGACATTTATCAGATAACTTATGAGTAACAACATCTATTTTTCAATATTCAGTCGCAAATTACCCAAGTAAAACATCATTTAAAGTTGTCTATACAAATCTGTAGAACTGTTATAAAAACGTGGTCTTTTCATAAATTGTTAACGTGATACTTGGTAGGTGTGCATCTTTTTATACAAACACCACAATGTGCTGTTATAAAAACACCATGAAAAAATGTAGCATTCTTAGGGTTGAATAGCAGAAACTAACGCTGTCCTTAGAAATATGTTCAGGAAATCAACACAAAGTAAAGCAAAGAGATGTTCTTACCTGAAGAAGTTACCAGAGATGTTGATCTGCTCAGATCGCACGACCACGACTTTGTTTCCTTCCAGCAGGACCTTAGCAATGACTGCGGCCAGGCGGCCGAGCAGATGGCCACGGCCATCGATTACTATGGCCTAGAACACAAGCATTCACACTGGTTAAAAACTACCGCTGACGTACAGTATAACCTCAAAATAATTTACACTATTTCCAATTCTGACTGTTCTAAACACAATATTTGTAACTGGGATCTCGGAATTCTTTGTAACAGAGAATATACGAACAGTTTCATGTAATATTGTCCTGTAACAAACGCTAAACACAAGAAAGCACGTGTGGTGCATGGACAGTGCATGTTGTTAAAATTTATTACACAGCAAAAACGAACAAAATTAAAGATTAGAAGGCACATTGCAGTATTCAGTTAATTATTATGTCCACTTGAAGGCATTTTACTCGATTTTCATATTTTTTCTTCTCACCTTATTGCTAAAGCCCGTCATTTTCACGACAACAAAACGGAAAAGGATAACTTTTTAAAACAATATGGCTACCGGACGTTCATAAAATGTAGATATGTTGCCATACTAAAATTTAAATTAATGAATTAGTCGATGTTCTTCATCTTACCGTGGCAAATATTTTTTGAAAAGAAGTTTTTTTTTGTTTTCCAATTCTCAAAAATTCTCAGCAATGCTGACACCGTTCGTTGACGCAAACATTAGCTTGCTACATAGTAATCTGTGCATTAGATCTTCACGTGAGATTCGGCGCATAGTGGGCAATTCGGCTTTCATAGACATTGGTGCCGATTCCCTTGTTCACAAACTAAACAAAATTTAAGTTCAGTGCATCTTTTTCTTTCTATTTCATTATGAAAAGGACAGAAGATAAATTTTAGTTTAGTCCTGTCAAATTAATCAGCGCCTGTCACTACTCCATACAAGTCAAGTTTAGACATGATTAAAAACTTGCCGACTAAAATTACGTCAAAATACGTCAAGCGCTGATTAATTTGACAGGACTAAACTAAAATTTATCTTCTGTCCTTTTCTTAATGAAATAGAAAGAAAAAGATGCACTGAACGTAAATTTAGTTTAGTTTGTGAACAAGGGAATCGGCACCATTTTCATTTGATTTTTTATGTGGTGAGTTTTTGGTTGGATTTGTTTTAGAAGACATGTATATATAAGCTATAAATAGAAAAAAAAACTGAATACCTATCAGTGCAAACGGGTAACATAGAATAAAAAATATAAAAAATTGTATGGAGTGGACATTAGAATCGGTGACAACAGCCACTTCACAATTGCCCCTAATATTCTCGTAGGTGATTTTTCTATGATTTATTTATGATTTTTAGGCATACTTCTTAACCCTGGGAAAGTTACGCGTTTTCTTAAAAAAAACACCATTGTAGTTTTTTTTGTTTGTTTTATACTTCGAGCCTATGTCAAAGCTAAACATAATGTGAAGCAATTTTTTTAGTTCTTCCTTATAAAAACAGTCAGACATCAATATTATTTCACGAATAAAAATTATCTGTCGATTAAAAAAACCAGCCCAAAAAAAAAAAAAACAAAAAAAAATTATGTCAAACGTCAATGAATTTTAAAACTATGTAGACTAAAAGAAGTGGAAGTTTATGCCAAGTTTCACCACTAATGGCGCTAGCAGCACAAACCGTAAATATGTTTTGTCAGTCTATACCCAAAGTCTCTAATTCAGATCATTTAAGTAAACCAAGTAATGTCAAGAAATGTCACTGTCAGGACAGTGGTGCAAAACATTTTATCATTAAATGTTTTCATAAATAATCATCGATAAATTAAAGTGAATTAATTATAAGAACTATGCAAACAAAATACCGTTGCCAAACAATGTTTTGTGTAGTGTATCGGAGACACGGTATATGATCGTTATAATCAGCTCTTTTAAGCCCAGTGCTAGACGGAGGCTTCCCAAAATCGATTTACAATCGAAACAGTTTACAGCCGCTTTCATCCAAAATGTGGCTAGATATGCTACTTACAATATGAATCTATGGAGAGTTGTAATATTAGTGTTGTTGAATATGTCCAAATTTTTTAAATGTTTGCATCTCCTGCATTGTTACCAGTATCATAAAATATTTTATACCAGAAAATCTCCTTTTATTAATAACTTTGTTTAAAACCGAAATTTTATAAAAATAATTACTACTATTTTTTAATTATAATTTCTTAAAATCAGTACTTAAAAGAAAATGAAACCTCTTTTTGCGCAATTTTATGTGAATTACCATTACGAACATATTTTTTTGCTATGTTATCCCCTTTGTTTATATAAATTATTTGAATTTGAGAATTTGGGTATAGTTGATTTTTTTTTTGTTTTCTAGATAGAAGCAAATGGAAAGGCATTTCATATAACCACAGAAATACAGGATAAAACGCGGAGTTTCGGACAAAACGCAAGTAAAAGAAATGTGACATAAACTTACTTGTTGACCGTAGATAGAGAAAACAATAGATCGCTGGTCATCTTCTATCTTACTTACACAAGAAAAAGAAAAATATATACAAGATGCTTGTAAAGAAAAGAGACAGAGCCTAACATTTTCTGTCCCTTATCGCGTGTCGCGTTTTTCAAGGACAGCACTTCAGTTGCTAAACAAAGTTTGACGTTTGATACGCGTTCGAAAAGTGGTTGCGACGAAATTTTAAGTTATTTAATTTGTTATTTCGAAAAATACTAATTATTTTGTGTTTTTTGTTGAGGATTGACTTTAGCTATTGCTGCAAAATGGTAAGGTGCAGTGTTTTTGGTTGCAAAAGCGATAGTGAGAAGAAAATTGCCGGATTGTCCTTTCATTCGTAAGTAGCTAAATATTTTAGTTTATTCGGTGAAAGACAGTGAAAGTTTTCAATTAATATGGTTTTTCAACTCTTAAAATAAATATACAGCTGTTTCAAGATAAAATGAGAGCTGAATTATATTTTTATTATTTATTATTCTTCACATAACCTCCAAGCTCAGTGCTGCCTACTTTTTAGTCGAATACTTCCCCATTTCAGGGGAAAATTGTACGCCAATAAAATAAATTACCTTCATCAATCATTTCAGATGAATGCTTTATTAGAGTGTATGTATAGCGCTGGCAGCAAATTTGTTCCACTTTTCACTGGACGTAATATTACATCTTAACCTTTTAGTATCTATTTATAGTTTAAAATATTGTATTTGTAGTAGGTATTAAAGTGTTAAAAACTTTCAGATTTCCCGCCAAACCAAAATCACGGGGATTATGAATGAAAGTGGAGATAAAATATTTTTATGCTGTGTCTCAGGTTTTCTTTAAATGTTCATTTTCACGCAGGTGAAAGAACTCCTATCCTAATAAACTATTTTGACTTATACCCAAAGTCTCTAATTCAGATAATTTATGTAAACAAAGTAATGTCAAGAAATGTCACTGCCAAAATGACAGGACGGTGGTGCAAAGTATTTTATCATTTTTTTTTTTGTAAATATTTTTTTTATAAAATCTATAAAATTAAAATGAAATAATTTTTAGAACTATGCAAACAAAATACCATTGCCAAACAATGTTTTGTGTAGTTTGTCGGAGACACGGCATTATGATCGTCATACGTGCCAATTCCCTTGTTCACAAATTAAACTAAATTTAATTTCAGTGCATCTTTTTCTTTCTATTTCATTAAGAAAAGGACAGAAGATAAATTTTAGTTAAGTCCTGTCAAATTAATCAGCGCCTGTCACTACTCCATACAAGTTTAGACGTGATTAAAAACTTGCCGGCTAAAATTACGTAAATTTACGTCAAGCGCTGATTAATTTGACAGGACTAAACTAAAATTTATCTTCTGTCCTTTTCTTAATGAAATAGAAAGAAAAAGATGCACTGAACTTAAATTTAGTTTAGTTAGTGAACAAGGGAATCAACACCATAATCAGCCCTTTTAAGTTCACTGCTAGACGTAGGCCTCCCAAAATCGATTTCCACTCAAAACAGTTTTCACCCAAAATGTGGCAAGATATGCTACTTACGATATGTATCTATGAATGAGAGTTGTAATTATTAGTGTTGTTGAAGATGTAAAAAATTTGAAAATGTTTGGATCTCCTGCATTGTTACCAGTACCCAGTGGCGTGCCTAGGGGTCAAAATTAGGGCAAGCCAATATATATTTTGGATAAAAAACACCCCCTACCCTATCGCCTGGCAAAGTGGCGCCTACCGACTGAGCCGTTAAAGAACTGACTAATATTCGTTTTTCATAATTGTAAGTAATTGCGATTTATTCTTTTGTTCCAAAACTAATACCACTATGTATGTTTTTCAACAAATTTGATGAAACAAATATCAGTGGTATTAGTTGCTAGATAAGGTATAGATATAGACCTAAATATTTAAATATGAATTAACAACAAAACATGACTGGAAAAATGTGGGTGTAGCTAGGTAGGCATACCTCTGCTTAACCCTCCGCGGAATACAGGCGTGATGTTATGCTTAAATATAGGTAAATTTTAAATACGAAGAGTACCTACTGGTAATCCTTTAGAAAATCACAACTATTATAAGTACAAGTTATCAGTATCGTGTAAAATATGATACGTGAGCCATCTATTATCATCATTGGCACAACAGAGCTCTTCGAGTCGTAATAATTCATATTTCAAACGCTCGCAAATTCGCAACAGTTATTATGGGAAAAATATTACAATACGGCTACTAGATGGCGCACAAATAATTGATTGATTTGTGATTTCTAACTACACATTGCTTACATTTAATTCGTTTGATAAGTAACTGGGCTCCGGTTTGTTGCCATCTTGTTGCTGCATATGTTTCTCTAAGACTAGGTCGTATAAAGAAAGCAAAGATGCAAGCTAAGAAATTGCCTCTATTGAATGAGGTTTTAAACTCATTGTGACCTCGGAAAGGAAGTTCTTAAAGTGCTAAATGACACACAACATCAACCTAATCTTTGAAAAACAGCGCGATTGTGTTCGACACGCATAATGTATTCAGCGAGATTATATTTGTCTGTAAAACTCAAAGTATTTACCTTTTTCCAAGTCTTTTTCCAAGTATTGCACACCAATACACACTTTAATGCTTCACAAGGAACAATTGCATGCGTTTCCGAATTCATTTTAATGATAAGAAACTTTTTCATCACTTCAAAAAGAAGGTAATTACAGCAAAAACTAATCACAACACAAACTCACAGAAAATTTAAAAAAAGCAAAACATAAACGGCGTCAGTAACCGCTCAAAACAATTAATTTGAAATTACATCATGCAAATTCACGCTTTGCGCAGCGACTCGCGCACACATACTCAGGAGACAGGATCTATAATCCTACCACCTCCTCCTACGATTCGTTTCATTCATAAAAAGTCAAAAGCCGGGCTTAAAAATTCGAACATTTGCAAAATGAGTACATACTATCATATCAAGGACGTTAGCACATTTCTTTGCGAAAAAATGAGAAGTTAGAAGCCCGATTTGAAGCCACCTTGTGTGAGCGAGAAAGCTATACTTCATTCATCGATACGATCTCGCCTCCTGCTTAGCGGTATAACGTTAGAGCGAGATCGCAACTGCGGCATCGGAGATAGTTTGGCAACGGTGCATGATGAAAGAGGCGATGAATTTAAATATTATTCCTTGAGTATGTAACTCTGGCAACGTTGCATCGTAGTCATATCGTAGTACGTATCTAGCGCGCGGCCGGTACCACGTTTTTATTCTTGTGGCCGACTGGCCGGTACTACGCGGAGAGTTTAATGTTATTATTCGTATCAATTCTTGCGACATTGAGTTTGTTTACAGGTGTAGTTTTTTTTATTAATAGGCTCACTTTTTATTGAAAGCCGGGCTTTTCGGCTTTAATGAAAGGAACGCCCCTGCCAGTACCATAAAATATTTTATACCAGAAAATCTCCTTTTTTTAATAACTTTGTTAAAAAAATTATAAAAATAATACGGTATGATTATTTTATAGTTATTATTTCTTAAAATCAGTACTTAAAAGAAAATGGCACCTTTTTTTTCACCATTTTATATGAATAACCATTACGAAGATATTTTTTTTTGATATGTTATCCCTTTTGTTTACATAAATGATCTGAATTTCAGACTTTGGGTATAGATGTTTTGTTTCTATTTATAAACCCTGTGCGTTTGTACAAATTAGATAATAGAGATTGAAAAACATCTGAACATTGAAGAACATTCGGGGTAAAATCACTTTAAAGTGGGTAACCCTAAAGTTGCAAGTACCTTGATTTTCTGTCCCTTACAGCGACACGCCAAGCAGTGGTCTATAGTTTTCTAAGTCTATGTTGTTGACATACGTGACATTGACATTTTGTTGATTTTTTATTAGCGTTTTTAATTTGTCTGACAAATACGTTTTGTTAATGGAACTTTTTTGTCTTCAATACTCAAAATTATCGTACTATAGACATTCACTATCGTACATCGTACCATTGCCCAAATTATCGTACGCCCCCCATAATTATCGTACGGGTTGGCAACACTGCAACATCGAATGAATCTGAATCTGTCAGCTGTGATGACAAATTGACATTCACATTCATTCAATATTTCATTCATTTTTATGTTGTGACATTTTTGTTTTGGCTACAATCCAAGCCGAATTTTAAAAATTACGTGTACCTAAAGCACTGGATAAAAAGGGATAGTTGAGATTTACCAGAGAAAGTTAGCATTTTTCAAAAGTCCATCGAGGTAATACTGTTCAACATGGAGATTCCATATAGAAAGATTGCTATTTACGTATTAACTTTCGTGGCGTATGCATACACTGGCATGGGCTCTTCCATGCTTAGGAATTTAAAGGATGCAGTTCTATCAGCAGAATCAGTTTTTGGTGATATGTTTAAAAATGTCATAACAGTGGCCGAAAGGTTCAGATCATTGCACGAAGTTTTCGATGCGGCTGTGGAAGAGGAATGCATATTCAACTGCCCTGAAGGTATTTTGTGCTTCGATTGATCGTATTAAATATCAAATTGTATTAATTTACAAAATTATATTTTTTTAATACTTATTTTCAGGATCTAGACCAGTCCGCAATAGAAATCACATACCTACATCAGATGGTTGTGGTTCTCTTGGCTTTGAGGTTGCTTCAGAATACTTGCCAATTGAAGAAATGACGAAATGTTGTGATACTCATGACATTTGCTATGATACATGTAATACTGGGAAAGAAACTTGTGACTTGGACTTCAAAAGGTGCCTTTACAATTACTGCGACAGTTATAAGTCAGTTAATGTTGCAGGAGATACAATCACAAAAGGTACTCACTATGGATATTATTTTTTTTTTTTTCTTGGGTCTGCAACATCATATGCAATGCAAACTACCTAAGCAACACTGCTTCATATCTATTGTATTTTCTGAAATATTCTCATTTGATTTCAGGTTGCAAAGCAGCAGCAAAATTATTATTTACTGGCACATTAACTCTTGGCTGTAAGTCTTATTTGGATGCACAGAAAAATGCATGCTACTGTCCCCCAGCCAAAAATAACAAGCATAAGAAATATCCAGGAAGTGGAGATTTATAATAGGCATCTGTTTTGTATTTTTTTCCTTAGTGATCCAAATAATGCTGTTATACCAGTTTTGTGATACTTGTGTAAGATTATTTATTCTTAAAATTAGAGAATGATATAGTTTTTATTGGAGTTTTTACATAGGAATAGGGCTTAGGATAGAGTTATAAGATCAGAGTTGAATTTGTGATTCAAGAAATAAGCAGTTTTATCTTCTGAATAATGTAACTTTTGAAGAGATGTTATCAAGTTTTGGTCCTACCTTTCTTTTCTGGTAAGAATCAGCTTTAAGTTTGAAATATGAACATATTTTTTCATTTGTTTTGTTCATACCCATTTTACATAAAAATAAAAAGTTGGTTTGTTTATATCAGTTTATTATTTTAGCGATAAAAATTACATCTTATTTGTTGGAATTATACCTTAATATTAAATAATTTATTTGCTAAATTTAGATAATGGGGCTTCTTACAAATCTCATGCAAGCACTGGAAGGATGAGCTAGCCATCACATTTCAGGTGATTGCTGTATTTTACCTCCTTAAGGGAGGTCAGGCCTTCATAGATACACACACTACTAAATGGACGCATAATCAAATACATATTTTATAGTTCAATATGTTGAGCATATAAAAATAATTCATTACAATGTAAATAAATGCTTGTAAAAATATTTTATGATGGATTAATTAATTTTTTGTTTGATCTTAATGATTTTACCTTAGCATCAAGCGATTACTTGTTAGAGTTCGAGAATAACAGATTTCATTCTATGTAAGTAGTTCTTTGATTTCTTCTTTTTCTGCAGCTTCGATGTATGGTGTTCCATCTGGGGTTTTTCCATTTTTAGACGCACCCTGTAAGATAATAATTTTTTTGCTTATGATAGCCTATATTCAGACAGTCATTCTGAGTATGTACCATAAAAGATCCTTGACTCATAGATATCTTGATACTGGGTTTCCCAAGACTTAGATTGTCAAACAAATTCCTCCAAATACGGTATAACTGATATTTAGTTTCATGAGTTTAATGCATGAAATTAATTTCTTATTATAACTGTGAAATTGCAAGTCATGCATAATAATTTTGCAAAAAAGCACCATTCACTATTGTGGTGTTACTTACATTTTTGAGTAATGTCTTAACACAGTCTGTATGACCTTCCCAAATAGCTGCTAGCAGTACAGAGATGCCATGTTTGTCCAACATCTGAAATATGTAATAAGTAATTAGAAAAATATTACTTTTTTGATACAAATATATTGGCTTGAATGCACACACTTACATTAGGGTCTGCTCCCTTGTCCAGCAGATAGTTGAGAACAGCAGTTTGTCCATAATCTGCAGCATAATGGAGAGGTACTCTTCCATCAATTAGAGCATTGACATCAATTTTCTAAAACAAATAAGTATATTTTCCTTAAATTCTTAACATAATTATTAGGTATTGTAATTGGGGAAAACAAGAGAAAAAATATATTAATATTATCATTGTACTTCAGAGACGTAGCAATTAAGCGCCTGCATTGAGGGCGTACAAATCATAAAAAAGAATAATTAAATACTTAGCTATAGTGTTTGACCAGTTTTAATTCATTTAGGCACTGCAGTCTATGCAGTCATGACTATTTTAAAAGAGTGATTTGTACGCGATTCACTTTTCGTTTGTTGTTTTTCTCTAACTCTGAACTAAATTTGGCTTGAAATTAATGAGAAACATTGCTTTCTCTTGCCAACGACTAATGTTCACGTAGAATGAAAACTGATTTACAGAGACTACGTGAACCACTTACCTTGTTTTCTACTATGTCTTTTACTTGGTCAATATCGCCGTTTTTAATTCCCCAAACTAATTCACTCATTGTTGCGTACTTTCTAAATCCTTTTATGAATAATAATTCCGAGTTAAAATCCGGAATCGAAATAACAATGGATGGCGTTCATTGACATGACATCTGTCAAAATTAAGGATGTACCATAGATGGATGATGGATGTACGGTTTTTAAAAGTAAACTCAGTGCCAGATCATTCCGAATAATTTCAAGGTTTTCGAGATAACTGCAAATGCAATAGGTAAATATAGTTGTTTAAAGAAGGATCTAGGTGCGTTATCAAAATCGCAACTAACACCGTCATCTTGTATTTTCAATACAAATTCACGAAACAATTTCACAATTGTTTATCAACAGGGCCTCCCTGTCAATCTTATTCAAGTATTCAAGCATCACAAATACTACGATGCTAGTTATACACGCAACGAATTTTCACGCCCACACACAGATTTTGACAGCAGATTTGTCGGTAGCGTTTTTTAAATCTTGTGTGGACGTGAGATTTTAAAATGTCCAACGAGTCGCCGGGGAATAAAGTCGTCGCGTGTGTACGTACTATTATTTAGTATATACTAATTCCATGGACACGTTACACTTTTTACGACACCAACCACAGACAGTTTGATACACTTCACATGACATTTTCTTAAGTATGGTCACAAAATAAGTCGAGAAAAATTTAATTCAAGGTTTTTGATGTCAATATTACCACAATCAATCTACCAATCCTTTTATTCCCGGTCACCATCCTTTTATTTCTGGGTCGGCTTCCAGTCTAACCGGATGCAGTTGAATACCAGTATTTTACATGAAGTGACTGTCTATCTGGTCTCCGCAACCCAGTTACTGGGTAACACGATACCCTTTGGGTAATTATTCTGGTTGTCAGACTTTTGAGCTTTTGACTGACTTCCCCTAAAGACTGTAAAAGATCTATGAATGACAGCGGGGATCAATGACTAATATAACTGAGTGAAAATTTACCAGTTAGTTATTGCAAATATATTTGGATGTTGTTCGCTTTGTCCCGTCTATCATAATTATATTCGATGTCTTTGTTTTGCGTCAATCTAGCGTTACGCCGTTAAGCTACGGTTTTTTTTAAGAGTATTGGCCGCCACGTGCTATTTAGCGGCGAATGAAGTCACCGAAAAGTTATATATGAAGGTAAGTTGATGTGTTTTCCTAGAAAGCGTTTTTGATGCCTTAAGTCAAACACAATTTCTTGATTTGCTCTCACCGTACTTAGTTACGCTATAAAGTGTCCATACTGAGAAGTGTGAGCTCATACATAAGAAATAGCGTTTCCATGACAATTAAGTCGAGTCACTGCGTCATTGTGTGTCAGAGCCGAAATGTCAAAACAAAACTAAAACGCCACTGTCTTTTGACGCGGTTGCGAATCTAACGATTTAAATCTTTGCCACTGGCATCATCTTCATGACAGAAAGAAAAAAAAAAAAAAAAGTACGAAAATACGTTTATTTGCGGCAAACATGACGCAGAGAAAGAACACAAACACGGCGGCCACCGCTCTTCTAGGAATCCGTAGGTTCGTCGATTGAACCGAGTGATACTTGTCTGTGGATTGAACGAATGCCGTAATAACGTAATAACGGATGTTTTAAGTTACTGGGAATTTATTAAAAAAATATGCAATAGTAATAATAATAATATTGTTCTCGAAAATGGCAATATCACATTGTACTGGGATCGATCCATCATCACTGATAGGACTGTTTTTGGCAATAAGCCTGGGCCTCAAGTCTGCTATTACAATAGTGTAAGAATGGTCTCGCCATTGTGAGTATTTGACAGTGTTTGTATGGCAAATCTGTCAAAAACTCACAATGAAGAGACCATTCTGACACTATTGTAATAGCAGACTTGAGGCTCAGATATAGTGGTGGTGGATCGAATAGAGCGGCGCGCAATGATTATTGACATAACAGTCCCACATGATGAGAACCTCGTGAAAGCCGAGAAAGATAAACAAATCAAGTATCTTGACTTGGCTCGCGAGGTTGTCGACTTGTCGACATGTCGTGGGATGTGGACTCAGCAATCATTGTGCCGATAGTCGTATCAGCCAATGGCTTAATTGTCAAGAGCCTCGACCAACACCTAAAGAGGCTCTCGTTGGGCAGCTGGATCAAGGGCTTGATTCAGAAAGCGGTACTTCTGGACACGGCTCGCTTTGTTAGTAGGTTCCTCTCTCTGGAGCCCTGGCCGCCGGTAGCTTGGACCCTGTTCCTGATACCAGTGGGCAATTTTTTTTTATTTTTATGTTTTTATATTTTGTATATTATATTTAAAAATATAATTTATATTTATTTATTTGAATAAAAGAAATAATAATATAATAAAATATATATTTGTATATTATATAGTATAATATATGTTGGTTTTGTAACTAACAATACAAATTAATTAATTAAAAACATAAACCCTCCTTTTTTGTTTCGACGCACTCAGCTAAAAATAACGGATTGAACGTGGATTTGCAGATTGATCGTCTAAGGTCCTCCGTGTCTTGACTGACAGCTCCTGCCAGCTGGCTACATTCCGAATTAGGCCTTAATCAATTATACCGCTTACATCAATAATTTGCGTTCCGATTTAGATAATATCACGATTATGACAGCTGAGAGCTGTCGACATTTCGAAACGCACGTGAACACGCTCACAGTTAACTGTAGTACTCGCTCAACACCCCGAAGAAAAATATCACGAATCACAAATTACATAGGTGCAACAATAATTAAATACAATGCGCATGAGTTTAACACTCATTTCAGTTAAGCTAGATAAGATGCGACTCAAAACAAAACAGCAAATTGTCATTTTTGACAGCGCGCACGGTGATATTAATATAGCATGGTCGGCGTATTGCAAGATAACGCATGTCATGACGTCATCTATACGGCACGGTTGGCGCAGTGGTTGAGCGATTGATTGTTACCCTGCGTGTCGCGGGTTCGATTCCCGCATGGAAAAAAATATTTGTATGACCTACAAGTAGTTGTTCCGGGTCTGGCTGTTTGTGTTTGTGACTTTAAATGTTTGTAAACACACCCACAATACAGGAGAAATTCCTAGTGTGGGGCAACGTTTTATCTATGACGATTCACGGAATATCGTAGCGCAATTAAGAAATGCAGCCTAGGTGTTGACCACAAAGACACGAAGGCACAGAGTATAGTAGAATGTACTCTGTGCACAGAGTTCTGACAGTTAGTTGCGTTTACTTTGAAATTCAATTTTTTCACGCGGTTTGTCGTATAGTTTGAATTTTGAAATATTAATGTGTATAAAAAAATAAAAAAAAACAGTTAAAAATGGAAAACAGTATTGGAGATTTTGCTGTAATACCTCAAGCTGCACGCGCTGCCACCAAACATGTCTTGGTAAACAAAAATTATTCTATTTCGGCTTGATATTTAGCTTCGTTATAATTATAAATGGTGCTCCAACACAAAAACTTTTTTATACTTTCAGAGCCTGTTATTGGACAAAATTCAACCTTTAAGCCTTCGTTTACGTCACAAACTATTGTGTTATGAGAGCAATGAAGAGGATATTTCAAAAATTCGAGATGTTTACACGTTATGTTCAAGTCAAATTAATAAATGTTTGATTAATTTATTCGATGTCTTCAAAGTGGAATTTCACAACCACACTGTTTTACAGGTAAAAAGATGTTTTTTTAATATCTCACTTTGTACTTATCTAACAAAAACTGAATAAGTTTTAGGTAGGTTTAACTTCAACTTAGGAACAAAAATTCGGGATTTGATTGAACAAATATCTAGATGTGTGATCTTTTTGAGAAATTGGTGGACTAGTTGCAGTTTCAGAGACAAATAATGCAGTAAAATACGCACTGATACTCATAGACACGTAGGTGTAGAAAGGTATTTAATTTAGAATGTCTGACTTGACTACTGTACCAACCAGACCTGTTGTAAAACAAAAAAGACACCCATAGGCTCAATTTTTTGGATGGTTATGTTTCAGGAAAGTCGTCAGTATAATCTGGAAAGATTATCATGGTGCATCAAAAGATTAGTGTCAATTGAGAACTATTTGGAGAAAAAATCTACATCTTCAAACATAGATGAAAGTGCAAATGATTCTTTCAACATAATTACTATGTATTTTGTCAACTGGATTGACCACACATTTGAAGTCCTTGGTAAACTTGCTGATGCCATCTATAAGACTGACTACAAGGAGTCTGAAGTACTTTATTCTCAGTGGAAGGATTATGTAAGTTTTTATAAAACAACCACTTTAAATGGTGAGGAAAGTATCATTCATCATCATTTCAGACGAAAGACGTCCACTGCTAGACTTAGGCCACCACCAAGTACCGCCACTTCAACTGGTTCTGTGCTTCCCGAATCCAGTGGATTCCTGTGGCCTTCACAAAGTCATCGCTCCACCTTGTGGGAGGCCTTGCAATGCTTCGTCTTCTGGTATGCGGTCGCCACTCCAGAACCTTTCGGCCACATCGGCCATCTGTTCTGCGAGCAATGTGCTCTGCCCATCGCCACTTTAAGTTTGGAAATTCTTTGGGCTAAGTCAGTTACCTAAGAAAGTATTCTAATTGTCTTTTATTGTATTTGCAGATGGTTGAATGTGTGAGTGAGCTACATGTGTCAATTGACGAGCTCCTTCTATCAGCTATGACTCTGTGCAGATACTGTCTGGCTGATGATCAGCACATTGTAAAAGCACGCTGCCAAGTGGTATCTATGAAATAGCTTATTATTTAAATAAATGATACAAGGAAAATCTCTGAAGCCTCAATAAATCTTCATTTTATTTGCAGGTTTTGAGAGAAACAAAGGCATTACTAAGTGAATTGATAGAAGGAGACCTCAGTTCAACTGTCAAAGCTACACCAGAGTCATTAAAGCTGCCTATAATGCCATCAAATGCCAATGTTCTCATTGATGTGTTGAAAGATGTCTTGTATGCGTTAGAGACAAACACTAATACTGCTCTACTAGCACTTGTAGGACACTGTTTTACTTATAACAAGTCTCCTATATCTATTCTAAGGGACCATTTCAATATTGATACCAAAGGAACTTGTTCTTGTTTAGTCAAGAGTGAAGATGAAGTGACCGAGAACTGCTCATTTGTGAAGGATTTTGATTTGTACAATGAGAGATTGCTGCAGATTGGGAACTTTGCTGTTTCTTGCTCTTCTGATCAAAATAGTAAGCAAATAAATACAGGAATACAATGTCGATTGTACAAAATAAAGAAACGATATATATCTGTAATTTTTCAGGGATCCTGTCTCTTCGCAGTGGGCTAGCCAGCTTAGAAGCCCTAGATCCTCATTTGGTGCCAGCATTATTGATGTCGCCAGACAGTCACCATGTAACTATATTGATCAACTCCTGGATACGTGAAGTTCAGGAGATTCGAGATAATGTGTTCTTGATTGTGGATCCAAGTGCTTTTGCTGAGGTATGAAGCTTTTATTACTACATTTTGATACTAGTTTTGTAAAGACCTGCCTAGATGACAAAAGACATGAAAATGCTCAAATATGTTATTAAATATGTAAGTCATGTTTTGGGCGTCTATTGGTGTCTGGTGTCAGGAAGCATCTGAATGCCACAGATAGAGGTGGGGCGACGTGACGCATTCTTTGTCTGAAGGCGCCCTAAATAATATTGCTGTCATCGTGTGGAAAGAACTCTCTACTCTACAAGATATTTTTAATCACAAAATATCACCGTTCTACAACAAAAACCAATTAAATCATTAAAAGTGCAAACGGAGATATTGCGATTACAAAGTTTATGGGGTTGAAAATACCCTTTGTAGTATTATATTGTTATTATTACTTCATAGCATCAGTACATTGATAAATGTTCTATTTAAACATGTCTATTGAGGTTTAAAAAAGTTATTGCTTTGTAATGAAATTTTCAATAATTGTCACATTAATGTTGTGTATTCGATAACAAACCTTGGAAATGCTTGAAATAATTGGTTATCTTATTAGCTAGCAGCGAAACTATAAGACTTAGCGATTAATGGGTTTTGGCAGACGAAAGAACACAAAATTTTAAGTACTTTGGCATTCATAAGTCATTTTCGTCAAAATTTCGATTTAATTGGTTTTAGTTGTAAGGCGGCGATATAAGGTTTTGTATTTCTTAGGAATTATATTTAGCAGAAGACACTTAGACGCTTTTGGTTGATGTCACAATATTTTTGTTTCAGAAATCAAAGCAAATGATGCATCAGATACTGCTAGTAATATTAAAAGATAATTGCTACAACAATAAGGATGTGTGTGCAGTAATCAATATGGGATGCATGGTGTACGACTTCTTCCATGTGTACGACAAGTGTGAGCCTGATGCTTTGGGCCACCATGACAAACTACTGCTATTGTTGGCTGACTTGGATAAAGGTATATAGAATTAAAGATGATGAAAACTAGACATAAAACACTTTGATTAGTTTTCCTTTATTATGTTCTTTATGTTTGGTATTTGCTGTTATAGTGCAAAAGGAATGCAAAATAGTAAGCAACCTTCTCAGCTCAAACGACGACTTTGTGTACGAAGTTAAAATGCCGAAAAATGACAAAGAAGTGTCCCTGGATCAACTTATAAAACGGTTGAAACTTCTTTATACTTTGGTGACTAGAATTCACAGTTTACATCACCCCAAGGAAAATGAGGACCAGTGGCTTTGTGAAGGTGAAGAAGAACCTCAAATGGTTTATAAGAATGCAACACACACGGTGCTAAAGAATTCTGAAACGTACGTACATACGCCTCAGAAGCCCGTCAATAATATGTCCAGAAGCGTATTTGGAAGAACCAATGTACGCTCATCGACGAGGAACGTTCCTTTATCGAAATTAACGAAGCGCTTAAAGACCAAGATGTGTAGCGAGCTCAGTTTTTCAGTTCAACTGGACCAATTGTTCAGCACTCCAGGTCTCGAAAAAAATGCTGCTTGTGACGAAACGGTGTTTGTGAATAAGCAGCTGGGCAAAGTGAGAGATTCGTCATTCTCAGTACTTTACAACTTTTCGCCGATACGTAATCGACCGTCGTTGAGGAAGGCTGTCTTGAATAGACAGTGCAAGATACCTGTCTTCAGGGATATTGAAGTCCATGATGACAACAATATGACTTATGATAAGGAAGACTTAATGGATGAAACTACAAGTCTACAAATTACAGGTACACAGGTTTTAAGAATGAATTTGCCATCAATTTTCTTTTTGGCTTTATATGTACTCAATTTTGTTACAGATATTTTGAATCAAATGAAAGAAATGACAAGTATGTTGTCTACTACAAAGCTTACTCAGCCTACAACAACAAACCAAGGGGTTGGTAAAAATAACAAAGAAACGAAAAATGTACTAAGAATAAATGTAAACAACCAGAATACTACAATAACCAAGCACATTTGGAATATACCAGTGAATGCTAGCATTGTGGAGATGCCTTTAGAAGATAGTGCTTCAAACATGACTCAGCCATCCAATGTGGATACTTTAGAAAGAATTCATGATCTGGAATATGTGGAAAGCAAATTAAACAGTTTGAAATCGCAGCAAGAAACTAGTTTGTAATTAAAAATTTAATGCAATAAAATTATACAATGTGCTGTTTTGAAGCCTGTATACATTTAATACAACCGTCCAAGAAATTATTATTATGTTGACAATTTTATTAAGGTTTTTATATTTTATATAAGGGATAAAATGTATATTTCTGAGTATGATAATAAATGATATTTTTGTATACCTAACGATTTGTTTTTATTTTTTTATTTTTTAACATTACCCACCAACTATCCATATCCTTTATATCTGATACAAGTTGCTCAATGGCTAAATATAAACAAAACCTCCACTCAAATCAGTAATTCCTTGTCAAAGAGGGGTTTATTACTCATCATCATCATTCTTCTTTAAGTAAGTACGTAATCCATACTAATATTATAAATGTGAAAGTAACTCTTGTCTGTCTGTCTCGTTTTCATGCCTTAACTGCTGAACCGATCGTCATGAAATTTGGCAGAGATATAGCCTGGGATATGGAGAAGGTCATAGGCTACTTCTTTACATCCGCGGGCAAAAGCTAGTATATTATATAAATTGAAGTCGGAAATGCGACTTCAATTTATAATATGTATAGAAAATTTATTCCGGAAGGATTGTGTGTAAAACATTAGGTAATAGGCTCGTGGCTAAGTAATAACAGCCGCACGCGTCGATTGATCAGGTTAAGCTACGCTTGCCGCGGTTGGTGTTTGGATGGGTAACCATCTACATACCGAGACTCGTTCCGTGCCTCGGAAAAGACGATAAGTCGTTGGTCCCGTTGGATTGAGGTGCGGTGCAAAGTGCAAAATGTCCATGAATAGCATGTTTTTTTGGCCATTATTAAATTTCTGCAAATGCCATACGTATACATAGGTACATAACTACCCAAAAACTACTTCATTCTTGTACAATTTCAACCAAATTGTTGGATTGTAAAAATAATCTAGAAATTAACAATTGTAATGGTAAGGGCGACAATTGTACAGCTTAAAGGTACTTGGAAAATGTATAAATTTGGCACTGCAGATAGATAGGCAGTCGCTCCATTTAAAATAGGTACTCGGTACTCCTATTCCCCTGCATCTGGTAGACTGGAAGCAGACCTCAACCTAGTTGGGACAATATTAAACATCCATACCTATAATATAGAAGTCTCGATATTCTATCAAGTCGCAAATACCTTAATATTAAAGACATTAACATTATAAGGTTCCCCAGTGCCGCATTAACCAAGCGCGGGGCCCGTAGCAAATTCCGACGGGCCCTTGATCTGCTATGGGTTCTCAAGTAAGTATAAACGGGTAAAAAAAAAGCAAGATAATGCCAAAATAAAGACCCTGTTAAAATATCAGCCCTTAATATTGATATTTAGAAGTCACAAATCGAAATGTCCCATGTTCCATTTAAATAAAATGAGAAAAAATAGGTATTTTTCGCCAACAAAAAAATCGGTTACCGGTTAGCAATTGCTACTCTTGCTACGTGGTTAATCCGGCACTGAGGTTCCCTGAATACAGTAGATATAACAGTTTTGTTCTAGAAGAGTAAAGTGTCCTTTCCCTCGCCAAAGATATAATACAATTCTTTTTTCCATAGTTTTAGGTAACCAGTCCATTTTAACCACCCAAACCCATAATCCAATATCTTTGTTTAGATATCCTGCAATAGTCCCACACCAACCGGGGGTTGTCCTTAGGTGCACTTGCATAGTGCGTACAGGGATAATCGTCGGTTGGTGCCTCATTTAATTAAGGGTCCCGAGATATGTAAAATATATAAAAATAATAATAATTTATTTATTTATTTTCCAAAAATAGTGATAACAGGTAATTGTTCTACAAGTTTACTATTTTTGATTTTAAAGTAGAGAACATTTACATAAAACATTTGGATGCTGCAGAAATCTGTACACTAGATTAAAATCTGTCTCTTAAACTAGTGAATCCTGTATCCTAAAGACAGTGTTTCGCAATGAGGTTCCAATTGATGTAGGTATGTTGAGTGGACTGTGTCGTGTGAAGAATGCGAGGATCGGAGGAGATAGAGGTATTCGTATAGCGTGACTGATTTGCATATATTCAGTTTTTCATGCTAATTGTTTCTTTTTATTCAAATTTTTTGCACCATAATAATTAGTCAAGTGTAACGGTAGGAAAGTGATGAGTTAGTACGTGCGTGTGTTTTTTACTTCTTTGACGTTTAGCCGGTCGACACCCTCCTCCATAATGCACGCGATGCTCTGTAGATCGTATTTAATTAATCTTGAATCAAGTTTTCTGAAACTTGATTGGTATTCAGACAACTTCCAGCTAGTCACTGTTACAAGACAAATTAATTTTCCCAAGATTTTCTTTCAGTGTATCACCAAACCCAATCAAGTCATTATTTTAAGATGGACTTTAACGATCGTCGTAAATCTCCAGTTAATTATGTACTTATGTCTATTAAACTAGACTTTTTCTAACTTATCTATTGTAAATCGCGAATATCTTCGGCGTGCATATTCGCACATTTACATAATTTATTCCACAGTATATAAGCGCGATCTATTTTACGTGGCTCACAAACTACTTGCTTCGGACTTCGCGACAAACGTTCATTTGGGTTATTTCTGCAGAAAATCAGGACAATATGGCTTTGCCAATTATTTTCTCAGTTTTGGTAAATACCTACCCAATTTTCTTTTGGTTTTGTTTAGCCACTAAAATATCTACCAAGGTTAACTTTCGTTGTTACCTTTTCAGATAAATCTGGTTCTTATCCAAGGAAGGACTGAAGTGGGTAAGTTTAAGTTGCAGTTGCACTGCAGTGTGCTTGTTTATAGATAATTATCTTAACATTACTTAACAGTATGAGACTGTAAGTATTGTTAAGATAATTATCTATTTTTATAATATTCTTATTAATTACAAATAAAAAAACTAGTTATTACATTTCAGCACTGGGACCTGGTTTTCGACCAGACAATTACACTCACTTCGACGTCTACGCTAGCGCGCTCAGTAAAGCACATTACAGTCCCTGGGTCTGCGATTACAGGAGTGAGGTAAAAAACGAATCCTTCGTATTTATGTGTTGGCCATGTTAGTCGAAAGGCCGGTGGTGCAACCGCGTCCTGGAGTGGAGACGGTGTATCGGCAATCGTAGCGTGGTACACCACGCTACGCTTGCCGATACACCGTCCATTCGCGTCTATTCAAGAGGTGTACCTCTTGGATAGACACCGGCCGGTCTATGAAAACTGAAAACGGTGGCTGGGGCAGACTGGTTCCGGAAGGCGGAGAACCGGGTGCTGTGGCGAAGTTTGTTAGAGGCCTATGTTCAGCAGTGATCTGCGATAAGCTGATTTGATTGAGAAATGATCTTGAGATGAGGGCAAGTTCACACGATACTGTCTGCATCTGCTGTGATCTTTCGAAGGCATTTGATTTCATTCATCACACCTTGATCGTTCTAAAGTACCTAGATAATGACTGAATATATTATTTCGAGCTTGTTATGTCTCACAAAAGTAGGTACCTAACTAGATGTTAACGTACTATGTGAGACAATATTTTTTTTTAAAGAGGCGTACTTCGAAATTCGATTCTAGGTCCTTTACTTTCCGATATTTACTTGTAAAATTTTTGATGTTTTTTGGACTCTTGCCTTGCGTTGTTATTATAATACGTGCAAAGTATTTTTTCATTGTTTACAGCCTGGATATAAATGCCTCAGTTGTAGCAGCGCACTCCACTGCTATCCCGGCAACTTCGCGCTCCTGGTTCAGTGCGCTGGCATTTTTCCTTTCTGCCGCAATGGTTATTGTTCAAGGTTTAAAACTGAAGGATGTATCGAGGGAGCAGATCCTAGTCTTGTGAGCCATAGCACGATGCCACCGTACGTTCAAGTGTTCAATAAGGGAAACAAGACTACATTAACACCTGTGGCATCAACCAGCCATGAAATAACGGAACCCATATTAAATGACTCTGTTCCGCAAGAAAGTGCTTCAAAACCAATCGCCACTCAGTCAAATGATCCGAACAAAATTAGTGGAGGAGTGGTGAAGCCAACTAACGCAGCGCAAACAAACAATGTTCCCTTCGTTAACAAGAAACCGAAAGATTCAATACACTTACCGCAAATAAATGAAGAAATAAATTCGATTTGAAGTAGGTACCACTTAATTGATATTGGGTTGTCAAACTTGTTGAAATAGATAAGTAATTAATTTAAATAAACTATTTATTTAACTTAATTTGTGATATTTGTTAATACGGAATATTCGGAAACACGGCTTGTTAAGCCGTGTTTCCGATGGGATGTGTGGCCAAAATGGGTGTGGCCAAAAATTACGAATTTCCATACAAACGGTCATCTCCTATTTAACCCCTTTAGGGAATACATTTTCAAAAATCCTTCCTGTGCAAAAATTCTTGCTTCTAGACCCAGCGGTTTAAGGCTTTCGCAGACAGGCGCGACGCGACACTATATTCCGTCCACAGAGAGAATGCTTTTTTGACACCTGTCAGTTTAATACAAATGCATAATACATATGTTTTACGAATTTAAACTTTATTAGTTCCAAATCTTGTACAACTGACAGGTGTCAAAAAAGCATTCTCTCGGTACACAGATTTATAGTAGAACAATTTCTATGAAAACTTCATAGACCAGAATCGCGTCGCACCGTGGCGTCGCGCCTGTTTGCGGAAGCCTTTAGGCTGTGTGTTGTCTGTCAGTGTTTTTTTTTTATGATGTAAAATATAAACATAATTTATACGCTAACAGACTTAAAATAATAATGATATAATTACCTGAAAAAAAAAGGTGGGGAAAGAACCATAGGGCATCAAAAATCCGTCCACATCGCTGTCAACAGGAAAAGTGCCCAAAAGGCTGTCGAAAAAATCGATCCGTTACGCCAGCTTACTGCGGTCATAAAAGGCAGTGGCACTCCTGTAGTAAAGATAAAGATAAATTTATTTGTTCAAACATGTGTAACATGATACATGAATATGCACATATAGATTTGCCTTGACGCCGAGGAATCAGCCGCCCACGTCATCCTGGAATGCGAGGCCGTGGCTCCACAACGTGAAGAAATCCTCGGAACAGTGAGGTCGCTCCGTGAAGCCTGTGAAGCTCCCAGGAAGCTTCTGTGCTTTTGGGCGGAGCTAGGCTGGCTTTGTAAGCCAGAATCCCCACGCACAACGGACCAAATGAGAGTCTAAGTGCGGAGAAGGGAGCCCCATCATCATCATCATCATCATCATGCACATATAGATGGAAACATAATTTTACCGGACCAACATGTATTGCCTCACTCGGCGTACAAAATGTTTATAAATGCTATTAGTTAAATTGGTAATTATAAATTAATTATTAATGTCAGTTTCATACATAAAATTAGAGTCGGTGCAAAATATGGTCAAAAATTCAATATACAATCAGAGTCAGTACAAAAAGGAGTCAATATTAATTACAGACAAAATATGTCAATGTATAATCAAATTAAATCAACAATAAAATTCAAAATTTATCATTTGAAAAGTCAACAACGTTATAGTAACACTTAACAGTAATTTAGTTAAGTAGAACCCTAATATTTTGGAGATTGGTTTGCATTCTAAATAGATAAGTATAACATATACGAGTAGATATTGGCTAGGTACCTAAACTAGTACCTAAATATTGACTGCAGTGGTGTCTTTGATCATTTAAATCATACAGCGAGCGACAGTAACAGGATATCGTAGGTCCCAAACTCCCGATGCAACCAATCAGTGTTTGATTTGTAGCTTTGATCGCGTCGCTTTGGGAATGCCTCTGCCTAGGCATATGACGCTCCCCTTGCAACTTGAGTTAGGTATGTACGTCTAGTATCTTATTTCTTGATTTATTAGCATATAAGTAAACTACCTGCTATTAAAAATATGAAAGAAAGTAGGCGAGCCGCCCTTTGGAAAAAAAAAAACGTCTTAGAGGTTCTTAGTGCTACTGAAAAAATCTTACTGACCTCCGAGTCAGCTTAGTCTATTTCAGTCCTTTGCTAGAAAAAGCTCTTAGATCTAAATTACGCCACCTCGAGCCTCGAAGAAAAATGTAGGTAGATATAGAGGCAACTATCTATTGCGGTTTTGTTTTTTTTAAATTATTTTTTAACCAAACTTTCTTGCTTCATCGTCTGAAAGTAAAACAAAACAAAAACAATTAATTAGAAATAAACCTACAAGTCACCCTCTAATAACCCACTCTTAAGAAAGTTGTTCAAATTTTCTAAAGCGGTCACTTTTTCATACCTACCAGGGCCTTGCTTAATTCGTTTTTAGCGATCCAAGTTGGAGTGGAGTAGGTATATAGAATGACGGCGAATGGCAATTATTGCAGTTGGTAACTTTATTTGAAACATGCCAAGGGTTGCTAACTCATCCGACAGGGACAGATAGAACTTCTGAGGGCATTAAAAGTGCCTTTTAATGGTCTAATTGAAATATACGTTTTGACTTTGATTTTGAGTTCGAGGGCTCAGAACCACTGCTCAGATTTTTTTTTTGTTTAAAAAACCTTGTCACACACTAGAAATTTGTCCTGTAAGATGACAGAGATTCGTCTTTCCTACCGGAAATATCTTTGGATGCTAAACTCCTTTCGTGCTCCTTTCTAAGAAAGGGCCGGTCCAGTAAAGCGTGCATTGAATTTAGGATCCCGTTGCGTGAATTCGGACGACTTATTTTAGGACCTAAGTAATTTTATGTGGCTAATTTATGTTGTTGGAAGTTAATAACGTCCAACAAAAAGTCCAGTTAAGAATATGATGTTCTTCAACCTAACTTACATTGGTGCCGATTCCCTAGTTCACAAACTAAACTAAATTTAAGTTCAGTGCATCTTTTTCTTTCTATTTCATTAAGAAAAGGACAGAAGATACATTTTAGTTTAGTCCTGTCAAATTAATCACGGGTGTATCCCACTATTTCTATTAGGTATTTCTATCAATAGAATACTGGGCCTGATTCAGACTGATTGTCCCACTATTACTATTGCTGTCGGCAGCGACAAAAAAAAAAACGCTGCATCACCACATAGAAACTATTAATTTGTTCTCCATTTTTTTTTTTTGAATACCGAGAAGTCGTGTTTTAATTTTAATCTGTTCATTAGTGGTAAACTTTTCAATAACATAACTGCGTTTTATTGTCGCAATAGAAATAATGGGATATACCTAATTTGTAAAAAACGCTGGTCCCACCTTTTCTATTTTGTATTTCCATGGAAATAGTGGGATACACCCCCTGTCACTACTCCATACAAGTTTAGACATGATTAAAAACTTGCCGACTAAAATTACGTCAATTTACGTCAAGTGCTGATTAATTTGACAGGACTAAACTAAAATTTATCTTCTGTTCTATTTTTAATGAAATAGAAAGACAAAGTTGCACTGAACTTAAATTTAATTTGTGAACAAGGGAGTCGGCACCAGTCTTTTGTATTGTATAACACTTTTGGTAAGTAGAATATCACTTAGGCAAATATAGGCGATGCGTAGGTAGCTAAGCGGAATTATATAAGAGTAGTTTGAAATGCCTAAGTATGATGTTGGAGTAGTTAATAATTCTACTTGATTCTACTAGTTTTCCACACTCACCGAACTCAACTGAAATAAGTATGACCTAAATCATGAATGCCAACGTTTTAAATGCATTGACATACTCTTAACTACAAAAAGGTTCTTCAAGAATAGTGTTGAATGGGCTGAAACTGGCCTAACTAGTCGAAAAAAAAAAGGGTATTTACGTAAATTAAAAACATAACGTTATTTTGTCTAAATTTTATATGGAAAATGACAAGTTGTTTTTACAAATAACGGCCTGATAGAAAAATTCAGAGATAAAAAAAATAAAATAAAAAAAAAGTCTTTTAATGGTATCAGTAAGTAATTTTTTTTTCCAGAATCTTTTATACTAGACACAGTTCTAGGTCTTCAAAAATAATATCTTCTGAAAATAAAAGATACATTTTCTTAGTGAAAACCCTGAAAACTCAAATAAAGTTACGTTAGAGACGAGTTTATTTTATTTTTGAAGTAAATCTATTCACGCCGTTTTCATAAAACGTCCTTTACTGAGGCCCAAATCACGCTTGGTAAACAGATAAGCGATAACAGCGGCAGAAAGAAACTGCTGCGAATAAGTTTTTTTTTTGGTAATGGGATCTCGCAGTTCAACTTTGGAGGTTGTCGTCTACTTAACCGGTCTTTTCTGTGGGTTGTTCAATTAGGCCTCCAGCCAGGGCCGAAAACTTAAAAACTAAGCGATTCGCGCTAAGGCATTCCCTGTGTGTTGCGGATCTCGGCTTAGGGCGTCGCTGAGGGAAAAAATCCGATCCAGCACGTCCCTTGCTGTCCCAAGGGACGGGCTGGATCGGATTTTGATTATTTGGGGACGAATTTACCGCTACGCGGGCTGGCTCGAGCAAGGGTCGGAGCGGAGATGGACGGGGAAGTCGCGGCGGGCCTCGTCGGCGAGGACGGAAGGACGGCTGTCGGTGGATAGTGCTTCCTAACTGTGCTAGTAGAGGGACTACTCTCCTGGGAGAGAGTGGTAGTGTCATCGAGAATGGCTGCGATAGTAATTACATAAGTACATTTATACCTACTCTTAATATATTCCTAGTTTAAACATATTCAAGTTGATTAAAATCTATTCAGTTGACTTGCTTTAAGAAATATTACAAAAGGCTTTCGAAGTCTCGAAACCATACTTATTTCTATTTGCTTTTTGAGCGTTTGAGGTCTTCGAAAAACTTCATTATTAATTTTAATTAATAATTTCGGGAATTAAGTCTTCTGAAGGAGCCTTTGTGAGCTGTGGTGTGTGGTAGGTATAATTAACTTATTCATATTTGTTCGTAAGCCAACATCAAATGCACATCTGTTTAATATTAATTTTATTTTCTGTGATTAATATTTTAACTCACACACTGACTTATTATATGATGTTTTTATTTTTTATTTTTTTGGGAAATCATATACAATGTTTGTAAATATGTGAGCACCATGTACCTATCGCATTTATTATTTTTTCTGTTATTACTTCACTTTTCATTCTTTTTACCAATTGTGATAAGTAATTTTGATGATTATTTTAATTTTTTTTTATTTTTTTTATTCTAGGTACATAGTCTTCACCTATAAATATTAATTAATGTATACAAACTATTGTTAACATTTTAAAAGAGTAAGTATGGAGTTTCTTGCCCATTCTTCTCCATACATAACTACATTTTGGAAGGCGCAACTAGAATCAATTAACTATTCATGTAATTTTTGACGTTCAAAAGTGCATCTTCGTGCCTATTTGAAATAAATTATTTGACTTTGACTTTGACTTTAATAAAATCAGTGATAGACATAATACGAATACTAAGTAGAAATAAAGATAAAATAGATTAACCATTTTGCAGATTACCTATAGTACCTATATACATACATATTTTATGGAGAACCTACTGTGTTAAATGTTACATTTGTTGTAATATTTAACCAATACCTTCTGATGATTTACAATTGAATGAAAGAAAATTTTGAATTCATATTAAAAGCACACTTTGTAAACAAGAACATTACAAATTAGAGGATTTTCACCAAGATAAGAATGCTTGGAAGCATGCTGGGTCTCCATAGGACAGTCTAGAGTCGAGAACAAATCAAACTCGTTACTAATTTAATTGTAATTATTTTTATAAACATTTTTTTTACATTCTGTGTTTAGTTTAACTCACACACTGGTGCCGATTCTCTTGTACACCGAACTAAACTAACTAAACTATCACTAAAATTCCTTACTTTTGGCTATGAGAATCTTAAAGCTATTCTGTAAACAAAATTCTCTAAATTTAAAAATAAGTTTGACACAACTAAATCGAATTTGACAATCGTGACTCCACGTGGTATTTTTTTTTTTTTGTCTTCGCAACGTTGTACTTGTTTGCCTATGATTTATTTTAGAGCCGGAGGCGCACACGGGGGGCAGCCGCGACGTGTTTTTTTATGGAATTTTTCACTTTTTGTGTGGAAAAAAAAAAAAAAGATTACCTACATGTAGCGTAATAGTGGTTTAAGGGTTTCTAAAAGGGGGTCGAAATTTTCATTATTTTTGCGATAGGACGCACCATTTTGGAGATATAAGCAAAAGAAAAGAAAAAAATATATAGGGATAAACACGAAATATTTTAAGTGATACACCTATAAGTGGTAAAGAAGCCATGGAAATGATTTTCTTTTTTATTCCGAGAATATTATTAAAAAAATTCAATAATTTAAAATTACTTGATATGATGATTAATTATCAAAATTCACCGCGCTCGTGCCGCCACCCCACCGCACCGTTCGGCGTCACCGCGTCGAGGCGGGTCATTCATAGAATATGTAAATAAAGGTTTTTTTCGCTTTTTTACGACATAAAGATGTTTCTCTTAAAATATTTCGTGTATGAATAGATACACCTTATATACAGTACTGGTTTTGCACCAGAAGTCGAGGTGATTGGTGTGAATTTTAGTTCATGAAAACTAATTTTATTCCACACCTTTTTAATCGCGATTAAAAATAGCCAGATTTAGTTAGAAAATCTAAATTTTAGTTTAAAAACGTCAAATTCAGAATAGCAAAATTGCCATTTTCACTAAATTTAAAAACTCAGTACTATCTTAGAGCTGTCAAACTAAAATATAGTTAAGTTGTGTCACTTTAGTCAATTTCAGAATAGGAAATGGTCGTTTGGCAGGAATAAACTAAATTTTGGTGATTTTTAGTCTAGTTTAGAGAATTTTGTGACAAGAGAATCGGCACCACTGACTACTTTTTAAAATTATCGGAAAATCATCTACTTTTACAATGTTTGTAAATATGTGAGCACCATGTATCATTATTACATAATTAATTTATCTGTCATTACTTCACTTTTCATTATTTTTACCTATTGAGGTATAGTTATTTTATTCTAGGTCTACACATATAATTCTAAACAAAATATTGTTAACATTTTAAAAGAGTAAGTGTGGAGTTTCTTGCCCAAAAAAGTTAACAGGGATACCTATAGGTCTCTAGTAGTTATTAGACTGATGTCGGCAGGAAGCTAGAATCCATTAGCCTATTGTTGGTGCCTAACACAATTTCCTCTGAATAGACATTTAATTAAAACATAACCTTGTGACCTTAAAGCTTATTAATTAAAGTGCATGTAGTACAGTGTCGGAGCAAGCTCCTCCCATCATGTAACGCGCATGCGCGAGACATGTAGTTTTCTATAAAAGCTCAGCAAATGCCCACCAACGGCCATTCCCGCCAAGAACTTCAACTAACTAACTAAAATTAAGAGAAAAGTGTCAAGTTCAAAGTTGCTCTAAAGTTTGAAAAAGTGGGCTGTCCCTGGGACAGGAGTCTTCAAAGGTAAGTCAGTCAAATACACCTTAGCTCATATTTTTGTGTTTATCAGGACATCTAGGAAAATAATTAAAAAGTTTTTCAACTAAAAAAAGTTTATGTTTTTTTTTTTCGAGAAATATAATTTTAAAGTAAAGTATGGTCTAGGTCTTGATTATGGATAGAGTTTATTAATTCTTCTTCTTCTCGTGTGGTTAGTAACTAACCTGGTGTCAGAGTTTTTATGCCGCCCATGGGCCTCTGACTTGGCTACACATGCCATCGAGAAATATCTCTCAGGCATGTTGGTTTCCTCACGATGTTTTCCTTCACCGTTTTTTAAGCAAGTGATAATTATACAATACGCACATGTACATATCTGAAAAGTCAGAGGTGCGTGCCTTGGGCTCGAACTCAAGACCTTGGCAGTCCGACGGTCACACCACTAGGCTATCACTCTTGTTAATTTTACTGTGAATTGGAATTTAAAATGGAAAATTCGACGGTGTTTGCGTGGTATTAATAATAATATTATACGTTAAGTTTACACGACAGTAATAGTCGTGCTGCCGTGGCTCTGGCACCGTGTGGTGCCGGACGTAAAGAATAGCACCACCCTATTTCCTCCCGTGGGTGTCGTAAAAGGCGACTAAGGGACTTACTAGGGAATAGGCAGCAGCGTTCTCTATGCATTTTTTTAACACCATACTGCGATCGCCAACGCGCCTGCCAAGCGTGGCGATTATGGCAACCCCCCAATTAGGTTATCTCCAGTGGACGTCTTTCGGCTGATATGATGAATAGTCGTGCTCAATTTTAAGTAATCTAAAACTCCATAGGAGTTACTTTTTAAATTTACGAATTTCTTTAAAGGTCGAGAAACTAGTTTTTCGTCTGTAGCTAATTACGCAGGCAATTGGTTAGTGTTTTTTTTTTATTTATTTTTTTATTGGCACGAAGGTGCAGTTTTGAACGTCAAAAATTACATGAATAGTTAATTGATTCTAGTTGCGCCTTCCAAAAGGTAGTTATGTATGGAGAAGAATGGGCAAGAAACTCCATACTTAGTCTTTTAAAATGTTAACAATAGTTTGTATACATTAATTAATAATTATAGGTGAAGACGATGTACAGTCAGTTACCACAATTAGCTGACCCCCCCCTTGCATAAATGGTTGAGATTTTTTAGAATACGGATCGATAGAATTTTATAAATCTTAATTTAATTTAAATGCCTATACAAAATCTACCCAAAACTAGAAAAAAAATGAAAATCGTGCCATTTGTTAGTAAAAAAAACCTGAACCATTTGAGCAAAGGGGGGTCAGCCAATTGTGGTAACTGACTATACCTAGAATAAAAATAAAAATTACTTACTACTTGGTAAAAAGAATGAAAAGTGAAGTAATGACAGAAAAAATTATAAATGCGATAGGTACCTACATGGTGCTCATGGTGTTTAGTAACCGAAAAAGAAAAAACAATTTAAATTTTACCCAAAATGAGAATCGATCTTGTTTAGGAGTTCCAGTAAAAAAATAAGTAATGTAATAACACGTTATTTTTTTTTTTTAATTATCTGTCAGGAATTTAGGCATCTACATTAGCTTAGCTTTGGTGGTCGATTTCTATCCATTACCTACATATTTATTTATTTCAAACACGCGACATATGTACCTACAAGCCTTTTGCCACGCGATAAGTAAATTGCTTCTTGCCTCCTTCTAATGTCCTGCCCGTCATAGGTTTTTATAAATGCTTCAAATGGTTGTGAGAGATATGGGGACAATGGGAGCAATTATTTACAAATTTACCACGAAACGCATGAATTTTATTTGCCTCAATGACGTCCACTACGAGTCCCTTGATTGCTAAAACTCTATGGTATATTTTATTAATCAAAGTTAAATAAGATTTTATCGATATCGAAGCTCGCAAGCTTTTCACGTTAATTTCCTTGGAGTAGGTATATTCAGGTACTTCAATTAATTAATTCTAAAGAAAATTTCAATAAGCTTTGAGATGATGAGGAAGAAAATAGCGAGAAAACCTTTTGCTTGCTGATCCGAGAACTATCTCAAAGAGACTCGACCTGGGTCACATATTTCATCTCTCTTTCCTTTTAGTTGGAAGCTTTTAATACGTCCATTATCACCTCTTTACAAACACTTCGCATCATTTTCGAACAAGGCATTCGATGTGAAAGAATTTCATGTTGATTTTTATAATTCAACTAGCTGCTGACCGCGACTTCGGCCGCATAGCTTTTCCGAAAAAAACAAATATTGCCTAGTTGTTCCTTATAACATCAGCTATCTGCCAGTGAAAGTCCCATCAAAATCTGGCCAGCCGTTTCGGACATTAAGCGGAACAACCAGACAGACAGACCAACAATTAGTTTTTTTTTTCAAAATAACTTTTTTGCTATAATTTAGTAAAAAGCTGTTATTTTGAATACATTGTAATTTTTTGCATGTTAAATGTCTGACTATGTATTAAGAACTTAATTACTGACTTTAAGACCAACACTGTACCAATACTTCATGCACAAACAGACACTTCAATTTTATGTATTTGTAAGATTTCATTTCGACCATCATTAAACCACCAATGTTGCACAACGCAATAGATTATGCAACATCTATTGTCTGTGGTCTTGGCCTGTCATCAAGCAATGGACAACAGTCAAACTTTTTTATTTTTATTGTTACATTTTAGGTTTTGAATACGAGGCTTTTAGTTACTTTGTATTAGTATGTGTATTTTGTCTATTTTTTATGTAATGTGCGTCTTGTTTGTGCAGAATAAACAATTTTTCTTTCTTCTTTATTTCTTCTCTCTAAACTTATGTATTTTATTAATACCTAAAGAGTTGTGTTAAAAGTTTCAATATTGGGGACTAAGACAAATTGATTGAAAATGGATCTATACATTTAAAATTAAAAACACAGTTTAATTGAACAACGTATGTATAATTAATCTAAAAATAAATCTAATCGGAAATGAATGAAAACATTGAACATCAACATGATAAAGCAATTGCAATGAATAAAGAAAATGTCTACGCTATCAAAGAGGACCAAATTGGATATTCTGTCGAATATTTCGAGAGGGGTTTGATTGTTTAGGGATAATTCTGATAAGTGGGATAATAATAATTTAATGTTTGACCCAATTATCACTGTCATACCCCGATTAGCAGTCGTAAAGCCGACTAAAGGGGATCTTTGTAAACCTATAAGGTCCCATTATATGGAATTATAATGGATTCACTTAATCTTTACCTCTCAAAATTAATAATATCATGATTTAGATTTCCCTCGAGTCTTCGCAAAATAATGCTGTCGTTTTTCTCAGAAGTTGAAACAAAAAATGATTTGTTGGAGAAAATTATCTTGAAAAAAGTTCCTTGTATATTTTTTTCGATATACGAGTATCATGATTTACATGATACAAACTTTACAAGACTAAAATAACATTTTAATAGAAAAACAGTAGCTACCTATTGAAATAAAAAAACAACACAATGTCGTGTTGTTTATTTTTCATCCAGCCGTGACCCTTCATTATGTATGTTTAGGATCACACAGTACAGATTAGTGTGCACGTGCGTGATTCATACGTAAATAGAAAACGGAGTTTACGGAGCTTACGGAGTTTATGTAGTACATACTCGTACAAATCCTTTCCCGAGTCTCTTCTCGAAGCAGGAGCTCAGGTGCTTCTAACAGACTTTTGTAATTGAATCTGCCAACTTCATATCCATTCCGGTGGCGGGCAGACTATTATCCAAGTCATTCCGAGTTCCGTCCCCTAACAACGTTTTATTCGAGTCCTGGCACTGTAAAGTGATTTAGCCTGAAGTTATAACTCGTTTGACTGTGTGACAAGTATCCATTTACCACTAATTGAACAGTTGTTTGACTAATCTGTTTTGAATCTCGTTATATCTCGTTTACTGGGAGAGACAGTTTTAGTAGCTTATCAACGTCATTTACTTAATTATTTTATACTAGCTTTTGCTCGCGGTTCCGCCCGCGTGGCTGTCGGTTATCGCATAAAAAAAGTAGCCTATGTCCTTCTCCATTTCCCAGGCTATATCTCTGCCAAATTTCATGACGATCGGTTTAGCGGTTTAGGTGTGAAAACGTAACATACAGACAGACTGACAGACAGAGTTACTTTCACATTTATAATATTAAGTATGGATTAGTGGTTGCAGAATATCTTTTTTTATGCTTGGGCAACAGATTATGTATAAGACGGTGATTGATTTTAGAGTAGGATTTTCCTTTCATGGGTTGAGTGTTCCTTACTTACGTGTTTTAATAACTACTTAGATGAACGACGTACGGACGAGCATCGGAAGGCATCGTGGCTGCCTTGTACTGATCGCTGCTTTGGCAGTGGCGTTCTCCACTTATGTTGAACAAGTAAGTCATTAAATTTTGAACAAAAATGAAGGAATACCAAGATATCTTGTGTTGGGTTAGCTCTACCTCATCATACGTGTACTTAATTCATTCTTATTCTTGGAAATCTTTAAAATAACTTTTGATCAGATTAGGCTTTGCGGTAAGCCTTGATGATAAAGACAGAGAGTAATCAGTAGTATTTTACGTATGTGTGAAACAAAATTATTATTCTTAGGTGGAGAGCTTGCCAGCAGAACCAGTAAGTCAATGGCCCTCATTTCCGAGAAGAAATATTGCGGCATTAGCCAGAGATGGCTACCTGAGAAATTCCGCTTCGAAAGCTTATAAACGGGGCATTTCTACACTTGCCAAAAATGGATTGCTTCCTACATATAGATCACCCTATGTCGAAGCTGACAAACAGGATCAAAATCAAGATGAATCGCAAGAGAAGAGGAACATGGCGTCCATTGCCCGGCTCCGTAGCTACGCGGCCATGAAGAGGAATATTCAAGCTCTCGCCAGAGATGGTTACCTTGTAGGCAGGGGACAGTACAATCCCTCTAATGATAAACGCAATATTGCTGCATTGGCACGCAATGGACTGCTTCACAAAAAGGACGAGGCAACTGAAGACGAATACTACTTTCCCTTTTATCAAAATCCAATCGCGCCGCTCTCTGAAATTGATCATCCATTAGATATCAATGAAATGTATGATTTCCAACAGTCGATGAATCCAGACATGTTTCCATCTATGTCCCAAGTGTACAAACGCAGTCCATTTGAGCCGTACTACGACTATAACAGTCTAAGAGACAACGACAACTCGTATTTCAAAAGAAGTTTCGCAGGTAGTCCAGTTCATGGACTATATAGACCGAACTACAATGAACCGAATACCAGGACTAAAAGATATGTGATGCCGTACCCTGAGCTTTTGGAAGGAGACGAAGTGATCGAGCAAAATGATATTGATGGAGAAAAGCGTTCAGTAGGTGAGTAAAATGATAGAAAAACAGTATAACAGTTATAAACAGCAATTTAAAATGATATATTGGAATGCGAACGTGCAATGACTTACATAATAATTGTGAGACACTTTCGCAAATATACTCAACTCAACTTGTGAATAAACTCGTTCAGGAGTCGAGTTTGAGTAATAGCTTTGTTTTATTTACTTCTGTTACAGATGATGACGATGAAGTCCGCGAAAATTTTGAAAAGCGTCATATCGGCTCGCTCGCTCGGTTAGGTTTATTGCCCTCGTTTAGGTACTCAGGAGGACGTTACAGTAGATCAGGAAGAGCCAGGTTGTTGTTCCCTAGCCAGGAATTATACAGGTCTCGAAATATTTGAATATCATTGTGTGTAGAATACAGAGAATCGTTTTGTGCTTTAGTGTATTAGGAGATCGCGTAGAAGAACAACAGAATAGCGGCATGATAAATGTTACTAGTGCATACTTGGTGTTTAGAGCGAGTTTCGATGAATTGATTAATCTTGAAGTTCAGAATGTAGTAGAACGCTTCAGAGTAGGTTGTAAGGGCTCTGTGTTAGAAATAAAACGATGATATCTTCACGTCGCATGCCTAAGTGTTTAGTGCTAAGATCTACATGGTGACAAATGGCATGGATGTTATAGTCAGATTGGTCAGACAAATACATGCTAGAATACAATTTGATGTTAAAATAATTTGTGTCTTTAAAATAGAATATTAAAGGTTTATTTACAATGGAAACAATTTTTTTACAGGAAGCATTCCTCTAACGAGAATTTCGGAATTAGGTGAGTGACTTGAATATTTCTACCAGTATTCTGTTTATTCATCTTCCGTATAAATAGCACTTTGCCGGTAACAACTAACAATGTTACTGTGAAATATACATGGGGGAAATATGAAAGCTTGCGTTGTGGTCGCCGCTAGTTCGGCGGAAGTTTGTCGTGTGCCGGGAATCATACCGGGCGGCGGCGGCGGGCACAGAATGTGACACAAACTATTAGTTCTGTTTGAAATTGTATTTCATTATAGAGTTCATTTATTTGTCAGAAACAAGAGTATGCACACACAAAGCAAGCAAGATGTTAATGTTCATTGCAGGTAGGATCACAGTCATGTTTTACCTTTACGGTGTACAAATATGTATTATAATAACAATCGATCAATTATTTAATTAATTGCAACTATAAATTATTAAACATATTTAAAAAAAAAATACAATCAATTGAAATTCATTTGTTAAAGATTACAATAAATACATTTACATATAACATAGGTATAGCATGCAATTCAAACATCAATTAAATTAGATAAGTAGAAGAACAAAATATTATAGTCAAAATTAATTCAAATGTCAAAATAAGATACAATACTAACAACAGTCAACAGAAAAAAAAAAAAATTCGCCCCCACATTAGAATTACTTGGTATGTTTTCTCCATTAGAAACTCAGCAATACTATAGAAACATTTGGCTGCATTCCATATTATTATTACTATTTGGTAAGAAACACTAGCAGCTAATTAGCTGATGCGTGTGTTTCAAATAGCTTGGAGATATGTAATCTGTACAATCGGTTCTTGAAGCATCCATATCATCTTAATATGTAACATATCTATGACTTTGATTTAGAAATTAATTTTGTCAATAAAATTAGTCCAATATATACTATACTCCTCCAAGTTAACAAAATCAGAATTTACTTAAAAAATTAAAATATACGAATGATTCATCAATTTGAATAATTCCAGTTTATTATTTTAACACAATACCTTTCCAAGTAAAATGTTTTCCAATAATCTAGCACCCAAAGAAGTGAAATTTGGTATCGCTGCAATCATTTAACGTGTGCTTTTGGTTGTCAACAGGGAATATCTCTCTAGTCCCGAAGCTGACGCACCAGTCGATTCAGACGACGCCGACGTACCGCCGCCGCCAGTACTTGCTCACTCGCACCCGACCGGCCGGCTCCTCCACCGACCGCTAAACAACGACCTGCCGCACTCCAGCCCCCTGCCGTTACCACCGATCGCACCAACCAACTACGGAGATACATTCGCTAAGAACCGCTGGCAATCTTACACCAAGGAGACCCCCAAGTTTTACTATTTCAGGTCATTAAAGGTTCCATACCACACGTCAGGAAAGAGGTACCTGTTGCTGCCAGCAGTGGACAACATCCTGCTCCGGAAAGGTTACCGCAACAGCAGCCTGCCAAGTCGACGTAAGAACCAGTAGCTATGCCAGTGCCCGCTAGGCGATGCCACGCTCTACAGCGCATCCTATCCTAGCGCATGATCTTTGAGCTGCATCGAGGGTGCCGGGCTCTTCATTAATCATGTTTCATTCAATTCCAAGCGCTAACTTCACCATTATATCTTGGAGCATACAAAATGTGTTTAAAATATAAATGTTTACAATTTTGAAACCATATCATACGTCTTTCTATCTATTGGTTATTGGAACAGGGTGAAACATGGACATGACTTCGTTTCTTTTCTCAAGTCGTTGTCAAGACGTAGGGAACACGGATCTATGATATAAATTAGACAATAACTTTAAACAGTATAATACATTTGTTCGTATTTCGTATATGTTAAATGTTGTGATTATTAGTTTAATTAAATAATAAGTTATTTTTAAGGGATCTCATTTTTACAAAAAAAAACGACTTTGGCCAGCTTAAGACAGATATGCTCGTAATTGTAGATTAATTTAAGATGTCAATCGCAAATATATTAAAATGTACTAATTAATGTAATTATTTGTGTTATCGACTACAGTTATATCAGTATACTGAAAAATATACATACTCTTGTAAGTAAAAATATAAATGTGGAATGAAACAGGAAGTCGGTAAGTATTCCAAATATATTTTGGAGAAGATGATCATTATTTGCGAAGGAATACGTTGGGAGTGTAATTGTATGAATTTTAAAGAAATCCAGTCATATCCTTGATTACGTATCTTTAAATACATATTATCAACGTATCTCTCTATTGACTAGAATTAACTAGCTGTGTTTGACAAATAAATTGAAAATATTTTCATTTCTTAGAAATTATTTATCAAGCTTAAGCTTTAAAACGAAAGGATCAATGTTTTGAATATTTTAGCGTAAACTTATTTAATATTTACTTAAATATGTCAGTAGACGTGGAAAGAAATGTGTTGGAAAATCGACAATAAATGATGAATAATGTGCGACCATAATTACGATGATAATAATTTTTAAAATATATCTGTAGCTAGTAGATTTTATTCTTCACTTTTTATGATATATCTGATATCAATCAAAACATTTTTAAAACGAATATTATTACTGATGATACTCATTGAATTTAGTATTGTGTTATTGTAAATAAATAAAACCGTGCCATATTATTGTTTAATTTGGAAACTCTCCAAGTAGAAACCCAGAAACCCTTAGTAGGTACCTAAGTTTTGGTTTAAATTGTTTGTTAAACTATAAACATATGAGCTCTTTTCGCAATTGTAATCAGTTGAACATGAATTCAGATAAAATAATAATCATAATTCAACCTAATTTGTCCCACTGCGGGGCAACGGCTTCCGGAGATACATAAAAAAAAAACCATTTTCAACAGGAATTAAAGGAAAACCAAACACAATATAATTGATTCAAACGCAATTTTTATTGGATAAGTGTAAGTAGGATATTTTCATAGATAAATAACATTATTTTCATTTCCACGTTGATTTGAGAGGCCAAAACCAGTGATATCTGAAAAAAAAAAGACAAACATTAAAGTATATTCTAATTATCTACCAACACCCAGGAAAAACCTCATAATAAGACAGTAAAAGTCAAAACTAAAGCTGAAAATAAAGCCAAATTAGAGATTGTAATATAATGAGAAAAACTTGGTAGGGGCTCTATAATGTGGGACATTGACAAAGTTGCAAAACAACTAGATATACATATAAATCTTACCAGGAACTTCTCCAGCTTATTGTTGCTTGGTGGTTGAGCTAGAGCTGGTGCTCTCAGTCGTAGAGCTTGATGTGCTTGAGCTTGAAGAGCTGGACGAGGAACTAGAGGAACTCGAGGAGCTAGAGCCGGTAGAGCTAGTTGATTCAGTTGAGCTGGTAGACGGAGTAGACGCGGTCGTAGAAGAAGAAGAAGAAGAAGCAGTAGTAGATGTAGAAGTAGTATCTGAGCAGAGAGCGCCCTTAGTCCTAGAGCATTGACCGTTATTGCAGTATTGGAACAGACCACTGCAAGTGGACTCTGTGCCCATGTTGAACGGATAGCAGCGGCGCACTGAGTTACAACCCGTGCATGTGGCTGCACCCTGGAATTACACACAATTATTAAAATGGAGTAAATGATGTTAGTGAATGTAAAATTTTCTTTCAGGAAGGATTATAATCTGGTTTACATTTTGACGTGACATAATTTGTACGATATAATTTTTGATGATTAATGGTGTAATATTTACCTCGGTTGCGTAATTACATCTGATCACAGTACGGCCGACTGCCCTCTTCTGACGGGACTCGCCTGTAAAAAACTCAGGTATTTGGGGCCAGTCGAATTTAGGAGCTTTGAAGGGGAAGTGGTCGAACATTCCAGGAGCCGACGATGAGAGCGGTGGTTCTTCGGAGTTTCCTCCGCCATTGTGGGGAGGAATGGAAGAAGGCTCGTCCGAGCTTGAGTTATTCGAATTTGGACCTTGAGCCGAGATTACTGTCGAAGAGACCTGTAACAATAAAAAATAACATTTTTCAAACATGTAAAATTGTAAAAGGAGGTTAAATTAAATGTAAAAAGTAGTATAAAGTCTTACCAGGATAGCGAACAGGAATAAAATATTCTTTATGGAAGCCATTTTGGTTTTCTTAGTTCCTCGTGTTCTACAGATGAAGAAGTTGTTTGATGTTGTGAGTACCCGAGTTTATATACGATTGATACATAAAGATTATGCTAATCGATCTATTTTTCTTAATAGGGTTGTCGGACTCAGATTGCAGTCTGACGATTGCATACCTATACCATTGATTTATTTTCTAATCTATCATCATAATTTCTTCTTTTTCTGATCCATATCACACATAGTATATGCACGCATAGTAGCTTACCGCAAAGTGGTTTGACTCACTGTTGGTATACAAAACGGTGTTGTTCACAAAATTCAAAATAATTTATTTTAAGAATCCTCAATTTCCTGTGTGTGCAAGATAACTTGCTAATTTAAAAGTACTTAGTAATCGTGAGATGCAGCCCTAACGTCCGTCGAAACAAGCCTAAAGCAAACAATGTAAGAGAGCCGTCTTCCTGTAAACAATCACAGCAGAGCTACAGTCTACGGACGTGAAAGGCGCTATTATTCCTTACACAATCGTCACTGCTTGTCCCACACAATGAACGAACATAAGTATACATAAGAAGTGAACATAATATTATTATTGTTAGCGTAGTCGTGACATATAATTGATAGAAAACAAGCGTGATCAACGTGAAAGATTTGTACACAAATTGTGATAAGATAGCAGATGTTGACATGTTTACGAGATAATACCTTTGTACTGTTATTTTTCAGTCAGTTACGTTAGGTAAGTATTTATGGTGTGGATAGATTTTCAAGTACCAACCAATGTATATTGATCAACGAAGAAGTGCTCCTTACCAATTTCGTTTTAAATCTTGCTCCTGTTTCTGCAGTTAAACTATTATAATTAATCAATTAAGTTTTATCAATTCTGACACTCGGAAAATAGGCAGACGAGGATTTCACAACAAAAAAATGTAATTAGATGTTTAAATCGTAGCGGTGGTCCTGTCCTCTGCCCAATCAGCATCGTCATACAACGTGGCAATGCTGCTAGCCTTTTGGGCATGTTTTCTGTTGACAGCGATGCGGAAGATTTTTTTGTTGCCCTATGATTCTTTCCCCTCCTTTTTGATGTGTAACATCTTTCCTCTCTATGGAAGTGATTTCGTATATAGGGACGGAAGTGTGTAACAGGAAGCCGGGGAAGCGCGCGCTATTTGGTTTGACCAATGAGCGCGCACGGTGGCAGACTTAGCCGTCAGATGGGATGGTGGACCTTTTTTTTTAGGGTTCCGTAGTCAACAAGGAAACCTTATAGTTTCGCCATGTCTGTCTTTTTGTCTGTCCGCGACTTAGGTCAGAGACTCTTAGTAGGTACTAGAAAGCTGTAATTTGGTGTGGGTATACATATTAACTAACTAGCTTCTGCCCGCGACTTCGACCGCGTGAAATTTCGGCCCACCCATCGCGTCGCATTCGCATCCCGTCGCTCGCCCGCGCTAAAACTTCGAACGCTTGGCGTTCTTTCTGACTTCCGTTTTTTTCGCTTGGCTTCTAAGGATTGTAGCGTAGATATGTATATATATAGCCTATAGTCTTCCTCGATAAATGGGCTATCCTACACTAAAATATTTTTTCAATTCGAACCAGTAGTTTCTGTGATTGGCGCGTTCAACCAAACAAACAAACTCTTCAGCTTTATCCATACTAATATTATAAATGTGAAAGTAACTCTGTCTGTCTGTCTGGCTGTTGTTATGTTACGTTTTCACGCCTAAACCGCTGAACCGATCGTCATGAAATTTGGCAGAGATATAACCTGGGATATGGAGAGGGACATAGGCTACTTTTTTACGCGATAACCGACATCCACGCGGGCGGAGCCGCGGGCAAAAGCTAGTAAATTATATAGCTGACCCGCGCAACTTCGTCTGCGTCACCTACTCGTAAGAGAGAGAGTGGTTTAGTAATGAATTTTCTACTTATTTTGTTGCGGAGTTATTTTAAAATTATGATATCTACCTAATCTCCTAAGATGTTGATTGAAATCAAGTGATGTCAAGGACAATTTTGTTAACATTTAAATACTTGTGATTAATAACATATTTATTTGGATAAGGATTAATATTATGTTGATAAAACTCCTTCGCAAATAATGAATTAATTTCGAAAAAAATTGATTACCATAAAAAAGGTTATAGTGAGTCAATCTTAAAAGATAGACATATGCTGTCGCGGACTTTTTTTTGTAACTTTTAATGAACTAACCAACACAAAAATATTTTTTCTATCCAACCAGTAGTTCCTGATATTAGCGCTTTCAAACAAACAAACAAACAAACAAACTCTTCAGCTTTATAATATTAGTATAGATAACGCCGACAAAGTAGTTAAATAAAATCAACCAAAAAAAAAAACTTTAATTTTGGAAGTCTGTGGTTCCGAAGTTTGTGGTTCCGTATTTTCGCTTTTTGCCACCGACTTCCAAAATTAAAGTAATTATTGTTTTTTTTTTTTTGATAACCACTTGGTTGTGGAGGTCAGATAGGCAGTCCACTTCATGCACTCCATGTAAAATACTGGTATTCAGCTGCATCCAGTCAGACTGGAAGCCGACCTCAATTTTTTTTGTAGTCGGTTTTTTTTTGTAATAAGTTTTTTTTTTTTCGCTTTTTAGTTGTGTTATAAGTACTTATAATTGAACCTAACTCAAAACCTGCCGTAGAAAAGTTAATAAAATTTAACGGGACCACCGTGCAAGCTTGATCTACCAAATACCAAATGAATAAAATATGTATAAAAATCGATTCATAGACAAATAAGTTATGCCTGAACATATATAATATTTAAATACACGAATTGAGAACCTTCTTTTTTTTAAAGTCAGAAAAAAAATAAAAATAATTTATAGTCAGAATGCATCTCATGAAAATTCCAATAAGCCCAAACACGGCTCGTATACATTGTTTTATTACGAAGTTCCGTTGCCTACCTTCTGGCTTCATCATCAGATCAGTTTGATGGTACCATTTTGATCAGAACCATTTAGTTAAAGTTTCGTCATAGTCGCATATCTTAATCGAGATACTTATCGCCACCCGTGAAATTCCATCTTCTTCATCAATTCCTCTTCACCAAATGATACTTTCTGAATGCAAATGCTTGATTTGTTGATGGTAATACAAAAATCGCTATATGTATGCCTATAAAATTTGAGGAGCTTCCTCAATTTCTCATGGACCCAATCATCACAACTGGTTTTGATAAAATTCGGACTAATCTGAAATATATCCTTTCAAACAAAAAATAATTTTAAAGTCGATCCACAACTGACGGAGAAATTCTACAGTGTTTAAGGTAGGTACTTTCCCTCCATGTGGCAAAGTCGTGGGACGCCCTGTATTATGTAAATATTATCTTGTTGTAAATGTTTTATTTCCAATTTCTTTTTTAAATTCTGCTTACAGAATATTTGTTTATACTTCTGATAAAATGGTTATAAGGAGAGGAGCTCGTGGCTAAGTATTAACAGCCGCACGGGTCGATCCGTCAGGTTAAGCTACGCTTGCCGGGGTTGATCCGTGGAATGGTGACCATCTTTACATACCGAGACTCCTCCGTGCCTCGGAAAGCACATTAAGCCGTTGGTCCCGGCTGTCATTCGTGGATCTTTGACAGTCGTTACGGGTCGTCAGAAGCCCAAAAGTCTGACAGCCAGTCTTACCATGGGGTATCGTGTTACCCAGTTACTGGGTTGTGGAGGTCAGATAGGCAGTCGCTCCATGTAAAATACTGGTATTCAGCTGCATAGGGTTAGACTGGAAGCCGACCCCAACATAGTTGGGAAAAGGCTAGGCAGATTGATTGACTTCTGATAAAATGGTTACCCATATTTCCTCAACTTATTCTTTACTTTTTTTAAACAAGAAAATCTCTGCGAAGCCTATCAGCAACGCAGCAGTTATAGTTACCGCAGCATTTCCTCGTAAATCACATAAAGTATATCGCTGGCTCTCAAAGCCACGTTCCCAGCTTTGCTCAACTACGGATAGTTTATTGTTTTCCACTTGTAACTGTATTGTAACTCCTACGTGTCTCGGAGTAACAATGAACTAAGTTCGATCAGTTTTGAGCACTCGTATTTTTTCGTTAGGTATTGTTTTAGTAAAACCTATATGCAAAACGGACGTGCAAGTAAAGGATTATTTGATACAGTAACAGACATAGTTTGAATAGCAGCCGATAATAGGCTTTTCCCTTTTAAATTGGATTGAATACCAGTACCGGTAATATCACGTGGGTATATTTGTAGCAGACCTGTCGATACCTTTTCCTCCTGCTGGGTATTCCATAGAATACAAGTGTAATAAGGCTTAAAACCAGCCAAGTGCGTGTCGGACCACGTAAAATGAAGGGTTCCATAATTGGGATGAATTTATCCCAAGAATAAACTTACATTGTAGTTGAAAAACCTATTCTTCTATACGGAATGTATGTTCTTCCATTCGAGAACATGTTTTTCAACTGTAAATGAAAGTTGGTCGACTATTACTCGGTAACTTATAAAGCTTACTTAGCTGTGATAGTTTTCCTTTTAACTTCGTGATATATGTTACCAGCCAAACTCGATTTCAGGGCAAACTAGTTTGTCCTAGGCCAAACCCTCCCTACACGCGATAGGACAAACCAGTATAGCCTAGGCCAAACTGCACCTGCGCTAAGATAGGTTTACGGAGCCCCGCTTAGCAGTGCTCCTATTACTGGGTGGTTTAAAAAGAATAACCACGAAGGCTAAGGTGGAAGCTCCACTCCGCTTCGCTCCCGCGTTAGCCTTCTAACCTAACCTATCCGAGTCGGGGTACTCTGAGTCGGGGTGATAACCAAAATAGTTAGGATAAACCGGTTTGGCCTAGGACAAACTAGTTTGGCCTGAAATCGGGTTTGGACGGTAAAATTATATACTACTTCTGTGATTTTTTTACATACATCCATTTAGCTGGCAAGGGGGGCACTTTAAAGCTTAATATTACGCAAACGGATCCCTGAAACGAAAAATGGTGTTTACAAACCATCAATATTTTTGAAAGGCCTATCCAACGATACCCCACACTATGGGAGTAACGAGAAAGCAAAATATAATCCTCACTTTACGTGTAGGGGAGGTACCCTAAAAAGGAAATATTTCAAGATTTTATTTTACCACTTTGTTGGCGTGATTAATGTGTATACCCATACCAAATTACAGCTTTCTAGTACTAATAGTCTCTGAGCTAAGCCGTGGATAGCCAGACAGTCAGACGGACATGGTGAAACTATAAGGGTTCTTTGTTGGCTACAGAACCCTAAAAAAGGTTAAGCTGTTTACACACCTAAGCCGCCGGCACCTGGACCCGGCGGGCAAGGCGCCGGCGGCCTTATTTTAAAGATCTTGCTTGCGCCCAAAATTGTCCGGCTCGCAACTTCTAAAGCCGGGTACCCGCCGCCGCCGGGTTCGTGCCGGGTCACGGCGCGGCGGGCGGCTTTGGTGTGTATTGTAAATTGATCGAATATCAAAATGATTAACAACCTATAAACTAAACTAACAACCTTTAACTATGGAACTATTTAACTAAATAATAGTTGTTATTAAAATTTTAACTGCAGATCAAGCTGATCAAGTCCAAATACCAACGAAGTTCAACAAGGGACGTTGTTTAAAAAAATACTTATTGTTATAAAAGTCCCCAGTACCTACATAACTTACCTGTATAATATATTTCCAGAAGCTGTAGGTAGACATGTAAACTACAACATCCACATTCCTCCATTTGCAGTCACGATCATTCTCAACATTCTCATGTAATAAACGAAACTCTTTTACAGTGTCAGTATTTCAATTCAATTGTAATAGTACATATACAATGAGCATCGTTGCCTGACACGGGTTGAAACATATTACTTCGCCATACATGAAGGAAGGAATTTTCATTAAATCAGAAACTTCTTTTTACAGAAACTCTGTAACTCTCAACATTCATTAGTTAAGGGGAATTTTATAAAGCTAGGTATGTTCTCTCTCTGTGGTCGGTCCCTCATGTCTGAGGATCGTGGTCAGCTTCGGAGTTGCATCTGAAGCGGATGATCCGCCTACACAGGTTTCTGTCCAGCGCATCCCTTACCACCGTGTAGAATTTAGAGGTATTTAGAGGAATTTATAGGTATTTAGAGGCATACCTCTAAATACCTATAAATTCATATATAAATTCATTTTGTATTTTGTGTGTACATAAATAAATAAATAAGAAATCTCAAATTAAACTGGCAGTAACATATTACTGCCAGTTTAATTTGAGATTTCTTATTTATTTATTTATGTACACACAAAATACTTGACAGGACAATATATTAACATAGAAGAGCACAAAGGTACTGCTTATTTCAAAAGAAATTTCTTCCAGCAGACCTGCGAGAGGAAAGTTGGATAAGAAATGTAGACACAGTGTGTAGAAAAGTTAAACAAGAAAATTTTAATTAAAACAAAACTATAACTATATAAAATAAACATACACACAAGTACATACACAAGTACATACACATATACATATTACCTATAATATACATACATATATATTATATGTAGAATATTACTGCATAGAAGAGAGGTAATGCTCTTTGACTTGCTTTTGAAAGATAAATAAAGTTTTAGAATCTCGAATGTTAGGCGGAAGTGAGTTCCACAAACGTACTGCGTGAACAAAGAAGGAGTAGGAATACATTTCAGTTTTATGGGAAGGGAAATTAAGATGATGCCTGAGGTGGGATCTACAGAGAGCATCAGAAGGACGGGTAAAGGAAAAACGATCGCGCAGGTAGCTGGGATATGCAGGGTTAGGTATAAAGAACGTTATAAAGAAGACATAATATCCGAGTGTTCCTGCGAAGACGGATTGGGAGCCACTTGAGCTCTTTGCGAAAGTGAGAAACATGGTCATATTTCCTCAGACCATACATAAAACGAATGCAAAGGTTTTGTAAGCGCTCAAGCTTATTTAACAGCTCCTCGGTGGCATCCAAATAGCAGCAATCAGCATAATCAATGATCGGCTGAATCAGAGTTTGAGCTAAGTAAACTTTGGTTTTGAATGGCAAAAAGCTCTGTAATGATTTGAGCGAGTGAAAAGAAAAGTGAACATTACGACAAACCTCATTCTCTTCTTTTCTTATGGTTAGTGAGTAACCTGGTGTCAGAGTCAGGGCTTGTTAACGTTATAAATGACAAAATAATAACCGTTACGTAACGTTAAATTTCAATGTATATACTCCATTTACTATAGCATTAGACAAATAGCGGCTAAATAACGACAGTTATTGTGTAATATTGTTGAAATTACTGCACTTTAGAGTAATTTTTTTAATGTAAATGGTAAATAGATTACAGTGCTTTGTATTTATCGTGAAATAACGGAGTTTATTAAACGTTTACATCGAAATAACGAAAGGGTGAGAACAGTTATTTGTCTAATGTTATAATAAATGGAGTATAGGTACCTTACTAACGTTACAAACATTTTACGTTACTTGATAACATTACCAGTAATATAACGATAATTAACATTAACAAAAATACGATAACTAACGTTAATTTAGCTACGTTGCCGTTCTGTGGGTAAGAATCAGGCAGATTCAAGCAACGTTTTATCGGCACGGCATCAGAGAGGCGCGAGGGCGGCCCCCCGCCGCGCCGCAAGCCTCAGGCCCTACTACTTACATCTCACCCGTTTAAAATAACGATAAAATTAATAGTCGCATAAATAACGCTAAATCGATTACCGTTATTTTAATAATAACGTTAACTCTGTCAATAAAAGGTAACGTTATGAAAATTTACCGGTATTTAAAGCCCTGGTCAGAGTTTTTATACCGCCCATGGGCCTCTGATTTGGCTACACATGCCGTCGAGAAATATCTCCCAAACATGCAGGTTTCCTTACGAAAAAAAAAAAAAAAAAAATATCACTTGCTTAAAAAATGGCGAAAGAAAACATCGTGAAGTAGGTAGCTGTAGGTTGATTAACTTCGTTTTTCTTTATTCTGTCTATGTTTATAATAGTAGCTACAGTTACTTAAATTTAAGAGACGTTTACGAATACTCTCCCCAATCATTACAAAATTTTAAGCAACTTATTATAACACTAGCTTCTGCCCGCGACTTCGTCCGCGTGAAATTTCTTATACCCCCGGCCCCCACCCCGTCGCATCGTATCGCCTGCCCGCGCTATTACTTCGTTTTCGCTTAGTGTTCTTTCATACTTTTTGCCCGGCTCGTAAGAGCCCTAGCGTAATGTTAAATAGCCTAAAGCCTTTCTCGAGAATTGGACTATCAAATGCAAAAATAATTTTTCAAATCCAAGTGGTAGTTCCTGAGATTAGCGCGTTAATACAAACAAATAAAAAAACAAACTTCAGCTTTAAAACAAACTTCTATATTAAGTATAGATAACGCCTGTTTCCCCACATTTCGCCAGCTAAGTCCTATGTAGGACTCCGGGTTGCTATTGAGAAATTTCTGGTGGAAAACCCCAAATAGCAACGTTTTAAATAAACCCTGTCTTAACTGTAACTTTGACAACAGGTGTTTCATAAAAACGAATTAGTCGAGTGATGTAAATATTTGACTAACACTTACTTAAAGCACACCTCTATAAAAAACACGGTACCTACCACACTAGTTGCGCTAAGAGAATCATCACAAGATTTTAGACTGGATATTATGAAAACAAATTCGCTTATGTATAGAAGTGAATACTGGTAATTTACTAATTGTTTACTTACAAAATAATTGGAAGGTTACACCTTAATAATTTAATCTTTTATTGTATTTTAATCTGAACTTAAAATCGGAACAGTACTGGCTTTATCTCCAACTCCCCACGACCTTAGTTCTTTCGGCTGAAGTTTGAGCTGGCTGGCATTAATAAGTGAGAGTTATAGTCACCTACCTATTATAAAGGTTAACTTGTATAAGTGTTTGATATAAGTTATTAATTATTAATGCGGTAGACCTTTAAAGGCTACCGTATATTGTTTTAAGAAGGAGTATTCTTTTTAAATATAATTATGTTACTAGCTGACCCGACAGACTGCGTTCTGTCAAAAGCTATAGTATAAACTCCACTACTCTACTCTACCCTACCCTACCCTACCTACCCTACCTACCTACCTACCCTACCTACCTACCTACCTAACTACCTACCCTACCCTACCCTACCCTACCCTACCTACCTACCTACCTACCCTACGCTACCCTACGCTACCCTAACCTACCTACCTACCCTACCCTACCCTACCCTACCTACCTACCTACCCTACCCTACCCTACCTACCCTACCCTACCCTACCCTACCTACCTACCTACCCTACCCTACCCTACCCTATCTACCTACCTACCTACCTACCCTACCCTACTCTACCCTACCCTAATTTTTCGTAAAAACCATTTAAAAAAAAGTTGCTATAAACCTCACGGAGCCAGAGACCTTTCCAACGAATGCAAAACCGTGGAAATCGGTTCGTGCGTTCTGGAGTTATAGCGTCAGGAAGGAAAACCCGACTTATTTTTATATAGTAGATTTCAAACAGTTTATTGTAACGGTGGCTGTTATATATAAGATTTTGTCCCTCTAGAGGTATTGGAACAAAGCCCAGATGTAAGGTGGTTAGGTATTCAAATACAAGGAAACAATAAACTGTTTGAAATAACATATATTTAAAAAGAATACTCCTTCTTAAAACAATACACGGTAGCCTTTAAGTGACTACCGCCTAAATAATTAATTACTTATATCAAACACTTATACTAAGTTAACCTTTATAATAGGTAGGTGTAGTGTTTGTGGCAAAAGAAGCATGAAAGTAGAATAAATGCTGTAGAAATGCGTTCCTTACGAAACATGTGTGGCGTGACTGTGAATGATAGGTTGAAAAATTATGTGATAAGGCATCGGTGTGGTTTAAAAGAAGACGTAGTGACAAAAATTGAAAAGAGTATGCTTAGATGGTTTCGTCATGTTGAGAGGATGAATGAAAGGCGACTTACAAAAGGTATTTACAAGGCAGATGTGATTGGAAACGCCGGGAGGGGACGCCCTAGGAGAACATATTGTGACCTAATTGGTGATGTTCTTCAGAAAGGTCAGGTGCGTAGCTCTCGCAACTGGCGTGCGTGTATGACCAGATGTATGAATTTAAACGAAGCAAAAGGAGTAAGTAAGGTGCGTAGCAGGTGGCGCTCTATAGTTTCTGCCTACCCCCATGGGAAGAAAGCGTGAGTTTATGTACGTATTATGAAAACAAAAAAAGAGTTTCACAATTTATAAATTTTTATTACTGAAACCAAGTATAAATCTAAACAAATTCCAAACAACCAAGTAACAACTACTTATGTAAATGATTCAGCTGAGTCCTCTACACACATTCAGCGCTCGGGACAGCGGAACAAATGCCATTATTACAGTGAGGTCTGACGGGATTGTTACAGGCTTTCAGTATCCCACCGACTTGCTTGCAAATCATCCTAGTATTACAATCGTGGCAGGAGATCTTCGGAAATACGGTGAAGTCACAGGTGGTCCAGTTAGCGTTAGACTCAGATATGTCGAAGGTGCCGAAGTCTGGGGCTTGTCTACGGGCCCTGCCTTGGTTCTCATAGGGCCCGCCTTGGGAAGCCGGTGGCCCTCCTTGACTGGTGTGCGGTCCGCCTTGGGATGATTGAGCGAGCGTGACAGCTAGGACGCACTGAAATGATTAAATAGAAGAATTAGGAGTCACAATATTTGCATACCAGTCCGTTAAATGCCATTGGTGACCATGGCCACCCCAGCAGCTTAGTAGTGCTTAGGCGTGCCAAGGCATATCTATAACGGGAATTGATATATTCCACCGAAGATCCAGATCCCTTCTCAAGAGTAAACACTGAACAAAGGAACTAAGGATTGAATAAAGCCTTTAAAAGAAGAGTAAAGGATCACTATCCTTCCACTTCGTCATAGTTGCATATTATTATGTATTTATTATTTTCCACTACATTGTAGTTCTAATTATATATTTGAGTGATATTTATTTTAGAAGTATGTATGTAAGTTTATTCTCTTATTGTATGTTTATAAGTATTTATAATAGTGTATAGCTATTTTGATTTTATGTATATATTTTTTTCTCTTCTACTCTTATACACGTTGTCTACATATGTATCTATATCTACTTTCCTATCGCAGGTATGCTGAAAGAGATTTCATTAGAAATAAGCATCACCTTTGTACGTATTTTTCTGTTCCTTTCTTCTTGTCTGTTTATATGTGTGTACATAAATTGTTAAATAAATAAATAGAGATGAATTTTCACCAAACTTACCAGCGCCAAGAAGATGAGAACGTTTTGGATGTAAGCCATTGTTGCTTTGCTTCCTACTTGGTTCATCAGTTGCATACAATCCCTTTTATACATCCTACTTATCTAATGTTTACTAGAGATATCCCTATTTGTTTGAAGAAAGAGTCTTCGAACAAATAAGGAAATCTCTAACTCTTAGTAGGGTTTTCCTATTGTTTATAGTCAATAAACATCTGTGTGTTTTCGAGTGGGATCTTTCTGTCAAAACAATAGTAAGTAATTATTCTCTTATTTAACATTTAAAAAAATTTGCTTAGGTAACATTCAGTCAGTGTTGTTTCAATAAAAGATGGGTATGGCTATTACAGATGAGTGAGAACCCCTCCTTCAAACCAGAAGAATCCTGTAACTAATATGGTTTGACGTATTTATATCAACAACAACAACAACTTAATGCACAATAGGTAAATAAACAAATCACTCAATCAATCAGTAGGTCAATAAGAACGCGAAGACGCTTACTGCTGCTCATTTTTACAAGACCGTTAATTCAGCCAAAACCTACTAGCCTGCAATTGTTGCCTACTGCTGTACAAACAAAAACAGTTTAAAGAAAGAAAGAAAAATCTTTTATTTGGGACACGTACAAGAAATACAAACCATAAAAAAAGAGCATTTAAAACTAACAAAATTTACACTGTAAACCTGTGCGAGGCCAAAAAGGCCACTATCTCAGCATCTGTACAAACAAAAACAGTTTAAAGAAAGAAAGAAAGAAAAATATTTTATTTGGGACACGCACAAGAAATACAAAGAGTAAAAAAAAAATGAGCATTTAAAACTAACAAAATTTACATTGTAAACCTGTGCGAGGCCAAAAAGGCCATTATCTCAGCATAATGCTGCGATATTTAAAAAATAAATACCGCAGCGCTGGTATTCTGATAGGGCCCGCAGTAATGCCACGGACACACCCACGGACATCTTATAAGTCCCACTAGGGGATAAAAAAATACCTTAGATAGTCCACATACTGATGCTGTCACTGCATGTGTACCCAGCGTCAGGAACGATTAAATACTTAGGTTGTGACATAAATAAGTATATCTTTGACGTGCCCCTTACGGTTTTCCTTATATCCAATTATCCATAATTGAGAAAATGCAGAAAAGTAAATATTTACCAATCGAACATTAATTTTTAAACCCGTTCAATTATTTATTATTTTATTTATTTAATCTCAAAAAAACGGTTAAGAAAATAAATAACATTTTAAGTAACACACGCAACAAGAATAAGCAATATCTTACAGTGGAACTCAATAAACATTGTTGTATGTTAATAAACGAGTAGATACGCAAATAAACACTTTATTTGGAACTTGGTAACCAGCTGAAACGGGTTCTGAAGTATCTCGCAAGACGATATCGAAGGGCATGTCAATCTCATGAGATTATCTAGACATCCTTAGAGACTTTAAATTGGTGACAATGTCTGGAGCGTAATTTTCACTGTCCGGCTGTAGTTTCTCGTGTCAATTATTCGTTTCAATACTTTAAGCTTTATATCTTTTTGGTGATTCGCACGGCAATAACGGTAGTTCAGATTTTTCCTGTTCACTGAGTAATTTTCTCCACAATTTTTTTTTCTTTAATCTAGGGCATCTCAGAGTTAACCATGAGAGGTTGAGACTCTTTAACCGGTCTTTCCTGTGGTTGCCTTAAGCTCCTAAAAACTTAAAGCCTCCAGCCAGGGCGCAAAAACTTATAAACTAAACGACTGCGCGCTAAGAGCACCCCGTGTGGACCTATGTGGAGGTAGTTACCTACTTAGTGTAAACTAATACCTAATTAGTACGAGCAGCAAACCACGACAAACGTCTGGACGTGCACGCGCACCCACACCGCGGTGGGATGGCAGGAGTAAAAACAAAAGGCCCTTTTCAGGGCCACAAATATGTTCATGTGATAAATTCACGTTTCTTTAAATTTGATGACAGCCAAAACGTTACCTACCACCTACCTACCTACATACCTACCTACCTACCTACCTACCTACCTACCTACCTACCTACCTACCTACCTACCTAACTAACTGACTAACTAACTAACTAACTAACTAACATAAATAAAAATTAAGTTTGTTTGTTTGTATGTATCGTTATAATGACGAATTTATTGAATGAAGACTTATCAGGGCAAATAGGTGGGTATTTTTTTTAAATTATATTTTTTTTTAATAAATTTGGCAGACCATCATCTATCTGTTTAGCTAAGCATTCAAAAGCGGTAGCACATTTTCCGTTTCACGGTAATTACACAACCTTTGTCCTTTAACGGTTTGGTTTTGCGAATCATTAATTGTTTTCTAGAGAAATCAATTTCACTAATTCTGGATATATTCTGCGAAAAGCGATTTTACCACAGCTCGTGAATATTCGTGTTAATAATATGTTCTGAGAATCAAACTTAGTTTGTCTATAACAACTAATATTGTGTTAACTAAGTAAATTAGTTTGTTCCAATTTCACGGATTCACGCTAGCTTTGATATTGTGAATTCATATTAGCCCTGTGCATATTCTCGAGAGTTTACTTACATTGGGAAATCCTGCCAAATAAAAACAATCGTAACCTTATCAAATGTGATTGTCGAGTCATATCTATATAGTATTTTCGTAGGAATTTAATTCTGATCAAACCCTTTAGAAACTCATCATCATCATCATTTCAGCCGAAAGACGTCCACTGCTGGACATAGGCCTGCCCCAATTGGGGGGGTTTACCATAATCGCCACGCTTGGCAGGCGGGTTGGCGATCGCAGTATGGTGTTAAAAATGCATTGAGAACGCTGCTGCCCATTCTCTAGTAAGTCCCTTAGTCGCCTTTTACGACACACACGGGAGGAAATGGGGTGGTGCTATTCTTTACGCCTGGCACCACACACGGACGAAACTAATAAAGTTAAAATAAGGGAAAATATTTGACTGATCCTCTAAAAACTTATTGACGTTCTAATGCATCATTAGAACGTCGATAAGTTTTTAGACCGACCGACCGTGTGATGCCGAACGTAAATAATAGCACCACCCCATTTCCTCCCGTGAGTGTCGTAAAAGGTGACTAAGGGACTTACTAGAGAATGGGCAGAAGCGTTCTCTATGCATTTTTAACATGATACTGCGATCGCCAACCCGCCTGCCAAATGTGGCGATTATGGCAAACCCCCCCAATTGGGGGAGGCCTATGTCCAGCAGTGGACGTCTTTCGGCTGAAATGATGATGATGATGAGTTTCTAAAGGGTTTGATCAGAATTAAATTCCTGCACATTAAGTTACCAAAAACTGTTAAATCTTCTCGTTCGATTTTGAACTTAATCATCAACATATTAAAGTTTAAAATTGTTTGGAGAAATTTGACAGTTTCGTGTAGCTTGATGTGCTGTACACTGCGGAAGATTCTTATCGCATGCAGAAAAAACTAAAACTACAGATAGTACGAGGCGTGCGCCGCAAATGCATTTTTATAATGTGAGATGCCTCAGCCTGAGGCACGCGACATATGCGTGTCTTACTATTCGAAACACATGCCTCGCACTGTCTGGATGCACCTTTATGACTGTTTCGAACACGTCCATTGGCTGTCATGTTCTTCCCGAGTTAATCTGTCTGTTTAGCGAATAGAACTCGTGGTCAGAAATGTGAACAAAGGGGTACTTAGTAATTGAATGGTTTGTGGATTTCTTGTTAGAAATATGTAGTTATAAATTATAATACACATGTTATTTACTTATATTTATTTGTTTATTGTAAACATATACAGTCTTGCCAAATCATTTATTTTATTCGGACCTACGTCACCATAAATATAATAAGATTATTCATTTATACATCCGTACTAATATTATAAATTTCTGTCTGTCTGTATGTTACGTTTGCACGCCTTAACCGCTGAACCGATCGTCATGAAATTTGGCAGAGATATAGCCTGGGATATGCTACTTTTTACCCGATAACCGACATCCACGCGGGCGGAGCCGCGGGTAAAAGCTAGTTATCTATAAAAACGGCAAAAAACATGTTTGTTGTATGGGAGCCCCCCTTAAATATTTGTTTTATTTTAATTGAATTATTTATGTTTAAAGTGAATATATAACTTAATATTCTGTGAATATTTCAAGCGTCTACCCGTTGCCGTTATCAATATCGAGCAAAAGCGAACAAAAAAAATCACGTCTGTTGTATGGGAGCCCCTTAAATATTTATTTAATTGTATATTTTTTTGAATTTGTTGTTATAGCGGCAACAGAAATACATCATCTGTGAAAATTTCAACTGTCTAACTATCACGGTTCATTAGATATAGCCTGGTGACAGACGGACAGACAGACAGAATGACATACGGACAGCGGATGCTTAGTAAGGTAATTTGGGATTTTTTTTAAATCCATCAAAGTTAATCTAATCGTGTTATAAAAGCGATTCCATGTCCGCCAGACACTTAAATAAGATATATCTTTTTTTCAGAATTTTATAACACTGCTTTTAGGGTTTCGTAGTCAACAAGAAACCCTTATAGTTGCGCCATGTCCGTCTGTCTGTCTGTCTGTCAGTTCATTTAGCTCAGAGACCCTAGAACTAAATAGCTGGATGGGTATACATATTAATCACGCCGACAAAGTGGTAAAATCAAATCTTAAAAGTTTTTTTAGGGTACCTCCCCTACACATAAAGTGGGGATGATTTGATAGGCTGTTCAAAAATATTGCGGGTTTGTGAGAACCATTTTTCGATTCAGGGATCGGTTTGCGTAATATTTACCTTTGAAGTTCAAATTTTTGTTAGAGTCAAGTGTGCCCAGCCAGCTAAATGGTTGTACTTGGATATGTGAAAAAAATTACGGTAGTAGTATAGCCATACTAATATTATAAATGTGAACGTTCCTCTGTCTGTCTGTCTGTCTGTATGTTACGTTTTCACGCCTAAACCGCTGAACCGATCGTCATGAAATTTGGCCGATATAGTCTGGGATATGGAGAAGGACATAGCCTACTTTTTTACGCGATAACCGACATCTACGCGGGCGGAGCCGCGGGCAAAAGCTAGTATATTATAACGAAGTTAAAAGGAAAACTATCACAGCTAAGTAGGCTTTACAAGTTACCGAGTAATAGTCGACCAACTTACATTTACAGTTGAAAAACATGTTCTGCCATACATTCCGTAGAAGAACATGTTTTTCAACTACAATGTTAAGTTTGTTGTTGGGATAAATTCATACCAACTACGGAACCTTTCATTGTGCGTGGTCCGACACGCCCTTGACCGGTTTTTATGTTGCCCATGGATAAAACTAGTTAAGAAAAACTAGTAAGCATGGTCTCTGTCGGGTCATACCGCCTTCAAACCAAATCTTGTTATTGAAACATTTTTATGTATCTATCTGTCTTTTGATTCGTCAAGATTATGGCTGCTTATAGTGAAGACCTTCAAACTTCTGAATTTCTCTATCTATTAAAGACCTTGTACCGTTTATCTGTACCAGCTGCCACACTGAAAAAAAAAAAGTTCTTGCCACGATCAAGATTTTGTTTAGACTGACTAAGTAACTTGTTTGCATCTGAGCCTATCAAGCACAATGATCACAGCTACTACATTTATTTGATTGAGATTTGAAATGGGATCTTGATTGGAGTTATCACAAAACCTATTTGCAGCAATCAAGTCAAAACATAGTTGCTCCAACCAAGATTATTTGATTAAAGTTTCAATGATCTTTATTGAAGTAATCAAAATCCTTGATTGACACAACTAACTTACTTTGTTACAGTTAACATTTTTTTAACTTGTCTCTTTTTTAACTCTTCTACAATGATGTTATGTTAAGGGTAATTAAGAAACTTGTTTGAGTGTTCAATCATTTGAACTAGTATTGCTGCAATCATGTCGTGATGATCAACTCCGCAGGCGCGATTCTCTAAGGGAACTGTTTAAAGATATTAACATCATGACGGTACCTTGTCAATACATCTATGAAAACATAATGTACGTAAGGAAAAATTTAAATATTTTCAGTAAAAGAGGTCAAAGACATAATTATAGTACTAGAAATAAGGACCAATTAGTTCAACCAGGTTTCAGACTGGCTAAAGTAGACTCATCCTTCATGGGGTACTGTTTAAAATGTTACAATAAAATACCTCCCCACATACTCCAATTGAACGAAACTAAATATAAAACGCACACTATGCAGCCAAGCTATATTATAAGTTGGGGGATTACATCGCTGACAAAAATGCTTGGCACAATGCTGGTCCTGCTCCATAAGGGCGCATAAACTAATTGATTAGCATTTGAAAATATTATTGGAGCTGCTGAAGATTGTAAGACTATCGTTGCATTGTATAAACTCAATCTCCTTGAATTATATAATTGCATAGCACAGGTGTGAGTACTATGTACTATAGAGCTACCATTTACCGGGTAATATGTCTTTTATTGACTTGAATGTTCCCTGGCGGCTGAGAGTATGTCATACTCACTCAAATGTCTCGCTGGTGGTGGCGTGTGTGTTGGATCATTAAGTTCCCTTCAAAATGGTTGAGCTAAATGGTGCTGATCCGGTAAATGGTAGCTCTATAGTACATAGTACTCATACTATGTACTATAGAGCTACCATTTACCGGGTAATATGTCTTTTATTGACTTGAATGTGCTCTGGCGGCTGAGAGTATGTCATGCTCACTCAAATGTCTCGCTGGTGGTGGCGTGTGTGTTGAATCATTAAGTTCCCTTCAAAATGGTTGAGCTAAATGGTGCAAATCCACGCGTCATGTTTGTGAACGGGCGCCGTCAGTTGGGACTGGTTATCTCTTAGCTGCCACGGCTCATTTTAATGTATTTTAATTTTTGAATTGTTTTTATTACGGATGCTTCTAACGTGCACGTCTTTCTATGTACATTGTTCTTACATGTAAAATTTCAACATGATTATGTAACCCATTTTTTGTAACAATATTTTGTTTTAAAAGAGTGTCCGAGGAGTTTCTTGCCCGTTCTTCTCCATAGGAACCTACTACGCTTTGGAATGGGCAACTAGCTTCATCTTTCTGACTGACCGACCCCTTGACAATTCAAAAGTGCCTGTAATTGGTTTATTTGAAATAAATGCTTTGAGTTTGAGTTTGAACTAAACTAAGATTTTGATTAATCTAAACAAGATATCGTCAGTCAAGCTAAAAAGTCACTTGATTGGAGTGCATTGTTTTCAGTGCAGCAAAGTCAGATTCATGTTCAGTTTTGATGGACGGGCTGTAACGATTTTGTTCTTGCCTGTTAAAATACCCCATGATATGTTGTAGGTATACGTATGTATATATGCAACAGGGTTTTTGCAGATTCTAGTGAAAATAAAAAGTAATTCTTGTTGTATCAACTCATTTATTGGTGACAATGTTTACTAATAAATTTTTCGGTACTTAGGCACATTCCATACTAGGTACGCGCGAACATAGTCCATTGTTGCAGTAAGGAGCGTAGGTGCTTGGGCAATCAAGGAGCAGTCCACCAACTCGCTTGCAGATCAATCTTGTATGGCAGTCATTGCAGCGCATCTTTGGATTTATGGTGAAGTCACAGGAAATCCAGGTGGGTTCAATGTCAAGGTCGGGTTTTTTGTCGTCGTTATGTTTGTGGTTGTGTTCGTGAGACTTCTGCTGAGTGATCGGTGACCATTCATCGTTGTGGTGTTGTCCTTTTTCAGATGCTTGGACGAGAGCCCCAGCAAGGACGCACTGGAAAGATAAATAGATAAATCAGAGATACTTCGTTGAAGGAACATTTTTCAACAGCGAATACGTATGTATTCCCTGCTCAGATTTCCCTGTTGTAAAACGTTCAATAGACTAGTTGACTGTTTTAGAGAAACCAGTTAGTAATGTTTCTTGTGGTTTATTCTCCTCAAAATATTAATATTTCAGAGAAATATTTACACTAAATGAACGAATTTGTAATTTTTAACATTAAATTTTATTTTGATTGTCAAAACGGGGCATAGGGCACTGTCATCGCGCCTCAAGAGTGTCGTCATACTATTTTTCCGTGCCATCCGTTTTGTTTCACAGTTTTGTCTGCACACAAACTTCATTTAATACTTTTGTCGGAATATTATAATATTCGATAGACTTAATTAAAAAGATTTAAAAAAAGAAAAATGCAAAGCAGATAAATAATTATTTGTGTTCATGTTTAAATAATAATCTTCTCTAAAGTGGGATCAGTTGCCCGATTCAAAAATTCATTAGGTCAACTCATCCCGCGGGATAAGTTCGAGCGGCCTCAGTTGACTAAAGGCCACTTTGACAGCCTTATGTTGGGCGGTTTTTATTGCCTAATTTTTTATGTAGTTTCCTAAAAAGGAGACTGAATACCACTAATTTTGTAGATAATTAGTGCCACATTGTGCGAGAGGGACACACTATCAATCAGTGTTGGTCCTTTCAAGACTATTATGTTCGTACTTCTATTATATTGGTAACTAGCTTTTGCCCGCGGCTCTGCTCGCGTGGATGTCGGTTATCGCGTAAAAAGTAGCCTATGTCCTTCTCCATATCCCAGGCTGTATCTCTGCCAAATTTCATGACGATCGGTTCAGCGGTTTAGGCGTGAAAACGTAACATACAGATAGACAGACAGAGTTACTTTCACATTTATAATATTAAGTATGGATGCAAAAGAAACTTAATGTCTGACCATACATTTTGTTTCTATTTACAATACAACACAGTCAATTACAAAAGTGACATGTCGTGCTCTGATTCGCATTCAATGTCACGTCACCAATGGCTTTATTTTTACGCAACTAGGTATTTCTCAAAAATATAAATAAATCTAAAATGATTTGCTGTCTCCTGAGATACAGGTTAACTACCTAGTTCAGGAGGCAGAGCTTTTTTATGTAACAGTGACTCTTGTTTGCTAATAAACGAATTTATTATTATTATTTACAAAATTAAGTTGAGTTTTGATATTTTTAGCTCAGAAACATTCTATAGAACAAAATTCATAAGGTATTTTCGTAAAGTCAACTAGCTTGTTGCCGAAAAATAACAAAACATTTGTTTGAGTCTACTTCAACTACTGTTTTGTTAAATTGACCGATTCAGGGCGGCTTAGAATCCAGTCTAAAATACCCTCCCAAAATACCCTCTAGCTTTAATCCCTTAAAAATAAACAAACAAAAACAAACAGACAAACAAACAAACTCAAACAAACAAAACAAATAAAACACACAAACACACAAACAAACAAACAAAAAAAAACCAAACAAAAAAACTCTATTACGTTGTTTGATTTGTATAAAACTGATTGATTACAACATTTAAATAATATCTATTACATACCAGTACTGCCAAGATCAGGACGTTTTGGATGAGAGCCATCGCGTGTTCGTAAGTATTTTCTGTTTGAATAAAATATCGATTGCAATGCCTTTTTATGCACCGCTCTTATCTTTATGTTTATCATAATCTATTTCATTACTCAATCTCTTTCATTTGTCAATATTTTTCTCAAGTGGAAAATCGATAAGGAATCGGGGATAAGTTTATGCGTAATACACAAAATATGCTTATTCGAAATTCATGTTTTAAATGATAAATGATTATTTCTGTAAGTAGGTTTGTACAAATACTTTTACACGTCAATCATAATTTTAAAACTAGACGAGGTCGGCGTTTCCTATCTGACTACTCTGAGAAGAAAGGCTGAAACTAACTCAGGGGTGGCAGTCTTTTCTTAAGTTCAGTCATAATCTCGGTCAGATCATGTGAAGATTATGCAGATTGGTGTCTGAAATGGGCTTTTGATGAAATAACCACAAAGAGTCACCTGAGTGGACCTGTCCAGTCAGTGCACGCATAATTCAGTAATCGTGCAGCTCAACTTAGAACAGATGATACCGTGGCACTGGCACAAAAAAAAAAAAAAAAAGGAGCTCAACAATTCGGCGAACAATACCAAAGAAAGGACATTTGGGTAGGCCGCATAAATTACTCAAACTAGATCACGGTTAACTCACTGAGAAAAAACAAAATACAAAAAAGTAAAAACTATGACCCACATAGTCTTCACATTCACAATAATTATAATAATATAATACTTTACAAGTAAAAAGTGTTTTGAGGTTAGGTTACAATAATTGTTTTTCTAAAGAACGGTGGTGGAACGGCGGTGGAACGGTGGTACCTTTTCATGGGAGTGGTGCCAGGGGAGAGAGGTCAGCCCACTCCTGCCAAGCGATACTAGATTTTTACGTAATGAATGATATTGATTACAAGCACATTTTAATATTTCTTAGGTGTACCTATCTATGGAATCTTTATTTTTTATTTTATCTAGGGCATCTCAGAGTTAACCATAAGCGTTTGAGACTCTTTAACCGGACTTTCCTGTGGTTGCCTTAAGCTCCTAACGAAACTTAATGCCTCCAGCCAGGGCGTAAAAACTTATAAGCTAAACGACTGCGCGCTAAAAAACCCCCTGTAGGGTACGAACCTCGGCTTAGGGCAGCGTCGGAGGGAGGATGGCAAGGGACCGTCGGTGGCTGGATAATATCAGGGTTATGATTATTATCTGGGGGATTTAAAGCTACAGGCTCAGCTATAGCGCGTGCTGGCGCTTCGCTTACGGGCAAGGGTCGGGGAGGACTATTTAGTCGGGGATTTCGCGCGGGGCCTCGGCGGCGAGGTCGGAATGATCGTTTAAAGATTCTCTTAAAATAATTTCCTTTTTATGTGTTCTCTAATTTAGACTTTGTCTACTTTGGATACCATTGATTTATACATTAAGGAAACCTGGACTCGATCCATACCTAAGGAAACATGCAATATCGCTGCCACATATGTGTATTATGTAGTTGACCATATTGAGAGTTATAACTTTAAAATGAACAACTCTTCGCTGCCATTTTTTTTTACATACAGGTAGCGTGACTGTCTGTCACATATCTACTCCAATATAATAACAAAATAATACATTTATTTTAAAACCAGCAAATGGTTCCGGCCACTTAGGAACACATAAATTCTCTATTTTATGTTAAACAAGCTTGGGTAATTTAGGAACAGTCACATGTGGTGCCGTGACGAGGATTCCCGTCATTAAATGTATACTGATTCACTTCAGTGTGATATGTTAGGTTCCTCATAGTTATTTAAGTTATGTTAGTTATGCACGATTACTCATATATAGATTCGTAATGTTAGTCATTAAGCACCAGGCAGTTATAGTTATCATTGTTTCCATCCGCAAATTCCGATGTCCGCCACTTTCTAAACCATTGTTAAACTTATCTAACGGCAATCCAAGTAGCGCCAACCATTGCGTTTGACTCACCCTTAGATAAGAACCATTCCTTTCCCCATCCCCTAACGAAAGGCCAACCTTAAATATCCGTACCAACACCGCAATCGGTCATTCCATCCTCGGACTTCAAACCAAGTATGTACTATCTCTAGCCATGAACTCTGTAACTTTATAATTAAGTCGAGCCAGTGTTTTAACCTCACCATCCTGCACCCGTAACAAGTGCAAGGAGAAAGAACAAAAAATGGGTTACTACAAAAATAACACAACGTAATTTTATGGTTCTATTAATTGAGAGACGGCAAGAGTTACAACGGTTACAATAACTTATGTTTAACTAGCCTTTACCCGCGTGGATGTCGGTTATCGCGTAAAAAAGTAGCCTATGCCCTTCTCCATATCCCAGGCTCAAAGTCAAAGCATTTATTTCAAATAGGCACATAAATGGCAATTTTGAACGTCAAAATTTACATGAAAATAAAATTGATTCGCGCCTTCCAAAAGGTAGTTTCGCATGGAGAAGAATGGGCAAGAAACTCCACCGTTACTCTTTTATACTGTTTTACAATACTTTGTATATTACATCAATTAAAACATTACCTACATGTGAAGACGATATACCCAGAATAAAATTACTAGGCAACAAGTTAAAAAAAACAATTAAAATGAAGCAATGACGGATAAATTAAATATGTGTTAGATACATGGTGGTCACATATTTACAAATATTGTTATAGTAGATGATTTTACTTAAAAAAAATCTGTCTGTCTGTCTAGCTGTCTTTCTGTCCGTCTGTCTGTCTGTCCGTCCGACCGTCTGTCTGTCTGTCCGTCCGTCCGTTCGTCCGTCCGTTAGCAATTTCCACTCTGAAATCTCATAGAGTAACCTTTTTTCGAGTAAAGTACAAAATAATTAAATAACAATTAAAAAAGTTGATTTTAAATCTTGAAATCAAAATATATGAGATTAAAATTGAGCAATTTTTCTTGAAATATTAAATTATCGTAAATTCTCCGTCGAAAAGAATATTGCAGAATTCGATCGGAGAATATTCTCCGAGAGAGACTATTCTCTAGATATAGGTAATTAAAATACCCTAATGAAAGTACAAAAACGTTTATAATTAAAAATGTATTGACTCATTTAATTATCTAGGAATGAATAAATAAGAAAAATACAAAATATGGTTTTTAACAGTGATTGGGAATGAATTCCATAAATAGATACACACAATTTTGAAAGAGTGACAATCGAAAAAAAATATATAACAGAAATAATTTAGAGTCGTAATCCTTTCCGTTGAGAAAGAAGTACCAGCTATTAGAGGTTGGAACAATGTTTGATTGACAATATTCACTGATTGTATAATTACTTTTATTAGTTTATTATTTTACTTATTACATTGCTAACTTATCTTAGATGTTTTATTACTATATGTGTTGATTTATTATAAATCCAACCCACTTTGGTCCATAAACCTGACTCTTCCCTTACAAACTACTTTCATGGGACGAACTGCGAATGAGACTAACTGCGAATGTGACCAACCGCAAATGGGACTAAGTGCGAATTGGTCGAAGTGCGCATAACACATTACATCATATATTATGATTAGACAGCGGCAATCGTGTGGGGAGCGACGGCGTCGGCGTCGTTGGCATTGACAGCGGGTGCACCACAACCTTCAGCGGGCGTGGCGGAGCACTCTCCAGCGTTGCAGTACGGCAGGGTGGGGTCAGTGCAGGCGCGCTGCAGACCACCGACCGTAGTGCATACCACCTTAGTGTTACAGTCCACGCAGGATCTGCCGACGACGGTGCAAGGAACCCACTGCGGGTACCAGGGGGCGGATGATACCCATGGTGGAATCGAAGGGTTGGCTCCGGCGTTACCCCAGCCGAAGCCAAGACTCCCCCAGGCACCAGCGCCGGCGCCTCCCCAGCCTCCACCGCCGCCACCCCAGGCGCCGACTCCTGCACCGGATTGGGCAGGAATTGATGACACCATAGCAACCTGTTGGAAAATGTACAAATTATTACTTTGTCATTGTGTGATGTAGCTTTAGGGATTTTTTTTTAGTTTACGTGGTTGCACTGACTGCGTGACTGCAAGATTGTGTTTGACCCCATATACTGAAATGATATTGTCCAAAAACCTAAAATATTATCGAGATCCAAAACATTCTTGGCCATCGATCATCATGATCATTGTTGATCATCTGTATCAGCAACTCCTGATACAGATGATAAGTAACAACTTTCTTAAGATGAGTCAGTAAATATAGTCAGTGCAAGATTAGAATTCTTATTTGTGTGCGTCACTTACCAATGCACAAATAACTAAAACGATTTTCGCAGACATTTTCTACGTATTATATTGTTCGTTATATTTCGATTTCGTGATACAAGCAGGTTTACTTAGTTTCTATTGTTAATGAGCGAAACTATCTCCTTTTATAGGTGTATTGTTTGTCTATTGGATTACATGTTACCACCTGTAGAGTATAATTATTATATACACAGAGGTTTTCCCAAATAGAAAGAGTACGCAGCGATAAAGTAGATAAGATGTGTAGAGTCAATAGCATCACTTGTTTGTCTGAACAACAGTAGGAGTGTAATAATAACATATATTCGTTAATATATAAGGGGTGCATGAAAGGAGCCTCCCCGAGCGGCGTTAACATAAATCGTACTGCGATACAACACGCCCGGCGCACACTGGACAGCTAGCACTCGGTAACGCAAAGTCTAGCTGACTAATCCTTTCACCACAATGTTACACTTAAGCGGATCTCTTCGGAGCCATGACCAACGGCTCTTATCAGAGCCAAATAACAATAACTACCTCTCCAAGGGCACCCACCACGAGCTTTCCAAGCCCGCCATTATTGTCACCTCAATAAACATTGAAGGATTTTCTACGAAACAAGTCTGAGCTACTATCTCAACTTTGACACATTGTGACTTTCTCTATGTCTAAGAAATGCATCGCGGCACCGAACATCTAAGGGTAGAAAGCCCTGGGGCCTAAGTCTGATATTTTTATAAATTCGTCACTCCAACACGATCCCATTGTCATTTTGCTAAAAGTTCGTAATCTGCTAAATTCATAATGGTCGATTATTGGTCGGTCAATGGTCTCGTAATAGAATTGTATTACAATGGCATTTTGAACATTTATTCATGCCAGATTTCATTTATATATATTTTTACATATTATTTATTAGTGTTATAAGCAATCTGAAGTAGTAGGAAGTTGGAAGTTTAGTAGGAAGTGTTTATGTATGGATGTTTGTTTGTGTGTGTTTGTGCATGGGTGTTTGTGTGTTTGTGCAGAGGTGTTTGTGTGTTGGTGCATAGGTGTTTGCGCATGGGTTTTTGTGTATGTGTGTATGTTTGTTCATGGGTGTTTGTGCGTTTGTGCATGGGTGTTTGTGTGTTTGTGCATAGGTGTTTGTGTGTTTCCATACACAAAAACCCATGCGCAAACACCTATGCACAAACACACAAACACCCATGCACAACACAAACACCTATGCACAATCACACAGATACACAAACACACACACAAACACCCATGCATAAACACACACAAACACCCATGCACAAAGACCCAAACACCAAACACCCATGCACTAACACACACACACCTATGCACAAACACACAAACACCTATGCTTAAACACACAAACACCCATGCACAAAAAAACACAAACACCTATGCGCAAACACACACAAACACTGATGCACAAACTCACAAACACCCATGCCAAAAATCACAAAAAAATACACAAGCATCCAAGAACAGACACACAAACATCCATGCCCATACACACAAAACCCATGCACAAAATCACAAACACCCATGCACAAACACACAAACACCCATGCACAAACACACACAAACACCCATGCACAAACACCTAAGCACAAACACACAAACTCTTATGCACAAACACACAAACACCCATACACAAACACACACACACCTATGCACAAACACACAATCACCTATGCACAAACAAACAAACATCCATGCACAAACACACAAACACCCACGAACAAACACACACACATACACAAAAACCCATGCGCAAACACCTATGCACAAACACACAAACACCCATGCACAAAAACACAAACACCTATGCACAATCACACAGATACACAAACACACACACACAAACACCCATGCACAAACACACAAACACCTATGCACAAACACACACCAACACCCATGCACAAACACCCAAACACCAAACACCCATGCACTAGTATACACACACCTATGCACAAACACACAAACACCTATGCACAAACACACAAACACCCATGCACAAACGCACAAACTTCCATGAACAAACGCACACGCATACACAAAAACCCATGCGCAAACACCTATGCACAAACACACAAACACCTATGCACAAACACACAAACACCCATGCATAAAAACACAAACACCTATGCACAATCACACAGATACACAAACACACACACACAAACACCCATGCACAAACACACAAACACCTATGCACAAACACACACAAACACCCATGCACAAACACCCAAACACCAAACACCCATGCACTAGTACACACACACCTATGCACAAACACACAAACACCCATGCATAAACACACAAACACCTATGCACAAACACACAAACACCCATGCACAAACACCCAAACACCAAACACCCATGCACTAACACACACACACGCACAAAAACACAAACAGCTATGCACAAACACACAAACACCCATGCAAAAACACACAAACACCCACGAACAAACACACACACACACAAAAACCCATGCGCAAACACCTATGCACAAACACACAAACACCCATGCACAAAAACACAAACACCTATGCACAATCACACAGATATTTAATTCAAGTAAATAGTCTTTGAAACAATAATATTCTAACTAAAAATACAACGACCAAATGTTATATGAAACATTTTCATGTAGCATCATCATTAGCATGGGTGTTTATGTGTGTTTGTGCATGGGTGTTTGTGTGTTTGTGCATGGGTGGTTGTGTGTGTTTATGCATGGGTGTTTGAGTGTTTGTGCATAGGTGTTTGTGTGTTTGTGCATAGGTGTGTGTGTACTAGTGCATGCGTGTTTGTGTGTGTTTATGCATGGGTGTTTGTGTGTGTGTTTGTGTATCTGTGTGATTGTGCATAGGTGTTTGTGTTTTTGTGCATGGGTGTTTGTGTGTGTTTATGCATGGGTGTTTGAGTGTTTGTGCATAGGTGTTTGTGTGTTTGTGCATAGGTGTTTGTGTGTTTGTGCATAGGTGTTTGTGTGTGTTTATGCATGGGTGTTTGAGTGTTTGTGCATAGGTGTTTGTGTGTTTGTGCATAGGTGTTTGTGTGTGTTTATGCATGGGTGTTTGAGTGTTTGTGCATAGGTGTTTGTGTGTTTGTGCATAGGTGTTTGCGCATGGGTTTTTGTGTATGCATGTGTGTTTGTTCATGGAAGTTTGTGCGTTTGTGCATGGGTGTTTGTGTGTTTGTGCATAGGTGTTTGTGTGTTTGTGCATAGGTGTGTGTGTACTAGTGCATGGGTGTTTGGTGTTTGGGTCTTTGTGCATGGGTGTTTGTGTGTGTTTATGCATGGGTGTTTGTGTGTGTGTTTGTGTATCTGTGTGATTGTGCATAGGTGTTTATGTTTTTGTGCATGGGTGTTTGTGTGTTTGTGCATAGGTGTTTGCGCATGGGTTTTTGTGTATGTGTGTGTGTTTGTTCGTGGGTGTTTGTGTGTTTGTGCATGGGTGTTTGTGTGTTTGTGCATAGCTGTTTGTGTGTTTGTGCGTGTGTGTGTGTTAGTGCCTGGGTGTTTGGTGTTTGGGTGTTTGTGCATGGTTACTTGTGTGTGTTTGTGCATAGGTGTTTGTGTGTTTATGCATGGGTGTTTGTGTGTTTGTGCATAGGTGTGTGTGTACTAGTGCATGGGTGTTTGGTGTTTGGGTGTTTGTGCATGGGTATTTGTGTGTGTTTGTGCATAGGTGTTTGTGTGTTTGTACATGGGTGTTTGTGTGTGTGTGTGTGTTTGTTTGTGTATCTATGTGATTGTGCATAGGTGTTTGTGTTTTTATGCATGGGTGTTTGTGTGTTTGTGCAAAGGTGTTTGTGTGTTTGTGCATAGGTGTTTGCGCATGGGTTTTTGTGTATGCGTGTGTGTTTGTTCATGGAAGTTTGTGCGTTTCTGCATGGGTGTAAGTGTGTTTGTGCATAGGTGTTTATGTGTTTGTGCATAGGTGTGTGTGTACTAGTGCATGGGTGTTTGGTGTTTGGGTGTTTGTGTATGGGTGTTGGTGTGTATTTGTGCATAGGTGTTTATGTGTTTGTGCATGGGTGTTTGTGTGTGTGTTTGTGTATCTGTGTGATTGTGCATAGGTGTTTGTGTTTTTGTGCATGGGTGTTTGTGTGTTTGTGCATAGGTGTTTGCGCATGGGTTTTTGTGTATGTGTGTGTGTTTGTTCGTGGGTGTTTGTGTGTTTGAGCATGGATCTTTATTTGTTTGTGCATAGGTGATTGTGTGTTTATGCATGGGTGTTTGTGTGTTTGTGCATAGGTAAGTGTGTACTAGTGCATGGGTGTTTGGTGTTTGGGTGTTTGTGCATGGGTGTTTGTGTGTTTGTGCATAGGTGTTTGTGTGTTTGTGCATGGGTGTTTGTGTGTGTGTGTTTGTGTATCTGTGTGATTGTGCATAGGTGTTTGTGTTTTTATGCATGTGTGTTTGTGCATGGGTGTTTGTGTGTTTGTGCATAGGTATTTGTGCATAGGTGTTTGTGCATGGGTGTTTGTGTATGTGTGTGTGTTTGTTCATTGGAGTTTGTGTGTTTGTGCATGGGTGTTTTTGCATAGGTTTTTGTGTGTTTGTGCATAGGTGTGTGTGTGTTATTGCATGGGTGTTTGGTGTTTGGCTGTTTGTGCATGGGTGTTTGTGTGTGTTTGTGCATAGGTGTTTGTGTGTGTTTGTGCAAAGGTGTTTGTGTGTTTGTGTATGGTTCTTTGTGTATGGGTGTTTGTGTGTGTGTTTATGTTTATGTATGTGTGTGATTGTGCATGTGTGTTTGTGCATAGGTTTTTGCGTTTTTGTGCATGGGTATTTGTTTGTGTTTGTGCATGGGTGTTTGTGTGTTTGTGCATAGGTGTTAATAATATTCTTACTAAAAATACAAAGACCAAATCTATCTTCTATATATATAAAAGGAGAAACTGACTGACTGACTGACATATGAACGCACAGCCCAAACCGTTGGGTCTAGAGATTCCAAATTTGGCACGTAGGTTCCTTATGAGGTCTAGGGGTGCAATTGGTTTTTTTTGGAAATTCCACCCCTAAGGGGATAAGATAGGGGATGAATGTTTGTATGATAGTCCGTCAGTTTTGAAGTTAAGATCTCCAAATTTTGTGTTCAGGCTGACGATTAAAAATTCATTTATACGTGTCTCAGCGTTTTTGATAATTCCACCCCCAAAGGGTTAAAAAACGGGGGATGAAGTTGAAAAGCCCTTAATTTTCGAAGAAAAATCACTAAATTTACTATCTAGGGTTATGGTTGGAAGCTAACGTGTGTGGTTGGAATTTCAACCCTTAAGGGGTGAAAAGGGGGATGAAAGTTTTTAATTAAAATTCTTTATTTTTTAAGTTAAAATCACTAAAATTTCGGCTTATGTTAGGACACAACATAAATCGATGTTTTTTAACGACTTTCCAAAAAGGAGGAGGTTATCAATACGGTTGTATTTTTTTTTTATGTTTAAACCTCAGAACTGTCGTTTGTGAACCGATTTGGCAAATTCTTTTGTATTTGAAAGGATATACTTCCAGATTGGTCCCAAAATCCAGTTTTGATGATGGGATCCATGAGGAACTGAGGGAACTCCTCAAATTTTATAGGGAAACATATAGCGATTTTTGTATTTTCATCAAAAACTCAAGCATTTGCATTCAGTAAGTATCATTTAATGAAGTGGAACTGATGAATTTTTAAGTTTTTGAATTACTCAAAAGTATTTTTAATCCCGGTCATAGGGTACTTTCAATCCCGGTAGTACGTTCCCGTTGGATTTTTTCCGACATCCACGCGGGCGAAGCCGCGGGCAAAAGCTAGTCAATTCATAAACTACGGAGTTCTGAGGTAACAAACATTTATAAAAACATACAGTCGAATTGAGAACCTTCTCCTTTTTTCGAAATCGGTTAAAAAGGGAGTGCATTCCACCAGATCCTTAAATAAGATATACCTTTTTTCAGAATTTTATAACACTGTTTTTTATGTTTCCCATGGATTAAAAAATCTGGGCAGCGCGGTTTTTGTCGGGTCATACCGCGTAAACTAAAACTTGTCAAAACATTTTTGTGTATCTATCTGTCTTTTGATTGGTCAAGATTATGGCTGCTTATAGTGAATTCCTTCAAACTTCTTTATTAAAGATCTTGTGCCATTTGTATGGAGAGTACAGCTCATCAAGCCAGCACATCAAGTTACCACGAACTGTCAAATTTTCCTCATTCGATTTTGAACTTAACCGTCAACATTTTAAGGTTTAAAATCGTTTGGATTTTTTTTACAGTTTCGTATAACCTGATGTGCTGGCCACCGTACCACCAGCCAGCAGAGTCAGATCCATGTTTAGTTTTGATGGATGGGCTGAAACGATTTTGTTTTTGCCTGTTCAAATACCCCATGATTATGTGGGTTCCCTTTTTGCGCATAATGTTCTTTTTCCTAATATGCTTTGGCATAACTGTATTGGCATACAGTTTATGTTGGCATAATTATTTTGAAGGCTAATTTGTTTTGGCATAATTTTAATTAGCATAATGTTACTAGCCCTAATAACTATTAGCATAATAGTATTAAGGCATAAAAATTAATAGGAATAACGGAAACAAATTTGAGTTATTTTTACGTATTTATTTTGAATTTTCATGCAAATGATTTATTATACATAATATTATGTAACTGTTATGCATTACGAATTATTAATTAACTAATTAATAGTCATGCATGTGACAAAAATCACAAAAAAAAAAAAAAAAAAAAAATTAAAAAAAAAAAAAAAAAAAACACCTACGTGTTTTTTATTTTTTTTTTATTTTTTTTTTTTATTTATGTGTATATTTTTGGCAATTGCTTGTAATTGTAAATATGCAAGTTTCGAAGTACTTATATATTTTTTTATTTCAATATTTTTTTTAAGCCTATTGTGTTTGTCTGTGTATTTTTTCATTTTTGTTCGTATTGGTGATGTTCTGACATCAAGTTTTTCTATTTCAATAGTTTGTTTTATATCTTAAACAATTTTTTTTGCCAAAAAATTAAATCCAGGATGGTGTTTTCCCACAAAATGTGCATATTCATTGTGCCACGCTACTGCATGATTTTGTGTTGTAGGTATATTTACCCCATGATATTATGTTGTATGTGCAATAGGGCTTTCGCATATTCTAGTGAAAAAAAAAGTACTTCTTGTTGTATCAACTCATTTATTGGCGACAATTGTTTTCTAATAAATTTTTCGGTAAGGTTAACTTAGGCACATTCCATACTAGGTACGGGCGAACATAGTCCATTGTTGCAGTAAGGAGCGTCGGCGCTTGGGCAGTCAAGCAGCATACCACCAATTCGCTTGCAGATTAATCTTGTATGGCAGTCGTGGCAGCGCATTTTTGGATTTATGGTGAAGTCACAGGAAACCCAGGTGGGTTCAATGTGATGGTCTTGTGTTTTGTTGTGGTTATGTTCGTGGTTGTGTTCGTGAGACTTCTGTTGGGTGATCGGTGACCATTCATCGTTGTTATGTTGTCCTTCTTCAGATTCTTGGGCGAGAGCCCCAGCAAGGACGCACTGGAAAGATAAATAGATAAATTAGAGATATTTGGTTAAAGAAAACACGTATTCGATGTTTTAAAACGTTAAATAGGCTAGTTGACTGTTTTAGAGATACCAGTTAGTAATGTTCCTTGTGGTTTTTCTCCTCAAAATATTCATATTTTAGAGAAATATTTACATTAACAGCACTAATTCTTCATTTTTATAACTCAATTTAATTTTGATTGTCAATACGGGGCATAGTTTTTGGGTTACTGTCATCGCGGCTCGAGTGTCCTCATACTTTTTATTCAATTCCTTCCGTTTTTTTTTTCACAGGTTTGTCTGCACACAAACTTTATTTAACACTTCTATCGGAATATATTATAATAAGTACTAATACTTATTATATATATTTTTTTAATTATTTATTATTTTTATATATATATATATATATATAAAAATAATATAATATAATATAATATAATATATATATATATATATATATATATTATATTATATTATATTATTTTTATATATATATATATATATATTATAAACCTTGTACTGTTAATTAAGACTCTAAAGTCATAATTAATTCAAAGCAGATAAATAATTATATGTGGTAATGTTTACATTTTGACAGTCTTATGTAGGGCGGTTTTATTTGATAATCGATTCGGGTTAAAACACACTACTAAAGTTTCTATATTAATTATAATTCAATCATGATTTGAAAGACACATGGCGCCATTTATTATCATATGAAGGTTATTGTTGTTTACCTCGGGAACAGTACTTTTTTTCGGGATGAAAGGTACCCTATGTCCGTTTCTGTACACCTGACAACGTATATGCAAAATTTCAGGATGATCTGTTCAATGGTTTAGGCGTAAAAAGGTAACAAACAAACAAACTTACTTTCGAATTTATAATATCAGTTAGGATTTTTTAACTAGTTACCTGAGATTGAGACAGTTTTTTTTTTTAATCTTGTGCATCTCAGAGTGTAACTACTAAGGTTCCGACTCTTTAACCGGACTTTCCTGTGGTTGCCTTAAGCTCCTAACGAAACTTAATGCCTCCAGCCAGGGCGTAAAAACTATAAACTAAACGACTGCTGCTCGCTAAGGGCACCCCCTTTGGGGTACGAACCTCGGCTTAGGGCAGCTACGTCGGAGGGAGGGTGGCAAGGGACCGTCGGTGGCTGGATAAAATCAGTGTTTTGATTATTATTAGGGGGATTTTGGATTACATGCTGCTCAGCTAAAGCGCGTGCTGGCGCTTCACTTACAGTCAAGGGTCGGGGAGGTTTGAGACTGAATAGGTTCTACTAATTTTGTAGATTAATGAACAGTGCCACATTATGCGAGAGGGACACACTACCAATCATTGTTGTTATTTTCGTACTGTCAAACACAAACTCTGTCTGTACTGTACATAAATTATCTGAATTAGAGACATTTATTGGGTATAGCTTGTTGCAGATAGCTGACTCGGTCAGTTTAAGCAGTTGTTGGAGTCCACTTCAACAACTGTTTTGTTAAATTGACTGATTCAGGGAAGCTTAGACTTCAGTCTAAAATACCCTCGCAAAATACCCAGCCCCTGGGCTTTAATCCCTTATGGTGGTCCAATCCACTTAAAAACAAACTCTATTACGTTATTTGATTTGTATAAAACTGATTGCTAGTGTTTAAATAATATCTATACATACCAGTACAGCCAAGATCAGGAAGTTTTGGATGAGAGCCATCGCGTGTTCTTATGTATTTTCTATTTGATTAAAATATCGATTGCAATGTCTTTTTATACTCCTCACTTATCTTATATGTATCTGATAATCTACATCATTACTCAATCTCTTTCAATTCTCAATATTTTTCTCAAGTGTAAAATCGATAAGGAATTGGGGAAAACTTTATGCGTAATACACAAAATATGCCTATTCGAAGTTCTTGTTTTGGTACTATTTATATAGACCGGACACGTGTCACGTTATGTGAATCATCAGAAACTGGGCCTTGTTTCTGATGATTCACATAAATGAGTTAAATCTACACTAATACGCATCGATTTAACCCCCACTTATTGAAATAAATAATAGTGTGTCTAGAATTTTCTAATACCTTTTATAAAGTTTAATATTGAGACACGAAGCAACAACATACGATCTTTCGAAATTGTAGACAACCTTACCGAGTTTCCTAATTGAGCCGTTTTTCATAATTCCTTCTCAGTCACGAGATAATATTTTTTTTAAGGATTGGGGCTAGTGGACCCTTGTATGCCCTCTTATTTCAAATGAACAACTCTTGACTGTCTATTTTTACCCGACACCCTGGAAGGAGGGTGATGTTTTTCGAGAGTATGTATGTATGTACAGTCAGCTGCAGAGAAATCTCACCCCCTAGCAATGAATAAATACATTGCTAGGGGGTGAGATTTCTCTGCAGCTGACCGTACATATGTCTATTTCTTTGGCACGCTCTGTAGCCTTAAGGCTGCAGTTTTACAAAATTCTCTCGCGGTGAGTTATTTGCGAAACTTTTTTTTTTTTTATTTTTTTTTTTAGAATGAAAATGCAGAAAATAAACTCGTCAAGTTGTGCTTCATAAGACTATACGTTATTATTACTACAAACAGTAGTTTTAAATTGTTATGTTTTATTGTAATCATTAAAACGGAAAATAGTGGCCACTAAGCTCCGTGTTAATGATTCCAATAAAACATAAAACTACCTTACCGTGCCTATCTATGTTAAACAACTAATTTATTAATCCTTGTTAATAAACTTAGGCGACTACCCACGCATGAAAGCAAGTAGCATTCATGTCCAAAGGTTATTATGGTAACCCTGCCTGGGTTACCATAATAACCATGTGTACGTGTGAACCCGGTGGGATATAGGTTACTAAAATACCAATAATGAAAGTACAAAAACTTTTATAATATAAATTTATTGACTCATTTTAATAACTAGAGATTAATAAATAAGTAGAATACAAAATATGGGTTTTAATAGTGATTGGGAATAAATTCAGTAAAATAGATACACAATTTTGAAAGAGTGACAATTGAAAAAATCGAAAGAATTTTGTATTAGAAGAAAATTTGAGTCATATTCCTTTTCGTTGAGAAAGAAGTACCAGCTATTCGAGGTTGGAACACTTGTCATTACATCGTATGATTAGGCAGTGGCAATGGTGAGAGGAGCGACGGCGTCGGCGTCGTTGGCATTGACAGCGGGTGCACCACAACCTTCAGCGGGCGTGGCGGAGCACTCTCCAGCGTTGCAGTACGGCAGGGTGGGGTCAGTGCAGGCGCGCTGCAGGCCACCGACCTTAGTGCACACCACCTTAGTATTACAATCCACGCAGGAGCTGCCGACTACGGTGCAGGGAACCCACTGCGGGTACCAGGGAGCAGATGACACCCATGGTGGAATCCAAGGGTTGGCTCCGGCGTTGCCAGCGCCGGCGCCTCCCCAAGCTCCAACACCTCCCCAACCTCCACCACCACCGCCCCAGGCGCCGACTCCTGCACCGAGTTGGGCAGGAACTGATGACACCATAGCGACCTGTTGGAAAATACACAAATTATTACTTCGATAACTTGTGATGCACTTTTAGGGATATTTTTTTTTTGTTTATGTGGTTGCTATACACCAGACAGCAAGTTTGTTTTTGACTCCACAGTCTGCAACTATATTATTTAGTTCAGTGTTTTTCAACCTTTTTCATGATACGGCTCCTTTAGTATGAATAAATATTTCGCGACCCTACCCGTTGCTTTTTTTCAATGTATTTTATTTTGTGACAAATATTCAATCCAACCATATATTACCATATATTAAGAGGAGGAAGATATTTTACGCGCTAACATCGCAATCAGTAAACCTGGGCTCGGCGCACGACTACATGTACCAAAACTCACATATCACAGTTCAGTTCAGTCGCAAACCTACAGTTACCGATAGACAAGAACAGAGGTTTGTATTATTGAAACAATGTAAACTTTATTGTTTTTTTTTTTTACTGCAGTAGCTTTCCCATCTTTTTGCAACTCCGCTATAGAAGCTTCGCGACCCCCCAGGGGGTCGCGACCCACACGTTGAAAAACACTGATTTAGTTGATCTTTCTTGTTATCGAAGCCCAAAATGTTCTTGGCCACACTTATCAGTAACTGCTGTTACAGATTTTGATCAGTAACAATGAGTCAGTAAACTATAGTCAGTGCAAGATTAGAATTCAGATTTGTATGAGTCACTTACCAATGCACAAATAACTAAAACGATTTTCGCAGACATGTTTAAAGTATTATATTGTTCGTTATATTTCGAGTTCGTAATACAAGCAGGTTCACTTCGTTTCTATTGTTAATGAGCGAAACTATCTCCTTTTATACGTGTATTGTTTGTCTATTGGATTACATGTTACCACCTGTAGTGTATATTATATACACAGAGGTTTTCCCAAATGGAAAGAGTACGCAGCGATAAAGAAGATAAGATGTGTACAGTCAACAACAGCACTTGTTTGTCTGTACAACAGTAGAAGTGTAATAATAACATGTAATCGTATCATATTTTCACAGGAAAGCTTTATTTGCTTGTTTGTGCATTCAGTTGCGATGGGAAATTGTAAAGGTGACGGTAAAATTGGATAGTAATCATAATTGAACACTGTTATAGTTCTGTAGATAGGGCTCCGTTTTTTTTCTCTCTTTCTGTTGAATGCAATCTGTCCTGGGATATTCGGCAATAGATACATTCAGCGGTAGATGATGGTTTCTAATCTTGCACGGTATATAGCCATTGATCCACCCGGTCGATGCTACAGCTCATTCATGCTGGTTGTATTTAGTAAGTCTTGAGGTGCCTGTCTCAAACTTAGCGTAGCATAAATTATGAAAATAAATGTTAAATCAAGCATTATATTTAAGAAAAAAAAAAACAAAAAACTGGTACTTATAATATAATAGATTTTTTTAAATATAGGAAAAAAGGACTTATACTTCCTTTATTGCCTTTTTGCCACTTTGACTGCCACTCAGTAAAATTATTTTAATTAAAAATAAAAACTTGAATGAACCGAATTCTTTAATAGGATTTCCACAAAATGTCTGTTATCGCTTTCCCAGAAACCTTAAACAATATAGGTATTTAGTGATGGATACTCATATCTCTACCTAATTTTTTCAGCTAACTGTAACATTTGTAATAAGTACTCTCAAGTAAATCAAATACCTACACAGTAGAATAAACAAATTATGCGTTCTTACCTACGCAGTATGCTTTGCGATTTCTTTTTATTTTTATAAATGGCATCTCAGAGTTAACCACGAGGGGTTGAGACTCTTTAACCGGGCTATCCTGTGGTGCCTTAAGCTACTTTGCGTTCTAAGAAAATGAGGATATTGTTCAGTCCTTAATAAAATCATACTGCGATTGATTTCCATTACCTAAAAGAGTGTTGAAATGCTCGCTTTTAAGCACTAAATCTAGCTTATAAAAATCTTAAATTCATTGACAAACAACGCACAGTCTGAACCGCAGGGTCGAGAATTATGTTGCTCAACATTTCCTTATATAGGTTCAATTAAATTAAATAGCGAAACTCCACAGACGAATTGATCGAGTGTCAAAATGATTGAAAACCTATAATTTTACTTGAACTGTTACGAGCGTTGTCTCCAGTCCACTAGCGCCACTCCTTTAAAAACATATTATCTCGTGACTGAGAAGGAATTATGAAAAACGGCTCAATCAACTATATCGGTAAGTGTGTCTAGAATGTTCTAATACCTTTTATAAAGTTTCATATTGAGACACGAAGCAACAAAATACGATCTAGAGGAATGTGGCCGTTTTTATTTAGATCGAATTTTGTTGCTTCGTGTCTCAATATTAAACTTAAAAAAAAAGTAATAGAAAATTCTAGACACACTTACTGATATAGTTGATTGAGCCGTTTTTCATAATTCCTTCTCAGTCACGAGATAATATGTTTTTAAAGGAGTGGACCGGTGACAACCCTCTTAAGTGCAAATACCTACGAAGTTAAATTAGGTAGCTAGGTAGCTACGTCGTTGTTTATAAAAATACTTATTGTTATTATTATTTTTGGTTCTTTACGTTTCTTCTCATTTAAGAGTGGTTAAGAAACCTTACACACGGGTCGGACCAAGTATGTTAGGCGAAATTTAAATAGAAAAGGTGGATGATAATGTTGAAGGAGTCAGGAACTTTCGGGTGATGCGACAGGTGTGACGGATGGTGGCTTTTGGCTTTTGGAGCATGTAAAGTGTGTGAGTAGGCATTGTGTGAGAGATTTTGGTACTACACCAGTAGATGAAAGAACAATGAGGACAATATGAACGGTTTGTGCTTTCCATTGGGTTTTAATTTCTATGGCGAAATATTGATACTTATTGAGCTTATCGGATATGGTGGTTTGAATATTTTGTGAGTTTGGTATTGCTATGACTATCAGACTGTTTTGTTGGTTTTGTCGTGAACGGTTTATTGTAATGAACAGTTTTATCTGTTATTATTGTTCGGTTCCAATAAATTTTTTGATCCTTACTTTCTAACATTATTTCTGGTATTTAAAAGTACTTCAATTTTATTTAAAAGTACTCCCATTTCATTTACCTAATTTTGCCTGTGTTCCACCAAATATACTGAATGTGCACCAAAATATAACCTAACCTAACCTAACCTTTAATATTTGGTGCACGATCAGTATTTTTCGGGGAAAAATAAAATTTTAGAAATGCATACATAGATGTACCTTAAGATTTTTGGTGAACACAAAAATATTATCCTTTTTTTTATATTTTAAGAGATGCACCTATAGGTGTATCTCATAAAATATTTCGTGTATGAATAGATACACCTTATATAAATATGATCCGAAATAAATGAGAATAATAAAAATAAGTAACTCTTCAGCACCACTAAGAAAGCATTTTTGAAAATTCGACCCCTAAAGGGACATGATGAAAATTTGTATGGAAGCTCGTTACTTTTGCAGATGGGGAATCTGGTACACGGCTGGTTGAGTATTTAAATCAACTCTTTGATGTCGACGATGATGCACGACTGAAAGTCTTTAAAAAATATCTATTGGGAAACTCAAGCACCGGCAAGGAATTTTAAGGAGTTAGCGATACCTAAGCATGATAAATGTTAGTTTTCATAAAATGCCTAGTGCGTGCTGCGTAAAGGTGGAATATCCAACATTGAGTGGTACATCACGGTACGCCTGGTTGTTCAGAGAGCTGCCACTAAACTTCTTTAAAAATAAACTTAAGAAATGGCTTTTTTTATAATGTATTCTACACGATAAGTGAATTTTTAAATTATAAGGAAAGTTCAAAATATGATCTCAGTAGCAATATAATAATATGATGTAATTTTGAAGATTCTTTTTACCCCATGATCATAATAGTAACGACTGAAGTGTTTTTATTTACCAAAAATTTTGCTTTAAGGCTTTGACTGCCAGACAACAGGCACAATAGAAAAACTATTGTTAGCGGTCACCGGTGACCGCGGTGGCAGTCAATGTGTTAAGGTATTTTTTGCATGTTGAAATAAGTCAGCAAAATATGTGAAACTATTTATATTTAAGACCTTTTGTGTACCATATTTTATGCAAAATAAAGATTTTACTTACTTTACTTACAAGATATGGAAAGGCCTTGGGAAAACATTCAAGATTCTGAAATTATGTAGACCTAATGACCTGATGTAAACCTCGTTTTGCTTGTGCGTTCTCTGATATTTGGTACTTAGAACCGTCCTAAATATGTGAGCAGTACTCCATACACGACCTAACTTAGTCTATATGTTTTTCCAAACATACGTTTTATAAAATCCCAGTGCTAGGTATGCAATAATTTTTGTTGGAGCACCTAGAGGAGTTAGTGATTTAAAAAAAAAAATAGGTCGCAGTTACTGGTGTTGTTGTTCTACAACTTTCTCTGCGACTTTAGACTGTCAATCAATACAGTTAACAAATATTTGTAAAGATAAGATATTACTAAGATTAAGAGCCAGCAGTATCAGTAAACAAATATATTAAAAAAAAAAACAGAGGAATCGAATAGTAATGTCGAAGCAGGGTAGCGACAGCGAAAGTGAACCGGTTGCCCTATGTTTGTTAGTGGAAAATAACACAGATTACATTTAATCACTTCGTACTGTAACTGACATGTTTTGTGGAAATTGTCTGTGTCGTAAGTTCGTTATCAAATATTTGGTATCATATGACCAACAAGCTGATTCACCTCGACGAATTGGAGAATTTTGTGAGGCATTTATCTCCCTGAAACCAAAAAATGTTTAACTATGATAGAGTACTTATTAGGGTTAAAAAGAAAAACCCCTGAACACGTGTCAAGCATTACAGGAACTTAAACTATGACTGAATAATATTACGATAAATGAATAATATGAATTTATTTTTAATAGAAGACGGAAGACGTAGCGTTGGAAGGCCTCCCATAAGGTGGACCGATGACCTTGGCAAGGCCGCAGGAATCCGCTGGGCTGGCATCAGTGGTGGTGGGGAGGCCTATGTCCAGTAGACGTCTTTCGGCTGAATTGATGATGATGATGATTATTTTAAATAATATTATTATTATAAGTATTCTAATCCAATAGAAATGAGAAGTACCATATAATATTAACATTCCCTGGAACATCGAAAAATGAATATCATTCATCAATGTTAAAAGTAAATTGTTAGGCGCCTGTTACACGTAAAGTATTTACTGTGTTCCGCCAATAAATACTAATGTAACGTGGTATTTATTAATCATGTAACTAGCGTACTGATGAATGTCAATAGTTAATAATGGATTTCTAGATTTCTTGATTACGTATTGACGATCCTTCGGAATGTAATAGCAATTATCATCACTGTATCTTGCTTTGTTAAAAGTGTTACAATTGTTAGAAGTTCTTCAAAGCAAATATCGGGCATTCGAAAATAATTCTCGTAATCATCCATTTCGCCATGTAGTTTCATTTCGGCCATTAAATTCAAATGGGTGTACCTCATGTGGTGTGTTGTAATGGGTGTTTCTCTTTGTAGGTACCAGTTTTTTGACCACCGTGTTCTTTTAACTTTTTTTTTTTAACCAATTGCAATAATAATGGCCACACAAGCTTTAATTTTTAGCTGTAAGTATGTCCATTTTAACGTGTATTCAGCAAGAAACCGGACTAAATACTGACGTAATAAATATTGAACGTGTGCCTGGTGTATTAATCCATAAATAAATACAGACGTCTATCAATAAATACTGAACTGACGAATCGCAGTAAATACTTTACGTGTAACAGGCGCCTTACGATTCCTAGATCAACCTACGCCATATACGTGGAATTTTCATGAAAGGAATGTAACAGGTTTGTAAATAAAATACGGATTTGATTGCGTATAGTTGCACTGCACATGAGCGGAATGCGGGCGGCTAATTGAATTGCTTTGTTAGTCGGCAGTTCACGTGGGTAGCGGATTACGTGCACGTACCATATGAGTAAAGAAACGGAACAGAGGCAAAGCTTCTAAAGAACGTGCAAAATTTATACCTGTTCTGGTAGGGTTGATACAGGAAGATAAAACTAAATAAACAGAACGTTAATCAGCTTACGTGTTTTAATTTATGAACACAAGTATTCAATCACTAATAGGTCGGTAGGTTACATACGTACTTCACATCATAAACACAAATCATCTGGCATGAATTGTAAAAAAAAGTTCTCAATTAGGCGTTTTTAGGGTACCGTACGTCAAAAAAAAAAAACGGAACCCTTATAGGATCACTTTGTTGTCCGTCTGTCTGTCAAGACCCTTTATCTTGGGAACGCGTGGAGGTATCGAGTTATACTCAGGTTTACAGCCCCTTGAAGCTGTGAAAAAATCAAACTTCTAAGTTAACGTTAAAAAAATCTACGGCCGTTTATGCCGCCAAAAACGTATATTTCGACACTCTCAAGGGAATCGAAATATATAGGGTACTTTTTGTTGACCTAGAATGATGAAATTTGGCAAGTAATATCGTCTTATACTAAAATAAGTACAGGGAAAAATCTGAAACTATACTATACAATCTGAAACTATACATTTGTAATTAAATCATAAAAATATTGTGTTTATTTCTATAAATAAACACTATATTTTTATGATTTATTTATTTAGTGTTTATTTCTATAAATAAACACTATATTTTTATGATTTAATTACAAATGTATAGTTTCAGATTTTAGCTTTTCCCGAAATTCAGTTTCCCTATGTTTTGGAAACTGAATTTCGGGAAAAGCTCGGAAAAAACTGCGAGACTCGATTCCTGAACTATTTTTGTGCTACCTACCTACTTTGTACGAAACCCTCGGTGGGTGGGATTTTTTTTCTAACCACCGTTAACGAGATGGGTACCTATTCTGTGCCACTTACTTAAAAACTAAACCATTAATTAAGATCAATACCAAAACTTTTTTGCATCACCACATTAAAAATAATAATTTATACTTGTAATCTTGTAATCCCATGGTATGGAGTTGGATAGGCCGTTTAAAAATTTTGCAAACCATTTGATGTAATGTTAAGCTTTAAAACCTACTTACAGAAATAAAATCATTAATCATTTAAAGTGCTAATTTTTGTTAGAGTCAAGTGTCCCCACGTGCGGGGGGAACATAGGGACATTTGGCTCTCTCCAGCTAAATGGTTGTTCTTGGATATGTGAAAAAATTCATGGCAGTAGTATATACTCGTATAATATAACGAAGTTACAAGGAAAACTATCACAGCTAAGTATATAGTTGGAATGTGGAGAACATGTATTTCAACAACAATTTTAAGTTTGTTCTTGGGATAAATTTGTCCCAACTACGGAACCCTTTATTGTGCGTGGCCGACGCGCACTTGGCCGGATTTTATATATTAAAACACTATTATGTTTTACTGACGTCAAACGTGAAACGTAAAAAAACAACGCGCGACGCGTACGTGCAGCCCTGAGCCATTCAACTAACCGAACTGGTAGAAACCGGTTCCTCTTAGTATGCGACGAAGCCGCCAGTGGTACGCACACACGCGCTTCATGTTTGCGTACCTATCATTGCGTGGTTGTAGTTGTATCATTGGTGTGCAAGTACTTCCGGAGTTGAGCTAATTTTGTACCAGGGCCTTTACAGCTGGATCTTTCAGTTTTATGCGGAGAATGGGATTTAATCAGCCTCAGACTGAAAGAGTCAACCTATTTCAGTCTTTAGAAGTTTTAATATACGCTTATCAGTGTAGCAGGTATTAAAATAAGTAGACCATCCATTGAGGAAAAAGTTTCAAACAAGCGTTACAGTTCTAGGTTTTGTTAAATTGGCAGAGCTAGTTAAAAAATAATAGGAACTTTTTAAAAGCAGTAGTTTAGTAAACAACTCTTTTTATCCTGGAAAACAATGAAAAACTTTCACAGGCTGGAAGCGTAATAAATAAAATAACTAAGGCCCTAGTGTGAGTTTCTTTTAACCATCTCGATTTAACGCATCGACCGCGTTCGGCGCGGCGCGCGGCGTTCCGATTGGTTTCCGAATGGCCCTTCACCAATCGGAGTGCTGAACGCGCTCGATCCGTAAAGCCGAGATGGTTAAAATAAACTCACACTAGGGCCTCTGTACAAAACATAAACGGCATACGTCATGAATACTGTATTTCATGATCTAAGACACATCTAACACGATCATTTGCTTACGCATTAAACTCATGTGTTTCGTTAAGTAAACATTTGTTAGATAATAATGTATATTTAGCCCAACAGTATTCGTGTTGCTTTGTTTGCAAAGTTCAAATGAATCTGCATATACTCTTGGAAAAAACTATGAAAGGAAATCAAGGGCGAGAGCAATTTGAGAATAAAGGGTTCTGCACATTTATTAATCAAAGAAGAATGGCAGTTCTGGTGTTGCTTGATTTCAGAAGCATTCATGAATAATATGATAGTATGTATATTATATGAAACTTAATAATAAAAATAATATTTACCAGAATTTCTATTTCTATAATATATGTATGCTAATTAGCAGGAATTTGGTGGTAGTGGCTTCATCGTTTAAGTTATTAAGAGACTTTTTTGAGAGGAGTATCTAGGGCAAGACGTTAATTATTTTGGAGAAGCAGAATCTTAATATTAATATGATTCTTAACTTTGGGGCCAGTGCCTATTTGTGTTTGCAATATGTTTTATATGTTAATGAATAACTGATTTATGTAGCTTTAGTCTTAAAGACACAAAATTCTCAAAAAATAATTATAAAAGACACAATGAATGCACTGTTTATAATTATTTTTTGAGAATTTAGCTTTTATGGCAACATTAAAATCTATTGAGGAATGTCTAATTGCTGTTATATTTTAATGTCATTTCTCTGTGTTGATGTGTCCACAGAACACTACTAGCGTTGTGAATAGTTGTGAATTGATTTGTTTACTAGTTTTCTTTGTTTTGTGGTGAAGTATAGAACACGAGGATTGTACGTAGTCCTTGTTCAGAGATGATCGAGTCCAAAGCAATACCATAGGTAACAGTTGCTGTTAGCATCATGTGTGTTAGTTATGAGGGTTATGAGCATCGTATATGCATCGACGACGATGGCATGGCACCTGCGCTGGCTGCTCAGTTATCTGACGAGTTTTTTGGATAACATAAAATTAAATGCTTTACGCAATTTCTTTTTTAACTCAACTACTAAATAAATGTTTCATTTTTGCTCTATCCAAAATAGGTAGAAATAAGCCGATACAGATAATACGCTAACATAATGGAATGTGCGGCCTCCAGCCTAATTAATACCTTCATCATTATCATCATCATTTCAGCCGAAAGACGTCCACTGCTGGACATAGGCCTCCCTCAAAAGGGGGGACAATACCTTCCTACCTTACATAGATTTATTAAAATATTACATAAATGTGACATTGCATTTGTAAGTGACATAACCATTGACAGTTGTCTCTTTATGCCCACTGACAAGTGGTAAAGCTTCGTATCCACTGGACAAAATAATGTCCCGTGACACGAGTTGCTGGAGAATCCGGTATCCGTGGATCGACCAACGTCGCCAGATATCTTGTCCCAAGACCTTTTTCATCGTTTTCGATGTTGTCAGACATATCGGTCACGTTGTCCAACATTGCTAGGGGCACGCGCCGCGGGAAGCTTTGTCCAACGGATTCTGCTCGGCCGTGGATCATGCTCGACACGAAGTGATAGTACGTTGGTTTGCAGTACAACAAACAACAAACCATCGTGCATAGTTCACGTTGGACGTATCCCTAGATCGTATTTTGGAATTTCTTCATCCAAAATAGTGTCGTTTTTTTTTTTTACTTTTTTAAATTGTGTACATATACTAGTAATAACAAGGGACGTTTTGTCAATCATCAATAAACACGTCACAATTATGGCTGCTTTGCATAGAAGTCCATGGAGCAAGATAGGACACAATAATCTTCAAGATGGCCAATGTTTAGAGGGCTTAATATATAAAGTGCGCAAATAGTGCCACTTTCCCTTCAAAAATATGCTTTTATTACCTTATATCTTATATGTATTGAGATTTATCTTTTTAGAGTATTTGTACGAATGTACGCGAAGGCTAAATGCGATACCCAGATTACATGGAGTAATCCATGCCATGCCATTCTTCTTTATATAGAGACTAGCTTTTGCCCACGGCTCCGCCAGCGTATATATCGGTTATCGCGTAAAAAAGTAGCCTATGTCCTTCTACATATCCCAGGCTATATCTCTGCCAAATTTCATGACGATCGGTTCAGCGGTTTAGGCGTGAAAACGTAACATACAGACAGATAGACAGACAGAAAGACAGAAAAAGTTCATCATCATTATCATCATTTCAGCAGAAACACGTCCACTGCTGGACATAGACACTAGAGACACTAGACACTAGGCACGTAGACACTGGACTATGTACCTAGTTGGGAGGGGTTGGCGATCGCAGTATGGTGTTAAAAATGCATAGAGAACGCTGCTGCCCATTCTCCTTAGTCGCCTTTTACGACACCCACGGGAGGAAATGGGGAAGAAAAGTTACTAACATACAAATATATACCTTAGGTCCTCGTATAACATGCCTTATTGTCTCCAAATTGCCCATAGGAGGAGCTGCAGTATTTTTCTAGGTCTATTAAGGTGATGTTTCGACGGCTCCTAAGTATACTGAGTCAACTAACAAATTTCGGAAATTGTACTTTTTAGGATATTACAAACAATTAAATCATTTACTATCTACCTGTGTTAAAAAAATTCATATTATTAGAAGTACAGTTGACTCAGTATACTTAGGACCCGTCGGTTTATTCTCTGAAAGAAAGGCACTAAAGCCGATTAGACGTTTACTACTGTTTGTTTTATGAGGAACCCTGAAGACTTCACTAAACGTAAACGAACTAAACACGTGTTTTAAAACGTATGTACATATGTATGTATTCAAAGATTAAGGTAAAGATTTTATTAGGGTTTTTTTCTGCTACGCACCTACTCACTAAGTTCCTAGATTGTTTTTAAATAATTAGGTAGGTAGCTAATTAAAAATGTTTGTCGTTAAAATCAAGTCATCGTCTTATACAAAGTTACTTTTTTTGTAGTCTATGAAGGTACAGAACTGCTACAGAAAACTACATTACAATCTACAAGGCGCGCCTTTTAATTTTAGTATAGCATAAATTGGTTGATGCGAATTCCAGAGTTAAATTAGCTGTAGGAACTTTTGCTTTTTTTTCCCTTCAATTTCACGTATAATGCAATAAATGTGGATTTAAACTGAAATTTTATTAACTACGTTATTAATAATATGGTATCGGTACAGGTGACTTTTCTTTAGGAAACGAGGCGACCACTACTCTTTTAGGAAACCATATCTTCGAGCATGCTACACACTTTTTCGGGTTGGCATGATCTGAGGGGTTCGTGGCGAAGTAATAACAGCCGCACGGGTTCATCGATCAGGTTAAGCTACGCTTATCGCGGTTGGTCCCTGGATGGGTCGGTAGAGCGGTCTTGGTATGTAAAGATGGTCATCTTTACATACCAAGACCGCTCCGTGCCTCGGAAAGCACGTTAAGCTCTTGGTCCCGGCTATCATTCGTGGATCTTTGACAGTCGTTACGGGACGTCAGAGGCCCGAAAGTCTGACAACCAGTTTTATCAAGGGGAACGTAACTTAGTACGATAAATGGTGTCCAAGTTCATGTAAGTAAATGATAAAAAAAATTGTTAATTAATTCCTAGTTGTATCTTTGATCACTTATTGATGTTTTAGAAAACTTGGTGACTTCGAAATCGTATTGCCGTACTACCTAATAAAATAGCATTGATGGCCAATCAATTTGAGGGTTTATATATATTTGATTTGATGTGTGTACGTTTTTTCATTTCAAAAAGACAAGAGTCATAATATATATGTAAGAAAAACTTTACACAGTTTTAAGCCGGTAATAATTTAAATAAATGTAATCTTTTGCTATTTACTTTTTGTAAAAGAAACCTGAAGGTTGTTGCTATTAGCTTCTCATGATATACCAAAATCCTGCAATTACTTATGCGTTCTGAAAATGTTAACATAGGTTAATGCATTTTTATAATACCGTATGTGTGCATAAGTATCTTGTACTTATAAATATCATAATGATGCTGCTTACGTCAACACATTTCTCTTTTCATTTTGGTATTGTAAAAGAGACTTAGGAGATTACATTTCTAAGAAGACGACAACATACCCCTACATCAATGGAATATTATCAATGTCTGGTTTTCCTAATTTCTTTAGCGATAAAACGATAGTAGTCATTAATTGAAAAAAAAAAAAAAAAAAAAAAAAAACACTTCTCATGGATATGTTTTGATCGTTTTGTTTGGAGCTCCCATATTCAAATCTTCTGAACTTTCCAAACACAATATTTTTAAAACACGGGCAATTTGCCGGGAAATCTCTAAATATCTCTCTATCTCTCTCTCTCCCTCTCTTCGTCGTTTAAAATACCTATAGATATTAATTTATCAATGATGGATATGACTTAAGGCGACAATAACAGACTTTTAATGATTTATTCTGAAGATCACGTCTAAACGAGTAGTGTTAATGATTTGGAAAAAATATATGTTAAATAAGAGCATTTGCTTAATATGTGAATATTTTAGATTATATTATAGATTAGATTATGTTTATATTACATAGTGAAATTAATTTGTAAAGCTATATCAACGCGGACAAAAAACAAAAACCACGAAAAATCTATCAAGCGTATTTTATTGAAAACTTCACCTATTTAAAGATAATTGAATTATTGATCTTTTAGAGTACGTGTTTTATTAAAATACCTTTTATTTTATGTATAGTAAATTAATAATGCGTCTTATTTGGGACAGCGCTCCTGAATGGGCGAGTCCTATTACTGGCTGGACGTTGCGTGAGCTCAGTACAGAACACAGCTAACCACTCAAGGTCACTGGCATATATCTGCGCCTTAAGCGGTTCGATATGCACTGTGCGTGGAGTGTTTTTTTAGCTAATTCAGAAACGATATGAGTAGCACTAATTGAGGCTGGTGCACGTTAAATTATTTATATTTTTAAACCGAACGTACGCAAACAATTTAACCGTAAGTAGATTAGAAAAATATCTCACTAAGTATTCCAAAAATTGTGCGTATGGTCACAGAGTATGGTTCTTAGAATTTTAATACTCAGAGTCATTTGGTGTACAATAGACGAAGCATGCAAACAATGTAATCTTACAGATAAGTTTGGAGATACAGGCACATGCACGTGATCTCATTTCGTAATTTTGTTCTAACTGACCCTGACAATGAGGGTTTTTAATTGTAATAGGTTGGGGAAAAAGTTTCTTCGCATTTTAAAAAAAAATTCAAAACATTTTTTAATATAGTTTATTTACATTTAACTATAGTATGTAGGTACCATTTTGTTCGATAAATTTTTGCCATCTTGTAGGTAGGGACATGATCCCATTGCTATAGAAATTTTGGGACTTCTGATCAAAATACCGCGACAAGTGGTTTTGGCAGTCAAACTCAAACTCAAACTCAAACTCAAAGCATTTATTTCAAATAAACCAATTACAGGCACTTTTGAATTGTCAAGGGGTCGGTCAGTCAGAAAGATGAAGCTAGTTGCCCATTCCAAAGCGTAGTAGGTTCCTATGGAGAAGAACGGACAAGAAACTCCATGGACACTCTTTTAAAACAAAATATTGTTACAAAATATGGGTTACATCATTCATGTTGAAGTTATACATGTGAGAACAATGTAGAAAGACGTGCACGTTAGAAGCGTCCGTAATAGAAACAATTCAAAAATTAAAATAAGCCGTGGCAGCTAAGAGATGACCAGTCCTCTCGTGATGTTAACCTGACACTGCCTAAAGAATTCTGAAAAGACCGAAACAGGTGGAAATCTGAAGGTGCAAGGTCAGGACTATCATTACTATCACACATTATTTATTGGACGGCGGATGCATTAACACCTCCCAGCCAAACTCTCTTAATTTTTGCTGAGTGGCTAAAGATGTGTGAGGTCTAGCGTTATCGTGATGAAAAACCACACCCCTTCTGTTGATTAATTCCGGCCGCTTTCTCTCAACTTTTTGCTTTAATCTCATCAGTTGTTCGCAGTAGAGTTCAGAATCGATGGTCCTGCCTGGTGGTAACAGCTCATAATGAATAATGCCCTTCCAATCCCACCACACACACAGCATCACCTTGTTGCGAGTTAACCCGGGTTTCGCCACAGTCTGTGAAGCCTGACCGGCCTTTGACCACGACCTTTTTCGCACGTTCTTGTCGTACGTGATCCACTTTTCATCACCAGTTATCAGCTTCTTCAAAAATGGTTCGGTTTCATTACGTCGTAATAATGAATCATAAATGAGTACCCGGTTCATTAGGTTTCTTTCAGTGAGCTCGTGAGGTACCCAAATATCGAGATTTTTTGTGTACTCAGTTTTTTTCAAATGTGCCAAAACTGTATTGTGGTCAATTCCCAGTTCTTCAGCTACGTCGTAACTACTGATATGCCGATCTTGCTCCACTTTTTCAAAAATGGCATCCATTTTATCCGTAATAGGGCGACCAGAGCGACGTGCATCTTTGACATCAAAATTTCCGGATTGAAAATGCTTAAACCAAATTTGTGCTACTCTCACAGACACTGTACTAGGTCCATAAACATCGCCAATTTTTTTCGCGGCTTGCGTTGCATTTTTACCTTTTTTGTAGTAAAATTTTAAAATGTATCGAATTTCTTCATTAGATTCACTCATCTTGACAGTACGAAAAACAAATGAAAATCACACATTTTCCTAATTTGAATTTGGAATTATGTTCTTTAAAATTTAAACTTTCAATGATACCAAAACCAGCCAGATACAAATAGTATAGCCAAAGAGATTTTATTACAAGTTCATATATACTATAATGCGAAAAGACTTTTTCCCCAACCTAATACGAGGATTCAGCATTCAATAATCGTAGCATTGGTGGCCCAGTGGTATCGGCCTCGACTTATGAGTTGTGGTGGCGGACCCTGCCAGGCACTTTACTTTGTGTATTTAATTTCATCACGGTGAAGGAAAACATCGTGAGGAAACCGGCATGTTCTAGAACCAAAAAATTCGACATGTGACATCTACCAACTAGACTTGTGTAAGTAATGCGATGTTGCATTGCGCGTCATATAACCCGAACGCGTACTGTAGCATTACCTACACATGACTCGACCAAATCAAGCATGGCACATGACACTCAAACATGACGCGCGGCGCGCTGTTCTGTGTTCGTACTTCGTAATAGCTCGGTAATGCGATGCGTGATGTCTTATAGATATCATGAGTTCATGACTCTCAGCCTCGCTCTTTATGAGTATGACACTATGACGGTAAGTTATGCTTGGTTAAGTAATGTAACGCCACATGCGCCGCGCGCGCCATGATGCAAAACACTGAACAGATACAAATATTTATATTTATCTTATTAATTATTAAGGTGTTGGGTGTAATTTAATACAAAACTGTTAGGCATAAAAAAAAGACAATCATCACTATCACTATCACTATCACTAAATATTATAAAACAAAGTCCTCTGCCGCGTCTGTCTGTCTGTTCGCGATAAACTCAAATACTGCTGCACCGATTCTCATGCTGTTTTCACCAATGGATAGCTTGGTTCTCGAGGAAGGTTTTAATATATAATTTGTTATGTTTTTGTATGCATTTTTGTATGAATTAACGATATTTGTTGGAGGTGTCGGAAAAAAATAAGCCGTCCGGGAGCTTTCAACGAAAACGCTGTCTAAACCCTTTGAGATATAACAAAATAATGTATGGTGGAATTATGTATCTTATAAAGGTCTTCCAAAAAGTCCCCGATGGCATATGTCTATCTCTTAAGGATAACATACTATATCCATTTTATTGACTTTTTGTAGGTATTTGTTTGCCGAATTTTACTCTTGGAAATACGATTACGATAACAATACGCTATAATATTAGTAGCTATTAGCCAAATTATGTTTGTAGATAAATAAGCTAGCTACTTATGTGTATTTCAAACAGTGTACAAGAATATTTATCATAAAAACATTACTAAACACGGCGGTCTTATGATCAAAATTTGTGCATTCCAAAACTTTCGTTACTTTTTCACTGACATATTTATCACTTTTCGATAAACTAACACTCAATACGAAATCTACACTTATTTCTCAGTAATTCTGTATAAGATTCTTCAAAGATTAAACCGTTTTCTCATTGAATCTTTACGCACGTATAACCTTGATGAATGTTTACATTAAGCACCGCACCACACCGCCACACGACCACACAGTACAGACGTATTTTGTTTTCTTTTTTTTTCCTTCGTTTAGTGGTGTTCCCGCTAAAATGTCAACCGGTCAAGTATTAGTCGATTAAGCGAATTCTACAGCCAGGTCGTGTTGCAAGTACAAAATAAGTGTCAAATATTTCGTCCAATTGCGAACGTGACTCTGAGAAAAGTTATGCACCAATGGTGTTCATTATATATTTCGAGCGTTTTATCAGCACAAATGGTGTATCATGCGACATTTCGGAGGATTTCGTTTTGTTTTCACATTGTTGGTACTTACGTGAATTATTTTAAAATTATCATTTGTGTCGCACTTTTATTTCGTGTTGTAATTTGGTACAATTGATTGCTTTAAGAATTTGAGTGAAATTTCGTATTTTGATTTTGTGTTTGTTATCTTTAGGTAAAGACTTATTCACGTTCATAACATAAGTACTTTTATTATATTAAATCATTTGTTTCGGTTTCTATTCACATAGTGAGTCACATTAAAATTAATATTAAGTTAGAATTTTGAGATATAGCCTGGGATATGGAGAAGGACATAGGGTACTTTTTTATGCGATAACCGACAACCACGCGGGCGAAGCCGCGGGCAAAAGCTAGTCCTTTATAAATCGATTTTTAAATACGCCAATGTATATAGTCTTGGTCAATAATCAATATTGCAATTTATGATCCTAAGCCTGGAATGCCCTTTTGATTGAATTATTCCGTAGATTGGGGTTAAGTATGAAGAAAAATCGACTTTATGAATATGATGACAAAAGCAAGTGTACATTCCGGCGCAGCGAGGCGATTGCGTTGTGGCCATGTCACTAGCCATGTCGTGTGGCGCGACATTTCGTGGCATGTTTAGAGTCATGGTGTAATGCAACATTCCTCGGTACGAAATGTAATGTCATATGACATCACTTTAAAACGCACTGTTTTGCGCATTTCTACTACCAACCCAACTGGGGCCGCGTGGTGGATTACGGCCCACTGTCTCTCCCGGAAAGAAAGCCAGTAGTGGGAACAGTATAGGCTGATTATGCTATGCTATAAATCGACCAAAATCGAAATCAAAAGTCATTAATTCAGAGCCACAAGATACAAGCAACGCTTAATTTGTGGCTCACCGAATATATCTCTTTGTAATTTTACTTTTGATGAATAAACTTTATTAATATTATTATTATTATTAAGCTATTGCATAGCTTCTATCGCGGGCCTTGAGCGCGGGGTCCGAATCCAGAAATTCCGTAACGAAAAAACCTCACGCTATCGCTGTCTCGCTTTAATATCTATTCGACTCTATCGCACTACGCTACTCAGCCGCCATAGCTACCGGCCGCCATATTCTTGTCTTGTTTGTTGTCAAGAACTTTGTCAACAAAGCGCTGTTTTTGTTTTTATTCTGTGTTTTGTGGATATTTATCGTAAATTAGAGTTATTGTTGTATTTATGTATGTACGTGTGACGTAATTTAAGTTGCAATGCATTACAAAACGTGTGAAATATGTGTTATAAGATCCGGCCGGTCAGATGGTCAAATGCGAATCTTCATAGCCAAATTTCCTTTGAATGAAGATAGGTAAGCATATATTTTCAATTGTTATGTTAAAAAACATTGATAAGCTCTTACAGAAAATAAATTACTTCATTTAAAGTCCAAAATTTACAAAATTACAAAGTAACCTATCAATATGCTAGTGCTTGACGCATGTTACTTTTTTATCGACTGTCGATATTTTTATTATTATAATATTCCTATTTCATTTAATTTTCTCTGTTATTCTATTAATACTGCAAAACCAAAATAACAAAGATATAAGTTTAAATACACTACTATTATAATCATAATAATGTAATAAAATGTTCCAGCTAGATGTAAAAAATGGGTTAAAGTTACGGGAAAGAAGACTTGGTGTATGTACCCATTGAAAAGCTACATCAATTGGAACATATTTGTGGCAGTCATTTTCTACCAAAGGATTTCAATAAAAAGAAGACACAACTAAGAAAAAATGCTACTCCGTCTGTAGAACTTACTGCAGAACCAATGGCAGATGAGCTGTTCGTTGGATTTCCACTACACATCTTCAAAAGTGAGCAAACAGGTAAGACTTTATTTTCCAGTCGTAATTCATCCTAACTCACCCTTTCCGATTACTTTAGTAACTCATGTTCAATTATATTTTGCAGAGTTATCTTCTACTTCGACTACTGCGATTCTTGGACTGGTACATCTAGTAAGTTTTTTTTATTCACTTTACTATTTGATTAACTGTATTGAATGTATCAATTGTAAATATTACAGATACTTTTTTGTCTATTACAGACCCTTTTTCAAATGAAAATGTGATAAAAAGAATGAGACTAAGCCCAAGTAACTATTCAAGATTAGAATTAAATTTGAATTCACTTGTTCATGTGTCAGTTAATAAGCAACGTGTTTTCTACATTTCAGTATCTTCAACATCAACTGCTGAACCATTGCCAATTGAATGATCAATAGAAAGGAAAAGGTGTTCTAATTATTATAAAAAAACTTAAGTCCAAAGTTTTGTTTTATTTTATTATCATCACAGAAAATCTCATCTTATAGTCAAGTTTACCTCGGATTAGATCTAGACTATATAATGGGATTTGTCTCTGAACCCCGCTTACGCCAACGTGGAATCACAGCCGTAGCTGGTTTCTTTTTATAAGAAAATTACCACGTAACCTTAGTTCAAATCGAAAGTTACCGTTGGCCTAAGTGACCTTTGCCTTAAATTTATTAAGAATGAAACCGTAAAAATGTCAGGATCCTAAAACCCGAAATTTTTTACAGCAACATATCGATAAAAATTACGAGTGAGTAGTAGTACATCCCTATCTTGTTATTATGTTGGCAGCTTTATGTCATGTCTGCAGTCCGTGTCATTTCTGTTATATTGGTATTCATTATTAGCTCACGTTTCATACAAGCGACGTTTTTCATTTTTATCTATGGGACTCCCGTCTCTTAATATTATATACTCTTTGTTTATTTAATAAAAGAAAAATTTGTTTTCTTATCGGTCACCACGCTCAAAAAGTGTAACTTGAATTAATATCAAAGAAAAAGAAATACTGCATAAATAAAATAAATAAATAATTATAATTGCATAAGTTGATACAAAATGCTATGCAATAGCTTTACCGCGGCAGTCCCCGAGTGCCACACGTCTTTTTTTTAATATATTTACATATCTCGGGACGCTGGGGTTCCGGACCTTTGGAAGGCGTACGAGGAGCCAAAGCCAACTCGCAGAGGCCCGTTAGACGCTTTTTAATTAAATGAGGCACCAACCGACGATTATCCCTGTACCCACTATGCAAGTGCACCTAAGGACAACCCCCGGTTGGTGTTGGACTATTGCAGGATATGGAACCAAAGATATTAGACTATGGGTTTGGGTGGTTAAAATGGACTGGTTACCAAAAACTATGGAAGGACTATGGCCCCTGCCTGATCAATTTTTTACTATACACGGATAAAATGGCAGGGGGTGACTTGAACACTCAATAATGGGCCCCCGAAAACGGTCGCTAGCACATAGTGACGTAGCGACAAGGGGGCAACATGTCCTGAGGTGCTCGAGGAGTGGAAAGGTATTCCAAGGCTCTCAGAACAATCCCAATTATTATTATTTCCTTTATTCAAATAAATGTACATATAAATTATATTTTTAAATATTAGAATATAAAAAATATAAAAACATTTAAAAATATAAAAAATAGTAGCCCACCGGTATCAGGAACAGGGTCCAAGCTACCGGCGGTCAGGGCTCCAGAGAGAGGAACCTCCTAACAATGCGAGCCGTGTCCAGAAGTACCGCTTTCTGAATCTAGCCCTTGATCCAGCTGCCCAACGAGAGCCTCTTTAGGTGTTGGTCGAGGCTCTTGGCAGTTAAGCCATTGGCTGAAATAGAATAGCTGTCTTATTATTATTATTATTTATTCAAATTAGGCTGAGAATCAGCACTTTTCGAACGTCAAAGCACATAACGACGCTTGAAAGGCAATATTGACCAAACGACATGTTGGCAACTTTACATTAAAGCATTTTAAAGTTAACATAAATAAAAAATATATATATATAATGCTATAGTGTAAAGTTGCCAACATGTCGTTTGGTAAAAATTGCCTTTCAAGCGTCGATATGTTTCATGTAAATAGGTACACACGGCTACATATCAAGCTATACAAAACTAGTTTACGCTGGTCTCGCATTGTATAGGATTTCGATATAATGAGAGATTAGCCTATACTGGAAATGTATAGCTTGATATGTAGCCGTGTGTACCTACTTTGTAAGCCATTTAAAGTCATAGGTATCTATGTAACTTTTGCGGTAGTTGGTGGTCATCTCTTAGCTTCCACGGCTTAATTGTTTTTCTGAAACATGCATGGAAGTTATTGTCATTATTTTCGAAAAAAGAACACGCAATGTATCGAATTTACGGACAAAGAAAATCAAATCCATTGCAGGAGCGTTTTTTTAATTTGGAACATTACAACGCTCCAGCAATGTTTTATTTCGCTGCATTATTTTGAGAAAAGCACTATGACATCAAAAACATAACCTGTAAAAAAAACAAGTTTCGCAACTCAGTTCTTCTATCGTAAAAAGTTGTGAGATCCATGTAATACCAAGTCGGTCCAATTATTAACTAGGGAACTTAAGGGTCCTTCTGTCTTACGTTATTACGTAATTGGCTAACTTAACAACATCTTATAGTAAGTGCCGGTGTCGACAATTCTGTATGAAATTGTCATACAGAATTGTCGGCTTATTCCACTAATCCCCCCTGAGAGAATACTCCTCAGTGGGGAAAACTGAACCCTAATGTAAAAAAATCACTTTCTAGTTTTCAATTCTAGTTTTCCCCCCTTAGCAGGTTTATTAGGGGTGAATTCTAGACTGTTTTCAGATTCCACTTTTCCTCTTAAGGGGGATTTTCAGGGGGGATTTGTGGAATAAGCCAGAATTGTCGACACCAGATCAGGTATCAAAAAAAAAAAAAAACGCTTATTATTGACGTTTATGCTCGTGACTGAACATTTTAGTGTCTAAATAAAGATTTTATGTTTTATCCAAAATTAAAATATTAACTTAAGTACCTAATAGGTACATTGCTACCTAAAAAATTGGTATCTAATGGGATTTCGCTAGCGTCACCGCGAGTGCCCCTGGCGCTCCTAGTATCAAGCCCATGCCCGAAAAGGCGCTGAACTCACCTCCGACTGGCTCCGACTAAAGTTCGTTAACACCGACCATTGTTTCACGAACATTTTCGTCGAATCATGAGAAAAGTTTAGAATAAGTCATGATTGGACTGATTTTCGGTGAGATTCAAGGTTGGATTTTCCGATGCGAATTCCAGCTTTGTATCTGCGTTATTGAACTCTTTTTAGAAAGTGTAAATTTTTGGAAATTTCTCTTTACGTAGTAGTAAAAAATTACACATTCATGTGTCCACACTCTTGATGATGGTTTCGTGACGGTGCAAAGGAGGAAGCGCCGTTCGCGAACGAAGAAGAACCGTTGAGGCAAAGCTCCTCCGAAGCCTGAAGTGAGTCTGCGTGCCGCAAAGCTGAACACACCGGTGTACATCTCCCGCCTGCACTACACCAATAAGGCGGAGGACATCGTGGAGTAAGTGTGCCAAAGAACAACGTACACGCCGAGGGTGCAGTTACTAGAATCGCACCGGAAAGGCGTTCATCGTGCGTGTTCCGAAACTGTATCTGCCCATCGTCATGGAAGAAGACTTTTGGCCAAAGGAAGTGGTGTTCCGTCAGACAAGTTCCAAGTTCCACAGGACAGTACAAAGTGCAGCTAGTGCTAAGTGAAGTACTATTAACTTAGTCTAAGCCTTAAGTACTAATATGTATGTTTAGGTTAAGGTATTTTTCTATGGGCCTGTGTTGCCTGAAATAAATGGTATTATTATTGTATATGCGTAAAAGATCTGCATCACTACTGCGTCGGTTGCGAGACAGTGACAACAGTCTCCTGAGCATTGTTGCCAGTAAGTCTGAAGGCCACCTGATGGGGCACCTGTGCGCAGTGCATGTACTGTTGCCTGGTGTCTCCGGAAGATGGCAGAACAGATATTATGTTCCTTAGGCTGTGTTGGATTGTTATTGTTGTTTATATTTTTGTTTATGTTTGTATGTATGTTTGTGTCTTAATTAATTTAGTCTAACATAGTTTAAGTAATACTAACAAATTATGGGTACTGGGCCTGAATTAAAGATGAATAAATAAATAAATTATTATTAAAAAAAAGTACTTATGGATACATAAATCCAACCCCAAAACAAAGCTAAAGGTTTATACTGCATATCGTCACTAAATCGCTGTAAGGACCAACGCAACCAAGGGTAGGAAGGCTTTCAAGAGACAAGTGGGATTTGTAACCCCATGATCATAGGTACCATTGCAGGGCTGGTCTGTTGAGAGGTCTTGATATTCTCAATGTGCAGGAATCTGCTGAAGGTGCAAGAAAGCCTGGGTGCAGGGCCACCCTTTGGAGGGTGCGAAAGTTTTTCGTAACCCCTCTATATTGAGGCAAGCCCCCAGGTAACCACACCGTTTACTCGATAAATGGTTTGCGAATAGACATATTTTTATTTTCTCCAAGATACGACTGTAACCCTATACTGCCAATGGGATTTCGCAAATATTTAGAAAAACCCAGTAAAGCCTTCTAATCCAATGTACAAACACGGTGTCTTTAACGTTGATAATATTATTTCATCGGAGCGGTGTACAACAATATATTTTCTTAATTACGATAATGTTTGCTTAGTTAGATTACTATGACTAGAAACTAGAAATAATACGCACCGTAACTATTAAGATGCATTTTGGTTACCTTTCCAGAAGTGTTGTAGCAGATTATAACAGATGTCAGGTGTTTATAATTATTTGTATATAAGCCCATTTCCGTTCTGATTATTACGTTTTATTATATTAAACATCCGCTTGTTTGTTTATAACATTTAGTTAAGACTTTCTTTACTGCATTGATGAGATTGTCGCTATTCAAATTATAACGTGTGTTTGCTTTGAGTCAGACTGCGCGACAACATTTTGTTTGGCCAAGACTTTACTACGTACCAGTTATCTCAGTAGGAGCCATTATCTAATGTTATCTACGTTAATTGCTCTGCGAAGTATAAAAGGCCATGTCTACAAACTTCTAAACAAATTTAAACGAACGAGCTCATACGAAACACAAGTACACATATATTAAAGTGTGAAACGAACGAATTTCGCGGTAAATCAAAATTTATAATTTACAATACTAAACAACAAAACTTGTTCAAAATGAGGATCATTTATTCACTACTCCTTGTAAGTATTATTATAAGATAAACATTTTACCTAACATTTATTAATTATATTTTTAATTAACATTATTTTTAAATTGTTTTAGGTGTCCTTGTTTTGTCTGGTGAGCGCGAAATATCTGCCCGATGAAAGTGCTTCCGGGATCTTGCTACGGAAGCAAAGATCTGTATCAGATGAATCAAATGTATCACCCGAAAGTACTGAAGAAGATAATACCAATGAGAACGACATTGATTCCTTGGAGCGCAAATTTAATGAAGAGCAGTTAAAACTGCAAGAGAAAAAGGAAAAAGAGGAACGAAAACTTTTAGAAAAAGAACGAAAACTACGAGAAAAAGCAGAAAAAGAAGAGCGTAAGCTACAACAAGAACAACGCAAATTGGAACAAAAATTAGTAGAGCAGCAACGTAAATTGCAAGAAAAACTTGAAAAAGAAGAACGTAAGCGACAGGAGAAATTGGCTAAAGAAGAGCGCAAGCGTCAAGAACAAGAACTCAAAAGACAGCAAAAACTGGCTAAAGAAGAACGCAAACGACAAGAAGAAATTCAAGAAAATCTAGAGGAGATTGAAAAGAAAACTCTTGAAGAAAACAACCCTGTTATTGACAACTCTTCCGAATCAACGGAAGAAGATGATACAATGGATCTTGAAGACATTTGGAAAAACTATGTGTATACTAAGTATGCTTTGCCTGCTAACAGCAGCGAATTAAACAAACGAGCTGCGGTGAACAGATATTTAGGAGAAGAACTTGGCCTTAATATTAATAGTACTAAGACTGAATATCGCCAAGCTATTTTACAACTAGTACAAAACAAATTGTTAAATGACTCTGCGTCACAAGACAGTTTTAGTAACTACTTGGTCAGTCATGTGAATGCTGTGTATATTCAGCGGCTTAGTGCAGAGCTAGAAACAAAAATTGCTGAATTGGATAACGAGACAGCCTTACTGCAAAATGTTAGCTTACCGTGGGTGGCCCAGGCGCAGCAGTCTTTAGAACAAAAGAAATCTATTCTTCAAACTGTTGCTCAATTTTTGTCAAACGTACTTCCGAATTGGATAACTGGAGGACAAGCCGCTTCTCCCAACGTAAACTCGACTAATGTAGGCCCATCTACTACTGACATTTCAGGTTCAGCTTCCTCTAGTACCAGTGCCGTTAATGTTCAGGGATCTGGAGGAGCTTCCTCTGCCGCCTCTTTCCCTGATGGAGGTGTCTTAGAAACTGTCCCAGCTGTTCCCGCTCCCGCTGATGGGGGTGTCTCTGTAGATGTTTCCTCTGCTGCTACCCCAGCTCCTGTTGATGACAGTGCAGCTGAGCCCACTCCTGCTAATGCAAGTGTCTCAGTAGATACTACATCTATCGCAGTTCCTGCTGGAGCCAGTACCCCAGTAGCCACTTCATCCGTCGCTGCCCCCCTTAACACTTCCAATGCAGTTGCAGCTGAGTCCACTGCTGCTCATGCCAATGTCTCAGAAGACGCTTTATCTGTTGTAGTCCCCACTGATGCCAGTGCCTCGGTAGGTGATTCATCTGCCGTCCCTACTGATGTCAGTGCCTCGGTAGGTGATTCATCTGCCATCACTCCAGCATCCGCTGCTGCCAGTGCCTCAGAAGATGTTTCGTCTACCACCGGCACAGATTCCACTGATGTCAGTGCTCCAGTAGATAGTTTATCCGTCACTGCCCCTCTTGATGCTTCCAATTCAGTCACAGCTGAGTCTACTGCTGCTCATGCCAGTGTCTCAGAAGATACTTCATCTATCGTAGTCCCCACTGATGCCAGTGTCTCGGTAGGTGATTCATCTGCCATCGCTCCAGCATCCGCTGATGCCAGTGCCTTAAATGCTGTTTCGTCTGCCACCGGACCAGTTCCCACTGATCTCCCAGTAGACGCTTCATCCGTCACTGCCCCTATTGATGCTTCCAATGCAGTCGCAGATGGGTCCACTGCTGCTCATTCCAGTGTCTCAGAAGATGCTTCATCTGTAGTAGTCCCCACTGGTGCCAGTGCCTCGGTAGGTGATTCATCTGCCATCGTTCCAGCATCCGCTGCTACCAGTGCCTCTGAAGATGTTTCGTCTACCACCGGCCTAGATCCCACTGATGTCAGTGCTCCAGTAGATGGTTCATCCGTCACTGCCCCTCTTGATGCTTCCAATGGAGTCGCAGTTGAGTCCACTGCTGCTCATGCCAGTGTCTCAGAAGATGCCTCATCTGTCGTAGTCCCAACTGATGCCAGTGCCTCGGTAGGTGATTCATCTGCCATCGCTCCAGCATCCGTTGATGCCAGTGCCTTAACTGATGTTTCGTCTGCCATCGGCCCAAATTCCACTGATGTCCTAGTAGACGCTTCATCCGTCATTGCCTCTGTCGATGCTTCCAATGCAGTCGCAGATGGGTCCACTGCTGCTCATGCCAGTGTCTCAGAAGATGCTTCATCTGTCGTAGTCCCCACTGATGCCAGTGCCTCGGTAGGTGATTCATCTGCCATCGCTCCAGCATCTGTTGATGCCAGTGCCTTAAATGCTGTTTCGTCTGCTACCGGCCCAGATCCCACTGATCTCCCAGTAGATGGTTCATCCGTCACTGCCCCTCTTGATGCTTCCAATTCAGTCACAGCTGAGTCCACTGCTGCTCATGCCAGTGTCTCAGAAGATGCTTCATCTGACGTAGTCCCCACTGATGCCAGTGCCTCGGTAGGTGATTCATCTGTCATCGCTCCAACATCCGCTGCTGCCAGTGCCTCAGAAGATGTCACGTCTGCCACCGGCCCAGATCCCACTGATGTCAGTGCTCCAGTAGATGGTTCATCCGTCACTGCCCCTCTTGATGCTTCCAATGGAGTCGCAGTTGAGTCCACTGCTGCTCATGCCAGTGTCTCAGAAGATGCCTCATCTGTCGTAGTCCCAACTGATGCCAGTGCCTCGGTAGGTGATTCATCTGCCATCGCTCCAGCATCCGTTGATGCCAGTGCCTTAACTGATGTTTCGTCTGCCATCGGCCCAAATTCCACTGATGTCCTAGTAGACGCTTCATCCGTCATTGCCTCTGTCGATGCTTCCAATGCAGTCACAGATGGGTCCACTGCTGCTCATGCCAGTGTCTCAGAAGATGCTTCATCTGTCGTAGTCCCCACTGATGCCAGTGCCTCGGTAGGTGATTCATCTGCCATCGCTCCAGCATCTGTTGATGCCAGTGCCTTAAATGCTGTTTCGTCTGCTACCGGCCCAGATCCCACTGATCTCCCAGTAGATGGTTCATCCGTCACTGCCCCTCTTGATGCTTCCAATTCAGTCACAGCTGAGTCCACTGCTGCTCATGCCAGTGTCTCAGAAGATGCTTCATCTGACGTAGTCCCCACTGATGCCAGTGCCTCGGTAGGTGATTCATCTGTCATCGCTCCAACATCCGCTGCTGCCAGTGCCTCAGAAGATGTCACGTTTGCCACCGGCCCAGATCCCACTGTTTTCAGTGCTCCAGTAGATGCTTCATCCGCTACTGCCCCTGTTGATGCTTCCAATGCAGTCACAGCTGAGTCCACTGCTGATCATGCCAGTGTCTCAGAAGATGCTTCATCGGTCGTAGTCCCCACTGATGCCAGTGCCTCGGTAGGTGATTCATCTGCCATCGCTCCAGCATCCGCTGACGCCAGTGACTTAACTGATGTTTCATCTGCCACCGGCCCAGATCCCACTGATGTCCCAGTAGACGCTTCATCCGTTACTGCCCCTGTTGATGCTTCCAATGCAGTCGCTGATGGGTCCACTGCTGCTCATGCCAGTGTCTCAGAAGATGCTTCATCTGTCGTAGTCCCCACTGATGCCAGTGCCTCGGTAGGTGATTCATCTGCCATCTCTCCAGCATCCGCTGATGCCAGTGACTTAACTGATGTTTCATCTGCCACCGGCCCAGATCCCACTGATGTCCCAGTAGACGCTTCATCCGTTACTGCCCCTGTTGATGCTTCCAATGCAGTCGCTGATGGGTCCACTGCTGCTCATGCCAGTGTCTCAGAAGATGCTTCATCTGTCGTAGTCCCCACTGATGCCAGTGCCTCGGTAGGTGATTCATCTGCCATCGCTCCAGCATCCGCTGATGCCGGTGACTTAACTGATGTTTCATCTGCCACCGGCCCAGATCCCACTGATGTCCCAGTAGATGCTTCATCCGTTACTGCCCCTATTGATGCTTCCAATGCAGTCGCTGATGGGTCCACTGCTGCTCATGCCAGTGTCTCAGAAGATGCTTCATCTGTCGTAGTCTCCACTGATGCCAGTGCCTCGGTAGGTGATTCATCTGCCATCGCTCCAGCATCCGCTGCTGCCAGTGCCTCAGAAGACGCTTCATCCGTCACGGCCTCCACTGATACCAGTGTCCCAGTAGTCGTTTCATCCGTCGTGGTCCCTGCTGATGCCAGTGTACTAGTAAACGCTTCTTCAATCGTTGCCCCCGTTGATGCTTCTAATACGGTCGTAGCTGAGCCCGCTCCTGCTGATGCCAGTGTCTCAGGAGATGCTTCATCTGTCGCGGACTCTGCTGATGCAGGATCCTCAGTAGTTGTCTTTGTTGACCCCGCATCCCCTGACGCTGCCGTACTGGTTGCTACTTCATCTGAGACAACACCTGTTGAAGGTGTTCCTACACTAGCAGCTGAAACATCAGCTGCTGTTAGTACCGATGGATCTGTTGTAAGTTCTACTGACGCTGTTCCCACCGACGTTACTAGCACGCCTGTAAACGAAGCACCAGTCCTTGAATCAGTCGTACCAAGTTCGATTGATGTGGCAAATATAGAAAATATTGAGACTACAGTTGCACCTCAAGTTGCCCAAGAGAATACAAACACCGCTATACCTAGGTCATTTTTTGGCGAAGAATTAGCTCCAGTACCCTCTGAAGTCGGTGCATCTTTATTAGAAGTAACAACACAGTGATGAGGAATTTTATGTTCATACAACGTTAATATTTTAGAGTAGTTTTTTGATGTTTATTTAATTAAATAAGGTCTGGCATTTTATTTTATGTTTTAATTATAACTCACGCTTATACTTGTACATACCGAAAACATTTAATAAATGAAAATTTTTAGACTATTAATAAAACGAGTAAAAAATATTTAACCCTTTATTATCTAATGACTCTCTTAGTAACAATTTACAAATGTTTGGTTTTATAATAGGTATCATTAAATGGAATGCAAAATAGAGGTAATTTCTCACAAAAGTTTCTTAAAATTGTAATTACACTATAATATAATAATTATAATTTAACTAAAGTTAACGTAATATTTACTAAAACAAAAGTTTATAGTAACGAACTTTGTCAAATCCAGTACTTGTTGGCAGTATTAGGTGGATTTGGATAGTTGTGTTGTGAGAGAGGATCAGAGACGTTCGGGAACGAATATGGATCATTCATATATTTATATTCACTGGACAGACCCGCGAGGCTCATGTTCAATGAGTTATGTGAGGGGCTCCAGCTGGAGGCGGCAGATGGATCTGCAGAAACTTTGGAGTAATCAGCAGGAACTTTTGGGTATTCATTATTTGGTAATGGTTTGCTGTACTCATCACCTGTAGGTTTTTCGAAAGTGTCTTCCCTGGGTTCGACCACTTCATCACTATTCACTTTGTCTTCCACTTCAGCCTCTTTTGGTAAATAATTGATAGGTTTGTTATATATTTCGCTACTAGGATATCTAGCGTAATCATTTCTTGGTATACCGCTGTCCAATAATTGGCTGTGGTGTGGGCCATTCCCGCCGGGCACTAAATGGCCGAAAGTTGACCCAGACGTACTAGGAAAAGCGGCATTTTGGAAGGCTTGGTTCAAATGTTGAGATTGGGCCATGAGTTGGTTATAATTGGCATATTTTTGGTGGTGCCAAGCATCTGGGTGCTGCGGATGGTGTTGGGACAAAGAAGGTATCTCTCCAGCAGGATAGGGACATGGTATCTGCGGCATGGGTATGGAAGAATAGCCGCCAATACCCGGACTTGGATTTGATCCAGTATGCTTTCGCAGACGGGCGCGTCGGTTGGAGAACCAAACCTGGAAACCAAAAAGATAAGATGATATGTAACTCAATAGAAAAATCTTAAAAATAATACAAATTTCTGTTATTAGATCAAGTGACAACTGTTATCACGAAAGATCTGTTTTGTGTGAATAATATTTACTATAATCATGAAAGAAGGGAAAACAGTATGAATTCTGTAAACATGTTGAAAGTGACAGTGGTTATGTTTATCAATGTTGATGGTAGATAAAAACAATGTGTTCTTGCCGTAACAAACTATACATAGTTATTTGTTCCATTGTGTAAATATTACCTACAGATTCCTTATTATAATTTGATAAAATTACTTAACATAACATAACACAATATTTCGCTAGTGATTTTAAAGTCCCATGTCGTTAGGGGACGCGCTTATTGCCATCAACCGGGCACATATGCGGACTCCAGACTGCTACTGAGAAATTACTGATAGAAAAACCCAGAAACAAGAACCATGAATATATGACATGAACCTCTCAATTGCTACTACTATAAAACACCACCTTTTTGTAATCATCATTATGCTTGGAATATAATAGACGACCAATTGCAGTATGTTAAACATCATTGGCGTTGGCCAATGATTTTAAACATACGCGCTGTTGGCCATCTAAATTTATAGGACAGCCAACAGTGATTTCCTATTGAGGAGACCGTTATTGGCTGTCCTATATGCTGCTCTTGGTCTTGCCCTTATTATGTATATGGCAAAATGTTTGTGAGTGTGATGCCATCGATGAATATCGGTGTGATATGGATCTACTGCATGAAAAATTTTTGAACCGTGTTTAAGGACTTCCTACATATTCGATCCTTCCAATAAAAATGTTGCAGCAGCTATATAAAAAGTACTCTAAAATATACATACTTGTATCCTAGCTTCAGTAAGTCCAGTCTGCAGGGCTAGCTCCTCACGAGTGTATACGTCAGGGTACTGTGTCCGGTGGAAGGCTCTCTCCAAGGCGTCCAGCTGTTCTCCTGTGAACGTGGTGCGGGACCTTCGCTGCTTCCTCTTCAGCGTCAACCCTGGCTCCGAGTCTATGTCCGATGAATCTGAACCTCGACCTGGAAAAATAAATATGGTAAAAATCGTTAATTTGTTCGTGGTTTACTTTTAATTAGTTTTGATCAAGGGACACAGAAATTAAACGATAAGTGACTTTTGCTTTGCCAAAAAACATAATATTTACAAGTGGATAGCTATTAATAATGAACATACACACATCAAAAAAGTCTAGGCAACACACGCATCATTTACAGAAACTGCATGTTTTATTAATTGATACTTTATTATTTTTCTTAACAAAGTAGATTGGTATAAATACCCAATATCTGTGTACCTATTACCTACATTAAAATAATAAATCTACTATATAAAAATAAGTCGGGTTTTCCTTCCTGACGCTATAACTCAACAACGCCTGGACCAATTTAACCAATTCTTTTTTTTAATGTTCGTTGAAGTCCAAGGATGGTTTTTACGTTTTTCTTTTTTTTTAATGGTTTTTACGAAAAATTAGGGTAGAGTAGGGTAGGTTAGGTAGGTAGGTAGATAGGGTAGGGTAGGTAGGTAGGGTAGGGTAGGGTAGGGTAGGTAGGTAGGTAGGGTAGGGTAGCGTAGGGTAGGGTAGGTAGGTAGGTAGGTAGGGTAGGGTAGGGTAGGGTAGGTAGTTAGGTAGGTAGGTAGGTAGGTAGGTAGGTAGGTAGGTAGGTAGGGTAGGTAGGTAGGTAGGTAGGTAGGTAGGGAGGGTAGGGTAGGGTAGAGTAGTGGAGTTTATACTATAGCTTTTGACAGAACGAAGTCTGTCGGGTCAGCTAGTCTATTAATAGAAACTACTCAGGGCAAATCATGTGATTATGTTGTTCTTCTGAACTACAAAGTGGAATTTGATGCGGTTTTCATTAACATTTAGCGATTGCCGCAGGATCAGATAAACAATGTTATAAGTTCAATGAAAATCGTTGACGACAAGTTTTAAACAAAAGCAGCGCTCACACTTTGTATTGAATTATCAAATAAAAAAAAACTTTATTTAATTTTGTAAAACATGAAAAGTTTAATTTCGTTTTAACTTTATTTTATACTTCGTATGTTACGGTTACATATCGCTGCTTTGCGAGAATACTGACGTAACTAAAAATGATTGATTTTAGAGAATGTAATTTTTAAATTTCTATATATATGTTTATGTGCATAAAATAAGAAATTAAATGTAGGTAAATGATTAATTGAAGGTTTGATTTTACTTATTCAAGGAAAATTTGCCGTTTACGATAAAATATTAAAAGATTTATGATCGTTTGGCATACAGTGTTCAGTTTGACAGAATTTTGAATTACGACGATATTCACGCAAACCAGCGATATATTGTTAGTTATTGTGATTAAATGAACAATTGAATGAAGGATTTGGTTGCTTTAGTCACTAATGAATAAAAAAATGGTTAGTTATTATTTATAAAAGAAATATAAATATATTACAATAGTAAAAATCGTTCAAAAGTTCAAAACCGTATATATTGCTAAGACTTTTTTGATGTGTGTACTTTGACAATACAAAATATTAATTGTTGAAGGAATTTAGATCAACTGTGACATGCTTTTGTCTATCAGGATTTCTCTTGATGTTCTTAATGATTAAATAGAACGTGATAAACTATCACGTTCTTGAGGCGATCCTATAATTTATATGACATTATATTACAGCAATTTGTCTTCATCTCTTTTTTTTAAACACGCGTTATTTATTAACGGAACGTTTTTTGTGTAAACCCACATCATGTTTTAATTCGCCTAAATCAAGAACGGCGGGGCTCGCGGGTCGATCTCATTTATAAATCGGTAGCGGTATCCTACGGAAACTGATTAAAAAACACCCGCAACAATACACGGCTTTGGCCTTAAAACTGATTTTAAAAAATGCGGCTTATATTAATAGCCTTTTGAAAGAAGTCAAAATTGAATGAGATGAAAAAATAGGGGCTCAGCGTGGCGCGATATAAGGAACACCCAGCGCGGCGGCCTCTTTGTCGGCGTCTTTGCTGTTCGGGTGACATTTTGGCACCATTCAATATTTTGGTGTCGCAAGCTGGATTTATGACATGTAAGGCGAAAGCACGGGTTTAATACGACACCCGCAGAATCAAATTGGTAGGTGCGCACAAACACACAAACTAATGTTGAGTAAGTAGGTTTACTGAATGTTTGAGGTCAACCATCACATCATATTTGTTAGTATCGTATAATGAACCAAGTACCTACATGCAATATAATTTACTCCAGTTTGTAATATTATTACTTAGGTCCCCTAAATGAAAATAACATCGTGACAAACTTTTCTTATAGCAATTATGCATTATTTTCAGTACTTTTTCTAGGAGTAATAGCTAAAGTTAAAACAATAACTTCAAAGTTTTAAGCTTATAATAAAAATTTTATTGCAAATGTTTTATTAGCAAACTTTATGAATACCTGCTTGATTTATTGTTTTATGTTACTAATTTGTTTCCTCATAATGATGCATCGGCATAATTAAACGCACGAGGCAACATCTCTAAGCACAAAGGCTGCAAAAAGTAAAAAACAACGCATTGTAATAAAATGATTTACATTGCTCAAATTCTTCGGCTGGCCGAGACAGGGACAGATTTATTTAGCCTTTTTTGTTACGAGTCCTGATCATAACGTATGAGGCTAAATACAAATCGAAAATACGAAATAATCGAGAGCGATTTGAAACTTTATGGCGTGGTCGTAAAGTCCACTCCGGTTGGTTTCATTGTGGAGAAGCACTAAAGCAAAACTATGAGGGATTTTATGTTCAAAGAAAGGCGAGAGGTTTATGGATGAGTGGTACGTGGGAGAGGGCGAGAGAAACTTTGGCGATTGCCGAAATGTGACCCCGTGAAGAGGCGCGCGCGCGGCTCCGCTCAAAAGTCATAATTTGGGAGTTGAAAGAGCGGCGGCGAGGGTTTAACACCTTCATAATCTGGGTTCATTAAAACGGTCGGGTCGGCCTTTGTTTCAGCGGGTTGTTTCAATGTTAACAGATGGTCGGATTAGCACGTCTGCGTGTTGTGGGCGGCGACGCTTGTTCCTTACCGCACGCTCGTGGGCTTCTTCATTTTAAAATGTTATTGCTAAATGTTTTTCTTCGCTCTTAGTATAGGTATCTGTATTTATTTATTTATTTATTTTATTATTTATGTACACACAGTTAAATACATAGAGATACGATATCATTATAATTTCAGTACAAAGGTACTGCTTATTTCTTAAGAAATTTCTTCCAGCAGTCTCAGCAGTCTGTCTTCTTTTTTTCAAGCTATTGAAGCACTCTTAACGCTTCAGGTAATATAGTTCATTACATACGAGTCGTTACCCTAACCTCTGTAGTTTTCGATGAACTTGAGGTTTCAGGTCCTATCTTATCGAGTCTTGTTTTCTAATTTACCTTATTCAATAACTGCTTTTGACCTTTCGGTTGTTGGTTATTCAGGATGTCCGAACTACTCTAACAAGGGCACTTTCACCGCTTTGTTGTGGAGTTGCGGTCTATAGTAATTTGCGTCCACTATTAGCTTAAATTGTTCAACAAACACTAAAAGGATTCCTCTATTTTGTATAGGGCCGATTAGAATCACTGATATTGATTTATTTATTTAGTTTTAACAAAATTGAAATGTTGACTATCAGGTAGGTCGAATTATTCGCACTAACTGCTGAAAAACTTGTTCATAGTACATGACGCAAATTTTTTGAAATATATCCATCATTACTAACACAAGTACAATAGATTTATTAAAATAAATTCTATAAGGTCGTAAAGGCACGCCATAAAGCTATGATGTAAGCTTGTTAATGCTCATTCAAAAGCACTCCGCCTCCTCTTTGTCGGCCGCTTTCGGCCACTTCCGGAGAGCCTCGTGTCTTTCTGGGAGGGCTCTCATTGAATAATGTGATGAGACAAAATTGTCTTGAATACAACGCGAGGTAATAAATGCCCACTAAATAATTGTGAGACGTGTAAGGCCTAGCGCGTGGTTTACATGGAGGTACTCAGTGAAAGTGCTTGTCAACTGCCTCAGAATAAGACTAATTTAATGCTTCGAATTGCCTTTAGAAATGCTGAATGTCATCATTTCTCAATCTTGTCACAAATTGCATTATACTTAAGTGACGAGATTGAAAATCGTTGTACTATTATTTGGCAGGCGTTTGAATGTCATTCAATGGACAAATCTATGAAGCTGATTTATTTTTTATGGTCATCAATCGACTGTCGATTTAATCAAAGATCAATAATATCAAATAAGCGATGTAAACAAACAAAGCATATCAATTTGGGTGCTTGATCAGGTAAGAAAAATGTAAATTATAGATGTTTACAAAACAGTTTGATCAATCACAATCTCAATCAGTTTGAGTTTGACCTACACAGGTACCTAATATTATGCGCTACTGCAGACCGAATACGTTAAAAGTTCATTCGGTTTGCTTGACTTGTCCAGTGGATATTCAATAAACGTATTTATCTATGTAAGCCACATGACCATTTCAGACAACAATCTACATGGTCTTCACATGACTTGACCAAGATTATGTCTGGACTTTAAAAGAGACTGTGACCTCTGAGTTTGTTTCGGCCTTTCTTCTCAGAGTAGTCGGATACGAAACGCCGACCTCATCTAGTTTTAAAATATGATTGACGTGTAAAAGTGTTTGTAAAAACCTACTTACAGAAATAAAATCATTTATCATTTAAGTTTTTTTGCAGTACAAACGACTACTTATTCGGTAACGATTTTTATCAATCTGCCTAGCTTTTTCCCAACTATGTTGGGGTCGGCTTCCAGTTTAACTGGAAGCAGCTGAATACCAATATTTTACATGGAGCGACTGCTTATCTGACCTCTGCAACCCAGTAACTGGGTAACACGATACCCCTAGGTAAGACTGGCTGTCAGACTTTTGGGCTTCTGACGACCCGTAACGACTGTCAAAGATCCACGAATGACGGCCGGGACCAACGGCTTAACGTGCTTTCCGAGGCACGGAGGAGTCTCGGTATGTAAAGATGATATTGTTCGGTAACGATTATCCCTTTAAAAAAAAATGTGCAGTACTATGGCGTGTTAAGAGGGCGTACAACGGCCGAATAGCGCAAAACCTTAAAAAAAAAGTGGCAGTCTTTGGGGACTGTCGATAGAAGTGAAAACTAAATAACTAAAGCGTTCGGTGAGGATGACGCGGGTTCCATGATTTTTGTTCACCCAAAAAGTTCAAGTACACAGTATACATATAGCTCATGGAAAGCGTTCGGTGACGATGACGCGAGATCCATGATTTTTGTTCACCCAAAAAGTGCTCAACGCGCCTAAAGAAGTTTTCACTTCAAAAATATTATCTCGTAACTGAGAAGGAATTATGAAAAACGGCTCAATAAGGAATCTCGGCAAGTGTGTCTAGAATATTCTAATACCTTTAATACGTTTCATATTGAGACACGAAGAAACAAAATTCGATCTAAAGAAAAGCGGCCACATTCCTCTAGATCGTATTTTGTTGCTTCGTGTCTATAAGGTCTATAAAGGAGTTTTGCTAGTGGACCGTTGTACGCCTTCTTAAACTATATAGCGTTAGAAGCTACGTAGAAACATATAGAACTTTTCATTTTAAATCTACAAAAACCAAAACAACCAACCAAACCAAACACCAAAGCCATGGAAACCGAAGTTAACCCAGTACAGATATAGAGTGATTGCGTTATTCTTAGTGGTGGTTCGATAATCACCTCTGCGGCCACGGCGACATTAGTTGATTCTAACGAGCGATGTTATTAAACAAATGTGAGATGTTATCGCCCTCCCACACTCTTTTGTTTTGCCTTGATGCTCTGATGCGGCTGTGAAAGCAGATTGCTAGTACTTAGACGGTAATGTTGTACATCGAAGGTATTTTAGCAGAAATGTTTCGTGACTAATTTTGAAACTACAAAAATCGCAGTCATTTTTTCGTAACTTCTTTAGGGTTCCGTAGGCAACATGGAACTCTTATAGTTTCGCCAAGTCCGTCTGTCTATTTGTCTGTCTGTCCGCGGCTTACCTCAGATACTTTTAGTATTAGAAAGCTGTAATTTGGCATGAGTATACATATTAATCACGTCGACCAAGTGATAAAATATACCATATCATTCTGATAATTATATTAATCTTTGCAAGAAATTTCATTTTCAGCCACTTATTAATCGTCGTAGACTAGCAGATTGCACTTTCTTTAAAAAAATATTTTCAATGAGATTGACTGTCCTGATGTTTTGCATAAACTTCGCTTCAATGTCCCCCAGATATCAGTTAGATTTAATCCACCTATCTCTATTCCTTTTTCCTCTTCTAACTATAGGCAAAACTCATACATGGTGCGAGCGAGTAAGGACTTTAATATTCTTGGTTTTTTTTTTTTTTTTTTTCTCTTTTTTTCTGCGATCAGTCTCCGGACTATGAGCAGATTTGTTGTTGGATTTGATGATCAGAGTGGTTTCTCCAGCGAGATTACCCTCATAATATTCCATGGCAACATGTCCTAGTTGACATTGGCAAGATCCACCACAGCCAACCTTTTCAGCCGCCTTTTATGATCTGGCTTAGTGAGCGCTTTCGCCAGAGGATTTGGATGAATCTCAAGGCGTGCTTTGTAGCGTTCTGCACAGTTTTTCACTTCCTGATGCACTGTGTTTTGGTTGAGATATTCATGAACCTCGCAGTTTCTTGTAAACCATGGTGCATTTGTGATGTTTTTGAGGATGACATTTTGGAATCTTTGGAGCATGTTAATATTAGAGACACTAGCAGTTCCCCATAGTTGGATGCCATATGTCCAAATTGGCTTTAAGATGGTGTTGTACACCAGTAGTTTATTGTCTATTGACAGAATAGAGTTTCTTCCTAGAAGCCAGTATAGGTTCCTGTGTTTGATGTTGAGTTGATTTCTCTTAGCTTGGATATGTGTCCTCCATGTTAGCCTGCGGTCGAGGTGCATGCCCAGGTATTTCACATAAAGTTTTTTTTTTCACATTTCACCGATTCTATTCCCGGCTCAAGCAGGTGATTTTTCAAAACTCTTTGAACGCAGTTTTAATTATTTTTGAAAATAAAGGAATGTTTCTTTCAATAAAATTTGCCATCATCAATATTAAGGGTACTTTTCCTCCAACCACGGTCTTTTTTTCCACCCTGTATAACGAAGGTAAAAGGAAAACTAACACAGAAAGGTAGCCTTTACAAGATAAATAGTAATAGTCAACCAACTTAAATTTGCAGTTGGAATGTATCGGAGAGCATGTATTTCAACAACAATTAGAAGTTGGTTCTTGGGATAAATTCATCTCAACTCCGGACCCCTTCATTGTGCGTGGTCCGACACGCACTTGGCCGGTTTTTATGGAACCCTCTATCTTGTAAAACTTGTAAACGGCTCGAAGTTGATTTGCAATGCGGCAATATATTATGCACTAATGCAAATTAACTGAATGTCATTGTGTGGCTCCCATAATAATGATCATCTTTAAGTATCTCTTATTCCGTGGGAAAAGAATAAGTAGAGGCTTAAAGTTATATTTAAGTAATATTCTTATAATTTATCGCAGTTGTTATGAAGCTTTAAGGCTCGTACAGACTCGCGCGATATCGCGGGCGCGACAGGCAGCGACAAAGAAATTGTGCTAATTGTTGTCACGACGCGCCGGCGATTTCGCGATATCGCGAAAGAAAATTTAAAACTCATATAAAAAGCAGATTTTTTAAACAAGCATATTACAAATTAGAGGATTGTATCCAAGATAAGAATGCTTGGAAACATGCTGGTCCTGCTCCATAGGACAATTTAGAGTCTAGACAAAATCAAACTGGTTGCTAATTTAACTGTATAATTTATAATTTGTATGATATTAATTTTTATTTTCTGTGATTAATATAAATTTAACTCACACACTTATTATATGTTTATTTTTTTTGGAAAATCATATACAATGTTTGTAAATATGTGAGCACCATGTACCTATCGCATTTATTAATTTTTCTGTCATTACTTCACTTTTCATTCTTTTTACCAATTGTGGTAAGTAATTTTTATTTTTATTCTAGGTACATCGTCTTTACCTATAATTATTAATTCATGTATACAAACTATTGTTAACATTTTAAAAGTAAGTAGTAAGTATGGAGTTTTTTGCCCATTCTTCTCCATACATTTTGGAAGGCGCAACTAGAATCAATTCATGTAATTTTTGACGTTCAAAAGTGCATCTTCGTGCCTATTTGAAATAAATGATTTGACTTTGACTTTGACTTTATGAGTAGATACGATTTATACTGAATTAATGAAAAGTATTATATTTGAAAATATTTTGACTTGTGCCTAAATTAAACCAACCAACCAAGTAAACCAACTGTTTTGGCTAAAATCTGATACAAACGCAATGTCTTACAAATATTCGTTCGTTTTTGCCTCATTCATTCATTTCAGCCGAAAGATGTCCACTGTTGGACATAGGCCTCTCCTCAGCACCGCCACTACGACGGATTCCGTGATTCCCGCATCTAGCGGATTCCAGCGACCTTCACAAGGTCATCGGTCCGCCTTGTGGGAGGCCTTCTAACGCTACGTCTTCTGATACATGGTTGCCACTCCAGAACATTTCGGCCCCATTGGCCATCTGTTCTGCGAGCAATGTGCCCTGCTCACTACCACTTAAGTTTGGCAATTCTTCGGGCTTCGGTTACCTTGGTTCTCCTGCGGTTTTTGCCTGATACATGATTTATTACAATGTCAATAATTTGAAATTCTAGCTACACTGAAATCGTGAGAAATTTTAGATCCAGCTGCCACTGCTTTGAACTGCGCCTGCGCTGCCTAGAGCTGTTGATTACATTTCAATGGGCCATAAATTTGTTATGAAGGCGTAATTATTGCTCTGATTGCATACTTCAACCGTTAAACTTTACCAAATACCTACTAACAGCACATTATCGAATGGTAAATAATATTTTCACGCTTATTTGCCTTTCAGGGTGAGTTGATTCGAGTAGGTACCAAATTATTTGAGTACCTACAACAATAAAAAATGATTTAAAAAAAACTTTATGAACCTCGATTATCTCTTTCTTATGAATGTCTTTAAAAATAATTATAATTTTCAATCGATCTGCTAGCCTAGCCTTTTCCCAACTGACTGACTGTGAGTTGATTGGCGAGCTATAGGCAAAGAGATGTCAGCACGCTCTGACGGGGTCCGCTAGAACCGGTGCTTGTCAGGGTAGCAGGTTTGTCCGAAAGGGATACCGTGGCCCTGGCACACAGGCAACGAAATGAACACGGGTGGGTTTTAGTCGGTAAAAATCTGACACGCCCTCCCGCTCCGCCCAGAGCGGGAGAAGTTATTTGATAACTACCTACCCAAAAAAAAGGTGAGTTGATTCGAGTAGGTACCAAATGATTTGAGTACAACAATCATAAATGATTTACAAAAACTTTATGAACCTCGATTATCTTCTCTCTCCTTCTTTCTTATGAATGTCTTTAAAATAATTATAATTTTCGATCGATCTGCTAGCCTAGCCTTTTCCCAACTAGTTGGCTTCCAGTCTAACCGCATGCAGCTGAATGGAGCGATTGCTTATCTGATCTCCACAACCCAGTTACTGGGTAACACGATACCCCTTGGTTCTGTTCTGTAGACTGATTGTCAGACTTTATGGGCTTTTGACTACCCGTAACGAATGTCAAAGATATACAAATAACAGACAAGACCAATGGCTTAGCGAACTTTGCGAGGCACACAGGGTTCTCGATATGCAATGGATGGTCACCCATCCACGAACCGACCGCCGCAAGCGGAAATTCAAAAACGAAACTGCAACTTTATTATTCCTCGTGAAATAAGTGGGTGTTTATTGCACGTGGGAAGTACAGTACACATCAAGCTACATGAAACTGTCAAATTTCTCCAAACGATTTTAAACTTTAGAACGTGGATGATTAAGTTCAAAATCTAACGATAAAATTTGACAATTTGTAGTAACTTGGTGTAAGGAATTTTAATTTATCAGAATTGCAATACACGTGTCTCTGCTCTACATATTTCCTTTCGAACTTTTTTTCAGGAACGCTACGTGCTACCTAGTTCTGTAATTGTCATCACAGAACAGATAAAAGAGTTTGTCATAGTATCCGCAACTAACTGTATGTCTCGTTTATTTCCTCAATCGCCTATCTTCCCAATCTATTCAAATTGTAAACAGAATTAAGTGATTCAAATCGTTCAATTAATAGATTCACATTATGTTGGAATACCTACGTGATTGAAATTATTCTTTTAGTTGACTTGTATAGAGAATTGAGTAGAGTGTGCGCATTATTTTCAATGAATAATTAAATAGAGATTGTTGCGGAAATCGATTCTGTAAAAAAAAGTTGCATAAGTAATATTAAAATCGAGGTGGGCGGCACTTCTTTGGCCGGGAAGCCCCAAAGGCAATAGTCGCAACAGGTACGTACGGCACATCCAAAGGACAATTAAAACTTGGCGACAAAATAGTACAACAATGACACTACACCCAAAACATGTTACGTAGATTGTTCGTATTTCAGCACGATCGAGACGCGCGGCAGGCGACCACGGTACACTTTGTCGGCCACCTTTTTCACCCATTTGCCTCATTCGCAAAACACCGCCCTTTGAGGCGTCGAGAACAAACTTCAATATTTCAAATGGCAACAATGACGACGTAAGATTTGTGTGCGGAAATTGATTTTTTGAACTCAGCTCGTGAGAAAGCTTTGACAGGTTGCGGCATTAAAGTCACAGAGTAACCTTTTGTGGTCGATGGGAAGTTGTGCAATGTTTGTTGGCCCGACAAAATTTTGTATTATCGGATGTAAAATAGATTTTAGGGCGATGATAACCGACTTTTAATGATTTTATACTGAAGATTACGTCTAAACGAGCAGTGTTAATGATTTGGAAAAAATATATGTTAAATTAAAGCATTTTCTTAATAACTTAATATGTGATTATTTTAGATTATATATAAATTACATAGTGAAATTAATTTGTACATTTATGTCTAACGCGGATAAAAAACTGAGTATCACGCAAAATCTATGAAGTGTATTTTTCTGAAACCTTCACCTTTTTAAAGATAATTTAATTATTGATCTTTAAGTTTACATGTTTTATTAAAATACCTTTTGTTTTGTGTATAATAAATTAATAATGCGTCCTATTTGGGACAGCGCTCCTGGACGGGCGAGTCCTATTACTGGCTGGACGTACGACGCGTTGCGTGAGCTCAGTACAGAACACGCAAACTAACCACTCAAGGTCACTGGCATATATCTGGGCCTTAAGTTGTGCTAATGAGCGTTACGGAAAGTTTGTACTATTGTTACTGGACAGTTTGAGCACAAAATGTGGGTGTTTCATTGAGAGCTTAGATTACAGATTTATAGATTAGAATAGTAATAACCAAAGCATTGTTTATTTTCAGGCATTGCAAATCCTGGAACACTTTTCTCTTACAAACCAAACAACAAACAAACAGAAAACTTTTTACTATCTCGATTTTTAACTCACACGCCTCAAATACAATTTCATAATAAATATTACATACCTCCAAGTATTCCGTCGATGCTGTAGTCCTTCTTGCCGTCCGGGTCCCGCGCTCCGCCACGCAGAAGCCGCGAGATGGACGAGATGCTGGGTGGATCCGACACGCCCTCCTGTAACCAACGCGTTTGTCTCTCACTGCCTTATTATCAGTATAACGTATAGGGTTATGAGCATTTGGGCGTAAGACAAAAACGAGGTTAAAGACAGTTTGTGATTCTTTTAGGGCCATGCAATGAATATATGGCTTATTCCACAAATCCCCCCTGAAAAATCCCTCTTAGGAGGAAAAGTGGAATATATAAAAACCAGTCTTGAATTCACCCCTGATAATCCGGCTTATTTCACTAATCCCCCCAGAGAATCCCCGTCAGTGGGGAAAACTGAACCCTAATGTAAAAAAAATCACTTTCAGGGGGCTCTAGGAATAAGTTTTTTTTTTCAATTCTAGTTTTCCCCCCTAGGCGGATATCAGATATATCATATTGGATTATCAGGGGTGTAATCTAGACTGTTTTTTATAGATTCCACTTTTCCTCCTAAGGGGGATTTTCAGGGGGGATTTGTGGAATGAGCTATTATTTGAATGATGTGTTTTGTGATAGTGCTTGAGCTTTTGTTAATGCTCTATAGCTTAAACTAGTGACGTAGGATTACTATTAAAATCATAAATTAAATTAATCTTGTTTCAGTGTTGCTTTTGCCTTATTAGTAAAAGCCTAATTGTTATAATGCTTAAGCTTTATGCATCATTTAATTTAAATTATGTAGAAGTTTCTCCCTTAATTCATTTAGTGACGTAGAGGATTACCAAGCAGGATTAAAATATATTGTAATGGAGTGATTCTTGGAAAACAGGAATAAAAATTGAAAACTTATGTAGCGCGTGCACTACAAAAATAGATTGTTAATCCGTTTAGTGGGAAAACAAATTTATATATTTTTTTCCGATGGATTCTGCAGAGGGCTTTTATTGAAGCTTAATTTCTATATTGAATATTGCTCGAATACTTTTAAAATGAATATGCACACCGTAATAGACGAATCCGTCATCATCATTTCAGCCGAAAGACGTCCACTGTTGGACATAGGCCTCCCCCAAAAGGGGGGAAATTTGCCATAATCGCCACGTTTGGCAGGCGGGTTGGCGATCGCAGTATGGTGTTAAAAATGCATAGAGAACGCTGCTGCTCATTCTCTAGTAAGTTCCTTAGTCGCCTTTTACGACACCCACGGGAGGAAATGGGGTGGAGCTATTCTTTACGTCCGGCGAAACACGGTAGACAAATAATAATTCACAATTCAAACATTCCATGAAAATTTCTTAATTAAAAATGACACGTAGGTACCTTAATGAGTTTTTCCCGTATTTCCCACGAAAAGATCCCAGGATTCTGTCTCTTAAGCTCTTCGATCCTGGCCTCCACCTCTGGAGTGGCAACTCTTGGCTTGGACCCGCCAATCACGCCTGGTCTTATGGAACCCGTCTCCTAGGCGAAAGTGATCGTTGTTTTATTATAGGTAAGCTTAATTTTATAGCAAGATTTTTTCATTTTCTTTAGAAAATTCTTCTATCTTTCTGTATGGGAAATGGTTTTTTTTTTGTAACAATAAACATTTTTATAGAATTCTCTTTCATATTGAAATATAGGGGACTGTTTATTGAAAAGGTTAGTAGGTATCTAGCGGCTTGGCAACATCGCAAGTATTCGCAAGAGCCTTCGTAACTCAAAAAGGCTAGACAAATTCAATTGATTTCTGTGAAGATTCGATAAGCACATTAAATACGAAATTCATTATAAAGTATAAAGAGCATTGCTGTCAATATTTACTCAACAAAAACGTCTCAAAATTTTTGTTTTTATTTGTTGATGTAAACACAATCGTTATTTGCCTAATATATTATTTCTGAATAGGGATCGGTATCTAGGCGATATTTCCTATTATGTATTTGCAAATCGCCCCCGTGCAGTAAAAGCCCTGTAAAGTAATATTCATTGGTTTTCTTTCTATTTATTTGCATATTTAGAATAAACGTGCACAGCTCTAAGATGCTTCTTATACCTTCTATTAATGATAATAAGAACCTTGGGATATGTTAATGATAGTCATTTCTCAGACATTTTTTATCATCCCCTGTAAAATACCGTTCATTGCAATCACGAGGGTTAAACTGCACGGCGTCGAAATAGAAATAAAATTATGGGTATACCTATGGGTACTTTGTTTTAGATGTATGCAAGCAGGTAAGTAGGTAGCTCAGGCCGTTCCCTATACTCGCGGAGCGTGGCGAAACGCTTCCTGGGCGAAACAATCGCTATTATGTGCTATAGCGGTGTGCTATAGCGCCTATAGGAGTGGTGGTGAAAACGAACCTTCAGGCTCCGTTGCGCAGCAGATCAATGGCGATTGTTTGCCGCTTGACCAGTCGATATGCGTAGGCGGCCACTCTACCACCATTCATATAATACTCCTATGTCTATAAAGTGGGGAACGTTGTGTTTCGGACACAATCGTAAGTTATCGTTTCGATGTGTTTTATGTATATTCTTGGGCCAACATCTTATGATTTTAGTTTATTATGATGCCGTGCTAGTGAGAGCTTATTTATAGAATGGGTCGGAAGGTAAATAATATTTTAGGTACATGAATTTCAGTTTGAGGCAATTTATGAATCTTGGAATAAGTTACGTCAGTTTGTTTCAAAAATATAAAACGTGATTTAGTAGTTTGGTTTATGTTGTTGTAATTAAAGTTGAAATTCTTAATCATCGTTAAGTTAAATCTCAGTTCCTAACAAACTGCTTCAGTGTGTATTTTATTGCGCTACAAACTTAACGGCTAAAATTTAACATCCGACTTTATTTTCAAACAGTTACTTTAGACGCTTTAATCTAGAACAATATTGTTGAGAGTTCTTACACAATTTGTTTTGTAAGCAGGCTTCAAGTCTTCAGGCTGAAATGTATGAAATAATGGAATACAATAGGTTGTTTTTTTTGTATGTTTGTTGTAAGTTGTCACTCACCTGGTATCTGTTGAGTATCTTGGAGACGCAGCCGTGCGAGACGCGCAGCTGGCGCGAGATGACGCAGGGCCGCACTCCAGCCGCCGCCATCTCCACGATCTTCAGGCGGATGTGGTTTGGCAGCGGACGTCCATTGATGAACAAGCCACCCAATTGGTTGACGCGCCCTTGCCCTATCAAGATGGAGGAGTTCAGTATTTTGTTTTCAATGTTCTTTGGATTTTCGTGGCTCCTGTTTGAGGTTGTCCTGACGACGGCTTTTTTGCATACAAGCTTTAGTTAACTGTATTCTTCAAGTAAATTGAATTGATTATAATCTAATTGGAAGACTCGTTGTGTATCATCAACTGTCAAATATAGTTATGGCTAAATTAACCTGTCTTATAAGATGTATGGGAAAAAGGTTTTTATTCTTTAATTAATTTGGTTTAGAGAATTCTAAGGTACATTTTTGGTTCCTAGCATCCGGTGATAAGACACAGATTATAAAAATCTGCATTACTGTGAGTAGATAAATAAAATAGTCAATGTTTTTATGTACGAACCTAAAGCAAACTCCGCCGCTGCGACATTCGTCTCATCAACTTGACACATGAAATAGGTTAGGTTAGACTTTGACGAAGGTTCAAAAGTAAGATTCAACACTTTCAATTAAAACTTTACTAATATCGAGGACAGTTTAATGATTAAAAATATTTAGTTAAATTAAAACAAAATTTTGTTAATAAAATATGATAAACTTATATACCCTTACCTACCCACACATCCATACCATTCTGGTGCCTTTCCATAATGGTATGAGATTCAGTATGTTCCATGAAAAAACGCGAACACTAAGTTTAGTATCACTGAGTAAGTTCAAACATGTTACCGCCACACTAGTATCAGCTAGCTCCAACAAAAAACATCGCGCCGAGCTTTATATCATTTAAGCGTTAACACCGTAAAAACGCCACGAATAATGATAAATATCTGTTTACATTAAATTAAGCGCACGAGATCAAAACACATAATTTAAATTGATTATCACCCATTTGTATTTACATAATTAAAACGACATGTTTAATTAATTACGATGTCATAAATATTGTGATCGAAATATATGTCTGGGGTTTAGCGACGCGTTCGATGTTAGGCGTCAGTTGTACCCAACTATATTCATGAAGGCTATCTATCTGGCGACGTTGTTTTTTGGATTTGGAAAAAGATCGATAGATCGCGTTATCTTTTTTTACTGCGCGTGAGTGCAGTAGAGGAGGTTGTGTAGTGAACTGAGAGTGCCTGTGTTCGTACGGACACGGGTCGCGTGGTGGTGTGCGTGCCGCGAGGAGGCTGTATTGAGGGCCCCGTCGCTGTGTTGGTGAGTGCATGGTACACTCCCACTACAACAGTGTGAGGCTGTAGAGGAGCCATGCGGTGGGGGACGCCAGTTTTCAGAAAAAAATATACTCCAAAATTTGCATCAATGTCGTCGGAAAAACGAAACACAACACTGAAAATATATTTAGCCTAACTACTTCGGCTATTTCAGGAATAATCAAAGTTTGACAAGACTTTATAAAAGTTAACTTGATTTAATAAAAGTGATACACAACAGCCAGCACAGGCTTTGGTTACATGTTGCATAAAGTTATGTGGTCACTTTTTTGTGTTACATGTTGACGAAAGTTTGGTTATGTATAAGTAAACATTTTTTTCAGTGTACGCACGGATAAAAGCTCATTCACCCGATTTATTTTGTCATAAAATAAAAAGAAACTCAATACGTTAAACATAAAGAAACTCAACACTCAATAACTCTTCTAACTATTTCGACAATTTGTTAACACAATATTTATTCAGTTTTCAAATCAGGAGGAAATGTTTGTCACCCGAGTGTGGTACCAAAACCGGCGCTTGCGTCGATGGAGGGGGCGAGTTCTGCCCATTCACCGTAGAGTGACAGAAATATACTTGTCCTCTTCTAATAAACTATGCTTGGTTTTGGATTTGAGCGGTTTTTTATTTCAGTATTGAATATTTGCTTATGGTTTCAGTTGGATTAGCTGTGATGGACACTTGTCAAATGAAACATATAGGTAGATCAATGATCGATAAATAATCATTAGATTCCTAAACTATTTTCTAGAAAAACCTTAAATTATTAACTTAATGAAGTCTTTTTCTGTTAAGTTTAAGTTACACCAACAGATGGCGCTATCATCCTCTTGCAAGTTTTCTATTGTGTTGTTGTGTGTTATCAGAATAAACGTATCCATTCACAACACAATCCTTACATTTAAAAACTTTATGAAAATCAATTTTGAGAACGCCAAATAATAGTGAAGGAATAGTCATAAATAGTCACCAAGGTCAAAAAAAGAGTTGCATTTTGATTCCGAAGTTATAGCCATAAGTTGGTAAGGATTATGGGGTGAACGTTTCCACGGCTGGGAGTATCGACTTGGTTTCAATTCCAAAAAAATAGTCAAGAAACAGTCATAACGCTGTGCCAAATATCGAAAATAGTCATATTATCTTGACAATTTTTTGGCGTTCTCAAAATTGATTTTCTTGAAGTTTTCAAAGCTCACCTTTTATTTTTATGATCCGAATTTACATTATTATTTTTCGGTTTTGATCAAGAACCGGTTTTTGGAAATGAATAAGAGATTATGCTGTAGGTAACACCTCCCTGAACCTGCCTTTAATTTCCCCACTATGTAAGGTTTATTTACCTTAGAAAGAAAGAAAAAAAAGAAAGAAAGAAAATACGTTTATTTTCAGTAAACATGACGCAAAGAAAGATCACAAACCCGAAAAGAAAAAGTTGGGGGAAAATATACGTCACATCCACGCAAAACGGCCATCACTCAGCATAATGCTGCGACCCTATACGAGACAGAGCTCCAGCGCTGGTTTTCAGCGACAGCCGGCGTTGACGTAATGACGTCAACCGATGCAGCATATAATGAGATAAAAATAACAAACTAAGAAATATATTTTTTAATAAATACAATATATAGTTCTTAAAGTTTATATAAATATACCTTCAGAGTCTTCTAATACAGAGAAGGACGGAAAAAGCCTTGCGTTTTCAAACCATCAGCTTCAGATTTTCTTAAGCGGTTATATTGAGGTGGTCGGAGGAAGAAATGCTATATAGGTAAGATGGATTACATTACAAATTTCAGGCGGCCAGTACGGAATGCACGTCAGCTAAAAAGGTTTCAAAAGAGAAGTTCATAGATTGAAGAATTGAAGTAGACTTGAAAACTAAGTGTAGATCGAAACTATGGTTTTAAATTCAAGAGAATAGGTAAGAATTTCGAAGTGGAATAGCTAAGCCAACAGTATGGTGCACTTAAGACACATCGAAGACTCAAGTTATACTTAGTTACTTTAGCTAAGAAACGCAAGTCAGTTATTCCAGCAAAGTGCAAGTCAAACACTTACTAAACTGGGCTTTCTTTTAAATCACAAGTACTTTTATATCTATAGACAGGTATTAGAATAAACTTCAAATTTATCTTTAAGTTTAAACATCATATTTGTGATTGAAAATGTGCTGACTATGTCTACGTGGCAATAAGTTAAAAGGGAAAATCTACAAGTCTGTGATAAGGCCTGTCATATTGTATGGATCGGAATGCTGGGCCGTGGAGGACGGATGAAAAAAGATTGCATGTAGCGGAGATGAGAATGTTGAGATGGATGTGTGGAGTGACGAGAATGGATAAAGTTAGAAACGAGTATATAAGGGGAAGTTTGAAAGTGGCGCCGGTGACAGAAAAGTTGAAAAGACGTCGTTTGGCATGGTATGGGCATGTGATGAGGAGGGAGGAAATGCATGTGATGAGGAGAGTGATGAATATAAATGTAGATGGATGGAGAGGGAGAGGAAGGCAAAAAAAAAGGTGGATGGATTGTGTGAATAATGATATGAAAGAGAAGGGGGTGAATGATAGAGTGACGGTTGACAGGGGAGAATGGAAAAAGAAAACGTGTTGCGCCGACCCCAAGTAACATGGGACAAGGGCAGGAAGATGATATGTCTACGTGGCCATAGTTCTTCGCATGCTTGATCCAACTACCAAAAGCTTCTCATTTTAATAAAAAGCTTCTCAATTCAATTAATCAGCGCTTGACGTAAATTGACGTAATTTTAGTAGGCAAGTTTTTAATCACGTCTAAACTTGTATGGAGTAGTGACAGGTGCTGATTTCTTTGACAGGACTAAACTAAAATTTATTTTCTGTCCTTTTCTTAATGAAATATAAAGAAAAAGATGCACTGAACTTAAATTTAGTTTAGTTTGTGAACAAGGGAATCGGCACCAATAACTTAAAATAAATTGCGCAAAACTAAAATTCATCAAGAAGTGCAGTGTCGCATTGATCAACGCGTACAGTGTGCAGTGCAGTGACGCGTACTTGCTTAGATTAGTAAATCTGGGTCATTCTCAGGACACTCATTATTTGGTTGACTTCGGTGGCAATTTTTTTTTTACATTTAGGCATAACTAACATGAAATATCAAATCTAGAGTACTACTAATATGTTTTAAATTAACTCTAGATTTGATATTTCATGTTAGTTACGCCTAAATGTAAAAAAAAAAATTGCCACCGAAGTCAACCAAATAATGAGTGTCCTGAGAAAAACCCATTTTTGTTCCTATTTTGTAGATTACCTGCAATGTCCCTATTTTATAGTGTAATTGATTTGAATATCTATAGTTCATATCACTTAATTTTGTATAAACGAGTCAATAAATAATTTTATTTCGGAAAATACAAATACATTTGTATTTCAAAAAAGAAATATATTATAGCCAAAAAGTCTAAAACATAGCCCCCATAAATTCTGTTTTTAGGGTTCCGTAGTAAACAAGCAACCCTTATAGTTTCGCCATGTCCATCTGTCTGTCTGTCTGCGGCTTAGCTCAGAAATTCTTAGTACTAGAAAGCTGTAATTTGGTATGGAGATACATATTAATCACGCCGACAAACTAGTAAAACACAATCTTGAAAAATATTTTTTTTAGGGTAACTCCGCTGCTTGTAAAGTGGGGATGATATCGTATGATTGTATATGATTTCGCGTCTATCCCATGGTGAGGGGTATTGTTGGATAAGCCATTTCCAAAATATTGCGGGTTTGTCAAAACTATATTTCGATTATTGAGATCCGTTAGCGTAATATTAAGCTTTAAAGTGCTAATTTTTGTTAAAGTCAAGTGTCAAGTCCCTGCCAGCTAGATGATTATATTTAAGTATGTGAAATAAATCACAGCAGTAGTATTATATAACGAACTTTAAAGAAAAACTGTCTCAGCTAAGTAGACTTTACAAGTTACTGAGTAATAGTCGACCAACTTAAATTTGCAACTACAGTGTTAGGTTTGTTCTTGGGATAAATTCATCCCAACTACGGAACCCTTCATTGTGCGTGGTCCGACACGCACTTGGTCGGTTTTTTTAATATTGGCCCGCATAGGAAAAAGTTTGCCTATCCCTGTCCTAGAACCAAAACATTCGAAGACGTGTGACATATACCAACCCGCACTGGGTCCGCGTTGTGGATTACGGCCAGTTCCTTTCTTATAGAGGGGAGGCCTATGTCCCAGAAGTGGGAAAATTTTTGGCTGCTTATGGTGATACTTATGCCTAAAATGTAGAAAGCTCCAAATGCTCTTTGGTCCATGTTAAACCTATTTATCTCAATAATTGACATCGTTGATGCATTTTCCAATTCGCTGTATTTTGAGCGTACGGAAGTCCTACCTAATTAGTCTTGCGTGACGTTAGGATTATCAGTATAGACAGCGAAGCACATCCAAAAGCGAACATATCGCCTAGAGCTAGCCTGATTGATTAATCCGATACGAGCCTAATAATGTCACAACTCACACTGTTTGATAAACCTAGGTGAGTGATTTTGTCGGATATTTGAGGACATTTACGACATTTTCTAATTTTGGTATTTCACTATATTTACTAAGTGATTTTTTTTTTCAGAATATTATCCGCACTCAATTTATACGAACATCAGACAGAAGAGAACGAGAGTTTTTTTACATTGTCATACAATAATATTTTCCTTACTGGTGATATTAATATAGTCATAACGCCATCCTCTTCAGATGCAAGAACGGAAATTTACCTTAATCTATTAGCCTTTCAAGGTATGTTGCTTGCGTACTACATGCTATTACATAATAATGAATACTAATAATAATATTACATATTTTTCCCCACTCATTCTCAAACATGCCTTGACCACGTAATTGTCAAAGCGAAACTTTCGATGAAATAAATGTTTTGTTGCCCAAACAACCCTAACCGATCACTACAGCGTCATTATAAGCTTTTATCATATGAGCTCCTCACACCATCTTTAATAAAATAAAAAATAAGACGTATTCTTTATACATCCCTTGATGAAATTTTTTTAACTATTGATTACGACAGTATTTACATATATAGACATATAGACTCTTTGGATAGAGCTAATGAAGCTGTATCTTTCTTCGTTGGGACCCTGACCACTTTGATGATTACTTGTACTAAAAAGACTACTACGATGCATGCCAAATCGAGACAATCTTCATCAGAAGTCTATAAATCATTGAAATGACGACGTTACAAAAATAACTTATACACGCGTATTAATTATTATTTTTTTAATATAAAAAAAAGTTAAACAAGAGTATGATAAAGGTGAACACTAAGAAACATAGGGAAAATAATGAAGAATGAAATGATGATGATGAAAATAAGGAGGTGGAGAATGTCAGGGCAGCACTAAGAAATTGTGGGACTCCATCAAAACAATCACCTACACCACTAAACAGAAAACTCCACCCATGGATCAGATTGCTCCAAATCAGCCCAAAAACTCTGTCAATGAGATTAACCAGTTCTTTGTAAGGATCGGTAAATCTGTAGCGGGATCTATTACAGGGATCTATTACTCTGCTTCATACCAGACTTCTTCTCTGCCATCTTGCCTCTTTTCTTTTGTCCTTCTACCCACTGATGTGGATGTGATCAAAATCATCATAGCATCTCTTAAAACCACTTGTTCCGTAAAGCGTGACGACTTTCGCAGTGAATTGATTAAAATATACTCTAACTTATTATCTGATCCTAACGCGTTTATCCTTTTTTTTACATTTGCCTTTCCACTGGTGAATTTCCCTCGGATCTCAAGAAAACCAAACAAATCTGGTAATTTGGTGTGGTTTCACAAGTCTGGTATCAGGGATTGTGTCAATAACTAAGGTCTAATATCCATTTTGCCTACACTATCCAAAATTCAATTAAATCTAATTAACAAGCAATGAAACAACTATTTGGTAACAAACTTTTATCTGATAATCAATATGGTTTTCAACATCAACAAGCGATGCCGTATATCAACTTACTGATACCATGGTTTCTAGGTTGGATGAGAAGAAAAACGTACTTACGATTTTCCTGGACATGGCGAAGGCTTTTGACACCGCTGCGCTACTCTTACTGAAGAAGCTTGTAGTACACCTCGAAATTCGTGTCGAACAGCTAAAATTGTTCGAAAGGTACCTGAATTGTAGAGCTCAACGTGTTGTAGACGATGCGTGGTTGAGTGATGACTGTGAAGTCAATATCGGTATTCCACAAGGGAGTATTTTAGGGCCTACCCTCTTTTTAACTTTTATCAATTACCTCTGCCAGTTAAACCTTACTAACGACAAGATTATTACATTCGCGGACGACATGGCTCTTCTTTTCTATGGAGATACTTGAGAAGAAGTGTACGACTTTGATCAGATGGGTTTCTCGCTAGTTAGGACCTGGCTTAACAACAACTTACTCACTCTTAATACAGACAAGACTAAATACATAACATTTACACTAACACTCACCTCACTCAAAAACCCTTATTAAATAACACGGCCCACCTTAAAGTTATACTCTAAGCGGCCCACTCACGTAATAACATCTTTTCTTACTCATGCTTGTGCCCAAAATTCGTAAAAGTGGACTCTCTCAAGTACCTCGATTGTTATATAGACAAAAACCTACATTTTTATTCCCACATCGATCTGTTGTACAAGAAAATTAGGAAGCTCATTTTCATTTTGAAAAGCCTATGACGTGTTGCAGATGCGAAAGTTCTTAAAACAGTATACTTTGCACTTTGTCAATCTGTACTAAACTATTGCATCTTTGGGGTGGTGCCCCTAAATCGTTTATGATTAAATTCGAGCGAGCAAAAAGAGCAGTGCTCAAGTTGGTCAATGCTTTACCTTTTTTACACGCTACCTCTGAACTCTGCGATAAGTGCAAGGTTCTTACTGTTCGACAACTGTTTATTGTTCAAACAATCATGCGTAAACATTTATCTGTGAACTACAACACATCCTTGAACGCTCGTAAACGCATTAAAACAAATGTATGTTCTACTCAACTATGTAAAAGTGGTCTTTCGCACCGCAACTTTGGCAATACATATACGATAAAATAAACTCTACTTTAAAAATGTACTCTCTTACTAAAGCAAAGTGCATGCACGTTCTCACCACGTATCTATTTAACCTTGATTACGATAGCACTGAAAGCCTCCTAATTGTTTTAAGATAAATGTGTTTTCAGCCTGTCCATCCCACCACACTACACCACACTGCGCCACACTACACCACACCACACCATACTACACCACACTGCACCACACTACACTATACTATACTTCACTGGTGGTACTCACAATCTTCAATATTATCTTTTTCTTACTTAATTTTTGTTTGTGTGTTATCCTACCAAAGGTTAAGATAATTTGTTGATATTATCTTTAAGATATAATACTCAAACACTGTTTTGAGGGTGGAGGTGTAACAGGTTTTCCTAGTGCATGTGCACTAGGAAAACCCACTCTCACAACTCATCTCCTACAAAGGATTTATCAGATGTAATAATCTTCATATGTTTAAGGCGTCTTTGTGGAAGAGAAATTAAATGTTTATTTATTTATTGTGATGGATAGTTGTATTTAAGCATAGAAATATTGTTTATTTTTGAAGAATTAATAGCGACCTTATGTCGACTCCTCCGCTTGAATGGTCCAACAAATGCAGAATCCAAACAGTGCCGATTCTCAGTTCATTAAGGAGTTTTGAGCTCTTCTCTGGGACCAGTGCTTCGTATGTGCTTCGCATTTTACAAATATTTTGTCAATATATTCCGACAGGATCATCGATGAAGATGATCCTGGCGGAATATCTTGAACAGCAGATTTATAAATAACAAAAAATAAGCTAGAAATCTGGTGCTAACTTGTACAAGTGTAAAGGAAAACTTTAAATTACTTTATCATTTCGCGCAAGTCGTAAACGTCAGCTGTCAGAAAAGTAGGACGATGTTGTATTTCAGTTGGTGATCGGCGATCGAGCACTGAATAATGTTGTTGGTTTGAAACTGTTAAAATTTCTATAGCATTCATGAACTCTTAATTTGCTAAGACTTTAGATAAAGATAATTTTATTTGTCAAAACATGTATATACATGCAAATTAAGCATGTAGGATGTCACAACGTACATGTTTCACCTATAAGGCGTACAAATTTATAAAATTTACAAAAATAAAAATATACATAACTAAATTACAAAATAAAAATTAATTACTAAAGGCACTTCAATCCAAGTAATAAATTAATCATAAAATGTCACAATTAAGGGTTACTCAACAAAAAAAAAAAAAAAATCAGTTTCATTTAAGAAGTCACTTATGTTATAATAACAATTGTCTGTTAATAAATCTCGAATCTCTTTTTAAAACAAATTTACCGGTAGGTGACTGTGGTATTTTATTATAAATTTTAAGAGCCATACAGAAAACACTTTGTCCCATTAATACCTACAGTTTTTGACGTATGCGAACATAGTTGATTATTGTCACGTCTGTTTCGGGGGAAGGTGTCAGCTAGTCGTGGAAATAATAATTGATTTACCCTAAAAAATGCCGCAATTTCAAAAATATAAATAGATGGTAGAGTTAATAATTTGTGTATTTTAATTAAGGGCATACAGCTGTCGGTCGACTTCAAATTGAAAATAGCATGAATGCATCTCTTTTGGGCCTCAAAAGCTATAGAACAGTACACTGAAAAAAAATTTTACTTATACATAACTAAACTTTCGTCAACATGTAACACAAAAAGTGACCACATAACTTTATGCAACATGTAACCAAAACCTGTGTTGGCTGTTGTGTATCACTTTTATTAAATCAAGTTAATTTTTATAAAGTCTTGTCAAACTTTGATTATTCCTGAAATAGCCGAAGTAGTTAGGCTAAATATTTTTTTCAGTGTAGGATGTGCAGAAAGTTTTTTGTAAAATATGTTTACTCAAAAATAAAGATTAATGTATATGAGCGTTGTGTTACAGTAAAAGTTATTATTACAATCGTCATATCGTTGCTATTTATTTGAAAAAGTTTATATATAATTAACAGGGAAACTATATATTTATCGCTCTGCAAGTTGTAGCATCCGTATCAAACGGATATCGTGTTACGTGTCAGATATTCTATCCTGTTAGTATTAGTTTATCTATTGCAATCATTTTTACAAACATAACGATAAACTGCAGATTTAATTTGCCTTTACGCAAGGTGGTAAATAGAATTTATCTTGTGAAAAGAAACATCCGAAAATGATTGCAACGATCTTAGAAATAAAAAGACCGAAAAATTCTTTGTTTTTAGCTTCTAATGAATGTACATCGAAGACAAAAACTAAGGGATACCCAAGGACCAGAGGCGGATTATCAGTAGGCTGAGGCTTGAGCTTAGGATGGCAGATTTTAGGGGCGGCAAATGTCTTGCAAATGGAAGTCTACAATACATTTTTCCGATGACTTTTCCCTCTTCCCTTTCATTGTACATTCAACGGTATCGCAAATGTTTATATTCTATGGTAAAACATCCAGTTCCCAGCCCCCAACCAGTAATTGGCCTCTGCCCACACTTTGGGTGAGTGACAAGAGAGCGAAATTGCGTAAAATATGCAGGGTGTAAGTGGCATCGACGCGCAAACTTTTACCATGATCCTAAACCCCCAGACTAGAAATTTTTCAAAGGTTATTTAAAGAAAGTAGCCACTGCATACAAAATGACAATACAGAACAGCAGATTTTTTTAAAATAATTTATTAAATTATTCTTCTCTGGGGGATCTAGAATCATATACTGAATTCATGGTAACAGTTTGCACGTCGATGTCACTTCGACCCACTTTTGTAAGTGCGATAAAATTTACCTAATTACGTTTACCGAATTAAATTATTATGTAAGTAGCATACCACCAGCCACGCCACTATGCCAGTGGTCAAATCATGTGAAGCCAAATCTTGTAAAGTACTTTTTAATCAAATCCCAAACAAGGCCAAAATATGTTCAATAAGAAGTAGTTGAAGGTTATTTACATAAGATTTTTTTTAATGCAGCATGCTAAAATTCGAGCTCGCTTCGCTCGCTCTTTTCAACATTCTCTTAATTAACAGGCTTTTCTGCATATTTAAGTCGTCAAGTAACTCCTGTTTCTGTGTAAATTGACAAAAGAAAACCTAACCCAAACAAGCTGGGGTGCTAAAATTTTGGAGCTCGCTGGTTCTTAGTAAGTCGATAAAGTAACTCTTAGAAGCCAAGCCTGCAGTATGAAGGAGCTAAACTTTAGCTACAGCGTGCTAAACTTTTGTTCTAATTCTCTAACTTTTATGCTTTTTTTTTGTCAATAAAGCAACTCTTATTTCCGTAGGAATGTTCAAAAGAAATCTAACTGAGAATTACGAGACGGGTTGAAAAAAAATTCGGGCTCGACGCACTCGCTCTTGCGTCCTACATCCTTGCTTTTCGATGAAAATATCCGGGAATAGCATATTTTTTTGTCATTTTTTTAATAAAATTTCTGCAAAATGTTACTAGAAATGCCTATATAAACTCAGAAGTCCGTAGCGCGGCCTCGTTTTGTGTTGCCGCCTTAGATATACCACCTTATTAGTCGAACTCATACATGATTGAGCTTTGATTAGCTTAGAAATATACCCAAAAACTATTTCTTGGGCAGTTTAAATTTCTAATATTTATAAATAATCTAGAAACTGACAATTGTAGAGGCAAGGGTGGCAAAAGTTTTACAGCCTATACTTGGAAAATTTGTAAATCCGCCATTGCTAAGGGCACCACTTTAAGAATCAGCCATTAACAAACCGCTAGTGGTTGCTACAGGCAATAAGTATCCTCAACAACATCTTATAATAGAATTTGTAATGTTATGGTGTATACTCTTCGATAAAATGAATGTAAACGAAGCAAAAGAAGTATGTAAGGATCGCAGCAGGTGCCGTTCTTTAGTTTCTGCCTACCCCTTTGGAAAGATGGCGTGAGTTTATGTATGTTTGTACCTTTCGTTAATGTCAAACACGAACTTGGTTATTTGTCTTTATTGATTCAATTTCATAAAAACAGTGTACTCTCCAGTTGGAATAGCATTTATATCTACGTAGTTGCGAAAAGGGTGGAAACCTCACTAAGCCTGTTTTTCCATGCGAGGTCAGTACCCGTTCGTGATGTATTTTGTACGCAAATAGAAAATTCTGTCGAGTTTTTTATTGAATTGAATGTCCACTATAAATAGCTCCCTCTTTGTGATCAACAAGGCTGCGATATAATACTTCTACGTTTAGTGACTCAAACATAAAGATATTATTGATAGTAAAGATGTGAGCTAGGTAACTTAATAAAGTAAAGGGACTGTGTATTCCCTGTCCCTTTTATTCGTCCAACAAATCTTGTCCTTGTATTAAGGTTATCTGGCAGACAGCCACATTAGCGATAAGCCCATTGCAAGCTATCGTTTTCATTAGAACGTTATATTTTCTCTGTAGTATGTGTTGCAATAGAGTATCAATTCTATGATATTTGATTTCCGGATCAAAATTACAAATGAACCTCCGGATATCCACAGTCAAACATTGCAGTAACCTAAACAATATCAAGCGACCGCAGTATAAAATTGTAATTTGAACGGTGTCGGCCGCTGGTAACGATGGAAAATCGACTTAAATTGCCATAATTAATTTATTCCAAACAGAATCGGCCCCACAAAGTGTATTCAAAGCATTCAATTTTGCATTGAATTTGTAATTTTCACGGCACAATAATTTGTAACTGTAACATTTCGCTTTACTGTTTTTTTGCTTATAATCCAAGTACTCACTGAAAGTTCAGAGGAGAACGTTTTCTCACGGTTTTGGAAAGTAAATAGTTAATCTAGCTTTCTTTTTTAGAGTTAAGAAAATTCTTTATAGCGTTAGGCAGGTACACAGTGCACTTTTTACATTTTCCGCTTCAATTACTCTGAATGAATCAGCCAGGCACATGATATTTTGTTAGTACACTTTACTATCTCTTTTTGCATCAATTTGTATTTATTCCGATTACCGACAAGTGTAAATAAAACTGCCAATGGAGAAATTAAACTGTCAGTACAACGTTTTATTGCGCTTTCATTATTACATGATTACGTTGTAACTTTCCTTATAAATCTCCTACATTTCTGAGATACTCTCAGCTAGAAATCATGTTCATCTTGAAACGTTAAGACTTTTTACATTATCGTTAGACGTTGGTCTAACCGTAATGTAAAAATTCTTAATTTATTTATTTAACCTTAAATAAACTAGGTCTCGATAATTGGAAACGCACGAAGAAATAAGCATATAATTAAGTTCTCTCTCAATTATATGCATATTTCATCAACACTGTTAGTAATATGAAAATAGACTTTCATTTTTATACAATGTTTGGGTTCTTGAAACGGTCCGCCGGCACTATTCTGCTGTCGCTCGTGAGATAACCGTCCTGTAACACTGGTAGCATCAGACTTATCAATGGATTCCACGGAATGAAATGCTATTGTAAACGATCTTTCATTCCAAAACGAACCAGTGAATTCTTGGTCCAACGGAAAATTATCACTCTTAACTCATTACGATAAGAGTGATGTTTGTGTGTCAGTTGGATGGAGTTTTTATGGAGTCCAACCTACGTCAGAGGCTATCAATGAAGTCCACTATGGTGTTTGTGTTAAGTCATCGCATTTTAATGAACCGTCGATGACATGCTATACGAGTAATAGACTCACAGTGTTATTCTTTTTAGCGCCGAATTTTTTTATCGTTCTTTTTGGGATGTTGTAACGAAAATAAAAAATGTCCGATCCGATGTTTTTTGGTGCGCGTTCCTGGGTAGGTGTCCTGTTTCGTTTTATTAGCTTCCTCGTTTTGATTAGTTCGGGCAATCATTAGTCATCATTATGTTTGGCGAGTTGATTGTATGGTATATTTTTGTCGTAACTTACATAATGTAGGTAATATTTTGCTAGATGTGGTTTCAGAGGTTATTTGGGTCCTACCAAGAAATTATATGAGTCTATATCATTTATTTATTTATTTATTCATTTAAATTTCATGTACAATAGTGGTACATAGGCGGACTTAATGCCACAAGGCATTCCCTATCAGTCAACCTTTGGGTTAAATATAAAAACAGTGGTAGGGTACAAAAATAATGACAAAAATACTAACTTCTTGATTAAGAGAATTTATATAGTTTTATTGATACTAATACACATATACAAATAAAATAAACTAATAGATATTTTAACAAATACCACCTAATAATAATTACTATGACTAGACTATCATTTGAGAGTTATTTAGTCTGACTTAAGTAGTGGTTACGAATTTTTCTTAATGTACTATTTGATATCAAACTAATTAACAATTAAGTCGGCTTCAACTGATTTCTAAGAACTCTTCCTACAGATTCCCTTGTAAAAATGATGTCATTCGTCTGTCAAGTTGTTTAACCTTTGGGAGGTACGTATTAGGTATGCCACAGCAGGTGTAGTCCCCGCAATGACCATTTCCCTGACCGGAAGCTCCACTATGATCACTGAAGCGAGTCGATCTCGTTACCGACCCTCATTCCACTCCTGACTCATTTCCTCATAGTTTTTTTTCCAAAATTGTAATCTTAACTGGAGTAAATGTTTCTCACAGTAACAAACTGAACGTAGATTTAAGTATTTGGAGATAATGGGCAGCTCTTGGGAACCAATTATTTGTTGTTCGAAACACAGACTTGGAGGCTGCAATTAACAAATTATTTTTTACAACGTCTGCGATGTAAACGTTGGCTTTCTGTAGGTATGTAAAGTGTCGTAGTGTGTTTTGACCTATTCATTTACACGGTTGATCCAGAAAATATGGTTCTTTGTGTAAATTTTTCTAAATATGGCAGGTTTTTATTTGAAGTTTTCAAAAGGAAATATTATACAAGTTATAAACAATGAAAACCTAGTATTTATTATAGCTTATTACTTATTATTTATTTACAAATGTTTGCGGTTCTGTGCGAAGATGTACGAACTTATAGTGCTCTGGACAAAATAATTTACAAGTTACATAACTACACGAATTTATATTATTCAAACCTAGTTAAGATTAACGGTACCTATACTATTTGAGTACGTAAATAGCTGCAATGTGAAAGCAGTAACTGCCAACTGTTCAGTTAATCTCACGAAGGGCTGACGATAATTAAACTGCTGAGACATTAATTGGATTTTATTATTCCTTTATACAGAGAGCAGGTTTCGAAGATCGAATTGCATAAGTTCATTCAGAAGCTGACATAGTTTTGGGTTAATGGAGATTTGGACTGTAGTTCTACTATAGACATTATTATGCTAGTCGTAACCGAAGTTATTTCTGTGCACAGGAAACTGTACAGAGAAATTAACTAATACTTTTGTTTATTAATTTCATAAATACAATCAAACGACACGACACGGTTGGCGCAGTGGTAAAACGTTGACTGCTGCGCTGTGTGTTGTGGGTTCGATCCCAGCACGGAAGAAATATTTGTATGACCTATAATTAGTTGTTCCGGGTCTCTGGCTGTTTGTGTATGTGAGTTTAAATGTTTGTAAAAGCACCCACAATACAGGAGAAATTCCTAGATTGGGACGTTAACGAGGCTCATTGGTGACGTAAAACTGGTGGATGCCAAGCTTCACAGCTTGGCTCACGCCGCAAGGTTGCCTGCTTGTCGGTCTTCTACAGGTTGTACTTCGGAGAATGTGCCCATGAACTCCACGACCTCATTCCACCAGACCCCTCTACCATCGGACATCTAGACGCACTGCAAGTTACCACCCCTACCTAGTTGATATTCCACCAACTCGCACTACGCGTTTTCAAACGTCTTTTATATTGCGCACAGCAAAGGAGTGAAACTCTCTGCCTGCGTCTGTGTTTCCGAACGCATACAACCCTAATCTATTCAAAGTGAGAGTGAACAGGCTTCATCTGGGTAAGCTCACTCCATCGTAGACTTTGTCTCTGTCATCCAGACCTACACTAAAGTCATGAGCAAACTCATAGTAGAATAATAAAAATAAATAAAGTAAAAAATAAAAAAACATTTTTTGTCATATTAAGCCACACTATTAACTTTGAAATCAATCTAATGATTATAGCTATGTTTTATGGAAATCCTAGGATGGGTAGCTACATTTACTTACGGCAATGCTAAACTACACAAACAATTGCACTAAAGCGATACTACAAAACTACGATTCGTATCAATTTCCGATGATTAGCTAGGAATACCAACCAAGCATTACTCAAAAAGCAGACTAGGATAAAGAGGAAAAATAACAAGACACAATCCTTTAATGAAGTTAAATATTCAAATAAAAAACCAATAAAGCATTTATATCAACAGAGGCTGGAGCGCCTGGCAATAAAATAAGCGTTTAGCGAGCAAATATAATATTACACAAGGAAAATAAGAGATTATAGAATTTTTTGCTATTATAGGTACTCCAAATTGTATTGGCATAAATGGTACCAGACGGTTATTCGATTCAACGTCAATATTTTTATAGATACTTATGTAACACTGGAAAAACGCTGATACCACTATTTATATTTGAAAAATTATTATTTTATGGTTTAAATGAATCGCTGACAGCCCCGAAGTACGAAAAGTCAACAGTAGAAATTCCTGTGTTGAATTTCTACTGTTGATTAAAACTAGAGTAAAACTGTATTCGTAGTGGGTAATAGGGTATCTAAGAAAGAAAAAGGGGGAAGAAGAAAAGTGTATGATTGTGTTCGGCGTGGGAACCGATAGTCAATAGTCAGTAGCCGCTGCGTAGCAGATTATAGACGTTAGGAAGCATCTGCGTAGGTGATCATAAACGCCGCGTAGCTGCTGCGTAGCAGATTACGAACGCTGCCGCGCCATAGCAACTGCGTAGCATGTTCGTAGCACTTCATAAGCTTTGCGTAGTCTTTGCGTAGCCGCTGCCTAGCAGGTCCATAGCAGATCATAAACTCCGTGAAGGCGCTACGTAGGAGTTGCGTAATAGATTATAAACGCCTTTAAGACGTTGCGTAGCAGGTTTGTAGATGGTTATAATAGTGGCTGCGTAGCAGATCGTAAGTGCATTGTTAACGTCCACTGTTTGTAACAAAGTTGTTCAAAATATTTTGCTTACACCTCGGGCAGTTTTTCCAAGTGTTGCCACTGACGTGCCGTTGACCGTAGAAGTTGGTGAGAAAACGTGTACCCTCGGAGTCTGCATATGTGACGCTAACGCAGCGTATATGCGAAGTCGTGGCGTGTGCGTCACTTTCTGTCTGCTCTGCGCATACATTCAACGAACGCCAATGACTACGCATCTAGTATTCTAAACAAAAGTAACAAACAATACAAAAGTACATTTTGAAAGAGTAACTCTACATACTTACTTATAGGTACCTGAACTAGGTTCTACCGTGGTCACGATACCGCAAAGAACTGATCCATAAAAAATAATTGCCTCAAAGTCGTAAGCGGATAATTTATAACGTAATAGATAAGAACGCAAATAAATATTTTATAATGTTTCAAATCATTATTTCTTCAATTCTTACATTAATTTATAACTAGCAACAAGTTAGCCAATTATTGAATGCAAAAAATGTTTTATTGTAAAGTATTTGCGTATTTTTATTTTAGAGCAAGTTCCATTTTATTTCTGTACTTAATTGTGTCAGTATTTTTATAGTATTTTATATCGGTAACGAGCTAGAATGAATTACTATATACAAATATAATCATGCATTTGTTTGTTGTTATTTATTTTATTTGAACATTACACGTACCACATTATTTTGTAGTCTATAAATATTAATCAATTCTAATTTGTATTTTTTAATAACATCTAAATCGTTTTTTAAGAAAAATATTGAGCAGATTGTTAGAAATAAAACTCATGACTTCCCATAAAAATCAACAATCCACATCGCTAATATTCGTTCGATGGAGATACCACACTTTACACTGTTATAATTTATGGTTGTCTGATATTTCAAACTTTTATCGGCTAATCTGACATTACAGTGACGTTGACAGTGTCGTTATAAAAATAAGCCATTAAAGATATAATTGTGTCAACAATAAAGGTATAAACGTCTGAGGAATGTTTCTCACTTCTCGTGACATTATTTGTCATAAAAAAGATAACGTTTTTATACGTCATCCGTCTCAGGAATTTCTAATTTCCGGTCAGATTTAATTGTTACGTTTCTTAGAATTATTTTGGTCACGTCTTTAAGAAAGATTCATTAGATGAGTTACAATAGTTCCATAAAAATATCAAAATCACTTTGCTATGTTATCATACAAATTTATTTGTATGTCATATATGCATATGACATACAAATAAATTTGTGCTGCCTAGCCTTTTCTCAACTATGTTGGGGTCGGCTTCCAGTCTAACCGGATGCACCTGAATAACCTGGTATTCAGCTGGTAAAATACTGGAGCGACTGCCTATCTGACCTCCACAACCCAGTAACTGGGTAACACGATACCCCTTGGTAAGACTGGCTGTCAGACTTTTGGGCTTCTGACGACCCGAACGATTGTCAAAGATCCACGAATGACAGCCGGGACCAACGGCTTAACGTGCTTTCCGAGGCACGGAGGAGTCTCGGTATGTAAAGATCGTCACCCATCCACGGACCAACCCCGGCCAGCGTAGCTTAACCTGACGGATCGACCCATGCGACTGTTATTACTTAGCCACGAGCTCCTCCGAATTTGTATGTCATATGTATATGACATACAAATTCATTAAAAGCTATTCATAGTAAGTTACTCATGTTTCTAGAAGTTCAAAATAGTGCTGTCCGTACTGCGAGCACGTAGCTAGTTCCCACCACAATGGTCCCTTCTTTCGACACCTACCACGGCAGGGGGAGTTATCTATTAATAACCGAGAATCGCAAGATTATTACTCCGAACCGAAAAAATGAAATTTTTGCTTAGTAATATTTCAGGGTATATGATATTGTATGAAAGGATATTGAAATTGATATAGAAAGCCTGGCTATCAAGCCATGCTTTCTTGTATCAACAAGAGCTACGGATAAAAATCAGTGTGTTACGAATTAATTCTATAGGTAGATACACATAGTGTGTATATGTTTGGACGTAATAATATGTTTGTACACGCATAAAAAGTGCTCTATCGGTCGGGCCGTCCTTTGTTAAATAAATTAGTTTCGGTGTCTACCAAATTACGCCTCGAACCTATCTATATGTACAGCACATTGGATCTTGGCAGGAAAATATGCTCTACCTATTATCTGACTTAGAATAAATTAACATACTTTAGGCTCTGTAACAAAACGAGAGTTGAGACAATAGCAGATCATACATCATTGAAAAAGCTTTTAGGAACACTAGTAGCCGAATACTATTTGTTTTCATTGATTTATTCATGGTCAGACTGTAGATACAAGGCGCCGACAGCACGGTCCTTTTGAAATACCAATTTTTTCGAATTGGTAATGAGAGTTTGTGTGAAACGTTACAAAATAACAAGTCACGTACTGCCTACCTCAAGTGAAACTGAACAATTGTTTAAAGGGATACAAGAATTTGGAAAACAAATAGCTCGCTAGGATTCCACTCGATTCTTCCATCTTGATGGAGTGCCCTTTGAACGTGTAGGTATTAAGCTGGAATAATAGCTATTGTTTATTTAAGTTTCTTCTCATATAAAATTTATCAGTGCATTCTGTGATAAGGCCACATGTGATAAATTGCCTGTTTCATAAGGCGTTCATTAGAAGCGTGCAAAATGCGCTCCGTTGCGCAGCGATAACTTCACCGATAGCGGTTTTATTGCCTCAAAATATTACCTATTTGCGTATCTAAAGTTGCTTTTTGTTTTCAAAATATCATAGTGACAATGGATAGATGAAGAAAATTTACGATTACAATTTTGCTACATTTGCTATTTTGATTTATATTCATGGGCACGAGTAAAATTGATTAATGCCTATACATGTTTTTTGATTTCGATTATTCAATATAGGTAATAATCATAAAATATAATTTATTAACAGTTGGTTACATGATTTATCTGGTTTGAGCGATGAGGTCAAGTTCTTGTGAGTAATTTCGACGCGTCAGAATGAATTCAAGCTGCTTTCAGACTACGCTATAATATAATAGCATATAGTATATAGCTCATAGCACAACAATATCGCGCACCATACATTCCAATAATATATATTACAGTACAGTGTGAACGTGTCCATAACAATGTATGGTGCGCGATATTGTTGTGCTATGAGCTATATACTATATGCTATTATATTATAGCGTAGCCTGATAGCAGCTTAATAGTCCGTTAGTAGAGCTAGTTTCCTATCGTACTGTAATGTCCTCTACATAGATCCATCTCGCAGTCACTGGGGCTGCACCGGCAACGTAGTGCAAAGCGTCGATGTAAAACATAGAGTGATTCACACCTCCCAACAAATACTTGTTCACCTACTCAAAAACTATTGACAAGTCATTGCACTAAGAGCTTTAAATAACCCTGACCTTTGTTTCGCAGAACACCAAACGAAACCTTTTGCACAATCTCAGCGGGACAACATAAACAATCATTTTAACTGCTTCATTGGAATATCTACCTCTCAGCATATTAATTAATACACGTCGCACAATTTCCTTATACACCTTAATGATTACTAATAAATATTCATCACAAATAAATGATATAGAAATAATTGCTTCAAGTTGACGTGGATTCAAACAGTGTATTCGGAGGGTATTATCCGCTCTGAAGATGTCCCGTACAATAACGAAGATTGCAGCTGACTTGCATTGCCGCATGTTATTCACTTCTTTAATTAACTATCAAACCGGAGGCACTCTCGATTATAAGATGCGGCTACTCGGCTTTGTGCCCGCTGTGCTTACCTGCCACTGAACTCTGCATTATACAATTTCATCAAAACAAACGAAAAATGACTCTATTACACGGTAATAAGGTCAACCGAACAGATTTTGAGTTCCACTGGCGACTGGATGTCTCGACTTTGATATTGTTTTTTGTATGTGGATATTAGGAGTTCGTTGTATGAGCATGATCATTAAAGTCAGATTTGGATGTGTAAAACGTTAAAATGTAGTTTGTCCGGTAAGTGCCTACATCCTCTCGCTTTTTAACATTGCAGATGGTTGGATGTGCACAATTAGCCCAATAAAATATTTGCAGTTACTTACGACGTCGTTCATTTTATGGTTGATGTGATGATCATATAATTGGTTGATGAAGTGTCAATTTCAAACTAGTAGAAAACCAAGTTATAAGATTTATGCGTTATAACAAAATGTTTTGTATGATTTTAGTAGAAGAGCTATAATGCTGTTTTAAACAATAAAATAAGCAACTCTCGTAGCCAATATCGCAGTTCAGGAACTGATTCAACTATCGGGGAACCTGACAGCAAAGTGAGTACTTGTTATTGTTTACACTTCATTTTAATCAATTTGTGAAAAGAGAGAACTTCATGCTTTCCGACAGAATGTTCAACAGTGTTCCTAGGTATCAGAAACAATATTGTTAAGTTTTCCTTGAAATGGTATCCTGCTTTTCAATAAATGAATATAACGAGTATTGTTTATTGAGCTTATAGAATAAATTAGAAGATATATATTCAAATATACATACTATTATTATTTTTTATTTCAATAAATCCATATAAATTATATTAGAATATAAAAAATATAAAAACATTTAAAAAAATAAAAAATTGTAGCCCACCGGTATCGGGAACAGGGTCCAAGCTACCAGCTGTAAGGGCTCCAGAGAGAGGAACTTCCTAACAATGCGAGCCGTGTCCAGTAGTACCGTTTTCTGAATCAAGCTCTTGATCCAGCTGCCCAACGAGAGCTTCCTTAGGTATTGGTGGAGGCTTTTGGCAATTTAGACATTAGCTGATACGACTATCGGCACAATGATCGCTGAGTCCACATCCCACATGTCGACAAACTCGTGAGACGAGACAAGATACTTGATTTGTTTATCTTTCTCGGCTTTCACGAGGTTCTCGTCATGTGGGACTGTTATGTCAATAATCATCGCGCGCCATATACTCGTATCATATTAAATATTTATCATATTATTATATCATATTACTATCTTTATTTCATTTATAAACATATAGATAATTTACATTTTTAAATATTTTTATAAAAATATTAAAAAAAAAAAACATTTAAAATATAAAAAATAGTAGCCCACCGGTATCGAGAACAGAGTCCAAGCTACCGGCGGTCAGAACTGCTGTCCTGAGGGAGGAACCTCCTTACGATACGCGCCGTGTCCAGAAGTAGGATCAAGCCCTTGATCCAGCTACCTAACGAGAGCCTCTTCAGATGATGGTCAAGGCTCTTGGCTATTATGCCATTGGCCGTCACGACTATCGGCACAGTGATTGCTGTATCCACATCCCACATGTCGACAACCTCGTGAGCCAGATCAAATTACTTAATCTGCTTATCTTTTTCAGCTTTCACTAGGTTCTCGTCATGCGGGACCGCGATATTAACAATCATTTAAAACTAATAGTAATAATAACTATATTATTATTACTATTAGTTTGAAAAATTATGTGTATAATTATTTTTCGCTGTAAAGAAATATAAGCTTCTGAATACTCTCCCAATCAACGCTGTTAAATTATAGACAAAAAAATTATAAAGGTCGCCTTCCAGTTAACTATAATAACGTATTCAGATAATAACAAAAAGTACCTATCCATATATCAAAGGTGACAAATCAAAATAAACAAGACACGCATTCCGGTTCACCGCGGGCAAGAAGCACAGATCTGAGATCGACATTCAGTGCCTAATGTATATTAAATATGAGTAGACGCCTTACTACATGGCATTCAAGTGAAAAACAGTGCAAAAACAGAATGGAATTGCCATTATAGCTTATAACTCAATCAGTTGCGTCCTGCGGCGGGACGGCGCGGCATGGCAGCCACACCATGGCGGCATGGCTCGATAGGAATTTTATACTTTTTCATCCATTATCTGCATTCTTGACGCGACAGATATGTCGCCCGGCAAACAGACACTTTGACAAGTGAGTGCTTTAGAAAATAGAGAAAATTGAACGCAATGAAGAAAATTCCGAGCATTCTTACATGGGATTTCTAATGGCGTTAAGATTTTTTTATTTATTATTTATGATGGGCATTTTATCTGTTTGTCCAAAATTTACGAAAATTTATTGATTAATAATGATTTTATGAAGGCCGTGTCAAAATTTTACGGTGACTTAATTTCGGTATTATCCAATTTTTTGTTACAAGACCCAACAGAACTACTTACTACCTATATAAGTGGTGTTGTAATCACACGATTTTAATAATATTCATTTCTCTTTACAGATGAAAAATATAACTTCAGTACACAACGGCAGTGACACAGAATTTAAGATACATCTTAAATTCTGTGTCACTGCCGTTGTATACACACTGAAGCTATATTTCTAAAAAACTGTTTTTTTATGTCTTAAATTTAATAAAATTGTTTGTATACAATTTTATTAAATTTATGTGCACACAGTAAAATTAGAGACATTATTATAATTTGAGTACAAAGATACTGTTTATTTCTTAAGAAATTTCTTCCAGCAGACCTGCGAAAGGAGAAATGAAAACGAAATGTAGACATTAGTGTGTGAGAACAAGAAGAGAAAAATATGAATATGCGAAGTCTTAAACTAAAATATAACATATACATAAATAAATACTTTTATAATACAATGCGAAAATTAAGACTTAAGTTAACCTCTAGATTTTAAATACAATGTAGTATAATGGAGTGTGAAGAGCAAAAGAGCATTGTACTGACTAGACTGACACCTAAAAGTTTATGATGTTTTTGTTTATAAGTTTTTGATGTGTGAAAAGATAGGTGCTCGAATCGAAATAAGAGAAGAATATAATATAATATATATTATTGCTGTGTATATTCTTGGAGGTAAATGAGGCTTGTTCATTTTGGCCATTCTTTTGGCACTGGCTGACGAAAAAATCTAAAAGAAAATGCTACTGACTGTTTTTTTTTTTAAGTCATGATTCTTTGAGTAAAAGGGAATGCCGTCGTTTTATATGTTTTACGCAAATTCCTGAAACGTTCGACAAAAATCCGATACGAGCTTACTAAACGGCATAACATCGAAAACATGCGCTGAGAAAAGGCCGAGAATTTAATACGAGACTGGTATGTCGCTAGCCTCTTTGTAGTAATCTCAGCATACACACTACAAATAAACAGCGAACAGACAACACATATGTAATTAATCATACAAGCTTCTGCATTTCTCTGTGATTACCATTATGTTTCTCTCAATGGAAGTACGCGTAGTGATGAGACAGCTCCCGATTTAATTTCGAATCACAATCATTACCTTCTTACTTTTATTTTCTTATTACGACCGATTTAATGAATGTTATAGTTTAATGGAGAGAACTGAATAGTTCATCGAGCCGGTATATAGTAACCAGCATAATAAAGCCGAGTAATCAAGTTTCAAATCTCTTTTTGCACACGCGGGTAACTATCATTACGTAATTTAGTTCATTCTGAATGCTTCCTTAATTAGACTGCTTTATATCGCATTTTAAAAAGAGGACTGATTTCATATCTCATTTCTCATTGTCGTGAGCACAACGCATCAGCGCGAATTTTATCAGATGCGGCAAAAAGTACTTTGGGTGAAAAAGGTATTACCGACACACGCATGTTATATGCATGCGCGTACGCTGAGACAGTTTTGACGGCGTTGTGAAATGATGGACGGTCATTATGATGTCATTGACATCATTTGTTTTTCAGTCCTTTTACTTTGCCTTTCAAGTTGAAAAAACCGCAAGGCTATTGTTGTGGCCGACTACTGCACTGATTATAGTTTACGTACGTGTTGATCTAGCTTTTAAGTTAATACTATGGTGTTAACTCAATTAATTAAAATTAAAATTGGTTTTAATAATAAAGCATGCATATTTTAGAATCGAATTTTACGAAAACTTTTTATTTAATTTCATGATAAGAAAATGTATGGTGTACATAAGTTTATAATAGGAATACTATGTAATAGGATCATTTGCACTTATTAACCTTGTCGGAAAGTCCTGACAACCTAAACAGATTGTCTCACTAAAGTTTGTGGAAAATAATGATAATTTAAATTGGATTACTTTTTTAGTATAATGAAAGAGGATATCCATTTAGTGCTTCTAATTGAAGAACATTGTGTTACGATACATACCACCAGATAGGGCAGATTTCATCAGTTAATCTATATGAGTAAAGCGTCGGATTCGTCCAATTTCAGATCAGTTACTCGGCTTTGCTGCATCATCGGTGATCTAATCATGTATCAGTGGAGATTAAAACAGGCCGGCCGGATCGCATCAAAGGCGGTATCACACTGTTATTTTGACTGATTGATCTCCTCCAACAAAAAAAGGTTGCATCGCTACCGAGATCGACAGTAGCCGAGAAAAAACAAATTAGTTGGCTAAACCTTTTCATAAAGCATTGTTATTATCACCACCTACCCCGTCCTGACCAGAACGTATTGTCGATCGAAAATGTGCTTCTCGTGCTAAGTATACTTTTTAAGGTTCAGAATTGTGCTGCGATCGATCCATGGCTTGTGATCGGCCCGCTTGTAATCGCGGTTGTCGAAAGGCGAAAATCATGCTGCGTTTGCGACCTTGCGTTCGTTACAAAAAAACGCGATTTATTTTTTGGAGAAATGTTTTCGGTGTCAGATGTAGCGGCTCGAGCTTTGATTGTTGAGATTCTCATATTTAGTTTTAATTGGTGGCTTTATCGAGTTTACATTTTACGGTCGGAGTCGATGAGAGGTTAATAAGCGGCACTTTGAAAGGTATCTTCGTTTTTTAGAGTTCCGCGTTAATAGGTAGGTAATAGAAATATGACTTTGTCTGCATCGTCGTTGAGATTTTATTAGGGTTAGGCGAGTTTATAATATTATGATTATCCCCGGAAAAGTACTGCTATAAATTTTTCTAACTGATTGAGTGCTGTAATTCGAGTCATATTTATAGCTTTAGTATTGCGTGCGTTAATGTTATGTCCGGCAACATAATTAAAAAATCAACATGCGGCATGGTAACAACGAGAGAGACATTAATTTACAGAATCACATGAGTCTGTGATAGGAATGTTACAACAATTCTTTACGGAACCGTTCATGGAAAATAAATGTAATGTGCTGTGCCCAATTTTTTATTGTTTAGGCAATAGTCGATATTGATTTCGGGTCTTTGATTCCGACGTATTATTGCTTGTTTTATTGGTACCTGGGAACATCGTAATTAACCATATCGGGCCTTTTTTCTCATATTTCTGGATCCTTTCGTGTCTACGGACAATAATAATTCGATGCTCACCTTGAAAGGCGTACGCGCCGAAAATTGGTCTCATATTGTTCATCGAAGACGTAGTTCCTGTTGTGTAATCCATTTTGATGTTTTTAATTACGATTCTGTGTTCTTTCACTTCACTATCATCTTTTTATTTGAACGGAATTATTATCTTAAAGAAATCATTTTATGTTACGATCACAATGTCTATACTTAAGTATACAGTTTTTGCTTGTACGTGACTTTCATATACACAACACTTTACGATCTTATTTATTTTAATACTGAAACTTTTATGGGACACTTTAAACACTGACTATGTTTGAATATTGCACGAGGGTACGAACTGAGTTGACGTATACATTTGTGCGAACGTAGGAAAGCTCGATGCGTGCGACATAAGTGAATCAATTACAAAGTCGATGGCGCATTATCTTTCGGACCCTACTCATGGCGTGTATTACAATAGCATTTCGCTCCACCTCTTTGCTCCCCTACCACTTTTTATTTACTGGTAATAATAGTAAATCACAAGGAATAGTCGCGTATGTGTTGCAGCGTCAAAGGGCGCGCATAAAAAGGGTGTTTATGTATAAATTCTTTATTGCCGTTCAGTATGTTAATGACGATTGTATGCATAGTGATCGTTACAGTTACATCTCCGTTCACTAATATCGGTTCGCATGTCCTTTTTAGTTAGAAATTTATGTCTATTTCATTGTTGCTGTTTTGTAATCATTAAAGCTTCTAAGCTCATTGCAGTTTTTTACAATCATTATTAATAATAATAGCATTTATTTCAGGCTACGCCCATAGTGTTAGTAACAATGGTCTTAAAAACTAGTGTTAGTAGACATAATTATAGGTACATGTTAAGCAGTGTGGAGTTTCATCCAATGTCGCAGCATTGGAGACGCCCATCTATCTGCGAACAAACTCAAGATAGTGTTGGTACCGCCACGAAGACGAGCAAGCAGAGAAGCGCTTCTTTTGCGTATGATGGCCGCAAAACCATCAATACGCAAACATCATTGACGCGCTACATCGCCATGGCAGCCCCAACAGTATCCTGAGTGCGTTATTATATTGGACACGTAGATCGCTATAAGCACGCAAACTATAACTAGTCCACAGGCTGCACGTGTAAAAAGACGAGCAAAAAGATTTGAACAAAGTAATCTTGACCGCCTCTGTACATCGCGCAAACCTGCGGGCCAGCAATGCCAGCATGTTGCAGCGTACCGACAGCGATCTACGTTCCCTGTCAATGTCCTTGTTAACTTTCAAATCATTATTAGTCAACTCAAATATTTCGCATTTAGAAGATATTTCAACATTATTTTACCTAGTTTCAAAGTTCTTTGGGAGAATTTGCTTAGAGACTGAAAGTTGATGCTAAAAGCACATTTCGCGGTACTAAACAAAGAACACCTTTGAAGCCAGAGTAGCTACGCATCACGGTTAAATGTAAAGTAAGTCTTCAAAGTATTTACAGCACGTTACCCTTTGCCCTTACTACGGTCCTGGTAGATAAAGTTCAAGTGAAACTTTCAGTTTTATCGACAAAGTTTTATTAAAAATATTTTTCTGTCGTCAAGCGATCGTAGAACGTGCAGCTGCCAGCGGATTGTCGACAATAGTATCGATAAAAAGCCGTCATGCAAATTATCGACTATTGTATTGTGGTATTGTATGATGAGCGCTCAACGCATGCGACTGTCCTGCGGACGATGCGTGCGATTCGATTCGCGTTTCGTTTTTTGGGGAATCTCAGTATTTCCAAAAGCAGCTGTAGGTCTTTCATGATGTGATGTTTCGTACATTTCGTGTCCGATTCAATGTATATTCAATGTGATCCGATGTACGATTTCAAAAGGTGCTGATAAATATTCACGTCAGAATAGTCAAATCCGCCTAGATCAGGGCCTCAAGTCTGCTATTACAATAGTGTCAGAATGGTCTCGCTATTGTGAGTATTTGACAGTGTTTGTATGGCAAATCTGTCAAAAACTCACAATGAAGAGACCATTCTGACACTATTGTAATAGCAGACTTGAGGCCCTGGACATTAGTGGAATTCGAATGGCTTATCCCTCCCGTTGAAAATCAAAAAAGTGATTTAATCTTGAATTTGGTATAAAAACTAAATCTGTTTTTTTATGAAGAATAGTCAGTAGTTTATTTATAAAATATTATATTAAGAACTAGGTTCATTTTAGAGGCTTAACATGTGATCAAAATTGTAAGGATAATATTTCGAATTCCTCGGCACCTCAAAAACTGTTGACTCATATTTAGTTATTATGAGCTTTCATTCACACTTCAGTACCAAAAAACAAGTTGAATGAGTACTTCGATTTGGTTTTTGTTAACGAAGTGATGTATCAGACGTTATGAAGTTCCAGTGGCAGGACTCCTTTTGAGTGACACGAGCAAGTGTGTCAAAACAAAATCGAGTGGCGTCTAGGGATTAGTCGATTATCCGAACGCGGAATCACCGACTGTGTCGGACAAAAGCAAGAAGTAGTTACTTAACATAGTTTTTGTAAGTTTTCTATTTTAGCTCGAGTATTTTTATCGGAATTTGATTGTCAATTTGGTCAATGAGAGACCTTTTCTGCTTTTGAGTATGTAAAGAAATTGTTTCTTTTTGATTCTTTGACAATGTGATTGAACTGATAGAATTTAAATTTTCGGACAATGCCCGTTAAATTAGCTGTAATTTGTAAATCAAGTAAACGAATAGAAAGATGGTCTGGTCGCTTTAAAGATGGCGAAGCCATTTAGAAAGAGATCAAATCAACCGCTACAATGAACTTAACTGTACATAGGAACATTAGTATGTAGGTGCGCGCTATGGTGGGCTCTCTACAAACAACCAGTTTCCATTGTTCTTCTACGTGGTGCGTTTGTCAAGACACTTGAAAGCTGAGGACCACTTTCACCAGCTCACATGCAAATCACCTGGACGTTGCCTGTATTACAGCTATTAAGCCTTGACAGACGCAACTATGCACACGACTCTATTGAAAAGGGGTGGAATATGAGGGCTATTTCAAGTCTACGCTGTGTTATACAAACATAAAAACAACTTAGGTGTTTTCTGTTTGACGTAATTGATATTAGCGTGTCTAATTTTAAGTATATGTACTTGACCATTGATGTTTTGATCGTCTTCCTTTTCTGTTCAGTTTATCGATGCTCTATGTTCTGTATCCTATTTATCAATAACATTAATAAGGAAATGAATCGTATAGTGTAGCCGTCAAAATATATTTAATTGTTCATCTCGCGCGACCTTTCTCAGTTAAATGTCAGGTTTACAGAAAATTAATAAAATATGTGAATGTTAATTTTAGTCATTAGCCTTAGTCAAGTTGTGAGGATGCCGACGAATAAAAAATATGTTAAGAAATGTGTGATCGCGCCGCCGCGGCCGGCGCACGCCTCCACCGCGACCGACTGTTTGAGGAAACAAGTCAAATGTGTTAAATATGGAACATCAGCTGCGTGGAACTGTTGTCGCTTGCGCCTGGAAGCGACAAGATGCGACACCTTATTGTCTGTGTCAATATAAGCGATCAAACAGAAGTTTTCTTACTTATGAATCTAAACTCAGGTTTTTGGTATGTACCATCATTTCAGCTGAAAGACGTCCACTGCTGGACATAGGTCTCCCCCAAGTACCGTCACCTTGACCGGTTCTGTGCGGCTTTCATAAGGTCATCGATCCACCTTGAGGGAGGCCTTCCAACGCTACGTCTTCCGGTACGCGGTCGCCACTCCAGAACCTTTCGGCCCCAACGGCCATCTGTACTGCGCGCAATGTGCTCTGCCCATTGCCACTCAAGTTTGGCAATTCTTCGAGCTATATCGGTTACCTTGGTTCTCCTGCGGATCTCTTCATTTCTGATTCGATCACGTAGGGAAACTCTTAGCATAGCCCTCTCCACTGCCCTTTGGGTGACTTTTAGCCTTCTAATAAGGCCCATTGTGAGCGACCACGTTTTAGTGCCATATGTCATCACTGGCAACACGCACTGGTCAAAGAATTTCGTCTTGAGACACTGCGGTATGTGGGACGAGAAGATATTGCGTAGCTTCTTCGGGAAGCTACGCAATATCTTCTCGCTGCTTCTCGCTGCCCAGCCGAGTCGGATTCGACAATTGACCTCTTTCTCGAAGTTGGACCTACCTAACTGGACAGTTTGTCCTAGGTAAACATACTCGTCCACAACTTCGAGTGTAGCGTCTCCGATATTCATGAGAGTGGGTGTTACAGTCGAGCTGGTATGTATAAAAATAACAAAATAAGGAAACATTGAACACACCCAAAAAGCTTTCAGAAACAATACACGAAGCTCTAAAATTGAGGAAGCCTTTAAATATGCAATACATCTGCCTAAAGATATAACCTGTTTGTCATAACAAAATGACGTGACTACGTCGTAAAACATATATTTTTTGTATTATAAATAGTTTAAGAAATCGTTAATTGGTTTTGGTAAGTTTTTATTGACATTAGCCAATTATTCAATTACCTAAAGGCGTCGACGTAGTGTATGGAGAACAGGTAAGCTTGAAATTAACATTTATGTCGCTTCTATGGGTTTTGTTTCTGTGTGCAGCCCATTAGCTTATTCAATTCACCCTGAGTGAATTGGATTTTCCTTCCTATAATGGACTCTAATCCGTCGGCACATGTCTTCAAGGGCGGTCTAATGCCCCTGTTGCATGAGACACTATTACTGTTTTTCGTAACGGACCATTATAATATCTCATCGTGACGTAGAAAAATTTTACATGTCATTTGGACATATTTTTACGAGTGTTTGTTTTTCACGTGGGGCGGGCCCATTTCACACGGTGTGTTATAATGCTGCTCCATGTTTCACTACATTTACTGTGACGTAGATTTTGATCTTTTACACTTTTAATGTCGCTAGTGGTGTAGGTCGTTTGCTATAACAGCTAGGTATATCTTTATTTTTTCATTCAAATGTTAAAATAAAAATATAAATTGCATGCTATGGTACAGTTTTTAGTCCTCAAATGGTTGTCCAGACACGAAACAACTAAAAAAAAAAGGTTTTTTTTTCTTGGGGAATTGTTGACACTACTTTTGTTGGAAATACTTATGAATTTCGAGTATCTAAAGATAAATCTAAAAAGCATTGCCGTAGTAAATAGAAAACAATAAATATACTTAAAAACTTAAATCTCCAATTTATTTGATACTTGTAAAAGGCAACATTGATATCATTAGTGTGGCCTAATATGAAATATATTTGTAAGTCTTTGAGTTATATCCCCGGAACAGCGGCGGGCATGTCGAATGGAACTAATTACAGGCAGGCCACGGACCTGCTGTGACATGTGGCCTATATTACGACATACGACATATCATTCCGACTTATTTATGCGTTACGTTCATTTTGTATCACTATTTTTTATAAGGAAATAGTTAACTTTTTAAGGGGTGAGTCATATCAGTTTAATTATATTATGCGTTGTTATTATGTAAGTTATCAAAAAGCGATAGTAATGGCTATCACAATATAATGGGCAATGCACAAACTGTTGCTGAAATCTTAGTTAACCTCATTTCCTTTATCGAGTGTGTCATGCACTTTTTTGTGAGCAATTAGCAGATCGTCGCGTGGCAGTCGTCGCATCCGTGTTGTAAATTTATCGCCGACCGACCATCGAACGCCCCTCATTAGCGAACTGTACAAAAACTGGCCGAGTTTTATTTATGTAGGTACGCACCGCGCCATGACTCACTGCGAATCAAACACTCCCAGCCGCTAAACAATAGCCAACCAAATAATTTATCTGCACGTGTTCCCGCTTTGATAAGCTAAGACTGATTTGCTACACCAATTTGTAATTAGTGCTTTATGATATCTGATTTCATGTGTATAAAAACCATTTATCTAATCACTTTTGTTTCTCGTTCGGCTCGGAAATATCTCTAAGTGGATAATGCTGTGAAGTAAAACGAGCATATTGGGAACTCCATGGGAAAGTGTTAGTTACTCGTAAAATGGAGATTCATCGATGCGGGAACTGGCAATTATGTGAAGAAAAAATACACGCACAACGTTTAAATAAATGGGCGGTCTGGTCTTCTCTTACTTTGTTTAAAAGTTTCCCTCAAATTGACTCTCGTGAAAATATTTATGCTCATTTCTTTGCGGAAATTGAAAGTTGAAAATTCACTTTCAGCTAGTCATCTTGAATCTTACAGGAAAATCAACTTCAGAAAGACTTCCAAGTCATCTTATAAGATATTTTTTATTAAAAATAAGAAATTAAAAATGTTTAGCACAAACAAACAGCACGCCTTCGTGGGCGGCCCATCAGCGCATAGTTTCAGCGGCATCTTTGGCGCGCAATGGGCCCTGAAGCGTATGCGCAACGATTTCAGCGCATTTCACGCCTTTTTTGTGCACGCTGCGCAGGCGACGAGTCTCGTATGAAGATTGTTAATAACGCGTGAAGTGACAACTGTGGGTTTAATTGCGACTGTAAGTTATTAGTGTGAACTTATGTGAGCGAGAGATGGTGCTGAAGATTGTTTATTGTGTGTCAACGGTTGATGACTGGGTTTGAATTGTATTAATGTTGTAGCTGTTTATAGTCGGGTATACGAAGAATACTGACTAAATGGTTAGGAAGAAGCACAGGTTCAAACTTTCAGGCAAATACGCAACTGTGCTCTATTTTTATATGAAGTTATTATTATAAATTTTTTTGCTAGGGCATCTCAGAGTTAACCTTTAAGGTTGAGACTCTTTAACCGGACTTTCCTATGGTTGCCTTAAGCTCCTAACGAAACTTAATGCCTCCAGTCAGGGCGTAAAAATTTATAAACTAAACGACTGCGCGCTAAGGGCATCCCCTGTACGGTACGAACCTCGGCTTAGGGCAGAGTCGGAGGGAGGATGGCAAGGGACCGACGGTGGCTGGATAAAATCAGGGTTATGATTATTATCTGGGGGATTAAAGCTACAGACTCAGCTATAGCGCGGGCTGGAGCTTAGCTTACGAACAAGGGTCGGGGAGGACTATTTAGTCGGGGATTTCGCGATGGGCCTCGGCGGCGAGATCGAAATGACGGTAGTGTATTATGTTTGCGAGCTGCTGTACTTGTTTCCCTACTGCTCTCCTGGAGGAGAGTCGTGGGGTCGTCTGGGTCGGTCAGTGCATGCCTTGGACGGCGGGTCTTACTGATGCGTGAGGGGGTATAATTGGCGGCCTTCACAACTAGAGTATTGCGATGGGTGGCTGCGGAATCGAAGAAGCGCTTTGAAATGCGCTTCATGAATTGGGCTATCGTAGGGATTATAAGTTCTAAATGAAGGTTTTGGTTCCGAACGAATCAGGGGGCTCCCGTGATTTTACGGAGGAAACGGTTTTGGAGGGTCTGTATCTTATGGATGAGATAGGGTTTTGCGTGTGCAAAGACTGGACTTGATGATCGGGCGGATAAGTTATTTAATGAAAATGTGCCTCTTTTATAAATAAACAATTATTGCTACTTTTGTTTTTGAGATATCGTTTGTTTGCTATGCATTTATATATAACAATTTTATATATGAAAAAAAAAAAAAACATAATAAATTTTCTTACATAGGCTCAGTTACAAAAATCTTTTATCGACTCGACAAGAGTGGCTCGACATTCCAGCGTTTAGATAAAAATATTTGAAACAAACAAGTATTTTATAGGACAACAAATTAATATCCCAAGTATTTAGCTATATTGGTGTTACCAGTTTGACGAATAATGTCAAATTGAGTCTGGTATCTGACGATAAACAGAGTAACCTCTTGAAAGCTATTATGCGCAAATAGGCCAGCCACAAATTAAGGGTTTTGTAAACCGCAAGTGCGATGAAGCGTTGGTTGGTTTTTAATTAAAGTTGGTAACTCTACTCAAGGCTGTAGTGTTAATGAATCGGCGATTTCTGTTCGTTTCAATATTGCATTGTTTCCTGTCTCATTTATTAAGGGCCTGTGTACATTTGTTTTAAGTTTTTACATTGTTCAGGTTTAAATTTGGTTCGGTTATTGTGCCGAAATGTTACACGATTTAATCTTGTTCAAAAGCAAGGCAGCATTTAATACAATTGGGCTACATATATGTATCTATATATTATTTAAGTCGTCCCTTAGGTTTACGAAAAAAGCGTTGTTTGTATTGGGTGCCTTCGCACTTCTCAATAATTCTGTTATTAAATAACACCTGAAAACCGAACATAAAATTCTTATAAGATGATTGTCATTAGTCTAATCTCGATTTTAGTTTTTCTGGTTAAACTAAAAGATTACACTCATGAAAAGCTTGAACATATTCTTTACGAAAATAGGTCCCGTGACGGCTGACCAGTAAAATTGTCCAAAAATGATACAGTGAGAGGCTGTAAAAAAGATTTTTTTTTTCAAGTAATACTGTTTTATATGTGATGAGGAGCTCGTGGCTAAGTAATAACAGCCGCACGTGTTGATCCGTCAGGTTAAGCTACGCTTGCCGGGGTTGGTCCGTGGATGGGTGACCATCTTTACATACCGAGACTCCTTCGTGCCTCGGAAAGCACGTTAAGCCGTTGGTCCCGGCTGTCATTCGTGGATCTTTGACAGTCCTTACGGGTCGTCAGAAGCCCAAAAGTCTGACAGCCAGTCTTACCAAGGGGTATTGTGTTACCCAGTTACTGGGTTGTGGAGGTCAGATAGGCAGTCGCTCCATGTAAAATACTAGTATTCAGCTGCATCCGGTTAGACTGGAAGCCGACCCCAACATAGTTGGGAAAAGGCTAGGCAGATTTTTATTTTTGCTGTTTTATATGTGATGGTGGCAATGGATGTTTAAAAAAGCATCATTTTGAAGTTCAGCTCTAGATTTGATCACTACAATAATGTTTGCCTCTACATTAGGGTTTGATTTAGTAGCAAAGAATTAGATACTAGCATTAGATATTCGTCGAGGCGACTCAGGAGGTCCATTTTTATTTGTCCTCGCATTAGAAAAGGTCACTCCAACTTTGCCTGTGGGTAAGAGACGATTCAAGAACTGCATCTGATGGCGCCAGTAACATCTTTCTGCGTCACTTCGCTTGCTGCTACCACGCGAGGTTATACATATTGGATTTTATCTTACAATATATTTTAATACCTACTAAAAGGGATCATGAAGGAGATCTACACTGAAAAAAATGTTTACTTATACATAACCAAACTTTCGTCAACATGTAACACAAAAAGTGACCACATAACTTTATGCAACATGTAACCAAAACCTGTGCTGGCTGTTGTGTATCACTTTTATTAAATCAAGTTAACTTTAGTCTTGTCAAACTTTGATTTTTCCTGAAGTAGCCGAAGTAGTTAGGCTAAATATTTTTTTCAGTGTAATATTTATTTTATCTTAAAGAAGGCTTACAGACTAACAAACCAATGATATAAAGAAAGTAATATAAAGAAAATTGCTAATAACAAGCCTCCACATATAGTAAGAAAATGTCGATAAAAAAAGTACATACAAATTAATATAAGTAATGAACTGAAACTTTCAAAAGAAAATTTATTTCAAATTTTGAAATAGTTTCTAGTAGATATATATTCCCCATTTCCTCCCGTGGGTGTCGTAAAAGGCGACTAAGGGACTTACTAGAGAATGGGCAGCAGCGTTCTCTATGCATTTTTAACACTATACTGCGATCGCCAACGCGCCTGCCAAGCGTGGCGATTATGGCAAATTCCCCCCTTTTAGGGGAGGCCTATGACCAGCAGTGGACGTCTTTCGGCTGAAATGATGATGATGATGATGAGATATATATTTTACTTTTTATGTTACAAAAAGCCAAAGTAAGAAAAATAAAGAAAGTAAAGTAAATAAGTATAAATAGTAGTGGTATTAGTAAGTAGTAAGTGAAGAAGTGTATGTCCAAAATCAAAACAATCAGATCTCATAAAATAATTTAAGCCATAATCCATACTGATTATAAGAAGAAACATCCCTAGTAGCATTTTTGTTGGCGTTTGATTGGGCCACATACCTCTGAAGGTGGCCCAACTAAATGCCAACGGAAAATGCTACTAGGGATCTATATTTAACCGTCCAATAAAATGAAGTGGACTTAACAAATTATCTATGCGCGTTCGCCTTTAGCGAAGCTTTGTTATGCTAAGTCGCATAGTGTGGAGGGAGGTTTACGTCGAGTGGCTTACGAAACTGCGGCCTTGTTGGCGTGCTAAATACTTGAGACAATAGTGTTTACCTACCAATGACACGTTCACTTAATTACTAGTAAACTTGCTCGTAATTACTGTTTTTAATTAGGTAGTACTACTTAAGTCTTGTTTTCTCGTCCTAGGATAACTTAACTTGTGGAATTATTTATTTAGTATGAAAGGCTTTGTCAAAAAGAAGAACAATGTTTAAATATATGTATATGTCACAGACTTGTGGGATTTTTTGAATATTTATTTATTTATTTATTTAATACTTTAAGCAAACAAAATGTACAGAGGCGGGCTTAATGCCATAGGTATTTTCTACCATTCAACCTCTGGGTGATGCAGAGACAAACAGTAGTAGGTGCAATAGCGAGAATTGAGGAATAAATATTCATTTAAATATAAAGTTACACATATACCTATTAAAAACTATAAATTTAATATATATATCTTATTAAAATAAATAAATATTACAAATAAATACACATAAATATGATTATTTAGGATTTACACGTCCTGAAAAATATATAAAAAATTAATTTAAAAAATACAAATGATTCTACCCTAAACAAAATAAGTATAATGTTTCGGAATAAGTCGGTTCCTATATAAATATATTTAAGCGCAATAAAAAGAGCTATTGTTTACTAAAACTCTTCTGTGACCACAGAGATTAAAATGATGAGCGCAGACGCCTAAAGAGGTATCTGTATTTTTGAAAAGCTATTTCAGATTTTTCTCATATTGTTACGAGTATTAAGATAAATATTTGAAAAAAGTCACGAGTTATTTGCACAAGTAAGATTTTGCTGTAAAGAAAAATAAATGTTATAGTTCAAGAGACAAAAGTGCCTATTATTTTTCAACAACAAGATTTTTATTATCTCATAAATGTCACCAATATCGTGATAGGTATTAAAGGTGTCGTTTTTGAATGTCAATCTCATTATCTTAATGTCATCGAGACGGAGTGTTGTATTATTAACAAAGTAAAAAAAAACTGAAAAATCATACACATTGAAACAAAATGTGTCCTGTACACGAACACAGATCGACATTGCAATTAACTCACACAAACGTGTAGTAACATTTTCTTGGTGTGCTTACAAACTCCGCCCCAAACAAATTTTGACCAATCCCCGATCGCTGTAGGCATAGATCGTTGTGGCAACACGCCTCGTATTTTTCGTCACGGAACAGCGACTCAGGCGCGACTCACACATTGTTAATGTAAGCGTTCCTCGCTTTGAAGATACCGGATCCGAGGCTTCGTGCTATCTCGTTTCCACACCGGCCTTTGCCCCGGTACGCCATCGATGGCTAAATCTTATCAAAGCTGTAATAAAAGCTGGGATTGAGGTTTCAGGAATTTTGGTTAATATAAAATTTGGTAGACTATCAATATTATAAGTGCTTACAGCAGTATCGATACTTTTATGTAAAAGTTTTGGGACCGGTGACACGTTCGGCGATAAAAACAGTCGGCTGACAGAAAGAGACAAACAATCAGGTGGAGCGGTTTCGAAGGCTGCGGAGGCGGCCAGTTTGACCATTTTTTGTTGGTCCGTTGATTGTGAAAGATTACACTTGAGAGTCGAAATACATCTTTACATCACACGTCAGTGGGCACTGAGCTGTCTTCAAAGTAACACGGATTAGACACACGCAGTTTCCTGTACGTAATTATGTCTGCGTTCATGCTGTGATAGTGAAAGACTGAAATAGTGATCTTCTGGGACTTTTGCATGTGTTCGGACTAATTTGGTGTTAAGAGCTACTCATCTTCCTTACTTAGCTCTGAAATTATTTGCGTCCATGGCGGTATCAACACTGAATATGACACCGTACTTCACCGGATACTCATTCCAAGGTAAGCCTTCAGCTTCTATAAAATTACTTCCTTTAACATTCCTGTAATTTATAATTGCTTTCAAATACTTTTTCGCTTTTTTAAACCTTGGTTACTTTGCATAATTTGTACCTATGTATGAATTACTCATGTGTATCGTTTACCGTTTGGTTTTCCTTATGAAAAAGTTTTCCGTTATAGATTAACTCTTTGGTTTCATTTTTGCTTACATTTCTGTCAAATATGTTTTAGTCACCAAAATACCTACACATGTGAGCTTTATTAACTACACAATATATATTATTACTGATTTATTTATTTAATTTTTAATATTTAGATATAAAATGATTATTCCTTAGATGCTTCTAGTAGGTACCTATATTATGTTCTTAGATGACTTGTATACTCATATAACTAGTTTTAGAATTATATTTTCTCTGATTACCTAAAAAACTGTTTCGTTCAAATCAATTATACCTCAAATTATGACTTTAAAACCACAACACGGCCAATAAATAAAACACGTTGTTTCACCCATGATTAGCTGACATTTAGCAGCTGATTATGTGTCGGTTATACCAGTTGGATTTAAATTGTATCATAAACATAGACAACCGTTTTTTTCGAACTAAAGGGCCCGAAACGATCATAAAACTATAAAATCTCGAAGAAATTACAAAGTGCCTTTTATAGCTACCAATATAACAATATTTCATCTTCGCGCGTCGGGCACAAGACAGACGAATAAAGTATAGCCTGTTTTTTTCTTGTTTATAACAGAACTTTGTTTAGGCTCCACTTTCTGGAATGGTCAAGGACCGTAAGCTATAGAAAGTGATTTGTCTCTGTTTCAATAAAGCATTTCTGTCACGACTGATCTATTGTCATATTCGAGTCATTGTCCGAATGATCTTGATCTTAATTGAAGAAGAATAAAGGAGATAATTGATCATATTTTTGATATTACCTCATACTATCATCTAGTAATGCTCTTTGTTTTGAGCTAAGGGCTAAAACAAGCTTTTAACCAAAAAAAGTCTCAATAATAAAGACTTGCTTAGCTTCATTCTGTCCAAAAAACACTTATATATATGATGATTATATATTTTGTAAGGTTCTATAAATGTCACCAGGATACATTGGTTTCACAGCTTAAAAATTTAAGAGAAATTATTACCCGTCATAAAATTACTAAATAACTTTTGTTTTCTAAGCATCCTGTCGTTTCTCTATATCGCTGTTTTATTACTGGCGACAGTTTTTTATGAGTATCTTAAGTTTCATGGACAACCGTTCGTAAATAGTACCTACTTCTGTATACATTTTAATTTTTTGTTCCCACAACGACAGTTCCTTGTACTATTTTAGACGTCTTTTCTAATTTTAAATCTATAAAAACTATTAACAACGTTACCTAGGTAGTGTCCATAGTGTCGACAGGAGCTGTTAAAATATTCTTATAATAAGACTTGTGTGATTAGTTGTATGTAGTGTATTTATATTTCATAAGGTTTAAATTAAATATTCCATTGTTTCCCCTGCGGCTGAACTTTAAGATCATTTCAAAGGCTCACCGTGTATAAATAACAACGAATACTGCTCCAAAAAGCTCTCGCACTGACGGTTTTACACATAAATCATTACCATACGAAAACATTTCGACGGCATTGTTAAAAATGTCACTTCGACTTATGACCTGTTTCGTCTAAGGCAAATTAAAAAGAAAGAGATAAATATATTTGAAAGGGTAGAGAGAGAGAGCAACAACATTAAAGAATGCCGACGACATTGGTATGGATACCCAGTCACATTTTTTCTTAATATGTGCTTATAAATTGAAACTGAATTATTATATTTATGAAACTATTTTGAACACACTCACGTAATTTTTTTTTTGGTAACAGTCTGGATTGGCAATACTAAACGGAATTTAGTTTTTTTTTCTTTAGTTTTTTTTTTCCTTCAACTTCACTCCATATTTATATTATTTCCTGCCAGTTCCCCTTGAACTGGTAGGAAATAAAATAAATATCGAGTGGTCTTTTTGCACATAGAATGACATTTAGTGGCAAGTAAGACACAAGCTAGACAATAGCGGAGAAGGCTTCTAAAAATGTTCACTTACGTACTTTTCTTGCATGAGTCACGTTCGCCGTACGTAAGCGAGGCGGCGGGCGGCGCGAAGGCCTCTTTGAATTATTAAAAATGTCTCGATTTTTTAATTCGGCTTCAAATTATATGAGTTTCTGAAGTACGAGTATAAATCGGGATTAGTGTCTGGTAAGTCCATCTGATGTGCCCGTGAACATCACAAAACGTTTGTTCAATGCTTTAAGAGGATGAAAGATTATTTACAAATATGCAGCCATTTGTAATTTGTAGAAATTAATTTTGTTTTTGTTTTGAATTATGCATGGCATGATTAATGTTATGCACCGTATAACTTATAACAGGATATAAAACGTTGAAGTATTATACCACAGATTAATCTTAAACATGTATTGGAATTTTCTAATGCTAAGAGTTAGTGCATAATGATGCATTTGCGTAGAGTTTAAGTATGGAAGTTAATGTCGATATTAGTTGGCATAATATCTGCGATGAGTGGTGCGGCGCGATCAGATGCGCCCGCGGCTAGGTGACGGCGATGAAGCGCGATAGCAATCGCCAACGCGTTGCACCTTGTAATTTTCTTTGCGAACGAGAGTGCATTTTTCATAATCCTTTATGTTATAAACATATTATTGGTCTCCATACAAGATTTGCGACAACAATAACGTTTGTTGTTAATTACTTGGATCAGTCGTAAATTCTCCTCTCAATTAGAGTTAAAGAGTTTTCGATGGAGCCAATTATAAGAATGATACTACCTACATCAAGGTGCATTGGATTTCTGACCTTTCTGTGGAGTTCAGTACCATAATCAAGGTTTAGTCACATTCAAATCATGGGCCGACAAGCGGTGCACATCTCGCGCACACGCACACATCTCGGCGGCGCGCCCGCGCAGATCAAAGGCACCGACAGGCTCTTTTAGCCGCATAATATGACGCGCCCCCCGCCTCCGCCCGCGGCCGGCGAAATGCCTCGCCGCCCGATCAACCTTCAGGGCGCTTACTTGCCATTACTTATGCCGATCTATTAATAAACAAATTGATATAACGGATATTTGAAGCGGGACCTTTGATTTAGTTAAATTAATCAAAATCAGTTTATTAGATAATTTGCTTATGAAATACTTGCTTCCTACATACTTACTCTCTTGAAATACATCTGGAACCAATATTAACCTTTGATGGCTAACGCACGACAATGATGATGACCAATTAGCAACCAAACAATGTATGAATAACACATGATTTGGCAAAAAATATTTGTGGGTAGGCTATTCCAATCTGATTATCAAAACCGCAGTCATCGATACAGCGCGGGCGCACACTCAGGTGTTGAAACGTTTAAAGCGATTATCAGATTACCCGCGGCCCATAAGATGAGAATCTAAAGAGCCCAGGGCGTAGCGCATCTTTGTCACAAAGGCAAAGTTAACACTACTTTTCTTTTGCACAATCATTCTTACCTTTTAATTATTACTTTCCAGTTTCAATTTAACAAATGCTTTTTTGATTATTTCAATGTATTTGGTTCTCGGATTGGTAATTATAAATTATTATAATACAGTGTTAAAGTATCAAACTTTTGGACTAAAAAGCATTGCGAGCTTTTGGAGTGTACCCGTAAATCTTTATTTTTTGTTTGTTACTGTAACACCATGACTTGACCATCAATGAGTGTATATCTATCTACTGCTAAATAGCCCACTGTAAGTTCATGACAACTTCGAACTTCAACCAAGTCAAGTTCAACTTCGGGTTCTATGAAACAAGCAAGTAATAAAAAAGTCCCGGATTTCAACAACTTTTGTATAAAAGCTTCGTGGATATACATACATACATCATGTATAATTTGTGTAATATATGCTACGCCAAAGAGTTGATTGTGATAGTGACGCTTGCTTGGATCACTTTGAACTAGGAAACCTTGATATCCATATTATTTAGGACCTCATAATATAGAGGTAGATGTGATTAATGACAACTGGGTAACTTCGGGTTCTATGAAACATGCAAGTATTATCAACGTCCCGGATTTAAACAACTTTTGTATAAAAGCTTCGTGGATATACTTATACATACATAATCTCTAATTTGTGTAATATATGCTATGCCAAAGAGTTGCTTGTGATAGTGACTCTTGCTTGTATCACTTTGAACTAGGAACGCAATAAATAAATAAATAAATTATGTATATTCTGAACATTAATTATAAAAGAACCTATGCTGATCATGTGCTATTTCTAGCCGCTAATGGCCTAAAACTCCAATAAATTGACGTCTTTTGTTAAGTGTTGGTTACAAATGAATTCCCATTCTACAAAATGTCTAATATTTCACTGCTCTTCTGGACAAAAGATTTTTTGAAATCGCATCTACAATTTACAATAAAATACCTGTGGACATTTTAAACACCAAGGAACTCCCACTGTTCAAATATAAATTGCGTAACTTTTTAATTGACAATGCTTACTACACGATCCAAGATTTTCTTAATAATTAGTACCTACTATAATCTGTCACTATACACCTTATTCTTATTTTGTAAGATTTGCTTTATAAGTGATGAACGATGAAATTTTTGATATGGTGCATGTTGGCATAATTTATTATTGTATGCCTTCTAGGCAGGAGATAATGCATCTGTAATTTACCTAACATCTGTCTGTATAACCTATGCCCACAATAAAAAGATTTGATTTGATTTGATTTTGAATTATGTATTTTAAAATAATGAAAGTGACGCATTGCTGAAGCAACATTTGATGTAGTCTTGTGTTTCTACAAAGTTTCCTATAGCAGCAACAATAACAAGCTAAACTCTAACTGCCAGTTAAAATCTGTTAACTACCAATTGACTTTCAAAATCATCAAAAAATATGTAACCTTATTGTAATCACAATCAGGATTGATTGAACCAAACAACGCAATTAATTTAAGGTAATATTTTAAGGCAGCAAACAACTGCGGCTACATTTATTAGTTTCTTGAGCGAAATCCTTTGTCCAAGCGGCAAGTGACGACGTCAAAGAGTCCATTTCGTGCAAGAAAAGAATCCGTCAAATTAGTACATAGCGCGTTATGAATACAGAATGAGGTCAAACAGGGCACTCTCAAACATAGCCTATTATATTGAAATAAAATATTCAGTTCCATTCATTACCTACGTAGGTACGTACATTATATTCAGCTCTGACATGCCGAAAGGCGTTGCCTTAGTTTGAACAGTTGGCAACGCACTCAATGTGGAGACTCGTGTTTTAACAAATTAGAAAGACTTTTTGTATTCCCTATAGCGTTACTTCTTTCCGCTTACCGGGTTATGGAATACCAAATGATTTACAAAATTATATTATCAAAATCTAGATTCTAAACTGACGACCTATTTCCATTGGTCTATTGTGATGATATTTTTTGCTGTCAAACTGGCGTGAGCCGGTAGCATGAAGTGAATTTCATGCTATCAACATTCAAAGTAAATAATATTTAGAATTTCCAAAAGCTATTACCCAAATGAGAATAAGCCGCCATCTAAGTTGCTATGTAACTCGTATGAAAGTATAATAGAATTGATTTGATATTCGATTGCTACATTTAGTGGCTGGCGGAGCGGCCACGCGACTATGGGCCACACAGAATACTTTGAAGACTTGAAGAAGGCTTAATGGAATGACACAGCCTTTGTAAACGCCGCCCAATTCTAATGCCTATTCAGATGGCATTTCACCTCTCTTTGTTGCTTGATTTCGGATAGTAATAGGTTATTTTATTAGCGTATAGATGATTTTTTAACGAGAAAGGAAATCTTGTGTCGATATAAATTGATAGCACATTGTTATTTTAGTTGCAAAGCATTTAAATGGATTACCTCCGTTTTAATGTGGAGCATGTATTGTTGGAAACTTCAACTTGTTGATCGAATTAGATTTTGTATGCTCTATACACGCTCCAGTGATAACCTTTTTAAATCGCTCTACATATTACTATTATTCAATTTATTTTGCACTAGCTCTTTTCTGCGATGTTTCTTCTATATATTTTGGAGCGACAATAGTAATTTTACTTCTACAGGCGTTTGTACGAGTATAGCTTTAGTAAAACAATCTGGCTCGCTACCAGCGCTGAGCGTGCCAGAAGGCACCTCTTCGTCGCTAATTCACGACATTCCTTCAACATTTAGGTACAGCTACAATGCAGGGTATGTACATAGTCGTTTGTGCCGTTCTCGCATTATTGTGTGTAACCACGAAAACTGGTGCTCTCCTCTCCTAAGCTTTATCCAAAGTCTCTAATTCAGATAATTTATGTAAACAATGTAATGCCAAGAAATGTCATTGTCAAAATGACAGAACAGTGGTGCAAAACATTTTATCATATTTTTTTTTTGTAAATTATCATTTATGAAATTAAAGTGAATTAATTATAAGAACTATGCAAACAAAATACCGTTACCAAACAATGTTTTATGTAGTGTGTTGGAGACATTTCCACTCGAAACAGTTTACAGCCGTTTTCATCCAAAATGTGGCTAGATATGCTACTTACAATATGAATGTATGAATTAAGAGTTGTAATATTAGTGTTGTTTAAGATTTAAAAAATTTGAAAATGTTTGGATCTCCTGCATTGTTACCAGTATCATAAAATATTTTATACCAGAAAATCTCTTTTCTTTAATAACTTTGTTTAAAACCGAAAATTTATAAAAATAATTACGGTATGATTTTTTAATTATTATTTCTTAAAATCAGTACTTAAAAGAAAATGAAACCTCCTTTTTCGGCATTTTATGTGAATTACCATTACGAAGACATTTTTTTGTTATGTTATCCCCTTTGTTTACATAAATTATCTGAATTTGAGACTTTGTGTATAGACTAATTTGTAGTAGGTAAGTACCTATGATCAGGAAAATTATGTCTATCTCAACGCATATGCATAGTTTTATATCGCAACCTCTGAATACACGTAAAATATGATAATAATAATTAATCCATTTCCACCCAATTTCCTCCCGTGGGTGTCGTAAAAGGCGACTTAGGGATTTACTAGACAATGGGCAGCAGCGTTCTCTATGTATTTTTAACACCTTAATGCGATCGCCAACCCGCCTGCCAAGCATGGCGATTATGGCAAACCCCACCAAATGGGGGAAGCCTATATCGAAGAGTGGACGTCTTTCGGCTGAAATGATGATGATGATGATGATGAAGAATTAATCCATGAAATCTGAAATAAACATTCAAAGTTGACAAAGAAAAATAAAAAGAATTAGTCGTAGGCAGCCATGTTTGTTATAGGTTGTACTTATTTCTTTCAGAATTTTCCATGTAAATTCAAACAATACACATTGTCCTTATAATGCTTTACAAAGTAATAACTTTTCCTGCGTTAGAGTTAAGATTAGGTCAACTTCAAGATCTCAGAACTACATATATGAATAAAAATGTGCATGTATGTTCTTACACTTGTATGAACAGTTTCTAATGTTATTAACGACATTGATGCACAGCAACGCTGTGTAGTAGACTTCAGGTCATAGCACACATGTCAACTCGGAAACGGATCGTAACCGTATCAACTCAAGCCGTTTAGTATTCTTTGCATGAAACTCCCCACTGAAAAGTACACTAATCGGAACCGCGGTGTGGCGCATGGTCAACCAGCGATCCCCGTGCTTATGGCTCGTCGTCCCCGCGCTTACGCCTCTCCGTCGCCGCGCTTGCGTCTCTTCGTCCACCCTTGTCCCTCTCACCCCTCCCGCGTTCGGATTCAAATTGATCTGGTGCCAGCCAGGTCAACCAGCAGCGTTCAGCGAGCCGTAAGCGCGGCGTCGCCTAGCTGTAGCCGAGTCGACGTATCGGAGCTGCTGGTCCGCTTTGGTTACGTGCTTACGTTAGGTTGACGTCTGTTTGACGGCGAGGCGAAAGGCGATACAGTGACGATCCTTTTTCGAGTTGATATGTGTGCTATGACCTTTCTACTCCACAGCGTTGTTGCGTTCAAAACAAGTTGTAGCTTCATAATTTGTAATGCGAAAGCAAAAACGCCACGAACATTAATTAGATTTCCTGAACTATGACCAGGTTTCGCGGAACCCACTCGTCGTACAGTTATCGTTGGTACAACTCATGTGGAAGGAAAGCGGCATGGCGTGTGACGTAAAGCCCCATATAAATTTTACTATAGGCATATTAATGTTGCTACGTGAAATTGATTTGCAAGCAGAAACATATTATGATTGTGAAAACGGGGTTTACAATTTATTTACACAATACGATATCGACTTCAAACATTATAAACTATCACTGTACCGTTTTTATTAAGTATACCGTGACTAGTTCGCCTATTGTTTTTATCTACCCGCAAGTAATGTATTTGAAAATAACATTATTTGAAGGGCAAAGGAAAAGAAGGGGCTCATAAAAAAAAAATCTGACATAAATACAAATAAATGTTCAACATGTAATTATTCTGTCAAAAATCAGCGCTTATATTTATTAACTGTAAATTGTATATATCACATATCTAGTGTGTCTGTAAATATACCGATAACGGTATATTATCAATTCTCATTAGCTGCAATGGGATCCTTTTAGTCGTTTATAGATTTTTTGTTTGTGGTTATCTTTACAATGGGCTCTTCTTATACTGTTATATATACTCATCTTAAACCAATGAAAGGCCCGCTTATAATGAATCGAATGACATAGTTAGATTTTACAAAATATGTCGATGAGCCTCTTCTTTTCCTGTATCCTTCATTTGTCAACAACTGTGTTTCATTGATTTGTAATCTATATCGAAATAAATGAATAACTGACACGAAGAGAAAGAGTGATATTTTATGTCCTCCATGAACTTGCAAGAGTTGTTCTAATTGGTAAATAATCCAGCCTGTTGTAAGTATTGTATGTAGCTCAGGTGTAGTGTGTGTGGGTACTGGTATGAGGTCGGGATATCTTTACGCCTATTGCGCTCATACGTTTTATTGGCCGCCATCGTCATTCCCGTGTAGAACCCACGGCTAAGTGCAATAGTAATACCCCAAGACATCGAACGTTTCAACAATATAAAGTGCAACACAGTGGAAACAAAAGCACCATTTCAGTTAAAACCGATTAGAGCAAACCAAAGTGCAATGTACTTTTTACGCGGTCTATTTAAATTAAGAAATTGAAGTTGTACAAACAGAAAATGAATTTCGTCATAGCAAAGATGGAAGGTTAAGAAATTCAATCTCTATCCGACAATGGAAGTGATAACCCGAAAGTACTACGAAGGTTGATGAAAATGTGATTGTTAATTAAAGTTGACACAGAAATGCGAATGGTGAATTCAGAATCTTCATTTATTCGGTCACGGTTTGCCTCTTACGTTTAGCATTAAATGATTGACTCTGTTTCAATTTCGTCTAACACGAACGCAACGGTTGAACGAATCGGAACATGATTATGTGATTGTGAGAAAATTTTATACTTCAACGGTGCAACGGTGTCTATGTCTAACTTTAGTGTGTGATTATGTTTCGAGCAGACGAGACTTACTTGCTATGAATAAAACGCGTAAGTAAAAAATATTGACAGTTAGGGTATTGAGACATTCAGCTATTGACTGCACAATATCGACCTAGTGACTGATATTTTATGCCAATTCAACCTTACTTTCAGTGCTTCACATTGACGTGCCACCCTCGTAGATGTTATTGTTGCGCTCTACTTGTGCATGCTCCGAAAGCACTTCCGGACGATTAGTTTTCATTGAATGTTTGAATTTGTTGTTAACTTCACCTTCTTTTGCGTTAATAGTGTTACAATGTTTGAGAATTCTATTACGCATTGTGCACTTGAGATCATCATTGTGAAAATTTTATCAATTGCGGGTTTGACTGATCCTGTTAGTTCGGTTGGATGTAGAGTGAAACACGAATTGGAATATCGTTTACAATTTGTGTATATGGCGATCAAATTTATTATTATAGGTATTGATTCATTCACATGATTTGCGCATTCCAACATTTGGTTTTTGATTTGAATTGTTACTCTAAGTCTCAAATGTGAAGTTTGACATTTTAATCGTCGTGAATTCCTAGTCAATATATCACTTGTAACAAAAAATCCTAGTACGTAATAGAGTTATATATACGACGGTAATAAACTATCTCGCCAAAATTAAATCTATATTATAATGAAGTGATACATTACCACAAAGCCACCCACATTTGTATAGCGGGGTTGTTATGGACACGTTATGCGTCATAAATATTTCGGGAACATAAAATTAACACTCAAAAACATGGGCTTTCGAGGCACCGCAACGTCTACGGCCTCCTACAAAAAATATGGGGATCGCTTGCAGAACCGCGGCGTGACTCCGGACACTACAAAAGCATTTCGGTACAAAAACAATAAGAAGTTTTGTGTTCAACTAAAGAAGGTCCAATTTCCAATACTGCTGAGAGCATTCCTGTTAGTTTGGGAGGTTATATTGATGAATACAGTTGTTAACCCTAAGTTGTTTGTGTTATGGTCCACTTTTGATTGTATGATTAATATCCGTCTCGGTTTCTTGTCTTATCAAAGGACATACTTGTTGACATGTTGTCTAATTGATTGGTGGTTCTCAGTAGGGGTCTAGGGCCTTACATGAGGCGGAACCTTTGAGGAATTATTTGAAATTGATAAACTATAAATGCCTCCACAAGTGGAACATGCCACTGTTATATTTTTTTACTATTAAATATGCGGTATAACTTTGATATGGGATGGGACATAAAGAAACATTTTAATGATTGCAATAAATTTGCTAAGAAATTTCCAACAATCGCAAGTATTTAAAAAATACTTAATATGCATTTTCTCATTTTATTTATATTTATTTATTTATTTATATTTATTGTTTATTGAACACCAGATTACACATTACAAAAAGAAAACTTATACACTACAAAATGTACAACGGCCTTATCGCTTACTGCGATCTCTTCCAGGCAACTTTGGCATGGACAGGGATTTTCCGGACCTAAAACGGGGTTGTCATTGGTGCAAATAAAAGTATAAAATTACAATATACTATAATAGATACATACATACTAAATATATAAGCAACGAAAAAATGAATCAAGACTAAAGATTATTACAGCTAACAACGAGAATCAAGAAAAAGTTAATGGAGTAATGGTTGAATTTGTACCAAGTTAAAGTCAATGGTATTAAAAATCATATTATAACCATTTGCTGTTGTTGTATAATATAGCTGCTGAATGTATTCTTTAACATCATCTCCTTCCCAATAGAAGTTAACATGCATGCACAAAGGCGTTGCAAAAATCGACGACTGGCGGCTTCCTTTGACGTTAGGTGGTCTTCCAACCACCGGCCGCACGAATGATGTGATTATAATAGCGACACTTTACGCACACATAACCACATTAATCCTGAAATAATACAATTTATATTCCAAGTGATTTTATTCGCAAACACCATTGAACCAGCCAATTTAATAACCGCTCACGAGACTCATCGCTATAAACCATTAATTAAAATTTTGATGACTTTCTTTTCACTGTTGATAATCAAGAATGATTCATCAATCTCTCAGAATTCTCCACACAACAACAAGATGGAAGCATTTCATTTAATCTAGGAATAACATATTTTTTTGTGAGAACAGAAGTCGATACTCGGACTCGGAAAATGTAACAAGTCGATCCCAACAAAGGCCAGAAATAGTTTAAGTGTTATCGTTTCTGCTTGACCGCACTCGTGTAAAAGAAATTGGATACTCTTGCTTGAGAACACTGCCAATGAAACATAAAATTACGAGGTGATCGAGGCCTACCGATGACGTAGGTACATATTATTGTAGAGCGTGTACGAGCGACCGACGTGCAACCGGGCCGCAGCTTTGTGATCATAATGTATTGTTGCTATTGATACTTTACGCATTATTTGAGTTTAATATAGCTACTGGTTGCCCTACTAATTTCAATCCAATGTAAAGACGTGCCTCCTTTCGGGCGACAGGATAACAAAACATTTCACAATAATCTAATATATAGAAGAGTATATTTAGATCTATAGAAATAAGATTATGCCGCAGAAAATCATGATCATAAAGAATACTGGAACATATTCTTCACAAGTTGAATACACACAATCAGAGGGCTTAGCTTTTATAGCGAAGTCGATCCGCAACTGGTTTCCACACACGTATACTGCTTATGTTCACGTTTGTGAGTTAGAAAAGGCGGTGTGGGAAAAGCGTTTGGTATTGGAGAAGTTGTTAATAGTGTTTATTTCTGCAGGTCAGGGTCGTATGAACCAGCTGGGCGGTGTGTTCATCAACGGTCGTCCACTGCCGAACCACATTCGCCTGAAGATCGTGGAGATGGCGGCGGCGGGAGTCAGGCCCTGCGTCATCTCGCGCCAACTGCGTGTCTCGCACGGCTGCGTCTCCAAGATACTCAACAGATACCAGGTGAAGATGTTCACATATTTTTACGTACTCCTAAAAACCTATCAGAACCAACTTTTTCATCCAAAGATGAGAACATAACATTAAATTGTCTTTTTTGTTATCAGGAAACTGGCTCCATACGTCCCGGTGTGATTGGAGGATCCAAGCCAAGAGTTGCGACTCCAGAAGTAGAGAACAGGATCGAAGAGCTGAAGAGACAAAACCCAGGTATATTTTCCTGGGAAATTAGAGATAAACTAATTAAAGAAGGCATATGTGATAAAAACACAGCGCCGTCTGTGAGTTCGATTTCGAGACTAATAAGAGGAGGCAAAAGGGATGAATCAGATCCTAGAAGAAATCACAGCATTGATGGTATTCTAGGTAAGTAATATACTTACCTCGGATTATTAAAACATTGCATTGCATGGATCCAATTGATCCCTATTTGGAATATGTTTTTGATAACAATTCACAATGAGAATAATAAAATAGAAGTGACCTTAGGCACTCACACTGCAGGCATTTGCCATATCAGTTGGTGGCATAGTTTGTAGGAGCACTTTACCGCTTGAAAAGTAATACTGCGTTGTGTGTTTGCATAAAACTTTATATTGCTCTAGTTTGTTGTTGTGCTCTCTTGATAAAGAATTAACTGTGCTGTGGTTTATTCTGAGTCTATTATTTTCCACGTGCGAGGTCACCGCGAGTAAGCATTAAGAAGTATTTAGCAATATTTCAAAGTCCCTGACGGATTCAATTCAATTATTTAAAAAGTCTCTGACGAAACCTTCGACATAATGACGCGTAAATAACTCGCCATGTCATCGTAGTCCTTAACGCTGATTCGAGACCATAATCACTTAATTTAGTTCAAAGCATACTATTATTATAAATTTATTCTTATAATGAGACTGTCGGAACGTTTGCAAACTTCACAAAATGGCGTATAAAGTTAATAATCCATGTAAAAGTGAAGCGGGCGCAACGCGCGCGCACGCCACGGCAGCGCCCCTTGTGTCGGCTTCGAAATTGTAGGTTATAAAAATGAAATTAGTATCCAAAGGTGTTATTATCCCATCGCGTTTGGCCGCGGGGCTTGCATTACGACAATCTGTCCGTACTGCACGTCTTGTGCCGTATAGCTATCCAATATAAAATGGCGCTCCTAATATCCCGGTTCAGTGACGGAGCGAGGTTTTGCCGGCGAGATTCTGCGCACCGATAAGATTATGCATATTAAGTTGTGCGCGGCCAAAGTAATATCTACACTGGAAAAGCGGCCCCCTTTAGTGCTCGAGCTCAAGTATTGAAAATTTGCTGTTCGTGCCTGTCCTGTGACGACGGGTAACGGTACATTTTGGTCGCCAGTTTTTCGTGGAAATATTTGCATACGCGCGGACTTTGGGTAACATCGGCGGTTGATTATTTCAGGGTCTCGAACAAGTTTGCATATTGAAAATTTGCATACTCGAACATTTGTTTATTTTTCTTCTGTACCGCTTCAACCAAATGTAATCAGTGCAGAAAAATAATATCGTTCTCAATTCATAAAATCCAACGGTGTGGATAACACAAGATAAGAACGCGATCAACTTCTCTATAATCTAATTTCATTTTATTATCAGCTAGCATAAAGTAATATTTATTAAGGCCCCGAAGAATTCATTTGAGGCTACTAGAGGCGTAGTGTAATGTGGTTACGTTTAATTTAATCGAGGCCGCGTGTGGTCCGCGCGGTAGTCCAATATAATCGACGTGAAACAAAAACAAATGATCTTAGAAAGTCGCAATAAAAATTACCTATTACGACGACAAAATTCATATTATTTTCATTAAGACAGGCCATTTGCAATATAACCTCACTATAATTTAAATAGCTTATTGCTACAAAATATAGATTTACGAACATATGAGTTGTTTTAAGTAAATTGCTAAGCACATAGCACTTTGCACCAACCAAGCTTTTTTTCATTTCTAAAGGTCCATCATCATGTGAAGACTCAGATACGGAGTCAGAGCCTGGTATCACCTTGAAGAGGAAACAACGAAGGTCCAGGACTACGTTCTCCGGAGACCAACTTGAAGCTTTGGAGCGAGCGTTCACTAGGACTCAATACCCTGATGTTTATACGCGGGAAGAACTTGCGCAGAAAACTAAGCTAACTGAAGCTAGAGTTCAGGTAAGAACATCCGACATCTTATTAAATGAAAATTACTATTGTTGAACAGTAACCTCCTATTGACCATTTGTCGAAATGTTAATGACGATTAATCGCCCAAAATTACCATAATTGATGATCGTCGAATATATCCACAAAGTTGGACGTTACTGTCACCCTCCAGCCATAATTCTCTAGTTACCTTTTTAACACTTACGTTAAAACAGAGGGTCGTTGCCAGCAACGATACGGCCAGCGAGTATCGGTAGCCAACTCCAAACAGGTTGGGTGTATCAATGATAGATGAACGCAATCAAACAGTTCCATTGTTGGCCGCATACACTTCCCGCCCCTACAAAAGCGTGGCACTAAAAAAACATAATTACCTTTATAATTAATTACAACAATAGTAAGAGCTACCATATGTTGTTCATCGCTACCGATGTTTTATCAGTTTTTGTTCAATTAGTAGCCCCTCGTAATTGTAGGCCTCCATAAGACGGTGTAATCGACTTACCTCTATAATTATGTATTGATGAGTTAGGTATTTGTAATATTTATAGCAATATCAATCGCAATGTCTGTCAAAGGTAGGCTCACATTAATTCTTGCCATAGTTTTTGTAGGACTTGCAAACGTAGTCTTATAAAGTAAAGACTTTGTAACAATAATAATTATAAACGCAATTAACTGATTGGATTCCTCGGTCAGATTGCATTGAGCAATCAGTAATGTTTAATTATTCTTAACAAGGACTTAATTAAAGTTTGTTTTGTTTAGGTATGGTTTTCTAACCGAAGAGCTCGACTTCGCAAGCAATTGAACTCGCAGCAATTGAGCGCTTTCAACACCATGTCCCTGCAGTCGGCGTTTCCTTCGGTTCACCAACAATACGAGCCTCCGTCTACCTTCAACGCACAATGTGCATCTTGGCAACAGTCTTATTCATCTGCGCTGGGCGGCAGCTCAGTTCTGAACTCTGCTTTAGCGCCTTCCCTCCATCAATCTGCGTTAAGTGCTCCTTCTGTATGCCAGTCAGCGCTTGCAGCATCTTCTCTACATCCTCCAACTTCAAGTTCCTACTCGTCCGGTAACCTAACACCTCTGTCCCATTCTTCAGAACTTGCTACTCCCTTGCAAGCACCCACTGACGCTACTCCTCCGAGCTCGAGTCCCACTACGACGAGTCCTTCTGCAAACCAGAGCAGTGCACTCACTTACCAACATCCAACGTATGTGAATCCAAGTGAACCTCTCTCCCATCCGTACGGATACGGAGACTACTCGAAGCAGGAGCACGCCATGTCCGCACACAATCACTGGACGACCAGGCAGCTGAGCGGACATGCGCAAAACAAACTCGCCGAAGTCAGTGCCTGGCCTGAAAACTATAGGTAAGTTTATTCCACATTCATTAAATATTCATCTTTACATCATATAAAGCAAACATGGATTAAAACATCTCAATAATCCCCGACGGCAACTAAGTAGCTCTATGAATTATTGATGTCGAGCTACTCATCTGGCTTGGCTTATGCGGATGAATATGCAATTACAATAAAGTGACCTTTGCTGCCGATCATTTAAATAACTATCTATTATGTGAATACCAGATATGACTGTTACACTAATAGTAGGTTTAGGGCGCACGTTTGTAATGACATCATTTCGTGTTAGTCAATCGGTATTAGTATCGCGCATGACGCGACTTGTCATCTCGTGTCGTGTGATCGTGCCGAGTTCTCGAGCGTGTCTTTATAGGATGCGTGTAATGCCGCGTCCGGTGGCTATCGATCGGGCGTGGGCTCGATCGCAAATCGGGGTGCGTACGTTTTATTTCTTTTCACCTTCCTTTATCATTAGCCGAAGCGGCCGCTAATCAATTAAGAGTGTAAGAAGTCGGCCATTATACGCCGCGCGGGTGGTTATTACAGCGCGCGCCTCGTAATACGCCGATCCGATCGTGAATGCAATAGGGCTGCGAATTTTATAGTGATTTTGGATCGATTTTTAATTAAAGTTTTTCTTAGTTATTTTAAATTCTCTTGCGATTTCGATATAACGTCTTTGGGATCTGGGTTTTATTACAACATAAAGAAGGTCGTAGAAAACATTTCACTCGTGCCTCGTCGATGGTATGTGTAACTACCAAAGTAAATTTGTCGAATGACAATGTGACAAATACATTGTCGCTTTGTACTGTATACGGCGACGACATTTATCTGTGTTATCGAGACAAAGCAAGTCTATAAACCTCACATTGGACCACACACAATATCTTGCCATGCACAATGGAAGACAAACTAATAATATATGGGTTAGCTACGTTTATGTGTCGGTGTGTCTTATCTAGTCCTTTACGCGCGTTTGATTGACGTAACACTTCGTTTCTACTCTATTTGTTATTTTTGTCTGCCAAAAAATATTGTATTGTGTGCCGAAAGTGTGGCTAATAGGCGTTTCATATCTGTTTCAAGATGACGATAATAGAAGAAAATCCGTTCTGATTATATCTTGTGTCGGCTCTATGCAATGTTGGCGCAGCCGGAAAAGCTATATCTTGTACAATGCCCATGAGTCATAATAAATCAGTAAGCTGCCTATCTATTAGTAGTGAGATACGTACGTATTGCTATAATTAACATGGACAGTCATTGGCCATAAATAGCAATTGTGATTGTCACCTCATACTTTATTTTAGTTGCCGCACTGCTAGTTCTACGACACTTGTATTTACGTGAAATTATTGTATTAGTTAGAAATTATTGTAGTAGGTTGGTATCAAGGAAAATCAATTATTAATATATTGATGTCAAAATGAGAAAAGTGACCCTATTTTAATGACTTTCAAAAGTCGATAAATCTACATAATAACGTATCGATACTCCAATTATATCTGTAATTTCGACTCAGCACTGTAAACTATTTCTGTATTCGTCAAAATTATTCAATTTAGTCAACTCAATATTACCACAAACGGGTTTGTGAAATTGCTGATGTTTATCTCTTGTTTTCTGTAACTGAATGGTTAATTTAGCGACATATTTCAGGGCTTAATTAATTAATACCTACCTACGCGTTTAATTGACAAAAGTAAACAGCAATCAATTGCTTTTCTGTTGCTCAATAAATTATTATTCGCAATGCCAAAGGGATTTTATTAACATTCGTTAACTCTTATTTACACGGAAACAGAAACAACAAACCATCGTTTGTTTAGGTTAATAGCTTCCAAGTAATACGGCTGCCGATCATTTATTGATATTAGAAATCTACGCCAGCACAATACGTAGCGGATAACAGATAAACACACGTTGCTTTGTGGCCGGCTCGGCAATTAATGAGAGGCCGAACGTGACATTAGTGCAGTGAACCTAAGCATTATGCTAACGCGAACCCGGTATTAAAACTTATCTGCAGCTATTTGCATTCGACTTCCTAAACTGCAGTAAGCCTCGCGTGCGGTTCGCGGAGCAACCACCTTGCCTCGAACACTTTCCTCCACAGAAACGCTCGCTCGGTTATTGTTTTCGCACGTGTTTCTTTTCTCATGTTAAAATGACTATGCACATATTTACCATAAGGGTAAAGTGTGGTAATTTGGGATGCAGTAATAACTAATAGCCAATCGGCATATCCTGTCTAGCTAACTCTCAGAACTGGCTAGAATAATACTTACAAAAGAAATCATTTTTACTGCCTTCCAAAGTAATTATGCATTATTCAGAGCAACAAAATGTAGGTTTTCATTGTGATCGTAATAGTTCAAGCTGCGCAGTGTTACGTGCGGCCTTCGTAGTTTATGAGCGATGTACGACACTAATGTACCTTAATAATGTATTAGCCACTGGATTAAGTATAAATTAAAATTTTATTGCACGTCCAGTCACGAAATGCTTCCGAAAATGCCTCGACTGACTCAAGTGTGCATATAGAGACCTCATCTAAATTATGTAGTTCGGTAGGCCGGTACAGGTCACAATTACAAGGCGGCATTAAAGCTTGTACACTGTGTTATTATTTAATTATTTTTAGTGTAATCGTTAGATTCTTGGTATAATATTTAAAGACCGAACGGAAACTATGAAGCGATTAAATTATGCAGTGGGCAGTATCCCACGCTCAGCCAACTTATTGATAGTAAAATTTAACGTTACACTGTTAGGTACTAAGTACCTAGATATATTGACAAGAGACTGGACGTGTCTCTAATATAAAATTAAAAGACCTCGAGTTTTATGCAGCCTTCGATCTATTGTTACGCGACGCCTACTTATAAGCATCTATACAGGGTAAATGGTGATATTAGTAATATGGTCCTCTGAAGACTATATTACTAACATCATGAACAACAACTTTTTTCTATGACTTTTAATAATCCATCAGACTTTTATACAAAAATAAAAATATTTAAATTCATTATTTTAAAAAATATAAAATACTTACTTTGCCATGTCTGTACATTTTAGGAGTAGCTGTTTTTTCAAAACAAATCCACACCGATTTAAACAATTAGATGAAGTAGTCCCATGTAATAGGCGCGACAATAGCAGGATATGCTCTCATACTGCGAGAACAACCCTCATGCGCAAAAGTGTATTCTGTATGGCTCTTATCATCCATACTAATTTTATAAATGTGAAAGTAACTCTGTCTGTTTGTCTGTCTGTATGTTACGTTTTCACGCCTAAACCGCTGAACCGATTGTCATGAAATTTGGCAGAGATATAGCCTGGGATATGGAGAAGGACATGGGATACTTTTTTACGCGATAACCGACATCCACGCGGGCGGAGCCGCGGGCAAAAGCTAGTATTTAATAAATTACCTAAAAGTTGGAGAGAACTGCCCTTGTCACTTTTCAAAAATAAGCTGAGAATTTTTTTAGTTACTAAAGTGTATTACAATGTTATAATTTTTTTTAATAAAAAAGACTTTTCTATTCCGACTTCTAATATACATAGTTAAGAATAACAATTGAATAATATGAATCTTCAATAAATTTTGAATTATTCTATTTGACTGCATAATAATGAATATTTTGGACATAATTTGATCTATTCAGACTATAATATACCTATAATATCTTGACATCAATTATTATTTATTTGTTTTGTATTTTGTAATGAAATTTAGTATGATTATATATAAAATGCAGTTAAATGTAATTTTCTATACCTACAAAATTTGTACGCCATTATTGGCAAAACATGGACGCACACAACATCTATTAGTTCAATACCTTGCATGCCTGATTAGTCAGTTTATGTAAGCGGAAAAACGTTTGACAAATAAATTATCTTTATCTTTATCTTCAATTCTCTAAATGAATAGAACAACGAAATCTTGAAGGTTTGTTTTTGGTAAATGTATTATGTTTTGTAAAAAGTCATACAAAAAAAGTGGCCGTTTATGATGTTAGTAATACAGTTCTGCAAGTTTGTTAGTGTTTTTCCAATAACCCTGTATACAGGGTGGCAGGAACATCGACGTGAAGCCTGTTACCATAGATTCAGTCCATGATTCTGGACCGCTTTCGTCGGAAATAAAAAAAATAAAAATAAAAATTGGCAGTCATAAGGACTGCCGACAGAAGTGAAAACACAACACTTTGGAATAACTGTTCTTTTATACATATAGCTCAACGAAAGCGTTCGGTGACGATGACGCGAGTTCCCTGATTTTTGTTCACCAAAAAAGTACACATACATACACAGTATACATATAGCTCATGGAAAGCGTTCGGTGACGATGACGCGAGTTACATGATTTTTGTTCACCCAAAAAAGTACACATACATACACAGTATACATATAGCTCATGGAAAGCGTTCGGTGACGATGACGCGAGTTCCATGATTTTTGTTCACCCAAAAAGTACACATATATACACAGTATACATATAGCTCATGGAAAGCGTTCGGTGATGATGACGCGAGTTCCATGATTTTTGTTCACCAAAAAAGTACACATACATACACAGTATACATATAGCTCATGGAAAGCGTTCGGTGACGATGACGCGAGTTACATGATTTTTGTTCACCCAAAAAGTACACATATATACCTACACAGTATACATATAGCTCATGGAAAGCGTTCGGTGACGATCGCGAACCCATAAGATTTTCCCATACCAAAAATCGCTCAACGCGCTTAGAAGTTTTCACTTCAAAAATTGTTGTACTTTTTAACAATGTAGGTATTGCTCTTTTGTAGGAAGTAGCTGTTTTTTTTAATAACCGGAGATATATTTCAACTCCCCCTGCGTTTCGTCCAGAATCATGTACTGCATCCATGGTAACCGGTTTTGCGTCGATGTCCCTTCCACCCTGTATAGTATAGGTACTAACATATTGGAAATAACGAGTTCCAATGTAAGAGATTTAGATGCGCCCTTGTTATATAAAATACAAGATTTTCATGTAATTTTTCCTTTGTTACAGCTCATTCTTCGGCACTAATCCGTCACACTACGCGTCGCACGCGCATTCACCCACAGAAGCGAAGTCTGGCTATCCTTACATAGGACAACTGGGCGGTATGGACATGGGCAGAGTACACTAGACTTAGGTACCTTCTAATTAAGCAATAGAATGCTATATCATAACTGTTTTACATATTAATAAGATTCACAATAGATCCAGGACATATCGTAACGTGCCTTCATGATACAGAGTGTTTTAAATGTTTCTACAGACGACAATATTTTGTATATTTACAATTTCGCAATAAAGTAGATTGTAATCAATCTTATAGATATTTTGAGAGCCTCCACTGTAAAATAGAGCTTTATTGTATAGTTTATAGATTCATAGTATGTTTTATATTGTAATATTTACGGTTCCTGAACTCGGATGTGCGCACTAAATACAAATTGTCCCGTAGGTTTTTATCTTTTTAGATATAGATCGTTACTACATTTTATAAGTTGTTATATGTATATTGTATTTACGATATAATCAATGTTAGTAAGCAATGTTGTAATAATGTTTAAAAATCAATAAACATAATAAACCTTCCTAATAAAAATAAAAAAATAGTTACAGTAAAAGGTAGAAAACTTTCTGTCAAAATACTATCACGTGAACATACTTTAGAAAAAATGTGGAAAAGTTGTTCTTTCTTTTTGTAACTCTACCCTAAAGATTGATCCTAAAATTGCCTTGAATGAAGTTGTGATTTTATATAAATAATGTATTTATTTATAGGTATATTATTGTAACTTAGATTTATTAAGTATAGCGACTAAGCACTTTGTAAAATAACGGTTTACCCAGAATAAATGAATGCTAATGCAAATAATTCAAGGTTTTTAATTACGAGCCCACTATCAAAATTGTCCAAAAAAATTGTCCCATTTTATTTGTGCACTAAGCATACTGAAACGTAATACAGACTATAGAACCACCTTATCTGCCTATTATGCGTACGCCTACTCCTGGCTTAATAATGGTATTATTCTGTGGGGAGAAAGTACTGACTTTTTGGACCTCTTCATTCAGCAAAAGAAATGTATCAGAATATTAATGAACATACACCAACGAGAAAGTTGTAGGCCACACTTTAAAAAACAACAAATTCTCACATTACCAGCAATATACATACTGCAAAGTTGTATTTTCGTTAGGAAAAATAGGCACCTATTCAAATCTAATATCGAGCTAAATGAAAACTATAACCGACGTAACAAGAATAGACTAATATTACCCATCACAAACTTAAAAGTTATCGGGAAGAGCTCATATTCAAGACTAGCTAATATATTTAATAAATTACCGGAAAGTTTTAAATCCTTACCAAATGACTTAATTTTCTCGAAACAGTTGAAATCTCTGTTAATAAAGAAAGGCTACTATACCGTTGAAGAATTTAAAGCTGACAAATTGTGAATAAATTGACCTTGTAATAATGCATAACGTAAATGTGAAATAAATGACTAATAAACTGAAATGAAAATAATGCTAATCTTAAATAAATGATTGATTAATTTTTAGTATAATATAATGTAATGTAACTGTAATAATTAGAATCAGTAACATATTATGTAACACAATAATTTGATAAGAAACATTTGCAGTGCCCTTACAGGTGCATGTCTTAATACTGTGTCATGAAATTTCAATGCATGCCTACTAACCAGTGTTTAACATGTAAGCAAATAAATAAATAAATATCTATAGTTTATTTCCCGATATAAATCAGTGTTTATATAATTCACGAAAGCAATTATCACGAGCTCTTTCCTACGTATTGTGTAGCCTACATGTATTGTTCTAGGCTTATCTAAGGCATGTCAACCACAGGTGGCATATCAATTGAATAGTCAGGAAATACGAAGGTATGCCAATCACTAAAGCTTCCCTAGGTTTGACATTCGTTAGTCCGATTATGAACGTCGACTACAGACTACCGAAATTCTCATTGAAATATGCGGGTATTCCCGTTAATGATGGAATAATTTGGACAACGGAAGTATGCATGGTGGCCCAGTGGTATCGCGACGGACGAGTCGATCGTAGGTTCGAACCCAGACGCGGTTTAGTTTGTGTAAATTGTTTCAAAACTGTAAAGGAAAACATTGTGAAGCAACCGGCGTGTCTAAGAACCAAAAATTCGATGACAGGTGACATCCACCAACCCGCACTATCCCCGCGAGGTGGATTACGGCCCACTCCCTCTCCTAGAGAGGATGCCTGTGTTCCAGCAGTGGGAACTTTATAGGCGCATTATCCTAAATATTCTGTTATTAAAAAAAATCGGCCAGGTGCGTGTCGGACCACGCACAATGAAGGTTTCCGTAGTTGGGATGAATTTATCCCAAGAACACAGTTAACATTGTAGTTGAGAAACATGCTCTCCTATTCAGATTGTATGGGGGAACATGTTTATCAACTGCAAATTTAAGTTGGTCGACTATTACTCGTAAACTTGAAAAGCCTACTTAGCTGTGATAGTTTTCCTTTTAACTTCGTTATATATATTACTGTCGTGAATTTTTTTGCCTATGCAAAACTAACCGTTTAGCTGGCGGGGGAGGGGGGGGACACTTGACTCTCAAAAATTAGCATTTTAAAGCCTAATATTTGTGAAACGGATCCCTTAATCGAAAAATTGTTTTCAAAACCCGCAATATTTTTAAAAGACCCATCCAACAATAACCCACACCATAGGGTTGGCGAAAAACATCCCCACTTTACATGTACAGGAGGTACCCTAAATAATATGTTTTTCATGATTTTATTTTACCACTTTGTCGGCGTGATTAATACGTATATCCATGCCAAATTATAGCTTTCTAGAATTAAGAGTCTCTGAGCTAAGCTGGGGACGGACAGACGGACGGACATGGCGAAACTATAAGGGTTCCTTGTTGACTCTTAATTACGGCTTTACTCAGGGTGAATCTTTCTAGGTGTGTAACCACAGAGAGAAGTTGTAAATACGGTTATATTTATCGAGTCACTTCTCTCAATTTAAGCCAACCAATTTCTCCTGTCTTTCACATTCCTTATACAATAATGACTTCACCTCACGCGCATTCAGTGCGCACGTATCCTTGGTTTAAATGCTGTAGAACCAAGAAGAAGCAGATCTATAGAACGCCACATTTGGAATGTCTAGAATTTCTAGAAACATAGATAAACACTTTTGATTCTGCCCTATTCATATATTTCGACATAGTAAGAAGATCTTTATGGAAGCTGAAGTTATCAAAATAGTTCTAGATGATCATAGTAATATTTTCAGCAATACTAAAATTAAGTTTCTTAACCTGACTGTTCGAGTTTGCTAAGTATGCCTCTAAAAAGGAAACTTTAGAATCGGCTTAATAAGATAAGGTCGTTGGAAAACTTACTTAGTACCAATGTAGGTATAAGAATAAACAGTCGGTTAATTTAGTTCAGTGGGTTTATTGAGATTTACAGTTATTTTTCTCAAATGAAATGTAGGTACTGCGTTACACCTGAAAACATGTGACAATTTTACGGTTATGTAAAGTTACAATGACCGTCACGAATGACAGGTTTTATGAACATGGTTTTATGTTCAGCGCAAATTAAGCGGGTTAAAAAACGGGTTACAGAATAATGTAAATACTAATAACTTGCCTGTCAAGAGGCATGTCTACAGTTGGCAAACACAAACAGTAGAGTAAATAAAATAAAGTCGATAGACTAGTCTTTCATAGTATCGATAGCAGCTAAAATAGTCCTACCTACCCTAAAAATTTGGAGTAATATAACATGACATCACGCCGGTTTTCTTTATAATCGTAGGCAGATTTATATAGTGCATCAAAATTTCGCTAGTTATAATGTAAGCTATGTGAGATGCCTTTTAGAAAATTTCAACGCTTCTGGCTTTGTAAAATACCACAGATCTTTTCATCCTATAACTAAACCAACTGTCCTGACACGTACTGTCCATGTGTACCTACTGAAAACTAAGTTATTTCTGACTGAATTAAAGCTTGTGGAATTGGAAGTCTTACATTAACTTCTTCACAATGCTTTTTTTACTTTTCAGTGTTTTATAAACACTCTAAAGCGAAAGCAAAGGCTTGTGGCTATGTAATAAAACCTGGTCCTGTACTGGTCCTGGGTAACACAATAGTGTCACCCAGTAACCGGGTTGTGGAGGTCAGATAGGCAGTCGCTCCATGTGAAATGCATACGGTTAAACTGGAAGCCGACCCAAACATAGTAGTGAAAAGGCTCAGTGGATGATGATACACTCAAAAGCGTAAAACTGCAACACTGGTATTACTATGAACCACTCGAACTCCATTTTAAATAAGCCATTTAAGTAAACCTTTTTTTTTATACACCCGATCATGACCTATGCGAGTCCAGTCTTTGCACACGTAAAACCCTATCTCATCCATAAGATGCAGACCCTCCAAAACCGTTTCCTCCGTAAAATCACGTGAGCTGGTTCGTTCGGAACCAAAACCTCCATTTAGAACTCAAAATCCCTACGATAGCATGAAGCGCATTTCAAAGCGCTTCTTCGATTCCGCAGCCACTCATCGCAACACTACTCGTAGTTGTGCCGGCCGTCAATTACACCCCCTCTCGTATCAGTAAGACCCACCGTCCAAGGCATGCACTGACCGACCCAGACGACCCCACGACTCTCCTCCAGGAGAGCAGTAGGGAAACAAGTACAGCAGCTCGCAAACATAATATACGACCGCCATTCCGACCTCGCCGCCGAGGCCCATCGCGAAATCCCCGACTAAATAGTCCTCCCCGACCCTTGCTCGTAAGCGAAGCGCCAGCCCGCGCTATAGCTGAGCCTGTAGCTTTAAATTCCCCTGGTAATAATCATAACCCTGATTTTATCCAGCCACCGTCGGTCCCTTGCCATCCTCCCCCCGACTCTGCCCTAAGCCGAGATTCGTACCCCACAGGGGGTGCCCTTAGCGCGCAGTCGTTTAGTTCATAAGTTTTTGCGCCGGCAACCACAGGAAAGACCGGTTAAAGAGTCTCAACCTCTCAAGGATAACTATGAGATGCACTAGCAAAAAAAAAAAAACCTTTTTTGCAGTCCATTCAACCGATTTTGACTTCTATTGCGTTGGTGGCATGACAAATGGCAGCTGCAGTAAACAGTTGGTATTGTAACCACTTTTTTTGCTTTTAATGCTATCCTTATGCCTACGGAATAGAAGTCAAAATCGGTTGAACCGACTGTAAAAACAGTTTCTTTAAATGTCTAATCTTATTTCAAATGGAGTATAATTAAACGTAATTAAAACAGGCAACGCCAAATGTTGCAGCGTGGTTTCGTAACAAATGTTTCAGTTACACAGAGCATTTAACTTAGCCACAATAACGGGTATGCTACACATAGACAATGGCAGCGGCTGTCTTTCAGCACTGTATGGCCGTAATTAGGCAGTCAAATGCAAGCCCCACATGTAATTGGTCTAATTCTCTTGAGGATCCGTATCATAGCGCAGTTTGTGTGGGCGTATGAGCAGAGATAGGAATAACTTTAAAATATATTGGGCATTTATTTGAAAGAGTTGCATGCCTAGTTAAGCTTATGTGTTGCGTTGATGGTTTTGTTGTTGTTGTTGGTGTTTTTCTCTTTACTTATTTTATAATATAAAAAATATCTGCTAGGCCACAAAGTGAGGGTTGCTATAATTGGTGGTATTTCAAGCGTGTTTTGTATGCAATGATTGTTTTAATGTATACTCCATTTGAATAACATTAACCAATAACATTAGAAATTGAAATAAACGTTTTTTACAGTTCGTTCATCCGATTTTGACTTCTATTGCGTTGGTGGCATGACAAATGGCAGCTGCAGTAAACAGTTGGTATTGTAACCACTTTTTTGCTTTTAATGCCATCCTTATGCCTACGGAATAGAAGTCAAAATCGGTTGAACGAATTGTAAAAAAGGTTTTCTTAAATTTATAATCTTATATCAAATGGAGTATAGTTTTAAAAGTTATTATGTGAAATATGAGATAAACTGCCTATAATTTTAAGACCATATTTAAGTGATCAGTAATAATAAAATAATGCCTTATATTGGCAAGACCCCAGAAAAGTCGAACCAAAAGTGAATTAAGACATTTTGCCATGTATAAATTATTATGTCGGTTGTAGAAGTATTTTAAAATTAAAGTACGTTATTTTTTTTATCGATATTGTGAAATATACTTGTGAAATATTTGATTAGTTAAGCATAAATCTTTCGTTGTTCTGAAAATAGGAATCAAATCTTTTATGAAGAGCTACAAAACGCAATTTATATTTTCTAAAGCTCTTAAAACTCGAACTCAAATATAAGTGGCTTTTGAACCATCATCACAAGTGGTTGAGTAAAACAAATCCGATGTTTGGATTTTCCAATCAATCTTAAATAATAATGTTTGGAACAAAAAGTGGGTTTTCTAAATGCCAAAGTTTTTAACAAGGTGGTTCGTACTTACTAAGTTATTACAGTATTATACAAAAATTACGTTATGTTATTATTAACTTTTATGTGAGGAATAAATAAAATATGGCGGTTTGAGATAGGTATTTTCTATACTAAAGCTGTCAAAACGTCAAACATGACAAAATATGTCACCATGATAGGGTTATACGTTTATCCGGGTGTAAGATAAAATCTAACCGTCTTTTATCCGGGTAGAAAATTATTTTTCTCAAACATGCATGGAAATATTGTCATTATTTTCTAAAAAAGAACACGCGAAGTATCGAATTTACAGACAAAGAAAAGAAAATCAAATCTTGCCTGTCTCGTATTAGTGAAGTCCTAGCCTACGGCTCGGTCTTAATACTAATACTCGACCTGCAATTGCCTATTCCCCGGCCTTTGCAATAATGTACTAATATTTGTTTTTATACCTTATAGCTTCTACCCGCGACTTCGTCAGCGTGAAATGTCTTGTTCCCCCGATCCACCCCATCGTATCGCATCGCCTACCCCTGCTATTAATTCATTTATTATTCAATCTGTTCTCAAGATGTCATCAAAAAAGCCGTTCCATACAAAATGTATGAGAAATTGAATTTTTCCGCTTAATAGTTATTCTGCTATTCGGAGCGGAGACAAATCCAACAAATCAAAGATCAAAAAAATCGGTCCAGCCGTTATTGAGATATAAATGGTGTAAATAACCCGACTTTATTTTATTGCCCTTATCCAAGTTTTATCCGGGATCATCATCATCATCATCATCATCATCAGCCCATAGCAGTCCACTGCTGGACATAGACCTGTCCAATTGCACGCTATTCTGCTCGATTCTCGGCAACTCTCATCCAGCTGCTACCAGCCACTCTGCGAAGATCGCTGCTCCACCTAGCCTGAGGACGTCCTACATTACGTTTGCCGATTCGCGGTCTCCACTCAAGAACACGTCTATCCCAACGGTCATCGGTTCTACGGCTAATATGGCTGGCCCATTGCCACTTCAGCTTGATTATCTGTGAGCTATGTCGACAACTTTGATTCTCTGCTGGATCACCTCGTTTTGGATTCGATTCCTCAGAGACTCCAAGCATAGCCCGATCCATAGCTCGCTGAGGGACCTTGAATTTATGTACTAGCCGTACCGGGATATCTATGGAAAATTAATTTAATTTTGTACGTAGTGCATCGCAAAGTTAACCATGAGAGGTTGAGACTCTTTAACCGGACTATCCCGTAGTTGTCTTAAGCTCCTAACGAAACATAATGCCTCCAACCACGGCGTAAAAACTTATAAACTAAACGACTGCGCGCTAAGGGCACCCCCTGTGGGGTACGAACCTCGGCTTAGGGCAGAGTCGGAGAGAGGATGGCAAGGGACCGACGGTGGCTGAAATAGAATGAATATTACTTATTGTATTTGAACAAACACAAACTATATGTCATAAGTCTTAGGGAATATTGATACTGACAGCTGTTGAACGCGGTTTAGATGTGCTGATCGCGTTCAGTTTCATTTGTGAAATTGGCCCTAAGAGACGTTAAATAGAGGTGACGATTCTCCGAGTAAAGGTCGTAGCACACGTATCAAATCGGAAAGGGATCGTCACCTTATCAACTCGAGCCGTTCAGTATTATTTGTATGAAACTCCCTACTGCAACGCACACTAATCGGAATCGTAACGTAATCGCCTCGCTTTGGGACAAGCTCACAACCGCGGTGCGTTGCGTGGTCGACTTGCAGTTCCCGCGCTTACGGTTCTCCGTAGCCTAGCTTACGGCTCTCCGTACCCTAGCTAACGTCCACGCCCCTCCCGTGCACAGTGGATCGTCCCCATACAAGAGGTGTGACATAGAATCAATGACTAGCCGTCAACCAGCGGTCGGCGAGCCGAAAGCGCGGCCTCGCCTAGCCGTAGCCGAGTCGACGTATCGGAGCTTCTGATCCGCTTTGGTTACGTGCTTACGTAAGGTTGACGACTGTTTGACGGCGACGCGAAAGGCGATACGGTTACGATCCCTTTCCGATTTGATAAATGTGCTACGACCTTAATCCACCTACATTCCAAAATCTATTTACAACAATGAACGATCTCACAAACATCGCTGGTTCAAGTTAATTATTGAGTCTATAAACGGACAGGCATTCCGTATATTAGATGTACAGAACTTTTCAAATAATGTTGTCGCTTATAAGAGCTTTTTATAAAGTATTTTCGTCTCAGTGATTTTCAACTAAACCATATTGAAATGATGAAATGTTGGGAATTACTAGGCCGTATCGCTCTAATCTACAGAGGACCGTTTTAGGGATTTAATGAACAGGGTTTTATGGAATAGCTTATACAGTTGTTTATTAGTACGTAAGTAATAACCTAAATTCCAGGAAAATCTATACAAATAAATAAAATAGAAGTGTCTGTTTGTAATATCAAGGTAACAGCTATTTACAAAAGCCATATGAAAGTACCTATATACGGAACTTACAACAAAAAACAATTTTTTGAAGTTTTGTCTGTCTGTTTGTTCCGGCGTGTGATCATTATAGAAATCGAATATGTAGTCACCATGTATGACTTATTATTAGCAACTCCAAATGATTATTATATAACCGCATTTACCGAAAATATATATGTATTTTGTTTACTCAAGGTTTGGCCCAACCCAAAGATTAATATAATTATCTTTATTATTACTTTCAGTTTCAGATGAGTTAACTGGTATTCATAAAAATATGATTATATTTCTGTACTTCAGAGGTATACAACATTGTGTGATGAAACGAAAATTTTACAGGAGAGGCAAAAATGCGTGGAGTGAAACTTCGAATGCTATTGAATACTGTTGGATTCAACAGTATTTTTTATAATTATTAGATGAATCTTATCGTCATTTGAGGTCCTATACCCATTAGACGTAAGTAGATTTAATGTCATATACGATTAGATATTTCTTTTCATAGATGTCATAGGACTTAATGTCGTATACCAGTATGTAGAACCGGTTCTTGCGATTTTAATGGTGCAAGAAACTATTTTTTGAAAAAAGTGGAGTTACTATTGTATACCTCCGAGGTACAAATTTTCCTACTAGCTGCTACTTGCGGCTTCACCCGCGTGGCTTTTTCTAAAATAAAAGTTATTCCTTATAACATCAGCTATCTGCAGGTGAAATTCCCGTCAAAATCGATCCAGACGTTTCGGAGATTAGCCGGAACATACAGACAGACAGACAGACCAACAGGCGCTGAGATTGGCCCCCATGGCCGAAAGTCGGTCTGGAGGACAATAACATTTTACAGGAGGGAATAAAGGGAAAGGATTTGAAGGAAAATATACTGAAGGTTCGTATCAACCAAGCTTTGAATTGTGATATACAGGGTTATTTCTAAAATACTAAAAACCTTGCAGGATTGTATTAATAACATCATAAACGGCAACTTTTGTTCTATGACTTAAAAAAAAAAACATAATATATTTACCAAAACAAAACATAGGTTTGATGGCGTAAAAATGAAAAACAATTGGATCCAGTACATTCTACCGTAAGGCATGCAACATTGAGCACTATAAAAATCATAAGTATTACAAATCTATCATCATCAATAATTGTCAGGTAAGTAATCAGTTTTTAATGTTTTAATATTCTTATAAGTCAAGTTCACACTTAGTACAAACAGTCACAAGTACAAACTTTCAAGATTTCGTTGTTCTATCAATCCTGTATTTTGTCGTACCTACTTACACCTCCCGTGCACTGTCACTCGTAAGACATGGTCGTTTGTTTTGCTACGCGTAGAGCTCGTAACATTCAGAGCGTTGAATTTAAATATTTTTACTTTGTATGAAAATCTGTTAAATAAATTAAAATCTGATGAATTATTAAAAGTCATAGAACAAAATTTGTTCTTTATAATGTTAGTAATATAGTCATGAGACGTTGTTAGTGTTTTACCAATGACCCTGTATAGGTACTTAGGAAAGTAACTAAAACAGGATAAAACACTCAACTTCGGAGACTTTTTTTTTAAGTGAACCTCCCATTTGACGTTTGTTAAATTGAACCCCGCATCAGGACAAAGATCCATTTACCTACTAGGTAGGTACCTACTTCAGATATAAAAGAACTACAAATATTTGCCCATCAAATTTCGTTTATATCGAAATAAATCCCTGCAGTAGCGTTATGAGTGCAAATTGTTTTCGAAAAGCTTTAGTTTCGTGTGTTTATTAAAATACTAATATGGTTGAAAACTGGCGCTGAAGAGATGAAATTCAGATAACGTGAAAGCATTCAGTGAAATAGGACAACAAAGAAAAATTAATATTATCATATAAATTAACTGTGTACACACGGCTACATATCAAGCTATACATTTCCAGTATAAGCTGATCTCTTACTATACGGAAACCCTATACAATGCGAGACCAGCGTTAACTAGTTTTTTATAGCTTGATATGTAGCCGTGTGTACAACCGCGCGCGAGTCGAGCGAGCCTAGCGAGCGATGTCACGGTAGCGGCCGGCGATAGATTTAGATTTTGCCTTAGGCATTTTGCATAACCGCGGGCGTTTGTAAACGGACAGCGGCCATTTGTAAAATGACGAATCATACAATCTGCCTGCAATATATAGAAGGCATTTTAGAAATGGAAAGTATCTCTAGTAGTCTAGAAAAATGTAGTTAGAAAACAAAACTTACAAAATTCTGGAAATCTATAAGGACCAGGCCTTATAGATTTCCAGAATTTTTTCTTGCGGTATCATAGAATATTCCATCAAAAGTGATCAAAGCGTTCGGCGTCGCGACGTCAACTTGGTTCAATCAACGCGGAAGGCGTACCTACTCGTACATAGTAAAGCTTTTGAATGGAAAACGTGATTTCAGTCAGGTTTTTACCACAAAAACGGATTGTTGAACGCAAAAAGTATTCGGTAAGGCACACGCGTGGGAACCGCGGTTGACTTGACGACGATATTCGTCTGTGTCGTGGAATCAACAACGTTGGATAAGAAACTGCGTGGCTGAATATTTCTGAAAAGCTAAAAGTTTACAAGGTGGTTTTAATATAGCTTAACAATTTTTTTTAAATATCTTACCCATAAAAATAAAACTTTTACGGTATCAATTAGTATCTGCGTAGGTTCTAAAACACTGTCGAACAATTTTTTTTTTTTTAACGGTAATAGAACCTCTCAACATAAATGAAAAGCCTAGAGTTAATTGCACCCGCGCCGTAAAAGCTTTATAATGTTATCTTCTAACCTAACTGAAGTTTTCATGTCATATATGGAATTCCTTTGAGTTATTATTTAAATGTGGGTACTGCGCTTGTGTTAATCAAGGCCAGTACCTACCTATTTACTTACTACTTGCCCAGTAGTATTCTGCATAATATTTGTACACGTATAACTAATGAGACCTTGCCAGAAAAATGCATACGTTTACCTACATTGTCTTTTTTTTTTCATAATTTCGCAGTTTTTTTACATTTAAAGTTTTATTTTAGGCATGTAAAAAAAAAAATACTGTAAAGTAAGTTGGCGTACGACTTATTTATTTTAAGACTAAACTTCTTACTTCCTTATCCAAATCTCTTGCTAATCTAAAAATCTACGATCTTCGATGAGAAAAATCGTGGCTCAGTTTTAATTGGACATGACGAATCAAGTTTGTCGGAAAAACTGGGCGGGGACTCTTTGTGGAGGCGGATGTGGGTTTTTGTGGTCTAAGCATTCTTAATACATCCACTACTGTATGACAATGAGGACATGAATATGAATAAGGATTAAAATCGTCTGCCTACATCTACGCATAGTGTTGAAAAGCTGATAAAAGACTCCGAATGAAGCGTAGCATTGAGCTCATTTTGATGGCAATTTCTTTATTTCCAAGTTCTAAAAAGTAATGTCTAAGTGTTATTGAATTGCGCTACATTCTACTGGTATCAGCTACTAACAATTCATTCACGATATCATCAAAGTATAACTTTTAAAACAATTGGTATCAATAATCGAATTAGCACCGTGGTACATAATAATAGTTATGTGAACTGCGTTTAGTTTCCGGTGTGTTATAAATACATACCAATCTTGTATTTGCGTATCGGACAGCGGTAATCGTATCTAACGACTACTAAAACATGTAAAACTCTCTAGATGATTGTTCTCACACTATAAGCGCGTGAGAACGAAAAATCACAAAATTGAATTACGGGCTAACTGTTAGGCAATTAAACATTCAAAAATATCAGCGACAGTTATAGCGGGTCGGGAGTGTTCGCAGGTGCTTCGTGGGTCTCGGATTTGGGGGTGGTGGGGATCGTCACGTCACTAATCGGACGTCGGCTTTGCTTTTTCGGAAAAATCTTATCGGTATTCGATCGATTTTCACAGCGGATAATTCACGCACGTGTCACGATCCGACCCGACAGGGATTGGACACACTGTCGCTACCTGATTGAGCTGTGTCCACTACCATCGCGACAGGTTGTTTGCTGAAAACTGTCTCTCTCGAACCCTGGAGAATTGACAGTAATTATTTTTTTACTTTACATTGCGAGTTTGTTTATGATTGCATAGTTTTTGATCGGATATCTTCAGACATTGTAGATTTCCAATCAGTAAAATAATTGGATGGATGTACTAATAGGGTCAATCGCCGTATCCCAGTAGTTCCATTCTCTAGTTCCATTATGGGACTACTGGGATTTTTTTCTCCCAGTAGTTCCATGGAACTGGCATACAAGCTGTGGCGTAAATAGTGGTCCAACGTTTAGAGGTCGATACACAATATATTCAGCTATCACATGCCACAATTTAAACAACTCATTTACTAGCTGTAATTTCTAGAAATTACATTATTATTTAATAATTATTTTTGTTTATAATACTTTAGTGTCATGTATAGAAATTACAGCCAAATTAGTAAAGCAAGCTGCAATTTTTTCAAGAATAAAAGAAAAAATCGGAGAACTAAGATAAGTTCACACTGTGGTTGGTCCGACCATCGACCTATTAACGGACCACTATTTACGCCACACCCTGTATGCCAGTTCCATGGAACTACTGGGAGAAAAAATCCCTGTAGTCCCATAATGGAACTAGAGAATGGAACTACTGGGATACGGCGAAATAAATACCAGTTATAAGTGTCATTTAACAAAAGAAAATATTTTTGGATATTATTCGAGTCTAATTTTAATTAGAATTTTTTCCTTGTTAGGTAATATGAAAAGAAATTCAATCAATGCCTGACACAATTCTCAGGACTCTCAAATGAAATGACATTTAACATTTGGTAGACATTTAAAATTGCTTCTCAAGAAAGCTATTTAGTAGCGTAACGAAAGCATTTGCTTAGCAAAAATTTACAATCACCCAAAAATATTTGTCGACGGCACTTGACGCTGGTTGCCGTTCATCGGTTCTCACGAGAAATGATTCGGCGGCATTCCGCTGTCCACAGAGACTCGATCAAATGCGAAAGTCGTGCATGTCCACTGATCACTCGACCAAAAAAGTCAACACAGATTCCTAGTTTTTGTGGAATATTTACTAAAATAAAACATTTTTTTTTGCTAGCTAGCGCTACAAGGCGGATTTTTATTAAATTCTACAAACGAACGATTGAGCAATGAGTGTGCTGGATGGTTAGTTTATTTATTTTAATTTGTTCAATGAAATGTCCAAAAGGCTGGTTGACTCTTCCCGTGACCCCAAGGGCTGGCTTTTACCTTGGCCAGAGGCTAAGCATTGCCATACAACGTGGCAATGCCGCCAGTCTTTTGGGTACCTACCAGTTGATAGCAGAGGAATTTTCGACGCCATATTTTAGTTTATTTTGTTAATAGTTTTAGTTACGTTAGGTTATTAGATATACTTTAAATTGAATAGTTTGTTCATCATCATCATTCATCATTTCAGCCGAAAGACGTCCACTGCTGGACATAGGCCTCCCCCATTGGGGGGGGGGGGGGTTGCCATAATCGCCACGCTTGGCAGGAGGGTTAGCGATCGCAGTATTGTGTTAAAAATGCAAGAGAACGCTGCTGCCCATTCTGTAATGAGTCCCTTAGTCGCCTTTTACGACACCCACGGGAGGAAATGGGATGGTGCTATTCTCTACGTCCGGCGCCACAGTTTGTTAGTTGATTTAAATTTATTATTTCTATCCAAATAAATAAACATTTTAATTAAGTACGAAATATGTTGCTGATGTTGGAGGTTGGACCAATGGTAAGAAGGCACAAAATGTTGACAATCTAAAGTTATAATCCGTTACTTTTTCCAAATTTTTATTTTGAAGTCTTTACTTTTATTTCACTTTCTAAAAACCTTTGCAAAACAGACAATATTGTTCTTACGTCTTAAGTTCGAGCATGCCTGTAACGGGGAAACTCACAAGTAATAATATATAAATAACGGCCTTCATTATCGTTTTAGGCTCGCATCACAAAGGGTGACATTCGTTCCATGTTTTGTCTAACATTTTGACAGTACAGGAATTGAAACAGTACTAAATAATAGATGCGAGGGTGTCGACACGCCGTTTTGTTTTCTAATCAACAATGGAGTGAGTTTCGTTTGAGTTGGACGTCATACTGTGACCCTTTATCAGGAATATGGAACTGTGGAGTCAAAGAGCGTGCCTTGTTTTGAACAAATTATGAGTCTGGTTTTAGCATAGAAGGGACAACAATCGCTCGTAATTCCTGTAAGCTCGGTGGAAGTATTCGTAACAATGATATATTTATAGTTAGTGAGTCATCGGTAGCCATTAGGTGGGACATTGTCTTAGCTGGGCCATGCTGCTCCTCACAGCTGGAGCGCTTTGCGTGTTTACAAACATTTTATTGAGGTGTTGAATTTAATGGCTCCTTTAGAAGGTGATTTTGCTTTGTTCTGTTGACACTGATTGACTGATTTATTGATTGGAATAAAGTTTTACATACCTACTTAGCCTTGCACCTTGTCTGTGCTTTCTGCCTTGTGGGCAGTATATGAACCGATCCTATATGTGATTCTGTAGGATATATTTCTACGGAAGAGAACACTTTAGTGGAAATTGACACCTACTACTGCCAGGGTTCGCCGATATATATCATGATATATATCAATCGTGATATATATCATGATATATATCAATCGTGATATATATCATGATATATATCGGCGAACCCTGGAAGTATATCGGTAGATCCTGGTCCTGGTAGTATCGGTTTTTCGCTACGTGTTGCCAGGGTAAACGTTAATCTCCAAAATGTTTAGTTCAGAAGACAGGAAAAAATCAATTGATATAATTATAAATATCAAGACAAAAACCAATTGATATATCATGATATATATCAATTTGTTTTAAACTTGATATAATTATATCAATTGATTTTTCCTGTCTTCTGAACTAAAAATTTTGGAGATTAATGTTTACCCTGGCAACACGTAGCGAAAAGCTACAATTCAGAATAATTTACTTGTAACTTTTTTATTATTACCAATTATTATTAAAATTAGTTGATTTATCTCACAAACAAATGAAGATTATTATAATTATAGGTACCTACTTGTTTTTCAGGTGTTCATAAAAAAAAATATCAAATAAACACTAATTCTTTTGTTACTTTTTTTAAATTAAAAATGTGGTAATTTGACACTTATATTATTTTACAAATTCCTTTCACATTTTGAAGTGTTTAATCCCCTAACAGAATGAAATTCGCTTCTTTTTCTTGGCCTGGATATATATCCGATATTTATATCCGATATATATAAAAAAATCGGATTTTTGATATTTATTATAAACATCGGATTTTTTCGAACCCTGCCTACTGCTGTCATTATACGAAATAACTTTGTTCACTGAGATTAAATTCAACCAATAATAACTACTTACCTATCTCAACATCATGTTTATATACTACTAAACTTTCAGACTTGTAACCTCCAAAAACAAGCAACACTTTTAACTCTAAACCACATAATTAAAGCCGACTCTCAACCCACGCACTCCATAAATAAAATCGAAATCCATCATTCGGAATTTATCCAAACGAACTGTACACAGAAATTTAATTATTATTATTATTGAAGCACTAATGAAAGTAATTAATGTTAAATAGTCCCGTTCGATTAATCAATGTGGCATTTCAGGGAAATTTCACTGTAATTATTAGCGAATAATACTGGTCAATGCCACATAGTCAACAGGTATTCAGGATTTGCATTTCGATTACCTCAATATTTGTTAATTATGTAGCTGTAAATTATAAATAGGTAGATTGAAATGCGTTGATTAAATTTTGTTTGATATGTGAAATTGTTTCTTTTGATAATATATGATAAAATAATTATGAATTCAAGGGAATTATGACGTAGAGTAGAACTTGTTTAACTAAATTAACAGTTGTCATAATCATCATCATCATTTCAGCTGAAAGACTTCCACTGCTGGACATAGGCCTCCCCTAAGCACCGCCACCTCGACCGGTTTTGTGATTCCCGCATCCAGCGGATTCCTGCGGCTTTCATAAGGTCATCGGTCCACCTTGGGGAGGCCTTCCAACGCTACGTCTTTCGGTACGTCGCCACTCCAGAACCTTTCGGCCCCAACGGCCATCTGTTCTGCGCGCAATGTGGCCTGCCCATTGCCACTTAAGTTTGGCAATTCTTCGAGCAAATTAACAGTTGTACTAAATGAATTTTGACATTGAAAGTTAAGGAGACAAATTGAATAAATTTAAAAGTGCGCAAAACGAAAGGAAAATTATCATACATTTATGTAAGAAAAACGTTTCCTTTCGTTTGCTCGAACGGGACACTTTGTCTCATAGGGGGAAAAGCTTATCTATATTGAAGTTGGAAGTATGAGAGGGAAAATCAAGCAACTCCGTTTAGTGTTAACAAAGTTCAGTGTTGTCCAACGTCTTCATTTGTCATTCGGAAACAATGGACGGCAGTTACGGCCAATGTCACCGATTGTGACAGAACACAAAGGAACTAACAGTACAACAGGACATTTTATTGTTTTACTGCGCAGCTCCTGCCGCCCGCAGGAGGTAGTACCCAAAAATGTTGTGTAAAAACGTTTAAAGCTTTAAATACTGGCAATTAAATAGATTTACAACTCGCCACGTTCCCGGAATGGTGACAGAATTTAAACAGAGATCGTCATTTGTTTTCTTGATTGTTGAAATCGTCATAATCACTGTTTTGTTTAGTGAGATTCTATGATAACTTCTAATAGTTTCTCTAAATTTTTTTCAAATATATTTTTTAAAAGTTTTAAATCTGTTAAGTTTTATTAAAATAAAATTGCTAGAAAAAAAAAAATACGATTTGGAATTAATCAAAATGACTATAAGATGAATAGAATATGTAGGGTTCATACCTACAACATTAATAATTCATTTATTTATATTATAAACTAACACAACACATTTATATACAGACACAATCTTATTAATATTTATTTACTGTAACGTATAGTATATGTACTCGCACACACCAAGCTACGTCATTATGACGTAGCCGGCGGTGGGGCGCGCGCTAGGCATCGAACTGACCGAACGTTCATTCACCTTGCCGCGACCTTCAGTCGAACTATCTAGTTAACGACACTCGGCCGCGCATTTGTTTTGTGACACCTTGATCGCTATTGTTTACGTGTTATCTTATGCAAACTGTTTATTATTGTGCTGTGATTATTGTGACTGTTGTGCCTATCATCTGTATTAACAATTCTCCTTCTGACTGTTTTCTGTGTTGTGTGTGTGTGCGTCCTCAATAAATTGTGAGTACCTACCATAGTAGATTGACTATTATTATACTGCCTACTACACGCACCCCTAAGCAACTATACTGGTGACCCCGAGTTGAACACTATTAAGATGAGTGAAAGTGAGTCAGAGCACACCGCGTCGTCACAGCCGGAAAAACACATTACGCATAGGTCACGCCATGTAAAAAGCGTTTCAAATGTGTCCGACATTTATCGTGTTTCGATAAAGTTGCCACCATTTTGGCCAGAGGAGCCTGATATCTGGTTCGCTCAAATAGAAGCGCAGTTTGCGAATGCAGGGGTGACGAATGACGTCACCAAATTTAATTATGTGGTCGGTCACCTCGAACCACAATTTTCAAAGGAGGTGAAGGACGTCATCATGTCCCCTCCTGCCACCAACCGGTACGACAAGCTGAAGACTGAATTGGTGAAGCGCCTCTCAGCCTCCCAGGAGAAGAAGGTGAAGCAGCTGTTGATGCATGAGGAGCTGGGGGACCGAAAACCTTCGCAGTTTCTTCGCCATTTGCAGGGATTAGCTGGACCAACTGTGCCCGAGGACTTCGTGCGCACTATTTGGAGTAGTCGTCTCCCCAGCAGTATCCAGCCTCTCCTGGCATCGCAACCTCATAGCACCCTAGAGGCATTGGCAGAGCTGGCAGACCGCGTTCAGGATATCGTCGTACCACCAAGCCACGTAGCTTCAACTTCAGCACCAGGACCCACCGTGAGTGAGATGGCAGCTGAAATCGCAGAGCTCAAGCGTGCGATGAAAGACCTGACAGTGCAGCTGCGCGACAGTCGTTCACGAAATCGCTCGCATAGCCGTGATCGTGATACGAGACGCAACTCACGCCAACGATCCTCAACCCGCTCGAATTCCAGCTACCGGAACTACCCAGAGTGCTGGTACCACTCAACGCATGGTGAGAAGGCCAAGCGTTGCATCAAACCCTGCGACTACAAGAAGGGAAACGCCGCGGGCAGTCGGTAATGGCGACAGACGATTGCCCCGCTTCAACTGGTCGCCTGTTTGTTGCAGACCGAAACACGAAGACGCAGTTTCTGGTCGATACTGGAAGCGACCTCTGCGTCTACCCTCGTCGTCTGCTCAGCGATCGTCGTGCACCCACGAACTACCAACTCGTGGCCGCGAATGGGACGCCCATTCCAACGTATGGTTTCCTCGAACTCAACCTTAATCTAGGACTTCGTAGAGACTTTAAGTGGCGTTTTGTGGTAGCAGAAGTTACTAAACCGATAATCGGAGTGGACTTTTTGTGTTTTTACTCATTAACCGTTGACTGTAGAAACCAACGGCTAATTGATAGTAGCACCAATATTTTTGCTATTGCCTCGAATCACTCAGATTCGTCTTTATTTTCAGTAAAGATTTCTGCAGGTGATTCAAGGTATCACAAAATCTTGGAAAGTTTTCCCGACATCACCCGACCCGCCGGTACACTACGCACTACACCACATAACACTGTACACCATATCCGCACGACACCAGGCCCTCCAGTTTCATCTTCATTTCGGCGACTAGCGCCGGACAAATTAAAAATTGCTCAGCAGGAGTTCCAGCTGATGTTGTCCAGTGGAACTGCCAGACCCTCAGAGAGTCCTTGGTCATCCCCACTCCATCTCGCCCCGAAAAAGGACAACGGTTGGCGACCATGCGGAGATTACCGTATGCTCAACGCGCGAACCGTTCCTGACAGGTACCCAATTAGGCACATTCATGATTTTGCACACAGCATTTCAGGCTGTCAAGTTTTCAGCACTGTTGACCTCGTGAAAGCCTATAATCAGATACCAGTCAATCAGGACGACATTCCGAAGACCGCGATCACTACACCGTTCGGCCTGTACGAATTCCCGTACATGACGTTTGGTCTGCGCAACGCAGGCCAGACATTTCAACGTTTTGTCGACGAGATGACGAGAGGACTGGACTTCTGCTATTGTTATTTAGACGACTTCTTGATCTTCTCCAGGACAGAAGCAGAGCACGAAGAGCACCTTCGCATCATTTTCACCAGGATGAAGGACTACGGCATGTTGATAAACACGTCCAAGTGTGTTTTCGGTGTCCCGGAAGTAACTTTCTTAGGTTACAATATCTCCGAAAAGGGCACCACACCACTTGACACTAAGGTTGACGCCATCAAGAAGTTTCCCCAGCCTAAAGACGTTCGTCAGTTGCGCCGATTTTTGGGCATGATTAATTTTTACAGGCGTTTCATGCCTCACGCAGCTCAAATACAAGCGCCACTTCACAACCTTTTGATTGGTAACGTAAAGGGCTCGCATCCTATATGTCTTGCGGAGAATACTTTGCAGGCATTCGAGGACTCCAAGAAAAGCCTGGCTAATGCTGCTTTATTAGCTCACCCCGATTGCAATGCCAAACTTGCATTGGTCACCGATGCGTCGGATACTGCAATCGGTGCGGTGTTACAGCAGCTTAGTGACGACGGATGGCAGCCATTAGCTTTCTTTTCCAGGAAGCTCAGCCCTTCGCAAGCAAAGTATTCTCCCTATGACAGGGAACTGCTGGCCATTTACGAGGCCATCAAATACTTTCGCCACATGCTGGAGGCTAGACACTTCGTCGTGTATACGGACCATAAGCCGATCAGTTTCGCATTCCACGAGAGGAAGAAAAACTGTTCGCCTAGGCAATTCCGCTATCTAGACTTCGTAGCCCAATTTACCACCGACATACGACACATTTCTGGAAAAGACAATGTCGTGGCCGACCCGTTATCTCGTGTGGAGGAGCTTCAAGCTCCAGTCAATCTTGACATCCTCGCGCAATCGCAGGCGTCAGATCCAGAACTGAAGAAACTTCTTCAGGAAGGGTCTTCGCTTGAGCTGGAGAAGGTACAAGTCCCCGGGGAGCGTTCAACTCTGTACTGCGACGTCAGTACAACGTCCCCCAGGCCATTTGTACCAAAAATGCTGCGGAAACAAGTCTTTGACAGCTTGCATTCTCTCAGTCACCCAGGCGTCTCAGCGACTGCCAAATTAATCGCAGAGCGCTTTGTTTGGCCAGGCGTCAGGAAGGACTGCAGGGAATGGGCAAGAGCTTGCCTCGCATGTCAGCGAGCAAAAGTGAGCCGTCACGTTTCTGCGCCTTTAGGGACATTTCATCTCCCACGCGCCAGGTTCACCACGATCCACATCGACCTTGTGGGTCCACTACCGATTTCACAAGGCTTTAGATACTGTCTGACGGCAGTCGACCGATTTACCAGGTGGCCAGAGGTCGTACCTATTGTCGACATTACTGCCGAGACAGTAGCTAAAGCATTACTGTCCGGATGGATTGCCCGGTTTGGCTGTCCTACTAACATTGTTACGGACAGAGGCCGTCAGTTTGAGTCGGCTCTGTTCGAACAATTGTCCAAATCATTTGGTTTCCAACACAAGCGAACAACGGCATACCATCCAGCGTGCAATGGCATGGTGGAGCGATTTCACAGGCAACTCAAAGCGTCCATCATGTGCCATGCCAATGACAAATGGTCAGAATCTTTGCCGTGGGTATTGCTTGGCATAAGGAGCGCATTCAAAAAGGATGTCCAAGCGTCTTCCGCCGAATTAGTATACGGCGAGCCGCTAAGACTCCCAGGAGAATTTTTTACACCCAATGATGACGGAACGACCGACATCACAGAATTTACCGCGCGCATCCGTAGTTATGCTCAAAAATTACAACCAACTCCAGCTTCACGTCATAACAAAACGAGCATTTTTGTTTTTAAGGATCTGCAGACCACTGATCATGTGTTCCTCCGTGAAGACGCATTACGTGGCTCGCTGCAACCAGCATACACAGGTCCTCACAAAGTTCTGCACAGGAGCGATAAAGTTTTTAAAATTTTATTTAAAGGAAAAGAGGTCACGGTCTCAATAGACCGCCTAAAGCCAGCCTACATATTGGCCGACAAAGCTGACCCGGCAGAAGATACTCCATCCGACGACAAAAAAGAGTACACAACTCGATCCGGTCGTCGTGTCAAATTCCCAGATTTTTATCGCCCTTGACGGTCTCTGGAGGGGGGTGGTGTAGGGTTCATACCTACAACATTAATAATTCATTTATTTATATTATAAACTAACACAACACATTTATATACAGACACAATCTTATTAATATTTATTTACTGTAACGTATAGTATATGTACTCGCACACACCAAGCTACGTCATTATGACGTAGCCGGCGGTGGGGCGCGCGCTAGGCATCGAACTGACCGAACGTTCATTCACCTTGCCGCGACCTTCAGTCGAACTATCTAGTTAACGACACTCGGCCGCGCATTTGTTTTGTGACACCTTGATCGCTATTGTTTACGTGTTATCTTATGCAAACTGTTTATTATTGTGCTGTGATTATTGTGACTGTTGTGCCTATCATCTGTATTAACAATTCTCCTTCTGACTGTTTTCTGTGTTGTGTGTGTGTGCGTCCTCAATAAATTGTGAGTACCTACCATAGTAGATTGACTATTATTATACTGCCTACTACACGCACCCCTAAGCAACTATAAATATAATACCTAAAATTATTCTGATTCAATTAAAAGGAATATTCAAAAAAAAATAAACATCATTCATGATACTATCAGAAAGTTTAAAAAAAAATCCGAGCAAAATATGTATTGCTGCATTTAGACTTTTTTGATACGTTTGTATTTCATAGATTTTTGAATTTTTTTGATAGAAAAACCTGCCTGTCTAAATCCATCTAATGTAGACTAGCTTGCAATGTAGCTAGCTACGTATAAGTAAGTGTCCATTAGCAAAGAGGACCTTGGCAATAAGCCCGGTGACAGTAGGGTGGAGAAGAAGAAAGGCATTACCTTCAACAGCCTACAATATACTAAGTAGGTACTTCCATGTTGAATACCTAAAAAAAGTGAGAGACTTCTAAAAATTGTTTCTTTGAGGCAAAATTCATAAGTTCTTAGCACAAAATGTAATATTGAGTCTTTAGTATTTTATTGGATAAAGCCATTGTAATCCATAATAAATTAATCATTTTACAGAAGTTAGTAAGATTTTTCTTTTGCTTTCTTAAAATAGATAGTGGTTTACCTTTCTATGGCGTTGCAATTGGATATTTACGTACGTTTTGACGTACGTAAATTCCCATTCCATTCCCAGTTCTTAATTTCAATTGTTCGTGTGTATTCGAGTGTTCATATTAAATTATATATATTATTATTATTTATTTATATTTGATTACAACGCAAAGTTTCAGAGCCTTTGATTTTGAAGCCATTTTTGTTTCAACTATGGCATCTCGCATGTCAACCTAGGAGGTTCTCGTCTGCTTAACCGGACTTTCCTATGGGTTCGTACCAATAAATTAATGTCTCCAGCCAGGGCATAAAACTTAAAAACTTAAGCCATTATTCAGAGTAAGTTTTATATCCCATAAGCGCGTACAAAAATATTATGAACATAAGATGATGATTTAGATATAAAACATGACATTATAAAGGAATGGTAATCCTCCCCGACCCTTGCTAGTAAGCGAAGCGCCAGCCCACGCTATAACTGAGCCAGTAGCTTTAAATCCCCCAGATAATAATCATAACCCTGATTTTATCCAGCCACCGTCGGTCCCTTGCCATCCTCTCTCCGACTCTGCCCTAAGTCGAGGTTCGTACCCCACAGGGAGTGCCCTTAGCGCGCAGTCGTTTAGTTTATAAGTTTTTACGCCCTGGCTGGAGGCATTAAGTTTCGTTAGGAGCTTAAGGCAGCCACAGGAAAGTCCGGTTAAAGAGTCTCAACCTCTCAAGGTTAACTCTGAGATGCCCTGGCAAAAAAAAAAAAGAAGGATTGGTAATTGAATGATCTATATTTTATCATTCACACACAACACAAATGACGGAACATCTATGAGTGTGTCAATGACTCAATATTAGCTGTAGTTATTTTTTTTGGTCTATACTTCAGTTAATAGATAGAACAGCTTTATAGGTTCAACTGTTTCCAATAAAACCGTGTGTCGATGTCGTTAAAGACACAATAAACCTTGTCTCCAGTCACTTTGCAGGCTCCTCGGGTTTTATTAACATTTACCGGTGCCATGATACCTCCTAATAAACCTAGTTCGAGAAATGCGTAAAACCAAACTATTGTCATCCCGAGAAAGCTCGACAATTTGAGCTTTATGCCATCGTGATAGGGCTAGAAAAGCAAAATAACATTTTACTTAAAGATACTTATAGACGGAATTAAAATCTTACCAAGACAACGTCCCTTCAATTTGACGCGCAATAGTCAATATTAAAGTCTTTATTTATCTCAACTAGAACCACCGTCGACGCGAAATTGGTTTTGTTAATCACGACAAGTGCTCCAAAGTAAATTGTTTTGAGCACAAGGCTAGACTACCCTTCTACGAACTGTTAAACAATCTGTATCGTTTATATGGCTTAATTTGTGGTCCGTAACAAAATTCTTCATCCAACCGCACAATTATGGACCACATGTTGAGATAAGAACAAAGAGTGTGGCACTACTGTTCGGTAGCCAGAGGCGACCCCCATGATGCTTACTGTGTTCAATCAGAAACCACAAACAAGACTATTCAGGCCAAAAACATGCCTCCGAACTGCGATGCTTTGTCTTCAGACGAAAGTACATTTAAGTGAAGTTCATTGTTGCTAACCAAACTATGATGCTACCGGTGGGTGGTGGGCCATTCTACCGTGTGGTTGTACTTACCTGATGACAGATATACGGCGTTATTGATTGCTTCCTTGACAAATATGTGATTGTTAACTCTAGAGGTGTTTGCGTGTTGGACTCAGTAAAACAATAAGTGTTTGGTTTCTGGTATTATTTTTGTATTACCTAAATTACATTGTAAATTTCTACTCACAATTTGAAAAATAAAAGACACATTCTTATGTAAAAAACGAATTATATTATTATAATAATAAAAATAAATTATTTATTGCCATAAACAGGTCACAGAAAATCTGAGACCCTGGCTCCAGAGCTAGGTTAGAGTAGGTACCTGTATTTCGGGAGCCAATGACATCTTCCATTTTGGTTACAATTAAGAAAGTAGCAAGCAAAAATTTATAAGATTCTTACTTAAACTTAAGTTTAATAGCAAACATTCAAATCAAGCACTAAAATAGAATAAAACATAAAATAAAATTAGAATTAAAGCAAATAAAATATAGTAATAGAACAAAATAAATTAAAATAAAGCCAGGATGTAACAAAGTTAAATTAATAAAAACAGGGGGTATTGGTTAAATTCTGTGCATCCTGTGAAAACTGATACATCTCGAAAATGTCAACTTTACAATATAGTAGTTTTTGTGTGTAAAAAATTATAAAATTTTGTTAGGATAATAATTTTACAAAAATAGTGACATAATTTGTATTTAGTGTCGTATTATTTACAACCTATTATGTTCCAACTCACAAGGCGTTACTGCAGGAAGAGATATTAAAAAAAAGCTATATGTTGTATCAAAACACACCAAATGAATGATCGTGTATAATGATTCTAAATGAGTTGTATCGCTTTACACTTTGTGTGAAGCTTTGGTGAAAGGTGATATTGTTGCATTGTCAGGTAGTTTTATACGAAACTAAATCAACTCCTGTTCAAAGCTGTCAAACAAACGAGTAATATTTTTCAGTCGGCAGAAGCACTGTAAACACAAAACTCGTATTCTTCAAAACTTAGTGTTGTCTTCATTATATTTTTTCATTATAAAGTTTTGTTTAAAAAAAAAACGTGTAACGTAATAAATATATGTGAATAATGATATGACTTAAGATACATCTTAAAACACAATTATTTATTTCATAACTTGAATATTGTGAACGATACATGTCAATATGTATTTATTTACACAAAAATATTTATCAAAACACGCCATTTCGTCTTAGATGTACTTACCATACGATCTTGAAAACTAATAGACGTATCAAAATGTTAATTAGACAGAATAATAGAGCATTTTTTTCTGATGAAGGTGCAACAATAATATCACATTCGATATAAGTTGACTTATATCACTTTTCACAGGACGCACAGAATTGTTCCCAATAATATGATAACAGAACTCCACGTTGGTGATAATTTTAGATATCTATCTAATTGATGACACAAGACATTACACTAAGATACCAAAATAGAATCAGAAGAATTTAGCTAACGAGAGTTTTCAAAGTCTTGCATTCATTGAAGTTATCACATTAATCACGAGTACAATACAAAATTTTCCAAGTCTAAAACATTAATGAAACCTTAAATCTTTAACGGTAGGTAGCTATATAAGTTTCGACTTCCTACCTTGAACCACCCAAGTTCTGCCACACACAAGCAGTGGGCGTAACTACTTTGTCACCTCGTGAATGAGTTCAGATACCATCAAAGGTATTATGTATCTGAATAAAAGGACTGGCCGCCTAATTCGCAGCTAATACATCAAATACTGGCAGAAGAGAATGAAGATTGTTCGATTTTTGAAAAAGCCGCTACAGTTATTGACATTTATGCTGGTGTCATTGTGTGTGGCGTCAGGGACGTGAATGGAGCCGGGGTGCGTCGTAATAGGTGTGAAGTGTCGTACCATTGTTGTCTGTTTTTCAAGACAGGTCTGTATCCGAGATGCGCGAATAATGTGCGATGTGTGACGTCGGTTGTGGGATGTGAACGAAGCAAGTAGTAGTAAAGTAATCATATCTCTTGTTTGTATCTGTGTATTGAGTTTATTATTCTACTTAAGTAACTATTCTATTTCTAGTTTTCAATTAGATACTTTCTAAGCCTAAACTATTGTAACCGTCGCATTAAAAAGCAAGGCTAGAAAACATTTAAATACTATTTTCGTTTGTCTATAACTGATTTACCTAGGTTCTTAAAAACAAGGTAGGTATAATCGTAGGTAGGATTCTGGCAGCTACAATAATTCAACTGCGTATTTTATTTGCTGGTAAACGACGACATTACGGCTGAAACAAATGGCACGGAATTTTGTTCATGTTTGTATTGGTCGGAATGTTTTCGACCCATTTCGTACTGTCACTAATACCGAGTTCTCTGCATAGCAAGATATCCAATTTGTATCTGTAAGACTATGTACCGAGCCGAGAGTAAAGAACAAATGTCATTGCAAACCGTTTTGTCACGAATAGAGTTCCTGTTCCCGCCTTCCTTATTTTCTGAAGGAATTTTCTAATAAGTTGTCAGTAATTTTGTTATTTGATGACTGTATGTTATTCGTTGCAACGCTGAAGTCTGTTAAATTATAATTGCTTTTCATGGAAAATTCTTTGGGAATAATTACCTCTAACACTTCACTCGTTGTTAGGATAGAGAATGTTATATGAGTAATAAAGTGATGAATACTACGCAAATGTTTGATGACTATGTAAAGGGCCCTGAGTTGGCCCTGAGAGTTGAAACGGGAATTGTTATTGAAGTATTTATTTGTGTTAGACTTTACAATTTAACTCGTTTGCCATTGGTTTGGAAGTGAAGCGAAATACTTTTTTGAAGTTATTCTAATGAAGAGGAAAGGTAATCCACAGATATTCACCTGTTGATCTGGTTGCCGTCATGCCCAGAGGTCGAAATCTCCCACCAATGGATAAAACCCATCTGGAGTGTATCAGTCGAACACTTCTTTCCTGAAACACGGTTCGACCTCGCCCAACATCCCAATGGCGTAATTTCGACAGTTTGGTGGCAGTAGGGGACTGTGGGAGTCCTGTCGCAACAATCCATAATGATTATAGATTGTAGTCACTACTAACGAGGCATGTCGGGCAAAATGGTCCTATCGATAATAAATATAAGGTGTATCTATTCATACACGAAATATTTTAAGAGAAACATCTATAGGTGGTAAAAAAGCCATAGCAACGAAAAAACATTTTGTATCAATGTGTTTTATATTTTTACATAATTATTATCTTAATTTTAAAATTGCTTGAGATATTTTGCAAAAAAAAACATTTATTTACTTATTCTATGAATGACCCGCCCGGACGCTGCGACGACGCCGCGACTGGTGGCGGCACGAGCACGGTGAATTTTGATAATTAATCATCATATCAAGTAAAAGTATTAAATTTTTCGAATAATATACTCAGAATTAAAAAAAAAAAGCCTTCCATGGCTTCTTTACCACCTATAGGTGTATCTCTTAAAATATTTCGTGTTTGAATACACTCTATATAGCCCGCCTTATCGATTTCGATAACAACGACCCTTTGGAATTATTATTTCCTAGCGTGTAATATATGAAAAACTGGGAGATAAATGTACGTTCTAAACTAGATATCCTAATAGATTATTTTATTCCTAGAATGAAAATGGAACTATATGCGTGAAGTTGCTATCCTATGTGTATTCAGGTTTATAACAAGATTCCTATCCAAATTAAAGAACTTCCAATGAGCTGGCTGGCTTTACATAGTTGGGTAATTTAGAATTCTTTCTATATTATAAAATAATTCCCTCGGTTTAAATTAAAATGATCTAATTGTATAACAAAAAATGTGCATGTCATTATTTTATGATTAAATATGTTAGGCTATTATTATACTACCATTGTAAAAACTTTTGTAACCATATTTATCTGCAAATAAATCTTTGACTTTGACTTTGACTAATTAATATGACTCGCCAAACCGAATTTCGTTCTAAATACCCGGTCACAACTAATGTAGTAGAGTTAGCCGGCCGAGTTAAAATATATACATATATACAGGTTGGCCAATTTGGAAGTATACAACTTTAAATTTTGATTATTTTTATTACTCGTACAAACGAAAATTACAGGATATTTTTCTATAATTATTTTACTCAGGCTTGGCAATTTTATACGAAAATTAAGTAATCTCATCCTTTTTTATACCCAAAAATGCGAGCGCTTTTCATTGGGTTTTTCATTAAATATTCGCATACTTTGTTAGTTATCCTACGAACAAAGTCACAAATATTCTGCTTTTTGTAATCAAGATTGACCACGATACGTCCCTTTGGATAACTCCATACAAAAAAAGTCAGGACATGTCGTGAAATCTTCAATGACCAAATTGGTATTCGTTACTCTTAATGATTTGTTAAAAAAATTGGTTCGTTTTTAAATTCGTTTAAGAACTTCAGGATAAAATTACTGAAAGTACTGCGGTGGGCATGGTCTTATAGACTGTGCATAACGAATATGCCGCATTTTAACTAAATAATAAACATCAAACAACTGCAAAATTTGGCTTTAAATCAGAATGGGGACTAAGAAAAGTTGTATACATCTTAATTAACCACTCTGTATATAGGTAAAGAAGGGCTTAGGTCTCTCCTTACGAGTTTGGCGTTTTTAGATGAGTTTATCGAATCACTTTTGTTTCGAAAGTTTTTACATTTTTGTAGACAGTAGAGCGCCAAGACGACCTATAATGTGAAGCGAGCCTCTTCCAACCTGTTGGATCAATAACGCAAGCGCTTAGATAATATAAGAAATACTATAGCTACAAGCCTTTAATAACACATGTTGAAAGTGTTGTTGTGTCTTGTTGGAATGATCTGCGAGAATGACTAATATACAACGATAAATTTAGAGGCCTTGTTTGGGAAACCATTCTGGACATTGCTCTGTAATAAATCTTAAAATGTTTTTATTTTTTTCTTAATTTTATTTTTGTGCATGCCTGTTTATTATTTATTTAATACTTTAAGCACAAAAAAAAAATGTACAGAGGCGGACTTAATGCCATAGGCATTTTCTACCAGTCAACCCTTGGGTGATGCAGAGACATACAGTAGTAGGTGCAATAGCGAAAATTGAGGAATAAATATTCATTTAAATATAAAGATATACATAAACCTATTACAAAATATAAATTCAATATATAAATCTTATCACTACATATTATAAAACAAAGTCCTCTGCCGCGTCTGTCTGTCTGTCTGTCTGTCTGTCTGTTCGCGATAAACTCAAATACTGCTGCACCGATTCTCATGCTGTTTTCACCAATGGATAGCTTGGTTCTCGAGGAAGGTTTTAATATATAATTTGTTATGTTTTTGTATGCATTTTTGTATGAATTAACGATATTTGTTGGAGGTGTCGGAAAAAAATAAGCCGTCCGGGAGCTTTCAACGAAAACGCTGTCTAAACCCTTTGAGATATAACAAAATAATATATGGTGGAATTATGTATCTTATAAAGGTCTTCCAAAAAGTCCGCGATGGCATATGTCTATCTCTTAAGGATAACATACTATATCCATTTTATTGACTTTTTGTAGGTATTTGTTTGCCGAATTTTACTCTTGGAAATACGATTACGATAACAATACGCTATAATATTAGTAGCTATTAGCCAAATTATGTTTGTAGATAAATAAGCTAGCTACTTATGTGTATTTCAAACAGTGTACAAGAATATTTATCATAAAAACATTACTAAACACGGCGGTCTTATGATCAAAATTTGTGCATTCCAAAACTTTCGTTACTTTTACACTGACATATTTATCACTTTTCGATAAACTAACACTCAATACGAAATCAACACTTATTTCTCAGTAATTCTGTATAAGATTCTTCAAAGATTAAACCGTTTTCTCATTGAATCTTTACGCACGTACCTTGATGAATGTTTACATTAAGCACCGCACCACACCGCCACACGACCACAGAGTACAGACGTATTTTGTTTTCTTTTTTTTTCGTTCGTTTAGTGGTGTTCCCGCTAAAATGTCAACCGGTCAAGTATTAGTCGATTAATCGAATTCTACAGCCAGATCGTGTTGCAAGTACAAAATAAGTGTCAAATATTTCGTCCAATTGCGAACGTGACTCTGAGAAAAGTTATGCACCAATGGTGTTCATTATATATTTCGAGCGTTTTATCAGCACAAATAGTGTATCATGCGACATTTCGGAGGATTTCGTTTTGTTTTCACATTGTTGGTACTTACGTGAATTATTTTTAAATTATCATTTGTGTCGCACTTTTATTTCGTGTTGTAATTTGGTACAATTGATTGCTTTAAGAATTTGAGTGAAATTTCGTATTTTGATTTTGTGTTTGTTATCTTTAGGTAAAGACTTATTCACGTTCAGAACATAAGTACTTTTATTATATTAAATCATTTGTTTCGGTTTCTATTCACATAGTGAGTCACATTAAAATTAATATTAAGTTAGAATTTTGAGATATAGCCTGGGATATGGAGAAGGACATAGGGTACTTTTTTATGCGATAACCGACATCCACGCGGGCGAAGCCGCGGGCAAAAGCTAGTTATATATAAATATAAGCACAAACAAATACACATAAATATGTATACTAAAACAAATAAGACAAACAATGGGAAAACATTACCGTTATGATGATACTGCCAGCTCATCATCATTCATTATGTAATTTTATTGTACTTATCAAATTGTAAGCGCACATCACATTAATTTTATAATTTGATTTTATAAATGTGGAAATGTCGTGGGTTATAACATTTATTCACGCTGTAGCAAATTATTTTTTTTGTAGTTTTGTATGAGGAACAGGGTGTAAAGTTCACTCATACTCTATAGTAAAGGGAGGATCCTCCGACCAGACGGGTATTGTGTCTGGTGGGCAACTGCCCAACGGTTGATGTCGGGATGTTGTATATATGCTAGTTGCGCGGTAAACTCTGATAGCGCGATGCAGGATTTGTGACGTCAGGTCTTTGATGCGTAGTTCGCATGTGGCGTTGTTGATACCGCCACAGTGTAATTGTTTATTTTCCTAAATAAATAAAATAAAAATTTAGACAGGTTATATATAGGTTTTCAAAAACCTTTTTTCCTTCTACGAATTTATATAGTACAACGCGTGAGTTAAAAAACTTTCACGTCTGAAAAGTTAAAAGCTGACAGATACAACTTTTTCCTGCAAACAAGTTTAACTCAAAATTAAATTGTAACTAAACATGGCGCATAGAAATCCGAGTTTCTCTATTTACTGTTAGTCACTTTGCACTCTGACTTAAATTTAAAGGAAATGAGTTTCTGTCGCGCATGTTGGACACTGAAACTTACATGTTTTCAACTTTTTCACAGAGATTGCAAATAGCAATTCCATTTGCAGTTTTGTGGCACAATCTAGCAATTGAATGTTTCTTAGAAAATGTTAAATAGAAACTGATGTTTTCCATTTCCTACTGGTATATTTATGTTGCTACTAGAAATGGGCCCTATCAAAATACCAGCGCTGCGGTATTTATTTTTTAAATATCACAGCATTATGCTGAGAACTAGGCCTTTTTGGCTTCGCACAGGTTTACAATGTAAATTTTGTTAGTTTGTAATGCTTATTTTTAGGGTTCCGTAGCCAAATGGCAAAAAACGGAACCCTTATGGATTCGTCATGTCTGTCTGTCTGTCCGTCCGTATGTCACAGCATGTAACATATATATCAATGGTCACAGCCACTTTTTTCCGAAACTATAAAAACTATACTGTTGAAATTTGGTAAGTAGATGTATTCTGTGAACCGCATTAAGATTTTCACACAAAAATAGAAAAAATAAAAAACAATACATTTTGGGGGTTCCCCATACTTAGAACTGAAACTCAACAAAAACATTCATCAAACCCATACGTGTGGGGTATCTATGGATAGGTCTTCAAAAATGATATTGAGGTTTCTAATATAATTTTTTTTCTAAACTGAATAGTTTGCGCGAGAGACACTTCCAAAGTGGTAAAATGTGTCCACCCCTGTAACTTCCAAAATAAGAGAATGATAAAACTAAAAAACAAAAAAATATGATGTACATTACCATGTAGGTAAACTTCCACCGAAAATTAGTTTGAACGAGATCTAGTAAGTAGTTTTTTATAATACGTCATATATCGTAAACCGCGTTTGCTGCTACGGAACCCTTCATGGGCAAGTTCGACTCGCACTAGGCTGCTTTTTTTATTTTTTTGTGTTTGTATTTCTTGTGCGTGTCCCAAATAAAATATTATTCTTTTCTTTTCTTTTCTTTAAATGTGGGGCTACGAGCTAAGAGCTACGGTACGCTAATCTATGCATAATAAGTGTTCACCCATAGAGATGTTTCACTGAATATTTTTTATGTAAGGTAGCTTCGAAGAGGCAGATTTATCGATGATCCTATTAATGTACTGAGTCTAGATGGTATCTGTTAGTTGTGATGGATACTGAACAAATTAATTTACCTATACCCAAGATTGCGAGGCGTAATGACGTCATAAACATAATCGTTGGATGAAAATGGTTCAATTAACTATGGGAGGATGGGATAATTTACGTATGGTACGGTATTTTGAGAGTGGTCACCACAAGTTTTGAAAGATAATGATTATCATAAATGGTGGAAGCGAGAAAGTTATAAAAAAAAAAATACACACAATTTCCAAAAAAATAAAAAAACAGAAATCGGTGTCTTTAGATCAGTATTTTAGTTTTTCGTCACCGACTTCCGAAATTAAAGTAATTTTTCGCTTAGTATCGTTTTTTTGGAAGTCTGTTGTTTTTTCACATTTTAGTTATGGTGTAGGTACTTACCATAACTTTAACCTTTTTTGAAGTCGGTTAAAACATCCTATGCCTAAGTGTCCTTTTCTTTTTGTATTTATTTGTATCATTTAAAGCAGTGTTTTTCAACCTTTTTCATGACACGGCCTCTTTAGTATGAATAAATATTATATTTCGCGACCCCCGTACCCGTTGCTTTTTTTTCATGTATTTTATTTTGTGACAAATATTCAATCCAACCATTGATATATTAAAAGGAGGAAGATATGTCACGCGCTAACATCGCAATCAGTAAACCTGGGCTCGGCGCACGACTACATGCACCAAAACTCACACATCACAGTTCAGTTCAGTCGCAAACCTACAGTTACCGATAGACAAGAACAGAGATATGAGACAGCGCTGTCGTGCGAGCGAAATCGCGTTAGCTGCCGAATGTTTACGATTATGAATGACATTGCATGACGTGGTAGCACAAACATGGCGAAGCAAACATTAAATATTATTATAACTTTCAACAAATCAAATTAGCATTTTTGGCTGTACTTACGATTACGAGTGGTAAGTAATCCCGTGTGTCTTATTTTTATTCCTTGTTTTATTAAAACACTGTAAACTTTATTGTTTTTCTTTACTGCGGTAGCTTTCCCAACCTTTTGCAACTCCGCTATAGAAGCTTCGCGACCCCCTTAAAGAGACGACCCACACGTTGAAAAACACTGATTTTAAGTGTATATACCTATTTACATATATACTAACTTGATGTATCTATATTTTGTACGGAGTAAATGTAAATATATCCTTATATACCTTCAGAAAATGTCGTCATGTAACCGAACTATATAAAATGAAAGTTTTGATAAGTTTTATCTGCGTAGTGACACGTGTCCAAACTTAATTTACTATTTCACGAACTGCAGCAAAAAGAAACTGTAGGTACACAAAATGAAAATGGTTGCAATACTAAAAAAACTTTCAGCTACGCCGCTTTATCCCATTGAACTACTCCACACGCTCCGCTTAACTTTGTTTCATACACCATTGACGCGGTAAATCTCAACAACCGTCGGGAACAATCGTCTTCTCACCCAAATACCCTATTTCGCCAATGTCAATGTCAAGAGAGCTGTGTCGTCGAGAAAATCACTTAAACAACAAATTGGGGGAGGAAATTTACCCTCATCACATTGTTTATGAGGGTTAAAAGCTGCGGTAATTCAGTTGTGTGTCTAATGTTTGATGTTCAGGGCAATCAGTTTCGTCGAATTCGAGATTTTGGAGGAGTTAATGTGTAACTGTCATTTAATTTTGCGTCTCGGATTTTAACTGCAAATGAAAAGAAAACAAATTCTCTTGGAGTATTTATTTCTAAACACACCATTTTATTTTCATCCTCGATTAAATTCTGTAATCGAGTCTCGCTTTAAAACATTTAAAAGTTAGTCGATGTACTAACTCAATAAATCTTGCTTTGCAGTTTGTTGCGCAAAATGTTGGCAACAGTTTCAACTTTGTTGCACTAAATCCCCCGTTATTTTTGAATAACGTTCTTATTGTTATCGGTAGCGTTTGTGAAAAAAATATAATGAAATCAAAATGGCGTCATCAGTAATATAGGGGTGTATAAAATAATCAGGGCAGTAATGGTAGTCGTTTATTTACTTTTTGCGATTTATATTTAGCTGGGGTGATGTCGGGGTGGTTCGGAATTTATTCGACGGGGTTTTGTAATGGTAACGTCGTTCGGTTATGCCTCGTTGAGTAGGGGATGTTATTGTTCAGGGATCCCTGGCTTTCACGCGGGGAATTTCACTCCGATGTTTGTTGAGAAGTTTTAAATTAGAAGAGCAATTTATCACTTGGCTTAGAGCTGCCGGCCGTTAGAGCAACAAGAGGTTTAGAAAGTGTCAGAAAATATGAAATATATATTTTGTAACTATTATGTTTAGATATATTTATCTCAAATCCTTAGCAAACTTAAGTCTCAGTTACATAAGCAGTACTTTGCAGAAGAGTTTCGTGAAATATAACACTGGCTTAGCTGGCTTTAGTAACTTAGCTTACCACATTTTCATAAATTGCCAGGACATTGTTGCAAAGACTTAGAAGTTTTGAAGTCATACCAGTTTTGCTAAAGTTTGTTTAATATCCAAAACTACTGTAACTACCGTGGTTTATGTTTGTTATGAAAATTTCTCGTGTTTCAGGACTAATTACTTATTTTATGTAATTCTCATAATCCTCGGTTTCAGCCTTAAATGTTTAAAAATTACGCTAGATCGATTTTATGTTCAAAAGGTTGATTAATTTTGGATAATTTGTTAGAGAGCAGTGGTGGCCCTGTGGTAAGTGTGGCTTGAGTGCGTGGTATGTTTTAGTGGATACCTACTTTATTTATTTCTGCACGCGCGGTGATGCCTGCGGTTTTTTTTTTAATGTTATCTAATAATATTTATTCATATATCTGGTTGTATAGTTAGATTATATTCTGAGTACTATTTGTTTTATTTTATTTAGTTGCCTATTTCTGCCGACAAACTGTTATGCAGTTTGGAAGTCTTTATGTTTGTTATTGTTAATACAGATTTTGAATAAATAAACAAATAAAAAAAATAAAATTATATTCAATTCTTTAAACCTGACTTGGTTTCCGTATGTCTTTTGCGGGTAACCACTGAATATCAGCGCTGTGCTGTGGGTCCCTGATAGCACAGCATCATGCTGAGTGGAAGCCTTCTTGTCACCGTCATGACGTGCAGCTGCCGACTATTTTGGTTTTGTGCTCGTGATTGGAATGTAGATCTATTTTTTTTTTCTGTTTCCCTACCTACTCAAGTTAATTATCTTTTTGTATGCACGTGTTTCTGTGACAAATAAACCTATTTTTCTTTCTTTCTTTACTTACGAGTTGTACATCGAGGGTTCGATCCCAAGCAGGCAATTTCATCAGCACTGCTCTCAAAACATTAAAGGAAAATATTGTGCATGAGGAAACCGGCATGTCCTAAAACCAAAAATTCTAAGACTTGTCACATCTACGAACCCGCACTGCGCCCGTGTGGTAGATTATAGCCCACTCCCTCTCGAAGAGAAAGGTGTGTGTCCCAACAGTGGGAACATTATAGGCTGATTATGAATTTAGAGGATTCACTTTAAAATTATTTAATGAAGTTGAAACCGTTTGTTGTAGTTTAGAACAAGAATGAAATGGACTTCATAAATATTTCGATAATGAGATGCTAATGTTAGAATTAAGAGTAGATTCAGGGTCGGACTAACTTTAAATTATGTCTGGCGGCTTAAATGAATTCGATTCTTAAGAGAAAGTCTTGGTTATTCGTTAATGAGTAGATCCATTGAAAGCTACTACTACTTAAATAACTTTTTAGTTTGAATAACACAACTTTCTTTTGTTATAGCTGAAATTTCAATAGTTTTCATTCAATGTTTGAAAGAGGTTTCACGGGCAACGCATCATTTTTGTGACGATTATAATTAAAAGAATGTAACACAAACTTCGGAGCTTTCGATAATTTCATGCATCGTTTAGCCATATAAAATACAAGCATGAAGACATTGAATAATTCATATTTATGTATGCGTTCATCGTTAATGTCAATTTTTATCATCACTGTTGCTAAACCATACCTAATAGCGTGGTGTGATTGTGGGAATGCACCGGCCGCCCATTCTATTGTGTTGTTTTATTGACAACGTTCATTTAATTACAGCCAGTATCGTTAGCAGTTATTGAATCAATATACGTTTCATTCATAAAAGTAAACGAACGAATTCTTTCACATCGAGCTCTGCGTGACGAAAACGCTGTCAGTAAAACTTTCTCAAATATTTTCACATACTTTGTATGTGAATCAATTAGTGCCAAGCGAACATTTTGATCAGCTAACAATTCCGTAACGAAAATAATGGCACCTTCAGTAGTCTTACGGACATTTTGTTGACATTAATGTCACTGCTTTTCATTTGAATTTAGAACTCGACGCGCGAATTCACAAACATAAACAGAGAGAGGCCGAGTTCCTGTTAGCTGTTCAAAGGAAAATTAGCATAAGCGTTTCCGTCTGCAGTTTTTGAATTAAATCAGCAGAAAATCATCATCATTTCAGCCGAAAGACTTCCACTGCTGGACATAGGCTTCTCCCAAGCACCGCCACCTTGACCGGTTCTGTTCTTACCGCATCCAGCGGATTCTTGCGGCTTTCATAAGGATATCGGTCCACCTTGTGGGAGACCTTCCAACGCTACGTCTTCTGGTACGCGGTCGCCACTCCAGAACCTTTCGGCCCCAACGGCCATCTGTTCTGCGCGCAATGTGTCCTGCCCATTGCCACTTAAGTTTGGCAATTTTTCGAGCTATGTCGAACTCAAAACTCAAACTCAAAGCATTTATTTCAATTAAACCATTTACGTGCACTTTTGAATTGTCAAAGATACGGTCAGTTAGTCAGAAAGTTGAAGCTAGATGTCCATTCCAATACGTAGATCACTATGGAGAAGAACGGGCAAGAAACTCCAAGGACACTCTTTTAAATCAAGATATTACAAAATCCTGGGTACATCATTCTTGTTACTTCTATATGTGAGCCAATATAAAAACTAATAAAACAACTCAAAATATAAAGTTACAAATTAAAAATAAGCCCTGGCAGTCAAGAGATGACCAGTCCCAACTGACGGCGCCCGTTCACGAACATGACGCATGGATCAGCACCATCCAGCTGAACCATTTTGTAGGGAACCGAATGATCCAACACACGCGCCACCATCAGTGGGACATTTAAGTGAGCATCACATACTCTGAACTGCCATGCTCTTTCAAGACAACATAAGTCGGTTACCTTGGTTCTCCTGCGGATCTCTTCATTTCTGATTCGATCACGTAGGGAAACTCCAAGCATAGCCCTCTCCATTGTTCTTTGAGTGGCTTTTAGCTTTCTAATAAGGCCCATTGTGAGCGACCACGTTTCAGTGCGAGAGAGAGTGGGCCATAATCCACCACGCGAGCCCACGATTCACGATGTTTTCCTTCACCGTTTTGAGAGCATGTGATGAAATTATTTATACAAATTGAATCGCCTGCCTGGCGCTCCTCTAAATTATTATAATTCATTTAATTTATTTATTTTAAGTCTCTGGAATATATCACTGAAATATTATTGCGGTTCGGATTAAAATGAATGGTAATATTACATATTAAATATCTCTATGATGTTTAAAGGTTAATTGATGTTTAATTAAACCGTATGTAATCAGATTTACATTTGCGCAGGTATTAGGAGAAAAAACCCGATAAAAAAGAAAAACCCGGTTTTTGTATAGAAAAAAAAAACCGGGTTTAAATCAGTTGGTTATCCGGGTATCCGGTTTGCATGCCCTATTTTGTATGTTGTAAATGTAATTTCTGTAACTACGATGTCACTTTTTTAAATTAATGAAATGATTATTATTATATTATTGGCAAATAATGTTTTTTTTTTAAATATCAGATTGCAAGTGAAAAATGCAAACCTACCTACATTATGGAAATATTCAAATGGTTATTATGTTCTTACAACATTGTCGTTCATAAAATATTTCATTTTGATTGTAAAACCAAAATGCGTTTGCCTTTTGAACCTACCACAGAATAGATAAGTATCTGTTCTGTGCTTACTTATAATGTTAGGTAGGTTAGATGCATCTAACTTAATTTGATGGCAGCATTGAACTCGATTATGTGACGCGTGTGTCGCATATTATGTTACATGTGTTATCAAACATGTAATTACTTACTAGAAAGCATATTAGTCTAAAATATTAAGTTTTGGTAACCTATGTAGTACGAGTATCACCACGATTATCAAAAAGAATATTGATCGAAGATTATATTTAATTTAACACACTGAAGGTAATAAAAGAATTTGCATAATTGTGTAGGTCATCATCATTTCAGCCGAAAGACGTCCACTGCTGGACACAGGCCTTCACCAATTGGGAGGGTTTGCCATAATCGCCACGCTTGGCAGGCGGGTTGGCGATCGCAGTATGGTGTTAAAAATGCATTGAGAACGCTGCTGCCCATTCTTTAGTAAGTCCCTTAATCGCCTTTTACAACATAAATTTGAGGAAATGGGGTGGTGCTATTCTTTACGTCCGGCTCCACACGGCATCCAATTGTCTAGGTACTATTTAAGAATTTCTAACTATAAAGTCAAACTCAAAATCAATTCATTTATTTCAAATATAAATCTAACAGAATTTTGGCGTTCAAAAGTGCCTTTAAGTGCATAAAGCGAGTTTTAAACGCCAAAATTAACAAACAAAAAAAAAAAAAACAAAATATTCTAATTACCCCTTCAAAAAGGTATGGAGAAGAATGGGCAAGAAACTCCATGCTTACTCTTTTAAAATGTCAACAATATATTAGGTTGGGGAAAAAGTCTTTTCGCATTATAGTATGTATGAACTTGTAATAAAATCTCTTAGGCTATACTATTTGTATCTGGCTGGTTTTGGTATGATTGAAAGTTTAAATTTTTTAAAACATAATTCCAAATTCAAATTAGGAAAATGTGTGATTTTCATTTGTTTTTCGTACTGTCAAGATGAGTGAATCTAATGAAGAAATTCGATGCATTTTAAAATTTTACTACAAAAAAGCTAAAAATGCAACGCAAACCGCGAAAAAAATTTGCGATGTTTATAGACCTAGTGCAGTGTCTGTGAGAGTAGCACAAATTTGGTTTAAGTGTTTTCAATAGGAAATTTTGATGTCAAAGATGCACGTCGCTCTGGTCGCCCTATTACGGATAAAATGGATGCCATTTTTGAAAAAGTGGAGCAAGATCGGCATATCAGTAGTTACGACGTAGCTGAAGAACTGGGAATTGACCACAAAACAGTTTTGGCACATTTGAAAAAACTGGGTACACAAAAAAGCTCGATATTTGGGTACCTCACGAGCTCACTGAAAGAAACCTAATGAAACGTATACTCATTTGTGATTCTTTATTACGGCGTAATGAAACCGAACCATTTTTGGAGAAGCTGATAACTGGTGATGAAAAGTGGATCACGTACGACAAGAACGTGCGAAAAAGGTCGTGGTCAAAGGCCGGTCAGGCTTCACAGACTGTGGCGAAACCCGGGTTAACTCGCAACAAGGTGATGCTGTGTGTGTGGTGGGATTGGAAGGGCATTATTCATTATGAGCTGTTACCACCAGGCAGGACCATCGATTCTGAACTCTACTGCGAATAACTGATGAGATTAAAGCAAGAAGTTGAGAGAAAGCGGCCGGAATTAATCAACAGAAGGGGTGTGGTTTTTCATCATGATAACGCTAGACCTCCACTCAGCAAAAATTAAGAGAGTTTGGCTGGGAGGTGTTAATGCATCCGCCGTATAGTCCTGACCTTGCACCTTTAGATTTCCACCTGTTTCGGTCTCTTCAGAATTCTTTAGGCAGTGTCAGGTTAACATCACGAGAGGACTGCCAAAACCACTTGTCGCGGTATTTTGATCAGAAGTCCCAAAATTTCTATAGCAATGGGATGATGTCCCTACCTACAAGATGGCAAAAAGTTATCGAACAAAATGGTACCTACATACTATAGTTAAATGTAAATAAACTATATTAAAAAATGTTTTGAATTTTCTTAAAAAATGCGAAGAAACTTTTTCCCCAACCTATTATAAAGCTTGAATTTCCACGAATGGTTAGTTATGAAACCAAAACAACTCAAAAGTTTCCTCGTGTTTAAAACTACGAAAAGTTTTCTTGTAGGTATGGAAATAAAAAGAAACCGGCCAAGTGCATATCGGACAGCGCAAAACGAAGGGTTCCGTAGTTGGTATGAATTTATCCCAAGAACAAACTTAACATTGTTGTTGAAAAACATATTCTTCCATACGGAATGTATGGGAGAACATGTTTTTCAACTGTAAATGTAAGTTGGTCGACTATTACTCGGTAACTTGTGAAGCCTACTTAGCTGTTATAGTTTTTCTTTTAATTTCGTTATATATACTTCTGCTGTGAATTTTTTCACGTATACAACTACAACTATCTAGCTGGCAGGCGGAGGGGGGGGGGGAGGGGACACTTGACTCTAACATAAATAAGCACTTTAAAGCAGCTTAATATTACGCAAACAGATCTTTGAATCGAATAATGGTTTTCACAATCCCACAATATTTTTGAATGGCTTTTCCTGCAATACCCTACAAATAGGGACAGACAAGAAAAAAAAATCATCTCCACTTTACATGTAGGAGAAGGATCCTAAAAAATTTAGGTGATTAATATGTATACTCATACCAAATTACAGGTTTCTAGCACTATGAATCTTTGAGCTAAGCCGCGAACAGACAGACATACGGAAATGGTGAATCTAAAAGGGGTCCTTGTTTAACCTCCAAAATGGTTGAGCTGAAGGTGCTAATCCATGCGATCATATTCGTGAGCAGCTAAGAGATGACCAGTCCCAACTGACGGCGCCCCTTCAGTTGGGACTGGTCATCTCTTAGCTGCCACGGGTTATTTTATTTTGTTTCTATTTGTTGTACCTACTCTGGACGCTTTTAACGTGTAAGTTTTTATTATTTTTATTTTTACATCCTTCTCACATTTAGTTATAAATTCAACACTGGTGCCGATTCCCTTGTTCACAAACTAAACTAAATATAAGTTCAGTGCATCTTTTTCTTTCTATTTCATTAAGAAAAGGACAGAAGATACATTTTAGTTTAGTCCTGTCAAATTAATCAGCGCTTGACGTAAATTGACGTAATTTTAGTAGGCATGTTTTTAATCACGTCTAAACTTGTATGGAGTAGTGACAGACGCTGATTAATTTGACAGGACTGAACTAAAATTTTTCTTCTGTCCTTTTCTTAATGAAATAGAAAGAAAAAGATGCACTGAACTTAAATTTAGTTTAGTTTGTGAACAAGGGAATCGGCACCATTATAGATGTAACGAATACTTTTGTAACAATTTAATTTAAAAGAGTGTCCATGGAGTTTCTTGCCCGTTCTTCTCCATAGGTACCTGCTACGCTTTGGAATGGGCATGTAGCTTCATTTTTCTTACTGACCGACTCCTTGACAATTCAAAAGTGCCTGTAAATGGTTTAATTGAAATAAATGATTTGAGTTTGAGTTTACGGAACCCTAAAAACATCCAAATCCAAGACCCTTCTTATACACGTGAACATTTCTAAGCTAACCGACCTCACGTTTTTACCCCTTATGTACAAATTTTCCTTCACTACAATCAACCCCTCACGGGCGTTAAATTTTAATGTTTTCGAAACGGTTTTTCTCAGATTAATAATAGGTACGCCCCTTTCACGTGAAGGTTAAGAAAATAAACAGGCTTAAAATTAGTTTTCTCAAGTTTCAAACTCTTATAGGCATTCTTGTTACTCTCAGAATTTGGGACACGCAATTTAGAAATTGATATAACTTGTATGGTGTTAACTTTGAGGGAGTTTCAGACAATATAATTCTTAGTTTCATGAATTTCAGACATTAAGTAATTATTATACCACTCACCTTACTTAAGGTATTAAATATTTAAAATTTAGAAGTTCCCCACAAATTAATGAATACGAGTAACTCCAAAGAAAGAATACGTACTTTGTACATATTTTTCTGTTCCTTTCCTTTTGTCTGTTCATAGGTGTGTACACACGGCTACACATCAAGCTATACATTTCCAGTTTAAGCTGATCTTGCATTGTATAGGATTTCCGTACAATGAGAGGTCAGTTTATAATGGAAATGTATAGTTTGATATGTAGCCGTGTGTACACAAACTATTAAATAAAAAAATAAAAAAGAATAATAATCTGCATTATAATTATTACTTAGTTACCAATATTTAAATACAACTCTATATAAATGTGTAATTGCCAACAGTACCTATTCAAGCCTAAGTTTTAATTCAACCAGTGCAGATAACTGAGGATTTCCACATAAGTCACATGGATGTAATCAGATCAAAGCTCTGCTGCTAACTTAATTACCGACAGATTCTAGTCAACAAGAAAACAAAATGAATTAAAATGCATTGATTAAAAATGTTCCTTTCATTATAATTATATAAAATGTCTCTTCCGTTTATTTCTGAATATGGATTAACTTAATAAAAGATGACAAAGATTTTTTCTAGAAATGTCCGTAATGGTGACTTGATGGTTACCATATTCGTATGTTATTTTAGGTACAATCACCACAAGACATTTACAGGTAGAGGACATTTTCAGGGACTCCTTCTTTACCAGTCGGGGGTGCGGCGAATTTTCAAGTATCTCCCGAGCCCCCGACTTATGTGAGTGTAATGAACTGTGGGGGTTTTTAGTCGGCAGGAGTCCGATATAACTCTCCGTTCTCCTCAGATGGATGGATAGTATTCATCAGGATTTGGCCATGGAAAAGAAGGCATACCATATTAATACAGTGGAATCTCGATAACTCGAACCTCGTTAAGTTGTAATCCTCAGTGAGACGAAAAAAAAATTGCTGACAGTTAAAGACACTACTTTTATAGGATTTGTTGAATAGAATTGTTTAGATTTCGATATTTATTCAGTGTTCAGGATTTAATTTAAGATAACCACCGAAATGTAGACTAGCTACTGTTAATCTTATTCGTTGCCAAAACCACAAGCCAAACTATTCTAGGATAATAACGTCGGTCGTATGTTTTAAGTTATAACTTAAGCGTATGCTAGCTTATGCTAATATAACTGTGGCGGCTGCCAGTCCTGATTGACTTATTAACTAGGTATACTAAGTTATGACATCTAAATATAAATCACACATAATGAGATTATTGTGACTAGAATAGAATTTAACTGGTATTCCGCTCACGAAATTCATTTTGTGAATCTGAATATGGGTTGTTCGTTGTTTTATAGAATTTCGTTTCACATAATTTATTTCTCATATTTTCGTTTCATAGCAATACGCAGAATACTTACCTTGAAGATTTTTAAATCATTGATTTTTGTTTCACATAAAGTTTAATGTTAGAATTATTCTTTATCCTTATATTGTTTATTTAATATAAAACTTAATACCAAGAATAACATTATATCCATTTAAAAATTTTCAACAGCATTTTTTTTTTTTGCATTTTGCAGCATGCAAGCAAACATGCAACATGCATTGTGCAAGCAAGCATGCAGCATGCAAGCAAGCGTGCAGCATGCAGGCGAGCATGAAAATGTAGCAAGCATGGTTTCTGTCACGGCTCCGGCGCTGCGGGGCTCCGGCGGTCCCACGCAAGCTTATCGTCGCAAATGGTATTCACGCATACCACCGCAGCTTCGGCTTGCTGGCCGGCTATGCCGGCCAGCCTCTGCCGCGGCGGCGAGCGTTAAAACCTCCTGTTCCTCAGCTCGGGGGCCGCCTCGCTCCTCCGCGCCTACGCGGATTTAAATTACACTCTAGGGGTAGGGCAGACAAGACTACGTGGAGTCGGTTTTGCAGCGATTCGTTTCTGTTACTAACTTATACCGAACAAACAATATTCGTTAAAAAATAATTCTACTGTTTGATAAGTCTGTGAAACAAAAAATGTGATTAAAAATTCATTGAATTGTGTTTCTGTGAAATATGTTTCATTCAAGTAAATAGTCTTTGAAACAATAATATTCGAACTAAAAATACAAGGACCAAATATTATATGAAACATTTTCTGGGAAACGAAATTCTATGTCTGTCTGCGAAATAAAGGGACACCCTGAATATGATTATGAGACATATATTATATTTCATGAAGTATATAATAATATATCCTCGGTCTTTATACTTCTAGTCTTTAGAGCCAGAAAACATTTCTGTGCGTCCTGTGAAAACGGATACATCTCGAAAATGTCAACTTTACAATATAGTAGTTTTTGTGTGTAAAAAATTATAAAATTTTGTTAGGATAATAATTTTACAAAAATAGTGACATAATTTGTATTTAGTGTCGTATTGTTTACAACCTATTATGTTCCAGCTCTAAAGGCGTTACTGCAGTAAGAGATATTTAAAAAAAGCTATATGTTGTATCAAAACACACCAAATGAATGATCGTGTATAATGATTCTAAATGAGTTGTATCGCTTTACACTGTGTGAAGCTTTGGTGAAAGGTGATATTTTTGCAAACGAGATCATATTTAAGTCATCACCTCGCAAATCCGTTTTATATTTAAGGCACGGAAACAACGTCTTGTCAAACCGTAGAAGTTTTACATCGGCCCAAACGAACTTAATGTTGTCTTCATTATATTTTTTCATTATAAAGTTTTGTTTAAAAAAAAAACGTGTAACGTAATAAATATATGTGAATAATGATATGACTTGAGATACATCTTAAAACACAATTATTTATTTCATAACTTGAATATTGTGAACGATACATGTCAATATGTATTTATTTACACAAAAATATTTATCAAAACACGCCATTTCGTCTTAGATGTACCATACGATCTTGAAAACTAATAGACGTATCAAAATGTTAATTAGACAGAATAATAGAGCATTTTTTTCTGATGAAGGTGCAACAATAATATCACATTCGATATAAGTTGACTTATATCACTTTTCACAGGACGCACAGATTTTTTTGTGTATAAATATAATAAGTGTGTTTATACGTCGCTTCGGATCGTTTCGTGTTTTCGTGGATGTGACGCATATTTTCCCCAACTTATTTTTGTTTTTCTGCGTTAGTGTTCTTTTTTTTGCGTCATGTTTTTTCATAAACGTATAATTTTTTTCTTACTTTCGGTGATTCAAAATTGTACTTTCAAAAACCCCCCCAACTTGTTTTTTTTGTGTAGTGTTGTTTTTTTGCGTCATGTTTACCGCAAATAAACGTTTTTTCTTTCTTTTTTTTTCAAAAGGAATGTATTAAGTAGGTACCTACGCCTTATCCGTTTTCCTCAAATCTAATGAGTGGAGATGTGGAAAGGTAACTGAGTAAGTACATACATAAAATACCTTATTATATTATATTTCATGTACTAGGAACGAAAACTCGATAAAGCGTGGAAAAGCTGAACATAATTAAAATTAATAAACTTGACGGTAGTTCACAGTAAGTATTTTAAGCATACGTCCCACCTGCTAATATGTTTCACAAACTTATGTTCTTTTAAGCCGTGTCAAATTAACATAAGGGATGAATTTTCACGCAAATGTTACGCATACCGGAGTGTACGTACTTGAAGAACGTGGAACAAGCGTGGTTACGGAAGCTTATTTCAAACGAATTTAATTAGTTTCCTTACATTTGTTAAATTAAATTTTACAAACACGACAACTTTTAACTATGCACTTAAGATGGAAGCGCTAAGGTAGCCCGTGAAATTCAAATTTTCTTACGGATTTTGCAATTTGCAGCTCAATATAAGGTTGCGTTCACGGGCTACCCTGCCGATTTCACCTCAACGGTAAAATACCAAATGTTAATAACTTGTTACCCAAATCAGAAAAATGTTGCTGAAATTATATTACCGCAACAAGTGCATTTTGCAATACTAAGTAAACAATTTGTAAGTATTAAACATGCACGCGTTATTTCATTAGACATACTTTCAGTCGGCGCGCGGCGTGCAGCTGCGCATAACATGATAGAACTACATACGGGCCACGCGTAAAATCAAAATGTATAATGCTAAGATACGTGTAAAATTAAGTGTTAAAAATGAGTGTAGAAATGCTGATTAGATCCAGGTATTTAGTGGTTGTGGTGCACGATTGAGCGGTCACATCTCCTCATAGAGCACGGCCGACACGCATCTGACACGCCGTCATATCACAATGCCATGCCTCGTTTGTTCCATTGTGATACCCGTTGAATTCATGTCATATGCCTAATTATATTACACTAATTTTAAGTGTGCTCAATCGATAGTCTCGCCTTTAACCGGATTGGAACAAACATCTTTATAAGCCGATACACGACACTTTTTTTTTAGTAGATTCAAGTTATTCGTCGAATATCTTTGTGTATTGTTTCGTGCCGGTGCGACCTTGTCTGGACAATGATGGATCTCGGTGCTCGCTGTGCTTCATTATAACTAAGAATTGACATTTAAAGAGGCCTTACGCCTTTGTTACTACGAGACTACCAGTATTACACATGGGAATCACCAATCAAACTTTGACGTTTCTGAGATCGTCGAAGTGGGAGCAATCAGTCTTTCTTCATTTGAGAACGCTCAATATATTGTGGCTCGTCAATCATGCGGATTGGCTCCTGATGCTGGCTATTTCTCTTTTTTTTTTCAATACTGGATATAAATTAAAATTGTGCATATTTGTTACATTGAAGGATAACATTAGCAAAATAGATGTTATCGCTCAAGTAGGTATTGTTTGATTTTAATTCTGGCGAAGTTTGTAACGAACATGGATATTTATACTACATTTTGTATGCTCCAGGTCGAACGTCCAACTAAATCCTTAGTATTGGGTCGCTGACATGGCTTAGCGAGTAATAAATACTTTTGTCTACTGGATTCGCCATAGTTCGCGACGTTCATAAGAAGATAAAGCCTCATTTGTATAGGATTCGAGAAAGGTACGAGTACGTTGCCTTTGATTCGCCTTGTTCTGGATATCCTTTTAGATCCAGGATTATACGGGAGATAATATCATGTTTACAAGACCGATTACGTTAAATTTAATATTAGGTATTATTCCAAATTCTTTATTATGTTTTGAAAAACTGCGATGATAATAGAATTAGAAAAAACAAAAGTTATTTTAAAGAAAATGACGTCAGTTAAACTGGCAAACCTGAACATATATTAAAGACCAACGTAACCAATATATCAGGATCATCAACGTCGTGACATAACAATAAAGAATTGAACGTAAAAATTAATTATTCGCTATCGGCACGCTATTCTAATAATCATAAATAACTACTGCAATCGGATCAAACGCGGTGGGTCCGTTTTGCTGACGAACAATGTGCGAAACATTAAAAATATCAACAAAGGAACTTTTGACTTTCATAGTACATACACCGAGACAAATTAATGAGATGAATGAGAAACACTAGTTTACCCGACTGTCGACCCTAATTTGTTAGCTGTAAGGTTCACAATTTTTGCTATAGAGAGCAAAGAGTACGTGGTTTATAGCTGTCGCTCGCGCCAGCTGGCGTACCGTGGAAAATCGATTTTCACGTGAGACCGACGGATGTCGCATCTGCGCGCGACTGTACGGCCGCCGCTTGTCTGCACCCAAAATACGCGGCGATCTGTAAAGGGAAATCATGTGAGAGTGACATTAAAAGCATACAGATATTTACGTACATACAATGGAGTAATTGGCTTTAATCGAAACACGCAGCGTGCTTGCTAACTCCGGTTAGAGGTAAAATCGTGAAGTCTGTATTGCGTGTCTAGAATTAGTCGCGGCGGGTCAAAGAACTTGCGACTTTAAAAAGTTAACCTGTGTAGCAGATATCAATTATTTTTATATCTAAAGACGTCTATTGTGTCTAAAAATTTCAAATTAAAATAGTTCAGTTGACAGTCGTATTTTCGGTCGTGGGAAATAAGGAAGCCGTTCCGTTTGATCACTCAAACGTCAAATTATTGATGGGCGAACTAATAACAAAAAGCAAACAAGTAATTATCCAAAACGAGCTTGGGACCACACAGGGACAGAAACATGGGCGAAATTCACGAAAGCTATCACCGTTGCAAATCGTTTTAACGCAAATGTATAATCGGTCGTGAGCCGTTCTATTTGTTTTAAGTTGGCCGTAACCGGGATTTGGAATAAAAACATCAAAGGGGGGTGCGTAAGAGCAAACCCGTAGGAGTAATTATGATTTGTCTCGGTTAAGCGGAAATAGTTTGTGTCGCTATTAATCGCGCTTGTATTCCGGGAACGTCGCGCATGCGCGCGGCCGGCGCGGCGCGGAGGTCCTGCGCCCGTGCAGACTCCCCGGCTGCTTGAGAACAAAACGCTGCTTTATGCTAACAATGTAGAATTACCGTTACATAACATAATTACGTGTACCTATGTACAGTTTGGAAATAGTAGCCACCATTGCATTTGATTACACCGTCTTATGTAAACTGCGCAGGTTTATTTTATTTCAGTAAATACTCGTGGAAGCAAGACGAATGTACCTTAACGTGATGAAATCAGCAGAGATCTTATTGGTATCTATTATTTTTGAGGATACCGGTACAGTGAGATGTCATAATATTTTTGAAATTGAGCAATTATGTATTACCTCGTCCAATGATGATTGCTTATGTACAAATAACAATGAAGTATTAGCCAGAGCTTTCTAGACACAGGTGTTTGCCAATATTCTACTTGCCTTTTAAATTAATGAGCAATGACGATATCTTGTCTTTTCATCGGTAAGTTTTACATTCAACAAGACGTAAAACCACACGTTTTAAACTTTAAGTTCATCTAAGAAACGGGAAGGCTTCACTAAATGTTCTAGATAAACTTCAGTTGCTATTATACTTAAACGAGGTTTCTCACAAGTTTGTTTATTTCATGCAAACCTACATAAAGTTTGTAACAAGATCCTGGCAGTTAAGGGGAAGTATCAAGACAATACAGTAAATCATGCCACGTCGGAGGCATTTCAAGCGTTAAAAGTCCCATGATAATGCCATAGACTTATAAAATTATAGTTTTCAAAGGAAGGCAACTTGGGCTTAAAAGTAAGTTGTTAAATGCAGACTTGCGGAGACAACTCTACTTGTCAAATTTGTAAAAACTTTTTGGGGTTGAAACACAAGATTAAAAATATTTATATGTCTGAGACGAGTTGTATCCGGTACGCCAGCGCCATCTAGGCGCGTTCGATAGAGTTATTGGAGTTCGCGCCAAGGAGTCTTGATTAATTGGGACGCCAGTGTTGCCTAGCGGCGCATGACAGAGTCTAAAGCATAAAGTTCGACTGGCGGCAAGTGATCGCCGCACATTCAACAAGTGAAGTTCATCCGTGGGCGGTAAAGTAGTGAAGACATCAAGGAATTGTTGCGCGTTTGGTATAGTTGTGTCGTGTTCCTACATTAATTACTTTGCATACCCATTACTATATAGAATCATGTTCTTCTAACTGAACAGACAGATGTGCTGCTGGGGAGTTTGTTCCGCTACTTCTTCTTCCCAGCTCAAGCACTAGGAAGTGTTGAAGGGATGGGCGTTTTGGGGGACTGTAATTTTGAAGCTAGTGTAATCTCAGGTTGAGTAAATGACTATTGAGTTTAATTCGGTTTTTCTATTGCGGAAATATTATTATTCGTTTTTTTTTATTAAGTTTACACGGAGAGATTTTTACAGAATCGACCGGCTGATGGTAGGAATTAACACTATTGACAGCTCACTTCACCTAAGTTTTCACGGTGAGATTTTTACAGAATCGACCGGCTGATGGTAGGAATTAACACTATTGACAGCTCACTTCACCTAAGTTTTCACGGTGAGACTTTACAGAATCGACCGGTAGGTGGAATGACAGTTCACTTCAAGTTCATATCAATTGATTTGATGAAGATTGTAATTATTTATGGACCTAAAGATGTTATTAATTGTATCGGCAATAACGCGTACATATAAAATGCTTCATTGTATAGGTAGTTAGGTATTGAGATAGACTCATGATAGCACAAGTTTTAAACTTAGTGGTTTTTGGTTGCTATTTAATATGTAATCCTGTGTTCTTTTGTATAAATGTAAATAAAAAAAAAAATAAAAAAAAATTCTCTTCACCTAAGTTTTCACAGTGAGATTTTTACAGAATAGATCGGCTGGTGATTATCTACTGCTCTGTGGCCTGGCGCTAATGCACGGTGGCCAGCACATCAAGTTACCACAAACTAACAAATTTTCTCGTTCCATTTTGAACTTATTCATCAACATTTTGAAGTTCAAAATTGTTCCAAGAAATTTGACAGTTTCGCGTGATGCTTGATGTGCTGGCCATTATACCTTTTTTTTTTTGAGGATGGGAAATCATCAAAATAATGACCCCTCCCGCTCTGGGTGGAGCGGAAGGGAGTGTCAGACTCTTACTGACTAAAACCCACCCGTGTTCCTTCCTTGGCCCCTTACCTATGTTCCGGGGCAGCGGTACCCTTTTCGGACAATTTTTACAGTATGTATAAGGTTTATGCTAAAAATTTCTTAAAATTACCTTGTATTTGAGGTCGCTATCAATAGACATCAACGCGGCTTTTTAAGTTATACACGGTTTTTTTTTTTGTATTATACATAACTAGTGACCCGCCCCTGTTTCGCACGGTTTTTACGACTTGCCAAAACATCGAGATTTCTTTGGTATCATCGTCTGCCTAGCCTTTTCCTAACTGTGTTGGGGTTGGCTTCCAGTCTAACCGGACGCAGCTGAATACCAGTATTTTACATCTGACCTACACAGCCCAGTTACTGGGTAATACGATACCCCTTGGTAAGACTGGATGTCAGACTTTTTGACTTCTGACGACCCATAATGACTGTCAAAGATCCACGAATGACAGTCGGGACCAACGGCTTAACATGCTTTCCGAGGCACGAAGGGGTTTTGGTATGTAAAGATGGTCACCCATCCACGGACCAACTGCGGCAAGCGTAGCTTAACTTTATCGATCAACCCACGCGGCTGCCATTATACTTAGCCATAATTCCCTGTCGAGATTTCTTTAGTATATGTAAGTTCATCATCATCATCATTTCAGCCGAAAGACGTCTACTGTTGGACATAGGCTGCCCCCAAAAGGGGAAAGGGGGGGGGCGGTTGCCATAATCGCCACGATTGGCAGGCTTGTATATAAACCTGCTAGAATAAATTCTCAAAATAATGGTAAAACTGCATCAAAATCCGTTGCACAGTTTGGAAGAACAAACACGGTCATACAGACAGACATGAAAAGCGAATTTAATTTATAACAATGTAGGTATAGATGTTTATGTACACAAACTATCCCTTTAAAAACAGATCTAACACAAAACAAAAAGTTGCCATGTACCTTTTACTTACCTAGGACCAGCGTTCGTCCCACGTAAGCGGGTGCGAACGGCCAGCAGCGGCCGGTGCGTGGATCACCGTGTCGCATCGCGATTTCCACGCATCCATCCGTCGAGCCGGGCCTTTGTCACAAAGGAAATTAACTAGTTATACGTACCGTGTGTGTGTGCCGCTGTGTGCGTCGGTACGGTTCGCAGGGAAACATTAGAAATATTATTGTATTTTATTTCTAAATATTTTTGGTTTTGTTTACAATTTTGTACCGTGTGGTGCCGGACGTAAAGAATAGCACCACCCTATTTCTTCCCGTGGTTTAACAGCGGGACAAATCTACTAAAGAAAATTACATAAAAATATTAATTTAGTAAACTGATCCCGCGGGATCCAAATGAGCGGGATCAATTTACTAAAGAGTCCGTAAAAGACGACTAAGGGACTTACTAGAGAATGGGCAGCTTTTCTATGCATTTTTAACACCATACTGCGATCGCCAACCCGCCTGCCAAGCGTGGCGATTATGGCAAAGCCCCCGAATCGCGGGAGGCCTATGTCCAGCAGTGGACGTCTTTCGGCTGAAATGATGAAGATGATGATGTTTAAAAAAAATTCGTGGATTCTCTATTAGTATAACGAGGATAGTACAGGAACTGATGGACGCTACTGAACTCGTAGCCAAATTCTGGGCCTATTCAATTTAGATTGATGAGGATGTGTTGATAGTGTGGCGGTATCAACAACGCCACATGCGAGCACGCATCAAAGACCTGACGTCACAAATCCTGCATCGCGCTATCAGAGTTTACCGCGCGAATAGCATATATACAACATCTCGACATCAACCGTTGGGCAGTTGCCCACCAGACACAATACCCGTCTGGTCGGAGGATCCTCCCTTTACTATAGAGTATGAGTGAACTTAACACCCTGTTCCTCATACCTCTAAAATAGTATAGATTAGGCCGTTGATGGAGTACATGTTTTGGTCACAGAGGGATGAGTATGAGGTAGTAGCTACCTACAGCTTAAGTAAGCTATTAATTATTTAAAATATTCTTTCAACGAAACGACGATTTATAAATCAATAACCAATCACTAAAATAATTCGGTACCGTTTTCGGAGATAATTGATGTTTGTAATTTTAAGTAGGTGTGTCTTCTGACGCCCACGAATTGAATGGGAAGATAATTAGCACCAATTTATGTATAAGATATAAAAAGATAAATTTTATAAATAATTCATGTGTTAGCAGGTAATTATAACCTAATCGCAGTTTGACAGAGTGTCCACGATATTATATATATTATATATTTTTGAGAAATAATTGAAATAAAAAATATAGTAACGCCATTTTCTTGCCGTCGGTACCAAAGCAGTAATCAAACGTCAGTGTGCCAATGAAAGAAAGGCTATTGTTATAAAGTTGAATGAAAACTTCTATTTAAGAAGACTGGGTGCTTTTTATACATTTTTGAAATTATTTTCAGCAGATGTTCTGGCTTGATGGATCACATCCATGATACTAAAGAGCATTATTTCTAGGGAAGTGTGAAATTGTCTTTTATAGGCGTCGGCAAGAGCTGTCGGGTATACCATCAAAGTTTTATAATGACTCTTGTAATTATCACAGGTACGAGTCTATTAATTGGAAGAGAAGTTCATTATGTCACAGAATACGTACCTTTTAATAACTTTCATTAATTAATTAACCTACGTTTGTGTTCAGTATTTAAATCTTTAATTCGATAACTATGTCAACGTTTAACATTGGTTTTCAAAAAAGTTAATTCCAATGACTTAATTGGTTAGTATTCAAACTAATTTAATATAACAGCGCTAGGCGGAAAACAAATCTAGCTATTGTTAGCAAAGTAGAAAAAATATTACATCTCTAATAATCTTTGTGTCTGAGGTTCTGTATAACACACATCCTGAATTATTATTCCGTACATGAAACGATTTAATTGGATTCCATGTGTTTTAACCAATATAATTATGGTATTTAATAAATCTATAAAAATCTTGAATTGTACCTAAATAGCAAAATCATGACGCGGAAATAGTTTTTATTTTAGCAATCAACGCGTGGACCCCTAAAGATGAACATAGGATTTCTTATTGGCCAAAAATGATAGTTAATAATATTCTATTCGGTGGATCTATCGTTTTTTGAAACCGTGGGAAAGGTTCGTTGTTTATTTTTGTATGTTTCTGACAAATGACTGTTTTTTCTCTTTTGCAAATTACTGCTTCGGCTGACAGAGCAATCGGTTCTGCGATTCACGATCGTCGAAGATTATAAAATAGGTAGGAAAAACATAATTACTAGCTTTGGATTTCGTATTTCGAGTAAATAGTGCATATCATTTGCCAAATAGTTCTGTATGCAAAGATGAAACTTGCTCATTCACAGGCGACCCATAACATTTGCCAACATTATTTAACGCTTGTTAAATAAATTTTGATAAACGAAGTTTTAGAACTAAATATTGAAGCAATAATGGCGGATGTTATCTATTTTTCTTTGTTGATATTGTTGACTTTTTTTTGGTCTAATAGTTGTTTTCAACCGCCTCTGTGGTCTAGTGGTAAAACCACTTGTCTCAGATCCAGAGGTCCCGGGTTCGATTCCCAGCGGGGGTAAAAATTTCTGCTCGGTTTGGTTGGTGGTAGGGCTTGTTCTAAGTCCGCCTGACTAGCTACCACCATCTTATCTAAGTCTGTCGCCAAAACAACAATGTTAACAGCATTTGTTGTGTTTCGGTAGTTAGAGGTAAGATAGCCAGTTCCTCTGTGGTTGAGGATTCCGGGTGAAGCTCGCTTCCATCTTCAGCCTTATCCTCACTTACCATCAGGTGAGATGAAGGCCAAGAGCATCCCCGTTGTATGTAAAAAAAAAAAAAAATATATATATTTCTGCTTTTCATTTTAATACGGGTCAATGAACTCGCGAACTGAAACCAAACTGCTTTATAGAGCAACAATAAGCATTATTTATAATGTCTGTTCAAAATGTGATACATGTTAGAAATAAATCTAATAAGAACTTTTCTGACATTCGTAGTGGACTTCTACACAAAATCTAATAAACATCAAACTGAAATTCCTTTACTAATTAAATCAACGTTTTATTAACCGTTGAGTCAATTGTACAAACTGGGTTTTATTACCAAAGTTTGGACTCAAATAAAATGAAAACGAAACGTTGCTGCTGAAATATTTTTTCCGATAAAATTGATAGCATGGCTTCATAAAACCTGAAGCGTATATTTTAGTATGAATCGGGAAAACTGTAACATATTTTCATTTTTGAAAAGTTGATATTCGTAGCACGCACGGGTTGTTTCGCATGAGTTTCCATGGATTCGATCCTTATAATACGGTAAGTAATATGCGTTGTGTGTCCTCAAGACCACGACAATGATCGATGATCTGTTCCATCGTTTCATGATGTCTAGTATCCGACCTGAAAATCTTTGACATTCGTACCTACTGACAATTTGGTTGAGTAAGTCCTTAAAGAATTTCGAGTATCAACGAAGTTAATTAAAAGGTGTTAGGTTCTAACTTTTTTTATTTACCGCTAAACTCAAACAACTCTTTATTTGCACTTCTTTCGTTAAAAGTTTTAGACAAACAATTAAATGTCGCAGTTCAGTAAATATGCTAATTTATTTCAGACGTCGATTGCAAGTTGCAATGTCATTGCACCCGTTTTTCATAACAACCTGAACGAATAACGATCGCTGATCTTTTGTTTCCAAATAAAGAAGTTGCTAGAAAAAGCATCGTAACTTGTTTTATTTTATACTAGCTGTGACCGCGACTCCGTGCGCGCGGAGGTCGGAAAAACATGTAAAGCTTTCGTTATTAAGTAGTATCTCTTTTGAATATACTACTTTTCGGGGTACATCTGTTCCTGTAACTGATCGGCTCGAGCTCCTACGCATGGAGTTGACATCTGGTCTGAACTTCGGCTCCACCATCGAGTGTAGAGCACAAACTGCGGCCAAGATACTGGGCATCCTAAATAGGGTGAAGCGATACTTTACGCCTGGACAGCTTTTAACCCTTTACAAAGCACAAGTCCGATCCTGCATGAAGTATTGCAGCCACCTTTGGGATGGCTCAGCTAAGTATCAACTTGTTGCGGTTGACTCGGTGGAACGCAGAGCTAAGAGGCTCATTGGCGACGTAAAACTGGTGGATGCCAAGCTTCACAGTTTGGCTCATCGCCGCAAGGTTTCTTGCTTGTCGGTCTTCTACAGATTGCACTTCGGCGAGTGTGCCTATGAACTCCACGACCTCATTCCACCAGCCCCCTTCTACCATCGGACATCTAGACGCACTGCACGTTACCACTCCTACCTAGTTGATATTCCACCAACTCGCACTAAGCGTTTTCAAACGTCTTTTATAATGTGCACAGCAAAGGAACACACTCTCTGCCTGCGTCTGTGTTTCCGAACACATACAACGCTAATCTATTCAAAGTGAGAGTGAACAGGCTTCTTCTGGGTTAGCTCACTCCATCGTAGACTTTGTCTCTGTCACCCAGACCTAGACTAGAGTCGAGAACAAACCCATAGTAGAAAAAAAAAAAAAAGTTATTTCTAACCACTTTATTTACATTGAAGTTTCTGTACGGGCAGTTGCATATTGCCAATATTCAATATACACACAACCAATATCCAATAATGGAAAATGTCAAGTACGAATAAATACTGCAATATGTCTGTAGGTTTTCTTTTCAATCTCAGCATTGAAAAATTTGAATAGACCGTGTATTGGAAATATACAAAAGTTTATTTATTGGACATCCAGTAACGTATTTAAGTGTCTCTGCAACGTGTATATTGCGGAGCTCTGCGAACTGCCTGACTCCTAACAGATTTACTAATCATATGCAAACTACTTGCGTTCATTTCATCTCGACGTTTACTTTTAATATATTGGCGAGTTTATGCGTTGCTCGGGTGGTCTGACGTGGATGTGCCCTTTGTAACGCGCCCAAATATCCACGAATAGGTGAAACAAATTTGTAAGCAGTCCCTCAATGTGTTATTGGGCACTGTTCGCTTGAAGTCAGTCCGGACATTGGCAAGAAAAGGTAACAATGCATCTATAAAACTTATCGCCTCTCCGCTCGCTTGTTTGTGGAGGAAGAATGTTGCGTCAGGAATTTATGTAAAACGCCTTTGGGTGTTGATGTGTAAGAGTTTAAAGGGAGAAAGGATATAAATGCCTTTGTGACTGATGTGTGTTTTCTGTAAGTAGGTAAACGTTTCCTTGTAATGAGCTGTTCGCATCGACTTATGTTTTAACAGCATTTTGTACATGGAATGTCTTCAGGCATTTTCCCTCGAATAAAAACATAAATCCTCAAAATGGTGTGTCCGATACCGTGATGAATATTCACTTAAGCACCGGATCGTGTCATCGCGGGCCTCGTGACAAAGCTAAAGTGAATATAATAATGTAATTGACGGTAATAAGCTGTTATTTACTCCACGCCCGCCTTTTACCGGTTACGTGATGTATCCTGGCGGCTCTTAACGGTACACAACACTTTCAACAAGTCTAAGTTATGTAGGTGTATCTTTTATTATAATGAACGTTAAATGTTTCTGTTGATTACCTAGTTTCTCTTGTCATGCATGTACGACGTATTGGGTTATACACCGTGGCATTTTAGTCGTCTTACAAAGATAGCCCACTTCATGTACCCAATGACTAGTAATAATTCATGGAAAAAAAAAAGTTTTTTTTTGAACATTAGTTTTTTTTTTTTAAATTAATTATGACGCATGACATAGTTTAAAATACCCAGTTACGAGTGCAGTCCGAGCCTTGTGTTACAAGGGCACCGCGGAATTGAGCGGCGACATCTTTATCAGAGTTCATTCACCCTAACGCAAAAGTATGTTTCTTACTATTGCAACTTAAACGTAATCTAAATCCATTCTGCGGCGCCCTTGTATCACAAGGCTCGGACTGCACACGTAACAGGGTGTTTTAAACTATGTCATGCGTCATAATTAATAAAAAAAATAATAAAAAAAATTACATGAATGATTAGTAGTCATTGGATACATGAAGTGGGCTGTCTTTGTAAGACGACTAAAATGCCACGGTGTATAAGTCACAATATAATTACTGAAAGTCGTTGTTTCTATGTGCTTTAAGGCCACATCAAAGCGACCAGTACAAAATGTATGAAAAAACAATTCAGCCGCCAACTGGTTGTCTTTTTCATTTTTTAATATACGCTTGGTGTGAGCGCGGCCTTAAGAAGATATTTCAAGATTTCTCGTGCAACTTAATAACTTATTATTCTGGTCACATTCTAGACTGAGTAGCTGCACTAAGCTACGTCACCACATAACATGATCGATAAATACATAGCGATACGACATCACAACATAAACACGACATAGAAAAAGGACGAACAGAAAATACCCATAACTCAATTAAAATCTCCACTAAATATACAGTAGGAATAACAAGAAATGTCTGTGTCTCTCTCATGACAAATTTTCTCTGACCTCATCATTTCCCGATACATCCTCGGTACATCCTCGGTAAGAAGATTGCTTCAATGTCTGTCTCTTGTCACTCGACGCTCTGAGGCCTCGCTCCACAAGTGGGTCAAGGTACATCCTTCGCCTTTTGTAAGAAGCGCCCTTCGAGTGAATTTAATTATAAAAATGTGCTCATAATGTATTGAGTAGTGACGGGCTTATTAAATACGGAGAAATGGTAAAGGAGATTATTGGAATGAATATATTTTTTATTATACTTTTTTGTAGTGATGAAGAAGAAAATTAGAAAACGAGTTTCAAATATTTTTTTGATAATAATTTCAAAGTCAAACTCGAACTTCAAACTCAAAGCATTACAGGCACTTTTGGATTAACAAGGAGTCGATCAGTCAGAAAGATGAAGCTAGCTATCCATTCCAAATCTATGTTCCTATGGAGAAGAACGGGCAAGAAACTCCATGGACACTCTTAAATCAAAATATTGTTACAAAATATTGGATACATCATTCAAGTGAAATGGAAACATTTCCTGTCAATGTCTAAAAGAAAAAGCGCTATAAAGTATAAAAACACTGACCGACCCAGACGACCCCACAACTCTCCTCCTGGAGAGCAGTAGGGAAACTAGTACAGCTCGCAAATATAAAACACGACCGTCATTTCGACCTCACCGCCGAGGCCCATCGCGAAATCCCCGATTAAATAATAGTCCTCCCCGACCCTTGCTCGACGAAGCGCCAGCCCGCGCCGTAGCTGAGCCTGTAGCTTTAAATTCCCCTGATAATAATCATAACCGTAATTTTATCCAGCCACCGTCGCGCGTCGGTCCCTTACCGTCCTCCCTCCGACTCTGCCCTAAGCCGAGGTTCGTATCTGGGATACGAACCTCGGCTTAGGGCAGGGGGTGCCCTTAGCGCGGAGTGGTTGAGTTTATAAGTTTTACATCCTGGCTGGAGGCTTTAAGTTTTTAGGAGCTTAAGACAACCACAGGAAAGACCGGTTAAAGAGTCACGATCTCTAATGATCAACTCTGAGATACCATAGTTAAAAAAAAAAAGGGTAAAAATAACAATTATGTGGAAAAGTATTGCATTGTATTGTTGCAGAAAACGTTACATTAGAATTTCGTATCGGCTTACCAAGGTACTAGTCATATAACCAAGTCGTGGGTTTCCAAGCTAACAACTTGATAGGTGGAGCTTTTGTATGTCGCCATGTTTCGAGTTTTTTGAGTTTATTGTTTTGATACTGATATGTTTGTGTACACACGGCCACAAATCAAGCTATAAATTTCCAGTATAAGCTGACCTCTCATAGATCAGCCTAAACTGAAAATGTACCTATAGCTTGATTTGTGGCCGTGTGTACATGATATCCATACTAATATTATAAATGTGAAAGTAACTCTGTCTGTCTGTCTGTCTGTTACGTTTTCACGCCTAAACCGCTGAACCGATCGTTATGATTTGGCAGAAATATATAGCCTGGGATATGGAGAAGGACATAGGCTACTTTTTTACGCGATAACCGACATCCACGTGGGCGGAGCCGCGGGCACAAGCTACTTTGAAATTATGCTTTTTTTTTATTAGATGAGTTTCGATGTTTCCTAACTTACTACCCTGAGAAGATTGAATGTACTAGAGACTTATACTCTATTGCTCTCTCGATATGTTGTCTAACCCTCAAAGAAGATATAATGTATTAGGATGACTATTGGTTAGTATTATCAAAAGTAGAGGAAAATTATATTACCAGCATTAAACATGCACCACTATTTCCATTTGATACACTTCTGATTTACACAATGTTGCAAATTCATTAGATATTCTTCCCAAAACTTATAAGGCAAGGCAATAAACAGCTAATAAAAAAGATATCATCCCGACGCCTCTATCTTATCGGGAAGTGGTATCATGTGGGACGATTGTGACAAAGCACGCCGAATGACTTGCGATATTCGCCATTAGAACTACGAACTAGGGTTAATATAGTTAATGACAGTCTCCCATTACAAGTTGTTAGGCAAACGACACATAACGAACCGACGCCGAAACGTATTCGCCACGCTGCGTTTACGGGACCTCTGCTGTGACGTCAAACGTTTGGACCATTAGCGATATAATCGGTGACTTAAGGACAAAGCGTAAGTTACAATTTTGGAAAAACAAATATTTCAGTTTCCGAGATTAACGGAAATCCTTAATATAACTCTTGTCACTGGATATTGGAGGATAGTAGTATTGGCGCAGGTTTTTAACTAAGGCGCTATGAATCATGCGTCTCTTTTCATCTTTTCTCAGATTCCAGTAAATCATTCTTCATAACGGTTCACTACTGTTTCACTAAAACACCGTTGAAAAATGTTTAGTTTACAACCAAAGTTTCATATACTATTTATTTCACAAACAACTTATTCCACAAATGTTTTATTCTACATTATTATAAACACTCATTTGCCAAATAAATGTTTGTAAAGATGTTTTGCAAACATCATTGAATGTTTAGATTCTTCATTGAATGTTTAGATTCTTTTGGAAAAATGACGTTTATACTAAATATCATTTTATAATAAATTTTCTAAACCAGTCAAAGATCATGATAGTTTTTTCTATAAATTCTAGTCGTTTTTGGGTCGTAGGGGGTCGCAAACTAACCTAACCTCTTTTTGCAAGAAAAATATTTAACCTAATCTAACTAGTTCGGTTCCGGGTAAAAATCTTCAACAAGCCATTTGAAATTATAATTAGATATCTGTAACTAAGTATAATTTTCGTTGATTTATTAATTAAAATTACCCTTTTGCCTATTTAATGAGTTTAATTTTTAGGAAATTGCGTATAAAATAATAAAAAAAATACTTTAATTCAGACCTTGATCCATATGATGTTAGTAATACATACACACTTATAATCTATGTTAGTAAGTAACAAATGTTGCTAATAACTATTATTTCATTCATATATTTGTTGCGCTCACAAGACGCACTGGGTACGTGCACATTAAACTATGTAAAACGTTTTCGTTCAAAACGTTGTTTTATGAGATAACATGCATTAAAAACGAGTTGTTTGTCAAATAATACGTTATGAAAAAAAAGTTTATCGGGTAATTATTTTATTATTATGAAATGACAAATCATGTTTTTGCCAATCTCTACTTGTCGAATGAAAAGTAAATTAACTGTCGGTGAAATGACAGGACACCGTCGTTAATGTTTTTCTTCTTTGTCGAATCGATGCCACGACAGTGGACTAGATTTTGTTTTGTTTGTCCGTCGGTGGCAGCGGCAGCGCAGAGGTCACTATAACTGCATTTCTGAAAATTAAAATATTTGGACTTAGGTCATGTTACAAGCCAAACGTCGAATCGTATGTAACGGGTTGCGAACGTGTTTCAATAGACGTGGGTTAGGGATAAGTGGGTGATATATCTGATACATAAAATTATATTTAACGATATAGGTTTGGCTAAAAATTATGATACGTTCGGTCATTTAGGCAAATTCTGATAAAATTGAATGGAACTTTATAACGATGCCGGTTAGTTAACCTCTCGTAAGCCGTAATTACAGACACAATTAAAAAACCATTGTTTCTCGCTTAAATCCACGTTCCGGCTATGAAAGGTTAATACGGTTGATATTTTCTGAAGTGGGAAAATTAGTTTCAGTTTGCGTATGTACGAATTTTCCAAATATTATAAATGTGATATTTAAAATAAATATATATATATATATATATTAAGAGTATGGGTACAGTAGGGCGCAGGCTATTGTGGTAACACTTTGACCTTAAGCTGGCCTAGGTAGTGTAACTACGGAGTTTCAGAGTAGTTACGGAGTAGAACAAAAGGCCAGCTTGTACTCAAACTTAAACTCAAACTCAGTGCATTTATTTCACATAAACCACTTGTGAATTGTTATGGAGTCGGTCTGTCAGAAAAACTAAGCTAGTTGTCTATTCCAAAGCGTAGTTGGGCCTTATGGAGAAGAACCCAATGGGTAAGAAACTCCACGGACACTTTTTAAAATCAAAATATTGGTTACATCATTCAAGTTGAAATTATGCGTGTGACGACGTGCACGTTAATTGTATTCATAGTAAACAATTTTTTATATTTTATTAAGATGACCAGTTCCAACTCACAACATGACGTATGGATCAGCACCATTTAGCTCAACAATTTGAAGGGAACCGAATTATCCAACACATACGCCACCATTAGCGAGACATTTGAGTGAGCATGACATACTCTCAACTGCTAGGGCATATTCAAGTCAATGAAACACTACCCAGTAAAATTTTCACTTTATATCACATAGTACTTACACATGTGCTACTACTGCTTTTGTTATCAAGCTGACGTGTAGCCTTCATTATCTTTTGAGCTAGGGTACTTTTAACATTTGACGGCGTTCACTTCGCACCCGTATAATAATAGTCCTCCAGACCGAATTTTGGCCATGGCGACCAATCTCAGCGGAGACCAGCCTTTTTTTCTCTTTTTTTTAAACTATTATAGGGCATCTCGAGTTAACCATGAGAGGTTGAGACTCTTTAACCGGACTATCCTGTGGTTGCCTTAAGCTCCTAACGAAACTTAATGCCTAAGGGCGCTAAGGGCACCCCCTGTGGGGTACGAACCTCGGCTTAGGGCAGAGTCGGAGGGATGATGGCAAGAGACCGACGGTGGCTGGATAAAATCAGGGTTATGATTATTATTGGGGGAATTTAAAGTTACAGGCTCAGCTATAGCGCGTGCTGGCGCTTCGCTTACGGGCAAGGGTCGGGGAGGACTATTTAGTCGGGGGCGAGGCTCGGCGCCGAGGTCGGAATGACGATCGTGTAGTGTGTACTCTCTTTCGAACTGTACTCGAGGAGGGTAGTGGAGTCGTGGGTCGGTCAGTGAGGAGACCAGCCTTCGACGAGGGAGATAGGTATTATACTTAATGTACAAGTGTGCGCAGACACAGGTGTACTCTCTCTTCCCTGATTCTCATACTACGATGGGACCCGTATACAAAGTACCCATAGAGTGAAATGCCGAAATACAGTATAGGTATGTATCAACTTTGTTTCTACGTATCACTGTACTACTAACGCCATCTTTTGCACGTATCGCGAATTTAATTTGAATTTTTTCACTTATTGGCCTTTAAAGTGTCAGGGATAGTGATAAGTTTATTATAGTAATATGTTAATGAATTAATTAAGTAAGTCTTGTATGTAAGTGTCGTACAAACATACATCCCTCATTTTGCAATTCAAAGACGCAGTATAAGTTCAGAGAAAAAAAAAAAAAAACAGTAAGTAGTACGGAGACAGGTTGGTATATCTAAGGAAGGTCGACTAGAACACCTCTTGTGTTTTAATATAAGGGTATTTCCACAGGATTCTATGCCTTACCGTTTTCTTTGTAACGTTATTGCTTTTTTGGGTTCCGTAGTAAACAAGGAACCCATATAGTTTCGCCATATCTGTCTGTCTGTCTGTCCGCGGCTTAGCTCAGAGACTCTTAGTACTAGAAAGCTGTAATTTGGCATGGGTATACGTATTAATGACGCCGATAAAGTGGTAAAATTAAATCTGGAAATAAAAAAATATTTAGGGTACCTCCTGTACACGTAAAATGGGTATGATATATTTTTTTCTCGTCTATCCCATGGTGTGGTCTGAAAACAATTTTTCGATTCAGGGATCCGTTTGCGAACCTAATATTAAGCTTTAAAGTGATAATTTTGGTTAGAGTCAAGTGTCCCCAGTCCTGCCAGCTTAATGGTTGTATTTGGATACGTGAAAAAATTCACAGCCAATAGTATATATAACGAAGTTAAAAGAAAAACTATCACAGCTAAGTAGGCTATACAATTTGCCGAGTAATAGTCGACCAACTTACATTTACAGTTGGAAAACATGTTTCCCATACATTCCGTATGGAAGAATATGTTTTTCAACAACAATGTTAAGTTTGTTCTTGGGATAAATTCATTCTAACAACGGAACCCTTCAATGCGCGTGGTCCGACACGCACTTGGCCGGTTTTTCAAATATAAAATGTTTGGTAACAATAAATATTAGTTGTCCCCTTCGCTTGGTTATTTTTAGCAGTTGTTTTAGTAGGTACCTACCTTAAATCTTGTACAATATACGCAATTAGTTATTTAGAAGACTTGAATGTAAATTAGTTGGTGCTGTATTCGTCATAATAATTTCAGAATTGTTGGGATCATGTTGCACCGCTAATACCAACCATGACTTGCAGACTGGGAACGAAAACTTGGTTTACTCGGCTCTAAAATGACGTAATTATTCTCTTCAACTCAACACTCCCCGTAGGTACATTTTGTCGTATCTATCTCGTATTATTTTCTGCAGAATGTCTCCTTTAATGGAATGTGTGTGGAATGTGTCTCCTTTATGATACTTATACTCCATTTACAAATAACGGCTAAATAACGACAGTTATTTTGTAATATTGTTGAAATTACTGCACTTTAGAGTTATCTTTTTATGTAAATGGTAAATAGATTACAGTGCTTTGTATTTGTCGTGAAATAACGGAGTTTATTAAACGTTTATATCGAAATAACGAAAGGGTGAGAACAGTTATTTGTTTAATGTTATAATAAACGGAGTATAGGTTCCCAGCTTTAAGCGCCAGAATACACCTTCGCAGTGTTACCTAAATAAATTATATACAAGATGCATGTATACATAATCAATAAAGACCCACTTATATGACCCAAGCTCATCAGCGACGTACCTTCATTAGCATGCATGTAGGTAAACATCTACCTAATTAATTGGCCAGTCCTGGCTCCGCTGAGGACGTAGATATATTTCACAGACCTGACAAATGCGTCCGTTCCATCACATCGGATAAAATATTATTAAAACAAACAAATGAACAAAAAAGATAGCTTTTCGAAAGAGCCGAAATCAATGTGCGAGCTCTGCTACATTGCCGGGTCTCAATTATCGAGCCACAAACGTCATATATTTGACGGAATTGCGTTTTGAATTTAGACTTTATATTTAGATGTTACGGATGAATTTCATTTGTGGCCAGTGGAGATAATAAGTGCGAAAGGTCGATCAGTTTCGTGGCCGTAATTTAATGTAACAGTTAATATGACAGCGAGCATGAGCGTGCCAGCGGGTCGCCTGTGTATTATATTTATGAACTCACACCTGGAGGTCTGCCGCTCTCAAGGGTATTTTATTTTGAGTTGTTGTCTTGATACGATAGAGAACACGGTATTTATGTTGAGCCCAATAAATATGGACTATTAATTACTGATTGTGTTACAGTTCTGTTAATTCATAGTGATTAATAGCCGCGCCTTTCATGTTAACAGGTTCAGACATACTTTGGCATGTAGCCTGAGGTGTGTAATACGTTTCATGTTTATTCTTTTGTGTTGCTACTCAATACACTTGTTGTTTTGTGTTCAATTTGTTAGATACGGTGCTTAGTGTTGTTTAACTTCGATAAAAAAGTCAACAGCTTTTAAATCGGCTTCTTCAAGTCTTTACGTAAACTAGAAACAGATTGGCGTACCTGTCGCGGATCGACACAAATGATTTTGTCACACGTCTAGCGTTTAGGTCACTAATTCTAGATTCTATTAGACGAAATGAAATCAATAAGGAAATTACAGCATTGATTGGAAATAAATTGCGACAACTTAAATGAACTATATCAGGTAATCTGTTAATCTAGTGTTAATAGTACTTTTTGCGTGAGTTAAAGATTGCTCTATTGAATATAAAAGATAAGGCATGTTTAAAGTAACAAACTGCATTAACGAACAATCAAAATCTAAATTTCAATTTAGCGTTGACAAATCAATATTGAGGTGAAAATAAAAACGGAAGCAAAAAGTGCAATGGACGGAAGGGAAAGTACATTAAACGATTTAACTTCTTTACAAATAGTCCAAATATATCTATTATTGAGCTAATTCAGTAACAGCCTATTATAGATCGGTTATCGATTACGTTTTAAAGAGAGCCAATAAATTAAAATGGTAAATTGATTCTGAATTTCAACAGAAGTTTTATAATTCAAACTCAAACTCAAACCATTTATTTCAATTAAACCATTTACAGGCACTTTTGAATTGTCAAGGGGTCGGACAGTAAGAAAAATGAAGCTACATTCCCATTCCAAAGCGTAGGTACCTATGGAGAAGAACGGGACACTCTTTTAAATTAAATTTTTATAAAAATATTAGTTACACATATAATGTTGAATATGTAACCTCATATGAGAACGATGAAAAAAAAAATAAAAAAACGTACACGTTAAAAGCGTCCAGAGTAGGTACACCAAATAGAAAAAAAAAAAAAAAACAACCAATTCAAAAAAAAAAACAAACAAACAATTCAAAAATAAAACAATTAAAATAATTAAATTAATAATATACGTTATCAATTATTGTAATTTCAGCATTGTCAAACCGTAAAGATACGAGCATAATGTAATATAGCTATGCGAAAGTTTTTTTAAAGTTGCGAAAAATAGCGAAGAGAATTTTTAAACTGAAATTTTGTTAAAAAGCGTAAAAATGCTAGCCGCTTAAACTGTACCTAGGCAAGTAGCTCATTAGTAACACCTCTGTTTTTTAAGAAATCTGCAGTGAGTATCTGGAGGAAAACGGTAAACCACCAACCTGTTGGTCGACCTGAGCGAAATGCTTGAATAATTGGTTGTCTACGGACGGACAGTGCTGAATCCGCAGCACCGACATCAGGGATCAGGTGTTAACATCCGTGGGGAAGTCGTGAAAAAATTACGTTTTCCCCGCCAACTATCATACTTTCATGCAAAAAGAAAGTTTGCTACTTTTTAATCATTTTAAAGGTAAAATATCGTGAGGTCATTAAGTCATCCACGGACAGAACAACGGAATATTCTGGTGGATTTTATGACAAAAATATTTTGACTTTTTGAGATTTTATTGATTGCCTAAAGCGAAATTCGGAGAATACTAAATCCTGATATTGCTTACTCGGTTGTGAATGTCCGTTTGTTGCTGGAACTTCAGCGAACGTTATGAGTAAACACGTGTAATTTGAGATGAAATGTGAACCGATTGATGTCTTTGTTCAGGTTCGCGAACGTTTTATGGTCTGCCGAAGGGCTGCTGACTGAGCTTGCGACTTACATTGTTCTGGTTTAAGCGATCGTACAAAGATCGAACTTGGAAGTGTTGAAGTTACGAGTACATACATGGTTACACGTAATAATGGAAACTGGCGTCGAGAAACTCATTGCGAATTGGTTAATGTTATTATGATGATCGTTGACAAATTAACTGATTGTTGCTATTTAGTTAGTTTTGTGGTTTAATAGATAGATTAACACTGTTACATATCGATGGTCATACCGTAACCCACATTTTTTGTGCATTACGAGTTATCAATGGGAAGATTTGGCGCTTAATTAAAAAAATAAAATTATGTACTTATCTCATTTTGCGAAAAAATGTGGGTTACTCGTACGAGTTGCCAACGTATGACCATCGATATATGATTTTGTCCCCCTAGTTGTAATGGAACAAAAGCCTAGATCAAGGTGGTTATGTATCGAAATACAAGGAAACAATAAACTGTTTGAAACAACATGTATTTATAAAAATACTCCTCCTTATAACAACATACGGTAGCCTTTAGAGGTCTACCGCAATAATAATTTATTACATCGAACACTTATATTTAAGTTAACCTGTATAATAGGTAAGTGACTATAACTGTCACTTACTAATGCCATGATAGAATTTTTATAAATAGAAATTTTACAAGGTGTGACAAAATGGGCGGTCTTATCGCTAATAGCGATCTTGTAAAGACAACCTTTCAAAAGTTTGTTAACAATCTGTGTATCAGAACTAAAAAAAAAACATATATAAGCAAGAAGGCAGGTAGGTATGCTTGTAATCTATAATATCAGAGAACTTATAGAATAAATAATAATATTACTACCACCAACGTCCCTGCACCTATTGCCCTGTAAGTAGGTAGCACGTGTTCCTGTAAGAAGCTTTTCTTCCTTTGTCAGTATCTTCTCCGTGCACTAAAAACGATATTATATTATCAAAGTTCTATTTTTAAAAGCAAAGGAAACTTCCCATTGTTACAGGAATATATTTATATATTTTATAAGGTTTATTGACGTGAAAACGAGGAAGAACGTTTTCCTTGTGCTAAAAACCTCATTTGAGTATTCCCGATATAATGTTGAATATGTTATTATTTCTGTTTACGTATGGTACCCGATTTCTATTTAATTATTTATTTATTATTAGGTTCTTCAACAAGGATTCCATTATTACTTTTCAATTTGTACATTACAAACTTAAGTCTAAGCGTCTCATTACTTATAGAAAAGCACAGTATGCTCTATTTTATGCGCAGATAATAACTCAATTAATTAATTAAAACAAGTAACAAATAGTAAAAAAAAGGAAAATTGATTACAATAAATTACCTACATACATAGATTAAATTAAATTAGATAAGATTGCCGAAAGACGTCTACTGCTGGACATAGACCTTCCTCAAGCACCGCCACTTCGATCGATTCTGTGCTTCCTGCATCTAGTGGATTCCTGCGGCCTTCACAAGGTCATCGGTCCGCCACGAGGAAGGCCTTCCAACGCTACGTCTTCTGGTACGCGGTCGCTACTCCAGAACCTTTCGGTCCCAACTGCCATCTGTTCAGCGAGCAATGTGCCCTGCGCATTGCCACTTAAGTTGGGCAATTCTTCGAGCTATATCGGTTATCTTGATTCTCCTGCGGATCTCTTCATTTTTGATTCGATCACGTAGGGAAACTCCAAGCATAGCCCTCTCCATTGTCTTTTGGGCATCGAGTAATAAAGTATAAAAACTTTAACAAGAAAAAAAAAAATTATGACTTAACAATCTCGTTGTCTACAATAAACGTCAAAGAAATAAGAAACAAGCGAGAAATCCTTCAAAGTTAAAATAAATTCAATATTCTATTTCATACAACTTTTTCCGAACCTATTATGAAAGGCTTAAAATAAGCAGCAACGTGGTTGCAAGCGCACGGCTCGCTTCTTCAGTAATTATTTTACCTACCTTGTTATATAAAGTGAATTTTAAAAGAAGTCATCTTTTGAGAGCAGTGATGGCTCAGTAGTAATGGCTTAGCTGTCTTGGGTTTGAACCCAGGCAGGCACTACTTTGTGTAACCTACTTATTTCATTAACGATACTCTCAAAACAGAATAAACATATCGCGAGGAAAGCACACTGGTTTCGTTACAACCTGTGTAGAACCAAAAAAAAAAATCGAAGACTGTGTCATCAACCAACCCTTGTGAGTTCGGGACTGGGTCATAATCGACCCAGTCTCACATACAGAGAGGAGGCCTGGGACCCAGCAGTGGGAATGTTAAAGTTGAATATGCATCTATTCAATAGATTTTTATTTGTTTCCTTACATTTATTGAATAAAATTTACAAACACGACTTTTAGCTATGTACTTAATGTGGAAGCGCTAAGGTAGCCAACGAAATTCAAATTTTCTTACGTTTTTTGTAATTTGCCGGTCAGTGTCAGGTTGTATGTTGATTAAAATATGGTTTGCATGATAAATTTCATGTGTATCGGGTAAGTAGGGAGAAAACTTCAAGTTTTACGGAAAACGCTGTTTGACATTTTTGTGTGGTAATTATTTTTTTGGCTGAAACTCGCGATTATTACAGCTCATTAATTCGGAATCACGCGGCATTATGTATAAAGGCGCTTGCCGAGTTAACATATTTTTTGATATCAGCGTAACCCATGTAATTATGATAGACCGTGGCTATAATAAAAGTACTAAAAGTACCAAAGTTACTCCTTATAAAATCTGCTATCTGTCAGTGAAAGTCCCGTCAAAATTCAGACAAAAAGAAAGAAAAAAAAAAAAAGAGTTTTGAAGTGAAAACTTCTTTACGCGCGTTGAGCACTTTTTGGTAGGGGAAAAACTTATGGGTTCGCGATCGTCACCGAGCGCTTTCCATGAGCTATATGTATACTGTGTATATATGTGTACTTTTTGGGTGAACAAAAATCATGGAACTCGCGTCATCGTCACCGAACGCTTTCCATGAGCTATATGTATACTGTGTATATATGTGTACTTTTTGGGTGAACAAAAATCATGGAACCCGCGTCATCGTCACCGAGCGCTTTCCATGAGCTATATGTATACTGTGTATATATGTGTACTTTTTGGGTGAACAAAAATCATGGAACTCGCGTCATCGTCCCCGAATGCTTTCCATGAGCTATATGTATACTGTGTATATATGTGTACTTTTTGGGTGAACAAAAATCATGGAACTCGCGTCATCGTCACCGAACGCTTTCCATGAGCTATATGTATACTGTGTATATATGTGTACTTTTTGGGTGAACAAAAATCATGGAACTCGCGTCATCGTCACCGAGCGCTTTCCATGAGCTATATGTATACTGTGTATATATGTGTACTTTTTGGGTGAACAAATATCATGGAACTCGCGTCATCGTCACCGAGCGCTTTCCATGAGCTATATGTATACTGTGTATATATGTGTACTTTTTGGGTGAACAAAAATCATGGACCTCGCGTCATCGTCACTGAACGCTTTAGTTACTTAATTTTCACTTCTGTCGGCAGTGCCCAAAGACTGCCCCACATTTTTATATCAGCGTAACCCTTAAATGATAGACCGTGGGTGACCACAGAATAGGTGTATTACCTATGTTTTAAATCTACATTTAACTATGAAATTTTTCGTTATAGCAATGATAGCCTAGTTGTGTGACCGTCGGACTGCCAAGTCATAGGTCTCGAGTTCGATCCCAAGGCAAGCACCTCTGACTTTTCGGATTCATGTGCGTATTGTATAATTATCACTTGCTTAAAAAACTGCGACGGAAAACATCGTGAGGCAACCGGCAAGCCTGAGAGATATTTCTCGACGGCATGTGAAGCCAAGTCCAAGCCCATGGGTGGCATAAAAACTCTGTCACCAGGTTAGTCACTAACCACATAAAAATAAATAAAGAGCTTTTTGTCTAATAAGTCCGATGTAATAAAGGGCTTTAAATGAAATGGGCACCACTCCTGCATTCAGCCACGTAAAAATCAATACCCCTTTGCCCTAGCAGTCATGCTTGCAATTGCGAAAGCAACGAAGCATTCGAACTTTTAATCTTAGAATTAGAATTTTATTTATTTGTAAGAATCTTAAAAAACACAACGCCGGTTTTCCACAGGGTAATTTTTTAATAAATCTCGCAGGTCAACCTAGGAGGTTGTCATCTGCTTAACCGGTCATTCCTGTGGGTGCCTTAAAAAATTAAGGGCAAAACACTTATAAACTAAGCGACTACACGGTAAGGGCACCCCCCGTGGGGTACGTATCTCGGATTAGGGCGTCGCTGGTTAGGACAGCAAGGGACGGGCTGGATCGGATTATAAGTTTTCCCCGGGTTAGGAAGAGGTATATCTATAGTACATTTTATCAATTATGTTTAAGTCCCATATAATAGGGGGGATTAATGTATGAGGAATAGGGTGTAAATTTCACTTATCCTCTATTGAAAAGGGAGGATCCTCCGACCAGACGGGTGTCGTGTCTGGTGGGCAATTGCCCGACGGTTGATGTTGGGATGTTGTATATACTCGTATGCTAGTCGCGCGGTAAACTCTGAGTGCGCGATGCAGGATTTGTGTGATGTCAGGTCTTTGATGCGTAGTTCGCATGTGACGTTGTTGATGCCGTCACAGGGGCAAACCTATTGCCCTCAACTGAGGACAAATTCTGACTCCAGGTAGCTGTGAAATTCCTGATGAGAAAACGAAATAACACTGTCCCCACCAAAAAATCGATCTCAATCGATCACTCTACGAGCAGTCTAAAACTTTTCATTTTATTAACTCACTGGCTGCTGCCTGCGGCTTCACCCGCGTGGCTTTTTCTAAAATAAAAGTTCTAAAAGTACCAAAGTTACAGAGCCAAAAAATATTTTTTTTGTTGTAAGTACCGCATAAACTTGTTATTATTTTGTCATTACAAACAAACACTTTAATTCTATTTATTGTGTAGATACGCGACGTACTTCACCGTTTTTTATACCGTGTGGTGCCAGACGGTACCGTGTGGTGCCGGACGTAAAGAATAACACCACCCCATTTCTTGCAGTGGGTGTCGTAAAAGGCGACAAGGCGACTAAGGGAATTACTAGAAAATGGGCAGCAGCGTTCTCTATGCATTTTTAACACCATACTGCGATCGCCAATCCGCCTGCCAAGCGTGGCGATTATGGCAACCCCCCCCCCCCCCAATTGGGGGAGGCTTATGTCCAGCAGTGGACGTCTTTCGGCTGAAATGATGACGCGACGTACTGCAGGGTACCATGCGCCCTTGGTTGATATCCCGTCCAGTAGTACTCAGCGCTTCTCCTCCACATTTATTATGCGCACAGCCAAAGTGTGGAACTCTCTGCCAGTGTTTGTGTTCCCTTCCACATATAACCCGTCTGCCTTTAAAACTAGAGTGAACAGGCATCTTCTGGGCACGCTCGTTCCATCATAGACCTCATCGATCGCTTTCCATCAGGAGGTCAAGAGCAGGCCCAATCAATAGTAAAAAAAGAATAGAATATTCTTAAACTCTAGACAAAGCTGAAGGGTTTTATAATACGGTAACATTATAAACGAGCCGAGATCGATTATAGTCGGTGTGTATATTTTTTATCCCATTATCGTAATAAAGACATCACACACATCATTAAATGCTGCGCGCGCGTACGATCGTTACCATCCTTGTTTAATAATGATGAGGCGGTAATTACATAGTTGCAAAACTTTGGAGATCATTACTGACCAGAATCTTAACGAGCAATAAAAATAATCTGCAAAGGAAAAGAGATTTTTTAGTTTCCTTTTTCTTTCTTTCAAAGTACGCTTTTCCATTGCTGGGAAAATGTGTAGCCTTCCACAACTCAATCCGTCTTATAACAGGAGTCCTAACTTTATTCCGAGCTGAAACTGTCGACCCAGTTATTGTATTTTGAACTTTATTCCAAACGAAGTTAAGTTCTTAGTGCAAAACAGAGTCAATTTTCACGTCAGATCAATCAACTTGAAAAACATGTTCTCCCATAAATTCCAACTGCAAATGTAAGTTTCTTGCCTGTGATATAATGATTGATGTTTCTTTCTTTTTCTATTTCTACGATATTTCTTTGTTCTGGTCTTTTATGTCAATGCTTGTTGAAGTCTATCTACTTGTAGGTGAAACACATTTTTTTTTAAACTTTACTATTTCATTGCTGCTAGCTGCTACTATGCTGGCTGGCTGTGTGACTCGCCGCTCGAAAGCTTGAGGAAGTGATGGATGACGTCACGCTGAAGTAGTTGCACGAAAGCTGCGCTAATGTCCATGTTCGGGGTCACCAGTATCACAACTGGCCCTGGCAAGCATCATATGCACTGACTCAGCCCACTATCGACCTCCGGTCTCCGGAGGGGAGTAATGTGGCGGTATCAACCACGCCACATGCGAACTACGCATCAAAGACCTGACGTCACAAATCCTGCATCGCGCTATCAGAGTTTACCGCGCGACTAGCATATATACAACATCCCGACATCAACCGTCGGGCAGTTGCCCACCAGACACAATACCCGTCTGGTCGGAGGATCCTTCCTTTACTATAGAGTATGAGTGAACTTTACACCCTGTTCCTCATACCTCTATAAAATTAACTGGTCTAAAAATAAAGTAGTTCTATGTTACAAATTGCTGTAGGATCGATCGGTCCCCTATCGGATTGCATATTCATTGGCTAAATATATGGGCGCCTCGGGGACGCATCCCCCATCTCTAAGTAAATAGAGAGGGTATTTATTTTAACGCATGGTATCGCAATACCAGAGTCGCGACTTGAGAATTTGACTCAGACGTGGGGAATTTGTACAACGTCAGCAGCACATCTGTGTTCCCAAAAGGGTAAGCAGACCCACATTTTCGGTTTTTTAAATCCCATGTAAGTATTGCCATTAAATTGAACTTTCGGAGGTTATTTAGGTATATATTTTAGTAGCGACCCGCCTCTGCTTTGTATGCTTTTAAGTCTTGACAAAACATCTAGTTTTCTTTATTTTAAGTAAGTTTAATATTAATGCATTATACACAAAAATCTTTCGGACTAAGTGCTCTAAATAATGTTGTAAACCTCATCCAAATCTGTTGCGGAATTTAGAAGAACAACGCGGTCATACAGACAGACACGAAAAGCGACTTTGTTTTATAGTATGTAATAGATTTTTAGTAGTTTTTTGATTCACCTGGTAGGTACTATCGCGGACAGCAAAATCGGCTCACTTTCAAATCAAAATCTGGTGCTCACGGTGCCGACATGGGTATAACTCCCCTTTTTGCATCGACAAAAAAAAAAAATACAAAAATACATAGGAATATTTTGTTTAAATAAAATTTTCGGCCTCTGTTGCAATGATCACAGATGTCTGACCATCTTTTTTCGAGCAATAGGAATAGAACAATAAAAGACCTAAGGACGAGCAACCGACCGAGGAACGAGCGCCGCAAGCAGAAATACAACAACAACAACAATTAAGTAATCAAATAAAAGCCCCTCTTCCTCCCTCCTACTTTTGCTGTGCCCGACAAGGTCCACAATGATCATATCTTTGTAAAATCTACCACCTAAGTTCACATGTGGAAGCAATAAATATATTGAGTATTGAGTATTGAAATAGTCCTTACAGTGGTCCGCGATAGTACTTATGAATAGAAAACCGTCGCCACATATTGATGACTGCAATACCTGGTAGGTCATGCACGCTTGCCTAGGACGTGACCTCTGCGTCATTGTAGACTGCTCATGCAGCGATAAAGTTTGCTTCTGATGTGGCGGTAATATCATCGACGTATCGAGCCCTTAACTTCGAGATCCGAAGACGTACAAAAGTCTTCGATACCGGAAAGCGTATTATGAAACTCAAGTTTAGTTGGGCAGGACACTTGGTAATACGTAGTGATGACAGGTGGAGTAAGGCTGTGAAAGAATGGCGCCCATGGATTGGAAAAACGAGATGTCGGTAGACCGTCGGCGAGATGGGCGGACGACGTTGTTGCCATGGCGGGCAAAATCTGGATAAGGCTGGCTCAGGAGCGTGGGGATTGGCACAAGAAAAGAGATGCCTATAGCCCGGCAATGGGTGAAGTCGGGCTGTGTATGATATTGATGATGATGATGGAGTCCTTTGAACTGGACCAAGGCAATACTGCTAAGCGGTAGAATTAGTTGCTTCTCCTGACGAAATCTGTCTGTTCTAGACAGATTTCGTCAGAGGAAGCAACAAATTCTACCACAGCTTTTTTCTTAAACAGCTTATAAACATGCTGCGACTTGTAAAAGACAAATGAAATGAAATGGTTTATTCTGTAAATAGGATATCGGAATCACTTTTACACGTCATATAAAAAATATAAAAAAAATAAGCTAGATGAAGTCGACATTTCCTATCTGACTACCCCTGAGATGAAATGGCGAAACAAACTCAGGGGTCAAAGTCTCTTTTAAAGTCCAGACATAATCTTGGTCAGATCATGTGAGGACCATGTAGATCCGTGTCTGAAATGGTCTTTTGAGGAAAGAACCACACAATTTTGAGTGGACCTGTCCAGTCAGTGCAAGCATTCAGTAAACGTGTAGCTCAACTCAGGATTTAAGGAGCTCAACGACTCGACGAACAATACCAAAGAAAGGACGTTTAGGTAGGCCGTATAAAGAAGTCAAAATACCAGACCATCATTAAAACTACAGGAGAAAGAGGGAAAAAAAAGGATAATCTTAAAGAAAACAAATGACCCACATAGTGCTCACATTCACAATAATTAAAGCAATATATGTAATACTTGTCAAAGTAAATATTCATGTCATTTTATACATAATATTTAGTATAATGTCAATAATTATGTATATAAAACGTTGTATAATTATTAAAATGTCAAGTTTTATGGTTTAATCACAAGGCTTTAAGCGGAGCGAGCAGCTCAATCCCAAGCTTTTTTGTTGACACATCTTCCACTATACGAGTAGATATTGCTTACACCTGAAAACGAAATGCACAAAGTAAAAATGTCGTCTTTTAAATGTCAACTCCAAAGTTTAAAAACTTACACACGACTGCGTTTCCTACGAGTGATCTTTGACTGCCAACAAATCTCAAAGTATAAAAAAATTCGCAGATGCGTCTTTACTTTGATCCTGTGTTAACAACTCCTTTCAAACCCTGGCCAAATATTTTCGCTCTTTGATGTTACCAAAATTGTGTTTAAGACGAAGCTTCATAATATTGAAACTATGGCTGATTATACCGTTCCCTTATTTTTAGAATGTCCTAAAATAAAAATAAAAACATGTTTTTTGGCAACTTATATTTAATTGCAACAAAAAAAAAAAAAAAACTACCAACGCATGGTCAATAATTTTCATTATTATTGTGTAAGTAGTTAGGCAAGCACAGTATTTGATGATATTAGTTAGGGTTCACCTACGAATTCCTTGTTTGTGTTTCATTGTTTCCACTGGGAACGAACTACGTTTTGAAGAAAACAGTTAGCAAGGTGATAGCGAGGCTGATTGCAATAGTACCTACATTAGGTACTGCAAGTAATACCGTGGCAATTTAGAAATTTAATAAAAACATTGTGAAACATTGAATTATTTATTTAATATTTATTTAACCATTTATGTACACACATATATAAAAAGACAAGAAAAGAAAAAAAAAAAAACATATCAAGGTGATGTTTATTTCTAAAGAAATGTCTTCTTCTTGCGATAGGAAAGTAGATAAAAAAATAAGTAGGTATCGTGCGTAAGAGTAGAAGAGAAAATAAAATACTTAAAATAAAAATTAAAACTGGCAGTCATAAGTACTGCCGACAGAAGTGAAAACACAAAACTTTGGAATAACTGTTCTTTTATACATATAGCTCATAGAAAGCAGTCGGTGACGATGACGCGAGTTCCATGATTTTTGTTCACCCAAAAAGTACACGTACAGAGTATACATATAGCTCATGGAAAGCGTTCGGTGACGATCGCGAACCCATAAGTTTTTCCCCTACCAAAAAGTGCTCAACGCGCCTAAAGTAGTTTTCACTTCAATTTTTTTTATTGTAATTATTATTTTATAAAAAAAAAAAACTAAGAAAAACTAAGTGGGCACTCGGACCCTATGGTCCGAGTGCCCACTTAGTTTTTCGAGACATCGCCAAGCGGTAGGTCGACTCTTCACGTCACCAGAGGGCTGGACTATTTCTTGGCGAAAGAATCAGCATTGCCATACAACGTGGCAATGCTGCCAGCGTTTTGGGCACTTTTCCTATTGTCAGCGATGCGGACGAATTATTTGATGCCTTTTGATTATAAAAGGCATCAAACACTGTTACCCTAGCAGCATTTTCCGTTGGCATTTAGTTGGGCCAACTTCAGAGGTATGTGGCCCAACCAAACGCCAACAAAAATGCTACTAGGGTACATAATAGATTTTGTCCCTCGGTATGTAAAGGATCAAAACCCAGATGCAAGATGGTTATGTAGCGAAATGCAAGAAAACAACGAACTGTTTGAAATAACCTATATTAATAAAAATATATCTCCTCCATACAGCACCACACGGTAGCCTTTAAGGGTCTACCGCAATAATATATTATGACATTAAACCCTTACAATTTAATTTAACATGTAAAGTAGGTAGGTGACTATAATTGTCACTTATTAATGCTTTTCCCCGCAGTTTTTATATACTTGTACATATTATTATTATTATTATTAAAAAAATAGCATTTAAATTATATAAATAATTCAAAAAACAATTCTCATATTCAAATAATATGAAAATATATTTTCATGCATACGATATTTAAATCGATAGTCAATTAGAATATTTATGTAGGTAGAGTACAAGTACGTAAAAAATGAAACGTTGTTCAATATAATGGTGGTGCATAAACGCAGTCGTGCCTTGAGCAATTTATGCTAAATGACGTGAAATAACTAAGTGAGCCCCTAAATTTAGAGTAATGTAAAGGTAATTAGTTTATTTAAATTGTGAATTATTTTAGAAGCCGGTAGCAATTTCAAACTTTATCATAATCTTAATTCCTGTTATTATTTTTGCACGATGTAGTTGGGTACTTACAAATTACTTCGATGCTACTTTAGATTATTGACAGCAAAAATACCAAAACATTAATTACACATAAACTTTCCTGAAAGCATAAAATCAGCCATACTAATTACACAGTCTGTTCTAAAGGCATATTCAACGCTGAAAATAAGTTTCAAAGATCGTCCATAGTCAAAGACATCCAAACTAAGGTTTCCCATTTAATACTGTGTCTGGGACAGACACTGATTCAGGATGGCCGACTGTTAAGAATTCATATTATTTACTATTTAAAAAATGTTTATGTTAATATTGTGTTCATTCATATCGAGCTGATTTAGTCGATTACTAAACGAATAATTTGTAAGATGGCAATAATGTGGAGAACCCGACATCTCTATGGTAGATGCGAGGTTGGATTGATGGTCATTGATTTTTGTAAGAGATTATTGGAAAAATGTGTTTTGCGGGAACACTGTTCAATACAATAAAGTGATTTTTATTTTAAAAGTATTAATATTATAAATGTGAAAGTAACGCTGTCTGTATCTGTAACGTTTTCATATCTAAACCGCTGGACCGATCATCATGCAATTTGGCAGAGATATAGCCTGGGATATGGAAAAGGACATAGGCTACTTTTTTACGCGATAACTGACATCTACGCAGGCGGAGCCGGGGCAAAAGCTAGTTTAAATATAATTATGTAATTACTACCGATAGACGGGACAAAGCGAACAGAATCAAAATCTACTTGGTATCACCTACAGGTCACACCTGGCTCAATTTAGTTCTATGTCGCGTGTCATACGAGTACGCCCCAAATGACAGGTCGCTTTGCAATAGTACAGTGGCCTGCACATCAGGTTATACGAAACTGTCAGATTTCTCCAAACGATTTTAAACCTTAAAATTTTGTTGGTTAAGTTCCAAAGCGAATGAGAAATTTTACAGTTTGTGGTAAAATAAGAAAAAAATTAAAATGTATATATTTTTTTTTTTGCAACAGGGACTGAACGGGGGTCTTAAAAATTCGAAGTGGGGCTACAAGGATATCTGGGGTATCATATGAAAGAGCGCTATTAGCACATTCTCAATTTTTTTTTTAAATATCGTCCCTCCTTATCTCCGAAGTTTGAATAGAGAAAAATCTGAAATTATTCTATGTGATAGAAGTTTATGTAAAGATTACAGGAAAAATAAAACGATGTCTATAAATAGCACACTTTTTCTAATATTGCGTGTTTAGTTCAGCGCCATCTCTTGACCGATAGTGGAACTAATGTATATTTTTTTGATGATTTTTGATGGTACGGAACCCTCACTGCGCGAGTCCGACTCGCTTTTGACTGGTTTTTATTTATTTGTGTTTGTTTTGTATGTATAGATTATTCTGTACCTACGTCTGTATGCCACTGAACTCCTACTAAACGGCTGGACTAATTTTGATGAAAATTTTGTGTGTTTGAGTGGAATCATGGATGGTTTAGATTCATAATTGGACCTGGTAGGTAATCGAGCAGCTCTACTTCTGTAAGGTCCGCTAGTATATCTAGAACAAAAAGACAGACAAACATTATTTTTTTGTTATAAGTAGGTTTCGAATATACTTTCATATGACATAAATAAACACTTCAATTTTATTCATTTGTATAGAAGATCTATGACATTTCTTCTGATAGTGTCTCTATAGTATCTTAAATCTCTTTGCCCATAGTTATCTAGTATGCTTGCGTAGATATTCCTTAGAAATTCAAGCAGAGTGTAAGCACGTCCCGTTCTTGAAGCCTCTTATCAAAGACTTGTTTGATTCAAAAGGCAATCTGATATTAAAATCATTCCATTGCTCATAACGCGTTCCTTTAAATTATTGGCTTATTCCACTAATCCTCCCTGAGAGAATCCCCCTCAGTGGAAAAAACTGAACCCTAATGTAAAAAAATCACTTTCAGGGGATCTTGGAATAAGTTATTTTTTGTGTTTTTCATATTCTAGTTTTCCCCCCTTACCGGGATTATCAGGGGTGAATTCTAGACTGTTTTCAGATTCCATTTTTCCTCCTAAGGGGGATTTGTGGAATAAGCCAAATTATTGACCGTTAAATGCTTTTGACTCAGAAATCTATAAAAGGGAAGTCTTCGTGACCATAGTGGGCTTTCGCCGCCCGATACACAGGGAGTGCATAAGTAAGATCCGTCGTCCAAGGCATACTCTCACCATTCCCGAAGACGCTATCACTCTCTTCTAGGAGAGTAGTCGCTCCTCTAGCACAGTTAGAAAGCACATCTCCCGACATCCGTCCTATCGTCCTCGCCGACGAGGCCCGTCGCGACGACCCTTTCCATCCCCGCCCCGAGCGTTGCACGAGCCAGCCCGTGCCGCTGAGCCTGTAGCTTTAAATTCTTCCCTAAATAATCAAAATTCTATCCAGCCCGTCCCTTGCTGTCCTCCCCCAGCGACGCCCTAAGCCGATGTCCATACCCCCGCAGGAGGGTGCCCTTAGCGTAGTCGCTTAGCTTTAAGTTTTATGCCCTGGTTGGAGGCCTTAATTTATTGAAGCACCCATAGCCACAGGAAAGAAAGAAAGAAAGAAAGAAAAGAAAGAAAAATAGGTTTATTTGTCACAGAAACACGTGCATACAAAAAAATAATTAACTTGAGTAGGTGGTGGTGTTGGTAAGTCCGGTTAAGCAGTAGACAACCTCCTAGGTTGAACTGCAAGAAGCCATTTATAAATAAAATAAAATAAAAACCATAGGTTTTCCCTCTCCGTCCTTTACACAGGCACATACGTGTTGCTTATCTGTGCTGTTTGGTATTATTTATTTATTTAATACTTTTTGCACAGAAATGTACAGAGGTGGACTTAATGATACCATACTATACTATACTTATAATGCCATACCTAGGCATTTTCTACCAGTCAACCTTTGGGTAATGCAGAGACAAACAGTGGTAGGTGCGATTACGAAAATTGTCGGATAAATATTTATTTAAAATATAAGAATATCCATATACATGTGCTGTGTGGTGCCGGACGTAAAGAATAGCACCACCCTATTTCTTTCCGTGGGTGTCGTAAAAAGTGACTAATGCCCAAATACTCAAACGTTACTTAACTTTAAGACGTTCTTATAAGTGTTTCTGTCGCTACAAAACAGTTTAAAGTGACAGAGACAGCATTAGACTTAACGGTGACTTAAAATTGAATTGCGTTTGAGTATTCGGCAGTAAGGGACTTAATAGAGAATGGACAGCCGCGTTCTCTATGCATTTTTAACACCATACTACGATCGCCAACCCGCTTGCCAAGCGTGGCGATTATTTCAATCCCCCCTCTCCCTTTAGGGGAGGCCTATGTCCAGTAGTGGGCGTCTTTCGGCTGAAATGATGACATATACCTATTAAAAACTATATGAATAAACGAATGGTTAAAATGCACCGACCACAGCGTGGTTTGACCAGACTCGATTACTCGAATGAACCCGAAGATTCACACTAGTCCCTGGAGCTTCATGTTTTATGGGGCCCATCCTCTAGTAAGTCCTTTAGTCGCCTTTTACAACACCCACGCGTCCACGGGAGGAAATGGGAAATTATATAGTGTATATACCTAATTTTGTATAAAAATATAAGAACACATAAATACACGAACATACTAAAATCAATACGATAAACAATGGGATAACATTACCGTATTATTAAGCTATCTAAGTACTCGTAGTTACTTTGTCTGTATGAAAGAAAAGAAAAACATGGTTGGATTAGTCTTAGTTTAAAAAAAAACCTTTCACTCTGCTAACTACATACAGTAATCCACACATAACATGATGATTAACAAAACAATAAAAGACAAAAAGGTTTAAGACAAGTAATGCCTATTACACACTAGTTATTAAATATCCATTTTTTTCTCACGAACTTACATAACACACTATTGTATTCCCACAGGACTTAATTAGGTGCCAAACCCGGACACGGGTAAACGGCGTCAATTAATGGGCAATTAACTCAATTAATGCCTAGACAAGCGTCAGTAGGATCAACATAATACCGGCGAAGTATCGGTGGGCAATAAAGAAATCAATCAGCGGATTAGGTATTTCAAATCAATAAAATCAGAAAAGGCCATAATATTGGTTGGACATTCATAGCGATGTAGAAGTGCTGGAAGCGACTAAAAACTGTGATGTGTGTGTGACTGTTTAACAATGTTTTGGTGTTGTTATGAATTGATGATTGATTTTAAATTTTTAGAAAGTTAGAAAGAAAAAGTATTTATTGGGACTCATACGAGAAGATCACATTTATAAACTAAACACTCATAGTAACACTACTAAAAAAAAAAAAAAAACAACTTTGATGTGTGGAGTTTATTCAGAGGTTAATGTTTTTTTTTTTTATAGAACGTTGGTCGTTATAAAAAATAAAAAATGTTAGAAATGAAAACTAAAAAAAATTGAATAACTGACAGCAATACGCCACGAGCCTGTCACGCAGTTCGGTGATGCGAACCCATAAGTTTTTCCCCTAACAAAAATCGCTCAACGCGCCTCAATAAGTTTTCACTTCAATAAATTTGTAATCCATGACTTATTTACAGTAAGACATTTTCATTCAATACATACAAATAAGTAGTTAATGTCGTCAGAAAAGTTTTGAGTATTAATGTGTATGTTCTTCGGTATTCCCCTATTTTTATAGGGGAATACCGAAGAAACGTTGGATGGACTGTGTGAATATGGCTAGAAAGGGAGTATTAGTCATCATCTCGTGATGACTAATAGAGAAGTATGGAAGAAAAAGACATGTTGCGCCGACCACAAATAAAGGCTCCTACAAACAGGCGCGACACGCGACGCGACACAAAGAGACCGCTCGTCGCGCGGCACGCAGTGTCTTTGTGTCGCGCCTGTTTTGTAGGAGCCTTTAATTGGGATACGGGCAGGAGAATGATGATGACATACAAATAAGTGCAGAAAAACAATCAGCTAACTCAGTTGTTCCTGAACCCCGCTCCAAAGTTCAAGCACGCTCAAATCTCATCTAGTAAGCTTATACAAAACTTCGGTCGCTTTTTTAGTTCTCATGGGAGTATAATATGCGAGGCGGCTCGTATGATACAGAGTGGGGGGAGCACGGGTGGAGAGGGGCGGTGCGTTTGATGCCGACAGCACAGGTGTGATGCGCGCCCGATGTGGTCCCGCTGCCTGAAGGCTGATGGCACCAAAGTGGTGACTGTGGTTAGTTAATTAATCGTCAATTTTAATTGAAAGAAGAACTGGAATTCTGTATTATAAGCTTAATTACGAGAATTCAGATAGCTGGCTTTCTCATAAATATAATATATAAATTATTATATCGATCTCAACTAAAGTTAACGAGCGGTTACTGAGAGTATGGATTCCAAAGATAATCTTCGCTTAAATTAAAACAGCAACAGTTTTTGAACAGTTAAAGTTGCTGAAAAATAATAATGGAGATCTGAGACATGCCTAAAATTTGGTGCGTAACGGACTACGATTTTATTTTATTTTATTTATTAAGGGATAATAAACAACTACAACATAAATAATACACAATTTTAACGAAACTCTAAGTAGTAATGTTGCAGTCCACACACACAACATTTTTCAAAACTCCGAACTCAATATTTTTTATTTTTGTTACTTTGATAGTAACCTGTCAAAGTACACAAAAACACTAAACTTATATTATTTCATCTAATGTTAATAAGGTAGTAGTAGAATCCATATTAGAGGAACTCAACATCACCAATTGGCTATCTGCAATATGCCAGGAGCGTGCCCTCAGCTTTTTCGGACATATTACGCGTTCACCTAAGCATGGTTTGGAAAGGCTTATGATACTGGGCCGGGTGTAAGGAAAACGCGCTCAAGGCACCGGTAAGATGGTTAGACCCGATCAAGAAGATTGGAGGCAGCATTTACCGAGCAGTCTACACTACCGAAGACCGCATGACGTGGAGACGCGTCGTAGGTGTGGTCGCGAACTTTACCATTAAGGGAACGACGAAGCAGAAGTAATTAGGTAGTAGGAGCGTCGTTGTATCAAAAAGTTGCACTAAACGTAAGTAAATTTAAGTTAAACTAAACTTAACCAACGCAATACGGTGCAACCAACCCAATAAGGTTCACGCGGGTCAGATAATTATAATACCGAGCGTTATTTCGCTGTAGTTCAGCTGATACGTAAACGTATTGTTACTTTTAATACCTATTCCTTATCATCTGTCTGGAGCGTTTTATTCTTTAAACAATAACTGATTTCGGAGGTGACCGCGAAGGGCGATAAAAGAACTGTTATTATTTCATTATTTCTAGATAATTGTGAGATGCGATTCTTCTCTTAATTATTTAATTCGAGTAATAAACGAGGTTCGATTGTTATAGTCATATAGCACGAAATAACAACTTTGTGGCGTTCCATCGTTCCGAATCGTTCGGAATGGTTCCCGTTAATTTAATGGGATACCTTAATGTGTGGTCGACACGACTCAGTTTTGGAACAATTTATGTGTTAATAGAATTCTCAAAGTTATTATTTTCATCTAAGGACATTGTGTGAAGAAAGCACTTAAAATTATGAACGAATGCCCTTTAAGTTGTTTGAGGGTATTACTGGAATAAGTTACGGATTATTTTGTAAGAATTGAGTTATTAAAGTTGATTTACATCAGTACCTACACTGGTACATGAAAATCCAGTTTAATATTGTTTCTTGAATAGTTATGAGCTTAAAACTATAACTTATGTTAGTCTGCTGTAAATGAGCTGTGGGCCAAAATAATCACTATGTGCAACCCTGATACAGTTAAAAGGCGTCGCGGGACGAGCAGGACAAAACAAACGATCAGTGGTCCACATAGTCCTGGAGCGAAAGAGCTGGAAGTCATGGGGAGAGGCCTTTCCCCAGCAGTGGCATATTTTTTTTTTTTTTTTTTTTACATACCTCGGGGAAGCTCTTGGCCTTCATCTCACCTGATGGTAAATGATGATAATGCCGAAGATGGAAGCGAGCTTCACCCGGAATCCTCAACCACAGAGGAACTGGCTATCTTACCTCTAACTGCCGAAACACAGCAATGCTGTTAACATTGTTGTTTTGGCGACAGACTTAGATAAGATGGTGGTAGTTAGCCAGGTGGACTTAGAACCCGGGAGGGTCGTGGACGTAAAGGCTGTGCCAGTTTCCCATGGCCCTCCCATAACGGCATTGAGGGAACACCGCTGGGTTTTTTAGTGGGTATACCGGCACTCTGCCGGGGAGTCCCACATACCCCTCCCGTCCCCCGACGGGAGGGTATGCGTAATGCATTTTTCCCAGCGGAACAAAAAAAAAAAAAAAAAAGGTGGACTTAGAACAAGCCCTACCACCAACCAAACCGAGCAGAAATTTTTGCCCCCATTGGGAATCGAACCCGGGACCTCTGGATCCGAGACAGGTGGTTTTATCACTAGACCACAGAGGCGGTTAATGCAGGCTAGCAGTAACAGTAACAGCTATGAAGTATGTGTTAAACTCCAAGATTTTGTTAGATGGATAATCTTTCTCAGTAAAATCTTAAGATGAATGTCTCTGCTTAAATTTGTTAGTGTCTATTTAAATATTCTGATAAAAGTTTGATGCCAATGAAAAAAATCAACAGACCTGTCACCCAAGTATCGTATAGAACGGGGCTATTTGGATTTTCGGGGGCTATTTGGAATAAAGTAATTGTAAGACTTGAGTTGACATAAATTCTACCAAAACACCATAAACAGCTTTTATTTTATTTCTGATCTTGTTTACTTTATCAATTTTTCGTACGAAGATCACAATTCGAATTTATATCACTCATTGCTTTGTTCCAAATAACCTCCGAAAATCCAAATAGCCCCGTTCTACGGTAATACCAACCCAACACTGAGTTAGTTAATTTTTTATATTAGACCTCTCAAGATTTGCGCGTTGTACCAGAACATGATAGAAAAAAAAAAGCAAACACAAATCCTATTCCGGACCACTCAAGTGAAAGCAAAACCCGTGAAAACAACATGTATTGTGAAGTTAACAGGATAATCCTATTTAAAAGCGTCATGTTGACATTCTAATTATCGCTTTAGGGTGGTAAAGTAAGATAATCATTGAAAAAGAAAGTGTTAACAAAGATATAGGGATGATAAGACCACCAATTGTGACACAAAATTGACAAAATATTTTTGCAGATATTCCTGTTTGTCGTCAACTAATCTTTTCTTTCTTAATAAGGGATTAGACAGGATTATTGTTGACAGTGCTCGAATGAAGGATTATGTTATAGAAATGTTAGTGAGAGTTTCGGGTTCTATGAAATATTGTGTCCTTCGCAAAGGACCGTTTGATTCTTTTTACGGTATCTATATTTCGGTCATGTTTGAGGAGTGTCATTCTGAATTTCGACAGTATTATTTCGGCACAGTCTTAATTTCGAAAAACAATAGTTCGACTACTCATTGCTTCAACAGAACATATGGGTCATTCTCAGGACACTCATTATTTGGTTGACTTCGGTGGCATTTTTTTTTACATTTAGGCATAACTAACATGAAATATCAAATCTAGAGTACTACTAATATGTTTTAAATTAACTCTAGATTTGATGTTTCATGTTAGTTATGCCTAAATGTAAAAAAAAATTGCCACCGAAGTCAACCAAATAATGAGTGTCCTGAGAATGACCCATATATTCGACAAGCATTAGTCCGACAGAACATACTTCGACAACACACACCTTCGAAGAACACTACTTCGACGGAACATAATACTGCTCTGAAATGTGGCAATAATAATTGAATTTGATTTATCGTTTTAGGTAGATACAAAATAAAAACATAAATATTATGTTTTTAATTATAACAAGTAGCAAATCTTTGTACAGTAACAAAAAAAAAAAAAATTTTTTTTTTTTTGAACAGCCCATATAACGATACCCCACACTGGGATAGACGAGAAAAAAAAATAACATTCCCACTTTACGTGTACCCTAAAAAAATGTATTTCAAGATTTTAGTTTTCCATTTTGTCGGCGTGATTAATATGTATACCTTCCTTTGTAGAAAATTAAAATTAAAATGTTCTCTTACTTTTATATTCTCTTTATTAGTTGCCATTTTCTGGAAAACTGCAGAATGAGTTTATGCTCCATTTTGCAGAGTGCTACAAACAGTATTACTGGGTATAGGTAAATTGTATTAAGAAGTTATTAATAATCCACTTGCAGGGTTTGCTTTTAAATCAAATCTATACAAATAAAGAAATCATGAAAAAAATAAAAATAATTACCTGTTATTTTGACATTTCAAAATAACAGCGTTTTTCTAAATGCATATGAAAGTATATACGGTACTTTTAACAAATAAACATATTTTTAAAATTTTTGTCTGTCTGTTTGTCTGTATGTTTGTGACCGATTTTGACGGGCTTATTCCACAAATCCCCCTTAGGAGAAAAAGTGGAATCTATAAAAAACAGTCTAGAATTCACCCCTGATAATCCCGCTTAGGGGGGAAAACTAGAACTGAAAAAAAAAAACCGGGGTGTCTTGGAATGTCTTTTTTTTCAGTTCTAGTGTTTCAGAAAGTGTTTTTTTTACATTAGGGTTCAGTTTTTCCCACTGAGGGGGATTCTCTGGGGGATTAGTGAAATAAACAGGGGTGAATTCTAGACTGGTTTTTATATATTCCACTTTTCCTCCTAATGGGGATTTTTCAGGGGGGATTTGTGGAATAAGCCTTTTGACGGGACTTTCACTAGCAGATAGCTGATGTTATAAGGAGTAAATAAGGCTACTTTTATTTCAGAAAACGCCACCGGGCGACGCCGCGAGCAACAGCTTATTTATTAATACGAGTATAACTCATTCAATTCTCGTAGGCTTTTAACAAGAGAATAAAAACGGAACTGTATTTACACTGATTGACTAACCAGGTGTATGAACGTAAACGAAGCAAAATGAATACTTAAGTAAGGATTGTAGCAGGTGGCGATTCATTCCGACCTCGCCGCCGAGGCCCCGCGCGAAATCCTTGACTAACGAATAGTCCTCCCCGACCCTTGACTGTCAGTGAAGCGCCGCCAGCACGCGCTTTAGTTGAGCAGCAAGTTATCCAAACTCCTCATGATAATAATCAAAACACTGATTTTATCCAGCCATCGACGGTCCCTTGCCACCCTCCCTCCGACGCAGCTGCCCTAAACCGAGGCTCGTACCCCGCAGGGCAGCAAGCAGTTAGCGAGCAGCAGTCGTTTAGTTTATAGTTTTTACGCCCTGGCTGGAGGCATTAAGTTTCATTAGGAGCTTAAGGCATCCACAGGAAAGTCCGGTTAAAGAGTCGGAACTTTAGTGGATACACTCTGAGATGCCCTAGTAAAAAAAAAAAAGGGTGGCGATGGCGTTCTGATGCTTCTGCGTATCCCCATAGAAAGAAAGTGTGAGTTTATGTATGCATATACAAGGTTTTTTTTTTTTTTTAAACGTTGCACTAGGAATTTCTCCTGTATCGTGGTGCGTTTAGAAACATTTAAACTCACATACACAAACAGCCAGACCCAGAACAACTATTTGTAGATCATACAAATATTTGTTCCGTGTGGGGGAATTGAACCCACGATACGCAGCGCAACAGTCAATCGCTTAACCACTGCACCAACCGTGTCGCCGAATTGTTTTGTGTATGTACTTCTTTTATGTATATAATTTTTACTATCCCTGCAATTTCAGTCTAGGCATCAAAATGTATGAGTAGGTTAATTAATCTTATAAATAAAATTCTCGTGTCACAATGTTAGTTACCATACTCCTCCGAAACGACTTGACCGATTTTTATGAAATTTTATATGCATATTCAGTAGGTCTGAGAATCGGCTACTATCTATTTTTTTGAAGTTTTAGGTAGGTAGGTAGGGTAGGGTAGGGTTAGGGTAGGGTAGGTAGGTAGGGTAGGGTAGGATAGGGTAGGTAGGTAGGTAGGGTAGGGTAGGGTACGGTAGATAGGTCCTGTAGGTAGGTAGGGTAGGGTAGGGTAGTGTAGTGTAGTGGAGTTTATACTATAGCTTTTGACAGAACGAAGTCCCGACAGACTTTGTTCTGTCAAAAGCTATAGTGAGCTATAGTCAGCTAGTTTTAATATAAATTAAGTTATGATTCATGCTAAAAATACCCAAACAGCATCTTAACGATACGTTAGTAACTTTGTAAGATTAATTTAATAAGGGATTAAATATTGGAATATTTTTGTTCGATTATATTATAAAGTTGATAATCTTCTATAACTTCAGAGAGCTGTCTCCATCCTCAGATAATACCTGGTTTTATGCATATTTTATGACGACACTTAAGGAAATGATGTGGTTATCATAATCCTAATCAGCGGTGGATTAAAAAAAAAATGATTTTCTACGCTAAGCACATGCACATACCTAGTTGGGTAGGCCTTTAATAATAATAATAACCCCACCGCCTTATCTCTACGTTGACGCCGTGGTGGGGCTTGCGCGCTCCGAACTCTGGGTCTGTGCCGGTAGAGTTTACTTTGCCGAAACATGGTCTAGGGTCAGGAGTCAGACCAAGAGAGATACAGAAACCTGCAGAGCAGCATGTGGCAAGCTGTTGGGCAGTAGTGAGCCCACGGACCCTGTCTCCCGAGAGAAGTTTTGTTCCTCATCTCTGGCTTGCCTTTGTTGACCGGCCAGAGTGAACACTGACGAGGAACTGAGCTCCCACCTCATTTTTGCCTTTATTGGCCGGGTTGAGTGGAGATTCGCAAGAGAAAACGTGCTCGGAGGAAGGAAGTATTCCAGTAAGTGCTTGTAGGGATCTCGACCATCTTCCGGGCTCTGGGATTGTTCTTTGAGCCGTGGAATACCTCTCCACTCCTTGAGCACCTCAGGATATGTTGCCCCCTGGTCGCTACGTCACTATAGCGACCGTTTTCGGGGGCCCATTATTGAGTGTGCAAGTCACCCTGCCATTTTATCCGTGTATAATAAAACATTGATCAGGCAGGGGCATAGTCTTTCCATAGTTCTAGATAGCTGGTTCATTTAGCCACCCAAACCCATAATACAATATTTTTGTTTCCTTATCCTGCAATAGTCCTACACCAATCTGGGAGTATCCTTGGGTGCACTTGTATAGTGCGAACAGGGATAATCGTCGGTTGGTGCCTTATTTGACAAAATACGTCTAACCGTCCTCGGCCCCTCATACACCTTCCATAGGTCCGGGACCCCAGGGTCCCGTGAAATGTCAAAGACGTAGAAACATAATAATAATAATTTATTTGCAATAAGTATTGGTACAGTGTGGGTCTTAAAGTCAGGGCTTAGGGCAGCGTCGGAGAGAGGACGTTAAGGGACCAACGGTGGCTTGGTAAAATCAAGGTTATGACTATTATCAGGGGAATTTAAAGCTACAGGCTCAGCTATAGCGCGGACTAGCGATGAACAAGGGTCGGGGAGGACTATTTAGTCGGGGATTTCACGCAGGGCCTCGGCGGCGAGGTCGGAATGACAAATATAACAACCTTATTGGGAGCTATATGTTTGACCCGTTTGGGGTTGAAACACTAGGACCGTGGTCCGAGTGCTCATCGAATATTTCGGGACATCGCCAAGCGGTTGGGCGACTCTTCACGTGACCAGAGGGCTGGCCTATTTTTAGGCCAAAGAATCAGCATTGCCATCCAACGTGGCAACGCTGCCAGTCAGAATTTTCGGATGCAATTGGAGAGGCCTATGTCCAGCAGTGGACTGCTATAGGCTAATGATGATGATGATGATGAATGAGCTCTTTCCAATTTTTTTAATGTACATAATATCAATATTTTAGTGCTAGATTGTATATTGTTTTTAAATATTATTTTGCTATTATTTTATAAATAAATTAAATTTTTCCTACATAAGGGTGTTTAAGTCTCATGAAGCCAGCGTATAAAATTGCCAATAAATCCTGTATTCTGCATACTAACTCCTTGTACCTATCTGCTACGTTTTTGTAACTAATACTATAATAAAACATGAAAGAACAAGCCTCTCGTTATTTACAAAGACAGTGACGAGTGCAGGGTTCAATGAATGCGTGCTCATGCATGGAATAATTAATACATAGCCATCGGTTAAGTGTCAGGGCGAAACGGCGTCGAAAACAAATATATGAATATTAAATGAGACGATATATCTCCACGTCGAGATATCGTTGGCATTTTGTGAGGAATTTATCAGTTTTTCGATATTATTATTAGACCTATCGATTGGGATTACCTTAATAATGTGTAGACAAGTTCCATTTTTAGAAATGGAGTCTTTTGTATCGATCAAACAAATAGTCTGTGCAAAGCTGTATCCCTAATTTTATTGATCGAGACTAGAAGATAAAACGGTAGCTAAAACCACTAATGAGTCAAATCAAATCTTTTTATTGTGGGCATAGGTTATACAGACAGATGTTAGGTAAATTACAGATCCATTATGTCCCGCCAAATAGGCATACAATAATAAATTATGTCAACATGCAACATATCAAAAATTTCATCGTTCATCACATATAAAGCAAATCTTACAAAATAAGAATTAGGTGTATGGGGACAGATTGTAGTAGGTACTAATTATTAAGAAAATCTTGGATCGTGTATACCCAAAGTCTCTAATTCAGATAATTTATGTAAACAAAGTAATGTCAAGAAATGTCACTGTCAAAATGACACGACAGTAGTGTAAAACATTTTATCATATTTTATTTTTGTAAATAGTCATCGCTAAAATTAAAGTGAATTAATTATAAGAACTATGCAAACAAAATACCGTTGCTAAACAATGTTTTGTGTAGTATGTCGGCAACACGGCATATGATCGTCATAATCAGCCCTTTTAAGTCCAGTGCTAGACATAGGCCTCCCAAAATCGATTTCCACTCGAAACAGTTTACAGCCGTTTTTATCCAAAATGTGGTAGATGTGCTACTTACAATATGAATCTATGAATGAGTGTTTTAATATTAGTGTTGTTGAAGATGTAAAAAAATTGAAAATGTTTGTATCTCCTGCATTGTTACCAGTATCATAAAATATTTTATACCAGAAAATCTCCTTTTTTTAATAACTTTGTTTAAAACCGAAAATTTATAAAAATAATTACGGTATGATTATTTTTTAATTATTATTTCTTAAAATCAGTACTTAAAAGAAAATGAAACCTCTTTTTTCGCCATTTTATGTAAATTACCATTACGAAGATATTTTTTTGATATGTTATCCCCTTTGTTTACATAAATTATCTGAATTTGAGACTTTGGGTATAGTAAGCTTTGTCATTTAAAAAAATACGCAATTTATATTTGAACAGTGGGAGTTTAGTGTTTAAAATGTCCACAGGTATTTTATTGTAAATTTTAGATGCCGTTCCAAAAAAAACTTTTGCCCAGAAAAGCAGTTTATACTAGATATTTTATGTGCATATCTTTTTGATTTTAGTTCATTAAATACCCTTCCTAGTAGTAGTAGTAGTGGTTTTAGTCTTTGATACCTTGTTACATAGGTACATAATTCTCTGAAATAAAAACTTTTTTTAGCAAGGTAAGACTTTCCTTTGTAGAAAATTAAAATGAAAATGTTCTCTTACTTTTATATTCTCTTTATTAGTTGCCATTTTCTGGGAAACTGCAGAATGATTTTTTGCTCCATTTGGCAGAGTGCTAATTCTTCACAGGTGTACTTCCAAGCGCTCGCAAATATTCCGCTTGTACAATGTCACTGCATATTTTAGTCCGCGCTGCAAGTATGGAACTTGCAGAACGTGTAGCCCACAGGAAAATGGAATTTTGGTAGCTGCTGTCGCAATTTGTAACATTCATTTCGTCGTTAATGAATATTTCAGGAATTCATTTGTTTCAGTATATTTTCAGTGAAGTATTACATTATGTATTGTTTGTTGTGCCTACTTGATTTACTGCAAGCAATAAAATAATATTGTAGCATTTTCTTTTGTGATGAAGGCGCTTGATCCTAATGAGATAAAAAGATCTGTAAAAATACATTTTATTTTCAAGTTTTATTTTAGCTTGAGACGAGTTTAGATGTAGTACTTTTTAATCTTTGATTTTTTTGGGAAAGTTAGTCATTAAAATAGATTTAAGTAATCACTTTCGTATAACATCTCATAATTTTCTAAAACCCAAACTCTCAAATTCAGATAATTTATGTAAACAAAGAAATGTCACTGTCAAAATGACAGGACAGTGGTGCAAAACATTTTATCATAATTTTTTTTGTATCTATAAAATTAAAGTGAATTAATTATAACAAATATGCAAACAAAATACCGTTGCCAAAAAATGTTTTGTGTAGTGTTTCGGAGACACGACATATGATCGTCATAATCAGACTTTTAAGTCCACTGCTAGATGTAAGCCTCCCAAAATCGGTTTCCACTCGAAACAGTTTACATCCGTTTTCATCCATCATTTGGCTAGATATGCTATTTACAATATGAATCTATGAATGAGAGTTGTAATATTAGTGTTGTCAAAGATGTCAAAAATTTTAAAATGTTTGAATCTCCTGCATTGTTACCAGTATCATAAAATATTTTATACCAGAAAATCTCCTTTTTTTATAACTTTGTTTAATAACGAAAATTTATAAAAATCATTACGGTATGATTATTTTTTAATTATTGTTTCTTAAATTAGTACTTAAAAGAAAATGGAACCTTTTTTTTTCGCCATTTCATGTGAATTACCATTACGAAGATATTTTTTTGATATGTTATCCCCTTTGTTTACATAAATTATCTGAATTTGCGACTTTGGGTATAATTGTTATAATGTTGTGGAAACTGCCTATGCATAATATTCCACGGAATTAGTAATAATTTTTTATTAGGTTCAAGTACCTATACAGTTTATTGTGGTCGAAACAGTGTAAAGGTTATCTAGCGATATGATATAGTAAAGTGAAGCTGTTTCCTTTACTTACGGTATGCAAGATACTTGTAAATAAATACTATAAATTAACAATAGCGATTTGGTTTAAAAGCTCTCATCTCATACCTCGTGTAGACATCACAACATACTCGTTTTATGAGCTGTTTTAGGCGAGCAAGTAGCGAGTTAATATCGCGCCTCGGGCGTTGATCATTTTTTGCGGGTGCACCCGAATCAACCACCTTGGGCACAACAAATGTGTGGGCAATCCGGTAATTTATTTTTTTAGCCAATAAATTACTCATACGTCAAAACTTCGGACGTGGCCGGGCGGCGCGAGCGCATCCGAGTGATATATTGGCCCTTGTCACAGCACTCTACCTTTTCCTAACATTTTTAATATGAGGCTCGATTAATAAATTGCTCATTTCGGATGGACCGTTTTACTAATGAGTCGTAGACGTGAGGGTGAGACACCCGGCACATTTGTTATTTTTGGTAATGTTGCTTTTGACAAACAGATAGGTAGGTAGATACGCTTACCATAGCGCAGCACCATCAAATACACATGCCAATACATTAGGCTATTATGTTACGGCATTTGTCCCCAGATCCTGGAAGCCTTATGAGTAAATCTCGGATAACTTTAATAATTGGTTGACAAAAACAACATCAACCATTACGTAACCAACCTTTAGAAACTGAAGGTCTTTCTCCCACTGACCTTTGTTTGGCACAATTCCAAATTACTGTTGGGCTTCGTTCACTTTGTGAAGCTCTACAAAAACCATTTCGCACTTTCCAATCCTTTGCAGCGAGTTCATGACACGTTGCAATATTTCACCGAGGCTTTTTCTCCCGGTCTACACTTTATTGTATTGTCTGACGCTTTTAAACATTCTCCTTTTATGCAAAACTCATCAAGAAACGCGAGAAAATAACTACAAAGAGCTTACGTCTACTATTTATAGAGACTTAAATCAAATTCAAACTTCCAAATTTAAATTCATTTATTTAACTATTTTTTTTTTCTTATGCTATGAAATTCTCAGAAGACATAGACAGATTAAACAGCGGGTCCCGAACTAGGCACAGCCTGTAGCTTGGTAACTCAAACACTACACAAAGTTGTTGCGCAAGATTGTTATTCATAAGTTCATTACAAAATTTAGAAAAACAAAAAAAAAAAGAAAAACTATAATGTGAGTACAAAGAAAATAAATAACATAAATTTTACATACAAAAACAGATAAGGTGCGTAAGTGTGTGATGTGAATATGAGTGAGGGTATGGAGGTATGAGGAACAGGGTGTAAAGTTCACTCGCCTCTATAGAAATGGGGAGGATCCTCCGATCATTGGTGTCGTTTCTGGTAGACAAGTGCCCGACGGTTGATGTCGGGATTATTATTATTATTATTATTTGTAAGACACATTAGCAGCTAATTAGCAGACGCGTTTTTTTTTTTTCAGAATGGGAAATAATCAAATGTCCCCTCACGCTCTGGGTGGAGCGGAAGGGAGTGTCAGACTCTCACTGACTAAAACCCACCCGTGTTCCTTCCTTGGCCCTTTATGTTCCGGGGCAGTGGTACCCCTTTCGGACAATCCCGCTGAACCGGCAGACTTAGGCCCTAATGGGCCCCCTCGTCGTTGCTGACATCTCTTTGAGGCGCGCGTGGAACACGTACGTGATGCGTGTGTTTCAAATAGCTTGGAGATATTTAATCTATCCAATCGGTTCTTGAAGCAGTTTAGTGTGGGAGCCGTCACAGCATTGATGTTATATTTATGCTAGTCGCACAGTAAACTCTGATTGCGCGATGCAGGATTTGTGGGTCGACAAGTCTTTGATGCGTAGTTCGCATGTGGCGTTGTAGATGCCGCGACAAGGGTATGTATTCTATCAGAGAGTGTGTATTAACATGTACTGCAAAGTAAACTTTCTGTTTCCTCATAAGTTCGGCCCAGCAACCATATTTTTAGTTTAGTTTTGGCCTCAGAGAAGCAGTATAGTGAAAAATTTGCTTATAGCATTAAGCAGCAGTTTTGGTAAATGCGACGAAAACCGAGACGCAAATAGGTTTTTGTATTTAGAAGGGGGATTCTTTCAGCTATTTTCCTACCCCTCGTACAGCAGCTTAAGGGTTTCGTGTTGACCTTTTTTAGTTTTAGAAGTGACCCTAGGATGAATAGCTGACGTAAGCGTAAAACCCCAGATTCCGTATACAGGAAAAGTTTTTAATCAGTGCACAAATTAAACTTAAATGTGTTTTATTATACACCTATTTCTTATTTTGATATGTCTTAGCACAAAAAAATGAAGTTATCGTTAACGAAAGATGTTTATTTTGAAACTGGTATAATGGATACTCGTCGCGCAACGCGCCGGCGCGCGGCGCGGTCAGTGGAGTGGAACACAGTAGTAGGTACCTATCAGCTGTGCGCTCGCCTATGATATTATTACGAATAGATTGTTACATCCATATTTTGCTGATTTCAAGTGACAAAAAAAAAAGTATTGATCAAATAAAAGCCACGCAGCCGCAGCCGTGGGCAGCTGCTAGTGTATAATATAGGCATGCATAATACCGATCTGAGTAACTATTAGGGCTTTCAGTCTCGCTGCATTTTTGAGTCCCGGGAAAAAATCGAGACTACATGTGGTCTCGAAATTCCCGGGAAAAACGATACTTTTGAAACTATTTCAAAATTGGGTTTCATACTTATAAACTAGGTTTTAGGCAGTCAAAACAAGATATTTCAATCAAATACTTAATGAAACATACAGTAACAAACTCAAATGATAAAAAAAAAATGTATTTATGAGTTTTTCATTTTTTCATTTTTATAGTAGGCACGTAAGAAGCAAAGGGCGTTTAATGTAGTTTCAGATAGCGAGCAAAAGTAACCCGTTAGAAAAAGCTCTCTCTGCTTCGACGCCGCTAGTAGGGGGATAGACATTAAGTAATTGTAAAAATAGTTTAAGTATTTTCCATAACCATTGAACAAGTCTCGAAAGTCTCGTTATTCCCGAGACCGAAAATATCAGTCCCGAGTCTCGAAAATACCAAAAAATTCTATTCCCGGGATGAAAGCCCTAGTAATTATAGATGTAATCGTTAGTGCATCGGTGCTATTCTGTAACAATATCACCGTGAACACTTAGGTGAAGTGATCTTGAAGTGAGCTGTCGATAGTGTCAATCCCTTGCATCTGTAGTGCTATTCTGTCAAAATCTCACCGTGAAAACTTAGGTTAAGTGAGCTGTCTTTCCACTTGATGCTAGGGATTGACACTATTGACAGCTCACTCCACGCTCACTTCACCTAAGTTTTCACGGTGAGATGGTTACAGAATAGCACTACAGGTAACAATTCCCACTGAATTGAAACTTTAATAAGGTTGAAACTACATATCTGTCATAGACGAAATAGCCTTACAAACACCTTGTTGTTTTATGACGTGTGCGAGTGACAATCAATCTTAAGGCTCGTAAAGACTCGCGCGAAATGCGCGGGCGCGACAAAGAAATTGTGCTACTAGAATCGCGCCGCGCCCGCGATATCGCACTAGTCTGTATGAGCCTTTAAGATACCAGTTACGAGGTCTATGTTTAAAAGAAGACCAATGATCTTGTATAGGACTAGATTAGCAGTATACGGCACCGACGCGTTACTACATCGGATATGTCCACAGGCATTGCGACAGCTTAAGGATAAAAAATATCAAAATGGTGAAATGTGCAGGTAAAATTTGCATGTCACGGTCTGAAAATATTAATAAAGCAAGTGGTGTTACATTTCACAAGAAAGTTTGCAAAATTATCGTCAGATTATCCAAAAAAAACATTAAAAGATGAATTACATTTATCAAACATTTTCTGCCATCAGGGTTACCAGTAAAAACGATTTTGATTTTGCCAGACTGTTGGGAGTTTAGTGAATGACGAATATATGTTCCTGTAAGTCTTAATTATTATTATAGTCCGTTTGGTTTGAACATACTGTTTAGTAACCAAACACTTATTAAATAGAAAAGTAACACGAATTTCGAAGGTGTTAACTTAATATATCACCACTTCTTACACCAAATTAATTTTATTAGCAATAAATAACCTTAGACGTAAAAGGAGGTTATTATATTTTTCAATGAAAAATTCTAGATTGTTTATGATCACATTGTGTTAAATAATGTTGTGCACTGACTGGGCAGGTCCACTCAATCTGTGTGGTTCTTTCATCAAAAGCCCATTTCAGACACCAATCTACATGGTCTTCACATGATCTGACCAAGATTATGTCTGGACTTTAAAAAAGACTTTATACCTCTGAGTTTGTTTCGGCCTTTCTTCTTAGAGTAGTCAGATAGGAAACGCCGACCTCATCTCGTTTTAAAAATATGATTGACGTGTAAAAGTATTTGTACAAACTACAAACCTACTTACAGAAATAAAATCATTTATCATTTACAATCACCTTAATTAATTTACGATTGAAATTTATTTTGTATAAATGATTGTCATAAACATTGAAATAATATCATTACATTTTAAACAATAGTTATTTGACACAATTTTAATAGTTTTGAAATATAATATTTACGTTTACGCACATTTTTTTCTTCCTATATTTACCAAATCCTTCAATTTCTTTCAGAATCAGAATCAGAATGCTTTATTTGTAAACATAGGTCAAATTACAACAGTGTATGTTCCTCTATGTTTTGCTCAGAGGCGTACAAATATATTTAATTAACATTTTCGAATTTTTAACTTTATAGCACCATTTAACTTTTATATATAGGTATCACAAGGTGGTAGGATTATGTAAACTTTCACATTAGTAATAAAGTCAATATTAATAGGTACATGCAAAACAATACAAATTTAAAATACAATCAATTTCAATAAATGTCAAATAGATTAAGTTACATGTCATATTATATTAATGCTAATGTCAAACCGAAATCAAAAACGTCAAAGTAGGTGAGGTGATGTACAATTTTCTGAAGCAGTAATTATAGAATTATCGCCCAAATATTCCTTTAGTGAGTAATAGCATTTATTTATCAAAATTCTTAATAGTTCTGTTTTGAAATTGTCCAGATTTAACGTTTTTATTTCTTCAGGTAGTTTGTTAAATATTTTCTCTATCTTTTCTCTAATCTTTAATCTATTGAAAGTGCCATAATACAATATTTCATAGTAGGTAATTGATTCAATAAATACCTTAATTAATTCTGGGATAATTACGTTGATCATTGGCAACTCTGGCCGTTTTTCCGATGACAATGTCTTGTCTCGTTCCAACGTAATTAGTTTGACGGAAGAAGAAATGACACAAACAGATTATTTTGACAGATTGACATAATTTATGTATCCGTTTCAATGCTACGGCTTTAGCTCGTAAGTGGTTACGTTTTTCTGAAATTGTTAGTTTAGTAGAACACTGCTCCTGTAGTATAATATAATAACAACGCATAAAATTACATGGTGTTAAATATCATTGATTTCATTAACTCACAGATTACTTTTCCGTATACGTCATTCATTCGACATAATAATATTACCTACTATTTAATACAAATTACGATTATCCCAGAAAACCATTTATTAAAATTAATGTTTAAGCCAAATTGCAAAAACGTAGTGTTTTTAGGGTTCCGTGCGTCCGAATGAAATAACGGAACCCTTGTAGGATCAGTCGTGTTTCTGTCCGTCTGTCTGTCTATCTATTATTTATTTATTTTAAAAACACAAGTTATTAAACCCCTGGGGTCTGTCTCAGCATGCCATGGTCTGGAATTTAATCAACTCGCTTTTGACAAATTAAGGTAAAATGGAGTTGTAGTATTCTTTGAGCTTGTGTTTTACGTTTTTACTGTTCATTGAGTCGCGAATGTCTAAAGGTATTTGGTTTAGTAAATACGGTATTGTGAAAGATGCGGTGCGTCTACCATAAAAATTATTTTTACATGGCACTTGAAGTGATTTTAAATCTGTCACAGTCAATTTGCTATGAATCTAATGGACTGATTACGTTGAAATTTGGTACAGATATAAATTTCTGTGACCCAAACGCAAACGTGTAACGTAAATAAAATAATATTGAATATTGCTAAATATTTATTAATACTCCTTTATATAGGTACTTGTACTTATTATAATCTATTTTTTTAAATAACTTTATTTAGTGTTAATTGAATTCTAATAAAATTGTTTACCTAATAATTTGAATATGGGTGTCACTTTTGGGAGGCAATTATGGAAATAAAATAAAAACTGTACCGTGTCACATATCAAACGAGAGGCCTCGCAGTGAGGGTCGCAACAATGTATTTTTTTAATACTTTCAATATAAGTAGTTCCAAAGTTATTCAAAGTTATTTAAGACAATAGACGAAAAATGACCATTCCCCCCCTTATCTTCTAAACTATTCCGCCAAAATAAAAAATACAGAAGCTAGTTCTATACTTATGGATTACAGGAAAACCTATAAGAAGTCTATGGTCTTAAAACAATATGGTAAATCTCTCAATATTGTTTGAACATACATAATTGCAGTTGGAATGTATGGGATAACATGTTTTTCAACAATGTAAATTTTGTTCAGTAGATTAATGTAGATTACAGGAAAACCTATAAGAAGTCTATGGTCTTAAAACAATATGGTAAATCTCTCAATATTGTTTGAACATAACATCATTGCAGTTGGAATGTATAGGATAACATATTGTTCAACAATGTAAATTTTGTTCTTAGGATAAATTTATTCCAATTACGGAATCCTTCATTGTGTGCGGTCCGATACGGACTTGGCCGGTTTTTTTTTTAATTATTGCAATCTATTATTATCTTCGATATTTGGTGTTATTTCCTGACGCAGCAATCTTTTTAAGCCATTATTAAGCACCATGATGCTTATTCAAGTCTAATGTTTTAATTTACACTATTAATTAAAAAACTATTATGTGAATTGGTAAAAGAACGGAATACTACCTACTATTAGTTTTTTGATTGGTCAAAATATCTAATTTTTATATAATATATTCACTAGCTCACTTTGCTTCGCTCGCGCTTAAGGCGACGATAACCGACTTTTAATGATTTTATACTGAAGATCACGTCTAAACGAGTAGTGTTAATGATTTGGAAAAAATATATGTTAAATTAGAGTATTTTCTTATTAACTTAATATGTGAATATTTTAGATTATGTTTATATTACATAGTGTAATTAATTTGTAAAGCTATGTCTAACGCGGATATAAAACTGAGAATCACGCAAAATCTATCAAGCGTATTTTTCTGTAACCTTCACTTTTTTAAAGATAATTTAATTATTGATCTTTTAGTATACGTGTTTTATTAAAATACCTTTTGTTTTATTTATAATACATTTATAATGCATCTTATTTGGGACAGCGCTCTATGGGCGAGTCCTATTACTGGTTGGACGTACGACGCGTTGCGTGAGCTCAGTACAGAACACGCAAGCTAACCACTCAAGGTCACTGGCATATATCTGGGCCTTAAATTTAAAAACTCTTTAAAACACTACTAAAGTTTCTATAAAATATAATCCAATCATGATTTGAAAGACACGTGGCGCCATCTATTATCATAAGAACGTTATTGTTGCTTTCCTCGGGAACAGTATTTTTTTCGGGATGAAAGTTACCGTATGTCTATTTCAGTACTCAGTAACAACGTATATGCAAAATTTCACGATGATCGATTCAGTGGTTTAGGCGTGAAAAGGTAACAAACAAACAGACAAACTTCCTTTCGCATTTATAATATTAGTTAGGATATTCATATTCATATATCTATATTATTCATATTCATATATAATTTTACGTGTAAACATGTTTTGACTGGATATCAATAAAAACTCATAATGATAATAGGTAATACGGGCTGGTGTCCGCAACTCCACGTCAATGCGCGTATTTTGCGTATGGATGGGAATATCGATTATTCGATCCATCCCAGCTTCTCAAGGAACTCAAGCAACGCCTTGGTGTTCCTGACAATCTCATGTAGGGTACCTGGGTTACCGAAGTACTTTGCCCTGTATGTGGCGACCAACGGGCAGTTTAGTAACAAATGAGCTGCTGTCTCGTCGTCCTCCTTGCAGGCTCTGCACAGCGGACTGTCTTGACTCCTATGACAAAGAGGTGTTTATTAAATGACCCATGGCTAGTTATAGCTGCTGTAACTGTACGCAGCTGTTGTTTAGTTAGTCGGAGAACTTGTTCCGTGAGGCGGTCATCAATTGTAGGGAGTGCCTCTTTAGCTTGCCTGCACTCATCTTGGTCCGACCATAGTCTGTGATATTGGTCCCTGGTGCGTTTCCTTACCAGATAGCGTAAGTATCTGATGGGGAGTGGTACAATGGATTCAGGATCCACTGGTGCCATGCTCGACCCCCTTCTGGCAAGCTCATCAAAATATCTCTCATATAGGTAGATAGATTTAATGAAAAAAAAAAAAAACAACCTTCATCATCATTTCAGCCGAAATATGTCCACTGCTGGACATAGGCCTCCCACAAGCACCGTCATTTCGACCGGTTCTGTGCTTTCCGTATCCAGCTGTCATCGGTCCACATTGTGGGAGGTACGCGGTCGCCACTCCAGAACCTTTCAGCCCCATCGGCCATCTGTTTTGCAAGCAATGGGCCCTGCCCACTGCCACTTAAGTTTGACAATTCTTCGGTTACCTTGGTTCTCCTGCTCTCCATTTCTATACATATTATCTACATATTGATATTCATCACATACATATTCACATACATATTAAAGTAAGTATGGATGGACTGTGATCCATCGTTACTTTGGTCTCCCACATTCTAACTCAATACTTTCTTCATAGTTTTAAAAATAGCTTTTATTTCAAATACATTAAAATGATTATGTACAATATATGACGAAATTAGCTATTTACACTAGGTACTGAATTAAAAGACTAATAAACTAATTATACAAAAATAATACAAAAATCAAAAGGACACTTAGGCGTCGAAGTACTAGCATCGCTGTCATCCAGAAACATGTCCAGAAGACTGGCAGCATTGCCACATTGAATGACAATGCTAATTCTTTGGCCAAAGAACGAGCCAGCCCTCTGGTCACGTTAACTGACGAACAGTCGGCGAGAAATTTCCTTAAAAAGGAGACATGCACTCGGGCCCCATGACCCGAGCGTTTCAACCCCAAACGGCTCAAAACTGTAGTCACCCGTATTTGCGCCGCTTGAGCCTTTCCTATGTTTTTTTTTTATTATGTTAAAACTGGACTTTTAAAGACACAACACTTTACAATTTAAAACGTGCCGTGTGGTGCTGGACATAAAGAATAGCATCACCCCATTTCCTCTCGTGGGTGTCGTAAAAGGCGACTAAGGGACTTACTAGAGGATGGGCAGCAGCGTTCTCTATGCATTTTTAACACCATGCTGTGATCGCCAACCCGCCTGCCAAGTGTGGCGATTATGGCAAACCCCCCAATTGGGGGAGGCTTATGTCCTGCAGTGGACGTCTTTCGGCTGAAATGGTGAATGATGGAACTTTAAAAGGAACCACGGAGAAAGTGCATCATCTCAATGCGTGACTATTATTAAACCATAATAATTGTTATGAAATGAAAAAGTGATAAAGCAATCAGCAGAGGACTTATAAATAAAATATTTTATTTTATTTATATTTATCAAGTGGCTAATTATAGTATCAGTGACATTTACTTCATCTGTAAACACAACAACAATATTTATGATAACTCAACGTATGATTTGTATTGTGAAATCGTTATGACTACAAATGAAATGAAAAAGTCACGGAATCGATGCTAACGTTGATTACATGGGATTACAGCGGAAACATTAAGTAAATATCAAATCTGGTAATAGATTTACTCATGGAAATTATGAGGTGGATGCTTACTGCAATACCTTATCTTGTTGGAGAAACGCCATAGAAGACGTACCTATTAATGTTAAACATCGAAACAGAGGCGAATAAATCTATACATATAATAAAACAGTAGAATCCTGTGTGTCTGTAAATTGAAGAAAAGTAATAAAAATAGAAAGGGGGTAACTAAAGAAAAGTAATAGGTCATAAACCAATTCAAAAAAATATTTTGTCTGTCTGTCTGTTTGTTCGTTCGCGCACGTCTCCGGAACTACTAAACGGATTTTCCTGTAGTTTTCATAGGTAGATAAGAGATTAATTTGCAGCAGAATATAGACATGAATATTCATTTAATTAAAATCTGATGCTGCAATAAAAAGTTATCGTAATTATTGGAATTTACTTTCATATTGTTAGAAGTTACATAGCAAATAATATTTTTTATGTGGTGCAAGATAACACTAAATTCCATGCGGGCAACAGCTTATCACATAATATAATATAATATATTATAAAGGCGAAAGTTTGTGAGTGTGTGTGTATGTTTGTCTCTTCTTCAGGTTCAAACGGCTGGACCAATTTTGATAAAATGATGTATGGAGGTAGCTGACACCCAGGATTAAAATATAGGCTACTTTTTATCCCGATACTCTATATTATAAAGGCGAAAGTTTGTGAGTGTGTGTGTATGTTTGTCTCTTCTTCACGATCAAACGACTGGACCAATTTTGATAAAATGTTGTATGAAGGTAGCTGACACCCTGCATTAATATATAGGCTACTTTTTATCCCGATATTTCTACGGGATCGACACTTATGCGGGTGAAACCGCGGGGCGCAGTAAGTAATAAAAGAAACTTACTCACATGAATAATCTAACCTCAAGAAACTCATCAGTCATCACATACTAGGCTTTATGACTTATTGGAATATGGACGGAATACAATCTTGCCAGTTGGTAAAAACATAAGACACAATACCCAACATCTTATTAGCCCAAAATAATGTAGCCCTAAATTTATGGTGTCGTATTAGACTATTATTACCATTAAAATGATGTTGTGAGAGAATAATGTCATGATAAGAATAGGAATTGGTGATTTATGATGACTGATAATTAAGCATATAAAATGGGTACCCTCTTATTCGAGTCATAAACAACTAAACGTAGATTGTACAACTACCCACTGTTACATAAAATAATTTGTCTCTCTGAATGTAAAAACATCATCATCATCATCTCATTTCCTCCCGTGGGTGTCGTAAAAGGCGACTAAGGGACTTACTAGAGAATGGGCAGCAGCGTTCTCTATGCATTTTTAACACCATACTGCGATCGCCAACTCGCCTGCCAAGCGTGGCGATTATGGCAAATTCCCCCCTTTTTGGGGGAGGCCTATGTCCAGCAGTGGATGTCTTTCGGCTGAAATGATGATGATGATGAATGTAAAGGAACAAAACCCCTGATGCAAGATGGTTATGTATTGAAATGCAAGAAAACAACAAACTGTTTGAAATAACCTATATTTGTAAAAATATATCTCCTCCATACAACAACACACGGTTTAGGGATCTACCGCAATAATAAGATATGACATTAAACCCTTACAATTAGTTGTTACCCTTACTCAAACCTCTAAGTAGGTGGATGAATACCTTCGAAGTCTGTTATCGCCTACTATGCAGCTATACAGCCCGAAATCCAGCGGAAAACTTGTTTTTTTAAATATCCAAAATTGACCAATAGAACTATTTTGTCGCTTTACAGACTACGACTCGGACGTTGTTGTAGCCCAGTGTATATATCTGAATAAGATTCATGTTAGAGACAGTTCTGTGTGAATGCGGTCTTGCGGAGGGTACTTTGGACCATATATTTTTCTCCTGCTCCATGAACACCAAATCCTTCGACCTTTATCGAAAAATTTCCGAATATAACATTCGTATCCCAACTAACTTCCATTCCCTTTTATCCCACTATTCTCCCAAAAAAAAAAAAAAACGAAAATGATATTAAATAACTGGTGCGTAATAATTATGTAAATATCTATTGCATGTCGTTGTGCTGTTCGTAACCCTATTTTATATTAGATTGTAATTTAGAATATTAATGTTATACTAACCCTTGTCCATGTCTTTTCAGCGACTAAAATCTGTAGATCTACCACAAAGTGCAAAGTCGACGGCCCGCCTCTCTGCGCTGCCGTCTCAACGTGACGCTGGCAGGGCAGTCGGCATCAGCAACAGCATAAAAAAAAAATATATCTACACGTACTAGTTAGAAAAAATTATTTGTCTGTAATCGGAAAGCTGCAGCAATCCAATCAATGATGACACATTGGACAGCTGTGAGCAATTGGAGGTAGACACCGATTTTTCGAATTGATCGGAATAGCCTTCATTATGCTTAGTAAAGCAGTCCTTGAATTCTAAGCAAGTGCTTGTTTTTGGACGACCATACAAGTCGTGTCAATCTTTGTTTCTCATTTGCTGCTCAGTTCAAAAATAAATTTTTACTTGAAGCCATAAATTGTTTGGAAAATTGACATACTTAGATTTAGTATCGCTAGTCGGATCCTGGGCGTGAACAGAAGTCATATATAGCTTCGTATAGCGACGGCTCGGATGCGGGTTGTGGGTTCACGAACGAATTATTTATCGACCCTTAAGCTGGGTGCTGGGCAGCGAATGGGAACTATGTTGTAGACAAGATACTACAGTATGTATACTGCCTAACCCTTAGATTAACACATTAGTGCCGTTATTAGGTATGTAAGTAGGTACTTATGTGCGGTATAAACAATATAATTATCTATGTATTAGTTAGAAGTTCATACAAATTTCATACAATAATTACAGTTATTGTTTCTTCGTCAATGTTGAAACCATCACCGTTGTCGTCAATTGTGATCGGTATCTAATAAACAATTATAGTTGAGCTTGGCGCCCAAATACGCAAGCCACAAGGCTTGCGTATTTGGGCGTCAAGGTCAACTTGATGCGAATATTCGTGGCAATTTTGCTCTTGACATTGACGCGGACTTGAAATATGTTTATGATCTCGCAAAGTAAAACAACAATAACTAAAAAAAAATACCTTAACATCACGCCTGTATTTCATTTGAAATGGTTAAGTAAACTCACATTTTGCGTCCTATATAATAGGGGCCAAGCTTATTGCTAACCAAGCATCAATAAAGACTCCAGGCTGCCATAACGAACAGACTTACACAAAACATACTTAATAGCCACATGAAAAAGATATTGATTCCTTATCAGCATTGAAGAGCAGAATGAAAGTCGTTTGTTCGTCACCTACTGTCTAATTATCGTACTTTTACTACAACGTGTTCATTGATAACTGTAGTAATTATAAGGTGACCTGCGATAAAGGTGCGTATAAATATGTGGAACAGCAGATACATTGGCACTGGCGGACATGGCTCGTTTGGTGTTGTGTGTATTGGCTCTCCTAACGGCCGGGGTCCTCTCGGAACCCGTGAGGAAAAATGTGTCGCAGAAAGCTGGTAAGTCCACTTATAAATTGATTTATTATTTTATGGGTACCATAACATATATTTCCATTTATAAAGGCAACTTTGCCATAAGTGTATAATGGTGAATAGGCAGGATTCATCTGGCTAGATAAGGGGTTTCCAAACTTGTATAACATACGTGCCACCCCTAACTTTAATTTAGAATCACTACGCCCCCTAAGATGCTTTGTATTTTATGCAGAAAAGCTGAAGAATATGAGAGTAAGCGTAGCGAGCTCTTAATGTTTGGCACCCTATCAGATAGGTTAGATTGTCTTTTAATCATTCAAACAGAAATAGGAGTTACTTTTTCGAATTTTGCAGAAAAATTCAGGAATCATGAAAATGCATAATGCAAGAGCGAGCAAACCAATCAAGAAAAAAATTGCAGCAATTTTTCCAGCTTGGGAATTTCGGGTATTTCTTATGACCATGCATACAGAAATAGGAAAACTTAGTTTGCTAGTTGTGCACATTTTACAACACATAAGTAAAATTATATTAATTTGGGTTTTGGAATCTAAGTCTTAATCTTTTCTAATCGCAAAAACACAATATTTTATAAACATATAGATTATTTTTGAAACCGTCGCGCCTCTACTTGGGTCACTCTACGCCTCACAATGGGGGCGCACCCCACTGGTTGGGAACCCATGGGCTAGATAGACTAACTGCGACTAAATTGGTTTCTCGTAATCGGTTTGGAAACCATGACCTAGAATAAAAACTAAGCTTAGCGGAAGTAACGATCTTGTAATCGTTGGTCTGTTCTAATATGAAAGAGGGTAATTTCTAATTTAGAAATTACCATGTTTACTTATTAATTTTAATCTCATTATATTAGAATCAATATGTAATATTTTTTTACATGTACTTATTAACCACAACGATCTCATTATCCTGGGAAGCTATGTTGTGTATGTCATATAGATGTATGTACCTAAAAAATTTCGCATTTGGGTGCCAGATGAAAACATGGATACGAAATAAACTTGTACCTAATTTACTGCAGTAACTGATTCTGCATAAGGAATAAAAATATCTTGTGAAATGGAAATTGAAACAATTTTTTTTGTAGGTGCCTTTAAGCTTGTTTTGAGGAGAAATGTCGATAAAATTTTACAAGCATGTAATATTACACGGTTGAAAATTTTATCGACATTTCAATCCTCATGCAATAAGTACTTCATACATATGTATGAAGTACTTATTGCATGAGGATTACTTACTTATAGTAGTTACACTATTATTCAGTTCTATAGTTTTCAAATAAGAAGTAAAACAAAGATTTCGCTCGCGCAACGCGATCTTTCTAGGCTTGGAACCTACCAATGTTGCATTCGTGGTCAAAAGTAACCCCGTACCGTAGTACATATAAATAGTATAATGTAAAATGTTTTTTTTTTCTTACAGCAGACCCAGTCTTCCTGCAACGCCAGTTGGATTTGATGCTCTTGTACTTCCACATTCATGAACCGAATCATATTGAATCTGCCAAGACCATCTCGAAGTCCTGGAGTCTCGAGAAGAACATTGAACACTTCAGCGTAAGTACCTAAAGTTTTATTTTAAACCTTAAACCAAGAACGTGGCTACATACACAATTAGTTTTGTATTCGGTTGCTGCTGCTACCAAAATGTTTTGGTTACAGAATGTGACTGCTGTAACAACCTACATCGAAATGCTGGAGCACCAGTGGGTACTACCTCGCGCTGTACCATTCTCCATCCTCGAATCCGAGCACAAGTTTGAGGTAGTCACCCTATACAATGTGCTGTACTCTGCTAAGGACTACGACACATTCTACAAGACCGCGGTATACATGAGAGATCGCGTCAACGAAAATCTCTTCGCTTACGTGCTGAGTATTGTCATTTTGAACCGTCCAGACACGCAAGGAATCTACATCCCCCGTCTGTATGAGGTCTTCCCTTCATATTTCAACAACGGTGAAATTATGACGACCGCCCAGAGGATAAACACCCACGGTTTCCGCATGGTTGAGCACTACCCATCTACCTACAAATGGGACGAGAATGTAGTAATTAGGTGGAATGCTACGATATGGCCTTATTTCAACAGCCAGAGCACACCCGTCGCCTATTTCACGCATGACTACGTCCTAAACACCTACTACTACAATGTTCACCTTTCTCAACCCAGCTGGCTGAACAGCGAAGCTCTTCCAATCAACAAGCACCGACGTGGAGAATGGTTCTGGTTCCTGCACAAGCAGATTATTGCTCGTTATTACATGGAGAGACTGTCTAACGGGCTTGGTGAAATTCCTGAACTAGGTCACGAAATTGTTAAAGAAGGTTACAACTCTGGTCTTTTATACCACAATGGCGTTGCTTTCCCTGTTAGACCAAACTACTTCCACCTCGACCAGCCTCAGTTCGTTGATGAAATCCAAGAAATCTACGATTACGAACGTCGCATTCGTGACGCTATTGACCAGGGTTATTTAGTTAACGTAAGTTTATTTATGATTTCATAATTTATTTATTTATGGTATCATCATTTTGTGCCGAAACTAATAAAATATTTCTTGTTTTGTAGAACCTTGGTGAACGCATCGACATCAGCGCTCCAGAGGCTATTGAGGTCTTGGGTCGTGTCATTGAGGCTAACGTCGACTCTCCTAATGCGCAATATTATAAGGACTTCATCAGCATCTGGAAGAAGGTTTTGGGCAATTCTCTTGTTCAGGAACACCAGTACTTCCACCAGTGAGTTAATAATAATCATCATATTGTACTAAATAGTTGCACATGAAATTGTTCGTCATATACTGATGTTTATAACTGTTTCCAGTTACGTTCCATTGGTTGTGCCCTCCGTATTGGAACACTACCAGACTGCTCTGCGAGACCCCGCTTTCTACATGATCTGGAAGCGTGTCTTGGGACTGTTCCAGTTATGGCAGGAGAAGCTTCCTCACTACAAGCGTGAAGAGCTTGCCCTGCCCCAGGTGGCCATCCAGAAGGTTGATGTTGACAAAGTGGTAACATACTTTGAGTACAACTACCTAAACATCTCTTCTCATCTGCACATGAACGAGGAAGAAGGTATTATTGGATAAGATTATTTTCTGCACGAGTTTCCATAAAGTTCATTTCTGATTTTACTTTTTCTGTTTTGTTATTAGCCAAGAAAGTGTATGACCAAGTCAGTGTATTAGTCCAGAAACCGACGCTGAATCACAAACCGTTCACAATTCGCGTTAATGTCAAGAGCGAAAGTGCCAAGAGCGTTCTTGTCAAGTTCTTCATGGCGCCCAAATATGATAGCCACGGCCATGAGATCCCTCTCCACGTCAACACCCAGAACTTCATGCAGTTTGATGAGTTCGTCTATGACAGTAAGTTTAAGTAAATTAATATGAGTGGGCGTTGATTAAGCCCACCTATAAGATCTTTCAAATATGTGAAGCGTTTCCAGGTAAATCAAAATGCAATCCAGCCCACGTCCGCATAGCTCTGTAACAAAAGTGGGAGTTTATTAACAGCATACTCGTACTAACTAATACTATTTGCAGTGCCTGAGGGAGAATCCGTCATCACTCGAAGCTCTGTTGCCAACATTGGCCACGACTGGAATTCTGCCAAACAAGTCTACGAGACCATTGAGAAGGCGATGCATGGAAAGGGACACCCCTACACGGAGCAGACTGCCGGCATGGAGAAACTAGCTCAACATTTTCTGCTGCCTAAGGGTACGTGGTTTTTTTTTAAAACAGATCTAGTCTTCCTTCTTAGCATAGCATAGCATAATCTGCCTATAATGTTCCCACTGCTAGGACACTGGCCTTCTTTCTGTGAGAGGGTGTAGGCCATAATCCACCACGCGGGTCCAGTTTGGGTTGGTGGATAGTCTTCCTCCTTAGAAGTGATTAATTTCTGAATGATGATGAAGATGATGGGAAAATCGATAGAACAGTGATTAGGTAATGGGTTTCAGGATTATGTTAGTTCTACCATCAGTACCTACTTACAAAAACTAATTAATTACCTTTTGTTATTCTCACAGGTCGCGTCGGCGGTATGCCTTTCGTCCTGATGGTTTACATTTCCGAGTACCGCGCACCCAAGGTTGCTTACAATGCTATCTCAGACATCACTATCTCTCTTGGTCTGCCTCCCATGGTTCATCATCTAACCGACGAGCCATTCGGCTTCCCAGTCAACAGGCCTCTCTATCCCTGGCAGGTGGAGGGTGTCAAGAACCTGTACTTCCAGGATGTTCTGATCCACCACAAGCACACTCCTGAAATCGAAGTTCCTCACATGGAATAAGTGATTTATGGAGTATTTTTGACGCCAAGTAGAACAATGTTATTTCTCTATAAACAATTTACTGAATTGATACTCGTAGAATCACTAGGTACGAGTACTCTAGTGCAAATATTCCTTAGAACTTCCAAATTACATTTTCGGAACTATAAAGAAGCAAAGCAGGCTTAAAAGTTAGCCCAGCTAATTTCAATATCTGTGCAACCTGGCGTCATTAAAGTAATATGCATTTATGTTATGATTATGTAGTATTTATTTATGTAGTGTATGTATTTATTGCTGTTGTATATTATCTAAAATTGATGTATTATATCGTAAAATATAGTTTGATGATTAATGTTATTTATTTCTTTATTTTTACTAATTGCTTATGTATTGCCCACCTAAGATGTAAACTGTTCATGTTCATAGTGCCATAAATAAATAATTTTGTACCATTTACAAATCTATCATTTAGAACTGTAAATGGTACAAAATTAATGTGACTAAGTTACTCTTTCAGTCAGTTAGATGGATCTCAGATTCACATAAATTTATATGTATTTCGTGTTATGTATTATAAATAAATAAAATATATTTAAAAATATGGCCATTTTATTTTAAATTCCTACTCCAATATTTTGTAATAATAATGATCAGTATCAGTTATTATTCGCTAACTACAAACTACCCAGGACTTAGCAGCATGGTTTAACGTTACCTTACCTACAATATTGACTTATTTGTATATCAATAAGATTAAAAAAAAAATATGACCAATGGGTGCCTCATGATTTGACTGATCTGCAGAAAGAAACGCGTGTTGAAACTTGCGCTGCCTTGTTGAATCGGTACAGAAATGAAGGAATATTGGCTTGAATTGGGACATGCGACGAAAAGTGTATTCTTTTCGATAACCGTAAGCGAAAAATGCAATGGTTGACCCCAGGTCAAACGCCGCAACAGTGCCCTAAAGCAAAGCTTACCAATAAAAAGGTAATGGTAACTGTTTCGTGGTCTCTTCATGGTGTTATTCACTATGACTTTCTCAGGTCTGGTTAAGCAATATCAGCAGACGTTTACTGTGCCGAACATCGAACAATGATGGCGAAATTGGCAGTGAAACAGCCCCGACTCGTGAATCGATCTTCACCATTATTGCTCCATGATAACGCAAGACCTCACTTTGCACGGGACACCGTTGTAACTCTACAGGAACTGCAGTTAGAAACCATACGTCATCCTCCGTACTCACCAGACCTTGCTCCAACTGACTACCATTTTTTTTTGTGATTTGGTCATTTTTCTACGTGGTAAGAAATATCTTCCCAAGAGGCAGTACAAAATGCTTTCACACAGTTTGTCGAATCTAGATCCCCAGAGTTCTATCGCAAAGGCATAAATGAACTTCCGATTATATGGCAGCAATGTATAGATAATGAGGGTAAATATTTTGATTAAATAAATATGTTACTTTTTGGAAAAAATAAATTGGCAATTTCATACTTTAACCCCTAATATTATGCAAACGGATTCTTGAATAAACAAATGGTTTGCACAAACCTGCAATTTTTTTGAACGGCCTATCCAACGATATCCCACACCGTCGGATAGACGAGAAAAATATATCATTCCCATTTTACGTGCAAGGGAGGTACCGTTCCATTTTTTTTTTTAATTAGTTTTTTTTTTTTTTTGTAAAATGTTTTTAAGGATTTATTTTACCACTTTTTCGGCGTGATTAAAATATATAGCTATGCCAAACTACAGCTTTCTAGTACTAAGGCCCGTATTACAGAACGTCACTCAAGCAAGCACAATACGCATTACATAAGACTAGATTCAAGCCATTTGATTGGTCGAAACTACATCGTTTTAAGTAGATAATGCTTGAGTATTGAGTGACATTTTCTAATACGGACCTTAGAGTCTCTGAGCTAAGCCGCAGACAGATAGACAGACAGACATGGCGAAACATTCGTGGTACACCGCTATTTATCTTAAAGCTTTTTAATTATCTACAAAAGTGACATCGAAAGACCGAAGAGATTTTTATTTTTTATTTTTTTATTTGTTATCGAAGCAGGTCTATATTTTTTTTCACATAATTATTACGCACCAGTTATTTAATATCATTTTCGTTTAAAAATGTTTTTAATTTTTTTTAGTTTTTGGGAGAAAGGTGAGATAAAAGGAAATGGAAGTTAGTTGGGAGACGAATATTATATTCGGAAATTTTTCGATAAAGGTCGAAGGATTTGGTGTTCATAGAGCAGGGGAAAAATATATGGTCCAAAGTACTCTTCGCAAGACCGCATTCACACAGGGAACTGTCTCTAACATGGATCTTATTCAGATATATATACTCGTAATGGGCTACAACAACGTCCGAGTCGTAGTAAATAAATAATCACCTATCAATTTATTTCCATCATTTATATACCATACTATATTTACATCAAATAAAAAAAGTGAAATACACTACAAATAAACTAATTGTTTAACAAAAGTAGTGTTGGCAGATAATTTGAAAATATACATCAACACTACATTACATTTTCCTCTAACGCGAGACAAATAAATTCCTTTAGGAAAATAGAAAATTGATATGCGTACGTTTAAAATGTCTAAAATTGAAATGCCGAGCGATTAAAATAACTATCGACTATCTATACCTACTAAGTTCTTGACATTTAATACACTTAAGTTCACGATATTTTTTTATTACCTATGAGAACTTATGATACAAGAGCGAGCGAGGCGAGCTCGCGGATTTGGGGCACCCGGACTCAGGCAGGTTAGGTTTGAAGGGGATGACAGGGTCTAGTGAGCGAGCGATGCCAGCAAATAAATACCCCGCCATTCCCTTCGTGGTTATATTTTTTAATCACCCACGAATACCTGCGAAGCTGGGGCCCGTCGACTACTCATTATTATTTTATCCCACCTTTCTCCCAAAAATATAAAAAAATTAACAACATTTTTAAACGAAAATGATATTAAATAACTGGTGCGTAATAATGATGTAAATATCTATTGCATGTCTTTGTGCTGTTTGTAACTCTATTTTATATTAGACTAGCTGCGCCCCGCGGTGTTACCCGCGAAAACTACATTCTTTCGGTATAAAAAGTAGCCTATGTATGAGTATCTAGGGTGTCAGCTACGTCCATACCAAATTTGATCAAAATTGGTCCAGCTGTTTGAGCGTGAAGACGAGACAAACATACACACACACTCACAAACTTTCGCATTTATAATATTAGTGTGATTGTAATTTAGAATATTAATGTTATACTTAACCCTTGTCCATGTTTTTTCAGCGACGATCTGTAGATCTACCACAAAGTGCAAAGTCGACGGCCCGCCTAGAGGCGCTGCCGTCTCAGCGTAACGCTGGCAGAACAGTCGACATCGGCTCAGTTGCCAAAAATAAAAAGAAACATTTAACTACACATACTAGCTAGAAAAACATTTAAATCAGTAATTTAAATGTTTTTGTAGTCTGTAATTGAAAAGCTGGAGCAATATTTTCGATCAATGATGACAAATTGGAGAGCTGTGAGCAATTGGAGGTAGACACCGATTATTCAATTTTTTATTTTTTGAACGTTGCCCCACTCTAAGAATTTCTCCTGTATCGTGGGTACAAACATTTAAACTCACATACGCAAACAGCCACACAAACACGGGAATCGAACCCGCGACACGCAGCGCAGCATTCAATCATTCAATTGATCGGAATAGCCTTCATTATGCTTAGTAAAGAAGTCCTTGAATTCTAAGCAAATGCTTGTTTTTGGACGACCACACAAGTCGTGTCGATCTTTGTTTCCCATTTGCTGCTCAGTTCAAAAATACATTTTTACTTGAAGTCATAAATTGTTTGGAAAATTGACATACTTAGATTTGGTATCGCTAGTCGGGTCCTGGGCATGAACAGAAGTCATATAAAGCTTCGTATAGCGACGGCTCGGATGCGGGTTGTGGGTTCACGAACGAATTATTTTTCGACCCTTAAGCTGGGTGCTGGGCAGCGAATGGGAATTATGTTGTAGACAAGATACTACAGTATGTTTACTGTAGTATCTAACATAAGATTAACCCTTAGATTAACACATTGGTGTCGTAAGTATCTATGTGCGGTATAACCAATAAATGGTGTACAATAAAGTGTTTAATAATTATCTATGTATTATCCGTACTTCCATCCATACTTCATTTACCTATATATTCAGTCTACACTGAATCGTCGTACACCAACTGTACAGTTATCAATGAATTCTGTACCTACCTAGGTACTATGTTTGCTGTTTTGCTTATCCATACTAATATTATAAATGTGAAAGTAACTCTGTCTGTCTGTCTATCTGTATGTTACGTTTTCACGCCTAAACCGCTGAACTGATCGTCATGAAATTGGCAGAGATATAGTAAAAAAAGTAGCCTATGCTATAGGCTACTTTTTTTGCGCGATAACTGACATCCACGCGGGCGGAGCCGCGGGAAAAAGCTAGTAATATTATAAATGTGAAAGTAACTCTGTCTGTCTGTATGGTACGTTTTCACGCCTAACCCGCTGGACCGATCGTCATGAAATTTGGCAGAGATATAGCCTGGGATATGGAGAAGGACATAGGCTACTTTTTTACGCGATAACCGAAATCCACGCGGGCGGAGCCGCGGGCAAAAGCTAGTAAGTCCATAAAAAATCATACAATAATTACAGTTATTGTTTCTTCGTCAATGTTGAAACAATCACCGTTGGCGTCAATTGTGATCGGTATCTAATAAACAATTATAGTTGAGCTTGGCGCCCAAATACGCAAGCCACAAGGCTTGCGTATTTGGGCGCCAAGGTCAACTTGATGCGAATATTCGTGGCAATTTTGCTCTTGACATTGACGCGGACTTGAAATACTTTGTGGTTCAATCTTGGTAACGGCACATGTGCAAACAGATGAAGTTAAAAATTATTTTTATGATCTCGCAAAGTAAAACAACAAAAACTAAAAAAAAAAAAACCTTAACATCACGCAATAGGGGCCAAGCCTATTGCTAACCAAGCATCAATAAAGACTCCAGGCTGCCACAACGTACAGACTTACACAAAAAATACTTAATAGCCACTTGAAAAAGATATTTATTCCTTATCAGCATTGAAGAGCAGTGTCATGATGGCCCGTTGGTTAAGGCCTCGCCTCTCATGCATGAGGTTGTGGGTTCAAATCCGGGCAAGTACCAATGTGACTTTTTCAATTTATATTATATGTACTTTCTGAGTTTATCTTGGACATTACTGACATCGGTGAAGGAAAAACATCGTGAGGAAACCTGGACTTACGAGTATAGTTAATATAAGTCTGAAATCGCCAACCCGTCTTGAGCAAGCGTGGTGATCAATGCTCGTGCCTTCTCTGTATGAGAAGAGGCCTTTGCCCAGCAGTGGGACAGTTATAGGCTGGTATTATTATATTTATTATTATTGAAGAGCAGAATGAAAGTCGTTTGTTCGTCACCTACTGTCTAATTATCGTACTTTTACTACAACGCGTTCATTGATAACTGTAGTAATTATTAGGTGACCTGCGATAAAGGTGCGTATAAATATGTGGAGCAGTAGATACATACATTGGCACTGGTGGACATGGCTCGTTTGGTGTTGTGTGTATTGGCTCTCCTAACGGCCGGGGTCCTCTCGGAACCCGTGAGGGAAAATGTGTCGCAGGAAGCTGGTAAGTCCACTTATAAATTGTTTTATTATTTTATGGGTACCATAAAGGCTCGTACAGACTAGTGAGATATCTCGGGCGCGACGCGACACTAGCAGCACAATTTTTTTGTCGCTGCCTGTCGCGCCAGCGATATCGCGCGAGTCTGTACGAGCCTTTATATGTATTTCCATCTATAAAAGCAACTTTGCCGTAAGTTTAGAATCACTACGCCCGCCTAAAGCTGTCTACACACCTAAGCCGGCCCGCCGCCGCCGCGCCGGGTTTTTGCCTTACTGAGGTGTTTAGACAGCTTAAGATACTTTGTACTTTATGCAGAAAAGCTGAAGAATATAAGAGTAGGCGTAGCGAGCTCCTAATTTTTGGCACCCTCTCAGATAGGTTAGATTGTCTTGTAATCATTCAAACAGAAATAGGAATTACTTTTTCGAATTATGCAAAAAATCAACCATGAAAATGCATAATGCAAGAGCGAGCAAAGCAATCTAGAAAAAATTTGCAGCAATTTTTCCAGCTTCGGGATTTCGCGTATTTCTTATGACCATGCATACAGAAATAGGAAAACTTAGTTTGCTAGTTGTGCACATTTTACAACACATAAGTAAAATTATATTAATTTGGGTTTTGGAATCTAATCCTTAATCTTTTCTAATCGCAAAAACACAATATTTTATAAACATACAGTTTATTTTTGAAACCGTCGCGCCTCTACTTGGGTCACTCTACGCCTCACAAGGGGGGCGCACTCCACTGGTTCGGAACCCATGGGCTAGATAGACTAACTGCGAATAAATTTGCTTCTCGTAATCGCTTTGGAAACCATGACCTAGACTAAAGGCTAAGCTTAGCGGAATTAACGATCTTGTAATTGTTCGTCTGTTCTGATATGAAAGAGAGTAATTTTTAATGTAGAAATTACCGTGTTTACTTATTAATTTTATCTACACCAATGCTATAGATCCTCTATAAAAGTTTCTGAAACAGTTAGCTTATTGCCAACATTAAAACAACCGGTGTCGTAGTTACCATAATATCATCCTAACGAGTATTATAATGTTGTACTAAATTTCATTATGCAACTCCTTTGCGTTTTCGATCCCTTCCTTACTCATCAAACAGCCAGATTTATGAAATTCGAAAAAAGAACATTGTCATCCACGCGCGTTTTACTACCACAGCGCCGTAATAAAAAATAAAAAATAACCTATAGGTTATTCGAGTTCACGTCGCATCCCGCCATTTTTGTTCGATATTAGTATTGCAAAAATTTATAAGTTTGTTGTTTAAAAAAATGAGTGATACAAGCTTTGATGACAAACCACCAGATATTTCTAATGCAGCAAAGGACATTTCTAACCAATTATTACCAGAAAAGTCGAGAAAACAATATGAAAAAGCGTACCAAAATTTCATGAATTTGAAAATATCAAAGAGTAGATAACATGGGTGTAGATAAAGTCTTGTATGAAACTGTACATAATTAGGTATTAAAACACTCATGTGATACTATTATCACAGTCGGCTTCGCCTCTTGTGATAAACCCACATTTGTGTTTTGATACCCCTTATTATACAACAGTTGCATAAATAACTATTAACCTCATTAGATTAGATCCAATATGTAATATTTTTTTACCTATTATACTTATTAACCACAACGATCTCATCATCCTGGGAAGCTATGTTGTGTGTATCATTAAGATGTATGTATGTAACTATAATTTTTCGCATGTGGGTGCCAGATGAAAATATGGATAATTTGGTACGAAATAAACATGTACCTAATTTACTGTAGTAACTGAATCTGCATAAGGGATAAAAATATCTCGTGAAAGGGATATTGAAACAATTTTTTTTTGTGGAAGCTTGTTTTGAGGAGAAATGTCGATAAAATTTTCGGCTGTGTAATATGTATGAAAAACTTATTGCATGAGGATTACTTACTTATAGTAGTTACACTGTACGGTGAAACCATACACTACCAACGACTAAGCAGTTTTTAGTAACATAATTAATTAATATCAATTGAGCAATTAGTACATGACTAGCGGTCATCGCGTGTGCTCCCTCGCTCCTTTATATAAAACCTTTGTTCCGATTAATATAATTATTTCACCTTATCCGCAGCATTATCATTGAATATCTTCCTACCTTCTACATGGTCCTTCGAGCTATCGAGCGGGACCTCGCGAGCTTTAGTATTCGTTTTTTTCTATTGGGAAGTTACGTGTATTTAGAATCTTGTGAGTGATCTCGTTCGGGAATCAGCATATCGGATTGCAGTGATAAGTGTGAACTGAGGACATTGTTTCGTGATCGCAGAACTTTAGCAAAGTATTTGTAGCAAAACCCTATAGCAGCCCAGGGTGTAGTTGCAATACTAGTGACCACGAGCAACTCTACTAAGCAACGGAACATCAGCGCTTCAAGCACGAAGCAATCAGCATCCGGAATAGCAAGTAACAAATCGGTAGTTCGAGCAGCACTCGGTATCTACAGCAGCAGGACGACAGTGTCCAGCTATAGCAGAGCATCAGCATTCGGAGTGCGACAGCAGCAAATCAGCGGAAGTCAAAAGCCAGTATTGTTCAAGTAAGATCTTTCCTTTTTTACTTTAAAACCTAGCTAGCAGCAAAATGGAGGATCTTTACTACCAACAACTGGAAATTAGCGACTTAATTCGGAAAATACCGATAAATATACAAAAAGATAGCGCCGATAGGAAATCGGACGACTATTTTAAAAGGCGATTAGAGTTGTTAGAGAAATATTGGTCAGATTTTCAAAATAATCATTTGTCTATGTGTCAATATGGGGTCAAAGATCATACGTATTTCGTAAATAATGAGCATGAAAAGGTTAGCAAGCATTATACAGCAGCCAAATCTCTAATCAGCGAACAACGCCTGCAGATGTCCAGCAAGAGAACCGTCAGGAGTACGCAAGCGATTCAAGAGGAGCATAAAGAAGACGAAGACGAAGCAAGTCCTTCGGGTTATGAGCAGCCAAGAAAAGTCAGCATTTTACGTACCATGGAATCAAGAGGCTCAACTAGCAAATTAGATGATATGATGCGTAAACAAGCAGCAAACTTCAAAGCATTCAAGAGATCAGCGGGGTTTGTCGACCTAGACTCCATGTCAGAAAAATGGGAAATGGAGGACGCATTACGAACGATACAAGCGCGCTGGTCACAAATTGACTCTCTACATTGGGAGATTGATAGCGAGATAGGTGGAGAGGACGTTGATTACGAGGCAGCATATACACAGCATGAGCGATCATATATTCATTTAAAGAAAATGATTAACAAAAAGCTTTGGAGTGTGTCACATAGACAGTATTCCACACCAAAAATGGATATACCTGTATTTTCAGGAAATTATCAGCATTGGACGTCATTCAAGGACCTCTTTACCGAAGCTATTCACAGCAACCCTACCTTGTCACAAGCGCAAAAAATGCAATATTTGAAAGGAAAGGTCAATGGTGAGGCAGAAAGACTCATACAGCATCTTCCCATAAGTTCCAGTAACTATGATACCTGTTGGGAAATCTTAAACCATCGGTATAACAATAAGAAGCTCATCTTTACATCAATCGTAAATACTATGCTAGGTTTGTCTAGTATGCAACACCAAACTCTAGGTCATATTAAAAAACTGCATGACGTAGCACTAGAGAGCTTGCATGCCATACGGAACTTAGGGATTGATATCAGCACCTGGGATCCGCTTCTCGTGCATTTATTGTCACAGAAGCTGGATAGCGAAACCTACGGAGATTACATAGACTCCCTTAAAAATTCTAGAGAGCTACCAGTTTTACAGGATTTTTTGGACTACTTAGAAAGCAAATTTACGAGCCTAGAAACATCCCGCAGAAAGCAAGATCAAGCATCACCGAAGTCAAACAATCAGACAAATAACGATCTTCCTGAAAATCAAAAAACAAGACGACACTACTTTGCCAACAAATATAATAAGCAGCATTTAAAAGCATTACACGTGTCAACCAGCAAATGCCAATTTTGCGGTCAACAACATGCCATGTTCAATTGCGAATTTTTTTTAAAATTGACTAATGAAGCGAAATTGAAAACAGCCGCAAAACTGAAATTATGCAAAAATTGTTTATTTGACCATAATGGCAAGCAATGCATTTCCGTTAGGCGATGTCGCACATGTGACGGAAATCACCACTCTGTTTTACATGACGCCTGCTCAAAAAATATATCGCAATCGAATAGCGTGGCAACAACAACAGCTGACCCAAATCCGCAAGACAATGTCGCAATGACTGCGCATGTGTCACAAAATGATCCAGGAACGAATGAAGTTTTGTTAGCTACAGCCTTGGTTAAAGTTGCAGCGATTGATGGATCTTATCATGTCTTAAGGGCTCTCATTGACCCTGGATCACAAGTATCTCTAATAAGAGAAAGTGCAGCGAAGAAGTTAGGATTGCGGAGATCCAAATTCAACGGATTGGTATTCGGAGTAGGGGAAGTCGAAAATAACTGTAACGGTGTGGTCGAACTAAGCTGTTTCTCTACACATAACGACTTTTCGTTTACCACCGACGTACTTATCATGAGCAACCTACTAAAAGATATTCCGTATAAATCCTTTGATACATCGAAGTGGTCCTACATAGAGAATCTAAAATTAGCTGATCCATATTTTAACCATAGCCGTCCAGTGGACTTATTATTAAGCGCTCAAGTAAATGGCTTAATATTATTAGGAGGATTAATCAAAGGAGATAGCTTAACGCAACCTGTGTTACAAGAAACACAGCTTGGGTGGATCATATACGGAGGTGGTCAAATGTCATCACTTCAATGCAACGTCGTCATGAATAATATTCACGATATTCAGCAGTTTTGGGAGATCGAGGATATAAGCGAAAATACGAACTTATCGTTGGAAGATCAAGAATGTGTTGACTTCTATACATCTACAACAAAACGTCGTGAAGACGGGCGATATGAAGTAAGATTGCCACTAAAAGCTGAAATAAATGAAAAACTAGGTTCATCGAAAGGGATGGCCATAGCACAGTTCCAAAATGTGGAACGTAAATTTAGCAAACAACCCATTCTAGCAGAACAATATAAAGCATTCATTAGTGAGTACATTGCCTTAGGACATATGGTACCTAGTAACAGCAAAAATAACAAACAAGCGTTATCATGTTACTTACCGCATCATTCCGTGCAACGAGCAGAATCAGCAACTACGAAGCTACGGGTAGTGTTCAACGCGTCAGCAAGGACGTCAAGCGGATATAGTGTGAATGACCTGATGTATAAAGGCCCAAATTTACAACAGGATCTACAAGAACTAATTTTAAAATGGCGTCAATATCAATTCGCTTATACATCGGATATAGAGAAGATGTACAGGCAGATATTGGTAAGTGAAGAAGATCAGCAATATCAGCAAATCGTATGGAGGTATAAATCAGATCAACCTTTGCAAACGTACAACCTTACCACCGTCACATACGGAACTAAATCAGCACCATTTCTAGCCATGATGACTCTGAAACGTCTAGCCGCGGATGAACGAAGAAACTTTCCGGAAGCTGCGAAGATACTAGAAGAGTCATTTTATATGGATGACCTGGTCCATGGGTCACACTCCATCAAAAAAGGAAAGCAGCTTATCGATGATCTCAACAGATTATTGAAATCAGGAGGATTTACACTAAGAAAATGGTCCGCAAATCATTCAGAACTCCTTCAAAATATAGAAAACAGCAGCAGCAATGGAGAAATCATTTTTAACTTTAAATCAGAAAGCACATCAAAAACACTAGGTCTTCGTTGGAATTCTTGTGATGACATGTTTACTTTCAAATACAACATAGCTAATCCAAACGCAAAAGTAACCAAACGACTACTTTTATCGGAAATATCAAGAGTATTTGACCCGTTGGGATGGTTGTCACCACTTACAACAAAGCTGAAGTTGATATTCCAAAGACTATGGTTAAATAAAATGCATTGGGACGAAGAAGTTCCTGTAAACATCAAAGCAGAATGGGTAGCGATTCAAGCGGACATGGAATACTTGAATCAATGCAAAATACCGCGCTGGATAGGATATCAGCCTAATGACGTCATAGAAATGCATGGTTATTGTGACGCATCGACCAAAGCCTACGCAGCAGTAATTTACGCGCGATTACGGAAAGGAAATGAGACAGTGGTAGTGCTAGTTGTTGCTAAGGCTCGATTAGTACCTGTTTCTAAAAGCATATCTTTGCCGAGATTAGAATTAAGCGGTGCGCATTTGTTAGCCAAGTTAATGAACAAAGTTATAAGTTGTTATAGCGAGTTAGATATTAGAATTTATGGATGGACAGATTCCATGGTGGTCCTAGGGTGGCTGCAAGGAGAATCTAGCCGATGGAAACCCTTTGTTGCGAATAGGACTAAAATCATAACAAAAATAATGAAACCAAGCTGCTGGCGATATGTCAAGTCTGAGGACAATCCAGCAGATGCAGCAAGCAGAGGCATCTCAGCCTCACAATTAAAGAATCAAACACTGTGGTGGCAAGGACCGCAGTTCTTGAAATCGTTTGACGAAAAATTTGAAGCCAAGCAAATCAATTTTACCACTGATCAAGAAATCAAAGGAAAATCAGCAGCAAGCAAAGTAAATGCTCTCCAAAATGATAGCAAGGACAGCATCATATTGCAACTGTTACTTAAGTTTAGCTCACTCAATAAAATAACTAAAATAGTAGCATGGCTTTTACGAGCAATCAAAATAATACAATTTAGCAAGAATGCAGCCATGTCAAGCAAGCATAGTAGCTTTCCGGAATATCTCACCTTGTATGAATTGAAAAAATCAAAATTACTCATTATAAAATACATACAACGAACGGAATTTGCAGCGGAAATAATGTCATTACGAAAACATTGTAAATTAAGTAGCAGAAGTAATATATTAAAACTTAATCCTTTTATTGATCACGAGGGGATTTTACGAGTTAAAGGCCGGTTGAGCAAAGCAAATATGAGTATGGAAATGAAGCATCCTGCGATATTACCTCATAACAGTCGGCTTACTACTCTAGTAATTCAACAAGCTCATCAGCTCACCTTTCATGGTGGACCGCGATTAACTTTATTTAACCTTAGACAGAGATACTGGATTATCGCTGGAAATAACGCTGTAAGGAAAGAAGTGAGAAACTGCGTTACCTGTAGAAAACATGAGCCCAAAATACAGCATCAATTAATGGGTGAGTTACCCGTAGCTAGAAGCAACCCCGCCCCTACATTCTACCACACTGGAGTGGATTATACAGGGTTCGTAGAGGTTAAAAGTAACAAGGGACGTGGAATTAAGACCACAAAAGGATATATTGCATTGTTTATTTGTCTAGCGACCAAAGCTGTCCATTTAGAACTTGTATCCGACTTAAGCAGTTCGGGGTTCTTAGCAGCATTACGACGAATGGCAGCCAGAAGAGGAGCGCCTCGACATCTTTACAGTGATAACGGGACCAATTTTGTGGGGGCTAATAGAATGCTACAGGAAAGCTATCACGATTTCGAAAATGTATATGATCGTAAATTTTTCGCGGAGCTAGCAGATTTAAATATAGAATGGCACTTCAATGCCCCATCTTGGCCTAGTGCCGGGGGTCTATGGGAGCGAGCCATTAGAAGCTTAAAACATCACCTCAAGCGAGTAATAGGAGAACAAAAGTTGACCTTCGAAGAGTTCAGCACTATTTTAGCACAGGTGGAGGCTTGTTTAAACTCTAGGCCTTTGTGTGCCTTATCGGAAGATATCGAAGACTTGAATGTCCTGACTCCGGCTCACTTTTTGACCGGAAGGTGTGGAACTGCCATAATTGAAACTGAAACAGATGCTAGAACTAGATGGTATTTATCAGCTAAAATAGTAAACGATCTATGGAAGAAATGGAGAGCGGAGTATCTAACTCTGTTATCCGTAAGAAGCAAATGGCGAAGCATTGAACGGAATATTATCATCGATGATTTAGTGACCATCCAGGACGACAATCTGCCACCTGGAAAATGGATGATGGGCAGAGTAATAGAAACTCATCCAGGTCAAGATGGATTAGTTCGGGTAGTAACCCTAAAAACAAAAAGCGGAATAATTAAAAGGCCGGCAGTAAAACTGTCAATCTTGCCAATACAGCCTGCTGCAAGCAATACAGTAAACAAAGATGTTACTCAAGCAAATAACGTCACCTCGAAAGAGCCTGACGTGCGGATTAGAAGCAGCAAAATCAAATCCAACTTTGTATCATTAGCAATGTCGTTAATCTTTTTTATTTCATTGATAACATCGTCTCACGCAGCTTTTAACATATCAGCGTTGCCTAGCAACAATTCGCTGTATTTCGAGTCAGTAGACAACATGCAAATTATTCGAGACAAATGGAATCTAATTGTTTACTATGATATGAGCCCCTATTGGGAAGGGAATTCTGCCGCCACAAAGTTCTTAGACTATTTACAAAGGCTCTGTGCATCCCTAAACGATAAGAGTCATTGTAATATGATAACGCTTCAATTAAATCACGACTACAAAGAAATACAGCATTATAATCAACTTATGATTAATCAGCACTTTGATGTGCACACCAGACAGCGTCGCGGGCTCATTAACGGTATCGGTTACGTGGCCAATAGCTTGTTCGGAGTATTAGACGAACGATTCGCCGAACAGTACAAAAAAGATATACAGCTTGTAAAACAAAACGAGCAGCATCTTAATAACTTGTTACGAAATCAGACCTCTATCATTGAGGCTGAATACAACGTATTAAAAAGAACCGAGCAAACTATCCAATTACAACACAAAACAATAAACAAACACTTGAATGAATTGGATAATTCTGCCTTGGTTATTAAGCAAGAAGTTGAAGGTTTAGCTAAAACGCAAGATTTTACTCTGTCTGCAGTCACAACTATCAACTTACTTCAAAATCTCAAAAGGATCCAGTATACTCTGTTAGATACCGTCACAGATATTTACCACGGGAAATTTAACACACATCTGTTAACTCCAGATCAGTTACAGCGTGAGTTACAGTTCATTTCTGGACAACTAACAAAGGATACTACCCTGCCCGTGGACAACCTACAGTCTGACCTAAAACATATTTACAGTATGTTAAAGGTAAAAGCGAGAATGATGGAAGAATACTTCATATTTGAGATTACTTTTCCATTGACCAGCAGAGACAGCTACAAGATTTATAAAATCATACCAGTTCCTCAGCAAGTTCAAAATGATATGATTAGCGTACTACCAGTTGCAGAGTTCGTAGCTATTAGTTTGAAAAAAGATGCTTTTTTCACAATGTCGTATATGGAGCTTCAATCATGTCTACATAATGATCACTCATATTTGTGCCAAGCCAACAAACCGATTAGTCATTTAAGCATCGATGAAAAATTCTGCAAACTGGATAACAAATTAAAACAATGCGTTGTAATTAAATCCCCTTGTCAAGACAGCTGGCTTGAACTAAATGATCCGTCGAGGTACATGTATTTTTGCTGCAATACCTACTCAATGAGGATTATATGTCAAGATCAAGTAGCCTTTAAACAGGTGACTGGAGTCGGAATTATTGACCTAGGTTCGAAATGCGTAATAAAAAGTAAAGATTTTACTTTATATTCTCATGCCATATCAACAAATACAATTAAATCAAATTCTGAAATTCCGACCCCACACATAGCCGAATTAAATCATATGGTAAATATAACATTGTCTCACTACACAGCATACGAAGACCCACTGAACAGCACATTAGTGGATCTCGGAGAACGAATAGAACAACTGAAGTCTGCCAATAATAACTTACCAGATTACACTCTGTCTACACATGACATTCATCAGTACATTATTTGTTACGGTTTGCTGGGTGTAGCCGCTTTATTGGCGTCATACTTCTTATGGAGAAGGTGCCGTGCAGTCTCTTCAGTTGAGCTGTCACAAAGTGTGGCAAATAGTGTTGTGTTTTCGCGAAAGCAGAGCACGGCTGACCGTCAGCCTAGTGAAGTGAATATAACTAGTGAAGACACTAACCATAAACGAGACAAATCTACGTCACCTATGTCTAAAACATGTCGCTTTAGATTAGAAGATGTGTAACTTTTTGGCCCGGGAGCATGTACGGTGAAACCATACACTACCAACGACTAAGCAGTTTTTAGTAACATAATTAATTAATATCAATTGAGCAATTAGTACATGACTAGCGGTCATCGCGTGTGCTCCCTCGCTCCTTTATATAAAACCTTTGTTCCGATTAATATAATTATTTCACCTTATCCGCAGCATTATCATTGAATATCTTCCTACCTTCTACATACACAATTATTAAGTTCTATATATAGTTTTAAAATTAGAAGTAAAACAAACATTTCGCTCGCGCAACGCGATCTTTCTAGGCTTGGAACTTACCAATGTTGCATTTCAGGTCAAAAGTAACCCCGTACCGTAGTACATATAAATAATATAATGTCAAATGTTTTTTTTTTTTTCTTATAGCAGACTCAGTCTCCCTGCAACGCCAGTTGGATTTGATGTTCTTGTACTTCCACATTCATGAACCGAATTATATTGAATCTGCCAAGACCATCTCGAAGTCCTGGAGTCTCGAGAAGAACATTGAACACTTCAGCGTAAGTACCTAAAGTTTTATTTTAAACCTTAAACCAAGAACGTGACTACATACACAATTAATTTTGTATTCGGTTGCTGCTGTTACCAAAATGTTTTGTTTACAGAATGTGACTGCTGTGACAACCTACATCGAAATGCTGGAGCACCAGTGGGTACTACCTCGCGCTGTACCGTTCTCCATCCTCGAATCCGAGCACAAGTTTGAGGTAGTCACCCTATACAATGTGCTGTACTCTGCTAAGGACTACGACACATTCTACAAGACCGCGGTATACATGAGAGAACGCGTCAACGAAAATCTCTTCGCTTACGTTCTGAGTGTTGTCATTTTGAACCGTCCAGACACACAAGGAATCTACATCCCCCGTCTGCACGAGGTCTTCCCTTCATATTTCAACAACGGTGAAATTATGACGATCGCCCAGAGGATAAACACCCACGGTTTCCGCATGATTGAGCATTACCCATCTACCTACAAATGGGACGAGAATGTAGTCATTAGGTGGAATGCTACGATATGGCCTTACTACAACAGCCAGAGCACACCCGTCACCTATTTCACGCATGACTACGTCCTAAACACCTACTACTACAATGTTCACCTTTCTCAACCCAGCTGGCTGAACAGCGAAGCTCTTCCAATCAACAAGCACCGACGTGGAGAATGGTTCTGGTTCCTGCACAAGCAGATTATTGCTCGTTATTACATGGAGAGACTGTCTAACGGGCTTGGTGAAATTCCTGAACTAGGTCACGAGATTGTTAAAGAAGGTTACAACTCTGGTCTTTTATACCACAATGGCGTTGCTTTCCCTGTTAGACCAAACTACTTCCACCTCGACCAGCCTCAGTTCGTTGATGAAATCCAAGAAATCTACGATTACGAACGTCGCATTCGTGACGCTATTGACCAGGGTTATTTAGTTAACGTAAGTTTATTTATGATTTCATAATTTATTTATTTATGGTATCATCATTTTGTGCCGAAACTAATAAAATATTTCTTGTTTTGTAGAACCTTGGTGAACGCATCGACATCAGCGCTCCAGAGGCTATTGAGGTCTTGGGTCGTGTCATTGAGGCTAACGTCGACTCTCCTAATGCGCAATATTATAAGGACTTCATCAGCGTCTGGAAGAAGGTTTTGGGCAATTCTCTTGTTCAGGAACACCAGTACTTCCACCAGTGAGTTAATAATAATCATCATATTGTACTAAATAGTTGCACATGAAAGTGTTCGTCATATACTAATATTTATAACTGTTTCCAGCTACGTTCCATTGGTTGTGCCTTCCGTCTTGGAACACTACCAGACTGCTCTGCGAGACCCCGCTTTCTACATGATCTGGAAGCGTGTCTTGGGACTGTTCCAGTTATGGCAGGAGAAGCTTCCTCACTACAAGCGTGAAGAGCTTGCCCTGCCCCAGGTGGCCATCCAGAAGGTTGATGTTGACAAAGTGGTAACATACTTTGAGTACAACTACCTAAACATCTCTTCTCATCTGCACATGAACGAGGAAGAAGGTATTATTGGATAAGATTATTTTCTGCACGAGTTTCCATAAAGTTCATTTCTGATTTTACTTTTTCTGTTTTGTTATTAGCCAAGAAAGTGTATGACCAAGTCAGTGTATTAGTCCAGAAACCGACGCTGAATCACAAACCGTTCACAATTCGCGTTAATGTCAAGAGCGAAAGTGCCAAGAGCGTTCTTGTCAAGTTCTTCATGGCGCCCAAATATGATAGCCACGGCCATGAGATCCCTCTCCACGTCAACACCCAGAACTTCATGCAGTTTGATGAGTTCGTCTATGACAGTAAGTTTAAGTAAATTAATATGAGTGGGCGTTACATAAAGCCCACCAATAAGAGCTTTCAAATATGTGAAGCGTTTCCAGGTTAATCAAAATGCAATCCAACAGCCCACGTCCGCATAGCTCTGTAACAAAAGTGGGAGTTTATTAAAAGCATACTAACTAATACTATTTGCAGTGCCTGTGGGAGAATCCGTCATCATTCGAAGATCTGTTGCCAACATTGGCCACGACTGGAATTCTAACAAACAAGTCTACGAGACCATTGAGAAGGCGATGCAAGGAAAGGGACAGCCCTACACGGAGCGGACTGCCGGCATGGAGAAACTAGCTCAACACCTTCTGCTGCCTAAGGGTACGTGTTTTTTTTTTAAACAGATCTAATCTTCCTTCTTAGCATAGCATAGCATCTGCCTATAATATTCCCACTGCTGGGACACTGGCCTTCTTTCTGTGAGAGGTTGTAGGCCATAATCCACCACACGGGTCCAGTTTGGGTTGGTGGATAGTCTTCCTCCTTAGAAGTGATTAATTTCTGAATGAAGATGAAGATGATGGAAAATCGATAGAACAGTGATTAGGAAATGGGTTTCAGGATTATATTAGTTCTACCATTTCATTTCATTATATTAGTTTATTTTACTTACAAACAATAATTTTGTTCCTTTTGTTATTCTCACAGGTCGCGTCGGCGGTATGCCTTTCGTCCTGATGGTTTACATCTCCGAGTACCGCGCACCCAAGGTTGCTTACAATGGTATTTCAGACATCTCTATCTCTCTTGGTCTGCCTCCCATGATTCACCATCTAACCGATGAGCCATTCGGCTTCCCAGTCAACAGGCCTCTCTATCTCTGGCAGGTGGAGGGTGTCAAGAACTTGTACTTCCAGGATGTTCTGATCCACCACAAGCACACTCCTGAAATCGAAGTTCCTCACATGGAATAAGTGATTTATGGAGTATTTTTGACGCCAAGTAGAACAATGTTATTTCTCTATATTTTTTTTTAATGAATTTATAGAATCACTAGGTACTCTAGTGCAAATATTTCTTAGAACTTCCAAATTACATTTTCAGAACTATAAAGAAGCAAAGCAGGCTTAAAAGTTAGCCCAGCTAATTTCAATATCTGTGCAACCTGGCTTCATTAAAGTAATGTGCATTTATGTTAGGATTATATAGTATTTATTTATGTAGTGTATGTATTTATTGCTGTTGTATATTATCAAAAAATTGATGTATTATATAGTAAAATATAGTTTGATGATTAATGTTATTTATTTCTTTATTTTTATTAATTGTTTATGTATTGCCCACCTAAGATGTAAAATGTTCATGTTCATAGAGCCATAAATCAATAATTTTGTACCATTTACAAATCTATCATTTAGAAAATGTGACTAAGTTACTTTTTCAGTCAGCTAGGATCTCAGATTCACATAAATTTATACGTATTTCGTGTTATGTATTATAAATAAATAAAATATATATAAAAATATGGCCATTTTATTTTAAATTCCTACTCCAATATTTTGTAATAATAATGATCAGTATCAGTTATTACTCGGTAACTTGTAAAGCCTATTTAGCTGTGATAGTTGTCCTTTTAGCTTCAACTTTCTGACTAACTGACCGTCTCTTTGACAATTCAAAAGTTCCTGTAAATGGTTTAATTGAAATAAATGCTTTGAGTTTGAGTTATAATTATATATTACTACTGTGAATTTTGTCACATATCCAAATACAACCATTTAGCTGGCAGGACACTGGACTCTAACAAAAATTAGCACTTTAACGCTTAATAATAAGGGTTAAAGTATGAAATTGCCGTTTTATAGTAATAGACAACGTGACACGTAATTTTTATATATATATAAAGATAATATAATAATACTTTGAATTGACATTAAACCTTCATGGTGTGAGATATTCGAGTGAAACTTTTTTTACATTATACCTGTGTGTCCTATATTTGAGATTTATCTTTAAAAAAGTATGCAACATTCGATTTTCTAATTTCAATTGTGTTTTTTTATTCAGCTTAGACGAAAAAGATGGATACTTCGAAAATCTGAGTAATTTTTGAATACGAGTTCCGACGCGCAACTTACGCGACAGAAACGGCTCGCAATATCAATGCTGCGTTTGGAGAGGAGACTGATAATGAACGAACCTTGCGTTTTTAGTTTAAACGCTTTCGTAATGGAAACTTCGACTTGAAGAACTAACCACGTGGAAGACCGCGCACACAGGTGAATGACGCTAAATTTAAGGTGATGGTGGAAACCGATCTGAGTCAAACTACCCAGGACTTAGCAGCATGGTTTAACGTTACCTTACCTACAATATTGACTTATTTGTATATAAATGATATCAATAAGACAAAAAAAAAAAAATATGAAAAATGTTTGCCTCATGATTTGACTGATCTGCAGAAAGAAACGCGTATGAAACTTGCGCTGCCTTGTTGAATCGGTTCAGAAATTAAGGAATATTGGCTCGAATTTTGACATGTGACGAAAAGTGTATTCTTTACGATAACCGTAAGCGAAAAATGCAATGGTTGACCCCAGGTCAAACGCCGCAACAGTGCCCTAAAGCAAAGCTTACCAATAAAAAGGTAATGGTAACTGTTTCATGGTCTTTTCATGGTGTTATTCACTATAACTTTCTCAGGTCTGGTTATGCAATATCAGCAGACGTTTACTGTGCCGAACTTCGAACAATGATGGCGAAATTGGCAGTGAAACAGCCCCGACTCGTGAATCGATCTTCACCTTTATTGCTCCATGATAACGCAAGATCTCACTTTGCACGGGACACCGTTGTAACTCTACAGGAACTGCAGTTAGAAACCATACGTCATCCTCCGTACTCACCAGACCTTGCTCCAACTGACTTCCATTTTTTTTTTGTGATTTGGACAATTTTCTACGTGGTAAAAAATATCTTCCCAAGAAGCAGTAGGTACAAAATGCTTACACACAGTTTGTCGAATCTAGATCCCCAGAGTTCTATCGCAAGGGCATAAATGAACTTCCGATTATATGGCAGCAATGTATAGATAATGAGGGTAAATATTTTGATTAAATAAGTATGTTACATTTTAGGGGAAAAAAAAAAACATTGCATAAAAAATTGTCAATTTCATACTTTAACCCCTAATATTATGAAAACGGATTCCTGAATAAAAAAAATGGTTTTCACAAACCTGCAATTTTTTTGAACGGCCTATCCAACGATATCCCACACCGTGGGATAGTCGAGCAAAAATATATCACACCCATTTTACATGCAAAAAAAAAATAACCGAATTAAAAAAAAAACAAATTGTACGGTACCTCCGTACCATTAAAAAAAAAACGATCTAGAGGAATGTGGCCGTTTTTATTTAGATCGAATTTTGTTGCTTCGTGTCTCAATATGAAACTTAAAAAAAGGTATTAGAAAATTCTAGACACACTTACCGAGATAGTTGATTGAGTCGTTTTTCATAATTCCTTCTCAGTCACGAGATAATAATGTTTTTAAAGGAGTGGCGCTAGTGGACCGGTGACAACCCTCTTAAGTATCTAAAGCGTATCTACCTAAACAGGTAGGTAAGGTAGGTAGGGCAAGCCCTACCTACCCTACCTGCTACTAACTATGATACCTACCCAACTACTTACTTAAGTAAGGTACTTACCCACCACCCAGTGTTGCCATATCTAAAATCTGGACGGTGGTAAATCCATTATATAAAATACGGTAGATTTTATAAAACTACGGTGATTGGGTTATGTGAAAAAACGGTGTAATTACGGTGTAACACTTTTATTAAAATCATACAATAATACAAGTAAAGTTACTAGATAATAATTCAAAAACATATATGTACAAAAATGAGGAGAGGTAAGGAAATAAATACCATAACTATTCAGAATCTGACACCAAAATCTCCTCATTTTTGTAAATGTTTTGATTTAATTTCTTAGCCAATCGTGAAACTCTGGTTTTAGTAGCTATTCCTCTCGAAACTTCTGTTTAGACTGTTGTCTTTTTTTAATCGGAACTTCCACCTTAAGACTGAGTCAGTGTCACTTTCAGTTTCACAGTTTCAAAAATAATCGACAGTTAAACAAAGAAACTGTAAAAACTTGACGATTTGACAAGATACCAAAAACAAACTAAATTCGACGAATGCTTTATAAATAAATGAAACGATCGTAATATTACTCGAAATTAATATCTAAGTATATTCGTCAACTTAATTTGTTAACATTATAGAGGGCCCGAAACAGGGGGAATCCCCGAACTTGTCTGCTGGTGTGACCATTCTAGTGTCGGACAAAAATATTGGGGATCGGAGTGCGTTCATAATACATATTATAATACGTCTTTTGATTTAGTTAACTTTTTTTACAACAGGAATCTTAATCCTTCCAGATAACGGTAGATTTTGTCACCGTTGTCATGCCTCGATGGTAGGTGGTAAATTTTTGTTGAATACGGTGCGTTTACCGTAATTACGGTGTACATGGCAACACTGCCACCACCATAACCACGGTCCAATATAGATAACACATCCGTCAAAATATTTCTTAGTAAGTTTATTTATTGATTTAGGATCTCCAACAAAAGATGTACCTACACAATACATAACACATAAAATAAAGGAAAACATCAGGTATTAAGCAGATGTACTCCTTCACTTTTAAGAGACCACAGCATGCACAATCAAGTTAACAGTTAAGCTAACAAAGTTAAAATAAGAGTAATAGGTAGCATTGAAAATGTTAATAGAATTTTGAAGGGCATATACAAAAAAGAAGTAAATGTAACACACACACCACCATCACCTCAGCCGAAAGACGTCCACTGCTAGACACAGGCCTCCCCCAAAAGGGGGGGATTTGCCATAATCGCCACGCTTGGCAGGCGGGTTGGCGATCGCAGTATGGTGTAAAAATGCATAGAGAACGCTGCTGCCCATTCTCTAGTAAGTCCCTCAGTCGCCTTTTACGACACCCAAGGGAGGAAATGGGGTAGTGCTATTTTTTACGTCCGGCACCACACGAAATGTAACATTAAGAGATATTTAAATTAAATTATATTAATAGGTTAGAACATGATCGTAAAGTAACTTCCGGCATTCTATTGACAACAATTTTCCGAAGAACAACGTCGGATGGTACCTGTGGATGGTACTATGTTGACTCCGAAGTAAAATGAAGCATGTGATTTTTGTAGAAAACTGTGTTATTATTAGTTATTATTTTTATTCCATCTTAAAATAAACCCTTTTAATCAGATGTATGTAAATTTTCAACATTACAGATTTAATATTAAAAAAAAAGAAAGTAAAATTCATTTATTTCAGGCAAGTTTTTTACACATACACCCATAGTATCAGAAAAATTCATTGAATTAAAAATGAAATAGATATTAAATTATATTAAATTTAATTAAACTTAATTATTATTATTGTATTATACATTAATTAATTAATTAGTTTTCTTATAAATGTCAGGTAGGTTTAAATTCAAACAGTCATCTATCTATACTCTATACTAATATATAAAGCTGAAGAGTTTGTTTGTTTGTTTGAACGCGCTAATCTCAGGAACTACTGGTTAGAATTAAAAAATTCTTTTTGTGTTGGATAGTACATTTATTGAGGAATATTAAAGGCTATATAACATCACGCTACGACCAATAGGAGCGGAGCATAAATGAAAAATGTTGCAAAAACGGGAAAAAAGATTCCTTTTTGAGAGCTTCCTTTGCGTGCGCTGCGTAAACGGTTTAAGTTACGCAAATATCATGTATGATGAAATTATTCCTCTTTAAAAGTTCAAAAAAAAAAAGGCCGCGACAGCATATGTCTACCTTTTAAGATTGACTCACTATAACCTTCTTTTATGGTAATCAAATTTGTTCAAAATTAATGCATGTTTTGCGAAGGAGTTTTGTCAACATAATATTAATCCTTATCCAAATAAATATGTTATTAATCACAAGTATTTAAATGTAAACAAAGTTGTCCTTGACATCACTTGATTTCAATCAACATATCAGGAGATATCATAATTTTAAAATAACTTCGCAACAAAAAAGTGTATAGTCTATTTCGTCGTGGCGACTTGAAGATCTCTTATGTGTAAAATTCAACTTTATGAGAAAATTGATATTTTAAGCACCAACATTTTATTAGGAAGCACACATTTGTAGATCTTGAAATCGATAAAGAAATGATGATCAAATCGTCGTATACCTACACATGAGAGTTTTTGCATTCGATAGAGCTTCAAAATGTGAAAAAAGGCTGGCGTAAAAAGTGATTTTGCCAAAAGTGACACATAAGAGATCTTAAATTCGCAACGACGATTTAACATCACGCTAAGCCCCTAAGGAGCCGAGCAAAACGACAAAAAGTCGGAAAAAACGCTAGGCGAAAACAAAGTAATTGCGCAGACGGGCGATGCGATGCGACTGGGTGGGTTGTCGGCCGAAATTTTACGCGGACGAAGTCGCGGGCAGAAGCTTGTAATAAGATAAAATACTTAGTAGTCACGTAAATGGTGCGAAATACAGTAGTCACAATGTCGTTAAAAAAATTACGTCAATAAAACAATAAAACATATTTGAAATGGTTGCCCTGTAAAGTTCTGCCGCGCGTGCAATAACGGCAGTTTGTGTGGTTTTTGTCCAAATTGAGTTGAGCATTGATTCGGAATCAGCTCATTGCGCTGATTCCGAATCTATGTTTGACTCAATTTTGACAAAAATTATACTTACTGTTATTTTGCACCCGCGGCAGAGTTTCACATACATGTCAGATCCTTCACTGTTCTACGATTATGACGATTAATATGAAGAGATGATAAAATAAGAGTTCTATATAATTTATATTCTACACCAGATATCACACCTTTTTAATACCTATGCAAAAATGATTAATTTATTAATTTGCCTTTTTCTATTTATTCATAATTCACATCCTCACAATAATGTGGGTAGCTCCATCTACACATACGACTCAAAACGATAATACCACACCGCTGCCGCGCTGCTGAAGACAGCGCCATCTGTGATACAGAGTAGGTACAAATTGAAAGTATCAACATCCCTACTATCAACAAAACAAGTAAGATGGCGCTACAGACTTGGTTTAAAAACGTATATAATTTGGGTTGTTTTTTTTTTATTACAAGATCATTGAGGAGCATGGGTTTAGGTATTTATTTTAAAGCAGAATTTGAAGAAAGACCGAAAACAAGAAGAAGGCCACGTCAATGTTAAAATGTTTCCACTGACGTGCGGTTATTATTGTAAACCTACGTAGGAATGATGCGAATATTGCGTTAATCACCGTGTTTATCATTATTGATTGTACTCGTAACACTGCTCAGTCTCTTGGCCACCACCAAAAAAAAAAAACGACACTGAAAAGGCTGAAACAATACAAATCAACGAAGCTAAAAACTTCGTACAGTCAGGTAAAACATTACCCTTCTTTTGGGCTTCGCCGCACTCAGGAAAAAGAGGGAAATATTTTGTAACAAAGAAATATAAACCTATTGGTTTATTTTACCTAGCTGGCCATCAATTTTTATTCTCAATTTTTCAGTTTTTTTCATTTGAATATAGACAAGAGGTGATCATTTAAGACGCCGATATATGCCAGTGACCTTGAGAGGTTAGCTTGCGTGTTCTGTGCTGAGCTCACGCAACACGTCGTACGACCAGCCAGTAATAGGACTTGCCCATCCAGGACAGGAGCGCTGTCCCAAATAAGATGCATTATTAATTATTATTCATGAAACAAAAGGTATTTTAAGAATGACAGTTCTTTGACATAATAATTTTTATTTTAAATATGCTCATGCATAAATAGTCTTAATAATGTTTGTATACGAAAAATTATTATGTTGACGACTCTAATAATAAATCTGTGGACAATGTTAATTTTAAATATTTTTCTTATCAGTACCTTACTTATGGATTTATTATTACTCTATACTCTGGAGCAGATTATTTTTCTGGAAAGCTGAAATGATCACCTCTTGCCTGACGAAGTACTACTGCAAGACGTAACGCATCTTGGCTAAATTGCAGGGGATAAGACGATTATGGGTCGCACTCCAATACGGTCTGGTAGCTCTTCGAACTCAAAGGTTTAATAAAAGATAGGTTATATAAATATCCTATGCATTTACTTGATACACAAAAAAAAAAAAAAAAAAAACTATGGCAATTTAACTGTTACTGTTATAAGGTTCGAACTGAATTTTTTCTATAAAAAGTTGACAACTTTCTTCAAGTAAAATTAAAATAAAATAAAATATGAATATAAATTTGATGGCCAGCCATAATCCATTTATTATAACATTAGACAAATAACTGTTCTCACCCTTTCGTTAGTTCGATATAAACGTTTAATAAACTCCGTTATTTCACGATAAATACAAAACACTGTAATCTATTTACAATTTACATTAATTTAATAAAAAACTACTCTAAAATGCAGTAATTTTAACAATATTACACAATAACTGTCGTTATTTAGCCGTTATTTGTCTAATGCTATAGTAAATGGAGTATAGGTAAAGCAAACCATAGGCTTAAACCGTAGAAGTAACGCTGCTGTAGGTAAAATCGATTGCACCAGAATGATTTTAGATGTAGTAGTTAACTGACAACTGTACTGGTTTATCGTCAGTGTGCAGGTTATCGTCAGTTGATAGGTGAGTGTGAAATTGGCGATTATAATGTACATATTATTGTTCCCTACCTACCATTATTTTATTATCTTACACTTTTGAACTGATCGATACTCGGTTTAAAACAAATGAGAGGATGTGTAGCAACGTCTTCCTCGCAACAAATTACAAGAGTTTCATTTGGTGGTCCATCTGGCTTACTTGATGGCAATGGCTATGCCCTCCTATGACCATCTGACCCTTTACGATCATGCTGACTAGAAATCAAAACGTCTATGCCAAGTATTGCCTAAACCTTATAGTGACTAGGAAGCACAAAGGCACCTTTTTTTTTTTTTGAGGCTGGGAAATCTTCAAATGACCCCTCTCGCTCTGGGTGGAGCGGAAGGGAGTGTCAGACTCTTACTGACTAAAACCCACCCGTGTTTCTTCCTTGGCCCTTTATGTTCCGGGGCAGCGGTACCCCTTTCGGACAATCCCGCTGACCCGGCAGGCTTGGGCCCTAATGTCGTTGCTGACATCTCTTTGAGGCACGCGTGGAACACGTACGCGCCGTCCGGCACGGGCCTGGTCCTGATCGGACGATGAGCTACCCATTACTCACCGCCCACAGGCCCGCGCCTACGGTGGCCGGGAGTCGTCACGCGGTACCCGACGCCCGGAGCGTCTACCGCGGCGGCTGGGACGGGAGGCTCTCTCCACTCTCTCCCTCTCCCATCCCGCCACCTCCTTCGCTAGCGTGACTGCTTCGCAGAAGGAGGTGACTGCCTCCCATTCCCTCTCGCCCCGGACCATGGCTTGAACCAGGGCCGGGCGCGAGAGGTCGCCGCTGCTGCCGATCGCCTCTACGAGGACACGACGGTGCTCCGCCCAAGCAAACCGCCACTGTATGCTCCACCGTGTCCTCGGGGCGATCATCGCAGTGGTGACATTCGGGCGTTTCCTCCCGCAGAATCAGATATGCAGGAATCTCCCGAAACATCCGTGTCCGGAGAGGACCTGCGTCAGGCGGTAGGTGAGGACGCCGTGACGTCTCCTTGGCAGTGGCTGAGGAGTGCCTCAAAGAGGGGTCTTACCGCCGCTAGCAATATGTCTATACAGTATTTGAACTAAACCTTATTCTGACTGTGAACCAAAATGCCTACCTTCCAATATTTCTATTATTTTAGGAGAAGAAAGGAAGTACCGTTTCTGGCAATCGCCGGTCGCTGCCGCGACACACTCGCTACGATCACTCTGCTCGTGCGTTGTGTGGTCACAGCTCTAACCTAACCTACATACAGTTCAGAGGCCCTAGTGTGAGTTTATTTTAGACATCTTGACTACTTAGAAATTATTGCATTTTAGGCATTTTGCTTGTTAAAATTTTTGATCTCTAGGCGATTTACAGCTTAGATAATTTGCTGTGTAGACATTAATTTTAGGCATTTTGCTTCGTAGACGAATTGAAAGTTAGACACTGATCATAAACCCATATGACGACCCGTAATAACTGTCATAGATCTACAAATGACAGCCGGGACCAACGGTTTAACGTGATTATCGAGGCACGGTGGGATCTTGGTATGTAAAGATGGTCACCGATCCACGGACCAACCGCGGCAAGCATAGCTTAACCAATCGATCGACCCGTGTTTCTGTTATTACTTAGCCACGAGCCCCTCCTATGACCATTTAGTATTATTTATTTATTAACAGACGTTAGGAGGCCTGTGTTATCCCATAAACAATATTGCAGGAAAGAATGCTTAGACTGGAGTTCTGGGTTTGATCCCGGATCGGGCAAAGAAATGAAGATTCCTTTGTCACTCCAAAAACTGATCTAAGAACTGATAATCATAAAGTGGGTTGGTTAATAATTAGTGGCAGGTGTTAATTAATAAAGATAAAATAGATCAACCATTTTTCAGATTATCTAAAGTATACTTTAGATAATCTGAAAAATGGTTGATCTTTTATGATTATCAATTCCTAGACATACATCTTTTATGTTACAACAAAATATTTTGTGATATATTGCGATTAAATTAAAGAAAATTTAAAATTCATATTTAAAGTAGACTTTGTAAACAAGCTTATTAAAGCTTATTGCTTAATTTAAAATTTATTTATTTATCTATTTATTGTTATTAATCTTATACAAGAGCAGATTGGACGGTGACCCCCAAGATACAGGCAAATGCTTAGTTAGTTAGTTAGTTTATAATTTTTTGCTTATCTTGTATATAATTATCCAAGATAAGCAAAATGCTTGGAAACATGCTGGTCCTGCTCCATAGGACAATGTGGAGTCTAGACAAAATCAAACAGGTTGCTCGTTTAATAATTGTATAATTTATTATTTCTAAGACATTAATTGACATTAAGTGACGGCACGGTTGGCGTAGTGGTTAAGCGATTGACTGCTACGCTGCGTGTCGCGGGTTCGATTCCCGCACGGAACAAATATTTGTATGATCTACGAGTAGTTGTTCCGGGACTGGCTGTTTGTGTATGTGACTTTAAATGTTTGTAAACGCACCCACAATACAGGAGAAATTCCTAGAGTAAGACAAAGTTAAAAAAAAAAAAAAATGTAAAATCGTCTACTTTAACAATATTTTTAAATTTATAATTAATTCATCCGTCATTGAATTATTTTTAATTGTTTTTACCTGTTGCGGTATAGTAATTTTATTCTAGATACATCGTCTTCACATATAATAATTGATGTAAACAAAGTATTTCAAAACAGTTCAAAAGTGTAACGGTGGAGTTTCTTGCCCATTCTTCTCCATACGAACCTACCTTTTTGAAGGAGCCACAGGAAACAATTTTAATTCCGTGTAATTTTTGAAGTGCCATTTATGTGCCTATTTGAAATTAATGCTTGGACTTAAAACGGAAAAGAAATCAAAAGCAAGACAATTAGCATTGTCATATTTACACTGATATTATTTTCATTCTGATTATTCCAAATCTGAAGTAGGTACGACCCAAACATAGTTTGCAAAAGGCTACGCAATCCAAATCCAGAGCCAAATCTGACAAAAAATAAATAAAAAAATAAAAAAATATATATATAAAGGAAAAACAAATTATGAGCAATACTTAGATAATACATCAGACCACTAGTGATTCTCGTTTTTTTCTCGGTGTAAGTCGAGATAAGGTCTGGAATTTTTACACCAATAAACAGATAGATACAGCCTTGAACTTGACGGATAAGTTTCGACAGTTATTGTGGCAGATAATTCACAGTTCATTACTTGTCTGTTATGATAGTACAGGTTATCATGACATGTTAAATAAGTAATCCGGCTAGGTAGTTAAAAGAAAATAAGACAGTCATCTGATTAAATGAGAATTCGTGTTTTGTTCAACCATTACAAAGCGCACAAAAAACACGCGCTTTGCGCGCAGCAAAGGAGTGGAACTCTCTGCCTGCGTCTGTGTTTCCGAACGCATACAACCCTAATCTATTCAAAGTGAGAGTGAACAGGCTTCTTCTGGGTAAGCTCACTCCATCGTAGACTTTGTCTCTGTCATCCAGACCTAGACTAAAGTCAAGAGCAAACTCATAGTAGAATAAAAAAAAAATAAAAACAAATATAAGTATTTTTTTAAATTTTCTGCTTCCTTAGGAATATTTTGAGATATAGAGCCTTAGCCTTAGCTATATCCTTTATTGCTCGTTCTTTATTTCTAACTCAGCAAATATCTAAACTAGGCATAAGCTTGATAAAAAGAAAAATACTTTCGATGATAGAATGAATGCACTGTGTGATCATAATCACAAAATGATCACTAATCTATACTAATAATTATAAAGCTGAAGAGTTTGTTTGCACGCGCTAATCTCAGGAAATACTGGTTGGAATTGAAAAAAATATTTTTGTGTTGTATAGTCCATTTATCGAGAAAGGTTATAGGCTATATAACATCATGCTACGACCAATAGGAGCGGAGCATAAATGAAAAATGTTGCAAAAACGGGAACAATTATTCCTTTTTGAGAGCTTCCGTTGCGTGTGCTGCGTAACGGTTTAAGTTACGCAAATATCATGTATGATGGAATTGTTTTTCTTTAAAAGTTCTAAAAAAAGTTTGCGTCAACATATGTCTTTCCTTAAAGATTGACTCACTATAACCTTTTTTTAAGGTAATCAAATTTGTTCGAAATTAATGCATTATTTGCGAAGAGGTTTTACCGACATAATATTAATCCTTATTTAAATAAATATTTTAATAATCACAAGTATTTAAATGTAAACAAAATTGCCCTTGAAATCACTTGATTTCAATCTACATCTTAGGAGATATCATAATTTTAAAATAACTCTGCAACAACATAAGTAGAAAATTCATTACTTAAACCACTCTCTTAAGTGACGCAGACGAAGTTGCGCGGACCAGCTATATAATATTATAAAGCTGAAGGGTTTGTTTGTTTGGTTGAACATGCTAATCTCAGGAACTACTGGTTCGAATTGAAAAATTATTTTAGTGTTGGATAGCCCATTTATCGAGGAAGGCTTAACATCACGCTACGATCCTTAGAAGCCAAGCGAAAAGAACAAGTCAGAAATAACGCTAAGCGATAACGAAGTTTTAGCGCGGGCGAGCGACGGGATGCGAATGCGACGCGATGGGTGGGCCGAAATTTCACGCGGACGAAGTCGCGGGCCGAAGCTAGTTGTTAATAACGTTGATGATTGTTTATTGTTGTCGCCATTATTTGCGATCAAAAGGATGTTCAATTGAAAAATGTCTCTTGTTTTTACGAATGAGTCCTGTACGACCTTTGTGTATACAATAAACTTACAACATTTTTTTTTGCGTGACAATAGCAGTCATGGACTCACATTTTATAGCATTATTTATTTCAAAGACTGAAATAAAGTCCGTTAATGTCCTGAATCAATTTCCTTTTCCTATTCCAATAACGAAAACCATACATAGTTTAATGTTTGGGTTCCTAAGAAAAGATATTAGGGAAAGGATCGCTATTGCGACGCTAAAACGATTCGGGTATGGTAAGTAACTCAGTGGTCAGAGCAATGGCAAGGAGAGAGAGCGTCCGGTCTGCTGATAGAAATTCGACGACTGACGAAACACGAATTTTGTCGAGGGACATTAAGAAAATAGTTGTACTGTACGAGTGTGTTCGAGTGTAAGTTGTTTACCAAAATAAATTTAAAATAAAGTTAAACAAAGCTGTCACATGTTAGGGGCTCGTGGCTAATTGATAACAGCCACACGGATCGATCGAAGTTAAGCTACGCTTGTCGCGGTCGGTTCGTAGATGGGTGAGCAACCATCTATTACATATCAAGACCTCTGCGTGTCTCGGAAAGCACGTTAAGCAGTTGGTCCCCGCTGTCATTCGTAGATCTTTGACAGTCGTCTCGAGTGGTCAGAAGCCTAATAGTGCTAGTGGTATACCCCGAAATTCAGTAAAAAGCTGCAAATGGTGTTAAAAGCATGAAAATCGGAACGAAAAAAAAAATGAGTTGAGTTATGACGTCATCTTTTTTGTATGGGAAAAATAAATTTGTTCTGAAACCTATCGTATGTGGGTATTTAATGAAAGGGCTTACTAAGCAGATTCGAAAAATATATCACATCACTATATTTCAGTCACTTGATTTAAATTAAAATTAAAATCATTTTCAAAACATGCCAAGTTTGAGCTCCTCCAGATATGATACGGTTGAATCATTTGAAGTTTGAAGATCGGTTGAAGTCAGGAGTTCACATAGTTTTAGCCGTCTCCTCACATACATTATTTGTATCCTAGTTCTTAGGAATATAACTGTATTAGGCTATATTTTATTGAGTCCAAATAAACGTTATTATTATTATTATGTTTATATATCGTTTATATATCTCGGGACCCTGGGGTCCCGGACCTTTGGAAGGCGTACGAGGGGCCGAAACCAACTCGCAGAGGCCCCTTAGACAATTTTAAATGGAATGAGGCACCAACCGACGATTATCCCTGTACGCACTATGCAAGTGCACCCAAGGACAACCCCCGGCTGGTGTAGGACTATTGTAGGATATGGAAACAAAGATATTGGACTATGGGTTTGGGTGGTTAAAATGGACTGGTTACCTATGGAAGGACTATGGCCCCTGCCTGATCAATGTTTTATTGTACACGGATAAAATGGCAGGGGGTGACTTGCACACTCATTAATGGGCCCCCGGAAACGGTCGCTAGCACATAGTGACGTAGCGACAAGGGGGGCAACATATCCTGAGGTGCTCGAGGAGTGGAGAGGTATTCCACGGCTCTCAGAACAATCCCAGAGCCCGGAAGATGGTCAAGATCCCTACAAGCACTTACTGGAATACTTCCTTCCTCCGAGCACGTTTGCTCTTGCGAATCTCCACTCAAGCCGGCCAATAAAGGCAAGAATGAGGTGGGAGCTCAGTTCCTCGTCAGTGTTCACTCCAGCCGGCCAATAAAGGCAAGCCAGAGATGAGGAACATGACTTCTCCCGGGAGATAGGGTCCGTGGGGTCGCAACTGCCCAACAGCTCGCCACATGCTGCCCTGCGGGTTTCTGTATCTCTCTTGGTCTGGCTCCTCACCCTAGATATGTTCCGGCAAAGTAAACTCTACCGGCACAGACCTAGAGTTCGGAGCGCGCAAGCCCCACCACGACGTCAACGTAGAGATACGGCGGTGGGGTTATTATTATTATTAATTGTAAAATTATTATTTTGTTAGATTCAAGTGTCCCTGCGTATCTGGGAGAACATGTTTTTCAACTACAATGGCCTTCATTGTGCGTGGTTGACCGCTTTTTTATGATTTTTCCAGCCCATAGTGAGTGTAACCTATATCTATTTCGAGTAATGAAAGCTAAAAAGTTCACTACAAAATAAGACGCGGATTATTATGGTTTTTGAACAAAATTTAGATCGAAAAAAGAAAGAAAAACACCCACGCAGCTGTTTTTGTGAGAATCATGTTTGTCGAAATTAAGTATAGGTTAATTATACGATTACTTAGATAAAACGAGCGCTTTAAGGCTCGTACAGACTCGCGCGATATCGCAGGTGTGACAGGCACCGACAAAGAAATTGTGTTACTAGTGTCGCGTCGCGCCCGCGATATCGCACTAGTCTGTACGAGCCTTTAAAGTTTTTATCTACTGTTTATTAATGTTTATGGATGGATTGTGTGAGGAACGATAATATGAAAGAGATAGGAGTGAATGATAGCGTGACGGTTGACATTGGACAATGGAAGAAGAAAAAGTGTTGTGCCGACTCCAAATAACATGGGACAAGACAAGGGCAGGAAAATGATGACCTACTGTTTATTACTGAAATAGTGTTGGGTAGGCACTGAGATGATCTTACTCAACTGACCGGATCTCAATCATAGATTGTAGGCAATTACTGTTTATAGCCGGTTCAACAACACCCGGTCCTGATACTGTAACTCTATCATTCACACCCTTCTCTTTCATATCATACTTCACACAATCCATCCATCTTTTGTTTTGGCCTTCCTCTCCCTCTGCATCCATTCACATTAATTTTCATCACTCTCCTCGTCACATGCGTTTCCTCCCTCCTCATCATATGCCCATTGCCCATACCATGCCAAACAACTTCCTTTTAACTTTTCTTCCCCTTATATACTCATTTCTGGCTTTATCCATTCTCGTCACTCCACATATCCATCTCAACATTCTCATCTCTGCTACATGCAATCTTTTTTCATCCTTCCTTTTCACGGCCCGGCATTCCGATCCATACGACAGGCTTAACTTAATAATAAACAAAATAAAATAACAAATAACATAACTTAACTTAGCCTAAACCGCTGAACTGATCGTCATGAAATTTGCCAGAGATATGTATAGCACATGGAGAAGGATATAGGCTACTTTTTTACGCGATAACCGACATCCAAGCGGGCGGAGCCGCGGGCAAAAGCTAGTTTATCTATCATCATCATCACCATTTCAGCCGAAAGACGTCCACTGCTGGACACATGCCTCCCCCAAAAGAGGGGGAATTTGCCATAATCGCTTGGCAGGCGGGTTGGCGATCGCAGTATGGTGTTAAAAACGCACAGAGAACGCTGCTGCCCATTCCATAGTAAGCCCCTTTAGTCGCCTTTTACGACTTCTACGGGAGGAAATGGGGTAGTGCTATTCTTTACGTCCGATACCACACGGTACTGCAGTTTATCATATATTGATACAAAAATGATTTTTTTTAAATTCAACGCTCTAAATGTTACGAACTCTATGGAAAGCAAAACAAACTGTCATCTAGTGTAAAAGACAGGGGCGACAGTGCACGGGAGGCGTAGGTAGGTACAAACAATTTTGTTCAATTTAATGAACAACGAAATCTTGAACGTTTGTTTCTGGTAAATGTATTATGTTTTGTAAAATGTCATAGAACAAAAGTCGTTGTTTATGATGTTAGTAGTACAGTCCTGTAAAGTTGTTAGTGTTGTACACACGGCTATAAATCAAACTATAATTATCCAGTTTAGGCTGATCTCGCATTGTGTAGGATTTCCGTACAATGAGAGGTCAGCTTATACTGGAAATTTATAGCTTGATTTGTGGCCGTGTGTACTAATAACGCTGTAAAATAATTGTTTATTTATTTTTACTTCAAGACAAACATCTGTGTAGCCCTGACTCTTGTACTAGGAGTCCCTGTATCACAAGAGCCAGACCATAACATAACATCCCGCCTTGTTTCCTCAAAGGGTTGGCCAGAGGCGTACCTATAGTAAACCCACAATAATTCTGTTATGTTTAAAGTTCCATGTAATACCTCACCTGTTTTCCACGACCTCATTCCACCGGCCCCCTTCTACCATCGGACATCTAGACGCATTGCAAGTTACCACCCCTACCTAGTTGATATTCCACCAACTAGCACTAAGTGTTTTCAAACGTCTTTTATAATGCGCACAGCAAAGTGGAACTCTCTGCCTGCGTCTGTGTTTCCGAACGCATCCAACCCTAATCTATTCAAAGTGAGAGTGAACAGGCTTCTTCTGGGTAAGCTCACTCCATCGTCGACTTTGTCTATGCCACCTCTGATCTAGACTAGAGTCAAGAGCAAACCCATGGTAAAAAAAAAAAAAAAAAATAGGGGGCAAGCCTATTGCCATTAACTCGTGCTACTGAGAAATTCCAGATGGAAAAGCCCAGTCACAATATGCCCGACCTGGGAAATGAACCCAGAACCTTATTAAAAGAGCAAAATAAAAGTGTATTATTAAGTGTATTTGTGCACATCCTAACTAATACGTATTATAAATGCGAAAGTAAGTTTGTTGGTTTGTTGGTTACCTTTTCACGCCTAAACCACTGAACCGATCATCCTGAAATTTTGCATATACATTGTCAGGTGTACAGAAACGGACATAGGGTACCTTTCATCCCGAAAAAAAGTACTGTTCCCGAGGAAAACAAAAATAACTTTCTTATGATAATAGATGGCGCCACGTGTCGTCTTTCGAATCATGATTGAATTATTTTATTATAGAAACTTTAGCACTGTGTTTTTAGCCCGAATTGATTGCCAAATTCTAAATTAACGCAAGCGAAGTCGCAGGCAAAAGCCAGTAGATAGTAATACCAGGTGTATGTTTTTAACAATCGTGTCAGATACCTACTATATCCACATTACTTCGAACCTCTCAATAATCGGGCTACGTGTATTTTTCCTGAAGAATATGCATGAATGAATCCGTCTAAAATCCGGTACTATTATTGTTAACTTTGCCATTAATATGGTGGCCTCAACACTCCGGCTCTTTGATAACAATAATACGCATTCTCTACTAAACTGAAAGATTGATGGCATATCAAAGATCAGAGGAAATTGCGATCATTATTCATATTTATCCGTAATTGCTGTACCGTTGTGGTTATGTGTCAATCAAATATTCTGGTATGCATAAACAATATTAGAGTGAATAAGAATGGATGATGGTCATCATTGCTTTAAATATGAAGACGAATCATTAATGAAACTGTATCTTTAACAAGCTGATTCCCTCATCAAATATATCACCAATTTTATTTATTTTTTAAACAAGTCTTCTAAGTAATGTTTAGACGTAAATCAATCATTACACATACCTAATCTGTGCAGTAATCTGAATATCAGTATTGGAGTATAAACAACTCCTATTTAGCTGGTTCCTATATTTATCGGCCGATCGTTAGAACTAGCAATAATCCGCCCCTTTTAATAGTTATTTGAAGGCTGCAAAGTTGTGTTTTGGCGCGAGTAGGTACTTGTAAACCTGAGCGTAGCGAGGGTTTCAAAGGTACGAGACGCAAATAACTTTGCTGCCGAGCAAAACACACAACTATTCACCTCACTACAGCGAGGAAAATGCTAGGTGCAAGAAAAACAGCTTAAATAATATATTAAACTAGCTTCTGCCCGCGACTTCGTCCGCGTGAAATTTCGGCCCACCCATCGCGTCGCATTCGCATCCCGTCGCTCGCCCGCGCTAAAACTTCGTTATCGCTTAGCGTTCTTTCTGACTTCCGTTCTTTTCGCTTGACTTCTAAGGATCGTAGCGTAGATATATAGCCTTCCTCGATAAATGGGCTATCCAACACTAAAATATTTTTCAATTCGAACCAGTAGTTCCTGTGATTGGCGCGTTCAACCAAAAAAAAAACTCTTTAGCTTTATCCATACTAATATTATAAATGTGAAAGTAACTCTGTCTGTCTGTATGTCTATCTGTCTGTCTGTCTGTTTTCACGCCTAAACCGCTGAACCGATCGTCATGTAATTTGGCAGAGATATAACCTGTGGTATGGAGAAGGACATAGGCTACTTTTTTACGCGATAACCGACATCCACGCAGGCGGAGCCGTGGGCAAAAGCTAGCAAATTATATAGCTGACCCGCGCAACTTCGTCTGCGTCACCTACTCGTAAGAGAGAGAGTCGTTTAAGTAATGAATTTTCTACTTATTTTGTTGCGGAGTTATTTTAAAATTATGATATCTCCTAAGATGTTGATTGAAATCAAGTGATGTCAAGAACAATTTTGTTTACATTTAAATACTTGTGATTAATAACATATTTTTTTGGATAAGGATTAATATTATGTTGATAAAACTCCTTCGCAAATAATGAATTAATTTCCAAAAAAATTGATTACCATAAATAAAGGTTATAGTGAGTCAATCTTAAAAGATAGACATATGCTGTCGCGGACTTTTTTTTAAAACTTTTAAAGAGGAACAATTCCATAATACATGATATTTACGTAACTTAAACCGTTTATGCAGCGCACGCAACGGAAGCTCTCAAAATGGAATAATTTTTCCCGTTTTTGCAACATTTTTCATTTATGCTCCGCTCCTATTGGTTGTAGCGTGATGTTATATAGCCTATAATATTTCTCAATAAATGTACTATCCAACACAAAAAGAATTTTTCAATTCCAACAAGCAGTTTCTGAAATTAGCGCGTTCAAACAAACAAACAAACTCTTCAGCTTTATATATTAGTATATATATACATATATTAGTATATATATATATATAGATTAGTGTTTGTTTTGATCGGGGCTTTTAGCATTGAGTAAATTCTCCAAAGTGTGCTATGATAGCATTATAATAGTCTCCGAAAACGTTTTCCTGCCTTTAGAATATTGTTTCACGGCACGGTTGGCGCAGTGGTAAAGCGATTTACTGCTGCGCTGCGTGTCGCGGGTTCGATTCCCGCACGGAAAAAATATTTGTATGACCTACCAGTTGTTGTTCCGGGTCTGGCTGGTTGTGTATGTGTGTTACAGGAGAAATTCCTAGATTGGGCAAAGTTAAAAAAAAAAAAAATAGTCTCCATGCATTGAACAAATTGTACGCTTTTATGTACTTTTCACGCGATGTGTTCGGAAGAAAACTCAATTCGGCATTATGTACCGGTTGCACTAACTCTGCTGGTGTTTTTATAACTTCGTCGCTGCCGGACTCACTCATATTTTATAATTTCTTAAGATTTTATCAAAAAAAAAAAAAAAAAAACAAAATGATGGAAATTGAATTGATATAGAGGAAAAATAAAATTAAAGTTTTTTTTTCGTGCAGTTCTCGTGCTGGGTAGTGCGATTATTCTAAAAATGAGATTGGCGCACTGAAATTAAATATGCATTTTCAGTGGACTGGTGTTATAAAATAAATATTAAATAAAAAAGGTTCGAATTTTAAAAACTCTTTCCACGCTAGCGGATAAAATGCAGTTTTGTACGCAGATTTCGAATGATAACAAGAATCTTTCCGGGCTTGTGAAGTGAAAAATTATTTTGAAGGCAGTTTTACCCGTAAATAATTTTGAAAGATGGAAGAGTTGTGTACCGGACGGGCGTGATCGCTTGACTCGAAAATCAGGAAGGTTGTAAGGCTATCCCAGTCCAAGCGGCGCTGACGTCCTGCACCAATAGTTCAGGATATCTTCAATACTCACTGCGACCATTACTCCTGAAGAATTACAGGTTTACGGAAGAAATAATAAGACCGTATTACTGATAAGACTTCATAAATATTCAGGAAGCGATTTCAGGACTCCCCAGTACTACTATATGACTATTTAGATGGAATTAGTTCCATGTCGATGACTACGAAATTTATAGGTGGCGCGCTCACTAAGGTAGTAGTGCTCCTTTACCTTACTGAGAGCCGCGAATCGCCTCCCGTTTTAGAAACTTTATTGGTTTAAAATATCTTAAGTTCTAATGTGTTTCACACCTAAACACCCTTATTTCTATCACTTTACATAAAGTGTTATACATCATAAGATTCGTAAAATAATGTCCTTTCTAATGAGGTTTCTATCATGATTCTAACTATCCCTACTGAAAAGATATTTCAGTTACAACGGGATTTATGTGAATAATTAAATATTAAATTGTTTGCAAGTGACTTTACTGGCAAAGTACTGAACCGATCTCCACCATACTAAAAGAAACCTCAAGCTAGTCTATTGCCCTAGAGAAATCTAGTATTTTAGTTTTCGTACCTAGATTTTTCAGCCCGCTATGAGCCTCTGAATACAGGTTGGGTAGCCTTTATTTTACGAAATCCGCTTCGCGGCATTTAGACTCGATTAGGTAGGTATCCTGAAGGGCTAGATTTCAGGAAGTTAGGTCCAGGGCTAGGTCTCGGTCTAGGTGACCTGGATACAGTAAATGATTTTAAGTTTTGTCTATCTAACTTACCTAATCGAGGCGTACAATGGTCGAGTTTACGACTTTTATCAAAATTGTCATTTTGATTACATTATAGCTGCTAGGCAGCACTATCAATGACTATACTTTTTACATATTTGAGTTAGTATAGTCATTGCACATTATTTTGACTGTTTTATTACGCATTATTGCGACATGAAATTTTCCCTATTTGTAGGTGGGGCATATTGTGTGGAAAAAAAGTGTGCAAAAATACATGGGCACCTACGTAAATAGGAACATTTTTGAATAAAACTCATTTCTGATGGCGCCTCAGCGCGCACATCATCGATTCTACATAATTTATGCTATTATTTCTAGTATTAACGAAGAAATTATATTTCCTATATACTTAAGCTAAGTTAAAATTACTGATTTTATACAAGCTAAATTGTTGGTGACGCATCGTCGCGAACATCTCTCCCGCCGTGCAGCGCAGTGGCGACTCGTAGCGACGTCGGCACGGCGCTGCATCACGCCAGTGAGCGACGACCGTAGTCGCGACGCTCGCCGCCGCGACGCCCGCCGTCTCGACGCCTCGTTACTTCGGTAGTGGGACGAGTTTCTTCACCGGACGCTTCAGGGTGCCGCCAGCGGTGCGCACCTCAGCAGTCCGGACCTCACCATCAGCCCCTGGAAACACGGCTATTATGCGGCCTCGCGGCCACGTGTTGCGAGGCAGCTGGCCGTCGGCAATGAGAATAGGGTCGCCCACCTGTAGTCCTGGCCCGCGGCTATGCGGCTCCCGCCGGTTTTGCAACTCCGGCAGGTACTCGCGCACCCAGCGTCGCCAGAACATGTCGGCGAGTATCTGTGAGCGCCGCCATTGTTTCTTGCTGTCTATGTCCTGTTCGGTGAATACCCCGGGTGATGGAAGTCGGGCCGAGCCACCAAGTAGGAAGTGGTTCGGTGTTATCGACTCGTCGTCTTCGCTGTCCACGGAAACATGTGTCAATGGACGACTATTTACTGTGTACTCTGCCTCACACAGTAGTGTGGACAACACCTCTTCATGTGGGTGTTTTTCAAGTAACACAGTGTACAATGCGGACTTCACGCACCGCACGAGACGCTCCCAGGCGCCTCCCATGAATGGCGCCGATGGCGTTATAAAGCGCCACACGATGCCTCGGCGACTGGCCTCCTCTCGGAAGGCGTCTCGGAGCTCCTTGTCAGCACCATGCATGTTGGTGCCGTTGTCGGAGTGCAGCTCGGTTGGACATCCTCTGCGAGCAGCGAATCGGCGCAACGCCAGTATGGCGGAGTCCGCGCTGAGGCTGGCGGCGATCTCGAGATGGACGGCTCTGGTGGTTAGACAGGTGAATAGTGCTACATACCTCTTTTGATGCTGGCGTCCGACAGTAACGGACAGTGGGCCGAAATAATCCAGCCCGGTATATGTGAATGGCCTCTGATGATGAGCGAGGCGCGTCTTCGGATGGTCGCCGGTCGCAGGCACGGGTGGTTGTGCCTTGCGAATGCGACATTTTAGGCACTTGCCTAGCACCATCTTCGCAGTTGGCCGCATCTTGACAACCCAGTAGTGTTGTCTCACTTCGTTGATAGTGAGTTCTACCCCACCATGCTGTAGGCTGCGGTGTGTCCAATCTATGTATAACTGGGTGATGTGATGGTCGCCGTGCAATATCGGCGGACGTCTCACGTCATCTGTTATTTCATCGGTTGCGGCTATTCGGCTTCTTAATCGTAGAACATTGTCCACCACTTCTATCTGTAGTGGCCGCAGTCGACTATTTTTCTCTAATGTCTTCTGTTCACGCAGCTTCGCTATTTCATCAGCGAAAGACTGCTGCTGCACGACTTGAATGAGTATTCTCTCCGCTTCCTGGAGATACTCTGCTTCTATTGTTTGCTTCGTAATTTGAATATCAGACGTCTTTGCTGTCTGTTTCGGAGGAGTTGGCGTCGCCTTTTTCTGTTTCCGCCAGTCTGGATCTTTCTCTGCATTCTTTCTTGTCCTTTTATAGAATGTCTTCTCTTTCTGCTTTCTGCAGAGAGCTATGAATCGTAGAACACTTCCTGTTGCACGGAGTAATCGTTCCCATCTCGAGAATCTAGCTGGATCTGGTATGGCTTCCGCTAGCTTTCGCGTGTCTGCTTCTTCGACGGCTATGAGGGTCCTTTCTTCTCCTGTGTCCTCTTTGATAGGAGGTTTTTCTGATGGCCATAACGACGGTTCTTCGTACAAAAAGCTAGGGCCGCAGTACCATGCATGTTGTGAGTCGAAATTATGCGGTACGTCACGGGTAGCGATGTCCGCGATATTCATCTTCGTTGGTACCCAACGCCAATCTTCAACTTTACTGTTTTCTTCTATGGCGGCTATACGGTGAGCGACAAAGGGTTTGTACACTCGCGCCCCTCTTCTAATCCATGTCAGGACGGTCTTACTGTCTGACCAATATGTCACCGATGCGGGCTTAATGTCGTGTTCTTGCATCACAGCTGCAGCCACGCGGGTTCCCATCACCGCGGCCTGTAGTTCGAGGCGCGGTATCGATTGCAGCTTCAGTGGTGCCACCCTTGCCTTTGCCATGACGAGGCTGACTTGCTGCTTGCCTTCTCTTGATGTGGTCCGCCAGTATACTGCTGTCGCATATGCCATTTCACTTGCATCGGTGAAGACATGGACTTGTGTTTCTACAGCATCACTGTATCCCGGATAGCATCTTGGTATGCTGATATTCTTAAGCTGTTGCAGGTGTTGTATCCAAATTCTCCACTGGGTTGCCAGGTCCTTATCTAGTGCCTGATCCCAGTCGACTCCTCGCCTCCATGCCTCTTGCAGTATCTGCTTTGCTCTGATCGTAACTGGTGAGGCGAGTCCGAGCGGGTCGTACAATGACATTACGATTTTCAGTGCCTCTCTCTTTGTAGGTACCTCCTTTTCTAATACACCTTTCGGTAGGCGCGCGAGCGTTAGATTGAAGCCCAGCGCATCTTCACTTGGTTTCCATATTAGACCAAGTATCTTCTCGGTGTTTTCTGTATCTCCGATGTTGACAACTTCAGCTCGGATCTGTGACGGATCTATGTTTTCAATGACTTGCGTATTGTTCGATACCCATTTTCTGAGTTCGAACTTCGCTTTCAGGTGTATGTTCTTCACCGACGTTGCGATACGCGTTGCGTCCTCGACCGTCCTGTAACTATCAAGGTAGTCATCCATATAATGACTATGGATGATAGCTTCCACTGCTTCTGGATGCTCCTCTATGTGCCTTTTCGCATTCCAATTCTTTGCGAATATGGCCGTGCACGGCGAACTTGCCGCACCGAATATAATGGACATCATTCGGTATTCTTCAGGCGCTCCCTCCCTTCTATCGCCTCTCCATAGGTATCGAAGTGCATCTCGGTCTTTAGCTCGCACCTTTAGCTGCATAAACATCTCCGTTATGTCACCGGAAATGGCTATGCAGTGTCGTCGAAACCTCATCATAACGCCGGGCAGTGACTGCAGCAGGTCTGGTCCAGTTAGAAGGAAGTCGTTGAGTGACAATCCTCTCGATTTGGCCGCAGCGTCATGTACTATGCGGAGCTTGTCTGGCTTCATTGGGTTGAACACGTCGAAATGTGGTAGGTACCACATTCTACCTGGTGTGCTCGTTTTGGGCGCCTTAAAGTCGCTAAGCAGTGATAAGTCTGCCAGCGATTGGTACTTCTCGGTATAGGTCCTATACCATTGTACCCGAAGGGAATTTGGCAACTTCTCAGTCAGTAACCGCATCAATTCGGCGTTGATTAAGTAATGTTCTTTCTTCAACGCACGTAGCCTGACTATGCCGCTCCTAACTCGGCTTGCGAACGTGCAGATATCCTTTGGTGATTCATTGCAGCGCGGCAGTCCACGGAGCCTATCTGTTTCAGCTTGAGCAATTGAGTCTGGACGGCCGAACTGCAGCTCGAGTTCTCTCATGATGACATCTGGTCTTGCATGTCCGATGAGTTCTGAGCTCACTGTTTCCAGTGCTCGTCCGCGCAGGCTCCTTCTCAGCCTAGCTGTATTCTCAACATCGTTGAAATATCGACGAGTTGTTTCATAAATGGCGCGAAACGACAGCCATTCTGTATGAGCCCCACTGTAATTTGGTAGGGTCATAATCACCTTCGACGCCGAGGGGTTATTCGATAACCACTGTTCTGTTTTCTTGTCGGCTAGCGACGCTATAGCGGACGTCAACTCCGTTATGAATGGACGGAGTTGTGCTTCCCCCAGATCCTTCGATGGTACTATATTTTTCACTTCGTTCACTATAGGATGAGTTAACATGGGTACTTGCGTTTGATGGAGGTTCACTATTGATCCGACTTCGATGGAGGGGTATTTGTTCCCTCCATTGGCATCTTCTCCCGAGGGCAGTTGAGTCTCGACGGCCTTGTGGCTTCTATATAAACTGCGGTTCCCCTCGGTGGCATTGTCCTCCGGGGGCAGTTGAGTTTCGACGGCCTTGTGGCTTCTATATAAACTGCGGTTCCCCTCGGCGGCATTGTCCTCCTTCAATGGCTCAGGCTCAGGCGCCTCCTCTAGCCACGATCGCACATACTCCTTGTTCGAATTTCGATCATCCATGTAGCCATCAGAATCTCCTTCTTCGGCTCTTTGAAGTGCTATTTGAGCAAGTTCCAACCTAATTTTCAATAAGTCTTCACGTGCTCTCAATATTTTCCTATTCGACCGTATCGTCCTACTTATGGACGGCGGTCCTCTATGTTCGTTACGGGCGTCACCCCGGGTAGTCAGCATGATTCCTCTATAAGTTCCATCCTTTGTATCAGCTGATTGCTTCACTGTTTTGTCCGGATTCACTGATTTATCCGAAGGTTTTAATGTCCTATCTGAAGTTCCTTCCAGTCTGGATTCCTTCCTGAATGTAGTCGGTTGTTCTATTTGTTCTATCTGTTCTGTTTCCTTTGATTGTGTTGGCACAGGTACGTCTTCACCCCCGCTCGGGGCAGGGGGTAGCGGCTGCTCGGTCCCTTCCGTAGTGGATGGCGAACGTGGAGGTAACTCATGACGTATAGCTGTAGAGGTACGCGTTCTGTCCAACTCCACCATCCATGCTTCAGGTGCTTTGCCTTGTGACCTCGTGACCGGCATGTTGGTTTAGATTCAGGGACGTCACTTCACTATATGTGCACTAACTGTAATCCTTTACACAGATGTTCAAACTTCCAAGATGTTTCTTCTATCTTCAAAACAAATCTTCAAAACGTCAAGGTATTTCTCTTATCTTCAAAACAAATCTTCAAAACGTCAAAGATATTTCTTCTATCTTCAATGTTGATTCTTCAAAGTTCAAAAAATAATCCTTCAGGAAATAATAACTCTTCAGACATACGTCTTCAGAATTCGAAAATAATTCTTCAGGATACGAAAATAATCCTTCAGGAAAAAATAACTCTTCAGTCATAAGTCTTCAGAATTCGAAAATAATTCTTCAGGAAAAAAACAACTCTTCAGCAATAAGTCTTCAGGATTCGAAAATAATCCTTCAGGAAATAATAACTCTTCAGTCATAAGTCTTCAGAATTCGAAAATAATTCTTCAGTCTTCAAAATAATCCTTCAGGAAATAATAACTCTTCAGTCATAAGTCTTCAGGATTCGAAAATAATTCTTCAGTGTTCGAAATAATACTTCAGGAAAACATAACTCTTTAGTCTTCGAAATAATACTTCAGGAGAACATAACTCTTCAGTCTTCAAAATAATCCTTCAGGAAATAATAACTCTTCAGTCATAAGTCTTGAGGATTCGAAAATAATTCTTCAGGATACGAAAATAATCCTTCAGGAAAAAATAACTCTTCAGTCATAAGTCTTCAGAATTCGAAAATAATTCTTCAGCCTTCAAAATAATCGTTCAGGAAATAATAAATCTTCAGTCATAAGTCTTCAGGATTCGAAAATAATACTTCAGTGTTAATTCTTCAGGAGTCGACAATAATCCTTCAGCCATAAGTCTTCAGGATTCGAAAATAATTCTTCAGGAACAGGTCCTCTGATTCCAGGAATATTCCTTCTTCGAAGATATCCGGCTCGACAGGACCAACAGATGTACCGGACGGGCGTGATCGCTTGACTCGAAAATCAGGAAGGTTGTAAGGCTATCCCAGTCCAAGCGGCGCTGACGTCCTGCACCAATAGTTCAGGATATCTTCAATACTCACTGCGACCATTACTCCTGAAGAATTACAGGTTTACGGAAGAAATAATAAGACCGTATTACTGATAAGACTTCATAAATATTCAGGAAGCGATTTCAGGACTCCCCAGTACTACTATATGACTATTTAGATGGAATTAGTTCCATGTCGATGACTACGAAATTTATAGGTGGCGCGCTCACTAAGGTAGTAGTGCTCCTTTACCTTACTGAGAGCCGCGAATCGCCTCCCGTTTTAGAAACTTTATTGGTTTAAAATATCTTAAGTTCTAATGTGTTTCACACCTAAACACCCTTATTTCTATCACTTTACATAAAGTGTTATACATCATAAGATTCGTAAAATAATGTCCTTTCTAATGAGGTTTCTATCATGATTCTAACTATCCCTACTGAAAAGATATTTCAGTTACAACGGGATTTATGTGAATAATTAAATATTAAATTGTTTGCAAGTGACTTTACTGGCAAAGTACTGAACCGATCTCCACCATACTAAAAGAAACCTCAAGCTAGTCTATTGCCCTAGAGAAATCTAGTATTTTAGTTTTCGTACCTAGATTTTTCAGCCCGCTATGAGCCTCTGAATACAGGTTGGGTAGCCTTTATTTTACGAAATCCGCTTCGCGGCATTTAGACTCGATTAGGTAGGTATCCTGAAGGGCTAGATTTCAGGAAGTTAGGTCCAGGGCTAGGTCTCGGTCTAGGTGACCTGGATACAGTAAATGATTTTAAGTTTTGTCTATCTAACTTACCTAATCGAGGCGTACAATGGTCGAGTTTACGACTTTTATCAAAATTGTCATTTTGATTACATTATAGCTGCTAGGCAGCACTATCAATGACTATACTTTTTACATATTTGAGTTAGTATAGTCATTGCACATTATTTTGACTGTTTTATTACGCATTATTGCGACATGAAATTTTCCCTATTTGTAGGTGGGGCATATTGTGTGGAAAAAAAGTGTGCAAAAATACATGGGCACCTACGTAAATAGGAACATTTTTGAATAAAACTCATTTCTGATGGCGCCTCAGCGCGCACATCATCGATTCTACATAATTTATGCTATTATTTCTAGTATTAACGAAGAAATTATATTTCCTATATACTTAAGCTAAGTTAAAATTACTGATTTTATACAAGCTAAATTGTTGGTGACGCATCGTCGCGAACAAGTTGAATGCTCAGAAACGATGTATATACGAGTAAGTGATGGTAACGATAATGGCACTAAGAAAAAGAACAACATGAAGTTAAAGGTCACGACTGAAATTGATAAAAAACGTAGCATACGATAAAGAAAGCAAAATATTTTTATACAGATATTGATGTATTCAGGAACGTGATGCGAGGGCGGTATATAAGGCGGGCCGGCCAACAGAGTGGCACAGTTGACAGCGGCTGTGGAAACCATGAAGACTGTCTTATTCCTTGCGGGGCTCGTCGCCCTGGCGTTGGGCAGTGCCGTCCCTCCGAAACATGAGATTAAACTGAAGACTGGTAAGAACTACATGAGATTTACATTTTATTTTTTATTTTTTTTGAAGTTATGTCGATTTACTGGTTACAAGTGTGAGCGTAGGGTCTTAAGTTCTAGTAGCCAGTAGCAGGTAGCAGGTGGCAGGTAGTTAGTCCCCAGGTAGCAGTTTTTTTGGGGCTTTGCATTAGTAAATTTTCGATAGCTGCCATTGAACTCACCTTCAATGACATGGTACTGGCGAAATGTGAGTCATAACTCTGTCGCTCAAACGATGTTTTTATGAGTGTGAATGACCTCCAATCTGGTCACCCACATATTGGTTAACTGATGGAAACTACTAATCCATGTAGCTTTAACTACGAGCCTCTGTTTCAGAATAACAGTCAAAATGTGTTGTGTTGTTCTTTGCATTTTCAGCTAGGTTCGTTCATCGTAAAGGAAATTACTGATGAGATGTTTTTTTATAGTTGAACCTGACTTCGTTAAGTACCAGAAGAAAATTCTGGCACTTTTCGAACACTCCGAACAACTGGACGCACACTCCGAGTACTACAAACTTGGCAAGGAATACAACATCGAAGCTAACATCGACAATTACACAGTGAGTATTTTTAATACTAAATTCAACGCAGCTCCTGAAAATTCTTAAGAATATTTTAATTATTAATGCATTGCATTTTTGCAGAACAAAAATGCCGTCGAAGAATTCTTGATGCTGTACAGAACCGGATTCTTGCCGAAATATCACAAGTTTTCCATCTTCTACGAAAGGATGAGGGATGAAGCCATCGCTCTTTTCCACGTCATGTACTATGCCAAAGACTTTGACACCTTCTACAAAACCGCGGCTTGGGCTAAGGTTCACCTGAACGAAGAACAGTTCTTATACGCGTACTACATTGCCGTCGTCCAAAGGGCTGATACTGATGGCATAGTTCTGCCGGCGCCTTATGAAGTGTACCCTCAGTTCTTCTTCAACAAGGAGGCTCTGCTCAGGATGTACCGCACCAAGATGCAAAGTGGTTTGTTCGACGCTGAAGCTGGTGCCCAATACGGTATCGTGAAAGAGAACGACTACTACGTATACTACGCCAACTACTCCAACTCCCTGACCTACCCCAACCAGGAACAGAAGCTGTCATACTTCACTGAAGACATCGGTTTGAACGCCTACTACTACTACTTCCACTCGCACATGCCTTTCTGGTGGAAGTCCGAAAAACTTAATGTAATCAAAGATCGTATGGGTGAACTTTTCTTCTACTACTACCAGCAACTTCTGGCTCGTTACTCCTTGGAGCGTCTTTCCAACGGCATGGGCGAAATTCCTGAATTCTCTTGGTATTCTAACTTCAAGACTGGATACTATCCCCAACTGACTGGAAACTACTTGCCTTTCGCTCAAAGGAGCAACGATTACAATATTCACACTGAGAAGAACTACGAAAACATTCGCTTCCTGGACACCTATGAGAAAACATTCTTCCAATTCCTGCAGAAGGGCGAATTCAAGACTGTAAGTATCAATAGATATATCCTACTGTTTCAGTTTCATGATCATAACTTTCATGAAAACTAACGGGTGAATGTATTATTTACAGCCCGAGAAGGAAATGAACTACGTCGGCAACTACTGGCACAGTAACGAAGACCTGTACTCCGAGCACAGCAAGAAGGACTTACACCAGTACTCTTATGAAATCATCGCTCGCCATGTGCTCGGTGGGAGTCCCAAGCCTTTTGACAAGTGAGTTTTACCATGATACTGTCCCAAAAATAAAGTTATAGAAATATAATTATTCATCAAATTGAATGTCAAACAATAAAATCACTGTTTATTATTTTCAGATACACTTTCATGCCGACCGCTCTTGACTTCTACCAGACTTCTATGCGTGACCCTGCATTCTACCAGCTCTACCAGAGAATCGTCGACTACCTTATTGCCTACAAAGAGTACGTTAAACCTTACACTCACAATGATCTTCATTTCGTCGGTGTTAAGATCAACGACGTGAAAGTCAGCGAACTGACCACTTACTTCGATTACTTCGACTTCAATGCCACAAACAGCGTGTTCTTCAGCCAAGAAGAGCTTAAGTCTTACCCTACTGGTTTCGTGATCCGCCAACCTCGCTTGAACCACAAACCATTCACTGTCACTGCTAACGTTAAGTCAGATGTTGCCTCGGATGCTGTCTTCAAGGTCTTCATCGGACCTAAATACGATTCCTTCGGAAAACCACTTTCCATGGAGGAGGATTGGATGAAATTCTACGAACTGGACTGGTTCATCCACAAACTTGTCCCAGGTGAGAACAAGATTGAGCGCAAATCCAGCGAGTTTGTGTTCTTCAAGGATGATTCCATCCCCATCAACCAGATCTACCAGTGGTTAGACCAAGGAAAGGTACCTTATGATATGTCTACTGTGCCCGATAACTTGCCTAGGAGACTGATGCTGCCTAAGGGTACCCCCGGTGGATATCCATTCCAGATGTTCGTGTTCGTATACCCTTACAACAGCGTTAAGAAGGGAGAGGATGTGTTCGAGAGCTACATCTTGGACAACAAGCCCTTCGGTTATCCATTTGACCGCCCCGTGCGTGAGGCTTTCTTCAGGCAACCCAACATGTACTTCGAGGATGTCGAAGTTTACCACAAGGACGCATACCACCCATACGAGCTTAACGTTCCTTCTTATTTCACCCAAAAGAAGCATTAATGCGATAAGAAATTCTTAACTGTATTTTAGAATTATCATAGATCGAAATGTACAAAGAATACGAGTGAAACAAATATATATATTTTAACATATCAATGATTTTAAATGAACAACTGAACCTCGTACATCCTATCCTATCATACCTCCTACTATATTATGTTACTGTTACAGTTTGGATGTTTCTCAAATATTATGCACTTAACTATTTGCAAAGTAATGTTGAGTTTGTTAAAGAGGCCAACACTATAAGAAGGCTACTAAGGGCGAAATTAACCAATGAAACTGAACGCCATCAGCGCACAAACCACGTTTAAGAGCTGTCAGTGTCATTATTTTCTATGGAATATTGATACTGACAACTCTTGAACGCAGTTTAAATGTGCTGAACGCGTTCAGTTTTATTGGTGAAATTGGCACTGAAAGGTTTAGGTATGTACCTGACTGATAGTTATTGCACAATTCTTTTTTAAACTTAGTTGCAAAATTTGCTCTAAGTAAACTGATTCGCCTTAAGTTACCTTCTAATGAAGTGTTTCTGAGTAGAGAACATACCAGCTTTTGTTCATTTTATCTTTGGTTCTTTGGTTATGTTACAAAGTAATGATACAGATTTTTGCTTTCTTAAAACTTTAAATGTATGTTGTTTGTTGATCCCACACCGAAATGGGAGGCACTGACAATTTTAGGATAACTACTTACGGCCGCACTTGGTTATGGGGCCCGCTAGGAATGAAAGGTTGATACCAGTCGGGATGGTGAGCGAATTTACAAGTATACCCGGGCCCCCGACACATGGTAGTGTCAGAAACTGTGGGGTTTCAGTCGGTAGGAGTCCGACATAACCCTCCGTTCTCCCCAGATGGAGGGCATAGCTTCAGCATGGCTGCCTTCTATGCTGAAGTCTGATGGAACGCTGACTCTTACCGCGTAGGATAAGGCAAACCTATTTGCTTTCATCTTTGCTTAAAATTCACGCTTTGGTATCAAAGCGTGAATTTTAAGCAAAGATGAAAGCAAATAGGTTTGCAAATAGGTTAGAGGACGTATGTCGTCTAACGTATCACCTAACATACCTCATTGTGTCTCCGCAAAAACGGAGGAGATCTCAATCTACCTGAAAGGGGTTCGTAAGGCCCTTTGCAGTCTAGACGTGAATAAAGCCAGCGAACCTGTCGGAATAACCGCAATAGTCCTTCAAAGCTGTACTGTTATCATTGTCAGTCGTGACCTTGATTCACGACTGACAATGATAAAAAGCGAAGTTGTTATAGCAGACGGGGACAAACCAATCACCTGAAATATGGTGTAACTTTTGTTGGTCCCTGCGTTACCAAAATTCTATAGATATAATGCTTGTTTTTCTCTTTTTAGGAATGCGCTGGTTTGCGAGAATAATGACGTAACTAAAAATTATTGATTTTAGAGAATGTAATTTTTAAATTTGTATATAAATGTTTATGTGCATAAAAAAAATAATGAAATGTAGGTAAATGATTTATTGAAGGTTTGAATTTACTGATTCAAGGAAAATTTGCCGTTTACGATAAAATATTAAAGATTTATGATCGTTTGGCATACAGTGTTCAATTTGACAGAATTTTGAATTACGTCGATATTCTCGCAAACCAGCGTGTTTTTGCAGTCGGGTTTTTTGTTTAATTAAATAATTTCCTTTTTTTCAACCTTTTTTGTTTTATTTATTATATATACAGGCTGGAATTTTTTAACTTCACCTGGAGGGAAATTACTCTAAATACTGGAGATAGCAAATTGTACTCAAAGGAAACTTTCCTTTATTTTTAAAAAGAAACAAGATTTTAGAAAATTCGCTTGCCGTACTCGTGAACCGAACCGGCTTAAATCCGAAAAAAATATACCCTGTACTTTTGTATCATCATTCGATAGGATCAATGATAAGGATTAAATCTCTGTAACAAACATGATAAATTAAATGAATGGAAAACCATAAAATCTTAACTTATTTTAATTGAATGAAAAAAAAAAAAAAAAAAAAAAGGGAAAACCAACTAATTTGTTGCTCGAAATGAGCTCCATTTTGTTGGATACACAAATTTATTCTTTTAACCCTTCATATACCCGGAACGAAGATCTACGCGAGACACAATGAGTATTTAATTATGCCTGTAATTAGATACGAGAGGTTAAGAAATCCATTTCGAGTAACTTTTAATAGCGAGTTGTGATGAATTAGATGAATATTGAAAATCGTAGTGTGTACCTCAGTTCTTAAGTCATTTACAGTTGCATAGGATTTTGGTAAATTTGATATTTAATATATCCCCAAAAACAAAAAACGGTCCGGTGATCTCGCAGGCCATTTGATTGTGCCGTTTTTACCAATGCAGGTATTAAATGGTTATTAACATAGGCAGTGGTGATTCTGCTGTTATGGGCCGGAGCACTATCTTGCTGTAGAATTATACTGTTTCGTTCTTACCTACTCGGGTAAAACATTTAACTAACTCCTTAAGAGGTCCAGTATTTCAAGATACTTGACAATGTTTACATGACCTTTGTACACGTGAACTAACACAACCATATTTCTCATAATTACGCACCAAACGTTCATAACGGAATTTCACTTATGAAGGTTTTTTTTATTATTTTAAAATAAATTGTTTTAAAGTTATAAGTGAAAATGAAAGAAAATTGACCATTCCCCCCCCTATTATCTCCGAAATTACTGAAACTAAAATTAAAAAAAAATACAGAAAATAGTTCTATACTTATACATTACAGGAAAATCTATAAGAAGTCTATGGTCTTAAAATAACATGGTAAAAACTTTCATTTGCAGTTGGAATTTGTGGGAGATCATGTTTACCAACTATGTACTATGTTAAGTTTGTTCTTAGGATAAATTCTTTCCAAGTACGGAACCCTTCATTGTGCGTGGTCCGACACGCACTTGGCCGGTTTTTTTATTATATTTCGTGCTTTTGAAAGCACGCTGAAGCGGCGGGCGTGTCAAAATGAAACCAATTTTAGCCTAAGGTTCTGTCGCAAACTAACGAAAATAAAAGATTTCTATTCTTTTGATGAAGTTGCTCATTTTTATTAGTTGATATAATTATATTTCAATTGTTAACGAACATATTCAAAATTAAGAGGCTACCGAGCGCACAGTGGCGCCCTCATCGTTTGTTCGGTGATATCTTTTATTTTAGAATGAAAATGCAGAAAATAAGCTCAATAAGAAACAATAAATGAATGAATGAATGAATTAATTGATAATAACGTATAGTCTTGTGAAGCACAACTTGACGAGCTTATTTTCTGCATTTTCATTCTAAAATAAAAGAAATCACCGAAATAACGATGAGGGCGCCACTGTGCGCTCGGCGTAGTCTTAAACAGTTTTCACCAGATAACATTACAAGATTCTCTTGTTTAGAAGGAAAAATCTTTTATAAATGGAAAATTATGAATGGAATTCAAAATTTTTAGAGCTTCTGCCTTATTTCCGGTATAATAAAAATAATTTGCACGATTTTATTTCAAACAGTTAAATGTATTCTTAGATCGTACTTTACGTCATTTTAAAGCTGAAAACTGAGTGCAATATAATATTTTACCTATTTATGATAATATGCCTACAATTTAAACACTATATTAGATTACGTTTCGACAAATTACACAATCTGTGGTTATTATTTTAATATGGCAACACCTTTGTTTATATTTTTGATTTCGAATTCTATTTTTAGGTATAGACTGTTCGTTTCATGAACACGAACAAGATTCACTCGAGACCAAATAATGTTTTTTTTGGCGGTTGTACATGTCATTATGCTCCATAGGACATTTTATTTAGAGTCTAGACAAAATCAAAGTGGTTGCTAATTTAATTGTATCATTTATGTTTTTTATGACATTAATTTTATTTTCTGTGATTAATATACTTTAACTCACACACTGACATAGGTTATTAAATGTTAAAATTTTAGGGAAATCATCTACACTTTTACAATGTTTGTAAATATGTGAGCACCATGTATCTAACGCATAATTGATTTGTCTGTCATTGCTTCAATTTCCATTATTTTTACCTATTGTGTTATAGTAACTTTATTCAAAGTAAGTGTATTGTCTTCACATGTAATTTAATAATTAATGTATACAAATATTGTTAACATTTTAAAAGAGTAAACGTGGAGTTTCTTGCCCATTCTTCTACATACGTAACTACCTTTTGGAAGGGGCAACTAGAATCAATTAATTATTTTTGTAAATTTTGACGTTTAAAAGTGATTTTTATGTGCCTATTTTAAATAAATGATTTGACTTATGACTTTTGACTTTTATGACTAAAATTGGTTTCGTCAGACCATACAATATCACACAAAAAATTAAAAATAATTGTTAATTAGGTAAGTATTAACATAAGTAATCTGATGGACCTTTGAATGAGTGCTTTATTTATTTATTAAAACTTTATGCACAAGTAAAAACTGTACAAAGGCGGACTTAATGCATTGGGCATTTTCTACCAGTCTACCTTAGGGTGATGCAGAGATAATACATAGTAGGTGCAATAACAGAAAACAAATTTAGAAGAATTTATAACTAAGATACAAGAATAAATACATATATACATACATATAAAAAAATAAAATGTTATGAGAGTTAAACAATAAAACCTACAACAACTTAATTCTGAGACGAATCTGCCAACTTCTTGTGTATGTGTTCTCGAGCTTTCACTTTAAATGTGAACTGATTGGTTACCGTCCTGATATTCTGAGGGAGCGCATTCCAAAGGAAAACCGCCTGGACAAAGAAAGAAGACTTTATAAAACCAGAGCGATGAGAAGGACAACGAAGAAGACGATTATTCTCGTACCGAAGATTCTTGCTGTGTGCAGCGCATAAATATTGACAAAGAGAATTCAGATAAGAAGTAGAAGTGGGTTTGTGAAGGAGAGAAAACAGGGTTGTCAAAGCCCTCAGAGCTCTGCGCTGACGGATAGGCAACCACTCCAATCTCCAATCTTGTCCAATGGTATTTATAAATTTAGATTTCATGGTTTTCATTTAATTTATCATATTTGTTAGAGAGATTTGATCCTTATTGTCAATATCGAATGATGCCATAAAAATACGGGATGTTATTTTTTCGGATTTTAGTCGGTTCAATTCTCAAGTGTGGCAAGCGAATTTTCGAAAATCGTTGAATGTAGATTTGTTTCTTTAAAAAAATAAAGGAATATTTCCTTTGAGTAAAATTTGCTATCTCTGGTATTTAGAGTACCTACTTTCCCGCCAGATGAGGTTAAAAAATTGTTTATAGTTATATTTGGAATTTTCTCATTACTAGCTTTTATTTAATACCAGTATTGTTGTAAATTATTTTTTATTTAAATACCTTCCCCTTCCTTTTTTGTGTTTGGAGATGTAATATTATAAATATGATAAAATATAGCTTATCTCACTCCGGAAATTATGATGAATCTAACGACACCTCATATATTAAAATCTACCAAGCCGTTTAGGCTACGGAGCGTGCCAAAGAAATAAACATACATACTCTCGAAAAACATTACCGTCCTTCTGGGGCAGTCGGGTAAAAAAACGTAGCATTGCGATAAAAAAAGCAAAATATTTTTATACAGATATCGATGCATTCAGGAACGGGGTGCGAGGGCAGTATATAAGGCGGGCCGGCCAACAGAATGGCACAGTTGACAGCAGCTGTGGAAACCATGAAGACTGTCTTATTCCTTGCGGGGCTCGTCGCCCTGGCGTTGGGCAGTGCCGTCCCTCCGAAACATGAGATAAGACTGAAGGCTGGTAAGAACTACTTGAGATTTCCTTTTTTTTTACGCTTTGTCGGTTTACTGGTTGCAAGTGTGACTGATGAGCGTAGGGTCTTGTACTCATGTGGTCTGGTCACGGTACTAGCGAAATATGAGTCATAACTCTGTCTCTATGACATCTATAATTTTATGAGTACAAACTGTTACAATCGGTACCACGTTATATGCTTTTCAATGACCACCAATCTGGTCACCCACATATTGATTAATTGACGGAAGCTACTAATCCATGTATCTAATCACAAGCCTCTGTTTCAGAATAACAGTCAAAATGTTTTGACTGTTCCTTACATATTCAGCTAGGTTCGTTCATGGTAAAGGAAATTACTGATAAGATGTTTTTTTTTACAGTTGAACCTGACTTCGTTAAGTACCAGAAGAAAATTCTGGCACTTTTCGAACACTCCGAACAACTCGACGCACACTCCGAGTACTACAAACTTGGCAAGGAATACAACATCGAAGCTAACATCGACAATTACACAGTGAGTATTTTTAATACTAAATTCAACGCAGCTCCTGAAAATTCTTAAGAATATTTTAAGTATTAACGCAATGCATTTTCGCAGAACAAAAATGCTGTTGAGGAATTCTTGATGCTGTACAGAACCGGATTTTTGCCGAAATATCACAAGTTTTCTATCTTCTACGAAAGAATGAGGGATGAAGCCATCGCTCTTTTCCACGTCATGTACTACGCCAAAGATTTCGACACCTTCTACAAAACCGCGGCTTGGGCTAAGGTTCACCTGAACGAAGAACAGTTCTTATACGCGTACTACATTGCCGTCGTCCAAAGGGCTGATACTACTGGCATCGTTCTGCCGGCGCCTTATGAAGTGTACCCTCAGTTCTTCTTCAATAAGGAGGCTTTGCTCAGGATGTACCGCACCAAGATGCAAAGTGGTTTGTTCGACGTTAAAGCTGGTGCCCAATACGGTATCGTGAAAGAGAACGACTACTACGTATACTACGCCAACTACTCCAACTCCCTGACCTACCCCAACCAGGAACAGAAGCTGTCATACTTCACTGAAGATATCGGTTTGAACGCCTACTACTACTACTTCCATTCGCACATGCCTTTCTGGTGGAAGTCCGAAAAACTTAATGTAATCAAAGATCGTATGGGTGAACTTTTCTTCTACTACTACCAGCAACTTCTGGCTCGTTATTCCTTGGAGCGTCTTTCCAACGGCTTGGGGGAAATTCCTGAATTCTCTTGGTATTCTAAATTCAAGACTGGATACTATCCCCAATTGACTGGAAACTACTTGCCTTTCGCTCAAAGGAGCAACGATTACAATATTCACACTGAGAAGAACTACGAAAACATTCGCTTCCTGGACACCTATGAGAAAACATTCTTCCAATTCCTGCAGAAGGGCGAATTCAAGACTGTAAGTATCAATAGATAAATCCTACTGTTTCAGTTTCGTGATCATAACTTTCATGAAAACTAACGCGCGAATGTATTATTTTTAGCCCGAGAAGGAAATGAACTACGTCGGCAATTACTGGCACAGTAACGAAGACCTGTACTCCGAGCACAGCAAGAAGGACTTACACCAGTACTCTTATGAAATCATCGCTCGCCATGTGCTCGGCGGGAGTCCCAAGCCTTTTGACAAGTGAGTTTTACCATGAAACTGTCCCATAAATAAAGTTACAGAATATAATTATTCATCAAATTGAATGTCAAACAATTAAATCATTCTTTATTATTTTCAGATACACTTTCATGCCGACCGCTCTTGACTTCTACCAGACTTCTATGCGTGACCCTGCATTCTACCAGCTCTACCAGAGAATCGTCGACTACCTTATTGCCTACAAAGAGTACGTTAAACCTTACACTCACAATGATCTTCATTTCGTCGGTGTTAAGATCAACGACGTGAAAGTCAGCAAACTGGCCACTTACTTCGATTACTTCGACTTCAATGCCACAAACAGCGTGTTCTTCAGCCAAGAAGAGCTCAAGTCTTACCCTACTGGTTTCGTGATCCGCCAACCTCGCTTGAACCATAAACCATTCACTGTCTCTGTTGACGTTAAGTCAGATGTTGTCACGGATGCTGTCTTCAAGATCTTCATCGGACCTAAATACGATTCCTACGGAAAACCACTTTCCATGGAGGAGGATTGGATGAAATTCTACGAACTGGACTGGTTCACCCAGAAACTTGTCCCAGGTGAGAACAAGATTGAGCGCAAATCCAGCGAGTTTGTGTTCTTCAAGGATGATTCCATCCCCATCAATCAGATCTATCAGTGGTTAGACCAAGGAAAGGTACCTTATGATATGTCTACTGTGCCCGATAACTTGCCTAGGAGACTGATGCTGCCTAAGGGTACCCCCGGTGGATATCCGTTCCAGCTGTTCGTGTTTGTATACCCTTACAACAGCGTTAAGAAGGGAGAGGATGTGTTCGAGAGCTACATCTTGGACAACAAGCCCTTCGGTTATCCATTCGACCGCCCCGTGCGTGAGGCTTTCTTCAGGCAACCCAACATGTACTTCGAGGATGTCAAAGTTTACCACAAGGACGCATACTTCCCATACGAGCTTAACGTTCCTTCTTATTTCACCCAAAAGAAGCATTAAGGCGATAAGAAGTTCTTAACTGTATTTTAGAATTATTTATCATAGATCGAAATGTACAAAGAATACGAGTGAAATAAATATATATATTTTAACATATCAATGATTTTAAATGAACAAGTGAACCTCTTGCATCCCATCCTATTCCACGTCTTACTGATATGTAAATGTAATTGACTATTTTCAAAGCAATGTTGAGTTTGTTAAAGAGGCTACTAAGGGCGAAATTAACCAATGAAACTGAACGCCATCAGCGCACAAACCACGTTTAAGAGCTGTCAGTGTCATTATTTTCTATGGAATATTGACACTGACAACTCTTGAACGCAGTTTAAATGTGCTGAACGCGTTCAGTTTTATTGGTGAAATTAGCACTGAAAGGTTTAGGTACCTGACTGATTTATTGCATAATATTCTTTTATGAAATTAGTTGCAAATTTTGTTTTATGTAAACTGATTCGACTTAAGTTACCTTCTAATGAATTGTTTGTGAGTAGAGAATCTACCAGCTTTTATTCATTTTATCTTTGGTTCTTTGGTTACATTACAAAGTAATGATACAGATTTTTGCTTTCTTAAAACTTAAAATGAATGTTGTTTGTTGATCCCACTCTGAAATGGGAGGCACTGACAATTTTAGGATAGCTACTTATGGCCGCACTTGGTTATGGGGCCCGCTAGGAATGAAAGGTACCTGTCGGCATGAGTCCTGCAAAGCTGTGCTCCTGAGTTGTCTCCTGTCTTGCCGAAATTGTATCGCCTCTCTCTTAAAACCGGAGTGGTGTCGGAGTCCTGGAATAATGTTAGATAGATAGATAGATAGATATGTAGATAGAACTTTATTATGTACACCATAAAAATTACAAGTATAAATGTATAACTGTTACATAGGGTGTCACAATGAGCGGTCTTATCGCTAAAAGTGATCTTTTACAGACAATCTTTCGAGGGATCAAAAAGTAGAAGACAATACTGCAGGTAGTCAGTGGTGTACCATTTACATATACTATAAATACATACATACATAAAGCATATATATACTTATCATATAATTATATACATACAATAATAAACATGATACAAGAGCAAGGAAATTTAAGTAATGATGATGTTTAAGGAGAGGGGAAGTGATTTTTAACCAGAATTTTAAAACTTGACAAAGTACACATGCTAATGTGCAGCCAGTGCCCAAAAAGGGTAACCATGCCGATCTTGTCAACTATAGACCAATCACCATAACCTCCATACTGTGTAAAGTGATGGAAAGGGTACTTAACAATAAACTGCTAGCATACCTGGAAGACAATGATCTCCTCAGTGACCACTAGTATGGCTTCCGCCGTGATCGGTCAACTGGGGATCTTCTTATGTATGTAACGTATTGCTGGTGTGAGGCCATTGAGAGACACGGCGAAGCCCTTGCTGTGTCGCTTGATAAATCTTAAAGGCCTTTGACAGAGTCTGGCATGCTGATTCTGTTGGATAAGCTTCCCGCATTCGGCATCACTGCTGACTTTTGCAAATAGATTTTTAAATAAGTCTTCTGAGTATTGTTTAGACGTAAATCAATCATTGACTACGCACCTAATCTGTGCAGTACATTTTTTAACTTTTGTTTCCGAAATAGAGGTGTAATAGGATCTGAATATCTGAATATCAGGAATGGAGTATAAACAACGTTCTATCTAGCCGGTTCCTATATTTTTCAACTGATCGTTTGACCTAGCAATAATCTGCCACTTTTTAAATTATTTTGAAGGCAGTTTTACCTGTAAACAATTTTGAATGGAAGATGGAAGAATAGAAATCTCAGAAACGATGTAAGTGATAAAAATAAATAAAATAAATAAATTATATATCATTTATTTTGAACCAAACACTTGTACACTTTATAAACCTGCCAAACTGCGTGACAGTATTTCAGTTGTTTGTCAGTTTGTGTTGGTGTGTGTTTGTTTTGATGGTAACGATAATACCACTAAGAAAAAGTACCGTATAAAGGAGATTGTTCTGCATCCATACATCGTTCGCCCCAGAACCAACAGCGAAGGAAAATTACTTTGCGTGTTCTAAATTACAAGTATATGCCCATGAAGTCAAAGTTTAATGACGGACAACTTGCAGAAAGGATTTATTTCAAAAGAAAACAAAGATTTTGAGGTTATATTTAATAAGAAACATTCCTTTCAATACTTCGAAATACATGCTAATAAATGCATGTTACTGTTATTTCTATTGCCTGTATGTGGTAAGTTATGCAAAGAGAATCAGAAAAACATTTAAGTACTTACCTTTATAAGTACCTATTAGGTATTTGGTAAATCTTCAAATTTTTGGATTAAAATAGGTAGGTAGGTAAATAAATACTTATTTATTTAAAACTTTTTAATTTATTAATTGCAAACGACTTTATCCAAATGTTTTTTTGACTTTATTTATTTATATTTAGATAGGAAGTCATATTACCTCCTAAATGTTAGTCATGATATTAAAAGATTGGACATCACTAATTGTCAAGATGGCGGCATATTTTATGTGATGTCGATAGTCGCTCTTTTAATTGTTCATTATGGAACGCAGAATGTCCGTTTCATACAGATATTCGCAATTAGTTTAATAAAATATATTTATAATTATTATGTAGGTCAGATGTTTGTTGGTCTTGGGGCCATTTCCGACAATGTTCTTTAAAGGTCACGATATATCATATAGTCACGATATTGACAATGATAAAAAGCGAATTTGGTATAGCAGACTGGGGGACAAACCAATAACCTGAAATATGGAACTTTTGTTTGTCCGGCCTGCGGTTTCTGTTCTAATCTGGGTGACGCCTGTGCATTCAAAGAGCACATGCGCGTCGGTTTCCTCAGTCTCTATGCAATCCCTGCACAGAGGATTGTCCGTTATGCCTATTGGAAGTATTTGTTTAGCGAGCAGTGTCCCGTGATGGTCACCGTCACCAGGCGCAGGCCGGTCCTGTCCAGGGGTAATAAACGCCTGGTTAGCCTACTATCCAAAAATGGCATAGCCTCCCTGGACTGTCTGCAGCGCGGTGTCGAGGTCCACCAGCTATTTTCTAGTGAATTATTGAAGGCCTGGGTTTGCATATACACTAATAGCCCAACACTGGTACATTGAATGTTTCTCATTGTCATTCTGACAGATTATTCCTGACGAACATCTATCACACGGGATTTCTCATTATCAGTCACCTAACCAAAAATACATATTTATTTTTATCATAACCTTATAAGACAGAAGAAGTCTGACTTAATTACACTCCCGGACACCTGAATCGAGCCACCCTGCATCTTTTAAAATAAAGGTAGTAAAAAAAAAATTTTTTTTGATGCCATTCACTCACTATCATTTCCATATGCCATTGTTTCAAATTCGAATTGGAAAACTTATAAGATATAAGTCGTCTTTTCGCGTTTCTCAGTGGCAAAATTAGAGTTGAAATTTTGAAAAAAAAATAAAATAAAAAGAAAAACAGTCGTTGTACATAGAGAAAACGTTTATTTAGTAACATCAAAGAATATTTACAACGGCCGTCTAGTGTGCGCCCTTGCGCCAAAATCATTATCACGCACAAAAATTATATCCTGGCCTACAAACTCAACATAGGGCATCACTTGAGCCTCTAGGCATTAAAGAATGCATCGGTCGCTATTCATGGTCGGTTTCTATTAGAGGTGGCACCTGTGGTCCCGTGACCTCAAGGCCAGTTTTTCCGTCATTGAAAATTCCACTCCAGACTGTCCATAACTCGCCGCCATAACTCACTTCTTCAATGCAATATTGCTGAAATCGAATTCTGCCTGTCTTCGGTATACTTTCCTACGTCCATCATTGCCATACAGCATAATATTGGTTACATCCGTAAAATGAACGTTGAGTCCAATGCAAATACTCGTAGTCGCGTGCAAACTGTAGGCGCGCCATTCTGGAGCATGTGTCTGTTTGGGACCATTGGCTGGCTTATGAAGACTCAGGTCACGTTTTTTGAATCTTCTTCTAACAGTTCGAGCGCAAACAGTCAGTCCATGAAAGTATCGAAGCTGCTCTTCAGGTGACGATTATGCAGGCTTGTGGTAAAGATAACCCGATTATATCGTCCTGTAGTGACCTGGTTTTCTGTACGGCGCACGAAGCCGCCAGTCTCCAGGTATCGATGGTAAATTCTTTGAACGGCAGCACGAGTTACGTGAAGTTCTGCGCTTACGTTTCGCTGAATTAGCCCAGGCTGAAGAGCTTGCGTGGCTACTTCACGTGCAGTATTCATAATTTGAACGTCAGAATGGTTTAAAAAAATTGAGTTGTGGCTGTGACGTGAAGACGACGAATTTTGGATGTAGATGATAGATATGTAGCTGCAATACCAAACTGTATCCCGTGATTTTCTTATCATCAGTTATTCATATTTTTATTTTTATTCAGATTACATAAATTTTGCGACTAAGTTTAAAAAATAGCTGTGCAATAGCTATCAGCCCGGTACCTAAAGCTTTTAGTAGCCTTCTTATAGTGTTTACCTCTTTGACAAACTCAACATTGCTTTGAAAATAGTTAATTACATTTACATATTACATTAAGAGGTGGAATAGGATGGGATGTAAGAGGTTCACATGTTCATTTAAAATCATTGATATGTTAAAATATATATATTTATTTCACTCGTATTCTTTGTACGTTTCGATCTATGATAAATAATTCTAAAATACAGTTAAGAACTTATCGCCTTAATGCTTCTTTTGGGTGAAATAAGAAGGAACGTTAAGCTCGTATGGGAAGTATGCGTCCTTGTGGTAAACTTTGACATCCTCGAAGTACATGTTGGGTTGCCTGAAGAAAGCCTCACGCACGGGGCGGTCGAATGGATAACCGAAGGGCTTGTTGTCCAAGATGTAGCTCTCGAACACATCCTCTCCCTTCTTAACGCTGTTGTAAGGGTATACAAACACGAACAGCTGGAACGGATATCCACCGGGGGTACCCTTAGGCAGCATCAGTCTCCTAGGCAAGTTATCGGGCACAGTAGACATATCATAAGGTACCTTTCCTTGGTCTAACCACTGATAGATCTGATTGATGGGGATGGAATCATCCTTGAAGAACACAAACTCGCTGGATTTGCGCTCAATCTTGTTCTCACCTGGGACAAGTTTCTGGGTGAACCAGTCCAGTTCGTAGAATTTCATCCAATCCTCCTCCATGGAAAGTGGTTTTCCGAAGGAATCGTATTTAGGTCCGATGAAGATCTTGAAGACAGCATCCGACGCAACATCTGCCTTAACGTCGACAGAGACGGTGAATGGTTTGTGGTTCAAGCGAGGTTGGCGGATCACGAAACCAGTAGGGTAAGACTTGAGCTCTTCTTGGCTGAAGAACACGCTGTTTGTGGCATTGAAGTCGAAGTAATCGAAGTAAGTGGCCAGTTTGCTGACTTTCACGTCGTTGATCTTAACACCGACGAAATGAAGATCATTGTGAGTGTAAGGTTTAACGTACTCTTTGTAGGCAATAAGGTAGTCGACGATTCTCTGGTAGAGCTGGTAGAATGCAGGGTCACGCATAGAAGTCTGGTAGAAGTCAAGAGCGGTCGGCATGAAAGTGTATCTGAAAATAATAAACAATGATTTTATTGTTTGAATTTCAATTTGATTAATAATTATATTTCTACAACTTTATTTGTGCATCCAGTCAGGCCATGGACCTATCAAGGAAAGGAAACTCTTTGAATTCGTGATTTGTAGCTAACTTTAGAAACAAATTGCTATTGGGCCTCTTATTTCAACAACACCCACCCCAAATGCTTTTATCACAGAGTTCTGGCACTACGAGTACTACTGCTATTATTTTAATTAGAATAGACTTGAGAAGCTAAGGACAGTTGCATGGCAAAACTCACTTGTCAAAAGGCTTGGGACTCCCGCCGAGCACATGGCGAGCGATGATTTCGTAAGAGTACTGGTGTAAGTCCTTCTTGCTGTGCTCGGAGTACAGGTCTTCGTTACTGTGCCAGTAGTTGCCGACGTAGTTCATTTCCTTCTCGGGCTGTAAATAAATCATTCATGCATTAGTTTTCATGCAAGTTATGATCACGAAACTGAAACAGTAGGATTTATCTATTAATACTTACAGTTTTGAATTCGCCCTTCTGCAGGAATTGGAAGAATGTTTTCTCATAGGTGTCCAGGAAGCGAATGTTTTCGTAGTTCTTCTCAGTGTGAATATTGTAATCGTTGCTCCTTTGAGCGAAAGGCAAGTAGTTTCCAGTCAGTTGGGGATAGTATCCAGTCTTGAAGTTAGAATACCAAGAGAATTCAGGAATTTCGCCCAAGCCATTGGAAAGACGCTCCAAGGAGTAACGAGCCAGAAGTTGCTGGTAGTAGTAGAAGAAAAGTTCACCCATACGATCTTTGATTACATTAAGTTTTTCGGACTTCCACCAGAAAGGCATGTGCGAGTGGAAGTAGTAGTAGTAGGCGTTCAAACCGATATCTTCAGTGAAGTATGACAGCTTCTGTTCCTGGTTGGGGTAGGTCAGGGAGTTGGAGTAGTTGGCGTAGTATACGTAGTAGTCGTTCTCTTTCACGATACCGTATTGGGCACCAGCTTCAGCGTCGAACAAACCACTTTGCATCTTGGTGCGGTACATCCTGAGCAGAGCCTCCTTGTTGAAGAAGAACTGGGGGTACACTTCATAAGGCGCCGGCAGAACTATGCCATCAGTATCAGCCCTTTGGACGACGGCAATGTAGTACGCGTATAAGAACTGTTCTTCGTTCAGGTGAACCTTAGCCCATGCCGCGGTTTTGTAGAAGGTGTCAAAGTCTTTGGCGTAGTACATGACGTGAAAAAGAGCGATGGCTTCATCCCTCATCCTTTCGTAGAAGATGGAAAACTTGTGATATTTCGGCAGGAATCCGGTTCTATACAGCATCAAGAATTCCTCGATGGCATTTTTGTTCTGCAAAAATGCATTGCATTAATACTGAAAATATTATTAAGAATTCACAGGAGCTGCGTTTAAGTTATTATTAAAAATACTTACTGTGTAATTGTCGATGTTAGCTTCGATGTTGTATTCCTTGCCAAGTTTGTAGTACTCGGAGTGTGCGTCCAGTTGTTCGGAGTGTTCGAAAAGCGCCAGAATTTTCTTCTGGTACTTAACGAAGTCAGGTTCAACTGTAAAAAAAAAAACAACTCATCAGTAATTTTTTTTTACAATGAAGGTATTTACCTGAAAATGTAAGGAACAGTCAAAATATTTTGACTGTTCCTTACATTTGAATATTATTCAAAATATTTTGACTGTTGTTCTGAAACTCAAACTTGTGATTAAGCTACATGGATTAATAGTTTCCATCAGTTAATCAATATGTGTGTGACCCGATTGGAGGTCATTGAAAAGCACAAGGTGGTACCGGTTGTAACGGTTGGTACTCATAGAAATATAGGCAGAGAGACAGAGTTATGACTCACATTTCGCCAGTACCATGACCAGACCACATGAGTACAATACCCTACGCTCACCAGTCACACTTGCAACCACTAAAACAAAAAAAGCAGTTCTTACCAGTCTTCAGTTTAATCTCATGTTTCGGAGGGACGGCACTGCCCAACGCCAGGGCGACGAGCCCCGCAAGGAATAAGACAGTCTTCATGGTTTCCACAGCTGCTGTCAACTGTGCCATTCTGTTGGCCGGCCCGCCTTATATACTGCCCTCGCACCCCGTTCCTGAATGCATCGATATCTGTATAAAAATATTTTGCTTTTTTTATCGCAATGCTACGTTTTTTTACCCGACTGCCCCAGAAGGACGGTAATGTTTTTCGAGAGTATGTATGTCTATTTCTTTGGCACGCTCTGTAGCCTAAACGGCTTGATGGATTTTAAGATATGAGGTATCGTTAGATTCATCATAATTTCGGGAGTGACATAAGCTATATAATATTTATATATTGCATCTGCAAACACAAAAAAAGTGAGGTGAAGCTTTTTAAAAATAATTAACAACAATACTGGTATCAAATAAAAGCTAGTAATGAGACAATTCCTAATATGGCAGGAAAGTACTTTAGATACTGGAGATAGCAGTGAAGAAAAGAGTAACCGTGGAGTTTTTGCCGGCTCTTCTCCATAGGAAACGACTAATTGGAACCGTGCACCTAGCTTCTGACGTTTCATAAGTGCCCATGTAGGTTTATGTGAAATAAAAAAAAATGATTTTGATTTTGAGGAAATTTTACTCAAAGGAAGAATTCATTTATTTTTTTTAAGAAACAAATCTGCATTCAAAGATTTTCGAAAATTCGCTTGCCACACTCGTGAATCGAACCGTATAAATCCGAAAAAATAACAATCTGTATATTTATGATAGGGTCAATAGTAAGGATCAAATCTCTCTAACAAATATGATAAATTAAATGAAAACCATGAAATCTAAACTTATAAATTCCATTGGAAAAGATAAAGCACTTTCACTCAAAGGTCCATCAGATTACATAATGTTAGTATAAATATACCTAATTAACAATTATTTTTAATTTTTCGAGTGACATTGTATGGTCTGACAAAACCAACTTTAGTCGTAATGGCATGTACAACCACCACAATAATCATTATTTGGTCTCGAGTGAATCTTGTTCGAGTTCATGAAACTAACAGTGTATACCTAAAAATGGAATTCGAGATCAAAAGTGTAAAGAAAGATGCTGCCAATTTAAAATAATAACCACAATTGTGTAGTTTGTCGAAAAGTACTATAGTAAAGTATTACATATGTAGGCATATCTTAAACAGGTAAAATATAATACAGCACAAAGTTTTCAGCTATAAAATGACGTAAACTATGATCCAAGAATAAAATATAACTTTTTGAAATAAAATCGTGCAAATAATTTTAATTATACTGGCAGTAAGGCAGAAGCTATAACCATTTTGACTTCCGTTATAATTTTCTATTTATAAAAGGTTTTTCCTTCTAAATAAGAGAATCCTGTAATGTTATGTGGTAAAATCTGTTTAATTTTTGAATATGTTCGTTAACAATTGAAATGTAAATTATATCAAATATATAAACATGAACAACTTCATCAAAAGAATAGAAATCTTTTATTTTCATTAGTTTACGACGGGACTTTAGGCTACAACTGGTTTCATTTGCCACGCCGCTTCAGCGTGAAAAATTAAATCAAATCATTTGAATGAATTGTGAACTGTTGGCTACCTCTTTTTTTTTTGGGTGGGAATTTATCAAATAACTTCTCCCGCTCTGGGCTAAAATTCACCCGTGTTCCTTCAGTTGTCTGTGTGCCAGGGCCACGGTATCCTTTTCGGACAAACCCACAACCCTGGCAGGCACCGGTCCTAGCGGACCCCGTCAGTGCGTGCTGACATCTCTTTTAGGCGCACGTGGAACACAACGGGCCGTCGACCCGGGCCTGGTCCTTACCGGACGGCGAGCTGACCATAGCTCTACACTACGATTTTCATTATTCATCATAACAGTTCGCTATTATAAAAGTTACTTGAAATGAATTCCTTAAAAGAATAAATTTGTGTATCCCACAAAATGTAGCTCATTTCGAGCAACTAATTAGTTAGTTTTCCTTTCATTTAATTTAGGTATCATGTTTGTTAAAGAGATTGGATCCATATAATTGATCCTATCGATTGATGCTATAAAAGTTCAGGGTATAATTTTTTTTCGGATTTTAGCCGTTTCCATTCATTAGTATGGCAAGCAAATTTTCGAAAAAAAATAATAATCATGAATATTTGTTTCTTTTTAAAAATAAAGGTTGAGTAAAATTTGTTATCTCCAGTATTTAGAGTACTTTCCCTGCAGGTAAGGTTAAAACATTTCACCCTGTATATGTATATAATAAATAAAACTAAAAAGCTTGAAAAATAAAAGCAAATTATGTAATATAACAAAAAACCCGTCTGCAAAACACATACCTGAAAAGAGAAAAACCAGCATTTTAAACTTTCTTAAGATTACGGCTATAGAATTTTGGTATCGCAGGCGTGAACAAACAAAAGTTACAACATATTTCAGGTGATTGGTTTGACCCCGCCTGCTATAAAAAAATCGCTTTTTATCATTATCAGTCGTGACTTTGAACTTTATACGGTTCTTTTTCTTAGTTTCATTACCGTTACCATCACTTACACGATCTAAGTGAGCATTCTACTCTTCCATCTTTCAAAATTGCTTACAGGTAAAACTGCCTTCAAAATGATTTACACTTTACACAGTATGGAGGTTATGGCGATTGGTCTATAGTTGACAGGATCGGCACGGTTACCCTTTTTGGGCAGTATCTGCACATTAGCATGCTTCCAGGACTCCGGCACTACTCCTGTTTTTGGAGAGAGGCGATACAAGTTCGTCAAGACAGGAGACAACTCAGGAGCACAGCTTTGCAGGATTATTGCGGGTATTCCGTCAGGTTCGCTGACTTTATTCACGTCTAGACTGCAAAGGGCCTTACGAACCCCTTTCAGGTAGATTGAGATCTCCTCCGTTTTTGCGGAGACACAATGAGGTATGTTAGGTGATACGTTAGAGGCCGTATCAAGGCGTGAATTTTCAGCAAAGATGGAAGCAAGTTTGCCTTCTCCTGCGCTGTATGAGCCAGCGTTCCATCAGACTTCAGTATAGGAGGCAGCTATGCTGAAACTATGGCCTCCATCTGGGGAGAACGACGGGTTATGTCGGACTTCTACCGACTAAAGCCCCACCGTTCCTTACACTACTATGAGTCATATATTCGACTTGTAAATTTGCATGTCATCCCGACTGGTATCAACCCTTCATTCCTAGTGGGCCCCATAACCAAGTGCGGCCGTAAGTAGTTATCTCAAAATTGTCAGTGCCTCCAATTTCGATGTTGGATCAAGAAACAACATACATTTTAAGTTTTAAGAAAATAAAAATCTGTATCATTACTTATTTGTGACGCTATCAAAGTGGATCAGTATAATTTTTTAAAATTTTTACTAATGAACTAAGATTGGTATGTTTTCTAGTCAGAAAAATATCATTAGAAAGTAACTTAAGGCGAATCAGTTTACATAAAGAAAATTTTGCTACTAAGTTTAAAAAATTGTTGTGCAATAACTATTAGTCAGGTATGTACCTACCTAAACCTTTTAATAATAATATGTTGACGTCGTCGTGGTGGGGCTTGCGCGCTCCGAACTCTAGGTTTGTACCGGTAAAGTTTACTTTGCTGGTACTGCACAGGCTTGAGGCGCAGGATCGCACTTTTCGTGGATAGACCAGCCAGAAAGCCGAACTGACCGTCATGCAGTTTGATATTTTTTGTTAAGTAGCCGTCAAGTAGACTGTCCATTACCTTCGCTATAACCGCGGCTAAGGAGATATGCCTATAGTTTGAAATGCCCGAGACATTACCGGTCTTGTTTTTTACAATGGGGACAACAATAGTGTACATGAGATCGTCAGGAAGGTAGGAGTGGCTAACACACAGATTAAATAGCAAAGCTAGGACTCTAGGCAAGTGTACCCCAGCATACCGCAGGTGCTCAATGCTGAAGCTATCATGTCCTGGAGACTTTCCTCTTTTCATAGATTTTATAACTAAATCTGTATCCTTTGCAGTGAACCTTACATTGATATCTCCAGGCGTAGCCCCAACATCGGACACCGACAACATTTCAGACTGTGCGGGCCTCATGAGCCGCTCAACCCTGAAATGCTGCTGAAATAATCCTGCGGTGTCATCCAACTCGTGTACACTCTCGACGCTCACGGGCCGGCTCGGCTTCAGATTCAACTTCTTCGTTGATTTCCAAATTTTTGAAAAATTATTATTGCACGACACCATTGCAATAATAATTTTTCAAAAATTTGGAATTTTTGAAAAATTATTATTGCAATATCTCAATCAAGGTTATCATATCCATCTTCATTTGTTGTTGGTTATTTTGACACCATTTCAATTTCAGCTTAAATAATCGCCTAGACTCAGTCATTTCATTGTATAACCGGCCAAAGCTCGGTCTCCCATATAATAGCCAATTCTGATAACATAGCCGAGCCCTACTGTGAGCCTCCCCCACGTGTCTGTTCCAGGCTATTATGTGATATCCCCTACCCGGATTTGAAGTCGCACTGTAAGAAAGCTTCGCGCCCTCAGTAAGTATACGCACTATACTTTTATACATAACATTAATTAATAACTTATGAATTGTACAGTTACACATTCCGTTGGAAAGTCAATATCCCTTAACTTTAATATAACAAAAATTATGATTTGTTTCGCATGCCTCTCTCCCCATGTTACATTATTTTACAAACACTACGCAATACAAATTTTGGTTTTATTAAATTTACATTGCAAGTTAACTGCATCGGATAGTGATCAGACCAGTACGTATCGTATCTGACATGTGATCAATAGTTGCACGCGCGACGCTCGTGACCACACAGTCATCGAGCCACCGGCAACATCCGTGCGCCTCACTAACAAAAGTGTGTGAATCATTAGGTAACATGTCAAGATCAACACAAGTCCATGACTGTTCAGCACAAAAGTCTAAGAGTTGATTTGCGAATAACTCACCCGGGTGGGCGTTAAAATCTCCCAACACATACTCAGATTCTACATCACTATTTTCAATTATGGAATTTATTTCGCTTAGACACTCCGTAAACTTAATCAAATTATCTTTCGAGTCCTTAGGCATGAACAGAGACATAACTAACATAGATCGCTCACCCATTTCAATTTTAATAGCTGCTATGCGATCACTGCTACACTGTAACACCGACACTGAGGGCTTTTACGAGTAGTAGCTTCTTATAGTGTTGGCTTCTTTAACAAATTCAACATTACTTTGCAACTAGCTAACTAAGTACATAATATTTGAGAAATATCCAAACTGTTACAGTAAAATATTAAAGTAGGAGGTAGGATAGGATAGGATGTAAAAAGGGTACTTGTTCATTTAAAATCCGTGATATGTTAAAATATATATATAAATATTTATTTCACTCGTATTGTGTGTACATTTCGATCTATGATAAATAATTCTAAAATACAGTTAAGAACTTCTTATCGGCTTAATGCTTTTTTTGGGTGAAATAAGAAGGAACGTTAAGCTCGTATGGGAAGTATGCGTCCTTGTGGTAAACTTCGACATCCTCGAAGTACATGTTGGGTTGCCTGAAGAAAGCCTCACGCACGGGGCGGTCGAATGGATAACCGAAGGGCTTGTTGTCCAAGATGTAGCTCTCGAACACATCCTTTCCTTTCTTAACGCTGTTGTAAGGGTATACGAATACGAACATCTGGAATGGATATCCACCGGGGGTACCCTTAGGCAGCATCAGTCTCCTAGGCAAGTTATCGGGCACAGTAGACATATCATAAGGTACCTTTCCTTGGTCTAACCACTGGTAGATCTGGTTGATGGGGATGGAATCATCCTTGAAGAACACAAACTCGCTGGATTTGCGCTCAATCTTGTTCTCACCTGGGACAAGTTTCTGCACGAACCAGTCCAGTTCGTAGAATTTCATCCAATCCTCCTCCATGGAAAGTGGTTTTCCGAAGGAATCGTATTTAGGTCCGATGAAGACCTTGAAGACAGCATCCGAGGCAACATCTGACTTAACGTTAAGAGTGACAGTGAATGGTTTGTGGTTCAAGCGAGGTTGGCGGATCACGAAACCAGTAGGGTAAGACTTGAGCTCTTCCTGGCTGAAGAACACGCTGCTTGTGGCATTGAAGTCGAAGTAATCGAAGTAAGTGACCAGTTCGCTGACTTTCACGTCGTTGATCTTAACACCGACGAAATGAAGATCATTGTGAGTGTAAGGCTTAACGTACTCTTTGTAGGCAATAAGGTAGTCGACGATTCTCTGGTAGAGTTGGTAGAATGCAGGGTCACGCATAGAAGTCTGGTAGAAGTCAAGAGCGGTCGGCATGAAAGTGTATCTGAAAATAATAAGGAATGATTTCATTGTTTGACATTCAATTTGATTAATAATTATCCATACTCCATACTAATATTATAAATGTGAAAGTAACTCGGTCTGTCTGTCTGTACGTTTTCACGCCTAAACCGCTGAACCGATCTTCATGAAATTTGGCAGAGATATAGCCTGGGATACGGAGAAGGACATAGGCTACTTTTTTATGCGATAACCGACATCTACGCGGGCGGAGTCGCGGGAAAATGCTAGTATTTCTATAACTTTATTTTTAGGACAGTTTCATGGTAAAACTCACTTGTCAACAGGCTTGGGACTCCCGCCGAGCACATGGCGAGCAATGATTTCGTAAGAGTACTGGTGTAAGTCTTTCTGGCTGTGCTCGGAGTACAGGTCTGCGTTACTGTGCCAGTAATTGCCGACGTAGTTCATTTCCTTCTCGGGCTGAAAATAATTCATTCACTCGTTAGTTTTTATGAAAGTTATGATCATGAAACTGAAATAGTACGATTATCTATTGATACTTACAGTCTTGAATTCGCCCTTCTGCAAGAATTGGAAGAATGTTTTCTCATAGGTGTCCAGGAAGCGAATGTTTTCGTAGTTCTTCTCAGTGTGAATATTGTAATCGTTGCTCCTTTGAGCGAAAGGCAAGTAGTTTCCAGTCAATTGGGGATAGTATCCAGTCTTGAAGTTAGAATACCAAGAGAATTCAGGAATTTCGCCCAAGCCGTTGGAAAGACGCTCCAAGGAGTAACGAGCCAGTAGTTGTTGGTAGTAGTAGAAGAAAAGTTCACCCATACGATCTTTGATTACATTAAGTTTTTCGGACTTCCACCAGAAAGGCATGTGCGAGTGGAAGTAGTAGTAGTAGGCGTTCAAACCGATGTCTTCTGTGAAGTATGACAGCTTCTGTTCCTGGTTGGGGTAGGTCAGGGAATTGGAGTAGTTGGCGTAGTATACGTAGTAGTCGTTCTCTTTTACGATACCGTATTGGGCGCCAGCTTTAACGTCGAACAAACCACTTTGCATCTTGGTGCGATACATCCTGATCAGAGCCTCCTTGTTGAAGAAGAACTGAGGGTACACTTCATAAGGCGCCGGCAGAACTATGCCATCAGTATCAGCCCTTTGGACGACGGCAATGTAGTACGCGTATAAGAACTGTTCTTCGTTCAGGTGAACCTTAGCCCATGCCGCGGTTTTGTAGAAGGTGTTGAAGTCTTTGGCGTAGTACATGACGTGGAAAAGAGCGATGGCTTCATCCCTCATCCTTTCGTAAAAGATGGAAAACTTGTGATATTTCGGCAAGAATCCGGTTCTGTACAATATCAAGAATTCCTCGACAGCATTTTTGTTCTGCAAAAATGCATTGCGTTAATATTTAAAATATTCTTAAGAATTTTCAGGAGCTGCGTTGAAGTCATTATTCAAAATACTCACTGTGTAATTGTCGATGTTAGCTTCGATGTTGTATTCCTTGCCAAGTTTGTAGTACTCGGAGTGTGCGTCCAGTTGTTCGGAGTGTTCGAAAAGCGCCAGAATTTTCTTCTGGTACTTAACGAAGTCAGGTTCAACTGTAAAAAAAAAACATCTCATCAGTAATTTCCTATACCATGAATGAACCTAGCTGATAATGCAAGGAACACTAATTATAGGCGTAATGCATACTTTCTAAGAGCCAGTCGCAGTTTTAATTAAATTTGTTGTGAACAAGGCATTGACCTTTTCTGCACCAATCGAAGCACACTAAAGAAGCTATTAGCAAAGCCATTCTTTATACAAGAAGCACCTACCTACACTTGAACCGTTTGTTGTCTGGATTGGCTTAAACTTTGAACAAATTAGTTTAAAATTAAACAAATTACACTTTGAGAGAGTAGCTAAATAAAATTGAATAGAAATCATTTTTATTTGCTTATAATGTGGTTATACAAATAAGATGTAACTTAAGACTATGAGGGAGTAATCATTCTGTATTTATCTGTGGGGGCTTGTAATTAGCAATTTAGGTATAGATTATTGTTATTATAATGTTATTAGTCTGTAAGCCTTCCGAAAATAAAGTAAAATAAAGTTAAGTAAACAGTCAACACATTTTGACTGGAGGCTTGTGATTAGGTAGGTATACATGGATTAGTAGTTTCCATCAGTTAATCAATATGTGGGTGATCAGATTGGAGGTCATTGAAAAGCACATACCGTGGTACCGATTGTAACGTTTGGTACTCATAAAAATATCGGTTGAGCGACAGAGGTATGACTCACATTTCACCAGTCCATGTCATTGAAGGTGAGTTCAATGGTAGCTATAGAGAATTTACTAACGGAAAACCCAAAAACACTTTGCCACCTGGGGATCGAACTTAAGTCCCTACGCTCACACTTGCAACCAATAAACCGACAAAACGTAATTTTGTTTTATCTCAAGTAGTTCTTACCAGTCTTCAGTTTAATCTCATGTTTCGGAGGGACGGCACTGCCCAACGCCAGGGCGACAAGCCCCGCAAGGAATAAGACAGTCTTCATGGTTTCCACAGCCGCTGTCAACTGTGCCACTCCGTTGGCCGGCCCGCCTTATATACCGCACTCGCATCACGTTCCTGAATGCATCGATATCTGTATAAAAATATTTTTGTTTCTTTATCGCAATGCTACATTTTTTTACCCGACTGCCCCAGAAAGAGGGTAATTTTTTTCGAGAGTATGTAGGTATGTATGTCTAAGAGCTAAGCAAGAATGAATAGGCATCTTCTGGACATGCTCGTTCCACCATATACCTCATTCATCGCTTTCGATGGTGGGTGATGATGTTTTGATGCAGGCGGACCACGACAGTGAAATCCCTTCGTTTCGTTCCGTTTGGTGGAAGACAGTTGATCACAATGGGTTTTATTTTGACGGTTCCCCACGTCCATTGCGTTATTTAAGTTGTTGAGCAGACGAATTTATCAAATCTATGTGTGTTACGCAATTAGGATGCGGATTAAAACACGTAACGTATGGAGTGACCTCAATGTTATATTTCGACAATTGAATCAAACAAAAACAGGTTTATTTATTTATTTATTTAGGCAACCAACGGCGATACATATATAGTATATTACAAAGTATGTATAATTACAGATTGTATGGCTAATAATAGGTTTCCCTGTTTAACTAGGATAAGTAATAAAACATGCGAACGGACTACTGAGATATTTAAATTCAATAGCTTAAATTTGTAGGTGTATTACTTATAGTTAAGTTTAAATTTTAAAGAGAAAAAAAAAAGAGGTTGATTATTAAGAAAAATAAAATTTTGAATATTAAGAGCTTGGTAGTCTGTCACTTGCCTTCGTTTATGGTTTTTACAATTTGTTTTTTGAATGTAGGTTTATTACAGTTAAATATATCCACTTGAGAGAAATCTGTGTTATAAATTCGAGCAATACGGGTCAATACACAACTTTTGGCATAATTAGTCGAATGCCGAGGCACGTGCATCATCGTAGTGTGACGAGTGCGCCGCAGGGGAGTGTTAAAAGTTACCTGTGTGACCAACTCCGGGCAATCGAGGCATCCATTAAGTATGTCGTAAAGCAAACACATATCCATAACTTTGCGCCTTTCATCGAGTGTTAAACTCAAACTCAAACTCAAATCATTTATTTCAATTAAACCATTTACAGGCACTTTTGAATTGTCAAGCAGTCGGTCAGTAAGAAAAATTAAGCTACATTCCCATTCCAAAGCGTAGGTACCTATGGAGAAGAACGGGCAAGAAACTCCATGGACACTCTCTCTCACTCTCTTAGCAAACCATGTGCTCGACAGCTATTTTCATAGGCCATCGGAGGTTTACGGAGGCGATAATTAAGGTGGTTAATAAATTTTCTTTGAACCCGTTCTATCTGGTTTTTATAAATAATGTATTGTGGGGACCAGATTGGGCACGCATATTCTAAGACGCTGCGCACATATGCAAAATACACCGATTTAAGAGCCTCGATATTTTTAAATACCTTACATGACCTAATAACAAAGCCTAAGTTCTTATAAGCTTTTGTACTGACTATACTCTATTTACTATAGCATTAGACAAATAACGGCTAAATAACGACAGTTATTGTGTAATATTGTTGAAATGACTGCACTTTAGAGTAATTTTTTTAATGTAAATGGTAAATAGATTACAGCGCTTTGTATTTATCGTGAAATAACGGAGATTATTAAACGTTTACATAGAAATAACGAAAGGGTGAGAACAGTTATTTGTCTAATGTTATAATAAATGGAGTATAAGTCTATGTGATCTGAAAATGTCAATTTATTGTCAAACATAACTCCTAAAGTTCCCGTTGTACTTACAAGATTTTCTTCAAATCTTTATCGGTTATCCACTTGAGTCAAATATGCGTATCGTTTTCATGTAGTTGTTATGTAGTGACAAAGATTATGAGATAAGAGTTAAACAAATACATACTGAATCTCATAATACTCATTTTATATGAATATCTGTAGTTATACATACGTAAATAATTAGCACCCTATAAAACAACTGAAGGTCGAATTGCCGCTTTCCCGCCTTTTTGATGTTTCATTTTCTGTGGCATTCTACCAGCCAGTATTTTTTATCATTGATGATGAACTTGACTGATATTTAAATCAAATCTATGTAAATTAAAAAAAAAATTGTAAAAAGTAAATTATAAGTATAAAGTCATGTTACAATATTGTTGATAATATTTTTTAATTACAATTTTGCGCGGTTAACAGAGTGGCTGTGTAAAAAGTTGGGATATGGTTTGCACAGTAAATTTTTTTTTTTTACAGCAGGGTAAATCGTTTCCCTGGGATGAAAAGTACTGTTTCCATCCCTCTGATCAGGTAACTTCAAGCATAGTTACCAAGTATGATAAATGAAATGTGCTTATATTATTATTATTTTATTAATAAACTAGCTTCTGCCCGCGACTTCGTCCGCGTGAAATTTCGGCCCACCCATCGCGTCGCAACCCGTCGCTCGCCCGCGCTATAACTTTGTTATCGCTTAGCGTTCTTTCTGACTTTTGTTCTTTTTGCTTGGCTCCTAAGGATCATAGCGTCATGTTACATAGCCTATAGCATTCCTCGATAAATGGACTATCCAACACAAAAATATTTTTTCAATTCCAACCAGTAGTTAGTCAAACAAACTCTTCAGTTTTATAATATTTTGCTTTAGTTTACCCGCGTGGCTTTTCTATACAAATAAATAAAAGTTTGTAATGTAACAATATCTTTTTTGTTGAAACATCCACGCAGGCGAACCAGGGCAGCAGTTAGTCGAAAATTAAAGTAGCCTACGTTACTCTTTATTATATAAGCTATCTGTCAGTGAAAGTCTCGTCAAAATCAGTCCAGCCGTTTCAGAGATTAGCCGGAACAAACAGACAGACAGAAAGACAGCCAAAAAAAATTGTTGTTAGTACCCTGTATACTTTAAGCATATCGTTAAAAGCTTTTATTTTACAAACACTTCAATTTTATTTATTTGTATATATAAAATTTTATTATTATAAGTGTCTTTGAATTATCTCGGGACCCTGGGGTCCCGGACCTTTGAAAGGCGTACGAGGGGCCGAAGCCAACTTGCAGAGGCCCGTGACGCATCAACCGATGATTTTACTTGTATGCACTATGCAAATGCACTCAATGACAACCCCCGGTTGGTGTAGGACTGTTGCAGGATATGGAAACAAAGATTTTTTGTAATTATTTAAAATATTTAATAATTAATATTGAAATATACACTTACCACAGGTACCAAAAACGCCGAAACTACTAGACTTGCTTTCATTTTCAAACAATTGCTTTTAATTATTTCAATATTAATTATTAAATATTTTAAATAATTACAAAAAATCTTTGTTTCCATACCCTGCAACAGTCCTATATCAATTTTCAATACACTTACCACAGGTACCAAAAACGCCGAAACTACTAGACTTGCTTTCATTTTCAAACAATTTCTTTCACTTCAGGTATACATATATATATACGATTAACCGACTTATTCCTGAGGAACGCCCTTTATTTATTTATTTATTTATTTATATATGCTTTATTGTACATCAGATTACACATTACAAAAGAAAAGGAAAACATAAACACTATAAAATATACAATGGGCGGCCTTATCGCATACTGCGATCTCTTCCAGGCAACCTTGGCATGGATAGTGAAATTGTGGACATAAAATGGAGTTGTCATTGGTGCAAATAAAAAGTATAACAGCACAATATCCTATAATAGATACACAGATATATGCTATATAATAGATACATACATACTAACTATATAAGTAAAGAAAATAAATGAAGTGTAAGTATAGATTATCACAGCTATCAGCGAAACGTAATCACAACGATAAGTAATGTTCCTTCACGAGTCTTTTGAACACAGGCAACGATTGCGCGCGTTTTATTGGATCTGGCAATGCATTCCATAAACGAGCGGCCTGGACCGTAAAGGATTTGTCAAGGAAAGTTGTGGAATGCATGGGCAATTTAAGCTTCAAGTTATCTGATACTTATTAAATTTTCATAGCGTCCATTATTTTCATTTCCATATTGTATTTTATTTTATTTTTTTCTACAGGTGATTTAAAACAAAAGCTTTGCATAAAACCTTTAAATAATAAAATACCAATTGAATTATTTATCAATGAATGATACCATTTCATTGCCGTTCTATATTGGAATCCAGAAGCTATTTGGATGGAACACATTTTTTTTTTTAATTTTTAAACGTTGCCCCACATTAGGAATTTCTCCTGTATCGTGGGTGCGTTTACAAACATTTAAACTCACATACTCAAACAGCCAGACCCGGAACAACTACTTGTAGATCATACAAATATTTGTTCCGTGCGGGAATCGAACCCGCGACACGCAACGCAGCAGTCAATCACTCAACCACTGCGCCAACCGTGCCGTCCGTTTTATTTATTTACACCACAATTATATACACCGACTTTTTCACCCTGACAAGAGACATACTGTTTTGAATCTGGCACTACAAACTGCTCCAATTTGTAGTGACAAATTCTAACAGTTTTACTCCAATCTTAGAACACTGTCATGTAGGTATACAACATATACATATGGGTCTATCAAGCACCCTTAATCTATAGTATGATGCATGCGCAAGATTACTTCAAGTACCAAAAACATAACATAACATCACGCCTGTATGAAGGGTTAGACAGAGGTAGGTACCTATAGTACTCCCATATTTTGCCAGTTATATTTAAGTCCCATGTAATAGAGGGCGTGCGTATTGCCATCAACCGATGTGAATTTATACTGAAGATCACGTCTACACGAGTAGTGTTAATGATTTGGAAAAAAAATATGTTAAATTAGAGCATTTTCTTAATAACTTAATATACAGGATTACTAGCTTTTGCCCGCGGATCCGCCCGCGTGGATGTCGGTTATCGCGTAAAAAAAACGTAACATAGACAGACAGACAGACAGACAGAGTTACTTTCACATTTATTATTAGTATAAGTATATTAGTATTACATAGTATATTAGTATTAGTATATTAGTATTAGTATTATTATGGATGCTTATATTACACAGTGAAATTATTTTTTAAAGTTAGGTCTAACGCGGATAAAAACTAAATTATTGATCTTTTAGTATACGTATTTTATTGAAATACCTCTTGTTTTATGTATAATAAATTAATAATGCGTCTTATTTTGGATACAATAATTACTGGCTGGACGTACGACGCGTTGCGTAAGCTCAGTACACAACACGCAAGCTAACCACCACTAACCACTCAAGCCACTCAAGGTACCTGGCATATATCTGCGTATTAAGCTAATCAGTGTGCACACACTCTTAGTACACATTGTATTCAGTTCACTGATATACAATCAACCTTTATTATATTAATTATTTGATGACGTCACCTCAAAAATTCCTTAGATTTATAAAAAAAATCAACGGGAGCGTTGATATAATAATAAACATGGTGTGGTTTCTTCGATGCAGCTATTGACACATCGCATTGATTTCTCATTCCCACTCGTAGAAATATAAACATTCGTAGGAGTCCATGTCAAGGTTTTAATTTCAAGCCAGTTGTGGGTCCAAAACAGATAAGTACCGCTAGCCGGGTCAACTTCACAAGCGAATTAGAATAAGATCGATTTAATTTTTTGGGTAATATTGTATCTTCGTAAGGAGTCGTAGGTCGTGGGTTTGCAGTCCATCATGACAATAGAACAGAAAGTACAGTTGTACTGTCCAAAATTCAAGTTTATGTCTTTAGCGGTTTAGGGTGTACGAGAGTCTTACGAACATACCCTGTTCTTTTCAAATCACAATCTACATATGTATATGGATAAATAGATTTTGATTTGCGGTACCAAAACAATGTTACAATAGTTTATTATGTTTCAGAGAACAACGGTAGGTATATTGACAAACAACGGTGTATTGATTTTAGATAAAGTATTTTTAAATGCTCTACAGTTACCTACTTTAATTTCTCTTGACAACATCTACGAATACATACACTGATAAAGTTAATACCAAATAAAAGATTACGCAACAGATTTCGCTAAAGCTGTTTTGATATACCAAAAAGATCATATCGTGTCAAAGGTTAATACAGTGATAACGATAAAGAAAGTATAACATTTCGATAGCAAACTCAGCACCGGGATGCTTTGATAGGTGGTATAAAACGGGGATCAGCAAGCTGTATTGTCACAGTTGGCAGCGGTTGTGACAACGATGAAGACTGTCTTAATCCTTGCGGGGCTCGTCGCCCTGGTGATGGGCAGTGCCCTCCCATCCCACCAAAACATCAAGCTGAAGACTGGTAAGAAATGATTTGAATATTTAATTTGTGCTCCTAATTCTGGTGGGGTGATAATGGTCCCGATTTTTAAGGATCCATTAATGAATCACGACTTTACGGGTTCAAATCTAGCTAATTAAACTATATGAGGTGAGACATATAGAGATCGGATATTCGGATGCATATTCACCTAAAGTTGTAATGTTTGCTATTATGGAAAGCGCTTTTGTATCGAATAAATCCCGCGATTCCGGTGTTTTATTTTTATTTTAACTAACATACACCACCCCTGCTCTTACACCCTACATACACATAATGCATAGGGGGTTAAAATAATTTTAAATAAATATGCATCTGAATAGTTATGCAATCCAAGAATCCCGGGTATTTTTTGTTTGTTTAATAATTAATATTTTAGAAGTCGCTTCCATACTACACGCACGACTAGTTATGCATTGGCGGTATTCCTGGCATCACGGGATATTTTCTTACAAAAAATATATTTTAAAACGCTGTTTCAATACTTTCCTAGCTAATAATTAACTTAACTTAGTTAATATACAGCGTGAAAGTTGCAGTCTATAATTATTTTATGATAGAAAAATCCAAAAAGATCGTCTCAGCGAAACGTTATGCTTCGTTAATCGAGCCAAAATAGGTTCTGGTGAACCATAATATTTTGGCAAGAAGATTCTGAATTTATTTCAATCATTCATTAATCATTCTTCGCAACTTTGGCTTTGTTCATAGAAAAAAACAGTTACTGATGATAATTATGTTTCATTTACAGTTGAACCTGAATTCGTTAAGTACCAGAAGAAAATTCTGGCACTTTTCGAGCACTCTGAACAACTGGATGCACACTCCGAGTACTACAAAATTGGCAAGAAATACAACATCGAAGCTAACATCGACAATTACACAGTGAGTATTTTTATTAATGACTTCAACAAAGCTCCTGAATTTTTGTTTAAATATTTTAAATATTAACGCAAATCATTTTTTCAGAACAAAAATGCTGTCGAGGAATTCTTGATGCTGTACAAAACCGGATTCCTGCCGAAATATCACAAGTTTTCCATCTTCTACGAAAGGATGAGGGATGAAGCCATCGCTCTTTTCCACGTCATGTACTACGCTAAGGACTTCGACACCTTCTACAAAACCGCGGCTTGGGCCAAGGTATACCTGAACGAAGAACAGTTCTTATACGCATACTATATTGCCGTTGTCCAAAGAACTGATACTGATGGCATCGTTCTGCCGGCACCTTATGAAGTGTACCCACAGTTCTTCTTTAACAAGGAAACTCTGCTCAGGATGTACCGCACCAAGATGCAAAGTGGTTTGTTCGACGTTGAAGCTGGTGCCCAATACGGTATCGTGAAAGAGAACGACTACTACGTATACTACGCCAACTACTCCAACTCCCTAACCTACCCCAACGAGGAACAGAAGCTGTCATACTTCACTGAAGACATCGGTTTGAACTCCTACTACTACTACTTCCACTCGCAAGTACCTTTCTGGTGGAAGTCCGTCAAATTAGGTTTATTCAAGGAGCGTATGGGTGAATACTTCTTCTACTACTACCAGCAAATTCTGGCTCGTTACTATTTGGAGCGTCTTACTAACGGTTTGGGTGAAATTCCCGAGTTCTCTTGGTACTCCAAATTCAAGACTGGATACTATCCCCAAATGACAGGAAACTATTTACCTTACGCTCAAAGAAGCAACGACTACAACCTCCACACTGAGAAGAACTACGAAAACATTCGCTTCCTGGACACCTATGAGAAGACATTCTTCCAGTTCTTGCAGAAGGGCGAATTCAAAACTGTAAGTATTAACAGATAAACCTAACCCTATTTATTTTCAACATGATTGAATGGGTACTTCGCTTACATAAAACTAACGATTAAATTTTATACTTCCAGCCTGAGAAGGAAATGAACTACGTTGGTAATTACTGGCACATGAACCAAGACCTGTACTCCAAGAACACCAAGAAGGACTTACACCAGTACTCTTATGAAATCATCGCTCGTCACGTGCTTGGCGCGAGTCCCAAGCCTTATGACAAGTAAGTGTTTTCTGTATATCATCAGCCTACCTACCTACCTACCTACCTACCTACCTACCTACCTACCTACCTACCTAACCTACCTACCTACCTACCTACCTACCTACCTACCTACCTACCTACCTACCTATCTACCTACCTACCTACCTACCTACCTACCTACCTACCTACCTACCTACCTACCTACCTACCTACCTACCTACCTACCTACCCTACCCTACCCTACTCTACCCAACCTACCTACCCTACCTACATAAAAAAAAAAAAAAAAAAAAATGATAAAAACCTATTCACAGACCTACCAAATGATGTCTGACACGTTATGTCAATTTTTTTTTAACTCTCTTAATTTTTTCTTACATAAGAACCTTCTCCTGATAATATAAACACAGCAAAAAAAATAGTAGCGAAATCGGTTCAGCCGTTCACAAATTGTTGTTGTTGTTTTTTTTCCATGTTTTCTCACCGTTTAAACCTTTCCTGGACTACGACAAACATTTCAAAACCAAAATCAGCTAAATCGGCTCAGCCGTTCTCGAGTTTTAGCGAGACTAACGAACAGCAATTGATTTTTATATTATATAAATATTTTTATATAGATAGATAGATAATTATTAATCAAATTGAATGTCAAACAATAAAATAATTCTTTATTATTTTCAGATACACTTTCATGCCAACCGCTCTTGACTTCTACCAGACTTCTATGCGTGACCCTGCATTCTACCAGCTCTACCAGAGAATCATCGAATACCTTATTGACTACAAGGAGTACGTGAAGCCTTACTCTCACAATGACCTTCATTTCGTCGGTGTTAAGATCAACGACGTAAAAGTCAGCGAACTGGCCACTTACTTCGATTACTTCGACTTCAATGCTACGAGCAGCGTGTTCTTCAGTCAAGAAGAGCTCAAGTCTTACCCTACTGGTTTTATGATCCGCAAACCTCGCTTGAATCACAAACCATTCACTGTCTCTTTTGATGTTAAGTCAGATGTTGCGTCTGATGCCATCTTCAAGGTCTTCTTAGGACCTAAGTACGATACCAATGGATACCCAATTAACCTTGAGGATGATTGGATGAAATTCTACGAACTGGACTGGTTCGTGCAGAAACTTGTCCCTGGTGAGAACAAGATTGAGCGCAAATCCAGCGAGTTTATGTTCTTTAAGGATGACTCCATCCCCATTAACGAGATCTACCAATGGTTAGACCAAGGAAAGGTACCTTATGACATGTCTGTTAAACCCGATAGCTTGCCTAGGAGACTGATGCTGCCTAAGGGTACCCCCGGTGGATATCCATTCCAGTTGTTCGTTTTCGTGTACCCATTCAACGGCGTTAAGAAGGGAGATGATGCGTACCAGAACTACATCGTGGACAACAAGCCCTTCGGATATCCATTCGACCGTCCCGTGCGTGAGGCGTACTACAGGCAACCCAACATGTTCTTCGAGGATGTGAAAATCTACCACAAGGACGCATACCTCCCTTACGAGCTCAACGTTCCTTCTTACTTCCTATCTCATAAGAAGCAGTAAAATGATTACGTAATTTAGCTTAGGTGAATATATATGTAAAAATCGCAATTGAAATAAAATACCATAATTATTATTTAATTCAATGTTTGTGTTCCTCCGGGAGTAATGCCAATAGATTAAAACCCTCGCATCCCCCATTACACATACATTCACACTCTGTCTATGCAAACACCAACCTTTATATTAATCCAACAAGTTTAACACCATACTGAATAACTGAATCTATCGTTGCTATTGAAGACTTCATAACACTGAAAACTGAATAAAAAAATATTCCTTAGCCATTTGTGTGTATTACAAAGAAGACTTTCGAAAATAATTTAAAACTTTAGTATCTTTATTAAATCAATAGGTTAACTCAGTGATTTCTGACAAAACTGGTTCTTGGTTTAATTGGCAACTCTAAAGTTTATTGATTTAGGGCATCTTCTTTATTTCAGTACCATGCAAATGAAATGAACACAAATAAAACGAAGTTTTATTGTAACAAAAACCTAACAGATAGCTATATTCTTAATATCTAAATATTAATATAGGTTTAATCTGGCCCAGTCAAAAGACGAGATTTTCTATGATATTATTTACTGCAAGTGAGGTGAAAAGTATCCATTCTTTGGAACATTATTTTTCTTATGATATACTGTAACATTGTAAAATTTATAATTTGGAGCATCATCATAGTAATCAACAGCTGGTCTATCGAAAGGAAAACCTATCGGTTTATTATCTATATCGTTCATTATTCCTGAAAAGAACTTGTTGGCTGCATAGAAATCATCTAAAAACTCATCCCCAGGCGTAATCATAATAAATAATGTAAGGTTCAAACCTTTTTCAGTGCCTCTAGGTATTATTAAGTTTTCTGGAAACTTGAACAAATTGAAATTATTTGTTCTATCTTTCTGTGCTGCCAATCCTTCCATATTATAATACTCATCACTTGAAAATCTATTTGAAGTCTCTGGTGACCACGTTATTATATTTAATCCTTCATCAAACGTATAAGTAAACTTATCAAGTTCAAAGAAATTGTTGTATTCTTCCCAGCAATTGTCAGAGCATGGAGGTCCGAGGAACAACCTTACGATGCTATTTTTAATGCCATCACAATCGACTGTAAAATTAAACTCAAACTTGGAATGTTTCAACCTCTTTTGACGTGCAGTTACCGTCAGTGGCGGTTTTCCTTGTGGGTTACCCTTTTTAATGACAGCTTTGTTTATGTTAAACTGATAATAGCTGAAATACGTCGTAATTTTTGGAATATCGGCTTCTATGATTTCGCAGTGTTTTTGTGCATACTTTTGTAGATTAACTGGTTCAATGGATTCCTTGTATTCAGTAAAGTAGTTAAGAACATACTGAATCATGTACCAGTACAAGGGATCTCTTAATGATGTTTGTGGGTGGTGCATTAGAGATGGCGCTGGATTGTATCTGTAACAATACGACAGTAGTTTGAATGGGATGATTAGCCTTAATAATTTGTTAAGTCAACCTATAAGTTTAAAGTAACACATAATTATTGGCACAATCATTATCTGCTCAGCCTTTTCCCAACTAAGTTAAGGTCGGCTTCCAGTCTATCTAGATGTAGCTGAGTATTTTACATGGAGCAAGTGTTCCACATAATATTCTGCATTTAATTAATCAGTACGCTAACATAACAACAAGTATTTTTGAAACATTTCAGATTCATATTTAAATTTTTCTTGCACTCTTTCTGGTTATTATAATTTACTGGTAAAAATTCGGCCTTACTGGTGAAAGGGATATCCATTTCCACCGTATCCAAACAACGACCTAACGATTTTGGAAATTTTCCCAACTTCAAAATTTCCTCGGAATAATCTTGTTAATAATTTGACGTAGTTCTCTTCTGTCAGTCTTATTGGAGATTTATTTTCCTGCAAAGAAACATTGTATTATTTTATGAATAATGCTGGCTGTTTTTCATTACCGTATTAGAAAGTAAGTATTTAAACAAACATTTGTTCAGGGGTTCTGAAGTAATAGTTGATTTTGTCTAATTCTCTTTGGTAAGTTAAATGATGGAATAAGCCTAAGGAGCTGTTTCCTCCATTTGCACGGAAGTGTTATTATCATTCCAATTACTTAATTAGCATCACTTACCATGACAATCAGTCCTCTAGACATACATTCTCTAATTGCGATGTCTATTGCTTTAATTTTAGCTCTATCCTCACTCCAATGTCCTAGTGTACCTGATCTGCTAGGGAAAGGCAATCCATTTTCATGAATAAGATATGGATGAAAATCACCAAAGTTATTCTTCTTTGTAGTATTTTCCTCACGTAAATGCTCTCTTTCAAGGCGAAGACGCGCCGCCAGCTGCTGATGAATGTAATAGTAATGCTCATCATGTCTAGCATTCAATGCGTATAACCTATGGCGGAACATCCAAAACGGGTGTCTCAGGTGTGCACCGTAGTAATAACTGTTTAAAGCTATGTCTTCTCTAAAGTAATTCAGAAGCTCGTCACCTCCATTTTCAGGTAGATTCCAACCAGAATAGTTAGTATTAATTGTGAGGGTTTCAAAGGACTTGTAATACTGATCTGCATGAGCTTCCTCAGTAATATCTATATTATTGTTAATGTAATTACTAAGTTTCAAAGCTTTTACTATTGTTTCACCATTGACAAAAAAGTTAGGTTTTGTAATAAAGGGTGGTGGGAATGCAGTTACATCAACATTTTTGTCCCTGTATAACATGTTTAGTTCGGTGGCATATGTTACTAAGTCATCATTTAATTCGTCGAAATTGAATAACTTCTCTGCATTATAGCCTGCATCTTCTGCGCCGTGGAGAAGCTCAAATAAACTGCTGGCCGCTTCTTGCATATTTTCGTCATATACGCTAAATGTAAGACCTTTCTCAGTGGCACCTTTTTTCACAGAGTTCTTAAAGATTTTGAAATCATCATTGTACTGAAAATGTTTATAATTCAGTAAGTTTATAATAATACTATTTACTACAAATGTCATCAACATTATACAATAGTAAGATGTAATTAATAATAATATCAACAAGAACAAAATGATATATTTCTGAAGTAGAAATCTCATGTATAATCTAATTTACCTCTAGTAGCTCATAAAATTTATTCCCAGTTCTCTGCGACCCTTGAGCTTGGTATCCTCCAGGTACGATGCCCATGAGTGGACCATCATCATTCATAGATAACTCTGGAGAAAAAATGTGTACTAGTTGAGTAAAATGTTAATATTATATATTATTTAGATTCTTACTACAATTTCAATCAGTCGACGGTAGTTATTCAGTAAACTAAAATAACATTACATTATAAACCAATTTATAAATAAGGGGTTTTTAATGCGAGTAATGTAATGTTTCATTTGAGTACTAAATCAACCAAATCAGGAAGCTTTCAATTTCTAATGCACATAAGTATGAAGACAGAGTATTCTAACCATCGATAACCTTATCTATATATAGGTATTTTCTTCCATGACTTGACGTGTATTGAAATATAATATGTGGTTACCTAACGTCCTCGACAATTGATCATATTATTTTTGCCTGAGCAATGAACAACGAACTTGCTGCCAATTATTATTGGCAGCAAGTTCGTCACTCTCCCATAGATGGCGTTATTGATATTGGCGTCTGCTGGCTGACATATGGCAAATAATGTTATTTACTGTTCTTTGTCTCGTAATGTTAATTACTTTGCATATCTACTATTATATAGAATCAAGTTTATCTAACTGAACATACAGTTGTGCTGCTGGGGAGTTTGTTGCGCAACTTCTTCTTCCCAACTAAAGCACTAGGAAGTGGTGAGGGGCGGGCGTTTTGGGGGACTGAATTATGTGATTTTGATTGCATTCAATAGAAGTAAATTCCTAAGTGTAAAGTCAATATTTGGACTCCCGCTAATTAATTTCCCAACTCCACTTTACGCCAATTTATGATAATTATCTTGGAATTCAACTCACGTCTTCCAATGCTAATGTACGAAGTACTATAAAATAGAGTAAGATCGGCCAATGTACTTCAAAATTCATTGCCAGCTGTATACAATGGGCATAAAACCATTGCGCCAACCTTGGCACTAGGAACGCTAACTATATTTATAGGATCAGTTTATTTGCTATAAAACACAGTCACATACCTCCTTCGCTGACAAAGCCACGGAATTCGTCCGTGGGTACTGACATGGATATCCCCACAGAAAGTAGCCATAGTAGGATGGCAGATCGAAACATCACAATAGCTAACACTGCAGCCAACTAGTACCGTAAATAGTTAAACATGGCTTATATGCACACGAGGATTCATAACGGTATTTCTACTGATCCAATTGAGATCCTGAGGGTCGCTTTAATGGGTACAATTTTCATTGTACACTTGTGGTCACAGTGATGAGAACTTCACGCCTTGTATTTGTAATTATAAACGCAGAAAGAGTGTTCTGATTTGATCTTCGAGGTATACATCCGACCCTCAAGGGCCTAGGATGAGCACTGATAATGTAAATTACCTTACACTGACTGGCACTCATAGTTTGCCCATGCTTATTGGCGTTTATTTGAGGTTTGTCCTGGCATTAAGAATCCCAGATCATCACAGTAAAGCTACGTAAAAATAACTCGCCTGCCAGCTTCACATGTAATTTTAGTTTTACCTAATTCTCGACCCTGAAATTTATGAACCATTTACGTACACAAAGCTAACACGAGCCGACCCAATATTGGTTGTGTGATTGAAATTTCCTTTTTAGGGTTCTGTAGTCACCAAGAAACCCTTATAGTTTCGCCATGTCCGTCCGTCTGTCCGTCTGTCCATCTCCAGGTTAGCTCAGAGACTCTTAGTACTAGAAAGCTATAAATTGGCATGGATATACATATTAATCCCACCGACAAAGTGGTAAAATAAAAAAAAAATGCTAATTAGGGTGCCTCCTGTACATGTAAAGAGGGGATGGTTTTTTTCGCCTACCCTATGGTGTTGGGTATTGTTGGATGGGTCTTTCAAAAATATTGCATGTTTGTGAAACATTTTTTTGAGTAAGGGATCCGTTTCTGAAATATTAGGCTTTAAAGTGCTAATTTCTATTAGAGTTAAGTGTCCCCGCCCTGCTAGCTAAATGGTTGTACTTGGATATATGAAAAAAATCACAGCATTAGTATATATAACGAAGTTAAAAGGAAAACTATCACAGCCAAGTAGGCATCACAAGTTACCGACTAATAGTCAACCAAATTACATTTACAGTTCTGTACCACAGAGGTATACAATAGTAACTCCAGTTTTTTCGAAAATTTGTTTCTTGTACCATTAAAATCGCAAGAACCAGTTCTAGATACTGGTTACGACATTAAGTCTATGACATTTATGAAAAGAAATATCCAATCGTATATGACATTAAATCCACTTATGTCTAATGGGTATAGGACCTCAAATTACTATAAGATTCATCCAATAATAATAAAAAATACTGTTGAATTAACAGTATTAGTTCTGCAAAATAATAATAATAAAAAAAAAAAAAAACGATATCATTCGAAGTTTCACTCCGCGCATTTTTGCCTCTCCCGTAAAATTTTCGTTTCATCACATAATGTTGTATACCTCTGAGGTACAGAGTTGAAAAACATGTTCTCCCATACATTCTGTATGGAAGAACATATTTTTCAACTACGATGTTAAGTTCTTGGGATAAATTCATACCAACTACGGAACCCTTCGTTGTGCGTGGTCCGATACGCACTTGGCCGGTTTTTTTAAATAGATGATTTAAAGGGCTTTATTTTGAGGACGAACAGCAGGTTCCACTAGATTGGTTATAAAATCATACTGCAATCAATAATCCTTATGTCAGAAAACCAATTTACAGTAGTCGCAATAGTTAATGGCCTTTCAGATAAACAGTGTTGATACCCACCATATGCTGTGAATGATATTTTGTAAACAAAGAGTTTCGTATATATAAGCATGTGGAAAATGAGCGGTGGCCTGTTATTCTGTCCTCAGTTGTACGGTACCCACAGGAAGCAAAATGCAATTGGACAATTTTTCAATTGCGGGTCTTGGAACAAGGCTAATTTTGGTCAAGAGGCAATTCTTCACTCTCGAACACGATTACTATATAAAACAGAAATATAGAATGTGCCAGTGGAAATATTTATAACTATATATGCTTACATAACAGCTGGTCGGGATATATAAATCATAATAAATCACTAGACACTACCAGTGTGGTATTTCTGTTCCTTTGATCAACAAAGCTGGTGTGCCCACAGTAACGAGTGGTCGCGAACTAAGACAAGTTTAGAAGGACTAATTAGGTCAAGGACGATACAATACCCCAATTGAAACAAGAGTAAAAGACTGTCGTTTTGTGTATTGATGTTATAATGATGAAGTAATTTAAAAAGAGTACTTTCGATATAAAGTGCAATGCGTTATAAATATTAGCATATAATTGTTTGAGAACTCGTTAGGTGTGAATTATTCCGGAAATAATTCTTTGGAACGAACTCAATGATTCCTGGCCTACCCTTGTAGACTATTAATTATAATATTAACAAGTGCCTATCTATAAGATAGATTAAAATGTGCAAATTAATTAAACAACCATGCTAATACCGCATTTGGTTTTGTACTAGCGTCAAAGTCTTAACTTTTTAAATACAATAAAAATAGCATCTAAATTTAATAATACTATAATATAATAATGTCAGACGAATTGCTTAGTCTCCAGTCATCATCTCCATGAATTCTGAAACAAAACAGATAATGGTTAGCAACTGGAAAAATAACAACAAGAAAACTTACACTGATGAGGTTGCGATTAAAGGAAACGTTTGAATTAAATAAAGTGGTCCAGTAAATGTTATGGAATTATGAAGACGCCGATAAATGTAAAAACGTCTGGATTTAATTGATTTATGATTATTATAATGGCTGGCATCATTGTGATTCAATGAATAAGTAAAAGAACTTTAATGTAAAACCACTTAAAAGATTTTTGTCAAAAAGCCATTCCATTAGATTCTTTGATCTCAATCCAAAACAAGCGGAGAAGATTAGTACCTATGAATTAATATTGCAATAAGTGCGTATATTTACATAACACAACGTAGACAACATAAATTTTGACAGTCGCATACCACCCGCCTTTTCGGAGCGCTTGTAATGTTTCGGCATTAGTACGAGTGTTATGTGTTTATGTATCTATGTTGGCTTCGCGAAAATTTATGCTATAGTTTATCTTCAAAAGCAGCTGTTGCGGCATCCAGTTAGTAATCGACTTAAAACGGGATTTTGTTTTAGTCTAACAGACAATTTGAGTGTTTTTATAATATATTGCTGAAGTGGCTAGCGTGGGTTGATACATGGCCAAATTGTTATGTTCACGCTTTTGACACTTCTGTCGACGAAGTGACATCAGGTAACTGCGTGTTAACTGCGGAGGCCTGTCTTGGCGTCAAAATGTGGGCAAATTTCCAGCTGATATTCCAATAATATTGTAATAATAATTTGGAACATTAGAGTAATTTAGTCATTATAAAAAAAAAATCTTCTGAGTAGAAATACTTACCATCGAAATCGACGGTTCCGGATCCGTCAGTGTCAATCTCAGCGATGATACCGTCCAAGTCGCTCGAGCTGAGCTTGTCGTCAAGGGCACCCAGGATCTCCTTCAGGGTGGAAGTGGTGATGTATCCGTTGCCTTCACGATCGTACAACCTGGAGATCGATGAAATAATGACGTTTAACAAATGTCCAACAGATAGAATGATATTGTTTATCTATTTGAAATAATCTCAATGAGATGCAACTGACGTTTTAAATAAAAAAATGCTCACCTGAAAGCTTCCTTCAGTTCCTGTTGCATAGCCTCGGCGTCTTCCTCCTCCAAGAAGTGGGAAGCGATGTTGCAGAAGCCATCGAAGTTAATTTTTCCGGCTTCTAAAATGAAGGAAAAATAACAATTAATTCGAGACTAAAACCAGAACTGATCTAAACCTTGAGCGCTCTATTTCTTTTATTGAAAACAGACTATACTCCATTTATAATAGCATTAGACAGAAGTTAAAAAAGGTTATTTTTGATGCACACTTTATAACAAAAGTACAATAAACTTGTTATAGTTACGATTGACGCCAAATCGATTAAAATGAATTTATATATCAGCTATCACACTTAATTGTAATCATTTAAAAAAACAACCATATGAAATTAAGTAGCTTTCATTTAGATATATTATTTCATTCCAATTTAAAATTACAGTGCCTATGCTAAAAACCTAAAAGAAGCAGGAGTCAACAATACTGCAACGCTTTTTGTTTCACTATAATCCTACCAAATCTAAAATATTACTTAATCCCTTCATAAGCTGTGACAACCGGGGATTTCTAATTTTACTGGTTTATGTCGTCTGTGAAATTGACTTGACAATGTTCTAAGATTGTCATGTATGTCATTTACTTGTGAATACTTTGTTTGTTATTGTTTAATTTTCGTGATTTTGTTGTTATTTATTAAAATAATAAATAATATTTAGTTATTTCTTTATTATTGTATTGTTATCAGTGTTGTCATTGGGTTGTTTTTACAAAACGTTACTTTTTTTTTGAGCTATGAGTGATCCCGGTGCGGGACCGAGTGGCTTACAACATATAAGTGCTGAGTCTGACCAAAGCCAACGGCGAAAAAAACGTGGTCCAAAAGTTGACTCCGACGAAATAATAATGTCTCCCAAAAAAAAGAGAACGCTGCGTGCTGTAGAAAAACAACCTGTGATAAATATTTTTAAGCAATTGGAGTCCTGGCCTGCAGATACTCCTCATTATAGGACTGAGATGATAAACAAAATCGCAGAAGTTGCCGGTAAGGATGATTCATAAAATTATTACTATAAAAATATTTGAAACTAACATGCATTGTGATAAAATGTATTATATTTTAGAAACTCCGCACATGATTTTATTATTTACAGGCGTATCTCGGGCTACTCTGTCCAATATTCTCAAAGAGTACAACATAAAAAGTCGCCTGCAATCTCCCCCTCCCCAACAGAAGCACATGAAACGTAATGATTTTGATGACATCACATTTAGTGGAATATGCAGGAAAATTCATTCCTTCTTCTTTAATAATGAGTTGCCCACCTTGGAAAAGATGCTGGAAGCAGTTAACAGTGACGAGTCTCTGCCAGATTTAAAAAAAAGCAGTCTGTATAAAATAATTAAATAAACATTAAAGTTCACATAAATCAAACGGAGCAGAAAAAGTGCACTCATAGAAGTCATAGACAAGCAGGAGATCGTCCTTTGGAGACTAAAATATCTTCATGAAATAAAAAGGCTAAGGAATAAAGGAAGGAAAATATATTATTATTTAGATGACACTTGGCTAAATGAAGGTACAGTGCTTCTAAATTTCTTAACAGCTATTTATGCACTAAGCAGTGTATGACCTCTTGCATTCAATAACATTATAATTAATTATACAGTTAAACATAATTTCATAAAATTGGTTCGTGAAATGAATGGTATTTATATTAATAACCTTTTATCATACAAACAGGTCACACGAAAAGCCTAATATGGCATGACACTAATAATAAGTCTTCAAAAGAAGCACATTGGGAAGGTCTATCTGCTGGTTTAAAAAATCCAACTTATAATCGGTCATACTGGTATGTATTTTATGGACTGTCCTCGCCATAAAAAAATGAACACCCCATTGTTATTGACTATTAATTAAGTAATACATATTATATTGTATTATGAATTAACGCATGCAAAGCGAACTTTTAAAGTTATAAATTTTGTTATAGTATTTATCTATGAACTATTTCCAGCAGTGAAATTATATAGGGGGTACGGAATAATTGACTTGTATTAATTTTATTTCACAGGGTTTGTGAAGGGTTTTTAATGGATGCTGCATTAATATTTGATGCAAAGAAAGGTGATGAAGATGACCACTCCGAAATGGACGCCTTCAACTTTAATAATAATAATAATTTATTTATTTACACTTCAAGACACAATCATCTGAGTAGCCCTGACTCTTGTACTAGGATTTCCTGTTTCATAAGAGCCAGACCTCTCAATTTACAGGGAATATGTTATAGAAGCGCGATAGACAAAAGTGAAAATGGTTCAAGTTAATTTTGTCAAAAATTGAGAGTGGCGCTGTAATTGTTATGGACAATGCGCTATACCACTCAAGGACATTGGAGAAGCTGCCAACCACAGCTACACGAAAGGCAGATATACAGGAATGGTTTAAAAGCAAAAATATTCCTTTTGAGGAAAAAGATCTTAGGGCAACTTTATTAGAAAAAGCAAAAATACAAAGACATTTATACCAAAAGTTTGTTGTAGATGCCATGTTGATGATAGCCATCTGGCTAGAGAGAAGGGTATTTCAGTATTGCGCCTCCCACCCTACCACTGCGAGTTCAACCCTATAGAATTAATATGGGCTCAAATGATGGGGTATGTGGCTCAACATAACAAAACGTTCAAATTAGACAAGGAGAAACAATTACTCCCACAAGATCTGGATAGTATTACGCTAGAACGATGGCAGTCTTGCGTTGCTCATGCAATTAAAGAAGAGGAAAAGTTAAAGCATAATGGATGATGTGGTAGAAAGATTTATTATTAGGTAACGTCGGTGAAACTTCTTCATCTTTATTCTCTGATGATACTCGTAGTGACTAAATTATATGATAAAGACGAAGAAGTTACACCAACTATTGTGTGTTGAAAGTTGTTGTTTTAAATAAAATATTGTAAAAAAAAAGACTTATTTCCTTTAATCTTAATTAAATTTAAATCAACACGACGTAATCGTTTGTTTCATTCATTCGTTTTGTTGTAACTAATGTGTGATGAAGATGTTATTACGACCTATTTATCAAAGTTATGTTAAAACATTTTTAGTTTAATTGTTTAAACTTTTAACTTTGAATAAAATGTTTCGCACTCCTGCTTCTACGAGCCTCTTTTTTCTAATGTTATAGTAAATGAAGTATAGATAAATAAACTTTGGAAACAGAGACATGCATCTTTCAAAGGGACTGGAAGCTCGGAGAGAACTACCGTACAGAAATAGCCTCATTAGTTCCCGCGACGAGTAAAAATATTCGAGCATATATTCGAAAAGGTGTCGTAGCCTCGGTACGTGTGAATACTTGTTAGCGTATTCTGATGATGGATTACTTTTTAACAAGAGATGTTTGCAGCTGTTTATACGACGGTTGTTGTTCCCATTTTTTTCACTCCCACATTTTTACTTGGCAACTAAGATTAAAAAAAAAAATACCAGCATGATATATCTGACTTTTCCCTGAGTCGGAGAGCAAACATAGTGAAATTTCCAATAATATAATATAGTACATCAACAAATTGAAGTTCAGCTTAAAGATTTTCCATAAAATATCCATAAAATTGTTTATGGGGTAAACAAATTCGATCCTGATATAAATATTTACTTTTTCTACACAAGAATCCAGAATCAATGAAAATGTAAGTAAGCAAACTCTTATTGATGAATATGACATGCGTGAAGATTTATGGGTAATATAAGGTTGAGCCTTGACATCAGATGAAAATGAAATACGTTCAACAATATAAATTGATTATTAGATTTAAAGAATATTGTCTAGATCGAAGATAAAGTTACTGGAAATGGTTATGGAATATGCGGAACGAGTGACTTTGAATTTAAATAAGACGAAGTAACTGCTGTGGCTGCATTATTAGATAAATAAATATAGCTAGAGAAATACTTACTTTCTGGGTCGTTCTCATCGATCAGAGCGTTCAGCTCAGAGTCATCAAAAAGCTGGCCCATGGTGTTGAGAATGGTTGAGATCTTCAGAACATCGATGTATCCCGACTTGGTGGTGTCAAACATCTGGAAAGCCTTGCGCAGCATGGCCATCTTCTGATCATCGTCAGTGTCCTAAGAAGAGAAGACCGATGTAAGAAATATGTGAGTATCAATTAGGAAGGAAACGCGTTTTATTCAAACATGTGCTTAATTTTTCCGTGATAGTAAAAAAAAAAATGCACATCGTACAAAAGTATTGGGTGTTGAACATGGCAGTAAAATTGTTAAAAACAGTGACAATGAAACCTTCTCATATATGTATATGCAAATATCACTGCTTCGAAATTATGTAAGAATTTTCAATAGACCATTCCGTATTTTAAATTTTTGAACACTTTCAGATTTGTCACAATTAACTGTCACATTCACGTCCAACGAACAGGAGATTTGAAATCCTTGGGATCCTCACCATGGTGTTTGTGTAGGGTTGGCAGTTGTAACAAGAACCGAATCCGAGTGCGAGTGTTGTTACACTAGATTTTACGTCGGCATGGCACCCTTATTTATAGCATTCCTTCCTCCTCAGACTGGAATACAAAAATAAGTGAAAAAGCTGCTGTCTCTCTCTCCACCGTTCAGAATAGTGACGTGGTTATTGAGTTCTTCGTCAGCGTGAATTATATCTACGTCAGATGGTGGGAATGTTCAGCAAAACCTGCATTCTCCAGGAAGTGAGCTGTCAGATTTATATAAACTATTTGACATCGACTCACACGTAGGAACATGGATGATACGATCCATTTATAGAAATATGATAGTTGTTGACGAAGCTTCCGATAGCATTATTCCATTGCCGTTTTGCGTTTCAGGAACAATGACGTATAATTTGTTTATTACGTTCATTTTAATTTATTAATGGAGGTTTACACGATTGTAATGTTTAACACGTTCAGGGCACTAAACGTCATAACGATAAAACTTCTATTGTCTTTCGTAGGGTCCTGGAAAACGTTAAACTGTTTCATTTATTGTTACAGAAACAAAATTGAAAGCGTGAAAAGTGTACTGAATAACCTCAGTAGTTTTTTTGGTATTGAGTAAATTGGCATTCATGTAAACTTCCTGATATTTTGCAAGCATTGCGCTGGCACTATCCGTTAACAAGTGCATTTTCTAGAGCACGTGTACATATTTTATCTGCAGTATAAAGTTTAGTAAATACTGTCAGCTCTGTAGAAGGTATAAATGGATATCCTGTATAAGGGGGAAAGTTTTGTACGTGGATTAGTCGCCCGAGTTCTCGATTGCAACATGTGAAACTGAACATCTTCAACACGTCCACTTTAAAACGTAGCAGAAACTCTTGCGCGTATAAAGCTGTTCCTTGATTAAGAGCAGGAAATTCCTTTGATGCTGCCGCCGGTTCACAACAATCCCGACGAGAATATTACGCGTAGTGACGTCACTGTCAGGAGTCATCAACAGTTTTTTTATTTTTATAGATTTTGTTTTATTTTTGAAGTGAGAACTTCTTTAGGTGCGTTGAGCAATTTTTGGGTGAACAAAAATCATGGAACTTGCGTCATCGTCAATGAACGCTTTTCATGACCTTTAGGTATACTATGTATGTATGTGTACTTTTTGGGTGAACAAAAATCATGGAACTCGCGTCATCGTCACCGAACGCTCGAAATTAATAATCTAATAGCTCGATGATACAATTCACAAGTTGCTTAGTTTTCACTTCTATTGGCAGTCCCCAAAGACTGCCCCGATTTTTGTTCGTAATTAATTGAGCTTTCATCTGCGTGTCATAAGATTTTTTAAATTTTATTTTGAGGCGTAGCTTTAAACTAATAACAAAATACACCACAATAATTGCTAAAGGATTTTCAGTTTTATAGGTACTATAAAGGTAGGAACGGCATATTGTATTAAATTGCAGAAAAGTTTTAATAACAAATGAGGCATTTACAATATTTGTTGGAATGCCACATAGTATAAACACGTCATAGAAATAAAAAATAAAACAATATTTAAATTCATATTATGATCAGAATTAGAATGCATGATTGATTTACGATGGTACAGTTAAATAAAAAAATTACGTAAGTAATTTAATGATGTATAGTGCGGATGTAAATATTTGAATAATATTGTGAGTAAAATACAACAGCTAATATACGGCAGGCCGATGATTGGCGACCACTGGCGCGTGAAACGGGTTATACTGCGGCGCCGGGGCAGATATAGACTGCCGGTGATCGGCTATAATTTTTGTGTTCTCATGTGTATGCCACAATGAGAGAAACATCTAATCTGAGTTGCGCTTTACGTCTCGACCACGTGTAGTCTTATAACAACAATACAAGCCGAAATTAGGTCAGGTTACAAGTTTATTTTGAATCCACTTGGTATTATTGTGACGTTATTTTTGGTCAACGCATTCCTTAGAAAGCTGCAAAATCAATCGTTGACATTTTTTCTGAAATTTTAATATAATAAATAAAGCGGTTTTTATGAACACTATTATCATAATAATGTCACGTTTCCAGGTTTTAAAGTTTTTTTAAATGTCTGTATTATTTTTCTTTAATTTTTTACTTCAATGAGGTGAACCGTTAATTATTTTATTTTGTAAAACAATTACCCTCATAATGGTAATAACAATTACACGTTTTCAATATTTTATGAAACACTACACTCAGGTTATTTTCGTACTCAATCACGACGTGTGGTCTTTGTTATACTACGAACCTATTCGGAATAATGAAAACAAATGGGCAAGATAGTCATTGCGTTATGTAATGCGATTCATTTAATACATAGTTAAATAATTCATTCTGTCTGTGCGTTAATTTCACGGCAATTTTATTATTTCCTACAAAGTTTGCGACATTTACCATAGAATATTAGCACCAGCCTAAATATAAAGTATGTTTTGTCTTCCTATTGTTTGTATGTATAGGAATGGGGATAGAAACGATCAGTCGAACCTTGAATTCAGGCATCCTAAAACTATTTCTGATTTGTGGGGATTTATTTATATCGAGAGCTCATCCATCAATGTAACGATCAGCTTCTTGGACTATAGCATCATTTTCTAAAGTATTTTAAGTTAATAGGATCATAATATTTTATTATGTCTATCTTATTTATAATAGGAGAGATTTTTTTTAGAAAATCATTGTTTGTAAGTTTGAGTATTACTGTGTGCACAAGGATTTAAGTAGGTGATATTTGAAGTGTATTTTTTTTCAAGTGCTAAAGTTTTTTGTTTCACATTTAAATTCACATAATGTAGCAATTAAGACAAGATTGACTTGTAGTAAAACGACAGTACCTAATGTACCTACATAAATGAAGACAAAACATATAAAACACAGAACAGCAGGAAATGAGGTATCGTAAATAAATGCGCTAATAATTATAATGCCGGCTGCAGTCAAATGCAGCGGCAGGGACTTATTAAATTTATTTGCCGATGCGTAACCGACATCTGACTAATTTACACTGACTTAACATTCCATAATCAAAATAATTGGTAATCATAGCCAAAATTTTGGACAGAGTTGCCGGCACCGCACCCTGAATCATCAGCGTCAATGGAGTGGAAATATAACTTCATTTTGGCACAGATCACAGGATTTTCCTTGCAGAATCCACCGTCTGATATCTCAGAGCCAAATATAAATAATTCTTGAAATAGTTCATAGGTAATATGTCTTTAATTTGCATTATTTGCGTTTTATTTGTTTTATATTTTGTTAATAGTTACTTCATCGTAGATCATCATATCAATCTTAATATCCTTGAGGCCAAATAATTTAATTTAAGCCTAGCTGGCTTTAATTAAATTGTGACAAATAAATCCGTTCAATTTTAGAACTCTACGTAAAGTTTCTATAAATTGATCTATATATTTTGGTATAGATAATATTGCAGCTTCTCTGAACGAGAAATAGAAAACAGAATTAAGCTTAGCAATGTATAATTTTAATTTATGACAGCAATTCTTCCCATGTAACGAGGAAATATGATTTGCAAGAATTTATGTATTTGTGCGTCGGGGAAATGTATGTACATCGTTTGACTTTTACGATTTATCATAAAGTTTTATTTGTGTTTACACCAAATGTAATCAGTATTGTTTACCTGATGCTATCAAAATATTATAATACGATACAAGGTTCTGTGCTTCTATTTTTAAGTCAATATCTGCCCAGATTTCAGACTCAGTACTTACCTGGAATTAATAAGGTTATTTTATCGTGTTCAGTAGAGACTTTGTAATCGACTGTAAAAGTAAAAACTATTTGTATTCTAGCTGTTGTCACAGTAGTGACCGATGGTTTTTAAATTTTCCGCGATGAAAATAGGGAAAGCGTAACGTCGTCGTTGTAAAATGTTTGGAACGTCTCCAAAAATAATGATAGAAAACCTCGCGAAATAGCAATAATGTGCATTCGTTCCTCTTGTTATATATAAGTTTAGTCTGCTTTAATGATCAATGAAAATCAGTCACACGATGTGCTGCGATTGCTGTGTGCTAGCTTTATTGGTTCAATCGTAAATGTTATATATTTTAAAGTAACGTTCCCTCTTACAGGTGATTTTGTTTATTACCTGTTCCGTTGACAATTTATTGGCTATTTTGTTAATCCTTTTATAATTTAGGATTTACAATACATACCTATGTTACTCGTAGTAATGCTTTAGGCAAACAAGAGTTTCGCAAGGAATAGTAAATAAAATGTTTTATATAAAATATTTTTTTTAATAAAAACAAAATAATAATGGTACACGTCTTTGAAAATCACAGTGAATTATTAATCTTTAAACAATATTTAGATCGAATTCATACAATATTCGTTTTATTCATACACCTTAAGCTCAGGGCCATCTTCATACTCAAACGTGTGAAACAAAAAGTCATATACTGTAGGAGTGCGCTTCCTTCCATCAATAGGAAGTGGTTCTGAATCTATTAAATTACTTGCTACAATTTCGTCTTTGAATTCAAAATCTTCGTTTTCATCTACGTTTACTTCATTATCTCTAATTTCACTGACTAAATCTAAATTATTAATGTCCTTATCTAGCTTAACCCTCGCTAATTCATCTGTAGATTTGGGGATTGATATTGTGGAAGCCGTGGTAACTTCTTCATCCTTTGGAGTAACAGTACGATATTTGGTGTAGTCTCCCCTTTTTGCTGAGTAATCTTTTTTATCAAACTGCGCTTTTTTAGCTTTATAGTCAAATGGTTCTTTTTTGTTAGAAGAGTAATCAAACTTTGAAGATTTTAGTAGACGTGGCTTATTGACAGTTATATTATCCACATCGTCATTGTCTATAGAGTATTCGTTCATCGGAGTTGTTATTGTAGATGTCATTGTGATTTCTTCTTCCACTGGCGTTACGGTGCGATACTTACTGTAATCTCCCCTTTTTGCAGAATAGTCTTTTTTATCAAACTGCGCTTTTTTTGCTTTGTAGTCAAATGGTTCGCTGCCTTTAGATTTAGCAGTGTAATCATAATTCGCTGCTTTTAGCAGACGAGGCGTATTCACTATTGAGTTGTCTTGAGTTTCAACATCAGAAGCAATTTCTTCATATAATAGAGTAGTATCTTCTTCTGTCGATGATTTACGATATTTTAAGTAGTCGTCCTTTTTGGCCCAATTCTCTTTTTTCTCAAATTTCGCTTTATTCGCCTTGTAATCGTAAGGTTCTTTATCAAATTTCATAGAATTTAATGAACGAACCGTTTCAACATTTGTGTTTTCATTAAATACTGCATTAGGGGAAAATTCTTCTTTTATAGGTATCACTGAAGGGTAATCGAAGTATTCTTCTTTTGCAGTCGAAAATTCAGTATCCGCGTTACTATCGGGAGTTCCTTTGTTTGAGATGTAATCAAAAGATTTCTTATTTTTTTGCGTATAATTTGGTCGAGAAGATGGATCGTAACTATTAGTACCGTACCATTGTTTCGTTACTCCAGGACCCCCATAATTTTCTACTTTACTGTCCCCCTTTTGCGTAACTGTGACATATTTCATTAACGCATTTGGTAACGTAAACAATTGCCTATCTTCTAGCATCAAATCAAGTGGATAGCCAGGTGATAAAATTGCAGAATTAAATTCCATGTTATTTGTAGAGTATGAAACACTAGCACCAGCTTTAGTAAATGGTGCAACAAAAACAAACATTTGAATAGGCAGACCTTGGGGTAAACCTTTTGGCAATATAAGTCTTGTTGGATAACCAACTTGAGACTCGATCATTTTTAACGGCAAAGAATCCAATCCAAATTCGGCGTCTTCCATTTTCTTGCGAATAGTTTTGAGCGACATAAAGTCAGGAGCAAAGTGTTTCATTTCGTCTGAGGTCCTAGATATTATATTGGTTCCTATTTTGAGATTAATCTCAAAAACATCAAGTAACGTGAAAAGATTCTTTTTAATAACAAGTTCGCCAGGCATAAGCTTAGGTCCTAAGTAAATCTTAACCAAACCTTTTTTCGCGACTAAAGACGAGATATTAACTTTGATTGTAAATGGTTTATGGTTTAATCTAGGTTGGCCTATTTTAACGTTGAACGGCGACTTACTGTCGTCTAATTTTAGTGCGTCTGTAACATCGAACTCAAAGTAATCGTACGCTGTCATCATCTTTTTCACGTCAATATTTACGACTTCCACTCCAGGGAAGTACAGTTCGTTTCTTGAGTATGTTGGTAACAATTTTAAAGCACTGTCCACGAGGTCAACTATCTTTTTGTTTATCGTCCAAAACATCGGATCTCGAAGAGAAGTCATGTAATGCTCAAGTACCGAGACGTGCCTGAAATAGTTATATGTCATAAATAGTATGCCATTATTTATAAAGCCATCATCAAATACAAATTAATCAATGCTTAAATTACCTGTTGTTGGTATAATCTCTGCCAAGGAGCTGGCGAGCCAATGTCTCATAACTCCTCTCTCCCGTGACAAGGATTTCCATTAAATGGTTCAATATTTGTGTTTTATTATATCCACTCTGGCGCTGAAAAAATTGTTTTTTCAATGATTTATTATATAAGTTTATTGTCCAAGACAATAATTACGATTTGATTCATTTATAAAAATAGGTATACAGGTTGGCAGGGATATCTACGCGCAACCTATTACAAAGGGTTCAGTACATGATTTTGAAAACCTCTGCGTAAAAAAAAAACGATTATTTGAGAAGAAAAAAAAAAAAATCGCTGTCGTACATTTTGACCAAAAACAAAACACTCACTGCACTTGCACTCTTTTTTTTCATATTGAAACAGCAGACTAAATAAAAAACCTACGAAAATGTTTAACGCAGGGGGGTCCAGAATCATGGTCTGAATCCATGGTAACAGGTTGCGCGTCGATGTCTATGTCACTCTGTATATTATAGTAATACTCGTATATACCATGTGATCGACGACAGTTACAACGTTATTTTCTATAGTTTGTAGTAATGCTATCTCTTCATTTACTGGAATTTCTAAAGGCACAGTTCTGTGACTGAATTCGTTTCCATCAGAATAAACTAACTCAGGATCATAAGGGATATCTGGTAGAGAATCCCAGTTAAAGCTTTCTGTCTCCGGCAAGCCATTAGCGTATCTTTCTAAATTATATCTTGCCATAAATTGTTTCATCATATGATACATATTTTCTCCGTATCTGCTATTAATGTCGTCGTTAAACCATGGCGACAATCTAAGCTTTCTTAAGAAATAATAAGAATTCAAGCCAATATCTTCACGGAAATAGGCTAATTTTGAGTCATCATCGTTGTCGTAAAACATTGCAGTGTAATTGGCATCTAAATAATAAGCATTTCCTTCATCACGAACGCCATCTGTGAGAGTGATTTCTTGCCCAGCAAGAATAGATGAAGCTTTGATTAAAACCTCTTTGCGTACAAAGTAATTTGGTAACACCTCATACGGTGCTGGAATGGATAATCTCTCTGTGTCTCTCCTATTTTGAATAGCCATGTAGATAGCATTCACGTATAATCCACAGTTTAAGTTAAGACGCGCCCATACAGCTGTTTGATAAAACGCTTCAAAGTTTTTAGCGGAGGACAATAGCTCGTAGATTATTTTCAACTCCTTCATATGTTCAGGATTATATTCACTGAAAATTTCTCCCTTGGGCAGCAAGCCAGCTGCCATGAGCTTCCCCAAATTAGTAACTGCGTCTGGTTTCTGTAATTAAAGCATAATGTTTGAAAAAACGGATTGATATTTTTTGTCAAATAACTAAATTAGAAGTGAGAATAAATATTTCTTACCAAGAAATCTCCTGTTTTTATAGTAATTTCTTGAGACATTAATAGATCTTTGTTTTCTTCGCAAACGTTTTCGAATAACGTAGTCAACAGTTTTTGGACCTGTAGCCATTGTACTGAAACTGAAATGAAATTTATATATTGTTGGGTATCTATAGTAAATACTATAATGCGTATAAATATGAAGCTAGATCTCTGAATAGTTTGGCATTTGATACCGTATCATACAAATGAAGGAGAAGACTAATGTGTAACATAGCATTGCAACTAAATGCAATGTCTATGTAATGTATGAGCTAGCGATTGATATGATTCAATAAAATACTTTGCCAACCTAGACTATCTTGTTATGGCTTTTACATACATATTTGCATTTAAACAAAACATTCAGCATCATTCGTCTATAGTCCTTTTCTCAACTATGTTGGGGTTGGCTTCCAGCCTAACTAGTTTATTTCCGGAACTAAACAAGATTATTTGCGGATTTTTATATACACATTGACTTTGATAAATTTTATTAAATACAAGGTGGAGAGGGACAATACAACAATAAATTAAACTGCGTATATGTTATGCCGTTGCCAGTCTGCACACGAAAATTGAATCAAATATCCAATAGTTCCCCCCTTAGTCGCCTTTTACGACACCCACGGGAAGAAATAGGGTGATGCTATTCTTTACGTCCGGTACCACACGGTACTTACTAGATAATGGGCAGCAGCGTTCTCTATGCATTTTTTTAACACCATGCTGTGATTGCCAACCTGCCTGCCAAGCGTGGCGTTTATGGAAAACCCCCCGAACCCCAGGAGGCCCTATGTTCTTTCGGCTGATGATGATGTGATCTAATAGTTTAGTCACTATAGCTAGTCAAAGATTGGCAAAAACATCACTACTATTTAGTTTATATGAAAAAATTACGTTTAAATTTCGATATTAGAATTTATTTTATAGTTCCAAAATACTCTTACGGCATAGTATTGCCAGTATTTTCATTTATTGTGGTGTTGTCACTTCCACATTGTTATATACAATGTAAATAAAAAAAACTTTATTTATTATTTATTTATTTAAACTTCATGTACAATAGTGGTACATAGGTGGACTTAATGCCACAAGGCATTCTCTACCAGACTGGTGACTGGCTGGTGTCTGACTATTCTGAGAAGTGTCCTCATCTAGTTTTTAAAATGTGATTGACTTGTAAAAGTGTTTGTACAAACCTACTTTCAGAAATAAAATCATTTGTCATTTAACCGAATGCAGCTGAATGATGAAACCAGTATTTTACATGGAGCTTACTGCGTATCTGACCTTCACAACTAAGTTACTGGTAATACGATACTCAAAACATTATGGTCACTAAACAAAATATCTAATCATGAGTGGAAGTCTATTCGGTAAGTGCGTTTCAGGGCTCAAGCCAATGGTGGCTGAATTGCAATTGGTTTAAGCTTCATGTTATAGGAAGTCAGGCTATTTCAAGTAAACGGACTACTGTTTGACCATGGTCCGGGGCGAGAGGGAATGGGAGGCAGTCACCTCCTTCTGCGAAGCAGTCATGCTAGCGAAGAAGGTGGCGGGATGGAAGAGGGAGAGAGCCTCCCGTCTCAGCCACCGCGGTAGACGCTCCGGGCGTCGGGAGCCGCGTGACGACTCCCGGCCACCGTAGGCGCGGGCCCACGGGCGGTGAGTAATGGGTAGTTCACCGTCCGATCAGGACCAGGCCCATGCCGGACGGCGCGTACGTGTTCTACGCGCGCCTCAAAGAGATGTCAGCATCGACGAGGGGGCCCATTAGGGCCCAAGCCTGCCGGGTCAGCGGGATTGTCCGAAAGGGGTACCGCTGCTCCGGAACATAAAGAGCCAGAGTGGGAGGGGTCATTTGAGGATCCATCAAAAAAAAAAAAGCCCCGATTTGAGAAGTTATGCTCAGAAAAGCAAGCTCATCCGTGTCATTAATTGTACCTACTGTTTTTCCTAGCCTAGCACATAATATGTAAGTAAATAAAAGTTAGTAAGATTCTATATTCTTTGGAGTTTTCTTAGTATAAAATAATCTAGCTAGAGTATACCTGGATTGTTTTAATGAGTCTAGCTACTAGACTCTAGATCCTAGAGATACACGCAGGTATCTTATTTCACAAGGGAGTCGCAATAAAATTAGAACACGTAAAGGGAGTCGCAGTATAAAAAAGATTGGGAACCCCTGGTTTAAACTACAATCATAATAAGCTGTAAAACATTTAGGATCCTTAGATAACAGTTAGCCACCTATTACATTTGACGTGAGCCATTAACGTTGAGGATGTATTGAGTGCCAAATGTTTATCATGATGACTCTTTTAACTCTGATTGCTCCGGACGAAGACGAGATTAGTCATAATATTTTATATTAAATGGCTATCGTAAATTAAATTTAATCTTAGTAGTTAATAATATGAAAACTACGTTGTAATGCACTGAAAACATTCGCGTGGTTAAAGAATCTATACAAATAAATAATATTGAAATGTCTGTTTGTAACGTCAAAATAACAGCTTTTTATTAAATGCATATGAAAGTATTACACAGTATACGGTTCTTAAAACAATAAAACAAGTTTTGTATGTCTGTCTGTCTGTTTGTTCCGGATAATCTCTGAAACTACAGGACCGATTTTGACAGGACTTTCACTGGGAGATAGCTGATGTCATATGGAATAACATAAGTTACTTTTATTTTAGAAGAATAAGCCATGCGGGAGAAAATAAAGAAAGAAAATGTATTTATTGGGACTTGCACAGGAAGAACACAAACTAAAACACACACAAACTAACTATGGGATATTTGTAGGCAATGGTGACAACTAAAGTACCTTTAATACAGATATAGAAACATCAAAAGTAGGTACTTTGTATGTGCAACAACTATTCTATGATCAACAAACTCCCATCGCTGGTTCTAACGCTAAGCATGGTGATCATGAAATCACTGGGAAGGCCCATGTTTAACTACTTCTAGTTAGGAAATACCCTCACGTCTGCACAAGTTAAACTCTGGCCAAACTGAAACGAATCCCACGCGGGATGCGAGACGAAATTTGCTCGCGCCGATTGTCAACTACTTTGCAGATGTTCAAACTGACGTGAATAGTCGCGTTCCTAATCATTAAAACAATCAATGCGCGCAGTCGCATCCCGCGTCCCGGGTGGGATTCGCCTCATTTTTTTTTTAATGGCATGTCGGAGTTAACCATGAGAGGTTGAGACTCTTTAACCGGACTATCCTGTGGTTGCCTTAAGCTCCTAACGAAACGTAATGCCTCCAGCCAGGGCGTACAAAACTTATAAACTAAACGACTGCGCGCTAAGGGCACCCCCTGTGGGGTACGAACCTCGGCTTAGGGCAGCGTCGGAGGGAGGATGGCAAGGAACCGTCGGTGGCAGGATTCGCCTCAGTGTGGCCAGAGCTTTATATAAAAAAAGGAAATGTCGCATTACTTTCAAGGCTCGTCACTTGTAGATGCATTCTAATCCACCACGTTAGCTGGTATGGTTAAATAGAAACAAGTCTTACCAATTTCAATAGCCTGCTGTATTGAAGGTGCAGTTGGTACTTGTATCAAGTACCCAGAGATGTGTATCACGAGCACAGTAGCTACTAACACTGCTGTTAACGTCTTCATTTTGTCTAACTGACTGTGATTTTGTGTACAAATCTCACCAATTTATAGTAAAAGAATTTTCAAAGTTCATAGACATTTTGTTCTGAGTACCGATAAGGGTAGTTGAATGCACTTTAGAGTTATGACTGTTAATGCAATATGCTAATAACAAGTTTACAGTTCATTGGTCTAATGCCCTAAGTGAATGATTCACTGTCTACTTGTGCAATTATTGTTGACAGTACAAAGCCCGGGCAGGCGTCATCGACAAGGTACTTAAACTTTTGTAAGAAAAAAATGGTAGAAAAGATGGTTTTGGAAAGGTATTCCCTATTCATTCATTAGACGTATGCCATCTGGAAAGTATGTTTATTATAGCAATTCCAATTAAGTGTGTTTGTTGTGACAACAATCATTAGGAGAAGTGTGTAGCATGAAAATTTGCGTGTGTTTGTGTGGATGAGTGTGTATTTGCGTGTATGTGAAGTGTTTACAAGGTTGATTCAAACATTTTGCAACAAACGTAAATATTATTATGTAAACTTTGATAATTAAGCTTTTTATTTGCACCAATGACAACCCCATTTTATGTCCAGAAAATCACTGTTCATGCCAAGGTTGCCTAGAAGAGATCGCAGTAAGCGATAAGGCCGCCCATTTTGTAGTGAATAAGTAGTTCTTTTTGTAATGTGTAATCTGGTGGACAATAAAGTATATATAAATATCTATAAATATACTGTCAAACTGTTTGTTTATTAATTCAATGTTACGAGCATGTTCCTATTAAATCATCTACACAGAAATCATGTATGTAGTCATTAGACATTCAGAATTGAAACTGGTAACTCGATTTTTTAAACAACCTTTAATTTAACATGGCTTCGAGAATACACCAAAATGCATTAGTCTTTGTGAGCACATGATCTGGGGTTCGAACCCACGCGTAAAGCGACGATAACCGACTTTTAATGATTTTATACTGAAGATCACGTGTAAACGAGTAGTGTTAATGATTTGGAAAACATATATGTTAAATTACAGCATTTTCTTAATAAATATATGTATATGAACATTTTAGATTATGTTTATATTACATAGTGAAATTAATTTGTAAAGTTATGTCTAACGCGGATAAAAAACTGAGAATCACGCAAAATATATCAAGCGTTTTTTTCCTGAAACCTTCACCTTTTTAAAAGTAATTTAATTATTGATCTTTTAGTATACGTGTTTTATTAAAATACCTTTTGTTTTATGTATAAAAAAATAATAATGCGTCTTATTTGGGACAGTGCTCCTGTATGGGCGAGTCTTATTACTGGCTGGACGTACGACGCGTTGCGAGAGCTCAGTACAGAACACGGAAGCTAACCACTCAAGGTCACTGGCATACATCTGGGCGTTAAGGCTCATTTTCATTGGTCGATAGGGCTCGTATGCTAGAGATTTCTGTAAAGCATGCTAAAGGGCCCGTATTCGGGGAACCGTTTTCATAAGTCGATAGGTAGCGACTGCGGTATATGGAGAACCTACACCACACGTTTGGCAATTGCTTCGAAAGCTCATTTTCACTGGTCAATTTTATTAGATGTGAATCTCCGCACGCTTTTTACCGATCGATGACTTTCATTAGTCGTTACCCTGGCTACGGGGAGTACTCGCATGCTTTATACTAATGAAAATGAGCCATTAGCAGTCTTAGCCACTAGATATACCAATGACGAAAGTCTATCTGTAAATACAGTTAATAATTTTAATAATTTATTTTCATTAGCCCAATACATAAGGAGAGAAAAAGGGTTGACAATTAATTACTTAAGTAACTTAAATCCTTATAGTAATTAGACTAAGTACATGCTCGATTTTGAAACTCTTGACACGCAAACTAGGACGTGTCCTGTATCTCAGGTGTCAGCGTTCCTTCCTGCCAGGCACATTGTGAAGCCTTGCTTATTATTTAGCTGTTAGAGAGCTTGATAACGAAAGCTTGAGAATTGAAAAAAAAAAAAAATTTTTTTTTCAATGAAAACAATAGAGAATTAATAACTATTATTATATTACCCATTTTATCTATGCTTTGATATGTGTGAGGGAGAAGTTCACTTCTTCCTATTTACATTCATGTAGTGTAAGGTGAGTATAGTGTAAGAGTGAGTGTAGTGTGAGAGTGTGAGTGGGTGTGAGTTGATTAGATGAAAATAACGATGTTTATTTAGAATTTTTTATTTTTTTATTTTACATACTTCCTTGACATAATCTTTTCATTATTTGACATTATTTACCTACAAATCGAATTCCAATTCTTTATTAGTGGCTTTTGTGGACATGATATTTATTCAGATATGTTACTGTAGTTGTAATTGCAATCATGTCATTAATATTTTATGTACTTAGATTATTTTATATTTTGTGAATGTGAGAACGTTGTAAGCCTAGTAGAGTGTAGATTTGTTGGCGGTTTTCTATTTTGTTAAGTACCTGGTAATTGTTGAAAGGCCTACACTGTCCTCCCATACCTATTATCACTGTTATTTAATAATATTGTAAAGCCAATTATTTTTAAAAGAGTAACCGTGGTGTTTCTTGCCGGCTCTTCTCCATAGGAAACGACTAATTCGAACCGTGCACCTAGCTTCTGACATTTCATAAGTGCCCATGTAGGTTTATGTGAAATAAAATATTTTGATTTTGATTTTGATGAGATGCAGATATGCGGTTTTAGGTGCGTGCCATATAATGTAGATCAGCCAGTGATCCCAGTCAGTAAACCCTCAGTTTCCAGATAGTTTAGAGAACAGAGCAGTGTATATTATAAAGAGTTAAAGTCATCATTATTTCGTTGCTGAAAATGGAATGGTGTTATTAGTCCTATAGTTTTCTCTCTCTTGCACTGGACCAATAACGACTGTAACACGTCATATCAAAATACGGACGCTGATCGTTTCGAATATGTTTCATGTCATGTGAGTTTCAACAACAACAAAGTCGCCTAAACACAGAAGGTACCTATCTACATTCCAAAGAGATAAGTCTTCGACAGTTAATTGGCCAGTTTCAATAGATCACCTCGGTTTTGGCAGCTGTACCGTGTGTTGGCTCTGCATACCAACGTCATGGCCTAATGTGAGAAAATGATCTTTGGGAAATGTTTTGCTTATACATTGTCGGCACTTTACAGTAGTCAAATATTCTTTACGCGGATGCCTTTTCAGGGTTAAAAACCAGCCAAGTGCGTGTCGGACCACGCACTATGAAGGGTTCCGTAGTTCGGATGAATTTATCCCAAGAACAAACTTAACATCGTAGTCTGCAAATGTAAGTTTGTCGACTATTACTCTGTAACTTGTAAAGCCTACTTAGCTGTTATAGTTTTCCTTTTAACTTCGTTATGTATGTGCCGGTATCTACAACGCCATATACGACCTACGCATCAAAGACCTGACGTCACAAATCCTGCATCGCGTAATCAGAGTTTACCGCGCGACTAGCTTAAATACAACATCCCGACATCAACCATTGCCCTGAACTGATCCAGCCACCACCTGTCCCTTGCTGTCCTTCCTCCGACTCTGTCCTAAGCCGAGGTTTCTACCCCACAGGGGCACCCCCTGTGGGGTAGAAACCTTAGCGCGCAGTCGTTTAGTTTATAAGTTTTATGCCCTGGCTGGAGGCTTGAAGTTTTTAGCAGCTTAAGGCAACCACAGGAAAGTCCGGTTAAGGAGTCACGATCTCTAAAGGTCAATTTAGCTGGCAGGGTCGAAGGGTTTTGTCAGAGTCGAATGTCCGCCCCCCTGCCAGCTAAATTCGAGTATCCGTTTGCGTAATATTAAGCTTTAAAGCTTAATATTACGCAAACGGATACTCGAATCGAAAAATGGTTTTCACAGACCCGCAGTATTTTTGGACGGCCTTTTCATCGATATCCCACACCATGGGATAGACGAGAAAAAATATCATCCCGTGCAAGGGAGGAACCAAATAGATAAATGATTTTTTTCATTACGTGCAAACGAGGAACCAAATAACTGTTTTTTTTTTCAAATTTTATTTTACCACTTTGTCGGCATGATCATTATGTATACCCATGCCAAATTACACCATTCTTGTACAAAAGGCCTCAGAGCCAATCCAAGCCGCGGACAGACAGACAGACGGACATGGTGAAACTATATGGGTTCCTTGTTGACTACGGGTAGTGTGCTGGATTCAGTCCTCTACCTGTTGTATGATATACCAGAGCTGAAAAATAATACTATTGCAACCGACTATTGAGTCGACACTCTGCCATTATGGCTACAGGGTCATCCCTAGTAGCATTTTCTGTTGGCATTTAGTTGGGCCAACTTCAGAGGTATGTGGCTCAACTAAACGCCAACAAAAATGCTACTAGGGATGCCATACGGAAGCAATCAAAAATGCACAAATCGCTATAATGAAGTTCATGAATCAAATTGAATGAATCGAAGTTACTTCACATTGATTTCACCAAACAGGAATTGTGATTCCTGTGACCACCCAATCTTTATATATAGCCGACAACTGCCATACGCAAATAAAACCAATTATATACCTTGACTTAAGGCTTCACGCAAAACTGTGCTGGAAAGGGCACGTTAAAAGAAAAGACAGAACTTAGACATACGTTTTAAAAACCTGTATTGGTTGATTACATAGACGGGATTCCTGTCAATCGATACATAATAAAATGTTATTATAAGCATATTATTATGCCATTATGGACATATTCCATCTAACTGTGGGGCTGTACTAAACCGAGCAACATCAAAATTATACAACCATTCCAAAATTATGTTACTCAGGGGTACCTATTTTTAATGCGCCCTGGTATGTAAGAAATGTCGACCTCCATCGTGGCCTAAAAATGGAACCCGTCACCAACATAACCTAAAAATTTGTTGACGCCCAAGAACACCGACTCCACCGACATATAAACATCGAGGCAATTCAGCTGTTAGTCCAAAAAAATATAGGGCGAAGACTAAAACGAATAAACCTTGAGTCACTAACTCAAAAGGGTTTTATTGTAAAAAGTTTAAAAATAATATTGACAATGACACACATATAACAGATGAATAAAGTGTTTATGTTATTATATCAGACTCTAAGAAAGTGGAACGGAATTGTGTAAAGGTGTATCCACACCGAACTTACTTTTTGTAGAGAACATTTTGCGACTTTTGCTATATATATATATTTTTTTTTTTAAACGTTGCCCCACACTAGGAATTTCTCCTGTATCGTGGGTGCGTTTACAAACATTTAAACTCACATACACAAACAGCCAGAGCCGGAACAACTAATTGTAGGTCATACAAATATTTGTTCCGTGCGGGATTCGAACCCGCGACACGCAGTGCAGCAGTCAATCGTTTAACCACTGCGCCAACCGTGCCGTCACCGTGTCGCCGTGTTATCCGTTGTTGCCAAGTAACACTTGAACACGTTGCTCCACAGAGAATAACTGCGGTGTGGATGCACCTTAAAGTACAAACAACATTGTTCTAAGTTTTAAAATAATTATCACGTAAAAAATTAAGTTAGAAATAAAATTGCTTATTAGTCTTATAGACAAGATTGTAATTAATAAATAAGAACCTGGTCCTTTTTAATACTTAAAGGATTAAAAACTACAACTTTGTGTTTTGTGGTATGAACTGTACGATACCAAGTAGGTATACCTACTTTCCTACTGCAAGGCAAGACTTTTTAAGTAGACAACGTGTTTCCATAAAATAAAAAATCATTTATTCAAATTAGGCTGAGAATCAGCACTTTTCGAACGTCAAAATTACATAAGACAGCCCTCTCTCGCCCGCCCTTCACCACTTCCACCAAAGCACTCATAGCTGGGAAGAAGAAGTGGAGCTACAAACTTCTCAGCAGCACAGCTGTCTGTTCAGTTAGGATTTTTGTTCTCTCACTCAATAAAAAAAAAAAAATATATATATGTCGCAATCGAGTTGTATCCGGTACGTCAGCGCCATCTAGTCGCGTTTGATGGAGTTATTGGCGTTCGCACTAACGAGTCTTGACTAATCGGGACGCCAGTGCTGTTTAGCGGCGCATGAAGGAGTACAACATAACGTTCGACCGGCGATAAATGATCGCCACACATTTGAAAAGCAACGGTGCTACGGTGTGGTGCGGTGGTGCGGTGCGGAGCATTGGTGGCGGTCAAGCAGTGAAGACGTCAAGGAACTGTGGCGCGTTCGGTATAGTTGTGTCGTGTTCCAATATTAATTACTTTGCATACCCATTACTGTATAGAATCAAGTTCTTCTAACTGAACAGACAGATGTGCTGCTGGGGAGTTTGTTCTGCTACTTCTTCTTCCCAGCTAAAGCACTAGGAAGTGGTAAAGGGATGGGCGTCTTATGTAATCTTTAAAGTTCTATCTCAGTTAAGTAAATGACTCTTGATTTAAGTTTTATTCGGTTTTTCTATTGCGCAATAACCAACATTACCCACAGTAAGCCCACAGTAGTTAAAATAAGACTGATGATAACGAGAGAAACCTTCCGTTCTCCGACATATATTAAGCTGCTTGTTTTTCTCCCCATCGCTGTCACTGTGGCGAAGGTTTCACCAGCCTTGGACACCACAGCCTGTCCTGCAGCCGAAGTGCGGCTCGCTTAGCGCGGCACGCAACCATTAATGACATCATCCGATGAGCTCTTTTCACCGTCGGCGTTCCAGCTGTATTAGAATCCAATGGCTTGGCACACGACGATGGCAAGAGACCAGACGGCATGTGTTTATTTCCTTGGAAGGTGGGTAGGCCTTTAGTGTGGGACGCAACGTGTGTCGATACTCTTGCGTCGCGTCTTGCATCGCGTCTTGCGTCGCTGCTGCTGCGGCTGCTGAAAACCTCAAGCGGTGAAAGTATAGTAACCTCATCGGTAATTATATTTTCGAGCCGTTTGGTTCAAACCCTCGGGCCGTAGGTTCCAGTGCTCATGTTTTGTTGAATGAAATCTCCAAAAGGCCGGTTGACACTTCCCGTGACCAAAGGGCTGGTTTTACCGTTGCCAGAGGCTAGCATAGCCATACAACGTGGCAATGCTGCCAGTCTCTTGGGTACATTACCATTTGACTGCTATGCGGAGGAATTTTTCGACACCATATTTTAGTTTATTTTGTTAATAGTTTTAGTTAGGTAATTTTAATAGTAGTTTGTTAGTTAATTTTAATGTAAAAATTCTTACTTTGTTGATGTTATTTTTATACCAAATTCATAACGTAAGGTATAAGGTTTGCACGGTGTACGAAAAAAAGTAAAATTAACGTTGTTCAGAGCATACTGTCAGTCCTTCTACACGTGCAGTCTGTGGGTTGACTATTTGCAGAGTGCGTACAGTGACCTGAGAGCGCAGTACAACAATACATTCAGGATGCTGATGGGGCTGCCGCGCCCAACTGCTCTGGCATGTTTTCCGAGGCCCACATAGACAGCTTCGCTACGGTCATGCGCAAGTGTTATACCTCCGTGTTAACACGCATGCGTGCAAGTACCAACAGCATCCTGTGCGTATTGTCGGACCGGTGGGATTCTCCGATGCTCGAGCGCTGGATACGACTGCACGCAGTCAAGTAAACATGCGCTCGAGTATCGGATTATCCGCTACTGTTATTTTTAAGTGTGTTATGTCATTACTAACATTAGTTTCTCATAAGCATTTCTGTGTTACTAACAATTTTATGGATGTACGTATTTGGAAATGTGAAATAAATGAATATAATAAATAATGATAACTATCATATCTTTCTGAATGGCTTGAGATCCATACTGGTTTGAAAATCATACTTATTATTCATGGGACTTATACAGTTGTCAAAATGTGTGTCTACTAAATCCTGCCACACTACCTACTTCTTCGGCGTAATAATTATGTTAATTAAAATACTTAATACAATGTCTCAGGATAGGCAGATATAAAATGAAAATAACTGTGATATAAAATTGTTATTACCTCAAGTAAAAACAACGTTATCAGTGCACTCGGTTTGGCTGAACTGACCTAAGTCAAAGTCAAATGTAACAGTCACGTTTTGGACCACACAGAATGTTGTTTCATTTAGTTACGGAGTTTATCTAGACATGGAGACATAATATAATTAAAAGAAATTAAGTTAGTACTTATTACTTATGATAATAATTAGGTACTCGCTATACAAATAAATAAAATGTAAGTATCTGTTCAATCGTCGAATCCGACTCGGCTGGGCAGCGTTCGGGAAGCTTCGGAAAATCTTCTCGTCCCACATACCGCAGTGTCTCAAGACGAAAGTCTTTGACCAGTGCGTGTTGCCAGTGATAACATATGGCACTGAAACGTGGTAACTCACAATGGGCCTTATTAGAAGGCTAAAAGTCACGCAAAGGGCAATGGAGAGGGCTATGCTTGGAGTTTCCCTACGTGATCGAATCAGAAATGAAGAGATCCACAGGAGAACCAAGGTAACCGATATTAGCTCGAAGAATTGCCAAATTTAAGTGGCAATGGGTAGGGCACATTGCGCACAGAACAGATGGCCGTTGGGACCGAAAGGTTCTGGAGTGGCGACCGCGTACCGGAAGACGTAGCGTTGGAAGGCCTCCCACAAGGTGGACCGATGACCTTATGAAAGCCGCAGGAATCCGCTGGATGCGGGAAGCACAGAACCGGTCGAGGTGGCGGTGCTTGGGGGAGGCCTATGTCCAGCAATGGACGTCTTTCAGCTGAAATGATGAATGATGATGAAAGTATCTGTTTGTAATGTCAAAATAATTTTTTTTTACTAATTGCATGCTTAGGGCAGTGACCAGTGGAAATGGCTCCGACTTACGGGTTGTAGGTCGTAGGTCCGCGTAGTGGATTGCGGCCCACTCTCTTTCACCGAGAGGAGGCTTGTGTCCCAGAAGTGGGAACATTATTGGCTGATTATGCTATACTAAATGCATATGAAAGTAAATATCGTCGCTGATACTGCAATACCGCGTAACTAACAACAGACAATACCGCGTAACTTAGGTGAGGCAAATTTTACAGGAGAATGAAAAACTAAATAACTCCTGCTGTACTTATCAAATTAAAGCGAAATCTAAAATTTGGTACTTTAATGTACTTCCGCGGTATTATCCACTGTTAGTTACGCGGTATTATACGACGATATGATACTTATTAATTTTGTCTGTGTCGGTCTGTCTGTCTATATGTTTGAGTTTTTGTTCCAGCTAATCTCCGGAAAGGCTGGACCGATTCTAACGGGACTTTCACTGGCATATAGCTGATGTTATAAGGAGTAACTTTGGCTAAAATATGATTGATGTGAAAAAGTGTACATACAAACCTTACATACATTTTCATACATTTTATTTATGTAAGTAACAGAAATAAAATCATTTATCATTTACTTATAATGTTGTATTTCATAATAGGAATTTGTTTATTTTGCTACAGTAAGCAAAAAAAAAGGTTTTTTTTTTCTTTGTCTTTGTTTCGAGAAAGGTAAAGTCAACAGCAATAGTAATTTGTGTGTATGTCTATTATAAGTTTATAACATATAGCACATTGGCAACAAGAGAGTCACAACACATAAAAATACGAAGTTTGCGGGATCAAAAATATCTTTAGATTTTAATTTCCATAAAAAATATAATAGAGCATTAAATACGAGTAGTCTTCTTAAATATATTATTATCTTAAGTTTTTAGTACTTGTGTATCTATTTTATTTTGTATCTTTTTAATATTTTTATTATTATTATTATCTCCTCTTAAATAGAGCACCTGCCATCTTATAGAAAGAAAGAAAGAAAATACGTTTATTTGCGGTAAACATGACGCAAAAAAAGGAACATAAACAAAAAATAAAATAAGAAAATTATTGGGGAAAATGCGTCACGTTCACGCAAAACGGCTATCGCTCAGCATTATGCTGCGACCCTATGCAAGACAGAGCCCCAGCGCTGGTTTTCAGCGACAGCCGGCAAACGTTATCTCTTCACTACCTTTGGTTGACTGGTAGAGAATGCCTATGGCATTAAGTCCGCCTTTGTACCTTATTGTGTGAAGTTTAAATAAATAAACAGCACATCAGCGGTAACACTTGCACTACCAAAATCACCTTACTGCTAGGGTGTAAAGGTGCTGTCAATGTTGCATGATATTTGGTTGACTGTACTAAATATACAGCTTTTCATTATGGGAATCGTCAGAAGCAGCTGTTTTCATTGTTGCTGACATTATTGTGACATCCTTATCTCTTATCAAGGCAGTATCCAGTCATCAGCCACGCAAGAAGTATATAGACCGACTGCTCACCTGATTGAAAGTACACTGAAAAAAAAAAAAAAAAAAAGCAGTTGCCGCAATCAAGATTTGTTTAGATTGACTGAGTAACTTGTTTGCATCTGAGCCTATCAAGCACAATGATCACAGCTACTACTTTTATTTGATTGAGATTTGAAACGGGACCTTGATTGGAGCTATCACAAAACCTATTTGCAGCAATCAAGTCAAAACATAGTTGCTCCAACCAAAATTATTAGATTAAAGTTTCAATGATCTATAAAGAAGTAATCAAAATGCTTGATTGACACAACTAACTTACTATGTTACAGTTATTTTTTTTTTTAACTTGTCATTTTTTAACTCTTCTACAATGATGTCTTGTTAAGGGTAATCGAGAAGCTTGTTTGAGCGTTCAATCATTTGAAATAATATTGCTGCAATCATGTCGTGATGATCAACTTAACTAAGATTTTGTTTAATCTGAACAAGATATCGTCAATCAAGCTAAAAAGTCACTTAACTGGAGTGATTTTTTTTCAGTGTAGAATTACCAAACAATAGTACACATAGGTTTGAAGATACTTTACTTAAGGAAATGAAAATGAAATAAAATGAAATGAAATGAAATGAAATCGTTTATTCTGTAAATAGGATATCGGAATCACTTTTACACGTCATATAAAAAATATAAAAACAAGCTTGAGGAAGTCGACATTTCCTATCTGACTATCCCTGAGAAGAAATGGCGAAACAAACTCAGGGGTCAAAGTCTCTTTTAAAGTCCAGACATAATCTTGGTCAGATCATGTGAGGACCATGTAGATCCGTGTCTGAAATGGTCTTTTGAGGAAAGAACCACACAATTTTGAGTGGACCTGTCCAGTCAGTGCAAGCATTTGTCAGTAAACGTGTAGCTCAACTCAGGATTTAAGGAGCTCAACGACTCGACGAACAATACCAAAGAAAGGACATTTGGGTAGGCCGCATAAAGTACTCAAAAAACCAGACCATCATTAAAAATACTTGAGAAAGAGGAAAAAGAGATAATCTTAAAGAAAACAAATGACCCACATAGTGCTCACATTCACAATAATTAAAGTAATATATGTAATACTTTTCAAAGTAAATATTCAGGTCATTTTGTATATAATATTTAATAATGTCAATAATTAGGTATGTATATAAAACGTTGTCTAACTATTAAAATGTCAAGTTTTACGGTTTAATCAAACGGCTTTAAGCAGAGCGAACAGTTCAATCCCAAGCTTTTTTGTCTTCTAAATAATCAGAAATGTTATAGTACCCTTTTTTGCAAAGTTTGGTTTTAATACAGCTTTTAAATCGGCAAATTTTTAAAGGAGGAATAAATGTGGTAGTTTGAAAGCTTTTACATAGAAAATATGTCAAAACGCCATTTTTATTCTTCAGATAAAAGTTATCAGGCGATTGAATGCGTTTTTTTTTTTTTTTAAACTTTGCCCCACACTAGGAATTTCTCCTGTATCGTGGGTGCGTTTACAAACATTTAAACTCACATACACAAACAGCCAGACCCGGAACAACTAATTGTAGGTCATACAAATATTTGTTCCGTGCGGGAATCGAACCCGCGACACGCAGTGCAGCAGTCAATCGCTTAACCACTGCGCCAACCGTGCTCCTTGACCTTGGAAGACAAGATCTGTAGTTAATTCTGCAGATCATCCAAATTACTTGCGGGATTGAACCCCCAACACGTAACGTAGGTGCCAACTACTAAGCCACTGCGCTATCAGGGTGTTTTTGTGATGACATCTATCACAAAACTGGACATGACCTAAGACAAAAATGTGAGGTCAGACGAAGTTAAATAAAAGTGATAACGTTCCTCGTGTAGTTTTTAATCTTTTTACGTAAGATATTGCTTTATGAACTTTCTAGAAAATATTTCTCGGTCTTTTTTTTTCATTCATGAACTCACGCCTTTTCCTATGAGGGTAGGTAGAGGCAGAAACCATAGCAAGCAAAATCAACGTCAACGCATTTATTTCAAATAGGTACATAAATAGCATTTTTGAACGTCGAAATGTACTTGGAAATTTTATTCTAGTTGCCTCTTCCAAAAAGTAGTTTCGTATGGAGAAGAATGGGCAAGATACTCCACCGTTACTCGTTTATACTGTTTTGCAATACTTTGTACACATCAATTACTTATATCAATATTGTGAAGACGATGTACCTACCTACAATAAAATTACTAAACCACAACAAGTAAAAACAACGAAAAATGAAGCAATGACGGATAAATTATAAATGTGTTAGATACATGGTGCTTACATATTTACAAATATTGTTAAAGTAGACGATTATACTTTTTAGGATTCCGTTGCCAAATGGCAAAAACGGAACCCTTATGGATTCGTCATGTCTGTCTGTCTGTCTGTCCGTCCGTATGTCACAGCCACTTTTTTCCGAAACTATAAGGACTATACTGTTGAAACTTGGTAAGTAGATGTATTCTGTGAACCGCATTAAGATTTTCACACAAAAATTGAAAAAAAAAAAAACAATACATTTTTGGGTTACCCATACTTGGAACTGAAATTCGTTTTTTTTTTTAATCAAACCCATTCATATGGGATATCTATGGATAGGTCTTCAAAAATGATATTGAGGTTACTAATATTTTTTTTTTTCTAAACTGAATAGTTTGCGCGAGAGACACTTCCAAAGTGGTAAAATGTGTCCCCCCCCCCTGTAACTTCTAAAATAAGAGAATGATAAAACTAAAAAAAATATATGATGTACATTACCATGTAAACTTCCACCGAAAATTGGTTTGAACGAGATCTAGTAAGTAGTTTTTTTTTAATAAGTCATAAATAGGAACTTTTATATAATGTTACTTGCTGCTACGGAACCCTTCATGGGCGAGTCCGACTCGCACTTGGTCGCTTTTTTTCATAAATATTAAGTCGGTATGCGAGTTAAACGTATCAAATAATAAATTATACAATTAAATTAGCAACCTGTTTGATTTTGTCAAGCCATGTGTTACGTTGTTTACACAACATTAATGCTATAATATCGCACACCTAGATAAAGAGTAGCACAACTCAAAATACCTCTTTTTTCAGGAACAGCAAAAAACGTTCTACTCATTTTCTATTTGACCGATTTAAATTATTATTGTATGATGTTGTATATTATTTTACTAAGATATTAATTTGCTATTAATATATATATTTTTTATATTAATTTAGTAAAACAACAATTACTTTCATTTGTCAACAATACTGGGGTAAGTGGAAATAATTTGAAGAACACACAAGAAACAAGACCGATTCAATCACGAATACGAAATCAACTCAAAATAATTCACGCTTGATTACTGCGATTAGCCACGAATACAAAACTAAGTCGAAATAATTTACTCTTTGAGCGTATTGACAGCATCTTTCCCTGCAGCTGACATGTCGTAACTGGTGATGCGTTACTGTTGTTGATGGGGGGTGACCGTGGAGCTACTCAAAAAGACTGACTTACAGCGCAATCTAGTCTTTTATGAATGGAGTTTGTACACCGACCGGTGTCTTTGGAGTTAATGTAGTTTTCAACACTGATTCCGATAATCGCAATAACTCGATTTTGGATTATTTTGAGTTGTGCCACCCTTCATCTAGGTGTGCGATATATTTCCATGGCTTATAGTTTTTGAACTGAAAACTTCTTTAGGCGCGTTGAGCACTTTTTGGGTGAACAAAAATCATGGAACTCGGATCATCGTCACCGAACGCTTTTCATGAGCTATATGTATAGGTACTGTGTATATAAATGTACTTAGTTTTCACTTCTATTGGTAGTCCCCAAAGACTGCCCAGTTTTTTTTTGTCACAATCGCAACATTTTTTAGTGCATCTGGCAAAGGGATTAGTGATCGTAATTTGTTTTTATCAACATACAGGATGACATTTCTATCCAAAAGGATAACAGCTCATCATTTCTGCCGAAAGAGACCTACTGCTGGACATTTATTTATTTATTTAAAAACACAAACAACTATCATCACAGGCATACCTAATACAATAGTGTAGTTATATAGCTTACAAAATTAAGATTTACAATTACATATATTATTATGAAACACCGAGAGTTATTTTACTAAATGCGGCCCGTGTAAATTCACTCAGACTACAACTGAAGCAGTCAATCTGTTGTGACACCATATTGAGTGCATGCAGGGCGCGCGTTAGCGGCGCGTGCTCTGTCTGTCTGTCTGTCTGTATGTTACGTTTTCACGCCTAAACCGCTGAACCGATCGTCATGAAATTTGGCACAGATATAGAATAGGATATCGAGAAGGACATAGGCTACTTTTTTATGCGATAACCGATATCCACGTGGGCGGAGCCGCGGGCAACAGCTAGTCTTAAATAAGTACATAAGTGGCGAGTGCTACTTGACATAGGCCTCTCCCAAACACCCAGTGGCGTATCGTTCGAGGCCCGTGGAAAATTCATCGGATGATCTTCTGTCTATTCTGATCAGCAAGTGTTAATGACATCATCAAAGTTCAAATTTCCCACCATAGAATTTTCGATGGGTAGAATAGCCAAGTTACTTAACCTTTCTTGTCCCATAGAATTTCTTAAATAAGTTTTTATCAATTTCAGTTTTGGAAAATCATTTCCAAAACTGAAATTGATAAAAACTTATTTAAGAAATTCTACGGCTATCAAGCCGTAGTCACAGGAATGGTGAGAAATAACAGAAAATGCAGTGCACACTTCAGAAAAGCTTGAAGATATAAAATTATTCTTTATTATTAATAAGTCAGCAAGTTCTCTTATATAAGATGATGTTTCTATTTAGTGTCTAAAAGAGGATCGAAAACTGAGAATTTCCTTGGAAAACGAGATAATATCTTTTTTAATGGATTCTCCACTGACCGGGGGCCCGTGGTATTTTGCCAACTTGCCACCCTGTAGTTACGCCACTGCAAGCACCACCACTTTGACCGGTTCTGTGCTTCCCGCATCCAGCGGATTCTTGCGGCCTTCACAAGGTCATCTGTCCACCTTGTGAGAGGGCTTCCAACGCTACGTCTTCCGGTACAAAGTCGCCACTCCAGAACTTTTCGGCCCCATTCGCTGTCTGTTCTGCGAGCAATGTGCCCACTGCCACTTAAGTTTCGCAGTTCTTCTGGGCCTTCGGGCTGTTAGTTGCCTTGGTTCCCCTGTAGATCTCTTCATTTCTGATTCGATCACGTAGGTAAACAGCTCATTGTCGCTTTATTGCTGCACCCAAAAATAGATGAAATTATTATTCGTTATTTTTGCAGGGATTGGCATGATGGTATGCTTGTAGTACACGCAACATAATATGAGTAACTGCCATCTAGTAAACATTTACTAAAACTTGGCAGCAAAATTGTGTTATGAGTTCGTCGAAAATGAATCAAGTGCTAGATTGGTTTTTACAGGAAAAGTTTTCCTAAAATTGGTGTGCTATAATAATTAACAGGGCACGGTACTTGGATTATTTATTTTGAGCAGGTAAATTACTTGTGCTAGTACTTGTAAATTCTCTTTACATTCTGCGCCATCTAGTGGCGCTTGCGTAAACAATTTGACCTTTTGGAAACTGATAGTAATTTCAGAGAGCAGAGTAGATGTCGTTAGTTATCCATTTCAGTAGGATTTATTAATATTCTGCAGAAGTACATCCTTAGTACATACACTTGTGTCAAGTACTACTTGTTTCTAGTAATTAGTACTCAGGTAAGATTCTGCAAATACAGCTGGTTTATACATAGATATTTATCTAGGTACAGACAGGCTCCCCAAGTTTGAAAAACTTAACCTACTCATGATATTGGACTATCAATTTAGGCCTCACTTAGCTCTTAATTTTGTAATTTGAGACTTTCGGTACTTCAAAGGATTGATGATTCCAATTTATTTTCAAGATAGGAGAATTTTGATATCTTATTAAAGGCCTCAGAATACTATTCGGCCTTACAGATATACCTAGGTAGTTTTGCTTGAGAAATTTGAAAAAAGTGTCTAAAAAAACAAAACCGGCTAAGTGCGTGTCGAATTACGCGCAATGAAGGGTTCCGTAGTCGGGATGAATTTAACCTCAGATCAAACTTAACATTGTAGTTGAAAAAACATCTTCGCCAATACATTCCAACTGTAAATATAAGTTTGTACGCACAATATTGGGAGATTTACCATTTTATTTTAAGACCATGTATATGTAAGTATACACAAGCAAGCAAGCATGTATATGTATGTTGTGTGTAGAAGTGTGTGTGTCATGTATGTGTATGTAAGTATTTCTTACAGGTTTTCCTGTAATCTATAAGTATAGAACTATTTTTTTTTCTCAACATTTTTGGCTCATTAGTTTCGGAAATAAGTGGAGGGGGGGCGGGGTAGTCAATTTTCATTTATTTTATTTTGTATCTTTACCTAGATATTTTTTTATTTTAAAATTGTTAAAAAAATATGCTTTGAGACCCTCACCCTTTCATTTGATATGTCACACGGTACAGGGTGCAATTTTTTTTTGTGTCAGTTTTGTCTCCCAAAACTGACCCCTATATTCAAAATTCATTTATTTACGTAACACGTCCGTGTTTGGGTCACAGAAATTAATATATGTAGGTACCAAATTTCAACTTAATCGGTCATTATATTCGAAGCAAATTGGCTATGACAGACGGACAGACAGACACACGAGAAATCCCGTGTTTTCCTTTTAAGGTTCAGAACCCTAAAACGTTAGAAGGTAGGTTTTCATAGTGGAGATAAGTAATACCTACCTCGATCAAGATTAACGTCTCGAAATTCAATATCGTCAGGTTTCTTTTTAAACACGCTACCTCATGATTCATTATTCCAGCCGAAAGACGTCCACTGCTGGACATAGGCCTCCTTCAATTGGGGGGGTTTTCCATAATCGTCACGCTGGGCAGGCGGGTTGGCGATCGCAGTATGGTGCTGCTGCCCATTCTCTAGTAAGTCCCTTAGTCGCCTTTTACGACACTCACGGGAGGAAATGGGGTGACTGGGGGGACGCTACCTAATTCATTTTAATTAAGTATTTCCTCGGAAACATTTCTGGCTAGGGACAGACCATATCTTTTCTTTTTGTGGGTAATTAAATGGAGTCTTATGTTAAGACTTTATCCACAAGGTACAGATCGGCTCTTGGAGTGGCCATGACCTACTTCTGAGAAAGTGTTATACTTCAGAAGAAGGCTGCTAACCAGGATCGGGAGAGGATCATCTTGAGTGGAGACCACAGAGACGAAGGCACCGAGAAGGCAAGAGCCTCGGTGCTTATACCAGTATGGGCCATTGCGCCACATATGAAGTCTCTACAGGGTCACAGACACACAAAAAAAAAAAAAAAAACGGCCTTGTGCGAGTCGGACTCGCGCACGAAGGGTTCCGTACCATCCATCCATCCATACTAATATTATAAATGTGAAAGTAACTCTGTCTGTCTGTCTGTCTATATGTAACGTTTTCACGCCTAAACCGCTGAACCGATCGTCATGAAATTTGGCAGAGATATAGCCTGGGATATAGAAAAGGACATAGGCTACTTTTTTACGCGATAACCGACATCATAATAAGATTACAATTAAGATAATTGTAATCTTATTATTACAATTATCTTAATTGTAATCTTATTATTATTACTATAAAATTATTATTACTAATAATGGCATGGTTTGATCGCTGTGGACTACTCCGTTTTTCAGTAAACCTTTGTTTAAACAAGTTAAGGCTCCTACAAACAGGCGCGACACGCGACGCAACACAAAGCGACCGCTCGCCGCGCGACAAGCGGTTCCTTTGTGTCGCGTCGCGTGGCGCGCTTGTTTGAAGAAGCCTATAATGTTGTAACCATTAGCGATAGGCGTTTTATTTTTACACAATCGAGGCCACTTATTTAAGTTTCTGATAGACCACAGCAACAAATACCGAAAGACCAATTAATACGGCACGGTTGGCGCAGTGGTTAAGCGATTGACTGCTGCGCTGCGTGTCGCGGGTTCGATCCCCGCACGGAACAAATATTTGTATGATCTACAAGTAGTTGTTCCGGGTCTGGCTGTTTGTGTATGTGATCGCGACGATAGGTCGTGGTGAAGCAAAATGAAAGATAGCGGACTGTATAACAAGTATAATATTGAATAAGAATAAAAAGAAACTAAATAACAACGGTCGGTTATATAAATATGAAAACAAGAGAGGTTTAAAACGCGCAAGCGCAGCCGTGCATAAAGGCGAGCAACAGCTGACTGCCGTGGCGGTGTGGCGTGGGGCCCGCGCTCGGCCTTCGGCCGGCTGATTCCCCGCTGTCCCCGCGTCCCTCGTTCACTGCCGCTAGCGCGCGGCGATGTTGAGTGAAGGCGTCTCAACATACTCCCCCCGTTGAAGTGTCTTCAACAGTAGAAACCGGCAGCGGGCAGATGGTGTTAAAGGCGCGCCGGATGACACCCTTTCTTGTAAGGATGTCGGCGACCCTCGCGACGCCATCCCTGCCTGGGAGAACATGTGTGATGCGTCCTAGAAGCCACATAAGAGGAGGTAAGGTTTTGTCCTTTATGATGACCAATGTTCCCTCCTTGAGCTCGCCAGACGACCGGCACCATTTGGTTCTCTCCTGTAGCCACAGAACATATTCGTTGGAGAAGCGAGCCCAGAAATGTTGCTTCAAATATTCGATGCGGCGAAATCTTTGTAGGCTGTTGACGTTGGCGTTCTGGATCTGTGGATGAGGCAGCATAATTAGAGAACGACCAATAAGGAAGTGTGCCGGGGTTAAAGGAGCGAGGTCGGAAGGGTCGTTGGACAGTGGAGTTAAGGGCCTTGAGTTTAAAATAGCCTCAACTTGAATTAAACAAGTAGCCATCTCCTCAAAGGTAAGGTTTGTTAAACCCAAAATGCGTCGTAAGTGATGCTTGGTGGATTTAACTGCAGACTCCCATAGGCCTCCGAAGTGTGGAGTATACGCAGGTATAAATGAAACTTTTATGCCAGGGTCGATGTTTTTGAGATTTAAGTCTTGCGAAAGCAGCCTGGCCAACTCATTGAAAGCACCGACAAAGGTGGTACCGTTGTCGGAAAAGATATTACGGGGTTTTCCCCGTCGAGCAATAAAGCGGTTTAATGCAGCTAGGAAAGCTTCCTTCGTAAGGTCCGACACAAGTTCGAGGTGGATGGCTCTTGTAGCTAGACACACAAACACACAAATGAAGCATTTTATGAGCCTACATCCTCTACCTTTCCGGTCAGCTATCATGATGGGACCGGCGTAGTCTACCCCTGTGTCAAAAAAAGGAAACTCTAAATGTAGACGCTGCTCTGGAAGATTGCCCATGATAGGCTGAATTGTGTTGGCCTTGACTCTACAACATTTTACGCATTGATGTGTGATCTTTTTAGCCAAGTTCCTACCTCCAATAGGATAGTAGTGATGACGAACAGTGGCTAATAAAAGCTGTGGCCCAGCATGCAAAAGGCGTACATGAAACATGTTAAATAAGAGAATGCAAAATATATGCGAACTAGATAATAGAATTGGATGCTTAATATTATAATCATAAAATGAGTTGTTTAATCTTCCTCCAACACGAATTAGATTAGAAAGAGTATCAAAGAACGGTGACAAAGATAATAGCTTGTTCTTTGCTGATAACTGTTTACCTGATTTAAGTAAGTGATACTCTTCCGGGAAAGATTCCATTTTACTAAGTCTCAATAATAGGTTTAAAGAATTGTTAAGTTCAGTAGAAGTTAATGAACCAGACTCAACTGATTTCTTATTACATTTAAATATGAATCGCATGACATATGCCGTCACACGCTGTAACGTGCTAAAACTTGAAAATTTTGAAAATAACGCAGTAATAGGACTTTCAATAATGTTATTAGAAACATGACAAGATGCGACTGTTTCCGGTAACCCAGAATTATTTTGATTTGATTCAGGGAACTGAGGCCATGAAGAAATATTTTTGCTAAGGAACTGTGGTCCTGACCACCACAATGAAGACGACAACAGCTTGTCAGTTCTAAGTCCACGCGAAGCGAGGTCTGCGGGATTTTCAGCTGACGGAACATAGTGCCAAGCCTCTCTTCCTACAGTTTCCTGAATTTCTGAAACACGATGACGAACGAATGTCTTTAACTGGTTTGGTGAAGTAGATAACCATCCCAAGACGATGGTGGAATCACACCAGCAATGGACTTCATCAAACTGTAATGTAAGTGACTGACGAACCTTTGAGTACAACCGTGAACCCAACAACGCACCACACAGCTCGAGCCGCGGTATGGTTGTGGATTTGATTGGAGCTACCTTGCTTTTAGCGGTAAGGAGATGTACGTTAACCTCGCCGTCTCTCGAAACACTGCGAACATAAACACATGCCCCATAAGCTTTTTCGGAAGCGTCGGTGAATATATGCAGCTGTAGATGGGACGCAGATTCACATAACACCCACCGAGGTATCTTGAACTCGTTTAAAAGGTGCAGGCTATTTTGAAAATCATTCCAGACATTCTGAATATGCGTGGGAACAAGCTCGTCCCAAGAACACTTGGCCAGCCATAGATGCTGCATGATAATTTTGGCTTCCACTATGCATGGAACGACTAGGCCAATGGGATCAAAGATTTGTGCTATGGTTGACAGGATATGACGTTTAGTAGCCTTGTCAGTGGAATTTAAATTAATAGAAAAGGAAAACGTGTCACTTAAACTCTTCCATAGGAGCCCCAGAGTCTTCGACTGCTCGTTGTCACTCAGGTCCACAACATCCGAAACGTCGTGTTCACCGCTAAGCGCCTGCAGCACCTGACTGGAGTTGGAACGCCATTTCCGAAGATTGTACTTTGCTGACCGAAGAGCATCGTCAACACAGCGACTTTTCTCTAAAGTTTCTGAAACAGATGATCCACCGGACAAGTAGTCATCCACGTAGAAATCACGTGCTATCGAAAACTTTGTTGAAGAATCTGAGCACCCCTCAGCCACTTGAAATAAACACCTGGTAGCTAAAAACGGTGCTGATGCAGTGCCATAAGTTACGGTATTAAGTGTGTACTCCTTTAACGGATGTGTTGGTTCTGCCCTCCACAGGATTTTTTGTAAAGGACGATTACTATCGTTAACAAGAGTTTGTCGATACATTTTTTCAATGTCCGCGCTTATGACAATTTTATGCTGACGGAATCGAAGCAATATAGACAACAAATCATCCCGGATAGGGGGACCAACCATCTGTATTTCGTTAAAGGACTTACCTGATGTAGTTCTGGCGGAAGCGTCAAAAACTACTCTTAATTTGGTGGTGGTTCTTGACTCCTTCAGAACACCATGATGTGGTAAATAATTTGAACATGTTGAGTCGAGTGGGCGCCTAGTAGATTCAGACATGTGCCCCAGCTCTATGTACTCATTAACGAAGTCAACATATAGGCTTTTAAGGCGAGGATCTCTACCCAAACGACGTTCAAGAGATAGGAATCGCTGCTTAGCCATCATGTATGAATCACCCAATACGTCCAGTGACTCTTTGAAGGGAATACTTACTACAAATCGCCCCTCAGAATTACGATATGTGGTATCTATAAAATGTTGTTCACACGATCTCTCTTCACCAGAGTGTTTATGTATAGACGACACAGAATCCAACTCCCAAAACCGATCTAAATCTACTTGTAAGTTGTTAGTGTGCATACAAACATGAGAAGAGGAATCAGATTGATGATAAGCACCCGAAATGAGCCAACCTAATTTTGACTCAAGCAAAGTGGGCATATGAGTACCTAATGCGATACGGCCAGTGCCTATGATACCCCAAAAGACTTCCGCACCGACAAGGACGTCGATTGAAGACGGAACATAATAAGTGGGGTCAGCAAGACGCACGTTCGTAGGTATACGAATATTGCTAGTATCAACAAAAGTATTAGGAACTGATGCTGATACTTTCGGCAATACGAGGCAGTCAATGTTCAGTACGTACTCACTATCATCAATTGATTTTAATGACACTGAGCACCCCTGAGTACAACTAGAAACATGATAATTTATACCTGTTACCTTGGACTTGGTAATGTAGGTAGGAACATGTAGCTTACGAACAAAGTCCTCCGAGATGAAATTTGTTGTACTTCCACTGTCCAGCAAGACTCGTGCTGTATGGTGGTTACCGTCAGCGTCGGTCACCCTCACGAGCGCTGTAGAAAGTAAAATTACTCGAGATGTAAACGATTGACTAGCTGATAATGCAGTGTTGTGTGCACTAGGAAGAACATTATCACTATCAATGTGTAGTAAAGTGTTGTGTTTTTGACGACAATATTTACAATGACCTAATTTGCATTTGGAGACATCATGACCTGGACGAAGACAATTCATGCACACATTTGAACCCTGAGCCTTTTTAATACGAGCCTGTACAGAGAGGCTTTTAAATTGCTCGCATGCAAAAATAAAATGATTTTGACGACACATTGGACATGACAATGGTTTTAATGACTTGTCAGGTAGCACAGCACTGCTCTTAGATTTGGTCGCAGGTGTGGTGTGTTCATTTTTAGCTGTTGATATAGGCTTAGACTCTTCAAGTGTCTCCAGTAAGTCTGCCCTGCTACATATGAAGCTAGTGAACGCAGATAATGTAGGTGGTTCGGAAAAAGTGTTTCTGTGTTCTTCCCACTGACGATTTGTAACGTGGTCGAGCTTACTGGTCATTATGTAAATGATAAGCACATCGACGAAGGCGTTTTGAACGGGTTGACCAAGAGTTGCCAAAGCCCTAAGATTTTTATTTGTTGTGTCAATTATGTAACGTAGTGACTTACTTGACTCTGTATCTATAGGCTGAACGTTAAAGAGTGCTTGCACATGATTGTTGACAAGCAATCTTTTGTTGTCATACCTCTCACAGAGTAACTTCCAGGCAGCGTCGTAGTTTTCTGACCTGAAGTCAATGTTATCAACAACAAGAGAAGCACTACCCTTTAAGGAAGCACGTAGATAGTGTAACTTATTTATTTTATCCAAGGATGTGTTGCTGTGCACTATAGAAACAAATGTATCTCTAAACTCCAGCCAATCATGATAGTTACCTGAAAACTTGGGTAAGTCAATTTTAGGTAAACGAATTGAATTGTGTTTGTGTATACTAGTAATACAAGAATCCACCTCGCCTGCGGAGTCCCCCTGAAGAATCTTTCTTGCGCCGGTGATCAGCTGGCGTGCAGCAGCCACCAAACCGTAGTACAGCTTTTCAAAATCTTCGCGTTCCGCATATTGCTCGCTGGGGTCATCCACCAACGCCTCCAATTCATCCTGTAATGTATCATATTTCTCATATAAGCTTTCAAATATATTAAGCCGATATTCAATTTCGATGACTTGTACCTCACTCAACTTTTCGCAAGACTTAGAAATATTTAAATAAGAATTGAACTGCGTAAGCTTGGCTTTAATTGAAGCTCGCTTCTTAATAAAACTTTTCATATCAGCCATGACACTGAAAGTTTAGCAGTTGCAGTAAGAAAGAGAAGGTAGCAAAAAAAAAAAAAAAAAAAAAAAAAAAAAAAAAAAAAAAAAAAAAAAAAAAAAAAAAAAAAAAACATCCTTACAAGAAAGGGTGTCATCCGGCTCGAAGGACCAATGATCGCGACGATAGGTCGTGGTGAAGCAAAATGAAAGATAGCGGACTGTATAACAAGTATAATATTGAATAAGAATAAAAAGAAACTAAATAACAACGGTCGGTTATATAAATATGAAAACAAGAGAGGTTTAAAACGCGCAAGCGCAGCCGTGCATAAAGGCGAGCAACAGCTGACTGCCGTGGCGGTGTGGCGTGGGGCCCGCGCTCGGCCTTCGGCCGGCTGATTCCCCGCTGTCCCCGCGTCCCTCGTTCACTGCCGCTAGCGCGCGGCGATGTTGAGTGAAGGCGTCTCAACAGTATGTGAGTTTAAATGTTTGTAAACGCACCCACAATACAGGAGAAATTCCTAGTGTGGGGCAACGTTTAAAAAAAAAACAAAACAAACAAAACAAATCAAAATTAACAAATATTTTGAAATAAATAAATAAGTAACTATAGAGCTAGCTATAGCTACAAAACCAAATCAGAAACAATTTTATTTACGTAAATTATGTAATAAATAAGTAATAATAATACGATTACAATTAAGATAATTGTAATCTTATTATTATTATTATTACTATAAAATTATTATTACTAATAATGGCATGGTTTGATCGCTGTGGACTACCCCGTTTTTCAGTAAACCTTTGTTTAAACAAGTTAAGGCTCCTACGAACAGGCGCGACTCGCGACGCGACACAAAGGGACCGCTCGCCGCGCGACAAGCGGTTCCTCTGTGTCGTGTCGCGTGGCGCGCTTGTTTGAAGAAGCCTATAATGTTCTAACCATTAGCGATAGGCGTTTTATTTTTACCCAATCGAGGCCGCTTATACAAGTTTCTGATAGACCACAGCAACAAATACTGACTGACCAATTAAAATAATATTAAGTTGGAATTCAGCATAAGTATAATTAGCCTATAATATTCGCACTGCTGGGACACTGGACAGGCCTCGAGAGAGTTGGCTGTACTGTAATCCACGCGGGCCCAGTCCGGGTTGGTACATGTCACATGTCTTCGAATTTTTGGTACTAGGATATTTCGGCTTCCTCGCAATGTTTTCCTTCAACGTTTTGAGAGCAGTGGTAATGAAATTATTTACACATTACATTATTTACACAATTATTTAAGTAAAGCGCCTGCCTGGGTTCGAACCCACGACCTATTACTCGTAATTCGGGGCCGTTAGTTAGCACTAGGCCACCACTGCTCCATTTGTAATTACTATAACACATTTGATTAATATTAGGTATAATAATAAGTGTAAGAGTGTTAGTATTTGATAACGAATATTAGGATATTGTCCTATAGCACGTTGTAAAGTAAGCCAAACTCCAACTTATAAGTGACCCCGAGAGGTTTTAAGAACACTTACAAGCGAAGAATGGATGCCAATTACCAGTGGGTAAAGGAATATGTGTGGGGGTGTAGTATAACATTATGTTCAGTACGAAGAAGTGTCGAGTAAAGATTGAAGTGGATGAATTGATGAATGATGTAAATACTTACCAAATATAATTACTTGTGAAAGTTTGTTTTAGAATTTAGAGAAGAGTAGAGCACCTGGAAATATTTTAAGAGGGGGGGTTTAGTAAAGTTAGATTCTAACATTACATTTTTCCGGGAGGGGAAAAAGTGTAAGGTCCTATCATCAGAACTGGAGGAGTCCAAGCTAAAGAAGAAAATAAACAAGTTAAAGATTAAACAGTTTAATAAATAAAAACAATTAATATAGTTTAATAGGCCCTACCGAATGGGTATTGGAGGGTCCTGACTGAAGGATAATAAGAGGCCAGGGAAACCGGGGAAAAGTTACGTTGGAGTTCCGTCCTTAAGAGTGAGAGGTCCAGGGGTTTCTTGGAGGGAAACCTCGAGTCAGGCTTCCAAGTCGCCGACCTCTTGATACGACCTGCTCCTCCGAGGAGATAACAAAAACATAAATTATAAAAATAAGTGGTATGGTTCTTCTAGTGTGTCATTAATCGTTTACCCTTACCATAAATATAGAATTTTTGAAATAAGAGGCAAACATTGAATTAAAAATATTTCAGTTTATTTTTTTATGCTTTTTTAAATTGCTTCATATCATAACAGTTGTTGTTTTTATTTAGTTCAGTCTTCATTCTGCAGTTATACATTTATACATCAATCAAGTTACGGTTGCGGTTAACTTTAATGTCAAGATCTGTGTCCACGAAGTACGCCGAATCGATAGGCGTCCTGTCCACCAAGTTGTAGTTCTTCAGCACCCAGCGGTTCCACCTGGTCTTCATGTCGCACGTCGTCTGCTTGTGGAAAATTTTTACATCCACAAACTTCATGTTAGGTGTGAAGAAGTTTCCAACATCAATGCGACGATCGAAGGGGAAGCCAAGAGGCATCTTGTCTAGAAGGACGGTTGACCTGAAGTCGAACATGTGATCTTTCCGATGCACGTCCGTGACGCTGAAGTCAACGTTGTCTACCAGTCTCAATGGTGTCACAATAACGTAGACCAACATGTCCATACCTCCAACCCAACCCTTAGGAAGCAGAAGCCTGGTGGGGAAACCGGTGTGGTAGTTTCTCAAGTCTTTGATTAAGAAGTCACGCATATCGGTGATGGACTCAACCTTCTTCACCAAGTCACGGGTCATTATGCGGTCACGGACAAGGTTGTGCATGTCATAAGAGTTCCTGACTATTGTGTTCTTGCCAGTGGTCAGCTTGTATAGGAAGGTATCTAATTCAACGAAGTTAAGGCGGTTGGTTTTAATGTCAATGAGACGGTTCCAGTTGTCTCTTTTCGGTCCGAGGAACACCCTTACGACACAGTCGACTGTCTTGTCAGACAATACATCAAGGGTGACCTTGAACGGCTGGTGGTTGAGGCGGCGCTTGCGAACCATGAATTTCATATCAGATTTAGTCTTCCTTATCTCCTCTTCAGTCAAGAACACGGCGTTGGTCATGTCCATTAGATAGTCATCAAAGTAAGTGACGAGCTTGTCAACCACTACATTGTCGATCTTCACTCCGGGGAAGTAGAGGTCCTCCTTTGTGTACATAGGTAGACGCAGCTTGAACAAGCACACCAAATCAATGATACGTTTCTGCAGCATGTAGAATACTGGGTCACGGAGAGCCGTCTGGTATGTGTCCAAGATAGAAGGAACGACGAAGTACCTGCAACAAATAGTTAAAATGTAAAAATGTAATTTTGACAAGTGTAACAATTTATAAAACAATCCTGTCTGATTCATTATTTGTTTAATTGACTGTCAGATTGGAAGCACAAAGCCATAATTAACTACTCAAGATTTAAAAAAAAAGTGTGTTAAGTACACCATTTTGCATCTCGAGTGAAGGGCATTTTCAACCCATGAAATAATCAACATACTTTTTACTTGTGACAAAAAACTTATTTTTAGTATAAAAAAGCGCTTAGAAACACCAAAGCGCTTTGAGAAAAACAGAGCAGTACTTACTTGTCAGAATAGAAAGTGTTAAGACCAAGAGCGGCCTTCATGACGATCAGCAGGTAGCGGTAAGCGTCAACTTCGGTCCTGTCAATGTCAATCTTGTCGATTTTACCGAAGATCAGTTTTCCTAGATTTTCCATGTCTTCAGTCTTGGTCAGTTCAAGTCTTATGCCATTAACCTGAAAAAAAAAGTGTAAAAAGTGAAGTTTAAAGTATCTTAAAATGTTCGGCTAATATTCCACTATTAGTGGTAGTAGTTAACGGGATTGTTATTTAATTTCCGCTAAAGAGACATTACTGGCATAGTAAGAATACTTACTTCGATAAATCCTTTGATAATAGCCTCCCTGATGATCCTCTCATACTCTTCGCACAAACGAATCACGTCTAGGTTGTGATCGCGAGTAACGACGTAGTTGTTGAATCTAACAGGGAACTCAATACCATTGTGCATTTTCAGCCAGGGCCAATATCCCGTCTTGATGGGCTTGTACCATGATAAGTCCTTAATCTTACCTAGTCCATTGGACAAACGCTCCAGGTAGTACCTGGCAAGGATCTGTTGGTACACATACACTGTCAGCTCAAAACGCCTCATCTTCATTTTGTCCATGAATCTATCCTTCATCCAGAATGGATAGTCAACGTGGAAGTAGTAGTAGTAAGTGTTAAGGTCGATATCCTCTGTGAAGTAGCGGAGTCTATCTTCGCCGCTGAGGTGTACACGTTTGTCAAAGACGTTCTCGTCGATTATGTAAACGTCTTTGTCGGTCCTCTTGATTCCGTAAAAGTCGCACAGTTTGAGGTCCACAAGACCCTTCTTCATTTTCAATAAGTATGCCTTCTGAATAACATCAGCGCGCACGAAGTAGTACGGGTAGATCTCATAGGGAGGAGGCAGGATGATTCCCTTGCAGTCTTCGCGGTGTCTGACTGCCACGGTGAGTGCGTATACAAACATGCCTTCGTTGAGGTAAAGGCGCATCCAGCAGGCGGTCTTGATGAAGGTGGTGAAGTCCTTGGCGTAGTACAGCACGTGGAACATGGTGACTACTTCCTTGAGCTGACGGTCAATGTGCAGGGTGAAGATCTCACCGCGTGGCAGAACTCCTACCTTGAGCATATTGGTAAAGTCCTTTACAACATCAATTTTCTGAAAAAAGTAATCATATTTTAATAGAAGCACCGATGAAATTGGTTAAAAAATTAACACGGTTCGTTGATTCGCACTTACCGTGAAAAGCTCTCTGTTGTCTTCGATTTTGAAGTTCTTGCCAATGTCCTCAAGGTCCTTGTACATCAAGGGATCCAACACGTGGTTCAACAATTTCAAGAGTACCAGCTGTCGTTGCTTGATGTCCATTGTCACTAGAAGTTAAATACTAATGTTAAGTACATAAAACACTATGAAATTACTAACTGGAGTGTAGTTAGTAGTTAGTAGCATTCTATTCCAGTTCGAAAACTGACAGGGAATACGAAGGGTTTAATATGGAATTTATTTACCATTATATTCTTAAACGATAGTGTCAAAAATAAATAGGAACAACTTACCTATAGTGGTATCGTCAACCTCAGGCCTAGCCATGGCCACGGCGGCCAGGCTCACAATCAATAATAGGACAGCCCTCATCGTGGAGTCGACTCTGCGTGAGTTCAACTGTGCTCCTACTAAAACTGCATCTCCTTTTATACGAAAAAATGGGATGACGTGTTATTGTTTAGTTCTTTAATGTCTACAATTTAAAGGGCATTACAATGTAAGGAAAGTGTAGGTTATCAACAACAATAATAGTTTTATGCTTGATACTGAGGTTAAATTACTTTAATGTATTTTCATATCGGGTCAAGATAGTGCATGACGCCGACTGACTAAAAGAATTATCTGGAGAGTCTATGATGAATGAGAAAATTTTGATTCACATCTTACATTACTGACAATTAAGTTTTGAATAAAGGAAGCGGCAAAAGTGAGTGCATTGACATAGAACCAATAAGACATATTCACTCGTCGCTATTAGTTTAAAAACAGAATGAAGGTGGTTTCTACCAGTACGCTATTTCTTCTTTGATTCTAATTCTTGAGATTGGTTACTGTTACTTGTATGCTGTATCATACAACTACCGGGGAAAGGTGTCATCCCATAACTTCCAGCTCTTACGATCCAGGTCTTATGTAGACTACTGCATGATCGTGGTTGTTTGTTTTTCACAAACGTTGTTTTTATTAATTTGTATTGAACATACACACTGTACGAAATTATACGGAAGAGAACTGGAATTACTGACATAGCTTGCAGAGTAAGCAAGCTGAAGTGGCAGTGGGCTGGCCATGTTTGTCGAAGGACCGATGGCCGGTAGAGTAGACGAGTCCTGGAGTGGAGACCGCGTATCGGCAAGCATAGTGTGGGACGCCCCCCAGCTAGATGAACCGACGACCTCAAAAAGGTGGCTGGACAGACTGGATGCGGAAGGCGGAGGACAGAGTGTTGTGGCACAGCCTGGGAGATGCCTATGTCCAGCAGTGGACAGCGAAAGGCTGAGTTGATTAAACACACAAAAAAAGAAGCCATCAGGGTTTTATTTTCAGTTCTAAAATGAAGAACAACATTGAATTTTACAATATTAACTTTCTTTCAGGGAAAGTTTTACGAAAAGGTTTAATACCTGCAAGAATATAAGTATGTTGCAAAGATTTTTCTAAGAAAGCTGTCTAGTTTATCTATAGAAAGTTTTTATACTACAATAAAAGTAAAATGTTTCGTTAGCCGTTTTTTCTAAAAATCACACAAACTGAATAACGGTTAAGAAGAGTGATAAGGAAAAAGTGATCTATCTGCGTTTCCATAAATCCTTGGAGAAAGTTTATGGCTTTTAACCGTTACCATTGGAAGTTATATAAGAGTGCTGTAGAATATTTAAACACGGATTACTTTCACATTGTACTACTGTACGTGTATTTTCTAACACTATTAAATTAGATGGCATTTATTCAGCCTATCCTCTTGGAAAGACTTTTTAGACTTCTCCCTTTTTTTTGCCTCTACGGGGAAGTTCTTGGCCTTAATCTCACCTAATGGTAAGTGTTGATAAGGTCGAAGATGGAAGCGAGCTTCGCTCGGAATCCTCAACCACAGAGGAACTGGCTATCTTACTTCTAACATTGTTGTTATGGCGGCAGACTTAGATAAGATGGTGGTAGCTAGCCAGGCGGACTTAGAACAAGCCCTACGATCAACCAAACCGAGCAGAAAATGTTGTCCCTGCTGGGAATCGAATCCGGGACCTCTGGGTCTGAGACAGCCTAGGTGGTCTTACCACTAGCCCACAGAGGCGGTTGATCTTCTTCTCGGTTCTCCTTACATTCTTCTTCTTCTCCTGTCGCTGGCACACGGTATTTCAGATTGTTGGCCTAAAATTACGCCACTTCCACCGCGTCGTCGGTGGCTTCGCAGATATTACTTTGGTTGCATGTTTTGAGACACAGAGGGCATGATTGGAAGTGGAGCATTGTTTGCGATATAGCACCACATCCACATCCAGCTGCCGTTCCGTCCAGGTACTTTACATTACACTTTACCAGCTCTTTAGATGACCGTCTATAAGCATTATTTTCTAATTCTCTGCACTGAGTAAGTCGTGAATCGAGTATCTATATATCCATTTTATTTATTTATTTATTCAAACATCGAGCACAAGTAAAAAAAAACCGGTCAAGGGCGAGTCGGACTCGCGCACCGAGGGTTCCGTACCATCATAATTATATAGCTTCATAAGCTTCATTCGTATAAGTAGGACCTAAATAGTATAGTTATGTGCCCAGATAAAACTACAACTGTGCTTCACCCAAAGCAACCTGCGAGTAGGTAGGAAGGAGGATATTTTAGTTGTGAACCGCGAAATGTTTTTAAATTTTCATCGGCGAGGCCTTTATTCGTCAGTTAATTTTAACACTTCGATGTAGAATATTGCAGTTTTAGGTCAGCGCCATCTATTGACAGATAAAGGAACTAATGTAATTTTTGTTGATTTCTGAAAAAGTGTGCTATTTAGAGACATAGTTTTATTTTTCCTGTAATCTTTACATAACCTTCTTTCACATAGAATAATTTCAGATTTTTCTCTATGCAAACTTCGGAGATAAGGGGGGGGGAAGGTATTTTTTTTTACATTTTTAATCAAAAGTCGAAAACTATGCGGCCTAAAGAAAAAAGAAAAAATGTTTTAGAATGTGCAAACAGCGTTCTTCCATATGATACCCCACATGCCCTAGTAGCGGCATTTCGAAGACCACCTTTAAGTCCCTGTTGAAAAAAAAATAAAAACTTTTTTGTTTCTTTCTTATTTGCAAAATATTTGGGCAAACGTCATCTAAAACTATTCTAAATTTCAAGTTGATAGCATCAGTAGTTCTTGAGATATTCAGCTGTGACAGACAGACAGACAGACAGTCTGAGTCACACCATAAGGGTTCCTTTTTACCGTTTTGGTACGGAACCCTAAAAATACCGAACAAAGGCGGACTTAATATCTGAGGCATTTTCTACCAGTCAACCTTAGGATGATGCAGAGAGGAATCATGGCAGATGCAACATAAGGGATAGGTACAACTAAAATAACTATTAAATACAAAAATAAGTATCTACATAGATAGACATACATACGTATAAACAGAATAAACTATGTCAGGAGAAATAACGATCACTAGAGGAGAAAACGAATCCAGCAAATCAGCGCTGAGATGATACTGCAAACTTCTTATGTATAATATGTTCACGTGCTTTTACTTTAAAAGACAACCGACTGGGTCGTATTTTCTGTCTCAGAAGACTTGAACTGGCTGAAGAAACAAGCATAGTAATCAGGTTAAAATAACCCTTTTCAAAGCTAGTCAAACCCTTTTCAAAGTCAGGGTATGTACACGGGAAGTCTGTGGGTCAGCTTTACCAAAAGATCGCTGGAGGTCCTGCGCATCCAATATAATAATATTTTCAAAATGCTGTTGGGACTGCCCCGTTTTTGTAGCGCATCTGAGATGTTTGCGCTGAATCGAACTAACGAATTATATGCGGTCATTAAAAAAAAAAATCTCGTCCTTAATAAAAAGACCGCGGGACAGTGACAACAGTATTCTGAGGACAGTCGCGGAGAGCATCTACTCTCCTATTCTGAGACGTTTTGTGGGGGTGATGAACGAGGGAATAAATCCTTTCGCTTGCGCGTCATCCTCATGAAGCGATCTCTACAAACAAGTTTTTTTAATAATATTTCACTAACATTAATTATAAGAAATTTACTAACACTTTGGTTCTTAAGTTGTGCGAAAAATAAAGAATTATATATTATTATATATATAGTGATTTAAGTAGGTATTGAAGGTAAGAATGTAAGTGGCTTGGTCCTTAGAGGCCGTGCACGAAATCGACTGATTTTGATCAATTTTGTTCATTGTTTGTGAGAAAGGGAAAAATAATTTAAACAAAACTATTTGAGATTTGAAAAGTCGTGTTCTTTGTTTTGCATGTGGCTGAAAGGGATTATTCAAATTAATTAAGTATTCACGGTAAATCACTAATATTTGCAAAAGTTTTCCGAAAAATGACGCGAGACTGACATTTGATCATCATTCTACAAGAAACTACTTTTGATTTTGAACTTTAAAAAATATCATCAACATCATTATATGCTCTTCTTGCATGTGGCGGAACCACTTTTTTCAACTTTTATACAAAAAATAGCAGAAAAATAATATTGAAAAAATCTTTTTTTGTTTTAAACCTCGTCAGTAATATATATTTTTCCTATTATTTAGCAAATCATATCAAGAAATTTAAAAATCACAAATTAGTCTTCAGCTATCCTTGAAATATAATCAAAATTTTATTTAATGATTATACAATATCTTCATTAAGTAAATCCATGGCGAAATAAACTATATTTTGGAGAGCACAAAAATGATGAAACTATTAAAAGCTGCTGTGACTGACATGAATGGTTTAGCACCATGAAAACTGTACTTTTATAGTTACACAGACTTAATGTTTCGATTATTTCAAGTTTTCTCGCAATTAGATAAGAAATTGCCAAAAGAGAGTTTTTTTCGTGCACGGACCATACAAACACACATACAAACTCATACTATAATATTTTATTGTTAGTTAAGTATTCAGTGGATTTGTTACTTCAAATGAATTAATGTATGAATAAAATGCATTGACCCCAGCGTGGTTTGACCAGACTCAATTAGGTACTCGAATGAACCCACAAAATGAAAAAAAAAAAAAAAAAATTATGATTGTGTAAATTACAGCAAGTTAATTATAATTTATAACAGACCACTGAATTGCGCTTTAGAATAAAAAAAAAATTGTCTCAACATTTTAATTATAGCCTGCCGCGTTTCTGTTTCTGATATTCTTTTACAAGTTAATAAAAGATTACAAGTTATAGTTAAAAGTTTTCGTTTTTATATTACAGATAATTAATTTACCTAGCTTTTCTATTTTTTTTTCTAAAGTAAAGTTCTAATAGTGAACCCACTTTACTTATTTCATTCAATTGCCTATTCTTAAAAATGTTGACGAATTAATTTTAATAATATTAATAATTAATAATTTTCACAGAATCGCAACCTAGCGGCACCAGCGTGGGCTGGTGCCACTAGGTTGTGATTTTTTTTTTTATTTTTTTTTTTTTCGCTTATACAAATTCCGTGGCAGCCGCAACAGCATTCTGAGCGCCATAGTCGGGAGGCATGACAGCCCGTTGGTGAGGTCACTGTTCACCTGTTCACTGTCTGTGTTTTAGTTACAAACAGATAAGAATATTGTTGCTAACACAATGGATCTTGGTTATCTGAAATAAAGTATTTGTTATTATTATTATTATTATTATTTAACTTATCTTTATTTACAAAACAAGCCAATAACATGCATAAAAAAGTCGAGATAAAAATGACTTTTGAATACATTGTATCCATTCAAAGATACAAGAACAGGATATCCCACTATAATTAACAAAGAGCGAGCGATAAGCAATTCCTGAAATCTTCATTAGCTGCACTAATCACTGCGGTTAGTATGCAGATTGTTAGTTTGGTACACAGTTAGAGAGTGTTAGTTGAGCTTCTAATATAATCCTACCGCAGCGTCTACGGCACTAATTTGTAGCAAACACGAACAGTAATGAATCGCAAAGCAGTATGAAGTTGTTATACAGTATAGTTCCACCAGGTACCAGTGCATTAGAATTTTATGTCATTGACATGTGGATTAAATTGCAATGTGGGCTTGTGCCAAAAAAGCCAATTTGTAGGTCTTGAGTTCGAAGTCAGGCAAGCACTTTGTGTATTTAGTTTCATAACCACTGCTCTCAAAACATTGAAGGAAAACATCTTGAGGAAACCGACATGTCTAGAACCAAAAATTCGAAGACATGTGACATCTACCAATCCGCACTGAAAAAAATGCACTCCAATCAAGTGAGTTTTTAGCTTGATTGACGATATCTTGTTTAGATTAATCAAAACCTTAGATAAGTTGATCATCTCGACATGATTGCAGCAATACTAATTCAAATGATTGAACGCTCAAACAAGTTTCTCGATTAACCTTAACATGACATCATTGTAGAAAAGTTAAAAAAGAGACAAGCCAAAAAAATGTTAACTGTAACAAAGTTAGTTGTGTCAGTCAAGCATTTTGATTAGGTACTTCAATAAAGATCATTGAAACTTTAATCTAATAATCTTGGTTGGAGCAACTATGTTTTGACTTGATTGCAGCAAATAGGTTTTGTGATAACTTCAATCAAGATCCCGTTTCAAAACTCAATCAAATAAATGTAGAAGATCTGTGATCATTGTGCTTGATAGGCTCAGATGCAAACAAGTCACTTAGTCAATCTAAACAAAATCTTGATTGTGGAACCTACTTTTTTTTTTTCAGTGCGCTCTTGGCCTGCCTGGTGAACTACGGTTCACTCTTTTTCACCGAGAGGAGGCCTGTGTCCTAGCAGGAATATTATAAGCTGATTATTGGTGGGCTTGTGCGCGTGCTCAGTCGTGCGCTCTAGCTTTCAAACATTTTTACATTCGATGCGATTGATTTTGCGAAACACAGAGTTTACAGCCTAAAACAAAAGTTAACTACACGCTTGACGCTTGTATTATACTTGAGTTGATAGTTAATGAACTAGTGCAAACGTAGAGAATCACGTACATGCTTAATTTACAAATACTTGACAAACTTCAAGGACTTAGTAGTTCCAATAACCTCTTCACCTTTTCTGACTGCTTTGTTAGTCTCATGGTAGCAAGGAGACTGATGGGTCCTGAGCAGGGTTCGCCGATATATATCAGCGGATATATATCATGATATATATCACGATATATATCAATTGATTTTCATCTTGATATATATCAATTGATTTTTTCCTATCTTTTGAATTAAAATTTTTGGAGATTAATGTTTACCCTGGCAACACGTAGCGAAAAACTACAATTCAGAATAATTTACTTTTTAATTGTTTATGATTACAAATTATTATAAAAATTTGTTGATTTATCTCACGAATAAATGAAGATTATTATAATAATAGGTACTTGTTTTTTTAAGTGTTCATAAAAAAAAAACTTGCTCAAATAAACACTAATTCATTTGTTACTTTTTTTTTTAACAAAAAATGTGGTAATTTGACACTTAAATTATTTTACAAATTCCTTTCAATTTTTTTTTGTGTTTAATCCCCTTACATAATGAAATTCGTTTCTTTTTCTTGGTCTGGATATATGTATATCCGATATATATTAAAAAATCGGATTTTTTCGAACCCTGGTCCTGAGTTCTATTCCCAAGTTGATCAAAGTGTTATTGACAAATTTCATCAGTTTTCTGAGTACTAACCAGCCCGGAGTCTGCATTTGTACCCCCGGTCAATATGGCTATAAACTTGCCCTCTGTTACATGGAAGTGGTTAAATATGTGTACCTACTATACAGCTTTGCCAACCTCTTTGTAGAATACAGACGCAATGTTACATAGATCTCTTCAACGCGTGTACAGTACAACTATTTTCTTAATGTCCCTCGGCAAACTTCGTGTCGTCGGATTTCTATCAGTAAATTACATAAAGTTAAAAGAGTATTAACAACTCTATGTCAAATAAACACTCACACTGATTCACTAATTTTATCACTATTACACATGAGATTTTGTCCCTCTAGTTGTAAAGGAACAAAAGCCCAGATGCAAGGTGGTTTAGTATCGAAATACAAGGAAACAATAAACTGTTTGAAATAACATATTTATAAAAATATATCTCCTCCATTAAACATCACACGGTAGCCTTTAAGGGTCTACCACAATAATAAGTTATGACATCAAACCCTTACAATTTAATTTAACATGTAAAGTAGGTAGGTGACAATAATGGTCACTTATTAATGCTGAATACTTAATAATAATTATTTATATATATATACTAGCTTTTGCCCGCGGCTCCGGCCGCGTGGATGTCGGTTATATCGCGTAAAAAAGTAGCCTATGTCCTTCTCCGTATCCCAGGCTATATCTCTGCCAAATTTCATGACTATTGGTTCAGCGGTTTAGGCGTGAAAACGTAATATACAGACAGACAGACAGACAGACAGAGTTACTTTCACATTTATAATATTAATATAGTATGGATTAAAAAAAACTATATACTTCCAAGTCGATTGAGAGCGTCGGTCTGCACCAATAGTGCAAAGGGCAACTGATAGAAATCCGACGACTGACGAAACACGAAGTTTGCCGAGGGACATTAAGAAAATAGTTGTACTGTACATCCTTCTGATAAATCTAGAAACACTTAGACATTCAATTACGTATATCGTACATATTGCCTTTGACTGCATGGCTGCCTTGACCGCAGTAGGAATGACTAATTGATCCCATGTATCGGGATTGAATTGATTCTAAGACCACTGGAGCACTTCCTACGAGTATATGTAACATAGAGACATGGAAATAGATATTAACAAGAAGAATCGCTTGCGTCGTTAGGAAGAAAAATCTTATGTTTTTAATGTTTCGCAAACTCGTTAGCGAATTTTAGCCACGGGTCATTGATAGATGGATTTTTATACACAGTACGTATACCTACCTAAGAACTTACATTTACATTAGTATGGATGTTAGGTAGGTATTGTTGTTACTTTTCAAGCGTCTCCGAAAAAGGAGGAGGTTCTATATTCGAATGTATGTATTTTTTTTTTTTTATGTATGTCTACTGATTTCTCCGTCAATTGTGAACCGATTCAGAAAATTATTTTTTTGTTTGAAAAGGTATACTTTCGAGGTGGTTTCATTATCACCAAGTCAGAATCTAATGACGGAATCCCAGGAAAATTGAGGGAAATCTTCAATTTTTATAGGAATTTCACCGATTTCTCCGTCAATTGTGTACCTATTTTGAAAATTAGTTTTTCCCATATAAATTTTATTAACTTTGATAACGCAGTTCTTAAGTTAATTTCGATAATACTCGTACGTATTTAATACACTATGTCCATCTTGATGATGTTGTAATACTTCCTGCCACTGTTGTTTACAAAGCAAGTAGTTGAAGACGAATTGGTGTGGGGTAGGTTCAAAAAAAGTAAAATATACTAGGTCTAAAGACACTGACTTCCTAAATTAAAGTTATTTTTCACGTTGTAATGTTTTTATGGATGTCAGTTGTTTTTTTTTGTATAAAAGTTTTTTAAAGTAATAGTCCGAATACAAACATGAGGTCCCTAGTTCAATTTCCGGGTCAAGCAATTTTTAGGTAGGTACTGAGTTTTTGTCAATTGATAGTCACGGATTTCATTTTGACAGTTCGTTGCGTTATTTATGAACAGACGAATTTTTCAAACATATGAAGCAATGATTTTGAGTTTTGTTTGACATTAGCATTAATAATTATGACATGTAACTTAATTTATTTGACATTTATTGAAATTGATTCTATTTTAAATTTGTATTGTTTTGCATGTACCTGTTAATATTGACTTTATTGCTAATGTGAAAGTTAAATAATTCTACCACCTTGTGATTTATATATAAAAGATAAATTGTGTTATAAAGTAAAAAAAAACGAAATTTTAATTAAATATATTTGTACGCCTCTGAGAAAAACATAGAGGACCTACCAATCTGTAACATCTCGCACACTGTTGTAATTTGACCTATGTTTACAAATAAGGCATTCTGATTCTGATGCTGAATGAAAAAAAAAAAAAAATGTAAACTCTTAGATGGTGATTGAAACTATGTTACGCAATTAGTGTGCAGGTCTCTGGATTGGGCTTCGTTTGCAATAGTCTCAGTCCCTATTACGAGGAATTTAACCTTTTATTATTGCATCTTAACAATTCCAATTAAAACTTTACTTTTACGTGACCTTTCATTATTTTCCCTTAGTTAAGGCGACGATAACCGATTTTTAATTATTTATACTGAAGATCACGTCTAAACGAGTTGTGTTAATGATTTGTAAAATATATATATTAAATTCTAGCATTTTCTTAATAACCTACTATATGAATATTTTAGATTATGTTTATATTACATAGTGAAATTGATTTGTTAAGTTATGACTAACGCAGATAAAAAACTGAGAGTCGGGTAAAATATATCAAGTGTGTTTTCTGAACGTGTTCTTAAATAACGAAATTAATCGTGTTCTTTATATTAAATTAATCGTGTTTTGAAATAAAGAAATTAATAAGGAAAACTATCACAGCTAAGTAGGCTTTACAAGTTACCGAGTAATAGTCGATCAACTTACATTTGCAGTTGAAAAACACACAGGTTTTTAACTAAAATGTTAAGTTTGTTCTTGGGATAAATTCAACACAACTACGGAACCCTTCATTGTGCGTGGTCGGACACGCACTTGGCCGGTTTTTTTGCATTTATTTATGCCCTACATATCAGGTAAATTGCTACCAGTGTTTTCTTCAAGATAATGTTATAAAAATAGTGAATGCATTGATTAGTGTAGATAATATGAATGTCCTAGAGAGTTCGCACAAATATTGTTTTGCCTATACGTTCATTACATTGTAACGCTCTATAAATCAAAATAATAATAAAAGCATTCTTCCAGATTACTGTAATCGATCGTATAAAAGGGGGTGCTTTCTTGGTAGGAGCACAGTTGATCTCACACCGAGTCGACTCCACGATGAGGGGTGTCTTATTAGTGATTGTGAGCCTGGCCGCTGTGGCCATGGCTAGGCCGGAGGTCGACGACACTTCAATTGGTAACTTTTACTTACATATTTATCCTAACGTTACTGTCATATATACGATACATTTTTGTTAAAAATCGTAGCTGAACTTGGAACAATTAAAATAGGAGCTTCTTCAGTAGTTCTTAAGTTCAGTAGTTGAAATTTTTTATTGCCCCTTTTGTTACCAATAGAATATTATTTTATCAATAGACAGCAATTTTAATTCTCCCAACATCTCTAAAAATAGTTTTTGGAATATTGTGGTCTGAATTTACCTTTGAGAGTCCTCTTTGTAACTTAAAAAAACTGAAGTGGAACTTAGTCTTTCATTCCTTAACACATTGACTGCCACCGCGGTCACCGCTAACAATAGTTTTTCTATTTTGTCTGTTGTCTGGCAGTCAAAGCCTTAAGAGATTTAAGAGTTCTCGTTTGGTGCTATTCCTATTTTTACAAAACCCATGGTAAACTTTAATAATTTTTTATGAAGGGTTCATATATAACGAACAGTGTAATTTGAGACGTTCATTTATTGTATTAATTTGTCTATTTTAGTGACAATGGACATCAAGCAACGGCAACTGGTCATCTTGAAGTTACTGAACCACGTGGTGGAACCTCTGATGTACAAGGACCTTGAGGACATTGGCAAGACCTTCAAAATTGAAGAAAACACGGACAAGTTCACCGTAAGTATAAAATACGTTATTTTCGAACAAGCTAGTGCTTTCTTCAACCATATAATTTTTAGGTCCATCTTTGTGTTTATTTAGTTTCACGACTATTTAACTTGATGTACTCTAAAATATCAATATCTGTTTCAGAAAACTGATGTTGTCAAGACTTTCGTCAAGATACTCAAGGAAGGAGTTCTGCCACGCGGTGAGATCTTCACCCTGCACATTGACCGTCAGCTCAAGGAAGTAGTCACCATGTTCCACGTGCTGTACTACGCCAAGGACTTCACCACCTTCATCAAGACCGCCTGCTGGATGCGCCTTTACCTCAACGAAGGCATGTTCGTCTACGCTCTCACCGTGGCAGTCAGACACCGCGAAGACTGCAAGGGAATTATTCTGCCTCCTCCCTATGAGATCTATCCATACTACTTCGTGCGCGCTGATGTTATTCAGAAGGCATACTTACTGAAAATGAAGAAAGGTGTTGTGGACATGAAACTGTGCGACTTTTACGGAATCAAGAAGACCGACAAGGACGTTTATATAATCGACGAGAACATCTATGACAAACGTGTGTTCCTCAACGACGAAGACAAAGTCCGCTACTTCACAGAGGATATCGACCTTAACACTTACTACTACTACTTCCACATTGACTATCCATTCTGGATGAAGGACAGATTCATGGACAAACTGAAGATGAGGCGTTTTGAGCTGACAGTGTATGTGTACCAACAGATCCTTGCCAGGTACTACCTTGAGCGTTTGTCCAATGGATTAGGTAAGATCGAGGACTTCTCGTGGCACAAAACTATCAAGAAAGGATACTGGCCTTGGTTGAAACTGCACAATGGAGTAGAGTTCCCAGTAAGATTCGACAACTATGTTATTACTCGCGACCACAACCTCGACGTCATTCGTTTGTGCGACGAGTATGAGAAGATCATCAGAGCAGCTATCATCAAGGGATACATCGAAGTGAGTATTTTCATATCAACTATTGCAAATAAGGTGTATCATTTGTAAAATGTAAAAAAGGGACTAATAAAAATAACTTTAATTTTTAGATTAACGGTTTGAGGCTTGAATTGACCAAGACTCAAGATATAGAAGTTCTAGGAAAACTAATCTTCGGTAAAATCGACAAGCTTGACATTGACAGAACAGAAGTTGATTCTTACCGCTACCTGCTGATCGTCATGAAGGCCGCTCTTGGTCTTGACACTTTCTATTCTGACAAGTAAGTATCGACCTTTCTTTACAAATAGGGTGCAATTTTCAATATTTACAAAAAAAAAAAAGAATCCTACATAGCTTTTAAACATCTCTTGTAATTTTTTTATTATTTTTGACAGGTACTTCGTTGTTCCTTCCATCCTGGACCAATACCAGACGGCACTTCGTGATCCATTATTCTACATGCTGCAGAAACGCATCATCGACTTGGTGTGCTTGTTCAAATTACGTCTACCTGTGTACACTAAAGAGGACCTTCACTTCTCCGGTGTGAAGATCGACAATGTAGTGGTTGACAAGCTCGTCACATACTTTGATGACTATCTAATGGACATGACCAACGCTGTGTTCTTGACTGAAGAGGAATTGAAGAAGACCAAATCAGACATGACATTCTGGGTTCGAAAGCGTCGCCTTAATCACCAACCGTTCAAGGTCACTGTTGATGTGTTATCTGACAAGACAGTTGACTGTGTCGTGAGGGTGTTCCTTGGACCGAAGAAGGACCACATGGGCCGTCTTATTGATATTAACATCAATCGCCTTGACTTCGTTGAATTAGATACCTTCCTATACAAGCTGACCACTGGCAAGAACACAATCGTCAGGAACTCTTATGACATGCACAACCTTGTCCGTGACCGCATGATGACCCACGACTTGATGAAGAAGGTTGAGTCCATCACCGATATGCGTGACTTCTTAATTAAGGACTTGAGAAACTATCACACCGGTTTTCCCACCAGGCTTCTGCTTCCTAAGGGATGGGTTGGAGGTATGGATATGGTAGTCTACGTCATTGTGACACCATTGAGACTGGTAGACAACGTTGACATCAATGTCACGGACGTGGACCGCAAAGATTTCATGCTCGACTTCAGGACAACCGTCCTTCTGGACAAGATGCCCCTTGGCTTCCCCTTCGATCGTCGCATTGATGTTGGACACTTCTTCACACCTAACATGAAGTTTGTGGATGTAAAGATTTTCCACAGGAAGATGACGTGCGACATGAAGACCAGGTGGAATCGCTGGGTGCTGAAGAACTACAACTGGGTGCAGTGGACCCCCCTCGAGTCGGACACGTACTTCGTGGACACCGATCTGAACACGAAAGTTGACCACAACACTAACGTGATTGATTATTGAATGTGTAACTGACAATGCTAAATATGTAGCTGTAAAGAATGCAATTCAAAAACCAAAAAATATAATTCTCAAATATTTAAAATATGACTTGTCTCTTATTTCTAACAATCCTATTTCGACGATTCATATCAGTCTCTATAGCTAACTTTTTACCAGCTGTTAGTACGTAAACCAAACACTATCAGCCTTGTATAGCAGAAAATCAACTAGCATGCTTTTATAATAAAGTTTACCTAATATCCTGGATGTGAGTTGCTACCTCGGTTTAAAAATAAACCCATGAATATCTATCTTGTTTTCATTAAAAAAAAATCGACAAACGCTAATAATCTAAAATACCTATATACCTATAACCTCTGGGGAGGGTAGTAGGTTTAGAATCTACCTAATTTAATTTCGAGATCTTTGTATAGTAGAAAATCAACTAGCATGTTTTTATAATTAAGTTTATTCTGGATGTGAGTTGCTACCTCGGTTTATAAATAAACCCATGTATATCTTGTTTTCATTCAAAAACATCGAGGTGTTCTGGACAAACACTTATGTGAAATCCCTACATTGCTTCTGGGGACCCAGTACTTAATTTCATTTCGAGATCTTTATAGGCCAAGATGTTAAAATGGGACTCTCAAAAACTCGAGGCAACTAATACTCGTAGTAAATTATTGCAAAGGCCGGGAAATAGGCAATTGCAGGTCGAGTATGAGCTTGAAGGCCGAGCCGTAGTCGAGGACTTCACTAATACGAGACAGGCAATTGCCATTTCCGCCGAGGCATATATAGTGCTTTTCTCTTAATAATGCAGGAAAATAAAACATTGCTGGATCGTTGTAACATTACTGGAGCGTTGTAATGTTCCTAATTCAAAAAACGCTCCTGCATTGGGTTTCTTTTTCTTTGTCCGTGAATTCGATACTTCGCGTGTTCTTTTTTCGAAAATAATGACAATATTTCCATGCATGTATGAGATGTCTTTAATTGGGATATCTTTAATTGTTTTTTACCTCAAATAATAAATTCCGCGTCTCGAGTATTGTCAAGTTAAAAATTTTGAAGAAATATTTAAGATATTGCTGATTACACTCAAACTCAGAGGGTGGCACCATCTGATTTTAACTTTAGTTTGAGTCTTATAATTAGAGTTGTATTACAGTTAAAAATGTATTTAAAGGATAGATAGATATGATACTCTTTTTAGCACACCATACAAATTACAGATTACTAAATACTACACTAGATTACACTACTACTATATTATTGATTTATTTGATACTGAATTAAAACGAAAACTTATAGCGTGTTATTATAATAATACATACTATTTCATACACGCCATCTTTCTAATGCAGCAGAAGTACCATTCATAATTAGTGTTACTAAATTACGGCATTTAAACAAATTCTGTGAAAAAGTGTGAAAACTTTTTTATAGGCACGAGTTTAAACAGGATTGTTAAAAATAACTTAGTATTAGAAAAGTGAAATCTACTCAGCTCCGATTAGATTTACCTGGAAACCATAAGGCCACGTCCTAACCAAAGCCATCGTCGCGCGAACACGCGACCGTCGCCTTCACTTTGTTTGGCGAACGCGTGGTCGCGCTGACAGCGCGCCTTCCGGTTGTCCGAACAAATGAGTGACATAGAAACGTGGTGATTGCGTATTCTCGCGAACGATCGCTTTAGTTATAGTTCGCGTCACGTAAAAAGACCGCTGGCCAGATCATCTGGTTGTATAGATCATGTCATATCATCATCATCATCAGCCTATAGCAGTCCACTGCTGGACATAGGCCTCTCCAATTGCATGCCATTCAGCTCGATTCTCGGCAACTCTCATCCAGCTGCTACCATCCACTCTGCGAAGATCGTCGCTCTACCTAGCCTGAGGACGTCCTACCTTACGTTTGCTGATTCGCGGTCTCCACTCAAGAACACGTCTACCCCAACGGTCATCGGTTCTACGGCTAATATGGCCGGCCCATTGCCACTTCAGCTAGCTTATTCTGTGAGCTATGTCGACAACTTTGGTTCTCTGCCGGATCACCTCGTTCCGGATTCGATCCCTCAGAGAAACTCCAAGCATAGCACATAATTGATCATGTCACATAATAAGAGCAATGTCCTACCGCCCAACCATACCATACCATTTTTACGTGACGCGAACTAATACAACGTATGGTTTTGCGCACTTTTTACAAAAGTTTTGGGCTCGTGCCAAAAAAGTCGAGTTGTTTAGGTCGTGAGTTCGAACTCAGGCAGGCAGGTGGAAGTAACAAGTAACAAGGTGGCGTAAGAGTGCCATCAAAAAAAAAAAAAAAAAAAAAGGCACCAGTTGTCCATACATTTCAGGCAAAGCCCTTTAGAAATGAAAATAGCATAACAGGTATTACAGCTAGATAAAATTCCTGCCAGGGTTGCGGGTTTGACCGAAATGGATACCGCGGCCCTGGCACACAGGCGACTGTAGAACACGGGTGGGTTTTAGTCAGTAAAAGTCTGACACGCCCTCCCGCTCCGCCCACAGCGGGAGAAGTTATTCGATAAATTCCCACCAAAAAAAAAATATATATAAGGCAGGCACTTTACTTTGTGTATTTCATTTTATCACCACTGCCCTTAAAAATGGTGAAGGAAAACATCATGAGGAAACCAGCATGTCCTAGAACCAACAATTCGAAGACATGTGACATTTATCAACCCGCATTGGGCCTGCGTGGTGAACTACAGTTCACTCCCTCTCACCGAGAGCTCCTGCTCTCGGACGAGGACGGAGGAGGATTGAGGACGTGCACAAGCCCACCAATAATCAGCTTATAATGTTCCTACATTATAGGCTGATTATTGGTGGGTTTGTGCACGTCCTCAGTGATGCGATCTAGCGTTTAAACATCTTCACATTCGATGCGATTAATTTTGCGAAACACAGAGTTTACAGCCTACAACAAAAGTGAAAAAGACTAAACGCTTGACGTTGGCATACTTGAGTTGATAGTTAAAGAATTAGTGCAAACGTAGAGACGTATGTACATGCTTAATTTACAAATACTTGTCAAACTTCTAGGACTTTATCGTAAGTACATTAAGCTCTTGTTAATCTCATGGTAGCAACGCAACTGGGGATCCTGAGTTCTATTCTTAGGTTGATAAAAGTGTTATTGACAAATTTCATCAGTGTTTTCAGTACTAACCAGCCCGGAGTCTGCATTTGTATCCCCGGTTAATGGCTATAAACTTGCCTTCTGTAACATCGGACGTAAACGTAAGTGGCTAAATAGGTGTGTGTGTGTGTGAAAAGCTGTATAGTAGGTACACACTTATTTAACATTTAAATGGCAATGTTATGTGGGTTATGGCAATGGCCTCTGTATACTACAAAGAGCTCTTTGTAGAATACAGAGGCAATGTTACATAATATCATAATATACCTTTACAACGTGCGTACAGCAACAATTTTCTTAATGTCCCTCGGCAAACTTTATGTTTCGTCAGTCGTCGGATTTCTAGTATCCTGGTACTTCCTATATGTAACATGGAAATAGATATTAAGGCGAGGTTCTTCGAGCGTGCATTTTTGTTGTTCTTGAGGTGGCAGCTGCGCGCGAGTAAATTGTGCCATGAATTTAGTTAATTTTGGGTTGAAAATTATATGTTTTACGATATTAACAATGTTAAACCCGATGGATATTACATCATCATAGACGTTTATTTCATGTGATTTTCAATACATAATGTGGTATAATATTGAAATAATATGATTTTAATCTAAAAAATAAGGGTATGTTTGGATTTTTTACGTACCTACAGAAAGGTCTCAAAAGCAACATATAATTTTTTCACGTGTTTAATCATTACCGTTTCTAAATAAAATTACATTAAAATGACATTTCCTAGAGGTTATCTTGAAGAACCTCGCCTTAACAAGAAGAATCGCTTGCGTCGTTAGGAAGAAAACTTATGTTTATGTTTAATGTCTCGCAAACTCGTCAGTGAGTTTTAGTCACGGGTCATTGATAGATAGATTTTTATACACAGTAGGTATACCAATCTAAAAACTTACATTTACATTAGTATGGATGTTAGGTAGGTACACACAGCTCCAATAAGTGGTTACTACCTCAAAAGATATATGCGTTCAAATCCGTGATAGGCCCAAGTTGGTTTTCGTATGTTGCAAAAACATTTTATTATAATTCCGTGGCTGGCGTGAATATGTTGACATTTGTCTAAAATTGCAATTTGTCAGGACGGCTATTTTAAAGTTTTGACCACTTCTGGTAATCGATAAATTAGTTTAACCTATGTGTTTTAGTTGTTTTAAAGGAACTTTTTAAAGTAATAGCTGGAATACAAACATAAGGTCCCTAGTTCAATTTCCGGGTCGGGCAACTTTTAGGTACAGTACAACTATTTTCTTAATGTCCCTCGGCAAACTTCGTGTTTCTTCAGTCGTCGGATTTATATCAGTTGCCCTTTGCACTTGGTGTAGACCGTACACTCTCAATCGACTTGGAAGTATATAGAGTTGTTAATACTCTTGTAACTTGAATGTAATTTACTGATAGAAATTCGACGACTTTCGTGAAAACACGAAGTTTGCCGAGGAACATTAAGAAAACAGTTGTACTGTACTGAGTTTTTCTTCTCAGAAGCCACCCGCGGGGTAATTGCGTGACACACATAAGATGACAATTGATAGCAATGGGTTTCATTTTAACAGTTCATCCACGTTCACTGCGTTCTTAATGTTATTGAACAGACAAATCCTCCAAACCTATGAAGCAATGGATAAGCAATATCTTTCAAAACTCTTGGATTGTGATTGAAACTGTGTTACACAACAGGGATAATCCCTGGGTAAAAAAAAGTCTGTTTAGTCCATCGATCAGATAATAAAAAAATATAAGCCACGTATTTTTTGCTTTTTATAATACTTAGATAAAACACATTATTGTTGGGGAGTGGGGGCTCGTTACGTCGCAATTCTAACAAACTACGTATAAAATCTAGCGAACAGTGACGTCATGCCACATTTGAACTAAATGTATCGCCGTAATTTTTTGATTACGTAAAAAAAGAAAAAAAATACGTGTCCAATATTTTTTTATTAATCTACAATACGGACAAAAAAAAAATATAGTCAACATCCCTATTAGTGTGCCGCTGGTGTCTAGATTGGGCCCCTTCAGCAATAATCTCAGTCCCTATTATGAGGAATCCTTTACCTAAACCTTTTATTATCGTATATTAACAATTCCAATTAAAACTTTACTTTTACGTGACCCTTCGTTATTTTACGTCAGTTATCTCAACTAAAACATTTTTTTCTGAAACAATATTCTAAACTATTAAAAATGTAATTTAAACTTTAATAAGATTTACTTATACTCGCAATTGAAAGGAGTATTTGCAAATGACTGGTTTTCATTAAAAAAAAAAAAAGTCTCCGTGGAGATAGTATCTACTTAGTTTTATTTAAATATTGTTTGAGATATGTTGTTGGTGAGGCTGCATACAAAAATAAAGTATTAGAATGTCTCGTAGGTTAGCTTATATGATTTCACAGGTTAATATGAAGGGTTAAGCTGCACTTTTCGAGTTAGAGAGTCGTCCGTAGACAGAGAATTTGTATTTTAATCAAATGGAGTTAGAGACCCCGGTGTATTCTATAAAAGTCTCACCGTGAAAACCTAGGTGAAGTGAGCTTGAATTAATGAGCTGTCAATGGTGTCAAACCCTAGTCTCAGATAATAATATTTTATCCGCGTATATGTATATGTAAAACATTGATCAGGCAGGGGCCATAGTCCTTTCATAGTTTTTGGTAACCAGTCAATTTTAACCACCCAAACCCATAGTCCAATACCTTTGGTTCCATATCCTGCAATAGTCCTACACCAACCGGAGTTGTCCTTGGGTGCACTTGCATAGTGGGTACAGGGATAATAGTCGGTTGGTGCCTCATTTAATTAAAAAGCGTCTATCGGGCCTCTGCAAGTTGGCTTCGGCTCCTCGTACGCCTTCCAAAGGTCCGGGACCCCAGGGTCCCGAGATATGTAAATATATAAAAATAATAATAATAATAAAATCTTTATTTTTCTCAACATAATATTATAGGAACTGGTTAGTAAAATTAACAATTAAATAGAGAAAGGTGTCTGAGGTAGGAAGGTCCTGAGTTATGTATAGATCACCCTAATTTATGTTAACATAAAATTCAATGAAAAATGTTCAAATTATGTATATTATTATTATTAACGTACATAAGTATCTACTTAAAAAATAAAAACAAATTAGTAATGAAGGAAGAAAATGTGGAAATGAAGAATGTTGTGTGTAGGTAATGAATGTTTGGAAGTGTAGGAGAGTGAGTAAAAATGTGTGGGTGTTAACATACTGGTTTTAATAAGTTTTCAGTGGTAATGTAGTTTAGATTTAATAGCCAAATGAGTAATTTTCTTTTGCAAATAGCTTTTGTATGAGTGTAGATAGATATTTTGTTATTAATTGAATTATAAAGAAAAGAGCCAAGAAAACAGTAAAACTTGACAGTTGACAGTAAAACAGAGAAAGTAGTGTTATAACGGATGATTGAACAAATATTTGCAGATCGTCTATAGATGGAATGAAAGTTCACTTCACCTAAGTTTTCACGGTTAGATATTTACAGAATCGACCGGCTGATGCCTAGGGATCATTACTGGTGACAGCTCACTCTAAGAAAAAAGAAAAGAAAGAAAAGTATTTATTGTGACTCGCACAGGAATATCACAAACAAAACACACAATTATAAAAGTACAAAAAATAAAAACAGAGTCCTGTGCGAGGACCAAATTAATGTCTGGTAGTGGACATTTGGAAGATTTATAATGAAAAACCTCAGTTTCTTCAAGTTCGTCTTTAATATAGATTTTTGGTAATTAATTACAAAGAAAATTATATCACGACGCAGTCGTGTACCTAATGGAAGCTCACTTCACCTAACTTTTCACTGTGAGATTTTTACAGAATCGATCGGCAGCAGTGCTATTCTGTAACCATCTCACCGTGAAAACTTAAGCTCACTTCACTAAGTTATCACGGTGAGATTTTTACAGAATAGCTGTAAAAGAAAGAAAGAAAAAGTATTTATTGGGACTCATACAGGAAGTTCACATTTTAAACTAAACACACTCATAGTAACACTAATAAAAAATTAAAAACAAAACACTGCACACACAAACCACTGTACTTGATTGTGATTGTCTGAAAAGCGCTGCGGTTGACCGTCACATTTTCAGAATTCTAAAAGTGTGGCGGTCGCACTTTAGGGTATCGGAAGTACCAGACGATTGTGATGTGGAGTTTAAATGGATGTATCTCAGTGTTAAATAGGGGTTTGAGATGGGGCTTGTAGCAAAGTAATACATATAAATTTACATATCTATGTAATACATATGGAATGCAATACAGTATTGAGTATTAAGCCACACGAGACCGTTACGCTTGCCGCAGTTAGTGCGTAGGTGGGTGACAATATTCACACACCAAGACCCCTCCGTCCTCCAAACTGGAACGGACCGGGGCCGCCCTCAAGCGGCTCCTGCCCAACCTGAGGGGTCCAAGCGTCCAACGTGCGATGGCGCGTACGTGTTCCACGCGCGATCAGCAATCAAAAACATCAATATAACTTGATAAACTTCCATGGATCCCAGCTCGTTATTGTAAATAAAATAATATTAAAAATATTAATGAGCAATTGTCGTTTATAAGATTAGTACGATGTATTTATGTAAATAAAAAATAAAAAATGTCTGTTTGTAAGGACATAATAACAACTTTTACTAAATGCAAATGAAAATACTTATATAGGTACGGTACTTATAATAAAAAAATCTACTATCTGTCTGTCTGTTTGTTCTGGCTAATCTACGAAACCGATTTGGACGACACTTTCACTGGCAGATAGCTGGTGTTAAAAAGAGTAGCTTAGGATACTTTTATTTTAGAAAAAGCCACACGGTCAAAGCCACGGGCTGCAGCTGGTTCATAATATAGTTGTCGGAGAACGAAAGGTTTCTCTCGTTATCATCAGCCATATTTTAACTACTGTGGGCTTACTGTGGGTAATGTTGGTTATTGCGCAATAGAAAAACCAAATTAAACTCAAATCAAAAGTCATTTACTCAATCTAGCCTGATATTCAGCATTAACTCTAACTTTAAATTTACACAAGACAGCTCCCCCAAAACGCCCATCCCTTCACCACTTCCTAGTGCTTTAGCTGGGAAGAAGAAGTAGTGGAACAAACTCCCCAGCAGCACATCTGTCTGTTCAGTTAGAAGAACTTGATTCTATACAGTAATGGGTATGCAAAATAATTAATATTGGTACACGACACAACTATACCGAACACGCAACAATTCCTTGACGTCTTCACTGCTTGACCGCCACCGATGAACTCCCCTTGTCGACTGTGCGGCAGACACTTATAGCCGGTCGAACGTTATGGCGTAGACTGTGTCATGCGCCGCTAGGCAGCGCTCGTCGCGATTAGTCAACAACAGATGGCGCGAATCCACCAATTCCATCGAACGCCAACAGATGGCGCTGGCGTACCGGATACAACTCGTCTCCGACATAGTTATTCAACTCAGTAATCCCTGTTTTAATATTCCACTGTACTATCAGGTAACACCAAAAGAGGGATGAGTAAAGGCAGATATTCTGATAAAATTTGAGACTATATCCCTACGATGCTGTAACTTTATCTGATCTTTTAAATCCGAGTTACAATAATTAAGGTGCTGGGGTGTAGGACTTAAGTGCCCCCAACTGGGGGCACGCTTGGCAGTTGGGTTGGCGATTACAGTATGGTGTTAAAAATGCATAGAGAACGCTGCTGCCCGTTCTCTAGTACCTTAGTCGCCTTTTACGACACCCACGGGAGGAAATGGGGTGTTCCTATTCTTTACGTCCGGCACCACACGGCAGTGCCGTGTAGGGCATGCAATATCGGAAGGTTCTCAATTCCGAAACTGAGTTCCAATACTGGAGATCTGATTCCGGAATTCCGGAACTGTTAACTTTTAAAGTTTGTTTCAAATCAAACAATATTTATAATTATATCAGTCTTTTAATCATTTTTAGTAGGTAACATATTAAACATCTTTCTTCCTTATTACTCTAATTAAACATTTTAAACCGTAAAATCAACAAGGCAAATTTATCACACAATAGAAGTCTTTTAATCATTTTTAGTAAAAAATTAAACATCTTTCTCCCTTATTACTCTAATTAGCGGCCCGGCCGTCTAGCGGCTTGTGGAAAGTTCCACAGACTAGCTTGGTTGCGTTTAGATAAAATAATAATCAAAATATCAAAAAAATTATGAATATCGGAGTTCCAATATTACTCCTTTCAATTCCGGAATTGAAATATCAGAAAAATTGTTACGGAATTCCGGAATTCCGGAATTACGAAATTCCGGAATGCATGCCCTACACGGCACCAACCCTGCCTACCCACTCATATTTAACTTAGCTGTAGGTACATACATAGTTGGAATGCAATGTAAGAAATGTGTATCACACTATTCTACCCTTTGGTAATAAATCTTATTCATATTCATATCTTTATTTGCATTCCATAATGTTTAAAAGGTGTTACGAAGGCTTAAAGCTAAGGTACAATTACGGAACCCGAAGGGCACAGAAAAAAAGTATAAAATTAATCTATACTAATATTATAATGCTGAAGAGTTTGTTTGTTTGTTTGAACGCGCTAATCTCAGGAACTACTGTTTGGTTGATTGAACACGCTAATCTCAGGAACTACTGGTTCGAATTGAAAAAAGATTTTTCTGTTGGATAGCCCATTTATCGAGGAAGGTTACATAACATTACGCTATGACTAATAGGAACGGAGCATCAATGAAAAATGTTGCAAAAACGGGGAAAATTTCTTCCGTTGCGTGCGCTGTGTAAACGGATAAAGTTGCGCAACAATCATGTATGACGGAATTGTTCCTCTAAAAAAGTTCTAGAAAAAAGTCCACAATGGCATATGTCTATGTCTATTTTCACGCGGATGAAGTCGCGGGCATAGATATAAAAACAAAGTTTTTTATAAAAAAAAAAGTTAATTGGGGAACCATAATTATTTTTCAATTTTAATTAAATTTACAATATTTAAAAAAGAAAGAAAAAAAGAAAAAATTTACATGTTGCTTTTTCATTTCCTCGCAATCGAAGTGAAAAGTAGAGTGTACAACTCGTCCATAAAACCCATTTTACACTCTACATATATCCAAATAAACGTCTCGCGTAAAATGGTGCGTTTTATGCACTTGATGTACAATCTACTATTATCCCATAATGTATGAATGTATAAATATACGACTAACTGTGTCTGGTGTCTTTTTGTGTTAATTTTTTTTTGTCATGTATGTATTCGTTTATTGTGTGTATTATGTTATTTAATTATTATTTGTTTGAGCTTATTTATAAAGGTCGTATCGCTAGTTTCATCTTTGATTCTTCTTCTATCTTGTACGAGTAGTGGGAGCTAAAGAAATAACTTAAAAAGTTGGTATTTATAAGACAGATTATTATCAGAAACATGCTACACAACTTTTTGTACCTAAAAGGTTCAAAAACCCTATTCATGAAAAGTTCTTCGGGGGAACAACAATATTTTATGAAGTTCAATTAAGGTCATGAAATAAAACGATTGGGCCCAAAATTTTATTTTTGTCTGCTCCAACCAAACATTTTGTCCGTCAAAATATTTAGATGAGAAATCCTAAACAACATTTAGGATTTCTAAATGTTTTGTAATTTTTTTAAGGGGTGCACGAAAGCGACAGATTTTGATCAATTTTGTTCTGTGAGAAAGAGAAAAAGATTTTAAACAAATTTATTTGTGATTTGAAAAGTCGTATTCTTTGTTTTGCATGTGGCTGAAACGGATTTTTAAAATAAATTAAGTATTCACGGAAAATCACTAATATTCGCAACAGTTTTTCCGAAAAATTACGCGAGACTGACGTTTGATCATCTTTCTACAAAAAACAACTTTTGATTTTGAACATTAAAAAATATCATCAACATTATATTATTGGCTACTTGCATGTGGCTCAACCACTTTTTTCAACTTTCATACAAAATATAGCAGAAAAATAATATTGAAAAACCCTATTTTTTTTTTTTAAACGCAGTCTGTTATAGATTTTTTCCTATTATTTAGCAAATCATATCAAGAATTTTAAAAATAACACATTAGTCGTCAGCTATCCTTGAAATAAAATCATAATTTTATTTAATGATTATACAATATCTTCATTAAGTAAATCAACGGCGAAATAAACTATATTTTCGAGAGCGCAAAAATGATGAAACTATTATAACAAGTGCTGTGACTGACACGAATGATTTGGCACCACGAAAACTGTACTTGTAGACTATAGAAGTACGGTTTTCGTGGTGCCAATCACACAGACATAATGTTTCGATTATTTCAAGCTTTCTCACAATTAGATAAGAAATTGACAAAAGGGAGATTTTTTTCGTACACGGAGCCTCTTTAGGAAGATTATGCTACAAGAATATTTGCTTATCTGGGACTTACTGATATTAAAGATAATTTTCTCGAATGGGTTAGCTATCGATTCTTATCTGAATCTTACCTACTCAATAGTATTTTCTTATCTTTAGGGCCACGCCTTCTATTCTTCTGTATGATGGTTTGGTAAAGAAAAAAGCTGAGGGATTGCTCTGGTGTTCATCCAGTATGATTATAACATTATTATCCTTTCTTTTTAGAGTTCCGTAGTCAACGAGAAACCCTTATAGTTTCGCCATGTTCTTCTGTCTGCCTGTTTGTCCGCGGCTTAGCTCAGAGACTCTTAATACAAGAAAACTTTAATTTGGCATTTGACAAAGCGGTAAAATAAAATCCTGAAAAAAAAAAAATCTGGGATCCGTTTGCGAAATATTTATCTTTAAAGTGCTAATTTTCAGGAATCCGTTTGCGAAATATTAATCTTTTAAGTGAAAAAATTCACAGCAGTAGTATACCTACATATATAACAAAGTTAAAAGGAAAATGATCACAGCTAAGTAGGCTTTACAAGTTACTGAGTAATAGTCGGCCTATTTACATTTGCAGTTGAAAAACACACAGGTTTTTAACTACAATGTTAAGTTTGTTCTTGGGATAAATTCAACACAGCTACGGAACCCTTCATTGTGCGTGGTCGGAGACGCACTTGGGCGATTTTTTTGCATTGATTTATGCTCTGCATATCAGGTAAATTGCTACCAGTGTTTTCTTCAAGATAATGTTATAAAAATAGTAAATGCAGTGATTAGTGTAGATAATATGAATGTCCTAGAGAGTTCGCACAAATATTGTTTTGCCTATACATTCATTACATTGTAACACTCTATAAATCAAAATAATAATAAAAGCATTCTTCCAGATTACTGTAATCGATCGTATAAAAGAGGGTGCATTCTTGGTAGGAGCACAGTTGATCTCACACCGAGTCGACTCCACGATGAGGGGTGTCTTATTAGTGATTGTGAGCCTGGCCGCTGTGGCCATGGCTAGGCCGGAGGTCGACGACACTTCAATTGGTAAATACTTTTACTACTTACCTTTGTATCCTTCGGTTACTGTCTCTGACCATTTTCTGTTAAAAATCCTGGCTGAACTAGATACTGGTCAAATATTATGAGCTTCTTCAGTACCTAGTTCTTAAGTTCAGTAGTTTAATTTTAAGTTGCCCCTTTTGTCACCAGTAGAATATTGTTTTATTTATAGATAGCAATTTTAATCTTCCCAACATCTCTCAAAATGTTTTTTTTTTTGTATATTATGGTCTGAATCTTACCTTTGAGAATCCTTTTTGTTACTTAAAAAAAATAAAAAAAATAAGTGGACTTGGTCTTTCATTCAATAATTGTTTTCAGAGTTCTCGTTTGCCATTCCTATTTTTTTACCAAGCTCATGGTAAACTTTAAAAAAAATCATAAAGAGTTCATAGATAACGAACAGTGTAATTTGAGACGTTCATTTATTGTATTCATTTGTCTATTTTAGTGACAATGGACATTAAGCAACGGCAACTGGTCATCTTGAAGTTACTGAATCACGTAGTGGAACCTCTGATGTACAAGGACCTTGAGGATATTGGCAAGACCTTCAAAATTGAAGAAAACACGGACAAGTTTACCGTAAGTAAAAAATACGTTATTTTCGGACAGTAAAATCAAGCTAGTGGTATCTTCAACCATATAATTTTTAAGTCCATCTTTGTGTTTATTTAGTTTCACAATTATTTTAACTTGATGTATTCTAAAATGTCAATATCTGTTTCAGAAAACCGATGTTGTCAAGACTTTCGTCAAGATACTCAAGGAAGGAGTTCTGCCACGCGGTGAGATCTTCACCCTGCACATTGACCGTCAGCTCAAGGAAGTAGTCACCATGTTCCACGTGCTGTACTACGCCAAGGACTTCACCACCTTCATCAAGACCGCCTGCTGGATGCGCCTTTACCTCAACGAAGGCATGTTCGTCTACGCTCTCACCGTGGCAGTCAGACACCGCGAAGACTGCAAGGGAATTATCCTGCCTCCTCCCTATGAGATCTATCCATACTACTTCGTGCGCGCTGATGTTATTCAGAAGGCATACTTACTGAAAATGAAAAAAGGTCTTGTGGACATGAAACTGTGCGACTTTTACGGAATCAAGAAGACCGACAAGGACGTTTATATAATCGACGAGAACATCTATGACAAACGTGTGTTCCTCAACGACGAAGACAAAGTCCGCTACTTCACAGAGGATATCGACCTTAACACTTACTACTACTACTTCCACATTGACTATCCATTCTGGATGAAGGACAGATTCATGGACAAACTGAAGATGAGGCGTTTTGAGCTGACAGTGTATGTGTACCAACAGATCCTTGCCAGGTACTATCTTGAGCGTTTGTCCAATGGATTAGGTAAGATCGAGGACTTCTCGTGGCACAAAACTATCAAGAAAGGATACTGGCCTTGGTTGAAACTGCACAACGGAGTAGAGTTCCCAGTAAGATTCGACAACTATGTTATTACTCGCGACCACAACCTCGACGTCATTCGTTTGTGCGACGAGTATGAGAAGATCATCAGAGCGGCTATCATCAAGGGATACATCGAAGTAAGTATTTTCATATCAACTATTGCAAATAAGGTGTATCATTTGTCAAATGTAAAAAAAGGACTAATAAAAATAACTTTGATTTTTAGATTAACGGTTTGAGGCTTGAATTGACCAAGACTGAAGATATAGAAGTTCTAGGAAAACTAATCTTCGGTAAAATCGACAAGCTTGACATTGACAGAACCGAAGTTGATTCTTACCGCTACCTGCTGATCGTCATGAAGGCCGCTCTTGGTCTAGACACTTTCTATTCTGACAAGTGAGTATCGACCTTTCTTTACAAATAGGGTGCAATTTTTCTATATTTACAAAAAAAAAAAAAAAAAATCCTACATAGCTTTTAAACATATCTTGTAATTTTTTTTATTATTTTTGACAGGTACTTCGTTGTTCCTTCCATCCTGGACCAATACCAGACAGCACTTCGTGATCCATTATTCTACATGCTGCAGAAACGCATCATCGACTTGGTGTGCTTGTTCAAATTACGTCTACCTGTGTACACTAAAGAGGACCTTCACTTCTCCGGTGTGAAGATCGACAATGTAGTGGTTGACAAGCTCGTCACATACTTTGATGACTATCTAATGGACATGAGCAACGCTGTGTTCTTGACTGAAGAGGAATTGAAGAAGACCAAATCAGACATGACATTCTGGGTTCGAAAGCGCCGCCTTAATCACCACCCGTTCAAGGTCACTGTTGATGTGTTATCTGACAAGACAGTTGACTGTGTCGTGAGGGTGTTCCTTGGACCGAAGAAGGACCACATGGGCCGTCTTATTGATATCAACATCAATCGCCTTAACTTCGTTGAATTAGATACCTTCCTATACAAGCTGACCACTGGCAAGAACACAATCGTCAGGAACTCTTATGACATGCACAACCTTGTCCGTGACCGCATGATGACCCACGACTTGATGAAGAAGGTTGAGTCTATCACCGATATGCGTGACTTCTTAATAAAGGACTTGAGAAACTATCACACCGGTTTCCCCACCAGGCTTCTGCTTCCTAAGGGATGGGTTGGAGGTATGGATATGGTAGTCTACGTCATTGTGACACCATTGAGACTGGTAGAAAACGTTGACATCAATGTCACGGACGTGGACCGCAAAGATTTCATGCTCGACTTCAGGACAACCGTCCTTCTGGACAAGATGCCCCTTGGCTTCCCCTTCGATCGTCGCATTGATGTTGGACACTTCTTCACACCTAACATGAAGTTTGTGGATGTAAAGATTTTCCACAGGAAGATGACGTGTGACATGAAGACCAGGTGGAACCGCTGGGTGCTGAAGAACTACAACTGGGTGCAGTGGACCCCCCTCGAGTCGGACACGTACTTCGTGGACACCGATCTGAACACGAAAGTTGACCACAACACTAACGTGATTGATTATTGAATATGTAACTGACAATGCTAAATATGTAGCTGTAACGAATGCAATTCAAAAACCAAAAAAATATAATTCTCAAGTATTTAAAATAAAACCTGTCTCTTATTTACCAATCATGTTTCGACGATTCATATCAGTCTCTACAGCTAACTTTTTACCAGCTGTTAGTACATAAACCAAACACTATCAGCCTTGTATAGTAGAAAATCAACTAGCATGCTTTTATAATAAAGATTATCTTTTTTTTTTTACTATTGGTTTGCTCTTGACTTTGGTCTAGGTCTGAGTGACAGAGACAAAGTCTACGATGGAGTGAGCTTACCCAGAAGAAGCCTATTCACTCTCACTTTGAATAGATTAGGGTTGTATGCGTTCGGAAACATAGACGCAGGCAGAATATCCTGGATGTGAGTTGCTACCTCGGTTTATAAATAAACCCATGAATATCTATCTTGTTTTCATTCAAAAAAAAACGACATACGCTAATAATCTGAAATCCTTATATTGCTATAACCTCTGGGGAACCCTCCTCAGAGGTTTAGAATCAGAGGTTTAGGGTTAGGTAGGTTTAGAATCTACCTAATGTAATTTCGAGATCTTTGTAGGCCAAAATGTTAAAATTGAACTCTCAAAAGCTCGAGACAATTAAAAGGTATTTATTTGTTTTTTACCTCAAATAATAAACTCCGTGTCTCGAGTTAACCCGATATCGTCAAGGGAAAGATTTTTGAGAGATATTTAAGATATTGCTGATTACAAACCATCTGATTTTAACTTTATAGTTTGAGTATTATAATTGGAGTTGTATTTCAGTCAAAAATGTATTTTCTCAAACATGCATGGAAATGTTGTCAATAATTTCGAAAAAAGAACATGCGAAGTATCGAATTTAAGGACAAAGAAAATCAAATCCATTGCAGGAGCGTTTTTTTTTAATTTGGAACATTACAACGCTCGAGCAATGTTGTATGAAATGGCATGCTGCTTTGATTGGATCTCTTTTATCATTCTTGGCATACCAAAGTAAGTCTCTTTGCTTAGCACAAATTGCGTTCACGTGGCTGTATAGCCATAAATGCGTTTGCCTTTTGGCACAAATGATTTATAGAAAATTGGCGTCAAAGCTAAAATTCGTCTTGATTTGTTATTTACATACTTCAGCCATCTACCACTACATCCAATGCCCACCTGTAAACCTCATCAGAAAGTCAACAAACAAACATAAATGTACCGGTGAAATCAATAACATTTTCTTATAGTAATTGCCCAAATATGATTAATGTAACTTTTAATATTAATTAAATTAAATGTATTATATAAAAAGTATGTTTTATTTCCTTGCATTCTTTTGAGAAAAGCACTATATATGCCTCGTATTAGTGAAGTCCTCGCCTACGGCTCGGCCTTCATACTAATACTCGACCTGCAATTGCCTATTTCCTGGCCTTTGCAATAATGTACTATTAAATGATAGATAGATAGGTCGAGTATTAGTGAAGTCCTCGCCTACGGCTCGGCCTTCATACTAATACTCGACCTGCAATTGCCTATTTCCTGGCCTTTGCAATAATGTACTATTAAATGATAGATAGATAGAATACTCTGTATTGCACACCATACAAATTACAGATTACTGAATACTACTACATTACAGTACTACTGTATTAATATTTTATTTGATACTGAATTAAAAATCAGAGCGTGTGAAAAATGATGCGTTCTATTTTATTCATTTAGTGTTATAAAATTATGGCGTTTAAACAAATTCTGTGAAAAAGTGTGAATTCTTAGATATTCATAGACACGAGTTCAAACAGGATCGTTAGAAATAACTTAGTATTAGAAAAGTGAGGTCTACTCAGCTCCGATTACATTTACCTGGAAACCATAAGGCCATGTCTTAACCAAAGCCATTGTTGCGCGAACACGCGACTCGCGTCACATTTACTTTATTTAGCGAACGCGTGGTCGCGCTGACAGAGGGCGCCTTCTGGTTTTCCAAACAATTGAGTGAGAGAGTGCTAAAGAGACGATTTCGTATTTTCGCGACCGATCGCTTTAGTTAGGAAGCAGGATAATGCTTTCGCATTTAAAAAATCTGTTACAGAATTATTTAAAGTTTTCCTTTTGTTAAGATTTTGTAAAAGAATCGTACCTTACGAGATTCAATTTTATAATTCTGAGACAGTGTTTTCTATTTAACAATGAAATTAATAATATCATATTTGAAGTTCCCTTTGAAGTTCTCAGAGATTTTTTTTTTTGAAAATAAATGTAGTATATTATTCTAAGCTATTTTCTTTGATCGAAATTAAATACGACCATAACTTAGGTGCCTACCTATGTAGGTACTTGCAATAGAATTAAAGTACTTTAGATGTACAATATCTCATTTCTGTAAAATTCTTCTACAATCTGTATTTTATTGATTTAACTACCTATGTCTTTCAACTCGGTAATTATGTATTATTTTAACTTTTGTATCTACATAAGTGATGAAACGAGTTACATAAGATTGCTGTCTGAATCATTTTTAGGGTTCCGTAGTCAACAAGGAACCTTTATAGTTTCGCCATGTCCGTCTGTCTGTCAGTCTGTTGGTCCTCGGCTTAGCTCAGAGAATCTTAGTACTAAAAGCTGTAATTTGGCATGGGAATACATATTAATCACGCCGAAAGTTGTAAAATTTATCTTGAAAAAAAAAAAAAAAAAGTTTGCACGTAAAGTGGGGATGATATTTTTTTACTCGTCTATCTTTCTGTAATATTTTATATCACTGGATTGCTCTTGAGAAGCCCTTTCTAACCGTATAAGATTTCTAAATGTTGACTTGGCTTTTTGACGAGTATAGGCCGACATTGCATTATTTATTTAATTTTTTTATTTCAATAATAACTATTTCACACTAATGTTTTATATATGCAATCGATAGATCTTGACGAGAGCAGGCGACTGAAATTCAAACGAACGTTGTGGCTTCTCCGAGACATTTAAACTAAACGGGCATTATACGACGCAGATAAACGATGTAGAAATAGCTGAGCTTCCTATAAATAGCTGCATCAGTTTTCTGAATTGCCTTCCACTATGGACGCAAATTTAAAAAGGTATTCAAGTCAAAAAAAAAAATACAAAAAAATGGTTTAAATATGTTCCCAAAAATTAAATAAATACAGCTTTAAAAATTGCACTTGCACAAGTCACAACACGCGTAATGAGGAGCGGAGGGAGCGGAATCTCACAGGTTTAGAAGTAATTATTTTGTCACATGCAACGATTCAATTAGTTTAGCCTAGGCCAAACTAGTTAAGTATTTAGGCCAAACTAGATTGTCCTAGGCTAAACTAGCAAGTTTGGCCTGAAATCGGGTTTGGCCGGTAACATATATAACGAAGTTAAAAGGAAAACTATCACGGAAAAGTATGCTTTACATGATAACGAGTCAACCAACTTACATTTACAGTTGGAATGTATGGGAGAACATGTTTTTCAACTACAATGTTAAGTTTGTTCTTGAGATAAATTTGTCCCAATTACGGAACACTTCATTGTACGTGATCCGACATGCACTTGGCCGGTTTTTTAAACATTGTAATTATCACTAGGTATTAATATAAATAAATCAAAGGTCAATAAGTCAACGTCCTTCCAGGTTATTATCTAGAGAATGACATTCAGGTGCCTATGTACACAATGTATTGATAGTATAATCAGCTGTGTTCGTAAACAAGTAACGTTTGGCTTTGTTATGCATCAAAACAATAATAGAATAAACTGATAACTGGTTTTTTTTAAAGGATTTTTTTTAATACAAAATAATAAATGGATTTAGTTGATATCAATACTGGTTTAATGTATTAGTACTACATTTATTTATTACTACCCGCCGCTGCAGGTATTACTCGTATTATACTGAAGTGACGACATTATTGCTCATGTTAAAAAAAAAAATGTTTATGCTCCAGAATAAATTCTCTGGAAAATGGTGAAAACAGCATCAAAATCCATTGTGAAAATTTAGAAAATCTAATGCGGTCAGTCAGACAGACAGACAGACAGGCAGACTCGAAAAGCGACATATACTAATCCATACTAATATTATAAATGTGAAAGTAACTCTGTTTGTCTGTATGTTACGTTTTCACGCCTAAACCGCTGAACCGATAGTCATGAAATTTGGCAAAGATATAGAGTCTGGGTTATGGAGACGGACATAGGCTACTTTTTTACGTGATAACCGACATCTACGCGGGCGGAGCCGCGGGCAAAAGCTAGTACTATATGATTATGTATCGAATTAGGAAAAATTTTTTTTTACAAATCTAACCTGCTTGAACTTAATTAAATTAGTATTGTATTATTTCGTAACAGCTCTTTAAGGATTCCAATCTTGTTCTGAACGTCTGTAATTTCGGATTGTATACATCTGTTCCTGAGCAGAATGTCACAGACTTTCCTAAGAATGTTCTTGAGACAATATTGTCGTTATTCCAATAATGAGAAAGTGCGAGGCCAGAAATAATTCCACGCAGAAAATACTTTATCTAGGGATTTAGAACTATCAGTAAGTTTATTTTGTTAACAAAACAACACTTTCATATTTGGTTTCACTTTTACAACATTTTTTTTAAAGCTTCTTACACGATGGTGCAGCAGCAATCGCGATCAGTAGACTTAAACAGTTTTCACCCGGATTAAGTGAACAGAATAGTATTATTTATTTTACATAATACCCAACCTCGGCTTATAAAAGCTGCTGTTTTAAAAACTTTAAAAAGCTTGGGTTTTATTCTGCGCAATAGCTGTGATTTTTGATCCGCAAATGCCATTAAAATAACATTTAATGCACTTGTGCGTAGCAAATCGAAATCCAGCTCCTGCATGAGGAATCCACACGAAAGTACCTACGCACTTTTATTGGAAAAGGTACAAAAAGCGTTCCTTAGGTTTCTCTATAAGCGTAAACATGGCTAATTCCTTACCTCCATCCGACTAAATTTCTACTGCGATGCCTCGGATATAACTTGTTAGTTAGAGGTAAGGCGAGCAAAATACCAGCTCACAATAGCCTGTACCGTGTGGTGCCGGACGTAAAGAACAGCATCATCCTATTTCCTCCCGTGGGTGTCATAAAAGGGGACTAAGGACCTATTAGAGAATGGGCAGCAGCGTTCTCTATGCGCTTTTAATACCATACTGTGATCGCCAACTCGCCTGCTAAGCGTGGCGATTATGGCGAACCCCCCCAATTGGGGGAGGCTTATGTCCTGCAGTGGACGTCTTTCGGCTGGAATGATGATAGCCTGTAAGACGCTCCGTGGCGCAATTGACGCACCTGATCTGCATGCTGTGTTGGCTCGCTTCTTTGTCCCAGATAATTACTGCCGCGGCAGAAAGTACTGGCTGCTTGCTGTCCCTCCATGTTGCACCGTTGCGTGTGCTAACTCCCCGTACACCGCATTTAATGATCTCTTGGATTTTAATCCAACAGACGATCTGTTTGCAGACGAATGGACGAACATTTTATTGGCATGTCAGGAAGAACTGTGAGAGCATTTTTTTTAATGTTGTTATCTTTTAACTTGATGATTTCATACTTTGTAGTTTTTCTTTTATGTGCATATACAAACTGTCTTTGTAATTGGTTTTAAACCGTCTTAGTTAATGAAGTAAATGAAGTTTCAGAACAAGTCTCTTATTGTTGTTTTGTTAGATTTAATAAAAGTTGTGCGTGATAAACGACATAACCATGAACTAGATTTAGATTTATGATTGAGATTTTTCACTATAAAAATATCTAGAAGCATAGGAGAAGCAGAGGTGGAAGGTGGAGGGTTTTTGGAGTATGTACGGAGCGCGTGCAGGTAGCGTTCTATAGTTTCTGTCTACCCTCATGGAAAGAAGCCGTGAGTTTAAGTGTGTGTTTGTATGTGTATAAAAATATTTTAGGTGAGCTCATTTAAAAGTTAAAGTACACCGGAATAGGAATAATTAAGCATTTATTACATTCACGAGGTCTTGTTACAAGAGTTATTTGCTTAAAGGATAATTATGCGGCATAATCACGACAGCCGTTAAAATCCGACACTGGATCCATTTCGCGTCTTTTGCTCGCGTAATAGAATATGTTTTTAACTTAATTCAAGGTAGTAGCCGACCTAGTTATTTTCAGACTTGTCTGGGAACTTAAAAAATGTAAAGGAATAATGAATCTCATTGTTATTCTTTCCAAGGTCAGGTCTGGAAAAAGATTGATTTGAAACGGAGGTTGTAGGTAAAAAAAATAAAGTATTTTATTTTAAGTCCAAGGTCAGCCCAAAAGCCTCTGTAACTAAATTCCCTTCTGTGGTAATCGGGTACCAATTCCGGAAATATCAGATAATTATAACAGATTATTGTCAAAGATTTGCATTTGTTGTGTTTCGGCAGTTAGAGGTAAGATAACCAGTTCCTCTGTGATTGAGGATTCCGGGTGAAGCTCGCTTCCATCTTCGGTCTTATCATTACTTATGTAAGCAATTACAAAATAAAACAAGATATTTCAATGTGAATTTAAGATTTATTAGTACACAACTTGACTAGTAACAGTACTAATATGTTTTGATTAAAATATCATTTTTAATCAAAACATATTAGTACTGTTACTAGTCAAGAACGAGTAGAGGGCGCTGGTGTACCGGACACAACACGTCTCCGACATACTTATTGTGGGAGAAAATTGTGGTCACATCCCAAATCTACGCACGCACATAGTCGCACACGTATAAGGGCCTAAGCATAGTAGGTGCTTCGTCCATTTTGGTTCGTGTTGACTGTATAGCGGAAGTGTGACTGTTATTTACGTAGTCTTAATTATTTTTGGGTTAATAAATTACAAAATTATATTTAAAATATCAGAAATCGATTTAGTAAACGATTCTTAACTACTTTCATAATGTGCATTTATTTAGTTACTTATTGTATAGGTACTCTTGCTTAGTATTGTTTTGATTGCCAATATTTTGTCGGGAAGTTCCATTACGCTCCAGGAATGCATTCCACTGCGCTGCAAGTTTTTATTACTTATATTATTTCAAAAATTATAAGTACCAAAATAGTTCCAGAGCGCTCCAAAAGAAAAATGTAATCTTTAACTTTCTAATCTGAAGCTAACTCTACCTAAAATTTCTTGGAGCGCGGTGGAACTAAATTATTGAAATATTTTATTGCTAAAAATTCTCGGAGCGCGCTGGAACTCGCAGGTCTGCTGGAAGAAATTTATTTTGAAATAAGCAGTACCTTTGTGCTCTTCTATGTTAATATATTGTCCTGTCAAGTATTTTGTGTGTACGTAAATAAATAAATAAATAAATTATTGAAATATTTTATTGTTAAAATTCTTGGAGCGCAGTGGAATCAATGTATGAATATTAAAGTTATGAGAACAACAAGTTTTGGAGCGCAGTGGAACTACCCATTTTGTCTAACACGCATCTAATGTGAGTTCAAGTGGTTTTCTAACCTCACAAGTTTTATTATAAGCCCTGTTCCTAGAAATAGGCTAGTTTTCAATACGTAGCACCCTTATTTATTTCGGAAATTGGAAATCGGAATATGTAGGTTCCTGTTACTCGTAACAGAAATAAGATGGGAAAAGTCTAACAGAGTGAGCATTGAACAATTTCAAGTTTATATTAAATTGAGTTTTTTAATTACTTTGACTGTGATTAATTTATAAAAAAAGTCAGCCGGTGCTGATGTGACAGTTTTAAAGCAAGCCTTTATTCACTTAAATGAGCATTAACTAACAATTACACATTATTAAATATTACATGCACTAGAAAGAAAAACAAAAAGAAAAACTTAGGAGCACCACTACAAGATTAGAGCCTACGTTTCACCTAAGGCGATAACAATTTTATATTTTTCTCAAAAATCATTTTAATGCATTAACAAAATAATTCAGTTATATGAAATAAATGAATATCAATCTCTTTGGCATCGGTGCCGAAATGAAATCATTATAGATAACACGAAACGCAAGCCTACTTACAAACGCCATTGTGACGTCAGTGGTACAAACTGTCAACTGTCAATTACAATAAACTGTAGGGACGGGATAAATAAAACGTTTCATGATACTTTATGTAGAATTTATTTGTTATCATTTCATTGTTGTGGCAATGGCGTGCTCGTGACAGTTAAAGGAACGAGAAAAAGTTGGGTACTTAGTAAGGGATCGTAATTTTAACTACGCGAAGCTTCAACGACTCGATATTATTCTATACTAGCTTTTGGATGTCGGTTATCGCGTAAAAAAGTAGCCTATGTCCTTCTCCATATCCCAGGCTATATCTCTGCCAAATTTCATGACGATCAGTTCAGAGGTTTAGGCGTGAAAAATACAGACAGACAGACAGACAGACAGATAGACAGACAGACAGAGTTACTTTCAAATTTATAATATTAAGTAAGTATGGATAGTATGGATTTTTGCGTGTCTCTTTTACGAATATTGAATGAGAGCTCTGCGTGACAGCTAGCTAGGTTATTTTTATAGAAAATACTTTACATATTTCAAATATTATTTTCTCAAACTTATTTTTCGTACATAAAGCAGCGTAATGCTTGTCGTAAGGAAACCAATTTATCAAATAACTTCTCGAAGCTATTACTCATTGAATTTTATAACGCGAAATACTTATTTTTATTTTTTGGGTGTAAATTATCAAATAACTTCTCCCGCTCTGGGTGGAGCGGGACGACATGTCAGACTTTTACTGACTAAAACCCACCCGTGTTCCTTCCGTTGCCTGTGTTCCAGGGTCACGGTATTCCATTCGGACAAACCCGCAACCCTGGTAGGGACATACTTAGATCTAATAGTAACAGTGACTATTACGAACTAAATGTGGCGCAATCACACTTAAATCTTATAATATATCACCCATATTCAAAATTATGAACACTTTATGAAACTAAAATAATTAGTTTCATAAAGTGTTCATAATTTTTTTAAACAGTTTTCGAGTTTTTATTTTTATTTTTGGGAAAGCGTTGAATGTTTTCCCCTTAAGAATTCAGAATCAGGGCAACGACTTCAGACTTCAAGTTGACACGCTTTCCCAAAAATAAAAATAAAAACTCGAAAACTGTTTAAAAAAATTATGAACACTTTATGAAACTAATTATTTTAGTTTCATAAAGTGTTCATAATTTGTGTTCCAACTTGAAATCTAAAGTCATTACTTTAGATTTCAAGTTGGCTTAATTTTGAAAGGACGGAAAACTTTTTTAATTTGTTGAATACAATAAAAACTTTCGAGATTTTAGCTAAGAAACAAGGGAATAAGGAAATAAAACGAATGAAATTACCAAAATATCAAGTAAATTATCATATAATACATATTATATGCTTAGGAGGTGTGAACTATAAAAAGGATATAGGTAGGTACTGGTCGGAGATAGTGCTTGTGTTAAGAATGGCTTAATAAGCGTAGGTGGCTGTTAGCTTGTAGTTGCCTTGTTTAATTGGAACCTAAAATTTAACGTAAGGTTGTAATTAATGTTCAGGAGAATTCTCCTGAACATTGTTGAGTGAAAATGATGTGCACAAACTGTGTTGGATTTCCAATAACTTAAGGGAATAAAGAGTAAAATGGAAGATAAAATTATTTACGGTAAGTATACATGCTTTTAAAACGTGGTATACTCTCACACGTTTCATGAGTTTTTTATAGGCCAATAATGTATTGAATATTGTGATGGGTGTGGTAAAAAGGACCTAATGCTTTTATAAGATCAGCTTTGCTCGTGTAATTTTTCAAGTTTGTAATAATAAATATCTACGTAGCTATATAGCTACGGAGATATTTATTGTTACCAACTGGAGCACCTTTGGCATATGGCACAGGTGCTCCGTTTTTGTAACATCTGCATATAAAGCCTAATCCGTTTGAGATAATCCCTTTGGCAATTTTCAAAGAATATGTTACTACATACTTTAGAGAAAGTAAGATGCAACACCAACGGAAGACAACTTATCTTAGCGTTGTTTTAACTTACACAAAAGGTATTTTTAATGAGCCGTACTAAATTAATTAAAACAACCCACGGTGTCGACATTAAAAATTTCCACGGAAGCAAAAATAAATAGCGCGCAAAGTCCTTCAAGCTCGCAACGAATACAATTACTTAACTATTTGTACAAACTTGGGTTAAGGGTATGAACGCCCACCCTTAGATAATTATTTGGGCAGTAGGCAAATTATGTTTCTGGGTATAAAACAATGTTAAATGCTGTGTGAAATTGTGCGGGTTGGGTTCTACGGTCTGTCCAGTCTTGTGCCCATATCTCTCGCCGGAACGCCCTTACCGATCTGCTCCGACTTTCGGTACCCCGGGTCGCTTGTCCAAGGGGATGGTGAAGTAGACCGCGACGTAACGCACCGAATCAACTCGGGATGGATGAAATGGCGACAGGTCACAGGAATAACTTGTGACCCACGGATGCCCCTTAAGTTAAAAGGAAAAATCTACAAGTCCGTGTTAAGGTTTGTCGTATTGTATGGATCGGAATGCTGGGCCGTGAAGAGGACCGATGAAAAAAGATTGCATGTAGCGGAGATGAGAATGTTGAGATGGATGTGTGGAGTGACGAAAATGGATAAAGTCAGAAATGAGTATATAAGGGGAAGTTTGAAAGTGGCGCCGGTGACAGAAAAGTTGAAAGGAAGTCGTTTGGTATGGTATAGGCATGTGATGAGGAGGGAGGAAACGCATGTGACGAGAAGAGTGATGAGTATAAATGTGGATGGATGGGTTGTGTGAAGAATGATAATATGAAAGAGAAGGGAGTGAATGATAGAGTGACGGTTGACAGGGGAGAATAGAAAAAGAAAACGTATTGCGCCGATCCCAAGTAACATAGTACAAGGGCAGAAAGATGATGATGAGGTTCAGCGGTTTAGGCGTTATGCGCTTACCAACACATTTTGCGATTCATTTTTATATTATAGATCAGTACAAAATATACTAAGCTGAAATGATGATACTTCCGCCTTAAATGTGTTGTATGTTTAATGTTCCTCATGAGATTCCCTTTTAGATTTGTAAGTTTGTTTTTGATTGTTAGAAGAAAACATATATTTTTGCTAATTTATAAGACTGAAATAAAAGAGACTGTTACTCAGTAATTACTACCACTAGCACCAACTTCTTTAAAAAAAAAAAACATTATCTCGTGACTGAGAAGGAATTATGAAAAACGGCTCAATAAAGAACCTCGGTAAGTGTGTCTAGAATTTTCTAATTCCTTTTATAAAGGTTCATATTGAGACACGAAGCAACAAAATACGATAAAGAGGAATGTGGCCGCTTTTCTTTACATCAAATTTTGTTGCTTCGTGTCTCAATATGAAACGTTTGTTATTGAGCCGATTTTCGAGTGTCGCTAGTGGACCGTTGGTAAAGTATGCTTAAAGTAGAAAGTATGCTAAAGTATGCTATTCTTTCTTAAAGTATGCTTCTCTGCCTCTCTGCTCGTCATAGGTATTGGTAATTCCCTCAAGCCGCCTGTTAGATACACCCACGGAAAATTAAAGGTATCCTTTCTCGTATACCAAAAGGCAATCCACTTCTTGGTATTGAACCTTTGATGTAAAAACCCTCGCATAACCAAGTTACATCCGTCAGGTTTTAGTATAACGGCGGGGATCTGCCCACGAATACATGCGCGTGAAATTTCTTGTTTTGACATACAATTTTAATATATCCCATGACACTCGGCGATAATGTAGCTGCCCATTAATTAATTAATTTTCAGAATCGGATTAGTAGTTCCGAGTTAATCCCCTACATACAAACACGCTCACAATGCCCCATGCTCACGATGGGCCTTATTAGAAGGCTAAAAGTCACCCAAAGGGCAATGGAGAGGGCTATGCTTGGAGTTTCCTTACGTGATCGAATCAGAAATGAAGAGATCCGCAGGAGAACCAAGGTAACCGACGTAGCTCGAAGAATTGCCAAACTTAAGTGGCAATGGGCAGGGCACATTGCTCGCAGAATAGATGGCCAAAAGGTTCTGGAGTGGCGACCGCGTACTGGAAGACGTAGCGTAGGAAGGCCTCCCACAAGGTAGTCCACAGGTAGTCATCAGTCCGATGACATTGTGAAAGCCGCAGGAATCCGCTGGATGCGGGATGCACGGAACCGGTCGAGGTGGCGGTGCTTGGGGGAGGCCTATATCCAGCAGTAGACGTCTTTCGGCTGAAATGATGATGATGATGATACAAACACGTAAATTGTACCTCCGCCAGGTTATGACTTTTATTCTGTACCTACTAGCTGACCCAACAGACTTCGTTCTGTCAAAAGCTATAGTTTAAATTCCACTACTCTATCCTATCCTACCTTACCCTACCTACCCTACCTACCTACCTACCTACCTACCTACCCTACCCTACCCTACCTACCTACCTACCTACCTAAACTACCCTACCCTACCTACCTACCTACCTACCTAAAACTAAAAAAAAAAAGATAGATAGTAGTCGATTCTCAGACCTACTGAATATGCATATAAAATTTCATAAAAATCGGTCAAGCCGTTTCGGAGGAGTATGGTAACTAACATTGTGACACGGTTTAGACTTTGCAACAAAAGTTTTTAAGTTATACTATCTTTGTTTAAACTTTGTATCCACATTGCACGAATATTACATACTTAGCGTTAATATTATATACTTAGCGTCTCACATGAAAAAATGTGCTTAAACCCCTAATTACACTACGTGATATTTAGGGCCAGATATTTAGGATATGTGTTTTTTTAATAGGGACCCTTTCTCCCTTTCTCTTATTACACCATCCCGATTTAGGGAAAGGGTCTCTAAATATTGCGTAGTGGCTTTAAAAGACTGGAAATAACAACAAAGGACCCGTATTTTTAAGCGTTGGGTTGAGGTTTGAAACCTTACCAAGAGTTAGACAATAGAAAATTTTCTTACAAAAAACCGGCCAAGTGTGTGTCGGACCATGCACAATGAAGGGTTCCGTAGTTGGGATGAATTTATCCCAAGAACAAAATTAACATGTAGTTGAAAAACATGTTTTCCTATACAGAATGTATGGGAGAACATTTTTTACAACTGTAAATGTAAGTTGGTCGCCAATTACTTGGTAAATTGTACAGCCTACTTAGCTGTGATAGCTTTCCTTTTAACTACGTTATACATAGGTACTACTGCCGTGTCATTTGAATTTCTCACTACAACCGTTTAGTTGGTAGAGGGGGGTACACTTGACTCTAACGAAAATTGGTACTTTAAAGCTTGATAAGTCACGAACGGTTTACTTAATCAAAAAACGGTCTTAACAAAACCCTAATATTTTTGAAAGACCTTTCCAACGATATCCCACACTATGGGAATGACGAAAAAATAAAAATATCATCCCCACTTTACATATAAGGGAGGAACCCAAAATAATAGTTTTTTTTTTTCAAAATTTTATTTGACCAATTTTTGGCGTCATTAACGTGTATACTCTTGCCAAATTACAACTTTCTAGTACCAATAGTTTTTGAGATAAACCGCGGACAGACAGACAGACAGACGGACATGGCGAAACTATAAGGGTGCCTTGTTGACTACGCGACCATAAAAATGATGCCTTAAGAAATTCTGAATTTATACGGTTTGGGATTCCCTTGATACCGAGAGTACAGTGATCAATGTTCGATCCTTCTTTGCGTGGATTTTGAAACTACGTATTTTTGTTTGTTTCAACTGAATCTGAAAAATAAGGGTTGTGAGAAAATAATTTAGCCCCAAGATGGTGATTTATACTTTTTGGGTCGAAAACGCGTGTAGGCGTAATAGTGGCTATTTATTAAACCAACGGGCACTTTAAAAATATGGGGAACCCACGCAAGTTAAATTCAGCTAAAAAACATTGAAATAACAGCACATAAAATATTATACTTAATTATGTAAATTATGTCCAGAATGTTAACTTATTTAGGCCTTGGTTGTGAGAAATGTAAGTAATGATAAATTATCACGATCCATACTAATATTATAAATGTGAAAGTAGCTCTGTCTGTCTGTCTGTCTGTCTTTACTACAGATACTTCACTCAGTAGAAAATATCCAATACCTACTGCTATAATAGCCTACTCCGTCGCGTCAGCAACCGCTGAGGCACATTTTAGCATGCAGCGGTTATGTCAATTCAAATTTTACAATTACTTTATTCCAAATAACCCCCGAAAATCCAAATAGCCCCGTTCTATCGGTACTATTAAAAGTTACATGTGTTTTATCCATACTAATCCATACTATAATATTATATTATCCATACTAATATTATAAATGTGAAAGTAACTCTGTCTGTCTGTCTATCTGTCTGTCTGTCTGTCTGTATGTTACGTTTTCACGCCTAAACCGCTAAACCGATCGTCATGAAATTTGGCAAAGATATAGCCTGGGATATGGAGACGGACATAGGCTACTTTTTTACGCGATAACCGACATCCACGCGGGCGGGGCCGCGGGCAAAAGCTAGTAATATTATAAATGTGAAAGTAACTCTGTCTGTCTGTCTGTATGTTACGTTTTCACGCCTAAACCGCTGAACCGATCGTCATGAAATTTGGCAGAGATGTAGCCTGGGATATGGAGAAGGACATAGGCTACTTTTTTTTGCGATAACCGATATCCACGCAGGCGAAGCCGCGGGCAAAACTAGTATAATAATAAAAAAAACCACTGGAAAATAAGTTATTATGTTAGACGAATAGAAGACGGCTTTCAGTATATTTTTTTGTAGGTATATTCCTGTATAATATTTTATCGTTAGTCTTATTTTAAGCAGGATGGCATTCATGACTCATTTTCGAAAAAACGCTTATTACCTTTTAACCGTCGATATCTGAATATTTTACGAGTATCCTAAATTAATGGTACTCGTAGTTATGCTGCAAACTCGATTGTCGACTGTAGGTACATCAAGATCAATGAATTATTCTGCATCATAGCCAAACAAAACCTTATGTAGTTTTACTAATTTCATTCCAACACTAGGTTTAATTTAAACCGTAAAATCGTAAGTACATCAAGTTTAAATTACTCCTTATATACTGTAATAGTGATGCTTTAAGTTAAAAACTTGTAAGTATGGTGTTGTTTTACTTCGGGGTCCCATTAGGAACTTTTGCCTTTGCAATTTGGGGCTTCTTGCGAGACATGTTGGTAGGCATGTACTTACAGAAGAGTGCTACTTAGGTATATGTCTGTTCTATGAGATTTGGTACTCTCGAGTTACCAAACTGGTATGTATTGTTATGCAGATGGTCTTATTTGATGTTCTATGGCAAGAGGCAGTCGGGGGGTTTTTGACTTGGATGCAGTTGCATCGTCTAGTCCGTTTGCCTATCGTGGTGATAATAATATTGGAAATAAACACAAAAATACATATCGTCGCGTTTTATTTGATTAGAAAAGGCTTCATGACGTCACGTCCGCCACCTGACCTGGTGGTTCTAGCTCAGCAATCGACGACCGTTTAGGAAAAGGCATTTCACGGCAAGTTAATCGAGCCAATCTTGGGCTTGAGCTGCTCGCTCTGCTTAAAGCCTTGTGATTAAACCGTAAAACTTGACATTTTAATAATTATACAACGTTTTATATGCATAATTATTGACATTATTAAATATTATATACAAAATGACATGAATATTTACTTTGAAAAGTATTACATATATTACTTTAATTATTGTGAATGTGAGCACTATGTGGGTCATTTGTTTTCTTTAAGATTATCTCTTTTTCCTCTTTCTCAAGTAGTTTTAATGATGGTCTGGTATTCTGAGTACTTTATGCGGCCTACCCAAATGTCCTTTCTTTGGTATTGTTCGTGGAGTCGTTGAGCTCCTTAAATCCTGAGTTGAGCTACACGTTTAATGTCAAATGCTTGCACTGACTGGACAAGTCCACTCAAAATTGTTTGGTTCTTTCCTCAAAAGACCATTTCAGACACGGATCTACATGGTCCTCACATGATCTGACCAAGATTATGTCTGGACTTTAAAAGAGACCCCTGAGTTTGTTTTGCCATTTCTTCTCAGGGGTAGTTAGATAGGAAATGCCGACTTCACCGAGCTTGTTTTTATATTTTTTATATGACGTGTAAAAGTGATTCCGATATCCTATTTACAGAATAAACGATTTCATTTCATTTAATTTCAGCCCCAGTCTGTGTGCAGTTCTCAACGAGTCCACAACTGTTTATAAGTATACCAAGTGATGAAGGAAGACACAATGAAGGGTTCCGTAGATGGGATGAATTTATCCCAAGAAAAAACTTAAAAACATACTTAAAACATGTTTTCCCATACATTCTGTATGGGAGAACATGTTTTTCAACTGTATTTGTAAGTTGGTCGACTATTACTCGGTAACTTGTAAAGCCTACTTAACTGACACTTGACTCTAACAAAAGTTTAGTTAGTTAGTTTTAGCACTTTAAAATTTAATATAACAAAACGGATCCCTGAATCGAAAAATGGCTTTCATAAACCCGCAATATTTTTGGACGGCCTATCTGACGATACACACTTTGGGACAAACGAGAAAAAAAATATCATCCCCATTTTACGTAAAGGGAAGATACCCTAAAAAAGTATATTCAAGATTTTATTTTACCACTTTGTCGGTGTGATTAACATGTATACCTATACCAAATTACAGATTTCTGGTACTAAGAGTCTCTGAGCTAAGCCGTGGACAGACAGACGGAAAGACAGACGGACATGGCGAAACTATAATGGTAAGGGTTCCTCGACTACGGAACCCTAAACAAGGGTAACAAGTATCAACGTGTGCATAAGTCCTAACTATTTTGTAGTTACTGAATTAGTTTGATTATGGCAGCTACCTAAGTATGTAAATTAAATAAAAGTTATTAAATGTTCTGAATATGATTTGAAATATGATTCTTTATTTATTTTGATTACATGTATGTGCTTATATTAATTTAATATTATATTAATCTATTGTTCCGTGTGGTGCCGGACGTAAAGAATAGCACTACCCCATTTCCTCCCTCGGGTGTCGTAAAAGCTGACTTAGTTAGCTTTTACGACTTACTAGAGAATGGGCAGCAGCGTTCTCTATGCATTTTTACAGCATACTGCGATGGCCGACCCGCCTGCTAAGCGTTGCGATTATGGCAAATCCGCCCTTTTGGGGGAGGCCTATGTCCAGCAGTGGACGTCTTTCGGCTGAAATGATGATGATGATTATATTAATCTGTGTTATTTCCCACATATAGATATGTATACATAAATACTCACTGCTATTGTGTGGCTGTCTAAGTATGTACAATTTGCCCTAGATAATAAGTTTCTCTTGAAGCCTGGATGCTCTTCAAACCCAACCGAGTTTCGCCAAACTTCTCCACAAGACATTATAAGGCTATTCACATGCTCCCAAGATATTCGATAATGCAATTCAAAGGTTTAATGGCTGCTTTCGTGTTGGAAATACGTTTCAAGAGTTCTATGGACACTTTGAAATAAATTACATTAATGTGGATTTCTACATTTCTTTATGTAGAAAAACAAAAACGGGCAATTGCCTCGCAAGTCTTATTCGCACATGAGGAGTTCAGTACCAAAAGGCTAAAAACGCTGATAATATTGATTACCCAAACGTCAAGTAGGTATCGGTAGTAGGTAATGACAATTTTCATTGTGCACCTGTCGCTCGGGGGATATACCTTGAGGAATGACATTAATAACGCCTGGTGGAATTACCATATTCGTCTTCGGAGTCACGGAATTAATTGACACGCTTGACAAGCGGATTCGAGTGTTTGAAATTCATAATTATGTTGTTATTGCAAACAGGATTAAGCTAGATAGCTGCTACAATTTCCGCGAATATTATCTATTCTCCTATCACCTGTCAGCTAAGGCCCGGTTGTTTCAAACGGTTCGTTAACGTAACATACATACGTCAAATAATAATGATTACATATGATGTTTAACGTTCGTTAAATACAAAGCGTTGTTTCACTGCATAAAAACCGATCGTCAAAGTTCAAATGTAAAAGAATAAAATGACATTAATCGTTATTTTTTAACGAACGTTAAGGGCATAATTTTGTGAAACAACGGTTTTTTTGGGTTGACGATAGTTAGCACCATTTATGACGTATACGCGTGCTTCAAGTGGACGTAAAACAACCGGCCCTAAGTAAAAAAGGAAATGTGTCTTACGAATTTAAACTTTATGATCGGAGGATCCTCCGACCAGACGGGTGTCGTGTCGGGATGTTGTATATGTTACCGGCCAAACCCGATTTCAGGCCAAACTAGTTTGTCCTAGGCCAAACCGGTTTATCGTAACTATTTTGGTTAACACCCCGACTCAGAGTATCCCGACTCGGATAGGTTAGGTTAGAAGGCTAAGGCGGGAAGCGAAGCGGAGCTCTCGTGGTTATTTTTTTTTAAACCACCCAGAAATAGGAGCCCCGTGAAGCGGGGCTCCGTTGACCTATCTTAGCGCAGGTGTAGTTTGGCCTGTTTGTCCTATCGCGTGTAGGGAGGGTTTGGCCTAGGACAAACTAGTTTGGCCTGAAATCGGGTTTGGCCGGTAACATAATATATATATGCTGGTCGCGCGGTAAACTCTGATTGCGCGATGCAGGATTTGTGACGTCAGGTCTTTGATGCGTAGTTTGCATCGTTTGTAGATGCCGCCAGGAAAGCATTCTCTCGGCCGTGTCTCGACGGCAGAAATATAGGTATTATATTTAATACCATTCATCACTTCAAACATGAACTGTATTGTATTCTCAAATGCGCTATGAGAAAATATTTTAAACACATAGTTACTGTTGACTTCAACTTACTAAAAGGTACGAACATGCCAATATCTGTCTAGCTTTTTCCCAAATATGTTGGGGTCGGTTTCTAGTTTAACGTTCACCCTATAATCCATTTGAAATAATATTAGTCATTTGCATAAACCTTTTTTATAGTCCGTTCAACCAATTTTGACTTCTATTGCGTTGGTGGCATGACAAATGTCAGCTGCAGTAAACAGTTGGTATTGTAACCACTTTTTTGCTTTTAATGTCATCCTTATGCCTACGGAATGTTGTTAAATGAAACCCATTGTTACTGTGTATTACGCAATTACCCCGCGAATGATACTTATGATATAATACCTATTTTACATAGATTGAGTGCCTATCGAGTGTCTGTTGAGTGTCTGTAGTATCGTATTACCCAGTAATTGGGTTGTAGAGGTTACTCCATAACCCAATTATTGGGTAATACGATACTAAAGGCAAGAACATGTAAATATCTGAAAATGTTTTCCCTGAAATCACCTTGCAACCAAAAATAGCAACGAACAAAATCTTCAATTCTTTCGAATTCCAACGTAAAACTCCCTAACTTTGAAAGTATCAAATGACTGCGATATAACGCAAGTCGTCCTTCACAAAAGGATCGTTTGCAAAGATTGATCGGCTGATAAATGAGAGAACTGGATAAAGGTCGCTCTCAGTGAGATAACAGTAATTCTTTCAGATACAGATGTTGCGTAGGCGACTAATCGCTGCCGTAAAAGATCAGGATGAGTCTCATGTTTCGTCATGAAGAGAATTTGTTCAATGAGTTCCTATTAGTAAGAAGAATTTGTAGGTGTGTACTTAATCACTAAATTGAATACAACACACACACACTTAAAAAACACGGACACACATACACTACACACACACACACTATTTAAAAATAGGTAAAAAAAAAAAAATGGTTAGGTAATTTCCTAGAGGAGCTCTTGGCTAAGTAATAACAGCCGCACGGGTCAATCCGTCAGGTTAAGCTACGTTTGCCGGGGTTGGTACGTGGATGGGTGACCATCTTTACATACCGAGACTCCTCCGTGCCTCGGAAAGCACGTTAAGCCGTTGGTCCCGGCTATTCGTGGATCTTTGACAGTCGTTACGGGTCGTCAGAATCCCAAAAAAAAAAGTCTGAAAACAAGTATTTCCAAGGGGTATCGTGTTACCCAGTTACTGGGTTGTGGAGGTCAGATAGGCAGTCGCTCCATGTAAAATACTGGTATTCAGCTGCATCCGTTTAAGACTGGAAGCCGACCCCAACATAGTTGGGAAAAGGCTAGGCAGATTGGTTAGGTAATTTCCTATGATTTGCATTGCTGCATACGATTACTGATATCCGACTTTTCTAATGGGTAGGAAAGTGCCAATTTAATTTTTTCAGAATTTTTATTTCGTTTCGTGATAGGTACATCCTACAAGCCATCTAAAAAGATAATCTACACTAATATTATAAAGATTTGATCCAATTTATAACAAGTTGCCAAAGTCGATTACAGAACTTAGCGATACAAAGTTCAAAACCCACACATCAAAGGTGGCCTTATCAAAAAAGCATTTATTATAAAATTAGAGACTGAGTACGTTGAAGACAAGGAAGTTTGGCAATAATCCCTTCTGCACTGGCTTCCTTGGTAACATATTAATGGCATAATTATGTATGTGCCTATTAAGTGCTTCCAATATTTTTTTTACATTCTAGCTTGACATAATTAAATAACAATTTTTTTTTATATAATGTCAAATACTCATTATTTGCAAAAAAAAAAACAACTCAATTCTAATTTCAATTCTTTTTTAGTTGCTTTGGACATGATATTTGTTCAGATTTGTTACTGTATTTGTAATGAAAACCATGTTATTTGGTTTAAATTGTTTGTGACATAACTAATTAAATAAACAAAATTTTTATATAATGTCAAATACTCATTATTTGACATTTAAATATTTAAAAAAAAAACTAATTTCAATTCTTTATTAGTTACTTTGGACATGATAGTAGTTGTAATGAAAACCATTTTATTTGGTTTAAAATGTTTATTTTTATTTTTAAATCTTATATATAGATTATTTTCTATTTGAGAACGTTGTAGGCCTAGTAGAGTGTAGATTTGTTGGCGGTTTTCTATTTTGTTAAGTACCTGGTACTTGTTAAAGGGCCTACACCATCCTCCCATATCTATCACTGTTATAAATGCCAATTATTTTTAAAAGCGTAACCGTGGAGTTTCTTGCCGGCTCTTCTCCATAGGAAGGAAGGCAGGAAGCCAAACTTTTGCCGAGAGCCATAGGGAATATTTTATAGTTATATACTCGTAGTTGACAACAACGCGAGCGAAGACGCGAGAAGAAGCCAGTCCATGATATTATTATAACGTTATGAGAGGATAAATTATTTAAACATGAACAGCTCTTTTACTTTTTAAAGATCTCTACAAAAAAATTGGCAAAGTCGTCTGTAAAGAGAATTTCAAATTTTTTTAACACAAATTCTCGTAGTTTGATGTAAATGATTCTCTCGAGTGTTTAATTTTTCTTTTTATATTTTTCGTTCTAGGATTTTGTTTTCTACTGAAAAATTTTCTTCATTTTTAATTCATATTTTTTTTCATTCTGAGAAATTTTGCAACGTATATTACGTAGTAAGGTGCAATATTATTTTAATGTAAGCTGTAACACTGAAATTCTATAATAATACATTCATAAAAAAAATACTGCGCAAAAGTTGTAGTTTATGAAACTTACTCGTACATATTAGTGTCACTGTCTGTGCACGGTATGCCTACTACAATTGGTTGGAGGCGCCTCTATTATTGGACTACGAGTATTCATATAATACCTAGTTATGTGCAGTTTCATACAGTACTTTAAATAAATTCATGTTATTTTATCAAAACACTTATACTCGTAATAAAAAACAAAAATTATTTAAAATGGGGTAGGCCGCCACAGCAGCATTCACCACAGATAACACTTAAATCATTGGAAACTGTATTTTAATGATAGTTACGTATGCAGTACCCTTTTTTTTGGGTAGCAAATTATCAAATAACTTCTCCCGCTCTGGGTGGAGCGGGAGAAGTATCAAGTAAATAAATAATCTAAATAACAAATATTAAGTAATATATTTGAGTTTGTTCGCAGATAGATGGGCGTCTCCAATGCTGCGACATTAATAATAATAATAATAATTTATTTATTCACTTCAAGACACAAACATCTGTGTAGCCCTGACTCTTGTACTAGGATTTCCTGTATCACAAGAGCCAATACATTGGATGCAACTCCACACTGCTTAACATGTACCTATACCTAATTATTTCTACTAACATAAATTTTTTAAGACCATTTTTACTAACACTATGGGCGTAGCCTGAAAGAAATGCTATTATTATTATTATTTTATTTATACATGTTTACATATCTCGGGACCCTGGGGTCCCGGACCTTTGGAAGGCGTACGAGGGGCCGAAGCCAACTCGCAGAGGCCCGTTAGACGCTTTTTAATTAAATGAGGCACCAACTGACGATTATCCCTGTACGCACTATGCAAGTGCACCCAAGGACAACCCCCGGTTGGTGTGGGACTATTGCAGGATATGGAAAACATTTATTATTATTATTATTAAAAACCGGACTCAGGTAATAAACCGGTTCTTAAATAAACCGTATTTAAATAAAAAAATATGTTAAGATATTTAAAAAAAACCGTCCCGCCTGCGCTATCGCTAGACGGACTTTGCCAGCCGCACAGTCGTCTCCGCAAGAGGCTTCGAGCGGACTCGAGGAACGGGTCTCACGTCCAGGCCCCAGTCGCTCCTCTTGATCCTGGCGGCGAGACGAATCTCTCGAGGTGCCTCACCTGGAATTGATAATACAGATACCCAATAATATAATGGGAAACTAATTTACTTTACTTGATGAAGTATCAGACTTTTACTGACTAAAACCCACCCGTGTTCCTTCAGTTGCCTGTGTGCTAGGGCTATGGTATCCCTTTCGGGCAAACCCGCAACCCTGCCAGGCACCGGTCCTAGCGAACCCGGTTAGTGCGTGCTGACATCTCTTTGAGGCGCGCGTAAAACAAAACGCGCCGTCGACCCGGGCCAGGTCTTTACCGGACGGCGAGCTGCACGTGTGCAGTACCTGGATGAATTGACTCATATAAAAAGCAAATGCAGAGAATTTATGATTTCACACGTAAGTATAACTGCAATGTTTAACTGCCGAAATCAATGCTTTCAGCAATTGACCATACCTACAATCATACATAAAATAGGTATATGTAGCTATCTACTCTGCAACGAAGGTCGAGGATTACGAAGAAGACATTACTTCCACTTTAGCCGGCTAGCGTATTATCTAATCTCGTGAAAGCATATTCTTAACTAACTGAGCGTTATGCAGAACTAAGTAAGCGTTGACTTTGTAGGAATTTAAATTCCATTCTGCAAGCGGTTTATGTTAGAAAATAGGATTATTAAAGTCCGTTTTTAGCGGGAAAGTGCTGTAACTATCTACTTAGTTTTGTCTCGTTACATGGAAGTAGGATTGTAGGAAGGTAAAGTTAGGGAAATTAATTGTTAAGCAAATACAACTATATTTTAATCACAACTGTCATTCTTTATATATACTCGTATATATGCAATATAACACGGCGAATTTGACGCAGGGTATCAATTTACTTATATATTAATATCCCCAACCGTAAATATGATTATGGAGTTTATAGGCCTTACAATTAAACACGGAATAAAGTTATGCTAAGAATAACTTCGGTATTACCATATATTTTTTGACGTTTATGCTTGTCATAACTTTATTCTGTGATTATTTGTAATGCCTCAAAAAAGTATGATGCTAATAAGCTCACCTTTTGCATGGTTATACCTTAATAAGAAATACCTACCTATTAGGTCTTCACTGCATAACATTACAAGAAGCACTAATTGACTTCTTTAAGTGATACTCACGCAATGAACATGATTAGCCTTCTATTCAAACCCAGAAATGAGAAAACCATTTTAAGTCAGCTACTAGTTTTTACACCACGCATTGAACTGTACCGAATCGATTTACTCACAGTCAACGTTATATGTATAAAAGTAGACGAGATAGGAATAAGAAATCTGTCTCCTGTTTTTCTATACGTACGTGATTTCGTGTGACGCACTTCTGTGTCAAAGAAAATACTCTGAAGGTCAGTAAGTGGTGGCCTAGTAGTAACGGCTCCGACTTACAAGTGGTCGTTCGAGGGTTCGAAGACAAGCAGGCATGTACTTTACTTTGAGCAATTTATTTCATTACCTCAGAACGTTGAAGGCAAACAACGTTAGGACAACGACTTGCCTAGAACCATTAACCGTTTGTAAATATGTGAGCACCATGTATCTAACGCATAATTAATTTGTCTGTCATTGCTTCACTTTTCATTATTTTTACCTATTGCGGTATAGTAATTTTATTCTAGGTAAGTGCTTCTCATATAATTAATAATTAATGTATACAAATATTGTTAACATTTTAAAAGAGTAAGTATGGAGTTTCTTGCCCATTCTTCTCCATACGTAACTACCTTTTGGAAGGCGCAACTAGAATCAATTACCTATTCTTGTAAATTTTGACGTTCAAAAGTGCCTTCTAAGTGCCTATTTGAAATAAATGATTTGACTTTGACTTTGATTAATTCAAAAGAGTGACAGAGAGACATAACTTGCACTCCTCTTACAGTGTACCTAATCTATTTTGTAACATCCCATAAACCTGTGTTATGCAAATGAATGAAATTGAATTGGAGAGATTTAACATCCACTCAAAACGGTAAAGAAAAACATCGTGAGGAAGCCGGCGCACAGTACAGTGGACTGAAATCGCGAAGTACGGACTTAAGGATTTGTATGCACATTTTTGGAATCTACAACTACAAACAATAATTTTATGTTATGTGATTTTTTTTTCATAAAACCATTACTTTCAAAGTCATACGTAGTTTCATTATTGAATGAAGAAAAATTTTTTTGACGATTTAAAACCTCGGGCAATTTCATCAGGTCACTGAGTTCTTTTTTTTTTTGGGTGGAAATTATCATATAACTTCTCCCGCTCTAGGCGGAGCGGGAGGGCGTGTCAGACTATTACTGACTAAAACCCACCCGTGTTCCTTCAGTTGTCTGTGTGCCAGGGCCGCGGTATGCCTTTCGGACAAACCCGCAACCCTGGCAGGCACCGGTCCTAGCGAACCCCGTCAGTGCGTGCTGACATCTCTTTGAGGCGCGCGTGGAACACAACGCGCCGTTGACCCGGGCCTGGTCCTTACCAGATGGCGAACTGTCCATAGCTCGCCATCCGCAAGCCCGCGCCTGCGGTGGCCAGGAATCGGCTACCGATTCCCGCCGCCCAGGGCGTCTCCTGCGGCGACTAGGGGCGTGAGGGCGCACAGACTGCCGCTCCCTCACGCGTTCCGCCTCCTTCTTCGCGAGCATTACTGCTTCGCAGAAGGAGTTGACTGCCTCCCATGGACTCTCGCTCCGGACCATGGCCTGGACTAGGGCTGGATGCGAGAGATCGCCGTCGCCAATCGCCTCCGTGAGGACACGGCGGTACTCTACCCAAGCCAGGCGATCCACACAGTGGTAACGCGTAATCCTAAATAGGAACCTCCTGAAACATTCGTGTTCGGTGAGGACCTGTGTCAGGCGAAAGGTGCGGACGCCGTGGCGTCTCTCTAGCCACTCCTCAATCATCAGGTCACCCTGTGGGTATAAGTAAGTTTAAAGACTAGAACCGAAGCCACCATGAAATTGATGAAATTTTCACAGCAGTTTCGGAGATAAGAGGGGACTAGATAAATAGATAGATAGATAGAATACTCTTTATTATGTACACCATAAAAATTACAGATATAAATGTAGACCTGTTACTTAGGGTGACACAATATATCAATAGTCAATATAGTAGGAATAGTAAATTTTCATCTATTTTCATTAATAAATAAAAAGATAAAATATTTTAAAATTATTAAAAAACTATATCTGGACTCCTTACAATAAGCCCTTTCATTTGATAAGTCACACGGTACAGTTAGCAAAACTTTTTTATTTTATATTTTCTCAAAGTGACCCCATATTCAAAATTCATTTATTTACGTTACACGTCCGTGTTTGGGTCACAGAAGTTCATATGTGTACCTTATTTCAACTTAATTGGCCCATTATATTTGGAGCAAATCTGTTGTGACACATGGAAAGACAGACAGTCAGACAGACATACGACTGATCCTATATGGGTTCTTTTTAAGGAACGGAACCCTAAAAACGTGCCTAGTTCTTCCTTCACCTCTGGGGTGGGGTGGAAAAAAAAATATATATCTCCAATATCGCAAGATATCGCATACCAGATTAGGTGCAAAAATAGTTTAATAATTTGTCCTCATTCAAACTTCCAATTCGTTTTGTGGGACAACTTGAGTTACTATATTTTCATGAATTTATGTTTTTTATTCATACAAAAAATCTTTGAATATTCAGAGCATTGAAAATAATGGGTAAAATGTAAAGTCATAGAACAATATTACATTGTATTTGATAGTAGATTATATTTGCGTAACTGAAAAATATATATAAATCAATTTTTTTTTTTAATTCCTAAGTCCTCTATGGTTTCGTATCAGCCCACCGTGCGGCGTATCCTAGAACCAAAAAAATCGAAGACATGTGACATCTATCAACCCGGGCCGCGTGATGGATCAAAGCCCATGTGTCCCAGGAGTGGGAACATTAAAGGCTGATTGTGTTTGTTTTGTAACATCTAACAATCACTAACTTTTTCACTCTCACTCTATCTCTCGCTCTCGTTCTATCTCCCTCTCACTCTCTATATCATTTTTTATCTTTCTATCTCTATCTCACTTTCTATCTCACTGTCATTCTTTCTCTTACTCTATATCTCACTCTGTCTCTATCTCACTCTCGTACTCTCACTTTCTCTCTATCTCACTATCACTCTCTGTATCTCAGTCTCACTCTGTATCTCACTCTCACTCTCTCTCTATCTCACTCTCTACCTCCCTCCGACTCTTAATCTTACTTTCTATATTACTCGCTGGCTCTATCTCCCTGACACTTTCTTTTACTCTCTATCTCACTCTCTATCTCTCACTCTCTGTGTTTATTTTGTAGAGGGAGGGGGGATGGGGTATTAAAAGCCGTGACGGACACTTTGGCCTTGCTAGTCTGGGACCATTCTCACTCTCTCTCACAGTCTTTCTCCCACTCGCTCTATCCCAGTCTCACTTTCACTCTTTATCTTTCTCACTCATACTATCTGCACTGCTAAGTCACTGTCTATCTCACTCTCTATATCATTCTCTATTTCATTATCTATCTCATTCTCTATCTCTTTCTCACTCTCTGTCTCTATTTTCATCTCTCTATCTCTCACTCTCGATCAGTCTCCCTCTCACTCTTTATATCACTCTCACTTTGTCTCCCTCACACTGTCTATCTGATTCTCTTTCTTTTTCTCTCGCACTCACTCTCACTCTCTATCTGTCTCTCATTCTCACCCTCTTTTTATCTTACTCTCACTCTCTCTCTATCTCAATCTCACCCTCACTTTATCTTACTCACACTTTCTCTCTATCTCTCAATCTCACCCTCTGTCTCTATTTCATTCTCTCGGTCTCTTAGTAAAGGGAGCGGGGTATGGGGTATTAAAAACCACGCCTTGCTCTCTATCTCACTCTCTATCTCTCACTCACACTCTCTCTGTTTATTTTGTGGAGGGAGAGAGGGATGGGATATTAAAAGCCGCGACGGACACTTTGGCCTTGCTGGCCTGAGACCTCTCTCACTCTCTCTTTCTCAAACTCTCTCCTATTCGCTTTATTTCACTTTCACTCTCTCAATTTCTCTCTATCTATCTTACTCTCACTCTCTATCTAACACTCTCTGTCTCTTTCTCACTCTATCTCTATCTCCCTCTCACTCTATATCATTCTCGATCTTACTCTCTGTCTCTTTCTCACTCCCTCTATCTCACTCTCAATCTTTATCTATCTCAATCACACCACTACACTCTCTATCTCACTCTCTCTGTTTTTTTTTTTTGTAGATATTGAGGGGTAATGGGTATTAAAAGCCGCGACGGGCACTGGCTTTGCCGGCCTGGGACCTCTCTCACTCTCAATCTATCTCCCATTCGCTGCCTCACACTCCCTCTGTTTTTTTTTGTAGAGGGAGTGGGGTATGGGTTAGTAACCCTTCAATAATCTTACCCTCTCTCTCTCACTCTTTCCATCATACTCTTCTTCTGAATCTCTCTCCCACTCGCTCTATCTCACTCTCACTTTCTCTCTATCTCACTCTAAATCTCTATCTATCTCTCTATCTCTATCTCATTCTCACTCTCACCTTCGCTCTTTTTATCTCCTTCTCACTTTATATCATTCTCTATCTTTCTATGTCTACCTCACTTTCTATCTCACTGTCACTCTTTCTATTACTCTATATATCACTCTCTATCTACTCTCACCCTTTCCATTTCACTGTCACTCTCTTTATCTCATTCTCAATCTCTATCTTATTCTCACTCTCTCTCTGTCTCCCTCCCACTCTTTGTCTCAGTTTCTATATTACTCCCTGTCTCTATCTCACTCTCTGTCTCCCTGACACTCTCTCTTACTCTCTATCGCACTCTCTATCTCTCACTCTCTATTTTTTTTTGTACACAAAGTGGAGGATGGGGTATTAAAAGGCGCAACGGGTATTCTGGGACCTCTCTCGCTCTCTCAATCTCTCTCCTACTCGCTCTATTTCACTCTCACCCTCTCACTCTATCACTTTCTCTATATCTATCTCACTTTCACTCTCTATCCTACACTCTTTCTCAATCTCTATCTTATTCTCTATCTCTTTTTCACGCTTTCTTTCCCTTTATCTCCCTCTCGCTCTCTATATCACTCTGGATCTTACTCTCTATCTCACTCTCTATCTCACTGTCACTCTAACTTACTCTCTATTTCTAACTCTCACTCTCTCTCTCTATTTCACTCTCACCCTCTATATCATTCTCTATCTCACTCTCTCTTTCTTACTCACTCTCTATCTCTCACTCTCACTCTATCTCCTTCTCACTCTCTTTATCACTCTCTATCTTCCTCTCTGTTTATCTCACTTTCTATCTCACTCTCACTCTCTCTCTATCTCTCACTCTTATTCTATCTCCCTCTCATTCTCACTCTCAATCTCTCTCTATCTCACTTTCATTCTCTATCTTACTCTCTATCCCACTCTCTATATCTGTCTCACTTTCTATCTTTCTATCTCACTGTCACTCTCTCTCTCTTACTTTCTATCTCACTTTATATCTCACTATCCCTCTCTCTATTACTTTATATAATCACTCTCTAACTCTCTCTCTCTCTCACTCACTCTATCTCCCTCTCACTCTCTGTGTCACTCTCGATCTTACTCTCTGTCTCTATCTCACTCTGCATCTCTATCTCAATCTCTATCTCATACTCACTCTCACTATCACTCTCTGTCTTACTCTGTGTCTATCTCATTATCACTCTCTCTCCCTTACTCTCTCTGTTTTTTTTTTGCAGAGGGAGATGGGGATGAGTTATTAAAATAAATGATTTATTTCTGTAAGTAGGTTTGTACAAACACTTTTACACGTTAATCATATTTTAAAAACTACATGAGGTCGGCGTTTCCTATCCGCCCACTCTAAAAGAAAGTCCGAAACAAACTCAGAGGTTACACACAGTCTCTCTCAGACAAAATCTTGGTTAGTTCTTGAGAGGACCATGTAGATTAGTATCTAAAATGGTCTTTTGAGGATAGAACCACACAGATTTCAGTGGATCTGTCCAGTCAGTGCAAGCATTTGTCAGTTACCGTGTAGCCCAACTCAGAACTTAAGGATATTATTTACCGAAATCAAACACAGCTTTGAATTATACACATTATTTTTCCCGTTTCTGATCTCAGTACCTACACTTCTTTTGTTTACCAAATATGTATGTACCTTCAGACCTTCAAAAAGAAAAATACCAAAAATTGTATGTATAGATCATAATTGACGCTCGATGACCTCTCAAAACTTTTCAACAAAATTCTCAAGCTTTTCCCAATCTAAGTATTTTCCTTTGGTCCGTATTGTACTGTTCGACGTTATTAATTGATCAACAAAATTCAAACAAATCTGTAGTCACCAAATAACATTAGGATGTTACTTTTGTGTACTTTCCTCTAAGAAGTAATTTTATTTACTCGTATCTTGCAGGTAGCTCTTCGTATTCGTTTTACCGACTCATGCCTCGGTAGCTTTAAAAGGAGGTTCATTTGATTCGGTATAATCGTGTTTTCTCGTACATCTTCAATTTTAGTGCTCATTAAATGCTCGCAGTCTCATCATCGTGTTCCGAAGGAGGTCGGATATTGATTGTAAGAACGTCATTTAATTACTTATGTTTATTCATAGCTATTAAATGTATTTTATTAGATTGTATCTTAGATGTAGGTACCATATTAATGAAGGTTTGGTAATCGTCTATCTTGTAATTGGAATCTTTTATTTGGAACACGGCAGCTAACTTCTTGAAAATCCAAAAGTAATTAGGTAAGTACTTATTTATATAATACGTATAATAGAAATAATTCCTTTGACTTTCTATGTTTGTTTATTTTATCTCTGTTCAATTTTACTTTTGGCTCCTAGTTCACGTATTCAAAAAATTTGGTACTAGCTACAACCCGCGTGAAATTACGGCTCCCAACCAGCCGCGGCGCTTCGGGTCGCCCGCCCGCGCTACTACTTCGTTTTCGCTTAGCGATCTTTCTAACTTTTTTTCACTGTGCTCGGCTCCTAGGGGTCTTAGCGTGATATTAAATCCTACAAACCTTCCTCAAGAGATAAGCTATCAAACGCAAAATATTTTTTCATTTCCGACCGGTAGTTCCAGAGATTAGCGCGTTCAAACAAGAAAAACAAACCCTTCAGTTTTATTATACAGGGTTATTGGTAAAATAATAACAACCTTACAGGACTGTATTACAAACATCATAAAAAACAACTTTTAATATATGTTAGAGAACGGTAAGTCTCTCTCGTTATCATCAGCCATATTTTAACTACTGTGGGCGTACTGTGGGTAGTGTTGGTTATTGCATAATAGAAAAACCGAATTAAACTCAAAAGTCATTTACTCAACCTGAGAACCTAAAAGTTTACATAAGACACTCCCCAAAATGCCCATCCGTTCACCACTTACTAGTGCTTTAGCTGGGAAGAAGAAGTAGCGGAACAAACTCCCCAGCAGCACATCTGTCTGTTCAGTTAGAAGAACTTGATTCTATACAGTAATTAATGTAGGAACACAACATAACTATACCGAACGCGCAACAGTTTCTAGACGTCTTCACTGCTTGACCGCCACCGATGAACTTCACTTGTCGAATGTGCGGCGATCACTTGCCGCCGGTTGAACGTTATGTTGTAGACTCTGTCATGCACCGCTAGGCAGCGTTACCGTCGCGATTAGTCAAGAACCAATGGCGCGAACTCCACCAACTCCATTGAACGCTAACAGATGGCGCTGGCGTACCGGATACAACTCGTCTCCGACATTTATGATTTTTTACAAAATATATACATTTATCAAAAACAAACCTTGTAGATTTCGTTATTCTAATCATTTATAGCGTTGAATTTAAATATTTATATTTTTTATATTATAAATTATTAAAAGATATAGAACAAAAGTTGTTTATGATGTTAGTAATAATATAGTACTGAGAGGTTGTGTGATGAGTGTTTTACCAATAACCCTATGTATTAGTATAGATACGTAGCTACGTTATCGTTACTTTATTCTGATGTTTAAAAATGTTGTATAGCTAAACGTTTGTACTTACCAAACTTACCTTAGGAAAACGAATATTAACGCGAAGTTTAAGCAAACATACATAAATTAAAACACCTATCGCCTCCCGCCACTAAGGGTAGGTTAGGTGTATCTAAGCGAGATATGTTACTGTAATAGTGCTTAAGGCGATAACTTAGCCTTCTCTACTTAAGTACTTATGCATCAAAGCGACGTTTAGTCCAACAAAGGTGGCTTGCGGCGAATGTGGGGAACAGTATCCTTGAGCTACACATTATGCAATAACAGTATGTACACTGTTTCTTTGGTTACTAGGTGAAGTAGGTACATATATCTTTAAAGATTTATTTCTGGATAATATTTACATAATTAAAAGCTTAAAATAATAATATGTTCAAGTGTAAGTAAAAGGTAGGGGAAAGAATTATAGGGCATCAAAAAATTCGTCCACATCGCTGTCGACAGGAAAAGCGTCCAAAAAGCTGGCAGCCACGTTGTATGGCAATGCTGATTCTTTGGCCAAGAAATAGGCAGGCCCTCTGGTCACGTGAAGAGTTGACTAACCGCTTGGCGATGTCCCGAAAAACTAGGTGGGCACTTGGACCCCATGTTCCTAGTGTTTCAACCCCAAACGACTCGGTACCTATATTATTTTTAATCGTGGTGTAGTCAATAGAGCAATGAAACTTAAAGTAATCATTTTGAGTGCCATAAAGAAAAGTTCAAAGTTTTATTGTTGGTAGAATTATCTTCCAAGTACAAATGTGTAAAGAGTCGACGAAGTTCGACAAGTTTTAAAGTAACGGTTAAGTATTAATTTAACAGTTTTCTGAATAAATCTTGTTAGATTTTTAAAAACCATGATAATTAAATCACACCGTACCTGTATCTCAAAATAAATATCCATTTAATATTGGTCATACAGTTCACGAACAAGCATCCGTAAAGAAAATACCTGAATGAAAACGTGATCGGCTTTTTCGCCGGTCCGGCTACGCTTCGGGTGTAGCAATTATGTCAATTACAGCCGGATTTCAGAGGTAATGGGCATCAAAAGGCATTGACTCTTTGCCCAGCAGTGGGAAGTTTACATTGTGCCGTTTTCCTAATTGAGAATAATTGGTTGTGTCATCATTAGGCCAGTCGTTTCCAAACAATATACCATACACTGCCACCGGCACTGAAATGTATGTAAACGATGTCATTTAAAATGTACGTTCAAAGAATAAACATGTTCATCTAAAAAAATATTTTTACATGCAAAGTGAATGTCAAAATAAACCTTTGGGTTAGAATATTTATTTCTTGAAAGTTATGAAAATGTATTTGTTTTCCGACTACGTATTATCAAAATTTTGAATGAAAATGACCGTCCGAAAAGGCGCGCCTTGTAGGAGCGGAATTTGTTTGAGATTTAGTTAGTATTTTCGCTCCCTGACCTATTATTTTGAGTTTCGGACGAATCATGGCTCCTGACATATTTGAGGTTAGACCGCGACCTGTAACTGTGGCGAAATATTAAAATATGTTTTGTTATTTTGGACGACACTGCATTCGCACTAGATTATTTATGCCTTTGTCACACGGAGGAGTCTTAAAACGTGACAAAAGTACGGTACCTAAGGTGAAAAGGCCATAGTAACCTCCAGCCTAACATAGTCAAACGTCTACCAAGTGTCACGAAGACTCATAAAAGGTATGCAATGGAAATTAAGTCTTGTAGCCTTTTTAAAACAATTCTTCTTCTTCTTCAACCTAGCTTATGTCACCTACTACTTGGTATAGTGGCCCTTATGGGATTACCCATAAATAAGCGTGTAATATGCTGATAATGGATTATTATGTTTATTCTTTTATTGTTATAGAATTCCATAGGTACGGAAGGGGTTAACTTTGACGGAGATTCAATTAGGGCCGGTTGTTTCAAACAGTTTGTTAACATAACATACGTACGTCAAATAATAACGATTACATATGATGTTTAATGTTATATATGTGTGTGTCAACATTGTGTATGTGTGCTTTTACCCGTCAGTAGTTTCACTTGTCTCCCTACGTACCTACATAACAGTGGCGACGAGTTTACCCACAATCGTGAAAAAAGGCATTAAATTATGTATCATCTCTTCGCTCAATAAAAGTGAATGCAAGTTAAAAATATTAAAATACCTTTTTGACTATAGGAACTCAGTTCATTCTATCACAGGGTTCTCACCAGCTGAACTAGTGTTTGGCCGCAAGTTGAGGTCACGTTTAGATTTAATTAACCCGCAAACGCCGCCGACCTCACTCACAACTCTCACTAATAATGTTAATCGTCAACAGTGTTCGCAAATTAAATCAAGTGGACGATATAATAAACAAGTGTTTAGGCCCGGGGATGAGATAATGTACAAAAAGTACTCAAATAATGTTAAGTTCCATTGGTGCAAAGGTACTGTTAAAAAGAGACTGGGTAAAGTACTTTACCTTATACAGGATTTCAGTTCGTCGTGTGATGTTAAAAAGCATAAGAATCAAATAATTTTATATAAAGGTGGCATAGGAATTGTTTCACAACAGCCACAACACCATTACGACTTTGGCGACTTTGATAACTGTCACAGCGAGCCGTCAGCTGGTAACCCGCAGGGTCAGAGTTCCGCGGGGGACGAAACTGATGAGGCAAATCTGGAATCACCACCGTCTGTAGACGAACTTACAGTGTCGGATCCGGGTTCAAGGAATCCAGATAGACTGTTGAGAAACATTCCCAGAGTTGATTACAAACCATTCCTGTAACTTTGGTGCTAATGTATTTGTTTATTAATCGTGCAAATCGTGTATTATTTTGGTCAAATAAGGAAGGAAATGTTATATATGTGTGTGTCAACATTGTGTATGTGTGCTTTTACCTGTCAGTAGTTTCACTTGTCTCCCTACGTACCTACATAACATTCAACATTCTTTAAATACAAAGCGTTGTTTCACTGCATAAAAACCGATCGTCAAAGTTCAAATGTAAAAGAATAAAATGACCTTAACGGGTTAGTGGGTATGACACCTGTTACTGTAATCGTCATTTTTTAACGAACGTCAAGGGCATAATTTTGTGAAACAACGGTTTGACGATAGTTAGCGCCATTTATGAAGTATACGCGTGCGTCAAGTGGACGTGAAACAACCCGCCCTTATAATAGTACAAAATGTGATGGCATCTAATTTTAACAATCTTGTATTGTGATGTGATAGGTACATCCCTTAATTACGGGTAAATAAGTTAGCGTTAAAGTTATAACAATTGGAGGCATTTTAACTTAGTTTTACAATTGCCTAGCTAAATTGTATTAAGTGCTAATAAATCTCATTACTTGCTTACTTATAAGAGAATACTTGAATTTCGTGTATTGTTTATCTATTTAAATATTTTAAATTAAAGTCGCTTTTAGTGTCTGTCTTTGTCACCGCGTTGTTCTACTGAACTTCGCAACGGATTTTGAAGCGATTATAGCCATCATTTAGACAATTTCTTCCGGAAGGTACGTATATGTGTATAATTATTCATTGACATTAACCTACATTAATAAAAAAATCTCGATGATTTGTGAAGTCGTAAAAACCGTGCGAAGCAGGGACGGGTAGCTAGTTTTTTTTGTAAAATGGCATCTCAAGATAAACCTAGCAGGTTGTTGGCTCCTTAACCGGAGATTCCAGGGTCGGGTTTTAATTTTTATGCATAAAACTGTCAGCAAGGGTCAGGCTGGATTGGGTTTAGATTTTATTTTAAGCTACGCTTAATGGCGCATAATTAATATATTGCTTAAACCTATTATGTTTTTTCTATAAGTGTATTTGTAATTAAATTTGTTGTTTTTGTTTGTAAATGGGAAATAAATGACTAATAAATTGAAATTAATTATTAATCTTAAATAAATTATTGATTAAGGTTTAGTATGATATAATGTCATCATCATCTTTTCAGCCGAAAGACGTCCACTGCTGGACATAAGCTTCCCCCAATTGGGGGGGGGGGGGTTGCCGTAGGTAATCGCCACGCTTGGCAGGCGGGTTGGCGATCGCAGTATGGTGTTAAAAATGCATAGAGAACGCTGCTACCTATTCTCTAGTAAGTCCTTAGTCGCCTTTTACGACACCCACGGGAGGAAATGGAGTAGTGGGTAGTAGTGATATAATGTAATGAATTGTAATAATTAGAATCAACAATATATTATGTAATTCAGTAATTTGATATGAAACATTTGCAGTGCCCTTACAGGGTGCATGTCTTAATACTGTGTCATGAAATTTCAATGCATGCTTACTAACCAGTGTTTTACATGTATGCAAATAAATAAATAAATAAATAATTATTTTGAGAAAATAAATATCTTTAATCGTCGATTATTTGGGTACGAATTTAAAGCTACAGGTTCAGCGGCGTGGGCTGGCTCGAGCAAAGGGAATGGTCGGGGACGTCGCGGTGGGCCTCAGTGGCGAGGCCGGTAGGACGGCGCGGTCTGTTTCTGTGTTTACGAATTATGTTATTGGCGGGACTAATCTCCTGGAGGAGAGTAATAGCGTCATCGGTAATGGTGAGTATATGCCTTGGTCAGCGAATCTTATCTATGCGGGAGGCGGGAGGGAGTGTAGCGGACGACCGCCGCCATCAGGGGGTTGCTAGACAACAATAGATGTACTAATTAGGATGTATGGCAGTAAGATCAGCTAATTCTTCTAAGGACTGAATGGCATAAGGACAAGACGTCATAAGACGGGCATAATACAGCTGCTGACATGCTCGGAGAATTTACAGTGAAAGCCATTGTCCTTGACTGGACGTCTTATCTCCTAAAAATAAGGATGGATTTTTAGACATATCTATGTTGAGAAGGTTCTAGGTGAGCTATAGTTTTTATTTAACAGGTTGTTATAGGAATGTAAACACAATTTTAAACGAATAATCATAATTTCTCTCGCCCACACGTATGCGTTCAAAACCACGAAACTACGACTAAGCTTGTTATACCAACTTTCTGCTGAAAGCCTTTCTATGTCATTAAACTCGGTAACTCAAACATGGAACTAATTTGACCATCCCCAACAGTTTGTGTTTGTTCTATTTACATTCATCCCCTTTCTCCGAAGCTCATCTCATCCACATATGTTCTATTGAAATCGCACAGTTTTGTTAAGCCGGGCCTGTACACTTACCGAAAATGTAAAAAAAAATCTGCTTTAAGTGTATTTACAGACGATGCCACTGCTATGTTTGCACATTCCAGTTTTCTGACACTATATTTGAAGTTGACAGTCTGTACGAGTCCTAACTAAATGAAAGGAACATGCGCAGTATGAACTTGGAGCAACTTTGGCGGTGGGATTTCGTCCAGTGGCTTGTCGGTACTTTTGACCACCGTACGTATACTGAGCTGAGCGGAATCACGCTCGCACTTATTCCCCCAAGTAAAACCACCCGGTGTTTTATGTAAGCATTATTAAAAACAGTAGAAAAGCATGTCTATGTGTGTTTAGAAAGTTCGAAATTCCCCTTGAAAAGTACCTGTGATTTATTTGTAAAAGGGTAAGTAATTCTTTCCTGTAGTTTCCCTGTGATTTATTAATCACGCTTAATGAATGAATAGTATGTTATTTGCATGACAAATTAACTTTCTCTACTATCTAACTTTGTCGTGTGAGAATTAGAATTGGTTTGTGTTTAAATCACAAGAAAACTGACTTTAGGATTTATTTTATGTGTGTTATAGTTTAAAATCTTTACAAAATAATGAAAAGTTTTCAGTTGGTTGAGGTAAGTACGACGATACTATTTAATATCTACTTTGAATGCTACTCAATAAGAAAAAATGTTTTTTTTTAGAATTTTTCCTAAGTTTGGACCGCATATATGTATTTCAGCTGAAGGTTTTTAATACCCGTACGTTTTTGGATGCGTGAAGCTTGTTTTTGAGGGTATCTGTCTATGGTTTAAGATTTTTTTTAAATTAATATTTGTGGCACAACCACTCCTTATCATTATTTTTACTAATAAAATATGTGAACAATACTTTACAGTTATAAGTATTGTTTTATTTGAACTCATTACATCTTTTGATTGCGACTTCCAATAAATTATACTGATTCTAGTTTGACCCTATTTTTCGACAATCATAACTTCGGGCTGGTTCCGTTTCAGTGACGCAAACCCAAACCCAGCACAAAAGTTAACGTGGGCATTATTGGACAATAGAATTTACCGACAACTATTAAACATTAACTCCTAGCGCTAAAACCTTAATACAATAATACATAGATCATAAATTATAATTCATTGTTAATTCGAGAAAAATTGTTCATTCATTCAGTTCTACGACAACAACGAAGCCGCCGCAATCTTCCCTTATAACATCGCGCTCCAAGGGAGGCTTCACGAATTCGATATCACCGGAACACTACCAATTCGACGAAGGAAAACATATTCAGTGTGCAAATTCAATTTGTACGGCCACGATCATACGTTTACGTACAGCTACATAGCTTCATCTTTCTGACTGACCGACCCCTTGACGATTCAAAAGTGCCTGTAATTGGTTTATTTGAAATAAATGCTTTGAGTTTGAGTCTGAGTACGATATAAGTTCGTGTACAACCGTGCTTGCGGCCTTATGATAGGTCATCCTTTCATAAACAACTATAGCGGCTTTTATGCAATTCGGAAAAAATACAGGAAGTGTAGCACTTACCGTATTTTCAAGAACGTCAAATCAAATCAAATCAAATCATTTATTATTGCAAACATGGGTATGATGATGTTGAGATGTTTTCTTAAAAAAGTAGTCCTCCATATACAAAAAAGTCATGCTCACTCAAATGTCTCGCTGGTGGTGGCGTGTGTGTTGGGAACTTAACCCTTCAAAATGGTTGAGCTAAATGGTGTTGATCCATGCGTCATGTTCGTGAACGGGCGCCGTCAGTTGGGACTGGTCATCTCTTAGCTGCCAGGGCTTATTTTAATTTTTGAATTGTTTTTATTACGGACGCTTCTAACGTGCACGTCTTTCTACATTGTTTAACATGAATGATGTAACCCATTTTTTGTAACGATATTTTGTTTTAAAAGAGTGTCCGTGGAGTTTCTTGCCCGTTTTTCTCCATAGGAACCTACTACGCTTTGGAATGGGCAACTAGCTTCATCTTTCTGACTGCCGACCCCTTGAGCTATCGTCTCATGGACATGCAAATAATATTCAATTCCAAAATTAAACAGAAATTCTATTGATACCGAACAAATATAATTGTCAAATCATTAGAATTACAAAAAAAAAAAAAAAAACACTAATAACAGTAGTGTCATTTTTACAGTAATGTCAAAATAATAATAAAGTATGTCAGTGTCAATCAGAATAGGAACATGTGTGTAATTTATCAACCAGTGCAGAGATTTATCAGTAAGAAGTCGACAATTGTGTAATACTCGTAGCTTTTCTCAATTGATATTTGTAACGTCACATTCTAATCTGAGTTTTTGATGTTGATAATCGCTGAGATTGCGACTAGACTTTGAACGTTTTGAAATACTGGTATAGGCCTTGTGATATTAATCTTGCTGAGGGCTGTCTTGGGTCCACTAGCACCACTCCTTAAAAAAAATATTATCTCGTGACTGAGAAGGAATTATGAAAAACGGCTCAATCAGCTGCCTCGGTAAGTGTGTCTAGAATTTTCTAATAACTTTTATAAAGTTTCATATTATTTATTATAGAATAATAGAATAGAAATTATAATAGTATCTATTACATTGAAATCACACTTTAACTAACTATAGAAAAACCTTCTTGGCCTACCGTTAAAAAGTGTGTTTAGTCTCAATGTAGGTAAGTGAACAACTGTCGAAGCCAATTTGCGTCATCATTTAATCATCATTTCAGCCGAAAGACGTCCACTGCTGGACATAGGCCTCCCCCAAGCACCACCACCTCGACCGGTTCTGTGCTTCTAGCATCCAGCGGGTTCCTGCGGCTTTCATAAGGTCATCGGTCCACCTTGTGGGAGGCCTTCCAACGCTACGTCTTCCGGTACACGGTTGCCACTCCAGAACCTTTCGGCCCCAACGGCCATCCGTTCTGCGCGCAATGTGCCCTGTCCATTGCCACTTAAGTTTGGCAATTCTTCGAGCTATGTCGGTTACCTTGGTTCTCCTGAGGATCTCTTCATTTCTGAATCGATCATGTAGGGAAACTCCAAGCATAGCCCTCTCCATTGCCCTTTGGGTGACTTTTAGCCTTCTAATAAGGCCCATTGTGAGCGACCACGTTTCAGTACCATATGTCATCACTGGCAACACGCACTGGTCAAAAACTTTCGTCTTGAGACACTGCGGTATCTGGGACGAGAAGATATTGCGTAGCTTGTCGAACGCTGCCCAGCCGAGTCGGATTCGACGATTGACCTCTTTCTCGAATCTGCGTCATGACTTGTAAATGAACGATTCCCAAGTGGAAACTGGAGAACTAATTATAGCGATATTACGGAACCCATACGATGCAGCTGCGTGTAAATGTCTATAGTTAAATGTTGTTGAATGAAAAGAATAATTAAAAAAAAAAAAAAAACAAAATCGGGATTGGAAGTTATTTTCTAGGAACATGTTAACTGGGTTTCTACCAAAACACCACTATTGTTTGTGTGTAAAGTGATTCGTGTTCTTGGAAATTTTCTAGGTATGAACTATTTATTTCATAAAGGCTCCTACAAAGAGGCGCGACACGCGACGCGACACTACACGCGGTGCCTATGTGTCGCGCCTGTTTATAGGAGCCTTAATGTGAAATCGGTTGATCCATCCAAACATTGTCTTGTAATTTTGCAGAATGCCCATTTCTGTAGAATGTTTTTTTAACGTCACGATATGACAGTAAAAGGTTAAAATTCTATCTGTGGTGAATGTTCAGAATGCCCTACCTTGTATTAGTATATAGAAAATTAAAGGTCACAAGGCGTACTGATTTATACATGTCAACACTTTGACGCCGACAGGCGTACTGTCGTTCTGTACGTCAACTTGTTAAAACACGAAAGATTCAAATAATTTTCTTGTATTTTTTTTTTAAATAACATCTGTATTAGTAATATTAACCTAACTGGGTTTTTAATGAAAATGTCACATTTCAGACATTAAAACAATTTGTACTTACTAAAAATATTGATTAACGTAGCTACTTTTAGTTCCGATCACCTTACCCTGAATCTAATAAAGACCAAATAACATTGTCTAGACTACGTTTCATAAATAATTTATGCGTCATCATACCATTAACAAACAGTTTAAATTCGACGTTTTTTGTAGAAAAACAAAAAAAAAAGAGTGTGTATAAAAGGGAGTGTTGTTTTTAAAGTTTTATTAATGGTTTAATTGGAATTGGCTGTTCGTGTATTTGACTATAAATTTTTGTAAACGCACCCACAATACAGGAGAAATTCCTAGTGTGGGGCGAAGTTAAAAAAAAAATATATATATATATATATATATATTTGTGTTTGAGTTTGAAAGGGAGACTTTTATGAACTACCATTCTGCTGTCAGAGGAAAAAGAGCGCATCTACATATTTTTTAAGATGTGTCTTTTTTTTGCAGTTGAGGCCCAGTGGTATGAGCCGTGACTTACAAGTTGTAGGTCGTAGATTCGAACACAGACAGACGCTTTGTTTTGTGAAAATTATTTCAACACCACAGCTCCTGAAACTTAATGTCTCCAGCCAGGGCGTAAAAACTTATAAACTAAACGACTGCGCGCTAAGGGCATCCCCTGTGGGATACGAACCTCGGCTTAGGGCAGAGTCGGAGCGAGGATGGCAAGAGACTGACGGTGGCTGGATAAAATCAGGGTTATGATTATTATCGGGGGGATTTAAAGCTACAGGCTCAGCTATAGCGCAGGCTGGCGCTTCGCTTACGAGCAAGGGTCGGGGAGGACTATTTAGTCGGGGATTTCGCGATGGGCCTCGGCGGCGAGGTCGGAATGACGGTCGTGTATCGTGTATTCTCTTTCGAACTGTACTCGTTTCCCTACTGCTCTCCTGGGGGAGAGTCGTGGGGTCGTCTGGGTCGGTCCGTAGTCAGCAAGGAACCCTTATAGTTTCGCCATGTCCGTCTGTCCGCGGCTTAGCTCAGAAACTCTTAGCTAGCTATAATTTGCTTTGAGTATACATATTAATCACGTCGACAAACTATTCAAATATTTTTTTTAGAGTAAAAACGTAAAGCGGGGTGATGTTTTTTTTTTCTCGCCTATCCCTTGGATTTTTTTTTTTTATAGTTTTCTCCTATTCCTTGATAGGTAACTACTCAGTAAAGCCCCTTAAAGTCTGTTGTCTATGATTGCCTCTTTATCCCAATTACTTTGTTTTGTTTCGGGTACAGTGTTCGGTCTTATTAATTGGAAGTAATGATGATTAAACAATCGATGAGGCTGTTCTTTCTTATTGTCTCTTTGAAATTTAGTGCTGACCTATATACATATCGATGGTTAAAAGGTAATAAGCGACATTTTGGTCGAAAATGAGTTATGAATGCCATCCTACTTAAAATAAGACTTTAAGTAGGATGGCATTCATGACTCATTTTCGACCAAAATGTCACTTATTACCTTTTAACCGTCGATAAGTAGGTACATACTAAGCACGTAAAGCCGTTAGTCCCGGCTGTCATTCGTGGATCATTGACAGTCGTTACGGGTCATCAGAAGCCCGATACTCTGATAACCAATCTTACCAAGGGGTATCTTATTACCCAGTTCTGGAGGTTCTGGAGGTCAGTTAGGAAGTCGCTCCATGTAAAATACTGGTATACAGTTGCATACTTATTAAGGCTAGGTAGATTGAGGGTTGGGAATTTGGAAGGAAGAAAATCCTATTAGAGTTTACTTATTATTTAGATAATAAGAAAGAAAGAAAAAGTATTTATTGGGACTCGTACGGGAAGATCACATTTTAAACTAAACACAGATAGATAGATAGAATACTCTTTTTTGACTAGTGCATCTCAGAGTTAACTATGAGAGGTTGAGACTCTTTAACCGGACTTTCCTATTTTTCGCGTTTCGACAAGTTTCCTTTTCTCATTTTCCTCGCTTCGATTCAAATCACGTTCACTGCGCGAAAAACTTATTTACAATGGGAAAACGGAAAAATAAAGAAGAAGAAGCCGAAAAAATCAGACAGAAGTTGAAGAAATGGCAAAAACGGCAGGATGGTCTGGGACATCCTCAACCTTCGCTAGGTTTTATAATCGACCAGTAATAGAAGACCCCCTAGCGTTTAGTAATGCTATTTGCAGTACTATAAATAGAACCTAGCACTTACTTGTGGTTGATTCTTTAAGATACTTACAATGTTTTTGTAATTCCAAATAATAATTATTTTTTATTACAACAGCCTTTCATTCACAACTTAACTTTAAACATCTACACTGTTAAACCGTCTCGGACAAGGAGAGAGTATAATTATGAGATTAAACGAACTTACCTGTAAGTGAAGTTCTATCTCAATTATACGAAGCTCCTTGTCCGAGACGGGACTCCCTCCCAATGTTAACTTTTACCCTCCCTAACATACAGAAATCTTTGTTGTTCATGAAATGTGCTTTAAACGAAATGAAGTTGACAGGTTCGTTCAGAAATACGCAGAGAGTTTTTTGCTTTGGATGGGAGCTTTAAACATTGTGGCAACGCCGGAGCACGAATTATCGTAGACTAAGCTACCTTAAGCTCCTAACGAAACTTAATGCCTCCAGCTAGGGCGTAAAACTTATAAACTAAACGACTGCGCGCTTAGGGCACCCCCTGTAGGGTACGAACCTCGGCTTAGGGCAGAGTCGGAGGGAGGATGGCAAGGGACCGACGGTGGCTGGATAAAATTAGGGTTATGATTATTATCTGGGGGATTAAAGCTACAGGCTCAGCTATAGCGCGGGTTGGCGCTTCGCTTACGAGCAAGGCTCAGGGAGGAGGGAGGGTGGCAAGGGACCGACGGCGACGGTGGCTGGATAAAAGACTTGTCATAGAAGTTTGTGGAATGCATTGGCATCTCTAGTCTCATTTTGTTTCATTCGAATATGTTTGTTAGATAATAAGAAAGAAAGAAAGAAAAAGTGTTTATTGGGACTCGTACAGGAAGATCACATTTTAAACTAAACACAGTCATAGTAATATTAATAAAAAATACAATAAAACACAAAAGTAATACGAAAACAGAATCCTGTACGTGGCCAAAAGGCTCCTATCTCAGCACGATGCTGCGACATTTAAAAATAAGTGTCGCAGCGCTGGTATTCTGATAGGGCCCGCTGTGATGTCACGGACAGATACAGAAATAAAAAGTAAAATAAAATAAAAAATTGTTATAACCCGGTTCATTAAAGAAAGGAATCTAAAATGGCGGTGCTTATCATGTTTTCTCGCTTGCACACTAATGCCGTCTATACTCAATCACGCGCGTACCGTAGTCAAAAAAAAAAACAAAAAACATTGGATTTGCTTTTGTTATAGTTTTCTGTTATTTTTCCGTTGTTACCTATATCATAGACAGTATTAATAAATTAGTTAAAAGTAATATTCATTCTTTATTTCGTTCCGTTTTTTTCTCCAGAAATTTTGTTTTATGCGTTGTCAGGTGTACAGAAACGGACCTTTCATCCCGAAAAAAAGTACTTACTGTTTCCGATGAAAACAACAATAAGGATCATATAATAATAGATGGCGTCACGTATCTTTCAAATTTTCAACTTTAACGTGCGCGAAGCCGCTGGCAGAAGCTAGTTTTAAATAAATACGGCCCGTTCATGTTTTTATTATTTTTAATTAAAAAAATAATCTTCGATTCGAAATTTTATATGCTAACTGTACTATCTGTCAACGCAAGTACAAGCCGCCATTTAAGATTCCTTTCTTTAATGCATCGGCTTATATGTGTGCATATCTATAAGCAATATAATATGCAATAGACGTCATAACTATGCTCGATAGTTGTTTATTTTTTTATTAAAAGCTAAGTCTTTTATTACTTCGCCGTAGGACAGTTTATCTTATTTTTTATAACTTTTTGCAATTTCATCAGGAAACTTGAAGGACAGAAACCGAATGAGATGTATGTGGGTCTACCTAGTATTTCCTCAATTTCATTTTCAACATGATGTCTTCAATATTATGCTGAAATAAATACATATTCAGTTATTCACGGTGGAATCATAAGGCCGCATTGCGTTCGCGCCATATAAAAAAAAAAAAAACACAAATACGACATATTACCTGAAAAACAATATGTCACCGTATGATATCGCGCAATGCGTGAAGGGAGGATTTTTTTTTTGGTTTCATTGATAATGTGGTTCAATTTGATGGCCTGTACCTCTGCCCTTTAATATAACTATAGAGGTTAATGGAAAAGGGTATAAAGATCACTCATCCTCCATAGAAAAGGGAGGATGAGTGATCCTCCGACCAGACAGGTGTTGTGTCTGGTGGGCAACTGCCCGATGGTTGGTGTCGGGATGTTGTATATATGCTGGTCGCGTGGTAAACTCTGATTGCGCGATGCATGATTCGTGTGACGTCAGGTCTTTGATGCGTACTTTGCATGTGGTGTTGTAGATGCCGCCACATAACCACACCATTCTGAGACATGCTGTATATAAGGTGTATCTATTCATACACGAAATATTTTAAGAGGACCGTCTATAGGTGGTTAAAAAGCCATAGAAGCGAAAAAAAAAAAAATTATCTAAGTGTTTTCTATTTTTACATATTTATTATAATTTTAAAATTGCTTGAGACATTTTGCAAAGGAGTTGCTTTTTCCAAAATTTTACTTATTCTACGAATGACCCGCCCGGACGCGGCGACGGTGGAGGCACGGGCTTGGTGAATTTTGATAATTAATCATGATATCAAGTAATTTTAAATTATTGAATTTTATAAATAATTAACTCAGATTAAAAAAAAAATCGCTTCCATGGCTTCTTTACCACCTATAGGTGTATCTCTTAAAATATTTCGTGTTTGAACAGATACACCCTATATACACCGTGGCATTTTAGTCGTCTTACAAAGACAGCCCACTTCATGTATCCAATGACTACTAATCATTCAAGTAAAAAAAAAATTTTTTTTTGAAGATTTGTTTTATTTTAATATATTTTTTTTTAATTAATTATGACGCATGACTTAGTTTAAAACACCCTGTTACGAGTGCAGTCCGAGCCTTGTGTTACAAGGGCGCCGCGGAATGGAGCGGCGACATCTTTATCAGAGTTCATTCACCCTAACGCAAAAATGTGTTTCTTACTATTGCAACTTAAACTTAATCTAAATCCATTCTGCGGCGCCCTTGTATCACAAGGCTCGGACTGCACTCGTAACAGGGTGTTTTAAACTATATCATGCGTCATAATTCATAAAAATAAAAAAAAATAAAAAAATTAAGTATTAAAAATATATTTTTTTGTCATGATTGATTAGTAGTCATTGGATAAATGAAGTGGGCTGTCTTTGTAAGACGACTAAAATGCCACGGTGTATACCTAAAAGAAGAAGAAATATTTCGGAGCTTTTTAAAGTAAACAAAGAATCAGTAAGTTACTATGATAGTTTATTTGACAAATTAATAATGTTAATTTATTTGTGCCAATACCTACATTGTTTTCTGTAAACAAACATGATTCTGACGAAGAAAACGCAAGAGTAAAAATGTTTAGTTTTTATATTCTAATTTCTTTATAATTTATTGAACAATTCTGAAGAAAACTTGTACGAAAGCTGCCTTTCTTCTTCAATTAGGGAACTTGTAGAGTTGCATTCGCAGCCTTTAGTTTCCCTTTAAAAACAGTCTTTATTAAATAATAATATTATACTTTGTCAGTTTCTATTAGGAAATTATCTATATTTTACTTTGCCCATATTTTACCATGCTTATTATGTAAATTTTCAGGCTTGCCGTGCGTGCTCCCAAAATATTTGCATTTTATGCGTCACAGGATTGAATACGAGGCCTGAATTTTGATTACATGTGTTTTTTCAAAGCTAATAATAACACAAGTTACGATAGCAAATATTAGGCCCCGTACACACGGTGATGATGAGTACGATATTTTATTGTTTAATTTTGGGATCACATCGCATTGCATGGCATTTTGTTTTTTTAACCACTAAGGTTCCGACTCTTTAACCGGACTTTCCTGTGGCTGCCTTAAGCTCCTAACGAAACTTAATGCCTCCAGCCAGGGCGTAAAAACTATAAACTAAACGACTGCTGCTCGCTAAGGGCACCCCCTGTAGGGTACGAACCTCGGCTTAGGGCATCTGAGTCGGAGGGAGGGTGGCAAGGGACCGACGGTGGCTGGATAAAATCAGTGTTTTGATTATTATCGTGGGGAGTTTAGATTACATGCTGCTCAGCTAAAACGCGTGCTGACACTTCACTTACAGTCAAGGGTCGGGGATTTTGTTTTCCTAATGCATTTCATTTTAACTCTATGAACAGTGGCATGTTGTCGTGTGACCCCAACTTTTTACCGAAAAATATCGTACTCATCATCCCCGTGTGTACGGGCCCTTACTATTAACTTCTAATTTCAGTTATGAATAGATCCAAACATCCTTTTTGTTTTTGAGTTGGGGTTAAGGAAAAATGTCTGTATTTAAAAATGGCAAATGGTTATATTTTTATATACAAACATTTTTCATCATATATCAGTAACTATGCCGCTTAATTAGAAATTAAAATCACAAAGAGCACAGCTATTTTGTGATAGTATTTTTTAATTATCACAAGCGATACGAAAACAGGAAAATTCAAAATTTATCAAATTAGCGCTGATAATTCCCTCGGCATGCCTGGTGGGCCTATTAGACCCAAATTTATTCATAGCTGTTTCTCTTACTAGTTATTATGGTACTTAAATATGTAATTATGGTATCTAAAAGTCTCATATATTTTTTAGGGGAGTCTGTTAGGGAAACAAATAAAGAAATAATATAAATCAACCACTTTTATTAATTGTTATAAAAAAATTTAGGGTTCCGTACTCAACAAGGAACTCTTATAGTTTCGCCATGTCCGTCCGTCTGTCCGTCTATCCGTCTGTCCGTCCCCAGCTTAGCTCAGAGACTCTTAGTACTAGAAAGCTATAATTTGGCATAGATAAACATATTAATCACGCCGACAATTATTAATTCGACCCGCCGTCCAAGGCATGCACTGACCGACCCAGACGACCCCACTACTCTCCTCCAGGAGAGTAGTGGGGTCGTGACCACTGTCGGTCAAATAAAATCATGGAAAAAAAAACTGTTATTTAGGATACCTCCTGTACAAGTAAAGTGGGGATGTTTTTTTTTTTTCGCCTACTGTATGGTGTTGGATGTATTGTTGGATGGGTTTTTCAAAAATATTGCGGGTTTGTGAAAATAATTTTTCGATTAAGGCATCCGTTTCTGAAATATTAGGCTCAAGGCTGTAGGAGTCAAGTGTGTATGGTACATGACGCTCAATTACTAAGAGTTCTGGCACATGAAATTAAATTTGAAAGAAATACAACAACTTATGTACCAGGGTGGGTCTGTCCGACCCTACCAGGCATGCTGAGGGTTATGGTGTAGTGATAAAACATATATAGTTATTTTATTTGTTTTTGCATTTGGTTATTAAACTAGGTAATATTGAATCGACTGTTTCAGAAGCAACACCCGCTTTAATGGCTGAACTTTACGTCAAGCTGTTCACAAATACCAACAGTTACTTTTATATTTTGTAATCTCAAAGTGGTTACGAGTTACTGTCAGCCTACATCATCCTGCTGCTATGCGAAAGCCTTTTTCCGTGACATCCAGCTATTTCAGTTCTGGGCTAGTGTGGACCATTGTTCCCAAGTTTTGTCCAGCTAGTCCCGCCATCTTCTATGTTGAGTGAAAGTGAATCAATCAAAACACCGTTCAAGTGAAAGAGATCCAACATGTCTGATAATGATACAAGTGTACCGAATGATTCTTTTGAAGGGAATTTATTGATATCTTTACTGATAGCTTCTGTGCTTGTGCTGACATTAGCTACGCTTATTTACGGAGTGACATCATGGTGGATCATGAATAAATTCCGTAGTTACAGAAACTATGTGTTTCTTAACGCAATTTTATCAAACTTCTTACTGTGTTCAATATTATGGCTAAATATCACGACTAACATTATTAGAACAGATAATACAGCGTACTATCTACTTAAATACTTATTAACAGCAAAGAATCACTGGTTGGTAGTTTTAAGTCATATGTTTTATACAGACTTTGTAAGAGTTTTTCATATGCATTTTATACAAAGGAGATATTTAAAAAGTTTCATTTTTGGTTGGGGTGTGTCTTTAATTACAACCGCCATTGTTACGTACGTAAGTGATTATTTTCTAGATGTATTTGTAAGTGTGTTATCGATGAAAATAATTGTTATCATCGTGCTAGCAGATAGTATTCTACCGGTGATAGTTAACTGTGTTTTTTACATTATAATTGTATTTTCACTTTGTCGTAGTGTCAACACGAGCGCACATACAGCTGCTAACATCTGGCGTCGCTTGTATATAGTGACTTTGATATTTATATTGAGTGACGTCCTATTATTGTGGGATTATGTCATAGAGCTGATACTTTCAAACACAGGCAGAATATCAAAACTTCTAGTAGGATTATTAACTTATTTTAATCCACTAGTATTGGACGTATTTTTTATAGTTGTAAAGAGTAATCGTGAAACATGGTATGACTTTTGTGTAAATAAAAGACGAAGGGCGTTAGAAGCAAGGCATGGGGACCACGATATCATCATGCATGGAAGAAATATTTGTAAACCTGCTGATAGTCATCCAGCGGTTCTTCATAACGATAATGTGTAAACTGTACCAAATGGGTTGTTCTCAAAAAAGTGGCACCGCTCGAATAAATTCAGGCATTAAGTTCGCCTTTGTACGCCTCAGGCATTAAGTCCGCCTTTGTACAGTATTTTTTTACTTGTGCATAAGATTTTAATAAATAAATAAATTTATCAATTTGAGAAAATGTATCAATTATTGAGTTTTTTTTAATATAAATTTCCATTCTGGGTATTTTTCTTATGTTGAATTGTTCTAAGGGAATAAAATCTTCATTTAATATTTTTTTTAATGTTTATTCAGTGTGACTCTTTGAGTTTGGACATGGCAGGTTAGTGAGAAACAGATGTTACAATTTTATTTTGTTGTAAGAATGTCACTACGGTTTTCTTAATATTATTCAGCCTCTGCGTGAAAAGCCTCTTTAAGTACAATACGAGTATTGTGTACCATTTAATAATAAGCATTTTAGAAATCACACATTTCCACTAAAAACTGCCTGGCAGGTTACAGAACCACTTTTTTGAGAACAACCCACAAATATTGCATAAGATAACATGAAATTAAGATGGGATAAATACATAAACAGTTGACATCGACAAATGCAAAACTAGACAGTGTTGTGCTGAAAAATAAATCGTATAATATTAGAATTAGACAACTAACAGACTAATAAGGGTTTTATAACAATTTTGTACTAACCAAACAGTTGTAAAGTAGTGTTTAATTCGATGCTTTAGTTATATATGATTTAAGTCGTATTAATGTATCCGGAAAATGTTATCTCAGTGAATTTATGTGTCGTATATTATGTCTGCTACGAGACAACTATTAAATAATGAAGTGGTATTTAATGTTTGTGTTATTTATTAGTTTAAAACAGTCGTGTATAATTTATAATTCGAAATAAGCAACTGTGCTCTATTTTAATTGTTAACAAACTTATTGTAAATGTTTCCCTTTTTATATATAAACGATTATTATTATTTTCATTTCTCAATTCTCAATTCTCAATTCTTTATTCTTTATTTTAAAATGTCTTTGACATATCTCGGGACCCTGGGATCCCGAACCTTACGTAAAGCGTATGAGGGGCCGAAACTACCTCGCAGAGGCTCTTTAAAACTGTCGCGCGTTCGGTATAGTTGTGTCGTGATATCGTGTACCTACATTAATTACTTTGCATACCCACTACTGTATAGAATCAAGTTCTTCTAACTAAACAGACAGATGTGCTGCTGGGGAGTTTGTTCCACTACTTCTTCTTCCCAGCTAAAGCACTAGGAAGTGGTGAAGGGATGGGCGTTTTGGGGGAGCTGTCTTCTGTAATTTTGAAGGAATCTCAGCTTAGCTTGAGTAAATGACTGTTGAGTTTAATTCGGTTTTCCTATTGCGCAATAACCACAGTACGCCCACACAGTAGTTAAAATAAGGCTGATGATAATGAGAGAAACCTTCCGTTCTCCGTCACATGTAAAGGCAATACAGGTATCTGTTAGTAATAATATTTTGGTAAACGCTCATCGTAACGTCATGTCTGTCCTCAAATTGAATTTTGCTTGACGTGCAATGTATGAAAATGTTTTTCTCCTGTAGCGTGCCCAATTGAGGCACTTACAGAATAACTTTATAGGCGGAGACCCTTTCAGACAAGATTGAAAGACAATTGATTTAGGTATGTCATTGTTTTAGACTAGCTTTTGCCCGCAGCTTCGCCCGTGTAGATGTCAGAAAATATACCACGGGACCGTATGACCTGGATTAAAAGTACTCTACGTGTTATTCTAGTTTATAAACTATCTGCGTGCCAAATTTCATCCAAATCCGTTCGGCCGTGTTTGCGTCAACCCGGAACATAGGCACACCCAGACAAACAGACAAATGGAAAAAAATCTGCATCAGACTCGTTCCCAGACATAGTAGAAAAAAAAAAAAACTTTGTAGGTACAGTATAAATTTATTTTCATATTTTAATTTGGTTTTCGGTAGCTAGGTATACTCGTATAAATGCCATCTACGAGTATCCTAATATTATAAAGAGGATTTTTTTATTTGTTTGTTTGTTTGCACCAAATGAGCTCCGAAACTACTGGACCGATTTTAAAAATTTTTTCATCAGTAGAAAGCTAAATTATCAGGAAGTAACATAGGCTATAATTTATAAAAAAAATAAGAGATCTTAAAAAAAAATTGCAACAATGTAACCCAAAGTAGCAACATTTTGGAATAATTCTTTGGCGTGCGCTGAGAAAACTATTGATGATACATAAAAATTATGTACTACATGATTAAAGTACTCATTATTACCTACTTACTATTATTAACAACACGCTAAAACCTTAGAGCCGAGCAAAAAAAAAAAGTCTGTAAAACGCTAATAGTGCTGGCAGGCGATGCGATGTGACGGGGTGGGTCGGGTCGGGGGAAACAAGAAATTTCACGCGGACGAAGTCGCGGGTAGAAGCTAGTAGCTTTGTAATTGAGAACTTTATATTATTTTATTTCTGGGTCGCTTCATATGTTTATTTTGGTAGGAAGGTGTTTTTTTTGTGTTGATTCGATAATTTATTATTTATTTATTTATCCAGTTTCGTACAACAACATAGTCCATCTTGTTAGTGAAAAATACCTTATAACTAACGATATTATTGCAAAAACACACAATCAACAACACAACACCGGCAACACATACCGAATTAAATGTCCGAGGCCGTTTGCACAGAGAACGATCGAGCAAGAGATCGGGCCTCAAGTCTGCTATTACAATAGTGTCAGAATGATCTCGCCATTGTGAGTATTTGACAGTGTTTGTATGGCAAATCTGTCAAAAACTCACAATGAAGAGACCATTGCAACGTTTGTACATTAGTAGACTTGGCCCCCAGCTACCTAGTTGACCATCCTCCCCACAAAATGCCTCAGAACAGGGGAGTAAGGATTCTCCGCCACTAATTTTAGGATACTATTGTTACTGGATAATCCCGTATAGATGTTTTGGGACAAAATGTTTACTTTGTTTTGGTAAAATAAATGTTATCTACCTAACGGCTGGATACAATGTTATGGTATAAAGTTTGTTGACAATAAAGGGCGCTGCACACGGCTAAGATACTATAATATTTTATCTTAAGATACAATTCGCTCGCCATACAATTCCATGGACCATTACACACGACCAAGATAATATTTATTTCATATTTTCGTATCGTAAGATAGAGAGCGATATGAGAATGTATCGTAACACAGCATCTAAAGTTATTAAGTCACTCTGTATATTGGTTCAACACAGGACACGAGCGGTCGCGACGAAAACTTACAATATATTATCGTATCTTCGTTGTCTGTGATGGCCTAATATATAATTAATTTAAAATCTTAAGATAAAATATTAGATAGATAGATAGATAGAATACTCTTTATTATGTACACCATAAAAATTACAGATATAAATGTAGAACTGTTACATAGGGTGTCACAATGGGCGGTCTTATCGCTAAAAGCGATCTTTTACAGACAACCTTTGGATGGATCAAAAAGTAGAAGGAGAGACAATACTGCAGGTATTTAGTGGTGTACCACTTACATATATACAATAAATACATATACACAAAGCATATAGATACTTATCCATATAAATATATATATATACACACACAATAATAAACATGATATAATAGTAATAATAATAAATAATAGTAGTATAGTAATAATAGTAGTTTAATATGATATTATAGTATCTTAGCCGTGTGTAGCGTCCTTAAAATGGCTTCTTGTCCGCTTTATATCTTTTTTGGGCTGACTATACTAAAGATAAATGAAAACATGTAAATACACGTTACATTTAAATCTTTGTTTTTCCTGTACATACAAAAGTATCTCGCTGAGAGCATCTTAACTTCGTGTAAAAACCCAAAGTACGATTAGAGATAAAAGGATTGCACTGTCGGTACGGCGTAGCTGACATGATAATATCACTGCTACGCCAACTGCTCTGTCGTAGCAGATAAATATTCCCTCCTCGATTCGCTACGCAGTTATTTTTGGAACATTGTTGTGCTTAACCCGTTTATATTGTCTCTTCTTTGTATTCTGAAAGCCATGGCCTCAAGTCTGCTATTACAATAGTGTCGGAATGGTCTATCATTGATTTTGACAAGTTTGGTAATCTACTAATATAATGGCGTCATTATGATTTTCCAATGGTCAGCCACTGACACTCCATTGAAAGAATTGGTAATCTCGTACATAATGCCAAATTAAACTTCCTACTAAACTTCCAACTTCCTACTACTTCAGATTGCTTATAACACTAATAAATAACATGTAAAAATATATATAAATGAAATCTGGCATGAATAAATGTTCAAAATGCCATTGTAATACAATTCTATTACGAGACCATTGACCGACCAATGATCGACCATTATGAATTTAGCAGATTACGAACTTTTAGCAAAATGACAATGGGATCGTGTTGGAGTGACGAATTTATAAAAATAGCAGACTTGGGCCCCTGATCAGTAACATAAATATTAGCAAATTTTAATGGGTGACCAAAAACATCCAATCATATAAGATGACATGACGAGATTTGACTATATGATATTTAGTCTGAACAACCCAAACCGAACGGCCCTCCAGCCATTTGACCGTAAACAAAAATCGTCTACGTTCCAAAGAACCGGTGATAATAATTGATATAAATAATTGTAAACAAATTCAATGTCATAAACAATAAGATTTAGTAAAAAAATGTGAAATAGAAGTTTTAATTTTTTTCTTAGATTTGTATTATCTTCTTTAGAAAAACAATAATATAAAATGTTTACAAAAGTTAAATTTGGTAACTAAATAATTTCAAATAAAAATCTGTCTTATTTTAAAGAAACAAATCAATATAAAAAAATATTATTTATTTATCTAATCTTCCTTACAACTATCATTACAGGTGTATACCTGATGCGACAGCGCGGTCTTAAAATTAACTACTTAAAAATTTAAAACTATTGAAAACGTAATAAACGACTACTAATAAATACTTAATGAACAAAAAAAAAAACATTTTAAATAAATTCAACTAAACAATAAGATATTTATCATTTATTTCTATTTGAAATAAATGCTTTGACTTCGAGGATAATGATAGAGTGCTCTTCAACTTTAAAACCAATTATTTATGGACAAACTCCTCCTCTAACAGATAATAATACCTAAGATAACGTCACTTACATCCTCGCTAATACAATTAACCCTTCCATCAACGATATAGGTCCTTAAGTTTCCAAGTTGAATGCCTTCTAGAATATGTTTGCCTGGTAGCTCATTAGCTGTGATGTAAAGCTGAGTGGTTAATAATAAATCACTCAGCAGCATGAGTACGTACGTAGGTACATTAGTGGGGTGCATGAATAAATTTGTGTGAGTTTAGTTTTAGTTCAGCGGTTAATACATAAATGTCTCATAAATGTTTCATTTTTAGATTTCGTAATATTTCTGATATTAGGAGGGTAACTTGAATTTTGGTCTGAATAGAGTCAGCGTCAACTATGTTGGGGTCGGCTTCCAGTCTGACCGGATGCAGTTGAATACCAGTATTTTACATGGAGAGACTGCCTATTTGACCTCCACAACCCATTGAGCCTGGCATTGAGCATTTGTACCTGGGTAAACGATACCCCTTGGTAAGACTGGTTGTCAGATTTTCGGGCTTCTGACGACCCTTAACGACTGTCAAAGATTTACAAGTGACAGCCGGGGCCCACGGCTTTACGTGCTTTCCAAGAACGGAGGAGTCTTGGTATGTCAAGAAGGTCACCCATCCACGTACCAACCCCGGCAAGCATAGCTTAACCTGATGGATCGACCCGTGCGGCTATTATTACTTAGCCACGAGCTCCTCCATTTGGTCTAAATAGAGTATTGTATCGATTTTTCGGTCTAACCGAAGGTTTGTTTACCATTTCACAATGTAGGAAGCTGTATGTAGGTATGTATGATGCTAAATGAACGAAACAACATGAAGATTGTTATAAATGTTACCGGCCAAAACCGAATTTCAGGCCAAACTAGTTTGTCCTAGGCGAAACCGGTTTATACTACGCGTGTCAGGATATACTAGTCTTAAAATCAACTCTGCATCGGGTTCCGAATTTTGTATTTAAATTTTACTCAAACGTGATTTATGTTCCAGCTTGTAATGAAAATTTATGATACCTGTCTTTTTAATATAATATTGAAGAATAATTAGTTCATTCTTTATTGCATGGGGTTTAGCTGGATGAATAAATATTTTATCTAAATGTTTGTTATGATGGGATGAGATAGAGAACCCACTAGGAGTATGTAATGAGCAATAATATGTAACTAGACCAAAACTTAGATGATCTACTTAATCGCCGATTGTGTTATGTAACCTAACAAATTGCCTTCACTAAGCGATTGACCTGAATAATATGAGAGCTGTGCTAACAAGCAGTGACGTATCAAAACGGGGTTACCGTAACTTTGATGAAATTATAGTATGCGTGTGTTCCCGGAAGGGATTGGCTAAGGAGTGTTTCTGTGAACCCACATTTCATTGCCCTTTCCAGTGTAAACAACTAATAATATACGTCTTGAAAAACCACTTGTAACGCTTGTACCAAATTGGATTGAATACATGACCTCAAGTTCGAAAGTTGTAGTTGTAAAAAGAGGTCAATAAACAAACTTTTCTCAAACATGAATTAAAATATTGTCATTATTTTCGAAAAAAGAACACGCGAAGTATCGAATTTACGGAAAAAGAAATATCCATTGCAGGAGCGTTTTTTGAATTTGGAACATTACAGCGCTCCAGCAATGTTTTATGAAACGGCGTGCTGGGGTTATGAAATACTCTTTGGTTGAATCTCTTTTATCATTCTTGGCATACCAAAGTAAATCTCTTTGCTTAACACAAATTGCGTTCACGTGGCTGTATAGCCATAAATGCGTTTGCCTTTCGCAATGGCCCTTCGGCACAGATGATAAATGGAAAATTGGGGGCAATGCTGAAAATTCGTCTTAATTTGTTATTTACATACATAAGTTTTATTTCCCTGCATTCTTTTGAGAAAAGCACTTTATATGCCTCGGCGGAAATGGCAACTGCCTGTCTCGTATTAGTGAAGTCCTCGCCTATGGCTCGGCCTTCAAACTCGTACTCGACCTGCAATTGCCTATTTCACGGCCTTTGCAATAATGCACTATTATTGAACAGGAATGGAGAAGATAAGTTCTCTTTACAGATACAACTATTGAACCTATTTTGTCCATTCCTGGGAAATGGTTTCCCAAAATCCTACCTCACTTCCCTTTGATAAGGATCATTCAAACTCCCAACGATGCTTGCAATGAATAGTAACCACAATAGCGGTACGATAACAGCATGATAATTAGGAGCATAACGTTTCCTGAATGACACAAAAAATTAAAGACGTCACTAATATGTAGGAATGCAAATTTTCTGAACTTGATTAAGCCAAATGTCCTTTCAGAGGACTAATTTACATCAGGAAGGTGTGCACTGTGCCTGTGCACAATTTATGTACCTAAATTGTGCACAGGCACAGGCTTTCGTACATTTTTTTATGAACCAACAAACATTACAGGCAGGCCGCACTGCGCAATTGTGCGCTACGGCTCGATGGGGCTGTAATGTGCGTTTAGCTTAACCCTGTGTTTTTCTTAGCAGCCAAATCAATGTGCAATCATAATAATACCTACTACTTTGTCTTTCATCGACCCCTTTACAAAGCGTGATAACTGTTATTCTGGGTGTCAGCTGGGAAAAAAATTAATCTCAGTCACTCTGCCTCAGATTTATTGGGGACCATAACTTGTTTGCTAACACCCTGGCTGAGAGTAATTTACCCAATAAAGTAGACACAGGATACATCTAGGTAAGTCTATAACATGGCATTTTACTCTGAAATAGTCCAGGTTTTCTATGTTCAATAGTGAAGGAAAGCGCTGATCGTAAAAATGACCACATTTCAATACGTGGCCTCCATTTTAAATTTTACAATTTTTATCGCACTCATGAAAATTGACGGTATATCGAATATTGCCAACCTTTACTGAAATCGTGCCCCTAATGCGGAATGATATGATGCAAGTCTTTATTTTCAAAGCGATGAACTAAAAATCAAGAACACGAATCGATCTATATGCACGATGTATGTAATTCACTTGGCAATACCAATTTGTTTGTGCTCATAATAAAAAAGCAGAGACGTGGAAATATTTTGTAAGCCACCCGTATCTCCATGAATTTTCTAGCAGTTTACGCCGTTCAAACGTTCGCTTTTGTTAATTTTTTTCTTCGTATTCTTTGTTTTTTATACGGCTTTGCTTGAGATACTTGTGGTTATTACCGCATTATTTTACTAATTTAACGTCACTATGGTATCTACGGCAAACTAAAAGGAAGTTACTAGTCGACCGCTTTTATTGGCCTAGCTGCGATGACGCGACGGTCTGTGAGCCAATCAGAGGACAACAAAGGTTTAATGTTTGTTGTCTGAGCGTGGACGCCATGACAGTGACGCTTACGAACTGAATTCAAATCTTAACAGAATGTGCTTGTTCTAAATAATTTTGTAAACTCAAAACTGTAATTTTACCAATAGACCAGTTATTTCACCTCAATCCTCTAACAGTAGCAGCTACAGTGGTTAAAGTGCTGTAAAAAGTCCCATAATATCTTGCGATTAGGTACCTTAGAATATTTACACTGGTCCCTGTTCACTGGTTTTAACTGGTCTGGGGCCCAAGTCTGCTATTTTTATAAATTCGTCACTCCAACACGATCCCATTATCATTTTGCTAAAAGTTTGTAATCTACTAAATTCATAATGGTCGATCATTAGTCGGTCAATGGTCTTGTAATAGAATTGTATTACAATGGCATTTTGAACATTTATTCATGCCAGATTTCATTTATATATATTTTTACATATTATTTATTAGTGTTATATGCAATCTGAAGTAGTAGGAAGTTGGATTTTTAGTAGGAAGTTTCATTTGTCATTATGTACGAGATTACCAATTCTTTCAATGGAGTGTCAGTGGCTGACCATTGGAAAGTCATAATGACGCCATTATATTAGTAGATTATCAAACTTGTCAAAATCAACAATTATGAAATCAATGATAGACCATTCTGACACTATGGTAATAGCAGATTTGAGACCCTGACCTAAACGTGCTCCCTCACTTGGAGCATTCGCATGTAATGTAATATTTCAGATTCGATTTTGAGCATCACATTACAGTACTGCCTCCCTGACTTGACGACCATTCGCGTGTAATGTAACATAATTATGTTGTTACAAGTTGTATCAAAATATTACACATTGTATCATCAACTTGCGCACTGTAATGCTCGGTTCTCTTCCCTCACCAATGTAATGCTCGAATCTGTAACATTACATATTGTGCACTGTAAAGCTCGGTTCTCCTCCCTCTCTGATGTAATGCTCGACTATGTAACGTTACATTACAGGCGAATGCTCCAAGTGAGGTAGCCCCTTTAGGTTATATCCTGTTCACGAACGAGATAAACCGCAGTAGCATTTTTGTTGGCGTTTGGTTGGGCCACATACTTTTGAAGTTGGCCCAACTAAATGCCAACGGAAAATGCTACTAGGGTACGGAGGAAACGGTATTTAAAAGTGGAGTGATAGTGTACTATTTATAATGAAGTTTGCTTGTTTCATATATTCTGACACTCTGAAGAACTCACCCCTTACTATGCATAGGCACTCAGAATATTTTCATGTCTAGCTTACTACCTATTTTATTTTCTACGAGTAATTGCTTTAAGAAAATATTATTATAGTCTAGCCAAGCGATGTTCTTTCACTAAAATAATTTAAAAAAAGACGAAATTTTATTTTTTAAATTTTGTTATTTTAAACGTTCACTGAACTGAACTCGTATAAAATGTTTTGTCGAGTGCAGAGATGAAGGTTCCTCTTTTTACATGTTGTGAATCGATAACCAGTACCTAACGGATAGGTAAACCGGATTAAGTGTGCCGGGTATATGTCTGAAGCTTTCATACTTACCTTTACCTACAGTTTTATACTATCCACAGCACGGATCTTCTAGAAAAATATTATACAGGGTGTAAGGGACAGCCCTCCCTAGACTGATAGGGTGAATTCAGTATATCATACTAAGAAGACCGGTACAAAAAATATTTCAGGAACATTATGGGAATCCAGTAAACCTGATTTGTTTTATTACCTCACATGCAATGTATCGTTACCGTGTCAAAACGAAGATAGCGAACGGCAGCGTAGCGAGTGAGTTCGATGAACTCAGTAGTTAGGCAGAAAGTGAATAGCTGACTTCGCGCGAGTATTTCAACATCCATTGCCAGTTTATTTTTTATTTTAGTTGTTTTATTTACATAAATGGAGTGCTTCGTACAGAAAATGTAATTTTACATTAAAATAAAGAAATCGTAACTGAAATACGACAAAGAAAATGAGAATTTTTCAAAGCAAATTTCCGGTGGAATATGATTCAAAATAAATAGCTGAACGCACCCTGTTAGTTTGCGCTGGACTGTCCCTTACACCCTGTATACAACGTTTTCGTGTCGCCATCATTGGGTTTTTTAAGGAAATCGTAATAGCGTCTTGTATTCGACAATGTATGGGAAATGGTTACTTGTATTGACGTTCCTACATAGATTCGAGTTGTACGAAAGCGGATTATTGAAATATACCAAGTGTACCAATATACCTTACGTACGTACATCCATTTGTTTATACAAGAGGCATTGTAATCTTGTAATCGTACACCTCTCTACAATATGATATTTCAATCATAAATACAATCATAATAGCATAGTATTGTCTTTCACTACAGGGCAAAGGCCAAAACAAATACAAAATATATATATATATATATATATATATTTGTATATCACTACATATTATAAAACAAAGTCCTCCGCCGCGTCTGTCTGTCTGTCTGTCTGTCTGTCTGTCTGTCTGTTCGCGATAAACTTAAAAACTACTGCACCGATTCTCATGCTGTTTTCACCAATGGATAGCTTGGTTCTTGAGGAAGGTTTTAGTATATAATTTGTTAACTTTTTGTATGCATTTCTGTATGAATTAACGATATTTGTTGGAGGTGTCGGAAAAAAATACGCCGTCTGGGAGCTTTCAACGAAAACGCTGTCTAAACACTTTGAGATATAACAAAATAATGTATGGTGGAATTGTGTATCTTATAAAGGTCTTCAAAAAAGTCCGGGATGGCATATGTCTATCTCTTAAGGATAACATACTATATCCATTTTATTGTCTTTTTGTAGGTATTTGTTTGCCGAATTTTACTATTGGAAATATGATTACGATAACAATACGCTATAATATCAGTAGCTATTACCCAAATTATGTTCGTAGATAAATAAGCTAGCTACTTATGTGTATTTCAAACAGTATACAAGAATATTTATCATAAAAACATTACTAAACACGGCGGCCTTATGATCAAAATTTGTGCATTCCAAAACTTTCGTTACTTTTTCACTGACATATTTATCACTTTTTGATAAACTAACACTCAATACGAAATCTACACTTATTTCTCAGTAATCTACTATATAAAAATAAGTCGGGTTTTCCTTCCTGACGCTATAACTCCAGAACGCACGAACCGATTTCCACGGTTTTGCATTCGTTGGAAAGGTCTCGGGCTCCGTGAGGTTTATAGCAACGTTTTACAAAAAATTAGGGTAGAGTAGGGTAGGGCAGGCAGGTAGGTAGGTAGATAGGGTAGGGTAGGGTAGGGTAGGGTAGGGTAGGGTAGGTAGGTAGGTAGGGTAGGGTAGGGTAGGGTAGGTAGGGTAGGGTAGGGTAGGGTAGGTAGGTAGGTAGGGTAGGGTAGGGTAGGGTAGGTAGGTAGGTAGGGTAGGGTAGCGTAGGGTAGGGTAGGGTAGGTAGGTAGGTAGGTAGGTAGGTAGGGTAGGGTAGGGTAGGGTAGGGTAGGTAGTTAGGTAGGTAGGTAGGTAGGTAGGGTAGGTAGGTAGGTAGGTAGGTAGGTAGGTAGGTAGGGTAGGTAGGGTAGGGTAGGGTAGAGTAGAGTAGTGGAGTTTATACTATAGCTTTTGACAGAACGAAGTCTGTCGGGTCAGCTAGTATATATATATACAAAGCGAAACAGATAGATGCGGAAATACCTCTATTTTCGAGAAAAATAGCAGCATTTCCATATAAAGCTCGAACGTCTACTCAGAAAAGATGTATTTTGGATTTCGGAGTTCATACTGAAAAGTGTTTATATTTATGGATGCTTTCACATTCTATAGTGTTACTTCACGGGGAGCCGAGTGGGTGAAAAGGCAATACCTTTTATCAGGCACACCGTTCCAATCTCCGGGCTGTTGTAGAGTTTCTTAAATGAAAAACTCAATAACACCTTTTGCTCGAACTAGGAATGGAAAGTACCTAATGGAGTTCCTAGATGGTCAAAATTACTCGACAAAGACGTGAAATCTTCGTACTTGTCAAGCAATTTTGACCGTTTAGAACGAAGCTTGATGTGCTTGACAAGCAAACTACGTGCTTGATAAAAAAAATATTTTTACAATGCTTGATGAAAAATGAATGCGGATGCTTAGCAAGCATGCTTGACGTTGCGTCAAGCCTCGTCAAGCATGCTTTGTCAAGCACGTGAATGCTTGTCAAGTAATTTTGACCGTCTAGGAACCCTATAAGAACATACTTGAACGAAATCTATTTAGAGCTCTTGTAAGAAAAATCTATGAATTTCATTATCGATTAAGTTAGTGTATAAAAAATTTCTTGTAATCCTACGGGTTCTTGAAAATTTAACGCGTTTAGCGTCAATCCCTTTCCTTTGAAATTCTATATAATGCACAGTTCTAGGTAGTCTGTAAGCTTCGCCGTATTAGCGCTTGATAATATGTCTTCTTCTATACATATAAAGATGGTATTAGACGTAGTAATATAATTATTTTACTAAGGCTTCGATTGCACGGATTATAGTAATAGATATTTATGGTTTGTTCCATAATCTGAACTGTATATTCTTTCGTATGAGTTGTAGTTAATTCTAGTAAGTCTTGGAAGTTTTTGGCATATATTTAATGAACCTAAAATAATTACCTTCTTGCTATCCTAAAAACATGATTGAATGCTCTATTATAATAATTGCACCTCTTTTGTGAACCTGAAATTATAGATACATAGATAGAATACTCTTTATTATGTACACCATAAAAATTACAGATATAAATGTAGAACTGTTACATAGGGTGTCACAATGGGCGGTCTTATAGCTAAAAGCGATCTTTTACAGACAACCTATTTATTATACCTATTTTTGAGTCCTAAAAATTCTAAAATAGCAAAATAACTGTGACCTATTTGGTTACAGCCGTTGGTCACAGTCTAACCTAACCCGTTTGGTTCCTCCAAAGGTTGTCTGTAAAAGAAAAAACCGCCCACTGCCCGCTAACCTATGTAAAATTATATATTTATATCTGTACATTTTATGGCGTACATAATAAATAGTATTATATACCTATTGTATCTATCTACTTATTTATCATTAGAAACCCAATGAGTTTTAAGAGGATCGTGAATTTAAAAGCATACATCATATGAAGGTCAATAAGTTTTTAGAGGATTAATTAAATATTTCCCACAGTTTATTTATTTATTTAAACTTCTCACACACAATAAGGTACAAAGGCGGACTTAATTCCATAGGTATTCTCTACCAGTCAACCTAGAGTAGTGAAGAGATAAGATGGCAGGTGCTTTATTTAAGAGGAGATAATAATAATAAAATAAATCTTTTTTTTTTTTTAAGAGTTTTTATATGTGTATGTTTTTATAGAAATATTTAAAAATGTAAATTATATGTATAAAAATGAAATAAAGGAAATAAAATAATAATAAAAAGATATCAAATAAAAAAGATACACAAGTACATAAATATGTTTTAAACTTATAATAGACATACATACAAATTACTATAATATATAAATACCTACTCATTATGTATATATATATATCCAAATTCAAGGAGAAGAGGTGATTGAGAAGACTACACTATTTGTTGTGAAAATAACTCCGCAATTTCCACTTAAATGCATACCGACTGGCGGCCGTCCTGATATCTACAGTTTATTATCATCAGAAAGTATTTATTTTGTATTATTGTTTTGTACTAAAAAAATTAAATAGAATATAGTATAATAATTATTTCCTTCTTTATCAGGCTTTAAGGCTCTTTAAAACACAATTTTAGAAATAAATAATCATTGTGTTTTAGCGGAGCGGAGCTGTAAAATGGATCCTCGTTGTTTTCTTTACGGTAGGGAAAAGCAAATTGGAACTGAGCACCTAAACCTTGACATTTCATAAACACCTGCGGTATTTTCATGAAAATACAAACCTTTTTTTTAAGTTAAGGACCACTTGTTACCGACTGCTAAGGCTGCAGGATAGATTTCTTATTAATATGTAAGAAAAACACAGCCATTCGGAATAGTATTATAAGTATATTGACAGCTCGTGCAAAAAACAACCAGGGATGAAAAATAGACAAGAAAAAATAATATAAAAAGGCTCCAATCGGCCACATGCTCCCCTTTTTTAAAGGGGAAAGATTTTCCGTAATGGCCGCCTCAAAATGCCCACTTGGGTCCGAACATCCACCACCCGTACCACCCCATCACGGCCCGGGTACAGAGCCGTGATCACGCCTCGTGGCCAGGTTCCCCTCGGCAAGTTCCCGTCACCGATGAGAACTGAGTCCCCGACCTTGACGGCGACATCTACCCACTTTAAAAAGGCCAAAGATAAAAATATATAAATAATTCTAAAATAGGTATAATACGTAAATAATTATTTTTAAATTTTAGTCTATAAAATAAAAGTTTGTTTGTCATCATAGTTTCATTAACAGGTACCTAGGTATCCTAAATTATCTATGATATTTGTGGTTAAAGAATCTTTATTTACTCAAAAGAAATTTACTACAAATTTCACTTAATGAGAAATATTTTAACTATATAATAATGATGACATTCATGAGCAGAACTAGTACGACATGCACAAATATTAAAAGAAGACAACAATAATTAACGTACATAACAAGACATTGAAGGTAGAAGGTATAATATTTGATAAACAAACAGCTTGTGTGGACGTATGCTGTTTATTTTTCATTTGAAAATCGCTTTCAGAATATTATTAACCTTACATAAACCCACCTTTTAAGCATATACGAGTATAATGTTAATACTTGAACATTCATCGACATTAAATTTAGGGAAAGCCAATATATACCACTTTCGATGGGATCGCAAGATAAATAGATTACATAGGTAAAGGAAACTATGTCAGGTCCTATAGGTTGAACACCCTTCGTAACCGTACAACCCGTGGTCCCATAATTGATTTAGAGGCCAATCAAAATGTTCCTTTGTCGATAAAAAGATGTTTTCACTTCTCATATCCTAAAAGTTCGTTTTTATGTTGTGCGTAGACGTCATAAAGTCGCTTTTTATGCTCTAGTTCATAAAGTATTTTATTTTTCTAAGACTAAGGTAATCAGGCTAAACAGCCACACGCACAATAAAACGTCGCAGATTAAAGTCGTTATTTAATTTAATTTGCTTTAATTTATATCACCTCCGTGTTTTCTATCGTTAATTTAATAAAACCAGATAAAATAGTTGCCTTTATTATTTAAAAAATAAAAAAACGCAAAGAAACGTTTTAATGACTTGGCAGTATGAAGTACCCAAGTCGAATGACATAATATAATATGTTGAATATTAAAAAAATACTGTTATATACTTTATGCCTGTTTAATTTTTTCGCAGTCGAAGTGAAAAGCAGAGTGTATTATATATAACTCGGGGATAAACGAGCCATTTTATCCCTCGACTTAACTATCCAGCCGCCTGCGGCTCGGGTAGATATATTTCATTTATTTATTTATTTCATTTATTTATTCATTAACAATTAACATTGTGTTGAACATTACATATTAAATAAAATTATCACATGCAGAGACAAACCATTCAAAAGCCTAATTAAATAATAAATATATATATACATCTCGGGGTAAAATGGCTTCTCATTGACCGACCCAGAAGATCCCACAACTCTCCTACAGGAGAGCAGTAGGGAAACCAGTACAGCTCGCAAACATAAAACACGACCGTCATTCTGACCTCGCCGCCGAGGCCCGTCGCGAAATCCCCGACTAATTAATAGTCCTCCCCGACCCTTGCTCGACCAAGCGCCAGCCCGCGCCATAGCTGAGCCTGTAGCTTTAAACTCCCTTGATAATAATCATAACCCTGATTTTATCCAGCCACCGTCGGTCCCTTGCCGTCCTCCCTCCAACTCTGCCCTAAGCCGAGGTTCGTACCCCACAGGGGGTTCAGGTTCGTAATAGTATGGAAATAAATATTTCAGTACTTAGCTCGAAGTACAATACGCAATAAATAGCAATGTTTCGTTTTCGGACCTGTTTTGTTCGAATAGCAGATATACTTTCTCTACAAAAATTTGGTTTGTTCCTTAATATACCCAGCTGGAGCCAGCAGTAAGCATAAGGTGAGTAAAGACTAGAGCATTTACTTCTAACAAAACATCGAGCGCCTGGTATCACTCTTTCACGAACCGAACAATGGCGAATAGCAAACATCGGCAGAACAGCAAACATTTGCTTAAAATAAAATGTTCGCTCGGCAGGATAATGAAAACGCGGCTTTACGTATGAATTTTCGTTGTGTAACCTATTATAAGCTCACATAATTAATGTTTGCGTAAGAATGTTGCGGTTTATCAATAATTTTACTGTCTAATATGAATTTCAAACTACCATATACAGATCTATACCCAAATTCTCTAATTCAGGTAATTTATATAAACAAAGTAATGTCAAGAAATGTCACTGTCACAATGACAGGACAGTGGTGCAAAACATTTTATCATATTTTATTTTAAAACCTAAATTTTATAAAAGTGATTGCGGTATGATTATTTTTTATTTATTATTTCTTAAAATAAGTACTTAAAAGAAAATGGAACCTTTTTTTCGCCATTTTATGTGAATTACCATTACGAAGCAATTTTTTTTGATATGGTATCCGCTTTGTTTACATTAATTATCTGAATTTGAGACTTTGGGTATAGCAACGAATTTATTAGTAAGTACCTATTATTTACGTTCTTTTGAGACATTCTTTAAAACGAAAAAACGTTCAGGCGGAGCCGTTTTCATGAATGGCCTGCGGATATTTTGTACAAAGTCTTTAGCTTTGTTTTTGATTCGCGTTTGTAATAGCACCTGCTCCATAGGGAGTTGCAGTGTACTGTGTAGAGCCAAAATTGTGAAACGTTCTACCGAGCCAATTTACTCACTCAATTATGTTATGTACAGTCTATACAGTTTTGTTGCTTGTTTGTTATTTGCATCTAAAAGGGTGGAAATGCTAAAAAAAAATCACATTGAATATAAATTACTCATAGGTACATTAAATCAAAATCCAAATATTTTATTTCACATAAACCTACATGGGCACTTATGAAACGTCAGAAGCTAGGTGCACGGTTCCAATTAATCGTTTCCTATGGAGAAGAGCCGGCAAGAAACTCCACGGTTACTCTTTTAAAAATAATTGGCTTTACAATAGCATTTGCAAATAACATTGTTAATAGATATGGGAGGACAGTGTAGGCCTTTCAACAATTACCAGGTACTTAACAAAATAGAAAAGTGCCAACAAATCTACATTCTACGACCTACAACGTTCCCACATTCACAAAATAGAAAAAAATCTATATAAATAAAAACCTATTTAAACCAAATTACATGATTAGAATAACAACTACAGTAACAAATTCTGAATAAATATCATGTCCACAAAAGCCACTAATAAAAGAATTGTAATTCGATTTGTAGGTAAATAATGTCAAATAATGAAAAGATTATGTCAAGGAATTATTAAAAAAAAAAAAAGTAAATAAACATCGTTATTTGGGAGCAGTTAATAGACATTAACATAGTTATGTCGTTTATGGGATGATTTATTATTGTTTGGTAAAAAAAAAAGATTCCGCCGTACTGAGAACCTACTCCTTTTTTGAAGTCGATTAAAAAGACAGTCAGTGGTATGAAAACGAATGACAGAAAAGCCAGTATGATTTCTTCAAAGGCTTTCAAAGGCACATTCGAAAATTCAGTTTAGTTTTCGTTTTCTTCAAGAAAAACTTTCGAATTAGAGTAGTTCGGGGCTTCCTTACTACCTTAAGACTACGCCGAGCGCACAGTGGCGCCCTCATCGTTATTTCGGTGATTTATTTTAGAATGAAAATGCATAAAATAAGTTCGTCAAGTTTTGCTTCACAAGACTATACGTCATTATTACTACAAACAGTAGTTTTAAATTGTTATATTTTATTGTAATCATTAAAACGGAGCTTAGTGGCCACTATTTTCCGTTTTAATGATTACAATCAAACATAACAATTTAAAACTACTGTTTGTAGTAATAATGACGTATAGTCTTGTGAAGCAAAACTTGACGAGCTTATTTTATGTATTTTCATTCTAAAATAAAAGAAATCACCGAAATAACGATGAGGGCGCCACTGTGCGCTCGGCGTAGTCTTAAAAGGCCTTCAACTAACACGAAAAGTTAAATCTTTCGTAAAGGAAACTTTTAGGGAGAAAGTTATAACAACAAATCGAAATCTTATTTGATCGCTCGAATGATTGCGTTAACTCGTGTTGAGCTGAAAGTTTCAATCAATATTAAGTAGGATTTTTTGAGACAGTATAACTATTTTTAACTATGTTTTTATTTGAAAGTTACACTAGTTTAGAAGTAGACTACTATCCATCATCATCATCAGCCCGTAGCAGTCCACTGCTGGACATAGGCCTATCCAATTGCACGCAATTCAGCTCGATTCTCGGCAACTCTCATCCAGCTGCTACCAGCCACCCTGCAAATATCGTTGCTCCACTTAGTCTAAGGGCGTCCTACCTTACGTTTGCCGATTTGGGGTCTCCACTAAAGAACACGTTCACCCCAATGGTCAGCGGTTCTGCGGCTAATTGCCATTGCCACTTCAGCTTGCTTTTTCTGTGAGCTATGTCGGCAGCTTTGGTTCTTTGCCGGCTCATCTCATTCTAGATTCGATTCCTTAGAGAAACTCCAAGCATAGCCCGTTCCATAGCTCGCTGAGCGATTTTGAATATATGGACTAGCCGTACCGTGTTCACGTTTCCGCTGGACGCACTGATTGAAGACCTTCGTCTTATGGCTTTGTGGAATACGCATAATACTATGTTATTAAGAAATATTATTAAAACTAGTATGGACCAGCCGTACCGTGTTCACGTTTCGGCTCCGTAAGTCATAACAAGCGGGATGCACTGGTTGAAGACCTTCGTCTTAAGGCTTTGTGGAACTATGCTATTAAGAAATATTATTAAAACTAAAAATGTATCTATTTTTAGTATTAATAATGACCTAATGCTTACGTATTGCTAGTATAGAACAGAATAGAATTATCTTTATTCAAGTATCAAGACTCAATTTTTTTTAGTAAGACTTAAAACTATATTAGTAACAACTGAGACTTCACAAAAACAAACAAATAGTAGTGGATCACAGCTGTGGCTACCCATAGGAGATAGCACAACAGTGACCCACGGAAATACAGTCTAAGAGACTTGAAATAATACTTAGTATACTGTTGGAGCTGCTCCACACCCTGCGCACTATGGAAGCGCACCTTTTGCGCATGGTTGTGTAGAAACAATCTACATGCGCATCAGCGAACATCCCCGCCGCACTACACAAGCGGGGCAGCCCCACCAGCATCCTAAACGCGTTTCTATACTGAACACGAAGAGCGTTGTACGATCTTTGCGTATATCTAGCCCACAGGCTGCTCGTGTAAAAGGACTATGTTTCTGAGTTAGACAAAATCATTGTATTTATCTAGTTAAAAACTAAAACAGGTATAGTTTACCCAGTTGGTCTAGTGGTCGCAAGCGCTACTGCTGAGTACGAAGTCTCGAGTTCGAATCCCGGGTCGAGCAAAGCGTTGCTGGGTTTTTCTATCAGGAATTTCTCAGTAGCAGCCCGGAGTCTGGATTTGTGCCCGGTTGATGGCAATAGGCTCGCCCCCTATTACATGGGACTTAAACATAACTGGCAAAATGTGGGTGTTCCTACTATGGGTACACCTTTGCCGAACCTTTCGGGGAAACAAGGAGTGATGTTATGTTTATGTGGGTACAACACAACGGCGTTAGAAATAATTATGTTTAATTATATACAGGGTTATTGTTAAAATACTTCCAAACTCTCAGGACTATATTACTAACATCATAAACAACAAATTTGTTCTATGACTTTTAACAATTCATCAGATTTTAATTCATCAGACTTACTTACAAAAATAAATTATCGTTATCTACGGAGTTCCACAAGGAAGTATATTAGGACCACCGCTTTTTACAATTTACATTAATGACTTTCCAATGGCAATCAAAAATCCTATCACACTATTCGCGGATGACAGTAGAATTACTAGACCTAGTAATCACAGGGATTTTTATAAAGAGGACATAAATAATACATTAAAAGCAACTATAGAATGGTTAGACAATAATAATATAAAAATAAATTAAAATAAGACTGTAGTTGACGACGTTGGAACCAGAGTGATCTAGGGCACAAAAGTATGTTTTCGAGAAAAATAAGGAAACGCGTTAGGCTTTGTTGTAAGAAATTTATGAGCCATGATAATTAATTTATTGTTTCTTTGATGCACATAGATCACTTTGGTTCTCCATAAACGTTAAGAACTCAGTAGTAAAATTGGGACCATAGTGATCTAAGTGCATCTCATACTTAGATCAGTGTGGCATGCCTTCACTTTGCAAACCGTACCAATTCGTATTGTGACGTGTTGTGATACCTCAAGGAAGAAAGCACTGAAGAGCGCTTAGATCAGTGTGGCATGGAAGAATTATGGTTTTTCTATGCCATTGTGTAATAACCTCAGTATTGGCAAAAATGTCACTTAGATCACTCTGGTTCCAACGTCGTCAATTATGCATTTTAGCCAGCGCTCATTGACACTTTCCAATCTTGACATAACATACAATGACATTACAATTGACACTGTTAATACAACTAAGTTTCTAGGACTTACAATAGACCGGAATTTAAATTGGAAGACGCATGTAGAGGCCCTGACTGTAAGAAAAAGTAGTAGTGCGTACGCCCTGTACATTCTGTCACGCACTGTTAACATAGATGCTTTACTAACTGCTTACGATGGGCTAACTGAATCGGTTCTCAGATACGGTGTTATCTTTTGGGGTAACTCAACGAATAAAGATGTTGCATTTAAAGCACAAAAGAGATGCCTCAGAGCCATGTTTAAATTGAAAACCACCGATAGTTGTAAGCCATTTTTCATACAGTATAAAATTGGCATCCCTGTTTATTCTGGATACTGAAAGAAAAAAAAAAAATGTTTAAGAAAGAAACAGACGGGATCAAAGTCAGCTGTGTCTGCGTAGGACTGCACTTATGCGCAAAAGTATTTTTTGCATGGCTCCCACTATTTATAATAAGTTACCCAAAAGTTCGAGGCAGCTTAATCGTGTACAGTTGGAAAAACAACTAGTCATTTCTAAAGAACAAAGCATACTACACTATTAATTAATTTCTGGCAGAATCTTTTATTTTGACATAGATTTTATGAATTTAATAAAAAAAATTGTCATTGACATTTATAATTTATTATGGTTTGCTGAATTGACGTTAAATTGCTATAATGAATTGAAATTAATTATTACCAATCATAATATTTGCACGCCATAGTATGTGTCAAACATGTCTGAACCTTTATTGTTTTGTTATCTTGCATGCATTTTTTTTCTTGTATGTGTACACATATTTAAGCAAATAAATATATCTTTATCTCTTAAAAATATTTAAATTCAACGCTCTAAATATATGGCATAAAAAATATGATTTATTTATTTTATTTATTTATTTTTATTCTTGTATGTGTACACATGTTTGAGCAAATAAATATATCTTTATCTCTTAAAAATATTTAAATTTGACGCTCTAAATATATAGCACAAAAAGATATTAAAGGTTTGTTTTTGGTAAATGTAATATATTTTGTAAAAAGTCATAGAACAAAATTGTTAGCTCTGTGATCATGCTGACTAGAAATCAAAACGTCTATGCCAAGTATTGCCTAAACCTTAAATTGACTAGGAAGCACAATGCCTACCTTGCAATATGTCTATACAGTATTTGAACTAAACCTTATTCTGACTATGAACCAAAATGCCTACCTTGCAATATGTCTATTATTTTAGGAGAAGAAAGGGAGTACCCGTTGTGTGGTCACAGTTCTAACCTAACCTACAGTTCAGAGGCCCTAGTGTGAGTTTATTTTAACCATCTCGACTACTTAGAAATTATTGCATTTTAGGCATTTTGCTTGTTCAACATTTTGATCTCTAGGCGATTTACAGCTTAGGCAATTTGCTGTTTAACATTAATTTTAGGCATTTTGCTTCGTAGACGAATTGAAAGTTAGACACTCTGATCATAAAGTGTTTATGAGGTTGTTAGTATTTTAAAAATAAGCCTGTATAGTAAATAAAATGAACCAAACTAATATAGTAAATAATTTTGGTCTAGAGCCTACAAACAACCGCTATTATTTTTAATTAATCGTAGGCCGCGTTTAATTAAAAATAATAGCGCTTGTTTCCACTAGTTTCCATTAACCACTCATCATTTACATAGCCTTTTCCCAACCACTAGCTGCCCCCAGCCACTAGCTTGTTCCATTAACCACTAATAAATCTATACAAATAAATAAAATTGATGTGTTTGTTTGTAATGTTATAATAACACCTTTTTACGAAGGGCGGGTTGTTTCACGACCACGTAAAGCACCCGTATACGTCATAAATGGCGCTAACTATGGTCAAACCAAAAAAAGCGATGTTTCACAAAATTATGCCCTTAAGGTTCTTTTAAAAATAATGATTATACCCTGCGTTCCGAGTTGCGATAATATCGATATTCGCGTGCTAAACCCCGTTCTGAGTTAGCGTGAGCGCGATAACGAAATCCCGTGAATCGACATAGATGACGTCATGACATTCGCCATCTTGCGATAACGCCGACCATGCCTTTTACTAATATCGCCGTGAGCGCTGTCAAAAATGACAGTTGTGCTGTTTTGTTTTGAGTCGCATCATAGCAATCGTGGCATTTTCAAAATTGTTCATCTGACTACAGTTGCTACCTAACCTAAGAAGAAGAATTTTTTGGTGTATACACAGAGAAATACTCTAATATCGTTTTGAAATTGAGTGAGCACCGTGAGCGCGTTCACGAGCGTTCCGAGTTGTTGACAACCCTCGCTATAATAATCGTAATATCTAAATCGGAACGCATGTGAGACGATGTGACCGCTGTGAGCGATTATAGCCAATTCGGAAGGCGGCCATAGTAACCGGTGTCATACTCACTGGTTAACGTTATTTTATTCTAACTTTTAACTTTGACGATCGGCTTTTTATGCAGTGAAACAACGCTTTGTATTTAACGAACGTTAAACATCATATGTAATCGTTATTATTTGACGTACGTATGTTATGATAACCAACCGTTTGTAACAACCGGCCCTAAATGCATACAGTACTTATAACAAAAACTTTCTGCCTGTTTGTTCCGGCTAAACTGAGAAACGGCTGGACCAATTTTGATGGGACTTTCACTGGCCGATAGCTTATATTATAAGAAGTAACATAAGTTACTATTGTTGTAGAAAAAGGCACGCAGGCAAAGCCACGGGCAGCAGCTATTTTTTTTTAAATAAATACAGTTACAAACAGAAAAATGTAACAATTTATATTTGTCTAGCTGTTTCCCGCACTTTTATTTGCCTATGCCTATTATCAACCTTCATTAGATTCGCTCGCTTTGGACCTTCTATGAAACATAATTTCGTACTTAGGTATATACCAAAACATACTTCTTACATCTTCAATGGTGCTCCGTTTTCTGTAACTCAATAAGACACTGACTGACGGATGACTGTCGGAGTGTTACTGAGTATCTGCTTCATTTACATTACATTACAACAGTAATGAAATCAGTGTGTCAGTAATGATTGAGCAGTACTTAATGAATCGTTTTAACAAAAGAGATATAGTTTTGTTGTGCGCGTGCCTGGTCACTTAAATCTCTTTTGCTGTGTGTACAGTCGCCAGCACTTTGAACGATTTCGATATTGAACTTAATCATCAACATTTTAAGGTTTAAAATCGTTTGGAGAATTTGACAGTTTCGTAAATCATGACATCGTGCCTGTAATCACCAAAGGGCTAGGCATAGATATACCTATACGACTCACAAATTTCGCTAGATACTCGTACATATAAGTCCCATGTAATACAGGGCGAGACTATTGCCGTCAACCGAGCATGTATCTAGACTCCGGGCTGCTACTTAGAAATTCCGGATGGCAAAACACAATAACACTTTGCCTTACCCGGGAATCGAACCCAGGACCTCATGCTCAGCAGGAGCGCTTGCGACGACTAGAGCAACGAAGCTTCATTTACAGTACCTAAACATATATATAAAATTTAGGATCTACAGCTGGTTTTATATCACCGATCAGGATCAAACCCTTACTATGAAAATTTAGGTCAGAACCCTTGAAACTCCGCTACAGTTTCAGAAATTGTGGGACTCGAATTTCAAATACTTATTAAAATCTAATAAAACACAAAGTATGTATCTACCTATGTCCGATATAGACTTCTAACTACTGAACGGATTCTGAAAATTCTTTTTGTTTTTGATAGCCTAATTTTTGAGGAAGGTTATTTAATATCACGCTACGACCCTTAGGAGCCGGGAAAAAGAAAAAAATAAGTCAGAAAGAACACGGATTCTGAATTTTTTTGCATAGTAGCTCTCTAGTATCAAAAAAAAAAATCTAATTATTATTACTTATTGTTAAAAATCTTATAAAAATCTAATTTATCCGAGTCCTAAAATATAAGACATTCTTTTATAAAGATTGGGTTCAATGTAGCTTGTACTTCAAGAGTTTCCATGGAGTTTCTTGCCCGTTCTTCTACATAGGAACTTCCTATTCAATGTCAATAAAAATATATAATAAATTACCAGAAGACATAAAACAACAAAATAAAACCAGTATATTTTTTAATAAACTAAAGCAATACTTGATTTAAAAAAAGCTGTTACACAGTACAAGAATATTTAATGGATAAATTAAATAATAAAAATACATAACTATGAATAACAGATATAATTTAATAAGTAAAAAACAAAAATAAATTATACTTACTTAATAATTATATTGCATTAATTATAATAATGAACAATTTTTAAGCGAGTTTTGAAAAGCTATTTTAAATATAATTAAATACATAATAAATGAATAGATAGACCTGCATATAAAATATTAATAGAATAAGTAAGAATATAAAATAATTCTAATGTATAAATTTAATAATAAAAATACATAAGTATGAATAACAGATATATTTTAATAAGTAAAATAATTAAAATACCTTATAAATAACATAATAAGTACTTAAAAATTATACCACATTAATAATAATGAACAATTTTTAAGCGAGTAAAGAAATAAGCAATACTTAACATAAATAAATAAATAATAATGTAATAGATGACCTGCATATAAAATATTTCTAACAAAAAACAAGGAAATTAATAAAGCGCTCTTCCTCTATCTACTTATTTAAAATTTGCAGTGCCCGACAGGGTCCATAATTGTTCCTGTATTATTTCATTATTTACCACCTGTAATTATACATTATGGATTGCAATAAACGATTTTGATTTGATTTGGGGCAAATAGCTTCATGTTTTTGACTGATCGACTCCTTGACAATTCAAAAATAGCATAAGAAAATCTCTGAAAATATGTAGCAATTTTGTTTACGTTGAAGGCGTGTAAAAAAATCGCCGTTAGCTTAAACCCCAAAATAGGCTTTTTATTTTACGGATTGTAGGATCTTGTTTTATAGCCACGGTCTCATTTTCTATTCGAATTACCACATAAACATTGAAGTACGAATCTGTTACCTACATACATTCAATCATAGTCAAAGTCAAATAATTTATTTCAAATAGGCATATAAAAATCACTTTTGAACGTCAAAAATTACAAAAATAATATAATTAATTCTAGTTGCCCCTTCCAAAAGGTAGTTACGTGTGGAGAAGAATGGGCAAGAAACTCCTTACTTACACTTTTAAAATAATGTTGTCGCCGAAACATTTTTTCTCGTAGAATTTGGAATACAATATATATTTTCTCCTATTCGTGTACAATTGTATCTTTCTCGTTTGCATATCAAATCAAAACTTACGCAAAGAAATATTTTTGTCATAGGTACAATATTTTGCCGTAAACAAAGTTAGGAATGGGATTTGATATAATACCTATAATTTTTTATACACAATATCCTGTTTACAGAAAAGAAAACCAAAGTCAAAAGTAAAAGCTAGTAATTTAATTTTGTCGATTTCTAAGAAAGCCTTGTAGGTAATAAGGATTCCTAAGAGGTTTTGGCTTGTTACGCACATTAGGGAAAAAAGTTCCGTTCATTTCGGTCTAAGTAAAATAACTTATTGTCCTTCTAAGATTGTAATTTTAACGACGGCAAAAATACAAAAACAAATCTAAATAGTTATTTTTATTTTTATGGAATTTTGTAAAAATTTGTTCGCTACTTTAACCCCAGTGTAAACAAAACGGTGTAACTTTTAAACGAAATGATCTATCACGATCAAAAAAACTCCATAATGATTGAAAGTGATTAGGCGTCCTCATAAAATGAAAATTGTGGAAAAAAACTGCCCTCAATTCAAAATAAACATGTTTTTTTTTTAGCAAAAATCGTTTTTTTTTTTCATCAATTTTTACAATAATCGTAAAATTTCTCAACAAGACGCCCCTATTACCTATCGTTTTTATTACTTTATATTAATCTTCATTGTATTAGCTACCCAATAGTAAAAATTGCATGTTTATAACTCAATCCCAACATTTCTTATCAACTGTCAAAGAAAGGCCCGCATGGCTACGCACTTTTGTTTAGCAGGTAGCTAATCGTTTTATTTTTGTAAAAATTCAAAAAAATATTTAGATTTTTTTAAATCTTTTTCTCGTCGATAAAATTAAGTATATTAGATTCCCTCATTTCGATATGTGCACATTATAAAGAATCACACTGTATAATGTGGGGTTGAGGGACTGGGCTCGTGGCTAAATACTACCAGTCACACGGGTCGATCGAAGGTTAAGCTCAGCTTGCCACGGTCGGTTCGTAGATGGGTGACCATCCATTACATATCGATACCCCTCCGTGTCTAGGAAACCACGTTAAACCGTTGGTCTCGGCTGTCATTTGTAGATCTTTGACGTCGTTACGGGTGGGGAGAAGCCCAAAAGTCTGACAACCAACGTGTTCCCCAGTAACTGGGTTTTGGAGGTGGGATAGGTAGTCGCTCTATGTAAAATACTGGTACTCAGCTGGAGCCTGGAAGCTAACCAAACTTCAACGACCTCATTCCACCGGCCCCTTTCAACCAAGACCACTGCAAGTTACCACCCCTACCTAGTTGATATTCCACCAACTCGCACTAAGCGTTTTCAAACGTCTTTTATAATGCGCTCAGCAAAGGAGTGGAACTCTCTGACTGCGTCTGTATTCCCGAACGCATACAAACCTAATCTATTCAAAGTTAGAGTGAACAGGCTTCTTCTGGGCAAGCCCACTCCATCGTCGACTTTGTCTCTGTTACCTCTGACCTAGACTAGAGTCAACAGCAAACCCATCGTAAAATAAAATAAAAGAAATAAACTGATGGAATGTGGTAACACAGGAATGAAAGGAGAAAACCATTGAAGATAATCGAACGGCAAAAAAGCTCTTGTTTACTTTTGATACTCGTACATATGTTTAAACTGTTGTTTTATCTGCGAATCCTACATTATTTTCTTTATAGCTCTTACTAGAAAAGTTTCTAAAATATTTAGTATCTATTAACTTATTCGTTGTCCAAATGCATGAGGCAGATTATTAGGAAGTAGCGTGTTTAATTGTGAGTGTTCATACGTATATATACGAGACATATTATATATATATTTTTGTAAAACTTAGGATGTCACCACGAATAAACGCTTTTTTAATACTAACTAATAAAATTCCCGTAAGAAATGTAGGTGCGCATGCTGCTGGCCAATATAATATTATTAGAATAGAATAGAATACTCTTTATTATGTACAAAATAAAAATTACACAATGAGCGGTATTATCGTTAAAAGCGATCTTTTACAGAAAATCTTATTATTGTTCATTATTTTTTACTTTTTGTTCACTTGACTTTTCATTATAATTTTGCCTTCTTGTCATTCACTTAAAATAAAATTGCTATATATTTTCATATGCTATTTTTGAATTGTCGAGGAGGCGATCAGTCAAAAACATGAAGCTATTTGCCCATTCCAAAGCGTAGGAGCTTCCTATGTAGAATAACGGGCAAGAAACTCCATGGAAACTCTTTTAATTAAAGTATTGTTACAAAATATTGGTTACTTCATCTATGTTTAAGTTAGGAATAGGTACTTATTGTGAGAACGTTAAAAGCATCAAGAGCAAAGAACACATTAAAAAAAAAACAATACTAAGACAAAATGATAACTTAATAAATAGCAGAGGAATTAAGAAAACCTACTTTACATGGTAACTATAAACCCATATAGCTTTACCTTTCAAAAATCCCTACCTATAATCACAACTTTATTGCTTATTTCTTAATCCACCCACTAGCGTAGCTAATAGATTGCGTAATTTATCAAACAAACATCCAATAATTCTCACCTTCAATATTGAACTTTAATCCACTAATCTAACATCCACATAAAGTAATTTATACTTAATCATGGAACAACAAGAACAAATGAGACTCTAAGTCACGTCCTTTAAGAAAACGTAGCGTTTCTAGTCGGTGTTGTGCACATTGCAGTAGTGTGGGAGTGAACAACTAACATTGTTTTAACTCAATAGAATTTTAAACGGTTTTCTTCTGTCGCACGCAGAGAATTGCAGTTGCCTCTAAAATCATTTATTTCTTTCAGAAAATAGACAGAAGTTTCTGCGATGGAAACGAGGATTTTTTACATTATAAAAAATATACCTGGTATATTGGAACGAAATTCTTTAACGCGGCTTGTGGTAGGAATAGACGGTAGAAATCGTCACTTATGGAAAAAGCGTTATCTCTCTTTATGCGACTTTCTCTCTTTCTTTTTCTCCCTTCCTATTATATATAATAGAAAGAAACAGAGAGAGAGAGAGAGAGAGACAAAGGTATGAATTTAATACAAAATATACTAGAGAGCTTTTAAAAACGTTTAATAGATGGCTCTGTATTAAATACGCGTCTGTGGGTGGGTAAAACAGTATACACGAGATAAGAGTCAAGCTTTTAAAAAAATTGTAAGTTTATAGTTTCAACGTCTCAAGTTTCGTGTCAAAAGTTTTTATAAATCATACGTGAAAAGGAACTTTGTTCCTGACGGGGTTACCCTGACTGCACACTTTTTTTTTTTAATTAAGACAGTCTTGGAATTTTCTAACAAAAAAGACACTGCGATCAAGGAACACCAAAACCGTTAAACAAATGACTGTTTATTGTACATAAACAAAACATTGACATTTCTCAACTTTGACACACTATTGGGAGGCGAATGTGTAAATTTTTTGCATTACCTGGTTAAAAGTGAGATTATAATGATAAAAAAACCGGCCAAGTGCTTGTCGGACCACGCACAATGAAGGATTCCGTACTTGGGAAGAATTTATCCTAAGAACAAAATTAACATTGTAGTTGGTAATATAAAATTAACATAGTCTCCCATACATTCCAACTGCAAACGAAAGTTTGTACGCACAATATCGAGAGATTTACCATGTTATTTTAAGACCATAGACTTCTTATAGATTTTCTTGTAATCTATAAGTATAGATTTTTTTTTTGTATTTTATTTAAAAAAATTAGGCTAAGTTGTTTCGGAGATAAGGGGGGAATGGTCAATTTTCGTCTATTTTCTCTTATAACTTGTTATTTTAAAATTATAAAACAAATTTTTATTTGAGACCCTCACAGTAAGCCCTTTTATTTGATATGTCACACGGTACAGTTTGCAAAACTTTTTTTTTTTAATTTTCTTGTTTGCCCCCCAAAACTGACCTCAATATTCTAAATTCATTTATTTACGGTTCACGACCGTGTTTTGGTCACTAAAATTGATATATATACCAAATTTCAACTTAATCGGTCCATTACATTCGGAGCAAATTGGCTGCGAGAGAGGGACTGACAGATTGACACACGAGTGATCCTATAAGGGTTCCGTTTTTTTCTTTTTGATGTACGGAACCCTAAAAAAATTGGTATTATTCAAAAAATCTAATAAAGCTCAAGACAATCATAGACAAACACAGCTGTGCAGTTTGGGAGTTTGTTGCGATACTATTTCCCAGTTAAAGCACTAGAAAATGGTAGAGGGCGAGCGTTTTGGAAGACTGTCTTAATGTCATTTTGAAGTTCAAACAGATTCTCAGCCTAATTTGAATAAATGACTTTTAATTTTGATTCTTTCTTTCTCATTTCACGTTCATTGTTCTCTCAACAATGAGCCTTGTGTTTAGCATCGGAATTTTAATAGCTCAAAAATTACGCGGAATTTCCCTTAATTTTCTCTTATCAACTGTGACAAATGCCAACAACAAAAACAGATAATTTCAACTAGTAGATCTATAATTAGCTTCTAAATAGAACTCATTTGTGTAGCTTAAAACATTTTTCGAAGTAATTAAGGTGAATAATTAAAATAGTCCGAATTCCTCGTATCTGTGTAGCTTGGAAGGAGCCAATTTAAATACTTGTTAAGTTGAAATAGATTGTAAACTGGAATACAAAACCTTGAGTTATGTTAATAAACTTGGTATAATTTAGGGGTCTCTAATTATAACAACGAAAAATAGACAAGTGGTGAAGTCACAATGAGAGTTATTTTTCTGTATTTGTGAGACATTTTGAAACAAGATACAAGACAAGATACAAGCTACAGCTATCATCCTTAACCCTTAAATACTGAATAACAGCAGCAGCAGCAGCAGCAGGCAGGTGGTAGCTGGGCTTGTTAACGTTACCAAATAACAAAATAATAACCGTTACGTAACGTTAAATTTCAATGTTATACCTACTAACGTTACTTGATAACATTACCAGTAATATAACGTTGCCGTTCTGTGGGTAAGAATCAGGCAGATTCAGGCAAGTTTTTGATCGGCACGGCATCACAGAGGCGCGAGGGTGGGCTCCCGCCGCGCCGCACACCTCAGGCTCCACTACTTACATCTCACCCGTTTAAAATAACGATAAAATTAATAGTCGCATAAATAACGTTATATCGATTACCGTTATTTTAAAAATAACGTTAACTCTTTTAATACAAGGTAACGTTATGAAAATTTACCCGTATTTAAAGCCCTGTGTGGAAGGAACTATAAGGACACACTCGCAAAGGAGAGAAAAACGCATTGGTAGACCTAGAATGTAAGCTGGAGTTACCAAAAACACAGAAACAGTTATGTTCCATGAATCTCTGAGTTCGGGCTGGTCCACAAATTCAAAATCACTCAGCGCGCTATGGGGCGGTCTATGCTCGGAGTTTCTTTGAAGGATAAAATCAGAAAGGGAATTTATCGAGCCAAAAAGCCTAAGTAAGCCTATTATAATGTTAATGAATTTCTAAATGTTAAATCGCTCTGAAGATACTGACTGAATCTATTCTATTTATTTTGAATCGCATGACTATTGACGTATTTAACTTAATATTATTGTTAATTGTTGATTTATTTATATTATTGTTCATTGTATCTTAATTTTGAAATCCTATTGTCTTTCGACCTAATTTGTACACCAGCCATGGTCAAAGATGTTGAGCCAAAAAATACCTTGTTACACCTATAATAAGCATCATAATATGTCGTATCATCATATGTATGCAAAAACATGTGTAGGTACACATGTTTTTGCAAATAAATAAATCTTAATCTGAATCAAGAAAAGAACCAGAGTTACCGACAAAGCTGAGTAAGCTATCTGAAGTGGCAGTGGGCTGGCCATGTTTGTCAAAGGACCGATGGCCAGTGGAGATCGCGTAGATGAGCAGCCTGGAATATTCCTATGTCCAGCAGTGGACTGCGATAGGCTGAGTTGATTGATTAATCAAATCAAAACAGAGATCGGAATAGGTAAATTTACCTAAACTTCGAGGAAGGATAGAGTGGATAGTACCGCCTCTAAAATTGATAATGACGAATTTAAATCCCGGGATTCAAAAACCGAGAATTATTTATTGGACTTTATTTATATGTACATAGTTACAAATTATTGATTTGAAGAATCATATATAACATTTTTTAGGGTTACGTTCTAAAATTGCTAAAAAAAAACCCAAAAAAATTTACATGATTTTTCAAATCAATAATTTTTCCTCGTAGTTTAGGTAAATTAACTCTACCTATTACGATCTCTGTTAATCAATCAAACAACTTGGCTCAGCTCAGATATCTTGGAAAATATTTACTCCATATCATCATCATCATCATTTCAGCCGAAAGACATCCACTGCTGGACATAGGCCTCCCCCAAATGCGGGGATTTGCCATAATCGCCACGCTTGGCAGGCGGGTTGGCTATCGCAGTATGGTGTAAAAGTGGATAGAAAAAAAAAAAAAAAATGCTATTCCGACATTGTATATTCCGTCTTTCTACACTTTGTCCAATGTGATGTGGTTTACCGTGTGGTCAGCAGAAATTGCCCTGTGGTTTCCACTTAGGACAAACCACAGGTGTTTGCTTCTAGGCAACTATAGTATATAATTAGGGCGGCAGCATTATTAAAAGTATTTATTAAATAATGAAAAATATATAACAACTAGCTTTTGCCCGCAGCTTCGCCCGCGTGGTCTGACATCGGTTATCGCGTAAAAAGTAGACTATGTCTTTCTCCATATGCCAGGCTATATCTCTGCCAAATTTTTTGACAATCGGTTCAGCGGCATAGGCGTGAAAACGTAACAGACAGGGAAACAGAGTTATTTTCACATTTATAATATTAGTATGGATAGATTGCGTTTTATAAGCGTAGGTTAGGTGAATGATAAGAACGCATCGCGGGTCCACTAGCGCCAAAAAAGGATTATCTCGTGACTGAGAAGGAATTTTAAAAAAAGGCTCAATCAGCGGCCTCGGTAAGTATGTCAAGAATTTTCTAATACCTTTTATAAAGTTTCATATTAAGACACTAAGCAACAAAATAGGATCAAGAGGAATGTGGCCGTTTTTCTTTAGATCGAATTTTATTGCGTCGTATCTCAATATGAAACTTTATAAAAGGTATTAGAAAATTGAAGACACACTTACCGAGGCAACTGATAGAGCCGTTTTTCATAATTCCTTCTCAGTCACGAGATAATATTTTTTTTATGGAGTGGCGTTAGTGGACCCGAGATAAAGATCTTAAGTGTTAAGTGCCACTCATTTGTTGATAAATATTTAAAAAATGGGGAATTTTTTATGCATATTGATATAAAAGACTCGTGATATTTTGAGGTTTCTAGTCAAAACCATAAACGATATAATTATTTTCGCAGCCTATCCCAGTCTTGAAGCCATCTGATGATAAATGATTTTATTTCTGTAAGTAGGTTTTTACAAACACTTTTATACGTCAATCATATTTTAAAACTAGATGAGGTCGGCGTTTCGTATCTGACTACTCTGAGAAGAAAGGCCGAAACAAACTCAGGGGTGACAGTCTCTTTTAAAGTCCAGACATAATCTTGGTCAGACCATGTAGATTAGTGTCTGAAATGGTCTTTTGAAGAAAGAACCACACAGATTGAGTGGATGTCCATTCAGTGCACGCATTTGTCAGTAATCGTGCAGCTCAACTCAGAACATAAGGAGCTCAACGATTCGACAAACAATACCAAAGAAAGGACATTTGGGCAGGCCGCATAAATTACTCAAACTGCCATACCATGATTAGGAAAAAAAAAAAACCGAGAAGAAAAAAAAAAAAAACAAAGACCCACATAGTCTTCACATTCACAATAATTAAAATAATAACATTATACTTCACAAGTAAATATTCATGTCAATATGTCTAAAGCAATCACAATAAAAAAAGTTTCAATATGTAAAATTTGGAGCAGCTCAATCCCAAGCCTTTTTGTTCTCAATATAATCTTTAATGGTATAAAAGGCTTTCTGGCACAACTTAGGTTTAATGAATGATTTGAATTTATTAACGCTTAGATCTTGAACGCGGCTTGGAAGTTTATTATAAAAGCCGTGTTGTAGGTACAACAAACATGTGTTTGTTCCTAGAAGATGAATTTCCGTCAGTAAATAATTATAAGTTATCCAGTTGAGAAAACTAAAAACATAAAGACAGTCGTATAAGTACTTATATCACTTATTCGAAATTAGTTAACGAGAACGACTTCAAAGCTATAAGGCTAATGCCCAGAGTAATAAGAGTACTTTATAGAATTGCACTCGGTCCAATGACTGTCCTTAATTATTCCTCTACGGAACCACTTCCACGCTCCATAAAATTCTTAATGGTAGTCTGGAGACATGCAGTGAATTAAGATTTTTATCTCGTTGCAGTTTACGCATTAATTGCTTGAGATTCATTAGGGAAAGAGAAATTTGCAATTGATACGAACGGGATATTTACCATGTTTATTATTTGTTGTGAGTTCCCGATATTTCGGCGCTGTTGCAAGCACCATGATCACGGATAAACTAAAGTCATTGCGGGTGGGTGTTTATGAGCAGACAAAACGCCTCGCCCTCTTTCTTGTTCGTTTTTAGGGTTCCGTACCTCAAAAGGAAAAAACGGAACCCTTATAGGATCACTCGTGTGTCTGTCTGTCTGTCTGTCCGTCTGTCACAGCCAATTTGCTCCGAATGTAATGGACCGATTAAGTTGAAATTTGGTATACATATCAATTTGAGTGACCCAAACACGGACGTGAACCGTAAATAAATGAATTTAGAATATTACGGTCAGTTTTGGGGGGCAAACAAGAAAATTAAAAAAAAAAAAAGTTTTGCAAACTGTATCGTGTGACATATCAAATAAAAGGGCTTACTGTGAGGGTCTCAAATAAAAATTTGTTTTATAATTTTAAAATAATAAAGTCCCCCCCTTATATCCGAAACTTCTGAACCTAAAATTTTGAAAATAATACAGAAAATAGTTCTATACTTATAGATTACAGGAAAATATATAAGAAGTCTATGGTCTTAAAATAACATGGAAAAAAACTCTCGATATTGCGCGTACAAACTTACATTTGCAGTTGGAATGTATATGTTTACCAACTACAATGTTAATTTTGTTCTTAGAATAAATTCTTTCTAAGTACGGAACTCTTCATTGTGCGTAGTCCGACACGCACTTGGCCGGTTTTTTGCACTCAGTACCGCTACCACTGTCACTTGGAACTCGATTCTGTTCCCGACACACGAAACTCACTGTGTCCGCTCGCGAACTTTATTCGGCACTTCTTCGGTTTTTACACAGCTGAACCACTGGATTCCAGGCTCTCGACAGTTGAAACCCATCATCCCGGTTGAAGTTCCTATATTTGGTAATCTCAATAGCTTCTCTAACCAGTCTACGAATATAGTGGCGTTCTGTCGAGATGACCTGAGGGTTATGTAACTCAATCCAGTGGTTCGATCCTGATTCCAAAAGATGTTGAGCTATGGCCGATTATTGGGTGTCCAGTTTTGGGTGTGATATTAGTGACCATGACAGTTTAAAAACTTATAATTTGCAATTGCTTCAGATAAATTAAAATTTAGATCGATAGAATTAATGTACTACGCAACGTTTTTATATAATAAACATAGACCAAAATCACATTGACAATCATCAAAATTTTATGACTAATAATTATTCAAATTCGTTCGTGGTTCTGTAGTAAACAAGGAACCCTTATAGATTCGCCATGTCCATCTGTCTATGTGTCCGCGGCTTAGCTCAGAGACTCTTAGTACTAGAAAGCTGTAATTTGGTATGAGTATACATATTAATCACGCCGACAATTATTAGTTCGACCCGCCGTCCAAGGCATGCACTGACCGACCCAGACGACCCCACTACTCTCCTCCAGGAGAGTCTAGGGAAACTAGTACAGTTCGCAAAATAAGAATACAGAATACAAGATCGTTATTCCGACCTTGCCGCCGAGGCCCCGCGCGACATCCCCGACTAACGAATAGTCCTCCCCGACCCTTGACTGTAAGTGAAGCGCCGCCAGCACGCGCTTTAGCTGAGCAGCAAGTAATCCAAACTCCCCATGATAATAATCAAAACACTGATTTTATCCATGCCCTAAGCCGAGGTTCGTACCCCACAGGGGGTGCCCTTAGCGAGCAGCAGTCGTTTAGTTTATAGTTTTTACGCCCTGGCTGGAGGCATTAAGTTTCGTTAGGAGCTTAAGGCAGCCACAGGAAAGTCCGGTTAAAGAGTCGGAACCTTAGTGGTTACACTCTGAGATGCCCTGGATAAAAAAAATCGCCGACAAATACTACACGTAAAGTGGGGATGACATTTTCATCTCGTCTATCCCGGGGTGTGGGATATCGTAGGGTAGGCCGTTCAAAAATATTGTGAGTTTATGAAAACCATTTTTCAGTTCAGGGATCCGTTTGCGTAATATTAGGCTTTAAAATGCAACTTTTTTTAGAGTCAAGTGTTCCCCCGCTGCCAGCTCAAGATTGTACTTAGATATGTGAAAAAAATCACAACAGTAGTAGATATATATAACGAAGTTAAAAGGAAAACTATCACAGCTAAGTAGGCTTCACAAGGTACCGAGTAATACATACATACATTTACAGTTGAAAAACATGTTCTCCCATATATTCCATACGAAAGAACATGTTTTTAAACTACAATGTTAAGTTTGTTCTTGGGATAAATTCATACCAAATACGGAACCCTTCATTGTGCGTGGTCCGATACGCACTTGGCTGGTTTTTAATTATGACAAAACCAGGACTCTTTGTATGGAGTACAATGTTGGTGACCTATCGGAACAGTGACGATTTGGGCATATTATCTATCTGTACCTACTTAGACTACACAAAAGCCATTATTTGATTGTGCGGAAACCGCAAATGCAAAGTGAGGTCGATGCAACGCGTGAGTGGCATTGCGCCGACCTCGTCATCAATTTATTACTTTTTAAAAGGTTACGGTATTAAAATCTATTTTCTTTTCATTTCGGTCCGTGAAAACTCGTTGATGAAAATGGATTTTATAAAAAGAACAATGCCGGACGATTAAAAATTAATTATTTTAACACGTCAAAGATAGTCGGTCGTAGTACGGTCAGCACCAAAATTTGATTAAGCCAAGTGCTATTTTTGATATTAATGGAACAAAGTGCTTTTTTGCAGCTGTAAGCAACCATACTGTTATTTGATTGGTAATTTTTGTCACAATGTTGGGTCATAAAGAGAATGTATGATAGCTGTAGCTAGCATGCAGCTAAGATTAGAATTTTAAGAGGGATGTGAGATTTTAACCGAAGAATGTATGGCCAAAGAAACATTTTGCGCTGGCCACAAATTAATTGATATCAGGCCAGAATGTTTATTTTTATTTTTATCTAGGGCATCTCAGAGTTTAACCACGAGGGGTTGCTGTGGTTGCCTTAAGCTCCTAAAAACTTAATGCCTCCAACCAGGGCGTAAAAAGTTATAAACTAAACGACTGCACGCTAAGGGCACACCCTGTGGGGTACGAACCTCGGCTTAGGGCAGCGTCGGAGGGAGGGTGGCAAGGGATCGTCGGTGGCTGGATATAATCAGAGTTATGATTATTATCCGGGGGATTTAAAGCTACAGGCTGCTCAGCTAAAGCGCGTGCTGGCGCTTCACTTACAAGCAAGGGTCGGGAGGACTATTTAGTCGGGGGTTTCGCGCGGGGCCTCGGCGGCGAGGTCGGAATGACGATCGTGTATTGTGTGTTCTCTTGCGAACTGTACCTACTAGTTTCCCTACGACTCTCCTGGAGGAGAGTAGTGGGGTCGTCTGGGTCGGTCAGTGCATGCCTTGGACGGCGGGTCATACTGATTTGTGAGGGGACATAATTTGCGGCCTTCACAACTAGGGCGTTGCGATGAGTGGCTGCTGTATCAAAGAAGCGCTTTGAAATGCGCTTGATGAAATGGGTTATCGTGGGGATTTTGAGTTCTACATGGAGGTTGGAGTTCCGAACGAACCAGGGGGCTCCCGTGATTTTACGTAAGAATCGGTTCTGAAGGCCAGAATGAGAGAATGAAACTTATTTATATATTTCTGAATCTGCATGTGACATCACAGTGGGCCCTATCAGAATACCAGCGTTGCGACACTTATTTTTAAATGTCGCAGCATCGTGCTGGGATAGAAGCTTTTTAGCCTCGCATAGGACCTTCTGTTTTTTTTTTTTTGTATTATTTTGTTTTTATATATAAAAAAACTTTTATCATTGTGTTTATTTTTTTTTTTTTTTTTATTTTACTAAGGGTTTGCTCTTGACTCTAGTCTAGGTCTGGGTGACACAGACAAAGTCTACGATGGAGTGAGCTTATCCAGAAGAAGCCTGTTCACTCTCACTTTGAATAGATTAGGGTTGTATGTATGCGTTCGGAACACAGACGCAGGCAGAGAGTTCCACTCCTTTGCTGTGCGCATTATAAAAGTTTAGTTTAGTTTGTGATTTTCCTGTGCGAGTCCCAATTTATACTTTTTCTTTCTTTCTTTCTAGAAAAGAAAAGAGGTGTTGATATTATCCCAAAGATTATTTTACCTCATTAAGAGAAAATTAAAGAATATAATAAACAGTCTTAATTAAAACTTATGCGTTAGTCCATTATAATAAAGCCTACAGAAGGGGTAGTGAAACTAATGCTTATCAACCGCCTCACCGGGTGGAAGGACAGAAAATATACTGGGGGCTATTTTTTGGGTTTTACTTAGAAAAGGTGTCACAATATTGTTGTTACATTTCTTGGTACGAGTAGATTGGGTGGGGATTTAAAATTAAGTTAAGAAATAAAGTAACTGTATGGAAATGAAATCGTCGAATCCGACTCGGCTGGGCAGCGTTCGGGAAGCTACGCAATTTCTTCTCGTCCCACATACCGCAGTGTCTCAAGACGAAAGTCTTTGACTAGTGCGTGATGCCAGTGATGACCTATGGCACTGAAACGTGGTCGCTCACAATGAGCCTTATTAGAAGGCTAAAAGTCACCCAAAGGGCAATGGAGTGGGCTATGCTTCGAGTTTCCCTACGTGATCGAATCACAAATGAAGAGATCCGCAGGAGAACCAAGATAATCCACATAGCTCGAAGAATTGCCAAACTTAAGTGGCAATGGGCAGGGCACATTGCACGCAGAACAGATGGCCGTTGGGGCCGAAAGGTTCTGGAGTGGCGACCGCGTACCGGAAGACGTAGCGTTGGAAGGCCTCCCACAAGGTGGACCGATGACCTTGTGCAAGCCGCAGAATTCCGCTGGATGCGGGAAGCACAGAACCGATCGAAGTGGCGGTGCTTAGGGGAGGCCTATGTCCAGCAGTGGACGTCTTTCGGCTGAAATGATGGTGATGATGATGGATATGAGGAAGCATTGTGCCTGCTAATTTGGTGAGAAGTAAAACTAGACTCTTTAATAAGGCTGCAGACTTTCAAAATTCATTCGCGGCGAATTATTTGCGTAACTATAAACATTTTTTTTTACAAAAAATGTAATATCATGAAATAGTATTATTAAATATAAATAAACATAATAATAGCTAGGTATGTTTCTAAGTTCATCTAGGTAGATTATGTTAGGTAAAAAATCAATCTGCCTAGCCTTTTCCCTACTATGTTGGGGTCGGCTTCCAGTCTAACCGGATGCAGCTGAATACCAGTATTTTACATGGAGCGACTGCCTATCTGACCTCCACAACCCAGTAACTGGGTAACACGATACCCCTTGGTAAGACTGGTTGTCAAACTTTTTGGGCTTCTGACGACCCGTAACGACTGTCAAAGATCCACGAATGATAGCCGGGACCAACGGCTTAACGTGCTTTCCGAGGCACGGAGGAGTCTCGGTATGTAAAGATGGTCATATCAAAGATTATGTTAGGTAAACAAAACCTGTTCAGTGTATATTTAGCTGAAAATGTTTGTCTTCAAAATACGTTGTTTATTTTTTTTTTCTTTTATTTTCTTAAATCGGAGGTCACAATGTCATCAAAATTCTCTATTTTTATTTCTTAATACACGGTCTGTTTCATAATAAAAATGCATCGTATGTATATCATAATTAGATTTATTCAATGACAAGAGTTCAATACACCAAATAATAATAATAAAAAATCCTAAATCACATTATTCTAACAATAAGAATAATCTCAAAAGACCTAAAAAGTCGAACGGCGCGTGGACTCGCCGCACGCGATTTTATTGTGCACTAGAAGACTTTTTATGTCTTTTTTTCTACCTAGATGAACTTAAAAAGAATAACTAGCTATTACATATATTATGTTTATTTATGTGTAATAATAATATTTCATGTAATTTTATTTTTTATTTTTACTATGTTGCTCTAATAATTCGCCGCGACTGAATTTTGCAAGACTGCACCCATAGGTATAATTTTGAAACTTTTGTTTTACTCTAAGAGGCAAGCTGAAAAAGAAGAATTGCTAATGAATTTCTAAGCCATGTTTGATGTGGGTGAGCCCTATGATTAAAGAACCTGCCATTCTGTCTTTGTTCCAAAACTCTGAGAGTTACTCTGTTAGTATTATTATAAACCTATCCACTCTCTAGTAGGTAGGTAACCGTAAAGACAAATGCAAACAAACTCATTTCGAGAAATGGCATGGTGAGAATTTCGTTCTCACCTTTTTAGTAAGTTCGCAACCCGTATCATGTAAATTTTAGCATACGTAAGGTGTTCAAAAACGCCTCCAATTTCTTTGCCAAAACATTATTCAGATAGCGGCCACAAGCTGCCAAATCCTGAAAGGCCGTGGCTGGCCTTTTTTTGTTTTTCTATTTGAGTTGCTATGAAAGAGTTACCGATGTCCATTTGGCTGGGCCAGCAGTATCTTACATGGCTAGGTAAAAGGGAACGTACGAAATTCTTTTAAAGAATGCCTTCGTTTTAATTCCTAGAATTTTCCCGTTCATCTGAACAAACAGTTGTAAGTCTTGACTTGTAAGTCTTGACTTACAACTGTTTGTTCAGATGAACAGGAAAATTCTATGCGTGTAAGTCTTGACTTACGAGTTGTAAGTCGTGGGTTCGAACCCAGGCAGGTGCTTTTATTATTATTATTATTTATTTATTTCAGAGAGATCTCCAAATAAGGTACATAAACAAAATAACATAAAATCAAAGAATGTTTGTACTTTTTGTAAATAATTTCATCACCACTGCCCCTCAAAACGGTGAAGGAAACCGGCATGTCCTGGAACTAAAAAAACCAGACAAGTGCGTGTCGGACCACACACAATGAAGGGTTCCGTAGTTATAATCAATTTATTCCAAGGACAAACTTAACATTGTAGTTGAAAAACAAGTTCTCCCTTACATTCCAACTGCAAATTTAAGTTTGTACGCACAATATTGAGAGATTTACCATGTTATATTAAGACTTCATATTAGGTTTTCCTACTTTATATAACTATTTACTGCAATTTTTTCAAAATTTTAAGTTTGGTATATAGTTTCGTAGACAAGGGATAATGATCAATTTTAATATTTTTTCTTTGATAACTTTAAAACTTACATTACTTACTTTAGTGAAGACTTTTTTTTAAACTTTCCCCCACACTAGGAATTTCTCCTGTGTTGTGGGTGCGTTTACAAACATTTAAACCCACATACACAAACAGCCAGACCCGAAACAACTACTTGTAGGTCATACAAATATTTTTTCTGTTCGGGAATCGAACCCGCGACACGCAATTCAGCAGTTAATCGCTTAACCACCGCGCCAACCGTGCCGTCAATGTCAATGACTTGAAGTCATTACTCCTCAAAACTCAAAGTATTTATTTCAAATAAACCAACTATAGGCACTTTTGAATTATTGTCAAGGGGTCGGTCAGTCAGAAAGACGAAGCTAGTTGCCCATTCCGATGCGTAGTAGGTTTCTATGGAGAAAAACGGGCAAGAAACTCCTAATTTTGGAAAAGGTATTTTTTATGAACAGTTGCTAGTGTATGGGCTCCTCCCCAACCCTTGCTCGACGAAGCGCCAGCCCGCATCGTAGCTGAGCCAGCTTTAAATTCCCCTAATAATAATCATAACCCTGATTTTATCCAGCCACTGTCGGTCCCTTGCCGTCCTCCCTCTGACTCTGCCCTAAGCCAACGTTCGTACCCCACAGGGGATGCCCTTAGCGCGCAGTCGTTTAGTTTATAAGTTTTACGCCCTGGCTGGAGGCTTTAAGTTTTTAGGAGCTTAAGGCAACCACTGGAAAGACCGGATAAAGAGCCACGATCTCTGAGATGCCCTAGATATAAAAAAAGTGTACGGGCAATTGTATACCTATTTGAAACCGCGATGTTAGTATTTCGTTGGTAAAGAATTTTAAAAGACGCCACAGTGATTGAGAACACAAATAAATACTTGTTCGTAAATATATTATATACAAATACTGCTAAAAAACAATGTATGTTCACAGTTTTCCACAATTACTTTGCGAACTTTTGTTTGCATAAATTACTAGTGCATTTTCTGGGCTTCAGTTTTGTGGTTACAATAAAACAATTTCAACAAACATGAAGCGGTATAAAATTCTATAGCGAAAATGTTTATGAAAAAAATACAAAGCCTTTATGTAAACACTCTGAAAACAATGTTTTGTTTACACTTCACCTTAGGTATATCCATCATTGTATTATTTTCCTGAATTCCGTGAAAACCTTCGTGAGACGCAATTCAAAAGACGAAATAAAGTGTGTCCAACCTTTTGTATTTGTCATCAATCATCAAATCTATACTAATATTATAAAGCTGAAGAGTTTGTTTGTTTGAACGCGCTAATCTCAGCAACTTCTGGTTGGAATTGAAAAATTATTTTTGTGTTGGATAGTCCATTTATTGAGGAATATTATAGGCTATATAACATTACACTACAACCAAAAGGAACGGAGCATAAATGAAAAATGTTACAAAAACGGGAAAATTATTCCTTTTTGACAGCTTCCGTTGCGTGCGCTGCGTAAACGGTTTAAGTTACGCAAATATCATGTATGATGGATTTGTTCCTCTTTAAAAGTTCTAAAAAAAAGTCCGCGACAGCGTAAGTCCATCTTTTAAGATTGACTCACTAAAACCCTTTTTTATGGTAATCAAATTTGTTTGAAATTTATGAATTATTTGCGAAGGAGTTTTATCAAGAAAATATTAATCCATAACCAAATAAATATGTTATTAATCACAAGTATTCAAATTTAAACCAAATTGATTTCAATCAACATCTTAGGAGATATCATAATTTAAAAAAGCTAATGAGTTTGTTTGGTTGAACGCGCTAATCTCAAGAACTAATGGTTCGAATAAAAAAAATGTTCAGTCTTGAATAGCACAATTATTTAGGAAGGTTATAGCCTATTTAACATCACGCTACGACCTTAAGAAGCTGAGCAAACGACAAAAAGTCGGAAAGAACGCTAAGCGAAATCGAAGTAATTGCGCGGGCGGGCAATGCGATGCGACGGGGTTGAATTTTACGCGGACGAATTCGCGGGCAGAAGCTAGTATGTTATATGAAATATCCGAAATATGATTCTGAAGACAGATGCGTAATTTGAATAATATTTCGGGAAGGATTTCTTCGCATTGCCTCTGGCACATGTTATTACACTATAAAGTGATTTTGTCAGGACTCGGAACATTGTTATTTTTCCGTGATATTTGTAATATAAGTTTCTATTCTATTCGTCATTTGTTTTTATTACTCAACTTCTTTATGTACACACTTTTTACGACAAGTCACTGTGTTATTTTTCGCGTTTGCTATATTTGATATTTTTTTCTAGTTTTTAAGAGCACTGACCGACCCAAACGACCCCACGACTCTCCTCCAGGAGAGCAGTAGGGAAACGAGAACAGTTCGAAGAATACACAATACGCGACCGTCATTCCGACCTCGCCGCCGAGGCCCATCGCGAAATCCCCGACTAAATAGTCCTCCCCGTCCCTTGCTCGTAAGCGAAGCGCCAGCACGTGCTATAGCTGAGCCTGTAGCTTTAAATTCCCCCGATAATAATCATAATCCTGATTTTATCCAGCCACCGTCGGTCCCTTGCCATCCTCCTTCCGACTGTGCCTTAAGCCGAGGTTCGTACCCCACAGGGGGTTCATGCCCCTTAGCACGCAGTCGTTTAGTTTATAAGTTTTTGCGCCCTAGCTGGAGGCTTTCAGTTTTTAGGAGCTTAAGGCAACCACTGCAAAGAACGGATAAAGAGCCACGATCTCTGAGATGCCCTAGATTTAAAAAAAAGTTTTTAAGAGTGAATGAAATAAAGAAATGCTTTGTTATAGTTCTTATACAAAAGTGTTCCATTATAGCCGATGCTTTGAGCGGAAAGGCCGCCCTTGTACTTTCTTTGTAATCTATATATATAAAAATGAATCCCTATTTCCCTTGGTCACGGCATCACACGTGAACGGCTGGACCGATTTCGCTAATTATTTTTTTGTTGTGTTTGTTATTGTCAGGAGAAGGTTCTTATGTAAGAAAAATTTAAGAAAGTTAATAAAAAAATAAAAAATTGTAAGAAAACGACCATATTTACATCTTTATTGTAATAATAAGTAGGTAACTCTATCTTCTAATGTAACTTTATGGCGTTTGACATAACGTGTCAGTCATCATTTGGTAGGTCTGAGAATAGATTTTATAAAAAAAAAAAAAAAAAATTGGTTTTAGTTAGGTAGGGTAGGGTAGGTAGGGTTGGTAGGGTAGGGTAGGGTAGGTAGGTGGGTAGGGTAGGGTAGGGTAGAATAGGGTAGGGTAGGTAGGTAGGGTAGGGTAGGGTAGATAGGTAGGTAGGGTAGGGTAGGATAGGGTAAGGTAGGGTAGGGTAGATAGGTAGGTAGGGTAGGGTAGGATAGGGTAAGGTAGGGTAGGGTAGGGTAGGTAGGTAGTTTCTTTTGCGCGTAGACAAACTGCCACAGTCAAATAGCTTTTGACAGAACGAAGTCTGTCGGGTCAGCTAGTTTCTTTAAATTTTTAATTTTGATACAATAAAGGGTATTGTAACGACAATGCTTTGTATAACAGCTAGGTATATTATGTAATCATAATATAAAACGCAAACAATAAACCTGAATAAACAAGCCTTTTCACCTCTTCAAAGTTGAGCCAGGGTTTTTAAAATGAGTTAGGGTTTTACTATGTACCAACCCAAAATTAAAATACATATCTGTATGTATTTTAATTATGGGTTTAATTTTGGTTATTTTGGGTTTTTGGGTAGCCAGCCTCTGTACTTCAACTCCACACGTGTCTTACGATCTAGAAGATTCCACAGATTAAATAATTATAACTGACTTCGTAAAAAGATGAGGTTCTCTGTTCGCAGACGAAGTCAGTTATAATTATTAAATCTGTGGAATCTTCTAGGTCGTAAGACACGTGTGGAGTTGAAGTACAGAGGCTGGCTGTAAATTCATATTAACCCGAAAACTGGCCTATGTCCAGCAGTGGACGTCTTTCGACTGAAATGATGATCTGTGTGGGAAAATGACAACGGTCAAATATAATATATAATTACTATTATTTCCTTTATTCAAATAAATACATATAAATTATATTTTTAAATATTAGAATATAAAAAATATAAAAACATTTAAAAATATAAAAAATAGTAGCCCACCGGTATCGGGAACAGGGTCCAAGCTACCGGCGGTCAGGGCTCCAGAGAGAGGAACCTCCTAACAATGCGAGCCGTGTCCAGAAGTACCGCTTTCTGAATCAAGCCCTTGATCCAGCCGCCCAACGAGAGCCTCTTTAGGTGTTGGTTGAGGCTCTTGGCAATTAAGCCATTGGCTGATACGACTATCGGCACAATGATCGCTGAGTCCACTAATAATATAATTACTATTATTATTATTATTATGCTGAAGCATACGGATTGGTATGTACCTAATAGCTGAGTACTAAATTAATCGTGAATGCGTAAATATTTTACTTTTATAACATATTCGTATTTTCATTAGTAAGAAAATCCCTTATTACAAATAGGGTTCCGTAGTAAACAGGCAACCCTTATAGTTTCACCATGTCCGTCTGTCCGTCTGTCTGCGAATTAGCTCAGAGACTCTTAGTACAGTCAGTATACACAATTAGCTGAACCGCATAAATGGTTGAGATTTTTTTACTAACGAATCGTACGATTTTTTTTTCTAGATTTGGGTAGATTTCGAATAGGTATTTAAATTAAATTAAGAATTAAAAAATTCTATCGATTCGTATTCAATAAAATCTCAACCATTTATGCAAGGGGGGGTCAGCTAATTGTGTATACTGACTGTACTAGAAAGCTGTAATTTGGTATGGGTATACATTATTAATCACACCGATAAAGTGGTAAAATAAAATTTTATAATGTTTTTTTAGGGTACCTCCCCTACAAGTAAAGTAGATATGATATTTTTATTTCTCGTCTGTCTCATGGTGTGGGGCGTCGTTGGATAGGCCGTTCAAAATATTACAGGTTTGTTTGTTTGTTATTTTTCGATTTAAGAATCCGTTTGAGTAATGTTAAGCTTTTAAGTGCTATTTTTGTTAGAGTCGAGTGTGTCCCAGTCAGCTCAATGATTGTATTTGGATATGTGAAAAATTCACAGCATTAGTTTGTGGGGATTTTACGCTATTTTAATTGAAACATGGTTTAAGCTACTCAATGCTACATCAAAATACTCGTATGTTAAAATCATTAATGTTTGTTCCATACTAGCGTTGATACTACGCCATTTATCCTTCTGTATTTTTTATTAAAATTCCACACCATTTTCCTAATTACTTATTGGCGAACGCCAGGTCTTTTATCCTTAAATAGAGTCCGGTTTCTTTTATACTCTTCCATAGTAGATAAATTCTCATTACTACTACGCAGTGGTCTGGCCTTTTTAAAACAAACCGCAGAATGAGAAACCAGATACGACTCACGAAGGTGAATTCTCTTTGAAATGTTTTACCTACTGAGTGAGGTGCGACCACACTTGCCGAAAAGAGAGTTATGAAAAGACCGGCCAAGTGCGTGTCGAACCAAGCACAATGAAGGGTTTCGAATAAAAATTAACAATTAACATTGTAGTTGAAAAACATGTTTTTCAACTGCAAAGGAGATTGTTCTGCATCCATACATCGCTCGCCCCAGAACCAACAGCAAAGGAAAATTACTTTGCGTGTTCTAAATTACAAGCATATGCCCATGAAGACAAAGTTTAATGACGGACAACTTGCAGAAAGGATTTATTTCAAAAGAAAACAAAGGTTTTGAGGTTATATTTAGTAAGAAACAATCCTTTTAATACTTCGAAATACATGCTAATAAATGCATGTCACTGTTATTTCTATTGCCTGTATGTGGTTAGTTAAGCTAAGAGAACCAGAAAAACATTTAAGTACCTATTAGGTATTTGGTAAATCTTCTAGTTTTTTTATTAAAATAGGTAGGTAGGTAAATAAGTACTTATTTATTTAACTTCAATGTAAACGACTTTATCCTAATGTTTTTTTGATTTTATTGTCAAAGATGACGGCATATTTTATGTGATGTCCATTGTCGCTCTTTTAATTGTTCATTATGGAACGCAGAATGTCCGTTTCATAAAGATATTCGCAATTAGTCTAATCAAATATATTCATAATTATTATGTAGGTCAGATGTTTGTTGGTCCTGGGGCCAATTCCGACGATGTCCTTTATGGTAGTCGACTATTACTCGGTAACTTATAAAGCTTACTTAGCTGTGATAATTTTCCTTTTTTTACTTCGTTATATATCTATGTCCTATGACAAGGCATGATTTTACGATGTCCCTCATACACGACATTAAAAGGCATCATTGTTTTTATTATGTTGTTTTAACCTGTGATTAGGTATATGACGTAACCTACATTTAAGTATATCCTGTGTGTACGTAAAATTTCAAATCGTACAAGTGGGTCTAAACTTAGCTTCCGTCGTCTATGCTTCAGTTAACCTTTTGGCAGCTGCTGGAAATAGACGTAGCCGACTTTTCAACGGTTTCATTTAGGTACCACTGCACTGGTTATAGACTAGTCTAGCTATTGTTTTGACTAGATTCAGGTCAGAGAGTAATTTTTTCACCACCTTAATTTTAAAATGCTACCTTTGCGATTGTTTAAACTTCTAAAACGGTTGGTATGACGATAATTGCGATCTAAAACATCACCTGTCAGTTTTGACAGGTGTCAAAACTGACATGCGTGTCATACTTATTCACTGTCTGTTTAATAAGTTATAAATAAATCAATTGTGAGTTGTGATGCTAGTCACATAAGATCTGCTAGATGGCGTCAAAAAAATATTCTTTGTATTGTCTGAATAATTTTGTATACTGCTACCATTTCTTGCATTTGTTAACAAAGCATTTAGTTTTGACATTGAAACCGAATTTTAACTAAGTTTTTCTTCCACAGGTATCATCAGATGTTTAGAGATGTTAAACCTGTCACCATCGAGTTACCGCAACGTTGACGTGAGCGAACGGACGGTTAACACCAAGAAGGTGTATTCGCGGAGGCCTTGGTACGCTCCGCCGATAGACCCGGCGGAGATATTGAGATATACGCCAGGTAAGATTAATTAATTTACCGGAATCAACATTGAGTCCGGTAAGTATCGGTCCGGGGTAATATGTTGTTGGTTCGCAGGTTTGCTCATTGCTCAGCTGAAGTCAAGTTAGCGCTATTCAAAGCATGTTGCCAATCTTTCTACACGAGCAGCCTGTGGGTTAATTATACTCAAAAGGCTTACAGCGCTCTGCGGGTGCAATACCATAACGTCTTCAGGATGTTTTTGCAGTTCCCGCGGTTCTGCTATGTTTGCCGAAGCGCGTACGGATGACTTTTACTCAATAAGACGCAAGCGTGTGTGGTCGCTGTTGAGTAGCCCTGCGCGCTATGGAGCGGGCTATTCTCGGAGTCTCTTTGTAGGATAAAATCAACAATGAAATTATCTGCAAAAGAACAAAAGAACCGGAGTTACCGACATACCTTGCAAAGCAAGCAAACTGAAGTGGCAGTGGGCTGGCCATGTTTGTCGAAGGACCAACCGAACTAGATTCCTACGGTAAAGCGCACGCCGCAATAGCAACATTGAGCTACAAGTCTGTAGTCCTATGAAATAAAAGAGCTACCAAAGTCAAATTGTTGCCATGTATGTCCGATTGACTGTAAGTATAGACGCCGAACATAATATGTTGCCTAAATAAAACACCGTGGCACTAAATGGACAATATGGAATATTTTGCTGCCATCCGAATAAAGGAGTAAATTGTGAGATTGAGAAAGGATTTTGGGACACTACATTGTTTTGAACTATTTTAAAATAGCGGATTATAAAAAATCGCGGTAGTGGTAGTAGTGGAAGTGGGCTGGCCATGTTTATCGAAGGACTGGTAGCCGGTGGAGCGGACGAGTCCTGGAGTGGCGACTGCGTATCAGCAAACATAGTGTGGGACGAGCTCCAACTAGATGGACCAACGACCATAAAAAAGTGATTGGGACAGACTGGATGCGGAAGGCGGAGGCCAGGGAGTTCTGGCGCTGCCTGGGAGAGGCCCATGTCCAGCATTGGACTGCGTTAGGCTGTTATTGATTCATTGAATAATGTCGTTTCATCATCAAATCAACCTTTGAGCCTAGGGTCAGGAATACTGCTTGGCAGCAGACTTATATACGGTTGGATGCAGAGAAATCTCACCCCTTATCAATGTACATATTCATTGCTAGGGGGTGAGATTTCTCTGCAGCTAGTCGTGTTAGCAATTTACTAGACGACCTCTTTTACCCGTTGCTCTTCTACTGTATTACATTCTATTTCTGGAAAAGCCTTTCATTTAAAAAGAAGAAACACGTAACTATTCGCTGAATTTTTCTATACCTAGTTGTAACAATCCTGGCTTCAAATCTCATCTCTAGGGCCCTATGTTCTAATCCCGGTAGGATTAAAATGTGATTGGTTTCAAAATTAAATTATTCGAGGGAACGTTAGCAATGAAAGAAAAAAAAAAACTATGCCTGTTTCTTTAATTGCTTTTTTACGAACTCCTATTTTAGTTCCACTGGTTTAACGATATTATACGAGTAGTAACGATGCATTTAGGTACCTAGTACCTTATTAGGTTTGAGGTTCTATTTAATTCAACTATATTCAGGAAATTATGTTAATAATTAGACTAAAACCAGGTGAAAACAAGGATAATCGTCAGTTGGTGTCTCATTCTATTTAAAATTGTGTAAGAAGCCTCTGCGAGTTGACTTCAGCCCCTTGTACGCCTTATATCATCATCATTTCAGCCGAAAAACGTGCATTGCTGGACATAAACCTCCCCAAGCACCGCCAATTCGACCGGTTCTGTGCTTCCCACATCCAGCGGATTCCTGCGGCCTTCCCAAGCTCATCGATCCACCTTATGGGAGGCCTTCCAACGCTACGTCTTCCGGTACGCGGTCGCCACTCCAGAACCTTTCGGCCCCATCGGCCATCTATTCTGCGAGCAATGTGCCCTGCCCGAGCATGCCTACTCGAGCTATGTTGGGCTCCTTGGTTCTCCTGCGGATCTCTTCATTTCTGATTCGATCACGTAGGGAAACTCCAAGCATAGCACTCTCCATTACCAAAGGGTAATGGAGGGTGACTTTTAGCCTTCTAATAAGGCCCATTGTGATGACCGACCACATTTCAGTGCCAAAGTTCAGGGTCAAAGACTTTCGTCTTGAGTCACTGCGGTATGTGGGATGAGAAGATATTGCATAGCTTTCCGAACGCTGCCATCTCTCTTGGCATCTGCGAGTGAGAGATAGCAATATGAAGTTTTAAATTAGTTTAGCTGGATTTAATGTAAGATAATATTGCAACTTCCAAGTTGCGTATGAGCAGAATTCTAAGTGGTATTTATGACCAGTGCGTCTAGATTACTAACTGTTGCGCAACTTTAATCTTGGCTATGAACGATAAGCATGGGGAGTGTAAACTGAAATTACAACCTTATTCCTTTCGGTTTAGTGGTTTGATCTTCGGAACGCCAAGTCATAGGCCACTGCCACTTAAGTTTGGCAAGTCTTTGAAATATGACGGTCCCGAGTTATGTCAAAGACTAATAACTACTTAAAGAAACTAACAGTATTTTTCGTAGGTGTCATTACGTAAAACAAACGAATATTTAGGACCGTCAATAACATATTTATGCTATCAGAGTCAAACATGCGTTAATAAGTGATTAAGTGACATATACACAACCGATTGACGTAAGCACTAATACATAGTGTATTATTTATAACAATTCAGTACAGATCGTTCATATAAATCACCTAGAGACAACAAAACGTCCGAACAACGTCCCATCGTAACGTTTACGCCACTCCTACCTAATTACCGACACGTGAAGCTAAAATCGGTACCTATCATTAAGAAATACGAGTATGTACAAGTTCCTAATCAAATGACAGTCTGTTAATTCATCGCCTACAAGTCTCATTAGAACCTTGCCCTGTTCGTGACGTCACAATTTTGAAACACCTACTGAAATTGCTACGTACCTACGTCAGGCAGTCGCGTCATGAACGTGTGTATACTAAAGGGCATATTTGAAACCAATTTTAGACAAACGAAGCTATTGTTCGCAGCGATGGAGTAGTTAATTGAGTGAAGCACTGAATATGCAAGGGTGTTTAATGTGTGAATATTGTCATGATCGATTGTGGGTGTGATCATGGCGGCTATTTCAGTGCAGTTGTACTTATAGATTGATGGATAGTTCTAAATTACGTTTTGATAGGTCTCACAAGTGTGGGTGCTATAATAAAAAACTATAGTTTCATTTAAATTGCGTACGGCACGCGCCCACTCGGCTCAGCGACTCAGTGGTTCATCGGTTCATCGGCGAGTGTCAAAGTCAAACAATTTATTTCAAATAGGCATATAAAAGGCATTTTTGAACGTAAAAAATTACAATAATATTTTATTGATTCTAGTTGCTCCTTCCATAAGGTAGTTACGTATGGAGAAGAATGGGCAAGAAACTCCATACTTATTCTTTTAAAATGTTAACACTAGTTTGTATAAATTAATTAAAAATTTATTATAAGTGAAGACATGTACCTAGAACAAAATTACTATACCACAATAGGTAAAAAGAATGAAAAGTGAAGTAATGACAGAAAAATTAATTAGCCCACTCCAAGGTGCTCACATATTTAGCGGGATTGTCCGAAAGGTGTACCGCTGCCCTGGAATATAAAGGGCCAAGGAAGGAACACGGTTGGGTTTTAGTCAGTAAGAGTCTGACACTCACTTCCGCTCCACCCAGAGCGGGAGGGGTCAATTGATAATTAACCATCCTAAAAAAAAAAAGGTGCTCACATATTTACAAACATTGTAAATGTATAAATGATTTTCCTAAATTTTTTACATATAATAATTCAGTGTGTGAGTTAAAGTATATTAATAACAGAAAATAAAATTAATATCATAAAAATTATACAATTAAATTAGCAACCAGTTTGATTTTGTCTGGACTGTAAATTGTCCTAAAAGAAGGAAAAAAGTAGAGTGTCATGCGAATGTCATATTGATTCATCATCTGCCTTGCTTTATCCCAATTATCTTGGGGTCGGCTTCCAGTCTTACGAGATGCAGCTGAATACCAGTATTTTACTTGGAGCGACTGCCCATCTGATCTCCACAACCCAGTAACTGGGTAATACGATACCACTTGGTAAGACTGGTTATCAGACTTTCGGGCTTCTGACGACTCGTAACGATTGACAAAGATCCACGAAGCCAGGAACAACGGCTTAACGTGCTTTCCGAGGCACAGAGGGATCTTGGTATGTAAATATAGTCACCCATCCACGGACCAACCACGGCAGGCATAGCTTAACCTGATTGGTTGATCCCGTGCGGCTGTTATTACTTAGCCATAAGCCCCTCCAAAGGATAGGTCCATATAATAGGTCTCACAAGTGTGAGTGCTTTAACAAAAACTATAGTTTCATTTAAATTGCGTATGGTACGCGCCTGCTCGGCTCATCGACTCAGCACAGTGTGTTCGCTAGCGAGTGTCATGCGGATCATACTTTATATGATCTTCAGAAAAGTTCAATTAACCTAACCTATGTAGTCCACTGCCGGGTCTCTCCTAAGTTGCGCCTAAATTCCCCTTTTCTGCATCCAGTTTGACCCATGCTCCTTTGGATGGTGGTCAGTCCATCTAGCTACGAGTATTACGTCATTATTGGTAGTACCTTTTCATTACATTATCAGTATACTCACTGTTATTTAAGCATAACAGTGACTTATGGTAAAGGAAAACGGAGTGAGCCTACGAGTATGTGGTGGTCGACAATTTTTATTCTTCACATTGTTTTTTCTCTGAAGGCCATCTGATACTATAAAAGCCTAAAAGATTTTATAATATTTTCCATTTATTATCATAATTTGGTATTGTATTCTGCCGTGCTAAACGCAAAAGCGGTATCTCAGGGAAAGCTAGTTTCGAGAAAATTCTAGTTTTGTAAACTATTCTAGTATTGCTTATTAAATGGAATTGATATATTATATTGGGTAATTTTTTTGTCATTTATGAGATACTGCCATCCCGCCAGGTGTTTATAGAATTAACAATTGAGTTTCCGCTTCGTTACCTTTCCTTGGCAGTCGGGTGAAAATGATATAGGGAATACTTTTTTAAGGGTCATTTAATATGTTTTAAATAAGATACCGCCATTTGGCATAGTTCATTAGATGCGTATTTCTATAACCTTTGCGATGCAATAAAAAAAACTTTTTTTTTTTTGAGTTACCGCTTTTGAGCTTAGTACGGCAGTATTGTAACTATATAAAGTGGATCATGTACTTATATAATAATACCCAGGTTTCATATCCTTGAAAGCTTTAATAATTGTAGAATACCTAATAGAAAGAGGCATATCAATAAATGTTTGGTATTCAACTTAGCGACGGCAGCTAATATATTAATGGAATATTTGCCATTTAGCTTATTGACTACTTATCTATATCGAAGTAGAATTTAATCAAACGTAATATATCAAATCCAGGGTTATTCATATTTTAACGATGTGTATGTTGTAGATGGATTGTCAGAGCCGCTGTTTGATATAACCGCTGGACGTTTAAAAAAAAAACAGCTCCGTTATGTAAAACAGCTGAACGAACACGCAAAATTGCATAAACATTTTGCATTTACGAGTATCAATGCAGCGGATTAACTATGTGAGGTTATGTAAAACAGCTTGAAATGAAACATCAGATTATAGATTTATTACCACAATTGTGGCGACAAGTCCCCTCTTTGAGGAGCGGCTAGAGAGGCGTCACGGCATGCTCACCTTTCACCTGACACAGGTCCTCACCGGACACGGTTGTTTCGGGAGGTTCCTGTTTCGGATTAGGCGGGAGGAAACGCCTGGGTGTTACCACTATGTGGATCGCCCGGAGGACACGGTGGAGCATACGGTGGAAGTCTGGCCGGCTTGGGCAGAGCACCGCCGTGTCCTCACGAAGGCGATTGGCGGCGGCGATCTCTCGCGTCAGGCCCTGGTCCAGGCCATGGTCCAGAGCGAGAGTGCATGGGAGGCAGTCACCTCCTTCTGCAAAGTAGTAATGCTCGCGAAGGAGGAGGCGGAACGCGTGAGGGAGCGGCAGTCTGTGCGCCCTCAAATCCCTAGTCACCGCAGGAGACGCTCTGGGCGGCGGGAATCGGTAGCCGATTCCCGGGCAACGTAGGCGCGGGCTTGCGGACGGCGAGCTATGGGCAGTTCACCGTCCGGTAAGGACCAGGCCCGGGTCGACGGCGCGTTGTGTTCCACGCGCGCCTCAAAGAGATGTCAGCATGCACTGACGGGGTCCGGTAGGACCGGTGCCTGCCAGGGTTGCGGGCTTGTCCGAAAGGGATACCGTGGCCCTGGCACACAGGCAACTGAAGGAACACGGGTGGGTTTTAGTTAGTAAAAGTCTGACACGTCGAGTCCCTCCCGCTCCGCCCAGAGCGGGAGGAGTTATTTGATGATTTCCCACCCAATAAATAAATAAATAAATAAAAGATTATAGATTTTAGTTCTACATTTAGACACTCGTGGCTCTGTCAGCAGAAATAAATAAAACGAGTAATATCTTTGAAAATTACCCTAATTCAAGTAAAAACAGTGATTTTATGGACAATTTTAATATAAAGTTTTCAGAGTTTTATGAAAGTCAGTCCTAAAAAATACTAAATAGCCAAGAACTGCGACCAACTTGGAAGTAGCGCTCACCGGCCGCTGCCGTGGCACCGCTCGTGGTTTGTCACAGTTCTAGCCTAACCTAAACCTATTCTTTATAAATACTGGTGCTGCTAACCAGTTCCGTTAAGAACTTGCACAAATCTGAAACTGATGACCAACGACAAGTTAGAGTTAATACACGCAGGAAAGACCTGCCTAACACAATCCAACCGAAAATAAACGTGGTTCATCACAGTCCTAGGGACCAATCAGTACTTCTATACAACAAGCTTCCCTTAGAATTTAAAAGCATAAATAGCGCAAACTTATTAAAAAACAAATTGACGACATACTTATTGAGGAAGGGCTATTACAGCGTCGATGAGTACCTAGATGATAGGCGACAACCGTAATATTAATATTATTGTTCTAGATTAGAATTAATTTTTAAATGATATGTTGACTATTATTATATATTTTATTTTACAATTAGATGACATATTATTACGGACCTTTTTATTAGCAATTTGTTTTTATTTTATTTTTATTTATATTTGACATTCTATTTTTAATATTGAGTATTCACAGAAAATTACATTAAATATTAATCTTTTTTAATTTATTTTTCTTTTTTTGCAATATTAGATAGATAATTGGATGTCATAAATCATAAATCACTGATCTTGATCTTTTTATATTAATTTGATTTTCGTTTTTCATTTTTTATTTGTTTTATTGTATTATTTTAAATTTAATGTTGGATTATTATTGTGTTAAATTTGTTATTTTAATTATCATTGACATGTTTTTTATTAATTTTTTCGTTTCTTGGTACTGTTTTATTTTACAAAATTTGTACACAATGTATATTGTTGCAAAATAAATGACATATGACTTATGACTTATTATTCAGGTTACCCTAGCTTAGCTACTGCGACCGATTTGGCATTAGAACTCACACCAAACACTTATTGTGACTAAGCCATTCTGCATCACGTCTAAACGTGTGTAGCCGTTTTGTTAAATGTAACGCAATGACCATCTGTTAAACAGCTAGCGGTTATGTAAAACAGTGGATTCGTCAATCCATCTGCGACATGACATATACATAATCCTCCAATAGAATTCAAAGTTTTTCCAAGTTGGAGCCCTACATACACACATCGAAAAAAGTTTGTGATCACTAGCATAAGTTGATATAATTTTTCAAATTGAACTTTATCAAGAAAAAATCTTGGTTTTGTGTTTTCTTTAAATAGAAATACACTGTTTGAAATTAAAAAATTAAAATATTTTTATTTTTTATAAAAAAAATATTGAGTAATTAATCATAATGTGATTGTAACAGAAATTTGATAGAAAGAAAAAGACTGTTTAACCAAACTTAAACAACAATTTATTAATAAAAGGTTTATATTCAATATATTATAACTCCTCCCCTGGCTCGAACACATGCGGTGATCCTCCTGGGCATGCTGAGAATAAAGTTATCCAGCATTTCTTGGGGTAACCTGTCCCATTCTTGAATAGCGGCTTCCCTGAGCTCTGGCACTGTCTGGGGACGTGGCTGACGGTTCCAAACAGCTCGCTTAAGAGCATCCTACGCGTGCTCTATTGGGTTTAAGTCAGGTGAGCCGGCAGGCAAGTCTAACCTTGTGATGTCGTATTCTCTATTTCGATTTTCCAAAGTGATCGCAAACTTTTTTTGATGTGTGTATGCTTTAGAGAATTGACTTACGAGCTCAAGTATTCTCTTAGAAAAATACACGACTCATATTTGACACTAAACTGCCTTGGCAGTGTTAATTTTATATTTCTAAAATGAGTTGGAAACTGAACTAAAATTTGTTTGAAAAAGTTGTTTGAAAGCTTTGTAACTTTGGGTCTAGTTTTTTTTTTTCACCTAATCTCTACACGCAAAAGTTCTAACGCTTAATAAATAGAGTAGACTATTCGGACTTTACGATCTATTCTACAAACTTTTTTAGCCAACCTCGTTTTCCTTGTGTTTTCTAGTCAATATTGATCTCGTTTCAAGACCAATCCATCTTTTATCGAAACGCTCGACCGTGTTCAAAATTGGATCACTTTTACTATCAATAATGTAACATTCAGTAAATCCTACTAAATTGGTCCGTAGCAAGGAATTGGAAGACAATTTTGAGTATTTAAGCTGCTGAACCATAGGCAAATTACTTCATTCCGACCTCGTCACCGAGGCCCATCGCGAAATCCTCGACTAAATAGTCCTCCCCGACCCTTGCTCGTAAGCGAATGATAAATGTTAAATGATAAATGATTTTATTTCTGTAAGTAGGTTTTTACAAACACTTTTACACGTCAATCAAATTTTAAAACTAGATGAGGTCGGCATTTCGTATCTGACTACTCTGAGAAGAAAGACCGAAACAAACTCAGAGGTCACAGTCTCTTTTAAAGTCCAGACATAATCTTGGTCAAATCATGTGAAGACCATGTAGACTGGTGTCTGAAATGGTCTTTTGAAGAAAGAACCACACAGATTGAGTGGACCTGTCCATTCAGTGCACGCATTTGTCAGTAATCGTGCAGCTCAACTCAGAACATAAGGAGCTCAACGATTCGATGAACAATACCAAAGAAAGGACATTTGGGCAGGCCGCATAAATTACTCAAACTGCCATACCATGAACAGGAAAAAAAAATGTATATACTGAGAAGGAAAAAAATAAAAAATAAACAAAGACCCACATAGTCTTCACATTCACAATAATTAAAATAATAACATTATACTTCACAAGTAAATATTCATGTCAATGTGTATTAAGCAATCACAATAAAAAAAAGTTTCAATATATAAAATTTGGAGCAGCTCAATCCCAAGCCTTTTTGTCCTCAATATAATCTTTAATGGTATAAAAGGCTTTCTGGCACAACTTACGTTTAATGAATGATTTGAATTTATTAATGCTTAGATCTTGAACGTGGCTTGGAAGTTTATTATAAAAGCGTATACATTGACATCTGAACGAACCACCTATTTTCTTGAGCCGTGTTTTAGGTACAACATACATGTGTTTGTTCCTAGTATTTATATTATGGATATCACTGTATTTTTTAAACAAATTTATGTTTTTATGGGCATATAAAAGATTTTCAAAAATATACTGAGAAGGCACAGTCATAACATTAATTTCCTTAAATTTCTCTCTGAGAGAGTGTCTCGAACTTAATTTATAAATTGATCGAACAGCTCTTTTCTGCAAAACAAAGATAGACTGAATGTCGGCGGCATTTCCCCACAACAGAATACCGTACGACATTACACTATGAAAATAACTAAAGTACACTAAACGGGCTGTCTCTATGTCAGTTAAATTACGAATTTTTCTAACGGCGTATGCTGCGGACCTCAGCTTCTTAGACAATTTATCTATATGTGGGCCCCACTGAAGCTTAGCATCCAAAGTTAAGCCCAAGAATACTGTGCTATCTTCAGGATTCAAGCGCCAGCCCTCGATTTATAACCTGTAACTTTCAATTCCCCTGATAATAATCATAACACTGATTTTATCCAGCTACCGTCGGTCCCTTGCCATCCTCCCTTCGACTCTGCCCTAAGCCGAAGTTCTTACCCCACAGGGGGTGCCCTTGCCTTAGCGCGTAGTCGTTTAGTTTAAAAGATTTGCGCCCTGGCTGGAGGCTTTAAGTTTTTAGAAGCTTAAGGCAACCACAGGAAAGACCGGTTAAAGAGTCACGACCTCTGTATATTAACTCTGAGATGCCCTGGTTAAAAAAAGGCACTTAATAAAAAGTATTGCATCATCACTGCTCTCAAACGGTGAAGGAGAAAATCGTGAGGAAATAGGCATGTTCTAGTCCCAAAATTTCGAAGGCATGTGATATCTACCAACCCGCACAGGGCCCGCGTGGTAGATTACGGCCCACTCCGGGGCTTGTGTCTCAGCAGTGGGAACGTTATGCATATTAGTATCTCCTGTGAAAGTTTTTAATTCTAATAGTGGTTTGTAATAATAAGAAACCGGCCAAGTGCGAGTCGGACTCGCGCACGAAGGGTTCCGTTCCATTATCTATAAAAACGGCAAAAAATCATTTTTGTTGTATGGGAGGCCCCTTAAATATTTGTTTTATTTTGATTTAATTATTTCTTTTTAAAGTGATTAGGCATATAACTAAATATTCTGTGTATATTTCAAGCGTCTATCTGTTGCCGTTATCAATATCGAGCAAAAACGAGCAAAAAAATCACGTTTGTTGTATGGGAGCTTCCTTAAATATTTATTTTATTCTATTTTTCAGTATTTTTTGTTATAGCGGCAACAGAAATACATCATTTGTGAAAATTTCAACTGTCTGAAATGAAATGAAATCGTTTATCCTGTAAATAGGATATCGGAATCACTTTTACACGTCATATAAAAAATATAAAAACAAGCTTGAGGAAGTCGACATTTCCTATCTGACTATCCCTGAGAAGAAATGGCGAAACAAACTCAGGGGTCAAAGTCTCTTTTAAAGTCCAGACATAATCTTGGTCAGATCATGTGAGGACCATGTAGATCCGTGTCTGAAATGGTCTTTTGAGGAAAGAACCACACAATTTTGAGTGGACCTGTCCAGTCAGTGCAAGAATTTGTCAGTAAACGTGTAGCTCAACTCAGGATTTAAGGAGCTCAACGACTCCACGAACAATACCAAAGAAAGGACATTTGGGTAGGCCGCATAAAGTACTCAAAAAACCAGACCATCTTTAAAAATACTTGAGAAAGAGGAAAAAGAGATAATCTTAAAGAAAACAAATGACCCACATAGTGCTCACATTCACAATAATTAAAGTAATATATGTAATACTTTTCAAAGTAAATATTCATGTCATTTTGTATATAATATTTAATAATGTCAATAATTAGGTATGTATATAAAACGTTGTATAATTATTAAAATGTCAAGTTTTACGGTTTAATCAAACGGCTTTAAGCAGAGCGAACAGTTCAATCCCAAGCTTTTTTGTCTTCTAAATAATCAGAAATGTTATAGTACCCTTTTTTGCAAAGTTTGGTTTTAATACAGCTTTTAAATCGTTTAATGGGTAAGTTTCGAATTTCAATGGGAAGTTTGTTGTAAAAGCGTATACATTGACCCATGAATGAGTTGCCTACTCTGTGGAGGCGAGTGCGATGTACAGCAAGATTGTGTTTATTTCTGGTATTTAGACTATGAATATCGGACATTTTCTTAAAATTTGATATATTTTTGTGTACATACAATAGATTTTCAAATATATATTGAGAGGCTACAGTCAGAATATCTATTTCTTTAAATTTTTCCCGAAGGGAATCTCTTGCACCAAGGTTATAAATGGCTCGAACAGCCCTTTTCTGTAAAACAAAGATTGTATTAATATCCGCACAGGTTCCCCAGAGAAGAATCCCATATGACATAAGACTATGAAAATAACTAAAATAAACAATTCTGGCAGTATCAATATCAGTTATCTGTCGAATTTTTTTAACAGCATAGGCGGCCGAACTTAGCCTTCCTGACAATTTTTCTATGTGTGGGCCCCATTGTAATTTACCATCAATCGTTATTCCAAGAAAAACCATCGACTCAACAGGGTCCAAATCTATTCCATTAAGTTGAACATTAGTAGTTAGCTGCCTGACATTTGGCGTTGAAAATTTAATGAATTTAGTCTTTTTTTCGTTCAAGAGAAGATTATTTACATTAAACCAATGAACAACTTTAGAGAGTGCATCGTTAACTTGTTCAAAGTTGACTAACTGACGTTTGATTTTAAAAATGAGGGAAGTGTCATCTGCGAATAACACAATCTTGTGATTGTCCCTTATGTGATAAGGTAAGTCATTTATGTAAATCAAAAACAAGAAAGGACCTAGAATTGAACCCTGCGGAACGCCCATAGTGACCGCAGATCCTGCAGATCTCTTGCCATTAACATCAACCTTCTGAATTCTGTTGTTCAGATAAGAAGTCAGAAGGTCGAGAGCCCTGTCCCTCATACCATAGTGATGCAGTTTCCTGATGAGTGTATCATGATGTACGCAATCGAAGGCCTTAGACAAGTCGCAGAAAATGCCAAGAGCATCCTGCGACTCCTCCCAGGCCTCGAATATGCTCTGAAGGAATTCCGCGCCCGCGTCTGTAGTTGAACGACCCTTTGTAAAACCAAACTGTTTCAAATGAAGTAAATTATGTAAATTGAAATGTCCTAACATTTGTTTTAAAATTAATTTTTCAAAGATTTTGCTTAATGTAGGTAATATCGAAATAGGCCGAAAATTCGTGGGATCAGTTGTGCTGCCAGATTTGAACAGTGGAATCACTTTGCTAAGTTTCATCAGATCAGGAAATACACCAGACGAAATACAAGAATTAAAGACAATTGTTAAAAACGGTGAAATAACATCAATTATTGAAGACATGTCATGATAATCCCCAAAGGTCAGCAGTTTTTTTTACATCAAGATCTTTAAAAGTTTCTATTATGTCTTTAGCGGTAACAATTGTGAATTTAAAGTGCTGATCACATTCTGGTACACATTCTTTTAGTATTGAGTAAGCAGAAGTAGAGGACGACGATGACAGAGTTTTGGTTGTTAAAATGGGAATATTAGTAAAGAAATTTTCAAACTCAGCTGCCACCTCCACGTCTGCTTTAATATCTACATCATTGATTTTTAGATGGAAGTCACGATTTCGCACTGTCGTTCTTCCCGTTTCTGAATTAATAATATTCCAAGTTGTTTTAATTTTATTACCAGAAGATTTTATTTTATTTTTAATATGTATGGCTTTTGCTGAGGAACAGGCTCTTTTAAAAGTTTTAGAATAATTTTTACCAAATTCTTTAAAAGTTTCATCATGGTTATATGTTTTTTCATGATACAATTCATATAACCTCTGCCTACTTTTGTAAATACCTGGTGTTGCCCAATCACTAAATAAAGCGCGGTCACAAACAGGCAATGTTTTTGATGTGAATACCTTCCTAAATTCGCAATTAATTAGGTTAAATAATAAAGTATAAGCTTGATCCGGGTCAGTGTGATAAGGCAAACCTGGTAGTTTTTCCATTAAATTATTTTTAAATTGTTCTAAGCGACTTTTGTTTACAGGTATAAAACTTACAAGTTTTCTTTGAGCTCTGACAATTTTCTGAGGGAAAGTGACTAACTGACCACAGTGATCAGAGTCCAACTCATTTATAATTAAATGGCTAGAAGGTCTTAAGTTTGTAAAAATATTGTCAATACAGGTGGCGCTAGTGGTAGTCATTCTAGTCGGCTCAAAGAATGTATTGTACAGATTATATGACCTTAATAAAGTTAAAAATTTATTTACTGTAGCAGATTTGTCCAGTATATTAATGTTGAAATCTCCACAGACAACCACGGTTTTATTACTGTTACAAGTCTTTAATAATACTTCTTCCATATACTTCTCAAAAACATCATATGAAGCACACGGGGGCCTGTATACGCTCATTACAATGAACTGCTCAAGCTCAATGCAAGCTATTTCAATAACTCGCTCAACAGAGAGGCTCACAATATCCTTACGTTCTTTAAATTTAATATTGTTATGAACAATTATGAGAGAGCCACCACGTATCATATTAACTCTGCTGAATGAGCTGGCAACCTGGTGGTTGTTAAAGCTGAACATGAACTGGTGGACTTTTAACCAATGTTCAGTTACACATAAAATATCAATAAAACTACAGTTCATGAACAGCTCCATTTCTAATTCCTTACCTATCACACCCTGTATATTTTGATGAACTATTTTCAGAATATTATTATTACATTTATTCAGGTTACTACAATTTGATTGGTGTGATATTAAAGAACTACTACTAACAAAATTTTCTTCATTTAAAATTAAGCCAGAGGTTTCCTCTATTGTCCTAATTTCTAATTTAAATGATTATCAAGGTCATTAGTTGTTGCCAAATGATTGGCAGAAATATTTAAAATGTCATTGCATGCTCAAAAGAAGCAAGTTGTTTAGCCAAATTTTTGGCTGAAATAGATAAAAAGTATGATAACGACACAGCTATCTGTCTTTTGTAATAGTCAGAAAGATAGTACATATCAATAAATCTATATTTTGTCAAATACAAATTACTACCAACATAATTGTTAGTATCAACTAAATGGAATAGACTATTGTCACCTGTCAAGTTATGCAATGTCATATTAATTTCAAATCTTAAAATATTTTCTTCCTGTGGCAAACTGTTACTGTATGGGAATGTAAACAACACAATTTTTTTCTAACTATCACGGTTCATGAGAGATACAGCCTGGTGACAGACAGACGGACAGCGGAGTCTTAGTAATAGGGTCCCGTTTTACTCTTTGGGTACGGAACCCTAAAAAGCCATATAAATTACAATTTCGGGAAATACAGCTTGACTCCCATAATATGAGTCTATATTAATCATTAGCAGATAATATCCCACCGCAAAACACGAAATATATTGCTGCAAAAAGATCGTTTCCCAAAGGGTTACGATGGGCAAACTATAACTTGGACCTTTCCTAGTTTGCTGTCCCTTGACTGGTCATAGGTTGACACATTGAGTTTTGATTGAATCATTTGTAGTCGAGGTTTCTTTCAAAATTCAATAATACATGAACAATTTTGTTCTAGCCGACTTTTCTTTCACAAAAGAACTGCCTTACGATAAATAATAAAAATGATTTTTCCTGTAAGTAGGTTTAAAAATATATATATATATATATATATATTTTATTTCACATAAACCTACATGAATAATTTTATTTCACATAATCGTGCACCTAGCTTCTGATGTTTCATAAGTGCCCTTATGAAACGTCAGAAGCTAGGTGCACGGTTCCAATTAGTCGTTTCCTATGGAGAAGAGCCGGCAAGAAACTCCACGGTTACTCTTTTAAAAATAATTGGCTTTACAATATTATTAAATAACAGTGATAATAGGTATGGGAGGACAGTGTAGGCATTTCAACAATTACCAGGTACTTAACAAAATAGAAAAGTGCCAAAAAATCTACAATCTACTAGGCCTACAACGTTCTCACATTCACAAAATACAAAATAATCTAAGTATATACAATATTAATGACATGATTGCAATTACAACTACAGTAACATATCTGAATAAATATCATGTCCACAAAAGCCACTAATAAAGAATTGGAATTCGATTTGTAGGTAAATAATGTCAAATAATGAAAAGATTATGTCAAGGAAGTATGTAAAAAAATTATTAAAAATTATAAATAAACATCGTTATTTGGGAGCAGTTAATAGGCAAACAAATACTTTTACACGTCTATCGTATTTTAAAACTACATCGTCACATCGAACGTCATACGATCGTATATGAGGTGGGCGTTTTGTATCTGACTACTCTGAGAAGAAAAGCCGAAACAAACTCAGAGGTCACAGTTTCTTTTTAATTAATAATTGGTGTCTGAAACGGTCTTTTGAGGAACGAACCACACAGATTGAGAGGACCTGGCCAGTCAGTGCACGCATTTGTCAGTAATCGTGCAGCTCAACTCACAACATAAGGAGCTCAACGATTCGACGAACAATACCAAAGAAAGGACATTTGGGTAGGCCGCGTAAATTACTCAAACTTTATACCGTGATTAAAAACAAAAAGAAAAAAAAAATTACCCACATACATAGTCTTGTCATTTACAATAATTAAAATAATAACATTATATTTCACAAGTAAATATTAATGTCAATGTCTATAATAAACAAAAAAAAAAAAAAAAAATTCAAGACCAAAAAAAAAAGTCAGTATGAAAAAATTGGAGCAGCTCAATCCCAAGCCTTTTTCTCCTCAATATAATCTTTAACGGTTTATATGGCTTTCTGGCACAATTAATGGCTCGTACAGACTCGCGCGATATCGCGGGCGCGACAGTCAGCGACAAAGAAATTGTGCTACTAGTGTCGCGTCGCGCCCGCGATATCGCACTAGTCTGTACGAGCCTTAACTTGGATCTTGAACGTGGCTTGGAAGTTTATTATAAAAGTGTATACACATCTGTACGAGTCACCTATTTTCTTGAGCCTTGTTTTAAGTAAAACAAAATTGTGTTTGTTCCTATAGTATTTACTATATTTATATTATTATATTATGGGTATCACTGTATTTTTTAAACAATTTAATAATTTTATGGGCTTAAAAAAGATTTTAAAAAATATACTGAGAAGGCACAGTCATTACATTAATCTCCTTAAATATCTGAGTGAGAGTGTCTCGGACTTAATTTATAAATTGATCGAACAGCTCTTTTCTGCAAAACAAAGATAGACTGAATTTCGGCGGTGTTTCCCCACAACAGATACGGTATTCTATTGTGGGGAAATGCCGCTGACATGACACATATTACACTATGAAAATAGCTAAAGTACACTAAACGGACTATCTATATGTTAGTTAAATTACGAATTTTTCTAACAGCGTATGCTGCGGAGCTCGGCTTCTTAGACAATTTATCTATATGCGGGCCCCACTGAAGATTAGCATCCAAAGTTTACCCAAAAATATGCTATTCTACTTAGTTCGCAGGTGAACATAAGCCAGCAGTAAAAAAAAAAAAAAAACAAAAAAAGACTGAACAACGGTAGTTACACAATTTCTAAAATATTGCAAAAAATACATCCGGGAGTAAAATGGCTTCAGCACAAATTAATATAAATTTCAGAGTTAAGCCTCGTTCAGACTAGTGCGATATCGGGAGCGCGACGCGACACTAGTAGCACAATTTCTTTGTCGGTGCCTGTCGCGCCCGCGATATCGCGCGAGTCTGTATGAGCCTTTAATAAAACTCGTATATTATGTTAATCATTTTAATTAACTAATTAGAATTTCGGCCGGATTCGTTTGTTGCCTTAACTTTGACCTTAGTGTATCGAATATAAATAAGTTGTATTAGACCGCTAATACAACTCATTTATATTCGATACATAAAGGTCAAAGGTCATTGCGACCACAAGACCAACGAGGCTGCCTCGTTGGATTTGTGGTCGCAAGCGCTATTGCTGAGCGTGGGATCCTGGGTTCAATTCCCGGTTTGGATAAAGTGTTATTAGGGTTAACCATTAGGAATTTCTTAATAGCCGGAGTTTTGAAGTTAGCGGTGTAATACCCCTATGCCTTGGAAAGTACGTTAAGCCGTTGGCCCTGCACCAGATCTCTCTCCGGTGGTGTTGGATTACCGCCCCATCAGAATAGGAGACTGAGAAAAGAGAGAGTGTGTCTGCGAACACACTTGTGCACTACAATATCTCACGCGACGAAGGCTGGCTACCACTGAGATTGGTCGCCATGGCTGAAACTCGGTCTGGGGGACTATTATTCCCCCAGACCGAATCTATACAATCCCCCAGATCGAATTTATACAATCTGTTGTTACCCAACTTAGATACAATATTTAGATTTAATCATTACATTATCTATTCATGCCTATTAATTAATCCTCTAAACATCAGTAATGTAATAACAATCATTGTGCGAGCCTGATTGGTCTATAACGCCACATACATAGGTTTGCTCTACCACCAGTAATCAATTAAATGACCCGATAGACTTGACCCGACTTCCTCGACATTGATTTAATGAGGGGTAAGGTAATTAATGACTTTAGTCTCTGTTAATTGAGTAATGAGTTAGTCAAAAGCTGTAAGTAGAATTTTTGGAATGGATTTGGTTTTTCGATTAATTAAGTTGCGTACCTGTTAATGATCTACACTCGAGAGCAATAAATTAGGGTCACATAAAGATACCTGAAATTCTTGGAAACTAGCTATGCTAGCTTAGTGAAATAAATTGTGTTTAATAGACAATTAATAATAATAATAATATAATCTTTATTTTCAGACCAGAGATCCATAAATGTATAACATGTACGTGTGTGTGTTATTTAATATAATAAAATAATAATAACCAAACTAAAATAAACCACCCCGCCGCCGGCTTGTTTTTACCTCACAGATCTGAATGACGGTCTGTGTGCCGCCATCCAGTGGCATATTATTTGGCCATCCACCCTGCCGGCTACAGTAGCCACGAGGCTGTTGATTAAACGTTCCTTAAATGAAAGTAATAAAACTTCTCAGTTACTGAAAAGTTATGCTATAATAAAAGAGAAAAAAAAAATGACTTTTATAAATGGAATTACGAATTTTCTGCACCAGTTTTTACTTTTGTTTCTATTTTATCATAGAAAAAGGTATGTATACATCGTTTCTGATGTTCAATATTCATTATTGAAGCTGTTAAAATGTCGCTTACACCTGAAGAATGCACCAGAATCCTCGCAATGCTGGAGATCGGCCGTCGGAGTCAGCGTGATGCAGCAAAGACAGTTGGTGTGTCGCTGTCAACTGTACAACGAGTTCTCCGACATTACGAGGAAACCGGCTCTAACCTACGCAGACCAAGAACAGGCAGGGCCAGGTGTATCACAGCACGAAAATATCGATACTTGGTCAACACAATGTTTCGAAACCGCTTTCTTACAGGAACTGCACTTACATATCAATTCCGACGCCTCGGAGGAAGTAACCCAAAGGCATGGACTGTAAGACGACGACTTGCTGAAGCAATTTAAAACCATTAAGCAAACGGCCCTAAATTGGAGCGCGAGCATTCTATTTCGAGATTAACTTATGCCCGGAACCGCTTTAATTGGGGTATTGAAGATTGGTCAAGAGTTCGTTCTCAGATGAATCAAAAGTTATGCTCTATAAGAACGACGGAAGAACAAGAGTGTATAGAAGACCAGGGGAGTGATTCAAGTAAGCATGCATTGAAGATAAAGTGGCCTATGGCGGTGAGTCCGTACCTTCTTGTATGGGCCGGAATTTCTGCAGAGTCGCACAGAGCTGGTGGTTATAGAAAACGTCACTATAACTAGCGAAAAATACGTGGCAGAAATTTTAAACAAATACGTCCATTTATGGTCAATTTGGGAGAAGATACTATCTTTATGCATGACAATGCCCAGCTTCATACTGGTGACATTGTGAATGACTATCTTCAAGAGGTGAACACTAACGAGTGGCCAGCACGCAGCCCGGACCTCAACCCAATTGAGTATGCTCGGGGCGAGCTGAGACGATGTGTGAGACACCGATACGTTCCCTGATCACGCTTCAAGAGCTAAAAGTGGCGCTCGTAGAGGAATGGAAGAATATTGTCCAACTTCGTATATGAAACTTGCTGTACAGCATGCCAAACCAGCAGTGATGACAGCAACTCAAGAAAATTATAAATTGGTGGAAAAAAATTGCTTTTCTATTTTTGTTATACGATGAGATTGGTTTATGTAATTTTTAATGAATATAATACAAAGTGACACATACGTTTTATTACTTTCATTTAAGGAAAATTTTATTGTTTATAAGACACAATTTATTTCATTGAGGCATTCTTAGTTTCCGAGACTTTCAGGTATCTTTATGTGATCCTAATTCAATGCTCTCGAGTGTATATTCTCAAGTCTGATTTATTATTCAAACTGAAGGGTTAATATCTGTGCAGATAAGTGCCTTACGACTTTGATCCCTGTTATGTATGTACCTAGATATAAGTAGGTGTGGCTGCGCCACACGCTAAGCGCAAGAGCGTTGAATAAAGCAATGTGAATCATTCCGTCTTATCATTAACACCTCAGTAGGCTTCCTATATAACATTGGCGACGAGGATGGGATCATAGGTTCTCTTAATTAAATTATTACCCAATCATAATTTAGTTTAGTTTGAGGGATTCACATAAATATTATTTATGGCAATGCACCACATTCCATAAATAAACCCACATATCTAATATTAGGTAGGTATATATAATCACTATCATATCTACATTATTGGCAATAAATGTTAAAAAAAGGGAATGAAAGTTAGTTCTAAGATATAAGTGCTATGCTGGTTGACGCTTTCACGCTTCTAGATCCACTGTGTCTCGCAACTATATAATATTAATAATAAAAACTATAATAAAAGCCATTTATGCAGACATGATAAAACTTACGCTACAAAAATAAAATTATAAAAAAATAAAAAATAATACAGGGTGGAAGGGACACCGACGCACAAACTACACGTATAACCATGAATTCCACCGTTAGCGTGGAAATTTTACGTAGGTATATTAAAAAAAAAAAACTGCTTTTTCATAGAAAAGTGCAATTACCTTTGCGGTCAAAATGTTACGTACATTTTGTTGTTACTTTGATTTTTTATTAAATAACTGACGAAAAATTCCACCGCAGGGGGGTTGATTCTGAAATCATGTACTGATTTCATGGTAACAGGTTGCGCGTCGATGACCCTGCCACCCTGTATATAAAATACTTCTATTGTTGACACCGGCTATCTTAGTCAGTGTGCACCTTGGCAAAGGCCTCCTCCATTTCCTTCCATTTTTCCTTATCTGTTGCTGTTCGAGGCCATAATTTTCCTCATGTTTCCAGCTCGTCGCTCCATCGTTTTCTCTGCCTTCCTCTATTTCTTTTGCCATTTCTCGGATATCAGACTGTTATGCTTTTGCTCCATTTTTCTGAGCCTCTGAGGGTGTGACCACTGTGACCAGCCAACTTCCATTTAAGTTTTCTGGTTTCACGTGAGACGTCAGTCACCGTCTTATATCGTTATTTTTAATCCGGTCTTTTATTTTGACTCCCATGTTATTTTTCTCCATGGCATGGCACGTTGGCACACAGCTAATTGTTGGTTTGCGACTTTGTTAAAGCTCTACTCGCAACTATACAAGGTCGAAGGGACATCGACGCGAAGTCGGTTACCATGGACTCACTACATGATTCTGGACCCCCTACTCTTTTTTAAATATAATCATAGAACTGGGCGTATGTCATTTTAAAATTGTAATGACAAATCAGTATGGATTCAATGGTCTCTACCGACAACCTGTTTCGTTCATCCGTCCATTGAGCCGTCATCAACAAAAATATCGTAATTATTGAAATATGGGACAATTACGGGACGCAATGGTCTAATACGGTGACAGTCCCATATGTACGGGACGTATGGCAACCCTAAATATAACATTATGAATTGATTGTTGGAAATGACACCTTACTTTTCATTAACAGATTACGACTCAGACTACGACCCAGAGGCAGTCGAGGAGCCGCGTGAGAAACAAAACGGTGACTACTATGATCGGCCGCGAGAATACGAGGACCCAGTGACGTCACGCCACGTCGAAGGGCTGAGCCAGATTGAGACTGCGCCCCCGAAACCGAACAGCTTCGAACAGTCGCCGACCTCTGCTTCGGTGTCGGAGTTCTCTATTGCTAACGCTGTGAATTTGAGAGGTATGTTATTCAAAACACGTGTTAATTAGAATTTCGTACGAATTCAAGTAAAAAAAAAAAAAAAACTATCCGGGCAACTAAATTATTCTATACTAAGATTGTTTCAAGCTATTCATAGACACATGATGAAAATTGTTTAGTAGAATGTAAAAATAATTGAAATGGAGTCAACCTGTACGTACACAACAGCACCCTAATTACGTAACACACGTCCAATGTCAATTCGAGTCTTTTGAAGGATATTGCTATACCATTGCTTCATAGGTTTGAAAAATTCGTCTGCTCAACAACATAATAATTTTTTTTTAAACGTAGCCCCACACTAGGAATTTCTCCTGTATTGTAGGTGCGTTTATAAACATTTAAACTCACATACACAAACAGCGCAAACAACGCAATGAACGTGGGTGAACTATCAAAATGAAACCCATTGCGATCAATTGTCAATTTATATGTGCGCCAATATCCCGCTGTTTAGTTCCTCGGACGCACTGCACTGTATGAAAATCATCTAAACACAGTTTGAAGCTGTACTAAACAAAAATAATTTTAACGTCGAAAACTCGAAACTTGGGAATACCGCAGTAAATTGTCAGTCTCGTGTGAAATGTTTGACTAGACAAAAACGTACTACTTATTAAACCATTTTCTAGACATCGTCTATCGAAAATATTGTTAGGCCGATACTACTACGTCGTAGTTTCTACGCTACGCCGTAGCAAGTTGACTACGCCAAGGTCAAACATACAAACGGAATCTATTGTATACTGAAGGCTGATACAAAATTTATTGTATGTAGGAGGATCACAGAGTAATACCCTCTATAAATCTTCCAACGTGAATCGGATCAGGGAAATCGGACTGTAACCTACTTAGGTACTCGTAGTGGGTCCGAAGGGTATCGGTAACTTGTCACTGTTCACTTTATTGCAACCTATTTTGTTATAAACAAAGTGTCGAGGTTTTTTGCATGAACCTCAAGCATCTGTCGGTTGACCTGGTTTTTGTACCGTTATCTTTAAGTATTGACTTTAAGTAATGGCTTTGTGTAGCTGGGTTTCGTAACAAGAGAGTAAAATAAAATTTGGAAGATGTTACTGCACTATCAGTTTGTGTGTCTTACTATAATTTAGACTTAATAAAAATTATATTTACCTCTCGACAAAATACCAGTTCAGTTTGAAAAAATGGTGAATATCCTTTTGTGTCGTTGTCAAAAATTTGATTGGATTTAATAAGACAAAATATGGCGTTTACGCACAGAGTTTAATTAAGCTCTGTACTTCGTGCTCTGAATTTAGAAGTTCAATCGAGCAATCACAATAGACTGTATTTATTATTCACGCTTGAATTTCTAAAAAGCCGAACGCTTTGTGTGTATTTATTTTTACAAATATTTCATTGAACTGGATTTTAAATAGAAGCGAGTGTTAAACAAAAAAACAAAAAAAAACTAGTTTTGTTTGTTTATAATTTTCTGATTAATCCAGAATTATCTTCTCTCGTGCCTTCATGAGCGATTAAAGAATACATCGTATTATGCCATAGTTAAAGATTTAGCCACACAGCAAGGTAGAGGGACCAAAGTGTGCCTGACGTACGTCGGTTGACCTTCTTTGAATGCATCCCAAGCAATCTATTAACAAAATAATAAATAAAATACATGATTAAATCGCAGAGGTTACAATACTCATTACTCAATATTTTATTAGCATTGGACATCATCATCATCATCATCATTTCAGCCGAAAGACGTCCACTGCTGAACGTAGGCCTCCCACAAATGGGGGGGGGGGGTTTGCCATGATCGCAGTATGGTGTTAAACTGCATAGAAAACGCTGCTGCCCTTTCTCTTGTAAGTCCCTTAGTCGCCTTTTACGATACCCACGGGAGGAAATGGGGTGGTGCTATTCTTGGTGGTAACTTAAAATGCCATCATTATGGACCCTGTCGGGCACAGCAAAAGTAGTAGGAGAGAGAAAGCTTTGAAAAACTTAGATAGATAGATAGAATACTCATTATTGCACACCATAAAAAACACACACACAATTACATATAGAAAATTTTACAAGGGGTGACATAATGGGCGGTCTTATCTTTGTGCTCTTCTATTTTATTTTTTATTTTTATTTTTCGGGTGTTTTTTTGAAATGGCAACTCAGAGTGTAACCACGAGGGGCTCGGACTCTTTAACCGGTCTATCCTGTGGTGCCATAAGCTCCTAACGGATTGTAAGGCCTCCAGCCAGGGCGTAAAAACTATAAACTAAACGACTGCTGCTCGCTAAGGGCACCCCCTGTGGGGTACGAACCTCGGCTTAGGGCAGCTGAGTGAGTCGGAGGGAGGGTGGCAAGGGACCGACGGTGGCTGGATAAAATCAGTGTTTTGATTATTATCGTGGGGAGTTTGGATTACATGCTGCTCAGCTAAAACGCGTGCTGGCGCTTCAATTACAGTCAAGGATCGGGGACGAGCTCTTCTATGTTAAATATTGTCCTGTCAAGTATTTTGTGTGCACATAAATAAATAAATAAATAAAAGCCATATTTTAAAGACAACCTTTGGATGGAATAAGGGAGAAGGAGAAACATTACTGCAGGTATTTTGCGGTGTACCATTTACATATATACAATAAATACATACATATAATGTTATTATTTTAATTATTGTGAATGTGAAGACTATGTGGGTCTTTGTTTATTTTTATTTTTTTCTTCTCAGTATATACAGGGTGTTTGGCAGAACGTTGAACATACGAAAATGGTGGATAGGTGGGGTCATCTGCTACTTACTCAGGCCTAATTTATTTGGCCCTGGCCCCCTGGATATTAAAAAAAAAATTTTTTTGCTTTCTTCTAGTTTCACCACTTTCTTAACTTTAAAGAGTAATTTGTATTAAAAATGGGTAAAACAGGCAATATTTTTATTTATTACATCTTTCTGTAAGTTTGAGGAGTCATAACTTTTTTTCTAGCTAACATCTGAATAAAGCAATAATTTTATAAGAATCTGCCAATATTAAAGATAAAAAAATAAACTAAAATATTGCCTGTTTTACCCATTTTTAATAAAAAAATACACTTTAAAGTTAAGAAAGTGGTGAAACTAAAAGAAAGCAAACAATTTTTTTTTTTATATTCAGGGGGCCAGGGCCAAATAAATTAGGGCTGAGTAAGTAGCAGATGACCCCACCTATCCACCATTTTCGTATGTTCAACGTTCTGCCAAACACCCTGTATACTTTTTTTTTTCCTGATCATGGTATGGCAGTTTGAGTAATTTATGCGGCCTGCCCAAATGTCCTTTTTTTGGTATTGTTCGTCGAATCGTTGAGCTCCTTATGTTCTGAGTTGAGCTGCACGATTACTGACAAATGCGTGCACTGAATGGACAGGTCCACTCAATCTGTGTGGTTCTTTCTTCAAAAGACCATTTCAGACACCAGTCTACATGGTCTTCACATGATTTGACCAAGATTATTGTCTGGACTTTAAAAGAGACTGTGACCTCTGAGTTTGTTTCGGTCTTTCTTCTCAGAGTAGTCAGATACGAAATGCCGACCTCATCTAGTTTTAAAATAAGATTGACGTGTAAAAGTGTTTGTAAAAACCTACTTACAGAAATAAAATCATTTATCATTTATCATACATAAAACATGTTATAGCTTAGCAGTCTTCTGAACGAAATCTAATATTATTATATTTGGGTTTTTTTATACATAATAGTTTAGTTTACTAATGCTTATTAGATAAGTTAGCACTTATATTTTGTCGTTTAAATATTCGTTGATACCATAACAGCACTTCCTTATTACAAATTGTTTTAGTTTTTTTTAGATATTCAAATTCAAATTTATTTATTTATTTATTATTATCACTACATATTATAAAACAAAGTCCTCCGCCGCGTCTGTCTGTCTGTCTGTCTGTTCGCGATAAACTCAAATACTACTGCACCGATTCTCATGCTGTTTTCACCAATGGATAGCTTGGTTCTCGAGGAAGGATTTAGTATATAATTTGTTATGTTTTTGTATGCATTTTTGTATGAATTAACGATATTTGTTGGAGGTGTCGGAAAAAAATAAGCCGTCTGGGAGCTTTCAACGAAAACCCTTTGAGATATAACAAAATAATGTATAGTGGAATTATGTATCTTTTAAAGGTCTTCAAAAAAGTCCGCGATGGCATATGTCTATCTCTTAAGGATAACATACTATATCCATTTTATTGACTTTTTGTAGGTATTTGTTTACCGAATTTTACTCTTGGAAATACGATTACGATAACAATACGCTATAATATCAGTAGCTATTAGCCAAGTTATGTTCGTAGATAAATAATCTAGCTAGCTACGTATATTTCAAACAGTATACAAGAATATTTATCATAAAAACATTATTAAACACGGCGTCCTTATGATCAAAATTTGTGCATTCCAAAACTTTCGTTACTTTTTCACTGACATATTTATCACTTTTCGATAAACTAACACTCAATACGAAATCTACACTTATTTCTCAGTAATACTGTATAAGATTCTTCTAAGATTAAACCGTTTTCTCATTGAATCCATTACTTTACGCACGTATAACCTTGATGAATGTTTACATTAAGCATCGCGTCACACCGCCACACGACCACAGAGTATAGACGTATTTTGTTTTCTTTTTTTTTTCGTTCGTTTAGTGGTGTTCCCGCTAAAATTTCAACCGGTCAAGTATTAGTCGATTAATCGACTAATACTTGACCGGTATTGAATTCTACATCCAGATCGTGTTGCAAGTACAAAATAAATGTCAAATATTTCGTCCAATTGCGAACGTGACCCTGAGTAAAGCTATGCACCAATGGTGTTCATTAGACATTTCAAGCGTTAAAAAAATATATAGTAAATTTCGTATTTTGATTTTGTGTTTGTTATCTTTAGGTAAATACTCATTCACGTTTAGAACATAAGTACTTTTACTATATTAAATCATTTGTTTCGGTTTCTATTCACATAGTGAGTCACATTAAAATTAATATTAAGTTAGAATTTTGAGATATAGCCTGGGATATGGAGAAGGACATAGGGTACTTTTTTATGCGATAACCGACATCCACGCGGGCGTAGCCGCGGGCAAAAGCTAGTTAATTATAAACAAGAGCAGATTGGACGGTGACCCCCAAACTAGGTATTTGCCTGTATCTTGGGGGTCGGAATTACAACGTGATGATTATTACATAATAGACATAAAATAAACTAAAATCAATCAAAATAGAACACTTAAAATATACATTGGCATCAGCGTTAGATTAAACAAAGCAAAACAAAATAAAATCACCGGTAAGATCAATGAAAATAATATAAAGAATATAAAGTATATGAATATGAAGAAAAAAAAAAAGAGAAAGTATAGTATATGAATATAAAGTATCTAAACACCGGTAACTTAAATGTCTTGATCAAATTCATTAGCTATTTAATTAGTTAACCCAAAAATAGCGAATTTATGTTCCATGAAATTACCCTACAACATTTTTATGTAGCACATTTATATCTAACATTAACGACAATATTATGTCCTTTTCATTGTTGTCACTGTTTATGTACCAATGTAATATACAGGATAATGTTTACTTTAATGAGCCTCATAAAATTATTCATGGTTTCATATCATATTTTCTTTTGTACGCTGTAATCTGCCCGAGGTCAACACCCACAGTCGCGCATTTTATGTAGGTATGTAAAAAAATATAGGATTGCTGTCGTTAGGTGACGTGACGTGTTAGTGAGTGTTGTTTCTTTTCAAATAGTTTGGCTTTAGCTTCTTGAGATATTAAAAATGTTAAAACTCAGGAATGACGTCAGGTATAAATCGTTTAGACGTTCATTTGAGTTGTCTTTCTTTACCAACATAACCTTAGGCAAGATTGTTTCAGAATCCAGTTTGTAAGAAACAAAATGATCTTCTATTTTTTTAACTTTGGCATCTCAGATTTAACCATGAGAGGTTGAGACTCTTTAACCGGACTATCCTGTGGTTGCCTTAAGCTCCTAACGAAACTTAATGCCTCCAACCAGGGCGTAAAAACTTATAAACTAAACGACTGCGCGCTAAGGGCACCCTCTGTGGGGTACGAACCTCGGCTTAGGGCAGAGTCGGAGGGAGGATGGCAAGGGACCGTCGGTGGCTGGATATAATCAGGGTTACGATTATTATCGGGGGAATACAAAATGATCAATTTGTGTTTAACTAAATAATAATATTCTCAAAACACTTTTGAGGATAAAAATGTTGTGCGTTAACTTTTTCTGCAAACCAGCTGAATTCCAAAAGCATTGTACATAGTAAGTAGTAAGATTAAAATAGTGCCGTGTGATGCCGGACGTAAAGAATAGCGCCACCCTATTTCTTTCCGTGAGTGTCGTAAAAGGCGACTAAGGGACTTACTAGAGAATGGGCAGCAGCGTTCTCTATGCATCTTCAACACCATACTGCGATCGCCAATCCGCCTGCCAAGCGTGGCAATTATGGCAAATCCCCCAATTGGGGGAGCCTATGTCCAGCAGTGGACGTCTTTCGGCTGAAATAATGAAGAGTAAGTTAGTAAGTTACTTCATACATCCTTGTAATTAGTGTCTGAAAAAAAAAAAAAATTATGTTCCTTTTACAAGTTAAGATAAAACATGTATTAATCCCTCTTTTCTCTTTTACAATATTAAAATGTTGAATATGTGATACCTAATTATTAAATAATTTTAATGTCATAATATTTTTAAACACTTATGATTATTTCTAATTTTAATTTGTTGACTTTCCTAATTTAATCTGTATGTAATAATGAAATTTTGTGTTGTGTTTTGTCTTATTTTTCAAATAATTTTTATTTAATGTACCTACCCAATGCTGTTATAATCCAATATTGATTGAAATAAATGAATTGAATTGAATTAATAATTCTATTAGCCCAGAAGGCATTCTACTTTAAAACAACAGTTCTAAAATACATACCTTTAAAAAATAAGTACATTTTTAAAGCTACTATGCAATAGTTAATACTATAGTCTCCACGATTCGAATGTAAGTTCTGAATGTTACGCCTCCCGGCTGGATGCCCAGAGTGCACAGAACGTACATTTACCTTCTGATGACTTACCAATATTTTTCTTACAACTTAAGCTACGTTTTGTTATACAGTTTGAGCTAATATAAGTATTTTTTGTACGTATGGCATCTCGCAGGTCAACCTAGGAGGTTGTCGGCTGTTTAATCGGGCTATCCTGTAGATGCTTTATAAATAAGGCCTCCAGCCAGGACAAAAAATATATAAACTAAGGTCTCTTTAGTAAATTGATCCCGCTCATTTGGTTCCCGCGGGATCAGTTTACTAAATTATTATTTTGAGGTCTTTTTCTTTAGTAGATTGGTCCCGCTGTCAAATTAAAAAAAAAAAATGTCATCGATTTCAAATTTGAGTAACGGCGTGTAGAAAAATGTTAGGAGGAAGAAAAATAAATAAAAATAAAATCCCGTTGCCCCCACCGTATTTTTAACATTGTGTGGGATCGAGTAGTGTTAGTACAGTTGTGCTAGTTACGGGCAGTAACCTTACGAACAGTAGGTACTAGGCTGGCATGAATTTAAGATGGTATTTATTACTAGAAGATCGTACCTACCCAGAATTATTGAAATGCATACTACCTTGAGCTCATGCCAGCCTGGTACTTTTTGAGGATCATAATTATGTCTCATATTTAGGGAATGCAGAACCTACCTACCTACTTAAGACCAGTGTGGACACGGGCGATGGGGCCAACAGGAATCACCTTATAAATCAATATCAAGAAACTTTTCTACTTGACTATACAAATCATAAAATTGGTCAACGGGATCAGTTGACCAATTAAAAAATTCATTAGGTATACTGATCCCGCGGGATCCGTCTGTGTGGGATCAGTTTACTAAAGAGCCTAAACTAAGCGACTACACCCTAATTCCACCCACTGTGGCGCAGGCGCACCACGCGACGCGACACAAAGACACCGCGTGCCACGCGAAGAGCGGTCTCTTTGTGTCGCGTCGCGTGTCGCACCTGTTTGTAGGAGCCTTAAGGCGTCGCCGGGAGAGGGCAGCAAGGGACAGACTGCACCAATATAAGATAAGAAGAGTAATATTTACTTATATCCTACTTAATACTTTGTTTTGTCCACAGAGGCAGCGTTGGTAGCGTTGGGTGGCGCAAGCGCAGCTCTAGTACTATTGATCGTGATGGCGGGTGTGTTCGTGGCACGCAGACGCAAGAACAGCCCCTCCCCCGTGCCGTCCCCGCCGATTCTCGTGTACCCCCCTCATGATATCTCTGCACCGTGCTATATGTAAGTACCTACTCGTGGCTCCTATAACAGGTACTTAACCTAGCGCAGGAGTCAGGGCTTCACTTTGTTTAAACATATCGCTGCTTTGCATGAATACCCGCACAAACCAAAATTAAGAAAATACTGGTTTATAAGTTTATAACACAGCCAAATGCAAAATAGTTCTTATTTAATTAAACATTGATTAATGCCCTTTCGATTTATACATTCAATTTATTCTTCTATTGATCAAATACATGAAAAGTTATGACAGTATTGTTTAATTTTCAAATAGCTACCCTGTAAAATGTGTGTTTTTGGATTGTGCGGTTATTCATGCAAAGCAGCGATATATTGTTATGCCAATAAATAGAATAGAATCAATGACATAACTTATTCAAGTGATACAATGTGACATTAAACTTGTTTTAAAATCTCCTAGAATGTATGCTGGCTTGTCATAAATACATACGTGGCGTAAAAATGTGCATAAAACACCTAGTACTTTTGTTTGCAAGTTTTTTTTTAATATACTTTTCATCGTCACCGACAAACGAATAAACAGGAAAACTAAAATTTTCTTACCAAGAACTTATGGAGGACACAAACGTTATGCCACTATTCCCGTGCGATAGTTCTTTCTAAAAAGTTTTGCACTGAAAATCTGTTGCTACGAAAAGACGCTTCCGTAAAATCCTTTGAGAGTTTCATAGCTTTTCACAGAATGAGGAATAGCCTATGAAAAAGATAAGGTATTATACTTTTGATAAATCTGTCTATAACAAATACGCCCAAATAAAATAAATATATTATAAAACAGATTATTGTGGTGTCCATCGTCGACAGGCTATCAATCGTGATTTTGTCACCCGATACGCAACACGTGGTTTTGAATGATACCGATCAACTGTTGATTGATTGCTTATGGTTCTCGTTTTTGATAGAAAAATGAGGAAAAACACCTATATAAAATTGCCAGACATAAACCTATCAATTTATATGAAAAACTTATTGTTAACTGAAGGTAACGACAGAATGTAGATCAAAAATAAAACAATCAAACACATACATGTTTTTATTGTATTTATTTTATTATTGTATGTACAGGGTGAAGAGACATCCTTCCGCAAACTAACAGGGTGCATTCAGCTGCTTATTTTGTATTCAACCGGAAAATTTCTCAGTTTTTTTATTTTAATTTTTTTAATAGTATTTTCCGTTAGTATTTCTGTATTTTAATGTAAAATTACATTCTCTGTACACAGCTTTTCATGTATGTAAATAAAACAGTTAAAATAAAAATTAACTGCAATGTATGTTGATATACTCTAACGAACGACGCGTGAAATCAGATTTTCACTTTCTGCCTAGCTACAGAGTTAATTGAACTCACCACGCGAGCTGCCGTTCGCTACGTGCGTTTGGCCACGGTAACGACACATTGCGTGTGAGGTAATAAAACATTTTTTTTAAACTATTGCATTCCTATAACGTTCCTGAAATAATTTAATGTACCGGTCATCTTAGTATGATATACCTACTGAATTCACTCCGTCAGTCGACAAAGGGCTGTCCCTTACACCCTGGATAGGTGAGTATCATCATCATAATTATTTCAGCTGAAAGACAGCCACTGCTGGACATAAGCCTACCACAATTGGGGGGGTTTACCATAATCGCCACGCTTGGCAAGCGGGTTGGCGATCGCAGTATGGTGTTAAAAATGCATAGAGAACGCTGCTGCCCATTCTCTAGTAAGTCCCTTAGTCGCCTGTTATGACACCCACGGGAGGACATGGGGTGGTGCTATTCTTTACGTCTGGCATCACACGGTATATTCCGTATATATTGACTGTATATATAAAATAGAAGAAAAAAAAAACTGTATTAAAATTGGTAAAAAAAAAAATTATCTTACAAATAATTTACAAACGTATTTATAATGTTAGATGCCTGTACTAGGATAAACCTGTATCACACGGCATTAGCTCATACTTAATGGTAAAGCCAATAAAATTCTTAACAATCTATACAACTAGATAAAATTGAAAAAGTGTCTGTTTGTAATGTCAAAATAACAGATTTTTACTAAATGTTTATGAAAGTGTATACGGTACTAATCACAAAAAAAAAAACGGTCGGTCTGTTTATTCCGGCTAATCTCCCGAACGGCTGGCCCGATTTTGACGGAATTTTCACTGGCAGATGCTGAAGGAGTAATTAAGGCTACTTTTATTTTAGAAAAAGCGGGCAGCAGCTGGTATATAATATACTTACAAAATAATTATGCAAAATGTCACACAGAACCAAATCCCAATATTTTCCTAAAAATATTCCATTCTGCTTCTACAAAATAACGTTACTACTGCAAAGCGGTTTTGGAAACAACAATATACTCTCGAAATTGTGAAGTGTCAATCAAGCGGAACAAGCTGACTGACAATAGAATTGTTGAGGTAGTATAGACAATGGATGTCATTCATGTTCGGTTTTATTGGTAATGACTGTCTACGAGGACCCTTTACATAGTGCAATTGACTGTTCACACAGGCTGATTGTAGATTAGTTGTTTAATATAATATTAATTAAACATAATTTTTAATTGCAAAAATATAACGTAAATTAAGACCTGCCATGTAAAAATCACAGAAAGACTCCTGAAGGGAGTCCGTAGGCCTCAAAGAAAAGTTCAAGCCAAGAATCAAGTAGGTATCTGCTTCTTGTTCTATTTCGCTATTATTTGACTGCCTCTGGTTTTTCATACCATGAATGGTCAATTACTAAAATCCTAGCAATCCTCTTTCGTCAGATCCGTAACAAAAGAAAACAGCAAGTCATAATATTACGAGTAGAAAATTACTTATTCCAACCGCGAAATGAAACAATAAAAATGAGAAAACATATTTTTCGCCGGGAGCTATTAAGTACACGAATGGAATCCACACAATATTGCTCTTTTTCTTGTGTTAATCAGGTATGGAAGGGATGTTAAAAATAACCGATTATTAAAAAAAATCGATTATAATTTCATAAACACGGATTTTTTATGAACGATTGTTCCAAAAATTGTGTGAATTCGGCGTGCGCAGGGAGCGGGACAGAGAAGGATCGAACGCTCATAGTCGTTTGCTAGGGAAGCGCCTTAATCACCACGCTTGCTTAAGGCGGATTTGATAAGACCAGGTGTTCGCACAATGTTTTCATTCACCGATGTCAGTAATGTCTATGATAAACTTAGAAAGTACATATCAAAAGTCAAATTTGTACTTGCCCGAATTTGAACCCACAACCTCGTTCATTAGAGGCGAGCCCATAACCACTGGGCCATCGCGACAGTCCAAATTATATAAACAGTCAGAATGAAAATTAAAAAGCCTTTTGCTCTCCATTTCCTGACCAACAATACGTAGGCGTTTATCATTTCATGCAAAAGAATCTTTTAGAATAAAATATTCCTGCAACGGAGTTATCTTTCTTTGAATTTAAAAAGATACAATTAATGTTAATTAATGCAAAGCCGACTAAGATTAATGCTTTTTCGGCTGTGAAGGTTTATTTTGGGACGGCTAGATAAAGAACGTGGCTCCTTTAGATGGTTCTTCGGATGAAACCCGAGTTATAATACATTTATCTTATAATTATTGTCTACAACCATGAGAACAATCATCTTCGAGCCTTCGAGTTTTCTTGAAATATGTTTCGTTTCCCTTTCATAAGTTGTGCTCAACATGGACGTTTCTGTTTTGTGAACCACTTCCTTAAGGCGACGATAACCGACTTTGAATGATTTTGTACTGAAGATCACGTCTAAACGAGTAGTGGTAATGATTTGGAAAAAATATATGTGCATTTTCATAATAACTTAATACATGAATATTTTAGATTATGTTTATCTTACATAGTGAAATTAATTTCTTATATCTAAAGCGAATAAAAAAACTGAGATTCACGCAAAATCTATCAAGCGTACTTTTCTGAAACCTTCAACTTTTTAAAGATAATTTTATTATTGATGTTTTGTTTTATGTATTAATAATGTGTGTTATTTGGGACAGCGCTCCTGGATGGGTGAATCCTATTACTGGCTAGACATACGATGCGTTGCGTAAGTTCAGTACAGAACACGCAAGCTAACCACTCAAGGTCACTGGCATATATCTGCGCCTTAAAAAAGACAAAAACGAAAGACAAAGAGACATTCCAACTTAACTGCAAAAAAAAAAAAACAAATGACAGCATATAGTATGTACTACCTAATTCAAACATGCTCTAGCATGTTCAGTATTATTTATTATGCAAAACAACATTTCACACGCCGCTAAAATTTTGTCCTACCGTGTCGACGGTACTTTATTAAAATATGTCGTAAAATGAGTGACTTTGATAAATTAGACTAAATTATGTATGAATTTTAACTAGTCGGTGGTCGGAACTTACCTATGTACAAAATGTTTGCATCTGTTCGCACACTGATGTACTTTAACTGTTAGTTATTATACGAGGTGATTGATAATACTTATAAGCTCCTGCAATACTGCAATTAATACTAGCGCGGGAGCCAAGGAATTCTTAAATATTGTATTCATAACTTGTGCCAATAAATATAACTAACTTTAGAGCTTACTGCCAGTCCTTCTAAATTTGCAGTATGTGGGTTAGGTATACGCAAAGGTCATACAACGCCCTGTGTGTGCAGTATAACTCCGGCATTTTTGTAGCGCTTCGGAAATCTTTGCTGAGGCGAGGATTGACGGATGTCATGCCATCATCGAAACCGGTGTGCCTCGATCCTTTGCAGAATGCGTGCCAGCTCAGTAGGTGGGATTGTTCGATGTTGCGCCACTGTATCGGACTTCAAACGTCTACAAATACGTACTACGAGAACATACTACGTGAATAGGGTGAGGTCCGTCTCCCGTCTCTGGATTTAGCATAAGATTAGGACTATTCCTAATCTGTGTGTAGTATCCTATGATACTAACATTAGATTTAGGTTTTGTTTGCCAACATTGTATGGGTTGCTGTGGTCTGATAATAAAGTTTGTATTATTATTATTAAATAAAAATACTAGTTTCTGTCCGCGACCACAAACCTAACCCGTCGCATCGCATCGCCCTCCCGCGCTATTACTTCGTTTTCACTTAGCATTCTTTCTAAATTTTTTTTTTGTATTGCTCGGCTCCTTAAGGTCCTAGCGTGATGTTAATTATACCTAAAATTTTCCTCAAGAATAGGGCTATCAAACGAAAAAAGATGTTTTCAAATCTAACTTGTAGTTCCAGTGATAAGTGCGTTCAAACAAACAAACTCTTCAGTTTTATTATTATTAGTATAGTTATAGAAGAAATATTAAACAAGCTCATGATTATATCAATTTCTCTAATCTTGTTATTTTATCGAAAAACAAAATTGAAAGAAAGCTCTAACACCGTAACAATATTATTTCCAAATGTAATGTCTAGACAAGTAACACAAGACTAATAATACAATGTAATAATGACGCAATGAAATGGTCGTAATATCTTTACTTCATTTATTATAACATTAGACAAATAACTGTTCTCATTCTTTCGATATTTCGATGTAAACGAAATAATAAACTCCGTTATTTCACGATAAATACAAAGCACTGTAATCTATTTACCATTTACATTAAAAAAATAACTCTAAAGTGCAGTAATTTCAAAAATATTCCGTAATAACTGTCTTTATTTAGCCGTTATTTGTCTAATGCAGTAAATGGAGTATAAATGTTTATGCTCAGTAAAGTCCATTGAAATATAAAAACACCTGTTGTATTACATAAAATAACTTCACGCACTAAGGCGAGCCTATTTGCATCAACTGGGCACAAATTCAGACTCCGGGCTGCTACCGAGGAATTCCTGATGGAAAAGCCCAAAAACACTTTGCCCGACTTGGGAATCGAACCCAAGATTCAGCAGTAGCGCTTGCGACCACTAGACCGACGCGGCAGTCAAATTCTTGCTGTTGAATTATTGACATTGAATTACAATGACACATAAGTTAAGGCAGTGAACAAAGATATAGAACTTACAATTGTATAAAATCTTAGGAACTTGGAATCATAAATTCAGAAAACGAAATCCAATAAAGGTATATTATTATAACCTACTATGTAAAACTTTGATGGAAAACATTGTGAGGAAACAATAACCTTATCAACCCTTTTTTTTTTTGGGTGGGAAACTATCAAATAACTTCTCCCGCTGTGGGCAGAGCGGAAGGGCGTGTCAGACTTTTACTGACTAAAACCCACCCGTACTCCTTCAGTTGCCTGTGTGCCAGGGCCGCGGTATCCCTTTCGGACAAACCCGCAACTCTGGCAGGGACTGGTCCTGGCGGACGCCGTCAGTACGTGCTGTCATCTCTTTGAGGCGCGCGTGGAACAAAACGCGCCGTCAACCCGGGCCTGTTCGTTATCGGACGGCGAGCTGCCCATAGCTCGACGTCCGCAAGCTCGCGCCTACGGTGGCCGGGAATCGGCTACCGATTCCCGCCGCCCAGGGCGTCTCCTGCGGCGACTAGGGGCATGAGGGCACACAGACTGCCGCTCCCACACGCGTTCCGCCTCTTCCTTCGCGAGCATTACTGCTTCGCAGAAGGAGGTGACTGCCTCCCATGCACTCTCACTGCGGACCATGGCCTGGACCAGGGCCGGACGCGAAAGATCGCCGCCGCCGATCGCTTCCATGAGGACACGGCGGTGCTCTGCCCAAGCCGGGCAGACCTCCACCGTATGCTCCACCGTGTCCTCCGGGCGATCCACACAGTGGCAACACCTGGGCGTTTCCTCCCGCCTTATCCTGAATAGGAACCTCCCGAAACACCCGTGTCCGGTGAGGATCCGTGTCAGGCGGAAAGTGAGGACGCCGTGGCGCCTCTCTAGCCACTCCTCAAAGAGGAGACTTATCGCCACAATCGTGGCGTGCCCAAACCTTATCAACCCTAAAGGATCAGCAAAGTATTGTATAATGACGTAATGAATAATAATGTACGCACACAAATTTACTTTTTCTTTTGTGTTTTTCTTTTTTCTTTCATAAATTTATGAATCCAGTTATGAGTTCTAGGATAATATCTGTTGTATTGGTATTGTATCTGTGTTACTAGCCAGTTTTTAAATACTTTAAGTTGTAATCTGTGGAGAACATAGTGGGTAGCATAATTGTTTTAAATTGTAATATTTAAGATATTACGACTGTTTCTTATTGTGCTACTGTTTGCTTTTCCTTAAATAAATAAATAAAACATTGTGAGGAAACCGGCATACCTGAAAGAAGATGTCTCGATGGGATCTGAAGCCAAGTCGGAGGCCCATGGGTGACATAAAAACTCAGAAACGAGATTAGTCACTAACCACACGAAAAGAAGAAGACTTACATACTGAAATTAAAACGTTCTTATACATGTATTTTTTTCTGTCCGATCCCATCATACATTTTGTAGAAATATCGATCTCAAACTCAAACCCAAACTCAAAGTAAATAGAAAAAAAAAAAAAGTTTGTGTTTTTATTTTCTTTTCTTTCTTTCTTTTCTTTTTATTAGATTCATTAGCAGGATAGCGTATCACTTATGGCGTTGTTGTCGTTTAGAAGCTTAGAAAATCTTTGCAAAAGTCGAGATAAGCATTTAATTTTAAAGTTTAGATTGGAAATTCAAACTCAAAGCATTTATTTCAAATAAACCAATTACAGGCACTTTTGAATTGTCAAGGGGTCGGTCAGTCAGAAAGATGAAGCTAGTTGCCCATTCTAAAGCTTAGTAGGTTCCTATGGAGAAGAACGGCCAAGAAACACCACGGACACTCTTTTAAAACAAAATATTGTTACAAAAATGGGTTAAATCATTCATGTTGTAATTATACATGTGAGCACAATGTAAAAAGACGTGCACGTTATAAGGATCAGAAGTAAAAACATTTTTTTTTAAAAGGAAATATTTATTTATTTACACTTCTTTTTTTCATTCAAACATTCTCTACCAGTTGTTAACCTTTGGGTTAAATATATAAAGCCTAGGCCTAGCCTAGCATAGGGTACAAAAATAGTGTCTAAAATACTAACTTCTTGATTACGAGAATGTATAGTTTTATTGATACTAATACACATAATATACAAATAAAATAAACTAATAGATATTTTAACAAATACCACCTAATAATAATTACTATGACTAGACTCTTATTTGAGAGTTATTTAGTCTGACTTATGTAGTGGTTACGAACTTTTAAAAGTAAATTTGTTTTCAGCTTTTTTAAGGTAGCGCGTTCCAGAGCTTTATAGTAGAGATAGCGTAAGAATTTGACATAAAACCGTTAAATATTCCGTGGCAGCTAAGAGATGACTAGTCCCAACTGACGGCACCCGTTCACGAACATGACGCATGGATCAGCACCATTCAGCTCAACCATTAGAAAGGGAGCTAAATGATCCAACACACGCGCCCCCACCAGCGAGACATTTGAGTGAGGATGACATACTCTCAGCCGCCAGGACACATTCAAGTCAATGAAAGACACCCGTTTACCCGTTAAATGGTAGCTCTATAGTACATAGTATCACTTAATGTACCTTCCTATTTCACAAACGTATAAAATTATCACAAAATCTATCGGCACTTAACGTTAAAGTAATTACGATCTCATCAGTCAAAGGCCTGACTAGCACTTCTACGGAAAATTATAGTTAATTAAAAAATAATTTGCTCTAGTCAGGCGATAATCTATTTGAAGTTTTACCGATAACCCTGGAAGGTCTTAACTCAGAGGCTAACTAACTTAGTTCTAGAGTTCTAGAAACTACATCAAGCTATGAGTTGTATCCCTTTTAAAGTTTCTTGCGCTTCACTTCCTATTTACTGTGAAAAAGAAAAAGTTTTCTCCTTCAGTGATCGTACAGTTGATGCTATTTTGTTTTCATTCCATTGTTTCATTGATTTCTCTTCTCTTCTAAAAATCTCACTATGTTTATACTAATATTATAAAGCTGAAGAGTTTGTTTGTTTGTTTGAATGCGCTAATCTCAGGAACTACTGATTAGAATTGAAAAATTCTCTTTGTGTTGGATAGTACATTTATCGAGGAATATTATAGGCAATATAACATCACGCTACGACTAACAGGAGCGGAGCATAAATGAAAAATGTTGCAAACACGGGAACAAATATTATTTTTTGAGAGTTTCCTTTGCGTGCGCTGCGTAAACGGTTTAAGTTACGCAAATATCATGTATGATGGAATTGTTCCTCATTAAAAGTTCAAAAAAAAAAAATCCGCGACAGCATATGTCTATCTTTTAAGATTGACTCACTATAAACTTTTTTATGGTAATCAAATTTGTTCGAAATTAATGTATTATATTTTTAGTATTGGTTTTATTTTTTTTGTTATAGGACAAAAGAGGTGAATATTTCGCTTCCTACGCTCCGTTCTTCATCGCTCGGGGAACTTCGGGATGTCGTCAGTGTCGAAATTAATGCATTATTTGCGAAGAAGTTTTGTCAACATAATATTAACCCTTATCCAAATAAATAAAAATTGTCCCTGACATCACTTTATTTCGATCATCATCTTAGGAGATATCATAATTTTAAAATAACTTAACTATTTAACATTACGCTACGCCCCCTAAGGAGCCGAGCGAAACGACAAAAAGTCGGAAAAAACGCTAAGCGAAAACGAAGTAATTGCGCGGACGGGCGATGCGATGCGACGGGGTGGGTTGTGGGCCGAAATTTTACGCGGACGAAGTCGTGGGTAGAAGCTAGTTATTTTATAAGTCTGTTTATATCTAGATACCTACTCCATTTGAAATAAGATTAGATTTTTAAGTAAGCCTTTTTTACAATCCGTTCAACTGATTTTGACTAAGGCTAAGGCAAGGCTACTTTTATTTTACAAAAAACGACGCAAGCGAGGCCGCGGACAGTAGATAGTTGAAAAAATAAAGAAGTGTTTATGATCAAGGATTAAAGTTGAATATAGCTCATGGAAAGCGTTCGGTGACGGTGACGCGAGTTCCATGATTTTTGTTCACCCAAAAAGTACAAATTATGTATACGCAGTATACATATAGCTCATGGAAAGCGTTCGGTGACGATGACGCGAGTTCCATGACTTTTGTTCACCTAAAAAGTATACATATACACAATATACATATAGCTCATGGAAAGCGTTCGGTGACGAGGACGCGAGTTCCATGATTTTTGTTCACCTAAAAAGTACACATATATACACAGTATACATATAGCTCATGGAAAGCGTTCGGTGACGATGACGCGAGTTCTATGATTTTTGTTCACCTAAAAAGTACACATATATACACAGTATACATATAGCTCATGGAAAGCGTTAGGTGACGATGACGCAAGTTCCATGATTTTTATGCACCTAAAAAGTACACATATATACACAGTATACATATAGCTCATGGAAAGCGTTCGGTGACGATGACGCGAGTTTCATGATTTTTGTTCACCCAAAAAGTGCTCAATGCGCCTAAAGAAGTTTTCACTTCAAAAATATAATAAGACCATAGTTGGGTTTTTATTATTGGTCTCTATTTTGGTAGTTGGAATAGAATCTTAATTCTTAAAATGGTGCGATCAAGGGCTTCTGACACCCTTATCGACTGTGGATGGCAGTTGACATAAAAGTCATTAATTATATAGCCCGTAAGCCTCCGTAATTGTCAACATAATTACCACTTCTATCGTTACGCCTCGAGGTAGTAAATGAATATAAAACGATCCAGAACATTCTAAATTAGGTACGTCGTTAATATATGCGTGAAAATACGCAGACGACCGCCATTACACAATAATTTGTATTTCGAACGTTCCACCTTTATTTTTATGTCTCAATTCACGAACGAATCGTTGTTTACGTTTATGTACGAAACGGCATATTTTGTTCGAATAAAAAAGATTCCTTTGATAACAGATGCAATTCCACTCCACTCGTCAAAATTCTAGCGAATTTTAAAGCTGGTTTATCCTTTTCTTTGTGATATTGTATTCTTTTTATTTTTAGAATTGGTTTTTTTTTGTTATAGGACAAAAGAGGTGAATTTTTCGCTTCCTACGCTCCGTTCGTCATCGCTCGGGGAACTTCGGGATGTCGTCAGTGTCAGCAGTCTTGGCAGTGACGTGCTATGCCCGCCTGTACCCACGCAACTGCGATCAAACTCATTCAGTAAGTAACCCTTTTTCTAGAAAGTTATTACCTGAAGTCGGTGCTTTAAATAACTCTGATTTAACTTAAGTGTATTGCATTGTTAGGTTAAACGTTACTTTGGGGAGCAATGAAGACATTGCGCCTACACGTGTTTGATTGGACGAATGACGTCATTTATTGTGGTTATTTTAAACGGCCTTTAGGATATTACGTTTAGTTATGCAATTATCACTTCTAAAATTACGTGTTAGCGTTTCCAGGTAGATAAAATTGTTTTGCATTACATACTTTTAAGATAGTAATGTTATTATTTTAGTATACAATATGTGGTTTAATCATGTGCACATTTTGGATATCCGACTAGTGTGAGATTCGACCCATTGGAGCCCTTATTTAGGAGTTCAAATAGGACCTTTTGGGTTTGTCTGAATCTACTCAGGCATATCTAATAAAGGGTATCCTGCCTTTTCGCCGAAAATTGTTTGACAGATTATCACTTGCCAACCAAAGTTTCGCCGATGTTTCACTTTGACAACTAACGATTAGCAAATTTTTGTATGACAACGTTTCATTTGGTAGAATTATTGTTAAGCTGATTATTATAATGACACAAACGTTTGGGACATTTATCATTTGTCAAACATTTCACTAGGCCACACAACTATTAGACGAATGACGTTTTGTCAGTGTAATTTTTACATACATTTTTTATTTAAGAATCTCAAAAATATCATTAAACCTTTAAATTGGCAGCAATGCAGAGCCATATTACGATAGGTTAGGTTAGGTTGGTGTATGACAAACAACGCACGAGCCGAGCGAGCGAAGCGAGCGTGCCACGGCAGTGGCCGGCGATGTGCCAGAAGCGAATCGCTTTTGTAAAAGGAACAAACTAAAACATTCTGCTACTTGAAAGTTGGCATTTTAAAAATTTTTATACATTGAATCTAAAAATAACCTGTGGTGGGGATTATCACAAAAAATATCAGCACATAATTCCAAATCGCGAATTCTGCGAAACGTTAGTTGGCAAGTGAAAATCTGGCAAACAATTTTCGGCGAAAAGGCAGAGAACCCTAATATAGACATGAGAAAAGCCGCACCTATTTTATATTTATGAAGGTGAAGATTTTCACGGGAAGATATTTTAAGTAAGCTAATTTGTCATAAAATTTTAGTATTACGCTACATGTGATGTAATAAATAATTTCACAGGTGGGTAGCTGGAATACGCAGACATACATATTTTTGTTATAAAAAAACCTTCCTAAGAACAATCCTTACGTAGGTACCTAATTAAGTTATGAATTTTCTCTAAATTTCGTATCAATTTCACGTGCGAGTATATACCGTCGACCACGTGAAAAATTCAAAGTAGATTCGTAAACGTTAGATGAATCCAACAGCTGCCGAGACCCTTACTTTGTTGTACTGAACTGTTGATCTTATTAACTCAGCCCCATATGTCGGTCAGCGGTTTTCGTAATGGATTTTTCACGTTTGTATAAACAGGCTTTAAGGCTTTGTCAAACAAAACGCGTAGTTAGCGCTGCGTAATAGCCGCCGCGCTCATTTCATGACACACAAATCGACTAGATTACGCTACGCAACGTACTACATACTGTTACGCGCCACAATTAATGCCTGATATATCGAGACAAGTTTAAGTACCACTAGCGCCATCTAATATCGAATAGCAGAACTAGTGACCACTAGCGCCATCTAGTATCGAATAGCAGAACTAGTAGACTCGAGATTCTTCTAGAGAATTCGATGCTAGAACTTTCTAAAACTTTCGACATCTGGTCAGTTGGAGCCGGTATGTATTCGAACATTCTAGATGTTTCTACAATAGAAGGTTCTGGAACGATCTAAGGACTATATAAGGCCGGTATGTACCGCGACAGAGACAGTCGAAACTTCAAACGATACAAGCGATATTCGAGTGCGACTTTAAAGTGATCAGTAGTGCATTTCTGTTTTATATTTAGTGTTTTTGATTTGTTATCAGTGTTCTTTAATTAAAGTGTAATTTTTGGTTTTTAAATCGGCAGTTTTTATTGTAACGAACCGCAAGCTCGTAACAATACTATTCTTACCAGTTTCATTAATTTCTTCTCCGATTTGTTCCCACAATTTTGCCTTGTTATATTTTTATAAGAATTATTATTCGTATCATATAAGCATGGGTGTCTTCTAACTAATTCTATTTTTTTTTTTTGCTAGGGCATCTCAGAGTTAACCTTGAGAGGTTGAGACTCTTTAACCGGACTTTCCTGTGGTTGCCTTAAGCTCCTAACGAAACTTAATGCCTCCAGCCAGGGCGTAAAAACTTATAAACTAAACGACTGCACGCTAAGGGCACCCCCTGTGGCGTACGAACCTCGGCTTAGGGCAGAATCGGAGGGAGGATGGCAAGGGACCGACGGTGGCTGGATAAAATCAGGGTTATAATTATTATCTGGGGGATTTAAAGCTACAGGCTCAGCTATAGCGCGGGCTGGCGCTTCGCTTACGAGCAAGGGTCGGCGAATTTAACACATTCAGTCGGACGCTATAATAAAATCTGTAAAAAATACAACGCCAGACGTCAAAGCATCTTAACGCCGGACAGAGCGTTGCGTACTGCTAACGCTGGTGCTCTGTTTGACGGTATGCTACCGCGTTAGTACAACAAATCGCGATGTCATAGCGCGGCATCAGGTTAGCGCGCTCTGACGCGCGCTAAGTACGCGTTCTGTTTGAAAAAGCCTTTAAAATTGAACTTGAAATTTTATTTGGAAGTCGGTGTTAACTTTATTGAAGTGTTACTGGGCCTAACAAGCAATATAATTAGGAAATCGTTGACAAAAACCAATTAATTAGCCTAAACTGATGCAGCTAAATACCAATATTTTACATTGGCTCTCAGGTGACTATGGTTTCCTATTTTGTTTGTTTTTATTAGCTGTAAGTCCTCCATGTACTAAATAAATAAATAAATAAATCATTGCAGCCGAAAGACGTCCACTGCTGGACATAAGCCTCCCCCAATTGGGGAGGGGGGGGGGGTTACATAATCGCCACGCTTGGCAGGCGGGTTCGCCTTTTACGACACCCACAGGAGGAAATGGGGTGGTGCTATTCTTTACGTCTGGCACCACACAGCACTAGATTTCATGGTTATAATAATTTATTAAAATGATGAAGTTACATTATAGAGAATTAGAGGTAACGCGGTACAAAAAGCTTCATAACAAACTAAAATTAAAACCACAGTAAGTCACCGTGAACACTCTGGTGATGTGAGCTCGAAGTGACCTGTGGATACTGTCAATTCCTAACAACAGGTGGAATGGCAACTAACTTCACCTAACTTGTCACGGTGAGATTCTTACAGAATATCACTACAGCTCACAATCAAAGCATATGTTTTGGTTATGAAACTTTTCATTATGTAGACTACAAAGTCAGAAGGAAGTTCAGAATTGCATATTACACATGTTGCAGAGGCGAGCAAAAGTTGTTGGCTGTTTCTGTGTTAGCAAAGTTGTAGGTTGTTGTTAACTGATGGTTCCGAAAACGGATCCTTCTTACATTCCAATCTAAACTTAAAAATTTAGTGCATATCTCATCTTTTGCAAAGATTTTCTAAGCTTCTAAACGATAACAACGCCTTAAATGATACACTATCCTGCCGATGAATCGAATAGAAAGAAAATAAAGAAAAGAAAGAAAGAAAAAAGGAAGAAAAGAAAAGAAAGAAATTAAATACATTTATTTATTTCTGAAAGGCAGACATGAAACGAAATATAATATACAGCAGATAAAAAAATAAAACAATAATCCAATAAAAAGTGTAAAGTACGATGTAAGAAATTAGCAGGCAAGTATGCCTCACTCACGGCTGCGCCAAAAGGCCCAATTCAGCAAAAAGCCAGACAACTAGTGCCTGACACTGGTTTTCAACTGGACCTGAAGTTTGAAGTGACGGATGTAAATCTGTTTTATACAGTAACGTATGTATAAAATAAATTTGTGTCAGAAAAATAATAACGACTATGTACACACGGCCACAAATCAAGCTATCATTGTACGGAAATCCTATACAATGCGAGATCAGCTTAAACTGGAAATGTATAGCTTGATTTGTGGCCGTGTGTACATAAATGGTATGATATTGAATAAAAGTGCAAAACAAAACAGCTGATAAATAAATGAGATAGCGCATCATAAACCTTCGTTAATAAGTGAATACGAACATTCGGCACGAAAGGATACGAAAAGCCCAGGCCATAGTGATCGTCCAATGCACATTGTGTAGCTATAAAATCGAATCTTTAATATTGACAAAGATACGAGTGTAATTTTTAACCATTAAGAATAAAGGATGGGATGCCATAGCAAGAAGGACATAATATTGTGACCATATTGATGATGTTCTTCAGAAAGGTCAGGTGCGTAGTACTGGCAACAACATACAAGAACGTATGACTAAATGTTTGAACGTAAACGAAGAAAATGGAGTATGTAAAGCCGCTTTTCCACCAGTGTGTGGCACTGTACGACACTGTCCTGCACAGTGTACGGCAGAAATGTTTCTTTCGATGGACTCACTCAAGTAAAAATTTACAAATGTGCAGCACTCACTGTACGCTTACGAAATTTATGTACAGCTTTGCCGGTGGATACGGATCTGCAGCTTAGTACGTAAACTGTTGAAGTTCTGCACAAAATGTTTGTGAACAAATATGGTGAACACAATTTTGGTGGAATCGTGCCTTTGGGATTGTAGCAGGTGATGTTCTGTGGTTTCTGCCTACTCCCATAGTAGAGATGGGCTGAGTGATGATTTTTCCGTATATAGGAACAATGACAAAATCATCAATGATTTTTTATTTGAGTATAAGATCGCGTCACTTTAATTGATTAAAAATCTGCCTAGCCTTTTCCCAACTATGTTGGGGTCGGCTTCTAGTCTAACCGGATGCAGCTGAATACCAGTATTTTACATGGAGCGACTGCCTATCTGACCTCCACAACCCAGTAACTGGGTAACACGATACCCCTTGGTAAGACTGGCTGTCAGACTTTTGGGCTTCTGACGACCCGTAACGACTGTCAAAGATCCACGAATGACAGCCGGGACCAACGGCTTAAAGTGCTTTCCGAGGCACGGAGGAGCCTCGGTATGTAAAGATGGTCACCCATCCACGGACCAACCCCGGCAAGCGTAGCTTAACCTGGCGGATCGACCCGAGCGGCTGTTATTACTTAGCCACGAGCTCCTCACTTTAATTGATTATGATTAATGAAATCATCGCGGAACGGCTTGTGAAATCATTAGTTATTTAGTAGGCATGGGTCGTACTTGTCAGTTAGGGAAATTATTTTTTTCTTAGTTTTCGACATTAATGAAAGTGTATTTTTTTTTTTAAATATTCATGCAAATCATCAATAAGTTACCATCAGTGATATTTGCTGCAAGATATGACTAATAAATATTTCATGGCAATCTGGCGTTCTTGCAAATAATACCTGGTGTAAAATTTGTAATGAATTAATTAAAATTAAATCACGTAAGGGTGGTCGTCCTCGTCTAATCAAGACAATGATTCACGAAATACTAAATGCTAGATAAATAAATAACATTCGCCGCGCATTTCACGCGCAAAAGTAAACAACGCAAGTGAAAGTATTGTTGCCGTTCCGTGCGCGCCGCCCAGCACCGGGTATTTTATCTAAACTTGTGAGATCTGTCATTTTGACTTCAGTATCGCGCAGTCTCGCAACGTCGCAATTCGCACCGCAACGAGCGAGACGGCCAGTGTTGCAAAAGTTCCCGATTTTTCGGGAGATCTACTGATTTCGGCTCTTCCCTCCCGATATCCCGATTTCACGACCAAATCTCCCGAATTTCAGTTTTGCTTTTTTTGTTTTTTTTTTTTTATTATTATGGTGGCAAAAATATTATTAAGCCGACAACACTAAAATTTACCTGGTAACACTAAAACAATTCAATGGGATTCCCCTAAACTTCTCGCACGTCCTTTCAATACCGCAGTATACATAAAATATATAAGATCGAAATGCCTTTGAAATAAGGTTCATTATTGTTTGGTGAGTGTATGGGGGAAATTCCCTAAAAATAAATGTTTAAGTTCGAGTTGTTTGGTGAATGTACTGAGATGTTTTTTTACACTTTATTATCGTTTCGTCCGTTCGCAAGTGTACTGGTTTTGTTGTGCTTTACCTTCCATTTATTTACAATGTCCGATAGCGATGATTCGGATGGAAATACGAATACCCCAAGCACTAGTACTGGAGCTAAACGTAAAAAATATGCCCAAAATTATAAAGTGGAATGGGAATCACGACCAGAATGCTCTAATTGGCTTAAAAAAAGTTTGAAAGAAAAAAACTACGCACATTGCAAAAGTTGTAATAAAGATATTAATATTTCTTCTGGCTTCGACGCTGTTAAAAGACATGCCGCTTCCCAACTTCACATCAAAAGTATAAAATGCATTGCGGATCAACCTAAGATGACCAATTTTGTGAATCGAGAAGTGATCCAATTTAAACATCAAGTGAGGGAAGGTAAATAACAAAATATATTATTATGACAATGTACATACTTAATTTAAAAAAAATTGTTCAACTCTGTCAATTTTTATCAGGTCTATGTTTAATGGATAGAAGTGTTTTTGACTACATATATACTTGGTATAGATTTGCAAGTTGTTTTTAAACAAAAACATTTAAACTATTTCATCTCATTGCAAATTTTTATTTGTTTCAGGTGAAATTCGGATTGCCGGCTTTGTCGCTGAACACAACTTGCCATATGCGATAACTGACCATCTAGGCAAGTTAATACAGAAGATTTGTCCAGATTCAAAAGTAGCTGAAAATATGAAGTGTTCTCGCCCCAGGATTCAAGCTGTCGTAAATAACGTAATCGGACAAGAAAGCTTTCATACTCTCTGCGAAGATCTACGACAGGTTAAGTTCTCACTTATAATTGACGAGTCCACCGATAGGAGTACCACCAAACATCTTTGTCTCGTCGTTAGATATGTCAAAAAAAATCATGTAGGAGATTATTTTTTTGGGCTTATCCCTGTTGTGACTGCAGACGCAACTACGTTACATAAAAGCATTGTAGACTTTTTTGAACAACATGGCGTTCCATTTCGACAAAATCTCATAGGTTTTGCTTCTGATGGTGCAAGTGTTATGATGGGACGTAATCATTCAGTAATGACGTTACTAAAAGCTGATGTACAACATTTATTTATAATGAAATGTATATGTCATTCATTCCATTTGTGTGCGTCCTACGCTTGCAACAAAATACCTCGGTTTATTGAAGAAGTTGTAAGGGAAATATACAATTATTTTTCTTCTAGTCCCAAAAGATCAGATGAATTTAAAGAATTTCAATTATTTTGTAATTTAAAAATACATAAATTATTACATCCTTGTCAGACGAGGTGGCTGTCAGTACACGCAGCTATATCAAGAATTTTGGAGCAATATCAAGCTTTGAAATTATATTTCATTGATGCGTCGCTAAATGACGATATTGCAACAGCTACAAATATATTACACAAATTAAACGATCCATTAACGTTACTCTTTCTTCAATTTTTAGACTTTGTTTTACCTATTTTCAATAAATTAAATCGAGAAATGCAATCTGAATCAGCAAGAGTACACGTTTTGTATTCCCAAGTTTGTGTTAGTTTAAGAACTTTGTTTGATTGTTTTCTGAAAAAAGAATATTTAGGAAAAAACAATCTCGAAAGCATTGATTATAAAAACCCACGTAATTTTCTACTTATAGAAGATGTATATTACGGAGCAAATGCCATTAATACTTTGCTTACAGATAAAAGATTGACTTCTGAACAAATCCACTTATTCCAAACGAGATGCATTCAATTCTTTATTGAAGCTTGTGATCAAATCATACAAAGGTTCCCAATTAGCAATAACCCTTTAAAAGATTTGGGAGCTTTCTCTCCGGAAAATGTAAAAAAAGGTGATCTGTCATCAATAGTACCAATATGTAGGCAATTCCCAAATTTAATAGACAACAATAATTATCAAAGTATTGACACAGAATGGCGATTGCTTCGGAACACGAAAGAAATTGCGTCGTTTAGTGAAAAAACTGAAGAATTTTGGGCGAGCATTGGCAGCATGAAGTATGGTGATGGTACACTCATATTTGAAAACATTTGTTCTTTTGTTTTTAAAATACTATGTTTGCCACACTCATCTGCCAACGTGGAAAGAATTTTCTCTTCAATAAATTTAATGAAAACTAAACAACGCAACAAACTATCCACGGAATCGATAATAGGTCTCCTACACACCAAACGAGTTATAACAGAAAACAACCAAACTTGTTATAATTTTAATATAGAAAATAAAATTTTCGAAAAAAATCGTACCAAGAAATGGTATGAGGATCACTGAACCTAAAAATCTTAAAATGTACCTATGTATGTTTCTTTTTAATAAAGTAATTAGAGCGCAAAATACATTTATTTTATTTTTTTAAAACCTCCCGATTTCTCCCGATTTTTGGCTGGAAAATCTACCGTTTTTTTATTTTTGACTTTTGCAACACTGGAGACGGCCCGTCCGAATCACCGAAGTTCGCGGTCATGTTCATTCGAGTAATGATTTCCTAAAAGCATTGATGATTTTGCCGTTGTCATTGCAAGATGAAATGATTTTAAAATATCGATGATTTTAACACGTGACATGATATCGGACTCATTTCTACCCCATAGGAAGATGGCATGAGTTTATATGTGTATGTGTGTATAGAATAGATCACGAAGCAACAGCTCTAACAGGATTACAGTTATTAATATTTGTGGGCACTTACATACATTTCCGATGATTAATTTCACGCACATCAAATGAAAGCGATAAGACGAAAATGATGATCAGTCGCCATCGATTAACATCTACCTGTATTGTGTGTAAGGAAAATAGGTCTGGTCGTGAATTGAAATATGAATAGATAGTTGCGGTATAACCATTGGGAAGTTATCGTGTTAACATTTCTATTGGGGCCGATATTCGTACACCAATAAATTATGGTTAATCTGAAGCATAAATTAATACTAGAACAGGGCTAGTATTGTTTCCGTGTTTATTTTAGAATATTTATTTATATAAAGCAATATTGTTTATTTTCGTGGGATTCGAAAACGGTTAAAAACTAATCATTAAAATTAGATGAGCAATATCAATATTATTAAAATATAGGTCCTGCCCGCAGCTTCGCCCGCGTGGCGTTTTAATAAAATAAAAGTATAAAATCAGCTATCTGTCAGTGAATGCATTTTTTTTATTTGTTAGAAATCTTAGAAATTAGAAATAATTGTGGTAACACCTCACCTCGATTGCGCACGTAAGTAGCACAATTTGACAAAGTCGGGGATTACTCGTACTGATCCTAACGAAGTGGGGGATTACTGACCCATCCAACACCCAGAGCGAGTGCGGTGCTTCTGATCGGACCATGCCCCACTTGCTGGAGTGTCCTAAATGCTCGTTCACTTGAATCTTTTATGAAATACTATCTTATAAATATAACCTACTACTGCTATGTCCTGTACTACTGTGCTGTGTGCTGAGGCCTATGTCCAGCAGTGGATGTCTTTCGGCTGATATGATGACTGTTGTGTCCCTTTTTCCTCGTGGGGAAATCTATCCAGGAATATTGAAGGTTATGTCAGTATCTTACAAAGTATAAATAAAAAATCATTAACGTGATTTCTTCATACCCAGGGCCAAAATTAGCTATCATAATCGACGTATTATAATATATTTGTTGTGTGTTTACTCTATTAAAAAGATTATGCCATTTATTGTTAAGAGTCCGTGCACGAAAAAATCTCTCTTTTGTCAATTTCTTATCTAATGGTAAGAAAACTTGAAATAATCGAAACATTAAGTCTGTGTTACTATAAAAGTACAGTTTTCATGGTGCTAAACCATTCGTGTCAGTCACAGCAGCTGTTAATAGTTTCATCATTTTTGTGCTTTCCAAAATATAGTTTATTTCGCCGTTGATTTACTTAATGAAGATATCATATAATCATTAAATACAATTTTGATTATATCAAGGATAGCTGAAGACTAATTTGTGATTTTTAAATTTCTTGATATAATTTGCTAAATAATAGGAAAAAATATATTACTGACGGGGTTTAAAACAAAAAAAAAGGTTTTATCAATATTATTTTTCTGCTGTATTTTGTATAAAAGTTGAAAAAAGTGGTTCCGCCACATGCAAGTAGACCATATAATAATATAGTTTATTTCGCCGTTGATTTACTTAATGAAGATATCATATAATCATTAAATACAATTTTGATTATATCAAGGATAGCTGAAGACTAATTTGTGATTTTTAAATTTCTTGATATAATTTGCTAAATAATAGGAAAAAATATATTACTGACGGGGTTTAAAACAAAAAAAAAGGTTTTATCAATATTATTTTTCTGCTGTATTTTGTATAAAAGTTGAAAAAAGTGGTTCCGCCACATGCAAGTAGACCATATAATAATGTTGATGATATTTTTTAATGTTCAAATCAAACGTAGTTTCTTGTAGAATGATGATCAAATGTCAGTCTCACGTCATTTTTCGGAAAACTTGTTGCGAATATTAGTGATTTACCGTGAATACTTAATTTATTTGAAAAATCCCTTTCAGCCACATGCATAACAAAGAACACGACTTTTCAAATCACAAATAATTTTGTTTAAATTATTTTTCCCTTTCTCACAAATAATGAACAAAATTGATCAAAATCAGTAGATTTCGTGCACGGCCCCTTAAGTTAACAAATTACCTGACCTTTTAACTTTTATTTGCTCGTAGGGATTGAAGTTTATGTCAAGCTCTTACTGAGGCGTCGTTTCTACAATGTCCCAAAGTAATTTAACTGCGGTAAAACACAGGCTTACACGAGAAACTTGTTAACATTTTTAATGGATGCAAAATGATATTTTAAGGAGACAGGTCAACTCGTTTCCTTGGCGTGGGCTGTGTTGTAATAGTACATTACTTACCAAGGGCTGTAAAAAAATAAAGCCCGAAATCGCAGGTATTTGTGACCCGAGCCGCAGCTGAGGGTTATAAATATGCGATAGAGGGCTTTATTTTTTACTGTCCGTGGTGAGTACACAATTCTACGTCTTCACCTGGCCATATTGCGAGTTATACCGTACGCGTAGCGTGCGGTAAAGCTCACATTATGGCCAGGTATGATGTAAATACTACTTACTAAACTTATGCTCATTTACTTGCACATTTTCAGTTAACACATCACTTCGTGTCTCCTACATGAGAGTTTGTTTACCAAACTTAAAATAAAATGAGTAAAATAATTGGTCTCATTTCCTGTACATCCAAAACTGAGCAATCAAAGAAACCCGGCACTTAAACGTTTCCATTTTAGTTTTTTTCAGTCCCTTTCATCATAATTGTAATGTTTATTCTGTTGTGAATAAATTTTTCTTTTATTCCATTAAAATAATGTCTGTTGTAAGCGTGAACGATTTGTACGGATCACTTGTACCATTCAAGGGATGCCAAGTGTACTAGAATGGAAATACGATTCATCATTGTTTTACACGGGCTTTTGTTTTACCGTATCTTTCTGGGAAAGTTGACAATTAACAGCTTCTAGAGAATAATGTTTAAAGAAGGTTGAGGAATCTGAATCGTTTTTTAATTAACTCTTTGAGATTTTGCTGTGAAATTCTTTAGTATAACCCCAGAAGGAAACTTATCTTTGTCTTTGTTGAAGACTCGAGATAAGCTCAGCTTTAAATTATGTATATTTTAGGCACTTAACTGTGTACTTAAAACATAAACTTTCGTAATCGAATTCAACTAACTTGGTGATTTTTAATTTCATAACCAAACTGTTTATTAATTTAGCATTCATGACAGATAAGTCCATTAATGTGTGAAAAACATGTCCTAAAAAATCCGGTCAAGTGCGTGTCGGACCACGTACGAAGAATACATAGTTGCGATAAATTTATTCCAAGTACAAACTTAACATTATAGGCAGTTGAAAAAGATGTTCTCCATGTATAGGAGAACATGTTTTGAGAGAACTGCACCTCTGCAACTCTATTTGGATGAGAACTGCAAAGTTAATTATCTTTTTGTATGCACGTGTTTCTGTGACAAATAAACTATTTTTCTTTCTTTCCTTTCTTTCTTTCTTTCGTACTTGTGATAGTTTTCCTTTTAACTTCGTTATATATACTATTGCTGTGAACTTTTTTACATATCTAAATACAACCGTTTAGCTGGCAGGACCGGGACACTTGACGCTAACAAAAAAAATTAGCACTTTAAAGCAGGGCTTGTTAACGTTAACAAATAACAAAATAATAACCGTTACGTAACGTTAAATTTCACTCTTATACCTACTCACGTAACAAAAATGTAACACTACTTGATAACATTACCAGTAATATAACGTAAATTAACATTAACAAAAATACGATAACTAACGTTAATTTAGCTACTTTGCCGTTCTGTGGGTAAGAATCAGGCAGATTCGGGCAACGTTTTGATCGGCACGGCATCAGAGAGGCGCGAGGGTGGGTTCCAGCCGCGCCGCACGCCCCAAGCCCCACTACTTACATCTCACCCGTTTAAAATAACGATAAAATTAATAGTCGCATAAATAACGTAAAATCGATTACCGTTATTTTAATAATAATGTTAACTCTGTCAAAACAAGGTAACGTTATGAAAATTTATCGGTATTTAAAGCCCAGCTTTAACGCTTAATATTACGCAAACGGATCCCTAAATCGAAAAATGGTTATCACGAACCCGTAATATTTTTGAGCGGCTTATCCAACAATACCCCATAACAAGGGATAGACGAGAAAAAAAAATATCATCCCCACTTTACGTGTAGGGGAAGTACCTAAAAATATTTTTCGGCGTGTTTATTATGTATACCCATACAAAATTACAGCTTTCTAGTCTCTGAGCTAAGCCGCGGACAGACGGACAGGCAGACAGACGGATATGACTATACTATAAGGGTTCCTTGTTTACTACGGAAACCTAAAACACTTCATCATTATTCTGATCAAAGATATTATCTATCTATTCTACTGGCTTTTCAGCAAAGTACAGAAGCACTCTCTTGGAACAACACATTCTTCGGTTTCATTCATCAATCAGCATCCGCCCGGGCCTCAAGTCTGCTATTACAATAGCGTCGGAATGGTCTATCATTGATTTCATAATTGTTGATTTTGACAAGTTTGGAAATATACTAATATAATGGCGTCGTTATGACTTTTTGGTCAGCCACTGACACTCCATTGAAAGAATTTGTAATCTAGTACATAATGACAAATGAAACTTGCAGGAGGCAGGAGAATGATAATGATATGTATCATTATCATTCTCCTGCCCTTATCTCAATTTATTTGGGGCGGCTCAACATGTCTTTTTCTTCCATACTTCTCTATTAGTATCTGTACCAGCCAATAATGCTCATACAGCAAAAGTACGTTTAGTCGTTTATGCGTACCTAATTAATATTAACGTAAATTCAGTCGTAACTAAAACTCCGTCACGCGCTAATGTGCGAGTCGATCAATAATAACATACTTAACAATAAGTGCGGCTCAGATAACAAAACAAACATAACTTTTAACTATTTCCATAAATAAACTATTTTAACTATTTCCATAAATAAACTATTTTAACTATTTCCATAAATAAACTATTTTAACTTTAACAGTGGTTTGGTGTGAACTAACTACCTAACTATAACAACTACCGGGGTATCCGTCAACGACTAGATAGCCCCAACATTTTTTTGGCCTTCGAGCCGGATATGAACCAGCGATCTAAGGATCTCGGTAGTCACTCCCTTTTTAGCCATATCATCTTTCACAGAGTCCATCCATCGTTTCTTTGGTCTTCCCCTACTCGTACAGCCATCCACATTAATACTCCATACTTTCCTGACGACATTACCCTCATTCCTCCGCATCACATGCCCATACCATGACAACATATGTCTCTATCTATCTATCTATATTTTACAATATAAAATGGTAAACTGACTGACTGACTGGGTGATATATCAACACACAGCCCAAACCGCTGGTCCTAGAGACAAAAAACTTGGAAGGTGTGTTCTTTTTGAAGATTAAGTATCCAGTAAGAAAGGATTTTGGGAAATTCCACCCCTAAAGGGGTAAAATAGGGGATGGAAGTTTATATGAAAGTCCGTCAGTTTTGAAGTTAAGATCTTCAAATTTTGACTTTAGGCTGACGATTGAAAATTTATTTATACGTTTCAGCGTTTTTGATAATTCCACCCCCGAAGGGTCAAAAAGGGGGATTAAGTGAAAAGTCCTTAATTTTCGCAGAAAAATCACTAAATAGTACCTAGGCTTATGGTTGGAAGCTAACGCAACGGCGTTGTTAGAATTTAAATCCTAAAGGGGGTGAAAGGGAGATGAGATTTTGTTTTTAATTAAAGTTCTTTATTTTTTAAGTTAAAATCACTAAAATTTCGGCTTATGGTTGGAAACTAACACAACGTAAATCGTATTTTTTTTTAATTCAACCCACAAGTGTCTGAAAAGGGGGATGAAGTTTTGTTTAAAATAATATATTATTCTACATCCACGCGGGCGAAGCCACGGGCAACAGCTAGTACTTTATAACCCTCTACCGAACATTTTATATGACCTACATAAATGTTCATGCAACATTATTTAATTTGTGTTATGTATAATTTTGGGCTCATATCTAAATATAAACGTAAGGTATCGGCCCTAGAAGGAGTGAATGCTTTGAACTGTGATGAAATCGATTTATCTTAACAAGGGATTAAGGTTGATTGATAAAGTCCCCTTTTGTTTCTTGTTGAGCTTAAGCCGTTGTTATCTCATCGTAAGTTCCTATTAAGCTACCTATTGTTACATGTGTCAAGTTAATGATCCTTCTGATATTTGGGTTGATTAATATGAAGATAATAGTTATGCCTTACAACCGTAAGTGTCCAGTACTAGCACTTTGTCCGCTTCTTCGTCCACGTGGATTTCGCCTACAAAGTTCAACACTCTCTCCATCCCGTTTAAAAGAGAGTTGCTGATAAGTAATATTATGGCGATCTTTTTATTTATTAATACTATGACAAACTTTGTTATTTATTACAAACAACTATTTAATTGTTTCAAGTATACAAAAAATAAAATTTGTAGGTAAATAATAAACTAAGCGTAGAGCTGTTCGCTCACACCGCGGCATTTTTCTTACTTTTATCATTTTTATACCAGTTGTAACTTCTAAACGAATTTAAATATATTATTTTTTAATTTTTCTTCAAACCTCTGATTCGAATAATTTAAAGAGAAAATAAATAAATAAAGAGGGAGAGAGAGAGAGTAAATTCCCTTGATTGCTTCTACCCGTGTTTTGCTTGACTAATTTGAACAAAAAACGGTTATTGTGACTTAACTTTAATAGTTACACATATTATTATAGTCTCGCAGATTTTTTTATGGGTAATGATGAGTACTATTATGTAAAACATGTTATGTTATGTATCATCAATAGTTTTTCAGCGCAGGCAATGGTTTTTATTGGCAAATTTTGGATACCTTGGTTATTGAAATTTTCGTAGGGACCTCCATTTTTTTTTGAAAAGTAAAATTCATTCCATGATACTCGCTGATAATGTAGCTTTGTGAAGGTGAAAGTATTTTTGAAATCGGTTATATATTTTCTGAGTGTATCCAATAAACAATGATACAAAAGAAAAAAAACTTTTCCATGTAATATTTTATTCAATTTAATATTTTTCACATATAATAACAGTTTAAATAATTCAGACGCAATTTTTTTACTTGAAAAAATATTAAATAAACAAAATATTTATGGTGCTCCTAGGACCAATGTCTCTCTACGTATAAGGCAAATTGCAACATAAATCGTGACCCTACACACTTATCTCACAATTTTTAGACGCTTGCCCTACCTGAAGGTTCATTTGCAGCGCAAAATGACCTAACCCGCAAGCCTCCGTCTACAAAAACACAATCTATGTGAAAAATAACTTAGGTAAAAATTCGCAGGCGTCAATTAGGTAACTTTACTAGTGGTAATTCTACGACCATTATTTCTAGGTAATCGCATGTTTTCGTACTAGTCAAGCCCTCGGGAGTCTGTAGCAATAATATGTAAAGCCTAATTCATTACACTTTTCCTACTTGAATGGTTACAACCCACTTCTACGAATATCATTAATGCAGTAATTAAATTCAACGGCTACAATTGTTTTACACACGATTCTTGTGTACATTCTTCTTTATTCTTGTACGTTCTTTCTTTTTGCCGTGTGGTGCCGCACGTAAAGAATAGCACCACGCCATTTCCTCCCGTAGGTGTCGTAAAAGGCGACTAAGGGACTTACTAGAGAATGGGCAGCAGCGTTCTCTATGCATTTTAACACCATACTGCGATCGCCAACCCGCCTACCAAGCGTGGCGATTATGGCAACCCCCCCCCCCCCCCAATTGGGAGAGCCTATATCCAACAGTGAACGTCACATTATTGCAAAATAATAAAATATTAAAATGTATTCTTGGAACATTATTCCGCGTTTTTACGCTCTACTGGTTTTATGCCAGAAAGCGTTTTACAAATTGATATATTCTTTGCTGTTATAAAAGACATAAATAACGTCGATGAGCTTGAAATATTCTTCAATTTATGTTAACAAAAATCGGAGCGGAAAAATGATACACATGTTTTTTGAGAGCGAAGAAAAGAATTACAAATTCGGAGCTAACAGACGGCTGAATAATTGAGGCCATAAGAGCCAGAGTGGCCTAAAAATTGCTCTAAACTTACCTCGGAGCAGTTTTTCAAAATGAAATCAGTATTGAAAAAAAATACTGTTAGGCCACTCTGGCTCTCAGAGGCCATGAGAGCTAGAGTGGCCTAAAAAATTGCTCTAAACTTACCTCGGAAGCAGTTTTTCAAAATAAAATCAGTATTGAACAAATGACAGTTAGGCCACTCTGGCTCTCATGGCCTCTGAGAGCCAGAGTGGCCTAACAGTAATTTTTTCAATACTGATTTTATTTGAGAGCGAAGAAAAGAATTACAAATTCGGAGCTAACAGACGGCTGAATAATTGAGGCCATGAGAGCCAGAGTGGCCTAAAAATTGCTCTAAACTTACCTCGTAGCAGTTTTTCAAAATAAAATCAGTATTGAAAAAAATACTGTTAGCCCACTGTGGCTCTCAGAGGCCATGAGAGCCCGAGTGGCCTAAAAAATTGCTCTAAACTTACCTCGGAGCAGTTTTTCAAAATAAAATCAGTATTGAACAAATGACAGTTAGGCCACTCTGGCGCTCACGGCCACAATTAAAACAGACTGACTATTCTAGTAAATAGGTAAACTTTTATTTGTTTCACTAAAATATAACTTTTTGGAAAATTTGCGTCGTTTCATGTTTTTATAGTACTTTTCACTTTTGTTTTGATGAAAATCTCACGCGATTACGTTTCGTATGGACCGCACCACAATAGAATACTTGATGACGTAGTCGTTTATTTTAAACACGAACGATTTTTGTCGATTTTTAACGTTTTTTTATTAAATGCGTTGGAAAGTGTACATGGTACTTATAGGGTTATTTGTAAAACACCAATAACCTCGCAGAGTAGATTACTAACATCATAAACAACAACGTTTGTTCTACGACTTTTTCGAAAACAGACAAAAATATAATTCGATTCTCCATACATACTCGTATGTATATTATGTCCGAACAGCTGATCGAGTATTGTATGAAAAGTCAATATTTTTTTGCCTGTTTTCGAAAAAGTCGTAGAACAAAAATGTTGTTGTTGAGTTTGTTGGTGTTTTACAAATAACCCCTGTCATAACAAAGAAACAATTTTTAAATTTTTTGTGTGTTTGTTTCGGATAATCTCCGGAACAATGGATATTAAGGGTACCTTTTATAGCGGTGATAGTAGGAAAATTAGAACATTTTATGAATGTTACTTCACATAATACAACGGAATACAGAGAAGATAGACGTACACCTATACGCCGGTATAAAATCTTATTGTTAATTTATTTGGTAAATGTTTCTGTTTCATCCAACAATTATAATCCAATCAAAACTTTTTAACCCCCGACAGAAACAGAGGGGTGTTATAAGTTTAACGTGTGTATCTGTGTATCTGTGTGTCTGTCTGTGTCATCGTAGTGCACAAACGGCTGAACCGACTTTGATGTTTTTTTTTTGTTTGAACGGTGATTGATCGAGAGTGTTCTTAGCTATAATTCATGAAAATCGGTTCAGCCGTTTGAAGAATATCAGCTCTTTTCTAGTTGATGAATTGACGTGAGCATCTTCCACAGGTCGGATTGAGTTGAAATTTGGTATTCGTTACTTCTTACTTCAATGTATTAAAAGAACATAGTAACCTTGAACTGCTGCAGCTTCACCTGAAATTTGCTGGATATCCAACACCCTTAACATACAGCAGAGGTATCGAGTTTGGGCTCGTTGGAATGGTCTCAATGAATAGGTTATAGATAGATGGTGACCAGGGGCTGATGATGGAGTAGGAAATATAAATGGATCGGTTCAGCCGTTTGAAGATTATCAGTTCTTTTCTAGTTCAATATATTGCCTATTATAACTGCCTATTGCCTCATTTCGATGTACCAAAATCTACGAAGGCCAATTAACGCTGGCTAGAACGACACGAGATTTCAGACTATTCGTGTGTCTAACAAATGTACTAAAACAATTGAACTCCACCTACATTCTCATTTCTGTGACATTTTCGCACCATTGAACGTAAAGAAGGAAAGTAATACTCTACTTAAGTACATATAGTAGGGAATGTAGGTTGCTATGAATACAACAATGCTAGGGGCATCCCTAGCATTGTTGTATGTCAGCACTTATTCCATGCAAAAATACGTACCTAGCCAGGGTCACTGTCATAGATATTTTATGTTCTTAAGGTGACAGCGTCAGGCTAATAATTAGTAGTGGGTCGTTGTCGAATTTTTGACGGACGAAACGCAACCGTTTTCCCGACGACGAGAACGGTTGCAAAAAACGGTCGCCGTTGCAACTGGTTTGAAGACGGACGATGGACGACGAAACTTATCCTACATAAAATAGAATTGCGTTTTCGTCGAGTAAAATAGTTGCAGTTTCTTATAACTACCAACAGGTTTGATCGTCGCATCACGAACGACAGAATTGACAACTGGTAGGTAAGGTAATACATTATCGACTGTATTTCATTGATATAATGTTCACTTTCTGTTGTAAGGACTGTTTTGCAAACGAACAGAACGAGACGCATTGACAACTGGGCCTCAAGTCTGCTATTACAATAGTGTCAGAATGGTCTCTTCATTGTGAGTTTTTGACAGATTTGCCATACAAACACTGTCAAATACTCACAATGGCGAGACCATTCTGATACTATTGTAATAGCAGACTTGAGGCCCTGGTAACACATTATCGACACACATTATCGACTGTATATCATTGACATAAAGTTCAGTTTCTATTGCAAGGACTGTTTTGTAAACGAACGCGGAACGTTAAGGACGACGACGCGACGGACGAGATAGTTGACTCATTGCGTTCTAGACTGTATTTTCATTGACGTACGATAAAAAATCGCACTAAATAATTCGAACACTGGTTTGTGCAACCAAGACTGTTTGAACCCAGGACGTAAAACGGTTTCATCGTCGCAGAACACAAAACGGTCTTTGAAAACGGCTGCGTCGCAACGCCCACTCCTAGTAATAGTTACTATGCAGTATAGTATAGTATGGATGGCCATACTATCAATTCTGATTCTGACCAATTTTATATATTTGTATGTATAAATAATTACTATGCAGTATAGTATATACTGCATAGTAATTATCTATACATACAAATAAATAAAATTGAAGTGTTTGTTTGTAATGTCAAAATAACAACTTTTACTCGTAACTATGTAAGTATATGAAAGTATATACGGCACTAAGAACAAAAATTGTTTTTTAATGTTTTGTCTGTCTGTTTGTTCCGGATAATCTCCAAAACGGCTTGAACGATTTTGACAGGACTTTCACTGACAGATAACAGATGACATAAGGAGTAACTGAGGCTACATGTAATTTAGAAAAAGCCTCGTGGCTGAAGCCGTGGGCGGGAGTTAGTACTGTATATAATATCGTAAATGCAAAAGTAACTCTGTCTGTTACCTTTTCACGCCTTAAAGGCTGAACCGATTTGGATGAAAATTGGCGTACGGCTAGACCATGACCTGGTTTAGGACATAATATGATAATTTTTATTCCGGAAGTAAGATTTCTTGGGATAATTTCTGACCTCCACGCGGGCGAAGCCACGGGAAAAAACAAGTTAATTAAATATGTTTGTGAATAATCTAGACGTCAACATTAATATGTTACACTAAGCTGAGTTTATAATTACTAAATTGTAGTTTAAAACGAAAATGTTTGTATATTTTATTCTTTTCTAAAAAAAGTTTCGTAATTTTATCACTGCGACACGTAGCTATCAGTTTATTTTTGAAAAAATAGAATACTTTAGTAAAAAATAAACGCCGTTAAGCCCACGCAGTTCAAACCATTAACAAAATCTAATATTTTCTTATTTTTCTTTCAAAGTTGTGTAAAATCAACTCAGAATTAATTTTTATATTGAATAATTAAAAAAATCCTTATTTTTTATACACTTTTACCTAAATAACATCAATCGATCGTCCTTTGTCTTCACAGACAGCATGAATGTCGACGGTAAAGTGCCAATAACATCTAAATGACAAAGTCAAAAATGTACACAAACTGAATGAGGATGCATGCATGGCGGTAATGCCATAAAATAGGTTGGTTTAGTTGGAGGTACTTCCATATATCGAGGCAAAAAAGCGGAAACGTAGTAACCCGCACCCAAGTCAATTTTTTTTATTGCAGATTCGGAAACATACAAAAATTCTGCGTCGAATGGTTCGACTCCCATAACTGTAGAGTTACGGGAGTCGAACCATTTGACGCAGAATTTTTTACAAAATTTTCTATTAGTCGTAGGACTAATAGAAAATTTTGTACAGCGTTTTAAAACAACCCTACTTTTTTTAAGGGACCACCTAAATTTTGCTGTAAATAGCGTAAAAAATTGATTTTTTTATCATTTAGCATTTACACCCATTAATCATTTTGAAAATTTTTGATTCCGGTAGTTACAGCGCTGTTGAAATTTTGAGCAGTGTTTTATCAGTTTTTTTTTTTCTGAAATCCCAAACGTTTTTCGGCTCTGGTGAACATTAATCATTTTGTGGGTTACTACGTTTCCGCTTTATCGCGTCGATATAGTTTAACAACAAAAAAATACACTAAGGAGATTTCACTAAAACATGCAAATAACCCCTTTTAATACAAAATAATAAAAAATTAAGTTAGGAGGTATTGGCACTTCACCGTCGATGTGCTATTTTAAAAGTTCCAGAATGAACTGTCCCGATTCTAGGCTTTATTTAGGCAGCCTTCGAGGTCTGTTGTGTACTTATATCTGAATACTATTTTCATTCCGTCTGACCACAATATAAGTAAAGACTAGGAAATTAATTGTTTATAAAATTGACAACCAACTTAAGAGGGCGCCCACAGGTCCACTAGCGACACTTCTTAAAAACATATTATCTTGTGACTGAGAAGGAATTATGTATTATATGTATATATATTGTATTATTAATACAATATTTGTAAATATGTGAGCACCTTGTATCTAACACATGGTTAATTTATTCGTCAATGCTTAATTTTTTATTGTTATTACCTGTTGTGGTATAGTAATTTTATTCTAGGTACATCGTCTTCACATATAGTGATATAATTGATGTATACAGACTATTGTAAAACAGTTTAAAAGAGTAACGGTGGAGTTTCTTACCCATTCTTCTCCATGCGAAACTACCTTTTGGAAGGGGCAACTAGAATCAATTTTATTTCCGTGTAAATTTTGACGTTCAAAAGTGCCATTTATGTGCCTATTTGAAATAAATGCTTTGACTTTGACTTTATGAAAAACGGCTCAATCAAATCCCTCGGTGTCTAGAATTTTCTAATACATTTTATAAAGTACATATTGAGAGAAAAACTGCCACATTCCTCTAGATCGTATTTTGTTGCTTCGTGTCTCTTTGTGTTTTTCAATAAGATAATATTTTATTAAAGAAGTAGCTCTAGTGGACCCGTGAGCACCCTCATACATTGTCCGTTCATACACATTGCAACAGTCATTCTTTGATATTTTTAGGAAATGACTATGACACGGTAAGTTGACATAGTGTGCCAGTTTGATAAACAATTGATTTTCCTGACCGTACCTATCCATACGAATTCGTGCGAGATAATAGTAATAACCGGTACCGTGTGGTGCCGGACGTAAAGAATAGCACCACCCCATATCCTCCCGTGGGTATCGGACTACTATGGGACTTACTAGAGAATGGGCAGCAGCGTTCTCTATGCATTTTTAACACCATACAGCGATCGCCAACCCGCCTGCCAAGCGTGGCGATTATGGCAAATACCTCCCTTTTGGGGAAGGCCTATGTCCAGCAGTGGACGTCTTTCGGCTGAAATGATGAATAGTAATAATAAGTATTTTATTTTCTCACCACAATAAAACATTACAGACATTGATTGCAATTATGGTACATGATATGATTCGTTTACTGTGGGAGACTGGTGCCCAAGCTAGGCTTTAAGGGCCTGTGTTTCAGGTCACCAGGGGCCTTACTCCTGAAAACGATTCGAGTTTGATTTTGATTCCGATTCGAACTCGCTTCTGGGGCCTTACTCCCGACAGCATCGAGTTCTGAATCAATCGAATTGGGTTCGAATTAAATGCCGATCCATACTCTTGAATCCAACACTAGCGCCCGATCGTGCGGTGGTTCGAAGCGAAACTAACTTCGGTCAGTTTTAAGTTTTAAATCGAGTTCGGATCAGAAACGAAATCGAATCGGAATCAAAATCAAACTCGAATCGTTTCCGGGAGTAAGGCCCCTGGTCTCCACCCTCTAGCAGTTCGATACATTAACAATAATAAAAACTAAAAGTGATTTAACAATTTTGAGTTTGAAGTTGTATTGCTTTTGGAGTCTGTAGCTCAACATAAGGTGTTTAAAAATAAAGAATAAAAAATAGTAGGAAGATATTAGTTTCGACTGCACACAGAGAGTAAGGTGAGGTGAGGTGTGTGAGGTTCTTTGCATGTTAAGGAGCTCTTTGTTGAATTTAACATTGTACTGCTCGATTTACGAGCGTAATTACTTTTGGAGTTTAATTCACCATAATTATTAGAACCTAGTTGCAATTAATGCAGATATAGAAAAGCAATACAGTAAAGCTACATATTTGCCTAAGGATTAATAAAGAATACTCAAGCAATAAATAAATAGCTCCTATGTAATCATGTCTCGACATAAGCTTCTGTTGCAAATTAATGATCTTCACTCATCCATTATTATTTCAGTATATTGGGCTTCTATTTATTTCTTACTTGCTTCCACCAGCGGCATCGCCCGCATGAATGTATCTTTATGAATTATAGCCTATATTACTCAGTGATAATATAGCATTCTACTGGTGAAAGACTGGTTAACCTCTCGTATGTCGTAATTAGAGACACAATTGAAAACCCATTGTATCTCGCACAGATCTAGGTTATCTATATACATGAAGGGTTAAATTCGATTCGATAGTTTTTGAGTTAATTCATTACAAACAAAAATAGAAGAATTATAGTAGAATTGGAAATAGAGCTTGCAGTTTCTCTACGTGATTAAATCAGAAATGAAGAGATCCGCAGATAAACTACATAGCTCGAAGAATTACCAACCTTAAGTGGCTATGGGCATTGCTTGCAGAACAGATGGTCGATGGGGCCGAATGTTCTAGTGACGCCCGCGTTCCAGAAGACGAAGCATTGGAAGGCCTCCCACAAGGTAGACCGATGACCTTGTGAAGGCAGTAGAAATCCGCTGAAGGCCAATGTCCAGTAGTGGACGTCTTTTGGCTGAAATGATGATGAAACATAATAAAAATACAAATATTTTCTCTTTATAATATTATTAGCGTAGAAATGCTACTTATCAAAGTTGCTTGCAGCGGTAATAGTGCAGCTGACGTGTGAATATGATATTATACGCTACGCTCCGTGGTCATCCTCGTCTTGTATTATATTTATGAGTCTTATTTGCCTATTCTGCACTGCAGGCGTTCCCACAATATTATGTGCATTTTTATGCTCTCCTAGTACTACTATGACGTTTGCCGTGTCTGCTAACTCACGGTTTATTCTTGTCTCAAACATGCATGGAAGTGTTGTCATTATTTTTAAAAAAAGAACACGCGATTTATCGAATTTATGGACAAAGAAAATCAAATCGATTTCAGGAGCGTTTTTTGAATTTGGAACATTACAACGCTCCAACAATGTTGTATGAAATGGCGTGCTGCTTTGATTTGATTTCTTTTATCATTCTTGGCATACCAAAGTAAGTCTCTTTGCTAAGCACAAATTGCGTTGACGTGGCTGTTTAGCCATAAATGCGTTTGCCTTTTGGCACAGATGATATATAGAAAATTGGCGTCAAAGCTGAAAATTCGTCTTGATTTGTTATTTACATACTTCAGCCATCTACCACTACATCCAATGCTCACCTGCAAACCTCATCAGAAGTTAAACAAACATAAATGTACCGGTGAAATCAATATCATTTTCTTTTAGTAATTTCTTCAATATGACTAATGTAACTTTTAATATTAATTAAATTAAATGTATAATATAAAAAGTATGGTTTATTTTCTGCATTATTTTGAGAAAAGCACTATATATGCCTTGGCGGAAATGGGAATTGCCTGTCTCGTATTGGTGAAGTCCTCGCCTACGGCTCGGCTTTCATACTAATACTCGCCCTGCAATTGCCTATTTGCCTTTGCAATAATGTACTATTACTCACATTACAATGTGCAGTTAGTGTTTAATGTATGGACGTAATGAACTAAAATATCTACTATGCTACAATTTAACCCTTCATATGCGGAACGTAGATTGACGTGAGACACAATGGTTTTTAATTGTGTCTGTAATTACGGCATACGAGAGGTTAATGTTCAAAAAACTGGCCAAGTGCGCGTCGGACCACGCACAATTAAGGGTTTCGTAGTTGGTATGAATTTATCCCAAGAACAAATTTAACATTGTAGTTGAAAAACATGTTCTTCCATACGGAATGTATGGGAGAACATGTTTTTCCACTGTAAATGTAAGTTGGTCAACTTTTACTCGGTAACTTGTAAAGCCTATTTAGCTGTGATAGTTTTCCTTTTAACTTCGTTATTTATAATACTGCTGTGAATTTTTTCACATATCTAAATACAACCATTAAACTGGTAGGGGGGTGAACAACTTGACTCTTAAAAAAAAAAAAAAAAAAACAATAATAATAATAATCTCAAAAAATAGCACTTTAAATTTTAATATTACGCAAAAGGATCCCTGAATCGAAAAATGGTTTTCACAAAATATGGACAGGACATTAAAATGTCTAAAATAAAATAAATTATTTAAAAAGTTTAAAACCCGAATGCAAAACATACAATTTAAAAGTAATGAAAAAACTAAAAAGACCGAAGCAAGGTCAAGTATAGAAAACAAATTTAAAATAAACTATAAACAAAGTAAACTCTACTTCGGTATAACAGATGTATTATGAGCTGAAAGTCTAAGGTTGCATTAAGTTTAATACCTAGCAGGCGGGACCCAGTTGCAAGTACCACTGACAGCACATAGTCAAGGTAATGCAAAGTGAAGTGCTACTAACATAGTTTTAAGTCTTATTTACTAAAACAAGTTTACAATAAAAATATTTATGTTTAGGTTAAGGTATATATGTATGGGCCTGCGTCGCCTGAAAATAAATGGGTTTATTTATTATTATTGTTATTACAAAATTTTATTCTACCACTTTGTCGGGGTGAATATACGTATGTATACCCATACCAAATTACAGGTTTCTAGTACTAAGAGTCTCTGAGCTAAGCCACGGACAGACGCACATGGTGAAACTATACGGATTCCTGGTTTACTAAGGAACCCCAAAAAGACTTGTGAATCATGATTTTATGATTACATTCATGAGGCAAGTCTTAGTAAAGATAAATAAATTATTCAGAGTTTTTAAAAGAGCAGCAGTAATGTTTATTGAGCATTTTATCAGCTGTTCTTTACTTAAGGCGAGGTTTTTCAAGTTAACCTCTAGGAAATGTAATTTTAATGCCGTTTTATTTAGAAACGGTAATGATAAAACACGTGAAAAAATTATATGTTGCTTTTGAGACCTTTCTGTAGGTACATCGGGTACTCGTTACATAATTGGATAAAGTTCGCTCGATAGAAAAAAAATCCAAACATACCCTTATTTTGTAGATTAAAATCATTTTATTTCAATATTATATACCACATTATGTACTGAAAATAATATCAAAATAAACGTCTATTATGATGTAATGTCCGTCTGGTTTAACATTGTTAATATCGTAAAACATATAATTTTCAACCCAAAATTAACGAAATTCACGGAATAATTTACTCGCGCCCAGCTGCTACCACAAGAACAAAAATGCACGCTCGAAGAACCTCGCCTTAAGTACTTGTAGGCGTTTAATAGACTTAAACTTGTATCAAACTTGACTTGTTTCTTTTATATAAATGTATTTATATAATAAGGTTGGGGAAAAAGTTTCTTCGCATTTTTTAAGAAAATTCAAAACATTTTTTAATATAGTTTATTTACATTTAACTATAGTATGTAGGTACCATTTTGTTCGATAACTTTTTGCCATCTTGTGGGTAGGGACATCATCCCATTGCTATAGAAATTTTGGGATTTCTGATCAAAATACCGCGACAAGTGGTTTTGGCAGTCCTCTCGTGATGTTAACCTGACACTGCCTAAAGAATTCTGAAGAGACCGAAACAGGTGGAAATCTCAAGGTGCAAGGTCAGGACTATACGGCGGATGCATTAACACCTCCCAGCCAAACTCTCTTAATTTTTTGCTGAGTGGCTAAAGATGTGTGAGGTCTAGCGTTATCATAATGAAAAACCACACCCCTTTTGTTGATTAATTCCGGCCGCTTTCTCTCAACTTCTTGCTTTAATCTCATCAGTTTTTCGCAGTAGAGTTCAGAATCGATGGTCCTGCCTGGTGGTAACAGCTCATAATGAATAATGCCCTTCCAATCCCACCACACACACAGCATCACCTTGTTGCGAGTTAACCCGGGTTTCGCCACAGTCTGTGAAGCCTGACCGGCCTTTGACCACGTCCTTTTTCGCACGTTCTTGTCGTACATGATCCAATTTTCATCACCAGTTATCAGCTTCTTCAAAAATGGTTCGGTTTCATTACGTCGTAATAAAGAATCACAAATGAGTACACGGTTCATTAGGTTTCTTTCAGTGAGCTCGATTTTGTGTACCCAGTTTTTTCAAATGTGCCAAAACTATTTTGTGGTCAATTCCCAGTTCTTCAGCTACGTCGTAACTACTGATATCTTGCTCCACTTTTTCAAAAATGGCATCCATCTTATCCGTAATAGGGCGATCAGAGCGACGTGCATCTTTGACATCAAAATTTCCGGATTGAAAATGCTTAAACCAAATTTGTGCTACTCTCACAGACACTGCACTAGGTCCATAAACATCGCAAATTTTTTTCGCGGCTTGCGTTGCATTTTTACCTTTTTGTAGTAAAATTTTAAAATGTATCGAATTTCTTCATTAGATTCACTCATCTTGACAGTACGAAAAACGAATGAAAATCACAAATTTTCCTAATTTGATTTTTTTTTATTCTCATATGAGTTTGCTCTTGACTTTAGTCTAGGTCTGGATGACAAAGACAAAGTCTACGATGGAGTGAGCTTACCCACAAGAAGCCTGTTCACTCTCACTTTGAATAGATTAGGGTTGTACGAGTATGTAATTATGTTCTATAAAATTTAAACTTTCAATGATACCAAAACCAGCCAGATACAAATAGTATAGCCAAAGAGATTTTATTACAAGTTCATACATACTATAATGCGAAAAGACTTTTTCCCCAACCTAATATGTATTACGAGTAGTATTTATTATTTTTCGAGTTATCTATCACTTATTTTGCACCTGCCACATTTTGTGTCTACATCACCCTGAGGTTGACTGATAGAAAATGCCTCAGGCATTAAGTCCTATTTGTACAGTCATGTTTTACTTGTGCATAAAGTATTAAAAAATAAATAAAAGTAGGTTAGTATTAGACATGAAACTAGACATTTTTTATTTAATATAAAATTCACTGAAGTGTGTATTTTTAGTGCTTACTTCACAATCTTCTTAAGGCTCTTCGAGCGTGCATTTTTCTTGAGGTGGCAGCTGGGCGCGAGTAAATTGTGCCATGAATTTCGTTAATTTTAGGTTAAAAATTATATGTTTTACGATATTAAAAATGTTAAACCCGACGGAAATTACACCATCATAGACGTTTATTTTGATATGATTTTCTATATATATTTCATAATGTGGTATAATACTAAAATAAAATGATTTTAATCTACAAAATAAGGGTATGTTTGGATTTTTTCTATCGAGCGAACTGTATCCAATTATGTAACGAGTACCCGACGTACCTACAGAAAGGTCTCAAAAGCAACATATAATTTTTTCATATAATCATCACCGTTTGTAAATAAAATTACATTAAAATTACATTTCCTAGAGGTTAACTTGAAGTACCTCGCCTTAAGCGTTTCCCAACTAAAGTTCGAAATCGCTTTATTGAAATCAAGCGTCTGTAATAAAAGAGTTTTAATCGTCAGACGCAACCCACTGATTCAGAAATTTGATTTTACTGAACCAATGGAGGGAACTTCAATGTTTTCTTTGTGAAAAGACTTTATTTACCGAATATTGGCTCCGGGAAACAACGGCTTTTAACGCATGAGACGATACACTTTTTGTATGACTTGGTCTTGTATGTTTATAGTAATATCAGGCACACACTTTAACGTTTTTCCATTTACTGGCGGGAAAATACCACCGCAATCGCAACACTGCACAAAAATGCATGAATGATCAGATGTATGAACATAAAACGAAGCAAAAAGACTATGTGAGGATCGTATGTAATTTTTGAGGTGGCGTTCTGTAATTTTTGCCTACCCCCATGGGAAAAAAATCGTGAGTTTATATATGTACGTAAAAATACCACCTCATTCCACACAATATCAATAATGTCGTCGGTGTGTGTTTCGTTTGCATAAGGACAATTCTACAGTCGTTTTATAGGTAGACAGCTTAAATTATCCCTACACTACATTTCGCATTACTCAGAAGAACTGTTGAACCCATTCATTGACTGTGTTACACTTACTTCTATAAATAATTAAAAAGCAATACGTTTTGCTGTTCAAAACTGGTAATGAGACCGACCTGTAATTGCCATACTTCTAAACAAAAGTCTCTTCCCGTAGCTACAGACAATTAGACAAACCAAAATAGCATTGATCAAAACTCCAGCTTATTGCGTGTTGGGAGCTTTTGCTTGTTTTAGTCAGTGAGATAGAATAGATTTTCTTAGAACGTACAAAGGTAATTAATTATCCTCTTGCCTGTTATTAATTAAAACGGTGAAGGAAAACATCGTGAGGAAACCGGGATGTCATAGAATAAAAAAATTCGAAGACATGTGGACCCGCGTAGAAGAGAGGTCTGTGTCTCAGCGGTGAGAACAGTATTGGCTGATTATGATATGCTTATGGTATTAATGATTATTATTTTCCTTATCTTGAATTCGAATGAGTCCAATTTATTTGCAGTAGGGATGGGCCGAATATTTGTTTTATATTCGGTATTCGGCATATTTGGCAGGTTTACCAAATATTCGTATTCGGCCGAATATTCGGCCATATCGCCGAATGTTCGGCAAAGTGGTACTCGAAGTTTTTACTGTATTGAGCCGTGTATGATTTATCATAAGTTGAGTGTTAAATGTGTTATTTTTATAAGGTAAGTAATTTACAGTGCAGCTTTATATTGTTCACGTAAGGGAATCAATTATGTCGAATATTCGGCCAACTTAACTTAATTTGTAACTAATATTTTCTTCCCTACACCTCTTTCAGCCTTTGTCTCGGTATTCATCCCCGTACCTAGCCGTGTATAGCTCGTATTTTATAAATAATCAGAAAACACGTCCTTAAAAACAATAATAAACTTTGTAACTTGTAGATAAGTGGATCCGTGGTTTCGCCTTGACACATAAGTATACTTGCAAGGTTTAAGGTAAAAAGTTCAGCTATGCAGTCTTATTTTTCCAACATCATGCAAGATAACGTATTTCCCGGCGTTAAGCGTGTGTAAGAAATTCGCGTGAGAACGTCCATTGATTTTAAATTTGTAAGGACCCTTGGACATCCCACGACTGGGCATGATCGCCAATGGGAACCTTACTGCCAATTGCTCCCGCTAGAGGACTTTGTTGCAATATATAGCAGAAAGGTTTTCCGAATAATTTTAAATTGTAAATAATTTTAATATACATTATAAGAGACCATACTATCGCATAAAGGTGCTCCCTCACCTGGAGCTTTTGCTTGTAATGTAACATTTCAGATTCGATTTTGAGCATTACATTACAGTTGTGCCTCCCTGACTTGACGAGCATTCGCCTGTACGAGTAATGTAACATTCGATTCGTTTTGAGCATTTAGTTGATTCCATAATGTCAGACGATGTTACGGCGTGCGACCGTCGTTCATCGATTGATAAGATCGTTATCACGTCAAAAAAAGAAAAAAACTATTTTCATATGCTTTATCGTGTTTAGGTATCGATATAAATCACGTCTGTGAAGTTTACACAAATAACATATTACATATTTCTCACTCCTCTTGCTCAAAAAGAACGTCATGATGGCGTACCAGAGCGAAGAAAAAATAGCATTTCTTCCTCTAGGGGAAAAAGTTTTCTTTTTTTACTTTTTGTCTGTCAAATGACTGTCATAAGTAGAATAATCATGAATAAAGACTCGACTTATTACTGTTTCATAAAAAAAGAACAACATTTTATTTTTGAAAATGGAACTAAAATCGGCGATCTCTTTGTTAGAATGCATGCAATGCCTTACGGCTACGGAAAAAAAAAGACATTGGCGCGAATCCTTTTGCAAATTGAATTAGTGGCCGTACCTAATTTATTTTTAATTATGTATTGGATTATTTTATTTTCTCTCAATCGTAGTGAAAAGTAGAGTGTAACACCCGGCGCTAAAAACCTATTAAAACTCGGTTTCTATTTACTCCTACCTCGTATAAATGGGTCATTTTAGCTCCTTGTATGTATGACAATCTACTATTTTTAAACTGATATTTCATGAAAAAGGATGACACCGGTAAAACCCGGGTGTCGCCGACCAGGCGACACTTAGGTAACTTCGGTCGACCCCGGGTGTCGACAAAGGCGACACTTGACTTACCCGCATGCTAGCGTCATCGCAATGCGGCCGGTGTTGACGGCTACACTTTTTTTGCGAGTTTCTACGAAATCCGATGAAGGCGACACTTAGGTAACTTCGGTCAACCCCGGGTGTCGCCGAAAAGGCGACACTTGACTCACCCGCTTGACGGCTACATTTTTTTTGCGAGTTTCTAGAAATCCGACCGCTACCAGTTAAGCCGAGACATATTAAAAAAATATTGAATATGAAACAAAAAGGATGAAATTAAGCCGTAAAATATACAAAAAAGCCGAAGTATGTTGGCGCGCGGCTTTGACAGTCTGCTTGGTTTACCTTATTTCAAAGTGGCGCCATCTGCTGTCTCAGCTTTGTGTAATATTCCCAATTTAAGTTGCACTACTTTTACAACGACTATTAATAATACCCTGAAAATTGACCATAAAATAATATAAAGGTAGAAAGACCAAAACCAATAAAAGAACAACCCGATTTCTGTTCGTGGAATAAAAATAAATTAAAGGAACGTTCCGGTCAAATTCAATTAAAAATTGCTGTCAACAATATAAAGTGTTGCGTGTTTAATTTGGGCCTACAAGGAATTGTAAATAATATAAGTGAGTACGAATTTATCAACCCTAAAGGTGAATGACCGGCGCGCACCTAAACAATATATTCTGTTTGGGTATAGGAAGGGTAAAGTAATGACTGTACCGACTTTCATATATAGCATTTACTACCTGAATTCCGCGAAAATAATGAAATGGTCATAGATTTATTTGGAACAAAATAGTTCATTGTTATGTGAAGTTATTTGTAGACACAAACGGCCATTCTCAGTATTTACAATGGGGCTCGATTGTTTCCTTTATTTTACTACTAGCTTTTGCCCGTGGCTCCGCCCGCGTAGATGTCGGTTATCGCGTAAAAAAGTAGCCTATGTCCGTCTCCATATCCCAGGCTATATCTCTGCCAAATTTCATGACGATCGGTTTAGCTGTTTAGGCGTGAAAAGGTAACATACAGACAGACAGACATACAGACAGTTACTTTCAAATTTATAATATTAGTATGGATAAGCAAAACAGCAAACATAGCAGGTACAGAATTCATTGATAACATATTATCATCAAAAATAATGAATTATTTCGTGATTGCTTTCCCATTATTTTTTTATTTTTTTTACACACGACTGGGAAGCTCTTGGCCTTCCTCTCACCTGATGGTAAGTGATGATAAGGCCGAAGATGGAAGCGAGCTTCACCCGGAATCCTCAACCACAGAGGAACTGGCTATCTTACCTGTAACTGCCGAAACACAACAAATGCTGTTAACATTGTGGTTTGGCGACGGACTTAGATAAGATGGTGGTAGCTCGGACTTAGAACAAGCCCTACCACCAACAAAACCGAGCAGATATTTTTGCCCCCGCTGGGAATCGAACCCGGGACCTCTGGATCTGAGACAGGTGGTTTTACCACTAGACCACAGAGGCGGTTATTAGTTCGGTTATAATGCAGACAGTTTATGTCGTATCACCTTGAAGAATCTACTTCAGACTTTCCGAGGAACGTAGTAACAAATACATAAAATAAAACTGTAGTGCATTTTTTCACGGTGATACCGCTTAAATATTCATTTGATATAGGTAACTTTGAGAAAATTTGTAGGAAGGAAACAAGGTTTCCCGGCCAGAAAACAGAAATAAGGAAAATGATAACAGATATTATCTGCGTGAATAATGGTGGGAACGTGCTTATCTAATCCAATGTGTCGCATATTAACGCTTCAGTTGGTAAACACGCAACAATAACAAAGAACGAAAGACCAAGGAGGGCAAGAGAAAAAACATTGACACAACATAATATTAAAAATTGATTACACTCAGACACATAGAAAAAAAAAATAATAATATATACAACATTAGTTTTAGTTTATGCGAAACCCGAAACACGTGTCTAGTATTTTTATGTAAAGAATTTATGTACAAAATTTCAAAACTGTATCATGAAAAATAACAAAGTTATAAGCTTGTTATGTTACCTGGTTGTCCGTACAAAAACATGCTCACCACGCGGCGCACCCGCGCCGCCCGCGCCTTGCGTTCATTAATAATAATATTAATTTGGCAGTAGGTATCTAACCGTACGACGATTGTATTGTAATTAACTGGTGATAACATTTTCCATCACACTTGCAGGCTTAGGACTTTTTCGTAATGGTCAAGTACTTAGTGTCGCTCGGTGTCCAACTTGTAACCTTTTTTAAATATTTTTGGGAAAAAATATAACATGGTGTAAAAACTATTGGAATCGATTCAGTTACTTATTCTGAACAAACTATATTCAGGTTTTGCATATACTAAAAATAATGTTGTATATATCGTCCTATCCTACGAACAGTGCCCTAACGAACATAGGGGCTTTCTTTTTTTTATTGCATTATTCAATTCTGCTCATCATACCACATATAACCAGTTCAACAAAACAATTAAAAACGGGATTTAAAGGACAAAATGCGTATAAAATATGAAGATAATTTATTGAAAATAATCCTAGCCGAACCTTTAAATACCAATACACATTATAAGAAATCACCAATACATATATTTTTATATTTAATTTAATTAAACACAAAAAAGTGTCTCCTAAAAAGTAGCTGTTATGCAGTTACGCCCCTATTCGTAGGATACGACGATATATACACAAATAAGAAAAAAAAAAAATGTAAAGGTTCACTTATAACAAAACTGAAAAAAAATTGTACATGATAGCAAACAGAACTAAATACATTGTATAAGATTAAACCATAACCTCCTTACTAATAAACGTTGTATAGCGTCTGTATAGTTACACACCGATTTCTCTGTTTCACTCGTCAGTAATTTGACTTTCGAAAGAAGAAGACAAAGCGTTGTGTAACTATACAGACGCTATACAACGTTTATTAGTAAGGAGGTTACAGTATAATATATAAATAATGGCTATGCACGTACGTAAGGTTCATTATTATGAAAAAGAGCGCATCCCGCCATCAAACGTAAAAGTTTGGCGCGTTTAGAATTAAATAACACCTCTGTATTACAATTTCTTTCAATAATATTTAAAAAAAATATATATAACATAAGTAGGTACATAATCATAATTGTAAATAGAAGAAAGAAAATACGTTTATTTTCAGTAAAACTTGACGCAAAGAAAAACACATAACATAACAAGTTGGGCCATCGCTCAGCATAATGCTAGAGAGACCAAGCCACAGTGCTGGTTAAACAATAAAAGAAAATTGTACTCAAAACAGTACGTAAATAAATAATAGTGATAACAAAACAGAGAGTAGAAATGTTATATACATTTCTACTGTTTTGTTATTACAAATACAAAAACAGACACTTGACGACAGAGAAAATAGGGCAACGTTGTTCTAGAATACCAAAAGATACGAGCAAATACCTAAAGACAAATAACCTAGGTGTGACCATATTAAGCTGTCTGTCTGTCAATACACCTAAGTGTACTGTATACAGAAGTTCACTATTTCACGCACGATCTGTACCACTTCTGGAACAAACCGATCATGACATAAGACGGATTGGGACAGTAATTTAATGAGATAGAGGGCTTGTAGGTGAGACATAATTTTCTAAGTTGTATCTCGTATCTAACTTGATATTGGAGGCAGGAAAAATCTCCAGGAATTTGCTAAAAAAACATGAATCTTGCATAATGGAAACCAAATTATTTTGATAATTACGTGTCTATTCCGTAATATAACATCACAACTGTATCTAATCCCCGCAGGGTTAAGCAGAGGTCAACTCCTGTAGTACAACCACATTTGGCCAGTTATGTAGTAGTCCTAAGTTAAAGGGCCCAACCAAGGGTTACAACCTATTGCCATCAACCGAGTACGAATTCAGACTCCATTTGCTTTGACTGCTACTGGAAAATATCTGATAAAAAACCCAATAATACTTTGCTCACCTACAGATCAAAGTCAAAGTCAAATAATTTATTTCAAATAGGCATGAAGATGCACTTTTGAACGTCAAAAATTACATGAATAGTTAATTGATTCTAGTTGCGCCTTCCAAAAGGTAGTTATGTATGGAGAAGAATGGGCAAGAAACTCCATACTTACTCTTTTAAAATGTTAACAATAGTTTGTATACATTAATTAATAATTATAGCTGAAGACGATGTACCTAGAATAAAAATAAAACTTACTTACTACAATTGGTAAAAAGAATGAAAAGTGAAGTAATGACAGAAAAATTAATACGAGTAAATGAGATAGGTACATGGTGCTTACATATTTACAAACATTGTATATGATTTTCCGAAAAAACAAAAAAAACATATAATAAGTCAGTGTGTGAGTTAAAATGTTAATCACAGAAAATAAAATTAATATAATAAAAATTATAAATTATACAGTTAAATTAGCAACCAGATTAAACTCAAAACCTCATGCTTAAAAAAAAGCGTTTATTCACAGAAACAATTGTTTACACGATAAAATATACCTCCGCCAAACTGCAAAGCAGTTTGTTGGCAGATGTAGATCCTTTTTTTTTATACATAATAACTTTTTTTTTTAACTAAACAATCGAGACAGCCAGAGTCTTTAAATGAATTTTAAAATCAAACATTCATGAAGTTCCAAGTGCCCATGTAGGTGTATGTGAAATAAAATATTTTGATTTTCACTGACACATATGTATATAGGTTCTCTGAACAATTTTTTTTAGAATATGTATGAAAAACATAGTACGCGAAAACTACAAAAAAAAAACCTTTACATTTCACATTGGTGAAAATATTTATATAATATTTTGTGTCTGAACTAGAAAATTCAAAATGTGCCTAACGAAATATCAAACTTTCTGTTGGAATATCTGATTTTAAAATTAATCTCCAAACGAAATCTTACTTGATGATTCAATAATATTTTCTCGTTCGAACTCTTTCACTACTTTGTGTAATTTATTTCATTATCGCTGCTCTCAAAGTAGTGAAGGAAAATATTGTGAGGGAACCGGCATATCCTAGATCCAAAAAATCAAAGACAAGTGACATCCACCAACCCACACGACGCTCGCGTGGTTGATTACGATTAAGGTCCACTCTCTCTCACAGAGGGGAAGCCTGTGTCCCAGCAGCGAGATCTGTCATTGTCATGTCATCATCATCATCATCATTTCAGCCGAAAGACGTCCACTGCTGGACATAGGCCTCCCTCAAGCACCGCCACCTCGACCGGTTCTTTGCTTCCCGCATCCAGCAGATTCCTGCGGCTTTCATAAGGTCATCGGTCCACCTTGTGGGAGGCCTTCCAACGCTACGTCTTCCGGTACGCGGTCGCCACTCCAGAACCTTTCGGCCCCAACGGATATCTGTTCTGCGCGCAATGTGCCCTGCCCATTGCCACTTAAGTTTGGCAATTCTTCCAGCTATGTCGGTTACCTTGGTTCTCCTGCGGATCTCTTCATTTCTGATTCAATCACGTAGGGAAACTCCAAGCATAGCTCTCGCCATTGCCCTTTGGGTGACTTTTAGCCTTCTAATGAGGCCCATCGTCATGTACTGCATAACTAATCAAAATTACTAGCAAACACCTTCACAACACACTACACAATTTACATGCCAATCTTGACACTAGCTCCTAGTCCTACAATGATATAATACTAATACGCCGCGGTATCATAACTCTGACAAATTAGTCACGCCATCCGACCCGTAGTAACATGACGAACAATCCCTGCATACACCCGAAGATTGATGGCCTCTGAAACTGAAAAGAGGATGTTAGATGGAGAAAAATGGAACATCATCTATTCATATCTGAGAAAGGAAGGGTAAATAATAGTGATGGTAACTTTCTGGGTAAAAATGTGGAAGATAATGGAAGTAAACGAGGGTGCAGCTCCTCGCTTATGTCGTTATAATTTGGCTATTTCATGGTAAAACTGGGTTCGATAATAGTTCAATACAATACAATTGTTCAAACATGTTTATTTTTAGTAATATTAATAACTGACTGGTCCTTTAGATAATATCGAAAAATAATATACAACGCAAACGTAGAAACCAACAAAAACAAAAGTGTCATCCCATATGTCATAGCGTCAATGTCGTAAATACGTATTACATATATAAATTCCGAGAATAGCTACGATTAATTATTAATCGTAGCTATTCTCGGAATTTGAATAAAGAACGTCAGCCGATACAACCAACATCACAGTAAATACGGTTCTTGTGTTACGTAATAATGTCATTATTTATAACTAAAACTAGGTCAAAATGCGCTTGCAAGATTTCATTACTAACGAGTGAACGGGCAGATGATCTCATTTATTTATGCATAGGTTTTAATCTTGTTTAAAAGAATTTAGTAGTGTAGGATATAACACAGATTAATATAATAATATTTTAATATTAGCACAAAGGTACATGTTAACAAAAATACATAAAGAATCACGTCTCAAATCATAGTCAATCATAGCACACATACATTTTCTTTGAACTACAAATTGAGTTCTCACAATATTAAAGCTATTACAGTACACTAGCTTTTGCCCGCGGCTCCGCCCGCGTGGATGTCGGTTGTCGCGTAAAAATGTAGCCTATGTCCTCCGTATCCCAGGCTATATCCCTGCCAAATTTCATGACGATCGGTTCAGCGGTTTAGGTGTGAAAACGTAACATACAGACAGACAGAGTTACTTTCACATTTATAATATTAGTATGGATTATGATACATGTGTGCTATGACCACAGACAATTAAAGGTAAATTTTTAGTTCATTTTGGGACCAAGGACAATTCAGACTATTAAAAAAAAAGTGAAATAAGGCATTATGGCTCCAGCATTATGGAAGTCTCTTTGATGAGATTTAAAAAATCGCAATTATCCGACGTTATCTTTGGCGTTACAACACTAGCGCGGTAACGTAAAGTAAAAAGCACGAGTTTTTAATACACTGCATTATGGACCTAAGCTAAGCGTTCATTAAGAGCCACTTTACGAGCAAGTGTGTTGAAAATAAAATTACAAAATAGGATATGCACACGTTGATACGCCTTGTTACCCTTTTTCACAGGCTGTAGGCACACTGTAGGTAATACTTGTGGACTCGTTGAGAATTGCACGCAGACTGGGGCCGATCAACTTGTGAAATACCTTTGACTAAACGCTCGATTGTTGTGCGGCGTAGCGAGCCGCCACGTGGCGGACATAAGACAATTTTCTAATTAATTAAGATGGCTGTCGATAACAGTAGGATTATCCACTGTTTTTTTTCTCCACAGATACAGCTCTTCTTCTTGTAAGCTTATCTTGGGTTTGATAGGCTCATTGGCGACGTAAAACTGGTGGATGCCAAGCTTAACAGCTTGGCTCATCGCCGCAAGGTTGTCTGCTTGTCTTCTACAGATTTGTACTTCGGCGAGTGTGCCTATGAAATCCACGACCTCATTCCACCGGCCCCCTTCTACCATCAAACATCTAGACGCATTGCAAGTTACCACCCCTACCTAGTTGATATTCCACCAACTCGCACTAAGCGTTTTCAAACGTCTTTTATAATGCGCACAGCAAAGGAGTAGAACTCTGCCTGCGTCTGTGTTTCCGAACGCATACAACCCTAATATATTCAAAGTGAGAGTGAACAGGCTTCTTTTGGGTAAGCTCACTCCATCGTCGACTTTGTCTCTGTCACCTCTGACCTAGACTAGAGTCAAGAGCAAAAACATCGTAAAAAAAAAATGGATTGCTATTCCGACAAGCGAAACACTAAAAATAAGTTATCTAAAGGCCGAGGAGACGGCAGGGTATCGCATCAACAAAATAGAGCATATTTTTTCTTTCTGCGCTTAAAATTTTACGTTAGGAGCACGGCTATAGCACTTCTGTCAGGTAGTTAAAATAAAGGACGATTACCATTGCGATTGCCAACAAATATGAAAATATTCAGTGTACTCACAGAGCATGCAATTGGAGGCGTCTCCGAGCTCTTAGCGGCTACTGACTTAACAATGGATATTTCAGTGCTAATATTAATGTAAGGGTGTTACCACACCAATCGATCGATCGTCGATCGATGCCATCGATCGAAATGGTCGACGTAGATCGATTGGAATCTACTCCGTTAATTGGTGAATAATCCATTCTACCGTCGATCGAAGGCATCTATTGACGATCGATCGATTGGTGTGGTAACACCCTGTAGGGGACTCTTCGAATGAAACCAGTGGTCGAGGTACTTCTTCTTTATTCTTGCTTCTTCAAGTGACGGCCGCCGACTGACTACAGTCTCACAATGGCGCCTTATTTATACAATTTTGGCTAATGAACAATCATACAACTAGCGCCCTCTACTGGACACGCCTATATTACGTAATTTATTATTGACCAATCAGAGCCAAGCAAACAAAAAGCGACACTAAGCTTTAGTGCATCGAAACTTTACCGTAACGAGGACCGTTCTACTTTCTTATTTAACTTTCCCTTGAATTCAGGCACCTCGCTATGATAAATTCACAAAAACATATGACAAAATACTAATTAGAATCTAACTAGACTAACTACAAGCAATGGGATCATATTTCCTATAAAATAACACTAATTAGACTCTTATAGGTCTTATACAAATTAAATTAGAGACACATAAAAACATCGTTCATATTCACTATACTTACATGATTCTAAGTTCTAGTTATTCTAAAATATAGCTCTATTTGAGAGTCTTAACACTTTAAAACACTCATTCACACTCGAATATGTCTCTTATAAGAGTCTTTCACTTTATAACACTTATTTACACTGATTAAGCGTCTCTTTAGCACTTTAGCACTGAATGTCCATGTTCACTAATCTCACTACGTTGAGCCTTCGCGGACGGCGTCGCCAACAGTCTCCCCCTCGGTGTCTTGCACCTCAGCTCGCAGGGGCGACGTCGCTGGCACGATCACGACCAGCCGGGATGCTGGCCGCCGCAGTACGCCCGCCGAGGTGCGGACGTCGACGATCCGGGTTCTTCCATCTGGCCCGGGGTAGGTCGCGCTGATCTCGCCGCGTGGCCACGAGCAACGTGGCAGGGTGTGGTCCACCAGCAGGACAAGGTCGCCGACGGTGGGATCCCGGTAATGGGGACCCTGGAAGTACCGGGGTGAGAGTGTGGGTAGGTACTCTCGCACCCATCTGGCCCAGAAGTGGTCGGCCAGGCGCTGGGATGTCCTCCAAGATGGAGAACCGATGAGCTCGGAGTCGTCGAATGAGCCGAACAAATGGGCTCCGCTGGACCTCCCAATAAGGAAGTGGTTGGGAGTCAGTGCTTCTTCTTCATTGGGGTCTGTGTTCACGGCGAATAGTGGCCGTGAGTTGACCACATGTTCGGCCTCAAGCAGCAGGGTGTGCAGAACCTCTTCCCTCGGTCTTCTTTCGTGGAGCGTCGCTGCCAGTGCGGTCTTGACGGTGCGCACCAGCCGTTCCCATGAGCCGCCCATGTTTGGGGCTCCCGGGGGGATGAACCTCCATACTATGCCGATCTTGTTGGTAGCCGCTTGAAAGGCCTCTTGAAGTTCGCGACTTGCACCTATGAAGTTGGTGCCGTTGTCGCTCATGATGACTTTGGGAGTGCCTCTTCTGGCGATCATTCGTCTCAAGGCCATTATCATGGAGTCGGTCGTCAGTGATGCGGCCAACTCTAGGTGAACTGCGCGCGTCGTCATGCACGTAAACAGAGCGCCCCATCTCTTCTCGACGCGTCGTCCCACGGTGACCAGTAGTGGACCGAAGTAGTCCACGCCCACACATGTGAAGGGAGGGCTCGTCCTTGACAGCCTTTCTTGTGGTAGGTCCCCCTGGGGTGCCAGTTCCGGTGCCTTCTTCTTCAGCTTGCACCACCCGCAGTCTCTTGCTGTCGCCTTGACAATGTTTCTCAACCCAGGAATCCAGTATCTTTGCCGCAGCTCGTTCATAACTGTCTGATGATTTCCGTGGTTCAAGCGCTCGTGCACATGCTTCACTAGTAGTTGAGTGATTCTGTGACGTCCGTCCAACACGATAGGGTTCTTGTAGGCGGCCGTTAGGTACTTAGCCGCGCCTATGCGGGTCGATAACCTTATCAAGCCATCTTCAATCTTGACAGCGAAGTTCTTGAGCTTGTGAGCGTGGTCGCTCTGTCTTCTTAGGGCGGCTAACTCTTCTGGGTAGCTATCTTCTTGGACGCGTTGAATAAGAAGTCGTTCGGCCTTCTCGACGTACAGTGCCGACTTCTGACGAAGGTTCAATTCTTCGCTCCTTTTCTTCATGACGAACGGCTTCTTGTCCTTTTTCTGTGGCTTCTTCCAGGCTGGATCACGTTCTTTCTTGGTGATTCTTCTGGTGCTGAGTGTTTTGTGGGCAATGCTTCTTTTGAAAGCGTCCACAACCTGTAGGAATCTTGCCGTCGCGTGCAACAATCTTGTCCACCGCGAGAATCTTCCTGGCTCTGGAACGATGGTAGGCACGACTTTTCTCGCGCTCAACGTGACGGCGTTCGGCTTCTCTTCTCCGGTGTCCTTGACGGGTTCCTTATCTTCTTGTGGCCATTCTTCTTGACCTGCGTAAAGGAATGACGGCCCCGTGAACCATCGATGTTCTTTCCCGAAGTCTTTGGGCGCGTCTCGTGTAGCGTCGTCCGCAACGTTATGCTTCGTAGGTACCCATCGCCATTCTCTGTGTCTGGTTAATTCTTCGATCTCGGCGAGTCGATGCGCGACGAATGGCTTGTACCTTCTGGGGTCCGACTTGATCCATGCTAGCGCCGTCTTCGAATCTGACCAGAAGTGTCTTCCTGTGACGCGTAGGTCCAACTCTTGCTGTACGTTCGTGGCGAGTCGACTACCCAGGAGACAGGCTTGCAGCTCCAACCTAGGGATCGATGTGGGCTTCAGTGGCGTCACTCTTGCTTTCGCCGCCAGGAGCTTCACTTCCACTCGTCCGTCGACGCGCTGTGTGCGCCAATACACCGCGCACGCGTAGGCCTTCTCGCTGGCGTCGCAGAATGTGTGGAGCTCCCCCTCGTCGACGACTCTTGCTAGACAGCGCGGGATACTCAGGCCCACCAATTTCTTGAGGTCTTGTAGCCATTTGGACCATTCTTCTTCTCTTGCAGGTGGCACTTTCTCGTCCCATTCCACGCCGCTTCTCCAAAGATTTTGCAGCATGATCTTGCCTTGGATCGTGATGGGAGCAGCCAAGCCGAGCGGGTCGAACACTGTCATGACTGCGCTCGTTGCTTCCCTCTTCGTAGGTGCGCGCCTGCCGTCGATGGCTTCTTCTGGAGTGTTTCTTAACGTCAGCGTGAAGTGCAGACTATCTTCTTTCACGTTCCAATTCAGCCCAAGGGTCCTCTCCACCTGGTCCTTTTGCTCACCCAGTCGAACTGTACCCGCGCTATCCCCGGAGTGAAGTTCTTCTAGCACCTCTGGATGATTGCTCGCCCAGCCTCGTAGGAAGAACCCTCCTTTCTTGTGTACAGCGTCGACTTCATTGGCGACTCTTCTTGCTGTCGCCACGTCTGGATAGCTTGCCAAGTAGTCGTCCATGTAATGGTTGCGTGTGATCGCCCTTGCCGCCTCTGGAAACTGATTCTCGAACTCGCTGGCGTTCTTGTTCTTGACGTATATCGCCGTACATGGAGATGACGCGGCCCCGAATATCAATGACGTCATCCTGTATTCCTTGTCTTGCCACAGGAATCGAAGACTGTCTCTGTCTTCCTCGTTAATCTTCACGCGCAGGAACATTTCTTTGATGTCCGCCACCACAGCTACTGCACTTTGACGAAACCGTAGCAATACTCCAAACAATGATTGCAGTAGGTCGGGTCCGGCTAGTAGCGCGTCGTTGAGTGATCTTCCATTCGACTTAGCCGCGGCGTCGAAGACCAATCTCATCTTCTTCTTCTGTGGGTGGACGACCGCGAAGTGTGGCAAGTACCAAGTCCTCGGGGAGGTAGCTTCTTCCTTGGCCTCCTCTGCATACTCGCTGACGATCAAGTTGTTGATCTGTTCTTCATATTTCTTCTGAAATTCTTCATCCTTTAAGAATCTCTTCTGTATTCCTTTCAAGCGTCGCGCAGCTGTCGTCTTGCTTTCAGGTAGTTGCTCGTCTTCTGTCTTCCAGATGAGGCCCGTGCTGAATCTCCCGTCGGTCAGCCTTTTCGTAGTGGCGTCCAGGACTTGTAGCGCGCGTTGATCGATGTCATTAGACGGCTTCTTGGCGGCGATTCCTAGCGCCTCGACGTCGAAATGATCTCTTATTAGCTTCTCTTGTCGTTGTTCGTGGCCAGTCGTTGCTTAGTGTGGTCGTTTAACGTTTTATGACGTACGATTTTGACGAAACTGCTAAGAAACACACGTTTTTGACTCTGTATAAGAAATAAGCACGACCACACGTAAGGCTGACCAGACGATAGCACGATTCTTCTATTCTTCAACAGCGGCGGGACTGCATTTCTTCTGGCTTCAGTCTTGAATCCGGCTCTCGAAGGACCATGAATTGTAGGGGACTCTTCGAATGAAACCAGTGGTCGAGGTACTTCTTCTTTATTCTTGCTTCTTCAAGTGACGGCCGCCGACTGACTACAGTCTCACAATGGCGCCTTATTTATACAATTTTGGCTAATGAACAATCATACAACTAGCGCCCTCTACTGGACACGCCTATATTACGTAATTTATTATTGACCAATCAGAGCCAAGCAAACAAAAAGCGACACTAAGCTTTAGTGCATCGAAACTTTACCGTAACGAGGACCGTTCTACTTTCTTATTTAACTTTCCCTTGAATTCAGGCACCTCGCTATGATAAATTCACAAAAACATATGACAAAATACTAATTAGAATCTAACTAGACTAACTACAAGCAATGGGATCATATTTCCTATAAAATAACACTAATTAGACTCTTATAGGTCTTATACAAATTAAATTAGAGACACATAAAAACATCGTTCATATTCACTATACTTACATGATTCTAAGTTCTAGTTATTCTAAAATATAGCTCTATTTGAGAGTCTTAACACTTTAAAACACTCATTCACACTCGAATATGTCTCTTATAAGAGTCTTTCACTTTATAACACTTATTTACACTGATTAAGCGTCTCTTTAGCACTTTAGCACTGAATGTCCATGTTCACTAATCTCACTACGTTGAGCCTTCGCGGACGGCGTCGCCAACACACCCTAAAGAGTAAACGTTTCAGTGATAATCTGGAGTTCGTAAAAGTGAACCAAGTTATAAAAGGTGTCAGTTATTAACTACTCACAGATAGCACACGCTCTCTCAACTTTTAATTCATTTTACATCTTAATGGGGAAAATAAGTGATCTAATCTGTTATAACAAAGTTTTTATTGCACTTGTTTCTTATCAGCACGTACAAAGTATGTTGGGTTAAGCTTAGCTTTTACTTTTTTCGTTTTTATCAGTGCAGAATTACCAACCGCTGAGAGCTCCTTTGATACTCGCCGCTCTGTTTATCAACGTTTTTTAGCTCTTAGGTTAATCCGTTGTTTTAACATATAGCTATTCACCAAGGGCAATCTAGGTTGAAAATACTCTGTGGACTTTATTTCTTTTCAAAATATTGAATACTTTTTATACTGGGTTTTGGCTTCTATTTTATATACCTATAATACCTATTTGTTGTAGAAAGGAGATGTTTCAAAACGGGCCCAGTATATGTACAGTACCTGGAAAAATCGAGAAAAATCCGTGGAATTTGGGAAAAATACAGATAATAATAATAATAATAACATGCAGACTCGTGAGAAAGTTTCTGCAATGTGAATCAGAAAACCCACATCCAAACCCAAATACGCTAACATCTTCTGTGCAATCTTCTGCACGTGGCCGCACTTAATCCAGCTGATAATCACTTGGCTTAGGCCCGTGTTATCAGCACTCCCGGCTAGCCGAGAATATGAAATAAATATCAAAATAATAATAATAATAATAATAAAGTTTATTCATCAAAAGTAAAATTACAAAGAGATATATTCGGTGAGCCACAAACTAAGCGTTGCTTGTATCTTATGGCTCTGGAGTATGAATTTAACTAAGTTAAAAAGGTAAAGTTACAATTTGAGAATGTTAGATAATTATAATAAATTAAAATAAAGAAATAAAATAAAGATTAGAGTTAACAATGGATTTGAGGTGTGGTGTGTGAGTTTGTGTGAGCAAGTGTGAATGAGGGTGCGGGTACATGTGTGTGTGTGTATGTGTGTGTGTGTAAGTACTATATCAAGGCTTCGGTGTCATCGTATGATAATTTTAAAAGAGCTGAAGTTATTATTTTCTTACAGGTCGTGGTTGAGCAGTTCTTTAGGTCACAAATTTTGCTAACTTTATTGTAAGTGTAGGGAAAGGAAAAATAGGTACAGCGTCTAGCGAGTTCTGATTTGGCATTTGGTATGGGTACTTTGAAGACACGCTTGTTTAATAGGTCGTTATAGTCGGGCCGTTTTTTTAATGTTGCGTGATATTTAAGTATTGCTTGTAGTACGAATATTTGTCGTACCCTGAGGACTTGAAACTCATGGTAGACAAGGTCTGTGGGAAATCTGAAAGGTTTTTTTAGTGCAACCTTGATAAGTGCCCATTGAGCCCTCTCTAGCGTTAAAAATGTGCTTTTACCAGCGCGTCCCCATATGCATATACAGTACTGTATGATTGACTGGCAGAGAGCGAAGTAGACCATTCGCAAAGTATCAATAGGTGTACAGTCACGGAGTTTTTTTAAGACGTGTATTAGTTTTCGAACTGATAAATTGATAAAGATAAATTGCATAAACGCATATTTTTCTTGTAATAATTTGTTATTTATTATCGAATTTCAATATGGCGTCTCGCCAATTTAGGTACTCTGTGGTCAAAAAATAATGACCGTAAACCATAGATCGACCATTGATCATAGATCGTGAACTGTCTACTGTCACGACTGAACTGAACAACTGAACTGAACTAAACTGATCGTGAACTACCTAATGTCGGGTTTTTGTTGTGCTTTACTCGTACTACCAAACAAAGCCAATTTAAAGTAATTGGATGATTGAAAACTGTTTTATTTGTGTTTCCCCATTTTTTAATATGGTGTACAAAGGCCTGGCCGGGGCTCCATACATTTTGAAACATCTACTTTCCTCTACTTTTCTACCTTATTCTTTCTTTATAAAATGTTGCTACACTAGGAATTTCTCCTGTATTGTGGGTGCGTTTACAAACATTTAAACTCACATACACAAACAGTCAGACCCGGAACAACTACTTTTAGGTCATACAAATATTTGTTCCTTGCGGAAATCGAACCCGCGACACGCAGCACAGCAGTCAATCGCTTAACCACTGCGCCAACCGTGCCGTATTTAGCCAAGAATCCAGCATAGATATGTGGAAGAAAAAAAAAATATACCTATGATAAACAAGCATTGCCACCACCTTTATTCTGATTATACTTTAAACAATTTCAGAAATAATAATAATATAATAATAATAAGTTAATAATAAGTTTACGTGGTCCCTATAGTCCTCTCCACAACAGGCGTCATCCCAAATTACCTTCTCCATAGTCTTAAATTACTAAACCTAAAAGAAACTCTCTATATAACTCTACAAAAAGCTGCAATTTTAAATACATGTCGTATAGTCAGAAAGTTCATGCAAATAGATGAAAACGAAATAGGTCCTCATCACAACACAATACCTTAAACATAACACCACACGCTGCATTTACTTGGCTTCGGTCCGTAAATGTTGCAAAAACCAGCCAAGGAGCTGAGAAGAAAAAACAATTTACAAAAATAATAATAATAATTTATTTCACCAAAAATAATACAACGGATTACATATACTTATAGGCTAGTACATGGGAGTATATAACATGGGAGCATCTGTAGCCGAACTAGGACGAGTCCTGTATCTCGGCATACAGCGCCAGACCCCTCAAAACTGACAAAAATACATATTAGCCCCAAAAGACATGCAAAAGAAGAAAAACTGAGACAATTAAATAAAGGTCTTTATTTAATTATACGAGTAGGCACACTAATCAATTTAGACCTCATACAGTCCTTTTTGAACCCTAAACGGATTTATCCTAATAACGGCCGAGTCCCGGATGATAAACATAGATGCCTGGGGCCCTGAATGTTTCATTAAAATAATCAACGCCAACCCGTTCCCATTTAGAAACGCAATAGGTTTACCAAAAGATCTAATTTAAAGATTTATCCACATATTTTGATTCCAGTGAACGTAGGTATTATTCTTGTTGCTGAGTGAAAGATTAACAGATAATATTAATTTTTAATATTTAATTGTACATAAGGAAAAGTGAGAGTCTATTAAATTTGTTCATGGAAAGTGGTAATTTGTTGGTTTATCTTTTATTTAATAGGTATATACAAACGCTGTGCTTGTCAATTATTTAAATAATTACATATATTATGCATTATTATTATTATTATATTATATATTATTACATATATTATATATATTATATTATTTTATTTAAACAATAACAGCTCTCATTATGTTTATCTTTATCTTTAAAAGTAAACAATTACTATATTATAGTGATTGTTTACGTTTAAAGATAATGATAATTTTATTTGTCAAAACATGTGTATACATGCAAATTAAGCATGCAGGATATCACAGAAGTAATATTTCGTACGTACATCTTCTCGTAAGGCGTATATTTTTTATAATTTACAAAAAAAAAACGAAACTAAATTACGAAACAAAATTAATAACTAAAGGCACTTCAATCCAAATTATAATAGTATTACACATTGATAAGTCAGTAAAATAAATTACTCATAAAATGTCATAATTAAAGATTACTAGATTTAAAAAAAAAAACAAATTGTGTCCTTCAAGAAGTCACTTATATTATAATAACACTTGTCTGTTAATAAATCTCGAATCTTTTTTTAAACAAATCACTTCACTACATATTATAAAACAAAGTCCTCCGCCGCGTCTGTCTGTCGGTCTGTCTGTCTGTTCGCGATAAACTCAAAAACTACTGCACCGATTCTCATGCTGTTTTCACCAATGGATAGCTTGGTTCTCGAGGAAGGTTTTAGTATATAATTTGTTAAGTTTTTGTATACATTTTTGTATAAATAAACGATATTTGTTGGAGGTGTCGGAAAAAAATAAGCCGTCTGGGAGCTTTCAACGAAAACGCCGTCTAAACCCTTTGAGATATAACAAAATAATGTACGGTGGAATTATGTATCTTGGCATATGGCATATGTCTATCTCTTAAGGATAACATACTATATCCATTTTATTGTCTTTTTGTAAGTATTTGTTTGCCGAATTTTACTCTTGGAAATACGATTATGATAACAATACGCTATAATATCAGTAGCTATTAGCCAAATTATTTTCGTAGATAAATAAGCTAGTTACTTACGTGTATTTCAAACAGTATACAAGAATATTTATCATAAAAACATTACTAAACACGGCGGCCTTATGACCAAAATGTATGCATTCCAAAACTTTCGTTACTTTTTCACTGACATATTTATCACTTTTCGATAAACTAACACTCAATACGAAATCTACACTTATTTCTCAGTAATTCTGTATAAGATTCATCTATGATTAAACCGTTTTCTCATTGAATCCATTACTTTACGCACGTATAACCTTGATGAATGTTTACATCGCGCCACACCGCCACACAACCACAGAGTACAGACGTATTTTGTTTTATTTTTTATTTTTCGTTCGTTTAGTGGTGTTCCCGCTAAAATGTACTAATACCGGTCAAGTATTAGTCGATTAATCGAATTTTACAGCCAGATCGTCTTGCAAGTACAAAATAAATGTCAAATATTTCGTCCAATTGCGAACGTGACCCTGAGAAAAGTTATGCACCAATGGTGTTCATTAGACTTCGAGTTTTTTCTCAGCACAAACAGTGTATCGTGCGACATTTCGGAGAATTTCGTTTTGTTTTCACATTGTTGGTACTTACGTGAATTATTTTAAAATTATTATTTGTGTCGCATTTTTATTTCATGTTGTAATTTGGTACAATTGATTGCTTTAAGAATTTGAGTGAAATTTCGTATTTTGATTTTGTGTTTGTTATCTTTAGGTAAAGACTCATTAGACGTTCAGATCATAAGTACTTTTATAATATTAAATCATAAATGTTTCGGTTTCTATTCACATAGTGAATCACATTAAAATGAATAGGTATTAAGTTAGAAATTTGAGATATAGCCTGGGATATGGAGAAGGACATAGGGTACTTTTTTATGCGATAACCGACATCCACGCGGGCGAAGCCGCGGGCAAAAGCTAGTTTAATATATATTTATGTAACTATATTAAACAGAGAGAGAAAATAATAGCGCCTACTGGTTTTAATCAATTATGTGTTTTCCTTACACAGAACCAGTTTCATTAATCATCTGCCTAGCCTTTTCCCAACTATGTTGAAGTCATCTTCCAGTAAACACATGCAGCTGAGTAACAATATATTACATGCAGCGACTGCCTATCTGACCACCACAACCCAGTAACTGGGTAGTACGATACCTCTTGGTAAGACTGGTTGTCAGACTTTCGGGCTTCTGACGACCCGTAACGACTGTCAAAATTCCATGAACGACAGCCGGGACCAACTGCTTAACGTGCTTTCTAAGGCACGGAGGTGTCTTGGTATGTAAAGATGGTTACCCATCCACGGACCAACAGCGGCAATCTTAGCTTAACCTGATCAATCGACCCGTGTGGCTGTTATTACTTTGCCACAAGCCCCTCTCCTCTCAAGAACCTGAGTTTCACTGTGCATTAAAAATACTATCAATACTCAATTCCTAAAAATTAATTGGTATTAAAATAAAGGGGTTAAAAGTAAATCATACGAAGTTTCAATGCTACACGTCTGATTGAGTTCGAAGCCCGCTCGACAGCGGATTGAGTTTAAATTAACTGTCAAAACTATCGAATATTGGTATCCATTCAACCAAGTACTGGTACGTTACTGGATGGAAGTATATTACTTTCACATGGTTAAGTTCACACGATTTATATCCTCGCATTCACACCTATGTATGTGTTCTAATATTTAGGTATATGTTTTTTATTCTAAACAATCTTGTGAAAACAAGACTTTTCGTTTTTTACAAGTGGACGAGTTTAATAAAGTTACTTAATCATCATCATTTCAGCCGTAAGACGTCCACTGCTGGACAAAGGCCTCCCCCAATTGGGAGGGTTTGCCATAATCGCCATGCTTGGCAGGCGGGTTGGCGATCGCAGTATGGTGTTAAAAATGCAAAGAGAACGCTGCTGCCCATTCTCTAGTAAGTCCCTTAGTCGCCTTTTACGACACCCACGGGAGGAAATGGGGTGGTGCTATTCTTTACGTCCGCCTCCACACGGCACAATAAAGTTACTTAAATAATCATATTACTGAACAAAGTTATCCCATTTTCTTGCAGCGCCAGGGCAAATGTTAAAAATAATATACCATAAACAAAAATATTATTTTAATCTATCGGATGGTTTTTTGACGGGACGCCCCAGAAACGTTCTCATTAAATACTTATTCAAAAAACCATACACAAATTATTCTTTCATCCTGACACGCTTACCTTCAAAATAAGAATTCCGACAGTTGGTTGTTTGGTGAAGTCGAAAACAAAAGACCGTCGCTCGACAAAGCCACATAACGTTGTTTATAATGAAGATGGATAGGTACAAGAATTATTAGACTGGTTATGTATTCAGTGGAATTACGCCGTCGTCACTAATGGGACTTGGCATGTTATCAAATAGAATGTAGTTTAATTAGTAATATAATATTTGGGACGTAATTGATTATCTTCGAGATAGTGGGAATTATAAAGCTCTTTGATCTATTTTATATTGCCATATCCTAACAGGTGAGAAGTGGTGGCCCAGTGCCCTGGGCCACCGCTTCTCCTTACCAGTACCATGGTAAGAGCCCTGTGGCGGCATCTACAACGCCATATGCAAACTACGCATCAAAAACCTGACGTCACAAATCCTGCATCGCGCAATTAGAGTTTACCGCGCGACTAGCATTATATACAACATCCTGACATCAACCGCCGGGCAGTTGCCCACCAGACGCAACACCCGGCGGCCGTATCGCTTACTGCGATCTCTTCCAGGCAACCTTGGCATTGACAGTGAATTACTGGACATAAAATGGGGTTGTCATGGATGCAAATAAAAAGTAAACAATATACTAAAATAGATGCACATATATATATAAATATCCTCAATAATAGATACACAGATATATGCTATATAATAAATACATACATATTAACATTTTGAAGTATCAAAATAAATACCTTTCGTTAACGATAACTTAATTTTTTTGTACTAAGACATCAAAATAAAAAAAAAATTGGTGTATAATAAAACACGTTTAAGTTTAATTTCTCTAAATATGCGCACTGATTAAAATCTTTTCCTGCATAGGCAAAGATAATAAATGAAGACTATAGGTTATTACAGCTAACAACGAGAACAAAATCACAACGACAAGTAATGTTCCTTCACGAGTCTTTAAATTAGATTTTTTAGATTTCTTCCATGAAGGCAAATTATTTCTAAATTAACTGTTACATATTTCGATTTATTCTCAATACTGCAATGAACTGAAGACCTAAATGCATTATAATGATTCCTAATCACCGTTCTAAAAGGTATGCTTTATAAGTACTTACCTCAGTAACTTCGAAGCATAATTAATTGCTCTTTATCTAATACACTTAAGGAGAGACATGAGACTTTTAAGCAGCATTAAGAATTGATGTTGCTAATGTATTTTCAGTGACACACGCCTTGCGAGATGGCTCTAGGGAATGGTTCAAAACTTTACTTCGATTGCTTCTTCAAGTTATTACCTATACAAGTTTTTCAGGTACATACTACAGAACCTAACTATTAAGCTTTGTGTTATGTGTATTAGTTCAGTATTCCTAAAAGTTACATAACTAACGATGTATTTAACTGACACAATTATTAGTAAAGTAATATTTGATGTGATCGATCGATTCATTTTTCTTGTTCACAGAATTTTTACTAAAAGTGATAGATTTTATTTATAAATTTAACTTTGAATTATAACGTAGGTATACAAAATAAAAAAGCGGCCAAGTGCGAGTCGGACTCGCCCATGAAGGGTTCCGTAGCAGCAAGTAACATAATATAATTATAATTATTATTTACTTAGGCACCTATTACAGATTTATTATTAGAAAATAATGGTTCACGGTTTATGCATAAATAAGGTTTATGATTATGAAATTAAAATGTTTTTTTTTTTACATTTGAGTTGATTGAATGAAAGGTAAAATGCGGTTTACGATTTATTACGTATTAAAAAAAAAAACTACTTACTAGATCTCGTTCAAAACAATTTTCGGTGGAAGTTTACATGGTAATGTATATCATATATTTTTTTTAGTTTTATCATTCTTTTATTTTAGAAGTTACAGGACACACATTTTACCACTTTGGAAGTGTCTCTCGCGCAAACTATTCAGTTTAGAAAAAAAATATATTAGAAACCTCAATATCATTTTTGAAGACCTATCCATAGATAACCCATACGTATGGGTTTGATTGAAAAAAAAAAATTGAGTTTCAGTTCTAAGTATATGGGGAACCCCCAAAATTTATTGTTTTTTTTTTCTATTTTTGTGTGAAAATCTTAATGCGGTTCACAGAATACATCTACTTACCAAGTTTCAACAATATAGTTCTTATAGTTTCGGAAAAAAGTGGCTGTGAAATACGGACGGACAGATAGACATGACGAATCCATAAGGGTTCCGTTTTTTGCCATTTGGCTACGGAACCCTAAAAAGATACAACACAAGAAAAAAAATCTAGATACATAACAAACGTAAAATGAAATTCGCCACGTGCTGATGTCACAGACTTTTAAACCTTTATTTCCAAGATTCTACTATCTACGATAGAACGAGGAACGTTACCTTTATAACAAAGGGAACGTTCCTCGTATCTGTTGGTACTGGGAATACCGCTCAAAGCTTATTTCAGTAACCTTTTTCTTTCACATATTTTTACTTCTTTGACTTTCTGTCATCAAGAAGCATTCGTTCATAAATGATTAAACATGTTATTTTTATTTCTTCTGCAAGTAAAAATAGATGGTATATATACTATATATTTTAACCGCCTCTGTGGTCTAGTGGTAATACAACATGTCTCAGATCCAGAGGTTCGATTCCCAGCGGGGGCAAAAATTTCTGCTCGGTTTGGTTAGTGGTAGGGCTTGTTCTAAGTCCGCCTGGCTAGCTACCACCATCTTAGCTAAGTCTGTCGCCACAATAACAATGTTAATAGAATTTGTTGTGTTTCGGCAGTTAGAGGTAAGATAGCCAGTTCCTCTGTGGTTGAGAATTTCGGGTGAAGCTCGCTTCCATCTTCGGCCTTATCATCACTTACTATCAGGTGAGATGAAGGCAAAGAGCTTCCCCATTGTATGTAAAAAAAAAAATACAAATATTATAAAGCGAGAGAGCGAATTTTATGAGTTTGTGTATACATATGTGGAGGGTAATCTCTGGAACCACAGCACCTATTTGAAAAGTTATTTCACCCTATGATAAGTACATCCGTCCAGGCCGCTCATTTTTGGAATGCATTGCCAGTTCAAATAAATCGCGCGCAGTTGTAACTTGTGTTTAAGACTCGTGAAGGAACATTACTTTTCGTTGTGATCTTATTCTCGTAACTGTAGTTATCAATAATCTTCATTTATTTTCGTTGCTTATATGTATGTATTTATGTATCTATTATTTAGGATATTTATATATCTGTGCATCTATTTTAGTATATTGTACACTTATTATTTGCACCAACGACGGCCCCATTTTATGTCAAGGTAAATCATTGTCCATTTCAAGGCCTAGAAGAGATCGGAGAAAGCGATAAGGCCGCTCATTTTGTACATTTTGTAGTGTTTGATCTATTTTTTGTTATGTGTTTTTGTAGTGTTCAATAAAGTATACACGTTTAAAGGATAAGTTTAAAAGGAGTGCTTATATTTTTGTTGGTAATCAGGTGCATAAATCTGAACAACTTTCCCCAAGGAACATAGGTCGAAATCTAAAAAAAAAAATGTACTTCTCATACAAACATAAGTCACGTGACCAGTCACTTTGTGTGAATAGTCGATTTTCAATTTTAAGATTTCGACCTATGTTCCTTGGGGAAATTTGTTTAGTTTTATGCACCTGATTATCTCCTAATATATACGCACTCCTTTTAAAATTATCCTGTATAAATAAATAAATTATTCCAGATGGACATATAATATATTATGTGAATTTATACAAAAATAAATACTTATAAATACTAATGAAATACCATCTTGAATTCATGCAAGCCTAGAACTTTTTGTTAGGTTACTACTTAGAACTTGTGCTCAATGTGTCTTGAACAGAATACCGTCTACATAATACATGTAAATTGCACCAGAGCAAAGCCGGGAAAAAAAAGAAAGAAAGAAAGAAAAAGTATTTATTGTGACTCGCATAGGAAGATCACAAACTAAACACACAATTATAAAAGTATAAAAAATAAAAACAGAGTCCTGTACGAAGCCAAAAGGCTCCTATCTCAGCACGATGCTGCGAACTTTAAAAATAACGGGACGGGTCGCTAATAATAAATAAAGAGCAGTTTGAGAGTTGAGCCTTCATTGAGGTTTATGTATTTGTTAATAATAAAGTAATGGAAGGTTTCCGTTGGCTCTTCTTTTCTTCTTTTCGTGTGGGTAGTAACTAAATTGGTGTCAGAGTTTTTATGCAGCCCATGGGCCTCAGACTTGCTGAATTCTCTCAGGCATGCCGGTTTCCTTTATGATCATTATCATCATTTCAGCCGAAAGACGTCCACTGCTGGACATAAGCCTCCCCCAATTGGGGGTTTTGCCGTAATCGCCACGCTTGGCAGGCAGGTTGGCGATCGCGTATGGTGTTAAAAACGCATAGAGAACGCTGCTGCCCATTCTCTAGTAAGTCCCTTAGTCGCCTTTTACGATACCCACGGGAGGAAATAGGATGATGATTATACAATATTCATATGAATCCGAAAAGTTAGAGGTGCGTGCCTTGGGTTCGAACTCGAGCCCTATGTCTTGACAGTCTTTTTTTTTGGGTGGGAAATTATCAAATAACTTCTCCCGCTGTGGGCGGAGCGGGAGGGCGTGTCAGACTTTAGCTGACCAAAACCCACCCATGTTCCTTCAGCTGCCTGTGTGCCAGGGTCACGGTATCCCTTTCGTATAAACCTTCAACCCAGGCAGGCATCGGTCCTAGTGGACCCCGTCAGTTTGTGCTGACATCTCTTTGAGGCGCGCGTGGAACTTAACGCGCCGTCGACCTGGGCCGGTCCTTACCGGACGGCGAGCTGCCCATTGCTCGCCGTATGACTTGGCAATCCTACGGTCACAATACTAGGCTATCACTGCCATGGCTTTAGACTACATAAATGTTAAACAGAAAGCATGCATTATCATGAAGTTTTCGATCACTCACCCACGTTTTTTTAACTTTTTGTGAAGTTATTTGAATACTGGAAGCAACTTGCCTACTTTGAATTTATTAAATACAACCTACGCCTTAGATGTCACTGCTTGCGTTAGCGTCGGGGGTCGGGTTGCCTCCTTCCCTCAAATATGGCGAGGGGAGTAGTGGCTGATCTTTGCGTTATGCTCATAAACGGGTGCCTGGTCGTCTTGCTGACCATGGTTTCGTTATTGTTATTAGTAATTAACTGTTTATTTATTTTACTTCGATGATTCTAGTTTATCATTTTGTGTTACATAATCCAGCATTGCATCTGTAAGCGGGCACGCCCTTTATGCCAGGAGATTTTTATTTAGGTAATATTTTTTTTTTGTTGAGTATGGTTTTTCACTATTGGTATATTGCCGTGTGCTAGCTGACATATGGCAAATAATTTAGATACTGTTCTTTCTCATCTGTTCTCGTAATGTTAATTACTTTGCATACCTACTATTGTATAGAATCAAGTTTATCTAATTGAACAAACAGATGTGCTGCTGGGGAGTTTGTTGCGCCACTTCTTCTTCCCAGCTAAAGCACTAGGAAGTGGTGAAGGGATGGGCGTTTTGGGGGACTTTCTTATGTAATTTTGACGTTCGAAAAGTGCTGATTCTCAGCTTGATTTGAATAAATGACTTTTGATTTTGATTATTGACAAACATTTAAAAACTACGTCTTATTGTCCTCAATTTATAATTGGCAGCGAAAATGTTGACATCCTCATTCAAAGCGAGAAGTTTAGAACAAGAACTTTAGCTCTGTAATAGAAAGACCAAAAAGTTAACAAACAAATTAATGTCACATACGTTATTAAGGAACTTGGACTCATGTTATTTAATATTTCAGAGTTTGTTCGGCTTATTTGGTTGGTTGGACGTGTTTGTTTTGTAAAAAGGGACTCCATTGCGAAAATAGGTACGGTTACGTATTGAATAAACGATGCTATAAACAGTTTGAATTGCAATTGACTAAAAATGAAATAAACCCTGTTTTTTTTTTACTATAGCTTTTCAGCGTTAACCATGAGAGGTTCAGAATCTTTAACCGGACTATCCTGTGGTTACCTTAAGCTCCTAACAGAACTTAATGCCTCCAGCGAGGGTGTAAAAACTTATATACTAAACGACTGCGCGCTAAGGGCATCTCCTGTGGGGTACGAACCTCGGCTTAGGGCAGCGTCAGAGGGAGGATGGCAAGGGACCGTCGGTGGCTGGATAAAATCAGGGTTATGATTATTATAAGGGGGATTTAAAGCTACAGGTTCAGCTATAGCGCGTGTTGGCGCTTCGCTTACATGCAAGGGACGGGGAGGACTATTTAGTCGGGGATTTCGCGTGGGGCCTCGGCGGCGAGGTCGGAATGACGATCGTGTAGTGTATACTCTCTTACGAACTGTACTAGTTTCCCTATGACTCTCCTGGAGGAGAGTTATGGAGTCGTCTGGGTCGGTCAGTGCATGCCGTGGACGGCGCGGCGGCGGGTCATACTGATACGAGACCCCTCTCGTATCAGTATCTCCCGAGCATCCAGGGTTTATTGCCAATTATACCCAATTATATTATTATTTGTATGAAATTAAATCAATTTTAAGTACCTATAGATGGTTTGGGATCAAAGTGTAAAAAAGTAAATTAAATAAAAGTCTTTATATACACTGTTCATTATTACTTGATCCGTGCATGCTGACACAAACACTTCACATTACCAATTTACCGCCCTTACGGGTTAGGTACATCTGAATGATTAAAATTCTAGTGTTGCAAGAACGTCATACCGATTGGTATGACGTATTTTGATACAAAAATAGAACAGTTAAATCGCCCTGAAGCCCTACACTGTTCCTATTTTATTTTCTCTGTCGTTTACAATCATAAGAGCAACTGTTTTAAAATGTTAATTTCTCTATTATAACAGCGAATAAATGTTTATATTTCTAAGCCCGAGTTAAGCTTAATTGCTGGCGGACAGACAATATTTCTCTCTTGAAATAAAATTTTATCCGCAAAACGTTTATGGAAAAATCACAACAATGGCTGTCAGAACAACTATTCTAACTTTGTCCATATTGATAATATAGAATTGCCAGATGTTGAATCAGCTATCAATAAGCTAAAACCAAATTCTGCTGTGGGTCCAGACAACATTCCCGCATACATCTTGAAGGGATGTAAAGAATTTATAAAAACACCTGTACTTCACATTTTCAATTTAGCACTCTCCACGGGTCAGTATCCACAGCGTTGGAAGGTTTCGCGAGTTCAACCTATACCTAAAACTAAGGAAACTTCTCATGTTGAAAACTATCGGCCTATAGCCGTTCTGTCATCACTTCCAAAATTGTTTGAATCCGTATTACATAAGTTGATTAGTTACCAGATTCAACCATTTCTTTGTGACTCTCAGCACGGCTTTCGATCGAACCGTTCTGTTAATACAAACCTTTTAACGCTTGTGGATCTCATATCGCAGCACTTGGATAAAGGCATACAGGTTGATGTTGTCTATTTCGACTTCAAAAAGGCCTTTGATCGCGTAGATAATGACGTGTTACTGGCCAAACTTAGTAACATTGGCTTTTCAACAAAACTACTCAAATTTTTCGCGAGTTATATGCAGGACCGTCAACAATATGTCAAACATGGTTGCTTCGTTTCTGACTCATATCACACGCGGTCTGGCGTTAGTCAAGGAACCATTTTGGGACCATTTTTATTCGGAATTATGGTGAATGATCTTGAGAAGGTTCTCAAACACACCAGGTGCTTGCTCTACGCTGATGATCTGAAGTTAATATATGGTATTGAGGAGATGGCCGATACATTAACTCTTCAGGAGGACATTAACTCAGTGTTTCAATGGAGCATTGAAAACAAGCTCCTATTCAACATCGCTAAATGCAGTGTTATGTCCTTTAGTCGCGCTCAAAACCCTCGGCATGTGCAATACTTCCTTGGAACAGAATTAATTGCCCGTGTTAATTTGGTAAAGGATCTAGGAGTTTTATTTGACTCGCGACTAACTTTTCACGAACATATGCGGTCTCTCGCCACTGATTCATACCGAAGACTTGGTTTCACTATTCGGAATATGCGAGAATTTAACAACCCTCTGGCCATAAAATTAGTTTATATGGCTTTAGTGAGAAGTAACCTAGAGTCAGCTTCAATTATTTGGAACCCCTATGAAAGTACTTACGCCTTGCTTCTTGAGAAGGTCCAAAAAACATTCCTTAGATTTTTATTTAAGAAACTGTTCGGATACTATCCATTCCTGTATCCCACAAAATGTTTGCTTGGAATGCTGAAATTTAACTCTCTTGAAGTTAGGCGTAATTACTTTTTGCTCACGTTCGCTTGTCGTGTTCTTCGTGCGGAGTCTGATTGCCCGGAACTAGTAACTCAACTTGTGAGACTTTAAGTTTCTCCTGTACCCAAATACCAATTTAGACCGCGACGACACGGATTGTTGGCCGTTCCGTCAGCACGCACAATTTCGCATTCTAACTCGCCCTTGGTTCGCGCGCTCGCAATGCTGAATGCTCTACTGACATCGAACCAGGGCCTCAAGTCTGCTATTACAATAGTGTCACAATGGTCTCGCCATTGTGAGTATTTGACAGTCTTTGTATGGCAAATCTGTTAAAAACTCGCCATGAAGAGACCATTCTGACACTATTGTAATAGCAGACTTGAGGCCCAGGAGTGTGATTTGTTTGCCGCGAGATGGATGGACGTATGTCGAGCATGTTTGAGATTCTGTGAGATGATGGATGAAAGATGAGTTTTTATTTTTTGTGACATTGTTATTTGCTTGTTGGTTAGTCATTTTTGTGTATCTTTCTTATTGTTATTCCTTCCTTATTGTAAATATGTCTTTTTTTAATGTAAATTTAACTGTGCAATAACTTGGACCTGAGTCTGTAATGTTGTACATGTTTTTACCAAATAAATAAATAAATAAATGGCGAGATTTTGAAAATCCCTGGCTTCCCGTTTTAAATGTCTCTTGCCAAAGTAAAAACATACTAAAATATTGCTCACACAATACAAAAAACGCGTTCAGTATATCGCTTACCTAGTAATATATTGGCACATTCATTTTTTTTCACATTTTACAGAAACGACGGCGAAAGATTTTATAAATGTACTAGCTGATCCGATAGACTTCGTTCTTTCAAAAGCTATAGTATAAACACTTTACTACCTTACTCTACCTACCCTACCTACCTACCTACCTACCTACCTACCTACCTACCTACCTACCTACCTACCTACCTATCTACCTACCTACCTACCTAGCTACCCTACCCTACCCTACCTACCCTACCCTACCCTACCTACCTACCTACCTAAACTACCCTACCTACCTACCTACCTTACCCTACCCTACACTACCCTACCTACCTACCTAAAACTTAAAAAAAAATAGACAGTAGCCGATTCTCAGACCTACTTAATATGCATATAAAATTTCATAAAAATCGGTCAAGAAAATCAAACAATTATAAAATCTTTGATCTTTATGTACGAAATAAAAAAATTAAAAAACTTTGACCCTCATTTCTGTGAAATGTGAAAAAAGTAAATATGCCAATATATTACTAGGTGAGAGATATTTACAGAGTTATTTTATAAGATTGCTTTTCTAAAAGCGATATTGTAAACGGAGATCTCTTAGAAAAATAGTAGACGTCGCCTACGCGCTACGCCGTAGGCTACACGCGCTACGCCGTAGGCTACACGCACTACGCCGTAGGCTACACGCGCTACGCCGTAGGCTACACGCGCTACGCCGTAGGCTACACGCGCTACGCCGTAGACGGCGTCTACGTGACAAGAACATAAACTCGTAAGCGTTAAAAAATAAACCTTTTTCCGATAGAACTATATTTGGGTTGACTGGTATTCATTAAGGATAGGATAAAAATATTATGGAACTGGAATTTGATAAGCAAAACCGGCAGATTTTTTTATTTCGTTAGATGCTAGATACATGTTAAATTATTTCCAAGGCCTTTTTGTCAAATAAACACTAACCGCCTTACTTCTAAACGCGGAATAATGTTACACTAAGAACCACTTAGTTAAAACCATACAATTTTGACGTTTATACCTAGTAAAACTTTATTCCGCGTTTATAAGAGTTCAGTTCACATTTAAAGTGAAAGCTCGAGAACACATACACAAGAAGTTGGCAGATTCGTCTCAGAGTTAAGTCTCATAACATTTTATTTTTATATGTATGTATATATGTATTTATTCTTGTATCTTAGTTATAAATTCTTCTAAATTTGTTTTCTGTTATTGCACCTACTATGTATTATCTCTGCATCACCCTAAGGTAGACTGGTAGAAAATGCCCAAGGCATTAAGTCCGCCTTTGTACAGTTTTTACTTGTGCATAAAGTTTTAATAAATAAATAAATAAATAAGAATTTTAAAAAAAATGAGTTTGAGTTTGATTCGTTTTATAGTCAAACCGCCTGGTTTGATTATAAAACGAATCAAACTCAAACTCAAATCATTTATTTCAATTAAATCATTTACAGGCACTTTTGTATTGTCAAGGAATGATTATGAATCGGGTTCGTGTCAATTATCTGAAAGTCTCATAATTAAAAACAACGATGACTCGTTGTAAATTCAGTCACGGTGTATAATTAAAAATGGATACACGTCAGTTTAGGTAAAGGTATGAAGGAAAATTAATATTTTCCTTTATATCTTTATAATATGTTTACCTTAGATAATCCTAAGGAAGATAATATGATAATATCGTGGGTTTAGATAAAATATATACCCAACGTTAAGCTAGAATTGAATATAAATGGTTAATTAATCTTAATTAAGAATCATGTATTTACCTGCTTACATAAATATAACTTCTTGCTATTAAATATGAATGGGATTGGTAATTAAGAATCACTTTTCATAATTAAGTTGTAAGTAGTCTACTGCCCGGGATTTTGGAAGGAAAATCAGCACAAAAATTTGGTCACAAAATATTATTGAGCGCTCGTAACCTTCTGTGATTTGTTGATTGAATTATCAACAGCTAATCGCATCACTTGACTTAAGGCGAGGTTCTTCAAGTTAACCTCTAAGAAATGTAATTTTAATGTCATTTTATTTAGAAACGGTAATGATTAAACACGTGAAAAAATGATATGTAGCTTTTGAGACTTTTCTGTAGGTACGTCGGATACTCGTTACATAACTGGATAAAGTTCGCTCGATAGAAAAAAAAAATCCATACATACCCTTATTTTATAGATTAAAATAATTTTATTTCAATATTATACCACATTATGTATTGAAAAATACATTAAAATAAACGTCTATGATTATGTAATGTCTGTCGGGTTTAACATTGTTAATGTCGTAAAACATATAATTTTCACCCCAAAATTAACGAAATTCACGGCACAATTTACTCGCGCCCAGCTGCCACCTCTAGAACAAAAACACACGCTCGAAGAACCTCGCCAAATTCAAAGTCAAACCATTTATTTCAATCAGGCACATAAATGACAACTCTTGAACGTCATAATTTACACGGAAATAAAATTGATTCTTGTTGGCCTTTCCAAAATGTAGTTTCACATGGAAAATAATGGGCTAGAAACTCCACCGTTATTCTTTTAAACTGTTTTACAATCAATCAAAATCAAAATATTTTATTTCACATAAATCTACATGGGCACTTATGAAACGTCAGAAGCTAGGTGCATTACTTTGTATACATTAATTATATCATTACATGTGAAGACCAGAACCTGCAGTAACCAGAATAAAATTACTATACCACAACAGATAAAAAAACAATAAAAAAATTGGCCAAGTGCATGTCGGACCACGCACAATGAAGGGTTCCGTAGGTGGGATGAGTTTATCCCAAGAACAAACTTAATATTGTAGTTGAAAAACATGTTCTCCAATATTCATGTTCCATGTATGGGCGAGCATGGTTTTCAACTGTAAATGTTAGTTGGTCTACTATTACTCTGTAATTTGTATATCCTACTTAGCTGTGATAGTTTTCCTTCGTTATATATACTACTGCTGCGAATTTTTGAGGGACACTTGACTAACAATTTGCACTTTCAAGCTTAATATTACCTAAACGGATCCCTGAATCGAAAAATGGTTTTCACAAACCCGTAATATTTTTAAACGGCCTATCCAACGGTACCCACACCATGGGATAGACGAGAAAAAAAATGTCATCACCACTTTACGTGTACCGAAAGTACCCTAAATAAAAAATAAAAAAAACAAGATGTTATTTTACCACTTTGTTGGCGTGATTAATATGTATACCCATACCAAATCACAGCTTTCTAATACTAAGAATCTTTGAGCTAAGCCGCGGACAGACAGACAGACAGACGGACATGGCGAAACTATAAGGGTTTCTTGTTTACTACGGAACCCTAAAAATAAAACAATGACGGAAAAAAATAATTATGTGTTAGATTATACTCCATTTACTATAGCATTAGAAAAAAGAGGCTCGTAGAAGCAGGAGTGCGAAACATTTTATTCAAAGTTAAAAGTTTAAACAATTAAACTAAAAATGTTTTAACATAACTTTGATAAATAGATCGTAATAACATCTTCATCACACATTACTTACAACAAAACGAATGAATGAAACAAACGATTACGTCGTGATGATTTAAATTTAATTAAGATTAAAGGAAAAAAAAGTATTTTTTTTACAATATTTTATTTAAAACAACAACTTTCAACACACAATAGTTGGTGTAACTTCTTCGTCTTCATCATATAATTTAGTCACTATCATCAGAGAATAAAGATGAAGAAGTTTCACCGACGTTACCTAATAATAAATCTTTCTACCACATCATCCATTATGCTTTAACTTTTCCTCTTCTTTAATTGCATGAGCAACGCAAGACTGCCATCGTTCTAGCGTAATACTATCCAGATCTTGTGGGAGTAATTGTTTCTTCTTGTCTAATTTGAACGTTTTGTTATGTTGAGCCACATACCCCATCATTTGAGCCCATATTAATTCTATAGGGTTGAAGTCGCAGTGGTAGGGTGGGAGGCGCAATACTGAAATACCCTTCTCTCTAGCCATCTCATCTACAACAAACTTTTGGTATAAATGTCTTTGTATTTTTGCTTTTTCTAATAAAGTTGCCCTAAGATCTTATGCTTATATAGATATTTTTGCTTTTAAACCATTCCTGTATATCTGCCTTTCGTGTAGCTGTGGTTGGCAGCTTCTCCAATGTCCTTGAGTGGTATAGCGCATTGTCCATAACAATTACAGCGCCACTCTCAATTTTCACTTAAGTCTATCGCGCTTCTATAACATATTCCCTGTAAATTGAGAGGTCTGGCTCTTATGAAACAGGAAATCCTAGTACAAGAGTCAGGGCTACACAGATGATTGTGTCTTGAAGTGTAAATAAATAAATAATAATTATTATTAAAGTTGAAGGCGTCCATTTCGGAGTGGTCATCTTCATCACCTTTCTTTGCATCAAATATTAATGCAGCATCCATTAAAAACCCTTCACAAACCCTGTGAAATAAAATTAATACAAGTCAATTATTCCGTACCCCTTATATAATTTCACTGCTGGAAATAGTTCATAGATAAATACTATAACAAAATTTATAACTTTAAAAGTTCGCTTTGCATGCGTTAATTCATAATACATTATAATATGTATTACTTAATTAATAGTCAATAACAATGGGGTGTTCATTTTTTTATGGCGCGGACAGTCCATAAAATACATACCAGTATGACCGATTGTAACTTGGATTTTTTAAACCAGCAGATAGACCTTCCCAATGTGCTTCTTTTGAAGACTTATTATTAGTGTCATGCCATATTAGGCTTTTCGTGTGACCTGTTTGTATGATAAAAGGTTATTAATATAAATACCATTCATTTCACGAACCAATTTTATGAAATTATGTTTAACTGTATAATTAATTATAATGTTATTGAATGCAAGAGGTCATACACTGCTTAGTGCATAAATAGCTGTTAAGAAATTTAGAAGCACTGTACCTTCATTTAGCCAAGTGTCATCTAAATAATAATATATTTTCCTTCCTTTATTCCTTAGCCTTTTTATTTCATGAAGATATTTTAGTCTCCAAAGGACGATCTCCTGCTTGTCTATGACTTCTATGAGTGCACTTTTTCTGCTCCGTTTGATTTATGTGAACTTTAATGTTTATTTAATTATTTTATACATACTACTTTTTTTTAAATCTGGCATAGACTCGTCACTGTTAACTGCTTCCAGCATCTTGTCCAAGGTGGGCAACTCATTATTAAAGAAGAAGGAATGAATTTTCCTGCATATTCCACTAAATGTGATGTCATCAAAATCATCACGTTTCATGTGCTTCTGTTGGGGAGGGGGAGATTGCAGGCGACTTTTTATGTTGTACTCTTTGAGAATATTGGACAGAGTAGCCCGAGATACGCCTGTAAATAATAAAATCATGTGCGGAGTTTCTAAAATATAATACATTTTATCACAATGCATGTTAGTTTCAAATATTTTTATAGTAATAATTTTATGAATCATCCTTACCGGCAACTTCTGCGATTTTGTTTATCATCTCAGTCCTATAATGAGGAGTATCTGCAGGCCAGGACTCCAATTGCTTAAAAATATTTATCACAGGTTGTTTTTCTACAGCACGCAGCGTTCTCTTTTTTTTGGGAGACATTATTATTTCGTCGGAGTCAACTTTTGGACCACGTTTTTTTCGCCGTTGGCTTTGGTCAGACTCAGTTCTTATATGTTGTAAGCCACTCGGTCCCGCACCGGGATCACTCATAGCTCAAAAAAAAAGTAATGTTTTGTACAAACAACCCAATGACAACACTGATAACAATACAATAATAAAGAAATAACTAAATATTATTTATTATTTTAATAAATAACAACAAAATCTCGAAAATTAAACAATAACAAACAAAGTATTCACAAGTAAATGACATACATGACAATCTTAGAACATTGTCAAGTCAATTTCACAGACGACATAAACCAGTAAAATTAGAAATCCCCGGCTGTCACAGCTTATGTAGGGATTAAGTAACATTTTAGATTTGGTAGGATTATAGTGAAACAAAAAGCGTTGCAGTATTGTTGACTCCTGCTTCTTTTAGGTTTTTAGCATTGGCACTGTAATTTTAAATTGGAATGAAATAATATATCTAAATGAAAGCTACTTAATTTCATATGGTTGTTTTTTTAAATGATTACAATTAAGTGTGATAGCTGATATATAAATTCATTTTAATCGATTTGGCGTCAATCGTAACTATAACAAATTTATTGTACTTTTGTTATAAAGTGTGCATCAAAAATAACCTTTTTTAACTTCTGTCTAATGCTATTATAAATGGAGTATAGATATACATATTTACAAATATTGTTAGAGTAGAAGATTATACAACAAAAAAAAATCGTTTGTAAAGTTGGTTTACGGACGACAGTTTAACGTGACAACGTCATAACAAAACATTGATCATTGAGCGTAACGGGACAATGAGTCATCCTTTTTCGTGCATGCAGCCGGCGTTCATCAATTTATTAGACGTTGTCATGTCAAAAAACAATTGTTTGTCTGTAAAGTTGGTTTTAACATTGAAGCTGCGCAAGCGTACAATGAGCGTAACGGGACAATGAGTCATCCCTTTTTCGTGCATGCAGCCGACATTCATCGATTTATTAGACGTTGTCAAGTCAAAAAAAAAATACAAATAAAAAGTCAGTGTGCGAGTTAAACTAATAACAGAGTGTAAAATTGATGTCATAAAATAAATACATTATGCAATTAAATTAGCAACCTGTTTGATTTCAAGCTTGCTTCGCGTACGTTTCATTTTGACCCGTTGCTAATTTACGTGCCTGAAACTGGGTGTAAGTGGTTTTTACTGAGTTTGTAAAAGTACAAACTCAGTAAAAACCAACAAAACGTAGCGCAAAAATACCATTGGTGATGATTAAAGAATCATCACCAATGATATTTTTTGCGTTACGTTGGTTATCTATCATCAACCATTTTTCATTAATTTACAATCCTACTAATACGTATTATAATGTGAAAGTTTGTATGTTTGGATGTTTGTCACTCAATCATGCAAAAACGGCTGTACGGATTTGAATGAATTTTAAGAAACACATAGATTATAAACCTGAATTAACTCAGGATATTTTTTATCCCGGTAGTACGTTCCCGTGGGATAATTTCCGACATACACGCGGCCGAAGCCGCTGGCAAAAGCTAGCACAAACTAAAAAGAAAATAAAGATGACTTGTTCTTTAGAACATAACATATTATAATTATTTATATTATATATTATAATCTTAATATATAAAATAAAGTCGAGTTATTTGCACCATTTGTAACTCAAGAACGGCGGGACCGATTTTTATCATCTTGGATTTGATGGATTTGTCTCCGCCCTGAATAGCAGAATAACTATTGAAACATGCTAAACGAAAAAATATGTGTGGAAAATTCACTTTCTCATACATTTTGTACTGAACGGCTTTTTTGATGATATCTCGAGATAGGATTGGGGAACGGGGGAACAAGGAATCTCACGCGGGCAGAAGCTAGTATATAATTAAATAACTAAAATATATACCAATATAATTATAATATTTTATAGGTATTATGAATGAATTTATCTTGAACTTTGAATCAAATTACTTCCACTTAACTTGGGACTTGGCTGTAGGCTACGGCTTGCTTCAACAATCAAATGATTGGCATTTTGAGGCTTCCTGGCCTTTGATTTCTATACAAAAGTTCCTGTGAAGAATTGAATGAATGGACCTTTGATTTATCAGCTCGTAAGTTCTAAACATGTGGCGAAATGTTTTGGCATGTTTGTGATTATAGCCGATATCGCCGCCCTACAACGAAAACCAATTAAATCATTAAAAGGCAAACGGAGATATCGCGATTACAAAATTTATGTAATTCAAAATACCCTTTGTAGTATTATATTGTTATTATTACTTCATAGCATCAGTACATTGATAAATGTTCTATTTAAATATGTCTATTGAGATTTAAAAAAGTTATTGCTTTGTAATGAAATTTTCAATAATTGTCACATAATCTGCTTAATGTACCGTGTGATGCCGGACGTAAAGAAAAGCACCACCCCATTTCCTCCCGTGGGTGTCGTAAATGGCGACTAAGGGACTTACTAGAGAATGGGCAGCAGCGTTCTCTATGCATTTTAATACCATACTGCGATCGACAACCCGCTTGCCAAGCGTGGCGATTATGGCAAACCCCCCCAGGGGAGGCCTATGTTCAGCAGTGGACGTCTTTCGGCTGAAATGATGAATGATGATGAATCTGCTTAATGTTTTTTATTTGAAAACAAACCTTGGAAATGCTTAAAAAAAAATGGTTATCTTATTAGCTAGCAGTGAAACTATGAGAATTAACGATTAATGGGTTTTCGCAGACGAAAGAACACAAAATTTTAGGTACTTTGCCATTCATAAGTCATTTTCGTCAAAATCTCGATTTAATTGATTTTCGTTGTAAGGCGACGATATTTCCTGTAATTCCTTCTCAGTCACGATGTAATATTTTGACGTGACAACGTCTAATAAATCGATGAACGCCGGCTGCATGCACGAAAAAGGATGACTCATTGTCCCGTTACGCTCATTGTACGCTTGCGCCGCATCAATGTTTTGTCATGTTATGACGTTGTCACGTTAAACTATCGTCCGTAAACCAACTTTACAGACAACCAATTTTTTTTTAAATTACTGGTCCTAGTGGACTGTTGTACAGTGAGACACGAAGCAACAAAATTCGATCTAAAGAAAAGCGACTACATTCCTCTGGATCGTATTTTGTTGCTTCGTGTCTCAATATGAAACTTTATAAAAGGTTTTAAAAAATTCTAGACACATTTACAGAGGTTCCTTATTGAGCCGTTTTTCATGATTCCTTCTCAGTCACGATATAATATTTTTTTTAAGTGGCGCTAGTGGACCGTTGTACAGTGAGACACGAAGCAACAAAATTCGATCTAAAGAAAAGCGGCCACATTCCTCTAAGTCTAGATCGTATTTTGTTGCTTCGTGTCTCAATATGAAACTTTATAAAAGGTTTTAGAAAATTCTAGACACACTTACAGAGGTTCCTTATTGAGCCTTTCTCAGTCACGACATTATATTTTTTTGCTAGTGGACCATTGTACGGTCGGCTGCAGAGAAATCTCACCCCCTAGCAATGTATTTATTCATTGCTAGGGGGTGAGTTGAGCTACACGTTTACTGACAAATGCTTGCACTGACTGGACAGGTCCACTCAAAATTGTGTGGTTTTTTCCTCAAAAGACCATTTCAGACACGGATCTACATGGTCCTCACATGATCTGACCAAGATTATGTCTGGACTTTAAAAGAGACTTTGACCCCTGAGTTTGTTTCGCCATTTCTTCTCAGGGGTAGTCAGATAGGAAATGTCGACTTCACCAAGCTTGTTTTTATATGACGTGTAAAAGTGATTCCGATATCCTATTTACAGAACAAAAAGATTTCATTTCATGAGATTTCTCTGCAGCTGACTGTACGCCATCTTAATAGCGAGAATAAATTAAAAGAGAAAATCAGGTTTCGCTAAATTACACTTTTATAGTTATAATAGATAGAATAGAGATAGAATACTCTTTATTATGTACACCATAAAAATTACAGATATAAATGTAGAACTGTTACATAGGGTGTCACAATGGGCGGTCTTATCGCTAAAAGCTATCTTTTACAGACAACCTTTGGAGGATGGATCAAAAAGTAGAAGGAGAGACAATACTGCAGGTATTTAGTGGTGTACCACTTACATATATACAATAAATACATATACACAAAGCATATAGATACTTATCCATATAAATATATATATATATATATACACACACAATAATAAACATAATACAAGAGCAAGGAACTTTAAGTAATGATGATGTTTAAGGAGAGAGGAAGTGATTTTTAACCAAAATTTTAAAAGTGGACAAAGATTGAGCACGCCTTATCGAGACAGGCAAGGCATTCCATAACCGTACTGCTTGAACTGTAAAAGACTTGTCATAAAAACTAGTGGAATGCATTGGCATCTCTAGTCTCAAATTTTCCGATGACCTCAGATATCTATTATGTGTGTCATGAAGGAACTTGAAACGTTCTTTAAGATAAGAGGGGGTTTATAATTGTGTACTTTAGAGTATTCCCTTTTGATTCGATAAGTTTATTCAATAAAGCACAGTTAACTAAATATTCATTCACAGTTCGTAACTTTTGATTATCTTATAATTACATTTCGCGAAACTCTTTCAAAATTTAAATAAGATTTGTGTCTAGTCGTTTATTACTCTTTAATCGTTTTTTTTTTATTGTTATTATTTGGCTTTAATCTAAGAAAAAGTATCTTCTGTAGTCATTCAAAATTCTTTAATTAAATTTGTTTGCTAATAGAAGCTTTTTTAATTCAATTTCTTTCTAGCAACTTTTCCATTATAATTTTCTGTAGAAAATTAATAATTTTTCTTCTGCAAGTGTTGTTGGTAATTACCAATTTTTTTTTTCTAAGTTGATGATGATTATCTAGCTATCTTACCAGTTAAATGTACCTACATCAAGAATTCTTAATTTCGGCATTCAATATTTATCTATACTAATAATATAAAGGACCAGGATCGCCAAAGATAGGAAATTATGGAAATGCATGGAGGAGGCCTTTGCCCAAAACTGGGTACCCCAAAACTAAATTTTTATCTAATCCTTATTATTATTTGAAATGTTGAATCAACTGCTATTCATTATTTTATTTCATTTTTTGGAATTTATTTATTTATCAAATTTGAGTTTTTATTTTATTAATTGTTTTATTCAATAGTGTATCATATTATTTTAAATATATTAATTGTTATTTATCAAGATTTGAAATTATAATGAGACTATTTTAAGTAAATCAATTAGTATTTACCAATTTAAAAAAAAAACTAAATAAATGAGTATAATTAAATCAAATGGTAGATAATTACGTATTTAAACATTTATAACTTTATTTTATTTTATTGTTGCATGTGATTTTATTACTGCAGGAAATAGATATTTAAGGAATGTTATAAAATTGTAATCTGTTATATTTTGGGAATAAATGGCTTTATTATTATTATAATTTAAAGAGACGAAATTTGTGAGTTTGTATTCTTCAGAACTACTGATCCGATTCCTGAAACTACAGTATTGGGATATATTTTATGTTAAAACAAGACAATTCACGCGGTCAAAGTCGCGGGCAGAAGCTAGTACCCAAATAAACTTGCAAACTCAGATTATATTCACCAGCCACAGTATAATATAAATAATTTCCTGTGATTGTATTTATATTTGATTTATATAAATCTGATTCCGTAATCGATCCTATATTCCTTTGGAAGTTGAAATTATGTTTACTCTCCATGAAATGTGTAAACGCTCGTGTTTTGCTCGCGTTCATCAAATTTTGTGAATTCTCGTTACACGGGTATTTGAAGTCATGACAACGGTATTCCATGTTTTCTAAGCAAATGTGTTTGTCTTGGGTGGAGCAACAAGTAGGTATGTTTCAATTCGGTAAATACTTACCTCTACTGTGTAATAATGAATCTGTGGAGGTTACTGCTGTTAGTTTCAATAAATAAAATATAAATGTTTGTTAAATCTAATTGTAAACATTTCACATGCACATTGCATAACCCATAACCTCTTAATTTCGTTTGATATGTCAATTTGTCAGCTGTCACTGTCACATAAATCTCATTAGTCATAAACAATATACATACATTCATCAATTCATCATTGTCTCTTACAGCTAACCATGACTAACAAACGGTACCTACTCCCTTTCTTCTCCTAAAATTGTTTGTCCGAAAATCATTATCCATAACAGGTTTGCTATAAACTTCAGTAACCATAATGTTCAAAAATACGTAATTTTCTTTTACATAATTATCTTTACTTCTAAAACTATTATGTCATAATATCGAGTATTATAATAATTGAATCTCCTAATTTTGCATGATATAAAGTCATATGTCCTAAGTGTTGTAGTATATAATGTGTATTATTCCGAATGTTCATTTATAGTAAAATTGTTAGTCCTAAAACATTTGCAAAAAATTACGTTTTAGTGACAGAAACGAATCGCTGTAAATCCGACTCCACGCAGTCTTGTCTGCCCTACCCCTAGAGTGTAATTTAAAATCGCGTAGGCGCGTAGGTAAGCCGAAGCTGCGGTAGTGAGCGAAAGCCGTCTGCGACGCTTAGCACGCGTGGTGCCGCCGGAGAACCGCAGCGCCGGAGCCGTGACAGAAACCATGCCTGCTGCATGTTGCATGCTTGCTTGCATGCTGCATGCTTGCTTGCATGCTACATGCTGCGTGCTTGCTTGCATGCTGCATGCTTGCTTGCTTACTGTAACTTGAATTTAGGACATAACTTTTATTGAAAACGGTTTTATGTCTTTTGTATATTATTGATTGTAATATTTATGACAAACAAATTTAGGACATATTATATTTAGGGATTTCAATTTTATGGCATGTGATATTAAGTTCGGTAAAGTTATCATTCGGACAAATGATGATTAGGACAAAAAAAAATTATGGCAATTTAAATTATGGATTAAAAAAAATTGGTGATACAATAAAGAACCCTAACAAACATATACTCACAACAATTTACTTATTTACTATTTACAACACACATATTATTTATAGTCTTAATTAAAACCATTCTAATAATTATTTACACTACACTCCTATAAATCAAATTATGTTCACGTAAGTAAACCGAATATGTGTGGGAACTTGAAACGGAACACTTAAGATGATCCGCAATAAATTGAAATTTGGCAAGTTCAAAGACCGCAGTGTACCTTGCTCTAGGACGAACACACACTTGCTTTGCTCTGAATTCTAGTCTTCGATAAGGTTTTAGATCTCCTAATTTTTAATTCGTTTCGTGTACTTGTTCTGTCGTTTATAATTTGTTCCGGGTCCTTGTTTGTTGTATTACGATTGTAATTAAGGAAGTGCAAAAAATGCACTCCAATCACGTGACTTTTTAGCTTGATTGACGATATCTTGTTTAGATTAATTAAAATCTTAGTTATGTTGATCATCACGACATGATTGCAGTAATATTAGTTCAAATAATTGAACGCTCAAACAAGTTTCTCGATTACCCTTAACATGACATCATTGTAGAAGAGTTAAAAAAGAGATAAGTTAAAAAAATGTTAACTGTAACGAAGTAAGTTAGTTGTGTCAAGTAAGCATTTTGATTACTTCAATAAAGATCATTGAAACTTTAATCTAATAATCTTGGTTGTAGCAACTATGTTTTAACTTGATTGCTGCAAATAGGTTTTGTGATAACTCCAATCAAGATCCCGTTTCAAATCTCAATCAAATAAAAGTAGTAGCTGTGATCATTGTGCTTGATAGGCTCAGATGCAAACAAGTTACTTAGTCAATCTAAACAAAATCTTGACTGTGGCAACAACTTTTTTTTTTCAGTGTAGGCAGAAATACAACTTATCAGTTAGAATCGCTTTTATTTAAATTACCCCGTAACACTCCAAATCTTTTTAGGAAATTACTTGTAGGCTCCCACCACCATTGTTTAAAAAAAGTTTACGTTGTCTGCATAAAATTTGTGTGAAGTTACCTAATGCGAGGTATACAAGGGTCTTTTCTATGTGATTTCAAATGTTCTAGCTGCATAATAACAACGCAACGTATGCCTAGATGCTACTGAGGCGCTATGAAACAAGCTTGAGTGCTTGCAAAACTTTGTTTTCGGTCTTCGAAAGTATGAATAATTGTTTCTCACCTTCGCAAGGAACTCAATTGGCTCCCAATCCGCCTTCGCAGGAACACTCGAATTTTATGTCTCCTCTTCAACATCTTACACAACCCGTCTTATCCTTCCTACCTACGTGAGCATTTTTCCTACGCTCGCCCTAGCGACGCTCCATGTAGATCACACCTTAGGTCCCTCCTTAAATGTCATCTTCATAAAACTAGCTACTATTCTTATTTCTTCTCTGTCCATGCTGTAAGATTGTAAAACTCGCTTCCGCCTAGCATTTTCGATTTAAAAACTGTGTCTCTATTCAAATATCCAGTAAAAGAGCATTACCTTTCCTCTCAACTGTGAGTATTTTATGTATATGTTACCGGCCAAACCCGATTTCAGGCCAAACTAGTTTGTCCTAGGCCAAACCGGTTTATATGCCTTCGTGGTTATTTTTTTTTAAACCACCCAGAAATAGGAGCCCCGCCAAGCGGGGCTCCGTCGACCTATCTTAGCACAGGTGGAGTTTGGCCTAGGCTATACTGGTTTGTCCTATCGCGTGTAGGGAGGGTTTGGCCTAGGAAAAACTAGTTTGGCCTGAAATCGGGTTTGGCCGGTAACATATATAATGTATTTATATATTTCAGCTTTAAGTATATGTTTTAAGACTTCTTATATTCATATTTTTTTCTTCTTGTTCTCATACACTATTGTGTAGACAATTTCTTTTTCATTTCTACTTTCGCAGGTCTGCTGGAAGAAATTTCTTAAGAAATAAAGCAGTACCTTTGTACTCAAACTATAAGTATGTCGCATCTCTATGTATTTTACTGTGTGTACATTAGGGTGTCCCTTATATGACATTTTTTTTTTCGATGCGCATAGCCTCTAATTTTTTTATAAATGCTAAAATATACTCAAATATGAAATTTCAGCTTTCTAGCATGATCGCAACCCGTGCCGACTGAGTTTCAAAGTTTATTTAAAATCGTGTTTTGTCCTATTATTCCGATCTGCTATAAAACTAATATAAATGCAACAAATTTGGTGAGTATGAGGTAAAATAAAATAAGGTAAACATTAATCTTTATTTCAAAACATAAACTTATAACAATCAGCCAGGGTAACTTCTCTTTAGTGTAGTTTTTTAACAGTCCAGATACAAATTTCTATGTTCCTGGGCACAGCGCAAAAAGCATTGTTTTTGCTCTTCTTCTGCCGTGTTAAGTAAGGTTTTGAGTTAGGAATGCATTACACTGTTTTTAGGACGAATTTATAAACATGATGACGACAACCGAAAACCAAAAATTCTCTCTCTAACGTCTGCTCCAAAACAGCACAAGCTCCATTAAACTGACCAGTATTTTAAGCTTTTGTATCGCAGCACATTATTTGAACTTTATTATTAAGGTTCCAGTCAAAGAGAGCAGATGAGACGGCTTTAGCTTGATGTTATCCAGAAGAACTCTCTAGTTTTGGCACTGCAAGAAGCTGTTCTCTATCGTCAAATGAAGCAATAATGGGGCAAACGTTCTTCTTTTGAACTTCGTACATCCAATTCAGGTAATAGTTTTCCATCCCAATGGACTGTGACTACGTCAGGGCCTCAAGTCTGCTATTACAATAGTGTCAGAATGGTCTCGCCATTGTGAGTATTTGACAGTGTTTGTATGGCAAATCTGTCATCTGTCTGTCTGTGAGTTTGTCAAAAACTCACAATGAAGAGACCATTCTGACACTGTTGTAATAGCAGACTTGAGGCCCTGACGTAGTCACAGTCCATTGGGATGGAAAACTATTACCTGGATTGGATGTACGAAGTTCAAAAGAAGAACGTTTGCCCCATTATTGCTTCATTTGACGATAGAGAACAGCTTCTTGCAGTGCCAAAACTAGAGAGTTCTTCTGGATAACATCAAGCTAAAGCCGTCTCATCTGCTCTCTTTGACTAGAACCTTAATAATAAAGTTCAAATAATGTGCTGCGATACAAAAGCTTAAAATACTGGTCATTTTAATGGAGCTTGTGCTGTTTTGGAGCAGACGTTAGAGAGAGAATTTTTGGTTTTCGGTTGTCGTCATCATGTTTATAAATTCGTCCTAAAAACAGTGTAATGCATTCCTAACTCAAAACCTTACTTAACACGGCAGAAGAAGAGCAAAAACAATGCTTTTTGCGCTGTGCCCAGGAACATAGAAATTTGTATCTGGACTGTTAAAAAACTACACTAAAGAGAAGTTACCCTGACTGATTGTTATAATTTTATGTTTTGAAATAAAGATTAATGTTTACCTTATTTTATTTTACCTCATACTCATCAAATTTGTTGCATTTATATTAGTTTTATAGCAGATCGGAATAATAGGACAAAACACGATTTTAAATAAACTTTGAAACTCAGTCGGCACGGGTTGCGATCATGCTAGAAAGCTGAAATTTCATATTTGAGTATATTTTAGCATTTATAAAAAAATTAGAGGCTATGCGCATCGAAAAAAAAAATGTCATATAAGGGACACCCTAGTGTACATAAATAATAAAATAAATAAAGGCGCTGTGTACAGTTATTTGCAATTAGAATAGTATTGTTGTGAATTAACGGTTGACCATTTAAAATGTTTGATAAGAGACGGTGCATAAATGTTAACAATTGTCCCGAAATAGTAGATTGTACATCAAGTGCATAAAACGCAACATTTTACGCGAGACGTTTATCCATCCGAGCGAGCTTGCGAGCGAGGATGCATATAAAGTAGAGTGTAAAATGGGTTTTATGGACGAGTTGTACACTCTACTTTCCACTTCGATTGCGAGGAATGAAACAGCCACATGTAAAATAATAAATGGACGAAATAAAAAATATAAGTTTATTTCATGAAGTTTTATTGTGTACTTTGGCTGTTGGTGTCCTTGCCTTTTTCTTAGAATACTAACGAAACGAATTAAAATAAAGATGTTATTCTATGAAGTTGAAGTTGTTCGTGTGGCTGTTGGATCGATTGCCTTGGTCTTCGACGAAGATTTTACTTTATGCTCTAGAGCATAAAAAGCGACTTTATGTCGCCTACGCACGACATAAAGATGAACTTTTAGAGCATGAGAAGTGAAAATAATTTTACAACACTGTTTTCACATTTACATAGTCAATTAATAAAAACTTATTATACTTTGCGACATGATTACATGAAGCGATTGGCAACCAGTGTAAAATGAAAGGGCTAATTATAAATTATGTTGCGTGGGTGCATAAAATCTCGCTTTATTAATTAGAATTTCTAAGGAAAATAAGGTGGAGTAAAATGCAATTTTCTCTCTATAAATACATACGGTGTAATTACATTCTACTGTATGAACACTGAACTTTACTACACACGTCGCGTCGGGAGCTTTAAATGTTAATGAATAAAATATAACTTCTCTCCTCGACGTATTTGTCGAGGAGCGAAGTTATATTTTATGTTAAATTCAGATTCGTACGAACTTGAACTTAGTTTATTTTCTTCGAATTTGTGTAGGTATACAACAACTGCAACTTAGTAAATAGATTTTATAGTGATGTTTTTATTATGTATTTTAGTTTATTACTTTGAAATAATATATTATTTTATGTATTTTGTCTATGGGTCTTAGTTGCCTGAAAATACTTTTTTATTTCATTTATAAACATATGATTTACATTTTATAATATTTTTATAAAAGCACATTTAAAAAAAAACATTAATAAAAAAAAAATTGTAATTATTATTATTATTATTATTAAACAATGTGTAACTAAATTAATGTACATTATGATATTGGTTGATTTCTGTCATTTTTAATAGGTATAAGTAATTTTTTATCCCAAAAATAATTAGATTTTACTACGCTTGATCTTTATACATCTGCGATTGTGTGCGTGCTTAGATTTGTAATGTGAATACAATTTTCTCCCGCAATCAGTATAATTCAATAAGTAATCAACGTTTTATACATAAAGGCTCTTCCCCACAGGTGCGTTATTATTGGTTGATAATATCGATACATTCGTATTAGGACATCCAGTTTGTAACTTCGTGGCTGTCCTAATACAAAGTGGACTGAAAACAGATATTACAATAACGCATCAAATATTATCGACCGATATAACGCGCCTGTGGGGTAGAGGATTAATAGTAAAAATCTGTGTTATGTATTATGATTATAAAATAGTATTCTAATTGGGGTGTTTGGTGGTATGTGTTTATTCCGAGACATGTTGTGTACTAGCGATCCGCCCCTGCTTCGCACAGGTGAATTCAAATACAAAATATTATTAATAATATTTTATCTACTCTCATGTCGTAAAATTCGAATTATAAACTTCAATTCGAGTTTAGGTATATTGACTGACATACTTTATGAACAAAATACCGAAATTTAAAAATAGAATCATATTATAACATTAATTCTCTAACAAAATAATCTTATAAAACAACTTTTTTCATTTCGATACAGGGTACCATAGACTACTATATCAGGGCACATTCACAATCCAAGAAGTTAATAACACCAAAGAGTTTCGATTTTAAAAATAAAATCTAATGGAACGAATGCTTATGCGGGGCGCACCATTTTTATAGCATAACAAAAAAGTTTAGACTCCATTTATTAATATTGTCTGTGGCAGCGCCCGCTTTAGCGCATGCGCGATGATATGCTGGCTTTTGACGCCATACGTTTTGCTGTAGCAATTTCCTACGCTTTTAACTTTGATCTCTTATTTAGTAGGTTCAATCCGAATGTATGAGAGTAGATAAAGTTGTGTATGAAACTGCACATAACTAGGTATTAAAACACTCGTGTGATACGTTTTTGAACACACACACTCATGTTTTAATACCCCTCATTATGCAACAGTTTCATAAACTACTATTATTTCACACTAGCTGACCGGACAGACGTTGTCCTGTTTCCTAGAACTCGATGGCAACGCCACATACCAGGTCCAATTGTGAATCTAAACCATCTAGAGACCCACTCAAATTTTCTTCATCAAAGCGGTCCAGTCGTTCAGGAGGAGTTCAGTGACATACAGACATACAGAAGAATAAATTATATATGTATAAAGATATTAAAGATACATGATATGAATAATCTAGAATTTTCCATACAAAAAAAGAACAATAATAACTGTTATTTTTGCTGTGAAGTTATATTTACCTAAAGTTGAGGTGTTGGCTATTATGGAATGCATTTTTGTATAAAAAAATTCCCGCGATTCCGGGATTGATACATTTACTACTTTTTTACTACAGAGTCGAATGCTAGCTAATGGTGTAAAGTTAAATAATACCAAATGTTTAAGAAGCCGTTTACATCCCAAGGGTATCCGATTAGTTGTGCGATCCCGGATTTTCTAGAATCCAGGGATTAATTTTAAGTTATTTTTTTTTTTTAATTAAAAAGCCGCTTTTAGAATTTTTTGTGAAAATTAACTTTAGGTAAATATGTATCAAAATATCTGATCTCTATTTATAATCATTAGAAAAAAAAAAATCTTTTAAAATAATCCCTTATTTGACTTTTTATCCATTACCCCAATATTAAAACCACACAAGATAGTTATTTGAGCGCATTTTGTAGGTAAATAAAATGAATCTGTTTCCATAGTAGATCAGTGAATCATTTAATCGCTCATTCATGTGTGTAATTGAATGGCTTCCCTGAATCAGTGCACTGAATAATTGATTAATCATATTATTATCACAGGATCTTGATTAAGCAAATACGAATATGAATAAGCTTTAGTTAATTAGATTGGACGATAAAACGCATTACTGATTAATTAAATAACAGGTGAAACAAAATCAAGTCTGAGGTTAAGCTGCTCTTGCCGCGGCCTGTTCGTGGATCGGTCAACGTTTTTTCACATCTAGTCTCAAGTTATAACAGGTTCTCTGTCAGCAAAGCCATAATAGTTAGTCATTGTTCATATATTGGACCCATAATAGTTATTTATGCAACTGTTTTAATACCTAATTATGTACAGTTGCATACAAGACTTTATCTATACCCAAAAATCTGCCTAGCCTTTTCCCAACTATGTTGGGGTCGGCTTCCAGTCTAACCGGATGAGGCTGAATACCAGTACTTTACATTGAGCGACTGCCTATCTGACCTCCACAACCCAGTAACTTGGTAACACGATACCCCTTGGTAAGACTGGCTGTCAGAGTTTTCGGCTTCTGACGACCCGTAACGACTGTCAAAGATCCACGAATGACAGCCGGGACCAACGGCTTAACGTGCTTCCGAGGCACGGAGGAGTCTCAGTATGAAAAGATGGTCACCCATCCACGGACCAACCCCGGCAAGCGTAGCTTAATCTGACGGATCGACCCGTGCGGCTGTTATTACTTAGCCACGAGCTCCTCAAAGACTTTATCTACACCCATGTTCTGTTATTTTCCAATTCATGAAATCTTGGTACGCCTTTTCATATTGTTTTCTCGACTTTGACTAATTTAACAGTTGATTAATTTAACGATTATAGAATCGTTGTCAGCGACCTCGAAAACCATGAAAACAAGAAAATGGCAAAAAATTTGCCAATTTTCGTTGGCGCTTGGTGCAAAGGCTCGTTGTAGGGCGATGAATGGGAAATAACGGTTCCCCTATTAAATATATAATAATTATTATTTAAACATAACTTAAACTAAATAGTTCATTTAAACAATTATGTGACATCTTTTCTGACAAAAAAGTAATGTAAGATAAAAAACTAAAGAGTTCAAGGCCTCCGTTGCGCAGACTTCTGGAATCTTCCACGCTGACATACGTCGTTTGCATATGTGCGTATACACTTGCATACATATCCGAGACATTAACACTTGGATTTTCATTTTGACCAAACTCGCTTTCTTTCAAAGTCGCATGGGTCGTTTGCTACGAGTAAACTCCTGCCGCATTTCGCGTTAAAGAACTTCGTTCCGATAATGTGGAACTGTGAACCGATTAGGAAGTGGGTGCTTCAGAGAACACGGAAATCTTTGACACTGGGTCTCAGCGAAAGATATTGAATAGATAGAAGTGTGATGACAGTAGCCCATGTTGATAATCAACTGTATCTTGTAAATAGACAACCTAGTTAGGAAAAATGTAGCGAATGATGGAATAAATTTTATTTGTTTGTTGCAGCAAACACTACGGACCTCGGAGTGCTGGACCCATCACTGTACAAGTCTGACTGTCTTGACGAAGATCTTATGTGGCCAGAAGGACATGTGGTGAGTAAACTTACTATTATTAAGGATACTAGCTACTACGAGTATGTAGCAGTCACGCTGGCGATATAGTACGCATATAGTGCGGCTTTTAACGAATAAAATTTCGAAACTTTATATTTTCAGTGGCTTTGCGTTATCTGTCTGTGAAATAGACAGTGACGGAACTACTTTATATATATGTCGGAGAACAGAAGGTTTCTCTCGTAATTATCAGCCGTATTTTAACTACTGTGGGCTTACTGTGGGTAGTGTTGGTTATTGCACAATAGAAAAACCGAATTAAACTCAAAAGTCATTTACTTAACCTGAGATAAAACTTTAAAGATTACATAAGACAGTTCCCCAAAACGCCCATCCCTTCACCACTTCCTAGTACTTTAGCTGGGAAGAAGAAATAGCGGAACAAACACCCCAGCAGCACATCTGTCTGTTCAGTTAGAAGAACTTGATTCTATACAGTAATGGGTATGCAAAGTAATTAATGCAGGAACACGACACAACTATACCGAACGCGCAACAATTCCTAGACGTCTTCACTGCTTGACCGCCACCGATGAACTCCACTTGTCGACCGTGCGGCGATCACTTGCCGCCAGTCGAGCGTTATGTTGTAGACTCCTTCATGCGCCGCTAAACAGCACTGGCGTCCCGATTAGTCATGACTCGTTGGCGCGAACTCCAATAACTCCATCGAACGCGACTAGATGGCGCTGGCGTACCGGATACAACTCGTCTCCGACATATATATATAGAATAGAAAGAAACCGCTGAGGATTCCCGACATCCGTCCTATCGTCCTCGCCGACGAGACCCGTCGCGACGTCCCTGTCCATCCCCACCCCGACCCTTGCTTGAGCCAGCCCGTGCCGCTGAGCGTGTAGCTTTAAATTCTTCCCTTAATAATCATAATCCGATTCAGCCCGTCCCTTGCTGTCCTCCCCCAGCGACGCCCTAAGTCGAGGTCCGGCCGCAGGGGGGTGCCTTTAGCGTAGTCGCTTAGTTTTTAAGTTTATGTCCTGGCTGGAGGCCTTAATTTATTGAGGACCGGACTTTCCTGTGGGTGCCCACAGGAAAGTCCGGTTAAGCAGTAGACAACCTCCTAGGTTGAACTGCAAGATGCCATTTATATATAATAAAAAAACCGCTGAGGAGCTCGTGGCTTAGTTATATCAGCTGCATGGGTCGATCTATCAGTTTAAGCTACGCTCGCCGGGGTTGGTCCGTGGACGGGTGACCATCTGTATATACCGAGACTCCTTCGTGCCTCGGAAAGCACGTTAAGCCGTTGGTCCCAGCTGACATTCGTGTCAAAGTCAAATAATTTATTTCAAATAGGCACGAAGATGCACTTTTGAACGTCAAAAATTACATGAATAGTTAATTGATTCTAGTTGCGCCTTCCAAAATGTAGTTATGTATGGAGAAGAATGGGCAAGAAACTCCATACTTACTCTTTTAAAATGTTAACAATAGTTTTTATACATTAATTAATATTTATAGGTGAAGACTATGTACCTAGAATAAAAAATTAAAAAATATAAAAAAAATCATCAAAATTACTTACCACAATTGGTAAAAAGAATGAAAAGTGAAGTAATAACAGAAAAATTAATAAATGCGATAGGTACATGGTGCTCACATATTTACAAACATTGTATATGATTTCCCAAAAAAATAAAAAATAAAAACAACATATAATAAGTCAGTGTGTGAGTTAAAATATTAATCACAGAAAATAAAATTAATATCATAAAAATTATGACAGTTAAATTAGCAACCAGTTTGATTTTGTCTAGACTCTAAATTGTCCTATGGAGCAGGACCAGCATGTTTCCAAGCATTCTTATCTTGGATATAATCCTCTAATTTGTAATATGCTTGTTTACAAAGTGTACTTTTAATATGAGTTTTAAATTTTCTTTCATTCGTGGATCTTTGAAGCCAGAAAGTCTGACAACCAGTCTTACCAAGGGGCATCGTATTACCCAATACTGGGTTGCTCCATGTAAAATACTGGTATTCAGCTGAATTCGGTTAGACTGGAATCTGACCCCAAAATAGTTGGAAAAAAGCTAGAGAATAGAAAGAAACCCCTTTCGAATTCTATGCACTGCTATGCACCAAAATAAATAATCAATAATTTCAAGTTATTTTGATTTTGCTCAGACTTGGTGCAGTGCAGATTTGGAAATAGGAAAAACGTTCTCATATTTTAGATGGAAAGTCATTTTGATCTCACATAAAAGTAGATTGTATGGATTGAACGCTACATTACCTTTTGATTTTAACGCGAAAACGTGAATCTTTTGAAGGAAATCTTTCCATGATGTTACTTTATTGGTATTGACGTTGAGCGAATGCAGAATAATCTGGTTTTCAAACCAAATAGGCTACTTAGATGATTGAGCTATTTTTGTGACAAAAACGTGTGTGCGCGAACGCAAAAACCCTTGGCAGTCAGAGGCGTAGCGCGCTAACAACTTCATTTCTACCGGCTTCCATTTGGACGATTCAAAGAGCAATTTCACCAACCAACGTTGAAAAATAGCTTTAAATCTGGTGTTAAAATATGATTGACATGTAAAAGTGTTTGTAAAAACCTACTTACAGAAATAAAATCATTTAAGATTTATCATTTAGCACATTCAGTAGTGCTACGATTGCCAATTAATTTATATAAACTACAAGTATTTAATACACCGTAATATTCAAACAACAAAAACGTCTAGTCCTAGCTTTAAATTACAACGACAAAAATTGTTTTGAAACAAGCCGGCGCCACGACGTGATAATCGCGAACGAAAAATTCATAAAATAGGTAAATAAATACTTTTTTTTACGTAATTATATGACTATTTGTAAAAATGTGGTAGCATCTAAAACGCCACATGAAGGATGGGTGAACTTTACACCCTGTTCCTCATACCTCTATACTGGTGACCCCAAACATGGACATTAGCGCCGCCTTCGTGTATCTACCTCAGCGTGACGTCATCATCATCACTTCCTCAAGTTTTCGAGCGGCAAATCACACAGCCAGCCAGCACCCACGGCTTCAACGGGCATTCTGACCACCTGCATGCAGCGGACGCGCATGCCTGGTCATCACCTTCTGCTTCATCAGCAACCTTGGCACAACATACTGCACTTTCGGCCGGTCAACAAGCAGAGCCCTCAATACCTCTCCTGGTCGACGCCAGCAGTCAGCCTCAACCCGGCGTTGTACCACATTCGACTCACTGGGGTATTTCCGCAGACAGTTCCAACTCACTGTGAACTATGCGGCACCCGGTTCCGACTCACTGGAATCACAACTGGTCCTGGCAAGCATCACAATATGCACTGATTCAGCCCACTATCGATCTCCACATGCGAACTACGCATCAAAGACCTGATGTCACACAAATCCTGCATCGCGCAGGCAGAGTTTACTGCGCGACTGGCATATATACAACATCCCGATATCAACCGTCGGGCAGTTGCCCACCAGACACAATACCCGTCTGGTCAGAGGATCCTCCCTTTTCTATAGAACTGAACAATTTCTTCTTCGGCTTCCCCCTCCTACGAAATCTTAAGCTTTGCCACTGGTGGCTACATACGCGCATAAAACTCACGCCACCTGCTTACATACTCCTTTTGCTTCGTTATTCGTATACGAAAAAAAGACCGGCCAAGTGCGTGTCGGAGCACGCCCAATGAAGGGTTCCGTACTTGAAAAGAATTTATCCTAAGAAACTTAACATTGTAGTTGGTAAACATAAGCTCACATACATTCCAAACTGCAAATGTAAGTTTGTACGCACAATATCGAGAGATTTACCATGTTATTTTAAGATCATAGACTTCTTATAGATTTTCCTGTAATCTAAAGGTATAGAACTATTTTCAGTATTTTTTTCAAAATTTTAGATTCAGTAGTTTCGGAGATAAGGGGAGAATGGTCAATTTTCGTCTATTTTCACTTATAACTTTTAAACTATTTATTTTAAAATTATAAAAAAAATATACTTGAGACCCTCACAGTAAGCCCTTTTATTCGATATGTCATACGGTACAGTTTGCAAACTTTTATTTTTAATTTTCTTTTTTGCTCCCCAAAACTGACCCCAATATTCTAAATTCATTTATTTACGGTTCACGTCCGTGTTTGGGTCACTTAAATTGATATGTGTAGCAAATTTCAACTTAATCGGTCCATTACATTCGGAGCAAATTGGCTGTGACAGACGGACAGACAGACACACACGAGTGATCCTATAAGGGTTCCGTTTTTTCCTTTTAAGGTACGGTACCCTAAAAACGTTCGTAAGTGTTTTACGCAACTACCCCGAAGAGGTATGCATCTACGGGGTAGTTGCGTAAAACACTTACAGTATCAATGGATTTCGTTTTGACAGTTCAACAATTCTCATTGCGTTATTTACGTTGTTGAGCAGACAAATTTTTCACTGACCGAACCAAACGACCCCACGACTCTCCTCCGGGAGAGCAGTAGGAAAACGAGTACAGTTCGAAGAATACACAACACACGACCGTCATTCCGACCTCGCCGCCGAGCCCCAACGCGAAATCCCCGACTAAATAGTCCTCCCCGACCCTTGCTCGTAAGCAAAGCACCAGTACACGCTATAGCTGAGCCTGTATCTATAGATTCCTCAGATAATAATCATAACCCTGATTTTATCCAGCCACCGTCGGTCCCTTGCCATCCTCCCTCCGACTCTGCCCTAAGCCGAGGTTCGTACCCCACAGGGGGTGCCCTTAGCGCGCAGTCGTTTAGTTTATAAGTTTTTACGCCCTGGTCGGAGTTAAGTTTCGTTAGGAGCTTAAGGCAACCACAGGAAAGACCGGTTAAAGAGTCTCAACCTCTCAAGGTTAACTCTGAGAAGCCAGAGCAAAAAAAAAAAAAACGAACATATAAAGCAATAGATTAGCTTATCCTTAGAAATCATTCAGATTGTGATCGATAGTGTGTTACGTAATTAGGGTGCTGGTCATTCACGCTCGCCGGTTGCGAGTACTACGCACTTGACCTTTCTGAAGAACATCATCCATAAGGTCACTATTTATGTCCTTCTAGGGCGTCCCCTCCCGGCGTTTCCATTCACCTCTGCCTTGTAAATACCTTTTGTTAGTCGCCTTTCACTAAGTCAAAAAAGTCAAAGTCAATTTATTTCATATAGGCACATAAATGGCACTTTTTAACGTCAAAATTTACACGGAAATAAAATAGATTTTAGTTGTCCCTTCCAAAAGGTAGTTTCGCATGGAGAAGAATGGGCAAGAAACTCCACCGTTACTCTTTTAAACTGTTTTACAATACTTTGTTTAGATCAATTATATCATTACTTGAGAAGACGATGTACCCAGAATAAAATTACTATACCACAACATTACAGGTAATAATAATAATAAATGAAGCAATGACGGATAAATTAATTATGTGTTAGATGGTGCTCACATATTTACAAATATTGTTAGAGTTGATGATTTTACTACTACTAATTCTCTGAACATGACCAAACCATCTAAGCACAATCTTCTTTTTGGCTACTTACGTAAAAAATTTCAAACCAATTTTCTGTGGAAGTTTACATGGTAATGTACATCATTTAATTTTTTAGTTTTATCATTCTCTTATTTTATAAGTTACAGGGGGGACACATTTTACCACTTTGGAAGTGTCTCTCGCGCAAACTATTCAGTTTAGAAAAAAATGATATTAGAAACCTCAATATAATTTTTGAAGACCTATCCATAGATACCCCACACGTATGGGTTTGATGAAAAAAATAAAATGGTGAGTTTCAGTTCTAAGTATGGGGAACCCCCAAAATTTATTGTTTTTTTTTTCTATTTTTGTGTGAAAATCTTAATGCGGTTCACAGAATACATCTACTTACCAAGTTTCAACAGTATCTATAGTTCTTATAGTTTCGGAAAAAAGTGGCTGTGACATACGGACGGACTGACAGACAGACATGACGAATCCATAAGGGTTCCGTTTTTTTCCGTTTGGCTACGGAACCCTAAAAAGGACAATTACGAAAACAATAGCAAGGATTAGCTTAGGTTTTTTGCAACTAAACGCCCTAATGAAAGCAGGATATTCTAAAGCTTCTAATTCGACATTCAGTCTGCAACCCTAACAAGAGCTTCATTATTATCCCCTTTCTCCGTGCCCTTTAATAAAAGCGTAATTTAAGCTCACTTAATGCATAATGCATTAATTTATTATATTCAAGCCGTTCAGAAACGAGCGTCATCCCCACCGTCCTCTATTAACCTCTTATAACCAGGGCCTCAAGTCTGCTATTACAATAGTATCAGAATGGTCTATCATTGATTTCATAATTGTTGATTTTGACAAGTTTGGTAGTCTACTACTATAATGGCGTCGTTATGACTTTCCAATGGTCAGCCACTGACACTCCATTGAAAGAATTGGTAATCTCGTACATAATGACAAATGAAACTTCCTACTACTTCAGATTGCTTATAATATAAAACGAATAAATAATATGTAAAAATATATATAAATTAAATCTGGCATGAATAAATGTTCAAAATGCCATTGTAATACAATTCTATTACGAGACCATTGACCGACCAATGATCGACCATTATGAATTTAGCAGATTACGAACTTTTAGCAAAATGACAATGGGATCGTGTTGGAGTGAGAAATTTATAAAATATAAGAAAAAAAAAAGAACGCAGAGCTAAGAGGTTCATTGGCGACGTAAAACTGGTGGATGCCAAGCTTCACAGCTTGGCTCATCGCCGCAAGGTTGCCTGCTTGTCGGTCTTCTACAGATTGTACTTCGGAGAGTGTGCCCATGAACTCCACGACCTCATTCCACTGGCCCCCTTCTACCATCGGACATCTAGACGCACTGCAAGTTACCACCCCTACCTAGTTGATATTCCACCAACTCGCACTAAGCGTTTTCAAACGTCTTTTATAATGCGCACAGCAAAGGAGTGTAATTCTCTGCCTGCGTCTGTGTTTCCGAACGCATACAACCCTAATCTATTCAAAGTGAGAGTGAACAGGCTGCTTCTTGGTAAGCTCACTCCATCGTAGACTTTGTCTCTGTCATCCAGACCTAGACTAAAGTCAAGAGCAAACTCATAGTAGAATAAAAAAATAAAAAAATAGCAGACTTGGGCCCCTGGACTAAACTACAAACATTGAACAGTCTGTGTTTACATTCGGTCCGTCAAACAAGACGTGTTGTTTGAATCAATTTTAAAATTAAGTAAACTGCTGGGATTCTAAATAAAATCTTTTTGAAAACTCTTTGTGGAGGAGTTTGTATGGAAACTACAAACCTGCGTTGCTCTGTTCAGTTTGGAAGAGCATGAGTTCTGATGCACAGTACAGTTTTGTCCATAAGGGGATAGTGCTTAGGTAGCTCGCGAAATTTAAATTTTCTTACGATTTTTGTAATTTGCAGCTTATTTTTTGAGTGTGTGGTGATTAAAGTATGATTTGCTACCGTAACAACTAAGTATTTACGTAACGTAAAAAAAAAAAATGGAATTCGCGGGCTATCTTGACGTTTAAGCCTTGAAATGGCCTACGCCCATGTGATGCCTCTGTAGATGTCCGTAGGCTTTGGTGTCAATTTACACCTTAAGGTTTGGTCGCCTACTTTTACAAAGACCACGTTATTGATTACATATTTACTGACGCATACGATCTATAAACAGTATCTTAGTAAATACTAGCTGGTGCCCGCGGCTTCGCCCGCGTGGATTTTTCTAAAATAAAAGCAACGCTTAAGTTACTTCTTATAACATCAGCTATCTGTCAGTCACGTGAAAGTCCCATCAAAATCGGTCCAGCCGTTTTGGAGATTAGCCGGAACAAACGGACAGACAACAGACAGACAAAATATTTAAAAATTGTTTTTTGTTATTAGTACCGCTATACTTTCATGGTGTCGTGCCTTGTGGTGCCGTGTGGTGCCGGACGTAAAGAACAGCACCACCCCATTTCCTCCCGTGGGTGTCGTAAAAGGCGACTAAGGGTCTTACTAGAGAATGGGCAGCAGCGGTCTCTATACATTTTTAACACCGTACTGCGATCGCCCACCCGCCTGCGAAGCGTGGCGATTATGGCAAACCCCTCCCAATTGGAGGAGGCCTATGTCCAGCAGTGGACGTCTTTCCGTTGAAATGATGAATGATGATGATACACTTTCTTAAGCATTTAGTAAAAAGCTTTTATTTTGACATTACAAACAGATACGTCAATTTTATTTATTTTTATAGAAGGTGTATAGATATCACACCCTTCATAAACATAAAAGTATTTTAAGGCTCCCATAATATATCGCCAAATATCAGTATCACATTAAATTCTTCGTACAATCCCTATCCCGTGGAGAAGAAGTATCATAAAATACTATAGTTTCCTTCATAACTTGGTACAGCTCCGCGGGGCACCGCAGTCGCTAACTTTGTGAAATGCTGATTAGTTTGCAGCTAAATCATATTACGTAAGGCCTGGATTGCGAATACCGTGAATGAGGCAAATGAAAATAACAATCTCGCCGCTTTCAGTGATTTACTACTTTTTGTTCACAGTTAATTTGCAAATACTTGCACGAAATGGCATTTATAATGAGCCACGTTTAGTGGTGAGGTATACACGCGAAACAATGTACCTAGACCAGAAAATAGAGGATGTTTAGTACTGTACTAGTACCTTTTTATAATAAGCTGTGGTCAAATTAGTAAAAAGCAAAAGACGACATTACATTTGTTTTGCTTCAAACCAACGCAAAAATAGTACATTGTGATACAAGGGTGGGAAGTTTTTAATGACCCGAGTTTGCAATAACCTACACCCGTGTATCACACGAAGTTTTTCAATACAGTTGTGGGAAATAGTAAAAAAACAAATTTAAAAAATGATCAATTTATCACATAAATTAAAATTTTCAGAAAATGGCGCATTTTTGCAACTAGACATATTTTCTTACAACGAAAACCACCTATACAGCCTATTTGATTTTTGACAAATTATGATGTGAAAATAATTAAAGTAAAACTGGTAATTAAATATATTAAACAACCATTTAAAAGACTTTTGAGAATTCAATGCTAAGACGTACGAACTCATCCATTTTTCCTCGTATAAAATCTATCCCATTTTATTCTATGTATGAAAACTCCTTGCTACTAAACTTTTTAAATTGTCTTATAAATTTAAAACTAAACTGCAAAACAAAATGATCGAGTTCGTAAACAAAAGTCACGACCGCGTAAACAAAAGATGCCTGTGCAAAATATTTAATTTTCGAATCATAATTATAGCCTCTGAAAGTACGCCATGTTTAACAACTGTATTGAAAAATAAATAAAAATACTGTCAGTCGTAGAACTGCATGTTGGAAGTGAAAACTTCTCAGCTTCACAAACTCCTAAGCATTATTACATACAGCTGTATATGTTGGCGACCAGCAAGTAACCTTTTTAGGGTTCCGTAGTCAACAACGAACCCTTATAGTTTTGCCATGTTCGTCCGTCTGTCCGTCCCCAGGTTAGCTCAGAGACACTTAGTACTAGAAAGCTATAATTTGGCATGGATATACATATTAATCACGCCGACAAAGTGGTAAAATAAAATCATGAAAAAAATAGTAATTTAGGGTACTTCCTGTACATGTAAACTGGGGGTTTTTTTTTTTTTCGCCTATCCTATGGTGTGGGGTATTGTTGGATGGGTCTTTCAAAAATATTGCGGGTTTGAGAAAACAATTTTTCGATTAAGGGATCCGTTTCTGAACTAGGCTTTAAAATGCTAATTTTTGTTACAGTCAAGTGTCCCCCTGCCAGCTAAATGGTTAGTTTTGCATAGGTGAAAAAAATCACTGTATAAAACGAAGTTAAATAGAAAACTATCACAGCTAAGTAGGCTTTTCAAGTTTACGAGTAATAGTCTACCAAATTAAATTTGCAGTTGAAAAAGATGTTCCCCCATACAATCTATATAGGAGAGCATGTTTCTCAACTACAATGTTAAGTTTGTTCTTTGGATAAAATCATCCCAACTATGGAACCCTTCATTGTGCGTGGTCCGACACGCACCTGGCCGTTTTTTTTTAATATTTCTTTTTATGTCTTCTTCACATTTTATGTTTTTATTTTTCTTATGTTTCTTCCTGTAAAAACGTCTTAGAAATACACAAAAGATATGGAAATGTGTTTCCATTAAGTATTAAGTCATCTACATCTTCAACAGTGTACGGGGTTATTGGTAAAATACTAACAACCTTGCGAGACTGTATTATAAACATCATAAATAACAACTTTTGTTCTATGAATTTTTACAAAACATAATATACCGTTCACCAAAAACAATCCTTCAAGATTTCGTTTTTCTACCTCATTCATCATCATTTTAGCCAAAAGACGTCCACTGCTGGACATAGACGTCCCCCAAGCACAGCTACTTCGACCGGTTCTGTGCTTCCCGCATCCAGCGGATTCCTGCGGCTTTCACAAGGTCATCGGTCCACCTTGTGGGAGGCCTTCCCACGGTACGTCTTTCGGTACGTGGTTGCCACTCCAGAACCTTTCGGCCCTAACGGCCTTCTGTTCTGCAAGCAATATGCCCTGCCCATTGCCACTTAAGTTTGGCAATTCTTCAAGCTGTGTCGGTTACCTTGGTTCTCCTACGGATCTCTTCATTCCTGATTCGATCACGTAGGGAAACTCCGCTGCGGCCCGTGTGGTGCCGGCCATAAAGAATAGCACCACCCCATTTCCTCCCGTGGGTCTCGTAAAAGGCTACTAAGGGACTTACTAGAGAATAGGCAGCAGCGTTTTCTATGCATTTTTAACACCATACTGCGATCACCAACCCGCCTGCCAAGCGTGGCGATTATGGCAAACCCCCCCAGTCCAGAAGGAAATGATGTTTAATATGTCAGGAATACTTACGGAGGTAGAATATGCCAACGAACCTATCATTTACACATAGGTTTGACATGAAAACTGATAATGTCATCGGTAAACCAAACTTCCATCATAACGCTATTCATGGAAAATTGCCATTTAAAACTTAGAAGATCGTGAATTATGGAAATCACGGAAAAACGTCTTTATCCAAAGTTAAAGTCAGTATAAACGTATGAAAATGTAAAAAAATACAGAATAATTTACAAGTGACCTTTTAAGTAAACATCTTAACTTTGGACTTGGCCAAAGTGTTTATAATAAACGATCCATAATATTAGCCTCGTCTGCCTCGTTGGTTTAGTGCTTGTAAACGCTACTGCTGAGCATGAGGTCCTGGGTTCAATTCCTGGGTCGGGCAAAGTGTTATTGGGTTTTTCTATTAGGAATTTCCAGTACATCCCGGAGTCTGGATTTGTGCCCGGTTGATAGCAATAGGCTTGCCCCCTATTACATGGTACTTAAGCATAACTGGTGAAATGTGGGTGTTCCTACTATGGGTGCACCTCTGCCTAACCTTTCGGGGAAACAAGGCGTGATTTTATGATGTTGTAACATTAGCAGTGCAAATGTACCCGCCAACATTCTGACCGATCGCAGACGAATTCACAACTTTGCATGAATATTTATCTGCATCGCGTTCAAATTTTAATTTTTAATTTTCGCGCCATGTTAAATACTGGTATTCAACTGCATTCGGTTAGACTAGAAGCTGACGCCAACGTAGTTGGGAAAAGGCTCAGCAGATAATGATCACGTTCAAATTTGACTGTTTTCGCCCCATTCTTATAAGAACAACACTAAAATTTATAGCCACGGGCTATAAAGATTTATTACCTTTGAACGAGACAAGGGCTATAACGAATTGATTTTTGTTCGACAAGAGGTTTTATTTACCGTAAAATGTACTAGGTATATTTCAGTTGGATATATTATAAAAGTGACAAACAGGGTGTAAAGTTCAATCATCCTCCAGACGGGTGTGTGTCTGGTAAGCAACTGCCCGACGTTTGTTGGTTTGTTTATTTTTTTTTTTTTTTAACTAGGGCATCTCAGAGTTGTCCTTTAGAGATCGTGACTCTTTAACCGGAATTTTCTGTGGTCGCCTTAAGCTCCCAAAAACTTAAAGCCTCCAGCCAGGACGTAAAACTTATAAACTAAACGACTGTGCGCTAAGGGCACCCTCTATGGGGTACGAACCTCGGCATAGGGCAGAGTCGGTGGGAAATCGGGATATTATATAAATGCTAGTCCCGCGGTAAACTTTGATTACGCGATGCAGGTTATGTGTGACGTCAGGTCTATGCTGCGTAGTTCACATATGGCGTTAAAGATGCCGCCACAAATATTATAGGTATAACATACCGATTTAGCCGTGGGCAGAGCATGTTTCTATCTAATATTATTATTACTATCCCTAATAAATATTAAATTGAGTCTATGTAAAGACTGAACTAACACATAAATACATATCTTACCAATGCTATATTTGTAGAAGCAACATTAATTAAATCTACTCAAATAATTTCTGCAAATAAACCAACCTCGTGGAATCTAGTATTAGGCCATATTCTTAGAATGGGGTTAAATACTGATAGTTCGTTAGGCGCCTGTTACACGTAAAGTATTTACTGCGATTCGTCAGTTCAGTATTTATTGATAGACGTCTGTTTTTATTGATGGATTAATACACAAGACACACGTTCAATATTTATTACGTCAGTATTTAGTCCGGTTTCTTGCGTTAAAATGGACATACAGCTAATATTTAGCTGTATGTACATCCAATTGCAAAAATATTTTTATGCAATTGTTTAAAAAAAAAAAAGTTAAAAGAACACGGTGGTCAAAAAACTGATACCTACAAAGAGAAAGGTACACCCATTTGAATTTAATGGCCGAAATTAAACTACATGGCGAAATGGATGATTACGAGAATTATTTTCGAAAAATATAATTTAATAGTAATTAAATAATTTAATTTTTAATTTAATATTTATATATATATATATATATATAATTTTTGTTTTCCGCTTCCATCGCTAGTGTGATGCGTACTGACACTACTGACGTGATAAATACTGACGCGAGATTAGACGTTCAATATTTATCACATTCCGAGGGATCGTCAATACGGAATCAAGAAATCTAAAAATCCATTATTAATGTCAATATTTGACATTCATCATTACGCTAGTTACACGTTCAATAAATACCACGATACATTAGTATTTATTGGCGGAACACAGTAAATACTTTACGTGTAACAGGCGCCTTATAGGTGGCAGGCAGCACTGTCGTCCGTCGACAAACCGCAATTATTTTGTTTCGATAACATATTATACGAAAACTAAATAAATAGGTATGCGACTTGGAGTATAGCACTATTAAAAGACGAACTAAGGACAGGGGAAGCATCTACCACTGGCAAAAAATCAGTTTTAAGGTCGTAGCACATTTATCAAATCGGAAAGGGATCGTAACGGTATCGTCTTTCGCGTCGCCGTCAAACAGTCGTCAACCTTACGTAAGCACGTAACCAAAGCGGATCAGAAGCTCCGATACGTCGACTCGGTTACGGCTAGGCGACGCCGCGCTTACGGCTCGCCGACCGCTGGTTGACGGCTAGTCATTGATTCTATGTCACACCTCTTGTATGGGGACGATCCACTGTGCGCGGGAGGGGCGTGGACGAAGAGACGTAGGCTAGGGTACGGAGAGCCGTAAGCTAGGCTACGGAGAACTAAGCGCGGGAACTGCAAGTCGACCACGCACTGCACCGCGGTTGTGAGCTTGTCCCGAGGTGAGGCGATTACGTTATGATTCCGATGAGTGTGCTTTTTTTTTTTTTTTTTTTTTTTTTTTTTATATGGCAACTCAGAGTGTAACCACGAGGGGCTCGGACTCTTTAACCGGTCTATCCTGTGGTGCCTTAAGCTCCTAACAGATTTTAAGGCCAGGGACATACTTAAAGCTAAATAGTTTCCGTCTGCTCGCTAAGGGCACCCCCTGCGGGGTACGAACCTCGGCTTAGGGCAGAGTCGGAGGAGGGGGGAGGGTAACAAGGGACCGTCGGTGGCTGGATAAAATCAAGGTTTTGATTATTATCAGGGGGATTTAAAGCTACATGCTGCTCAGCTAAAGCGCGTGCTGGCGCTTCGTTTGAAAGCAAGGGTCGGGGAGGACTGATTAGTCGAGGATTTCGCGTTGGGCCTCGGCGGCGAGGTCGGAATGACGATCTTGTAGTGTGTATGTACTCTTTTGCGAACTGTACTAGTAGACCTATGACTCTCCTGGAGGAGAGTGATGGGGTCGTCTGGGTCGGTCAGTGATGAGTCTGCGTTGCAGTAGGGAGTTTCATACAAATAATATTGAACGGCTCGAGTTGATACGGTGACGATCCCTTTCCGATTTGATACGTGTGCTACGACCTTTATTGTCAATAAACTATGAACGTTTTATAATTTATATATAGCTATAGGATATTTTGTGTTGGTTGACTTTAAGTTCTTTTTTGATGAAAACTGGAGGCGTGCGACAGAAATAGCCTCATCAGAGTTGAAAACCAACTCGAGGATGATCTTTCTGACTGAAAAACTTCAGAGATGTTTATTTATTTATTTGGTACACCAACAGCAGTACATACAAAAGATTAAAAAACTAACAATAAAATAATAAAAGTACTAGTATGTATGCCTATTATAGGTGTACACAGCATTCACAACAAAACAACATCTTAATGAACTAAAACCTATTAGACAAATGCCTACTGCTCTGTTTAAAATACATTTAAAAAATATCTCATAGCCAAATGCTATTATAGCATATCGGAATTTTTAAATGACCGCAATTAATTAAATGGATTCCTAAATTACGACATTTTCCCAATTTCACCCTCAAATATTTTCTTCTCCTTTTTAATTAACATTAGGATTAAGTTATCAATCTCCTGGTTTGTTGTATAGACTCAATTTTTTTTATGGTTTATTCTAAACCAGAAATATGTTGCTTCGTACGCCATAAATGGCAAAACATGCAGATCTACCTGTTATTTTAAGACCTCGCACATATTATTTGATGTATACTCATGTTTTTACAATAAAATATATTCTATTCTATTCTATTCTAAAAATAATAACAATGAAGATAATTAAAAAATACAATTAGAATAAGAAAACTTATTTTATAAGTGGATATTTAAATTATACTAAACAAAAATATTTAAGTGAAATCACGAAAGGTGGAAGGTGAAAAAGGGTGTGTGTAATAATAATATCTAAGATTATAATACCAGCCTATAGCTGTCCCACTGGGCAAAGGCCTCTTCTCATACAGAGAAGGCACGAGCATTGATCACCACGCTTGCTCAAGACGGGTTGGCGATTTCAGCCTTATATTAACTATAAGTCCAGGTTTCCTCACGATGTTTTTCCTTCACCGATGTCAGTAATGTCCAAGATAAACTCAGAAAGTACATATGAATTGAAAAAGTCACATTGGTACTTGCCCGGATTTGAACCCACAACCTCATGCATGAGGTTGTGGGTTCAAATCTAAGATTAAATATGAATATGAAAATGAATTTACAAAAAATTAAAAAAGTGTTGGTTAGTATATGTACTCCCGTTTATCAGAGACAGATCTTCTAAACTTGTTAAGTGATACACCGTGTAAGTCGATTTCCGATGATTTGCAATAACTATGGATGTTAATTCTGACACTCATTTAATATGATAATATAAACCGCACACATACCTTTGATATAATTTATATCATATCACATCACAAGTGCTTGTAGGTAAAGAAAACAGACTAAGTTCTCTTTGCAGCATCACCTGTGTACGAATTTCTCCCACAAAAGTCTTCAGGTTTCAAAAGGATAGCACAATATAAGTCTATAGTTCTTGACGAAATATCAGGTTTCCAATTTTTTCTTCGGAGAGCTCTCTCCCACAATTTTCTTCGTTTAATATCTTTGGGGAAAACGTAATCAAATATCCGGGGACCCCCCGGATTTTTGCAGCCAACAGCTGGGCAACGGGGCCTATTCATTAATTATAAGTAAAAGAAGTGGATTTTTTTACAAAAAAATGTATGGATATTGACAGCTGGCTTTCAAATTTAACGACGGACACTGGTAGCGACATCTGAAGTGAGCAAGTGGCAGTTTTTATCCCCATTGAGTTGTATTTCATTCAATTTACAATGCTCTAAATAATCCATAATGCTGTGTCACCTAAATTAAATGCCCCTTCTAAGGCTCATTATTTATTTATTTATTTAAACTTCATGTACAATAGTGGTACATAGGCGGACTTAATGCCACAAGGCATTCTCTACCAGTCAACCTTTGGGTTAAATATAAAAACAGTGGTAGGGTACAAAAATAATGACTAAAATACTAACTTCTTGATTACGAAAATGTAAATAGTTTTATTGATACTAATACACATAATTATACAAATAAAATAAACTAATAGATATTTTAACAAATACCACCTAACACAAGTTAACCACAAGTTCAGGCAACTGGCTAGCCAGAAAGTACCTATGGCAGCTTTTACACGTACGGGCAGATTTTACCACGTTTGTAGTCTTATATATAAAATTCTCGTGTCACAATGTTAATTACCATACTCCTCCGAAACGGCTTGACCGATTTTTATGAAATTTTATTTGCATATTCAGTAGGTCTGAGAATCGGCTACTATCTATTTTTTTTAAGTTTTAGGTAGGTAGGCAGGGTAGGGTGTAGGGTAGGGTAGGTAGGTAGGGTAGTGTAGGGTAGGGTAGGGTAAGGTAGCTAGGTAGGGTAGGTAGTGTAGGATAGGGTAGGTAGGGTAGGGTAGGGTAGAGTAGTGGAGTTTATACTATAGCTTTTGACAGAACGAAGTCTTTCGGGTCAGCTAGTATATAATATATGTCCATACATTCGATATCAAGAATGTGGCGCGGACTAGCCGGAATGCGACAGCTTCAACGTGTGAAAAGAACCTTAAGGCGCGGGCCCACCGCGGTGCACGGAGAGGCTACGCACGTGTATTAAGCTTCGCTTTGTAAGAAAATGTATGTGGTTGTGTCCATTGCAACCCAGGGAGAGGCTACGCATGAATTGACGTCATTGATACATGCGTGGCTTGCTCGAATAGGCGGTTACATAGCTCAACGCTGTCGACGTGGGTCTACGTTTCCACTGGAGTACACGAATATGACCCACGACTATGTACAGCTCACTTATCGCACACCTCCCGCAGTGAAGCCCATGTCCGTGGATTGCAGTGGCACGTGCGTAGCCTCTCCGTGCGCCGTGCCACGCTATATATAATCGTGGGTCATATTCGTGTACTCCAGTGGAAACGTAGACCCACGTTGTCAAACAAATTAATACACGCAGCTAAAATGCGCAGCGTGCCCGTGCACAGCATGCGCCGCGGTGGGCCCGCGCCTTTAAAATAACTTCTACCAATATTGAAGTGTGTTTCAATGTTGGTCGATAAATAGACGCCCACATGTTTTAATTTCGCGTAAAAGTGACACGACGGCCCGTATTTGATAGCACCGCGAGGAAAGTGTAAATTGTATGTTACATACGTATTCTACCGACGGTAAACTTTTCTCATTCACCGCTCCGAATAAATCGTCTCAATTCGAACGAAAATTATTTCTTATCTTGTACAAAGTTAAGTACGGAGTTCTCTCAGCAGAAAACAATTTCATTCCATCAAAGAGACGGGCTCTTTCATGTTGTTTATAAAGTTTATTCAATTAGGGCTCTTTAAATATTTACAATAACGAATTAAATATATTCAATCCCGACATGAAATACGAATTATCTCTTTCAATTAGTGCGTATTGAAAATGTAAGAACAGTCGAACAAGCGATTCAGACCTTTCGTTAGTCGCCTTTTATTCATCCTCTCAAAATTACCAAACCATCTAAGCATAAAATCAATCTGCCTAGCCTTTTCCCAACTATGTTGGGGTCGGCTTCCAGTCTAACGGGATGCAGCTGAATACCAGTATTTTACATGGAGCTACTGCCTATCTGACCTCCACAACCCAGTAACTGGGTAACACGATACCCCTTGGTAAGACTGGCTGTCAGACTTTTTGGGCTTCTGACGACCCGTAACGACTGTCAAAGATCCACAAATGACAGCCGGGACCAACGGCTTACCGTGCTTTCCGAGGCACGGAGGAGTCTCGGTATGTAAAGATGGTCACCCATCCACGGACCAACCCCGGCAAGCGTAGCTTAACCTGACGGATCGACCCGTGCGGCTGTTATTACTTAGCCACGAACTCCTCAAAATAACCAAACAATCTAAGCATACAGTTTTAAATTTTTGTCACTAGAAATATATCTTCTTTGAAACCTTCTTTTGCCTTATCACATAATTTTTCAACCTATCATTCATAATCATGCCACAGAGGAACGCACTCTCATAAGTACGCCAATAGCTTAAAAAGTTATAAAGGTGCTCTTACAAGGGCAATTTTTTGAGAAATTATCGCTCGGCAACACTAATGGATCAATCTGGATCAATTAAGTGGAGCAATCTGGAGCAACAACAATAAAATGCGACAATTATTTCGGGAATATTGCTTATATTTCACAATTCTCAATGTCGCCAATATGCGTTGCCAAATATCCAATCGGTTTTGAAATTTTTAGTAAATTTTCTTTCTATCTCGTTTATACTTATAACTACGTCTCGTCTTTGCGAGAGTCAGTGTAGTACACGTGTGTTGTCGGTGTATTGACTTGTATTGCCTAGTTTTTTAAGGTTGCTCCATATTGCATGGTATTGTGTGGCCGTATCTCTGGCAACAGGTTGCTACATGTTGCCATCGCCCTAAATTACCGGTTGTAGTCGTGACGTCATAGTTGACGAGAATTGACCAGGATTGAGCAATTTTAGTTGCCCGTGTAAGCGTACCTTAACGCACATAATAAAAAATTATATTGGCAAAATAGTGGAAAGATTTTTTTCCACATGGCTTGTTTGACTGTACATCGTAAAATAAAAAAAGCCAATCGACACGATACTGAATGTCGCGTAAATCGCGAGCCTCATTGATATGACGTGCTGCTATAACTAACCTTCTATTTTAATTTCCCTAGGGTCGAGTATGGTTCACTCTGAAATACGAGGCAGGGACTGAAAGGCTACAGGTGCATATTATAAAGGCGAAGCACCTGCCTTCACGCACCCCTGCGTTGGCTAACGCATGCGACCCTAATATCAAGTAAGTGATTGTCACTAATGTAATTAATGCTACGCCCTGCCAACGTTTTTAAACGACGCTAACACAAATATATGAAGCTGATTTGTCAAGCTTAAGTAAACAACAAAGCCTAGCTACATTTAAGGTGCCCTAAGAATAGAAACCTCTACACAGAATGAGTCACACTAAAGTAAATTGCGACTGAATAATAAATTGATTAAACCGCTGGCTCTGTAATAAAATCATTCAAATCACGTATCAGAAAGAATAACTGAACCGATATTTCCGCTTGGAAGTTTTTTCAGCACCCATTCGGTTTCACAATTCATGAATGATTTATTTTTCGTGTTATTTCAAGTCAAAAAATGAAAGGTTGTGTGTGAGTTTGTCAACGTAGTTTAGGTCCTTGGCTTAAGTCAACAAGCTAACCAAAACTTGTGACCCGTTTGTTTGGACGGTGTTTATTGTTCTGGCGTTAATGTAAGTTAAACTCCTCAGGATCCAACTGATGCCAGACGAGAGGCGAGTGCTTCAGACGAAACAAAAGAAGAAAACTTGCAACCCCTTCTTTGATGAAACGTTTGTTTACCAAGTAAGTACATACACCTACATCTTATTGTGATCAAATTTCAGGTGAGTAAAGAGTATTTTAAAAGGTTTCTTTTTACCCAAATGTTTTAATATTCAATGCTATGTTTTTAATTTACCTTTCATTTATTGAGATTGAAAAGAAACACCAAGGGTAATGGTCCTTCACTTTAACATATTGTCAAACAACTAGTAGATTATAATCTTTTATAATGCGCACAGCAAAGGAGTGGAACTCTCTGCCTGCATCTGTGTTTCCGAACGCATACAACCCTAATCTATTTCAAAGTGAGAGTGAACAGGCTTCTTTTGGGTAAGTTCACTCCATCGTAGACTTTGTCTCTGTCACCCAGACCTAGACCAAAGTCAAGAGCAAACCCATAGTAAAAAAAAAAAAAAAAGATTGTTATACAAGGAGCTAAAATGACCCATTTATACGAGATAGTTTTACTCCCGAGCTTTATCGAGGGAGTAAATAGAAACCGAGTTATAATGGGTTTTTAGCGCCGTGTGTTACACTCTAATTTTCACTACGATTGCGAGAAAATAAAATAAACCAATACAATATTAAAAATAAATTACGGCCACTAATTCAATTTGCAAATTAGAGAAAAATTCTAAAGAATTCGCGCCAATGTCTTTTTTTTAATTTATTCTGTAGCCGCAACGCATTGCATGCATTCTAACAAAGAGATCGCCGATTATAGTTCCATTTTCAAAAATAAAATTTTTATCTTTTTTTATGAAACAGTAATAAGTCGAGTCTTTATTCATGATTATTCTACTTATGACTAAAGACTTTTTCGTTTTTGTAGGCTCATTGTCATTTGACAGACAAAAAAAAAATAACTTTTTCCCCTAGCGGAAGAAATGCTATTTTTTCTTCGCTCTGGTACGCCACAATGACGGTCTTTTTGAGCAAGAGGAGTGAAAACTTCTTTTATAATTGTTTTAACTGTTATTATTGAAATACAGGTGAATGTACAATATATTTTAGTACACGCTACGTTACTTGACGTAACGTGTACTAAAATAAAATGAAATACCCTATTCAAAGAACTCACCGTAACCACGAAATTGAAATATTAATTTAATCCATTGTTATAAAACAAATCACCAGGGTTACTCGGCTACTTTGTTTACTTTTCTTTTCAAACACTGCTGGGTCCTATAATATACTTATTTTATTACTAGCTTATGTCCACGACTCCGTCCACGTGAAATTATTTCTTGTTCCCCGACTTACCCCGTCACATCGCATCGCCTGCTTGCGCTACAAGCAGGCGATGCGATGTGACGGGGTACATCGTTTTCGCTTAGCGTTCTTTCAGACTTTTTTTCTTTTTGCTTGGCTTCTCTAAGGGTCTTAGCTTGATGTTAAATAGCCTTCCTCAAGAATCGGGCTATCAAATTGAACAATATTTTTTAAAATCCGATTGATAGTTTCAGAGATTAGCGCGTTCAAACAAACATAAAACAAACTCTTCAGCATTATTATTAGTTTAGATAACTATACCTAAACTAATAAAAGGTTTATCAAAGGGTTTATTGTGTAACTCCTAGATAATTTTATTCAATACACCTTACGGTATTTATTTAGGTTTCTGAGAACATTCCTTATTACTAAGTACCTAAATGCAAGTAGAAATTGATTATATCACTACATAAGAGTAGAGGGTTTTACAAGCATCGCTGCGCTAACTTCTTTAAATTCTCTAAATTCAGCTCCAATGTAATATAATCATATGGGCTCTGCATGAAGCTAAATACAGTCTCATGCTGGAGCGTATTATCATCATCATCATCATTCAGCCGAAAGACGTCCACTGCTGGACATAGGCCTCCCCCAATTAGGGGGGTTTTGCCATAATCGCCACGCTTGGCAGGCGGGTTGGTGATTGCAGTATGGTGTTAAAAATGCATAGAGAACGCTGCTGCCCATTCTCTAGTAAGTCCCTTAGTCGCCTTTTACGACACCCACGGAGAGGAAATGGGGTAGTGCTATTCTTTACGTCCGGCACCACACGGCACAAAGCGTAGCGGAGCGTATCCATACTAATATTATAAATGTGAAAGTAACTCTGTCTGTCTGTCTATCTGTCTGTCTGTATGTTACGTTTTCACGCCTTAACCGCTGAACCGATCGTCATGAAATTTGGCAGAGATATAGCCTGGGATATGGAGAAGGGCATAGGCTACTTTTTTACGCGATAACCGACATCCACGTGGGCGGAGCCGCGGGCAAAAGCTAGTACAAAATAAATTTACTAGGTTTCTTTACTTAAGGTGGTATGGTGTATATCCATTTTATCCATTGATGTATCCAACTTTGTTATAGGCATGGTGGGATACAATAAATTTGAAACAAGGAGGGACATAGCTCTTGCTAACTATATTTTTAAATTATTCGTGGCAAGACTTCAAACCCAGGTATACTCGTATTGAAAGAATATATCCATTTTATCCATTGATGTATCCAACTTTGTTATAGGCATGGTGGGACACAATAAATTGGAAACAAGTAGGGACATAGCTCTTGCTTACTATATTTTTAAATTATTCGTGGCAAGACTTCAAACCCAGGTATATTGAAAGAAATAAACCTGTGTGTTCCCGACAATTATGTTTGCGAAGGTGACGGCCATGTTTATTGGCGGTGGACAGTCATCATCATCATCATTTCAGCCGAAAGACGTCCACTGCTGGACATAAGCCTCCCCCAATTGGGGGGGTTTGCCATAATCGCCACGCTTGGCAGGCGGGTTGGCGATCGCAGTATGGTGTTAAAAATGCATAGAGAACGCTGCTGCCCATTCTCTAGTACATCCCTTAGTCGCCTTTTACGACACCCACGGGAGGAAATGGAGTAGTGCTATTCTTTACGTCCGGCACCACACGGTACATGGTACGGTGACCAGTAGAAGGACCAATCTAAAGGCCCTTATAACGCGTACCTTGCATGTAGTTAATGACGTAGCAGACAGCATAGATCTTTTTACTTGTTCTCTGAGTGAGTTCACAAAAACCACGATGTACATAATATGTTATGGTAAATAATAAAACTGTAATTATAGCTACACTATTGAATTAGGAAATTCCTGTAATGATAGTGATGATGAGTTAATGAATAAATAAATAATATTGATAGATATAATCTGCCATTTATGACGGGATTGATTCACACAGTAACGGACATGCATAGTAGAATTCCAAGCTTGAATTATATCAAATAGAGCCTCACTTTGACCCGGATTTAATTACGTTAATGGACATTTTACGATCGCTGGCTGGGAACGGCAATGTGAGGAACAAGGGGCTTTTAACATGGGTTATAAGTTAGCTATGATATGGGAACACAATTATTTCTGCCGCTTTAGTAGTCAATGCAATCTATACATCTCACCTCATCATACAGACAGAAATAAATAAATAAAATTGAAGTTTCTGTCAGTTTGTAATATCAAAATAAAAGCTTTTTACTAAATGCTTACGAAACTATATACGATAATTATAACAAAAAAAAAAAAACTTTTTATTTTTTTCTGTCTGTTCCGGCTAATCTCCGAAACGGCTGGACTGGATTTCTACAAAACTTTCACTGGCAGATAGCTGAGGTTATAAGAACTAACTAAAAGATTTTTATTTTATAAAAAGTCTTGTGGGCAATGCCACAGGCAGCAGTTAGTTTCTTCTATAAGAAAATATGTGTTTATCTTTAATATTGGCATTAATATAAAAAAAAGGTAAAGCTGTTTGTGTAAGGTGATCTCTGTGAATAATGATCAGATTACAAAAAAACTTTCACCAATAGAGAGCTCCACTATTACCAAGTGAAATAGGATATGTCTTGTTGTAAAAAACAAGGATGAAACCGCGGGGCACTGGCTAGTGTTGATATTGTGTCGTTGTTCTCATGAGACCCAAATTTGTAACAAAAATCGAAGTTACAATAAATTTTGTAACAAAAGTATCAGTTTTGGGGCCAAACTATGAAAGTTCGGCAATTACTGGCGCCGTGAAATAATAAATATAAATTTTCATCTCAAACCAAGGAGAAACCAATCCCATCCGGTTCTCATACGAACTTGTGAACTTCATCAGGAAACTCGGAACTTTCCTCATTAAGATTTAATTGTTGAAGAACACGATTCGCCTTCCTGTTCATGGGATTGCTACAAACATACCTACACAACAAGTGCGGCGTGATCATTATTATAATTTAACTAGCTTTTGCTTGAGGCTCCGCCCACGTGGATGTCGGTTATAGCATAAAAAAGTAGCCTATGTCCTTTCCCATATCCTATGCTATATCTCTGCCAATTTTCATGACAATCGGTTAAGCGGTTTAGGCGTGAAAACGTAACATACAGACAGAAAGTGAGACAGACAGACAGGCAGACAGACAGACAGAGTTACTTTCACATTTATAATATTACTAGCTTTTTCAGGGGCTCCGCCCGCGTGGATATCGGTTATCGCGTAAAAAATTGCCTATGTCCTTCTCCACATCCCAGGCTATAACTCTGCCAAATTTCATGACGATCGGTTCAGCGGTTTAGGCGTGAAAACATAACATACAGACAGACAGACAGACAGACAGATATACAGGCAGACAGACAGAGTTACTTTCGCATTTATAATATTAGTATGGATTATGGATTATGGATAAAACAAAGTTGCTTTTTATGACTATCTGTGTGTCAGCTTGGATCCTCTAAACTATACAATGGATATTGTTGCGGTTTCCGCAGGTTTCCAACATCGTCGACTGCCTCGTTAGCGTTAGACTAGTGGTCACAAAGTGACAAGTGGACAAAGTGTTATTGGGGTTTTCCTTCTGAACTTTCTTAGTAGCAGCCCGGAGTCTGGATTTGTGCCCGGTAGATAGCAATAGGCTTGCCTCCTATTACATGGGACTTAACCATAACTTACGAAATGTGAGTGTATAATAACCGGCACGAGTCGTGAGCACAGATGGGTAGTAGTGGGGGCAAGCTCGTGCATGTACACTTTCGGCAAAATAAAAATGACACGCGAGAGTCCAATAGATGACGAGTATCGGCTGACGAACCAATCGCATGCAGCTCGGCGCCCCCCGGCTTCTTAACAATTTACTACTGCGCAGGTGTCAGTTTGTGCTCACGACTCATGCCGGTTACTATACTATAGGTGCACCTCTGCTTAACTCTTCGGGGAATACAGGCGTGACGTTATGTTCCACCATAATTCAGAATTTGAGAGCATTTATTCCGGAAGTTTTATGAGTATTAACCACACAGCGATGCGGTGTTTTTATATGTATAATTTTTTTTATTTAGATATAGCATAAAAACCTAGATGTTACGACACGTCGCCTCGTCATGCACTCGGGCGAAGCAGGAACAAAAACACAGTAAGGAAAAATACACAATAGTAGGATTTCAATGTTTTTTTTCTTGACAGATCCCGCCTGGTAAGATCGAGAGCCTAACACTGAAACTGTCACTCCTGGACATAGGCCGGGTTGGCAAGGGAAAGCAGCTGATTGGCCACATCATTCTGCCTCTGACTGAGCTGGATGGTGTTGCCCCTGATGAGGAGCCACAGTTGTATAAGCTTGATATTGAGAAGGTCAGTATTATTAATTCTTGTATTACAATCAACAGCTGGAATAGTTACCTAACTAGCAAAATCGTCTTAACTTAAAAAACATCCCACAATAATTGTATAAAAGTTTTATTGGTGACCTCTTGTTGTATAAAAGCGTTAAGCAAGCGTAGGACCACAAGCTTATAGAACAGAAAAGTCCTTTAGTAAAGTGATTTAAACGTTTATATTAGCACTTAATACAACCGTTATAGTCAAGAACTATATTGGACTTAATAAATTAGTACAGAGCGATTTTAAAAATGTTGAATAATTCCCTTTTATGTCAAATTTACGCAATAAAGGTTCCACAGTGACTGCTATATCCTTTGCGCTATAAAGTTGCTGGAAATTTAACAGTAGCGTGATTTAATGATACTGACAGTTTTGGTGTTGCTGCTCAGAATGTTTTAGTGGTCACGAGGACATTACAATATAACGATTTGGTAAAATTGCCGAGTTCTATTGTTGAAACTTTTCGCGGAAACCTTCTTGGATTTTTATTTTTACCAAATCTACACTTTCCCTCCCTCTCTGTCTCTCTCTGACAGAGAGATAGAGTAAGTCGCATGATGCTTTTTTGTTTCGTGACGATTTGTACCAGTCAACTCTCACCGCAAGCCCCGTTATACTAAAACTCAAACTCAAAGCATATATTTCAATTAAACCATTTAAAGGCACTTTTGAATTGTCAAAGAGACGGTCAGTTAGTCAGAAAGTTGAAGCTTGATGCCCATTCCAATATCACTATGGAGAAGAACGGGCAAGAAACTCCACGGACACTCTTTTAAATCAAGATATTACAAAATCCTGGGTACATTATTCTTGTTGCTTCTATAGTGAGACAATGTAAAAACGAATAAAACAATTCAAAATATAAAATTAAAAATAAGCCCTGGCAGTCCACCAGTGGCAGTGGCAGTGGCAGTGGCAGTCTGGCAGTGCCAGTGGCAGTTGACCAGTCCCAACTGACGGCGCCCGTTCACGAACATGACGCATGGATCAGAACCATCCAGCTCAACCATTTTGTAGGGAACCGAATGAAGAACTTCGTTCCAATAATAGATTATACAGTTAAATTAGCAACCAGTTTGATTTTGTCTAGTTTCACTGTTACAGGTCACTTATACATAGGTCAAATATGAGTCGCTATAGAAACATTATATCGCCGATTGGCAACATTAACGTTCTTTGGCCGTTTATAGTAGGTACCTACTGTCCATTAATACCTAATGGTTTTTGAGAACGGTTAACGTTTTATGGACCGATATGTAATAAGAATTTGTTTTTTAAGTAGCAACTGAATCCAAAAGTTTAATTGTGCATGTCCCATCGTGGGAAAACTTTAATGACTTGAAGTTGGTGAATACTAAATTGACTACCTAGCAAGTTTAATTACGAAAGTTGAGTTGCTCCATGTGTCTGTCCAATTCAACTTGTAGAAAGTGAAAAGACGATATTTTACTACGGTATAAGTTTTGTTTATTGTAATCGTGCAATAATTCGGTAGACTATATGAGCAGATGAATGAAGTCATTGCGGCCTTTCCCAAAGGTATTTTGATCTAAAAGGCTTTCAGAGCAAAATCCCCTTTGGGAAAATCTATCTCTATAGTGTGTTATACGCAGCCGTCCAAATTTTCACTGAATGAGCGAATGAATATTTTATTTGTTAAACAGAGATACATACATTTGGTCTTCGTTAACAATTCAGTTGACCCTCGATTTTTTTCCAACGGTGTAAAAATTTTATAGTTACAGTAGGTATTCAAATTAAATTCAGAAACATTATAATTGAATAAATTAAGTATTTACAATTTATGTAAGGTGGTATAGATTAATTAATATTAAATTCAATAAACGAATTACACAATATACAACAAAAAAACACATATTAATTACTTAGACAATTCATATTCATTATTGTCATTAAGAAATTCATCTACAGTGTAATAACGCATATGCATTAGAAAAAGTGATATTTTTTTCTTATAGCTCGTGATCTTTAGTTGTTTTAAAGGAGTCAGGGTAACTTATTATATTATTCTGGGTGCTATAATTTCCAGCAAGCTTTTGTGCATTAGAGCTGTCTTATATTTCCTTGCGCATAAAATGTTTTTTTTTATTGAGCACGTATACTTAGGACCTCTACGTATTTGAGACAGTCTACGTAGGTACCTATTGTTTTCCGGAAATGTTCAATTGCACTGCTATTTGTTTCGGATGGATTGCAAGTTGTGCTTTAAATTTGGAGCAGGATGATCTTATCTCTTGCTTGATTGACTTGATATTTAAATTATCATTTACTTCCGAGATTCTTTTAAGAACCACGGTAGTTTAGAAATTTGTTTCAGGATGTTATTTTAAGCCCTCTGTATCAAACTAATAACAGTACAAGTAAAGTTGTTTAAGCGAACACACCCACATTGGCTAAGCCAATGTGGGTGTGTTACTCTTAAGTAAGAAGACAAGTAATCCTTAGGGCAGCACATAATGCTAATAATAATTAATATATGAGGCGTCTAATTTCAAACCACGCTAAAACGATTTTTCTGGATATTGAGTTATTGATGAATTTTAAATTCAATAAAATGTAATCGCTCTCCTTGGTGCACGACACATTTACACAAGTCTCCATTGGTCCGCCATACTATTCGTAAGGTCACTTGGTGCAAAAGCAAGCGCTGTGATTGGTTGTTTTTGTTGTAGAGGAATTTGAATTTTACCCATGCCATTTATAGTGTATTTTGTTACCAAGCATAAGGTTGGAGGCTCAATTTAGTACTGTTAGAGAGGGATTTGTTCGGAAATGAATTTGTCACAGTACAGAATTGAGAAAACTTTCAAAAGAGGGAATAAGGTCGGTTTCAAGGTAAAATCGTTTTAGCGGGGTTTGAAATTAGACGCCTCATATGGGCATCTATGTTCTTAAAAGCCTAATTCACACAAAGAAAATAGAACGTGGACTACGGACACTTAAGTCTGCCTATTGTTTTTTTTTTTCCTTTCCTTATATTTCTCAGAAATAGTATGTCTTTTATTCACGTTCAATCTTCTTTGTATGAAACGTGCCTTAATAACAATGTCATTTTATTATCAAGGACAAAGCGGATAATACCACTTTATCTTTTTAATAAATTTATCGTTGATAATTGTTTATTTAATAAAAAAAAATATGCATATCATATGCAAATTGACATAAATATGCTAACAGCGTGTTCCATGACACACTTGTTTTTCCCATAGCAGCGTTGAAACTAATTGAATAATCCGGTATAAAAAAATATCTAGCCATATTTTTAAATGCAAATTTTTGTCATCCAATATGAATACCGGAATTTAGAATATATGGCTTATGTATGTAATGAATATTATCTACATTCGTATTTTATCTCTTAATATATTTGTGGGTACTTGTCGAACATTTAACAATACCACAGCATAAAAATGTGTTTAAATTCAGCGTACCCAATTTGCGCAGTATGACCAAAGAGGTGTACTAAAAAATTCTGCACTAACGAAACGGGCTCTGTATAACTCACAAGGGACAGACATTGCAAACAGAATAAGAACGAATGTTTATTTAAATATTCCTGGCTGGTTATTTTAAGTTTACCTCGTTTCTTTTAGTTTTAAAATAAAAAATGGCTTTTTGAACTCAAGTTTAAAAATTAGATTACAGTATTTATCGTTGAGGGCTACCCCAGCTGAACCACATTTATGGCCTCACAATAGGCTTCGATTTGGAAGTCCAGTTTACATTGAAAGGGTAATTCCCTAGTCAAGTTTTAAATACCTACTAGCTTTTATTCACTTACCCAAAGAGTTCACAGTGGGCAAGAATATGCTTTTTTAGGGTTCCGTAGTCTACAGGAACCCTTATAGTTTCGCCATGTCCGTCGGTCTCTCTGTTTGTCTGTCCGCGGCTTAGATCAGAGACTCTTAGTAGGTACTAGAAAGCTGTATTTTGGCCCATGCCAAATAACAGCTTTCTAGTACCTATTATATATATTATATACATATTAATCATGCGGACAAAGTGGTAAAAATTTTTTTAAGGGTTCCTCCCTCACACTTGAAGTGGGGATAATATTTTTTTTTCGTCTCTCCCATTATTTGGGGTATCGGTTTAAAAATATTGCGGGTTTGTGAAAACCATTTTTCGATTCAGGGATCCGTTTGCGTAATATTAAGCTTTAAAGTGCAAAATTTTGTGAGAGTCAAGTGTGTCAGCAGTAGTATATATAACGTAGTTTAAATGAAAACTCACAGCTAAGTAGGCTTCACAAGTTACCGAGTAATAGTCGACCAACTTACATTTGCAGTTGAAAAACATGTTTTTTAACTACAATATTAAGTTTGTTCTTAGGATAAGTTCATCCTAACTACGGAGCCCTTCATTGGGCATGATCCGATACACACTTGGCTGTTTTTTTTTAGCTATGGCATCTCGCAGGTCAACCTGCTTGTCATCTGCTTAACCGAACGTTCCTGTGCATGCCTCAATAAATTAAGGCCTTCAGCCAAGGCAAAAACTTATAAAGTAAGGGTCAGCTCACACAGAAACGCGACGCGACGCGACGAAACTGGAAGAGGCCAGTGATTTCGCGCTGCGCCGCGCGCCGCCGCGAGACGTATCGCAACGTCGCGAGGTGCATCGTAAAATCGTTGGCAACACGACGCCTCGCTGCGCAGCGAGACGCCGCGCGGCGCAGCGGAACGTGTCTACATTCGCCACGTGCTCCCGCCCCGCCCCGCGTCCACCCGTAGTCTACCATTTGCAAGCGCATCATCGGCTGCGTCTCGCGGCGTCGCGCGGCTTGGCGCGGTGTCGCGCGGCGTCGCGCGGCTTCGTGATGCGCAGCGCCGCTCTTGCACGCCGCGCGTACCGGCGAAGCACCGCTGCGTCGCGATCTGTCGCTCTACGCCGCGAGGCATCACGAGGCGCAGCGCTGCATAGTCCAACGTATTCTAAATTCTCACAATGAAATGTGTATCTTTTCGTGTAGAAAATAAAGTTATATTTTGAGTCGCTCTTTTAAAGTGTGCGCGCAGCGTCGCGTCGCGTCGCGTTTCGGTGTGAGCTGACCCTAAGCGACTACACGCTAAGAGCACCCCCTGTGGGGTACGGCCCTCGGCTTAGGGCGTCACTGGGGGAGGACAGTAAGGGCCGGGCTGGCTGGAATTTAAAACTATAAGCTCAGCGGCACGGTCTGGCTCGAGCAAGGGTCGGGGTGTGGTAAGGAAATGCCCACCACAGGCTTGGATTTGATCACAATTCTCCTTCCCCTTATCCCTTATTTATTTAGGGTCAGCGCAGCATGTATTCTTTCATACTTCACTATTTAGTACAGTTAACGATATCACTAAATCTTAATATTTTTCGCAGGATCTACAAGAGCCAACATCAGATCTAGGCGAGATCCTCGTCTCCTTGCTATACAATGAAAACCTACATAGACTTACAGTCACCGTAATAGAAGCACGAGCACTCAAGGTAAGTCAATCTATAATTAAATAGTGTAAAACAAAGTCGCTTTTTGTGTCTGATTGTGTGACCGTTTAGCATTATCAGCATATAACGTTCCCCATTGCTGGGACACATGCTACCTCTCTTCGAGAGGGAGTGGACTGTAATCTACGACGCGGGGCCAGTGCGATTTAGTGGATGTCACATGGATTTTTGGTTCTAGGATGTTGTTCGGCATGTGCTGATTTCCTCACGATGTTTTCCTTTACCGTTTTGAGAGCAGGGGTGATGAAATTATTTACAAAAAGTAAAGCGCCTTCGAACCCAAGACCCACAACTCGTAGGTCGGGGCGAATGTAGGGTTGCTGGTTGCGGTGTGTTACTCCCGTGCCTTGGAAAGCACGTTACGCTGTTGGTCTTGCGCCTGATCTCTCTCCGGTCGTTTCGGATTGGCGTCCCATCGGACTATAAGAGTGAGGGAAGAGAGACTGCACCTGTATCTGAGCAAACACTTGTGCACTATAATGTCTCCCGCGTAGAATAGATGGCTAGTCTCCGTTGAGATTGGCCGCCATAGCCGAAATTCCGTCTGGAGGACTATACTTCGAATAGCACAGAAATCTTGACATTTACTGGACAGTCTTGAATCTTGATATTTTGACATGTAGCCATCGTATCTGTACGAAGCAGAAGTGGGTCGCTAGTATCTACAAAACCCACTCCTATACTAAGAAACTAGGTACGTATATGCAAAACGGTTAGAACTACTCGTAGAATATGCAATTTTCAATAGGTACTCGAGCGTAGTTGAATAAGATAGCACCGCTCTCCGGACGGAAATACCAATTAGAATTTGAATTGGACTGAAGTCCGGTTTTCAAATGTGTCACAATATACAATATTCTATTTGAGTGTGAGACTTTGGAGGTACCTACATCGTTAAGTTTAATATTAATTTATATTTGTTCAAATTACGATAGCGTTCTGCCGGTCAACATGACGTGTGTAGCTTTAAATGAAATTAACGTAGTTTTCAGATAGTGGATTGAATAAACAAATAAAATAACTGAAAGGCGTTGCAGGATTATTTTATGAGAGTAATCTGTTAAAAGATTTTGCTTTATCGTAACTCTCTTAAACTCCTAGAAACTATAATCACATGCAGTCCACGATATTTTTATTTTTCCACGAATTCTCGAAGCCAGAGACTGAGACAGAATTTTCGTAGAAATTTTACTAAAAAGTTACGAGTGTCAATCATCTTGCTCAATTTACCTGCAGTACCTACTCATGACCAAGGAATCATTACGGAATTTCCACTCTTTGCACACATCTCTGCAAATTATTGCAGTAAAGATTTAAGTATCGTAAAGGTGCAACTAGATTATCAACCAGTAGATGTTTATTGAGTCAAATTGTACCTGCATAAATGTTACCTCATAATATCATATTTAAAATAATGTCACGATGTCATGGTAAACGTCCATCGTCGACGTCTTATGTATCTATACATATTATACTTTTTTATATATTTCTGATTATGTATAGTTTAAGATGTTTTTTCTTGGTATATTGGCGTGTGCTAGCTGACATAATATGGCAAATAATTAAATGGTTTGTGTAACTGTTAGCCTGCATCATCCCACTGCTGAGCAAAGGCTTCTCCCTATGACTTCCAGCTCTTTTGATCCAGAGCTAATTTGGACCACTGGTCGTTTGCTTTCTCCAGTTCGTCCCGCCATCTTCTACGGGGTCTGCCGCGACGCCTTCTGGCTTTGTCAGGGCTCTACATTGTGTTAATTTTGGCCCACAGTTCATTGGGCATACGGCAGACGTAGCCAGCCCAGTCCCACTTCAGCTTAGCGGTTTGTTGAGCAACGTCAGTAATCTGTGTTTTGGAGCGCAGTGTGGTGTTGCGAATACGGTCTGTCAATTTGACGCCTAGAATTCTCCTGTATCGTGGGTGCGTTAAACAAAAATTGTAACTCACATACACATACACAAATTAGAGGTAAAATAGCCAGTTCCTCTCTGTGGTTGAGGATTCCGGGCGAAGCTCGCTTCCATTTTCGGCGTTATCATCACTTACAATCAGGTGAGATTAAAACCAAGAGCTTCCCCGTTGTGGATAAAAAAACATAAAAAACAAAATGACTTTGATTATAAAAAGCAGCTTTTCGTGTCCATGTGTAACAGCGTTTTTAGATGCGGTTTTCACCATCATTTAGAGAATTTATTCCGAATGGTTTATATAAAATTACATACTGTAAAGACAACTTGATGTTTTGTCGAGTCGTAAAAATCGTGCAAAGTAACACGCTTTTGCCCACGGCTCCGCCCGCGTGAAATGTCGGTTATCGCGTAAAAACTTAGTTAGCCTGTGTCCTTCTCCATATCCCGTTCAGCGGTTAAGGCGTGAAAACGTAACAGACAGACAGACAGAGTTACTTTCACATTTATAATATTAGTATGGATTATTCCATAAGCAAAAGAGCTTGAATATTATGTAACCTAGACCTTACGTCACCTTCAAATAAATGCCAGAATTCATAAGATCTTTTATTCCCAGTTGGATCCCTCATCAAGCAAGAAAGAAGTGGTGGTTCGAGTGACGCAAGAACGTGCTTGTCGCGGGGTGCGCGCGCGCCGCACGGCCGCAGTCGAGGTGGCTGACGACGGCAGTGCCTTCGTCTCCGAGTGCTTCCACTTCAGGCTGAGGGCTGACGAGCTGCACACTACCAGCGTCACGATACAGGCCTTGCAGCCGCACTCCGTTTATGCCAAAGGTGAAGGCTGTTTTTTGTTATTTATTTATGTTTATATACAGGACTAGCAGCCCGTCCCGGCTTCGCACGGGGTAGACAATTATCATTTTAAGACTCATTTTTCTACACCTTCGGTTACATTGGTCAAATTTTACCAAGGATCCCAAATTTTTTTCAAAATGAAATGGAGCCTATGTCAAATTGGAAGAATGTAGCATTCTATTGGTGAAAGAATTTTTTAAATCGGCCCAGTACTTTTTGAGCCTATTCATTACAAACATACAAACATACAAAAATAGGTACAAATCTTTCCTCTTTATAATATTAGTGTAGATAAGTTTTTAACCAATGCGTAATTTTTTTTTGGTCCGCTTGAGGTCAGCGAAATATGGATACAGTCTATTCGTAATAATATCAATGGGCGAGCGCACAGCTGAGTAAGTAGCTTATGTAGTTCTCCATATTCTAGGTTATATCTGTGCCAAATGTCATGACGATTGGTTCAGCGGTTTAGGCGTGAAAACGTAACAGAAAGACAGACAGACAGAGTTACTTTCACATTCATAATACTAGCTTTTACCCGCGGCTTCGCCCACGTGGAAATCGATTATCACGTAAAAAATAGCCTATGTCCTTCTCCATATCCCAGGCTTATATCTCTACCAAATTTTATTAGGCGTGAAAACATAACAGACAGACAGACGGAGTTACTTTCATATTTATAATATTAGTATGGATTAGGATGGTTTAACACGAGGAACACGAGTTAGTGGTAGCACCGTAAGGGGCACCTAAGAAGCCTATACACTGACCTGGCTGACCTACTCGGTGATGTCCTTCAAAAAAATGTTTTAGAAGTTTGAATTGGCCAGCTTTGTGCTCAGTTTCAGGCTAATTTTGCATTTGTTAGCTGAAAATAATCTTTATTAGCATTAGAATTTCAACGAAGTCCATTCAATACTTTGGACTTATGTCAGACAAAGATACTAGACTTTATTCAAAAAAGGCAATCGAGTGTCATCAATATTTCAAGTGGCCTTCTTTATATTTGTGGAATATTAATAGTCGGTTCATGAAAAAAACCGTCCCAAGTATTTTATGTTATGTTTATTTCAGGGGCGAATACGTAATCTGCAAGACGAAATAAAGAGCCCTTAACGAAGTCTTATATAGCTTACTAAAAATCAATAAAATATTACAGACTTCGGGGTAGTGCCTTCGTTGACTTTTTGATGTAAAACTAAACGGAGTGTAAACCTGATTCTTGTTAAACTTCCGCAACCTAGTTATCAAGAGTCAAAACAGCGGGTCTGAGGAAACTAAAGGCTGTAGGGCCTCTGCCTCGAATCTTGCGGGCAGCGAGGCAACCGCGGCGGCGGCGCGGGAGCGGCAGGATCTAATGCGTAAAATCAAATGGACCGGCCCTCGAAAACAGCGGCGCGGTAGCGGCGCGGGGGCGGGCAACGATCGGTGCACTCCAGTCAAACGGTGACCATCCGCGCGTCTGCATTGCAGTGTTCTGCAATTTATTTTTGTGACGTTAGGAATAAATTTCAATCTAAAAGATGTTGTCGCCGTTGTTTATACATTTCGTTCGCGAATAAAAACAAATATCTCGACGACACAACCACGAACAAAACACTACGCCGCTATAGTACCGCGCGATCTGCCCGCTGATTTCGAGAACGGGTCTGCGATGCCCGGGTCGCTCCCGCGCCGCCACCGCCGCCGCCGCCTCGCTGCCCGCAAGATTCGAGGCAGAAGCCTAACGCGGGTATATTTACAGGAAGCATCTCATATTTATAACATGACTAATTTAGTCATTACTCGTAGTACGACTATACGTAGAAAGATACAATAATAATTCGTTTCTTGTTACAGATCGACTGCTCGGTAAATTCGTGTTAGGATCATACATGTTCGCAAGGGGACGCGCCTTACAACACTGGAACTCATCCCTCGCCGCACCCATGGAGCAAGTCAAACAATGGCACCCGCTCACCAATTAATGACAACCCGGCCAAACTGCGAACACCCGACGACCACCGACCCCACCTTGCTGTGAGTGTATCTCAATTCGGACGTATTATATCCCATAGGAACGTATTTATCAAGAACTCGTTCCTGACAACTGATTTATTCGTAAACTAGTTTTTATTCCCACAACGTACGAACCGTACCTACTTGTGTATAAACTTAGGCTAGATGTAATATAAGAATATTGTGAAAATATTATAATATTTGAATTGAATATCATGAAAGTAATTTCGAAATATCTAAAATGAATTTAATCATATTTTTGTAACTCCAATTTACACTATATTCCAAGTATTATATTGGAAAGTTCTTGTTTCTTATCACGCCGAGTTTCATAGTAATTTTTATTTGCAACAATATTAATAAATGGAGTTCAAATTATCATATTGCATATTATAAATAATGATAATATCTTTTCAAATTTTCCGAAATTCATGTCTCAAATACTTTCACTCTACCTTAGATACTTACTGAAAACAATTTATTGCTCTGAATAGATAATAATTTTTATGAAATAAGTGTATTGCATATTCAGAATATTTCAATATAAGCTACACCTTAAATTATCAATATACTTATTTATAAATGTTTAATAATATAGAATATTGCCAATATACACGTATTGTAGTAGGATATAATTTCAACAAATGTGCAAATCAATGAAATAAAATTATGTAACGCCAAATTGGCGAAAATTTTGTATTTCATTTCTTAAACCCAATTTATATATTCCCGTTGACATACAAACATAACACTCACGCCCTTTTCCCATGGGGTAAGGTAGAAACAACAGAAAGCCACCTGCTACGACCCTCACATGCTCCCGACTTTACAATCGATCAATTACAACAGATTTTACAATTTTTAAGCGATATTAAATCGTGTACACAGTATTTAAAGTCTATATTACCAAGCCGCGAACAGCAGCTTGACCGCGGATGTCTTCCGCGACACGTGGTCATCGTATCCGATCGGATCCTTTCGGTTGTCGTCACATGTCAACACGGTAGGAATTAAACTATTTGACAAGGCACAGAAACGGCTGTCACCGCATCCATTTGTATCATTTTCGAGCCGATGCGATGCGAGCTGTTTAGTGGAAATCATCAATATTGTAAAAACGTTGATCTACATAATGTTTAATTTTGTATTACAGCACACACAGCATGATTGAATGCTCAAAAATGTTTTATGCAAATAATTACACAAAGTAGGGAATAAAAAAGTTCTGTAATCATTTATTATGTTTCATATATTCAAATACATATTTACTACATTCTACATAAAAGCAGGAGCGCTGACAGCACTCCTAATAACATAACTCTTACATTTTAATATTTTACAGCAGGTAAGAACGTAGGTACCTAGTAGTACAATTCAAACTTCATTGCTGAGTCCCACCGGAGCTAAAATGTTCTGACTGCAATAAACTGTAACAATTTCTGATGCACTGGGACGATCGTAAAAGTACGAACTTTTACGATCATGAAACCGAGGATCCGACACTACTCTCTCATAAGTCAAAGCTGAAAGTTTAAGAAACTAGGTATGTGTAATTAAACCAATGGCAATAAAATGGAGGGAAGCATTTCGTCATAATCGTAGAACAGTGACGGATTTGAAATTTATGTTGAACTCTGCCGCGCGTGCAATAACAACAGTAAGTATAATTTTTGTCCAAATTGAGTCAAACATAGATTCGGAATCAGCGCAATGAGCTGATTCCGAATCAATGCTCAACTAACCTTCCCTACTTTGTGTAATTATTTGCATAAAACATTTTTGAGCATTCAATCATGCTGTGATGTAATACAAAATTAAACATTATGTAGATCAACGTTTTTACAATATTGATGATTTCCACTAAACAGCTCGCATCGCATCGGCTCGAAAATGATACAAATGGATGCGGTGACAGCCGTTTCTGTGTCTTGTCAAATAGTTAAATTCCTACCGTGTTGACATGTGACGACAACCGAAAGGATCCAATCGGATACGATGACCACGTGTCGCGGAAGACATCTGCGGTTGCGGCTTGGTAATATAGACTTTAAATACTGTGTACACAATTTAATATCACTTAAATTTTTTTAAATCTGTTGTAATTGATTCGGAATCAGCGCAATGAGCTGATTCCGAATCAATGCTCAACTCAATTTGGACAAAAATTATACTTACTTATACTTACTGCTGTTATTGCACGCGCGGTAGAGTTCAACATAAATTTCAGATCCGTCACTGTACTACGATTATGACGATTTTTAACATCTAGGGACAAAATCAAACTATTAAGTATAAAGCTGCTTTCAGACTACGCTATAATATAATAGCATATAGTATATAGCTCATAGCACAACGATATCGCGCACCATACATTGTTATGGACATTGTTCACACTGTACTGTACTATATATTATTGGAATGTATGGTGCGCGATATTGTTGTGCTATGAGCTATATACTATATGCTATTATATTGTAGCGTAGTCTGAAAGCAGCTTAAGAAGACCAAAGTTATAGATGTCATATTGACAGTGAAAAAACTTAAATGGAACTGGATAAGCCACATGATAAGAAACAAGAAAAATAAATGGTCTAAAGATATCACAATGTGGTACCCACGAGATGGAAAAAGAAGGAAAGGGCGTCAAAGAATGAGTGAGAGGATGAAATTTGAAAAAACGGCAGGATCAACATGGAGAAGAAAAGCCACAAACAGCAAATTTTGGCAAACTCTAGGGGAGGTCTTTGCCAGAGCAAGCTGATACTAGTGTTACCGATGTCGATGGTTAATAATAATTTATCAATAATGAATGAAACCAAATAATGTTTTTTTTTTTTTGTTCAGTGAAATCTCCAAAAGGCTGGTTGACACTTCCCGCGACCCAAGGGTTGGCTTTAACCTTGGCCAGAGGCTAAGCATTACCATACAATGTCGCAATGCCGCCAGTCTCTTGGGTACATTACCAGTCGACAGCGATGCGGAGGGATTTTTCGACGCCATATTTTAGTTTATTTTGTTATTCGTTTTGTTTAGTTTAGGTTATTATATTTTTATTAACTCAGGTGTATACTTGAATATTAAAATATTATTAATGTTTATCAATATTTATATATAATTGAGATAATAAGTAATTAAAAAATGCATGGAATGTGAAAGACGTAAGTCAAAATTAAAATGGAAAAAACTTGTAATTATTTAAAAAAAATCATCACAATTTGTATTTTATAAATGACTAGCTTTTGCCCGCGGCTCCGCCCGCGTGGATATCGGTTATCGCGTAAAAAGTAGCCTATGTCCTTCTCCATATCCTAGGCTATATCTCTGCCAAATTTCATGACGATCGGTTTAGCGGTTTAGGCGTGAAAACGTAACATACAGACAGATAGACAGACAGACAGAGTTACTTTCACATTTATAATATTAGTATGGATGTTGTAATTATATGTACGGTGGCCAGCACATCAAGCTACCACAAACTGTCAAATTTTCTCTTTCGATTTTGAACGTAATGTTCAACATTTTAAAGTTTAAAATCGTTTGGATAAAGACAGTGTCGTGTAGCTTGATGTACTGGCCACTGTATAATATCAGAAACAGAGGTTATTTCAATTTGGATTACACCAATATAGGTTTTGTGAGCTGACTGAACATCGTATTAAGAAACATGGAATTTTAATAAAGAATAACTATCCTTCACGCATTATTATTCCGCTGATAAAGGCCCTGAACAAAGGATACCTATACTCGATACAACTCTAAAAGTAGGCCAACAAAGTACAAGGATTGGCTTAAAAACATAAGAGATGAAATTCAAATAAAAACTACTGTCGAAATAGGCTCTCAATATGTTTTTGAACTTGTTCATGGTTTCGAATGAAAAAGGTTAGCGTCTCGTTTGACAAAACGTATAGTAGACTTAGTAAATTTTATGTTGACCTGGATAGTGTATTAAAACAGAGACAATACTTATACATACATCATACGTCTGGCATACCTGCACTGGGCTTTCAGCCCCTGAATGCTGTATAAACTTTTATGCCGGTCAGAGATAAGAGCTTAGGCGCTATAAAAAAACTAAGAGTAGTAGAAAAATAAAAGAATAAGACCAACCTATAGTCTGTTCCAAAAGTATCTGATAAAAGTGTAAACAAACACACTGACTAAAGGGAATTTTTAACCGCCTCTGTGCTCTAGGGGTAACACCACTTGTCTCAGACCCAGAGGTCGCAGGTTCCATTCGCAGCGTAGGCAACATTTTCTGCTCGGTTTTGTTAGTGGTAGGGCTTGCTCTAAGGCTGCTTAGCTAGCTACCACTATTTTATCTAAGTCTGTCGCCATAACAACAATATTAACAGCATTTGTTGTGTTTCGGCAGTTAGAAGTAAGATAGATAGTTCCTCTGTGGTTGAGAATTCCGGGTGAAGCTCGCTTCCATCTTCGGCCTTATCATCACTTAATATCAGGGCCTCAAGTCTGCTATCACAATAGTGTCAGAATGGTCTCTTCATTGTGAGTTTTTAACAGATTTGCCATACAAACACTGTCAAATACTCACAATGGCGAGACCATTCTGACACTATTGTAATAGCAGACTTGAGGCCCTGGTGAGATGAAGGCCAAACCAAACCCCGTAGAGGATTTAAAAAAAAAAATTGTATCACATTCATTTATTATTTATATAAATTTACATAATTATACTTTGTTGTTACCACAAAATTACATAATTCAAAATACACAATGGGCGGCCTTATCGCTTTCTACGATCACTTCCAGGCAACCCTGGAATGGACAGTGATTTGAGTGGACATAAAATGGGGCTGTCGTTGGTGCAAATAATATGTATATAATATACTAAAATAGATACAGATATACAATACATATCCTAAATAATAGATACATACATACTAAATATATATAGGGTGTCTATTCAAACACGAAATATTTTAAGAGATACACCAAAAAAAAAAAGCCATGATAACGATTTTTTTTTTAAATCTGAGTACCTATATTAATAAAAAAACTAAATAATTTAAAATTACTTGATATCATGATTAATACTCATCAATTATCAAAATTCACCACGCTCGTGCCGCCACCGACGCCGCGTCCAGGCGTGTTATTCATAGAATAGAAGGTTTTTTTTAAGCAATTTTAAAATTATAAAAATTACGTAAAAATATAAAACACTTAGATAACATGTTTTTTCGCTGCTATGGCTTTTTTACTACAAAAAAAAAAAAACGTGTTTGAATATATACCTACACATAAGCAACGAAAATAAATGAAGACTATAATAGTAACAGTTACGAGAACAAGATCAGAACGACAAGAATATTCCTTCACGAGTTTTTTAAACACAAGCAATGAAATGACTGCGCGCGTTTTATTTGAACTGGCAATGCATTCCATAAACATCTGGATAGTAAATCACCATCAGTGCATTCATTTGTATTCGAAATACAAATGAATCCACTGATGATGATTTCCACTTTATGCCTCACCACTATTCTCAACCTATACCTATTCCTATTTAGAGTTTCTATGAAGGATAAAATCAGGAGTTAAATTATCCGGAAGAGTACCGGTGTTACCGACATAGCTTGCAGAGTAAGCAAGCTGAAGTGGCAGTGGACTGGTGCTGGCCATGTTTGTCGAAGGACCGATGGCCGGTGAAGCAGACGAGTCCTGGAGTTGAGAACGCGTTTCAGCAAGCGCAGTGTAGGTTGCCCCCCAGCTAGATGGACCGAAGACCTTAAAAAGGTAGCAGGTCCAGATTGGATGCGGAAGGCGGAGGACAGGGTATTGTGGCGCAGCATGGGAGAGGCCTATGTTCAGCAGTGGACTGCGATAGGCTAAGTTGATTGATTCTCATCAATTTTATTATTGTTTTAATAACGCTATGGTGTAATTGCAGTTACACCGAACAAAAAGTGACCTACGGGCGCGACGATCACTTTTAAATAGGACATGGTCTTATACGTCGTTAGGAGGGGTTATATGAAAGTTTTGCAAACATGAAACAAAGGAAAATTAACTTAGTCAGTACCTTTGGGAAATGTGTCATATTATTATTTACTCTAATTAGTACAACCTACTGAGTTTAGTGAATTAATTTGAGTCGTAAATGGTCAGTCTACTGGCTAATAGCTGTTTCTAATTAGGGCGAGCGCGCACTACGATTTCGCGCGATTATTTTGTCGCAGAAATGCAACGTATTGGTTTATATGGCAGTGCGCCAAAAATGCCACAGCAAATAATACAGTCGCTGTTATGTATAAAAACAAAAATAACGTAGTAAAAGCAAGAAATGTTTTACGTTTTTTTTTTTCATGATTTTAAAGACAAATACTTATAGTAAAATACTGGTACTAATATAATGTTAAGTGATACCATGATTTATAAAGCTTCAGGTTTGGCTTTGGTTTTTACAAGAAACCACTGAACAACACGGTATTCTTAAATGTTGTCATGAACGCGGTCGAAAGCGCACTAGTTCACGGAAACGACCATTTGCCTGTGATATGAGCATTTTGAGCATAAAGCGCGGACACAGACACGCCTCCTTGCCACTTCTCCTATTTTTTATATTTCTACTAGCTTTTGCCCGCGGCTCCGCCCGCGTGGATGTCGGTTATCGCATAAAAAATTAGCCTATATCCTTCTCCATATCTCAGGCTATATCTCTGCCAAATTTCATGACGATCGGTTCAGCGGTTTAGGCGTGAAAACGTACCATACAGACAGACAGACAGACAGATAGATAGACAGACAGACAGACAGAGTTACTTTCACATTTCTAATATTAGAATGGATGAATTCAAAACATTCATTAAAGGCACACTATGTAGACAATCATATCCATACTAATATTATAAATGTGAAAGTAACTCTGTCTGTTCTGTGTGTATGTTAAGTTTTCACGCCTAAGCCGCTGAACCGATCGTCATAAAATTCGGCAGAGATGTGCCTGGGATATGGAGACGGACATAGGCTACTTTTTTACGCGATAACCGACATCTACGCGGGCGGAGCCGCGGGCAAAAGCTAGTTATTAGTTTATGTTATATAATTATTAAATTAATTAAAAAGGTTTAGTGCTGGTCCTGCTCCACAGGCACTTGGGCTCACTAGTATAAATTTTAATGTTTGGAAGAGATGCTTCCCTTTTCTTTACTGACATCACGAACTTAATGTTTATTCTTTATTTTTATTTAATCAATTTTTAGAAGTTGGATACTTAGATAGATAGTAATTATTTTATATTGGCTGATTATGCTAAAGGCTTAGGTTTGTTTGTGATAGCATTTCGATTGTCTTTCTTGTCTTTGATGGCAGCTACATAAAGGAGTTGAGTCGGCCTTTCTTGAAACTGGGTTAAACTTCTCGGTTTAATATTTGCCAAAATGCCAACATTTTCTTACACAAAAGCAGAAAAACAATTGAATATTAATGTTGGGTAAATTAACTGTGTTTTTCTTGTGTAGTTTCGTTAAGATTGGTGCTAGCCAGCTGTGGAAGATGATTAATACAACACAATAAAAAGGTTCGTTAGTATGTGGCATATTATTATTTTTTTATCTTTATGTCGCAGGCAGATTGTATGATTCATCATTATTCAGTTCAGAAAAATGGCTTATTCCACAAATCCCCCCTGAAAAATCCCCCTTAGGAGGAAAAGTGGAATACATAAAAACCAGTCTAGAATTCACCCCTGCTTATTTCACTAATCCCCCAGAGAATCCCCCGCAGTGGGGAAAACTGAACCCTAATGGATTGGATTAAGTTTTTTATTCAATTCTAGTTTTCCCCCCTAAGCGGGATTATCAGGGGTGAATTCTAGACTGTTTTTTATAGAATCCGCTTTTCCTCCTAAGGGGGATTTTCAGGGGGGATTTGTGGAATAAGCCAGAAAAATCACGGTACAATAATAAAAAAACTGGTAAGTAACAGATTACTCAAGCTTTAGGTACTAGATTTTTCTTGTCTCTTACCAAATAAGGCAAACATTTATTTATTTAGGTAAAAAATGTGTTAGAAAAATGAAAAAAACAAAAGGGAAAATTTATTAGTTAAAAGTTAAGTAATTAATAGTTTCTATAGCTTCTTTAAAATATCTCTTAAAATATTTCGTGTATGAATAGACCTTGTTTATGTGGCAGGCAGATTGTACGATTCATAATTTTACAAACGGCGCCGTCCGTTTACAAACGCTCGCAGTTATGCAAAATGCCTAAGTCAAATTGGCAACTCGTAATTTTTTTATAGTTTAGATATCCAGGCACCCCGACCAAATGAGTTAGGTTAGGTTAGAACTGTGACCAAACGCAAGCCGAGCGAGCGGAGCGAGCGGTGCCGCGGCAGCGGCCGACGAGCGCCTAATACCTTGTATAAAGTTTCATATTGAGACACGAAGCAACAAAATACGATCTAGAGGAATGTGGCCGTTTTTATATAGATCGAGTTTTGCTGCTTTGTCTCAATATGAAACTTTATACAAGGTATTAGAAAATTCTAGACACACTTACCGAGGTAGCTGATTGAGCCGTTTTTCATAATTCCTTCTCAGTCACGAGATAATATGTTTTTAAAGGAGAGTGGCGTTAGTGGACCGTTGACAGCGCTCTTAAGAATTAGATTAACATTTTGCCTAAAGCACACTCTACACCCACGCCGCGAATGGCCGCGAAAGCCATGAAACGCGAGTGTAGATGGTTTCGCGTATTTTTGCGCCTTCGCGTTCGCGCTTTGCGCCTTTCCCGGGTGGTGTCAGTCTTTTGTCTTAGGCATTTTGCATAACTGCGAGCGTTTGTAAACGGACGGCGCCGTTTGTAAAATGATGACTCATACAATCTGCCTGTGATTTATACACGAAACGAACAGTAAAATCAACCTACAATTCAACTGTAATAAAAAAGGATGAGGGATGTTTACAGGCTTTTTAATAACTATGTGATGTAGGTATGTTTTCCATTTGGTCACGAAACCCTTTGTTTTATTGCAAGTAGTAACTTTGAGTGTTTTACGATCGAACATAAAATTATCACAGGACACTTTTTATGGAATAAATATATGGGTTATTTTATTATACGTTACTGTTATTGTCACTATTACTGTGTTACTATTACTGTCCAATTAGTATTATAAAATGAAAATATTTATCTGTCGCCTTTTTAGAAGCAAAGGCTATGTGTGCATATAATGATGTAGGATACCTAATGACCTAAGTACCTACGTCATACGTGAGTATATGCGTTCAAAGTGTATTTTTGACTGTGATTTTGTTGTTTGGTTTTCTTTTGTTGATTTGTTTATTACTCTTATTAATATTCTATGTGTGATTTGTGTATTTTAATAAGAACAGTGTTTTCCTTTCTTACATGATGATGCATATTACTGTTGGTACTTGTATTGCATAAACTCAGCATTAGATCCTTACGTATTAAACAAATTTATGGATGTTTCTGAAATAAAATTATTATTATTATTATTATTAAGCACATACTGGCTAAAGCAGACTTTTAAAATTACCATTTTAATTACTTTTGGTGTATTCACCACGACAACTGAACCTGTGCACTGATCCAACTTTTGCAACACAAACAACGATTCTAGATGATAAGTAGGTATATCCACACATAAGTTATTGTTTAAAAAAAAACTACAAATCGAATATAGCCTACAGGATGCTGTACAATTGTTAAATTGATGCGGACTTCGTTTTGGTAATCCCAGTATCCCAGTGGTGAACAATGCTGTTCGCATAATACAGGTTCCTCCTAGTTCGGCTCCAGATGCTAAAACTTTTGTGTACTTTTGTTTTATCATAGCACATAACTGTAATGTAATCTAAGTACTGGTTTTATGAAATAAAGCTTATTATTATTATTTTTATATATTTTACATATCTCGCGACCCTCGGGTCCCGGACCTTTGGAAGGCGTCCAAGGGGCCGAAGCCAACTCGCAGAGGCCCGTTAGATGCTTTTTAATTAAATGAGGCACCAACCGACGATTATCCCTGTACGCACTATGCCAGTGCACCCAAGGACAACCCCCGGTTGGTTTAGGACTATTGCAGGATATGGAAACAAAGATATTGGACTATGGGTTTGGGTGGTTAAAATGGACTGGTTACCTAAAACTATGGAAGAACTATGGCCCCTGGCTGATCAATGTTTTATTATACACGGATAAAATGGCAGGGGGTGACTCGCACACTCAATAGTGGGCCCCCGAAAACGATCGCTAGCACATAGTGACGTAGCGACAAGGGGGCAACATATCCTGAGGTGCTCGAGGAGTGGAGAGGTATTCCAAGGCTCTCAGAACAATCCCAGAGCCCGGAAGATGGTCAAGATCCCTACAAGCACTTACTGGAATACTTCCTTCCTCCGAGCACGTTTGCTCTTGCGAATCTCCACTCAAGCCGGCCAGTAAAGGCAAGAATGAGGTGGGAGCTCAGTTCCTCGTCAGTGTTCACTCCAGCCGGCCAATAAAGGCAAGCCAGAGATGAGGAACATGACTTCTCCCGGGAGATAGGGTCCTTGGGGTCGCAACTGCCCAACAGCTCGCCACATGCTGCCCTGCGGGTTTCTGTATCTCTCTTGGTCTGGCTCCACACCCTAGACATGTCCCGATAAAGTAAACTCTATCGGCACAGACCAGAGTTCGGAGCGCGCAAGCCCCACCATGACGTCAACGTAGAGATACGGCGGTGGGGTTATTATTATTATTATAATTATTTAAATGAGAATTTAAATGAAACATACATTTTCATTACCGTCATTTCTACTCAACGGGTCCTTCGCGGATATGAACCGGTAAAAGGTTATGGAGTTTATTATGCAAATTAGGTAAAAATTAAAAATAATTACACAACAGCACAACATTTATGATCCATTAGACATTATTGTTCCTTGTCCGTCACTTTTCTGCAGAAAAAACATTTTGTCTTTATTTTCTTTTCTTGAGTTTTATACTCTTTTGTTATAGTATTTTTATTTCGATATCAGTAAAAAACTATGCCATCGGAATTGTAATCTAAGCACAAGGTATGACCACGCGCGTATATGACTTTTATTAACAAAGTTGGAATATGTGAGCCATTAAAAATAATTAATAAAAACTTCCTTCCAGTAAACATGCAAGTCTAGAACAAAGTTTCTTTCCGTTCTACGCTGTTAATAATCTTTTAGTTCTATCTAGACATTAACCTCTCGTCTGTCGGAACGTAGATCTACGCGAGACACAATGGGTTTTTAATTGTGTCTCTAATTACGACAGACAAGTCGTTAATACTCCTACGTGAGAATAACCTACGCCTTTTCTAACAACAATGGTATATTTTCCCTTTTCACGGCAGTTCTGACGTCACGTCATTTTTTTTCACAGAAAATGTCCTGGCAAAGACGGTACAATAAATTATGTGATGGCAGCACCTTCTTTATCTTTAATAATTGTAGGGGACAACAGGGATATATAAAATCAATGTAAACACCGTGGTCGAATTGAAAGGCACTTGCCACTATATTCATATAAACTATACGTTAATTCTTACAACAATGATATAACTGTGCTCTTCAATGGGCGCGCGGCGTTTCTTCTTCTATTAAACTTCAGCTCTTCAAGCCCAGGAGAGGAAAATAGCGTGCTAAGACCGCTATTACGAGAAGCAAGGTGCCAGTGTCGTCTTCTGGAGGTGTTCTTCTTGTCTTGGTGGTCGGATCGTCGTGAATGAGCCCGGAGCTAACGCGTGCCTTGACTTTTATAACCTTATGTGGAGGTGTCGAGAGGGGAAGTGTGCGAGGCGAGGAAACATCACGCCACCTTTCACCAGGTCCTACGTCATACCTCGGCTATCTCCCCATTGGTCGAAATATATAGTCTCTGATTGGCTACTTTCTATAGCGTCTTCACCCACCAATGCTGTGGCCTGCCTTAACGTCTCAAAGTTTATCAGATCTGCGAATCCATGTACTTCCTTATGTATTCCAACGAGTTCCCTCAAGTTTCTTATAAACTGTACACGGACCTTATATACCTGACTTGTACATAGCTTAAAGGATAACTAAAACCCAATAAAAGCGATGGACTAAGTTTCAAGTCCGTATCTTCATCCCATAGTGGTAATCGGCCAACATTCCGTTGTCCCGCAAGTACATAGCAGTTATGAATGTACCTACTAGCTTATTACATTGCGTCGTAAAAACGTTTGTAGATGTGTTAAATAGTTATATTTAGCTACGTAAATAGCTATATGTTCTGCAAGGGTTAAACTCTGACGTACTCGTCGTCCGTAACAATAATATTTGTCACGGGCCCGTCATTGTCATGCATTTATCATATGTCATTTATGCTTTGCACCTCTTTGCACAGACTTATAATTTACATAGACGGAGGCATAAATAATGCACAATATTTAATTTTTGTTTTTTCAGGCATGGACACAGGCTGTTTCGTATAAAGGCTCCCACACACTAGCGCGATATCGCCTGTCGCGCCCGCGTTATCGCGCCAGTCTGAGCGAGCCTTAACAGCCTACGATTAGACGATTCCTAAAATATGACTTATGACTGTAAGTGATTGTTGCACTATTGCATCACACTTTTGAATGTTACCTTTAGCATAAAACCAGTGTAAACAGTTGTTGATAAAGCAATAAAAATAAATAAATAACCCCAGGGTCATAAGTAGATATCGGATATTCGGATACATTTATCTATAAAGCAAATTTTTGACTAAGAAATGAAATTATGGAAGCGCCTTCTTTTTTTAATGTAATTCCCGGGATTCCAGAAAATCCGAGAATGTACAACTAATTGGATACATGGTATGGAAATGACTTCTAAAATATACGGTATTATTTAACTTTGCACTTTAAGCTAGCATTCGATTATATAGTCAAAAAGTAGAGAAAACACCTGAGCATAGTAAATATACATTAGATTCTATAATCAAAACTCTAAATTTGTCAATCCTGGTATCGCAGGATGTTTTGGAATCGTCTCCTCAAGCCCTTTATTTTGACGTACTAAAAACTTTTTTACAAGACTACTTAGGTATTGGGTTCTAAAGTCCGCCAAATCCCCGACTAAATAGTCCTCCCCGACCCTTGCTCGTAAGCGAAGCGCCAGTCCGCGCTATAGCTGAGCCAGTAGCTTTAAATCCCCCAGATAATAATCATAATCCTGATTTTATCTAGCCACCGTCGGTCCCTTGCCATCCTCCCTCCGACTCTGCCCTAAGCCGAGGTTCGTACCCCACAGGGGGTGTCCTTAGCGCGCAGTCGTTTAGTTTATAAGTTTTTACGCCCTGGCTGGAGGCATTAAGTTTCGTTAGGAGCTTTAGGCCTGTGTTCACCAACATTTAAATCAACTGTTTAGATATTTAATCAGTTGTTTACTCAAAATTTCAGAAATTTCACATAAACCAACTGTTTAAATGCCTAACCGGTGGTTTGAATGTTGGTGAACACAGGCCTAAGGCAACCACAGGAAAATCCGGATAAAGAGTCTCAACCTCTCAAGGTTAACTCTGAGATGCTCTAGCAATAAAAATAAAAAAGTCCGCCATGTTTATTTTTGAGAAAATTCACCTTTCACTTATTGGAATAGAAATTTCCTTCAAAATTCTTTGGAATGCGATTGAAAGTAAGGTGCGTTACTCTGGGCGGTCACTACAAACATAAAAACATCTAAATAATTAAAATCCATCTAGACGTGTGGATGCTACGAGAGAATAAAAAATCCTAAATTACATAGGGCATAACTACATATGTACCAAACAAATACATGCGCCAAAAACATAACCCTTCTTGTCAGTCGCGTCTGTCTTTGACGATTTCTATTTTATTTATAGCTCTGTGGTGCTGCGGGGTGACAGTATTATTAATGTTTTTTTGTGATTTCTTGTGATTTGTTCAAAAAATATCACTGGCCGTGTTTCTGGTAATCTTTTTTGAAATTTCTGAGTGACTTCGCCTTTCTTGGTCTATGGATCTTCGCATCACAGTTTACTTGGGCTACAATACCAATTAGGTACTCACGTCTCGGACCACTCTGATTTTGCCTGGTTTCCAACAGAGATCTAACGTTCTATAAACTTGGGGCATAGCAAACTAATCATTTGGAATAAAGTCGTTAGATTTCAGTGAAATTCCGTCTGCTGGAAGACAGTGGATTACTCCGCAATCGACAGGTTTGAATTTATTTTCTGAAGTCATCAAATTTGGGAAGGGTCTTATGTCCCTTCACAAAGTTTTACGACAAGCAAAAATATTCAGAGCTATGAAACACTATTATACCTTCATAATAAATTTTGTTTTATTTGTGTTCATTTCTGGGCCAAGCTTGTATGGGAGTGTTATCCATTTCCTTTGATAAAATAACTACAAAAGTCTCTTTGAATTATATATAAAACACTATTTTACAAACCCACGTCGCAAAGTAACGTTTCAGAATGCTACTACACTGAAATGTCACCGGAGGGTTCACAACCAAAGACTGCAGATAATGTTTTAAATTCACGAGACTCCCCGACCAACAACGCGAGATCTAGCTCTTCGCCTAGAAAATAAAATAGACTATCATAGTGTTGAAGATGAGGATGACTAAAAAACTTATTGAAAACACATTTTCATTTCTTTTGCGTGTATTTTGAAAGATATTTTTTTACAAGAAGTGACGTATAATAGCAAAACATAAATTGTGTAGAAGAAATAAAAGAAATATAAGAAAAAGGTTAGTTGCTGGTCGCCAACACATAGAGAGAGATTCAATCCTGATATTTACATTAAAATCTATCGTCTCTCAGACCAAACTTTCATATTTTCCTTAGAAAACTTACATAAAACAACAGGCGGTTTTTCTTTGGAATGCGCTCCCTCTGAACAGCAGGATGGCAATCAGTCGATTGACTGTCGGTGGAAACATCCCAGCGCTGATTTGCTGGATTTGTTTTCAACTCTACTGATCGTTATATCTCCTGACAAAGTTTATTCTGTTTATATGTATGTATGTACTATGTATGTGTCGGAGAACGCAAGGTTTCTCTCGTTATCATCAGCCATATTTTAACTACTGTGGGCGTACTGTGAGTAGTGTTGGTTATTGCGTAATAGAAAAACCGAATTAAACTCATAAGTCAAACTGAGATAGAACTTTAAAGATTACATAAAACAGTCCCCCAAAACGTCCATCCCTTCACCACTTCCTATTGCTTTAGCTAGGATGAAGAAGTAGCGGAACAAACTCCCCAGCAGCACATCTGTCTGTTCAGTTAGAAGAACTTGATTCTATACAGTAATGGGTATGCAAAGTAATTAATGTAGTAAAAGTGCAAAGTAAGTAATTATGTTGGCGACACAACTATACCGAACGCGCAACAGTTTCTAGACGTCTTCACTGCTTGACCGCCATCGATGAACTCCACTTGTCGAACGTTCGGCGATCACTTGCCGCCAGTCGAACTTTATGCTTTAGACTGTCATGCGCCGCTAGGCAGCACTGGCGTCCCGATTAGTCAAGACTCGTTGGCGCGAACTCCAATAACTCCATCGAACGCGACTAGATGGCGCTGGCGTACCGGATACAACTCGTCTCCGACATATATATCTATGTATTTATTCTTGTCTTTTATAGTTATTTTAGTTTTACCTATCCCTTATGTTGCACCTGCCATGTTTCTTCTCTGCATCACCCTACAGTTGACTGGTAAGAACTGCCTCAGGCATTAAGTTCGCCTTTGTACGGTATTTTTTTTACTTGTGCATAAAGTTTTAATTAATTATAAATAAAATTATTTTTTTAGACCTAAGAAAGACAATGTTTCTAAATGACAAGACTCCGCCACGTACGTTGCGAGATCTAGCTTTTCAGATATAAAATAAACTACCTAGACTTGCACAGGTTCCTGGCTACAGAGTCAACATAGGAACGATGTTATATAGGTAAGACAATCCTGACATTTACATGAAAATGTATCGTGTCTCAGAGCAAACTTTTATATTTTCTTTGGAAGGAAACTCACATAAAATAAAAATATAGGGACCTATATGTACACTACGTTATTGTAGGTCCCTATTTGGGTTTTTCTGTTTCATTTTCCGCTTCTAACATTGTCCAGTAACGCTGGGGGCACAAAACGAGCGGCTAGGAGCGATTGTCGAGCGGGGTGGTGCACGGTGGTGACGACGGTACAAAGTAGGATAATAGAATTGATTTTTTTAATTCGATGTTTTGAAACCTAGAAAAAATAGGAAGATTCTTTTTTTTTTTAAACGTTGCCCCACACTAGGAATTTCTCCTGTATCGTGGGTGCGTTTACAAACATTTAAACTCACATACACAAACAGCCAGACCCGGAACAACTACTTGTAGGTCATACAAATATTTGTTCCGTGCGGGAATCGAACCCGCGACACGCAGCGCAGCTGTCAATCGCTTAACCACTGCGCCAAACGTGTCAAACAAAGACAAAAAAAAAATGACTCAAAAAATTGCATGCGTTTTAAAGTCAATGATATACAGAGACAGCACTACTCGTACAAGTAACTTTATGCCATTCAGTACAATTATCGTTTTGCGTGACAAGGATATAAGAATAATTTAAAAAAAAGTTATATTTTTTATTTTACACAAATTGTTATTTATTGGTAATAACATTAAAATAAGTATATAATATTTATATATTTTCTATATAATTAGTATTATTTTGAGTGTATATTTTAGATAGTAGTCAAATACCGTTCCTCACCGCTGATTTCGTGCCCTCAGGCTTAGTGTAAGTCCTTTGTTATAAAAAGGAAATGTATGAGAATTTGAACCTGAATTAATAACATCACGTAACCGATTTATTACGCTGTTATCATCCCTATTTAGCCCAAGTTTAGCCATTTATCTACTTTTCCGTTTCAGATACAATACGCTTATTTATCTATTCAAACATAAAGCTGCAATAGACAGTATGTTTAAAAACTTTGGCTGTTATTTATTCATCTACGGTGAGGAACGGTATTTGACTACTATCTAAAATATACACTCAAAATAATACTAATTATATGGAAAATATATAAATATATATACTTATTTTAATGTTATTACCAGAAAGTTACAATTTGTGTAATAAAACTTAAAAAATATATATTCTTCTATCTTTGTCACGCAAAACAATCATTGTACTGAATGGCATAAAGTTAAAGTTAAGCGCAAACATAAAAGGGTGTTAAGGGATAGGCCCTTAACACCCGTTTCTGTTTGCGAAAATGTAAAATATGTAAGTAATTTTTTCCGCATTTTCTTCTAAGAAAAGTAATTTTCAGGTCGTGATCATTCATTCTTGCCCTAAGGGCCCTAAAGGGTACTTTCAACGCTTTTGTTTCGTAAAGGTTAATACCTTAACTCAAAAATGCGGTGCATAGTTTATGTTAGAGTTTGGCCAGCGAGTCGTGGCATAAGGAAATGGCGGCAAATTTAAAAATACTTTATGTGGAAACATAAAATCGCCGCTCCCGCAGAATAAACGCGCAAGTGTAAAAAGTCAATTTTACATGAAATATAAAATGCTAAATTAAGATAAGATAAGATAAGATAAGATAAGGATTTATTTCTCACCACAATATATATGTAATACATTTTCAAAATATGATCAAGGACAATACAATAATGGTTTAAAAAATATTGTGAGAGACTGGTGCCTAAGCTAGGCGTAAAGCCTGTATTTCAGGACACCAGGACTCCACCCCTTAGGAAGTAGTTACATTAATTTTTGATTATGCACTCGTACACAAATGCGGTAAGTTATATAAAACCAGAATTTAAAATAAAAAAAAAAGAAAAGACGGGTAACACTATTACTCTAGGGTTAGTATGTGTGTGTTTGTTTTAAGTACCATCCGAGGACGTGCATATGAATACACAAGGCACGACCGAGGACCTTTTCAAAGCGAGGACCTTTTCGAGGGTCCTCGGTTCGACTTGACCAAAGATTCGTATTCTGCAAGCGATTTTGAGTCTTTCTGTATACTTAATAAGAAAAAGTTGTCTGAACCTCGGTTTGATCAAGATTATTCATAATCTTACACAAACATTGTGTATCCACCAGGTGGCGTCACTGTCGCCTCATACACAGCCTCTTTACACTCATTTCACGTTCGTTGTATTATCCGAGGACCTATGTGTTAACTTTAACACAAAAGTCCTCAGTTAGCTAGCTTTTCCAGACAATGTGTATTTAAGACCTCGGTTTGCTAGATTTTCCAAACAGTGTGTATTCTAGTCCTCGTTTCGACAGTTTTCCTTATGTGTAAAAGACGAGTTATGTGCTATCGTTTAAATAAAATTATGGAGGAGAAAATCGAAGGTAGACTGAATCATTAACCAAAACCTTTGTAGCTACTAGGTGCAAGAGGATTAAGTAGGCTTTTTCTGCAGTATGTGCTAAGTATCCTGCTTAGATAGAGAGACACAACATTATGATTTGCACCATAAAATATTGTATTGTCATGAAATCTGAATACGTGTGCTATTCATGAAGAATCTGAAGTAGAAATGCCTTCCTTTAAAGGTGAAATATTAGCAAGATTTGAAACAAAGAAAAAGTACAAAGAAATAAAGAACGTGAACGTACATAACACCGTTGTAAAGAAAACAACATAAACTTTACTGAAATAGAAGTTGGTCTATTTTAAAATGAAACGAATTATTTAACTAACTAAACTTTTACCAACGATCAAAAAAATTAATTTTTATTAATTTAATTAAATTTAATTTAAATTGTTCTAACTTTTACCATTGAAATGATAACCAAGTTGCAGCAACATCTTTGAGAAGCATGATAAGAAAACTTTTATAACAATTATTATAAAACAACTTAAACAAAACGACTTATAGAAATTATAATTAAAAGAGATCGACATAATATGGTCGAAAAATTTAACATTACATTACTTAACACAATGGTTAGTTAGAACGCAGAAGAAGTATGCAAAAAATTAAGTACAGCAGCTTTTGTGCATTTTAATCTATCCAGGGAAGTTAATATGCCCACCAGATTAGTTGCTTACCATGGTTTGGTGGCGTCATTAAAATTTTAGTCTGAGAGAACAGGTATTCAAGACTCAAAAACGATGCATAAGGGCAATGTGTAACATGAAAGTAACATATATTTGCATAACTGTCTCTAAATTTGCTAACATTCCCATCACTTTACATTTTCGAATTGTGCTTTTTTGTGTGTGGCAACAACGCCACATGCGAACTACTATCGCGGTATCAGTTTACCGCGCGACTAGCATATATACAACATCCTGACATCAACCGTTGGGCAGTTTCCCACCAGACACAATACCCGTCTGGTCGGAGGATCCTCCCTTTTCAATAGAGGATGACTGAACTTTACACCCTGTTCGTCATACCTCTAAATTGGTGATCCCGAACATGGACATTAGCGCAGCCTTCGTGCAACTACTTCAGCGTGACGTCATCCATCACTTCCTCAAGCTTTCGAGCGACGAGTCACACAGCCAGCCATCACCCACGGCTAGAACGGGTATCCTGACCACCAGCATGCAGCGAACGCGCATACCTGGTCTTCACCCTCAGCCTCATCAGCAACCTTCGCACAGCACACTGCACTTTCGGCCGGTCCACAAGCAGAGCCCTTCAACGCTCTCCTGGTCGACGCCAGCAGTCAGCCTCAACCTGGCGCTGTACGGCGTCCGACTCACTGGATCGACAAACGCAGCGCCACCCCGACTCACTGGGGAATCACCGCAGACAGTTCCGACTCACCGTGAACTATGCGACACCCGGTTCCGACTCACTGGAATCACAACTGGCCCTGGCAAGCATCATAGGATGCACTGACTCAGTCCACTATCGTCCTCCGGTCTCCGGAGGGGAGTAATGTGGCGGTATCAACAAAGCCACATGCGAATTACGCATCAAAGACTTGACGTCACAAATCCTGTATCGTGCTATCAGTTTACCGCGCGACTAGCATATATACAACATCCCGACATCAACCGTTGGTCAGTTGCCCACCAAACACAATACCCGTCTGGTCGGAGGATCCTCCCTTTACTATAGAGTATGAGTGAACTTTACACCCTGTTCCTCATACCTCTAAAGCTGTCTTTGTAAAATCAAATATGCATCTTTTTAATAAATCATCTGTCAATATAATACGACACGGTTAGAAGGCAGTATACAAACATGCTATGTGTTAATTTATAAATGCTAATACTCCATTTGTGAATTTCTAAATGTTAAAACTTTATAAGTAGTTACCTAATTCATCCTGACCAAATTTATTTTATTTTAAACCTCAATTCTGGTTTTACTTTTTTTAAGTTATTTAATTTTGAGTCAAGGTAAACGATCTTTATCACAAAAACGGAAACATTGTACAACTGTCAATCAGTAAACAGCATCAGCACAAACTGGTTATTATCTTAATTTTACTATATAAACCTAACGCGTATGCTAAATTTGAAGACGATGCTATCAATTGTTGAGGAGTTCCCTCATGAAAAATGACCCTGGCTGCAGCATCAGCACAAACTGGTATTATCTAATTTCGCTATATAAACCTAACGTGTATGCAAGATTGGAAGACGATGCTATCAACTGTTGAGTAGTTCCCTCACGAAGATACGACCCTGGCTGCAGCATCAGCACAAACTGGTATTATCTAATTTTGCTATATAAACCTTATGCGTATGCCAAATTTGAAGACGATGCTATCAACTGTTGAGGAGTTCCCTCACGAAGAAACGACCCTGGCTGCAGCATCAGCACAAACTGGTTATTATCTTAATTTTAATATATAAATCTAACGCGTATGCCAAATTTGAAGACGATGCTATCAACTGTTGAGGAGTTCCCTTATGAAGAAACGACCCTGGCTGCAGCATCAGCACAAACTGGTTATTATATAAATTTTACTATATAAAACTAACGCGTATGTTAAATTTGAAGACAATGCTATTAACTGTTGAGGAGTTCCCTCATGAAGAAACGACCCTGGATGCAGCATCAGTAGAAACTGGTTATTATCTTAATTTTACTATATAAAACTAACGCGTACGCTAAATTTTAAGACGAAGTTACTAACTGTTGAGGAGTTTCCTCACGAAACACAACTCTAGCTGCAGCATCAGCACAAACTGGTTATTATCTTAATTTTACTATATAAACCTAACGCATATGCTAAATTTGAAGACGATGCTATGTACTGTTGAGGAGTTTCCTCATGAAGAAACGACCTTGGGTGCAGCATCAGCACAAACTGGTATTGTCTTAATTTTGCAATATAAACCTAACGCGTATGCCAAACTTGAAGACGATGCTATTAACTGTTGAGGAGTTCCCTCATGAAGAAACGACCCTGGGTGCAGCATCAGCACAAACTGGTATTACCTTAATTTTGCCATATAAACCTAACGAGTATGTAAAATTGGAAGATGATGCTATCAACTGTTGAGGAGTTCCCTCGTGAAGAAACGACCCTGGCTGCAGCATCAGCACAAACTGGCTACTAACTTAATTTTACTATATAATACTAACGCGTATCCTAAATTTGAAGACAATGCTATTAACTGTTGAGGAGTTCCCTCATGAAGAAACGACCCTGGCTGCAGCATCAGTAGAAACTGGTTATTATCTTAATTTTATTATATAAAACTAACGCGTATGCTAAATTTTAAGACGAAGCTATTAACTGTTGAGGAGTTCCCTCATGAAAAACAACCCTGGCTGCAGCATCAGCACAAACTGGTTATTATCTTAATTTTACTATATAAACCTAACGCGTATGCATAATTTGAAGATGATGCTATCAACTGTTGAGGAGTTCCCTCATGAAGAGACGACCCTGGCTGCAGCATCAGCACGAACTGATAATTATCTTAATTTTACTATATAAACCTAACGCATATGTTAAATTTGAAGACGATGCTATGTACTGTTGAGGAGTTTCCTCATGAAGAAACGACCTTGGGTGCAGCATCAGCACAAACTGGTATTGTCTTAATTTTGCTATATAAACCTAACGCGTATGCCAAACTTGAAGACGATGCTATTAACTGTTGAGGAGTTCCCTCATGAAGAAACGACCCTGGGTGCAGCATCAGCACAAACTGGTATTACCTTAATTTTGCCATATAAACCTAACGTGTATGTAAAATTGGAAGATGATGCTAACAACTGTTGAGGAGTTCCCTCGTGAAGAAACGACCCTGGCTGCAGCATCAGCACAAACTGGTTATTATCTAAATTTTACTATATAAAACTAACGCGTATGTTAAATTTGAAGACAATGCTATTAACTGTTGAGGAGTTCCCTCATGAAGAAACGACCCTGGATGCAGCATCAGTGGAAACTGGTTATTATCTTAATTTTACTATATAAAACTAACGCGTACGCTAAATTTTAAGACGAAGTTATTAACTGTTGAGGAGTTTCCTCACGAAACACAACTCTAGCTGCAGCATCAGCACAAACTGGTTATTATCTTAATTTTACTATATAAACCTAACGCATATGCTAAATTTGAAGACGATGCTATGTACTGTTGAGGAGTTTCCTCATGAAGAAACGACCTTGGGTGCAGCATCAGCACAAACTGGTATTGTCTTAATTTTGCAATATAAACCTAACGCGTATGCCAAACTTGAAGACGATGCTATTAACTGTTGAGGAGTTCCCTCATGAAGAAACGACCCTGGGTGCAGCATCAGCACAAACTGGTATTACCTTAATTTTGCCATATAAACCTAACGAGTATGTAAAATTGGAAGATGATGCTATCAACTGTTGAGGAGTTCCCTCGTGAAGAAACGACCCTGGCTGCAGCATCAGCACAAACTGGTTATTATCTAAATTTTACTATATAAAACTAACGCGTATGTTAAATTTGAAGACAATGCTATAACTGTTGAGGAGTTCCCTCATGAAGAAACGACCCTGGATGCAGCATCAGTAGAAACTGGTTATTATCTTAATTTTACTATATAAAACTAACGCGTACGCTAAATTTTAAGACGAAGCTATTATCTGTTGAGGAGTTTCCTCACGAAACACAACTCTAGCTGCAGCATCAGCACAAACTGGTTATTATCTTAATTTTACTATATAAACCTAACGCATATGCTAAATTTTAAGACGAAGCTATTAACTGTTGAGGAGTTCCCTCATGAAAAACAACCCTGGCTGCAGCATCAGCACAAACTGGTTATTATCTTAATTTTACTATATAAACCTAACGCGTATGCATAATTTGAAGATGATGCTATCAACTGTTGAGGAGTTCCCTCATGAAGAGACGACCCTGGCTGCAGCATCAGCACGAACTGATAATTATCTTAATTTTAATATATAAACCTAACGCATATGTTAAATTTGAAGACGATGCTATTAACTGTTGAGAAGTTCCCTCATAAAGAAACGACCCTGGGTGCAGCATCAGCACAAGCTGGTATTGTCTTAATTTTGCTATATAAACCTAACGCATATGCTAAATTTGAAGACGATGCTATGTACTGTTGAGGAGTTTCCTCATGAAGAAACGACCTTGGGTGCAGCATCAGCACAAACTGGTATTGTCTTAATTTTGCTATATAAACCTAACGCGTATGCCAAACTTGAAGACGATGCTATTAACTGTTGAGGAGTTCCCTCATGAAGAAACGACCCTGGGTGCAGCATCAGCACAAACTGGTATTACCTTAATTTTGCCATATAAACCTAACGCGTATGTAAAATTGGAAGATGATGCTATCAACTGTTGAGGAGTTCCCTCGTGAAGAAACGACCCTGGCTGCAGCATCAGCACAAACTGGCTACTAACTTAATTTTACTATATAAACCTAACGCGTATCCTAAATTTGAAGACAATGCTATTAACTGTTGAGGAGTTCCCTCATGAAGAAACGACCCTGGCTGCAGCATCAGTAGAAACTGGTTATTATCTTAATTTTATTATATAAAACTAACGCGTATGCTAAATTTTAAGATGAAGCTATTAACTGTTGAGGAGTTCCCTCATGAAAAACAACCCTGGCTGCAGCATCAGCACAAACTGGTTATTATCTTAATTTTACTATATAAACCTAACGCGTATGCATAATTTGAAGATGATGCTATCAACTGTTGAGGAGTTCCCTCATGAAGAGACGACCCTGGCTGCAGCATCAGCACGAACTGATAATTATCTTAATTTTAATATATAAACCTAACGCATATGTTAAATTTGAAGACGATGCTATTAACTGTTGAGAAGTTCCCTCATAAAGAAACGACCCTGGGTGCAGCATCAGCACAAGCTGGTATTGTCTTAATTTTGCTATATAAACCTAACGCATATGCTAAATTTGAAGACGATGCTATGTACTGTTGAGGAGTTTCCTCATGAAGAAACGACCTTGGGTGCAGCATCAGCACAAACTGGTATTGTCTTAATTTTGCTATATAAACCTAACGCGTATGCCAAACTTGAAGACGATGCTATTAACTGTTGAGGAGTTCCCTCATGAAGAAACGACCCTGGGTGCAGCATCAGCACAAACTGGTATTACCTTAATTTTGCCATATAAACCTAACGCGTATGTAAAATTGGAAGATGATGCTATCAACTGTTGAGGAGTTCCCTCGTGAAGAAACGACCCTGGCTGCAGCATCAGCACAAACTGGCTACTAACTTAATTTTACTATATAAACCTAACGCGTATCCTAAATTTGAAGACAATGCTATTAACTGTTGAGGAGTTCCCTCATGAAGAAACGACCCTGGCTGCAGCATCAGTAGAAACTGGTTATTATCTTAATTTTATTATATAAAACTAACGCGTATGCTAAATTTTAAGATGAAGCTATTAACTGTTGAGGAGTTCCCTCATGAAAAACAACCCTGGCTGCAGCATCAGCACAAACTGGTTATTATCTTAATTTTACTATATAAACCTAACGCGTATGCATAATTTGAAGATGATGCTATCAACTGTTGAGGAGTTCCCTCATGAAGAGACGACCCTGGCTGCAGCATCAGCACGAACTGATAATTATCTTAATTTTAATATATAAACCTAACGCATATGTTAAATTTGAAGACGATGCTATTAACTGTTGAGAAGTTCCCTCATAAAGAAACGACCCTGGGTGCAGCATCAGCACAAGCTGGTATTGTCTTAATTTTGCTATATAAACCTAACGCATATGCCAAATTTGAAGACGATGCTATTAACTGTTGAGGAGTTCCCTCAATAAGAAACGACCCTGGCTGCAGCATCAGCACAAACTTACTTCTTCTTCACAGTGATTACACCTTTCTTATTCGCGGTCCGGACGTTGCTAGGTATTACAATATCATGGAAATAATAACGTGTGCTCAACGCTTCACTTTTATTATTTTGTGAGTAATACGGCTATATACCTACACTAGCTTCTGCCCGCGGCTCCGTCCGCGTGGATGTCGGTTATCGCGTAAAAAAGTCGCCTATGTCCTTCTCCATAACCCATGCTATATCTCTGCCAAATTTCATGATGATGAGTTCAGCGGTTTAGGCGTGAAAACGTAACATACAGACAGACAGACAGACAGAAAGACAGAGTTACTTTCACTTTTATAATATTAGTATTAGTATGGATATATTGGATAATATTTTTTCTCCCACTGTTTACGTTAAAAGCAACAGAGAGATAGATCCTCGCTTGGTACTTCATTTTAGAAAATGTGTGTAAGAATTCATTGGAACATTCTGCTTGCATTAATCAGTTATCTTACACGTAAAATGAATTCAGTAGATTTTCCATGTCCTCGCTTTGTACAAGTTCTACGCGAAAAACTGTCCTCGGTTTGGTAGTATAAAGTCTAACACAGCGTCCGCACTTTGTTCAAGATATAAGAAATATTGTGTAAAAATACGTCCTCGGAAGGGCGTCGCAGGGCTTATATAAGGGGTCCTCGGTTGGCCTACACAAAGTCCTCGTATGTGCATCGCTAGTCACATTTAGATGTGTATTTCACGTCCTCGGTATGTTAGCCGCAATTCATACGAAAAAATGTTGAGATAGCATTATCCCAATAACCTCATCACTATAGATTTACTCACCTGTCTCTTTCTATCTTATGTAAAAAGGCCAACGAGGTATATAAACCAGTTTTTTGGAGGGTCCTCGGTTCGTTCAAGAACTAACAAGGTCCTCATAAGGGTGTCTGTACAAACATGGGTGTGTGTGTGGTGTGTGTGTGAATGTAAGGAAATATGATAGGAAGCACTGAATGCAAAGTAAATTTAAATAAATTGATCTATAACTGAAATGAAATGAAATGAAATCGTTTATTCTGTAAATAGGATATCGGAATCACTTTTACACGTCAATTAAAAAAATAAAAATAAGATTGGTGAAGTCGACATTTCCTATCTGACTACCCCTGAGAAGAAATGGTGAAACAAACTCAGGGGTCAAAGTCTCTTTTAAAGTCCAGACATCATCTTGGTCAGATCATGTCAGGACCATGTAGATCCGTGTCTGAAATGGTCTTTTGAGGACTTTATGACTACACCGAATAGAAGTTTGTTTTTATGTTGTTTAAAAGATTATTTTGTAATAATAATAAAAAATAAAAAAATAAAAAAAATATTCAAAAAAATATTTTTTTTTTTTTTTTTTGAAAAATACAGTATAAATCTTAGAAATAATGTAGGTATTACAAAATATGATGCCTGTACTAGGATAAACCTGTATCACAGGCGGCATGAGTTCTTACAATTACTATTAGAACAACTGATTTCTTAACAAATATTTAACATAAGTTTTATGAGTAGTGCATTAGTTAGTTAATTATGTTATTATGTTTATGTACATAGTCTAATTAAACGGTTACCTACCGTTTTTGAGTTATTGATAAAAAAAAAATCATTTTACAGAAATATTTTAGTTTTTTTTTTTAATGGTTAATGTTACTTGGAGTTTTTTTCTTGTCAACTATTGTTTTTTTTTTGTTTTGCAATGTAATATAACTTGATTTTTCTTTCCGTTTTTATCGCAGTACTGTGATACTGTTAATGGCCCCAATTGCGCGTTTAGTCTGGTGCAAATGAAAAGTTTCTGATAATGTTATAGGTGTTTTTGTTTTGGATAATATTATCATCAAGGTCGAAATTAATTAATTAAAATAAATTGATTAGTGAATTAATTAAAAATTAATTACGATTGCACGTTGCGGAATTATAGTATTAAAATCTGCACCAAATCAAACGCACAAAGGACAACGCCGTTAAAGTGATGTCTCAGTTGCACCTGATAAGTATAGTAATATATTTTAAACAATGTAAGGCTTTAATAATGGTACGCATGTATATATTGTAGATTTTTTAATTTAGGTTTTAAATAAAGAATAAAGTAATAACTTTTCGTAACTTGGTAAATACTTGATATAAAAATGTGAAAAAAGTTGACGTGATGTATTTTGACCTATACATTACGAATATGGATTAACATCAAAACCACCGCAATAGCACTTACGCGTATATTCTGCGGGGGCGGCGAAATATAGTCTGAAATATTAAACTAACCCTACATTCCTACTCATATCAACAAACTAATATAAAAATACAAAAGTATCAAATCATTTTTTTTTTTTAAGACTGTATTTGATGTTACCAATTGGAGACTTTTTTTTTATTTGCCGCCATTTGATTGTGCCACGACTCGCTGGTCAAACTCATCAAAGCTATGTCAACTTAAGATTTAAATAAATCTTTCTGTTAGATGAAGGTCGCTAAATGTATAACTTATAAAGTATAAGACTGAGGCCGAGATAAGATAAGATAATTTTTTATTTGTCCAAAACAAGAGTATACTCGTACACACACATAGCATGCAAGATGTTACATCAAATTATAATTATGGCAGTCATGTTTTGCCTGAACGGCGTACAAATATAAGATGTCGGACGCAAAGCTATTACGATTTTTTTAAATCAATTGATGCTGTGTACAGCATCAATCAGAATCAGAATCATTTATTTGTTAAACATAGGTATCAACATTAAGGATCTTATAAGTAATAAAGGTTCTTGCTATGTTTTGTCATTACCGACATACAAATTAAAATATAAAAAACCAATTTAAATCACATATATAAAATGTCAATTAAATTAAAAGTTTGAAAATATAAAATGTTGATGAAAAAATACAGAAAAAGAAATGTCAATAAAAAAAAAATGTATAATTGATTTTAAAAATTCGTCCATTACACACAGCAAATAATATAGCAATTAACAATCCAATTTAGACCATAATTGACTAAATGGTACAACAAAAATACAATCAAATAGTGTCATAAACTCATAAATAATACAAATAAAAAATAAATATACAAATCTACCTGACAAATTAATTTGATTTGTATATTTATTTTTTATTTGTATTATTTATGAGTTTATGACACTATTTGATTGTATTTTTGTATTAAACTCATAAATGCTACAAATAAAAAATAAATATACAAATCTACCTGACAAATTAATTTGATTTGTATATTTATTTTTTATTTGTATTATTTATGAGTTTATGACACTATTTGATTGTATTTTTGAATAAAATATAAATATACAAAATATAAAATAAAAAAAATAAATATACAAATCAAATTAATTTGTCAGGTAGATTTGTATATTTATTTTTTATTTGTATTATTTATGAGTTTATGACACTATTTGATTGTATTTTTGAATAAAATATAAATATACAAATCAAATTAATTTGTCAGGTAGAAATTCGTCGGTGCTGTAATAGTACAGCACCGACGAATTTCTACCTGACAATTAATTTGATTTGTATATTTATTTTTTATTTGTATTATTTATGAGTCTTTTTAATCTATTCCTTAATTTTTCAGTAGTTAATTCTCTTCAGAGATCTATAAATGGTACTTCTAATACGTTACTACTGTTACAATACTGGCAAACTATAAGTGCAAGATGACGAGAACATGTCTTAGTCTAAAATCTCGACTTAGGTGATTGCCTGACTGACAGACAATGCTTTTGCTCAGCCTAAGCTATTGAAGGCAATAACAGAAGTTCAGTAAGTAGAGATCATCATATTCATATTCATATTCATTTATTTATTGTTTGTCACAGGTGAAAAAATAGTTCTTACAGTATGCATTTTTGTATCACTGTAACATACCCATTGGGTGTACAATATTTATAATGTCTGTCAATATTATTGGCAACTTCAAAAATAATCAATTTATGCAACTGTTTTATAATAAGGGGTATTAAAACACGAATGTGGGTTTAACACGAGACGAAGCCGAGTGTGATAATAGTATCACATGAGAGTTTTAATACCTAATTATTACAGTTGCATACAAGACTATCTACACCCATGACATGAATCCTCTATAAAAGGTTCTGAAACAGTTTTTGCAATACTAATATCGAACAAAAATGGCGGGACACGACGCTATGGTATAGTATAGTGACAATGTTCTTTTTTTTGAAATTCATAAAGATACCACGAATTGAGTAGTGAGAATGGAAGGGAGGATGATGATCCCTTCCTTACTCATCAAACAGATGAGTAAGGAAGGGATCATCATCCTCGTAAAAGCAAAGGAGTTGCATTATGAAATTCAGTACAACATTATAACTCCCGTTTGGATGCTAGTATGGTTACTATGACACTGGGTGTTTTAATGTTGGCAATAAGCTAACTGTTTCAGAAACTTTTATAGAGGATTTATAGCATGGGCGTAGATAAAATAATACGTTTACACTCTTAATAGTCAACCTCATTTTACATTCATTATTAGGTATACATTATTATTACGGTCATAAAATTTACGTTTAAATAAGTCAAAAAGTTCAAATAAGTTAACAATGCCAATATTTTTTTTTTTTGCTTACCTCATCTTACATTCATTAAAAGACAGTTATTACGGTCATCTAAGTTACATTAAATAAGTCAAAAACAATTATTTTAGTCAATAATTCGGTCATTAAGAAATTCGTTAATTGAATAATACGTTTTACCTATGAGAAATTGTTTTAGCTTTTATTTAAAAACATTTGATGATGATGAGATATTCTTAATACATTTTGGGAGTTTCTTATAAATTTTAACTCCAATACCAAATACACTTGATTTAAATTTTACTGTTTTACATTTGATGCCTAGCCTTTTCCCAACTATGTTGGGGTATTTTACATGGAGAAGTGGCTGCCTGTCTATCCTCCTAAGACTGGTTGTCAGACTTTCGGGCTTCCGACTAACAGTAGCGACTGTCAAAGATTCACGTCATGCTCACTAAGATGTCTCGCTGATGGTGGCGCGTGTGTTGGATCATTTAGCTCCCTTCAAAATGATTGAGCTGAATGATGCTAATCCATGCGTCATGTTCGTGAACGGGCGTCGTCAGTTGGGACTGGTCAGCCAGAGCTTATATATATTATTTTTTTCTATTTATTGTACCTACTCTGGACGCTTTTAACGTGTACGTTTTTATTATTTTATTTTTACATCGCTCTCACATTTAGTTATAAGTTCAACATTATAGATGTACTTAACTAATATTTTTGCAACAATTTAATTTAAAAGAGTGTCCATGGAGTTTCTTGCCCGTTCTTCTCCATATGTACCTACTACGCTTTGGAATGGGCATGTAGCTTCATTTTTAATACTGACCAACTCCTTGACAATTCAAAAGTGCCTGTAAATGGTTTAATTGACATAAACTATTTGAGTTTGAGTTTGAGTTCACGAATGACAGCCGAGACCAACAGCTTAACGTGCTTTCCGAGGTACGGAAAGGTCTCGGTATGTAAAGATGAAGATGATGATGTGCGGTTGTTATTACTTAGCCATAAGCCCCTAGAGAATATAAAAAAGAAAAGACAGAAGAAGAAAAATAAGAGACGCAGAAAGAAGAGAGAGAAGTAGAGATGTTACTTAAATCTACAACCCCAAAGCAGGGTCGAAAAACTGAAACGAGCAAAGCTAAGATACATAATCAAATATCGAAACAGTAGACCATTGCTCGAACAAAACAGCAATTGTGTCCCAATCCAATCTCTAAATGTGTGTACGTGCAATAATGCTAAATATTTATGTGATCATAATAGTACCAACTTTATAAAAACTATATTTGGATACCTACCGTTTGCATAAGTAGCAATTCCAGTGTGTTTGAAATCCGCAGATGTTGGCAAAATTGATTGAAAATATGTAAAAGTTACGTGAAGAGAATATGGTGAACATATCTAGTTAGCAACCACTCATGATTCCTTTGAATAGAACCAATGAGGTAGCAGAATCAAATCATTTAAACATTTATAAGTAAAAACTTTTTGAAATTGGCATCGGAGATAGATAAAGGCAGTAGACTGCGATGCGGTGAAATGCGGTACATTATTTCTGCCGTATGGTAAACGCAGTCAAAGGACCGCGTACGGCGGTGAAAAAAAATGCGCAAAAACTTAACGTAATAAACTTTGACAGTCAAAAGTAGACTTATTAAGGTCTACTTTTTCGCAAATTATACGGGTAAATCCAAAAAAAAAGTCGGATATTAATGCTTGATCGGTGTGTCGGGCGTTTTTTTCACTGCAGTGCGCGGTAGTATGTGATACAAAATACATGCGTTGGACTTACCGTAAACTTGCAGCAGGAGGCCCATTGTGAATGGGCGCATGCTTTTTTTTCATAGCAATGCGCACACTTATACGACATTCCATACTTCACAGATTATGCGGTGAAAAACCTAGGCCTACTCTTTGACCTTGAACTGGCCTAGCGTGGCACAGAGCTTCAATGGAGTAAGGGGCTAGCATATAACAATTGGTTATGTTCGGCCTAGGTATGTACAGACCTACATATATCTTATGTTTCGAGCAATAGGTACAATTTTTTTAAGCCACTTTTTGGACCTCTTGGCCTTCACCTCACGTGATGATGATAAGTAATAATAAGGCCGAAGGTGCAAGCGAGCTTCACCCAAAATCCTCAACCATAGAGTTAGAGGATACCAAAAAAAAAACTATCTGAATCACTACAAATGCTATGTTAACATTGCTGTTACAGCGACAACCTTAGATAAGATGGTGGTAGCTAGGCGGAAATAAAACAAGCCCTACTACCACCAATCAAACCGAGCAGAAAATTTTGCCTCCGCCGGCAATTTAACCCAGGACCTCTGGGCCTATGACAGGTGGTTAGTGGTAAGACCACTTATCACACACTACAGAGGCCAATAAAAATGTGTAATTTTGCATGTCAGGACAAACAATAGTGTCCTCTTTAGGCCTCGCTGAAAAGGTATTTCTACAAAATACGTAGCTGAATACTATTTTAATCTCCTTATTGTAAGACACAATACTTATTGTGGATTGTAACAGTAGCTTATCTTCTGAAGGCAGCTGCGTAGGTAATCCGATTGCCTTGTTCATTCGAAGCTTGCATTTGATGATAAGCGTCTTAAGAACTCTTATGTTTCTTTGATCCTGCCATGAGTATTGTCCTGTGATTTCCAATTAGGTGTCAGACTTACATAATTAAACTTAAAGATTAGGCAATGACGATTTTTTTTCTGATCTTAATGTTTTTTTTTTTTAATATTTTTATAATATTTTTATTTTTATTAACCACGTTTTAGCTGTACCTCAATTGATAATAATGATTATCTTTTCTTTTGGTAGTAAACTTTTATAAATTTTTCAAATACATTTCAAATTACAGTTTTGTTATAATTTAGAAGCATTTTTTTTTACAATTTTTAAAATGTGATTACTATTAATGTGATAACACGAAAATAGAATTATTATTTTCTTTATTTAATAAAGGAATAATATTATAGGTACCACTCTGCACCCAACGACCGAAATGGTCTTCAATTATTGCTCTCCCGAGATAGAACAGAGATAAAGTTCCATTAGAAAGACATTATTCCATATAATTCCCACGCACACTGAAATCGTAAAATCTATTCTGTCTAGAAACTAGTTTTATTCGGTGTATAAAAGACACAACTCTTTACAAAAGCTTTTTCTTCAATAAACCTTTATTAAAATGCCAAATAATTCTGTTCATTATTCTGAGAATAATAAATCTTCTAAAAATAAAATAAGGAGTGTAATACCGTACACTGTGCACATATTTCTTTTAAGGTACAGAAGGAGTTTACTCCTTGTGTACGAGTACCTTTTGTGAGATAGGTTTCACACTAGATAGAAAATAATAAATACCTTTAAGTTTTTTCTCTCTCTCTCTTTTTCCGAACCTGTATCCACCGAATGCCCAGTTGCAGGGTAGGTATTTTCTATTGTACGCCACATTACCGAGTTTTAAGCCTTCCTTATCCAACTCTAATCTGCTACTTTGAACCAGATCATCGGTCCACCTGGCTTGTGGCCTGCCTATTCTTCTGGTTACTGGTTACTGTTGGCATAAATCATCACATGCTGGGCAAAGGCCTCTCCCCATGACTTCTAGCTCTTTCGATCCAGTTCTAATGTGGACCTGGTCGTTTGTCTTATCCTGCTTGTCCCGCCATCTTTTGCGGGGTCTGGCTTCTTCTACCTTATACACCCATATTTCGCCAGTTATGTTTAAGTCCCATGTAATAGGGGGGTGTAAAATTAGATGCTCTAGAAATGTGGTGCTGGAGAAGAATGCTTGGGGTCTCGTGGACAGAATTCCGCACAAACGTGTTCATACTCCAAGAACTCGGCATCAAACAGCGTCTATCAGCAATAGTGCAGTCTCGAATACTGAAGTTCTTTGGTCATGTCTCGAGGCGGAATAATGACTCCATAGAGCATCTAGTGGTGCAGGGCAGAGTAGAAGGTAATACGCCACGCGGGAGGTCACCGATTAGGTGGACCGATCAAATTGAATCCGCGGTTGGAGGCCCTGTTAGTGACTGCGCTGTCATCTAACAGAATCAGAAGGAGGGAGATCGTTTGACGAATTATAACAACACCTGCGATTGGACAAAATTCATTGTGACCACGACCGCTCTGTCAAGAGTGAAGCGAAGAAGAAAAAGAAGAATGGGGGGCAAACCTATTGCCATCAACCTAGCACAAATCCAGACTCTGGGCTGCTATTGAGCAATTCTAGATGGAAAAACCCAAAAACACTTTGCCACAGCCATCAAAGGCAGAAACAACAAAGATTTCCATGTACTTATTGGTTCTGAAAATAATTGATCAATTTTCAAGACAGGACTTTGATATTAATTTCGGAACACGCCGAAAGGGACATATTTTAACAACAAAGGTCTAATTGGATAGACAATTATTTTCCTCGTAGGTACTTATATTGGTTTAACTTAACTTCGCTGTTATTCATTAACAAATGTTGGTTCTAGTAACTGCTGGTGTAAAATTTTGCGAGTTTTCTTTACTCTAGTCAAAGAATTAAAATAAACTTTTATGTAAAGTCAGTGAAATTAAATTTTTAATTTGCCGTGATATATGGCTATAGCCATTTCAAACAACTGCCAAATAATGACAGCTGTGATTTTAATATATGGAAAATTTAAGTTGGTAGTCAATTTGGTAAACAATTAATTTCTCAGAATTTACCTAGGTCTTACTATAACCGCTACCTTCTTTCTGGCTGGCTAATACTTACCATGAGTCATTCTCATAACGTATACGGGGTTATTTTAAATTGAGTATCGATATCTAAACATGATCAATCTGCGTGTTGTTCAGCTAATTTGTGTTACATTTCACCAATCTGTGAAATGTGGCTTAATACATCCATATGTAACTAGGTAGCTATATCTTCCTTTTATATCCGCATTGTGTATTTGTTTCTATTTCTATTATTATATTCTATTCTTAGCCTCTGCATTCTATATGACGTCACGTATGACATGTCCGAGCCATTTCGAAACTTCGAATCCTTTTATGTCTCATACTGGCTTTTATAAAAGAATGAGCACAATTTCATAAAGACGTAAAGGTGCTTGCTTCGATAATGGATTTACGTCATTTTGGAAATATGTGGGTATATGTACGCACGGTGGCCAGCATATCAAGTTACCACAAATTGTCAAATTTACTCGTTGGATTTTGAATTTAATTTTCAACATCTTAAAGTTTAAAATCGTTTGGAGAAATTTGACAGTTTCGTAAGCTTGATATGCTGGCCACTGTACCTACTTCGTACTCATATCTTTAAGGAAAGACGTATAGTGGGGATTAGGTTTATGATATTTTTTACAGCCAACACCAATAACGAAAATTTCAACAGTAACTTTTTTTAAATAAATTTCAAGAGTTTTCAAGGAAAGTTGATAATAGAGATGCCTGAACTTTAAAGTATTAATTTGTTTACGTTATCGGAAATTCAATGAACATTCACCTCTATAGGGAACTATAGAACATAATTTTTTGTGGTTATGTTTCCTTTCGCAAATATGAATCTTTAGATTATTGTAAAGTTGGATAATTGAGATAATTTGATGATAAACTAGGTTACTTCGGCTTTTCAAATGTACCACTTAGCAGGCCTCATCTTTGGTAGCCCATTTATTTTTAAATACTAGCTTGGCTTGTTCTAAAATAAAAGTAGCCTTGGTTACTTAACCTTATAACATCAGCTATCTGCCAGTGAAAGTTTTGTTAAATCGATCCAACCGTTTCGGAGATTAGCCGGAACAAACAGGCAGATAGAAAAAAAAATCTTATAAGTACCATATACTTTCATACGCATTTAGTAAAAAGTTGTTGTTTTGACATTACAAACAGACACTTCAATTTTAAGCTACGCAATATCCTCTCGTCCCACATACCGCAGTGTCTCATGACGAAAGTTTTTGACCAGTGCGTGTTGCCAGTGATGACATATGGCACTGAAACGTGGTCGGTCACAATGGGCCTTATTAGAAGGCTAAAAGTCACCCAAAGAGTAATGGAAAGGGCTATGCTTGGAGTTTCCCTACGTGATCGAATCAGAAATGAAGAGATCCGCAGGAGAAACAAGGTAACCGACATAGCTCGAAGAATTGCCAAACTTAAGCTGCAATGGGCGGGGCAAATTGCGCGCAGAACAGTTGGCCGTTGGGGCCGAAGGGTTCTGGAGTGGCAACCGCGTACCGGAAGACGTAGCGTTGGAAGGCCTCCCACAAGATGGATCGATGACCTTGTGAAAGCCGCAGGAATCCGCTGGATGCGGGAAGCATAAAACCGGTCGAGGTGGTGGTGCTTGGGGGAGGCCTATGTCCAGCAGTGGACGTTTTTCGGCTCAAATGATGATGATGATGATGACTTCAATTTTATTTTTTTATCTAGATGACTTAAACACTTACGGAGCAAAATGAAATTAAATTATGCCAAATTTTCTGTTTAAACTGTCATCTCAATTCGTGGTTCTAGAGAAACAGGCAATTAATGCTAAGTGGCTTAAAATAATTTAAAAAGGCCTCTTTTGGTGGTAAAGTTTTAACTTAACTCAGTACTATATTTAACCCATCAAGCCTTTAGTGAATGGTTTCAGCGTTGTAGAAAATGAATTAATTCATTATTATTCACCAGTCCCAAGTTTTAAGAAAACTTGAGGAAACCAAGAATTCATCATACAAAATATTCATATATTGAAACGTCAGAAGGCAGGTGCACGGTTCCAATTAGTCGTTTCTTATGAAGAAGAGCAACATCGAGGTAGTTAAAAACGTGATGACGTGTGAGTTTGTGTAATGATTTAGATGATGATTTTGATCCTTTAGATGTGTCCTCGGCCAGAAGTGCCTGAGCCTTGGCTTTTTTATTTAAGATTTTGTATGTTCAGGTTTTTATTCTTGTATTGAATATGAATGTTACACTGGTATTTTTTTCCTCTCCTTTTTTTTTGGTATGTGTGTTGTGCTGTTCACACTCTTTCTTTCCGATCTGTTTTTTAGAAGTGAAGACTTTTAATTGGCTGTCAGTCTCACATACTAGTTTTACTCTGTTTGTTTTAGCTATAAGTCATCCATAGTTAATAAATAAATAAATAAATACACGACACAAGCCAGCACCTTTATTGCGTTACACAGATTCAATAATAATCCAAGAGTTTTCAAGGATATTTCTAACCCTTTACTTCATAGGTAGGTTTGAAAAAAATTATCTGCTCAACAACTTAAGGGAACGTACCCATACTACGTGACCCGTTCAGGAGGGGAGGGGTCTTCAAAAATACCACGCTTGATCACAGGGGCTGGCCTAGGTTTTCGTCACGTAGTCAAGATCCTGTAAGAAAACCTAGCACTTTTTTGAGCTTAATCAAATATGGCGCGCAGCGTTTAGCGCTTTTTAAACTCGCACATATGGGACATAACATACGGGACGTCAGTTGATTTAAACTAACAGTTTGCAGTGCAGTGCAGTTGTCAAGCAAGTCTACGAGAGTTCGTACCGGTACAATAATGTCGTTGTACGATCTGCTGCACACATCACAAGGATTCCTTGTCAATGATAATATTTTTTCACTTGTAATTATAGGTATGCATGCACTCTTGGCGTCACGCGGCAAGTGCCGTATTATAGAAAAAAATGTGCCATTTTTTTTTACTTTCTGTTTGCAAAAATAATTTAAAACCATATTTATGAATTACTACGTGAATATTAGAGGGAGAGCGGGTCATGGCATATACGACGGGTGGTCACTGAGGGGGGAAGGGAAAAAAATTGTAAAAAATGGGTCACGTAGTATGAGTACGTTCCCTAAATAACGCAATGAACATGGCTGAACTGTCAATATGAAACCCATTACGATCAATTGTTATTTTTTGTGTGTAAGGCCACTGCCTCGAATCTTGCGGGCAGCGAAGCAGCGGCGGCGGCGGGCGGCGCGGGAGCGGCAGGATTTAATGCGTAAAATCAAATGGACCGGCCCTCGAAAACAGGGGCGCGGCAGTGGCGCGGGGGCGGGCAACGAGCGGTGCTTTCCAGTCAAGCGGTGACCACCCGCGCGTCTGCATTACAGTGTTGTGCAATTTATTTTTGTGACGTTAGGTATAAATTTGAATCAATAAGATGTTGACGCCGTTGTTCAGACATTTCGTTCGCGAATAAAAGCAAATATCTCGAAGACACAACCACGAACACAACACTACGCCGCTATAGTACCGCGCGATCTGCGCGCTGGTTTCGAGAACGGGATTGCGTTACCCGCGCCGCTCCCGCACCGCCGCCGCCGTCGCCCCGCTGCCCGCAAGATTCGAGGCAGAAGCCTTACGCCATTACCCCGCACGCGCTGGTGTCAAACCTGGAAGAAGTGTTTGTTCTGGGTCATGTTTTATTATACGATAATGTTAAGTTTCACTCGTGGCTAAGTAATAACAGCCGCACGGGTCGATCCGTCAGGTTAAGCTACGCTTGCCGGGGTTGGTCCGTGGATGGGTGACCATCTTTATATACCGAGACTCCTCCGTGCCTCGGAAAGCACGTTAAACCGTTGGTCCCGGCTGTCATTCGTGGATCTTTGACAGTCGTTACGGGTCGTCAGAAGCCCAAAAGTCTTTCAGCCAGTCTTACCATGGGTATCGTGTTACCCAATTACTGGGTTGTGGACGTCAGATAGGTAGTCGCTCCATGTAAAATACTGGTATTCAGCTGCATCCGGTTAGACTGGAAGCCGACCCCAACTTAGTTGGGAAAAGGCTAGGCAGATTGTTAAGTTTCACACCCTTCCATCAAACTGAATTACTTAGCCGCATTTTAGCAAAAATTTGAAAGTCTGAAAAGAACCAAAATAAGTAAAAAGAAAAATTAAATGAAAAATTCTAATTAAAATTTCATTCCAAAAAGAAGGGTGTTCTTAATTATTCTGTTACTAGATTACTTGCGGTGATCTTCACTCTAGGTATTCTGATTACCTCAGAAAGAGAATAGTCTATAATGTTATTCGACTATTTCATTTGTTACGCTGTAGTTGTCTTTGTTAATTTTTGTCTTACATTGTTAAATAAAGCGCAAACAGGCTGTATAAATGAATAAAACAATGAGAATGTTAAGTTTACGAGCAAAAGAGGTGAAAGACACAATTATAGTACTAGAAATAGGGACCAATTAGTTCAGGTTTCAGACTGGCTAAAGAAGACTCATCCTTCATGGGGTACTGTTTAAAATGTTACAATAAAATACCTCCTCACATACTCCAATTGAACGAAACTAAATTTAAATCTTATGTAAAACGCACACTGTGCAGCCAAGCATATTATAAGTTGGGGGATTACATCGCTGACAAAAATGCTTGACTCAATGCTGGTCCTGCTCCATAAGGGCGCATAAACTAATTGATTAGCATTTGAAAATATTATTGGAGCTGCTGAAGATTGTAAGACTATCTTTGCATTGTATAAACTCAATCTCCTTGAATTATATAATTGCATAGCACAGGTGTGAGTACTATGTACTATAGAGCTACCATTTACCGGGTAATATGTCTTTTATTGACTTGAATGTGCTCTGGCGGCTGAGAGTATGAATGAATGAATGAATGAATGATTTATTCACTTAAATTTCTTAACACTAGATACATTGCCCCACAAAACTCCTTACGCAGTTTAACTTAAATGTCTCGCTGGTGGTGGCGTGTGTGTTGGATCATTAAGTTCCCTTCAAAATGGTTGAGCTAAATGGTGCTAATCCATGCGTCATGTTCGTGAACGGGCGCCGTCAGTTGGGACTGGTCATCTCTTAGCTGCCACGGCTTATTTTAATTTTTGAATTGTTTTTATTACGGACGCTTCTAACGTGCACGTCTTTCTACATTGTTCTTACATGTATAACTTTAACATGAATGATGTAACTAATTTTTTGTAACAATATTTTGTTTTAAAAGAGTGTCCGTGGAGTTTCTTGCCCGTTCTTCTCCATAGGAACTTACTACGCTTTGGAATGAGCAACTAGCTTCATCGTTCTGACTGACCGACCCCTTGACAATTCAAAAGTGCCTGTAATTGGTTTATTTGAAATAAATGCTTTGAGTTTGAGTTTGATAAATATAGGGGTGTCCGGGATAAACACTCAATTTCACCTAAATGTCCGGGATTTTGTAAGTTTTTGTCCGGCGTCGGCAATTTTGGTGATGGCAGCCCTACCTGTTATTGACGTAGAAAGAAATGAAGTGGGTAATTTATTTAATATAAAAAATAATTTTACCTAAACTGTCGAGAAGAAAACTGTTCAAACAAGAAACTCTACCATCACTTTTAGAGCACTGAAATTCCCTAAAACTAACTGTTGAACTCTTAAAGTAGGATTACAGTGAGAGTCAGGAGTTGTGAACCTGTTGCGTCAGTTCTTCAGTCTAATTGTCGCTCTCAAAACGAAATTATTTCACAGTAAAACTTTGTTGACATCTTTCAGATAAATCTGGTACCTCGTCTTTGTGATGGCGTACCTCGTAGATACTACTTTGGTAATAAGATTTTATCACTCAGTGGATTCGTAAAATGAAACATGAATATTTTTCGAATACCTACTTAGGGTAGGTACCGTACTCCCAATTGAAATATGAAACTAAGTACCATGACCTTTTATTTGACAGTATATGGTATATCTATTCATACACATAATATTTTAAGAGAAACATCTATAGGTATTAAAGAAGATATAGCAGCGAAAATCTGTTTTTATTTAAGGTTTTTTTAACTTAATGTTTATTATTTTTAGGGTTCCGTACCCTACCGTACCCTTCCGTACCGTATTTAGTAATAGGGTCCAGACCGGACCCGGGTCGGGGGACAGACGGACGGACGGACAGCGGAGTCCTAGTGGACTCCGCTGTCCGTCCATCCGTCTGTCACCAAGCTGTATCTCATGAACCGTGATTGTTAGACAGTTGAAATTTTCACAGATGATGTATTTCTGTTGCTGCTATAGCAAAAAATTCAAAAAAAAATAGATTAAAATAAATATTTAAGGGGGCTCCCATACAGAATACGTGATTTTTTTGTTCGTTTTGCTTGATATTGATAATGGCAACAGGTAGACGCTGGAAATATTCACAGAATATTTAGTTTTATATTCACTTTAAAAATAAATAATAAATAAAAATAAAATAAATATTAAAACGGCAAAAAAATCATGTCTGTTGTATGGGGCTCCCATACAACAGACATGATTTTTTTGCCGTTTTTATAGATAACTAGCTTGTGCCCGCGGCTCCGCCCGCATGGATGTCGGTTATAAAGTAGCTTATGTCATTCTCCATATCCCAGGCTATATCTCTGCCAAATTTCATGACGATCGGTTCAGCGGTTTAGGCGTGAAAACGTAACATACAGACAGACAGACAGACGGACAGATAGACAGAGTTACTTTCACATTTATAATATTGGTATGGATATGGATGGTACGGAACCTTACGTGCGCGAGTCCGACTCGCACTTGGCCGGTTTTTTAAATTGCTTGAGGCATTTTGCATAAAACCTTTACTTACTAAATTCTATGAATGAAGGCTCCTACAAACAGACGCGACACAAAGAGACCGCTCGTCGCGCGGCACGCGGTGTCTTTGTGTCGCGTCGCGTGTTGCGCCTGTTTGTCGTGTGTAGGAGCCTTGACCCACCCCGACGTGGCAACGGCAGCGGCAGCTGCACAGACGCGGTGCTTTTTGATCATTAATCATCATATTATGTGTGTCAAGTAATTTTAAATGATTTAATTTTTTTAATAATAAACTTAGTTTAAAAAAGGAATCGTTTATATGGATTATTTACCATCTATTATAGGTGTATCTCTTAAAATATTTCATATACAAATAGAAAGACCTTGGATATGTACGAGCATATGCATCAAATAAACAAAAGAGTCTACGTTAGTACATTATTGCTAAGTGAGTCCTAACACAATTTTAGATAAAAGCAAAAAAAGGTCTAATTATATAATTCTAGATGTGCCGTTATTTAATATTATTTGGTTTAGTCAAGAGAACATTCATTACTTTGAAACGTAATTACTTGATTGGACTTAGCACACAAATAACTTATAGAGGTACTAGCTGTTGCCCGCGGCTCCACCTTCGTAGATGTCGGTTATCGCGTAAAAAATTAGCCTATGTCCTTCTCCATATCCCAGGCTATATCTCTACCAAATTTCATGACGATCGGTTCAGCGGTTTAGGCGTGAAAACGTAACATACAGACAGACAGACAGAGCTATTTATATATATATATATATATATATATATATATATATTTTTTTTTAATGTTATTTTACTCATGTATTTTTTATTTTACTTCTATTTCTGTATCTGTCCGTGACATCACAGCGGGCCCTATCAGAATACCAGCGCTGCGACAGTTATTTTTAAATGTCGCAGCATCATGCTGAGATAGGAGCCTTTTGGCCCCGTACAGGTTTTGTTTTCATTTTACTTTTGTTTTTATTTGTGTTACTATGAGTGTGTTTAGTTTAAAATGTGAACTTCCTGTATGAGTACCAATAAATACTTTTTCTTTCTTTCTTTCTTTCTATTTTCACATTTATAATATTAGTATGAGGAACAGCCGAACAGGGTGTAAAGTGAGGGAGTAATATGAGTTTTCATTTAAAACTCATATTAAAAGCACACTTTGTAAACAAGCATATTACAAATTAGGGGATTATATCCAAGATAAGAATGCTTGGAAACATGCTGGTCCTGCTCCATAGGACAATTTAGAGTCTAGACAAAATCAAACTGGTTGCTAATTTACCTGTATAATTTATAATTTTTACGATATTAATTTTATTTTCTGTGATTAATATAATACACAACAATACAATGTTTGTAAATATTTGAGCACCATGTATCTATCGCATTTATTACTTTTTCTGTCATTACTTCACTTTTCATTCATTTTATTTATTTATTTAATACTTTAGCACAAAAAAACATGTACAGAGGCGGACTTAATGCCATAGGCATTTTCTACCAGTCAACCTTTGGGTGGAGCAGAGACAAACAGAGGTAGGTGCAATTATGAAATTGGAGGAATAATTGTATACATATAGGAATATCCTTAGATATACCTATACCATAACTATAAATAAGATAAATATACCTAATTATATATAAATATAAGAACAAATAAATACATATAAATACACAAATATACTAAAACTAATTAAACAAACAATGGGATAACATTTCCGTTGTTATGATACTGCCAGCTTCTTACGAATGTGCTCGCGAACTTTAACCTTAAAGGATAATCGGTTGGTTACCATCCTGATTTCCTGGGGGAGCGCATTCCACAGAGAGATAGATTGAATGAAGAAAGAAGAGTGAATGAAGTCAGTGCGGTGTGTAGGACATTGAAGAAGACGATTGTGTGATGAACGTAGATTTCTATTGTGGTTGGCGCAAATGTACTGAAAATGGGGAGCTAGATAACTAGGGGAAGAGGGAGAGTCAAGGAATGAAAACAAAGTGGTCAGCGCCCTTTGCTCTCTACGCTGGCGTATGGGCAACCACTTTAGAAGCGACCGATGCGCAGAGACATGATCATATTTACGCAAATTGAAAACGAATCGAATGCAGTTATTGAGAAGACGGTCGAGTCCCAACCAATTGTGTTAAGTAATTTTTATTCTAGATACATCGTCTTCACCTATAATTATTAATTAATGTATAAAAATTATTGTTAACATTTTAAAAGAGTAAGTATGAAGTTTCTTGCCCATTCTTCTCCATACATAACTACCTTTTGGAAGGGGCAACTAGAATCAATTAACTATTTATGTAATTTTTAACGTTCAAAAGTGCATTTTACGTGCCTATTTGAAATAAATGATTTGATTTTGACTTCATACTCTATGGAAAAGGGAGGATCCTCCGACCAGGCGGGTGCTATGTCTGGTGGGCAACTGCCCGACGGTTAATGTCGGGATGCTGTATGTATATGCCAGTCGCGCTGTAAATTCTGCTTGAGCGATGCAGAATTTGTGTGACGTCAGGTTTTTAATGCCTAGGTAACATGTAGCGTTGTAGATGGCGCCTCAAACTCAACTGTAAAACAAACCTAATGAATTAACAGATTATCTTACTTTGCCTACTTCATAAGATATTCTACTTGTATATCTATCCTCTTCATCATCTTCATCATCTTTATCTACAGGTTGGACAAAAGAGTGACGTCATAAAAAAACAGTGGTATTTAAAAAAATACTTATATAAACATTCATACAGGCGACGACGCACATGCAGAATACGTAACGCATGGTTCTTCAAAACTACGAAACCCAATTTGATGCGGTTTTCAACATCATTAAATAAATTTTGATTTGGTTGATACATTTATATTAAACTTCTAACTTTTGTTCCGTGCGGTGCCGGACGTAAAGAATAGTACCACCCCATTTCCTCCCGTTGGTGTCGTAAGAGGCGACTAAGGGACTTACTCGTACTAGAGAATGGGCAGCAGCGTTCTCTATGCATTTTTAACACCATACTGCAATCACCAACCCGCCTGCCAAGCGTGGCGATTATGGCAAAACCCCCCTAATTGGGGGAGGCGTATGTCCAGCAGTGGACGTCTTTCGGCTGAAATGATGATGATGATATTAAACTTACTTAAAATAAAGAAATCTCAATGTTTTGTGAAATCATAAAAACCACGCGATGAAGGGGCCGGTCGCTAATTATTATTAAAACTTGACAAATCCATACTAATATTATAAATGTGAAAGTAACTCTGTCTGTCTGTCTGTCTGTCTGTATGTTACGTTTCACGCCTAAACCGCTGAACCGATCGTCATGAAATTTGGCAGAGATATAGCCTGGGATACGGAGAAGGACATAGGCTACTTTTTTACGCGATAACCGACATCCACGCGGGCGGAGCTGCAACCAAAAGCTAGTAAAATATACACGGTAAAACAAGGAAAAATGAGGCTGTATATTACCTGCGTAAAATCGCAAACAAAAACAACCTACAATTTCGTTTTTCCGCCGGTAAACTGACAAATGTGGGAGGACGTTTTCAGAGCTCCGACGTCACTTGCACGCGGTAATTGTGTGCAAATACGTCGGAAGCTGTCAAGCGCTCATTTGCCGTTGAACTAGGCTGGTTTATGCTGGAATAGCCTCTTATGTGTCGGGCGTAGGCCGCCGGAAGACACCAAACGTACTGAAGTGTGCACAGACCTTTAAAATAAACATGGTCGTCACTCTCGGAATATGTGTGAATTTTGAAATATTTCACCTCTGAGCTATTTCTAACTTTTTGAAAGTGGTTGAATGTTCAGTGTGGTTGAATTTAGAACAGGTGTTGCTTTTAGCTTATACTTTTGAGCTCCGTGACATTTGCATGTCCAAATCGAGTGTCCACAGTTAAATTGCAGAACTGTTTTGATGAAATTTTGTTGTTTAGTAAAGCTAGGGAAATTGTGGGTAGAACTACAGAATAGTTCGGAATTCAATTTATAGCATCCCGTTATTCCGAAATACCAGCATTTTGGAATTGACGTAATTCCATCTAACCTTTGGTGTTGCTAAGCCATCAAAGCCATGTATGCAAGTGTTTGGATCGTTTTTATATGGACGTACCTAAATTAGCGAACAGTATTCGAACATGTGTCCAAAATTCTGCGAACACAACAGAACGTATGGATAGTCGCAAATAATTTCGATGAACAGTGCTTGATAGTACGATAAAATAAAAAGCCCACTTTCAAAACTGCGTACACGTATGTACCAAGCTTTAGCTACTTACACGCAAAACTGACCTTTGTGTGTATCCGGCGAATATCGCTTCGAGCGAATTCAATAGACTTTATCTTTGGAGTAGAAAGAATTGTGTTCAATATGTAAGAGCAACAGAACACGATATCTAATGCACTATCAAAGCAAAGATTTTAAAGAATCTTGCGGAAAAGTCCCAGTTTGTTTTCTTTTGCGCACTCACAATGGTTGGAATTTCAAAGGAATAATCGCTTTGAAAGATGCATAGATACTCCTTTCCATAGCTCATGTGATACCTTCTTTACACTCACATAAATGCTTGAAAGGAACTACCTTACTTTTTCAGAATGCATGCATTATTCGCTATGTACAATGCAATAAAACCTTTGTTCAGTGAAATATAGAATAAATTCTTGAACAACATGGACAACATTTCTGGAATCCAATTATTTTCAAATATGACACAGGTGTCGTCAGAAAAGCTTACCTTTTCTTCCCAATTAAATAAATTTTATTATAAATCTTAATCGATTTAGCGTCGGATTATATTTTACCGTTTTTGTATGGTAGGTATACCGTGGCCTGTGGCATGACATTTTAAATCACCTACTGTATTTTATATACGGAAAAACGGTTCTTATTGCTGCAGCTGTACCAAATTACTGAAATGAAATAAAGTACAGATCTCGAGCGTCCTTTAAGGCGGCCATTACAAACAATGCAACGTTGCCGTTATTACGTCAGATGATACAAGCGCATCCAATTTCACCAAATGACGTCATTACGTCCATTCCAGCAAGAGGACACGTGTAGCATTAGGTTGAGGATAAACACAGTCAGTAAGTTAGAATATGGATCATAATTATTATAATTTATCTGCACATAAACTCTTTGAAAACGTCACATCGACATAAGATTTCTCCTTGAGCTTAGGATCGACTGAATAGCGAGCAACTACTGTTCACGCGAAACCCTTCTCCACGTCAGTCCTCCAGGGCCTCGCTGGAGTATTTTTATTTATCTGCACCGACGGAAGCTCCAGGCGGGCTCACGCCCAGACCCTTCGCTCTCTCTGCGCTCTCCTCCGCGCACGTTCTACTCGTTACACCTTAATGAAGTCACAACTATTAGTTCTCGCACGGGAACGAAGCAAAAGGAGTATGCGTAATAGCGTTCTGTAGTTTCTGCCTACCCGCATGGGAAGAAGGCGTGAGTTTATGTATATATGTATGTAATAATGCATCATATGAATTTCTGTAGAACTTCGAAAGTATGAAAAAACTTCCGAGTTCTGCCCTCAATGTCCGAATCTCGTTCAATTACTAAGTCGAGCTAAAGTTTGTCGCGTATGGTTACGAATAAGAACTAACTATCTGAATATAATCATAATACATACTCTGAATTTTTACTGTATTTTGTAAAACATTGTTTATTTACTAAAATAATTTTGGTTATACTGATTGTGGAAGAAAATTGTGGTCACATTACTTTAGGCATGGACACAGTCGCACCCAAGGCGCATAAAGCTAGGTGGTTACCTCCTCGGCAGCATGCCGTGTATCCCGCCACAATGTGCCATATGTATAAGAACTGCCAAGTCTGTGCGCACTAGCAGGCGGCTGGCGGCCTGTTCCTACGGTTGCCAGGAAAGCGTGGCAGCCGCGGGCGGCACGCCGCCTATCACTCGTGCGCACTACGCGGTTGCGTGGCGTTTAATTCCTTGCCTTCAACGTCGATTTTGAAACTAACTAAAATTGAACCGCAGAAAGCTGCGGTTGACCAACCGCGGCTTGCGTTTTCTCTCTGGGCGCGGCGTGCCGCCTTTCCAACCGCAGGTGGCGGTTTGACTGCGCGGCGCGCTGCAACCGCAGCCGCGGCTAGTGCGTATGAGACTGGTCTAGCGTTATAGATACTTCGTCCATTTTGGTTTGTTTTGACTCTACAGCGGGAGTGTGACTGTAATTTACGTAGTTTTAATTATTTTTAGGATAAAAAATAACATCAATCAAATATTCTTAACAAACTACCTTTATAATGTGCATTAATTCAGTTACACATTGCATAAAGTTGGGACCATAATCTTAATTTTTCGTGTCGTTAGTGACTAGCCTGGTGTCAGAGTTTTTATTCCATGGGCCTATGACTTGAAATATCTCTCAAGCATACTGGTGTCCTCACGATGTTTTCCTTCACCTTTATTTAAGCAAGTGATAATTATACAATACGCACATGAATCTAAAAAATCAGAGGCACAAGCCACGGATTCGAACTCAAAAAAAAAACTTTCAGTCGGCGGTCGGCGGTTGCAGTACTATGATGAATGTGCTTATGAATATGTAGTTTAACCTGTATGAACTTAATAATCTGTGAACAAAAACAAAGCTAAAAAATCATAAAACTCTTAGTTTGGCACCTTATCACATAAAGAAAAACTAACATCTATCTTTATCCATCCTCGAAGTGTTTCCTATACACTTTTGTCATTACTGACAAAACTTGGGTTATTTACGATATTGGCCTCGAAACAAACTTAGAGGATATGATAGAAACTAGAGTTTGTGCTCAAATAAACTTCCGCTCGATCTTTAAGGCGACGATAACCGACTTTTAATGATTTGGAAAAAATTGATATGTTAAATTAGAGCATATTCTTAATAACTTAATATGTGAATATTTTAGATTATTTATATTACATCATCATCATCATCATTTCGCCCGCATCCAGCGGATTCCTGCGGCTTTCATAAGGTCATCGGTCGACCTTGTGGGAGGCCTTCCAACGCTACGCCTTCCGGTACGCGGTCGCCACTCCAGAACCTTTCGGCCCCAACGGCCATCTGTTCTGCGCGCAATGTGCCCTGCCCATTGCCACTTAAGTTTGGAAATTCTTCGAGCTATGTCGGTTATCTTGGTTCTCCTGCGGATCTCTTCATTTCTGATTCGATCACGTAGGTAAACTCCAAGCATAGCCCTCTCCATTGCCTTTTGGGTGACTTTTAGCCTTCTAATAAGGCCCATTGTGAGCGACCACGTTTCAGTGCCATATGTCATCATATGTCATATGTACAATATGATACATAGTGAATTTAATTTGTAAAGTTATATCTAACGTGGATAAAAAACTGAGAATCGCGCAAAATCTATCAAGAGTATTTTTCTGAAATCTTCACCTTTTTAAAGATAATTTAATTATTAATCTTTTAGTATACGTGTTTTATTAAAATACCTTTTGTTTTATGTATAAATAAGTTAATAGTGCGTCTTATTTGGACAGCGCTTCTGGATGGGCGAATCCTATTACTGTCCAGCCAGTACGACGCGTTGCGTGAGCTCAGTACAGAACACGCAAGCTAACTAATTAAGGTCACCGGCATATATCTGGGCCTTAACTACCAAACTGATAGGTACACGTTCCGCGGTGCTTTAAAAAAGTGAGTGTTATAAAAATATTCCGGATGATAACAGAAAAATATCAATCAATAATAATAATAATAAACAACAATTCAATCCGTATTCGCAACACCACACTGCGCTCCAAAACACATATTACTGACGTTGCTCAACAAGCCGCTAAGCTGAAGTGGGACTGGGCTGGCCATGTCTGCCGCATGCCCAATGAGCTGTGGGCCAAAATTACCACTATGTGGAGCCCTGACACAGCCAGAAGGCGTCGCGGCAGACCTCGTAGAAGATGGCGGGACGAGCTGGAGAAAACAAACGACCAGTGGTGGACCACTCGTCGTTTGTTTTCTCCAGCTCGTCACTTCCAGTTCTTTCGATCCAGGGCTAATGTGGACATTAGCCCTGGATCGAAAGAACTGGAAGTCATGGGGAGAGGCCTTTGCCCAGCAGTGCGATGATGCAGGCTAACAGTAACAGTAATAATAATAAATACATAAATAATGTAAACATAAATAAGCGCACTTCCTCCTCTCTCCTACTATGTTGTGCCCGACGGGGTCATAATGTAAATTAAATTGATTTAAATACCTAGAGTATTTATTTTTATATTGGTAAACAATAGTTTTAATTATGTTTATGTAATTTAAATTTTATCCTGTTGCTTTAAGCCATTTGTAACATTTATTCTACAATCTGGAATGCAATAAATGAATATGAATTAGCCGGGATCAGCGACTTAACGTGCTTTCCAAGGCACGGAGGGGTCACAATATGTATGGATGGTAAACATCCACGAACCAATCGCGGCAATGATCTTAACAGCAGTAACATGAAAAAATCGGATAAAAAAATAAACATGTAGCTAAGATAGAAGTCAAACGCAAGGAAAACCACATTTTTACAGGGTGTAAGAGACAGCCCTCCGCAGACTGATAGGGTGAATTCAATCATACCTAAGAGGACCGGTACATGAAATTATTTCAGGAACATTATGGGAATCCAATAAACCTGATTTGTTTTATTACCTCACACGCAATGTATCGTTACCGTGGCAAAACACAGGTAGCGAACAGCAGCGCAGCGAGTGAGTTCGATGAACTCTGTAGCTAGGCAAAAAGTGAACAGCTGATTTCGCGCGTTGTTTGTTAGAGTATTTCAACATCCAAGCTGTTTTTTTTTATTTTAGCTGTTTTATTTACATACATGGAGTGCTTCGTACAGAAAATGTAATTTTACATTAAAATGAAGGAATCGTAACTGAATAAACGATATAGAAAATGAAAATTTTCCTGAGCAAATAAGTAGAATATGATTCAAAATAAGGAGCTGAATACTTCCTGTTAGTTTGCGGAGGGCTGTCCTAAGGGACAGAAAAGTTTTTTCCCAGCAACTGTATGTATACAGGGGTGTAAGCACCCTGTATACATACAGTTGCTGGGCAAAATATTTTCTCTGAAATGGTCCACTAAACCACGATTATACTTAACTGTCATTAGAGAATGCGCTCTATCCACATTAATATACTTCTCTGATCTTCCAACCCGAAATGTCTTGTTCTACGAAATTATTCACCTCGGGTACAGAACTGTTGACTCAGCAAGAGACATATCAATTACCCAGAACTAACCCTTGCATCAATATTCATGAGGACACGTCATTGGGACGTTAGTATGAATTATCTGAGACTTGCAGTAGGTAGTAACCTAACTTAATGGGAGTTTGGCCTATTGTTAGAGGACCTGGCTCTCACCAAGCTTTATTGTTTTGGCAATTTTCTGGTTGGTCGCAAGTATAGATTATGCTTATAGAGAGTTGCATTGGTTGGGCGGCATGACGGGGGTATAAACACTTTTTACCCGACTGCCCCAGAAGGAGGGTAATGTTTTTCGAATGTAAATGTGTATGTATGTCTATTTCATTGGCACGCTCTGTAGCCTAAACGGCTTGATGGATTTTAACATATGAGATGTCGTTAGATTTTAATTGTGGAAGTGACATAGACTGTATAATATTAATATAATGCATCTGCAAATACAAAAAAAAAAGGGCGGGAAGGTTTTTTGTTAATAAATTACATTAATATTGGTATCAAATAAAAGCTAGTAATGAGAAAATTCCAGATATAATCCATACTAATATTATAAATGTGAAAGTAACTCTGTCCGTCTGTCTACCTGTCTGTCTGTCTGTCTGTATGTTACGTTTTCACGCCTAAACCGCTGAACCGATCGTCATGAAATTTGGCAGAGATATAGCCTGGGATATGGAGAATTTTTTTACGCGATAACCGGAATCCACGTGGGCGGAGCCGCGAGAAAAAGCTAGTTATATATAAAACTAAAAAGCTATAAAAAAGCAAATTATTATAATTTATAGAATTTTGGTATCGCAGGTGGGGACAACCAATAATCTGAAATGTGGTGTAACTTTTGTTTGTCCCGCCTGCAATACCAAAATTCTATAGATTATAATACTTATTTTTCTCTTTTCAGTTATATTTTTGCAGTCGGGTTTTTTTTAATTTAATAATTTGTTTTGTAGTTCTTTATGATGAGTTCATTAATGTTCAGTCATGAAACGACAATCTCTCCGACTATCTTGAGTTTTGGACCAACGACAGGGCCATCAATAGTTACCTACATACGTTTACGAATTGCATTGTAAATTCGGAAACGCAGTTGTCAACTTTACTTCCTTATTACTACAGGCATAGGGGTGAAAAAAGGTCAACTGCCAACTTTGTCGAGTGTAACTATGTGTGACGTGTTTTCTTATCATAATATCAGGTACATCCACCTATAACTGATGATAATGCTGTGAGATAGTGGGCTCATAAAACAAAGACGCAAGATGTAAGAGCGAGAATGGTCAACGATATATCTTCGAGATACGTGGGCGTAGTTAGGGGACTGTTTACACGCATAGATGTTGAAGTCTATCAAAGATACACACGATGAAGGGTGGGCGTTTTGGGGGACTGACTTATGTATGTAATTTTGAAGTCCAAAAACAGCTGATTCTTAGCCTAATTTGAATAAATGTCATCAGATTTTGTTTTTTTTTCCTGTTCATCAAAGATACACACGATAAAGGGTGGGCGTTTTGGGGGACTGACTTATGTAATTTTGAAGTCCAAAAAGGGCTGATTCTTAGCCTAATTTGAATAAATGACATCAGATATTGTTTTTTTTTTCCTGTTTCACACGGTGTGCTCTGTACTTTTCACTTTCCTTTAATTCATTAGACATCAGTGACCAGATAATACATAATGCAGCCGAAATCGTAATTGCCTTACTACTTTGACAACAATTCCCAGTAAATTGAAAATTCTGTAAGGTGGAAATTATCTAAGGCGCCATGATGATGATGATGGGGCTTCCATTTCCGCACTAAGACTCCCATTTGGTCCGTTGTGCGTGGGGATTCTGGCTAACAGAGCCAGCCTAGCTCCGCCCAAAAGCACAGAAGCTTCCTGGGAGCTTCACAGGCTTCACAGAGCGACCTCACTGTTCCGAGGATTTCTTCACGTTGTGGAGCCACGGCCTCGCATTCCAGGATGACGTGGGCGGCTGATTCCTCGGCGTCAAGGCAGCCCCTGCAAAGGGGGCTGTCTGTGGCGTCTAAGGCGCCATCTACACGGGCGAGAGAATCGTGACGAAAGTCTCGTAGACATATCGAACTGTGGAGTAATTGGGTAACAAGAAAAATAAAAATATCGCATTTTCTTGCATTCTGACAGTTCAGCCACGTTCACTGCGTTTATTATGTTGTTGAGCAGACGAATTCATTAAACATATGAAGCAATGGATTAGAAATATGCTTGAAATCTCTCGTATTGTGATTGAAACTGTGTTTATTTATTTATTTCGTATAGGTACTCCAACGGCTTATTCACTAATAACATATTACATAAAATAACTTATACAGGTTGAAATTGAATTCATGGGCATCCTCTTAAGGGGTCATTATACTCATCATTATGAACAAGTTTCACTATGGGACCAAACCTGAAATCGCTTGTAGAACATATACTGCATAAGTCCTGCAAATGAAATTCAACCTTAGGAACACCCTAAGATTGAATGGCATTTGCAAACTGTTATACAAGGTCAACTAGGTATATAATCTACTAGCTATGTATAAGTAGCTACCAAAGTTTCAACTCCCGGAACTGGAAGTTCCACGGATTAGTTCGACCTATGTTAACCAGTAGGTGTAACTTATTCATTACCCAGGAGGTTAAACATGTCTAACAGCTAATAACACGCTACATATTCTTGACGTAGATTAAAAACGCAGAGGTTGCCATTATAAAAAAAATCTTAATCTCTAATATAAAGCCTGCTACATTAAAAAGATTAAGCCCACCCATAAGTCGGGCTTGGGGCAGATAAAAATTAAAAAAAATAAAATATTTAACATATATATATATATATTTTTTTTTACAATTTACATAGTTATTAAATTTTCATTTTTTATTATTTTTACAGTTTATTTTACGTTTCTGACATTTTTACAATTTTAATTATTATTTTTAATGAACAGAGTATTGAAATTTTATTAATCACAGTTTTATTTTGGTTTTTTATCTGTTTAAAATAGTATCATTATAATTTATAATTTTAATTTAAATGTATGAGTGTGTGTGTGTCTTTGGAGTATAAATGTCTGAATTAAATAAATTAATATTATTATTATGATTAAAATCTCTTTTGAAATAAACCGTATTCAAACTATAAAATTTCAAACCTATCTATAATGCAGGCCACACACGTTACGATATACTCGTACTTGCGCAAAATTGGACTTGCAAAAGTATACATTAACGTGTGTGGGAGGAATTAGCACAAGTATCCGTGCACACAGTGTCACACAGACTTGTGCAAGTCTAAACTTGCACAAGTATATCGTAACGTGTATGGCTACCATAATGTTTATTTTAGAAGAGATATAAATATTAAAGTCATTTGTAAATTAATGTTAAATTATCCTGGCGATGATCGCCAACAGACTGGACTGCCGGCAATGCTGCAGCGGACATATTATTACCTTGTGAGTGTTCGTTTTTGTCTGTGCTTGTTATCCTGTCTGTATCCTTTTATGTATCTGTTGCTTTTATATACTTGATACTTGAAATAAACTTACTTTTTTGTATTAATAATTATTTTGTGAATTAATATTAAAATAAAATGTACCTGAAATCTCAGACCAAATAAAAAACCAAGACAGAGCGCTGCGAACAATAAAGTGAAACATGACAAAACTGCACCTCCGTGCTGTGTGTACACGCTCACACGCACACATTTACAATCAAACTACACCTTACTAAGTGCACACATGTTTACGAAACCTGCTTCACGGCACTGTTGAGAGCGCTCTGTCTTGGTTTTTTATTTGGTCTGAGCCTGAAATGGAAATATTTCACAAATTCCACCTCTCCCGAACCTTTAAAACCTCGTTATTCTATATTTTGTATATAGTATGTACACACGGCCATAAATCAAGCTATATATTTCCAGTATAAGGTCACCTCTCATTGTACGGAAATCCTATACAATGCGAGATCATAAAAATATATGATAATAATTATATATATAATAATTCCCCTTCTACCATCGGACATCTAGACGCACTGCAAGTTACCACCCCTACCTGGTTGATATTCCACCAACTCGCACTAAGCGTTTTCAAACGTCTTTTATAATGCGCGCAGCAAAGGAGTGGAACTCTCTGCCTGCGTCTGTGTTTCCGAACGCATACAACCCTAATCTATTCAAAGTGAGAGTGAACAGGCTTCTTCTGGGTAAGCTCACTCCATCGTAGACTTTGTCTCTGTCATCCAGACCTAGACTAAAGTCAAGAGCAAACTCATAGTAGAATAAAAAAAAAAAAAAAAAAAACAGCCTAAACTGGAAACATATAGCTTGATTTGTGGCCGTGTGTACCTACATACATACTTAGTTAAATAAGCTCAAACCACATCCTTTTTTTTTTTTCAGTGTGGTATTTTTGGTAACATTTTAACACTTCCCACAGTTTGTCGACGAAATCGTTTCGCTCTTTCAGTAATAACTGTGACAAATTGTTCGCCTACCCGATTTAAAACTTAATGTGTTTTCAAATTGAGAGCTATCTGAATATTGTGACGTCAGAGTGTAGCAACACTAGCCACACACCTACACACACAGCGTATAAATTGTAGGGATGTTTGGCACATGTCATACATACAAATGAACGAGAATGTAAATCACCAATTGGAACTACGTAATATGGCGCGATGTCTGATATCGTCTATCACAACCCTTTGTTTCCAATTCTCTGTTTTGTATACCAAATCATTGTCATACTCTAGCTAAGTAGAATACTCCAGAAAAACCTATTTTAGAGCAATTATATTAAAAGACGATGCATGATGTTTTGGCAATGAAGACAGAAGGCAGGCAGGGCTTCTTCAATAAGGCTCGTGAATTGTTTGAAAAAAAAAAAATATATATTCTTCCGTTTTACAAATATTTTCGTACACACGATCCTGCGGTATATTACACACTCGTGGCGACGGACCGACCTTTCTCGAAGCTGTCGCGAGCGAGCCGTCCTCTCATTTCGAACAACAGATGTCGCTACTAATCGCTTTATAGATCGTGGGTGTGTCGAATGTCGATAGATGGCGCTGCTTGACGCAACACATGAATATAGCAAAACCACTTTGCTAACGGCTTTGAAGGAAAAGGACATACTGTAAAGGTTATATGTTAAAGGCGACCATATGTCGTACAGGCTGTCAGGAAAATAACTATGGTTTTATTCGAACATTCAAGCAAATTTAGAATTATATCTCTATAGAAATAAAAATGAATTGCCTAAATGTATGTATAATCAATTACCACAATTAGCTGACCCCCCCTTGCATAAATGGTTGAGATTTTTTAGAATACGGATCGATATAATTTTTTAATTCTTAATTTAAGTTAAATAACTATACGAAATCTACCCAAAACTAGAAAAAAAAATTAAATCGTACGATTTGTTAGTAAAAAAACCTCAACATCGCGGGTTCGATTCCCGCACGGAACAAATATTTGTATGACCTACAATCAGTTGTTCCGGGTCTGGCTCTTTGTGTATGTGAGTTTTAAATGTTTGTAAACGCACCCATGATACAGGAGAAATTCCTAGTGTGGGGCAACATTTAAAAAAAAAAAGGGGGGGTCAGCTAATTGTGGTATTTGACTGTACGCGCATAACTTACGAACGACTGCAACAAATTGGACAATTCGTTATTGTCAGGACAAGGTTTGTAAAAGTTTTTTTTTTTTTAAATATGTATATATTTTTATACGCTCAGTTGTTCAGCAAGGAGTTGTTAAATTCAAACAGACCATACGTCGTAATATCAATGTTGTATGCGCCCGGGAAGGTAGGGTAGGCAACCTGGGTAGGGTAGGGTAGAGTGGGTAGGATAAGGTAGGTAGGTAGATAGGAAGGGTAGGGTAGATAGAGTAAGTAAGAAGGATAGGGTAGGTAGGTAGGGTAGGGTTTTTTTATTTAGGTAGGTACGGTAAGGTCGGTAGGTAGGGTAAGTAGGGTAGAGGGTAAATAGTTAATGCTACGCGTGCGAAGCCGGGCTGGGTAAAGCTAGTTTGAAATAAAAAGTATTAGGTTTTTGTTTGAAAAAAGGACAGTGTAAACGTTCCTTTGCGTTAATTTGGTAAACATCACTATCACTATCACTATCACTATCACTACATATTATAAAACAAAGTCCTCCGCCGCGTCTGTCTGTCTGTCTGTCTGTCTTTCTGTCTGTCTGTTCGCGATAAACTCAAAAACTACTGCACCGATTCTCAAGCTGTTTTCACCAATGGATAGCTTGGTTCTCGAGAAAGGTTTTAGTATATAATTTATTAACTTTTTGTATGCATTTCTGTATGAATTAACGATATTTGTTGGAGGTGTCGGAAAAAAATCAGCCGTCTGGGAGCTTTCAACGAAAACGCTGTCTAAACCCTTTGAGATATAACAAAATAATGTATGGTGGAATTATGTATCTTATAAAGGTCTTCAAAAAAGTCCGCGATTGCATATGTCTATCTCTTAAGGATAACATACTATATCCATTTTATTGTCTTTTTGTAGGTATTCATTTGCCGAATTTTACTCTTGGAAATACGATTACGATAACAATACGCTATAATATCAGTAGCTATTAGCGAAATTATGTTGTTAGGTAAATAAGCTAGCTACTTATGTGTATTTCAAATAGTATACAAGAATATTTATCATAAAAACATTACTAAACACGGCGGCCTTATGATCAAAATTTGTGCATTCCAAAACTTTCGTTACTTTTTCACTGACATATTTATCACTTTTTGATAAACTAACACTCAATACGAAATCTACACTTATTTCTCAGTAATTCCGTATAAGATTCTTCTAAGATTAAACCGTTCGCACATTGAATCCATTACTTTACGCACGTACAACCTTGATGAATGTTTACATTAAGCACCGCGCCACACCGCCACACGACCGCAGAGTACAGACGTATTTGGTTTTCTTTTTTTTTTTCGTTCGTTTAGTGGTGTTCCGCTAAAATGTCAACCGGTCAAGTATTAGTCGATTAATCGAATTCTACAGCCAGATCGTGTTGCAAGTACAAAATAAATGTCAAATATTTCGTCCAATTGCGAACGTGACCCTGAGAAAAGTTATGCACCAATGGTGTTCATTAGATATTTCGAGCGTTTTATCAGCACAAACGGTGTATCATGCGACATTTCGGAGGATTTCGTTTTGTTTTCACATTGTTGGTACTTATGTGAATTATTTTAAAATTATTATTTGTGTCGCACTTCTATTTCGTGTTGTAATTTGGTACAATTGATTGCTTTAAGAATTTGAGTGAAATTTCGTATTTTGATTTTGAGTTTGTTATCTTTACGTAAAGACTCATTCACGTTCAGAACATAAGTACTTTTATTATATTAAATCATTTGTTTCGGTTTCTATTCACATAGTGAATCACATTAAAATAAATATTAAGTTAGGATTTTGAGATATAGCCTGGGATATGGAGAAGGACATAGGGTACTTTTTTATGCGATAACCGACATCCACGGGGGCGAAGCCGCGGGCAAAAGCTAGTAAAATATATATAATTCAAGTTAATCATTGCTATTATTCTACGCCCCCACACTCTATGTTCATTGTATCAATTTCTCAAATAATAAAAAGATTAAGCCTTCGTTCCATTTCATTAGTTTATTAAAGAAACATTCCTTTTAAACATAATTGAGGAGCGTCGGAACAAAAACCGATAAATCACATTGTTGTATTTTGTGGAAAAGTGTAAAAATATGGCCATGTTCATGGTTTTCTAATTTAGAGTTAAACAAAATCTATCAATTTATTGGTGTTAGGATCACTGTTTGGAAACCTAAATACTGCATTCGTGACTGTGGTAGGTACCTGTTGAGTTATAAAAAAAAAGAAAATGGATAATCGGTTATTGACCAAACCAACTGGATATATCGGTTTTTGATAAAACACAGTAGGATATGTCGGTAAGGCCGCTTAACACTAATATATCCTACAATTGTAGGTTTTGTCATGAGAAACTCAAAATTCGATATATCGGTTTTTGACAGAATCAAAAGAGTCAACAATGAAAAATGTCAGGTATTTATCGGTATCTGTTCCGATCGCCATCGTTGTTTAGTACGATTGATGTATTTATCGGTTTATGTTCAGATCCGTGTTGTTTGCGGACGAATTTAGAGCAGATTTATCAGTTTTTGACCGGGTTACATTAACCATAGAGCAAGATATGGACGAAAACAACCAAATGGCTCATAAAAAAAATAATACAAGAAGTGATTTATCGGTTTTTGTTCCGACGCTCCTCATATTGAAGTAATATCGAAAATATTCAAGTAATTATGGACACCCTGATGATAATTTCTTTGAATCAATGAAGAGAATTTATTTGGTAGGACATTCTAGTAAATAATTACTTTGGATTGTTTTTTTTTTAATTAACATTAAAAAATAATACACAACCGAGTTACAGTTAAAGGACCGGCCAAGTCCGTGTCATACCACGCACAATGAAGGGTTCCATAGTTGGAATGAATTATCCCAAGAACAAACTTAACATTGTAGTTGAAAAACATGTTCTCCCATACATTCTAACTGCAAATGTAAGTTGATCTATAACTCGGTAATTTGTGAAGCCTACTTAGCTGTGATAGTTTTACTTTTAACTTTGTTTATATACTACAGCCGTTCGGTTTGTTCGGAACACAAACCTCCACTTAGAACACAAAATCCCCCATAGACCAATTCATGAAGCGCACTTCAAAGCGTTTCTTTGATTCCGCAGCCACTCACCGCAACATTCTAGTTGTGAAGCCCGCCAATTATACCCCCTCTCGCATCAGTAAGACCCGCCGTCCAAGGCATGCACTGACCGACCCAGATGACCCCACGACTCTCCTCCAGGAGAGCAGTAGGGTAACGAGTACAGTTCGAAAGAGAATACACAATACACGACCGTCATTCCGACCTCGCCGCCGAGGCCCCGCGCGAAATCCCCGACTAAATAGTCCTCCCCGACCCTTGCTCGTAACTGAAGCGCCAGCCCGCGCTATAGCTGAGCCAGTAGCTTTAAATCCCCCTGATAATAATCATAACCCCGATTTTATCCAGCCACCGTCAGTCCCTTGCCATCCTCCCTCTGACTCTGCCCTAAGCCGAGGTTCGTACCCCACAGAGGGTGCCCTTAGCGCGCAGTCGTTTAAATTATATGTTTTTACGCCCTGGCTGGAGGCATTAAGTTTCGTCAGGAAAGTCCGGTTAAAGAGATTCAACCTCTCAAGGTTAACTATGAGATGCCCTAGTAAAAAAAGACAACAGCCGTGAATTGTTGGAACCTCTAGTTTGGTTGGTGAAGGTTGTAAATGAAAGTCTGGAGTCCAATATTAAGTGTATTGATAATTCAGGAATACATTACAGTGGGGTTGATTATAATACCTAGTTACGACACATGGTAACTCTAGGGCGCGGCGCGGGCGACTGGCGCTCGACCGTTCGCGCGGGGCTCATTGCAATTTGCCTCGTGTGCACTATTGCTACTGTAGTTCCTACATGAATTTTTCTCATAATTAAAAAAAAAACAACCATTTAGCTGGAAGGGGGAAGGAATACTTGACTCTAACAAAAATTTGCACTTTAAAGCTTATTATTACGCAAACGGATCCCTGAATCGAAAACTGGTTTTCACAGACCCACAATATTTAAACGGCCTTTCCAATTATACCCCACACCATGGAATAGTCGAGAAAAAAAAATATCATCCCCACTTTACGTGTAGCAACCCTGATAAAAAGATATTTCAAGACTTTATTTTAACAATTTGTGCCAAAATACAGCTTTATAGTATCAAGAGTCTTTGAGCTAAGCCGCGGCAGACAGACAGACGGACATGACGAAACTATAAGGGTTCCTTGTTGACTACGGTACCCTAAAAAATCTATTTTGATACAAATGCTAAGTAGCTACTAATGACAATATCATGACCTCTAAGTTAAAACATAATCTACGTGAAATCAATATGGTATGTATAATTATTATGTATTTTACAAAAGCACCTTTGATACGATCCAGCTTTTCCCTTGCTGCCCTTCCCCAGCAACGCCTTAAGACAAGGTCCGTACCCCACAGGAGGTACCCTTAGCGTGTAAGTAGTCGCTTAGTTTATTAGTCCCTTGGCTTGGCTGGAGACCTCATTTATAAGGCATCCGAAGGATAGCCCGATTAAACAGCTGACGACGAGGTTGACCTCAATCAATCAATCAACTCAGCCTATCGCAGTCCACTGCTGAACATGGGCCTCTCCCATGCTGCACCACAACACCCTGTCCTCCGCCTTCCGCATCCAGTCTGTCCCAGCCACCTTTTTGAGGTCGTCGGTCCGTCTAGCTGGGGGGCGTCCCACACTACGCTTGTCGATACGCGGTCTCCACTCCAGGACTCGTCTGCTCCACCGGCCATCGGTCCTTCCACAAACATGGCCAGCCCACTGCCACTTCAGCTTGCTTACTCTGCAAGCTATGTCGGTCCGGTTCTCTTCCGGATAATTTCATTCCTGATTTTATCCTTCAAAGAAACTCCGAGCATAGTCCGCTCTATAGCGCGCTGAGCTACTTTAAATTTGTGGAGCAGCCCGACTGTCAGTGTCCACGTTTCTGCACCGTATGTCGTAACGGGCAGGATGCACTGGTTGAAGACTTTAGTCTTCAAACATTGCGGTATAGGCGATGAAAAGACTTGACGGAGTTTTCCAAACGCTGCCCTGCAAGATGCTATTCACAATAAATAACGTGAGCACCTCTGTATATTATCTACTTAGCTCACAATATTATTTCCAGCGCCATACATGTCATACTCATCGTTCAGACGAAGGCACTTTGTATCAATTACTCCCTGCATCGATAAAATCGCGTTAAACCTGCAACATGCTATAACTTCGTTACGCTGCAAATTGAGGGGATGTTTTATACCTTTGGAGAATCACTTTTTTTTTTAATTTTTGTTGATGGTTTTTCGGCCATGTTTGCATATACAGTACAATACTAGCTGCTACACGCTTTTTCTAAAATAAAAGTAGCCTACTCCGTCCCGTCAAAATCGGTCCAGCCAGTCGGGGATTACCCGGAACAAACAGAGAGATGCACAGACAAACAGACAAAAAAAAATGTTTCTTTGTTATAAATAAGTACCCTATATACTTTCATATGCATTTAGAAAAAAGCTGGTATTTTGACATTAAAAACAAATTACATAGAAGATGTATAGATGTATAGATGCATAGATATAGATTACCAGAGCTATTCGTACCATCAACGACCTTCAGACTCAGATTGATGTGTTTACATATTGTTTTAGTGAATTCGCAAGGGTACTACCATTTATATTGTGCTACAAGCAAAATAATAATTAATTTTAATTTATATAATAATATTTTTTTGTGCTATGTTTTTGTTAGAAATTATGTAATTCTGTTTTTGTGTTTTTAATTTTTTAATTTTTAGTTTTAATAAAGTTGTTCGTTTTTATTTTTATTTTTCTCTTATTTGGTTGTAAGTATATAGTTTAGTTTATTCGTTTTAGGTTCTTAGCTGTCGCATTAGGGTAAACCCTGTAATGATAGTTTAAGCTTTTACAAATAAATAAAAAGATTACTTAACTTCGACGTAAACTAGTACCAACTTCGGCTTCGGCTTCGGCCAACATACGTGAAATATAACATGAAAACTGACTGCAGTAATGGGGTTATTGCTTTCTTAGACATTCTTAAAAGCCCAGTATTATTATCTACGGCTTTTTGCCAAACAGCCGTAGCTGTTGACGTAATACTTGTATTTATGATCAGTCGAGCCTTTAGCAACAGCGGCATAGCCGTCTGTTGCAATTATTGCATACCTGTGTCAATTTTTAAAGCCCCTTTGGCAACCGGGCTAAGTATAGGTATGTACATAGACGCCTTAAGTTTTTTGAAGCTGTTTAATTGAATAATATTTAAGTATAATGTATTAATTGTATAATGTGTTATTTTTATGACATTAATTTTATATTTCTAGATAAGTTTAACTTTAGTTAAATCGTCTACTTTAACAATATTTGTAAATATGTGAGCACCATGTATCTTACACATAATTAATGTATCCGTCATTGCTTCATTTTTAATAAGTTTTACCTGTTGCGTACAGTAATTTTATTCTAGGTTTTCAATTATAATGATATAATTGATGTATACAAAGTGAAGTAGTATAGTACTCCATTTATAAGCTCGTATACTACTTGCAGTATTATATAAATATAGCGGCAGCTACTGAAGCAATTAGGCAATAGGTATATCAATGAAATTCCTTAGCGAGAAGCGACAGAGATATATTGCAGAACAAAGTTATAAGCAGTAATGAATGTACATACTTTTTTTTTTTTTTTTTTTTGTGTATGGCATCTCGGAGTTATAACCACTGGGGGTTCCTGCTCCTTAACCGGGCTTTCCTGTGGTGCCGCAAGCTCCTAAACGAAGTTTACGCCTCCAGCCAGGGGAGTTTTTAACTATAATCTACTTAAACTAGACGACTGCTCGCTAAGGGCACCCCAGGTGGGGCTCGAACCTCGGCTTAGGGCAGTGTCGGAGGGAACCGAATCTACATACTTTTTTTTTTTTTTTTTTGTGTATGGCATCTCGGAGGTATAACCACTGGGGGTTCCTGCTCCTTAACCGGGCTTTCCTGTGGTGCCGCAAGCTCCTAACGAAGTTTACGCCTCCAGCCAGGGGAGTTTTTACTAAAATCTACTTAAGCTAGACGACTGCTCGCTAAGGGCACCCCAGGTGGGGCTCGAACCTCGGCTTAGGGCAGTGTCGGAGGGAGGGTGGCAAGGGACCGTCGGTGGCTGGATAACATCAGGGTTCTGATTATTAATCGGGGGTGATTATTAATCGGGGGAATCTACATACAAATTGTACTGGTATTTATACTAATGAATAAAACTTAATAATAATAATAACGGTTCACGCTTGACCGTTTCTTGCGCAGGAGTCGACGCCCTCTCGTTAACGAAGACAATAGACGAGTCCGCCGACTCCTGCGCAAGAAACGGTCAAGCGTGAACCGTTATTATTATTATTAAGTTTTATTCATTAGTATAAAAAAACACAAAAGTATTGTCAAACTGTTCAAAACTTATTAACAAAAAATAAAAAACAACCGACTTCCAAAAAAAAAAGTGAATAATAACTTTAATTTCGTAAGTCCGTATCCTTGGTTCTGTATTTGCGTTTTTTGTGACCGACTTCCGAAATTAAAGTTATTTTTCACTCTTTAGTTATGGTTAGTTTAGACAATTCCAATCAAAGTCAAAGTCAAAGTCAAAGTCAAATAATTTATTTCAAATAGGCACGAAGATGCACTTTAAACGTCAAAAATTACATGAATAGTTAATTGATTCTAGTTGCGCCTTCCAAAAGGTAGTTATGTATGGAGAAGAATGGGCAAGAAACTCCATACTTACTCTTTTAAAATGTTAACAATAGTTTGTATATATTAATTAATATTTATAGGTGAAGACTATGTACCTACCTAGAATAAAAAAATAAAAAATATAAAAATTTCATCAAAATTACTTACCACAATTGGTAAAAAGAATGAAAAGTGAAGTAATAACAGACAAATTTATAAATGCGATAGGTACATGAGCCAATAAGCCCAAACACGGCTAGGATACATTGTTTCATTACGGAGTTCCGGTGCATACCTTCCGGCTTCATCTTCAGATCAGTTGGATGGTACCATTTTCATCAGAATTATATATTTTTTGCTTCATAGTCACTTATCTTAATCGATATATCTTATCGCCACCCGTGAAATACTTATCGTTGAGGAGTTCCGGTGGCCATTTGTGGCCTTCATCAGTTCCACTTCATCAAATGATACTTTCTGAATGCAAATGCTTGAGTTGTTGATAAAAATACAAAAATCGCTATAAAATTTGCCTATGTTTGCCTATAAAATTTGAGGAGTTCCCATCATCAGAACTGGATTTTGAAAAACTTGGGACCAATCCGGAAGTATATCCAATCAAATAAAAAAATAATTTTCCATATCGGTTTATAAACGACGGAGTTCTGAGGTAACAAACATACAAAAAAAAAAGTACAACCGAATTGAGAACTTCCACCTTTTTGGAAAGTCGGTTAAAAAGAGTAAGTATGGCGTTTCTTGCCCATTTTTCTCCACACTTAACTACCTGTTGGAAGGGGCAACTAGAATCTATTTTATTTCCGTGTAAATTTTGACGTTTAAAAATGCCATTTATGTGCCTATTTGAAATAAATGCTTTGACTTTGACTTTGGCTGTCGCATGCTTGGTCAATCCTACCCCAAATAAATTAATATGGCCAATAAAATTATATCCGGCAACATATCAAGTAATTACTTACTTTTCGCACTGATACTGTTACTTACGAAGAAGTGACAAAATAAACTTTTTCCTTTTAGTTATTTTCTTTCTTTTTGTTGACATAGAAAGTGAGATAAAACTTCTGACCACTCCGTGAAAGCCGACGGACACTTAATATCCCCGAGTTATTTAATTAAAACTTTTGTTTGAAATACTTCCTTGGTAGTGGCACGTTCTCTTAGTGACGTAAATATAATTGTATGGTTTTAATACGTTTTAAAAGGGTCAATCGTGTAATAGGAACAGTGAGATATGTTTGAAAATTATACAAATAACATCAAAGTGCCTTATGAATATAGGTTATCAGGTCTCTGTCCGTAATCGATTTCATTTACTGTGTCGGGTTAGATAAATAACCATCTAACTAATGTAATCTCGAAAGAATTAAAATGGTAAATCATAGCTTATATTCTGCTATCGCTATTTTTACTTCCTTCTTCTGTTTCCTCTTTCTAATGTAGTTTTAATGATGGTCTGGTATTTTGAGTACTTTATGCGGCCTACCCAAATGTCCTTTCTTTGGTATTGTTCGTCGAGTCGTTGAGCTCCTTAAATCCTGAGTTGAGCTACACTTTTACTGACAAATGCTTGCAGTGACTGGACAGGTCCACTCAAAATTGTGTGGTTCTTTCCTCAAAAGACCATTTCAGACATGGATCTACATGGTCCTCACATGATCTGACCAAGATTATGTCTGGACTTTAAAAGGGACTTTGACCCCTGAGTTTGTTTCGCCATTTCTTCTCAGGGATAGTCAGATAGGAAATGTCGACTTCCTCAAGCTTGATTTTATATTTTTTATATGACGTGTAAAAGTGATTCCGGTATCTTATTTACAGAATAAACGATTTCATTTCATTTAAATAGCACCAACTTAAAAAATAATACTATCATTAAACATTACTATAACCCATATGAAATATCTAAGAAAGAAAGGACTCTTGTACATCATTTATAAGAATAACCAGAACCATCCACCCACGTCCAAACATTCACATACTATTTCTCGCTACGTTTCCACCGCTTCTCGGTCTATGAATCAACATCACGTGCGAGAAATACCTTGAGCTTTAATAAAGCTATTAGTCACAATTATGTAAGCAATAACCGCCTCTATCAACACCAAATAACGGTCATTGTAGTGTGTGCGTAAGTTATAATATTATTGTCATAAATGTTCGGACGTATTTCTACCGAATTCCCTCGCATCACTTCGGCTTACCAATTCCGTTTGTAATATGAGTTTTCCAATATCAGCGTCCCTTTCTGTGGTAACAATTACAAAAGTTATTACGTTCTGTTTTGAATATTCAGACGTTTTGGTGACAAAATATGATGAGCGGATTTCCACGAAATAATATCCGGTTTTATTGCAATTGTCGAAGGTTTTTCTTTAACATGTCACTTGAACTACCACACAAACATTCACCTCAATTTATGTATAACCTTACATGCCTTAATTATATATACAATTTTTTTTATTTTTAATATTTTAATTAAACTTAAATCAGGGTAACTTAATTTGTAACATAACTATTTGTATCATTATATTATTACTATAGCAAATCATATGTCACGGTTTAGCTTGTAACTTAAGGTTGTAGGAGGGAGGCGCCGGTGTCTGTCACACAATTTATACTAGCACAGACATCGTCTTCAATTCTATCTTTAAAACATTCAAAACTCTGTACATTGTGGATAGATAGATAGGATAGATGGGTTGTACCCACATTTGTTAATAAAAAAATGTTATTATTATTACCTATACGAGTACCTACATAGACCTTTGTAATCGTGTTAATCAAGATAATTTAAACTTACGGAATGATTGATTTATTATTCGGAAAACACCATAAAGTGCTGGTAATCGATGAAACTGAGCGATGGCAATTGGAAAAAGAAAAAACTTCAAAAATAAAGTAAAGCTTAAACACTTAACATCACGCCTGTATTCCCCGAAGAGTTTGGCAGAGGTGCCACATTTTGACCCACATTTTGCCAGTAATTATGTTCATTAAGAGTCTGACACTCCCTTCCGCTCCACCCAGAGCGGGAGGGGCCATTCAATGATTTCCCATCCTCAAAAATAAAATATTAAAAGGGGGGTCCAAAACTTCTGTGTTGACTGTACAATTTAATCCAAAATAGGCTTGGTAGTGTCGTTTATTGTAAACGACACAGAAGTTTTGGACCCCCCTTTTCTTTTTTTTAGTACTCGTAGTAGTGCAGCTGGTAGTGTCCTTGCCAAAACATGACAATGTTTAAAGGGCGCTACACACGGCTAAGATACTATAATATCTTATGTTAAGATAAAATATCGCTCACCATACAATTCAATGGACCATTACATACGAGAAGATAATATTTTTTTCATATTTTCGTATCGTAAGATAGAGAGCGATATGAGAATTTATCGTAACATAACATCTTAAGTTATTAAATCACTCTGTATATTGGTTCAACACAGGACACGTGCGGTCGCGACGAAAGCTTACAATATCTATATCGTATCTTCGTCGTCTGTGATGGCCTAATATATATTAATTTAAAATCTTAAGATAAAATATTATAGTATCTTAGCCGTGTGTAGCGCCCTTAAGTTGAAATAAATATTAATGTACTTATTTTGTATTGTAAAAAGGCTGAGCCTATTGCCATAAACCGGGCATAAATCTAGATTCCGGGCTGCTATTTCGAGAAATTTCAGATGGAAAAACCTAATATCACTTTGCCCAAATCTAGGACCTCATGCTTAGTACCAAAAAACTCGCGCTCGCGACCACTAGACCAATGAGGCAGTCGGTTAGAGGTAAAGGGGGTCTCACTATTCCCATTACCCATTGCAATGGTGATACTGAGACTGCACGATTTTTTCAAAGTCAGTCTCACTAATACCCAAAACGACGAATGGAAATAGTGAGACTCATGTCCTACTACAAATTGTCTCCGTATTCCAATTTAGAGCTATTTTAAAACGCCTGGTGAAAAATCCAAATCGACGATATCCTATAGAAAATGGCTAAAAAGACATAATTAAACTTTATTTGAAAAGAAATAATTGTCAAAGCAGGGTGTAACAAACAGTTCGTACCAAATTACGCATCCTAGACATTTTTATAGTAAAAATAAAATTATTTAAGTATACTTTTCAATTCCATTTGTAATGGCAAACCAAAATTCTTCGATAATCTCAATATCCATGTTAACTATATTTCACAAAATAATAAAATGTAATAAATTGATCTTCAGCGCAAGGGATATTTGAAAATCATAGTTCTATGTCAACTATGACTTATTGTCACTAGATAAATTATCAAAAACAATATCTAGTGGTCAGATCGATGAAAGAGGTCATAATGATCGCGTCGAGAATTATTGAAATATAGTCGCGTATTGTCGCAGTATAAAAAAGCAACAGGAATAGTGATACAAGTAGTATCAGTATTACCGTCAATGGGAAATCTCAACGGGAATAGTGAGACCCACCCAGGTAAAGCTAAAACTAAATAATCATGAGTTTTCTCTGCGGTTTGCTCATCTTACAGAAAATATGATTAATATCTAATAATACAAAACAAAAAAATACTACAGAATTATATCACATGTGCACATAATATGGAATGAGATAATAAATATAATTAGTAGCGCGAGTATTGTTCTAACGAGAGAAATATTTCTCACTGAGATAATGCAATAAGGTACAGAAGATATTACTAACCTAACCGAGATACAACAGCTGCAGACATCTTAAAGGTATACGTTTTATTTCATGAGGTGTTTTTTTTATTTTATTTTTTTAACTAAAACTTTTCAATGCCTGAACAATTTATTCGTTTTGTCTATGTATATAGGTAATAAGTTAAAAATATTTTTATGACGCTATATAGTTATAGTTTTCAAGAATCGATCCCTAACAGGGGAATGAGGGGTTATTAGGTTTTGAGGGAAGGTAAAGAGGTTTGGGAACGAGTCTGATGCCGAAAATCTGGTTTTAGAATTTTCGTCGGTTTGTCTGGATGTATTTGGATGAAACTGGATTAACACAAACGGTACTTTTAATCCCGATAGTACGTTCCCGATGGCTTTTTTCCGACATCCACGCGTGCGAAGCCACGGGAAAAAGCTTATAAAGATAAACTTAATCAATCTGCCTAGCCTTTTCCCAACTATGTTAGGGTCGGCTTCCAGTCTAACCGGATGCAGCTGAATACCAGTATTTTACATGGAGCGACTGCCTATCTGACCTCCACAGCCCAGTAACTGGGTAACACGATACCCCTTGGTAAGACTGGCTGTCAGACTTTTGGGCTTCTGACGACCCGTAACGACTGTCAAAGATCCACGAATAACAGCCGGGACCAATGGCTTAACGTGCTTTCCGAGGCACGGAGGAGTCTCGGTATGTAAAGATGGTCACCCATCCACGGACTAACCCCGGCAAGCGTAGCTTAACCTGACGGATCGACCCGTGCGGCTGTTATTACTTAGCAACGAGCTCCTCAAATAATTAATTTTAATTTATAATTAATTAATTTATCCTCGAACTTAAGTCATCCCGACTAAAATAGACATGGTTTAAAAAAAAATACAACTAGAATAGAAATGTTAAAACAGAACGTAACTACAGTAAATCAATGAGAAATTAAAATTCGGTCCTGAGGAACTACTACTGCAAGACATAATGCGTCTTGATTAAATCGCAGACGATACGACGATTATGTGTCGCCCTCTAATACGGTCTTGTCGAACTTTAAGGATTCCAAGCGGCTGGTAAAGACGAAGCAAGGACACTCAGATTCTGTGCGACTGGTAAAAACGAACCAAGAGTACGCATGCTTGGTAGATATGTCCAGAAGCTGGAAAGCCGGAACAAAAATGCCGAAAGCGGCCCTTTTCATCAGGGCCTCAAGTCTGCTATTACAATAGTGTCAGAATGGTCTCGCCATTGTGAGTATTTATTTGACAGTGTTTGTATGGCAAATCTGTCAAAAACTCACAATGAAGAGACCATTCTGACAATATTGTAATAGCAGACTTGAGGCCCTGGTTTAATACCTAAGACAAATAAAATAGAGAAAAGGAAAATAGGGGAATAGTACATACCAAAATCGAAGAAAATATTACATAATTGGCTTCAGTATTTGCAGAATTCAATAAACGATAGCATATATTTATTTTAGCTTTTAGTCTTGATAGAATTCACGACTTGATTTCGTTTCACGTTGTTTGAATGAGGTTGAAGAAGGTTGTCAGTTTTTTTTATAGAAAAAAATATCACTTCTTGTTAGAAGTAATATTTTTTGCGCTTTGTAAGATGTGACTTTTGTTTTTGTATGGGGGCCATACAAAGAAAAGTGTTTTATTTTGCGTTTTTTGATCGATCTTAATACGGTACGGAAACCTTCGTGTGCGAGTCCGACTCGCACTTGGCCGGTTTTTTAATTCATTTCAATAAACAAGATGCAGCCATGCATTTTAAGTGTACATTTTTTGATATAGCTAATCAAATATTAAAATGCAATTTCAATGTTTGATCAACGTGCTAAAATATTCTACGTGCTAAGTTAAATATTGAGAACTTTTATAATGTGTTGGTAGTTTTCTAAGAATTTATTATTCCTTTACATATGATGATGCAAATCTAAATACATGAAACCATATACGAACTTTTTTATTGTAATTGTTTTATTTTTTCTTCATAAAAACTACCCAATTCAATTTACTTAAGTAATCAGAACAAAAGTGAAACAATTTTAATACATACATAGAATGTAAATTTTCAGTTCATAGTTCTGTTTGCAGTAGAATTCAATTGGCGCTGTGGGTTTTGGGTAGTGATATTTATTTTGGAATTCGGCTAGCTAGAGTACCTACCTAAATATTGAGTTTATTGGTTTGTAGGTGCTATTATATGTGTAAATGAATTAGTTTACTTGAATTATTCCGAAATACATGAAAATCTGGTTAAAGGTTAGAAGTTTAATCAGATTTTCATGTATATGATGTCCATCTGTCTATCTGTGAAGACTATTTTTCTCAGGAACGCGTGGATGTATCTAGTTGAAATTAATGTCAAATACGTAAGTCTTCGATCCCTGGGAGCTCTAAAAAAAACAAGCTTCTTAAAAAAATACGGCCATTTATGCGGTAAATTTTGATACTCGCAAATAAATCAAAACCTGGTATACTAGGTACTTCCCGTTGACCTAGAATCATGAAATTTGGCAAGAAGCAAGGTCTCACAGCACTAGTAAAGGAAAAGTCCGAAAATTGTTAATTTGTAGTTTTGTCACATAAACAAATATTTGCGATTACAAACTTACATTTGAAGAAGAAGACAGTATAGTTCAGTTGACCGTGACGTACACACATCAAAAAAAGTTTGTGATCACTGTCATAAGCTAATATAATTTTATTAAATTGAACTTTATCAAGAAAATTTCTTTGTTGTGTGTTTTCTTTAAATAGAAATACCTTGTTTGAAATTTTTTTTATTTTTATTTTTTTATTTAAAAAAAATTGAGTAATTAATCATAATATAATTGTAACAGAAAGATAGAAAGAAAAAGACTATTTAACCAAACTTAAACAACAATTTATTAATAAAAGGTTTATATTGAATATAATATAACTCCTCCCCTGGCTCGAACACATGCGGTGATCCTACTGGGCATGCTGAGAATCAAGTTATCCAGCATTTCTTGGGGGTAACCTGTCCCATTCTTGAATAGCGGCTGCCCTGAGCTCTGGCACTGTCTGGGGACGTGGCTGACGGTTCCAAACAGCTCGCTTAAGAGCATCCCACGCATGTTCTATTGGGTTTAAGTCAGGCGAGCCGAATCATAATATAATCTACCGTACCTAACAAAAAACATTTAGATTTTTCAAAGTGATCGCAAACTTTTTTTTGATGTGTGTATGGGATATATTTCGATGTATGGGAGACCACGTTTTTCAACTACAATGTTAAGTTTGTTCTTGGGATAAATTCATCCCAACTACGGAACCCTTCTTCATGTCACTAATTTGTTCGGAAAACTGGAAAGTGCTGTCGACACAAACACGTGTTTGGGTTTACCGGAAGAATGCTACGATCACTTTGGTGAATGCGCGGCTTAAGTGTAAAGTATAAAGTCGCATGACATAAACGTTCGTGGATTTAATTTGGATGTTCTGAATTATTATGTACTTACTTAGTTCTTTCGATCGCTTTATTAATTTCTAAACGAGTCACAACAAAAACTGACCAAATAAAAAAGAAAAAAAAGAAGGAAAGCTAATAATAAAACTTCAAAAAAAAAAAAAAAAAAAGGTTCGGAAAACCTAATTACATAAAGAGTGTATTGCTGGTGCCTGTACTAATGAAAAAATCATTGTATCACAGACGCCAGAAGCTATGTATACCACGCAACGTCACATAAGTAGCCACTAAACTAATAAGATTTTACACTTTTAAATAAGAAAAAAAGAAATAAATAATAATGTTTATTTGGTCGTGCACATGCATTTTGAACCATTTGTATAAGTCGATCGGTACGAGCCAGTAAGCGTGGGCCATAAACGGTATAAGCGTAGTTTAATTTAGACAGAACAAGGGTTTCGACTAGCTGTTCGCGAAGCTTTCCAAACAAGAACGGCATCATTTTGTATAGCAGTTTCAAACGACCGAAGCAGTTTCTTACTGAGTTTGCAGCGTGTTTCTCAAATTTAAGGCTGTTGCCCATACATAACCCAAGATTCCGCGCCTCATACACACGGTCAATAGTGTTACGAGCTTGCGGTTCGTGATAATAAAAACTGCCGATTTAAAAACCAAAAATGACACTCTAATTAAACAACACTGATAACAACTCAAACACACTAATTATAAAACACAAATGCACTACTGATCACTCTAAAGTCGCACTCGAATATCGCTTGTATCGTTTGAAGTTTCGACTGTATCGGTCGCGATGCATACCGGCCTTATATAGGCCTTAGATCGTTCCAGAACCTTTTACTGTAGAAACATCTAAAATGTTCGAGTACGCATCGACCCCGACTGACCAGATGTCGAAAGTTCTAGAAAGTTCTGACATCGAATTCTCTAGAAGAATCTCGAGTCTACTATTTCTGCTACTCGATTCTAGGTGGCGCTAGTGGTCACTAGTTCTGATATTCCATACTAGATGGCGCTAGTGGTACTTAAACTTGTCTCGATGTACCAGGCATTAATTGTGGCGCGTAACAATAGTAATTAGTACCTAAGTACCTATTATATCTCGTATTCAGTAGAATATTACCAACATTTGTCTTATTTATATCATGTAACTCTTTATGATCGAATCAACACGAGTAGTCCCTAAGGTTATATTTATAGGGTTATTATATTAGGGAATAACTCCAGAGCTCATAGTAACATTTCTCACGTAACTTCTAGGTAATATTACGTTGGATATATTAAAGAAAATTATTTTGATCTTCATACATCTTATTCCAAATAGTTAATGCTTACAAAATATTGTTTGAGTAGTGTAATAAAAAGTTATATATAACAGTCATAAGGATTGCCGACAGAAGTGAAAACACAAAACTTTGGAATAACTGTTCTTTTATACATATAGCTTACTAGCTTTTGCCTGCGGCTCCGCCCACGTTTATGTCGGTTATCGCGTAAAAAAAGTAGCCTATGTCCGTCTCCATATCCCAAGCTATATCTCTGCCAAATTTCATGACGATTGGTTCAGCGGTTTAGGCGTGAAAACGTAACATACAGACAGACAGACAGACAGAGTTACTTTCACATTTATAATATTAGTATGGATATTAGTATGGATGGAAAGCGTTCGGTGACGATGAAGCTAGTTCCATGATTTTTGTTCACCCAATAAGTACACATACATACACAGTATACAAATAGCTCATGGAAAGCGTTCGGTGACGATGACGCGACTTCCATGATTTTTGTTCACCCAAAAAGTGCTCAACGCGCCTAAAGAAGTTTTCACTTCAAAACCTTTGTGATCTAGGTATTTGTTTATATTTGAAGTTAGATTGCACTCAAAATAAATACTATTAACGACGAAATTGATATCAATTTACCAGCCGAAATAAACCATTATGTAGAAAATTATACGCACTTTTATTGTTTACGAGGCTGGTACACAAATTCGAGAACTCCCATTTTGACAGCGACGGATACAACAAAAGTTCCATTAAGTTCTCGTATGCCGTAATTACAGACACAATTAAGAAACCATTGTGTGTCGCATGGATCAACGTTCAGGCATATGAAGGGTTTATAATTTCTAATTAATTTATAATTTCCATTCATTTATTAATATTACTGGAGTATTTATATGCAACCTTCTTAGTTGTTGTTGCTGGCTGGTAAAAAATATATTTATTTATTTATTGATTTATTGCACAATGTATAATCAGTTACAGGCTTTGCTTAATACTAATGAGTACTACATGACCCCGTTAGGGCGCAGCAAGATAACTTAAAACTAGAATATTGTGTCGTTATCAATTAGAACATCATTTTTAGGTAGGTTTATGAGGTTGTATTATAATATATTATCACTAGCTGACCCGACAGACTTCGGTCTGTCAAAAGCTATAGTATAAACACAATAGGGCCCAAGCCTGCCGGGTCAGCGGGATTATCCGAAAGGGGTACCGCTGCCCCGGAGCATAAAGGGCCAAGGAAGGAGCACGGGTGGGTTTTAGTCGGTAAGAGTCTGACACTTCCTTCCGCACCACCCAGAGCGGGAGGGGTCATTTGATGGATTCCCATGATCAAAAAAAAAAAAAAACTATATATAGTATAAACTCCACTACACTACTTTACACTACCCTACCCTACCCTACCCTACCTACCCTAACTACCTACCTACCCTACCCTACCTACCTACCTACCTATCTACCCTACCCTACCCTACACTACCCTACCTACCTACCTACCTACCTACCTACCTACATTTGCCATTACCTAATGAGTTCTTGCAGTAAACCGAATTTTGTCGGTTTACTGCAAGAACTCATTAGGTAATGGCAAAAAATCATCAAGTAAAGTTTATAACCCCTTGAACTCGTCTTGACGAGTTTTATATAATGCAAAAACTTATTGTGGTTGTTTTTTCTTTAACATAATAATAATGAAGATGATATAGGGCAATCAATACAACTAAAACTAATTAATTGCTTATTTAAAAGTTTTGACTATGTCACTTAATGAGTTCTTGCATTAAACCGACCACATATTTTTCTAAACTAAAGAGGAACTGCTAAATTAAGGCTCCGTGCACGAAAAAAACTCTCTTTTGTCAATTTCTTATCTAATTGTGAGAAAACTTGAAATAATCGAAACATTAAGTCTGTGTTACTATAAAAGTACAGTTTTCATGGTGCTAAACCATTCGTGTCAATCACAGCAGTTGTTAATAGTTTCATCATTTTTGTGCTCTCCAAAATATAGTTTATTTTGCCGTTGATTTACTTAATGAAGATATTCTATAATCATTAAATAAAATTTTGTTTATATTTCAAGGATAGCTGAAGACTAATTTGTGATTTTTAAATTTCTTGTTATGATTTGCTAAATAATAGGAAAAATATATTATTGACGGGGTTTAAAAAAAAAAAACAAAAAGGGTTTTTTGAATATTATTTTTCTGCTATATTTTGTATGGAAGTTGAAAAAAGTGGTTCAGCCACATGCAAGTAGAGCATATAATGATGTTGATGATATTTTTTAATGTTCTAAATCAAAAGTAGTTTCTTGTAGAATGATGATCAAATGTCAGTCTCGCGTCATTTTTCGGAAAACTTGTTGCGATTATTAGTGATTTACCGTGGATACTTAATTTATTTGAAAAATCCCTTACAGCCACATGCAAAACAAAGAACACTACTTTTTAAATCACAAATAATTTTGTTTAAATTATTTTTCCCTTTCTCACAAACAATGAACAAAATTAATCAAAATCACTCGGTAATTTATGGACATGTAAGATGTAAGAAATTATGATGATAGAATAATTTAATGCTGCTTCCGTGGAGTTTATTATCCATTCTTCTCCACGAAGACCTAGTTTTGGAACGGACAACTAGCTTTCTCAAATAACGTTACTTTGACAAGCCTAATTGAAATAAATGCCTAGTCTAGTCTTTCTGTGCTTTCCTTTTTATTTTATTTTATTTTTCAAAAAACGGTGCCCCTCACTAGGAATTTTTCCTGTATCGTGGGTGCGTTTAAAAACATTTAAACTCACATACACGAACAGCCAGACCCGGAACAACTACTTGTAGATCATACAAATATTTGTTCCGTGCGGGAATCGAACCCGCGACACGCAGCGCAGTAGTCAATCGCTTAACCACTGCGCCAACCGTGCCGTCCGTCCTTTATAAAATCCTTTCCCTACACACCGTATTCATAGGGACTTTCATACATAGTAAACTGCTATACTCCATTTATAAACCTATTTTTCTTTCTTTTTCTTTCTTTCTTTCTTTCATTTGTTATAACATTAGACAAATAACTGTTCTCACCCTTTCGTTATTTCGATGTAAACGTTTAATTAACTCCGTTATTTCACGTTAAGTACAAATATTTATCGTGAAATAACAGAGTTAATTAAACGTTTACATACTGTAATCTATTTACCATTTACATAAAAAAAAAATAACTCTAAAGTGCAGTAATTTCAGCAATATTACACAATAACTGTCGTTTATTAGCCGATATTTGTCTAATGCTATACAATACCCAAAGTCTCAAATTCAGATAATTTATGTAAACAAAGGGGATAACATATCAAAAAAATATCTTCGTAATGGTAATTCACATAAAATGGCGAAAAAGAGGTTTCATTTTCTTTTAAATACTGATTTTAAGAAATAATAATTAAAAAATAATCATACCGTAATTATTTTTATAAATTTTCGGTTTTAAACAAAGTTATTAAAAAAGGAGGTTTTGTGGTATAAAATATTTAATGATACTGGTAACAATGCAGGAGATCCAAATATTTTCAAATTTTTTACATCTTCAACAACACTAATATTACAACTCTATTCATATTGTAAGTAGCATATCTAGCCACATTTTGGATGAAAACGGCTGTAAACTGTTTCGAGTGGAAATCGATTTTGGGAGGCTTACGTCTAGCACTGGACTTAAAAGGGCTGATTATGACGATCATATGCCGTGTCTCCGTCATACTACACAATACATTGTTTGGCAACGGTATTTTGTTTACATAGTTCTTACAATTAATTCACTTTAATTTTATTGATGATTATTTATAAAAACATTTAATGATAAAATGTTTTGCACCACTGTCCTGTCATTTTGACAGTGACATTTTTTGACATTACTTTGTTTACATAAATTATCTGAATTAGAGACTTTGGGTATAGTATAGTTACCATTCTGACACACAAATGTTGCTAATAAAGTGGATATCAATACCTATATATGTAGTTTTCATACACTTTCTAAGTCCGCCTTTGTACATTATTGTGTGTGAGTAAGTTTAAATAAATAAATAAATGAACAAAATTGATCAAAATCAGTCGATTTCGTGCACGGCCCCTTTATCGAAGTCCCTTGTGCAAAATCTATACTTCAAAAACATATCTTCGCAACAACCGACTGCAAAGCTAATCACAAAGTGTTGTAGCGTCAGTATTACCTGCTGAAGGAAGCCCGCCCGGAATGTACGGAACTACCGACAGACTATTAAAGTTTTATGTCGCGGAAATTGACGTAGCAACAGCGAACATTCTCGACGATACGATATACTTTATGGGTATGCGAATACCCGAGTGGGAAGTGCTCTATGAATTGTGAGTTTGGAAATATATGTGATATTGAAACTCGTTTTTAGAATTCCGTGCCTCAAAAGGAAAAGAAACCCTTATAGGATCACTTTGTTGTCCGTCTGTCTGTCTATCAAGACCCTTTTTGTCAGGAAGGCGTAGAATTTTTTTTTTAACTTGGGCATTTCGGAGTTGACCTTTAGAAGCAATAAAATTTATTGTAAAGAAAAACGGTCACATTCCTCTAGATCGTATTTTGTTGCTTCGTGTCTCAATATGAAACTTTATAAAAGGTATTAGAAAATTCTAGACACACTTACCGAGGTATTTGTCGATCCGTTTTTCATAATTCCTTCTCAGTCACGAGATAATATTTTTTGAAAGAGTGGCGCTATTGGACCCACATATGCCCTCTTAAGCGTACTCTAGTACTTTTAGGTATAAAAGTAAATCTACTAGTAAGCGTAGTAATTGCTACGCCGCTGCTACGTTGCCGCTACGCCGCTGCTATGCCGCTGCTACTTTGCTGCTACGCCGCTGCTACGCCGCTGTTACCACGCTCGAAGCTACAAGTGACATGAATAAAACAGCTTATTCCGCAAATCCCCCTGAAAAATCCCCCTTAGGAGGAAAAGTGGAATACATAAAAACCAGTCTAGAATTCACCCCTGATAATCCGGCTTATTTCACTAATCCCCCAGAGAATCCCCCTCAGTGGGGAAAACTGAACCCTAATGTAAAAAAAATCACTTTCAGGGGGTCTTGGAATAAGTTTTTTTTTTTCAATTCTAGTTTTCCCCCCTAAGCGGGATTATCAGGGGTGAATTCTAGACTATTTTTTATAGATTCCACTTTTCCTCCTCAGGGGGATTTTCAGGGGGGATTTTGTGGAATAAGCCGAATAAAACCCTGCGAATCAAGTGTCTTATTATGTAGATGTGAATAATAAATGCAAAAGTAAAAAAAAATTAAGCAGCGTGCACACTGACAGTAATTCGGCTATCTCTGAAAACCAACGCTGCGGCTCTTTTCCTTGCATATGATGCCACTGCAATATGTGGCATATCTTCCTAAATTGTGTAGTTTATTTTTAAATCTGATTTAGCTTTTCCTGAACATAGCCTAAGCTCTCCTCTTCCAGACGTATATTTTGACTATATGCTGTGAATAACGCTGTTTGAATAGTTTCTTTGTTTTTATCTTGCAGTGACTTTCGGCAGCATTTTAAATTTTTTAGGCTAATTATTTTGCAAATAAAACACATACATACGTTAAAATAAGCTACTTACAGAATTTTTATTTTCTGGTCCGTAATCTTTTTTGCCGACGTCATCACTCAATAAATTTTATCCCCTATTTTTACCCCCTTTAGGGTAATTTTTTTACAAACCATGAATGTCGTATTTATTTATATCTAATCAAAAGCCTAAAAACTAAGTTTCAAGCTTCTAACTTTAAAAATGACGTAATTTCCATACAAATTTTCATCCCCTATTTCAACCTCTTACAGTCTTGCCTATGTTCTTTCTCAAGCTTGAGACTATCTCTGTACCAAATTTCATTTTAATCGGTTCATTAGTTTAGGCGTGATTGCGTAACACACAGACAGACAGAGTTACTTTCGCATTTATAATATTAGTAAGGTGTTTGTTGTTCCAAATAACTAAAATTAAATTAATACAGTTTCTCTTTCTTAATTCTTTTTTAACAATGATAAGGACTCGCTCAAAGTTGTCATGTTTTAAGTAAAGAAATTCCAAAGAAAAAAAAACCGTGAAAATAACCTAAATATCGTTTAACTAAAGGTTAAACAAGTTCAGTATTTAGCCACACGTTATTCAATTATGTACAAATTTAATTTAATTCGCACGTGTAGCGACTCTGCAGGCAGTATTTAATATTTTTATGAAATACCAGGTCTTGATATTACACGAAAACGTACTACTGGGATAAAGTACTACCTATTTCTTAAACCAGCTTCATGGTCTACTTGTGTGCCAAATTTGAAAGTGTGGCGGCATCTACAACGCCACATGCGAACTACGCATCAAAGACCTGACGTCACATATCCTGCATCGCGCAATCAGAGTTTACCACGCAATTAGCATATATACAACATCCCGACATCAACTGACGGGCAGTTGCCCACCAGACACATTACCCAACTGGTCGGAGGATCCTCCCTTTTCCATAGACTATGAGTGAACTTTACACACTGTTCCTCATACTTCTATAAAAGAATCCCATTCAGCCGTAATAGCCTAGTGTTGCGACCGTCGGACTGCAAACTCATAGGTTTCGAGTTCAAACCCAAGGCACGCACCTCTGACTTTTCGGATTCATGTGCGTATTGTATAATCATTAATTGATTGAAAAATGGTGAAGGAAAACATCGTGAGGAAACCTGAGAGATATTTCTCGACGGCATGTATAGCTAAGTCAGAGGCCCATGGGCGGCATAAAAACTCTCTCTCTAATTTAGCTCGTCACACACACGCAAATTTTCAATTTCCATTGCAGTTAAACACAGATTCATTACATTGTTACTCACTTGTTTATTTATGAGCCATTAAAGAGCCTTCACATTTACGCTTACCATCGTAAAATTCTAGTAGGTACCTTCTATGAATAGTTTTATTTAGACTTGCAACTTAAAGAACAAAAGACTAAAGTATTGAATCTTTTAAGGTAGGTATTTTCCTATTCAAGAAAGAAAATTCTAATAAACGGTGATCAGAAATTGTTATCAAGAAGTCATTGGACTGAGTACCTGTAGGTATACAGGATAAGTTTAAAAGGAGTGCGTATATTTTAGGAGGTAATCAGGTGCATAAAACTGGACAACTTTCCCCAAGGAACATAGGTCACGTTAGATGCCTGATGCCGCTGAGTGTAGTAGCTGTGGTTGTAGAAACTATGGTTGTTGTAACTACTCTGTATTCACATACGGAGTCTTTGCCTACAGAGCCATGTATTTAGTCTTAGTTTTAACTCAGATTTAACTTAGATTTAACTTAGACTTAACTTAGATTTAACTTAGATTTAATTTTAATTTTTAGTCTAACAAAACTTTGTGCATAATCCACGAGAACCTAATGCCGGCAAATTGCTTTGCAGTTTGGCAGATGTTATGTAAGAATAAACTAACATAATGGACTAAATAAAAAAAAGTTGGTTTACGGACGATAGTTTAACGTGACAACGTCATAACAACACATTGATGCGGCGCAAGCGTACAATGAGCGTAACGGTACAATGAGCGAAACGGGACATTTTCGTGCATGCAGCCGGCATTCATCGATTTATTAGAAGTTGTCACATCAAAAAAATAAAAAGAACTTTTCATGACCATTTCAAATATTCTAAGAGACTCTGACGTACCTAAATAAGTACCTGGTTGTACCTACGTAATTTAATATTTCTTCAGAAAAAGTGATGCCATAAAACAGTTCAATACATTCCAACATTTACTTACCATGAAAAAGAGTCCCATTTCGTAAGCATGGTATTCTTTTAACCTATTTCCGCCGTATATTTTTATGGGAACACATTTGTATGCATAAGGGGACGACTACTATTGCCCAAAATAGACCTCTTATGTCAAGGTAAACAATATTTCTTGATACAAACACTGTCACGAGGCAGGTACAGTATAATGTACAGCTGTAAATCAAAAGTTTTGTACATAAATCTCTTTGCCACATAAATATTTGCGAGATATTATTTTACACGAAGCAACAAGTTGTAATAACAATAGAAATGAAGTATGAAATAATTTTGTGGAACAATGTTCTACATACATTGTTGGCGCAGTGGTTAAGCGATCGACTGCTGGTCTGCGTGCTGCGGGTTCGATTCCCGCACGGAACAAATATTTGTATGACCTAAAAGTAGTTGTTTCGGGTCTGGCTGGTTGTGTATGTGAGTTTAAATGTTTGTAAATGCACCCACCAGGCGAAATTCCTAGTGCGGGGAAACGTTTAAAAAAAAAATACGATATAATAATACGATATGATAATTTGGGTGCGTATTTTTTTTTTTTTTTTTTACACACTACGGGGAAGCTCTTGGCCTTCATGTATGATTAAATTTAAATATTTTTTATCGTTTTTTTTTTTTGTTAAATTTCTGTGGTTATTGTTCTAGTATGATAAGTTTACTTCAAATGTGTGATATTTATCGATAAATTTCTTTCTAGGTTGATGAAAAATAAAAATTTTAATAAAAAACTACTTCATAGATTTCTACTCCGTTCATCTATGGTAGGTATAACAAATTTTTATCAAGACGGTATAAAATGTCATCCGATTTGTATACTCGTACTTCATGGTTGTACTTCAAACACAATGCATGGTTTTATGAAGCAACTAGCTACCCGCCCCTGCTTCGCACGGTTTTATGACTTGACAAAATATGAAAATGTCATTATTGTATGTAAGTTAATATTAATGTATTATACAGGACCTCCCGGAATAAAATCTCTAATTGATGGTGAAAACCGCATCAAAATCTGTTGCGCAGTTCCGAAGAACAACGCGGTCTCATAGACAGACACGATAAACATTAATTTATACTATTTATAGATAATTATTTTATGGTGTTTTTTATATATTGTGTTTTTTCACCAAAAAGTTACGAGGTACTTTTACCAACTTACATAGAGAAAAGTAAAGAAAATCCATTTTTCCCTTTTGTCTACACGCGATTTCCACAGAGTTACGTGAAATTTTTAACAAGTAGGTAACCCTTATGAATTATTAAATTATTTCGTTGCAAAAATGAACTAAGCTAGGTAATTAGTTGGGTTGAAAACGTTTCCATATTTTAAGAATCATCTTAATTAACTGCGCAAGTATTTCGTCCATTTTCCTCAAGCAACCATTTAACCAACTCGCACTAAGCGTTTTCAAACGTCTTTTATAATGTGCGCAGCAAAGGAGTGGAACTCTCTGCCTGCGTCTGTGTTTCCGAACGCATACAACCCTAATCTATTCAAAGTGAGAGTGAACAGGCTTCTTCTGGGTAAGCTCACTCCATCGTAGACTTTGTCTCTGTCATCCAGACCTAGACTAAAGTCAAGAGCAAACTCATAGTAGAATAAAAAAAAAATAAAAAAATATGACGCCACGGAATAAGGTACGTGGGAACGGAAAAGGAAATACTGTTTTCATTACAAAATCAAGAATCCATTTAGATATCTTAATATTTTTCTTCGTGAAAGAGCATTCCATTTCATGTCGCGATTATTATGTTAGTAATCAATAAATTTTCGAGCATGTAATCTGAATTCAAAATTCCTGAATTTATTTACCTAATTCTCCTCATGCATAATTATGGTTATTCCCCGCAGGCTGATTATAAACTTGTTATTTATTTATTTTAGTACATGGAGGATTTAAAGCTAATAAAAACAGACAGAAAAGGAAACCCTAGTCACCAGAAAGCCAATTACAAATCCTCACGTATATACTTATAATAATCATTTATGGTGTGAGCACAAAAACAAACAAAAAAAATATTTATTGGCAAGGACGCTACCAGCTGCACTACCAGTAGTGTCGTTTACAATTAACGACACTACCAAGCCTATTTTGGATTAAATTGTACAGTCAACATAGCAAAGTTCATAAATATAACAATTTATTTATTACTAATCCAATCATGAAATTAAACAAACAGCAAACTTCAGAAATGTAATGCGACTTCGTTCGCGTACATAATATATAATATGCAACAAAAAAAACAACGTAATTCCACCATTCGTCGGAAAAAAAAATTAAAACTGATTCGCTATTATCAGCTTCCTACGTTCTTGCTTTCTTATAGGTTTTATTTCATTTTGTTTGATAGGGGGTCCAAAACTTGTGTGCTGACTGTAAAATTTAATCCAAAATAGGCTTGGTGGTATCGTTAATTGTAAACGATACTACTGGTAGTGCGGCTGGTAGTGCCTTGCCAAATAATGAAATAAAAAAAAAAAAAACACATCACCTTAATTAAAGTAAGAAGCAATATAAATACTTGGATTGCAATTATATGACTGAAACAATAGAGAAAATAATAAGATAATAATAAATAATCAGGTATTTTACCGAAGATTGTGTTCCAGTGGCACATACCCAAACTTAGGACTGCTATTATGAATCTCTATTAGATCCGAAAACTTCCTGTTCGATCTAAAAATTAACTAAATAAACAATTTCGTTACATAAAATAAATCTTATCTCACAGACAGCTCGGAAAGATAGTGATCCCATTTTTCATTTCATTAAATTTCGACGTACAGGTGCCGTACTATGACGTTTTAATGCCATTATGATTCCAGCGCGAGAGAGAGACGGAGCTACACATTACTGATAGCACCATCCCTTTTTCGGACAGGAATCATGATAGCATTAATACTTCATGTTACGGCCCCAGAGGTGCCGTATTATGACGTTTTAAAGCCATTATGATTCCAGCGCGAGAGAGAGACGGAGCTACACATTACTGATAGCACCATCCCTTTTTCGGACAGGAATCATGATAGCATTAATACTTCATGTTACGGCCCCAGAGGTGCCGTATTATGACGTTTTAATGCCATTATGATTCCAGCGCGAGAGAGAGACGGAACTACACATTACTGATAGCACCATCCCTTTTTCGGACAGAAATCATGATAGCATTAATACTTCATGTTACGGCCCCGGTGCCGTATTATGACGTTTTAATGCCATTATGATTCCACCGCAAGAGAGAGACGGAGCTACACATTACTGATAGCACCATCCCTTTTTTGGACAGGAATCATGATAGCATTAATACTTCATGTTACGGCCCCAGAACCCAAAGAGTTATTAACGAAAAGACATATGCGCTGTAATTCGTATTACGAAACATCGTTCTCAACTTTTAAATGTCACATTGAATTGTTAAAGGCTGCGTTCAACTCTGGAGATTTCGTATGAATAAGTGATTTATTCTCCAGTGAGTTCGTTTAATATGTAAATACAAAGAGCAAGCAATTAGGTAAGCTCATGTTAAAATTTACGCCAAATTAATATAACATTTCTGAACAATAATATATCTGTTCTGTGCCCAACTTTCAGTGGGATTTTAGAAACTAAAGAATAGGGAAGTTTCCTAGGTAACTGTTCAGTCCGTTAGTCAGATAATAAAAAAATATTATACACGTTTTTTTTTAACCGACCGATCACCATGTTCGGCAAGCCTATCCCTTGGGAGAAGCGAGCCAAATATCTAGGTGTGACTCTCGATCATCATCTCTCCTGTTCTGAGTATCTAAAGAAGGTGCGCGCTCGCGCCGCTTTCGCTCTCTACAGGCTCCATTCCGTCCTAAATGCAAAAAGCAATTTGTCACTCAAGTGCAAATTGAGCATTTATACCGCGTGTATCCGCCACATTATAACCTATGCGAGTCCAGTCTTTGCACACGCAAAACCCCATCTCATCCATAAGATGCAGACCCTCCAAAACCGTTTCGTCCGTAAAATCACGGGAGCCCCCTGGTTCGTTCGGAACCAAAACCTTCATTTAGAACTAAAAATCCCTACGATAGCCCAATTCATGAAGCGCATTTCAAAGCGCTTCTTCGATTCCGCAGCCACTCATCACAACGCTCTAGTTGTGAAGGCCGCCAATTACACCGCCTCTCGCATCAGTAAGACCCGCCGTCCAAGGCATGCACTGACCGACCCAGACGACCCCACGACTCTCCTCCAGGAAAGCAGTAGGGAAACAAGTACAGTGGCTCGCAAACACAAAACAGCACGACGTTGATTGAGACACAAAGCAACAAAATTCGATCTAAATAAAAACGGCCACATTCCTCTAGATCGAATTTTGTTGCTTCGTGTCTCAATATGAAACTTTAAAAAAGGTATTAGAAAATTCTAGACACACCGATATAGTTGATCGAGCCGTTTTTCATAATTCCTTTTCAGTCAAGAGATAATATGTTTTTATACGAGTGGTGCTAGTGGACCGGTAACAACTTTCTTAATCCTTGTTTAAATTCAAATCATTTATTTCAAATAGGCACATAAAAGGCACTTTTGAACGTCAAAATTTACAACAATAATTAATTGATTCTAGTTGCCCCTTCCAAAAGGTAGTAACGTATGGAGAAGAATGGGCAAGAAACTCCATACTTACTCTTTTAAAATGTTCACAATATTTTATCATTATACATTAATTATTAATTCATTATATGTGACGACGATACACTTACCTAGAATAAAATTACTATGGGTCCATATTGGCTCATCTAAAGTTGTCATCTAATGATTTGTAATCCGAATGATCAATCTTCCTAAAATTTTTCATCCTAAAGTTTTCATTCATACTATTTGTAGTGCTACCGGCGATGTTCATAACACTCATGTTTCCGAAAATTGTAATTCATAATATCATTCATGTAAATATATTTAAACTCCTACTGTTTTTTATCATAACGCTTTTATCCCTAAACATAATTACCATAATATTCATTCACGTCAGAGTGTCGTCTTGGGGGTACTATGAAAAAAATACTTAGAAAAATTTCGCGACCAATTTCGAGGTAGCGCTCGCCGGCCGTTGCCGCGGCACCGCTCGCTTCGCTCGCTCGGATTGCGCGTAGTTGGTCACAGTTCTAACCTAACCTAACCTATGGATATCTTTGCAGGTACACACCGCTATAAATAAAATTAAAGAAGACGCTTTAATTAATAAAAACAAAAAACCAATTCATATAAATAGTGAGTGCGAAGCAAGCACTTGATTATTATGAATAAAAAGAAATCTAAACAAAAAAGATATGGCTTTGATTAATAGTGTAAAAGATGGTTATGTTGAGAAAATATAGGAAAACAAATAAAAGTATAATAGATGTTTATTGCTACTGACATTATGAAGTTGAATGCTTCGGAATTATGAACATTAGAGACAGAGTAGTTAGGAATTGTGATTGTTAGGATGAAAAATGTTAGGAAGAATATTTTCGGATTTCCAATTATCGGAGTTGAAAATGTAGGTGAACTTTGGCTCACCCTATTACTATACCACAATAGGTGAAAATAATGAAAAAAATGTCTCATCCTTGGAAATAAGGAACCGGGAAATGTTCGTACCATACAATTTTTTTCTGGCACTAGTAGGCAATAAGCTAAAATCATTTGCGCAAATATTCCTATACTATTTTATCTTCAGCTTCCCTCGCCTCATCTGTTTTATGTAACAAACAAATAAATGGTTCGTACTGTACCTAGGCGTTTATTGTTCTTTCATTTATTATGTAACAGTTTACCTCCATTTTTAGTCGATATTTTATTCTCTGCGGTAGTCCCTAATATACTGAAACACGTGCTTGATACTAAAGTATTCCCAAATTAGACATAACAGAATCCTACGCAAGTGAGTCTTACGTGGGTGGTTACAAATTGGTGCCGGAGGAATACTGTATGCGGGCTGGAAAAGAAATCTTTAAGAGGGTTGTTTCAAATTCATGTTTTAATTCTAAATAAATATTGCTCATTTTCTTAGACAGATTTGCCACATTCATCACAACACTTAGAAATAACGTTTAGGACATTCTCGTTATTTCTGAGTGGGGAAAAAGTCGTTTTAAATTATAAAAGGCAGTCCAGAGTCAGTAATCGTTGAGCTACGAAGCAGGACTGTAGTCTGGAATCAGTGTGTATAATAAAGATATATTATACGAAGAACAGTGTATGAATTTTAAAAATAGAAGTGTTTTACACACGCTAGATTGTCTCTAATACTAACGACTAATGTCAGATAGAGACAGATATCTCTGTAAGTAGGTACGGATTGAAATACAAAGTTTCTCTTGTCAGAATTTTTCCTTGAATACCTCATAATCTAAGACAGAGTTATTGGGTTTTTCTATGAGTTTTTCAATAGCAGCCCGGAGTCTGGATTCGTGCCCTGTTGATGGCAATGGATCCAATATAACAATGCATTCAGGGTGTTGTTGGGCCTGTCGCGCTAGTGCAGTGCGTCGAGCATGTTCGCGGACGCACACGTTGACGGCTTCCACGCCGTACTACGCAAACGATGCGACGCGGCGCTCGCCAGTTTGCAGTGCTCGCAAAGGAGGAGGCGGAACACGTGAGGGAGCGGCAGTCTGTGCGCCCTGGGTGGCGGGAATCGATAGCCGATTCCCGGCCACCGTAGGCGCGGGCTTGCGGACAACGAGCTACGGGCAGCTCGCCGTCCGGTAAGGACCAGGCCCGAATCGACGTCGCGTTGTGTTCCACACGCGCCTCAAAGAGATGTTAGCACACACTGACGGGGTCCGCTAGGACCGGTGCCTGCCAGGGTTGCGGGTTTGTCCGAAAGGGATACCGTGGCCCTGGCACACAGGCAACTGAAGGAACACGGGTGGGTTTTAATCAGTAGAAGTCTGACACACCCTCCCGCTCCGCCCAGAGCGGGAGAAGTTATTTGATAGTTTCCCACCCAAAAAAAAAAAAAGGGTAACAGCATCCTGGCCGTTATCGTGGATAGGCTTTACACGTGTTACATCCAGCACTGGGTTAATACCCACATTAGGAAATAAGTAATTATAACGTTTTTAGTGTTCCGTAGTTAAAAAGGAACCCATAGAGTTTCGCCATGTCCGTCCGTCTGTCCGTCCCCAGCTTAGCTCAGAGACTCTTAGTACTAGAAAGCTATAATTTGGCATGGATATACATATTAATCACGCCGACAATGTGGTAAAATAAAATCATGATAAAAATAGTTATTTAGGGTACCACCTGTACATGTAAAGTGGGGATGTTTTTTTTTTCTCCTACCCTATGGTGTGGGGTATTGTTGGATGGGTCTTTCAAAAATATTGCGGGTTTGTGAAAACGATTTTCGATCAAGGAATCCGTTTTTGAAATATTCGGCTTTAAAGTGCTAATTTTTGTTAGATTTAAGTGTCCCTCCCCCTGCCAGCTAAATGGTTGTACTTGGATATATGTAAAAAAAGTCACAGCAGTAGTTTAAATAACGAAGTTAAAAGGAAAAATATCACAGCTAAGTAGGCGTCACAAGTTACCGAGTAATACTGCCGTCATAAGGAAGAAGACCGTAACTGTCAATTTTGTCAAAAATGAGTTATTAACATATTCGGAATCAGCAAAGAAAATGCTATCTTAATCTCATGTTTGATAAAATTCAGTGTCATGTCAGTTACGGCCTTCTTTCTTATGACGGCAGAATAGTCAACCAACTTACATTTACAGTTGAAAAACATGTTCTCCCATACATTGCGTATGGAACGCACTTGGCCGCTTTTTTTACTACTAACACTAGTTTCATAAGTTTTTCTGTAATATCATTCTATGGATTAAAAAACACTGAATGAAAAAAAAATTTTTTTTTGACTTTCCCCTTATTACGGGACTTAAACATAACTGGCGAAATGTGGGTGTACTATAGGTACTCCTCTGTTAACACTTCGGGGAATACCTACATCTAATAACCACTAGGAATCCAAGTATAGTTCAGTAGCGGGAGTACGTTTCAATTTTGTTGCTTCATGTCTCAAACATGAAGCAACAAAATTCAATCTAAAGTAAAGCGGCCATATTCCTCTAGACCGTATTTTGTTGCTTCGTGTCTCAATATGAAACTTTATAAAAAGGTACTAGAAAATTCTAAACATACTTACCGGGGTTCCTTATTGAACCGTTTTTCATAATTGCTTCTCCTCAGTAACAAGATAATATTTTTTAGTGGACCGTTGTACGCCCTCATAATGTTATTCATATTTTTAAACATCATATTTAAACGTTACCTCAGAACAATATTTCTCCAGAACCATAAGTGCGTTTATAATTTAATTTAAGTCATTTATTTATTCAGAAAACATGATCCAATTTGTTAGAATATAGACAGATTTAGGAAATAAAAGTATATTATATTGAAACTAAAAATACTGGCCTTACTTACAAATTGTATTGCACTTTCATATCTCCACTTTGAGCGGATCCAATATAAAATTCACTTCTCGTACAACATCTTCCTTTGATGGATACGATACGGAGTACCACAAAGTTTGACTTACATTTTACCGGTTTTCTAGGATTCCTTACAAAGAAATAAAACCCTTGTGGTGAGCTATTCGAAGAAGCATCTAAGCATCAAGTAGTTCAAGGTAAGGACCAGTTTTCATTTTAAATGCTAGACTTGATTTAACTAAAGTTCAAAATACCCGATATTTAAACAAAGTTTGCTCCTCAATTTTAAATTATCCATCAAGCCTTAGAAACATTTTAACTACATTTAAATAGAATTTCAACTTTCCGAGTAATCTCAGGAACTTGATGGTTTTAGCTAGCGTCGAAAAGCTATAAAATAAAATTTGCATCGCTAAGTGGTGAGGAAGAGAAAGGTTGACGTGGAGACAGCCCAATCCCGGTAGAGATAAGAACTTATAAGTTATGTGCGGTGAAAATAAAAGCAGCATTTTATGCAAACAAGTATTCGTATTATTTCTTCTTCTATTTCATTCTCATCGAGAAATAGTTCACAAATGATACCAGCCTATTATTGTCCAGGCCTCTTCTGCCCACGACGGGTTGGCGATTTCAGACTTATGTATATCAATTGTAAGTCCAGGTGTCTTCACGACTGACTGACCCAGTCGACCCCACTACTCTCCTCCAGGAGAGCAGTAGGGAAACTAGCACAGTTCGAAAAAGAATACACAATACACGACTGTTATTCCGACCTCGCCGTCGAGCCCCGCGCGAAATCCTCGACTAAATAGTCCTCCCCGACCCTTGCTCGTAAGCGAAGCGCCAGCCCGCGCTATAGCTGAGCCAGTAGCTTTAAATCCCCCAGATAATAGTCATAATCCTGATTTTATTCAGCCACCGTCGGTCCCTTGCCATCCTCCCTGCGACTCTGCCCTACGCCGAGGTTCGTACGCCACAGGAGGTGCCCTTAACGTGCAATCGTTTAGTTTATAAGTTTTTACGCCCTGGCTGGAGGCATCAAGTTTCGTTAGGAGCTTAAGGCAACCACAGGAAAGTCCGGTTAAAGAGTCTCAACCTCTCAAGGTTAACACTGAGATGCCCTAGCAAAAAAAAAGTCTTCACGATGTTTTTCCTTCCGGTGTGAGCTAAGATAAGTATATATCCTTATACAAATATATAAAATTAAAGTTTTTGTTTGCAATATCATAATAACAGTTTTTTTTACTAAATCATCATCTAAGCATCATTTCAGCCGACAAACGTCCACTGCTGGACATAAGCCTTCCCCTATTTTGGTTGCCATAATCGTCACGCTTGGCAGGCGGGTTTGGCGATCGCAGTAAGGTGTTAAAAATGCATAGAGAACGCTGCTGCCTTGTTCCTTGTTTTTTTTTTGTTTGTTTTAAAGGTACTTAAAACAAAAACAAAAATTTGCCTTACGGTCTGTCTGTTTGTTCCGGCTAATCTCTGAAACATTCGTTTCGGAGATTAGCCGGAACAAACAATTTTAAATCGTTCCGTTCGGACCGATTTAGACGGAACTTTCACTGGCAGATAGCTGATGTTATAGAAGTAACTTAGATATTTATTTTAGAAGAAACCCCCTGCGGATGAAGCCCCGGGCAGGAGTTATAATATTTTTTTTTTTTAATATGTTTTATTGACATAAAAAATGTTGTTACATTTTAATTTGAATCCCTGACTCCTGAGCTAGGTGATTACAGGAGTCAGTGTCTTCACCCGTTTTTTGAACTTTAAAAATTTATGCAATAAAATAAAAAATAAAATTTAGGAATTAAAACTTTAAAATGTAGGAATCCAATTTAGTGCATGCATGCTCTTGAGTGGTTTGTATGCGTGTGTGTTTGTTGTGTTTTTGTGTATGTGTATGTGTGTATGAGTGAGTGAGAGTGATTGTGCTTGGTGGCTGAACTTTGGGTATATGTGAGGATTTGTGTGCCTACTTTACGTACTATTTACTTATCACGAGTATTGTTCTTTAAGTATGTTTTCTGTCTGTGGGTAATCCAGTATTTGAAGCCAGGTGTTTAGTTTCATCTTAGTTTAATTTTTTGTAAGTGGGTTGATGTGGAAATGTGGGTTTACTTTATTATAAATATAAGTAGCTAGGTATAGGCGTTGCCGTCGTGCGGATGCGGGCTTACTACTTATATAAAAGACACATTGATATTAAGTAATTAGTTTAAGCTGTGGTAGAAAAAAAAGTAGTCAGTAAGCTGTTAGCGACGTCATGGGTGCGCCGGACGCATTGAATGAAATGTGAAGGCTGCTTTAATGCAACCCTACTGTAATTGATATAATGTAACCTACTTTTAACCCTTGAATACATGATGATTAAAATTAATAGCTACATTTAAGCCAATTACTGGACCTATTTGCATAAAACTGTATTAAAAATATATAGGTCGGTTTTTATTTTGTCTCTTGGGGCTATGGACTTCTGTAAATGGCTTTTTTCGCATAAAAAGATAGCAGCCGGGCGACATAAACTCCAAATTAAACGGAGCAAGTTCTTGCATGCAAGAATCTTTGCAAGAATTTGAACAGTTTTTAAGTCCATTCCCAATGGGGTTTACGTGATCAATTTATCAAAATAAAGTGTTTATAATATCATAACTGCCTGCATAATCATAAAATTATAAATTACAATAACTACGTAGAGTTAGCTACCTGCAGTGAAGAGTGAGTGAGTGAGTGAGTGCCTAGCATTCGCGATTTAAAAACTGTATCTCTATTCAAATATCGAGTAAAAGAGCATTACCTTTCCTCTCAACTGTGAGTATTTTATGTATATGTATATATTTATATGTATTTATATTTTTTAGCTTCATTTAAGTATAATAATATGTTATATTTAATATTTTAGTTTAAGACTTTGCATATTCATATTTTCCTCTTCCAATTCTCACACACTCTTGTCTACATTTTTTTTTCATTTCTCCTTTCGCAGGTCCGCTGGAAGAAATTTCTTAACAAATAAGCAGTACCTTTGTACTGAAATTATAATGATATCGTATCTCTATGTATTTAACTGTGTGTACATAAATAATAAAATAAATAAATAAATAAAATAAATAGTCGTAAACAAAAATTATAGTTTTTTTTTTGCATGAAAATAGACCCTACTGTGGTGGAAAATTTTCTGACAGAGCGCCGTAGCACATTTTAAATTTATCGCAGCACAAAGCTGAACATAAAACCTACTTAACATTTATTTTCTGACAGGAATAAAATACCAATTCATAGTGGCACACTTCGTGGCTAGTTCCCTTGTACAAGTTTTACTAAGCGGGCCGTTTCTCATATGAAACATGAAGGCATCGAGAAACTGTTCTCAACAATATTATGTTCAAACTAAGCACCGCTACAATACATCATGAAACTATGAATCTTTGTTAATTTCCATTGGGAGTAACAACTACTCAACGTTTATTAAATACCAGCTTTTGCCCGCGGCTCCGCCCGCGTGGATGTCGGTTATCGCGTAAAAAAAGTAGCCATGTCCTTCTCCATATCCCAGGCTATATCTCTGCCAAATTTCATGAAGATCGGTTCAGCGGTTTAGGCGTGAAAACGTAACATACAGACAGACAGACATAGTTACATTTATAATATTAGTATGGATGGATTTTATCACTGTTCGTTATTATTATTATTTAAGGTTATATATTGAAAAAAAGTGCTTATACCTTTTTAAGTATACGGTAATAGGGATTTAACATTTTGTATTCACTGATTGTGGTGGCGTCGGGGGTCGGTTTGCCTCCTTCCCTCAAATATGGCGAGGAGGGCAATGGCTGATCTATGCGTTATGCTCGTGAACGGGTGCTGCTTGTGGTGACTGTTTGTCTTGCTGACGATGGTTTCGTTATTGTTATTAGTAATTTATTATTTATTTTACATCGATAGTACTAGTTTATCATTTATGTTACATAATCCAGCATTACATAATTATGTAAACGGGCACGCCCTTTATGTCAGGAGACTTTTATTTAGGTACCGGTAGAACGGGGCTATTTGGATTTTCGGGGGTTATTTGGAATTTAGTAATTGTAAGATTTGAGTTGACATAAATTCTACCAAAACACCATAGACAGCTTTTATTTTATTTCTGGTCTTGTTTACTTTTAAAATTTTTCGTACGGAGATCACAATTCGAATTTATGTCAACTCAAATCTTACAATTGCTTTGTTCCAAATAACCCCCGAAAATCCAAATAGCCCCCGTTCTACGGTATTAAGTCTTGTTTACATTTTTAGTTTTTTGCTTAAGTATAATTTTCATTGTATTGTATTGTATATTGGCGTGTGAAATATGCCAAATAATTTAATTTACTGTACTGTGGCTCGTAATGTTAATTACTTTGCATAACTACTATTGTACAGAATCAAGTTTATCTAACTGAACAGACAGCTGTGCTACTGAGGAGTTTGTTGCGCCACTTCTTCTTCCCAGCTAAATAAAGCACTAGGGAGTGGTGAACGTTTTGGGGGGCCAGCTTATGTAATTGTGACTTTCGAAAACTGCTGATTCTTTGCAGCCTAATTTGAATAAATGACTTTTGTTTTTGATTTTGGTTGTATATTTTTTGACTATGATATGGCCTGGCATAAAGAATACTAGGTACAAAGAAATTATCGAAAAAAAAAAATACACAAGTGTCTATCTATTTTTATGTATATATATTTTTTTTTTGAGTATCTAGGCGTAAAATTTAGAATCCAACTGGGATTCTAGATTTTACGCTGTCAATGTGAGTGAACTGCGAATCGCGGCATAGACTATCACAGGAAATAATACATAACATCATTCTCAGCATTTCTAGGCGGGTGGTGACTTTAACAAGAGCACGTGGAGAAAAATCGCGACATTAATTCGTATTTTTTTATTATAAAAATTGTTTTTAATATTTTTTTCTACTTTTCTTGGTAACTTAAAAAAATCCAGACAGTAAATTTTTCATAAAAAAGTATTTTTCTCGCAAAATTAATGTTAAATGTGATCTCATTTTTAACCAACTTCAAAAAAAGGAGGAGGTTCTCAGTTCGACGGAATCTTTTTTTTTTTCGTGTTGGTTCCATTGTCGTTAGGCAGAATCGAAGGAGAAATCAAAAAAACTCTTCAAATATTATAGCCACACTTATAGCGATTTGGGTATTTTTTATAGTAAATCGTGCATTTGTTCCCGGAAAGAACCATTTGGTGAAGTGAAACTGATGATGAAGACCACAGATGGGATAGCCACCGGAACTACTCAATAATAAGTATTTCACGGGTTGCGATCCGATTACTTTAATATGGTTGCTAAAAAATGTATGCTCGTCACAATACGAATGGTGAAATATCAGGAGAACTCTTCAACAATTAACGTCCCTGCATCGGGAAAAAAAATATTTTGTAAAAGGCGATAAGCAAGTTGACATTAGTCTATTGTAACTTAGGTAAATTGTGAACTATATATGTATATTTGGTAGTCTTTTTTTTTTTGTTAAAAAGTTTTTAATTTTAAAAGGTGTAATTTTAAATAAGAAAAATCAAAGTCAAATCATTTATTTCAAATAGGCACATAAAAGGCACTTTTGAACGTCAAAATTTACAAAAAGAATTAATTAATTGATTCTAGTTGCCTCTTCCAAAAGGTAGTTACGTATGGAGAAGAATGGGCAAGAAACTCCATACTTACTCTTTTAAAATGTTAACAATATATATATATTTTTTTTTTTTTAAACGTTGCCCCCACACTAGGAAATTCTCCTGTATCGTGGGTGCGTTTACAAACATAGTTGTATGTGAGTTGTTCGTTGTTCCGGGTCTGGCTGTTTGTGTATGTGAGTTTAACTCACATACACAAACAGCCAGACCCGGAACAACTAATTGTAGGTCATACAAATATTTGTTCCGTGCGGGAATCGAACCAATAACCGGTAATTATTAATTATATGTGAAGACAATGCACTTACCTAGAATAAAATTACTATACCACAATTGGTAAAAAGAATGAAAAGTGAAGCAATGACAGACAAATTAATTACGTTAGATGCATGGTGCTCACATATTTACAAACATTGTAAAAGTAGATGATTTCCCTAAAATTTTAACATTTAATAACCTATGTCAGTGTGTGAGTATATTAATCACAGAAAATAAAATGAATGTCATAAAAAATATAAATTATACAGTTAAATTAGCAACCAGTTTGATTTTGTCTAGACTCTAAATAAATTGTCCTATGGAGCAGGACCATCATGTTTCCAAGCATTCTTATCTTGGATATAATCCTCTAATTCGAAAAAAAAAAAAACTATAAAACTAATTTCAAAATTAAACCGTTTTTTTTTGTGGCTTTTTATGTTCCGCTAAATGTACCGTGTGTGTAGTACAACTGGAATGCTTACAACAACTGAAAAGTCGTTCATAAAAAAAAAAAAAAAAATACGCTACATAGTGAGAAATAACTTTAATTTCGGAAATCGGTGGCAAAAAACAAAAATACAAAATAAAAGACACCAACTTCCGAAATTAAAGTTATTTCTCACTTTGTAGTGTATTGTTTTTAAAGAAGTTTTTTTTTTAAAGTTTTTAATAGGTGTAATTTTAAATAAGAAAAGAAGTATAAACACTAGATTTTAAAATAAAACCGTTTTTTCATGTTCCGCTGTAAACATTTCTTAGATCAAGATAAATTAACGTTACGCACTTTTTTCTTAGTTTTTTTTTTTTTTTTAAACGTTGCCCCACCCTAGGATTTCTCCTGTATCGTGGGTGCGTTTACAAACATATAAACTCACATACACAAACAGCCAGACCCGGAACAACTACTTGTAGGTCATACAAATATTTGTTCCGTGCGGGAATCGAACCCGCGACACGCAGCGCAGCAGTCAATCGCTTAACCACTGCGCCAACCGTGTGTTTCCGTCTTTAACTTTCACTTTTAGTTTGAAAGTTGTGCGACAGTGATAAGAATAATGCTTAGCCAAAGCCCATAATAAGTAAGTAATGTTTTAAAATTCCGGTCAGTGTTCCACTTCTGGCCACTGGTTCAGATAATTTTGTGGCGGTGACGTAGCGGCCGACCAGGGAAGATGGAAACGCCCACGGCAAACCACGTCCATCACACTACTACTTATTTTCAAGATAGGGCTTTAATCAGAATAATTACCACAACAGAAGGCAGTACCCAAAGTCTAAATAAGTTGAGACTTTGTATTTCCAATCTTTAGTAAGACTGTACTGTGATTGTACTTGAATTTTTAATTGACCGTTATTGTTTTTATTGACTTTTATAAATGTATTTAATGAATTTTATTTTAATTTCAATTGTATAATGTTACTTTTTAAATTTTCAACACAATGTACCTATATTGTTATGAAATAAATTACTTATGACTTATGACTAACAAAGATGAGTACAGCCTCTCTTAAGTATGTTTGTGAAAGGCTACGTGAGAAACCGCGACGATAAATTATTAACAAAGTTAAAACCCACAGCTAAATTAAATGCTCTCAAGTTAGTACCCAGTTTGTTAGAGAGACACTTGCGTGAATGTAGCTCGCAGCTTTGCTAGCTTTCTGTTTATTGTAGAATAAGGCGCCAGGTGCAAGGCAACTTAGCTTCAAGGCAACAAAGGGACTATAATGTTACTGCATGTATTCTACTTCCATACAAGCACTTACAAATCATAATATTCTCATGAACACAATACAGTAGTTTCTTAAGCTGTTTTCAGAAATAGAGTAAGCTTAAAAAGCAAAAATACCGACAACCTTGTCGCGAAATGCGGTAGCCCAAATATTAAAATATTCAAAACAAACTGTTGTTTTGTGCAACAACTTATGTAACGTATTAGAACGCATAACAATAACAATGAAAAAATAAATCTTGTTTTTAGATACTTGTCTATCTATGGCTGCATCCGAACCAACACGATCGTCATGCGAGTATGCGATCTTCACGTTCATTTTTAAACCCAGACTGAAACAGGAGTGTTATAAGTTTAACGTTTGTATCTGTGTATCTGTGTGTCTGTCTGCGCCATCGTAGCTCCCAAATAGCTGCACCGATTTTCTTTTTTTTTGTTTTGTTTGAAAGGTAACTTGATCGAGAGTGATTTTAGCTATAATTCAAGAAAATCAGTTCAGCCGTTTGAAGATTATCAGCTCTTTTCTAGTTGATATGTGCATCTTCCACAAGGGTTATCGAGTCGAAATTTGGTATTCTGATACTTCAATGATATTAGAACATGGTAACCTTGAACGGATGCTGCAGCATCATCTGGAATTTGCAGGATACCCAACTCTCTCACCAACTCGCAGCAGAGGTATCGTGTTTAAGCTCATTGGAATGATCTTAATGAATAAGTCATATACACATGGTCTGATGATGGAGTAGCAAAGAGGAATGAGGATAAACTCAAACTCAAACTCAAATCATTTATTTCAATTAAACCATTTACATGCACTTTTGAATTGTCAAGGAGTCGGTCAGTAAGAAAAATGAAGCTACATTCCCATTCCAAACGTAGGTACCTATGGAGAAGAACGGGCAAGAAACTCCTAGATTACTACTAGATAGATTACTACGATAGTAACTAGCTTCACTGTGGAAAAAATACGTACAGCTGCGCAGATTTCGGCGAAGCACATGTCGATCGAAGCGTGTCTACTAGTTTGTGAATAAGCAGGAAATAAAAGTTAAATTTAAAAACCCCCGATACAAAAAAAAATCCTCTAAAAAGTAAAAATAATAATATGTGTTGGCCCTTTAAGTTTAATATAAATTGTAGGTAATATTTTGATCCAAGCGTCGTCGTGTCGCACCAAACAGACAAGGCTCATTACTCAAAACTCCTCATTCCTCATTCCTCAAAACGCCAAGGCTCAGACAAGGCTCATTCCTAGCTATTGCTAGGATTGAGCCTTGTCTGTTTGGGTGTTAGGTGAGAAAGAATAGCTACTGTTAAATTGATTAGCCGTCCCACGAAGCTACGACGGCGACGCTTGTACCAAAATATCGATAATAATTGTAATATATTTGTTTATCAAACTTGCAATCCTACCTATTCACTGGATGCTTGTTTTGTCCAGTTTATTACATTATTATGTTGCCGTGCCCTAACCGGGTTTCATATTGGAACTTAGTTATTATGTAACAACTAATTGTACACATGAATGCAATAAAGAGTTTGAGTTTGAGTTTTAAATATTACCTACAACTTATAATATTATTAAACTTAAAGGGCCAACACATATTATTTTGTACTATTTAGAAGTTCTTTTTTTGTGTCGAAGGATTTTACAATTTTAAATTTAAGTTTTTTTTTCGGTGAACGCGTGGTCGCATCGAAAGAGGCGGTCCAGTTTTCGAACAAGTGACATAAAGAACGCGACGGTCTCGTATTTGCGCGAACTATCTTTTTGGTTAGATCGCGAGGTAGGGCTTGTCAGTAACGAGTATGTGCAGCGTAGCACTCGTGCAAATTACACCACCGGGAAAAAGGATGATGCCTATTTTGGTACGCTCCTCCAATAGACTTATGTAATACATAATTAGATAGCTCTTTTTGAACTGAATAGAAGTTACTATTGCGCCTTATTTAAAATTCTTGTCCGTTCAGAGTAATTTATTTATTTATAAGAGAACCAACAGCTATAAGAGATGGATAACAATTGAATATGAAACATAGAGCTAATTACAGGTTTTCACGGGTATAAACAAAAAAAGCAGTAGAAATCTTAGGATCTTAGGATCACTAACAAGCATGATAGAAAAGATTATCAATATATTTAAGGTACAATAAGCACTATGCACTTCTAAAGAAGTCAGCGTTCAGCTGAGTGTGCGCAGAATAGGTTTTGGTGGTAAATGGGTCAAATGAGAACTCTTTACAAAGAATATTAATGTCCTTACTCGCTCGCACCATGTATGAGTTTTGCCTATAGTTAGAAGAGGAAAAAGGAATAGAATATTTATACTGTACCAAACATGTCAGTTTTAGCAATACAAAAATAAGGTTTTTTTTTTTAGATATTTCGTAATAATTCACTATATTATGCCTTTATTTTAATAATTAGTAGCAAACATCGTAAAAGATCGTAAATAAGATGATCGATCAGTACTTACGAAAAGTAGGTATGGAAAAAGTGTTTTACCTTTTGTGACTTTTCTAGTATTCTAACCTCAGTTCTTACAAAGAGTCTTTGAATCCTTATACGAAACTGCATCGATTGGCATCATGGACGTGGATAGTGTGAGCAGTGAGATCCGACTCCGAACTTAGCATAAGATAAGGATAATAACATTAGATTTAGGTTATATTTACTAACACTGTATCGATCTCTGTGGTCTGATAATAAAGGTTTTATTATTATAATTATTATTATTAGGCCGCGTCCCAAGCCTAGCCAAAAGCGATCGTGTTGCAAGTATGCGATCGTCATGCTCTTTTATATGAATATGACATATTCGAACAATCAACCAAGTCGCGTTTGTACGTCATATTTCAAACAAACGATCGCGGTGATCGCATACCATAAATCACATAGCTATGGTTTCGTAGAGAGGTTCCATCATATGTGTGAGTGTAAGGTCCTAACTTTTAGACAACTCTTTGTGCTCCAAATAACATTGCCCAAATATGCCACTATGACTTCTATTCTATACTCCCTACGACTACGAGAAGGCAACCGCAAAAGAACGAGACTGTGTAGGAGAGACATAGAACTGCTCTTGCTCAGCAGCGTTATTGGATACTCGGTTCACGAGTTTACAATAAACTCAATGCTCTTCTAAATATCGTCGACCGTAGGTTCAATTGACGTAAGGGACAAAATACTCAAAATGAGTTGAGTATACAGTTTTGTTCAAAATTTTTCGCTCTTTCGAATGGTGTATATGAAAAAATTCTAGCTTAAGAAAAATGTCCCTTACCCGACCTACTGATTTTTTGGATAAAAATTTCGAATCGGCCCCATAATAACAATGTATCTGAAAAACTATGCAATATAGCAACTTGAAATGGTGTAATTACCGCCGCCAATCGAATCAAATAAGGTAAGATAAGGTAAGGTAATGGGTCGACCCACCGGGACCAAGGGTAACGAGAAGGTAGGTAACGATTTCCTTTATATCCGTACGCCAAAAGTGTGTACTTAATCTTCTGTCAACAATCTCTTTACACTATTTTTTCACTATTTTTCACTATTTTTGATCCAACATAGAGGTCAATTTAATGTAAGGGACGGGACTACAAGATACTTGGTCAGTAAGGGACTTTACTAACAGAATACGTTGGTGTAAGGGACGTCCATTTTCTTAAATAGATAACTTATTAAAATAAATGTTACACAGGTAGTTAGAGCACTAAAATACAAGATTATGTGTCAAATCAGATCCGAAAAAGGTTAATAACAAAAATAGTTATGGGCGATTTTGTCCGAAAAAAAAAAAACTTTGTCGGCCTCTACTGAAAAATCGTATTTTGTCCTTTACCTCAATTGAACCTACGGTCGACGATATTTGCTTACTTATCCGACAGCAATGCAGGAACGCTGTAAGTGACTGGTCTAACCTACGAGGAATCTGAGAGACTTATTGGGTTAACTGAGTATTTCACCAACGTATACTCACTCATACCTTCTGGACTTCTGGACACACACTACATTTTTTTATATCTTTATTTCTATAATATAAGTTACCTAATTGTTATTTTTGTTCAGAATTTATTCAAAATTATAAAGAAATATCCTAGTTGGTCCGGTGGAAAGTGATACAGAGTAATCCTAGTACGAGTGCCAATAAGCACTCCTTTGACACCTAAGTGCTCATAGCATAAGACCAAATGTGTTTTTAAGGAGATTTACTGTACCCATTCTTCTAGTAATAAAGATTTAATTATTATAATATTATAATTATTATATGACATTGAAAAGTTATTTAAGAAAGTAAATTGGTGTATTATTCTACAAGGTGTTTTTTTTTATATCCCATAACTCTAGGGTAGGAATGAGACCATATCAAAGAATCAACTGGCATATGAATTATTTTTTAATGTTTTTTTTTTTTTTTAAACTAAAAACAAAGTCAACAAATTCGACAAAGTCACGATTATTAATGTAAAACACCGTTACATGAAATATGACAACGTTGCATGTTCTTAGCTTTAAATATTAATGATTGGTTTTGAATGAAAAGGAATTACTCGTATTTATCAATGAAACTTAGATACCTATATACATCGAGGGTCACAGTTTCATCAGTTTGGCAACATCGCAAAAGTAACAATTCGTTATACGGTTGACAATTTTTGACCTAAATTAATATGATTGATGATAATTATCTTCGAAACTATGCATTTTTTGACTACATAATCTAGGACTTTTTTTTATTATTTTACAAGCTTTTTTTACTCATTCGTGCATAGGTGTTTGTGTGTTTGTGCGTGTTTTTGCATGGGTATTTGTGCGTGTTTGTGTGTTTGTGCATGCATGTTAGTCTGTTTGCGCAAGGGTATTTGTATGTATTTGTGCAGGCGTATTTGTGTATTTGCGCATGAGTGTTTGTGTATTTGTGCATCGGTGTTCGTGTACTTGTTTGTGTAAGGGTGTGTTTGTGTATTTGTGTGTATTTGTGCATGGGTATTTGTGTGTATTTGTGCATAGGTGTTTGTGTTTGTGCTTGGGTGTTTGTGTGTTTGTGCATGGGTGTTTGTGTGTATTCGTGCATAGGTGTTTGTGTGTTTATGCATTGGTATTGGTGTTTCTGTGTTCCCATAACCCTAGACTCCTAGAGTTATGGGATATGAAAAAAAAAAAAAACACGTTGTTATAGCGTTTTTTGATACCATAAAGCCAAACCCCGCAACCACAATAGTCCGCAAGACGTCCACTGCTGGAAATAGGCATCCGAATCAACAGAATTTTCAATTTAGAATGTTTACAATTTATATAGATTCTCTGAGTAAGAGAATTAGTAGTGCCTATGCATTGTACTTGCTGTCACGAAATGTTAATAGGGAGGCTTTATTAACAGCTTATTACGGTCTGGCTGAATCGGTTCTCAGATATGGTGTTATCTTTTGGGGTAACTCGACTAATAGAGAAGTAGCATTTAAAGCACAGAAGAGATGCCTTAGAGCAATGTTTCATTTGCAAACTACGGACAGCTACAAACCCTATTTTATAATGCATAAAATTTTAACATTGCCATCCATTTATATTCTTGAAACCATTATGTTTGTCAGGAACAATCCTAAACTATTTCCGCGCAGAGCAGATCAATTTCCCAGGAACAGGCGTGACCAAACCCAACTTTGTGTACCTCCTTGCAGGACTGCACTTATGCGCAATTAAGTGTTTTCATATGGCTCCAATTATGTACAATAAGTTGCCTAAGAGTTGGAAGGAGCTTAATAATGTACCCTTGAAAAGAAAACTGAAGACACATTTATTAAATAAAGCGTACTATAATATTAACGAGTTCGTAGAGGAAAGATGTGTATTGACATAGTAACTATTTGATTTGATTATAACTTTTTTGAATTTGTTAATCTGCTTTTTTTTGGATCTTTATATTATTATTACTTTTTATTATTTTTATTGTCGACATGATTATTGTTTATCAGTCGTAATAACTTATTTTTGTTTTAATGTTCTGACTGATTTTTGTTATTTTAAATTTATTACAATATTATTTTTGCACTTTAATTACCTAATTTATTGTTATTCTAAGAGAATGTTTAAATTGATTCTAATATTCTTAACATTTGCACGTCACATCATGTGTACCTAATAATGTTGTTACCATCTTGCATGCATGTATTTTCCTGTATGTATGACACATGTTTAAGCAAATACATATTATCTTATCTATCTATCTTATCTTATCTTACTATCTAGCTTGTTTGCGTACAAACCCTAAGGCGCCATCTCCACGGGCGAGAGAATCGCGGCGATATTCACGCTGGGCCTTCAAATAATCGCCGCGATGATAACGCCGTGTGGAGATTGATTCATAGAGCTTCTATTGAATTTGATGGCACGGCGAGACTATCGCCGCGACTTTCTCGCCCGTGGAGATGGCGCCTAAGAAAAAAAGAAAAAGTAGTTATAACAACATCACCTCGTTCTTTGAAAAATAACGGCAAGGTGAAGCTTAGCAAAAGTGAAGAAGCTAATTGGACTTTTTAATCAAAAAAGAAATTGTTTGATATTTTTCTTTCATTTGTCTGATCCAACTTACTGCGAAACAAAATGTCGCGTAATTGTTTTCAATCTCTACTGCCCTCTTTTATTTTCTTGTCAGCGTTCTATGCATTTGTTAATACTTACTCTAATCTAACCAAGAAAATTGTTCGTCATTTTAGAACTCTTTTTTTTTTAATTCTTGCCTTTGAGTCTGTATTGTTAGTTAGTAGCTATGAATACGAGAATAGTCTCTATAATGCGTAAACATTTATTTGTTTTGTTGTTTGTTGTTGTTGTTGTTATTTGATGCATGTACGCTTTCCTACAGAAGTCCTTATATTAAATTTAATTTAAATAACCATTTTTTCGTATTAGCCGTAACGTAGGATAAAAACTTAAGTACCTTCATACAAGATAAAATTCCTTTCTTTCTTTCTTTTTTTTAAAAACGTTGCCCCACACTAGGATTTCTCCTGTATCGTGGGTGCGTTTACAAACATTTAAACTCACATACACAAATAGCCAGACCCGGAACAACTACTTGTAGATCATACAAATATTTGTTCCGTGCGGGAATCGAACCCGCAACACGCAGCGCAGCAGTCAATCGCTTAACCACTGCGCCAACCGTGCCGTCAAAAAAATTCAATTATTATTATTATTATTTTATTTATATATGTCTACATATCTCGGGACCCTGGGGTCCCGGACCTTTGGAAGGCGTACGAGGGGCCGAAGCCAACTCGCAGAGGCCCGTTAGACGCTTTTTAATTAAATGAGGCACCAACCGACGATTATCCCTGTACGCACTATGTAAGTGCACCCAAGGATAACCCCCGGTTTGTGTAGGACTATTGTAGGACATGGAAACAACGATATTGGACTATGGGTTTTGGGTGGTTAAAATGGACTTGTTACCTAAAACTATGGAAGGACTATGGCTCCTGCCTGATCAATGTTTTATTATACACGGATAAAATGGCAGGGGGTGACTTGCACAATCAATAATGGGCCCCCGAAAACGGTCGCTAGCACATAGTGACGTAGCGACAAGGGAGCAACATGTCCTGAGGTGCTCGAGGAGTGGAGAGGTATTCCACGGCTCTCAGAACAATCCCAGAGCCCGGAAGATGGTCAAGATCCCTACAAGCACTTACTGGAATACTTCCTTCCTCCGAGCACGTTTGCTCTTGCGAATCTCCACTCAAGCCGGCCAATAAAGGCAAGAATGAGGTGGGAGCGCAGTTCCTCGTCAGTGCTCACTCCAGCCGGCCAATAAAGGCAAGCCAGAGATGAGGAATATGACTTCTCCCAGGAGATAGGGTCCGTGGGGTCGCAACTGCCCAACAGCTCGCCACATGCTGCCCTGCAGGTTTCTGTATCTCTCTTGGTCTGGCTCCTCACCCTACCCAGGAAAGTAAACTCTACCGGCACAGACCTAGAGTTCGGAGCGCGCAAGCCCCACCACGACGTCAACGTAGAGATACGGCGGTTCGGAGCGCGCAAGCCCCACCACGACGTCAACGTAGAGATACGGCGGATTATTATTATTATTATTATTTTTTATCTCCAGCAATGTACTGTGATAGGCTGAGTTGATTGATTAATTGACATAAATAACAACTTGTTTTTTTATGAACCTCATTCCAACATATCACAGATACCTACTTTAGATGTTAGTTGTTTACTAAAGAGAATAGATTATAGTTTCTAAGCTTAAACTAATTTTAGCTCATTCAAAATTTTAATTTTTCACCCAAATTTCTAACTAGTTCTGTATTTTTTGTTAAGATCTGAGTTAAAATTATTAATTGCTTCTCGGATGGAAATCCCTGGCATTGAAGGGTAGGTAAACGCGGGTAGGCGCTTTCATAAAAAAGTAAACGTTACATCCAACATCGGGATACATTAGCTATATGTAAAGGAATATATAGGTATATGGAGTGAACAGAATTGGGCGAAATGGATTCAATTTATACAACACTACTTGAAAGCTTTTATGAAAGTAAATACATCTAGAATGGTTGGGATTTTCCAAAAAAGTTAGATACTGAATAAATATGTACCTAAATGTACGTTAATTTTTTTTTTTTTTTACATACAACGGGGTAGCTCTTGGCCTTCATCTCACCTGATGGTAAGTGATGATAAGGCCGAAGATGGAAGCGAGCTTCACCCGGAATCCTCAATCACAGAGGAACTGGCTATCTTACCTCTAACTGCCGAAACACAACAAATGTTGTTAACATTGTTGTTTGGCGACAGACTACATACAAATTACAGATTACATTAATGGGTTTTATTATTCATATTACTATTTATGTCCATGAACAGTGCCCGATATAGGTAGGTAGAAAGATCCTTCTCGGACAAGTTTCGGTCAACGAAACGATGATTTTGTTCGTTTCACTTCCATAGCTAGGATAGATTTTGTAATGTTTTCTTTGCTGTATTCTCGCTGGACTGGACTGGACGTTAATGGCGAATACATCTCACACCTTCGCTTTGCCGTTGACATCATCATAATAATATGTATGTTTAGGTTAAGGTTAAGGTATGTTTCTATGGGCCTATGTTGCCTGAAATAAATGGTATTATTAGTATTATTATTATTATAATGGCAGAGTCGCTGCAATAGCTGGACCAGATACTGCACAGCCTAAATGGAGCTGCTCGGTGGGTTGGCCTGGCCATGAATTTGGACAAGACGAAAGCCATGTACAATATTCGTCTTGCCGAGTCCAATCCACATCGAAGGGTCCCTTCTCGAAGTTGTGAAGGAGTAAGGCAGATCATCCAGCTCTGTAGACACTACTTTGAGAAAGAAGCCGACATCAACAGAAGGAATCAGTTGGGTTGGGCAGCACTTGAAAAACTTCGTCAAAACTTCTCATCGCCCATCCCGCAATGATTGAAGACTAATAGTTTTCCACCAGTGCGTCCTGAACGTTATGACATACGGTACCGAAATGACGACACTGACAGTTGGGCTCGCCCACAAATTCAAGGTCAACGCGCTATGGATATACTAGTTTCTTGTAAAGGATAAAATTAAGTTATCCGGAAAAGCTAAAAAAAAGCTAAGTAAGCAAGTTGAAGTGGCAGTGGGCTGGCCATGTTTGTCGAAGGACCAATGGCCGGTGGAGCAAATGAGTCGATTGATACTGCCGAAGTATACGTTTTTAAAACAAACTCCCAAGCCATGTTCAAGAACTGAGCTTCAATATATTTAAATGATTTATTTAACAGAATCTCTGTGTAAAAAAGGTTTAAAGATTACTTGGACACAAGAAGGAAGGAGTGAGAAAGGGAGGGAGATAGAGGGAGATAAAGTGAGAGTGAGAAAGAGAGTGAGAAAGAGGGAGATAAAGAGTGAGAGTTAAAAAGAGAAAAATAGAGTAAGAGTGAGATAGAGGGAGAGTAAAAAAGCGAGTGAGATAGAGAGTGAGAGTGATATAGAGGGAGAGTGAGAAAGAGAATGAGATAGAGGTCTTCCTCTATTTCATTCTCACTCTCACTCTTTAGATAGAGGGAGATACAGCGAGAGTGAGATAGAGAGTGATATAGAGGGAAATAGAGTGACAGTGAGATAGAGTGAGAAAGAGGAAAGAGGTTAGATAGAAGGAGATAAAGTGAGAGTAATAAAGAGAGGGAGATAGAGGGAGATAGAGCGAGAGTGAGATAGAGAGATAGAGAGTGTGGGTGAGATAGAGGGAAATAGAGGAAGATAGAAGGAGAAAGAGGGAGATAGAGAGACAGTGCGATAGAGTGATATAGAGGGAGATAAAGTGAGAGTGAGAAAGAGAGTGAGATAGAGGGAAATAAAGAGTAAGAGTGAGATAAGGAAAAATAAAGTAAGAGTAAAATAGAGTAAGAGTGAAATAGAGTGGGAGTGAGATAGATTGAGAGTGAGATAGAGAAGAGTGAGATAGAGAAGAGTGAGAGTGAGAAAGGGAAAGTGAGTGAGATAGATGGAGAGAGAGGAAGATAGAGGGAGATAGAGTGAGAGTGCGATAGAGTCATAAAGAGGGAGATAAAGTGAGAGTGAGAAAGAGAGTCAGAATAGAGTGAGAAAGAGGGTGAGATAGAGGGAGATACAGAGTGAGAGTGAGATAGATTGAGTGAGAAAGCAAGAGAGTGAGATAGATGGAGATAGAGTGAGAGTGAGAGTGAGATAGAGGGAGACAGTGTGAGACTAAGAGTGAGAAGGAGAGTCAGTATAGAGTGAGAAAGAGAGTGAGATAGATGGAGATAATAGAGGAAGATAGAGGGAGATAAAGTGACACTGAGAAAAAGAGTCAGAATAGAGTGAGAAAGATTGTGAGAGTGAGATAGAGAAAAATAGAGTAAGAGTGAAATAGAGAGTAAGAGTGAGATAGAGTGAGACTGCGATAGAGTGAGAGTGAGATAGAGTGAGTGAGAGATAGAGTGAGAGTGATAAAGAGAAAGAGAGTGAGATAGATCTCCATCTATCTCACTCTCTTTCTCTTTCTCACTCTCACTCATCTATAGAGGAAGATAGAGGGAGATAGAGTGAGAGTGCGATAGAGTGATATAGAGGGAGATAAAGTGAGAGTAAGAAATAGAGTCAGAATAGAGTGAGAAAGAGAGTGAGATAGAGGGAGATAGAGAGTGAGAGTGAGATAGAGAAAAACAGAGTAAGGGTGAAATAGAGAGTAAGAGCGAAATAGAGAGAGATAAGTGAGAGTGAGATAGAGTGAGAGTGAGCTAGAGAGTATAGAGTTAGCGTGAGGAAGAGAAAGTGAGTGAGATAGAGGAAGATATAGGGAGACAGAGTGAGAGTGGTGAGAGTGCGATAGAGTGATATAGAGGGAGATAAAGTGAGAGTGAGTAAGAGAGGGAGATAGAGGGAGATAAAGAGTGAGAGAGAGGTAGAGCGAGATAGTTAGAGTGTGATAGAGAAAGAGTGAGAATGAGATATAGGAAGTTAGAGGGGGATAAAGTGAGAGAGAGATTGAGAAAGAGGAAGTTAGAGGGAGATAGAGAGTGCCATAGAGTGAGATAGAGTGAGTAAGATAGAGAAATATAGAATGAGAGAGAAAGAGAGTGAGATACAGTGAGAAGATAAAGTGAGAGTGAGAAATCACTCTCACTTTATCTGCCTTTATATCACTCTATCGCACTCTCACTCTATCTCCCTCTATCTCCATTTATCTCACTCTCTTTCTCTTTCTCACTCTCACTTTATCTCTCTCTATCTCACTCACTCTATCTCACTGTCACTCTATCTCACTCTTATTCTCCATTATTCCATTCTTACTCTTTTTTCTCTATCTCACTCTCACAATCTTTCTCACTCTATTCTGACTCTTTTTCTCACTCTCACTATAGAGTGAGATAGTCTCCCTCTATATCACTATCGCACTCTCATTCTATCTCCATCTATTTCACTGTCTTTCACTCTATCTATGAGTGAGAGTGCGGTAGAGAGAGAATAAGAAATCGAGTAAGATAAAAAGTGAGAGTGAGATAGAATGAGTGAGATAGTGATATAGTGAGAGTGCGAAGGAAAGAGAGTGAGATAGATGGAGATGAGAGTGAGAGTGAGGGTGCGATAGAGTAAGATAGAGGGAGATAAAGTGAGAGTGAGAAAGAGAGTAGTTCTCACTCTCTTTCCCTCTATCTCTAGAGATAGATAGAGAAAAATAGAGTAAGAGTCAAATAGAAAGTAAGAGTAAAATAGAGAGTAAGAGTGAGATAGAGTGAGTGAGATAGAGGGAGATACAGTGAGAGTGAGAAAGAAAGAGAGTGAAATAGATGCAGATAGAGTGAGAGTGTGATATAGTGAGATAGAGTGAGTGAGATAGAGGGAGATCACAGTGAGAGTGATAAAGAAAGAGAGTGAGGCAGATGCGGATAGAGTGAGAGTGTGATAGAGTGAGATAGAGGGAGATAAAGTGAGATTAGGAGTGAAAAAGTAAGTCAGAATAGAGCTAGAAAGATAGTGAGAGTGAGTTAGAGAAAAATAGAGTAAGAGTGAAATAGAGAGTAAAGTGAGAGATAGATAGAGTAAGAGTGAGAAAGAGAAAGAAAGTGAGATAGATGGAGATAGAGGAAGATAGAGGGAGATAGAGTGAGAGTGCGATAGAGTGATAGAGAGGGAGATATAGTGAGAGTGAGAAAGAGTGAGATGGAGGAAGATAGAGGGAGATAAAGTGAGAAGGAGAAAGAGATTTTACTCTCAATCTCTTTTTTACCCTCTATCTCTAGAGGGAAATAAAGAGATAGAGAAAAATAGAGTAAGAGTGAAATAGAGAGTAAGAGTGAGATAAAGTGAGAGTGAGGTAGAGAGAGAATAAGATAGCGGGTGAGATAAAAAGTGAGAGTGAGATACAGTGAGTGAGATATTGATACAGTGAGAGTGCGAAAGAAAGAGAATGAGATAGATGGAGATGAGAGTGAGAGTGAGATAGAGAAAGAGTGAGAATGAGAGAGAGGAAGATAGAGGGAGATAAAGTGAGAGAGAGAGTGAGAAAGAGAGTCAGAATAGAGTGAGAAAGAGAGTGAAATTGGGGATAACGTGAGAGTGAGAAAGAGAGTGAGATAGAGGGAGATAAAGGGTGAGAGTGAAATAGAGGGAGATAGTGATAGTGAGGTAAAGAAAGACTTAGATTGAGATAGTGGAAGATAGAGGGAGATAGAGTGAGAGTGCGATAGAGTGAGATAGAGGGAGATAAAGTGAGAGAGAGATAGAGAGAGAATAAGAAAACGAGTGAGGAAAAAAGTGCGTGAGATAGAGAGAGATAGAGTGAGAGTGAGAAAGAGAAAGAGAGTGATATAGATGTAGATAGAGGAAGATAGAGGGAGATAGAGTGAGAGTGCGATAGAGTGATATAGATGGAGATAAAATGAGAGTGAGAAAGAGAGTCAGAATAGAGTGAGAAAGATTGTGAGAGTGAGATAAAGACAAATAGATTTAGAGTGAAATAGAGAGTAAGAGTGAGATAGAGTGAGATAGAGCGAGAGTGAGATAGATTGAGAGTGAGATAGAGAGAGGTAGAGTGAGCGTGAGAATGGGAAAGTGAGTGATATAGATAGAGATAGTGAGAGTGAGGTAAAAAAAGAGTTAGATTGAGATAGTGGAAGATAGAGGGAGATAGAGTGAGAGTGCGATAGAGTGAGATAGAGTGAGATAAAGTGAGAGAGAGATAGAGAGAGAATATGAAAACGAGTGAAGAAAGAAGTGAGAGTGAGATAGAGTGCGTGAGATAGAGAGAGATAGAGTGAGAGTGAGAAAGAGAAAGAGATTGATATAGATGTAGATAGAGGAAGATAGAGGGAGATAGAGTGAGAGTGCGATAGAGTGATATATAAAGAGATAAAGTGAGAGTGAGAAAGAGAGTGAGATAGAGGGAGATAAAGTGAGAGTGAGGAAGAGAGTGAGAGAAAAAATAGAGTAAGAGTGAGATAGTGAGAGAATAAGAAAGCGAGTGAGATAAAGAGTGATTGTGAGATAGAGTGAGTGAGATAGTGGGAGATACAGTGCGAGTGAGAAAGAAAGAGAGTGAGAGAGATGGAGATGAGAGTGAGAGTGAGAGTGAGGTAGAGAAAGAGTTAGATTGAGATAGAGGAAGGTAGACGGAGATAGAGTGAGATTGCGATAGAGTGAGATAGAGGGAGATAAAGTGAGAGTGAGATAGAGAGAGAATAAGAAAGCGAGTGAGATAGAGTGAGAGTGAGATAGAGGGAGAAACTGTGAGAGTGAGAGAGTCAGAATAGAGTGGGAAAGATAGTGAGATAGAAGGAGATAAAGTGAGAGTGAGATAGAGAGAGAATAAGAAAGCAAGTGAGGTAAGGAGTGAGAGTGAGATAAAGTGAGAGTGAGATTGAGGGCGATAAAAAGTGAGAGTGAGATAGAGAAAAATAGAGTAAGAGTGAAATAGAGAGTAAGAGTGAGATAGAGTGAGAGTGAGATAGATGGAGATAGAGGAAGATAGAGGGAGATAGAATGAGAGTGCGATAGACTGATATAGATGGAGATAAAGTGAGAGTGAGAAAGAGAGTCAGAATAGAGTGAGAAAGATTGTGAGAGTGAGATAGAGACAAATAGATTTAGAGTGAAATAGAGAGTAAGAGTGAGATAGAGTGAGAGTGAGATAGAGAGAGGTAGAGTGAGCGTGAGAATGGGAAAGTGAGTGATATAGATAGAGGGAGATAGAGTGAGAGTGCGATAGAGTGATATAGAGGGAGATAAAGTGAGAGTGAGAAAGAGTCAGAATAGAGTGAGAAAGAGAGTGAGATAGAGGGAGGTAACGTGAGAGTGAGAAAGAGAGTGAGATAGAGGGAGGTAGTGAGAGTGAGATTGAGATAGAGGAGGATAGAGGGAGATAAATTGAGAGTGAGAAAGAGTCAGAATAGAGTGAGAAAGAGAGGGAGATAGAGGGAGGTAGTGAGACTGAGACTGAGATAGAGGAAGATAGAGGGAGATAAATTGAGATTAAGTTAGAGTGAGAAAGTGAGTGAGACAGAGGGAGATAAAGAGTGAGTGAGATAGAGGAAGATACAGTGGAAGTGGGAAAGAAAGAGAGTGCGATAGATGGAGATAGAGTGAGAGTGTGATAGAGTGAGATAGAGGGAGATAAAGTGAGATTAAGAGTGAGAAAGAGAGTCAGAATCGAGTGAGAAAGATAGTGAGAGTGAGTTTGAGAAAAAAAGAGTAAGAGTGAAAAGGAGAGTAAAAGTGAGATAGAGTGAGAGTGAGAAAAAGTGTCAGATTAGAGTGAGAAAGATTGTGTTAGTGAGATAGAGAAAAATAGAGTAAGAGTGCAATAGAGAGTAAGAGTGAGATAGAGTGCGTGAGATAGAGAGAGATAGAGTGAGATTGAGTGAGATTGAGAAAGAGAAAGAGAGTAATATTGATGGAGATAGAGGAAGATAGAGGGAGATAGAGTGAGAGTGCAATAGAGTGATATAGAAAGAGATAAAGTGAGAGTGAGAAAGAGAGTGAGATAGATAGAGAATACGAAAGCGAGTGAGATAAAGAGTGAGAGTGAGATAGAATGAGTGAGATAGTGATATAGTGAGAGTGCGAAGGAAAGAGAGTGAGATAGATGGAGATGAGAGTGAGAGTGAGGGTGCGATAGAGTAAGATAGAGGGAATGATATAGTAAGATAGAGGGAGTGATATAGAAAGAGATAAAGTGAGAGTGAGAAAGAGAGTGAGATAGATAGAGAATACGAAAGCGAGTGAGATAAAGAGTGAGAGTGGGATAGAGTGAGTAAGATATGAGATACAGTGGGAGTGAGAAAGAGAGTGAGATAGTTGGAGAGTGAGAAAGAGAATGATAGTGAGATAGAGAGTGATATAGATGGAGATAGAGTACGAGTGAGAATGAGAGTGAGAGTGAGATAGAGAGTGACTGAGGGTGAGATAGAGAGATAGAGATTGAGATTGAGATAGAGAGATAGAGGTTGGGAGTGAGATAGAGGGAGATAGATTGAGATAGAGAAAGAGTGAGAATATGTTAGAGGAAGATAGAGTGAGAGTGAAGTGAGAAAAAGAGTGAGATAGAGGGAGATGAAGAGTGAGAGTGAGATAGGGTGAGAGGGAGATAGAGTGAGGTAGAGGGAGATAGAGCGAGAGTGAGATAGACGGAGATAGAGTGAGTGGGAGGGTGGGTGATGGGGGTTTTATACAGTTTCATAATGAGACACGAAGCAACAAAATTCGATCTAAAGAAAAACGGCCTCATTCCTCTAGATCGTATTTTGTTGCTTCGTTTCTCAATATGAAACTGTATAAAATTCTAGACACACTTACCGAGACAGCTGATTGAGCCGTTTTTCTTAATTCCTTCTCAGTCACGAGATAATATTTTTTAAAGGAGTGTTTTATATTTATATATATATTCAAAAAGAGAATTCAAAGAGTGGACCCGAGACAGCGCTCTTAAGGATTTTAATTTTATTTAAGGATCAAATTGTCATTATTTTATGCTTTCATATACTGTTCACGGGATTTTGTAGGTACTTTTTGTGTTTTTTTTTTTTACTTGTATCACATCTTTAGCGTCCTGTACAAAGCTCTCTGGATTTAATAGAATAATTTCATTCTCACTACTTGAGGAAGACATACAAATTTATGTAAAACTAAGTAAAATCTGAATTTGAGTAAACAATTACGAACGAAGGCGGAATGCATTTTGCGAGTTAATTATTTTATACGCCAAAAAAATTTTTTTTTTATTACTTTCGCGCTCGGTTTACTTTATCATACAGCCTGTTACTTGTTCATACAATGTTAGTGATTGATCACTTTTGTCGGATTGGAACTGTTATTAACAATATCCACATTCCAAATTCAAAATACTTTTAGTCCCTAGGGATTAAAGAGCTATTTTAGCCCCTGTTAACGAAGAATAAACTACCTCTTTTTGAATAGATGTGGTATAACATAATTATTTACTCTTCCAAACTAGATCAAAAAGCAGGCAAAGTCAAAAGATTATCTGAAAAGTTAACCGAGATTATAATTACCTAACCTTCTTTTACGTGACAAAATAGTAAGAAAGCTCTACCGTCTGCAAAGTTTATTTTAGTCAAAGTAAACTGTTTTAAAGTAATTAGACGCAAATTGCGAAAAACGGGAATGAATGTTAAAACGGGTACAAACGGCGCGTCCTGTCCGTAAAGGCTGGGATTGCGACTGTAACTCAATAAACATAATGAGGACCGCAGAAGGTACGATTCAGATATAGAGGTACTACAGTTGTCCACAATCTTTTCAGATTACAAGAAAAGCTAGGCTAAGCAATTTTGACCTTAACAGCCAGTTTTATTTTATAGATCTTGGATTATCAATTCATCATAGTCAGTCTTGGCTTGCAGCGGGACAACACTGACTAAACATAACATAGGCATAGAATATCTTCCTAGGGCCTTACAAATAAACACGGAATAAAGTTATCCCAGGACTAACTTCGGTATAACCATACATTTTTTGACGTTTATACCTAGCATAACTTTATTCCGCGTTTATTTGTATTATTTTATTTTTATGTTTACATATCTCGGAACCCTGGGGTCCCGGACCTTGGGAAGGCGTACGAGGGGCCGAAGTCAACTCGCAGAGGACAACAGTCCTCTGCGAGTTGACTTCGGCCCCTAACAAGACGCTTTTTAATTAAAGGAGGCACCAACCGACGATTATCCCTGTACGCACTATGCAAGTGCACCCAAGGACAACCCCCGGTTGGTGTAGGACTATTGCAGGATATGGAAACAAAGATATTGGATTATGGATTTGGGTGGTTAAAAAGGACTGGATACCTAAAACTATGGAAGGACTATGCCCCTGCCTGATCAATGTTGAATTAACACGGATAAAATGGCAGGGGACTTGCACATTCAATAATGGGCCCCCGAAAACTGTCGCTACCACATAGTGACGTAGCGACAAGGGGGCAACTTATCCTGAGGTGCTCGAGGAGTGGAGATGATGATGGTCAAGATCCCTTCAAGCAATTAATGGAATACTTTCTTCCTCCGAGCACGTTTGCTCTTGCGAATCTCCACTCAAGCCGGCCAATAAAGGCAAGAATGAGGTAGGAGCTCAGTTCCTCGTCAGTGTTCACTCCAGCCGGCCAATAAAGGCAAGTCCGAGATGACGAACATGACTTCTCCCGGGAGATAGGGTCCTTGGGGTCGCAATTGCCCAACAGCTCGCCACATGCTGCCCTGCGGGTTTCTGTTGTAAACTCTACCGGCACAGACCCAGAGTTCGGAGCGCGCAAGCCCCACCACGATGTCAACGAAGATATACGGCAGTGGGGTAGTATTATTATTATTATTATATGGTTAATATAAAAAACAAAGTGGGATTATTTATATAAACTCAAGAACGGCTGGACCGATTGTTATGCTCTTGGATTTGTTGGATTTGTCTCCGCCCCCAATAGCAAAATGACTATTAAAACAAGCGAAAAATTCACGAAAAACAAAAGAATGTAGAAAATTCACTTCCGCATAAATTTTGTACAGAACGGCTTTTTTGATGATATCTCGAGAACGGATTGGGGAACGGAGGAACAAGAAACAGGGACAAAGTCGCGGGCAGAACCTAGTAATAGAATAGAATACTCATTATTATGTATGTACGGTCGACTGCAAAAATCCATGGACAGTACAGAAATAAAATCGTGTGAAGCGAAAAGCGAAAGCTAGTTCTATTTTCGAAAATTTGAACTCAAACGTTCACTGGAAAATAGACACTAAGGTATCCATGCAATTTTGCAGGTGAGTGTACAGTCTACATAATGGTGTACATTGAACGAATACAAACGAAACCATACGAATACGACCATCCATACGAATTAAAACTTTAATTTCAACTTTTTAACTTTTGCACCCGAATATACTTGGTGTAGAGCATCGGCATTTACCGCTTACCTCGTAATATTTTGAGAGTAAAGTTGACCGACTGGTTGAAATCTCTATCATAATGATGCAGCTGAAAAAATTATGAAACCTCAAAACTTCACTAGTCCAAACACTCACACACATCCTCACTCACACCTACCAAGATACAAAGTTTGCATGGCTTTTATTTCTTTATTTATTTTTAATAAACTAACATTATTATTTAAAAAAAGTCAAATGGTAAAAACATCGGCATTTACCGCTTACCTCGTAATATCTTGAGAGTAAAGTTGACCGACTGGTTGAAATCTCTATCATAATGATGCAACTGAAAAAATTGTGGAACCTCAAAACTTCACTAGTCCAAACACTCACACACATCCTCACTCACACCTACCAAGATACAAAGTTTGCATGGCTTTTGTTTCTTTATTTCTTTTTAATAAACTAACATATTAGACAAAAAAAAAAGTCAACTGGTAAAAACCTACTTGAATGTCTACTTGATGGGTGACTTTTTGACTTCGCTCGCTATTCTTCAATGTACAAATAAATAATTGAAGCGTCTGTTTGTAATTTCAAAATAACAACTTTTTACTGAATGCATATAAAAGTAACGGTACTTATGTATAACAAAAAACTTTTTAAAATTTGTGTCTGTCTGTCGCCTACGAGGGCGAAATCAAGGGCAGGAGCTAATGAGAAATAATGTTGAAATGTATCGACGTACGCCTCTTTTTCCTTTTTGTTTATTGTTTAAATCTACTTGCATGTTCTTCTTTTTTGTATACATGTTTCTCAATTCATATATTTTGGATAATGATAAATGGAAGAGCGGAATCTCCTAACACAAGCATTTCCTTGCTTAAAAGGAAAATCAAAACAAAAATAAAAAATCTGATCAGATCTGATCTAAATCATGTAATGCAAACCAAGTATGTTAACTGAAATAAACATTTTTATTTATTTACTCATTTTTGCCCGCGGCTCCGCCCGCGTGGATGTCGGTTATCGCGTAAAAAAGTAACCTATGTCCGTCTCCATATCCCAGGCTATATCTCCGCCAAATTGCATGACGATCGGTTCAGCGGTTTAGGCGTGAAAACGTAACATACAGACAGACAAAGTTACATTCACATTTATAATATAAGTATGGAGGTATGGATTATTACGTACTAGCTTTTGCCCGCGGCTCCGCCCGCGTAGATATCGGTTATCGCGTAAAAAAAGTAGCCTATGTCCGTCTCCATAACCCAGGCTATATCTCTGCCAAATTTCATGACGATTGGTTCAGCGGTTTAGGCGTGAAAAGGTAACATACAGACAGACAGACAGACAGACAGAGTTACTTTCACATTTATAATATTATAGTATGAATTAGTAAAGACCTACAAATAAGTTTCTACTTAGTTTCTTTTTTGTCAGGTAGAAAGAACGAAGGGACTGTACATAACTACAAACAATAACATCTTTCACGATTCCTTGTCTTTATACGTACAACTTTACCTGTTACGCCTAAGTAGCGAGCAAAATAAAACCATAAAAAGTAACAGTTCCACAAGTTACTGGTTACTTAGGGAAGTATGTAAGTATCTCAGTTAAGCTAACAACTTAGCTCAATAACCTTTAAACTTAATGTCTTGACTGTATGCAAAGTGGTTCAACATAGGTTGGAGTACCTATTTGGACCTGACTGAGTTGTATTTTAGAAATAGGGCACTGTTTCAGCTCAGATGGGTATTATATAGTAAAATTTTATGTTTAGATGGCAATTTTAGTTGTGTGTAATCTTTATCTACAGCGTCACATGCGAACTACGCATCAAAGACCTGACGTCTCAAATCCTGCATCGCACAATTAGAGTTTACCGCGCGACTAGCATATATATACAACATCCCGACATCAACCGTCGGCCCACTAGACATGACACCCGTCTGGTCAGAGGATCCTCCTTTTACTATAGACTATGAGTGAACTTTACACCCTGTTCCTCATACTTCTCTGTTACCAAATAAATTTCCCGAAAGGAAAAACACACACTATAAGGACTGAAATGTTTAGTATGTAAGGATATAGACAATAGCAAAACTGTCAGTAAAGCCGTCTAATTATGTTGTATGTATCTAAAACTGTATCATCGTCATCAGCCCATAGAAGTCCACCGCTGGGTATAGTCCTCTCCAATTGCACGCCATTAAGCTCGATTCTCGGCAACTCTCAACCAGCTGCTACCAGCCACCCTGTGAAAATCGTCGCACCACCTAGCCTGAGGGCGTCCTACATTACGTTTACCGATTTGCGGTCTCCACACTATACCATCTACCCCAACGGTCATTGGTTCTACGGCTAATATAACCGGCCAATTGCTGCTTCAACTTGCTTATTCTGTGACCTATGTCGACAACTTTGGTTCTCTGCCGGATCACCTCGTTCCGGATTCGATCCCTCAGTAAGACTCCAAGCATAGCCCGTTCCATAGATCGCTGAGCGACCTTGAATTTATGGACCAGCCGTACCGTGAGTGTCCACGTTTCGGCTCCGTAAGTCATAACAGGCAGGATGAATTGATTGAAGACCTTCGTCATTAGGCTTTGTGTAATACGCGACGAGAAAACTCGACGAAGCTTCCCAAACACTGCCCAGCCCAGCTGAATTCTTCTGTTAATCTCCTTCTCAAAATTGTTCTTACCAAACTGCAGAGTTTCACATAATTAGCCTATAATGTTCCCCTGTTGGGACATAGGCCTCCTCTCTTCGAGAGGGAGTGGGCTGTAATCTACTAATCTAGTTGGTAGATCTCACATGTCTTCGAATTTTTGGTTCTAGGACATGCCGGTTTCCTCACGATGTTTTTCTTCATCGTTTTTAGAGCTGTGGTAATGTAATTATTTACATAAAGTTAAGCGCCTACCTACGTGATCGAATCAGAAATGAAGAGATCCGCAGGAGAACCAAGTTAACCGACATAGCTCGAAGAATTGACAAACTTAAGTGGCAATGGGCAGGCCACATTGCGCGCAGTACAGATGGCCGTTGGGACCGAAAGGTTCTGGAGTGGCGACCGCGTACCGGAAGACGTAGCGTTGGAAGGCCTCCCACGAGGTGGACCGATGACCTTATGAAAGCCGCAGGAATCCGCTGGATGTGGGAAGCACAGAACCGGTAGATATGGCGGTGCTTGGGGGAGGCCTATTTCCATCAGTGGACGTCTTTCGGCTGAAATGATGATGATGATGAAGTGCCTACTTAGGTTCTAACTTCGAACCTGCGCTGCAATTCGTAAGTCGCAGCCGTTACCACTGGACCACCACTGCTGTCTGCAGAGTTTGCCCAAGGTAAACGTATTCTCGCAAAACCTCGAGAGCACCGCCATTGACAGCTTTCCGTCCCAGAGTGACGTGTTCATTGAACATAATCTGGGTCTTGTCCAAGTTCATCCTGAGTTGCACAATGTTATTGTAGGCGTAAGATTGCCCTCTACCCATCCTACCAAAACTTCCTTGGGTGCGGCGGCTGTCAGACGTTTAGCAGTCATGTTCGCATTAACAAAACACAGATGGCGCTGTTTACACGTAGGTATATTATCGCTGATGTGGCACCATCTATGTAACGTGAATTTAAATGTGGAATATAGGGACGCTAAGCGGGCAAGTAGGTGGTATCTCAGTACTCGGTTGGGTACTTTGATAAAATCGGCAGAGATGTCGTTGTTACAATCTTTTCGGAATTGTATCCCTGCGTCCTATCCGAAAGCGACTGTCTCGCGAACACGCAATTATGCTATAGTTTATCTGAATAGCTGCTAGCTTCTGCCCGAAATTTCGATCGCGTGGAATCCTTGTTCCCCCGCTCCTCAATCTGATTTCGAGATATTATCAAAAAAGCGTTCTGTACGAAATGTATGGGAAAGTGAATTTTCTACATATATATTTTTTTTTCGTGAATTTTTCTCATGTTTTAATATTCTGCTATTCGGGCCGAAGACATCAACAAATCAAAGATCATAAAAATCAGTCCAGCCGTTCTTGAGTTATAAATGATGTAAATAACCCGACTTTGTTTTATATATTAAGATGACGTATATGCGCGAATACGCGATCGACGTGTTCATGTCACTTTTTGTTCGGAAAACCGGAAGGCGACGCATTCGGGTTCGCCGAACAAAATGACCGTTTACGTACATGTGATCGCTTAAGTTTTGTGACGATATAGTTGTCATGGCTGAGACTATGGAAGACCTCAGTACAATGCTCGATGACCTCAGTAGAGCTTCTGAAAGAGTGGGCCTTAGAATGAACATGGACAAGACAAAGGTCATGTCAAATGCCCATGTAACACCCACTCTCATAAATATCGGAGACGCTACACTCGAAGTTGTGGTCGAGTATGTTTACCTAGGACAAACTGTCCAGTTAGGTAGATCAAACTTCGAGAAAGAGGTCAATCATCGAATCCGACTCGGCTGGGCAGCGTTCGGGACAATGGGCCTTATTAGAAGGCTAAAAGTCACCCAAAGGGCAATAGAGAGGGCTATACTTGGAGTTTCCCTACGTGATCGAATCCGAAATGAAGAGATCCGCAGGAGAACCAAGGTAACCGACATAGCTCGAAGAAATGCCAAACTTAAATGGCAATAGGCAGGGCACATTGCACGCAGAACAGATGGCCGTTGGGGCCGAAAGGTTCTGGAGTGGCGATTGCGTATATACCGGAAGACGTAGCGTTGGAAGGCCTCCCACAAGGTGGACCTTATGAAAGCCGCAGGAATCCGCTGGATGCGGGAAGCACAAAACCGGTTGAGGTGGCGGTGCTTGTGGGAGGCCTATGTCCAGCAGTGGACGTCTTTCGGCTGAAATGTTGAAAGATGATCGCTTTGGTTAGGACGATAATTTTCTAGTTTCCTTTTTATATCATCCCTTTGAGTGGGTACTTGAGTTTTTATGTTAGGTGCTATATGCTACATTGCTCTGGAGGTTATTTTTAAGGTTTCGAATCCTTATAGTTTCGCTATGTTCGTCTGTTTGTCTGTCCGTCTGTACGCGGTTTAGCTCAGAGACCCTTAGTACTATGGGAGATCATGTTTTTCAACTGCAATATTAAGTTTGTTCTTGGGATAAAGGGGGTGTTTTCGATTCCATTCTTCATCCAGTCCCTGTAAGAAAGGTCCCTCGGAGGATTTTGGAATAAAACAACAATATTTATTTAGTATTAACTATTCATATATTTCAATAGGTATCTTTTATAATTATAATCTATTTCCTCTAACGCTCCGCGCTCAATATTTGGTTTAAGTCTAAGTGAAGACGAATCAACAGTTGGTTTCAATCAACTTATAATAATCAACAGTCGAACAAAAATCTAAATGATTACATTTAATAGAAAATTTTAAATGTAAACTTAGAAGTATGTTAGCGTGTTCAGTTGAAACGTTACAAATACTGGTTCACTTTAAGGTAATAATTATATTTAAAAAAAAAACTCTAAACTATTTAGTGGGGAATGTTAACTTTGGTATAAAATATTAACTATAAACAACAAAACATTATTCAACCTCAATGCACTCGAGAAACGAAAATTATATCGAAGCATAAATTAAAAGAAATACTGTTTAATCAAATAGCCTAAGACCAGTTTAGAATATATTTACAGTAACTGGTGAACTTAAATTTGTAAACTAATAAAGAATAGCCTTACTTACAACGCTCATACAAAGTAAAGTTACAGAAATATGTTTGTCTCTTTCTAAAGTTCTAGAGCGAACTGAGTGGACAGAGATGGCAGAGAAACAGTTTTTATAAGAGTGATTAGTATAGTAAGGCTATCGATGTTATAAAGCGAAACAGAATTTAAGGTGAAAGCCCCAGATTTTTTTTAATGTTTTTTTTTTTTGCAATTAGGATCAGTATTAGGTTGTATGTTGATTAAAATATGATTTGCGGCCGTATATAATATTTATTTTTAGAATTATAATCATGAAAATCGTCAAAACAACTCTCTAAGTTTATATAATCCTATTGAATGACTATTTCATGAAATCAAGACATTTAGGATTATACTAACTTATGGAGTTATAATATTGATTCTAATGATTATAATTCTGTAATAGTACATTACTTACCAAGGGCTGTAAAAGAAAGAAAGGCCGAAATCGCAGATATTTGTGACCCGAGCCGCAGGCGAGTGTTGTAAATATGCGATAGAGGGCTTTCTTTTTTACTGCCCGTAGTGAGTACAAAATTTTACGTCTTCACCTGGCGACAATGCGAGTTTTACTGTACGCGTAGCGTGCGGTAAAAGTCACATTATGGCCAGGTGTGACGTAAATATATATTTGTTTCGGTCGCGTTTCATACTTAAATCAAAATACAACCAGACAATGAGCTGCAAATTGCAAAAATAGTAAGTAAATTTGAATTTCGCGGGCTACCTTAGAGCTTTTCCCTTAAGATACATAAAATTGCACTGTGCAGTAGAAACGCTACATACAAAATCAAACTGTACTGGGATATTTTCATACAAATTCAAATATCTAAAGTATTATATGAATCATTTTAGTTATATTTTTCTCTAATGCACCATAATTATGTATAGGCTTTCTACCAGATAATTCAAGGCTTAATTTAGTAGGTACCGTTATTTTTGTCTAATTTCTAGTACGTAAAATTCCGTTTAATGTTGCTACGAACATTGAAGAAATAATATTATCAGTCTATGAATGCTCCTCAAGTTAAATCAAAGTCATTTAATTATATCTTTATACATTAATCCCTTTGATTATGCATTCATTTATTAATCAAATGTGATGTAATTTAATCACATTTACTTATGATTAAATATTAACTATAATTGTAACTTTTATATAATCAAAGGGTTTTTTAAGGGTTTCAAAAAGAAGCACTCAAGACTGTGACCAAGGATTCTAAGAGATATATCTCTACAATTATTTACTAATAGAAAAGTAATGATTTTGCGCGAGAAACAATTCTCTAAAGAACACAAGCGGTATGCTCTACCCGAAATAAATACAGTCACGGCAATTAATTGTTTATCAAATTGACATACATATTACGTTACTTTGCCGAGTCATACCTATTTCATACACCTGTCAAAGAATGACAGTCGTGTTTGAATACACCTACGGTCAATTTAAGTTGGTAGTCAATTTGTTAAACAATTAATTTACCCGACTTTACATACATTTGTGTGAAACACAATAATATAAAAGGGTTTTAGAACTATTTATGTCTCGAATAAGCTAGGTTATCACAACATTTACAAAAAGCGAGTAGCCTAACATTAGACATTAACAATTCAGTTTTGGTATAACAACATATAAAAAGATTCGAATCATATTCTCTCTAATAACTATAGAATCGTTATATTATGTCGAAGTTTTAGCATTTCTCGTTAATAGTCAGTCAAGCCACGACCTAAGAAGTAATTAAATATTACTAATATATGAAACTGGGACATCTCTACACGTAAATAAATTTAAGGAATAGTTTTGCTACTATGCCTTATCAATATCCCTATTGAAAAGGACTGTTCAACTTCAAAACTGTGTAAGTAGCATTGTTCAATACGAAGAATTGTCTGCAATAAAAATTTAACAATTAAACAATGCCGTTTACCGTATTTGAGATTGCACAGTCTTTACATTTAAGAACACAATATTGCACATAACGCCTTAGAGTAAAACCTCGGGAATGTAATTTTGGTTATTTTTATTTTATATTTTTTTGGAAAGAAAATCTCGCAATCTCGTCCTAGTTTCACACAAATAAGTTTTGCAACTTGTAACGCCATCTATGACGAATTTGAATATTGCACACTAAAAGACACATCTGAAGAAGCTGTGCTAATAAAATTCTAAGGGCGCAGTTTTTCTTGCTCCTGTAAAGTTGCTCTTTTCGCTTGAACAAGGTTTACACTCTAAGGCGACGATAAACGGTTCTCGCTACAATGTGTATAGTAAAGAGAGCAACATACATAAATATTGAGTAGCGACATTGAGTAACTACTACTAAAACATTCGTTTAGCAAAACCTCCTAAACCCCAGATTACCTTACTTGGTCATTTCTAAAAATCAGATCTCTTCCACAGCAGTCATCAAAAATTTGCGTACACAAGTACATACCTTACTACAAGGTCATAAAGTTCAAGATACGTTAAAGCGGTGGAGTCATGTGAATGTCGTACGTGTGTACTTTAAATAGGACCTTATTACAATCTGATAGGATTCATTTTTAAGCGGTGGAATCATGTGTTGAAGGGTTGGGGATTGTGGTGACCTGTTGCTCCCGAAGCCTCCGCATTTCCCTGGACATAGAGTTCAGTTCTGCTTGTAGCGACATCTCCTTCTCACGTAAACATTTGATCTCGTTTTGCCATGTCTGTAAAAGAAAAATAATATGATTAGGAATGTATTATATTAGTATCTGACTACAAGGTATCATTATTTGAATAGCAAAATGTTGGTAATAGCAACATGTCTTGAAAATCCAGTTTGTTTATTAGACACATAGTTCTAATAGCACCCAAAAGATCATTTATGATTGGTGACCTCAATACTGTGCGTTAGGGGGTTTATTCATAAACGCTGCTTAAAGTTAAGTAATGATTAGCGACTGTTTAACCGTACATTTTTGACGTTTGAACGTCACTTAACTTTAAGCAACGTTTATGAATAAACCCCTAAGTGTTAAGATAGTGAAAATTAATGAAGCTTTAAGCATCTTGTACGTTAGCACTAAAATCCCAAGCGGTCCAGCGAAGCCAGGTTGACCGACTGGTATTGGTAACGAAAGCTCCGTATTTATAGTAACCAGTAGTTTCGCAACATTGTTTCAGCAAAATCATTGTTGTTGGCAATATGTTTCACACTCACCTGAAACATGTTTCCCGAAACAGAAAAAAAAACTATGTTTGGAACAATGTTGTGCAACTTTTGTTTCCATGAATACGGGGATATATTTGTTCCGTGCGGGAATCGAGCCCGCGATACGCAGCGCAGCAGTCAATCGCTTAACCACTGCGCCAATCGTGTCGTCAAAGTCAAAAGGTTAAAGGTTAAAGGTTCAAAAATTTGTTAAGGTTTTTATTTTGTTTTTTAAGGTTAGGTTAGATTGGGGGGGTCAAACACCTCACCCCCCAGGCTTGAGGTGGCCCGCAGAGGCGGGTCGGTACTAGCCGGGGATTGCGGAAGGAATATTAGCTCCCAAGATCCCCGGTGCAAGTGTGGGAAGGGAACACTGGGGTGGTTTTTAGTCAGTAAGAGTCGGACAGACCCCGGAGGACATCCATGAGGATATTCCAACCCGTGAACAAAAAAAAAAAGGTTAGGTTAGGTTAAAGGTAAAGCACATGTAATAGCAAAGAGCAACATAACCAGTTTACCCACATGACTAAATAAGGTTGATATCAAGTCTATGGATCCTTACAATGTTCTGCTTGAGTAGGTCGAGCTTGTCGTTCTTCAGGCGGCACACCTCCTGGCGCAGAAGCTCCGCGTCGCGCGGCGCCCCCTCCCCGCGCGCGCCGCCCGCGACTCCCGCGCCGCAGCCCGCGCACGCCGCGGCCTCGGCCGAGGACATGGACTCCAGCCCCGTGTCGCTGTCCACGTACACGCCGCCTGGACACACGAACGCTATTGTTAGTATTGTACTACACTGCTCGTCCTCACACGTGTCAAAGTTAATTATAAACTTATAACATAAAATGGTAGATACTGTGTTTTTGTTTATAGAAAAAAAGTGCTTGTAAAAGGACTATGACGATTCTTTTTATTTATTTATTTATATATAATATGACCTGTATTCATTATTATTAAGTTTATTAATTATTTATTTTATTCATGAAGTATTCCCATTTGAGCGCCTATGCATTGAGCACCAACGGTATACCCATTTGGTGCTCAATGCATAGGTTCAAACGGGAATACACCTTATTTATTTATATAGAACAAAATAGTGTGCAAATATATAATACTAATAAAACAAGCGGTGTCGTATTTTACAGCATTTTCATTTAAAAAACAGTAAAATAATGCTACAAGCGCAGATAACGAATTACATTCATTTTACTTATGAAGACATCCATTCAGTATAATAGTACATTACTTACCAAGGACTGTAAAAGAAAGAAAGCCCGAAATCGCAGGTATTTGTGACCCGAGCCGCAGACGAGGGTTGTAAATATGCGATAGAAGGCTTTCTTTTTTATTGTCCATGGTGAGTACACAATTTTACGGCTTCGCCTGGCCATAATGCGAGTTTTACCGTACGCATAGCGTGCGGTAAAACTCACATTATGGCCAGGTGTGACGTAAAATATTGAAATAATACGCATATTGGGTATTCATGAACAAAAACCTATGCTAAGAACTTCATGCTTCTACAAAGACGACGCGGGAAATAAAAACATCGATGTACAAATTCTACACTACAGGACTAACCTGTTGCACTTTTACCACAACTCAGCCAGTCCTTGTCGTCTAATTGGAAGAAATCACACTATTACTTCACCAAAACCATACCGTAACTATAGTATGGAGATACGAATGAGGGCTATCCGACCTCTAATAATACCACTGGACTGGCGGCTGCCAAAGTGGTTTTGTGCCTGTTTGATAATCGCCATTTTGGCGCTGTCGGACGTAGCGAGTGTCTGTGGTACTAAAACTAGTATTGTCGATATCAGCGAGCAAATAATAAATGTAAAACATAACAATAAATGTATTATTATAACGACACCCGCTAAGTATACGTATGTATCTGCCAGATACACGAAACGGATTTTATAGCATTTTTGGTATCAATATACCTATATTTACCACATACAAGTTTATTTTATTTTTTCAATTAACCCAATATACTTTTTTCTCAAACGTATATAGGGGCTCAGCTAGGGCGATTAAAAAAAAAAATCTTCAGTTCGCTGTCCTATAAAATTTGCATTTGTCAGTTACTTAGTTGTACTTAGGAGGTGTCGATAATAACATTATGAATAGAATAACATTAAAATAACATTAAATTCGAACCAAATTAATTCGAAATGCAAAATTACTTTACAGTAAACAAACACTTCTCTCGAAGCCATTTGCAATATACGTCAAAATTAGTTCTCTGGACACTCGCTAGTGGCGCTTCAAAAAGACACAAAAAATTGCTGTCAAACGCTTGGAACAGCCTGTCCAGTGGTACTAATAGAGGTCAGTGGGGCTATCGCGTATGAATTCGCCACTAGAGGCGCTACTGTAGTGTGAGGTCTCCGAAATGTCAAATTTCACTGTTTTTGGTTGAACTACGCGGGTTTATTTTAAATTAGATTAAGAGCGTTGTCACCAGTCCACTAGCCCACTCCTTGAAAAACATATCGGTGCCGATTCCCTTGTTCACAAACTAAACTAAATTTAATTTCAGTGCATCTTTTTCTTTCTATTTCATTAAAAAAAGGACAGAAGATCAATTTTAGTTCAGTCCTGTCAAATTAATCAGCGCCTGTCAATACTCCATACATGTTTGACGTGATTAAAAACTTGCCGACTAAAATTACGTCAATTAACGTCAAGCGCTGATTAATTTGACAGGACTAAACTAAAATTTATCTTCTGTCCTTTTCTTAATTAAATAGAAAGAAAAAGATGCACTGAAATTAAATTGAGTTTAATTTGTGAACAAGGGAATCGTCGGCACCATTATCTCGTGGCTGAGAAGGAATTATGAAAAACGGCTGAACCAACTATATCGGTAAGTGTGTCTAGAATTTTCTAATACCTTTTATAAAGTTTCATATTGAGACACGAAGCAACAAAATACGATCTAGAGGAATGTGGCCGTTTTTATTTAGATCGAATTTTGTTGCTTCGTGTCTCAATATGAAACTTTAAAAAAGGTATTAGAAAATTCTAGACACACCGATATAGTTGATTGAGCCGTTTTTCATAATTCCTTCTCAGTCAGACTGGCGCTAGTGGACTGGTGACAACGCTCTTAATGTTGTGAATATTTTGCAATACCTGAGATGAACTATGGCAAATATGAGTTACGGCTCGCTGAATGTCAGTGCTTTGAGACAGTTTCATCCTTCAGAAACTAATATAGTTCTTCGTTTTTCTGAACAAAACGGGACTGCGCAACACTGCGGCATGCTCGATATTTTTATGGTGAGGTTTTAAGGTATTAAATATGATTAAAATGCCAACTATGTTTTCACGTCCGTAGTAAAAAACTTTAGCATCTACACTTCAGGACCTTACTCGACAGTGGCGCCAACTGGTGAGCACAAAAACGGTAGCTCTCATTGGAGATGACGTCACCAACACACCAACATGCATTGACATAAGGACGTCGTAGTGACATGATAGCTTGTGGTAGCTTATGATGAGTTCTAGTGGGTTTAATTTTTGAATTCTATACATGATATCCGAAACTAGTCAATCAATGAAGGAACGCTAAACGTGATAAATACATTTTTCTATTTCGAGGATTGAATTGTATTTCAATATTAATAAAATGTACCAATACAATAATAATTCAGGATTTTCCTAGTATAGAGGGCCTGTAATAGTTATAACCATCCCTTATTGATACAACACTGATGTTACCTAGGCTTAGTTTTTGGTAAATAACCTACTTACTACGTTTCATAACAAATACTGACAATCAGAAATAATCGACACTCATCCTTTTCTTTGAAGTCGGTTAAAAGACTGTGTCTCTACTGACAAACAGTTGGTAGTCATGACCAATGATATTATATAGGTACATAAAGAGGTAGAAATGGCACTAGCGCGCGGAAATTGTTGCAGACAAATTCAGACAATTGTTGCAATTTGCGGTTTGTTTGGCACAGTTGGCGCAGTGGTTAAGCGATTGACTGCTGCTCTGCGTGTCGCGGGTACGATTCCCGCACGGAACAAATATTTGTATGACCTACAAGTAGTTGTTCCGGGTCAGGCTGTTTGTGAGTTTAAATGTTTGTAAACGCATCCACAATAGAGGAGAAATTCCTAGTGGGAAAATGTAAAAAAAATATATATATTTTTAGTTGGCTAATAGCAGCGAGCGAAACGAAGCATGTCTGTGGCGTGACAATAATTTATATCTAAAATGCCAAGTTGTGTGTTAAGAAAGTGTAAAAACTATGATTACAAGATCAATAAGAGTGAAGGAATTTCTTAGGTACCATAATTTGTAATAACAACGCAAGTATGAAAGTTGCGTATCTATCAAGTATGAAAGTATGAAAGTAGCGTATCTTTCCTTTATAATATCATCGGTCATGCCCATTTCTCATAAAAAAATCATAACATAAACCGCAAAAATTACCCTACCATAAACTTATTCAAATGGCAAAACGTGCCGCTTAAAATATCGCTATAGTTCCAAAACTAATTACAAATAAATTCTACTAACCTAGCGGATCCAAATCCACCGAGTTCAAACTGGAGTCGTCACTGTGGTCGGTGAGCGGGGGCCTTGGGGGCGCGGCGCGTGACGTCACGTCGGGGCTGGACTCGCCCGACGCGTGCGACGCGCCCGACGCGCCCGAGCCGCCCGCCGAGCGCACCGACACTGCTGATGCGGATGACGACGCGACGGATGACTTGGAACGGGCGCTCTGGAAGGAGAATGGAGATGTTTAGGGATAATCATATTTATTGTTGATTGTATGAGTTCGTTCATCGGCGATTTCTAATAAAATTTTCTTGAATGAGCGTGCTGCATGACACAAAAAATCTAAATTAATCAATCGCAAATTAAAACTGCCTCCATCTCCAGGCACCACCACCTAAGAAAACACCTAGGAATCAACTAGGTCACCTAACACCTAGCTCACCTATCACCAAGATCACCTAACACCTAGGTCACGTAACACCTAGGTCAACTAACACTTAAGTCACAAAACACGGTCATCTAACACTTAGGTCACCTAACACCTAGGTCATCTAACACCTTGGTCTTCTAACACCTAGGTCATCTAGGAATGCTATAGAAAGTCTTAAAGAGTCATACATTCTCAATTTATTAAACAAATTCATCATTAAAACAAAACTCAGCCTTAATCTATGAAAATATGTCCTGAACTTAGGACATAAATAGATTTTCGACACTCGCAAATAAAAAAGACATTATGCTGCGCCTAATGGGGTCCCTACAGTCCCTAGACGGTCAAAGTTGCTTGACAAGCACGCTTGAGGAAACTTGACGCAACGTCAATTATGCTTGTCAAGTATCCGCATTCATGTTTTATCAAGCATTGTAAAAATATAATTTTTCATCAAGCATTATCAAGCACGTAGTTTGCTTGTCAAGCACGTTCTAAATGATCAAAAATGCTTGACAAGCACGAAAAATCCACGTGCCTGTCAAGCAATTTTGTCCGTCTATGATCCCCATAATTAAGTTAGCAAGACTTGTCATATATTTTCAACCAAACAGATATTTAAATTATCTTTGATCGCAATCTTGAAGTTAGTTTATTTTCTGCAGTAGCCACTGCTATTAGATCAACGTAATGGGTGGCATTAAATATTTCCTAGTGCCTTTTAATTTCATAACGTTATTGTTGTATTCATAGAGAAGGCAAGTATAGTTGCCATAACCGGTGAACACAGGTGGAAGTCCATTTAAGAACACGCATGCTGTGTGATGCATAGAATTTTAAGCAGTACTTATGCGAATCACATTGTCTCGCAATCACTATAATAATAATCATTAATGTTTTGATAGAAATATCAGCTTTCTTTGTGATGTCATCGCATTGTTGTAAAATATTATTATAAAGGATTTTGTACTTACATTAGGAGTATGAGTTTCATTCTGGACAAACTTATTCTTATTTAGAGGATTCTTGTTGCTATCGCCTGAGAGATTCGTGTCAACACTTGGTGATCTGAAAATATAAGAAACGTTATAATAATTTTCAAATGAAAAATCAAAAAACAATGAAACAATTTGAAGACCTACAGCTGCATTTTGTTTAACATGAATTTTAATATCTGTTTGCAAAGCTGTGTTTGCCTGACTTGGCTGCAAATGTATGTAATCCAACACTGCAATATTATAGTTTGAGCAAAGAACTAAAATAAACAAAACTTCTATGTGTAATACACACCTGACTTTAGAAATGAGGGCCTTCTTCACAGTATCAATAAACCGTGCCCCAGGTCCGTCTTGCTTCGGCGTACCATCAGGTTGCGGGGACACCGCACCAGGTTCCAATCTCACACCCGCTCCTAAGAACTCCGTAGTCTTCGTCTTCAAGTCATTCACCAAGTTCTGTAGCAATGAGGCTCTGGTTCTTAACTCCAGTTGAGCAAACTTCTCTGCTTTATAGCACGCGTTTTCGGCGTTGATGAGCTTCGTAAGGAGGAATTCTTTGAACTCTCGCCCCTTGCGGAAGACGGACGGCTGCGGGAGAGTCGGCCCGAAGAATGGTACGTCATCACGAGCGGTGACGGCCACTTTGTACCTGGAAAAGATGTAGGAGTAAGGATTAATATATTTATTTCACCAGTTTATGTATAGTACACAGTACACACCAACTGTTAGGGTTGCCAGCTCCGGTTTTATTTTTAAAAGAATTTGATAAGATTAAATAAAGGTAACATATTATTTTTCTTAAAATGTTGTTATGGTATCAGTAGCGACATTCATTTAAAAAAAACGGGCACATTCCTCTAGATCGTGTTTTGTTGCTTCGTGTCTCAATATGAAACTTTATAAAAGGTATTAGAAAATTCTAGACACACTTACCGATATAGATGATTAAGCCGTTTTTCATAATTCCTTCTCAGTCACGAGATAATATGTTTTTAAAGGAGTGGCGCTAGTGAAACAATACTCTTAAGTGTGCTCCAATTAAACCATATATTTTTATCCAATCTATAAATTCTGTATTCGATTACTTGATTAAACTCCCACAAAAGATTTCGCATGACCTTTATCACAGGCGTCGACATCTGTACCTGACAGCTCCGTACCTATCCACGAGGTTTAATATTATTTACCTTAATGAAGCTATTTCTAAGATTCCATTACATAAACCTTTAATAGATCTAAGAAACATTAAGACGTTCACTGACTCTTCCAGTTAGTGTTTGTTCACATAAAAAGCTTCTAATTACCGAGTCCCGGATTCGTTTGCATATAAATTACTGAGAAAATTTCCATTCTACTTTCCGAGCCATTTTCTCGACTTGCTATGCAAATAATGCCACTGTGCGTTGTCGTGAAACAACACAAACTTTATGTTAAACAAGTCACTTGACAAGTGGGAAAAAAGTAACAGAAACTGAAGTTGGATTAAAAATAGAAGACATTCGACGGCATGAATAACATAAAAATAAACTTTTATAGACAGTCGAGTGAATTTTTATCAGATGTTTGAATTTAATTTCTCAAAGGAACTGGCTCATAGCTATGAGACGGGAATAGAAGCTTTGAGAGTGATAGATGTCATGATGTGGTCGATAAAATACATAGACGTCTCGTAAATGTTATTATCATGGCCTTAATTTTTTGACTTCGCCGTAAACTAAAATTATGATTTCCTACTAATGAAAATCTTAAAGCAAAATATCGAAGATTTATAGACCAAAAAAAAAAAAGAAACAGGCAGTCATAACGAATGCTGATAGAAGTGAAAACTCAAAACTTTGGAGTAACTGACAAATCTGGCGCAATCTGGCGTCACCAGCATGTCGCGTATTTCGGTGACGCGAACCCATAAGTTTTTCCTCTACCAAAAATAGCTCAACGCGGCTAAAGAAGTTTTCTAGGAGTGGGCGTTGCGACGACGAACCGTTTTCAAAGACCGTTTTGTGTTCTGCGACGATGAAACCGATTTACGTCCTAGGTTCATGTCTTCGTTACACAAACCAGTCTTAGAATTATTTAGTGCGGTGATTTTTTATTTTACGTCTATAAAAATACAGTCGAGAACGAAATGAGTCGACTATCTATCACACTCGTCTCGTCCGTCGCGTCGTCGTAACGTTCCGTGTTCGTTTACAAAACAGTCCTTACAATAAAAAGTGAACTTTTTGCCAATGAAATACAGTCGATAATGTATTACCTACCAGATGTCAATGCTGTCGTTCGTGATGCGACGATCAAACCCGTTGATAGTTGTAAGAAACTGCAACTATTTCACTCGACGAAAACGCAATTCTATTTCATGTTGGATAAGTTTCGTCCTTTAAGCCGTCTTCAAACCAGCGGCAATGACGACCGTTTTTTGTAACCGTTTTCGTCGTCGGGAAAATGGTTGCCACCACTAAAGTTTTCACTTCAATGTAAATTAATTAAGGAATTTACCTGGTCTCCCCACCGACAGATTCCAAATGTGTGACCACAATGAACGCGTGGAGGAAGTGGGATGCTATCATGTCAGGCGTGAAAGGTGTTGCCTTCTCCTGCAAATAAAAACAATGGGAACTTAATAACTTGGCCACACTAAGTTTAGTTTCATACAATGCTAAGACAAACAATTTATACATAAAATATTCAGAACGATATTAAAAATCGTGGCCTAAACTGCGGAACTTTTCGTGTGTCTGATTTCGGCTTGTAATTGTACCAAATATCAACAAAATTGGTTTGGAAGTTTAAACGTAAACAAATTTCAAATAGACAGACAGACAAACAACGTTTATAGGGCTATGTTCATAGAGATGATTGAAACGAAATAGATCTCATTGCATTGTGCAATAAAAGATTTAACATCGGCCGTTTGTTAGTTTCTTGTAACTACTTACGCAAACTGTACCATAAACTCGTTAAGTTATTGCAGTACTTCGCATAATACAGTCATAAATAATCTACAATGAAAAGCATTTCGGCATATCTGTTATGTGGCCGAGTCCTGACTTCACAATAGTACAAAATATTATTACTTCATATCGTTGCAATTCATATATAGGTATATCAATATTAAAGATTTTATTCAGAAATTATCATTGCAAAGGAATATGAATGGATTGCGTAATAGATGATTTGACTCTAGTCTAAGTCAGAGATGACAGAGACAAAGTTGACGATGAGAAAGATGGCAGATAGAGATGTATGGAAGAAAGGTGACGACTGAGAAAGAGAGAGAGAGAAAAAAAAGAAATACTGCGTCGAACCGAGGTCGGCCCTAATAAATTGGTGGGGCAAAAGCTGCAGGATGTTTAAAAATATATCATTTACCCGAAACTATGATAGCTAGAATTTCATAGACTGTTTCATAGTTCTTTTTTTACTTTATAATTTGAATATATATTCTTCTGGAATCTCTGGCTGGAATAACACTGACAAGTACAACCGAAATTCCAATAACACCAATATTTTACAAAATTCTTACCTGAAAAACAATCGCCACGATATCATTGCCGACGTGTCTCTTCCTCTGCAGTTGCTGAGCGTCGCCGGCAGTATGTGGCAGTAAGGGCGCCACGTGGAACATGATCTCACGGTTGTGGTACGTTTCGTAGACGGCTTCTGTTCCCGTGTGGCCGTTTATTATGTCCAGACCGCCCCGGTAGCCTGGTGGACAGATTTTTGGTTAGGAAATAGATAGAATAGATAGATAGAATACTCTTAATAAAGAGTATTCTACCTATCTATTCTCTAATAATTGTACATTATTATGTACAATTTTTATGGTGTACATAATAATGTACACCATAAAGATTACAGATATATATGTAGAACTGTTACATAGGGTGTCACAATGGGCAGTCTTATCGCTAAAAGCGATCTTTTACAGACAACCTTTGGATGGATCAAAACGTAGAAGGGGAGACAATACTGCAGGTAGTCAGTGGTGTACCATTTACGTATATACAATAAATACATACATACATAAAGCATATAGATACTTATCCATATATATATACAATAATAAACATGATACAAGAGCAAGGAACTTTAAGTAATGATGATGTTTAAGGAGAGAGGAAGTGATTTTTAACCAGAATTTTAAAAGTGGACAAAGATTGAGCACGCCTTATCGAGACGGGCAAGGCAAACTGCGGGCAATCTGGGTGTTGAAAGAAGTAGGCTATTAGATAAGAACTTTCTTCTATAGATGAGGAAGGGTAATTATTAGATTAGTTAGGGGCTGAGCTATGCTTCGAGATGGCATATATACACGTAATCATCTTAGCCTAAATTACAATAATATTTCATTTAAATGTAAAACATTTTAAAATAAGCAAATTAGATTGAACGTGAAACAACGCGCAATGCAGCTCCTACATTTAAGTATGCATCCTCGAAATTCATATACCTATATTATTTTCATCCAACTGGTATAGCCGTTCCTGGCTCGGAATTAAGCCCAGAGCGCCGAAATCCTAGGGTTAGGTTGTAGGCACGCTGCCAGCGGATATACGTTAGTTCCAAAAATGCATTGCCAAAGAAAACTAACCTTTATGGTCCTTCAACTTGATCTTCTGTCCAAGCATGTCGAGGAACTCCTCGAAGGCTGGTGATATTTCGTTGTTGCCGAACAGCTGTTCCTCTGTCGTCTGCCCATGAGTCTGGTATAGAACTCCAAACTTAAAGCAGTTTACTAAAACATGTTCGTCGTACGCCGCTATCAGGGATGACGCGTTGAGACACATGACGGCCGTGAAATTGTCGATGTTTACTTGTTCGTTCAGCATTTTTGCCATTTTGAGAGGCGGTGGCATTAGTCCTGATCCTGGAAATAAACAATTGTACTGTTTATTCTGAGTAGGTAAGAAAAGACTATTTTCCAGAGCAAAAAGGCTAATTCAATAAATAATTATACCTTATTTGCTTTTATAAGTTTCCGGGTACTTAAATCCGGTCAGTTTCATACATCCAGTCATTCCCAAATGTAAAATTATATTAACTTAAAATAGTGTTAACTCACTAGTGGTGGGTATAAGTCCGTGCATGGTTTCCGTGCGAAGCCTCAACAATATCCTAGTGTGGTCCTGACTAGCCATGTGCTCGTTCTTGAGGGACATCACTACCGGTCCGAGATTCTCGTCAGATCCAACCAAATTGATGTGTTCCTGTGAACAAACGAAATCAATATTTTAGTATGGTAAAAGAGTTCCGGTTAATTATCGTGTCATGTTTTGAGTGATGCGCATTTATAAAGATGGAGTATTTAATTGCATTGAGTGGAATATAATATTCATCGGAACCCTCGAACATAATCTTTCGTAGAATAACAGACAGCATTGTGGCTTTACGCAAACACACACCAGGCATCGTTTGAAGCGAAATTAATTCAGACCATGAATACGAATTATTGTGTTTCTGGTAAATATCAAATAATGTGGGATTCAAACAAAGCCAACATAAGTAATAGGATTACAATGAGTTTCAACAAACACACGGAGTGAGTACATGATAATGCAACTGGGATAATGTAACAGGAAAAGTAGAGTTCATTAGGATAATATTATATTCCATCACGGCTATATTTAAAAAAAGGGTAAGGCAGGTAATTATTTCTGTTGGCGACCTATATTTTACGGATAACGGTAAGTATTTTAATAAAGGAGGCGACGGAGCTAGCCATAACGTGCAGAAAATTGGCTGTAACTAAGTATAACTAACTATATTCTTACAGAAAACCTGAAAACCTTGTGTCCAATCGATTGAACCTGAACATTAACTCCTGAAGCGAGATCGTTAAATCAATGAGGTAGTCAAAAACTAATGTAATAACAAAACCATTATTGGGCTTCAAAGCATTACTAAAATAGCAGTTACAACCGCACCCCATGGAATACTACAGAAAGGGGATGTTTATAGTCACAGTAGTTATTTAAAGAGTACCTAATGTTTCGGCTCGTTAATGGAATTTTTATGTCCCTTTGTCAATAAGTGATCAGAACTCGGAATGTTATTACCTTATCTTAGAGGTAAACTTTATCTAAGTAGTGCTAATGGACGTCTGGATTTAGCTCTAGTCGAGAAACTAAGGTAATAAATTACTTTAGCGTTTCAGAACGATCTTGAGTAGTAACTTGAAGACTGTAGAGATTACTAGAGGTGCTTATAGAATGAGGTAGATAAACTGGGTATCCGATCACAAAGGTAATATGAAAGAGACATCACATAGGAGAAAAAGACATTCACAAACGTATGAAAAGCAGCGACGACACTATACAAAGCTAACTATGTATATTATTTCAAAATCAAAATCAAAAGTCATTTCTTCAAATTAGGCTGAAAATCAGCACATTCCCAACGTCAAAAAATAATATTATGGCAAGGGCCATAGTCCCTCCATAGTTTCAGGTAACCAGTCCACTTTAGCCATTCAAATCCATAGTCCAATATCTTTGTCTACATGTAGGTTGGTTCCTCATTTCATTGAAAGCATCTCACGGGCCTCTGCGAGTTGGACCCCAGGGTCCCGAGATATGTCAAAGACACAATCATTCATCATCATTTAAGCCGAAAGATGTCCACTGGTGGATATAGGCCTCCCCCAAGCACCGCCACTTCAACCAGTTCTGTGCTTCCCGCATCCAGCGTATTCCTGCGGCCTTCATAAAGTGATCAATCCACCTTGTGGGAGGCCTTCCAACGCTACGTCTTCCAGTAGGCGGTCGCCACTCCAAAACCTTCGGCCCCATCGGCCATCTGTTCTGCGAGTAATGTACTGCCATTTAAGTTTGGCAATTCTTCGGGTTATGTCGGTTACCTTGGTTCTCCTGCGGATCTCTTCATTCTTATTCGATCACGTAGGGAAACTACAATCATAGCCCTTCCTCTCCATTGCCTTCGGGTGACTTTTAACCTTCCAATAAGGTCAACGCCTTTTTTAAAGACACAATTATTATTATATACTAATAATGAATATAAGACATGTAGTGAGATATGAGGTGTAGGTGATATAAATAGTGTTTATAAATACAGGGCCCCAGTGATCTAATATACTCTTGATTGAGATGACACCGAAGACGAGGTTGATCTAATGACATCTGACTTGATGGTGCTCTCCGCAATTATTGGCTGAATCGGAGCAATTAGCGATGATGTCATGATCAACATGCTATGAACTGATTTTCCACACCCACAAGGAAAGAAGAATGAGGTAGTTATACAAACAACGCATATATTAATAATTTTATAACCAGACTCCATGTAATATAGGTAAACAAATAGGGTTTAATTCAAAACAGACGATAACAGGTTATTGTAGGTAGCGTAATTAGTTCATGACATGTTATTTGTTTGAATATTTTCGAATATAGGAAACTATAATTGTAGTTTAAATAGACCATGTGTGGTTAAAGAGCTCTTAATTAAGATAACAGGAGAACTAATTGTGTTGTAAATATCACGCAAAAATACTTTATAATGAAACTGAGAAATATAACAATGTAAACATAGAATTACAAAAGTTCACGCAACATACAACACTATATTTTAACCGACTCAAGGTCTGAACAAAAGCTTCATGTTCCATGGGAGATGTTAATTAAACTACAATACACTGTCACCATTAACCTTGCCAGACCCTATTTTTTTATTCCCAAGCATACAACCTTTACGAAGGATAAACACCATTGTCAATAAAACAATGCTCTGTCTCAATGCAAATAGTGAAAAATACACAGTACTTTATATAAGTTACGACATAGACTGCATTAATTAAGAAAAACAAGTCTACATAATGAGATTTAAAGAAAATCTTCTCATCGTGCATTGTACTTTGTTAAGTAATTATTTACACTAGCTACGTCCTTATAAGTTTGGGCCAGACTGTAAATATTTGACCAAAACCCATGGAAGATTTACGATAGCGCAGTTAATCTTCAGAAACTTATTTCGGATTTAAAATAACTACTAATTGCCAGCCATCGCACACATTGCAAATTTTCAATCTAAACACGTAAACAGCAGTCAAAGGGCACAGATCATTGACTGAAAAGCCCGCTAGAAGTGCTCAATCATGTTATACTTTTACCACACGATTTTGAAAACACTTTTGGTAAACTTTGAAAAATAAAAATGCTAAATGTTGTTTGATTACACGCCTCTGCGTGATTATAATAATCATTAAGTTCAATCGTTCAAATACGAGCTCGTCAATTTTCAGAAATATCTCGAATTTATTGCATGGCCTTTTTCACGTTGCCACAAAGAAGCAAATTGAAAGCCAAAGATGGTAATTGAAGGGACGAGGGGTTAATGCCCCTTTTCGAACTCGCTGATGGATCACGTCATCTGAGATAGAATCTAACAGTTTTTTTTTTACATCAATTTGTTGGAAAGTGTGCCTATTCACGGTTCGATGTTGCAGAAAAAATATTCTTAAATTGCAAGAGAACTGGCACAGTGATGAAAGGTTTCAAATAAATTGGTACCTACTCAATTTGAACTCTGACTTTTTTTGCCCTCACTATTAAGCTTGGGGTGACTAGAGCGTAAGGAAAAAACCTTTTATAAGGACCAATGAAACATGTACATAAGTAATTATATTTACAGTTCTTAGATCTGCAATGTCATTATTCAAAGAATGCAGTGTATTCTAAGCAAACTAGATTCTATTTCTAATTAATACATGATACTTGAGTTCTATGAACTCAAATCCACAAGCAAACAAATGCATATTATTATTATTTACATATTTAAGATCTACCAATTATTAATGTAACAAAATATTTACCAAGATAGTGGTGCCGATTCCCTTGTTCACAAACTAAACTTAATTTAAGTTCAGTGCATCTTTTTCTTTCTATTTCAATAAGAAAAGGACAGAAGATAAATTTTTGTTTAGTCCTGTCAAATTAATCAGCGCTTGACGTAAATTGACGTAATTTTAGTAGGCAAGTTTTTAATCACGTATAAACTTGTATGGAGTAGTGACAGGCGCTGATTAATTTGACAGGACTAAACTAAAATTTATCTTCTGTCCTGTTCTTAATGAAATAGAGAGAAAAAGATGCACCGAACTTAAATTTAGTTTAGTTTGTGAACAAGGGAATCGGCTGTAAATGTTTTCTAATAGCTCACTACAACACGCGCGACCACTAGGTTCATAAACGAAGGCATTTGCCTTCGTTTATGAATCTAGTGATCGCGCTCTCGTTCTCGATTCTCACTGAATCAAATTCATATAACATTTCCCAAAAAATTTCATATCTAAATTGCAAGTCAATGTCCCGTTGGAGTCCAGCTGTTCACCTGAACCGTACACAGATCTTTTATTTTTCATTTTCGCCGTCTTTCAATTCACACAGGGTACTTTAAACCGTAATCATTTTTGTGCCCCATCATTTCTTCTCAGAATAAATTGTCCCCAAACCAATTTTGCGTTATGAAAGAAGACATTTGCTTATTGCTTCCATTTTTCTTTTGTCACGGGCATCTGTCATCGTCACTGATTCAAACGAATGGATTGGCAAGCAAATTATCATTTAACGAAATGTTATTAACGATTTCTTTTTCATTTTGTGCTTTTATATTGGCAGATAATTTTAATAAAACGTTTTTCAATGCAAACAAAGTTCTAAAGCTGCTTTCAGGCTACGCTATAATATAATATCATATAGTATATAGCTCATCGCACAAAAATATCGCGCACCATACATTCCAATAATATATAGTACAGTACAGTGTGAACGTGTCCATAACAATGTATGGTGCGCGATATTGTTGTGCTATGAGCTATATACTATATGCTATTATATTATAGCGTAGTCTGAAAGCAGCTTAAGAATTTAAAATTTAGCTTGTCATTATTAGAGTAACTCGTTCAATTCAATAGAAAGATGATAGAAAGTGTTCTCTTGATTGATTTGAAATGTCTCTTCTTGCAAGTTTTTTTTTAGTTTTAATATTTTCTATTATGGTGGTTTAAACAAACGAAAATCCTTAAAATGATTTTGAAGCGTGTTTGTCGATTACGTTTTCACGATGTGCATAACATTTTATATTACCGGTGTTAACCATCTATAGGTTTTATGGCAGGACATGATGGTCCCTGGCAGGGCGTATTTACACGTCAGCATGGTACTGGTATCGGCTTAGTGATCGGAGCATCGCATTCATCTAGCCTAACCCTTGCGGTGTCACAATGGCCCATCAGCTTTGCCGGGTTGACGTGTAACGATTGCAATATTTTATGCAAATTGCACGAGATACGCACTTTGGCCCTAAGCTAAATTATGTTTAAGCGTATTTATTTAATGCATGTTGTAAATATTGTAGTGTTTTAGAATCGAATGTAACTTTAAATATCTTAAATGTCACCGTGAGTGGCAGCGATTTCATTGCAAAACACAACTTTAACGATTCTGTTTGTACCTGCGTTGGGAGTTACGGCCGCCACAATTGGGTTAGTTAGGCCTTTATCAATTTCGACAGCTAGTGACAATGAAAGCTGATTCAAACTGTGGGAACCAAGCAATTTGCAAATTGCGTTAAGTATGTCACTTTTTTTTTTCTTTGTATGACAAAAAGTAACTCTAGTAACCAGAGCGCAATCTTATAAAAATCCTTCACCTGATTGTAAAGTATTACATTAACGCTCCTTCCCCTAAGGCTACCAAGCAATAGCTCAAGAAAGAATTCAAATTCCATGGGTAAACAACATAACTGAGTTGGTGTCGTACATAATTAAATTTAAATTAAGCATGTATAAAAGATAAGTCAAACGAATATTTTCAAAATTTTGTAACGAGGCGTCTGTTAAGATTTGTACGCACGATAAGGCCGGGTACACACGCGAGTTGAGACTTAAATTACTCTACAATGCCGTAATCGGCGCAATCTACATGTAGCTGAGAACTTGGCTCACTGGGCGTGAAGCCAAACCGTTCCGCGTTGGTGAGCCCAGACGCTTTTTCCCACTATCGTTCGTGGTTTTTTTTAATGTAATGAGTGTGGTTGGACCCTTAATCGGTGGTTGGCGATGCATTTGTTTTTAATTGGTGGACACAGTTTTTTACTCTCATTTGCAGCATATTTTCTCTCACACATATATCATGGCTGCGCCAGTTCTTACAGATGAATGAAAAACTTTTTATATTGAACAGCCAAGTGTTTCCACTTAGCTCGTATAAACTTTATTGTAGTCTAGAAAGTTACATGCTTGACCAGAGTTGATAAAAGAAAGAGCATGTCTTATATTTTATTAGACGTACTATTTTTAGTTTTATGTAAGTACTCGCATTGAAACATAAAATGTAGGTTTTACGTCTAATATATTTTGCAATTTATAAATGCACGTCTGCGATACGATAAACTATCTAGTAATGATTCAGTAAAAATAAAACTTAGTTCACTTGGGGCGAGGTAATTTTGCAAAATGCTGAAGTAACTGCATAGTTATCAAACAATTTTATGCTAAAAGTTTCGAAACTGAATAAAAATACGCGCGAACCACCGCCATCTCAGTTCATCAGTCCATCAGAGTTACTCATGTAACTCCATGAGTAGACAAAGTGTCGCCTGTAGCCATATCGGCTGTGGTCACCAACTTTCCCAACTAACATTATGCACTTACACGATTTGCACTCTAATGTACTGCGTTGTTCTGTCATACATTTATGCAAGTACATACTTATAGAGGCAGGCAATATTACTTAGACATTATCGTCGGTTAGGCTCTTGCGGTTTCGTTTTTGCATGATTTTACGAGTAATTGCAGAAAGTATCGACAAAATGTCGCCACATGTCAACCACCTTGGTTCTGTTGCATGTATTTATTTCCCATGCTGTTTACTAATGCCATCGTCTCTTATTCATGTACTTTTATTTATGTTGCAATTTGTCTTTTGCATGTTTTGCTCAATCAAATCTTAATTACACTTCTCATGACATGTACTACATATATTATAAGATTCGTTTGATCTCTCTAAGGCCTATGAAGAGACGAAAAAATATGTAATGAAGCCGATTATGGTTTTCAATGTGGGAAAAGTAGGAGAAATATGAATGAAAGCTGGGGACCCTTTTTTGCGAAAATAACTCGATAATAAAGTCAACGTATCCATGGGAGAACTATAAAAGAGTCGGTATTCAAAAGACACAAAGACTATTATTTTATTGATCAAAAGAATATAAAACGAAAAGTGTCGCATGTTCGAAAGATAGCAATTATGAAGATTCGAAACGTTACAAAAAACAGTATAAAAAGTGAGCCTTTGGGCGTGGGTATGGGAAAGTTCACACGTGGCAGTAACTGCACCGATGTGGTACGCATTATGGTTTAGGTTGCGGGCGGTGATGAAGAGCGGATGAAAGGCATAAGCGATTTTAATACAGTTATTAAAATCAGAAAATGAATACAAACACGTTTAGCTTAAATAATCCAGAAAGACTGAATGAACAGTCAACAATCAAGTGTTTTTCAAAACCAGATTTTTTACTTTTTAATGTAGAAATGTCAAAGTCAAAACGTTTATAGCAAACTAAGGGTACAATGTTGGTGTTATTTTATGTTAGTACAGTGGCCAGCACATCAAGCTACACGAAACTGTCAAATTTCACCAAACGATTTCGATCTTTAAAATGTTGATGATTAAGATCAAAATCGAACGAAAAAATTTGACAGTTTGTGGTAACTTGATGTGCTGGCCACCGTACTTATGATTTAACAGCCTCACAAGCATTGCAATTATCATTCGTCTGCCCTTACCATCCTAAATTAACATGCATTAAACATTTTTGTTACTTAATTATTTTATTTCATATTGTGTAAGTATTTAATTCTAAATTCTGACTTATCCCTAAAGTTAAGTTGAATATACAATGGGTATACATGTGATGAGCTAAAACATGCTTGATATTTAGTTAGTTTTAAAAATTCAATGCAGATTTCATCTTGGCTAGTAGTACGGTAGGTAGGTACTTCAAAAAGCTAATCGCTATCAAAAGGGCACAAGCTTAATATCAAAACAAGTCCGCAGTCTTAGCTGACATTGTACAGTCGTGCTGTGAAATATAGATCGTATGCTCGGCACGATGTTAAGCCTTTGATAACATTAGTATAGAATGAGAATGATTACAGCCGTGTGAAAGAAAACTATTCAAACAATGGAGGAATTCGCTAAACGCATGAAGAGTATCATGGAAATAGCGGCTGCCAGCGGTATAGCGAATCACTCTTCGCCGATGGTACCGTTCGCCGAAATCACTCTTAGTCGACGGTTGATTCCACGAATAAATCCATCGTCGATAGAACTATTCGCCGAAAACACCGTTCATCGATGGTCGCTTCAGTTACAACACCTTTTACCGATGGAACGGGTCGCCGAAATACTTCAAACATAAATAATTTAAATTATATTATATATAATTACCAGATCCCTCTATGGTTGGTGAATTATTTGGGTTAGGTAAGGTTAGAATGTGACCATTAAAGCGCGAATACGAGTGACCGCAGGGAGCGTGCCGCGGCAGCGGCCGCCGAGCGCTAGATCTCCTCTAAGTGAAATTGTTTGTACCGTTTCGATCTGGCGGTCAATCCGAATAAATATTTGTAAAAAACATAGTGTTTAATTTATTAGAAATTTACATAAGTATTTCGATATTAGATATAAGTAGCTGAAGAGACCATCGATGAACGGTGTTTCCGGCGAATAGTTCTATCGGCGATGGTTTTGTTCGTGGAATCAACCGTCGACTAAGAGTGATTTTAGTGAGTGAGCGAACCGTACTATTGGCGAAGAGTGATTCGCTATACCGTTCTGAGCTCTGGAAATAGAGCTCTATAGTTTTTTTCTTTCAAATTCGATCACAACAACAAAAAATTAATCAGAATTAAATCAGCAAAAACACTACGAAAACTGACAAAAAGAAATTAATAACTTGATAGTATATCAAATATTTTACACTTGAATAATTCTGCGTTAATTACTCGGGCTCTCCAAGCAATTACTGAGAAAGAAATTACAATTAATATGTTGTTCCTGTCCGCACAAAGACCTTTCAAGAAAGGTCAAGGCGTAGAAGGACATCGACATTGACGTGACAACAGCAATATTTCATTTACAATACGATGTCAAGGGAAACGTGATCAAGTGGAAGCGAAGCGATGTTTTTAACATACTATTTTTAACTTAAGTGCACCCGAATCGTGTTACACAGGGTCCTTATACACGTCCCGGGAATTACAACAAAGTTCGCGGTGTCGAAATTGTAGTAGTTACGAAAACTTGTTATCTTTTTGGGGGATCTTAACGTCAAGAAGTCGTGATAACAAGCTCAAAATGGCTTCTGATCCTAATCTGATCCAGTTTTAGACAGGGATAGTGTCGAATACCGATGAGTTTGCTTCCATTTTAATAAATAGTTCACCCAAAGTATGTATAGCATTCGTCCAATTGGCACACACCAGTTGGCAACACGAATTGGTTTTATTTTGCTGGCCGCAGACAGCGTGGCGCGCAAATGTCAGATGGTCTGAATACACGTTTTGTAATGCCACTTTTATTTTCGTTCATTTGAACCACTCGAAGAAAGTACGCTCTGGTCACGAAAGCAATTAAATCGTGATTTGATTTGTGTATTTTTTACGTTGCATTGTAGCTTCTCGTCATTCCGTAACCTTTGGAACGTGACTTTGTGCACGAAGATCTCAGAGGTTAATGTGAGCATTCGTTTCAACCCAATGATATCCGATGCTCTTTACTTCGAGTTGTCATATAAATTCAAAGCTTATTCCCTGCCTTTTATAATTTTACAATTGAATCGTGATGTTTTAAAATTACGAGTACTTTCTCATACGAGATCTGTGCTAATATTGTAAACCGTTTTAGCAAAAGCTTGTAGTTTATAGAAATTGAAGATGTAAGTGGACCACAGCTTCCTTAACTTAATAATACGCTATTTTCTAAAAGAGCACTTAAGGAGATCGCCATTTCTTGGTGTTGGCGTGAAGTGAAAAGATCTTTAGGTATATAAGATAAGGTATCAATTACCTTGCCAAGGAAGAATCGCCTGTAATACTTGGCGGTGTCGTCGGTGTCGATGTTATGCCGCCTCGTGGCTTGTCGTGGGGTGCCTGGTTGCGCTCGAGGTTCGGCATCTTCTCCTTCGGGGGGTGTATCTTCCATTCCATCCACCCAGTAGCCAACTGGTGGTAAAACTATCGTAGGCGGAGTTCCTGTAAAGATACAAAGGTAGGTTAATTTCTGGAATCAACATGAGAAAAAGCTTTGAAGGCTTGGTTACAGAAGACTTCAACGATTCAGGTTTAGGTCATAATATGTTTAGTTAATGGAACATCCTATTCCTTTTTTTTTTGTAACTTTTGACGCAGTCGCATGTAGACTTTTAGCTGAAATATTTCTTCGTAAGTTAAGGAAGTCACGACAAAGCCAATTATTTTTTAGATTACAATCAGACGCTTTGAATACTTTAAGAGGCCTTCGAAATCCAAATAGTGCTTATCCAAGGTTACAACTGTCACTGAATGCAAAGTATTTTAGTGTAACAAATTGTTATAATCACCTCAACGGCAATTTTTTTTTTTTTACAAAGTTTTACATTGTTCTTGAGCATAAGTGAGGAGTTGAGAGGATGTTTTCATATTTTTTTGCTCGATACGAAACCAGTATTCGTTAGTCATCTCGTCCGATGTCCGTTGAATGTATTTCATTCGTGTTTACAGCCGTCAAATTAAGAATGTTTTAAGAAGTTATTTAATTTGGACAAACTTTCCATTTATTGTTTTTTATGGTTTCCTTATTTATAACCCGTAAAGCAAAGCTTCTTTGCAAAACATTTTTGTTTTTTTGTAACTTGCTTATATTATAATGTTTTAGGATATCAGATATCTTTACCCAACGAATAATTTTTATCGACAATTTTTCCATAAAAAATCTACCAATTAATGTAAAAAAAAATCACAGATAAAAGATGACATTGGAAATATCATCCCATTAGCAAATAAGAAAGTCAGTTTACCACCAGTACATACAGATATAAAAAGTATTATTTAAGTATTATGTAGGAATGATTGTAACTATTTAAAGAACTAAAGATGTTATTAATTGTATCAGCAATAACGCGTACATATAAAATGCTTCATTGTATAGTTTGATGTTGAGATAGACTCATGGTAGCACAAGTTTAAACCTTAGTGGTTTTTGGTTGCTATTTAATATGTAAGTAATCCCGTGTCCTTTTGTATAAATGATAAATAAAAAAAATACAACAAATCACGCCTAATTGAAACAACAAAATCTAACGCAGAAATCACAAAAGATTGAACGAAACCTCAGATATAAAGGCTTGTTTATATCAATGATTAGCTGCCTCGTAAACAAGAAAGGGTGGATTCCCCCCATTCCTAAGGACCGCATCTAATTTCAAACAAGCCATTCTGGTCTAGACCGCCGTTTGTCCAGTAGTTTTTTTTTTTACATGACTCTCAGTATGGTCCTGCGGGGGCCTCATTGTTCCCACTGTCCTCTTTCAAAAGACGTCCCTGTTACTGTGAGTTGTATGCGAAATCCTTCGGTTCTTACGGCACGGAATGAAGAAAAAGTTTTTTCCAAAAGATTATTTTAGGGTTTAAAAACCGGCCAAGTGCGTGTCACGCACAATGAAGGGTTCCGTAGTTGGAACGAATTTATCCCAAAAACAAACTTAACATTGTAGTTGAAATAAATTTACTCCCATACATTGATATACGTGACGGTCAATTCTCTAACTGCAAATGTAAGTTGCTTGACTATTATTCTTTATCTCGTAAAGCATACTTTTCTGTGATAGTTTTCCTTTTTACTTCGTTATGGGTGGATTTTTTAGAATGGGGCAGTAATGGTATGGGGCTGAAAAACGGTTTCAGGAGACTGTCCTTATTTTTTTGAGATTTTTTGATCCCCATTCAAAATTTGAAAAAAAAAAAATTATAGTTAGCAAGAAAACGAGCCATTTTCACAAAAACTTTTTGATAACAGTCGATCCTGTTTCTTATAAGGATCAAAAAATGTTCTCGCACTATCTGAGGTTTTAGTACTAGAAAAGCCAGAAATCGCAAAAAACTATTCCCATACATTTGGTAGAAAATGAGACTCGCAACTTACATTTTTATGATGGGTAGACTGGCCACAATTTTTTCACATATCCAAAAACAACCATTTAGCTGGCAGGGGGGACACTTGACTCTAAGAAAAATTATCATTTTAAAGCTCAATATTTCCGCAAACCGATCCCTGAATCGAAAAGGTTTTCATAAACCCGTATATTTTTTGAACAGCCTATCCAACAAAACCCCACACCAATGAGCTAAACGAGAAAAAAATGGCATCCCCACTTTACGAGTAGGGGAGGTACCAAAAAATTGCGCGTGATTAATATGTATACCTATGCCTAATTACAGTTTTTATAGTACTAAGAGTCCCTGAGCTAAGCCGCGGACAGACAGACAGACAGACGGACATGGCGAAACTATAAGGGTCCATGTTGATTACAGAACCCTAAAAGGGATGTTCGAGTTTGAGTGTTTCTCTCTTTTCATCAGTTAGCTTATTAGCATCAGTACCAAGTGAAAATTTACTTTAAATAATTACCATACTGAAACAACTTCTATTTAAAAACGTATCGCAGACTCTAATTGAATACCAAGTCACATTACATTTATCAGCGGAAATTACGGTCGTCACTGGAGCCGATTTTGAGTCGAGAGGCGAAACCGCAATTGGCCTGATTTCCCAAGATATAGCCCGTGCAGCACACTGCGCCATTTAATTTAATTAATGTTTTAATCAGCTAACTAGCGCTGGGAAACTATTTTTAAAGTTCAACGGAATTAAGGCTTACCTTTGTCTCTGTTGAAAAATAAAAGAGTTTTACTAAAACGTTGTCGACGAAAATATCTCAAAAGCTCTTTGTTGGCACTCCATTATCGGAATTCATTAATTGACAAATACTTTCTACACAGAAACTGGGAGAGATAAATGGTTTCCGATGTCCGTAAAGTAAAAAACCTTCCAAATTAGAACAAATACTGGAGCATTATTAAAACTGAACTAAAATTTATATTTTTACGTCACACCAGGGGGCGTAGCGTGCGGTAAAACTCACATTATGGCCAGGGGCCTAAGTCTACTAATGTACAAACGTTGCAATGGTCTCAAACACTGTCACAATCGCGAGACCATTGCAACGTTTGTAAATTAGTAGACTTAGGCCCCTGGCCATAATGTGAGTTTTACCGCACGCTACGCGTACAGTTAAACTCGCATTGTGGCCAGGTGAAGACGTAAAATTGCGTACTCACCACGGGCAGTACAAAAGAAAGCCCTCTATCGCATATTTACAACCCTCACCTGCGGCTCGGGTCACAAATACCTGCGATTTCGGGCTTTCTTTCTTTTACAGCCCTTGGTAAGTTATGTACTATAACAAAACAGAATTTTGACAGAATAAACTCTCTTGAAACAAAACGTGTATAATTAATCCTGTAACGAGTCGACATAAGCATTAGCACGTCTTGCCTTGAAATAATCAAGCAGTTAATCTTAAGCAGAATACTTTACTTTCACACCTCCGTTCTCAACATTTCCTTTACTTTCTCCAAACGGTTTGTAACAATGATGAAAGTTATTCTGTATTACAAAAGGTTACACGTTAAACACTATTGTATTCTATGGCTTTTGGAAATCTCTTTGGAAACGCAACATCGATCAATAATAATTGTAACGATGTTTCGCGAATCACTTTTTAATTACGTATCTCGGTATGTCGTAAGTGACTTACGATATACGGTGACTGTTTATTTTTGTATTTTGCGGAATAGTCGTCAAATATGTAAACTACTGATGCAATTTCTACATCAAAAACACATGTTAACCAAGCACTCAAGTCAGCGTAAAACATCGTAACTGCATACAAATGCATCTGTGTTGTTGGCTTTCCAAAACTTATTTGTATTCGTGAACATAAACGCTTCATACAACTTTGTTGTATCAGAAACTAGTGCTTTGAATCAACTTTCTTTGACGTCTGTACCACCGGCTGATAAGAGCACCAACTAATTAAAAGTTTTGACGTACTTCATTACATTTTAAAGCTTTGTAACTCAAAACTCATTTTAATGGCACGGTACAAAACGAGGTAACTGCAAGATAAAATTGTTGGAATTAACAGTGTTTTTTGAAAGCAATTTTACACAGGGGACCTCAAGTCGAGTAGCTAATTGTGTTATGACAGGGTCAACAGACCTTTTATATGCATTGTGTTCTTGAGAGTATTTTAATAATCGTCAAGAACTCAGATAAATGAAAGAGATGAGCTAATTCCCTTAATTACAATGTTATTTTAGGGTTGTTTAAAGTTTACTTAGCACTTACAAGCTTAGCTAGGTACTAACTACTCCGAGAGGTACCTATGTACTTATGGATAAGAGCTATTTTCATTACTTAAGTTTAAAGTTTAACAAGTCTTGTGACAGTATTGAGTTTCTACTCCTACTTTCTGCTATGCATTGCAAATTTCTTGACTTTTTTACTTCATTACATAGCTACCATAATACTCTGTTTAAAAAAAAAACGTATAAAAATCTATAAAGCTTACAAGCCTAAGTGCGTGGGAAAATACTTCTATCCGATCTTGTAAAACGAACATTCTAGTACGTTGTGGCATTTAGTTAAATCGGCCGGTAACTATTGGTCCAGCGAATGGAACATACAATTTGAAAGCAAATCACTATGGTTAAGACACTTCAATGGTCAGCGTCCAGATGATCAGCCATTTAAAGGTCAGACCTTTAGACCATTAGAAGGTCAGACCTTTTGCTTTGTCTGTATGTAATCAGAACAGAAAATGTAATGCTACTAATGTGTACCTTCTCCTTTGGCGAATCATGAGTGTATGTAGTGCAAAATGTGCATCAAATAATTCAAGTTCAAAAAATATTTCTCTATAAGAGATAAATGAGATCAGCTTTAAAGGCCGTTTCCAACACAAATCACAAAATGCGTTTAACTAAACGTGAGTATACACTACCTACAGCGTTTTCTCGAGCATTTCTATGTAATGTAACGTCCCTGCGAATGCTCGGCACAGTGTTCGAACTAATGCTCTCGGCGAGTGAGCATTTAACTGTAACATTCGTTTCTATTTTGCGTTTACTCTTCGTTATAATGTCGGATCTGAAAGCTCGATGAAATGTCACACAAAAATCTAGCGTCATGCTCATTTTTCGGTTCCTGAAAGGGTTATACATTAGAGCGGCTCGATGTTTTGTTACAAGCAAATGCTCTAGTCTGTACTCACCTTTAAAACATCATTCCATTTCTGTCAATTGTTTGGAGTTGACAGAGACAGGATGATGATATAAAATACGTTTAGCGTTAAACGCATTAAGTGATGGGTGCAAGCGAGCCTAAAATTAACATATTTTTATCTAATCCATCATGTTTTGTGCGAGTAGAAGCGACCCAGCTAGTCATGTTTGAAAATTCCATTGAAAAATGACCAATAGCTCTACATAGCCATATTTAGCATGAGTTCTCTAAATAACTGGCGAGTCAGGAAGTGGCTATAAGTGTCGGCATTAAAGCTACAAACTGTCCGCTGTGTGACATAATTTGAAAGAAGATTTATAATTAACAAGGTGCCAGTAATTTTATGGTAGGCGGTGATGCCGTGACGACCTCTGTCGTCGACAGTAGACTATTATAATAATTATATTAAACTTTTTGCTATGTTAGATCGTGTTATGAGTATTAGGCTAATCTAGTCTTTGCATCAAAGCGATGATAACCGACTTTTAATGATTTTATTCTGAAGATCACGTCCAAACGAGTAGGTAGTGTTAATGATTTGGAAAAGAATATATGATAAATTAGAGCATTTTCTTAATAACATAATATATGTATATTTTAGATTATGTTTATATATCATAGTGAAATTAATTTGTAAAATTATATCTAACGCGGATTAAAAACTGAGAATCACGCAAAATCTATCAAGCGTATTTTTCTGAAACCTTCACTTTTTTAAAGATAATTTAATTGTTGATCTTTTAGTATACGTGTTTTATTAAAATACCTTTCGTTTTATGTATAATAAATTAATAATGCGTCTTATTTGGGACAGCGCTCCTGGATGGGCGAGTCCTATTACTGGCTGGACGTACGATGCATTGCGTGAGCTCAGTACAGAAAACGCAAGCTAACCACTCAAGGTCACTGGCATATATCTGGGTCTTAAGTAAGTAACTGTAAGGATTAGAAATCCCGGTTTTTCTATTGTTGGGAAATTCTCAGGCGTGTCTAGTCCGAAGCATTTTTTACCTATATTGTGTAGCTCGTCTTTTTAAAAGACTGGTAGATACATGGTGCGATGAAACCGATTACATGCGCGGGTTACTCATTTACTCGGGCACTTATTTACATGGTAATTTAACACAATGTATGTAACCCGTGCAGATGCTGACCTTACACTCAAGTAATATACACCGTGTTCTAGCATTACATACCTAGGTAAGGTCAGTTAAATTCATTATAAGGCAAATTGACTACTAACTTAAATTATATTCAAATCTTTCATTCCTTGACAGTTGTATGAAATTGCTATAACATGGAAAATTGATGTAGGGTGCCAATTTGCTTAACAATTGGGCGTAGTTTAGCAGAAAAGACTCAACCCACATTATGATCAAAAATTTGTTGTATAGGTATACCAAAGAGGTCCTAACGGTTAACGGAAGTTACCCACCTTCATGTGGGTTGGTTCCCATCATTAAAAAATCAACCTTATCTTTGTAGTGTCACGGATCTTTTTTGCTGAGTGAAAGGTCATCTCATTTTTAACCATAATGTGGGGTGAGTCCTTTTTGTTAAACTACGTCTAATTAATTTCCCTGACTGTACCTACTTCAGGTAAAGCTAGTCAATTAAGTATTGATGTAAGTAGCAACACTTACCATTTTTAGCAAGAGTATCCTCCAAAAGGCGCCGGCTCGCGAGACACGCAGCAGCGACTTTCCGCTGCGCGGCCGCCGCGCCGGGAGAGGGCGGAGGACCATGGGGCGCCGGGACTCGGCCCTCAGCATAGGAGTGCCGGTCGGCGAGGGTGGCAGTTCCAGCGCCACCAGCTGACACCGAGCGACATTTCTCTGGCCGCCCTACCTGTAAAGAAATCAACGATTAGTGTCCAAGTTAAGATCGTACATAATTTTGCTGCACTATTAATTTCCATCAGGATTTCCACAGACGCAGCCCGGAGTATAATTGACTGACTGACACTGACTGGACAGGTTGACTCAAAATTGAGTGCTTCTTTCCTCAAAATACCATTTCAGACACGGATCTACATGGTTCTCACATGTACTGACCAAGATTATATCTGGACTTAAAAGAGACTTTGATCCCTGAGTTTGTTTTGCAATTTCTTCTCAGGAGTAGTCAGATAGGAAATTTCGACTTCATCTAGCTTATTAAAAAATAATAATAATAATATGACGTGTAAAAGTGATTCTGATATCCTATTCACAGAATAAACTTCACGTAACTTAAAAAAATAATTGTAGTTTGTTTGTCGGTCTGTCTGTCTGTCGGCTAATCTCCGAAACGGCTGAACTGATTTTGATAGGACTTTCACAGGCAGATAGCTGATGTTATAAAGAGGCTAATTTTATTTAAAAAAAAGCCACGTGGGCTTAGCCGCGGGCACCAGCTAGTCTACTATATAAAACATTACATAACTGAGTAAAATCACAATATAGTTAAGCTCATTTGCGAGCAAGTAATTACGTATGGAATTTCTATTTGCGAGCATTAATTTCTATCGGCTAGCATCAGATTTTCAACAAACTCTAGCAATCAAACGAAGCATTTACCAACCGTATGCAGTTCAAAGGCATTTAATTGACCAGTTTGTTGAACACGTAATGTAAAACGGTAAATGGGTTTAGAATCGTGATTTCTGTTCACTGTTTAGATGAGTAGTAAAGGCAGCTATAATTCTAATCTGGACGCTACGCAAGTAAGCGTGACGAACGCATCGTCCAATGAACTCACACCGTGGGATCAAGTCATCGTAGCTTTTCACGCTAACTGTTACGATCCGCGTAATTTGCTTCGTGGTAGACCCATCCCAACTGTTTGGGAACGCAGCGAGATCCCAGACAAACCTACAATTTGTGAAACCACAAATTGATAGGATCAAAACGTGACAATCAAAACAGTTTCCAGAGCGGTTAGTAAATAAAAGAAACAGATGTCTTCATTGAACCGAATCGCACTCGTTCACGAAGTGTTCAAATTGATTCTGTAATATTGACGGGGGCATAAATTGTGCCGCGCCCGTAAACACCATCAAAAGTTTAAAATTGGAAGCCGACGGAAGCATTAGCTGAGCCGTTGACAGCAACTTGAAACAAGTAGCGTGGAAAATGCTCGAGCCATTTCCACTTTGATCAAATTAATCTGACGTCACCGTGTTTCTCTCGCACGCAACCGCGAGAATCAAATATCTCAACTATTCTAACACCATAAATCTAAAAGAATAAACAATTTCCGTGCGAAAAACAAGTTTCAAAACCCGAGATTGTAGTGGAAATCGATGAAAAATTCAGTCGGTAACGTGTCGATCGAACTCAAAAGAATTTCCAATTCATTCTGATACCACTTTTTATAATTTTGTAAGCTTCATATCGTTCATGGTTTGTTAAATGGCAATAACAGATACTAGATATCACGGAAATACTCAAAACTGAAAATACCAGTATGTTTCATTATTCATTCATATTTATTCAAAACGGAAACATATATTTCGGTCTTTTTCAATATCCTAGGCGACCTATAAACAGAGCTCTCCAAATAGTACCTATTTATTTTAGTTTTCATGCTGTGCCGCTTGAATGAACTTTTACATTTATCTGGACAAATAAACATATAAAATGAAAACATACAGCAGTTATTTGGACTAAATAATTTCGTAAAGCTGAATTTGTATGAAATTGATGGATTTTCCTAGCTTATTTTGTACTATTTACTAAAACTATCAATCAATTTTAGCGAACATAAGCCGTATCCAATTTCGATTGACGGTTAATTGCAATTATAACTGTTTTTTTTATGTTAATTGTTACAATACAATGTCAGTCAATGTGGAACGGAAAGAAAACTAATGAAATCAAGTAAAAAATGGAATAATTACCTATTGGTGAAGACATGTACTGTAATAGTACGGATTTTGAGTATCAGATATCCGCATTTGTTAGGTTTCTTTGTACCTTGGCTGGCGTATAGGTAATTATTTCTAATTTTATGTCATTTATAAAACTTTACGTAATATTTATTTTGACTGTGGTTAAACTACTTTCGCAAAGTTATAAATAATAGTTAGAAGCGAGAAGTACAAATATATAAAAAATATGGGAGGGGAAAGGATCAAAGGGCATCAAAAAATTCGTCCGCATCGCTGTCAACAGGAAAAGTGCCCAAAAGGCTGGCAGCATTGCCACGTTGTATGGCAATGCTGATTCTTTGGCCAAGAAATAGGCCAGCCTTCTGGTCACGAGAAGAGTCGACCAACCGCTTGGCGATGTCTCGAAAAACCAAGTGGGCACTCGGACCCCATGGTCCTAGAGTTTCAACCCCAAACGGCTCAAACATATAGCTCCCAATAAGGTTGTTATATTTGCGCCGTTTGAGGTTTTCTGCACCTGCAGCAGCCGACCCAGCACAGCCCACCGTGCTAGGAAGATGGGATGGCGCAAGGGTGTCGACACAGGTTGCATCCCACACCAAAGGCCAACCTAACTTCCAAGGCATTATGGTCATTCCGTCCGGTCTCTTCCCATCGTCGCGTGCCAAGCCATTGGGTTCTAAAACAGCTGGCACCCCGGCGGTGACAAGAGCACGACGGATAATGTCATTGATGCTGGCGTGCCGTGCAATTCGGCCTGCGCTCCTACTGCAGGATAGGCCATGATGTCCGAGGCAGTGGACAACTTCACCGCATTGGCAGCAATGCAGAGCCACGCAAGGAGAAGAAGATTATAGAAGCGAGAATATATTCGTCTACCATAGAATAAAAAGCAATATCGCAAGATGAAATAAATATTACTTTATAAGAAGCTCTCAAAGATTTCTGATCGAAGATAACTTTTCGCTCGACTTATTAAAAATGTCTTTGAAGTCAAGCAAATGCAACAATAAAAATATCTCGCTCTCTCCTGTTATAGGATCATTAGGCGCCGCCATGCTTAATTACAGCATCTAATACTGAACAAATGACACGAATAATTCTCTCTTGCGGCTCATTTAAACCAAGAGGCAAACAGTATCGCGGCAGAAGATTATTTGGTAGCACAACATTAACGTACTATAGTTAGAATTTGGGTGATTCTGTAAAGGAAGGCATTAAGACTTTAAATACGCATTGTGCAACGTGTGAGTAGAGTATTTTTTCTATTTGTTATACATTCTTACTCTAGAATAGTTGAATGGTGCAGCAAAAATAATTTAATTCATATTCCTGCTCTACATTACCCCAAGAATTCCGTGCATAAAATGTTATGCCATACCGTAACAGCACAAACATCCGTATACCATAATTTCATTAAGTATATGTTCAAAACATTTATTTGTTCTAATTACAGTCAAAATTCTGCAGAATAACCGTAAAACAGAGTATTCATTTGGGTATGTGAATCCATTACCTCAGGAAGCTTCATAAAACAACAGAAATGTTTTCACACCTGAAACACATTTGAACATCATTTTCTCGTAATTATTCTGTGTAGGGAGATGGGGTAAATAAATGTACTTTTAATTATGTTATCATTAACACCAGTGTTACAGAAAACTTGTAAGAGGCAACCGAAGCACATATTAATACAGATGGGAGACTCCGCAAAATCATTTAAATAAAAAGCGACTCTTGTTACGACACAATAAAGTGTAAGTCAGTTCGCACAACGCTTATTAACTACAGTTACATATATTCACCTACAAGTTGCCTCTCTATCGCGTAACTCTTATACCGGCGGCGCGCGGCAGCCCTACTGAATTTACCCAGCGAGATGGGCCCGCAGCGTACTTGTAGCTTCATACCTATGTAGGTACATACCTAAAAAGTTCCCTGATTTTTATCGCCCTTGACGGTCTCTGGAGGGGGGTGGTGTAGGTACATACCTACCTAACATCATTAAAACAACTGGCCAGTATAGTCGCTAGGTGAATGATTTTTATTGATTATTGATGTTGTCACTTTTGCAGAAAATATACTTTTCAGTTAGAGCTGAAATATGAGTTTAACATATATTATATTTAAATAAGCAAATAATCGTGCTGTGACTATTGAGACAACTATATCAATTATAGCAATTCTCCTTCTGACTGTTTTCTGTGTTGTGTGTGTGTGCGTATCTCAATAAATTGTGAGTACCTACCATAATAGTAGATTGACTATTATTATACTGCCTACTACACGCACCCCGTCTGCCACTATACCTAGACTGCGGAGTGTCCCATCTGTTAATCTGTGACCGAAGTGAGGTTGAAAAAAATATTCATTGCGCGAAGTGGGGACAGAAAAACTAATTATGTTAGTAAAAGAAACTTGCTCCTAACGACTATACATATTTAGTGCTGTATATTTAGGTTTACGCGTTCCGTGAAATGTGTAAGTACAGGGTGTATAACATTTTGAAGTAGAATTATGTTGGCAAGGTGCTAATTCACTCGAGTGAATGGCATCCATGTTGAAAGAAGAGTGGAGTACAAAAAGATAAGCTGATTTAAATATTGTGAATGCGCTTCTGGCTTTTGAAAAGCGTAGTTTATTTACCTGTGCTGGCAATCCGTACATAAAATGCCTACAAGTATTTCTCGGATATTTATTTGTGTAGCGTGGAACAACAAAGATAATCTTCTGATACTAAAATGCTTCGTGCTAAATCTGTCCATCTAACCCGGGCGGACTGCATCCACAGGTTTAGATCGCTCGTAACATTTCGGTAAAGTATATTTAGAAATCGGTTCTACATATTGGTTTATTTTTAAAATAACGGTCTTCGTTTTCCTTAGTTTTGCGTTGCATTAGAAGTGTTGTACGTACTGTATTGCATATTAAATTACGCAACCCATCTAAAGATAAATTTATAATTTTGCACTTTATATTTAGGAATGCCTAGATAATTATGACTTGTGTTAGTAATGAAATATTAAGGCATTTAAAATATTATTCAGTACAACGTCAAGTTTCACTTCGTTACAAAAACTGTCTGGCATGAAATGTGTTTAGAAACGCTATTTCTAAGTCGATATAAGAATGTCGCCCGTAAAAGGAATGATACCATAAAGAAAAATTGTAACCTATTGGTTTTAAGAGCGACTCTTTGCAACAAATATTTTCTTTTTTCCATTATGGGTGAAATATCTAAGTGCCAATTTCTCTAAAGAAATTGAACGCGATCAGTTTCTCGAAACTGCGTTCAAGAGCTGTCAGTATCATAATTGTTGTGGAATATTGACACTGACAGTAGACGTATATTTAATGTTTTAACAAATATATATATATTTTTTTTTTTTTTTTGTTTGTTTCAATCCCGTACTAATTCAACAAGATCTACATTGTGTTCAACTATATATATCATTTTTTTTTCCTTTTTTTATCATGCACACTTGTTTTCCCAACTCACTTTAGACATCGGCAGAATAGTCGACTCCGGCTTTGCTTGCCGTTAATTAAAAAAAGAATAGAATAGACACTGACATTCCTTGAACCCTATTTTCTTTATACCGTTATAAAAGTACCTAATTAGGGCCAGCAAAGTCACTTAGTATCATAAGGATTTTCTTTCTACTTCAAAGAAAATACTTTTCCTTGATAAAAATTCTCTGTATATAATCTGATTAACCGTAGTACCGCGTGATGCCGGACGTAAAGAATAGCACCACCCCATTTCATCCCGTGGGTGTCGTAAAAGGCGACTAAGGGACTTACTAGAGAATAGGCAGCTGCGTCCTCTATGCATATTAACACTATACTGCGATCGCTAACCCGCCTGCCAAGCGTGGTGATTATGGCGAACCCCCCAATTGGGGGAGGCCTATGTTCAGCAGTGGACGTCTTTCGGCTGAAACGATGAAATGATGATGAATCTGATTAAATTAAGTAGTTGGCAAATCAGTACCTACGGTTCGATTGCAGTACTTAAAATTAGACGTAGGTAAGTACCCTTTTAGTATTATGAAGTACTCGGTTGGTACTTTAATCTTTTGACCGCCACGTCAAAAAAGCAAAAACATGCCCTCGGCGCCAAGATACGAATTCATCCTTTCGAGTTATTGTCATCTTATGTTAATATAGATTAAATAATATTAATAATAATAATAAGTTTATTTATGCATCAGTTTACAAAAAAGGGTTTAGTGTTTGGAGCCTCCTTTTAAGCAAACAGTGCCTGTGTTAGGAGACTCCGCTCTTCCATAGTACAGCATAATTACTTAATCTATTCACAAAATTACAAAACCATAGGTACTTAGAATATCAATAAAAATAAGTATGTTAGTGAGAGTACGATTCGAGTGTGAATGCCTGTGCGTAGTGTCATAGTGTGTCTGTATGTGAGAGAGTATGTGAGAGTGTAAGTGAGAGTGTATGTTTGAGTGTATCTAGAAATATAGAAATTCAACTAATATAAATTAGGGTAAGTCAAGGAACATAATTAGCAAAGGAAATAAGGGAAATATTTATTTAATTGTTTAATAAATTATTTAATAAATAAGGAACAACACAAAATATATCACAAACATCACAAAAACCTCGATAGGTTTGTCCGGACATGAAAAACTATCAAGCAATCTTAATACTAACGAAATAAAATTATACTAATGGTTTACAACACATGGTTTATAAAACATTGAAAGTTCGACCTATAGAACTGAAAAAGCAATAAGCTACCCATCATCAGTCACAAAATCTCCTGACCTATTTATTAAAGGCTACACAAACTCGAAATTTGGCACATGCGTTTCTTGTAGCTGGTGGATGCTCATTAGGAATTAACCCCTAAGGGAAATATCTGGTAATTTAAGTTCCATGCAAGCAAAGTCGCTGGCGGCTGTAGTCACGATTTCTAAGGAGCTTGTCTGTTTAATACTCTTTTTTAACGAAACTACTAAATTGACCTATATGGTGTTAAGCAGAAATGTAGCTCTGAATCTGAAAGATAAGTCAAATGTTGTTTTTTTGCGAGAAAAACTGATAACTTTTCACGCGAGCAATGACACGGGCATAAGCTAGTAAAATAGTAATCTATGAAATTCCTACACACTAGAATCATTTATTGTGTTATACTCATTTTCACTAGCACTATACCCAAAGTCTCTAATTCAGATAATTTATGTAAACAAAGTAATGTCAAGAAATTTCACTGTCAAAATGACAGGACAGTGGTGCAAAACATTTTATCATTAAATGTTTTTGTAATTAATCATCGATAATATTAAAGTGAATTAATTATAAGAACTATGCAAACAAAATACCGTTGCCAAATAATGTTTGTGTAGTGTGTCGGAGACACGGTATATGATCGTCATAATCAGCCCTTTTAAGCCCAATGCTAGACGTAGGCCTCCCAAAATCGATTTCCACTCGAAACAGTTTATAGCCGTTTTCATCCAAAATGTGGCTAGATATATATGCTACTTACAGTATGAATCTATGAATGAGAGTTGTAATATTAGTGTTGTTGAAGATGTAAAACAAAAAAACAATGTGTGTAGTGTTTGAAAATGTTTGGATCTCCTGCATTGTTACCAGTATCATAAAATATTTTATACTAGAAAATCTCCTTTTATTAATAACTTAGTTTAAAACCTAAAATTTATAAAAATAATTACGGTATGATTATTTTAAATTATTATTTCTTAAAATCATTACTTAAAAGAAAATGGAACCTCTTTTTTCGCCATTTTATGTGAATTACCATTACGTAGATATTTTTTTATTCTGTTATCCCCTCTGTTTACATAAATTATCTGAATTTGAGACTTTGGGTATAGATGAAACCTTAAAGCTCATTGCTGGATTTTCAACCCTCGGCCTAAAGTTGAAAATCCCATAGTGCGCTTTTATTTAGGTATTCATTTAGGTGTCACCTATTGTTAGTGAAAACTAGCATTAGTGTGTGATGTTAAAACTAAATCACCGAAACGAAACATTGCACATAGTAAGTACTTACCGAATTATAATACAGTTGAGTAAAACGTAACAGTTATGTTAGTAAAATCGCATTCACAATTACCCATTATGTAGTAGCATTAAACATTCGTGCTTTTTACTTAGATAGTTATTACTTCCTTATATCACGGTGAGTTTCTTTAAAATATCATTTATCTTGCGGCTACTGGGTGTATTACGGTTTTGAATTGACACCCTTATTACGTAAGGCACTCGATTTTGCAATCAAGCCAATCTGAGAATTATTTTGAATTTCAAAATTACATGAGACAGCCCTCAACACGCCCGCCGTTCACCACTTGTTAGTGCTGAAGGAAAAACTCCCCAGCAGCACAGCTGTCTGCTAAGTTAGAAGAAGAGGCAATAGCTTTATTAGTTCAGTTGCTGAAACAGTTCAATTATGTTCATTACTTTTACGTAGTCATCGAGAAGAAGAAAATAAAGGGCATGATGATTAAGGTTGAATTCTCAAACAAATTGCGATTGCTTTAATCAAAGCAATTACGGTGCTGACAAGGGATTTAAATCCCGTCAATGACAGGATTTCAAGGAATAACATTTATTCTATGACAGGCCGTCATAGAAGAAATGTTACTCCTCTGCTTCTATACATATTATAAATTGGAGTCGCCGTTCGTTCTGTGTGTGTGATTGCGTTGTTCTTCTTAACACGCAACGGATTTTGAAACGATTTGCACTATAATTTTGAGAATTTATTCCGCATGGTTTATGTGTATAAACATAAACCATGAGGAAGATTATTTTGCCTTATACACTTTAGTCTTATACACAGTGTATTAGATTAAAATGTATAAGACATAATAATCTTTATTATATCTAAGTAATATATTCAACTTAACTTAGATATAATAAAGGTTATTATTATGCTATGTTATAATAAAGAAATCTTGATGTTTTATCAAGTCGCAAAAACCGTGCGAAGCAGGAGCGGCTCGCTGGTTTAATAATAAGTATTAAGAGTGAATACTGCTCTTATTTTGCTACAATATTAAATAGAAACAAAGCCAACATTTGATTACAGTATTTCATTTGGCAAATGCAGCCTCCATTTAGTTATTGGAAATCTTTATGTACCTAGTTGTGTTCTCGTCACATAAATATTACGGTTTATTACTATCTATTCGCGAAACGGAAATGTTGAATGACGTCACCCGTGACGTCACACTGCTAATTTAATTGGTTCGCTCTAATGGTTGTTTTATGTGTACTTTTGTTATTAAGCACTTACATAAGTGATTAATTCATTACAGTCATTATCATAATTTTATGACCACTTCAATCAGATCATTTCGATTTCCAAAACAATAACTTTGTTTGTTTTTTTGTTTGAACCCGCTGATCTCTGAAACTAACAGTTGGATTTGAAAAATTATTTTTTAATTTGATAGCCCAATTCTTGAGGAAGGCTATAGGCTATTTAACATCACGCTATGACCCTAAGGAGCCGAGCAAAAAGAAATAAAGTCAGAAAGAACGCTAAGCGTAAACGAAGTAGGAGCGTGGGCTGGCGATGCGATGCGACGCGGTGGGTCGGGGGCCAAGGAAGGATATTGTGTATCTTACGATTTCCACACGAACGAAGTCGCGGGCAGGCTAGTGTGAAATATTTCCAAAGCTATAATTTCTAAACTAGTGTAACAATATTTAGGTATGATACTGGATCCCACACTAGGATACCCTGTGTCGCAAGATCCAGTCTCTTTCGACAGACAATATGAATCACTATAGATAGGTTAACAAATGCACCGGTTTCAGTATAATTAATTACCTAACTTAGGACTAAAAGGTAACCGAATGTATGTGTGTATGTGATGAATGTAATTGTGTAAGTGATGAGTGTGAGTGTGAATGTGATGGGTTTATCTATGCATGTGATGAGTGTTAGTGTGTATGTATGTAATATTTAATATTTGAAAGATAGTCCGCCTTTGTACCTTATTGTGTGTAAGAAGTTTAAATAAATAAATAAATAAATAGATTTTCCGTTTCAGCATAATTAAGCCCAAGCAGCCAATCCTAAACCTGTTTTTTGCACCCAAACTTTGTCAAGGGGAAGATTTTAAGATTTTCAGAAAGTTATTAGTCGTCATTTGTTTTAAAAAACAATAAAAGCCAAACTAACCACGTCTATCGACGGGCTTGGTAGGTACTGAATTTAATTTATAAAAAAAATATAGAAGGAGAAAGAAAAAGGATGTTTACCTTTTAAAAGCCAACTTCGTATTTGTTGTGGCATGGAAGCACTGTTTGAGTGTGTCGCCATAGCCCGTGATTGGTTTGCGTTGGAAAGTAAATTGCTTCGATGTGGTCCTCGTTCACACTACATTGTTGGGGCACGACATGACGGTAACAGCTGAAATTCTATTGAAGCAAGCGTATAGCACAGCTCTATTGAAATGCTGCCTAAACTGTGATAGAAAATCTGCCCGTAATTAATCCCGTAAAGGCACGTTATCAAAACACGCACTAAACTGACAGCTTTTTAAAAATAGAACGCCGCTGTATTCAAAATTCTCTTCTCTCGGATTTTTATTTTATTTCACAAAAGAGGTTTGATATCAGAAGAATTGATATTGTTTTTTTTTTTATTTTTTTATTTGAGTCAGTAAATTTCATGAAGTTTATTGTCCTTCTTTACGATCGTTTACGTCTTCTTCTTGCCGTGTGGTGCCGTACGTAAAGAATAGCACCACCCCATTTCCTCCCGTGGGTGTCGTAAAAGGCGACTAGGGGACTTACTAGAGAATGGGCAGCAGCGTTTTCTATGCATTTTTTAACACCATACTGCGATCGCCAACCCGCCTGCCAAGCGTGGCGATTATGGCAAACCCCCCCAATTGGGTGAGGCCTATATCCAACAGTGGACGTCTTTCGGCTGAAATGATGACGTCTTCACAAAAGTAAGTTTAGGCTGTATTATAATACATACTTTCATAGGTACCTAATGCCTTTTGAAGAAATGGAAACAAAGAAAGAAAGAAAAAGTGATGACGTGCAGTTCATTGAACATTTCAATATTTTCAAAACAATAGTGACGTGCTAATGAGAGAATCATGTAACTGTTTCACCTGTTAACACGTGTCAGCACTAAAGCTGAATAGCATTATCTCATTTCAAACAATGATAACTAGATAAGCTTAACTGCATTCTCGAGCATTGCTGTCGAGTCTCACTCCAATTCTAAGCGATATTATACGTCACAATAGCTTTGTGGTCCTATCCTTGTGACGTCAGCAAATGATTATCGAAGGTTAACAACTTCATAATAACTGACCAATCATTGTTTTATCTTTTTGATTTAGACGTATTAAGATATATGCAAATTGTTTTATGTAGTTTGATTCCGATTCCGGTATCTTGAAGTTATTATTTTGAAGTCTCAGTGTTTATCTTTTGCCATAGTATGTTATTAATTTGTTTTATATGTTTAAAATATTTAATTTGAAAATAGAAATGGGAATGAATTTAATTAATTAATTAATAAATAAACATAAAAACAAAATCACGCAGCTAAAACTTTCATCTGTCGTCTGCCCTTTGGCATTACATAGAACTATGAGGTCGTTGACAACTACGCGTAACAAGCAATATTTGAAATGGATCGTTGACATGTTATTTGAAAGGCAAAGGTATGTTTGTCGTACAGCCTGTCAGCGAAAACATCATTCAAACAACCAAAGAGTTTGAATGGGCAGCGTTATCAAGCTAGACAGTATTACGGGGATATCTCGTGTTCATTATATAGCGAGGGGGATGTCTACTGGTACCATTGTTCAGCGCCTGATACTAACGATATTGCTGTGCCATTTACTCGCTTCCGAGATAAAGGTGCCTTACACGATTCCTACAATATCAAATGGAAACATTATTTAAACATTACGTTCACAGTGAATGACGGTTGCGGTGGTTTCAGAGAATGCAATGTGTCTGAAGCCTTAAAGAGGTTCTATTCAGAATTTCATGAAAAGATAAAGGAGAACCTTGTCTGTCGGAGCACAGCATTGTTTTGTTTACACGAGATTTTAAGCTTTGGTGTTAAAACAGACAGGCCACTTGTAATTGTTTGTTTTCCGTTAACGTTGAGCACGTAACTTTTTGAATAAAAAGTTGTGTGCTAAGTTTAGATATCGGATATTCGGATGCATATTCACCTAAAGTTGAGGTGTTGGGTAATATGGAATGCGCTTTTGTATCGAAAAAATCCCGCGGTTCTGGGATTTACAAGTTTAGGTTTCTGATATAATGTTTCTAATATATTTACTTACTTTCAAATGTTGGTAAAAATCCCAATTTTAAATAAATATGCATCAGATAATTTATGCAATCCAAGAATCCCGGGTTTCTTTTTAATAAATATTTTTTTTAGAAGTCTCATACTACACACTCGACTAATGCATTCCCGTTGTTCCTGGCGACACGGGATTTTTTTTACAATAAAATATTTTAAGAAGCCGCTTCCATACTTTTATTGCTCAAAATTAATTTTAGGTAAATATGCATCCGAATATCCGATCTTCCATGTTAAAATGAAATACTGAACATGATTTAGGCAGACTAAAACTCGATGCCAATAATTCGGAAATTAGTAACATCTTATCAGCATCGAATGATTTTCTCAGACATTCGGAAAAGCGGCGAGGAGTTCAGACCAATATGACCTCTATTAGGTATTCAGCGAACTTCACCTACACTATTTTCGTGAAAAGCAATCGTGACTATCATGTTTATATCGAACGTTTGGTTACTTATTCTTATGTGCGGATACACGTTCCGGTAGCGTCAGTTTATGGTTATTGGCTATTTGGCTTCGCTACTTTATGTAATAAAATTATTTAATGACTCACTGAGAATTTGCTAAATATTATTGTGTAAGAATTCTTGATAAATCCATAAACACAATTTGCGTAGAAACGATAGTTTCAATTAGAATTTTCTATGCGGAAACCCATTCATGGTTAGGAAGGAATTGCTAAAGAAATTCGAGTGTAAAAAGAAAACACCAAAAATCATCTAAACTGTTCTTCATATAGATAGAATACTCTTTATTGCACACCATAAAAATTACAGATATTTAGAAATGTTACAAGAACTGACACAATGGGCGGTTTTATCGCTAAAAGCGATCTTCATTCCATTTTTAAAAACAGAATAATGTTGTCGACTTCAGCTTCGCTGTTTGTTCCACAGACAAAATAGGGTAATGAACTAGCCAAGAATATTCAGAAAATCTGATTTTAAATTTTCAAGACGTAGAAGGTAGCATTAAAAACGTGAATGAGAGCGAAAAGTGCTCTTCCTAGATCCCCAGCGAGTAATTGCGTTTATCGGAGCGTTAAATGAGCGTTGCAATCTGTAATCAGTTCGGTCCCCATTTTTTTTTAATTCACTTTACAGCACGAGCCTGGCTGTTTGTTTGACAGTTTTTTTTTTTTTTTTTTTGTCTTTTTGTGAGATTTGTTGAGGCAATAAGGTTCGTTGTCAACATTGTTGAATTAAAATATTTTTGTATCTTTACAGCTAAGTTGACGAAAAGTTTCAGGGCCTTAATCTAGAATGATGTTGAATGAAAAATCTTGATTTCAAACTAGACAATTTTAATCGAGATTAATACTACGAACATGGTTCTACGATACAAAACAGGCATCGAGAAATCATTCTTATGATTATAATTTTGAATTTAACCATAAATGGGCGAAGACACTGGCTCCTGTAACACAGGTTGCTACCTAGCTTAGGAGCCAGGGCTTCAAACAAAGTTTGTAAAAGCTGTATTTGTGTCAATAAAAAAATATTTATTTATTTATTTATTTATTAATTTTCTCATCAGTATGCTATGTAGTTTCGAAATTCATAATACGAATGGCGTGTGCTATCTTTGTGTGTAACAGATATTTTACGCTGCTCTATTATTAACATTGTTTACAAACCGGGCTAATAACGCGGTACTAGAAGATTGGCTATTGTTTCCAATTCCAATGTGTAAGAAATACGCCCCATTCTGTCTCAAGGTAAGTAGGTGAAGCTCTGATACCATCGACGAAACTTTGTATCGTCTTAAATGCATATTTTATATGTGAATGGGACTTTTTGATAGCTTTGTGTAGAATTGGCTGGATTTTTTCGAGGTGAAAATCTATTTTTCTCAAACATGCATGGAAATATTGTCATTATTTTCGAAAAAAGAACACGCAAAGTATCGAATTTACGGAAAAAGAAAGTCAAATCAATTGCAGAAGCGATTTTTGAATTTAGAACATTACAACGCTCCTGCAATGTTTTATTTCCCTGCATTCTTTTGAAAAAAAGCACTATTTCCTCGGCGAAAATGGCAATTGGCTGTCTCGCAATAGTGAAGTCCTCGCCTACGGCTCGGCCTTCATACTCATACTCGACCTGCATTGCAATAATGTACTATTCCTGGCAAAGAGAATAGAAAATAAGAATTATTTTGCTTCGCAAGTCCAAATTATTTACCTTCATAGGAATCATACTCTAATTTCATTCTAAATTCAAATGCTACAAAGTACTTAAATACTGCCGTCTGCAGTGACGCAAGTGCGTTAGTGCGTACCTCGAATGCGCTTGTTATTTTTGCATTGTGTAACTTCTCGTGCGTATTGAATGGCACGTTAGTGACATATGAATAATAGATTACTGCTATTGTGATCGATATAGCTCTCAGTTTGTTACTCGGCCTTCACTCTCCAATTATTGATACCGACACAACTTTAGCGTGTCGATGTCATGTTCAAAAGCAAAAAAAAAACAAAACACGTCTAGTGGAATGTATATCATTAAAGCGAACGTCACGTAATGAACCACTTCCACGGACGTACACATGTCTACCAGCGAATATGGCTTTATTCAAAAAGTTCACAATCGTGAATGAGAGTATTTCTCTCACAAAGCGAATGCTGAGCTCTGGGATTGCATCATTGTGCTGCACAAAAATGCTGCAGTGCTAATTTCGCATGCACCGTGCTGCTCGTGAATACCATTATGAGCTTACGAAGCTCTAGAACTAGTGTAATGAGTAGGTACCCAAATAAAATCTGCATTACATACACGCAAACAAAAAACAATAACAAATAGTATTCCACGCTTAACTTTTTAAAGAAATTAAAAAGTGCAAGGTAGTAAAAATCACTCGAACAAGCCACGCGACGTTAAAAAATTCGAATGGAGAATTAAAAGTTTGTAAATGGAATAGAGCGTGTTCGAAATTCGAATTTTGTTGAATCGAAATAGAATTCCTGCAACTACTTCGGGAATTAGTTTTCGTTCTCTCGAGCTCGGCGTTTAATTTGATAAAGTAGGAGGAATCTATGCGGATATCTATTTTAAAAGCAAAAATAAAGTCATTATCACCTGGTGCTAACTGCTAACATTTATCGTTACTAAAATAGTAGGTAATTTACATAAACGCACGATAAAACAAAACAAAAAAACATGTCTCGAGACACTAACAGGTTGTCCACGACAGGCACAGTTATACGACACACATTGTTGGTCCAAAAGCTTTGTTTGTGGAAGAGTAATGTTTAAATAATCGTCCGAGATGAATGCATGGGAACGACTCTCAGACTACTACCATAACGATGTGCCTACAGAACTATGAAGAATAACTGTAACAGTAAAGCGATACCTTTTAAATGTACCAGTATGACAATGCAATACACGGTTGCCTACTTAGAGTGTTAAAACGGAACAGGGAGCGGCAGGAGAAAGCGTGCAAGAAATGATGCGGCAAAACTCATCCACGGTGTGCGGATGCGGGGCAAAACACGGCAAACAGTACACCAACGCATAATTACGAAATAATAAGCACACTCAGTGAGCAAACGCGTGCGCCATCAGGCTAAAGCATAATTAGCCGTTTAATCCATGTGCAATGATTAAAATACGTATGCTGCGGAGTTTGCTACCCTGTTCTCTATTCAAACAAATAAAAAGAGATTTTCTCTTTTTAAAAACAAACAATAAACAGCCAGTTTCTCGTTATTGAAAAAGTTCTTTCATATTGGCCGTGTGTTGGATTTGACATCCAATATGTGCCAATGGATTAAAAAATATATACGTTTGGTATCAAAATTAATATTCACAGACTGAGCTCGTTGCTCATTGAAACTTCCTGTCTGTAATAAATAATGGATACCACAATAAACTCCCCCCCTCTATGATTATATTAATTCGATAGGAAAACAATTAAAAACTAAAAAGTCTATACATCGTTCATTTGCGAGAAGCTTCTCGCAAAATTGCTTTTTTTTATTATTGCACCCAAAATGACTCTTTTTGAATTAAGTTAATAATTCAAAAATAAAATTTTGGTTAGGATGATTTAACAGTTTAAAAGCAGCGGTATGAGTGCGACGAACTATTCTAGCTCCCTCATTTTTATTAGGTTTAGCGTAATGTCTTTTTTGTAGTAAAAATAATAAAATTTGCCGAGTTCAGCTACATACTTAACTCAAAATTGCTGATTTGTATGTTATATCATCATCACCCTTCTTGCCCATGAGCGACATATCCATACTAATATATCCATACTAATATTATAAATGTGAAAGTAACTCTGTCTGTCTGTATGTAACGTTTTCACGCCTAAACCGCTGAACCGATCGTCATGAAATTTGGCAGAAATATAGCCTGGGATATGGAGAAGGACATAGGCGATAACCAACATCTACGCGGAAGGAGCCGCGGGCAAAAGCTAGTTATAAATAAATTAAAGTCGCTTTTCATGTTTGTCTGCGTGACCGCGTTGTTCTTCTAAACTACGCAACGGATTTTAATGTACTTTTCATCATCATATAAACAATTTATTACAGAAGGTTGATGTGTATAAAATATTTATAAGTATTGAACTTATATATAAAGAAATCTCGATGTTTTGTCCACTTGTCCAGTCGTAAAAACTGAGCGAAGCTGGGGCGGGTCGCTTGTAGGTATAGAATAAAGAAATAGTACATTGTGATACAAGGGTGGGAAGTAGGTTATTGCAAACGAGCTGACTTTAACAAGCCCGAGCCGAAGGCGAGGGTTTTTAATGACACGAGTTTGCAATAACCTACACACACGGGTGTGTAGGTTATTGCAAACTCGTGTGATACACGGGTATCACACGACGTTTTTCAATATAGTTGTGGGAAATAGTAAAAACAAATCAAAGAATTAGGTAAATATGAAAAATTAAGATGAAATGTCCAATTGCAAAAACGCGCCATTTTCTGAAAGAAAATGGCGCGTTTTTGGTGGCGAAATTGGTAGTTCACATTCAATGTCAAAAAGCCGTGTATTCAAGTTGATAGCAATGTAAGACAGAAACGTAACAAGTAAGATGCTCGCTCATTCGTCACGGTTCGCTAAGCACGTATAAGTTACGAGTAGCTAAGGAATTTAATATATTCTAAAGACTCCGCCACCTTCACGCTACACAACCACGCTATACGTCACTGTTTAACTTCTTAACGTACCAGTATTTATCTACCAAGATATTTTAAGACACATAGACGTGTCTTTTTATTTCTTGAAACCGCGACGATATGGCAAAAATACTTCGAAGCCTATAATTACCATCATCATTTATCATTTCAGTCGAAAGACGTCCACTTTTGGACTCAGTCCTCCTCCAAACACCGCCACTTCGACCGGTTCAATGCTTCCCGCATCCAGCGGATTCCTGCAGCCTTCACAAAGACATCGGTCCACCTTGTGGGAGGCCTTCCAACGCTACGTCTTCCGGTACGCGGTCGCCACCCAGAACCTTTTGGCCCCATCGGCCATTTGTTCTGCGAGCAATGTGCCCTGCCCACCGCCACTTAAGTTTCGCAATTCTTCGGGCTATGTCGGTTACCTTGGTTCTTCTGCGGATCTCTTCATTTCTGAATCGATCACGTAGGAAAACTTCAACCCAACTCCAACTCCCAACTCCTCATCATATAAAATAGTCATAATCATAATCATAATTATCATCATCATTTCCGCCGCAAGACGTCCACTGCTGGACATAGGCCTCCCCCAAGCATCGCCACTTCGACCGGTTCTATGTTTCAAGCATCCAGCGAAGTTAATACGGTAATATTACCAAGGCTTGATAGTGGTCAATACGGCTAATAATAAATCATGTTGGTATTGATTTTCAGTAAACACTAAACTGAAATATATTGCCTTGATCGCAAATTGGTATTCTGTCATCTGCAGCACACGTTCGGGCAACGTGGACTTATTTACCTAGCAATCGAGTTATAGGCATATTAACTAAACTTATGTGTTAATTAATTACCACTGTCAACTGCATATATAGACTTAATTTATGAAAATACACCTTTACTGCTACGACATAAAGACGCTGCCAATGTCAAATTGTTACCTCTGATGTGTTTGACTCGGGAATAAAGGTGAATTTTGTCGCATTCAATCCATAGAAATCTATGGTTGTTCATATATTTTTTTATATATTTTAATTTTAGGTACAGTCAGTTACCACAATTAGCTGAACCCCCCCCCCCCCCCCCCCCTTGAATAAATAGTTGAGATTTTTTAGAATACGGATCGATAGAATTTTATGATTCTTAATTTAATTTAAATACCTATACGAAATCTACCCAAAACTAGAAAAAAAATGAAAATCGTACGATTTGTTAGTAAAAAAAACCTCAACCATTTGAGCAAAGGGGGGGTCAACTAATTGTGTTAACTGACTGTACTTATATAGTTTTGGGGTCGAAAGGTTCTGGAGTTGCGACCGCGTACTGGAAGACGTAGCGATGGAAGGCCTTCCACAAGGTGGACCGATGACCTTGTGAAAACCGCAGGAATCCGCTGGATGCGGGAAGCACAGAACCGGTCGAAGTGGCTGTGCGTGGGGGAGGCCTATGTCCAACAGTGGATGTCTTTCAGCTAAAATGATGATATATGTAGTTTTGAATTTGTGGAAGCTTGTAAATAGCAATTGTAAGCGCTATTGTACATAACTTTCCTTTATAGTTATTAGAATTTACAGTCATATATCTATATGTATGTATTCTATTCATTTATGTCTAATAAATGTATAAAGTTACGAGCAAGTAGTACCTACCATTGCCAAATCCATAAAAGTGGTGTTCCAGATTCAATTCTAGTTTATGGTCGTTCTGTGTTGTCGTTATTGTGATTTAAATGTCGGAAATGACCAAAATGTATATCGAATCTCGATGTTGCATTGCAATTATCATAAATCTCGGATAAAGACTTTATTGGACACTTGAAATGAAATGTGATAATTTAGAGTTGGGTTGACGTAGGTATCTACTAATTAATCTGAGATACTAGACGGTGAACGATTTACAATTATTTAACTTAAAAATCATTGCTTAGTTAAATTAGCTCATACTGTATCATTTGAACAAATCAACAGCAGAAAACTCCGATCAAATGCAATAATTTAAAAACCACCAATCCATTCAAAACCATATCATATTTGTGTAAACTAGCAAGCTTAACAAATATTGACAGACGACCACGAACAATATAGAGCGATGCAGCTGTTGGAATAGATTTTTTTTTTGTTGAATCTATCAATTGATAAAATTCCGCGGTGTGTTCCAAATAAACCTAGCAAATAGATTCACTATCAATCGACTGTGAATTGTCCAAATTCAATCTAACGCCTGCACCACGTACACCTCGCTTTGTGAATAAAATATCATTGAAAAATATGAAAGGTCCAGTCTGATAAAAGTGATTGTGACCACTGTTTTTTCTTTGAAATTCAATTGGAATAGAATTGATGATGATGTTATCAATTTCTGATGAAATGAATGCAGGGAAACAGATTATCAATTACCTTTACAACCACCATGCATCATTCGTAATAAAAATAAATAAATAGATACTACATTGTTTGCTAATAGTTCTAATTACAAAAAAAATAATCGTAGTCGCCATCTCTCGGCTTTAGAAAGAAAGAAAGAAAGAAAGAAAGAAAGAAAGAAAGAAAGAAAGAAAGAAAATAAAGAAAATAAATTTTAGCACACTCGAAAACCATGAAAAAGACAAACAATCAAAATTAAAAAAAAACAATCATTTTGATAAAAGTCGCATGGAGGGGACACGACGCTTTTTCGTTACATGACAATTTCAACCAGTCAACTCCTACTCATCATCATCATCATCATCATTTCAGCCGAAAAACGTCCACTGCTGGACATAGGCCTCCCCCAAGCACCGCCACCTCGCTCGGTTTTGTGCTTCCCGCATCCAGTAGATTCCTGCGGCTTTCATAAGGTCATCGGTCCACCTTGTGGGAGGCCTTCCAACGCTACGTCTTCCGGTACGCGGTCGCCACTCCAGAACCTTTCGGCCCCAACGGCCATCTGTTCTGCGCGCAATGTGCCCTGCCCATTGCCACTTAAGTTTGGCAATTCTTCGAGCTATGTCGGTTACCTTGGTTCTCCTGCGGATCTCTTCATTTCTGATTCGATCACGTAGGGAAACTCCAAGCATAGCCCTCGCCATTGCCCTTTGGGTGACTTTTAGCCTTCTAATAAGGCTCATTGTGAGCGACCACGTTTCAGTGCCATAACGCGAGTCCTACTCAAGACTCGTTAAAGAACTTCGTTCCAAAAAGCATTCCTAACAAATCTTGCATAATTCAGCGATAATCATATACTACCAGAAACACTGAATCATTCTGTTTCAGTAAAATAAATTATGTTAGAAACTGTAAATATTAGTATAATCGTAAATATCGAGCATAGAATCAGATTTACTAACCATGAAGCAGTTTTCGTGGGAAACAATTTTATTATTCACGGCAAGTGTGAAAATTGGTTCCATTTGCTAAATTCATTTACGTTTTTGGAATTATGCATGTAAAATACTTCGCTGTTTCGTTCCAAACTAATTTCCCATAGTTTTCTTTTCTTTGTTATCGAGTTTTGTTCCAATTTAAACGTAGTTTTATACTGTAGTGTGAAAAGTTACTATACGAGTATTTAATTGGGATTTTTTATCTTAGAAACGCTTTCTCCTGTATGTTGAACGAACCATTTGGATGGTACCCCTGCGTTTTACAGGTAGCTATCAACATCTCAATATTAAAACAAATAAACATTGCTGTGGTATTTGTATTACTGGCACAAAACAACTACAATATTGCAGTAACTCGTCCAAACTCCGAAATTAATCCAAACGAAGTCATTACTGCACTCAATAACATCTCCTTCGAGGTATGTTACCGTCAACCAATATATGTAAATACAAAATGCAATTCTAATCTTTAATAACATCCCCGTAATAGCTAATATTGTGTGTACCCAGGGTAAATAATCTGCATTGCATTGCTCCCGGCGATGCGCAAGTATTGGAATCGTATTGCGGTCGGATCTAGGTCGTGGGACTGAACTTAGTCTTGGGACGACAATGGATTCAATCAAACGCCCGGTTCATTATGCGGGTATAGTGTTCTGATCTCCTCAATAACAAATTGGTTTCGTACTGTAAACAATTGAAGAGCGAAATTTTCTAACGCTCTAGTTCACACCTTAAATTCTGATGTTCTATTGTTTGGTAGTAGGCTTAAAATGGAGAAAGCTAATTTAAGCGACAAACTATGTCAATAACAAACAGGCAACTTAGACAATCTATCATTGATTGTTATCGTTAAAGTTTCAGCTCGATTTGTTGGAATGTTTGTGTTACAATTTTATTACCATTCTACATTTAGCAATCTATTAAGGTGGGTACTGACCAACGTTACGAGGTGTAATGTAACATTCGCATCGTGCGTGTTACGCATCGAGCATGTATGTACGCTGTGTTCTAAAATCGGCGTAACATGCTCGTCAAAACTCTGTGCTCCGTTTTCGCCGCCAGTTCACTCAAGATGGCCGTGTTGGTATCTTTGATTCTACTTAATTATTGTTATACTATATAATACAGAGTATTTTCTTTTTTTCCACTCCATGTTTTAAGAATTAAATGAAATAATTACGAGAGGAACGACGTGTGATCACTCGCGACGTGCGACGCACCGTGTGCGCTCGTGACTACTTGCAAACAGCGTACTGACTGAACCGCGTAACAGTCAAAGGATTCGCCAAAAAACTGACAGCCGGGTGGAGCACTCAAAGCGAGCAACGAGCGGCTCGTTGTTCGCTGGTTTTCCCGTAACACGACGTACTGACTGCACGAATGCTCGCTGTGTAACACGTTACATTACGCCCCGTAACGCCGGTCAGTACCCAGCTTTATGTGAATATTTCAATTTACAAAAGCTTTCAAAAGCACAAAGTCTCTATTTTTCCTATCGTTGTTTGCCCTCAAGGGTTTCCTACAATAATCTTTCAACGAAACGTCAATTTTCTCCACTAGGGAGCGAGTTAGCTGTTCGAGAGGACGCACAAAGCTTTGCGGGACATTGTCTAGTCATCGGCCAATGTTTGATCAAATCCACCAAGTTTCAATGAACAATGACAGGTGAAGTTTCAGCTTTCAGTCATTGACTTAAATAGCGCCTCGAAAACTCTTTTGTATTCGAATATCTTTGTGGATTAGTCTAGAGGCCTTTGGTGAATACGATATTAGGATGTGTTCGGTTGGTAACAGAAGTGTTCGTGGAAATAATTACTGTTAAGTACACGTAGTTTAACGTGGGTAAAGGATTTTTCATGGTTCATATTTTACCTATTTAGCGTTAGTCTGTCTTTCCAAATAAGGTATTTATTTAATTGCTGCTATGTTTTTATGTGTTATCTAGGGAAGCGCATTTTATTTACTGAAATCCATAATCTATACAAATAAATACAATTGTGAAAAAAAAAATATATGTAAGGTACTTAAAAAAAAAAAATCTGTCTCGTCGGTTTGTTCCGGCTAATCTCCAAAACGGCTGTATCAATTTTGACGGGACTTTCACTGGCAGATCGCTGATGTTTTAAGAAGTAACTTAGGCTACGTTTATTTTAGAAAAAGCTACGGCAGCTATACTCCATTTACTATAGCATTAGTAAAATAACGGTTACATAACGACAGTTATTGTGTAATATTGTTGAAATTACTGCACTTTATAGTTATTTTTTTAATGTAAATGGTAAATAGATTAAAGCTTTGTATTTATCGTGAAATAACGGAGTTTATTAAACGTTTACATCGAAATAACGAAAGGGTGAGAACATGTATTTGTTTTTTTTTTTTTTTAACTTTGCCCTCGATTTGTCTAATGTTATAATAAATGGAGTATAGTAATGTATAATATTTCCGTTATTTGTTTCGGTATTATTAGCAAACTAAGCTAAAAATTGGTTGTCTGTAAAGTTGGTTTACGGACGATAGTTTAACCGTGACAACGTCATAACAAAACATTGATGCGGCGCAAGCGTACAATGAGCGTAACAGGACAATGAGCGTAACGGGACAATGAGTCATCCTTTTTAGTGCATGCAGCCGGCGTTCATCGATTTATTAGACGTTGTCACGTCAAAAATGACGTAAGATTAAAAAAGAAAGTAGTTCACGCAATCATTATACAGGGTGAAATGTAATTAATGGGCATTCTCTTAAGGGGTCATTGTACTCATCATTATGATCAACTTTCACTATGAGACCAACCCTAAAATCTCGAAAAAACAAATCAGCTGTTCCCTTCATTTTGACGTGCTATGCGAACATAAGAGAGAACTTAAGAGGATGCCCATGCATTCATTTCACCCTGTATATACCATACTTAACACGTTCAGCGCCATGTCGGACAATGCTGGGCGACACTTTACTTTCTTCCGTTGAAGCCGCGCGGGTCATTCTGCGTAAAATATTACCTTATATTTTTTTTTTTATTGTCGACCGACTGCTCTCAAAAGACGTTTAAACATAGCTCTGACTATCGGACACCATTGTTCCCCACGGCCCGAACGGAACATGCTAGTGTCGCCCAACATTGTCCGACATGGCCTGAATGGAAATTTATCATTTTATTCCGTGGCGTTGAACGTGTTAACGATAACTTTTACAAGTTAAAACTTGAACAGTTCAGTGTACAAGTGACGACACAAAATCTGCAGCTAAACCTCGCTTCAATGTTTAACATCATACCGGCACTGTTTTGATCCGGACTTTCTTTTTCATTACTTGCATAAAAGCCTCCTTTGTCATCGCAGCCTAAAGTCTGGGCTAACGACTAGCGTTTGCAGGTAAGCGGAAGTTATTAGCGGGGTCTTTGACCTTACTGGGTGGTGCGAGCCCGCCCAAACATTGTCGATGTCTGTCGAGTTTTTTTTGAAGTTAAAAGCTGGGAAAACTATGATGTTTTTTTTTTTTAGTAAATTAGTAATGATAAATAAATTTATGTTTTATGTATACAATATTTTGAGGAGCTCGTGGCTAAAAAATAACAGCCGCACGGGTCGATCCGTCAGCTTAAGCTACGCTTGCCGGGGTTGGTCCGTGGATGGGTGACCATCTTTACATACCGAGACTCTTCCGTGCCTCGGAAAGCACGTTAAGCCGTTGGTCCCGGCTGTCATTCGTGGATCTTTGACAGTCGTTACGGGTCGTCAGAAGCCCAAAAGTCTGACAGCCAGTCTTACCAAGGGGTATCGTGTTACCCAGTTACTGGGTTGTGGAGGTCAGATAGGCAGTCGCTCCATGTAAAATACTGGTATTCCGCTGCATCCCGTTAGACTGGAAGCGGACCCCAACATAGTTGGGAAAAGGCTAGGCAGATTTTTTGTATACAATATGTTGAATAAAATTTCTTGTTAGTCTCGTTACTTAAAAAGAAAAGAAAAGAAAGAAATAAAACGTATTTATTGTGATTCGCACAGGAAGATCACAAACTAAACACATATTATAAAAGTATAAAAAATAAATTTATATATATAATAAGAACATAAAAAATTAAAACAGTCTTGTACGAGGCCAAAAGGCTTCTATCTCAGCATGATGCTGCGACATAAACAAGATAAGAAAAAATACAATCTTTTTTACTATCTTAAGAAGCTTATTTATTTTTGTAAGCGTAAGATATTTTTCTCTGACATGATCAATTTACTGTCTGTCAATTTTCATTTCTAAATAACAGATTTTCTAAAGCATTAACAAAATTTTCCAAGTAGGTACGTAACTAAAAATAAAAATGAACGCATTTGAAGTTTTATTGTGAGCAACAAATAGCTAACATTACAAGGTAATAAACTGCTCGTCTGGAACCGAGCAACTGAGGCAAGATTGTACTATAATTGCCCGTTCGGAACCCAGCAACGTCTCATTACAACTACACATACGATTACTAAGATTTAGTGTTCCGACTAAGCACGTAGATTATATCATCTGTAAGTAAAGCACATCATTAGGGCTGGCCCTGCAGTAATTAGATGGCATGTTAAAATAAAGCGCTTAAAGCGATGAACAAAAAAGCAATAATAATAATTCAAAAGTTTTGCCAACGTCGTCGCGGGCCTGCGGACGGTAAGTAATGGGTAGATCACCGTCCGATCAGGACCAGGCTCGTGCCGGACAGCGCGTACGTGTTCCACGCGCGCCTCAAAGAGATGTCAGCAACGACGAGGGGGCCCATTAGGGTCCAAGCCTGCCGGGGTCAGTGGGATTGTCCGAAAGGGGTACCGCTGCCCCGGAACATAAAGGGCCAAGGAAGGAACACGGGTGTATTTTAGTCAGTAAGAGTCTGACATTCCTTTCTGCTCCACCCAGAGCGGGAGGGGTTACTTGATGATTTCCCATCCTCAAAAATAAAAAGTTTTGCCAATGTGCGATGGAGCGGAGGAGAGGAGTATTCTAGGCGTCAAATTAACACGCCATATTGGCATCACCACACTGCGCTCCAAAACACAGATTGCTGACGTTGCTCAAAAAGCCGCAAAGTTGAAGTGGGACTGGACTGGCCACGACTGCCGCATGCCCAATGAGCTGTGGGCCAAAATAGTTACTATGTGGAATCCTGAGACAGCTAGAAGGCGTCGCGGCAGAACCCGTAAAAGATAGTGGGACGAGCTGGACAAAACAAACGACCTGGGCCTCAAGTCTGCTATTACAAGTGTCAGGATGGTCTATCATTGATTATATTACCCCATCACATTATATTACCCATTATATTAGTAGATTACCAAACTTGTCAAAAAACAAGTTTGGTAATCTACTAATATAATGGCGTCATTATGACTTTCCAATGGTCAGCCACTGACACTCCATTTAAAGAATTGGTAATCTCGTACATAATGATAAATTAAACTTCCTACTAAAATTCCAACTTCCTACTACTTCAGATTGATTATAACACTAATAAATAATATGTAAAAACATATATAAATGAAATCTGGCATGAAAAAATGCCATTGTAATACAATTCTATTACGAGACCATTGACCGACCAATGATCGACCATTATGAATTTAGCAGATTACGAACTTTTACCAAAATGACAATGGGATCGTGTTGGAGTGACGAATTTATAAAAATAACAGACTTGGGGCCCAGAGGTCCACCTTAGCTCTGGATCGCAAACACTAGAATTCATGGGAGAGGCCTTTGCCCAGCAGTGAGATGATACAGGCTAACAGTAACAGTAAAGCGATGAATGGGTGTATATTTAATTCAATTCAATTAGGTAGGTACAAACGGATTATATGTTTTGATCTGTAGCCTTTTAATTAAAATTCGGTCATTTGATTGATATGACCTAAGTAGGTTTACATTCTGGATCAGTCTTAATAGGTAAACAAGATGGAAATTCTAGTCCTACAGTTGCAAATGTTTCCATAATATAGAAAATTAATTAGGTAAGTGGAAACAAGATACAAAACTTTATATGAAGAAGCTCAAGTCTCAACCCTAGCTTCAAGCTAGTAAACTTAGGCACTAGCGAGCTCGAGCGAGTGCTCGACTGCTCGACGTCGAGCCACGAGCCACGACGCACTAATTGACGACGTTATCGAGCACTCCAAGTTTCGAGCTCGAGCGAACTTCGGGCTTTCAAATTCCAATTTTAAACTAGAAATGAGCACGATAGGCGCCGGAGTTAAGTTTTATAAAAACTTGGAGTTTTATTTACGCCTTGAGGGTATTATTTATTTTGCACAATAATGCATTACTGCAGTTTTCGTTCGCTCTTTTAACTTTACATCTGGGGACTAGGGATAGCCCCGCGGATTAGATATATAGCAAAACTCGCATTATAAACATCTTTCAACAAAGTATGTGTACAATTAAAATTAAGGTAAGTAATTTCAGAATTTCGAAAATGGTTATTGTCCTAAGTATTTATCTGACCAATACAGCCTACATCATATTATATTATATATCTACCTGCATTTAGGTATTACTTTTGTTGTTAAACCCTCAAGAAACTTCGTTCAGTTTTCAAAACTAGGGGAGAATCTAATACCCCGAAATTAAGCAAATGGGCTCGAATGATAGTGCAATTACAAAGCCATGGATTTACACGACAATTCAGGTCAAGCCATTACACTTTTAGTGAAGCCAACTTTAACGGCCCAGTTATGCCGGCGGTGACCTGTGACATTAACGCAAGCTTTGGAGGGTAGCTAATATCGAGGCTATTTGCTACTGTTTCTAGCACAATGTATAATGGCACTGCAGTGCCAGAAAATAACACAAAAGCTTGGCAAAACAATGCGGGACCTTGATATTTATTTGCCAATATATTAAATCTGCTGCCTTTATTATAACAAACTTTACATAAACGTGCAGTTTGAGGGTTGTTATCGAACATGAAGTATTTACTAATTGAATCGTTTTACTTAACTGATTCTGATCTAAAGTCATATTTTATACGATTTATGATTAGAAGTGCTCGTTGAGACCTATTTTATGTTAGCACAGTTCAGACAGAATATCCCTCAACATTTTACGAAAATTGCATAGTATATCAATCGGTAGTAAAAGCGATACGCTATGAAATATCTACGGAATTGCTATTTCCCATTTCATTTGACGCGACACCCGATGTTCAGACGAGTGAGTAAAGTGAACCAAAATATTCGAGTATGGAAAAACACGAATCAATCGATGCGGTCACAGCGGTTCTGGTGCAATATTGGGGTTATAAATTTTATTATTATCTTATACAAAGTGGTGGTTTTATGTCACAACATATTCGATTTATAATTCGAAATATTATGGCTGGACGATGGCCTCGTTACCTAAGTACAAGATCTACGCAAGACCAACCCTTAACGGCCTAAGATATACGTGTCCTTGGTCAGGAACATCGGCTAGATAATATAATGTATATGCTGAGCACGATTTCAGGTTGCGAATGAAAAATGCAGTACGGAGCGTCGAGGCACTGAATGAGAGAACGCTGCGCATAGCGAATTTTTTTTTTTTTTTTCAGAGAGCACACAGGAAAGTGGTAACGTTGCCAAACAGAAAGAAACGCTTTTCCATAAAGCGGCGGTTTTGTTAAATATTTTGTATGTATTTTTTACAAACAACACGCCTGTCATACGTCTGGACGCCTTTGAAATATTGAAATCGACCACGTCTCCAACAAAGCGAATTGCAGTTACTGAGAGATTAAAATAAGATGAAGATCTGTTTTAAAAAGCTACAGTTTCAAGTAACAAATGACGAGCTACGCACCTGGTAAAGTTTTCTTTCAAAAACGACTTGAAAGTTCTCGAGCACGGTCGGCTCAAGTTTCGCTCTTTTATTACTTGTTCTAAAAGAATGTTAACCAGATATCGGGCAATTCTAAAAACTGTGACGATTTCATCCGGGCTCGGCTACTATTTGAATTTCAATGGCTGTTTGAAATTCAATGAGACTTTTATGATAATACGCCTCACGGTTTAAGTTTTCCTCATCACATCCCCCTTACCGGTTTCTGGCTGTCCCAAAATACCTGTAACAAAATGAGATCACTGGTTAGACACAATATTTTTACTATTTTTACAAAGTTGTACAAATCAAAATAAAGTTGCATGATAATATTATGAACTAGGAACATTTTCTGCTCTTACTTGTTCATTATTACATCGTGTAATTCAACAAGCAAAAATTACTTAAAACACAAAAAGAAAAAACTACTTAAAAGATGAAGACAAAAGAAAATTCAACGGAATTCTAAATCTCAGAAATAAAAATATTCAAGAGTTATCGGCCGTGAAGAATTAAAGCAGTACACAATAAAGGAGGATATTCAACAATAATATTTTAATCTCAGACTCAAAGCAATAGACAGTGCAAGGCGATAGATAAGCTGGGTCTATCCAGGTTACTGAAACCGCGAACGCTGCCTTATCTCAATAACTGCAACTGCAAGATTGTGATTGCATGGAATATCTTATGTGTATGATATATACCTACGCGAGTCAGAAACTTTATGTTATAATTTTATTTATTTATTTATTTAACAATTTATGTACACACATATAAACAGACAAGAAGAAAGGAACAGAAAAATACGTACAAAGGTGATGCTTATTTCTAATGAAATCTCTTCCAGCATACCTGCGATAGGAAAGTAGATATAGAGATGTAGACAACGTGTGTAAGTGTAGAAGAAAAAAAATGATATAAAATTATATCATTTTTTTTACATTTTTAAATTTTAATTTATTGTAAGAAAAATATTTAACATGTTTGCGTATACTATTCAAAAGACATTCATTTTGCTAGCAATGCGATAGTAATTTTTATTTCAAAGCACTATTTTAATAAATCTCTACAATCTCAGTATCTCCGTCGAGAAAAATTTATGCGGAGACATGAATAAATCGAAGATATGAAGGTAAGGTAGCTTATCTCAAGAGATATTGCCACTATAAAATATCAAAAGCGCGAAATGCTCGCTATACGAGTACAGTGTTTCAGAAGATAAACAAGAAAATATTTATAAAACTATATTTATAGCTTTAGACGAGAGAAATAAAAGGTCTAGATGGGTGGTCTCGGAATACGATACGATGGTACTTTTCATATCCGCTTTTTTGCGTAGGAAGTAGTTAAGGATAGCCATTAAAATTACTTATTCGTTTTATCAAGGAACATAAATACTTCAAAACTGACGCCTGACATAACCATCGCATTAATCGTGAAAGTAATGAATAGATGTTGTTGAACATTAACAACAATTTAAAATAAACATCATAAAACATATACATATTGTCCTATCTTCGCCAAGTTATAATATAACTTTCCTGGCAGTGATTTCATGAAAATATACTGTTATGCAAGTCTAAAATAGGACAATGAATATCGGAAATACGAAAGAGTATATTTGGAACTCGTTCAAAAACTTGTATGACGGTAAAATAGATTTAGAATCCTTTGGAAAGTTCGACATTGGGGCCCACAGGTGCAAGGCTAAGTTTTAAGAAGCAATTTTCGCTGTGAAATTAGAAATTCATATTTTATAGACAGGAGCCGTTGAAGCAGCACTGGAGAATCGATAAGGATTACACTTGAAAGCATATGAGAGGCACATTAGTTATTCCGTGAAGTAATATACAAAGTTTGTCACTCCATGCATCTTGAATCAAAGTTTCCACGAAACGTAACCACGTTATCAATTAAGTAGAATCCGGAGCCTTTCTTAATTTATTATTTTGATAAATGGAAGGCGCTAAGAGCGAAGATATGGATTTCTCTCTGTCTTTGAAGTTTTGGTCTTGACACTTGAAGCTGAGACTCCTGTGTAATTACTCCGTGCATTAAGTCTATATATAATCTCTTGGCTTAAAGTATAAACTAATTACAGAACCAGTTTTTATTTATGCCTTCATTTTAGTCTTTAACTCGACATCTGAGTACAGGATTCCTAATCTAGATTATTTTATAAAATGTCACAATAATGTTTGCTAGAGAAATATTGGTAATAACATCGTAATTAAACTACACAATATAGTAAATCAAATATTATGTAACGTATTACTGATACGTGGTCGAATACATTAATTTCTTCGAAGACAGCAAGATAAGTAGTGAATAAACATGGTGTACTATCATTTCTGTGTTAATGTATGTGTTTGTATTGTACTACGACACTGGACTGTTTAGCTTTCAGATAAAATGTACTGAATTCATTTACCCCCTAATAAAGCCATAAGTACCGTATAAAATTTTACAGCATTAGTTACTTTAGGAATTACTTAGACTACGTCACGATTTTACGAACTTGCCAATCATTATTATTACGTTCATTGCTCGTCTATACCTTGTTCAAATCGTTTCGGTGAATGTTAGAGCAAAAAGTCAGCTGATAAACCATTGTCATGTCAGACCGTACATGTAGCTCGAGAATTTATTTATAGACTGAAAGTGAAATGCAAACAAACAACGCTCACATATCGATTAGTGATGGTGAAAGTAACAACAACATAAAGTATATAAACACAAACAAAACCCAAAGTGTCACACCACCCCCGTAGTCTTTTGTCAAAGATAAAACTCAGTTTGCGATAAAATCGATTATTGGCATTAGAATCGCCCCTTGAGGCAAATCAGAGGCTAATCTTTCTGAATACGTTGAAAATGGAAGTTCCAATTACCATGATAACATCGCGGAACCTTTTAATATAAATGGAGGGAAAAGATTTCGTTTCAACCAAATAGAAAGAGAAAAATATTTTATGACTTTTGATTCAGTAGTTGATAAAGACAATATTAAAAGTACAGATGAAAAGAACTTAATATTAATAGACATTTCTAATAGTGATGATGACCAGAAAGTGAAAGCTTAGCAAAGAAGAATAGGTAAAGAAAGCGATTTATTAGCCACGTTTGTGTTACGACACGATCATAGCAGACCGAATGGCGCTTGCTATCCTTTTACGCATAATAAAAACAATTGAAGCCATGTGCCGCGCGATATCAAACGGCAAGCGACCGCCAAATCGGATGACAATGGTCGTGTCGAATAAAATAACTGTATGAGATACTGCAAACTCATTGTTTTCTTTTGCTGCCATTATATTTATGCAAACTATTTATTTTAGTTACTGTTTTTTTTTTTATACCTTTTCACACAATTTTCGTTTCCGTTTATTCCAGGTATAAGTTTATTTCTAAATAGAAATTCTATTAAGATATGTTCATGTTGCCTCTGACTTTAATCAAAACAATGATTTTATATATAACAACAATCCTTACACATTTGCTGATTTATGACAGTAATGAACACTCATACAATAAATCAGAAAATAAAACGAACAAGAATATAACTACAGTTATAACGATGAAAGAGACCTTTGAACTGTTATGATGTAAAGAGTTGAGACCTAGAAACGAGCGAATTTACGAGCATAATAAAACAAGTTCAGGCAAAGATGGCGTGAGCATTGATAAGCATAGTGCTCACGGTAGACGCAGAGGCGCATTCATTAAAGAGTAAGACTGTACTACAGACCAATTTGTAGATTCACAGGCGATAAACGGCTTAGAAAATGAATTTTCTTTCAGTACTCGGATCTAATTAGCTAATGAGGACAGTAATGACTAAAACTTTTACACAGACTAATATACTGATGTCTCTTTTGATTCATTATATGAGCGTGTTAAAGAAGATGGTTCCACTGGTTTGGCAACGTATCAAATGTAAAAATATTGTGTCAGAAATTAACATATGCTGTTACCATGTTGTTGTAATAGGTTAATTTCATTACACCAACATCCCAAAATTTATTATACATGGAGTTTGCAATCAATATCCAAATCGATGTCTTCATAATATTCTAAATGATATCGTTCGCTAAGATGTCACAACTTAGAACATAGTGTACCACAACGACAAGGCCGGCAACGGTCTTCAGAAAAATGAAATCCTATTTTCACAGCGAGTGCACCTGACGACGGAAAATAGGAAAATTCTTTGCGGGTTTTACAATAAGCCGACTTATATCTGAACTGTCGTTAGATAAGAACTTTAGTAGTTGCGAATCAAATAGCATGGATTTTTGGGAAATCCTCTTATCTCTGTATCTTGGAAACCGTGGAGCTAGTAAGTTGGTACAGGGACATTTAAAGCCAATGTGCATACAGTGTAAGTGAGGCTAATAAATATAAGATTTAATAGGAGACATGTTTGCGGCCGTTTTTATTTCGTCGTGCTCCTGTGGTGTAAACTGTACCCATAACTTTGGATTAAAGCATTCCAGTTTTTCGTATACTTTAAAGATCAAGTTGGAAAATTTCTTCATTTCGGTGTAAGACTACACGCTGTACTTACTGGGCAAGTGGGCAGAGTTATATTGTGCGCAGATATTACAAAACTTTAATCACCTACGGAACTTTAAAAAGTGTTTCATAGAGAACACTATCGTGTTCGTGAAATATTTGTACATACAGCAATTACCGGCGTGCCGTGCCAACATTAAGAGGGCATAAAACGTTCGGTAGCAGAGGTAAAGGAGGTAATGCGGAGCATAGGCACACGAGAGCATTCATTAAGGTCGGTGCAATCCCAGCGAACTGTACATTTACTAGTGAAAAACTGCCGGGGACTCGAAATAAAACATAATTTATTTTTGCACTTCTCTGCATAGCGTTTGTTGCTACTGCAACGTAAATTTTGATAAGCATTTCTATTCAGTTGACGCTTCACATTTGTTTTTTTTTACAGCATATTTTTGATCGCATTGAGTAAAACAAATGAAAACTATCATAGGAAAACTAAGACACAATATTATTTCGTTTTAACTCAGAAGGTATTTGATTTATTTACTCTAAACTAAGTAAGTACTGCGTGCCGTGTGGTGCCGGACGTAAAGAATAGCACCACCCCATTTCCTCCCGTGGGTGTCGTAAAAGGCGACTAAGGGACTTACTAGAGAATGGGCAGCAGCGTTCTCTATGCATTTTTAACACCATGCTGCGATCGCCAACCCGTCTGCCAAGCGTGGCGATTATGGCAAACCCCCCCCCCCCCCCAATTGAGGGAGGCTTATGTCCAGCAGTGGACGTCTTTCGGCTGAAATGATGATGATGAAGTAAGTACTACGGTTGATATCCAATTGGTTCCAATCAGTCTATTGAACCGTTTTTAATAAAATAATACCACTTACTAGTCTGGTAAAAAAATCTGTCAACTATGTTGAAATTGTGTACCTACCTACTAAATTCAGAACTAATTGAGTTGTAACGGTAACTAATTCTTGTCGAAAACACAAAAAAAAAAAACACTTTTTTCCTTTATCTATCACTTAAAGTTACAGCATATCATCTACTTACAAAAACATTACACCATTTAGTATCCAATCCACTCTGTAACGAAAGCAAGCCGTAACTTACTACGTCGCAGTTGAACGATCTCAAAAACGCACGTAATTACTGCAAGACACCGTTTTTACTGCCTTGTTACATACTTGTTAGGTGTTGTATTGATGGAAAGCCACTAGAACAGCAAACTTTGCATTAGATTAAAAACTTGTGCAAGAAAGTGGTAAAAAGATGAATGGTAACTATAGCGAAGGACTCCAGAACTTAAGTGGATAGTTTGTAGGTGATTTCGTTTTAGGTTATGGTCGAACACTCAAATGCAACTTAGTTTTAAGACACTTTACGGTGTTTTGTAGCAACAGCAAGACGTATACGAAAGTTAAGTATCGTTTGAGTATTTGAGGGTAACTTTTATTGCTTAAGTAGACGTCCGATGAAGTAATCACGTATTCCTTAGTTTCACGTATAAAGAGATGCCAAGTGTAGCCTGTGTATCTTTATTTATTTATATATACTTTATTATACGCCCAACAATATCCGACTGGTAATTAAACGAAGCCTGAATATTTATGTAGGTATTTGAAAAAGACGTATACACCCACCGTTATTCAGCCATTCCATTAATCATGCCATTCAACACAATTCAACATTATCCGGATAACGAGGTGATCAAAAAAGGTAATTTACTAAATTATTCTGTTCGAATGCCTCTCAATGGCCACGTTATATGTAACTTTAAATAGACTTGGATTGGAAACTGAACGGACACGTCATTCATGTTCACTCATCCGTAACTTGATTTACAACGTTTTAATCCTATTATGTATTTGAATACAAATCCTGATTAAATCTATGGAAATTGCCACTCGACTGTGCTCCCAAAACACTCGATTTGGACCATATCTTGGGTCACGATTGTCATGAATGGCAAAAGACTAGCTGTGGCCCGGCGCGGCGTTAGATAAAGCACTGCTTTGTATTCTCTCGGAAGCCATGAGACCATTTTCAGTACGGTAGTTACTGAAATCTGACTGACTGAAGAAAAAGTGGTATCATAGTGCGTATATAACCGTATGCAGAGTTATTGTTGAGACACTGACCGACCAAGACGACCCCACAACTCTCCTCCAGGAGAGCAGTAGGGAAACCAGTAGGTACAGCTCGCAAACATAAAACCCGATCGTCATTCTGACCTCGCCGCCGCGGCCCATCGCGAAATCCCCGACTAAATAGTCCTCCCCGACCCTAGCTCGACGAAGCACCAGCCCGCGCCGTTGCTGAGCCTGTAGCTTAAATTCCCCTGATAATAATCATAACCCTGATTTTATTCAGCTACCGTGGATCCCTTGCCTTCCTCCCTCCGACTCTGCCCTAAGCCGAGGTTCGTACCCCACAGGGGGTGCCCTTAGCGCGCAGTCATTTAGTTTATAAATTTTACGCCCTGGCTTGGAGGCTTTAAGTTTTTAGGAGCTTAAGGCAACCACAGGAAAGACCGGTTAAAGAGTCACGATCTCTAATGATCAACTCGGAGAGGCCCAAAATTGTTGAGATGTGCAGCAATCTGTTTAAAAAACACATGTAAATATAGGCATAATGTAGATTAATGAAGATTTGCCTCAATTAAATGAGTAAATATTGTTATTCAGATCCTACTCGATTAAAATTGTATCAATTAATGATAATTGATTTTATTTCTGTAAGTAGGTTTTAACAAACACTTTTACACGTCAATCATATTTTAAAAATAGATGAGGTCGGGGTTTCGTATCTGACTACTCTGAGAAGAAAGGCCGAAACAAACTCAGAGGTAAAAGTTTAAAGTCCAAACATAATCTTGGTCAAATCATGTGAAGACCATGTAGATTGGTGTATGAAAAAAGAACCACACAGATTGAGTGGATGTCCATTCAGTGCACGCATTTATCAGTAATCGTGCAGCTCAACTCAGAACATAAGGAGCTCAACGATTCGACGAACAAAGTTAATTAAAGCTAATTAAATCACTAGAAGACCAGAATCTAACAAATTTAGCAGAATAATCAAATATGTACGGTGGCCAGCACATCAATTTACCACAAACTGTCAAATTTTCTCGTTCGATTTTGAACTTAGTCGTCAATAATTTATAGTTTAAAATCGTTTGGAGACATTTGACAGTTTCGTGTCAGTTATTGTGTGCATTAACTTGTTTATATGGATGAATTTGATGGACGAAAAATGATAACAAAAACGTTGAAACAGACAATAAGAATGAAAATGATGTTACTGTAATTATTTTCATCGGTCATAGATCTCATCTCGTTTCATTTTAAGAAACTCTGCAATTATTTATCAATTCATCGCTCGAATGATCACAGATTGCATGCTGTGATGTCAATCCTCTGTACAATGACCGGGATCTTCTGTTCAAAGACTTTTCTAGAAATATTCAACAATATAAATAAATATCCATCAAAATAATGGATAAAAACCTTAAAGTGCTTCAGAAGTGTCTTTAGAGTGTCATGTTTTTTTTATAATTGATTCATGATAATTAAAAGATTTCCGATATTTTGCCGTGATATTATTCTTGGTACGGACGGTATACAAAAATTTGGCAGCAGTGCAGATAATTACGAAAAGGTAGAGAGATACGTCAATAGCCTTCCCTTTTCATCTTATTACAAGACCAATAGATGATTAATTAAAGAAAAATCGAACAGATTTTTTTTATTTTTGACTTGCTTTCCGCGGTTATATCCGCGTGGCTTTTTCTAAGTTACTCATTATACTAACAGCTATCTGCAAGTGAGAGTCCCGTCAAAATCGGTTCATCCATTCCGGAGATTAGCCGGAACAAACAGAGAGACAGACCGAAAGACAGGCAAACAATTTAAAAATTGTTTTTTGTTATAAGTACCACAGACACTTCAGTTTTATTTATTTGTAGGTATAGATAAAAACAATACTGCTTTCTCCTCCATTACCTCGAAGTAAATTATGTAAAACATCATTAAAATATTATCAAGATCAATTTCGCGTAACTCGCAAGTGCACTAGAAAGTTTTATGCTGAAGGAAAACAGATTTCACAATAGACACGTTTCGCAATAATTGCGATCTATAACTGATATCTATGTATTCATTTTCTATTTTTTCCTTCTACGGAACGAAAGAATCATAATAATATTTTAAAATCATATAACATTTTTTAGGGTTCCGTACTAAAACTATTAAACTAAAGACCTTTTTTAGCAATATTAGTACGTAACCTAAAAATTTTTATACGATTTTACAATCAATAATTTATAATAACAAATAAAGTCCAATAAATAATTCGTGGTTTGTAAATCTCGGGATTTAAACGACATTATAATTATTCCGGAATTTTAAAGGAGGTATTATGCACTCTATTTTACATCCATCCTCGACGTTTAGGTAAATTAGATCTACCTATTCCGATCTCTGCTTATAACTTTTTTTTTTTTTAATTCAGGCCCGTGTTCGTGGAATAAATTTAAGGAAATCGTGAAATAATAATTCAACTCCTTTATATAATTCGCGTCACATGAAAAGACCGCTGGCTTGCCGCACAACTGTAACGTTGTTTATATCGTATCACGTAAAAAGCGCGCTGGCCAACCGCAAAACCGTGACGCGAACTATAACGCAGCTAAACTTGAACAACGGCTGTATAAGATTTCCATAACATAACATCACAACTATATTCCCCGAATGGTTAGGCAGAGGTGTTGTACATATAGTACACCCACATTTCGCAAGTTATGTTGAAGTCCTATGTAATAGGGGGCGAACCTATAGCATTAATCCGGCACAAATCCAGACTCCGGGCTGCTTTTTTGAAATTCCAGATAGAAAAACTCAATAATAAAAATATATGAATTAAAAAAAAAAAAAATGCATGCCCAAGTGATAGCCAGAGATCGTAATAGGTAGAGCTAATTTACCTAAACTTCGAGGAAGGATGTAACATAGAGTGGATAGTACCTCCTTTAAAATCCCGGAATAATTATAATGTCGTTTAAATCCCGGGATTTAAAAAACCACGAATTATTTATTGGACTATATTTATAATTATAAATTATTGATTTGAAAAATCATATAATTTTTTTTTTAGTGTTACGTATTAAAATTGCTAAAAAGCTCTTTAATTTAATAGTTGTATCTGCAGTATTGTCTCTTCTTCCCCCTTAAACCTACCAAAGGTCGCTTTTAGTGATAAGACCGCTCATTGTGTCACCCCTTGTAAAATTTCTACATATAAATCTGTAATTTTGATGGTGTGCAATAAAGAGTATTCTATCTTCTATTTTTAACACTTTACTCGACGGGAAATCCGGGAATCGAACCCGGGACCTCATGCTCAGCAGTAGAGCTTGCGACCACCAGACCAACGAGGCAGTAGATTTTCCTAGTTGAGAAATAGAATCCTCGTTCAAACTCCTTCAGTAGGTCACTACACGAAGACTATATTTAGTTCAGTCGCGTTTAATCGATCGCGCGATCGGGTGAATGCAGTTCCCAAAAATATACAGGGTGATAGTGGACGGAAGTTTTTTTTATTTTTATTCGTAAACTATAACTATAACGTAACTTGACGATAATAATAATATAATAATTTATCATTTATTTTCTCTTCACAAAGCTGACTTACAAGTTAATGTGAACAAAAATGTCTCACAATCAGCTGTATTCCTCCTTTGTTAGAGACTGGTGCCTGATATAGGTTTTTGAGAAAAACCTGTCACCAAAGTCAATGTGAAGACGACGATACAACAATAATTTTAACTTCGTATACCTAATGATGTTCCCAGTGCATACAATTTTTTTATCAAATATAATTATTCACTATTGCTAGTTGGGTGGTCGGTAAAACCAATAAGCAGTCCATTACTATCTAGTTTGTTTGAAATAATCACTTTTTTTAATTTTGATGTTAGGATGTATTTGGTAGTTTCAAAAATACTCTCATGCATTATTAGTATTCCCTGTGTTTTCATAGTTCCAAAATACTCTCATGCATTCGTATGTATGAGAGTATTTTACATACACCTAACATCGAAATTAAAAAGTTATCATTTATTCGTATTGTCATCTCTTCATTGTTTATCTTTTGATAAAAATTAAAATAAGCAGATAAACTATTTGAACCCTTAAGAGCCATTTCACAAAATTTTAACGCTCGAGTTTAGGTAAAAGACGGCAGCGCTGTGTATGTGAGCGTAACTATCCACACATACACAATTTAAGCAGTGTAACGCGAGTGTCGAGACGGACTAAATAATCTTGAGCCATTATAATAATAATGCGGTATTTAGAGATTGATTAAAAAAGTTATTTTATTTATTCAGTCTACTAAAGCTTTCTAGACTAATAAAAAAATACAAATATATGTTTTGAAAGTATATAATAAAAATGAACAGGAAAACAATCACATCGTACAAAATATAAGTGTTGGTCATTATTATTTGACAATAATGTCAAGTAATAATGACTATCACTTACGTTAAATAAATATTTGTCGTAAAGGCATTGATCTTGCTGTTCTAGGGTCTATAATTTCCGGCAATACGCAATCTTCGTAAAAACGAGTCAATTTGGGAAGCATCAAAATGTTGTGGTCGTAGTATAATATCACGGTTACGATATGAGCACTCGACAATTGAGATGCGGGAAAAAGTAGCACAGGTCCATCCTCGATGGGCGCTCGCGCTGTACTAAACGGTGCCCACTTGTGCATCGCAATTTATTCTTTTTAGAGTGTTTAAAAAAAGGATATTGTGGCTAATTAAATGAAGGGATTTTAATCAAACTTGAGAATTCGATTTGTTAAAGAACATAGTTCATTTTGAGATGATTTTTAAAATGTAATTACGCTTTATTCAAACAAAAAAATCGCAATATAATTGCGAATAAATCGTAAAAATTGTCCTAAGTCTTTATTTTTTTTACCTATTAATGTTATTAATAATCGAAATTCTAGTACGTCATTTGTCGACAAAACTATATGTCTGATGCTTTGTGTATTTTTTTCAGTCAAATTTATAAATATTAATTATAGAAATAGGAGTCTGAAATTGCCTCTGCGCTGATTTTTCAGTAAACTAGTTCTGGGAGATTAATAACTACAAAGTACACAAATAAGTTTTTGTAAATGTGTTACATGAAGTGTCAATACGAAAGAATCATCTATTATTTACATATATTCACCAATACCAGAGAATTAACTAAGATGGTAAATTAGGCGACTAAAATCTTAGATATTCGCGCGAAAACGTAAAATGGCTCTTAAAACATTTAAAAAACGCGGATCGATAAAAAGAAAAACACTTACCTACATTTGGAACGAGTAAGTCCTGTTTTTCCATAATAATAATAATAAAAGTTTTATAACAATAATATCTAATTATAAACACGTTCGCACATAATACACACGAATCAAAACTGCTGCAATACAAGGAAATGTCGAAAATATAGCGTGCTCAGTTTATTTTAAACGTCATTATATCATTAATAACTCAAATTATAGCAAATGTATTAGAGAAGTTTACTTCGTACTGATTTTGCAACATTTTTTTCAGGTAAATATTACATTTAGCACTGGTAATAATGTTCTAATAAATAATATATAACAATACAAAAATATGTCTGCACTGCGCGAACGTGGATTGTACTGTCATGCGAATTGCGTCAATCAATCTGATATGCTAACATCGACTGTCAGACAAAAACCTGTTCTAGCGTCTACAACATCGTTGTATCCCACCTTTTTTTGTCGGTGACGTAGTTTATCATAATCATCATTTATATCTGTTATTACTAAATTAATTTATACTTTTAAGCATCTCGAGACCGTAGCGTTAGTAGGTTTATTGTTCGTTTTATTGAAGAACAGGAAATTTAAACGAAGATACATGGTTACTGCAACGAAAACAGTACCTACTCTCATGTCAACTTATTAAAAGAACTGAAAATCTAGCAATCACCGGACAACTGACGCCTGCGCAGGCGACCGCCACACACGCTCAGTTTTGCCTGCACAGGTACACCCATGGGCAAAAAATTAAAAATTTATTTTTTAGGGTCGCCTGTACAGGTGTGGAAACCTGCATAGTTGTGCAACATACTCGCCCCGGTTTACCTGTACAGTTAAACTGTAGTAAACCTGTCAGGTACACCCTAGCGTGTATGGCCTGCTTAGAGCAGGCCATAAACGCTATGCTCGCTATTTTTTGTGTTTTTTTACTAACATCATAAACAGCAACATTTGTTCTATGACCGACTTTTGTTTTTGTTGATGTCCTGAGGGATTTTTAGTATTTTACCAATAACCCTGTATATTTTTCCACACGGCTGTACCGAATGGCAATATTTTTTATTTTATATAAAATACTATTATTAATGTTGATACCACATGTCTGTGGCTATAGGAGGCATAATAATATACACATAGTTTAGTCTGCTAGATTTACACAGGTGCATATTTTTAAATCGTGTTTACGAGAAACTTTCATTCACGGCTACTACATAATTTAAAATTAATCCACTTAATATTTTCTCGAAAGAATTTAGTTTAACGTAAATATCGTTAGAGGAAACCAGACAATATTGAACAGATGTGGATTTTTTCAAGAGCAGACTTAAGTATGTATACACGGCTACACATCAAGCTAAAAATTTCCAGTATAAGCTGATCTCGCATTGTATAGGATTTCCATATAGTGAGAGGTTAGCTTATTCTGGAAATGTATAGCTTGATTTGTAGCCGTGTATACATACTTACGTTACCTACGCTTTTTTCGATTCAAAGTATTAACAATAGAGTTTTTTAAATTATCATGAAACATGTTCTTCAACAAGTATTACAGACCATAAATAGTAAAAAGAAAATGTAATATAACAACTCGTTCAAAATAACAACTTCGTAGCTTTGAATAAAACAAAAGGTACTTAATTAATTTGCAAACAATATGAAATAAGACTTCAAAATAATGAGAACTGGTGTTGGATTGAAATTAACATTGCGTCGAAATGATTTATTTTTACAGAACAATCTCGCAGTTCTAGAAAAAACTGACACTCTATACACAAGACAAATAAACACTTAATTTGCTTACTGATGGGAACAGGAACCAAAGCATTTGTCTAAACTGCAGTCGGACAAACGTGACTAGAAAACTGAGAAACCATTTTAGGCTCACAATATTTTAAACAGACAATTCTCTCAAATATAAGGAAGCCTATTAAGACGTGCTTAGAAAATGCCAGTAGAAAAAGTATTGCAAAGTCTCATTGCATATTCTATTTGCAAACAACGCCACTGTCTCAGGGTATTACACCATCGTGCATCGTGCGCCGATTTATTCAGACTGCAAGACTATTACGTGGGCTACAAACGTATTAGGCGTCAGATAAACGGAAAGCAAACAAATCTGAACCTAATTGCTTTGTAATAAGATTATGGGTGAGCTGTGTGATTGGTAAGATGATTGGTTTGGCCTCTTGGCAATGATACAATGAGACACCTATGAGTCAGAGCCGTGACTGGGGCAGACTTTACGTGCCCCTCGGGCCTCCTGTCATGTTGACGTTTGTTCTTCGCTGATCTCATTGACTTGTACTTGAAAACAAACAAAGTGTAGTAGATTCTGGTCAGTTCGTAATTTTAAACAGTATTTTTTTAAAGTTGTAATTTCTATCATAAAAAACAAAAAATACTAAGGTTCAATACAGACATTTCGAGCAACAGATTTAATTTTTATTTTTTTATTTTTTTTCTATTTAAAGTTTATTCCAAGACTGCACACAACGGACAAAAAGAACGGCCTGAAACCAATGGCTCAATAAAAAGGAAAGTTCCTATCGTCTTAACCGCAAAGATCATTTACGTCATAACTGGACGACAGGACCGTTTTAACGAAAGGGAAACTTCGTTGAGTCAACTCATTATTGACTCACTCCTTTAAATATACACGTGAAATGGGTAAGTAAATAGAAATAGTAAAGTACTTACATAGTTCCGTGTTTCATAAATTCATAATAGATTGTTTAGAAGTGCGTGAAAAATCGAAAGAGAAAATGTGACGCATTCGTCGAATAGAATATTATATTGGTGCAGATTCCCTTGTTCACAAACTAAACTAAATTTAAGTTCAGTGCATCTTTTTCTTTCTATTTCATTAAGAAAAGGACAGGAGATAAATTTTAGTTTAGTCCTGTCAAATTAATCATCACCTGTCACTACTCCTTTTATGTTTAGACGTGATTAAAAACTTGCCAACTAAAATTACGTCAATTTACGTCAAGCGCTGATTAATTTGACAGGACTAAACTAAAATTTATCTCCTCCTTTTCTTCATGAAATAGAAAGAAAAAGATGCACTGAACTTAAATTTAGTTTAGTTTGTGAACAAGAGAATCAGCACCAATGTCTTGTTAGGGGAGAAGCGCTACGTTAGCCCGTGAAATTCAATTTTTCTTACGATTTTTACAATTTTGACTTTCGCCTTATAGGAGAGAATACTGAATTATTTATTTTAAAAAGTGGCACATCTAAAAAAATCTGATTAGATTACTACTACTACAGCAATCAACTGCAGTGGCCCAAAAATGATACCACCGATGCAACTCAAATTACACATTACTCCCGTATAGCCGTATATAGGTACATAAAAATACAGCGAAAAAAGCACTTCAAGCGCTCATCAAACAGCGCTTCACAAAGCTACCAGTATAGAATCAAATCAACACGCTGATTGGCACTTTCTGCCCTGATTAGTACATTGACGCCGAATTAATCGGTCCCATTCACGTGCAATGAAAGACTTGCGTTATTTATGATGCGTGCACTGTTAAATTAATAATTGATTTATATGGATTGTGTTTAGAACAGTAGAATGACACTGGTAGATTGGTTGAGATTTCACTTAGATTATGACAAATTAACTGCAATATTCATCATTATTTCAGCCGGAAGACGTCCTGCACTGCTGAACATAAGCCTCCCCCAATTGGGAGGTTTTGCCATAATCGCATAATGATAAATATCAAAGGCACCAAATGATGCGTGCTACCTATTGTAAAACAGTGCCATTATTCAAGAATTTAAAGTGCTGGTAATTGAGACTTTATTTCCAGTAATATTAAGTCCACGCTTGCTGTGCTATGATATCATACATATTTGCACATATTAAGACGTAATGCTTGACCTTCTGAGGTAGTCTCAAACGCGGTCACAAAGTAAATAGAGACGGAAAAGAACATAATATTATTGTGTGTTGAGTGCATTGTGGAGATACTTTTATGTACTTTGTAATAAATATTCATACACGACCACTGGGCCTCAAGTCTGCTATTGCAATAGTGTCAGAATGATCTCTTCATTGTGAGTTTTTGACAGATTTGCCATACAAAAACTGTCAAATACTCACAATGGCGAGACCATTCTGACACTATTGTAATAGCAGACTTGAGGCCCTGATATTAGTACGCATTTAGTTATACAAGCCATCAACCGAAACGTATGAAAAAAAAATACTAGGAAGGTAGGTTTTTTTTTTGTGTAACCAATGGGCCAACTATGTGCAGCGAGTTCCTATACAGTTCCATGCGCGTACAGTACAACAATGCGTTCAGGGTGCTGCTGGGGCTACCGCGGTTTTGCAGCGCTTCTACGATGCAAAACGCACAGTGCAGTTCGCGTAGGCGCAATGACTTTTATGCTATTATTAGGAAGCGGAGCGCCTCGCTACTAAGTTGCTTCCGACGCAGCACTAACAGTATCCTGAGCGTATATTATCCGAGCGGTAGGACTTGGTGGTATTGGAGAGGTGGATGCACCTGCATGCCAGTTCGTCACCTAAAATTTTAATGTAATCGAATGTATTTTAACGTAATATCTATAATATTGTACTATAACTTAATTTTAATTTTGATGCAATGATTTTAATGTGTAATGTTTTAATGTATTGTGAACCCTTATGTATATTTCTATAATTTCCTTTATAATTTGTAATGCTTGATATGGGAATAACTTCCTAAAATAAATGATTATTATTATTATGTGTCAATGAATCTGCAGACCGAAACCAAACTGAACATTTTCAGGATGATCCCAAATAAAGACCAAATAAACCCGAACGAACCTTTTATGTCAGTTTAATTTGTTCATTAATTAATCAATGTCTATACTTAATACTCAATATATTTATTGCTTCCACATGTGAACATCTACTAGGTTCTTTATTCATGAAAACGTTCTTAATAAAATAACTAAAATCAAATATAGACGTGACATGAGTATCTGCAGTTAGGTACGGAAATTTTTGATTCACGTTACTAAAACCACAGTCAAACCTAACTGAATAATGGACACCTTCCTTAAAGCCTGACCTAACTGAGCAATTTTAGAACTAGGTATTTCAAACCAAAAATCTGTTCAAAGAATACCGCTCAAAAATATCCCTTTGCAGTTCACTGAAGTGAACAAAACACGGCTATACAATTCAATAACACGGAACGTAATACACAGAATTTCTCTTAAATTCCTCTCTCAGACAGAATTCCCTTGGATGCTTAACATTGGCACTGAACGCGATAAGCATGTTGGAAATATCCTTAGCAGAGCTCGATATATTCAGATATACTCCGGCTTACATGTACTCAGATGCAGCATGGAAAGAAAATCGACTTTTCCGATACCGTATGAGGCTTATGCCGTTTCTTCTAGTTAGAAATGGGGAATAAAAATGCATTGGGTATGGACCCTATAACAAATAGAACAAAATTATGGTACTGAAACGAAATACATTTGCTGCTAGCTTCGGGGAAATTATTCTGAAAAATCAAATGACAATACAAGCGCTGGCAAACAGAATCCTTTGTTATAAATTAATAACACAGCATCCAACAGGGTAAAATTGTCGCAAAATCAAAGTATTATTTTTATATTCTGTAAGTATTTTCCCTATCTATTGTTTCATACCTTTGTACACCACAATGTGAACGGTATCCATATGCTAATGGAAAACCCAGGACACAATATTGTTTGTTACTAAAATCAGTACTATTGTATGAAGTACTTACGTACATTCCGAAAATAACTTTTGTATGGTGTTGATCTCCCTTAAAATACCGTTAATAACTATTATTAAAATACCCATAATTCAGTATGTTTTTTTTTTCCGTAGACCTAAAATCTTTTAGGGTCACGGGTGCTCAGAGTGACCTCAGGGAAGACGGTGCATAGTGGACACGTGGTGACTTGCATACTTGCACAGTCAAGTTTCGAGGAGACTCCTTTACAGTCTCCCCAGAGATGTCAGCACGCACTGACGGGGTCCGCTAGGACCGATGCCTGCCAGGGTTGCGGGTTTGTCCGAAAGGGATACCGTGGCCCTTGCACACAGGCAACTGAAGGAACACGGATGGATTTTAGTCAGTAAAAGTCTAACAAGCCCTTCCGCTCCGCCCAGAGCGGGAGAAGTAATTTGAGAAATTCCTACCAAAAAAAAAAGATGTGTGCCTAAAAAGGCGTTGCAATGAGGGGGTTTTAGATCGGTCTTTTGAGAGGTAACGATGCCCTATCCATGTGCAGATGGTGATCACCGCGGTAGTCTTAGTGAGATAAAAATCCCACACTCCCGGTCTTATCCCCAAAGCCCGGGCGCCTTTTGAAGGTTTCCCCCAAAAAAAAGTAGGCTTTAACTTTACCTTTAAGGCTCGTACAGACTCGTGCGATATCGCGGGCGCGACAGGCAGCGACAAAGAAATTGTGCTACAAGTGTCGCGTCGCGCCCGCGATTTCGCACCAGTGTGTAGCCTTTAATTACTACTTGATTTCAGTAAACATTTATTTAAACGAATTTCAGACGCTGAGGTGGGATGGATTTCAGTTATGTCTAACTATTCCGAGAATAACCGAATAAACAGTTTTATTCCAGAAAGTAGCAGGTCACCGTAATTAACCTTTTATTTATCCATAAAAATTCAGTCAGGAAAATGCAATACGGAGAAATCTTGAAGTTTTCACTGACTCATTATTTATTTATTTAACACTTTCTCAGACAAATGTACAGGGGCGGACTTAATACCATAGGCATTTTCTACCAGTCAACCTTTGGGTGGTGCAGAGACAATCAGTGGTAGGTGCAATTACGAAAATTGGGGAATACATTTTATTAAAATATAAGGATAAACCTATACCTTAACTATAAATAAGATATACATACCTAATTATATATAAACATAAGAACAAATAAATACACATAAATACACGAATATACTAAAACAAATAAAACAAACAATGAGATAGCATTACCGTTATTGTGATACTGCCAGCTTCTTACGAATGTGCTCGCGAACTTTTAACTTTATAGGATAATCGGTTCTCATTATTTTAGTATCTTTACCGGAAATCTCTAAGCTGACACCAATATTAAAATATTTGTAACTACTTATCTAACTGCCCAGCCCTTTGAAAACATGGCTCTAATAGCAAATGCCTCATAATATATAGATATACTAGCGGACCTAACAGACGTTGGGCTGCTCGAACAACGCCACCTACCGGGTCCAATTGTGAATAGCTAAACCATTCAGGGGGCCACTCAAATACACAAAGTTTTTGTCCAGCCGTTTAGGAAGAGTTCAGTTATATACAGACGTACAGAAGAATCTATACATAAAATACATACAACACATACAACACAAATAAACAAAACTGAAGTGTCTGTTTGTGATGTCAAAATAACAGTTTTCTACTAAATTATTTATATTATACAGAGTGGGTAAAAAATCGTGGATCAAACGAAACAGGACGATAGTTCGGGTTATTTGCAGTAAAAAATCTTTGAAAAAAAAAAAAAATATATATATAATAGCTTTTGCCCGCGGCTCCGCCCGCGTAGATATCGGTTATCGCGTAAAAAAGTAGCCTATGTCCTTCTCCATATCCCAGGCTATATCTCTGCCAAATTTCAAGATGATCGGTTCAGCGGTTTAGGCGTGAAAACGTAACATACAGACAGACAGACAGACAGAGATAGATAGACAGACAGACAGACAGAGTTACTTTCACGTTTATAATATTAGTATGGATAAATTACTGCAAATAACCCCAACTATCGCCCTGTTTCGTTTGATCCACGACTTTTACCCACCCTGTATACACTACTAGTAGTATAGACGGTACTTATAACACACAAATACAAAAAAAAAGGTTTTCTGTCTTTTTGTCTGTCTGTTTGCTCCAGCTAATCTCCGAAACGGCTTGACCGATTTTGACGGAACTCACTGACATAACTGATGTTATAATGATTAACTTAGGCTACTTTTATTTTATAAAACGACACGCGGGCGAAGCTGCGGGCAGCAGATTATTATGTGTATAAAGATAATATAAGGTATATTTATATACATTAAGTACGAACAGTCCGGCCCTTTGCAAGACTTCCCATTGTGTTCCATGCACATGTAAATACCTACCTACCTTAAGAAAAAACTACAGACCCTGTTTTAAATTCTATTCAATGTAAATACTTCGAATTGTTTATCTACAAACTATTAATATTTCTCCCATGAAATTTGCTCACAATAAGACGCCGTTAATGTCATTGATTTATTTTAATCATTTCAATACAATACAAACAACTTCGCATGGGAATAATCGATTTGGTTAATTTGAATTATAGTGACGATATTTCAGGGATATTTAATGAGATGTTTTTTGTAAGACTGACGAGTTCTTAACACGTAAGACGTAGAAGGAACGATGGTGGAATAAAAACGTAGAAGATTTTTATTTATTATTTCTTCTTTAAAGATTTTGGGACGCCTACGTCTAGCACTGGGCTTAAAAGGGCTGATTATGACTATCATATACCGTGTCTCCGACACACTACAAAAAACATTATTTGCCAACGGTATTTTGTTTGCATAGTTCTTATAATTAATTCACTTTAATTTTACAAAAACATTTAATGATAAAATGTTTTGCACCACTGTTCTGTCATTTTGACAGTGACATTAATTCTTGACATTACTTTGTTTACATAAATTATCCGAATTAGAGACTTTGGGTATAAGCATACTCTTTAAAAAAATTGTCACTACATCTTCTTTTAAACCACACCGTTGCCTTATCACTAGAGATCGGATAATCGGATGCATATTTACCTAAAGTTAATTATTAGCTATGAAAGTATGGAAGCAGCTTTTTAAAATATATTTTTTGTAAGAAAATATCCCGTGATTCCAGGAATACCGGCAATTCATAACTAATCGGGTGTATAGTATGAAAGCGACTTCTAAAATATTAATTATTAAACAAAAAAAAAATACCCGGGATTCTTGGATTGCATAACTATTCAGATGCATATTTATTTAAAATTATTTTAACCCCTATGCAAATATGTGTATGTAGGGTGTAAGAGTATGGGTGGTGTGTGTTAGTTAAAATAAAAAATAAAACACCGGAACCGCGGGATTTATTCGATACAAAAGCGCTTTCAATAATAGCAAACATCTCAACTTTAGGTGAATATGCATCCGAATATCCGATCTCTACTTATCACTCAATTTTTAAGACTATCATTCATAAAGAAAAAAGATAAAGTTTTCTAAAAATAATTTACTTACAGAATTGAATACATTCACCTATATATATAATCTACGAGTATGTATAAATAATAATGTCTGGTACAGAATGAAGGTTGTTCGTGTATTTTTCATACGTAAGTTATCGTAAAAGTACCTATCGATAAAACTGGTAGTAATTTGTACGATAATTACTCATTATCGACACGAACACTTTGTATTGTCTGTTGTAGGTCATTTTCGACATCCACGACATGGTTATTTTTTATAACTACCTATTAAGTACCTATTTATTAGCAAAATTATTAATTTATTTATTATTTATAATTTTCCGAACGCATACAACCCTAATCTATTCAAAGTGAGAGTGAACAGGCTTCTTCTGGGTAAGCTCACTCCATCGTAGACTTTGTCTCTGTCACCCAGACCTAGACTAGAGTTAAGAGCAAACCCATAGTAAAATAAAAATAAAATAAAAATAAATTCCGTTCATAACAACCAGGTAGTCCTCATTAATTAATGAGTTGAATGTTTTGCAAAGTCCCATTATGCCTTGTGGTTGACCATGACCAATGCTAATTAATAAATCATTAATATGTTATTTCAGTCCGTTTGTGTGATAAGAAGACAATGTTATACCTATTATTAATTGACGTCATTTAAAGTGCTCCAGCAGGATAAAATCATAAAAATTCTATACATAAGTCTTCCGATGATCTAATTTCGGTACAGGAATGTTTTGAAGTTCTTCCAATTAAATACACAGTGCATTGTAATAAAAAAAAATTGCTGTCCCATACATTTTGACCGCGTAGGTATTGCACTTTTGTTTTTTTTTTAACAACCAACGAGTTTCAACGCACGGGGTTCCAGAATCATGTACTGAATCCATGGTATCGCGTCGATGCCTTCCAAACATAAACAGTATTATATATATAAACAGTATAAAAGTATAAATAATTGTATAAATAGTAGTCTAGCCAAGATTCAATCAAATTAATGCATTATATTAATTATTATTATATTATATGCCATTTTTTTTTTTTTTTTTCTAATTTAATCATTCAGATTCTGATTGAAATTAGGAATTAGTTACAAAATTAGGGTTTTTGAAGGATACATTACTTCGTATGTTCGAAAAAATTGTCTTCTCAGCGACGTAAATAATGCAATGAATGTTATTGAACTGTCAATATGAAACCCATTACAACTGTGTGTTACGCAATTACCCCACAGTTATGTATAACTAACGCGCTGCTGAAATAGTACATTACTTACCAAGGGCTGTAAAAGAAAGAAAGCCCGAAATCGCAGGTATTTGTAACCCGATCCGCAAGCGAGGGTTGTAAATATGCGATAGAGGGCTTTTTTTTTACTGCCCCGTGGCGAGTACACAATTTTACGTCTTCACCTGGCTATAATGCGAGTTAGACCGTACGCGTAGCGTGCACTGGGTAAAACTCACATTATGGCCAGGTGTCAACTTAAACAATATAAATTGGCCTATTTAAAAATGAACTCAGTATGCTGATTCATTTGAAGTATTCTAAAAAAACTCAAACATAGAACATGAGTTCGAATCTTATCAGTCGCAACACGAAACCAAAAAACTCAAATGGGGTGATACCTAATAACAGCTGTCAGTCGGCACCTGCGCGTGGGCAACTGTCGTTGTCGTTATAGCAACAATGACTAAGCCATATGGCCGGAACGTTGTAGAGAAAGTAAAACAACTACGGTATAGCCACAAGCATAATGTCAAACAGTTGTATTGTAAGAGGTGTATGTATGTCACCGTATGATTATGAACATCGTTAGTATAAAATCTATCTATCCATCGCAAACCGACAAATTGTGAACTAGTATCAAATTTGTATGCGGCGAACGCACCTTGCGCTATTACTAAATAGCCAAGTAACTGCGACCAACTTCAAAGAAGCGCTCGCCGGCCGCTGCCGCGGAACCGCTCGTTATGCTCGCTCGGCTCGCGCGGATGGTTGCAGTTCTAACCTAACCCATTCGGTCGGGGTTCCCTGGCTTAGTTACCGCGACCAATTCGGCAACAGACAAGACCTAATAATCAGGGACGGTTCACATCTTCACGGATTTATAAAAGGCTCGTGCAGACTGGTGCGATATCGCGACAGTGACAGGCAGCGCGACCGTTCTCGCGCCCGCGATATCACGCCAGTGTATGGGAGCCGAAAATCGGACAGATTATGAACCCTGTCGATATCTGCAGGTTCGTTCACTATTTTACGATTTTATAGAGTACATTGATAGTTTATAATTTTAAACTACCGAAAATGAATGCGTTATATTGTGACAGTCCACAATTTTTCAATCATTTATAACCACGCTGGATAGATGAGTGGAAAAAGTACAAATACGTGGAAGAAAACTATGACTTAGCTGTTCGTTGGTTAAAGAAGCTAGCATAAAAATGCGAGTACAATCTTCAGGCCCTAATTCTAGAATGAATTTAAACCGAGTCTTGAAACAGATAAGCGTGACATCCGACAATTATGAATAGAGATTCATGCATGGGCATGGGCATCATTCTCTAATACTGTCTCAGAATTCCGAATCTGCAGTACTTAGGGCGTCCACACAAAAACCGCGATGCGATGCAATACGATAGTTCTTGCGGTGCATTCGTTAGAGCTCGCACGCAGATATTTGCGATGCGATGCGTTGCGAATTCGCAGTTATGTGTGGGAGCCCTTAGCTCGATCGCTAAATCATCATGAAAATGTGCGCCTAATAATTCGTTTATCTACTTAATGTATACGATGTCAACGATTCATTATCTTGATATAGTAATCAGTAATTGTTGCTTTTGTTGATTGTCATCCTTTTTCAAAATAAACAATTCATTCAGTCAATGTCAGGGCTGCCAGCTAATAAAAATGAGTCAATATTAATTCTGACGCGCCGTTGTGTCTAGTTCAAGACCCAAGAGGATTTGTAATGGTAATAAAATTTCGCTGCTTGCAGTCAAGGTTACTTCAATTCATTTTCAACTAGATTAATGTAGGTAGCTCCTTTTTGTTGGACTTAAAATGCTTTGCACGCCTTCTGAAATACTGAAGCCAACATCTTGTGATCGAAATAAACATTAATTCTATTAAAGTTCTTTTTATTCAATTGATTTATCAATTTCTACTACCCAAAAGGCTTATACAATTTTATTTTTTTTACTCGTCGAAGCGTCTAGTTCTTCATTTAATTGCGACCGATATACCTACTCCATGGCAAGGTGAACACACATTTCCAGTCACATGATGTCATCGTAACAGTTGTTGTGTTGACAATACCAATAGACATGTAAACGCAAAAGGATTAGAACTCCACCCTTTATCGGTACTTCGTACAACCAACAAAATAAATAAGTATACAGGTAAATAACTTGTGAAACTACTTTTAATCAAGAGTGCGTGGGTGGGCTTATTAGTCAAGAATTTGTTATCGCTCTTCTGAGTGGGTCTTAAGTTTAAAGTGTCTATGAACATATAACATGTCCATGCAAAAAGAATCAGGCTCAATCTCAGTATTTGCCTTTTTAGCTAGAACGGGGGGTAAGGGGTAATGAAAGGATAATATAGCTCCTTCTTATCATATAATCCATACACGATTAATGGTTCTTACCTACAGTTACGACCTACTACACACTCAATAACAATGAATATTGACTGCATTATGGTTCTTGCTCATACAGTGTACACCTAGCTCTTTAGCCGACTGTACATTGAAAGTGCGAAGGTTGCCCGACCTTGTAATACATCAGCCGTATCGTATGGCGATGAACTCGACATTTTGACTCAGTGGTTATCGATCGCACCTTAGGATATGTGCGTGTGTTAGGTACTTCTGATAGCTTCGGAAACTTTTTTCATTATTATGATCATGTACTTACGGTGGCATCAATTTGGTACCCCATTTGTATTAAAATTTGCTTTCCCAAATCGTGACGCTGACTCACTCACACATATTCCGTCCACCGAGAGAATTAATGCTTTTGCTACACCTGTCAGTTAATATTAATTTCTTTATAACATTGGTTTGTTGGTCTGTAAGCCTTCTTTAAAATAAAATAAATAAATAAATAAAAGTTTTGGAACGAATAAATTTAAATTTGTAAAACACATATTCCTTGTTAGGAAACTGACAGGTGTCAAAAAAAGTATTCTCTCAGTGGATGGAATTTAGTTGGCAATTCAATTTATGGCGCGTGTAAACGTAAGGTACCTACTACTTCCTAGAATGGTATTCTTCTTTGTCGCGTCGACGGCACGACAGTGTATTAGATTTTGTTGACCCAAAACTTAGCTACTTCCACGGCATCGTGTCGGTGGCAGCGCATATGGCATTGAAAGGGAAAGTTATCGTGTGTGTACCTTTGATTATTAATTTAATATGATAGATAAAAGATAATAAAATTAATAATTCCAAACTATTACATATTGCGACGAAATGAATGAATTCTAATATTAGCTATGATAGTGGCTTGAAAAGATAGTTTATTCATATTGTATTGCCAAAAAGAGGCAGATAAACAGACCAGTACCAAAAAGTATTACGATTATCTTTACCTATTGTGACCATAAATATTTCACATTTACTAGTAAGAATTAAGGTTTTTGTTGGCTTAAATGTGACACATTTAAGCCAACAAAAACTTATGACAAGTTATGTTAAGAACAAGAAACACAAAGTACACAAAGTACACAAAGTACTCGTTAATTAACAATTTCGAAGTTTCATAATACTGCGAGCGATTTGGCAGTATTTTAACTTAATTTACGACAGTTTAAAAATGTATTGAGTATGCGATAAGCGTCGGAACCTTACTCGTTTTCGCAAGAGTTTGCATACAAATACGAACAAGTATCCTGTGCTTAGGACTTACCTAATTAGATATACTCAAGTATACTTTACAGTACGCGACTGAACATCGCAAAAAATAATAGATACTAAATCAAATTTGACAGCCCTGAAACTATCTAACAGCCAAATCTTCGATGCGCGTACACCGACAGTAAATAATACTCTTGGCAGGTGGCCTCAACATTTGCCAAAACACTTATTGATAAAGAGACATTTCAATTTAGTCGAGTAACAGTGAAAACAAACGTAAATCGTTAGGGCACACAACTGTTTCTGCAATAGAGGCCTTATTAAATACCAATAACAAATGAATTTTATCTCATCAATGCCAATGCAGACTATTTCGTAACGTGATATAAAGACCAAATCACGACTGTAATCAGGCGTCGATAACATTGGCGTATTTTCAAGGCCAAACGAACGTTTTTACGCATTATTATTTACATAATATTGATTATTGAACACAAAAATATCAAAATAAATACCTCGTCGGACAGAGGTGAGGCGAGTGGAGAATCCTTTGAGTCCCTTCTTTTTGATAGAACTTTCTCTACCAAATTATTTAACGAAAGTCTTCTGTGCGTTGAAAACATTTTTCTCACAATAACTATCAAACAGAATAGAAATTATTTAAGTCTCATTGCTTTTAATGTTCAGTCAAAACACTTTCCTAAAATAGTTCGAAGTACACTGATAAAAAATAATAATCGCACTACCGAATTAAAACGTTCGTGAAACAATGCGTACGTTCAGACTGAAATGACAGAGGAAAATGGTCGCACGAAAACTGTGGCAAAGTGTTGACGAGTATATAACTCGACCGATAGCAAGTGCCTACCAGGAAAATAGGAGTGATAACGGGAATATTTACATATAGTACTCACCTAGGTCGCTTTGGATACGTTTTAATTTAATTGTTCTATGAAATAATAAAAACTGGTGGTTTAATTAAGTGCAAAAACGGTGTGTCTAATGCATATGCAAGCATAGACGAAAATGGTTTGCACGGATCACAAATTTCGGCTTAGACTGCAATTATTATTATATACAAAACACAATAACTGCTTGGCTTTGTACGTAATTGACTTCGTTCTTCTTTTTCATAAGCTAAACCAAAACTAAAAAAAATACTTCGTATAAATCTTGTTCATAATAAACTTAAAACAATCTGGTGCCATCTAAATACATCCGAAGTACAATCACAAACATCGTAAAAAGAAACTGCCTCATTATCTGTCCAATTTAAACCATCCTGGAACCGCTTTGAGACCGATCTCGTTGCAAAATAAACCATAGCCGAGTAAAAATTAAGTTCAGATTCAATCTAGGAATTTCGCGAGGAAAAGCTACACACGGATTTCCACTTGTCTCCAGAAACGTTAATGAATGAAGGAAAGTCCGACCACGAGGTTATTTGAAACAAAAGACAAATGTTTTTAAGTTGAGAAATAAACAATGGTTGAGTGTTTCGTTTTGTACTAAATGACCTCTTTGGAGGAATGCGAACAAAAAATGTAAAGAGCAAACTGTGAAGAAGAAAGTGTCGGATGTTAAGTAGTAGGCACTATGTGAAAAAAATGCGGACAACGCATTTGTAAACAGTAGACACTTAACAACATAGCAACAACAACGTTTCAAATCTTTCACTGTGAGAAAATTGCTTTGAAAGCGTTTCTTAATCTGTTTGAGTTTGTGGAACACCAATGAAGTGATGATACCAAAGCATAAATATGCGTTGAAATGCTTTTGAATTTGTCCTCAATTGGTCGAAGATACATGAGCTGCGAATGAAAAAGCAATATGAAAATTTTACGAAAATTCCGTTCCTATTTTATGCCGACCTTGTTATAAATGTGCCTTCACAAACTATGCCTGGAGACAGACAAAACCATGCATACTTTAGTCCTATAAAGATCTCATGTTTATAAGGGTCTACGAACAGAATATGAAATAAAGAGGTACATACGGTGGAGTACTTTTATTTTACACCTTTCTCTTTCAATATTACAGCACCGAGACAGGAGAAGTTATGAATAATACATAGCCACAAAACTTATAGCATTTCATTATTTCCGCCCAAATTGTAGTCCCATAGGATCTTACGGAGATAGATCGAAGTTACTATAAGTTGCTGCATACTATATTAGCACAAACACATGTGGGAATTGTATAAATTGTATTATGTATTACTAGCATTCTCTATACAAAAGACGTTAATTATTACTGGAATTTTGCTCGTTCTTCGTAACAGAAATAAAGATTAAACTAAAACACTGCTGAGCAAAGTTTCTTGCGAATAACGTTGCGAAATAATTGTGCATATGAATAAGATACGATTCAAAATGGATTTCAAAGCATTGCACAAGTGTAAGAGGTCACTGTCTCCCAGACATTTAAGTAGCTATTATGTTTTATTTTTAATAATATATGTATGAGTACTGAAAACGCAGATGTCGAAATTCAATTTATTAAAGTAAGTATGTACTTGTATAAAATATTACTAAATCATCAACAAAATTCACACTATCGAGGGTCATTGGCATTACGTGTCCAAAACTCCGAAATAGTACATCAGACGTACTTAATTGAACATTTTAATAATAAAGATACTTTGATTTCAACTGTGCTTAATTGGCCTGCGAATAGATGCGAAATTCCACTAAATTCAAATAATGTTTTATCGAAATAACAATATCATGTAGAAATAATTTTAATATAACTTAAATTAATTTACATTCGGCCTATTTTTTGGCAAAAGAAAGGAAAGTGCCCAAAAGGTTGGCAGCATTACCACGTTGTATGGCAATGCTGCCAGCCTTTTGAGCACTTTTCCTATTTGAATCACCGATGCGGACGAATTTTTTGATGCCCTATGATTATTATTTCCCCTCCTTTTTTTATATTTTACATATTATTATTATAAAACTTAGCTTTTAAAATTGTGTAGAAATATGAATATACTTTTGCGCAAACAATTCGAAAAAAGTTTTAAAGTTCAGGTCAAAGCTTTGTTTCTATATAGTCTGTTGTTCGTGCAATTTGGTTACCAAAATAGGGGACGGAGAGTACAAAGTCTCAAAGGATAAACTTGCCCCAGCAAAGTGGTCCGATTGAAAAGTTTGCCAAGCGGAAGCCCTTAGCCCAAGTGCTCCGATGCACTTGTTTTTTTTTTTTTTTTTTTTTCACTTTTTATACTTATTACACTTTATCTTGGGACGAAATAGAATGAAGAGGACTGAGGCAAGTTTAAGTTTATTAATTTAGACATCTTTGTGAGCGAAGTCTGCTTAAGTTACTTTGAAAGTCCTTTCGTAAATGTTTTTTGCAATATCAGTTTCTTTTACAACAGTTTGTTGCAAGGTAATTTTTTTATTAAATTATATACTAATGAAGAATGTTTCATCGCACACCAAAGATGTAATTATAAAGAACAATCTGAGGTGACTGGTAATTTTCCAAAAGGTTGTGACAACATTATTAATTTGTTGATTCCAAACCAAGAAGTGGCGCCAGTAATATTTCAAGTTCTAGTGATTACAATAACTCAATTGGTTTGTTTAAATAACAAGCAAGCTGACTGTGTATACTAACATAAAATAATAAATACCTCTGAAATTATTTATATATCCCATTTAACATTGGTCCAGTTTGGTTGGTTTTAACATAAACGTTATATTATTTAAGGCAATATTAAATAATATTGCTTTCTCAGGGTTATGGTAAACACAAATCAATTCGGTCGCCATGAGGATTTATAATGATGTACTTGTTTCTATTTTGTTTTTAAAGATCATTAAGATTGCGTGTCCCTAAAATAATTATTCGAAATACTGATAAGCAATCATTCAGCATGTTACAAACACGACCATTGAATGCATCTTATCTCAGAGAAAATAAACAAATGCCTGTCGAATTGCGTTCTGGTTATAAAGATACAAGTGGGGGAAGAACCTTAGAAAATTGCACCTTAGAAAATAATCAGACTCATAGGACTATTTACTTTTTACTGAAACATTATCGTTTTTCAAACTCAAACTCAAAGCATTTATTTCAAATAAACCAATATATTACAGGTACTTTTGAATTGTCAAGTTATTTTATTGTATAGTTTTAAAGCATTAAAAAAAAACCGGTGCATTCTTTGGAGACTGCCAATAGAAGTGAAAACATAGTAACTTGTGAATTGTATCGTCGAGCTATTAGATGATTAATTTCGAATTATTTTTGGTTTATAAAGAAGCATTTATGATCAAAGATTAAAGTTGAAATTGTTTGTTAATGCTTTTTTACCAACCAAGCGTTCGGTGACGATGACGCGAGTTCCATGATTTTTGTTCACCCAAAAATTACCTACAGATACAGCTCGTGGAAAGCGTTTGGTGACGATGATACAAGTTCCATGATTTTTGCTCGCCCAAAAAGTGCTCAACGCGCCTAAAGAAGTTTTCACTTCAAAAACACCTGCATACCTATATTATTATTGATCTTTCCAAGCATCGTGACGTGACATTTTACTTGGCAAAATAACGTGGGTGGATGTCTGGTTGATTAATTTGTTAACCCTTATAAACTAAATGAACCAAGACCTTTTTAATAATGTGAAGTTCAACCATGTTGATCTAATATAATAATAGACTAACACGGTAGAAACTTATCGACCTTTTCCTAGTATTCATAAACCCTTTCAATAATTTTATTTCAGTGATTATACATAATAAGGCCTATCGGTTAAAGATTCCAATAAATAAGAAAAAAATATTCCAAGTGTGGTACTGTTATCAGATTCAAATGATGAGGCTATAGGTCAAAGTTGGCCCGCGTTCAAAAACTGATCTCAATTTGCTCAGTCTTTACAGCCCCTTTCCTGAAATATTGGACCGAACGTGTGTCGGTCCATAATTTAGATACTGGTCCATAAACAGTCGCCATGTAGGGTTAAATTATTCGCCGTCCATACGTACAAATAGCGTGGTCAATGAATAACGGCATAACTATGTAAATGTCTATTAACTGTTCCGAAATAACGATGTTTATTTTGATTTGAAAAAAATGTTCAGATACTTCCTTGACAAAATCGTTTCATTATTTGACATTATTTACCTACAAATCGAATTCTAATTCTTTATTATTAGTGGCTTTTGTGGACATGATATTTATTCAGATTTATTACTTTACTGTAGTTGTAATGGCAATCATGTCATTTGGTTTAAATAGGTTTTCATTTTAATACATATATATAGTATATTTTAGATTCTTTTCTATTTTGTGAACGTGAGAACGTTGTAGGCCTAGTAGACTGTAGATTTGTTGGCACTTTTCTATTTTGTTAAGAACCTGGTAATTGTTGAAAGGCCTACACTGTCCTCCCATACCTATTAACACTGTTATTTGAAAATATTGTAAAAGCCAATATTTTTAAAAGAGTAACCGTGGAGTTTCTTGCCGGCTCTTCTCCATAGGAAACGACTAATTGGAACCGTGCACCTAGCTTCTGATGTTTCATAAGTGCCCATGTAGGTTTATGTGAAATAAAATATTTTGATTTTGATTAAATATCTCAATACACGGAGTTATTGAAAGGTTATTTTTTCAAAAACGGGATAGATATTTACTATGCATGCTGTTTAGTGTGAGAATGCAGTTATCACGTGCAGCAGGTGTAATCGTCGGACTTCCAAGTCATAGGTTCGCTCGAGTTCGAACCTAAGGCACGCACCTCTGACTTTTCGGATTCATGTGCGTATTGTATAGTTATCACTTGTTAAAAAACAGTGAGGAAAACATAGTGAGGAAACCTGCTTGCTTGAGAGATATTTCTCGACGGCATGTGAAGCCAAATCAGAGGCCCATAAAATGGGTGGCATAAAAACTCTGACACCAGGCTATATAGTCACTAACCACACGACAAAGAAAGAAGAAGTGTGAGAATGATGGAAAGAAACCCGCTATAGTAAAAAAAATCCTCACAAGTAGGTACTCGTACCTACACGTTTTATTTTGTCGTGTCATAACCTGATGAATTGCCAAATTCAAATGGCAATAGGCAGGGCACATTGCGCGTAGAACAGAAGGCCGTTGGGGCCGAAAGGTTCTGGAGTGGCGACCGCGTACCGGAGGACGTAGCGTTGGAAGGCCTCCCACAAGGTGGACCGATGACCTTATGAAAGCCACAGGAATCCGCTGGATGCGGGAAGCACAGAACCGGTCGAGGTGGCGGTGCTTGGGGGAGGCCTATGTCCAGCAGTGGACGTCTTTCGGCTGAAATGATGATGATGATGAACCTGATGAATTTGACGAAAGATGACAAGATTGATTTAATTGAAAAAGGTTAATTGGATTTCAGCAGAAAACACAAGTGCATGACAAGACCGTTGACAGCGCAATAGAGAGAGAGAGAGAGAGAGACGAAAGAAACAAAAGACACAGAAGACAATTGCGTTTCGTTTAAATTTGTAACACTCATATGTGTTGACTGTTGACGCGTAACAAAAAAGTTGTCATTTATCTATTCAACGTTGTGTCATCTTAACTGATGTTTGAAGGTTATGTAAACGATGTCCAAGGTCCACTACACATACATTTTTTTTTACAAAACACGTTTAAATTATTCACATCAAAATCTTTCAAATTGGCAAAGTGGTTGACAACATGAAGACATCATTTTAAACAGATAGTTAGCAATAAACAGCTTAATCTTATTTTTGTTGTCTTTTATCACGCTCATAAATAAATGAGACTGGGACTCCTCTACCATATTTTTATACCTCAAGACACGTATGCGGGACTCCAAGATTTATGTAAGGTCTGATGCAAGCTAAAAATGAGTACAACACCATCTATTTTTTCGACGGAATCCATTTGCTGACAAGGGTCAGTCATGTTATTGCCATCGGATCGCGGCTCTGGGCCGAATTTCAGCACAATCTTTATTCAAGTCTCATACATATTAATGAGGGTCCAAGAAAACAGAAGAATAGGATTGAACATTCCCAGATTTACTAAGATTATCCGAAAGTTACGCACCTTTCGGTGTCGGGTCGGTTGTGACGATTGAGGATTTATGTTTATTCTTGTCGGGTTCCATAACTTCCGACGCTCTATGTAATTTGTTGTTATTTTGCTTGAAACCATTTTTTTTTTTGCAGGGGCTGAGCCTAACAATTTCTCAATAGACCCATTAGAAAGAAAAATAGTTTTATTTGTCACAGAAACACGTGCATCCAAAAAGATAATTAACTCGAGTAGGTAGGTAAATAGAAAAATAAAACAAAATAGATCTACATTATAATCACGAGTACAAAACCAAAATAGTCGGCAGCTGCACGTCATGACTGTGACAAGAAGGCTTCCACTCAGCATGATGCTGTGCTATGAGGGACCCACAGCACAGCGCCGATTTTCAGTGGTTACCCGAAAAAGACGTACGGAAACCAAGTGAGTAGGTTTAAAGAATTGAACATAAAACTAAAAAAACATTACAATAAAATCCGCCAAGTGCATGTCGAACCACGCACAATGAAGGGTTCCGTAGTTGGGATGAATTTATCCTAAGAACAAACTTCACGTTGTAGTTGACAAAACATGTTCTCGTATACATTCCTACTGCAAATGTAAGTTGGTGGACTCATGTAACTTAAAATTAACTTGTAAAGCCTACTTAGCTTTGATAAATTTCCTTTTAACTTCGTTATTATATCCAAAAACAACCATTTAGCTGGCAGAGGGGGACATTTGACGCTAACAAAAATATGCACTTTAAGGCTACGCAAACAGATCCCTGAATCGAAAAATGGTTTTCACAGACCTGCAATATTCTTGAAAGGCCTATCCAACGATACCCAACACCATGGGATAGACGCCCTACCGGTACCTTACAAAAAAATATTTTTAAAGATTTTTTTTACCACTGTCGGCGTGATTAAATTATATGTATGCCAATATTAATACCCATGCCAAATTACAGCTTACTAGTACTAGAGTAAAAAAAAAGACAAAATCAAAAGTAATTTATTCAAATTAGGTTGAGAATCAGAATTTTTCGAACGTTAAAATTACATAAGACAGTCCCCCAAAACGCCCTCCTTTCTCCACTTCCTAGTGCTTTAGCTGGGAAGAAGTGGCGCAACAAAATCCCCAGCAGCATATCTGTGTGTTCAATTAGACAAACCCTTTAAGCCTCCGAGCTAAGCCGCGGACAAACAGGGCCTCAAGTCTGCTATTACAATAGTGTCAGAATGGTCTATCACTGATTACATAATTGTTGATTTTGACAAGTTTGGTAATCTACTAATACAATGGCTTCATTATGACTTTCCAATGGTCAGCCACTGACACTCCATTGAAAGAATTGGTAACGAACGACGAATTGGTCTCGTACATAATGACAAATGAAACTTCCTACTAAACTTCCAACTTCCTACTACTTCAGATTGCTTATAACACTACTAAATAATAAGTAAAAATATATTTAAATGAAATCTGGCATGAATAAATGTTCAAAATGCCATTTTAATACAATTCTATTACGAGACCATTCACCGACCAATGATCGACCATTATGAATTTAGCAGATTACGAACTTTTTGCAAAATGACAATGGCATCGTGTTGGAGTGACGAATTTATAAAAATAGCAGACTTGGGCCCCAGACAGACGGACATGGTGAAACTATAAGGGTTCCTTGCTGACTACGGAACCCTAAGAAGCCACTAATTATGTGTCTAAACATAAAAAAACTGTATAAAGTAGAAAGTGGTTTCTTAATAAGCTTAGTGTTAATATGAAACGAGTTCGCGGTAAACAGCGGGATTCTTATTATCCGCTTTTTTCAAACATAATTATGAGATCAAACGTTTGTAACAGAGCATAGCCAGCGACCGAGATACAGCTAATTATTAAGTCAATACTATTACTAATAGATACAGTCTAATGGTAATCACCGATATCTTAGCTGTTTATTCGGTATGAAGTATCGTAAAATACAATCGATTATGGTATTGATAAATCGACTTAAATTATTAGGCGCTAATAGAACTATACAGTGTGAGTCTTTATAATGTGCACATATCGAAATGAGGGCATCTATGCTTTATTATATCTACGGCAAAAATATAAAAAAAATATATAAATATTTTATTTAAATTTTTATGGAATTAAAAAAAAATGTTCCAGTGTAAACAAAACTGTGTAACTTTTAAACTAAATGATCTAACACGATGAAACAAACTCCATAATGATTGGAAGTAATAAGGCATCCTCATAAAATAAAAAATGGGGAAAAAACTACCCTCAATTGAACATAAACATTTTTTTTTTGCAAAAATCTGTTTTTTATTTTTTTATTTCATCATTTTGTACGATAATTGTAAAATTTCTCAATAAGGGGGCGTCTTATTGAAAAATTTTTGAAATGAAAATTATGAAATAAAAATTCCATTAAAAAAAATGAGATTCTTTTTTGATTTTTTTTTTTCCGTAGATAAAATTAAGCATAGATTCCCTCATTTCGATATGTGCACGTTATAAAGACTCACACTGTATTTTCTGATAAATCTGTCTGAAGAGTATCTATAAGGGTATCTCCATGTTATTAATTAACATCGGCATCCAAAACAAAGCACCTTTTCCTTCAAATTCAATCACGCAAAAGTACAACGCTTGAATGAACTTTTATCGACTGAGCGGCAAAAAGAAAGATCTCTTTCGCAACAAGATCGCTTTCCGACCCAGTCTTTCGGACAACTGAGTTCGTTAAATGAATCCGTGTACTTAGATGTATTACTTCAAATAACTGATTAATTTACAGATGCCTCATTTAGAATAAGGTTCGAATGAGTTGGGGTATTAAAATCTACAAAGCAAAGTCGGAGAGTTTCAAAACTGGTGTATATTCGCTTGAAGAATTTGGAAATGAAGCAAAGATTCAGTAGCATTCTCTTTGTTCTAGCTCTCCCCTTTGACAGCACCAGTTTCAAGTTTTCCGTTTGTATATATGTAGATAGGTGACCTTTTCATCGTCAGAGACTTTATGGACGTCAAAGGCCGAAATGTCATTCAGCGAGCAATATTCGCAAAGTCATCCATTGATGGAAATACAAATCTATGAAGTTTCATAATGATTTTACGTCTCCAACGGTTCATTAGACAGGTTCTCTTTAGTCGACAAAATGTTAACTTTAATTATGAAGCTTTCCGATGCGTATAATTTTATTCCCCTAAATGCTTCTGGAATACTAGGTGCTACTTAGTTTTCAAATAGTTAATGATTACTCCTCTAAACAATATTGTGTGCTATGATTAAAGTCTACAAATCGGTAACAAATGCTTCTGCTCAAACGTATCCACAGAGTGATTTAGTAATACACACTTGTAAATCATGCTCAAGTTATTGCAAGCTAGTGTTTATAAGCAGATATCAATCTTCTTGCTTCGATATTTGCAAACTTCGCTTTCTAATAATTGTTTAAATTGCACTTTCGCTGTTACCAAATGAGAAGAGAAAACATAGAAAATCGCGCGTTTTTGTTTGAAAATGGTACGTGACCGTACACATTATGTGTGATTATGTTAGAATGTGACCATGAAGAACGGTTAGACTATAAAGCTTTCTAGTTTTATTATAATTATAGTAAGCGGAGTCGTTACCTTTTTTTTACATTTTCCTTTTTTTCGACGTTTTAATTAGAAGTTTGGCCGCCATGTGGTTTCCCGGTTCCCTAAGCTGAGTTTTAAAACTCACACAAGATGATACAATACAGCTGACATGATGTTTACCTGTCTTTTATCCAAATATCAATATTGGCAGGATGGAAAAATGTTGTTGGCTCGTAAAAACAAAGTGCTCAAGGGATGACGTGTGATATAAGATGTGATGTAAGCGATCTGCCCAATTTGCTCTAGAATAGGGCGTGGGACAGTCTTCGTGAAAATGTCTTCCAGGTTTTTTTTGTAGTTTATAGAAATTCTTGGGTTTTAGCTTCAATTTACTCGCCATTTCTAGGAAAAACAGCAGTGGCCTTAATGACATAACAAACAGAAAACAGGTAAATATTTTGAAACTTTACCTACCTTACATTATTAAGTACCTAAGTATGATTTCAAGTCTCTTAGACTATGTTTTCGTGGGTCACTGTTGTGCAATCACCCATGGGTTGCCACAGCGGTGATCCACTACTATTTGTTTGTTTTTGTGAAGTCTCAGCTATATCTGTGGTTGTAAGTCATACTAACTATTTTTGAGTCTTGATACTTGAATAAAGATAATTCTATTCTATTCTATTATCCCTCTGTAGACCTTTCTATTATAATTATAAAAACCATTGTCATTAAAATCCCGATAAATGAAATGTCTAACAATCCAACTCAAATAATTAAACATGTTGACATTAACATCGAAAGCTTTGAATATTATTCATAAAACCTGCCCGTAATTAGCTGTCATGTGAAAATGAAATGTTTTAATTAATAAAATTAATAGCGAAATTGATCGAAAACGACTTGAAACTCAAACAATATGCTTCACAGCATTCAGCACTAAATATTTGCGTGAAAGAGAATATATTACTTCAATAAATCAGAGCTGTGATTTCAAAATGTTTCAAACAGAAATCTATATCATTAGGAAGTGAAATATTAGGTTTCGTCTTTCGTAGAGGTTGTGTATTTGTGTGTGAGGTTGTTATGAAATGTCTGTCTGTAGGCTAAATTATTATATATCCTATGCCAATATTAGATACTGCAGCTAAATATTATTGAACGCTGTACTTACTTAAATAGAAAATGGATGCCTGCTTTCATAATTTTCTTCTTTCAACTATACTATTTACAACTGAACCTTTTTTCTATGTCATCATTCATCATCATTTCAGCCGAAAGAAGTCCACTGCTGGATATAGGCTTCCCCCAAAAGGGGGGGAATTTGCCATAGTCGCCACGCTTGGCAGGCGGGTTGGCGATCGCAGTATGGTTTTAAAAATGTATAGAGAACGCTGCGGCCCATTCTCTAATATTTCCCATAGTCGCCTTTTACGACACCCACGGGAGGGAATGGGGAATTTTCTCTATGTAAATTTCAATAATTTCTTATTATTGATTTTAGACTGTTGCCCAAATCCTAAATTTACGTGTATTACTTTGTATAAGTTTCGTAACAAAAGTCATTCACTCTCTGAATAGTTGAAGGACGAGATTATGCACTAAATTAAGACTTTAGACTTTATTAAATTAATTTAATATTTTAGGTAGATATTGGTTACCAGTTGCTTATTTATACTTTACTAGCGGCTCCCCCTGCTTCACGCGATTTTTACGACTTGACAAAATATCAAAATTTCATTGTTATTTTATGTCAGTTTATTATGAATGTTTAATATATATAAACATGTATAATAACATACATTTATAAATTTGTCGTATCTCTATGTATTTAACTGTGTGTACATAAATAATATTAATAAAATAAATAAATAAACCTTCCGTACTTTAATTTCTAATATGTATAGATTTATAGCTTTATAGTACAGTCAGTTACCACAATTAGCTGACCCCCCCTTGCATAAATGGTTGAGATTTTTTAGAATACGGATCGATAGAATTTTATAATTCTTAATTTAATTTAAATACCTATACGAAATCTACCCAAACCTAGAAAAAAAAAAAAAATCTGTTAATAAAAAAAACCTCAACTATTTGAGCAAAGGGGGGTCAGCTAATTGTGGTAACTGACTGTACCACAAAAGTGTACTGACATACGGGATCAATGAGTTTACGAAAGGTGAGAATAGAGAGAAAATAGTGCATAAATAAAGTCATTCAGCAAACCAATTAGACAAAGGGGACAGTTTTATGCACCAGTCAGTTAAAATAAGACATAAAACCTACAGACACATCAAGTTGACGTAATAGCTTCGACCTTCACCCAGCAAAGCTACATGACGGAAATAATTGCACGAACATGGCAACATTTTTTGTTTATTTCATAAGTTTTTGTTAAGTTATTCCAGTATATTTTTTGTTGTGTGCTCTATCAACACGCTGGATCTTCAGGAAATATATTTTTTCCTATATTTTATGCAAATAATTATAAATAAATAAATCACAATAAAACGGAATTGACTCCAGCGATTTCTAGTGTTATCTTTATAAGACACGCACGGAACTTGTAACCATTCAGAACAGTTTGTTCCTTTTACTCGTTTTTTGAAGCAATTTATCAAAAACTTATGTGTTTAACAACACTAATAAAGCATAGTTGCCATGAAAATTGCTCAGTAATTTCTAGATTGTAGCAGGTAATATGGCTACTGAAGAAATTGCGTGTTTTTATGTGTGCACGTTATATCGCGTGTCTTACTGACCGGAATATTGGTGTGTTCAGTCTTCGACAATATAACAGCATCTGACGAGAAGCCAAGCAATTTTCGACTTTCATACCATTGTTTTAAAAGCCATAATAGTAAACAGGAAACTAACTATACAGGAATTTTTATATTTAAATAATTTAGAAAGCAGGCTGTAAGAAAATTTTATCAAAAAAATTATTAAAAAAAAAAAGTTGATATTACGGATTGGCTTGTGTTGCATGAAACGGTCCTCACGAAACTCGTGAACTCGTGCTTTTAAAACGACAGTATTGGAGAAAAACATGGAAACTAGAAGAGAAATAAGTTTGTTTTTCCCCTTTACAATCTTTATGATCATCATTTTTTATGGAAGGTTTTTTTTTATCCGTGAAAAGGGGAGACGGTATCTGTCGGCTTGAAACGGGTTACGACTTCGGAGGAGCAATCGAGATCAATGAAATATTGCTCAAATGTATGGAAATATTCGGAAAGAACAAACTGACATACCCTTGCAGTCTTCGATGTTCGAATTTGATTGACGATTGTTGACAAATGAAAGAAACATACCTGAAACGAAAAACAATAAAATTACAATTTTGTTTGTGTTACAACGTTATTGGTAATAACTAATTTTAATGGTGAATTTGTATGCTAACCTACTTTTTAGTATGACGATAAAAATTTCCCATTTTAGCATTATCTCTGTCTGTACTGTAGGGATGCATGAAATGCCGACAAGGATCGATTTAACATATTGTTACCAAAAAAAAAATGCTATCGACTTCGATAAATCGAAAAAAAAATTGTAAAATCTTGAATTAATAAAACATTGATATAAATAGTTATGTCTTATACATAAATATAACGAAAATCTTATATATTCATGGAAATACTAGCTTTTGCCCGCGTCTCCGCCCGCGTGGATGTCGGTTATCGCGTAAAAAAGTAGCCTATGTCCTTCTCCATATCCCAGGCTATATCTCCGCCAAATTTCATGACGATCGGTTCAGCGGTTTAGGCGTGAAAACGTCACATACAGACAGACAGACAGAGTTACTTTCACATTTATAATACTAGCTTATGCCCGCGGCTCCGCTCGCGTGGATGTCGGTTATCGCGTAAAAAAGTAGCCTATGTCCTTCTCCATATCCCAGGCTATATCTCCGCCAAATTTCATGACGATCGGTTCAGCGGTTTAGGCGTGAAAACGTCACATACAGACAGACAGACAGAGTTACTTTCACATTTATAATACTAGCTTTTGCCCGCGGCTCCGCCCGCGTGGATGTCGGTTATCGCGTAATAAAGTAGCCTATGTCCTTCTCCATATCCCAGGCTATATCTGTGCCAAATTTCATGATGATCGGTTCAGCGGTTAAGGCGTGAAAACGTAACATACAGACAGACAGACAGACAGACAGACAGACAGACAGACAGACAGACAGACCGACAGACAGACAGAGTTACTTTCACATTTATAATATTAGTAAGGATTAGTATGGAGTATGGATATCGTATTTGATACTTTTTCTAAAAGCACACAGCGCACAGTGACCTGTTAATAGTCAGGTAAACATAAACCAAAATAAAGTATTTATTACTACGGAAAAAGCAATATATAGGTACCTATTAAACTACAGCTATATAAAGAGCAAAAACTTATTCCATAAGTATAAAATTACGAGAATTATTGCAAATATTATCCTGTGTAAATTCCAAACGATATTCCTGGAACTTGGAAAGAATTCCTCTGAGAATCAACTTTTATGAAAATAGTGTTCACAAAAGCAGTTTCAGAATTATCCTAACTGGAATATTGTACGTACAAGAAAAATAATCTGTATCGTTGTTTGAAATAAAAGAAATGTTGGAATAGGTACTGAAATATATGTTTATACATAAATTTTTATGTAAGCAATGTAATCCTAAAATTCTCTGCATCCATATGGTGTTGTGAATAAAGAGAAATGGTTAAGCTTTTCGTTATTTACATGGAAATACGTTTAAAGCAAACAGTAAAATAAATCCGAGATAAAACAGAAAGTAGAACGACTGTAACAGTAATTTTTGTTTAGGCTCAGTTACAATTGAAGGCTTTACTGTTAAACAAGAACGAACGGGTATTACTGAAGTTTTATTAGTTTTTACGACTGCTTGACAGTGTTAAATTAAAATGTAGAAGTTTATCGATAATGTAAACGTTCAATTTAAAACGGATCGCTTTTTATATTAAAGATCGGTCCAGCCGTTTCGGAGATTAGCCGGAACAAACACAGACAGACATTTAAAAAAATTGTTTTATTTTATTTTTATAAGTAGATACCGTATACTTATACTTTTTTAAGCATTTAGTATAAAGCTGCTTTCAGACTACGCTATAATATAATAGCATATATTATATAGCTCATAGCACAACAATATCGCGCACCATACATTTTTATGGACACGTTCACACTGTACTGTACTATATATTATTGGAATGTATGGTGCGCGATATTGTTGTGATATGAGCTATATACTATGTGCTATATATTATAGCGTAATCTGAAAGCAGCTTAAGCCCGCTTGTACACGTCCGTTTTTTTCACCGGACCACGGACCTTGTTTTTATATTTGTATGAGTTGGAACACCGGCCCGGAGTCCAGTGCATGCACACATATTCATTATAAGCCATACAACACTGTGAGTCCGGCAAAAAAACCGGTCCGATGTCCGGTTAAAACAGCGGACGTCTACAAGCGGCCTGAAGCTGTTATTTTGACATCAGTGACACAAGTTATACAAAGTGGATTAAATACGTATTATCGAAGTTAAATAAAAAAAAACTACCCAAGCAAAGTTAATAAAAATCGGTTAATAACCATTTATAGCCCAAACAGACACTTCAATTTTATTTATGTGTAGGTATATGTATAGATATGTTCATAACTTGGTTTTCGACACAAACTAAAGATTCCATAAACGAAACATTTTAGTTTCCCACCATAAAACTGACACTTGTACGCAAGCCTCATAATCTCGAGTCGTCCCACTTTCGTCATAAAAACAAACACACATCGTAAAGTTACCATAACAATATTATGGGACGATGTGGTGCCGTTGCGAAAGTGGAACTGTACCTACGGAACCACGTATTGTTTGGAGATGCATGACGAAAGTACATCTGTATTGCACTTGTCTATTTTGTACGGCACAGAATGTATTGTATGGAACTTGTGGGGGCGAGCATTGGGTTTTATTTTGATTAAATTGTTTAGTGGCGATGTTGGATGCTTTATTGAGAGATTTCGTAGAGGAAACCATAACTAACTATAATAACTATATGTATATATTTTTTTTTTAATCTCAGAGTTAACTTTGAAAAGTTGAGATTCTTTAACCGGACTTTCTTGTGGTTGCTTTAAGCTCCTAACGAAACTTAATGCCCCCAGCCAGGGCGTAAAAACTTATAAACTAAACGACTGCACGCTAAGGGCACCCCCTGTGGGGTATGAACCTCGGCTTAGGGCAGAGTCGGAGGGAGGATGGCAAGGGACCGACGGTGGCTGGATAAAATCAGGGTTATGATTATTATCGGGGGAATTTAAAGCTACAGGCTCAGCTATAGCGCGTGCTGGCGCTTCGCTTACGGGCAAGGGTCGGAGAGGACTATTTAGTAGGGGATTTCGCGATGGGCCTTGGTGGCAAGATCGGAATGACGGTCGTGTATTGTGTGATCTCTTTCGAACTGTACTCGTTTCCCTATTGCTCTCCTGGAGGAGAGTTATGGGGTCGTCTGGGTCGGTCAGTGAATATGTATACTATACACCGTGGCATTTTAGTCGTCTTACAAAGACAGCCTACTTCATGTATCCAATGACTACTAATCATTCATGTATTTTTTTTTTGTACATTTGATTTTTTTAAATTAATTATTACGCATGACATAGTTTAAAACACCCGGTTACGAGTGCAGTCCGGGCCTTGTGATACAAGGGCGCCGCAGAATGGATTTAGATTAAGTTTAAGTTGCAATAGTAAGAAACACATTTTTGCGTTAGGGTGAATGAACTCTGATAAAGATGTCGCCGCTCCATTCCGCGGCGCCCTTGTAACACAAGGCTCGGACTGCACACGTAACAGGGTGTTTTAAACTATGTCATGCGTCATAATTAAAATAAAAAAATGTTCGAAAAAATTTTTTTTTTTACATGAATGATTAGTAGTTATTGGATACATGAAGTGGGCTGTCTTTGTAAGACGACTAAAATGCCACGGTGTATACTATACTAACTATATGTAGATAAGGAAGGGATGAAAAAGTGATTTTTAGTTACTTATTTGACAAATTAATATCTAAAGCTATATCAAAATCAGATAATGTTGAATGGATCTCTAGAGAGGACATGCCTCAAAGCTGCAGCTAACAACAACATGTATGACGACGATGAGCACATAAAAAGTATGTACTGTTTGATATAGAAAATGTGTTTCTATGTTCTAATCTACTGTGTCATAATAATTATAATAATGTGTTCCAAATAGTTTTGATGCAGGTCCCACAAGTTCCTCCACATTTCAAAAAAAAGATGGTCAAAACCTTATCTCGTTATAAACAGGGATTAAAGTAGTAAAGTAGGTACAGTAAAACGGTCTTAACAGACTGTCCTTATTTTTTTAAGAAATGTTGATTCCCATTCACAGATTTTGAAAAAAAGGTACAGCCAGCAAGAAAATTGACCATTTTCACAAAAACTTTTTGATGCTAATCGACCCTGTTTCTTATATGGAACAAAAACTATTGGAGCAACTGAGGTTTGAGTACTAGAAAAGTCAGAAATCGCAAAAAACTTCTCAATTTACCTTTTTTTTGGACAGACTGTCCACTAGAAAAGTCAGAAATCGCAAAAACTTTTTGGCCCTTTTTCATGCTAACTGTACCTGTTTTCAAAATCTGTGAATGGAGATCAAAATTTCTCAAAAAAATAAAATAAGGACAGTCTCCACAGACCATTTTTCTGTAGCTACAATGGTTAGGGCACCTGACCTTACTGCCCCATCTCAAAAATCCACCCTTTATAGTAGTCTATCCATTGATGTCATAGACTACCAAGAACTATTCTTTCCTTACAAGAAGTAAGTAGAACAGAAGATACTTTTATTGATTCAAGACACGTCCTCAAGATATTCAGAACTAGAATACACAATGGGCCGTCATGTTTCTCCGTAGTGATGTTTAATTCCGTTTCCACTTGTATTTTCCTAACCAAGTATGGCTTACCCCGCACAGGTATGTGTTTCGCGCCAGTGAGCACCCCTGGCGCACTTTTATTAGCATTAGCTGACTAAGCATGTTCTCCTGAGAACGATGTACGGTAAGTAGGCAGTGATGTTGGATCTTCAGTGTATTAGAAATAAAGTGTGTGTAATTTGTAATGTTCACGTTCATGTTTATGAATTCTTTGAAAGACCAGTATTTACAGTAGCATAAAAAGCTGAATAGGAAGTGTCCAATAATAAACCACTGCTACTTAGGTCTCTCTGAAAACAGACTACCTACCTCATTAAGATAATTAGTATCACCTTGAATTCCAATAAGTATGATGATCATTAAGGTTCTAGATTCTACGCTTTACGAGAAAATATTTATGATAAATTGACTATTTTTGACAATGACTAAGTTAATCACATGGTATTACACCTTCATTACTTAAACAAGTCCTTAGATCAACTGCAGGTATATAGTTAATATAGTAATGAATTTATCGTAAAACAGAATTCCAATATTCATACTCCTATTCAATGAATTGTAGTGACTAATGAGACCAAATTATATGTATTTACAAGTCCAAATATGGCCCCACATATTCACAAATTATTTGCTCGTCATTCAGTTGAAGTTTGTTTCGAAATACAAGTAATTTCGAACACTGCGCCAAACCAAGTGATTAACCACTGAACACTGTTAAATTGGACGTTTTCCAAAAGGTTTTTGAAGTGAATAGAGAGATTTGTCAAACTTATAATGAGCAACTTCAAACTATGAATACTGACCCTGGCTTTCGTGACCTTTTCTGAAGTCAAACACCACTTTGATAGCAGTGTCGTTAGTGTGCAGCTTTTATGCCAAAAACTAAAGATGCTGACCTTGCAAAAAAGATGAATAGCCCTGCATTTAAATGCTCGGTTAACGACCAGACGTATGACCTATTGAATTTAAAAAAAAGCTGTATTAGGAATTAGTTTAAGTTATAATGGTAGATGATGCTCTACAGATCCCAATGTTCGGAGTTCAATGTTCTGATAAATTTCTTGGATATTATAAGCCATTTTGAAGGGCGACGTTTCTTGAACCCTTCAGATAATAATATAAATAGACTACAACTGATACACCACATATAATTCATATTCTATCGCAAAAGGGATTCTATTCTATTTAACTCGATTGATTTTATATTATTATTATTAATATAAAAAAATATAATATCAAAGAAAATTCAATCAATCATTGTGATTTTTTTTTTTCAAAATATCACAAAATTTTCTATTGAGCTCATGATGAAATTTATAAATCAGCTGAAAAATATAGTTTATTTGAAAACTTGATTAATGGATATTTTTTGTTACAATATCATAGACATCGGTGCAGTAATGCAAAACGAATCGAGTCCAATTTTTAACAATACGTCATGTACTGTACGCCCAGTTAAGTTTATGACGGCCAATTAAAATAGCTCATAAATCCTATACATATTGCGCATGACAGTGTAATTACTCAATCAATACAACTTCTAATAAGTATTTTTACGATTTAACAATACTGCATAACAATACTTTTTAGAGCATAACATAAAACATAAGAGCGTTCAAAAATAAAGCACGCGGAGAATTCTATCATGACAAGAGACGGTCGCTTCTAAACCCAATTGTTATTGGAACACAAAAAGCAAAAGAACTATTGGAAAAGTGAATCCCACGTCGTTTTTCTTTGTCGTGGCAAGACGTTAGCTCTCTAATTAGTTTTGCATGACTAAGGCGGCTATATAAAAACCACTGGTTTCACATTCGAAAGCGCTGCATATGAAATAGCTGCTACAAAGGGAAAAAAATATATATTGAGATTATATGTGTATATTATAGTTGTAGTCCAGTGGTAACGGCCACGACTTAGGTCATAGGTTCGAACTAGAGATGCCGCGATTACTCGCTATTATTCGGTATTCGGCATTACTCGACATTTTTTGGGTTTTCGTCGAACATCGAATAATAATGTCTATATTATTCGACATTCGGCGAATAGTTGTATAAATAAAAAAATTTAAAGAAACACACTTAGTATAATAATATTAAGTGTGTGTTTCTTTAAAAAAAAAAGTAAAAAAAAAAGGAAAGAGAAATGAAAAAGAAATGTAGAATACTACATTTCTTTTTCATTTCTCCTTTCGCAGGTCTCCTGGGAGAAATTTCTTAAGAAATAAGCAGTACCTTTGTACTGAAATTATAATTATGTCGTATCTCTATGTATTTAACTGTGTGTACATAAATAAATTATTATCATTAATATAAAAAGTTAGCCAAAAATCAGTCATGAAATTAAATTAGTTAGGCTTTTTAATTAATAATTTAATATTTCAAATCAATAATCAATAAGTTCAAGTGTAATATTATTGTTTAAGAATATTTTTTTTATTTTTTATTCCTTTTTTTATGTCGAGTAACAATGGCGAGTATTCGACTATTCGCCATAGGGAATGGCGATTAATCGGTATTGGACTATTCGTTTTAACAACTATTCGCGGCATCTCGACAATTTAGAGTCTAGACAAAATCAAACTGGTTGCTAATTTAACTGTATAATTTATAAATTTTATGATATTAATTTTATTTTCTGTGATTAATATAATATAACTCACATACTGACTTAATATTTTTTTTTTTTTTGGAAGTCATATACAATGTTTGTAAATATGTGAGCACCATGTACGGTGGGCTACATCAATTGGTTACCCCATTTGTATTAAAATTTGCTTAATTTTTCTGTCATTAGTTCACTTTTCATTCTTTTTACCAATTATGGTAAGTAATTTTTATTCTAAGTACATCGTCTTCACCTATAATTATTAATTAATAAAAATAAAAAAAATCTTTATTTCGGATAAGCAACATCCATAATTATGGGTTAGTAAACAAAAAGATAACTTAATATCTATGAATACAAACTAAAAAAAAATATATCTATATGTGTAGTTTGTATTAATGTATATAAACTATTTTTAACATTTTAAAAGAGTAAGTATGGAGTTTTCTTGCCCATTCTTCTCCATACATAACTACCTTTTGGAAGGGGCAACTAGAATCAATGAACTATTTATGTAATTTTTGACGTTCAAAAGTGCATTTTACGTGCCTATTTGAAATAAATGATTTGACTTTGACTTTGACTCTAGTTCGAACCCAGATAGGTGCTTTACTTAGTGTAAATGATTTAATCACCACTGTTCTCAAACCGATGAAGAAAAACACTGAGGAAACCGGCATGTCCTAGAACCGAAAAATCGAAGACATTTGACATTTACCAACCCGCACTGGGACCGCGGCCGCGTGGTGGATTACGGCCCTCATACCGAGAGAAGGTCCGTGTCCCAGCAATGCACAGTGGGAACATTATATCATCGGCTGATTATACTTAAGCTATATAGTATTATTTATTATTCTGACCTACATTATTACCACATATTGTTTAGTTGGATACTTCTATTATAGGTGTTCTGATATCACATGAGTATTGTTATATTTTGTAATCATTTTTATCGTGCATTGAACTTTGAATCAACGACCCTTTTCGATACGCGTATTTGAATAAAAATATTGGAAAAGCAATAAGTGCTAGAAAAATTGTAGTTTACCTACTTAGCAATGACTTATTTAGTAATAATACATTTTAAGTAGAATAATGATCTGAATTTCGTATAATTTACCTATAGCATAGATTTTCCCCTGAGTATTACCTATGCGACATGCGTGACCAATCAATCGTAGGTACTTACTTGTTTTTTGTTTTTTTTTTATGTCTGTCTCTATGGTTCTGCCACTTGACGACATATGTTGTTAAATTCAGTAAAGTTAAGGAATGAATTTTATTTCTGCTTAAATTAATTAATTTTGATGTGATTATGCTAGATAAGTTTAAAAGGAGTGCGTATATTTTTGTTGGTAATCGGGTGCATAAAACTGAACCACTTTCCCCAAGGAACATAGGTCGAAATCTAACAAATAAACTTCAACTTCTCATACAAACATAAGTCACGTGACCAGTCACTTTGTATGAAAAGTAAATTTTCAATTTTAAGATTTCGACCTATGTTCCTTGAGGAAAGTTGTCCAGTTTTATGCACCTGATTACCTCCTATACGCACTCCTTTTAAACTTATCCTGTATAGAACTTAAAATTTCTTCTTCAGCTTCCCCTCATATGAAATTTCAAGCCTCGCCACTGGTATAAATTTATGATTGTTTTTATTATAACCACTTATTACAGCCTTAAAAATCTATTAATCTTTGGGACGTGAGTATAAACAACACGTGGTTCTGCACGTTACTTATCGAGAATATTAACAAAAGAAAAATCGTATTGAAACCTTAATTGGAGAGACCATTAAATTCTCAAAGGCTTTTTTCTTATTGCGTAACCATTAACGAGATTTATGTAACATTATAAACTGAAGAGTTTTCACACCCAATTTTGATAAAAAATGGCCGCTGTGCATTTCTTTTTATTAAATTCTTGCTCATAATATCGCAGATTTAAGCTTTGTAACTCAAAGAATGTAGATTAAAAGAAAATTGTTCAAAATTGTGCTCCTAAAATATTTTCGTTTGTTTACAAAGGAAACATGTAGATTTAAGGCTTTGAATGCCAGACAACAGACACAATAGAAAAACTATGGTTAGCGGTCACCGGTGATCGCGGTGGCAGACAATGTGTTAACGATAAATTATTATTTGAAATGGTAAAGTTATTAAAGAGGTATAATGAGCAGCTAACTACCTAAATCTAGTTTTTAGCTTACCCATACAAAATAATGATAAATAACTAAAAAGTTTATCTACATAAACCGTGGCATTTTAGTCGTCTTACAAAGACAGCCCACTTCATTATCCAATGACTACTAATCATTCATGTAAAAAAAAAAATGTAGAACATATCATTTTTTTTTTTTTTAATTAATTATGACGCATATCATAGTTTAAAACACCCTGTTACGAGTGCAGTCCGAGCCTTGTGTTACAAGGGCGCCGCGGAATGGAGTGGCGACATCTTTATCAGAGTTCTTTACCCTAACGCAAAAATGTGTTTCTTGCTACTCGTACGAGTATTGCAACTTAAACTTAATCTAAATCCATTCTGGGGCGCCCTTGTATCACAAGGCTCGGACTGCACTCGTAACAGGGTGTTTTAAACTATTTCATGCGTCATAATTAATAAAAAAATAAAAGTAAAAAAAACCAATCGTACAAAAAAAAATTTTTTTACCTGAATGATTAGTAGTCATTGGATACATGACTGTGGGCTGTTTTTGTAAGACGACTAAAATGCCACGGTGTATATATAGAAAAAATCAATTGCCGTGCGTTAGTCTCGCAAAAACTCGAAAATGGCTCGACTGATTGTGATTAAATTTTAGTAAGTTGTTGTGTGCGCCGGAGAAGGTTCTTAATAAAAAATAAATAAAAAGGCATTGCAACGCGTGCGAGGCTAATTTCGAATAAAATAAACCACAAATGAATAACAAATTTTCTCTGAATTCAAATATCAATGAGAACACGATGTTCAAACGCTTGTACGCAACCGTTACCGAAGTCTTAAGGAATCAAAAACTTTTCAAACAATCAGTGAACATCAAAAGTTGTGTAATACCATCAGAAAACGTAGCTTTGTGACAGTACAAAGGAGGGAAAAGTCGAGGTCGACGTAGTATTGGTTTTAGTTTAAAGTTTCAGCAAAATATCTCCGATAAGAGTGCTCAGGAACTTTAAGAGGTCCAAACGTCTATTAAGATACTTTAGACATTTTGCTGTTAGTTTTATTTAGTTCGTTTTTAGTTTCGTTGATGTGGCTCTTTTTAGTATTGTTATAGTTTGTTGTTGAACCAAAGTTGCTGACAAAGATCACAGAATAAGCAAGCTGAAGAGGCAATGGGCCGGCCATATTATTCGTAGAACCGATGACCGTTGGGGTAGACGTGTTCTCGAGTGGAGACCGCGAACCGGCAAACGTAAGTAGGTAGCCCTCAGGCTAGGTGGAGCGACGATCTTCGCAGGGTGGCTGGTAAATGGGAGGCAGTCACCTCCTTCTGCGAAGCAGTAATGCTCGTGAAGGAGGAGGTGGAACGCGTGAGGAAGCGGCAGTATGTGCGCCCTCACGTCCCTAGTCGCCGCAGGAGACGCCCTGATGGGCGGCGGGAATCGATAGTCGATTCCCGGCCACCGTAGGCGCGGGCTTGCGGACGGCAAGCTATGGGGAGCTCGCCATCCGGTAAGGACCAGGCCCGGGTCGACGGCGCATTGTGTTCCACGCGCGCCTCAAAGAGATGTCAGCACGCACTGACGGGGTCCGCTAAGACCGGAGCCTGCCAGGGTTGCGGGTTTATCCGAAAGGGATACCGTGGCCCTGGCACAGAGGCAACTGAAGGAATATGGGTGGGTTTTAGTCAGTAGAAATCTGACACACCCTCCCGCTTCGCTCAGAGCGGGAGAAGTTATTTGACAATAACCACCCACAAAAAAAATAAAAGGGTGGCTGGTAACAGCTGGATGAGAGTTGCCGAGAATCGGGCTGAATGGTGTGCAATTGGCGGGGCCTATGTCTAGCAGTAGACTGCAGCTGTAGGCTGATGAGGATGTGTTGTTGGAAGTTTATTGGAAGATGGTAAAATCAGGTAAATATGTTATGTGGTTATTTTGATGCGCAAAATCATAAAGACATCGACAGGGTAAACCACAACTTACAATGTGTTTAATCTGCTACATACAGACACCATTAAAATTATATAGTCTAGACAGTTTTATTTACATTGAGTACAGGTATAATATTTAAATTCAATATACAAACTAACACTAAAATATTTATATTATACAGTATGGAAACCACATATAAGCAAAAAATTATACCACATACTTGTTCGGTATTGCCTATTCTGACGATATACAACCAATTAACAAAATCGATCGCGAAAAAAAATCTGCTGTTCCCTATATTTATGTTCGCATAACTCGTCAAAATGTAGGGCATAGCTGATTTTTTTTCGCGTAAAATTTTGTTATTTTTTTGTATATCGTCAGAATAGGCAATAACAAGTATATGGTATAATTTATTGCATATATGTAGATTGCATACTGTATAGACAAGAATAATGGAGAGGGACTCATTGGGCATCAAAAAATTCGCCCGCATCGCTGTTAGTGGGAAAAGTGCCCAAAAGGCTGGCAGCGATGCCACGTTGGATGGCAATGCAATCAGCATTGTCATCCAACGTGGCATCGCTGCTTTGGCCTAAAAATAGACCACCCTCTGGTCACGTGAAGATTCACCAACCGCTTGGCGATGCCCCGGAATACTTGATGAGCACTCGGACCCCAAGGACCAAATTTTTCAACTCCCAACATATAACTTCCTATAAGGTTGTAGTATTTGCGCCGTTTGAGGTTTTAATATAATTAAAATTAATTACTTTACTGATAAAACTTAACAAAATGCCTATATTTTGCTCTATTTACAGGAAAAACATCAGGTTATTGATAAAATGCAAAGCGTCCAAACGGAAAACAAATAATTATTGGATAACTAACCAAAAATAAATTTAAACACCAGGAAAATAATCTCATTAGTTAATTAATATCAAACGTTGACTTTAAAATTACATCGTTAAATAATTCAGAATTTTAGAATTTAATTGAAAACAACTTTATCAGTTACAATTCCTAATTTTAATAGTAATATTATTTCGTCTTAAATTCAAACTTAATTATGAATTTTGTTTGTAATTCTAACAAAGAGCACCCAAAGGGTTTTATAATAAAACTTATAATAAAACAAGACATCAAAGCGTAATTAACAAATGTGTATCATCTGAAGCAATACATGTAAATAGGACACATTATAAAGAACAGGATACACGTGGTGCCTTACAAGTACAGTTAAGCCGACACGACATGTCCGTATTCAATGATTCAGTGTACACTCTGCACATAGCACGAAAGTCGTGACAACCAATAAATGCTTTCAGACTATCACATCCAACACACCGTCACAGCATAGATAAATACAAAAGCCCCACTCCAGACAACGAGTGAAAACAGGCGCACGCAGACAGACACGTACGGAGATCTCAAACGAATGCCAGTCGCGAGTGCGCTTGCACTCTCTTGTACGTGAAGCGTGTATGTGTGTGTGCGTTTTCACTCAAGCCATGAAGCCGAGCCTTCTGTACCTACCTGTTCTGTGACACTGTTGTTGGTACACATCACGCTATACATTTCCAGTATAAGCTGACCTCTCATTGTACGGAAATCCTATACAATGCGAGACAGCTTATACTGGAATCATAGCTTGATATGTAGCCGTGTGTACACTCGTTATAGTCAATTTATTTGATATCAAGTGTATGTATGGACTTACATATATTTTCATACGTAACGGATTTTAATTGTGCGTAGACAATAAAATTTGATTGATTGTAAGGAAGTACACAATTAGAAGTTAATATTTGGGTAGGTGCCTGAAATGCAGTGTAATGTGAAATTAATTGGCATTGGTAACTCCAGTAAATGGATTATCATTCTTTACACTAGGAGTTACAGCATTGTCGGTTTTGTTTCGTTTTACAACTCTAAATTTCATGCTCAAAAAAAATACCAATCAATGCTTTTCTTCACTTCTAACCATTGTTTTAATTTTCATCTGAAGTCAAAGCATTTATTTCAAATAGGCACATAAATGGCACTTTAGAACGTTAAAATTTATACGGAAATAAAATTTATTCTAGTTGCCCCTTCCAAAAGGTAGTTTCGCATGGAGAAGAATGGGCAACAAACTCCACCGTTATTCTTTTAAACTGTTCTACAATACTTTGTATATGTACATCAATTATATCATTACATGTGAAGACGATGTATCCGGAATCCATAATAAAATTACTATACCACAAGAGGTAATCTAGGAAACATTGCTTGGATTAACATCGATAACCTATATGGTTTTCAATCTTATCCACAAAAGCTAAGAGCATCCACGGCTCTTAAAACAAATGAACATTGATGGCTGCGAAACACGCTAGATTTACTGCCGAAAGATCATAAAACCGCGTCGTCAACTAAGAACCATTCATCATCTTACTGTCAATGCTATCTAAGAGTTTTTATTCCATTTAACGCCCGTTCGTTAACCTCCTTGGATGAGCTCCTATACGGATGACTGACCACACGTGCGGCAAGTACGTGAGGGTCTTCTGAAGTTAAGTAATATGCCTCCATGACCTCATTATTTACATTGCATGCCAAATGGAGGAGCCGTGACAAAATCAAAAGAAATTCTACATAACGCAGCGTGAAAATACATACAAACTGTGTCGAAAACTATTACGATTGTAAGAAACACTTCGATAACATTTCTCTGGATTTTTAATATGTAGCGTAATAGTAGGACGAGAATCTGCTGCTAAAATATCCGGGGACTCTTTATTGAGGAAACATAACTCACCATAAATCGGCATATAAAATTAATCGGCACAAACGCAGCGACTATAAACGTAGCTGCGTTTAGCAGAATCGTTCTGTTTTGTACTAATTTCTTCCTAGTTATAAACTTGATGAGGGGAATAAAGTTACTGACCGGGTCGACAACACAGGAAAAATGCCGCAGAATAGTTGACAACGTGCCAACTAAGGGTTTGGTCACATTACGCAATGATGCGCGGGCGCCGCTCCCTACAATAAATAGAGTTAAATGGAGGGTAACGATAAGTGCACGTACGTGACGAGGTACATACACGTCATATTGATAATGGTCACAGAGCACCTTATAATACTGATAATGGTTTTCTTCTGAAGAGTAGTACGTACACACGGCTACACATCAAACTATACATTGCCAGAATAAGCTGATCTCTCATTAAATGGAAATCCTATACAATGCGAGATCGGCTTATACTGGAAATGTATAGCTTGATGTGTAGCCGTTTGTATCAACTCATGAAAATTGCCTACTTCAAAATACATAGCCAATTTACGAAACTTGCAACCCTAATCGAACCATTTGCCAAAAGAGAAAAGGCTCACCCATCCTTTCCCGTGGGTACACTCTTGTAGTCTGGCAATCAAACTTGCAATTGAGGATATCATCACGTTATACACTCGTGAGCTTGTGAGTTACACTGAAACCTAGATATTCTAAATTATATCTGTAAAATTGGAACCCACGATTTGACCCACTTTAAAACTGCAGTCGTCATAATGCAGTGTCGGGGCAGTCGGGGCAATAATAAAACGGCCATTAAGCCGGCGTCGTGAACTAACTGAAAATGTCAGACTACCCTCTAACCAACTGACCTGGAGAGATACCAAGAAAATGTTTCACATATCGTTCCTTTGTATCCATGACTTATAATGGGCGCATATTTCATAGAGTTGGCAATAGCGAGCGGTATATTACAATAGAATGTACTTAAATGTTATGTACTTGACTTTATTGTTGTTATGGTTGCAAACTACATTACGAGGTAATGTCGTTAGTTATTTGTCAATATACTTGTAATTCTTAATGAAGTAGTCTGACTCGTTTATATTGAAGTAAGACTAAGTATAACGTCAAAATTATGCACGTTTTATATGATTTCAGAATACAAATGACTTTAATCTTAAGTTTATAACGATATAATGCGGATTAGCTTTGTCAAAACTAGTCCTAATAATAAATGACGGTCAAATGGAATTGTCACTCCAATTTTCTAAATATAACGCTATATTCATGCACCAGTAACATAACGCTATTTCCCAAGCGGATGAAACGGCACGGACTCAAAATAAACAAATCTGACAAGATTGTAGTTTTATACAGGAAAACTAAAAGCATGCAATTTTTTTAAGAGGACAGAATGGAACATTGAAAGATATTAGAGAGTGCATTTGTTTAACCAAACTGCTATCGCATGCACATAATATCCCAATAGACTTAATCAGAATAGGAAACAAAAGACATCAGGCGCCAATTGGATAAATACCATACGATTTTATATACTTGGATACAGTCGAGCGCACACAAAATATTTGCCAAGGACTAGGCGATATTACATCAAGATTTACCCCCTCACTAAATATCATGGTGTTTCTAAGATAAATACACCATAAACGTCAGGCTAACTAATAAAAGGAGACACTTTGTATTATGCAAGCAAATCTCGGCGTGTGCCAAAGGATTTAGTAGAGAAAATCTCAGCTTGTGCTAATATAATTTCATCTCGAATGTGTCAGTCGAGCCTCGTCACATCTATGGTAAGGGTTGACGGGTTTAGGGAAACTAGACAACATAAAATATTGTTCGAACAAAATAGAAGACAATTTAAGGCGAAAGCGTCAGGGTACTCCGCAAAATTCAAATTTTCTTACGTTTTTTGAAATTTGTAGGTCAGTATCAGGTTGCCATTATCATCATCATTTCAGCCGAAAGACGTCCACTGATGATTTATTCCGTTCTAATACCAAAAACTAATACCACTATGTATGTTTTTCAACAAATTTGTTTTTTTTAGTTTTTGGTATTAGAACGGAATAAATCCCAATGCTGGACATAAGCCTCCCCCAAGCACCGCCACTTCGACCGGTTCTGTGCTTCCCGCATCCAGCGAATGCAATCAGGTTGTATGTTGATCTAAATATGATTCACGGCCGTATCAAATATGTATTTATAGAATTATAATCATAAAAATAGTCAATACAACTGTTACTCTATAAGTTCATTTAATCCTATTGAATGAAATTTCATGAAATCATGACATTTGAGGACAATTCCAACTTAAGAAGTTGTATTGGGTATTTTATAGGGTTCTTATGATTATAATTATGTAAAGCCATATTTGATACGGTCGCGAATCATAAATTTTATTCAACATACAATCTGACACTGATCAGCAAATTGCACAAACGTAAGATTTAAATTTCGCGGGCTACCTTAACGCACATCCCCCTTAATGGTGCTCTGTTAAAAGAAACTGTCGGTAATGTAGAAAATATCTGTTTCGTGATAAGTCAGCCAGAAGAAAAATCGGCATTTTCCCAGGAGTTTATTGTTTCTATGGTGTACGTACAGCATTTTTTTTTTATTAAACAATAAAATGTAAGGCTATCATCCAATTTTAATTTGCTGCTTCCTACTAATTCAAATTGTAACTGAGACTAGCACTTGCACAAAGGTAAGCGAAAACGAACAATAGGTATCTACTATAACTGTCCGATTGATATTTTATTTTATTCATCAATGGAACATTCAATTATCTATGACTCAATCGCATTGTAATAGAAAGTGATGCCGTATCTAACAAGAAAGTTATCTTGTTGATACAGAAGCGACACTCATTTGTTATCAGACATCGTTACACTTGATTATACATGTCCCGACGAATATTGATTGGAGATTATTAGGTATGTGCGTATTTTTATTGTTTATTAAATTCATGTCTGATGAAGTGATGACTGTTGTGTCTGACCTACTAATCTGTGACAAACAATTGCCTAGCAAAAATTATCACTATCACTACATATTATAAAACAAAGTCTTCCGCCGCGTCTGTCCGTCTGTTCGCGATAAACTCAAAAACTACTGCACCAATTTTCATGCTGTTTCCACCAATGGATAGCGTGGTTCTCGAGGAAGGTTTTAGTATATAATTTGTTAAGTTTTTGTATGCATTTTTGTATAAATTAACGATATTTGTTGGAGGCGTCGGAAAAAAATAAGCCGTCTGGGAGTTTTCAACGAAAACGCTGTGTAAACCCTTTGAGATATAACAAAATAATGAATGGTGGAATTGTGTATCTTATATAGGTCTACAGAAAATTCCGTGATGTCTATCTCTTAAGGATAACACACTATATCCATTTTATTGTCTTTTTGAAGGTATTTATTGTCTTTAGGTAGTCGGAACATACTTATCCTTTTTATCCCGGTAATATATTTCCGTGGGAGAATTTCCGACATTCATGCGGGCAAAGGCTAGTACCAAATAAAAGTATGCATTGTTTTCTAATTAAGAAATATATAACAATCATTACATCACGCTTGTATTTCCCGAAGGGTTAGGCAGTGGTGTATATGTTACCGGCCAAACCCGATTTCAGGCCAAACTAGTTTGTCCTAGGCCAAACCGGTTTATCCTAACTATTTTGGTTAACACCCCGACTCAGAGTACCCCAACTCGGATAGGTTAGGTTAGAAGGCTAAGGCGGGAGCGAAGCGGAGCGCCACCGAGCGTACACCATAGAAACAATAAACTCATGGGAAAATGCCTTAGCCTTCGTGGTTATTTTTTTTTAAACCACCCAGAAATAGTTTTGCTCCATAGGACAATTTAGAGTCTAGAAAAAATCAAACTGATTGCTAATTTAACTGTATAATTTATAATTTTTATGATATTAATTATTATTTTCTGTGATTAATATAAATTTAACTCACACACTGACTTATTATTTGTTGTATTTTTTTTTTTTTTTTTGGGAAAATCATATACAATGTTTGTAAATATGTGAGCACCATGTACCTATCGCATTTATTAATTTTTCTGTCATTTCTTCACTTTTCATTCTTTTTACCAATTGTGGTAAGTAATTTTTTTTTTTATTCTTGGTACATCGTCTTCACCTATAATTATTAATTAATGTATACAAACTATTGTTAACATTTTAAAAGAGTAAGTATGGAGTTTCTTGCCCATTCTTCTCCATACATAACTACCTTTTGGAAGGCGCAACTAGAATCAATTAACTATTCATGTAATTTTTGACGTTCAAAAGTGCATCTTCGTGCCTATTTAAAATAAATGATTTAACTTTGACAGAAATAGGGGCCCGCCAAGCGGGGCTCCGTCTACCTATCTTAGCGCAGGTGGAGTTTGGCCCAGGCTATACTGGTTAGGCCTATCGCGTGTAGGGAGGGTTTGGCCTAGGAGAAACTAGTTTGGCCTGAAATCGGGTTTGGCCGGTAACATATACATGGTTATTGGAAAATTACTAACAAACTTGCAGGACTGTATTACTAACAATTTATACAACAACTTTTGTTCTATGACTTTTTACAAAACATAATACATTTACAAAAAACAAACCTTCAAAATTTCGTTGTTCTATCTAACACATTTCAATTCTTTATTTTGTTGTACCTACCTATGCTTTCCGTGCCTGTCGCCCCTGCCTTTTGCACTAGACACGGCAGTTTGTTCTGCTACGCATAGAGTTCGTAATATTTAGAGCGTTGAATTTAAATATTTTTATTTTTGTATGAAAATAAGATAAATATTTTTTTTATGAATTATTAAAAGTCATAGAAATAAAGTTGTTGTTTACACGGTAAGTTGTTGGACACGGTAGTTTGTTCTACTACGCATAGAGTTCGTAACACTTAGAGCGTTGATTTTAAATATTTTTATTTTTGTATGAAAATATTATATGATATTTTTTTTATGAATTATTAAAAGTCATAGAACTAAACTTGTTGTTTACGAAGTTAGTAATATAGTCCTGAGAGATTGTTACTTTTTTATCAATGACCCTGTATATATATATTTTCAATATAAGCTGACCTCTCATTGTACGGAAATCCTATACGATACGAGATCAGCCTAAACTAGAATAGTATGGCTTGATTTGTGGCCGTGTGTACACCCACATACCAGTTATGTTTTAAGTCCCATATAAAAGGGGGCGAGCGTATTGCCATCAGTCGGGCACAAATCCAGACTCCGGGCTGCTACTGAGAAACTCCAGATGGAAAAACCCAATAAAACTTTTTTTTTCGTGTATTAATAATATAAGTACAAGTATATTAAAAAAAGGGAGGGGAAAGAACCAAAGGGCATCAAAAAATTCGTCCGCATCGCTGTCAACAGGAAAAGTGCCCAAAAGGCTGGCAGCATTGCCAAGTTGTATGGCAATACTGATTCTTTGGCCAAAAAATAGGTCAGTCTTCTGGTCACGTGAAGAGTCAACCAACCACTTGGCGTCGAAAACTAACAAAAATGCCATTTTTTTGCGAAAAATTAAATGGAAATACAATTTTTCGCCACACAATATATTGAATTTATTTTAAAAAAACTGCCAAGTACACAAAATATCAAAAATAGTATAAAACTTTGTCCGAACCTAGAATCGAACCCAGTACCTCATACTTAGCAGTAACGCTAGTAATAATTAGGCGTAGTAATTAAGAAAATACTTAACATAATTTAATTATTCCTAAGATACTCTACTTAATTCTAACTTGAGGCCACAGCACACGTACACTCGAATGGGCAATACATATTAATTGCACGCGGCATTTGTACTTTAATTAGATTTTATTTTTTATCACTAGATGTACGTGATGACCCTAGTAATATCCTCAATTTCTTTGTTAGAGTAATTAGAGTGGGCGTATCCCACTATTTCCATGGAAATACAAAATAGAAAAAGTGGGACCAGCGTTTTTTACAAATTATATCCCATTATTTCTATTGCGACAGAAAAACGCAGCTATGTTGTTTGAAAAGTTTACCACTTTTAATGAATAGATTAAAATTAAAACACGACTTCTCGGTATTCAAAAAAAATAAATGGAGAACAAATTCATAATCTGCCATTTTTTTGAATAATTCTCCACCACCTAATAAATATATATAATAAATAAAGAGTTTCTATGTGCACGCCGTCATAAGAGGTGATGCAGCGTTTTTTTTGTCGCAGCCGACAGCAATAGAAATAGTGGGACAATCAGACTGAATCAGGCCCAGTATTTCTATCAATAGAAATACCTAATAGAAATAGTGGGATACACCCATCGGAGTGAGATATACTTAAACATATATTATCATATTAGCCGCATCCCGCGGCTTTGTCTAAAATAAAAGTAGCCTAAGTTACTCCTTATGACATCAGCTATTTGCCAGTGAAAATCCCGTCAAAATCGGTCCAGCCGCTTCGGAGATTAGCCGGAACATCAGACAGACAGACAGAAATTTTCAAAATCGGTTTTTTGTTATAAGTACCGTATGTACCTACTTTCTTATGCATTTACTAAAAAGCTGTTATTTTGAGATTACAAACAGACACTTCAATTTTATTTATTTATATAGATATATTTGTCAGAATATACGATGAAATGGCGCAAGTTTCCTGTCGGCCTCTTTTCACCGAATGCTGTGATGTCATGAGACTTTGATCTTCAGAATCTGCATAATATATTAAGAAGGTATGCCATGTTTTCTCTTATTACTTCAGATATGGGTCGAACGAATTGTTTCCGAAGTGGCTTCGTGCGAATTTTTTTTTGTAGGTTATTTATTTGTGGTTATTTGTGGAGTAATAACACAATCATTTTTACTAATGTTTGGTATTAATAATAATAATAATAAAACGTTTATTTCGACCAACAAAGGATCATAGGACACAAAGATTACAAAATTAAAAACATAAATAAAAACACATTCAATTAAAAAGACCACTTAAACATATCACATACTTTGATTGCTCCGTATGTGAACCATACAGCAAGAAGATCATCAAATACTCGAGCAAATTTTTGCAGCAAACATTTTCAACACAAATCAACGACAGTTTCATCTAGTGAATCTTTACACTACTACGCAATCATTCCTATATTCCAAGAAAATCCTATTCCACGGCTCTCAATAATATATTTTTTCAGCGCTTCATTCGACGAAGTATCGAACATTCTCGATTGCATATGTATAGAACTTAATCCGTATCCCATACATATACATAGTGAGATAAATACCAGATACATCGGCACCACTGATTTCGCTCAACGGGTACTGGGAATTCAGTATTTGACTTGCATACTTAACTCAAGGCTAGTCAATAATTTGAAAAACGTATCAACAAATGAAGTTAGTATAGGTAAGTACTATAAGTTAATATACCTACTCTTTTACAAGGCAAGTTATCTCTCTCTATAAGTGATTATGATTAGTTACGTATATATTAAAATTTCTGAGAATAGAAACGATAAGGAGTCATCGTTTTGTCACGATTAGTTTCGACTATCATTAGTTTTTTTTTTTAGTAATGTTTGATTTTCTCATTAGTTTGCGACGTGTAATTTTAATAACATTTGTGTGGCATTTGGTTTCTTTTTGAATTTCATAGGATTTAGACCAATAAGTACCTTTGTTTTTAAGTTATCACCAAGTTTAAGTTGTTTTACATTAGGCCATACTCCATTTGAAATAATATTAGACATTAAAAAAAGACAGATTTACAGTTCGTTCAACCGATTTTGACTTCTATTCCGTAAGCATAAGGATGGCATTAAAAGCAACAAAGTGTTTAAAATACCAACTGTTTAATGCAGCTGCCATTTGTCATGCCACCAACGCAATAGAAGTCAAAATCGGTTGAAGGGACTGTAAAAAGATATAATTAAATGTCTAATCTTATTCAAATTGAGTATAGGTAGGTATCGTTCCGCTGATTTTCATAAAAACAACGCTTTCTTTCTTTTTAAATTCAAAACTAAAGAAAATTTCAAACCAATGCTAGATTTTAGATTAAAATTGTTCCTCCCTTTCACAATTAAGTCAAATTAAAACCTCAATTTCCCCTCGATTAACTCCCGAATGTAACACAATTTCCCAAAAAAGCAAACTGTTACAACCAAAGTGGTTGTTCCGCTCAATAAATCTTCCCGCGGCCCATTCGCTTATTAAGTCTCAAGGAACGCTGTAATTTTTCATTAGGAAACCCCGTTTGAGCCGACATCGAGGAAAATGAGGTACCCCTACCTGGCAAACGGTGCGATGTGGGGTCCCACAGACCACGGGTAAGTATGCGCTTTAATAATAAATACTCCTATTATCGGGTTAAGTTCGCGTCCAGTCTGTTGGGATTAGCTATAGTGGAATAGGCCATAGTTTGATTTGGAATTAACCCTAAAATAGTTCTGTTGTGTCTGCATATATAGAAAAAAGTATTGAACCTATACATTTTGTTAGAACTTATATATTTGCCGGAAAAAACGTAATTTAATGATAAAAATACCATAATAACGAGGTTTTATCAAAGCTTGCATGTGAAGTGTTTGTCCTCAATTGTTGCGAAAACAATAAATCATATTAAATAAATACTAATTAACGTAAAGGATACTGTGTATTAACTAATGAGGAAACATGTGCAAATTAAAATTGGTTTAAAGGATTTACCCGTAGTCTCTCAGACTACACATGGATAAGTGCATATTCTATATTTACTAAAGGTGACACGAGTAATTAATTATAATAAGCATTGATTGGAAAATGTGCATAACATATTTACTGAACAAGGTAATTACGAGCGTTTTAATATAAAATGATTTTCTAAGTATACAGTTTGACGACAAAACCAAAACAAGAACTGTCATAGGTCTAAAAATAGGTTTAAAAGAAACACAAAAGCTTCAAAAGATTTCCATGACCTCAAAAAAAAAAAAAAAAAACATTAATTCTAACCAATTCGACATTCAAAATCAGTTAAACATTGACCTAGCATACTTTGGATTGCGCAACAACACAACCGTTAGCCAAAAAATGATGACACAAAAGTACAAAATGGATACTTTTCACATAGCCGATAATTTGGCAGACTTTTCGGACATGACCCAGACTATGTAATTTCACTATTCGTCACCTATTTACATAATGTATGAGTGATTCATAAGACAACTTGCCTAACAAGTTAATTCAGTGTTAGTAATGTTTTTTATCTTGTTAAAAAATAACGTCATCAGCTGTCGGCGGAAAATAAATTGCAATATGGGAATACACTGTGTATGTTACGGCCACATTCATTAGTCACCCTGATTTATTAATGGGGTTAAACAAAACCTAGGTATGTGGGTAGGTATACCTAATTACTGTGTAAATGTTGTACAATCCTCTTTCAATAAAACGTAGGCTGAACATACAGGTCAATACACATGATTACCATAACAAATAAAAATAAACTGCATGAATGAAACAATGCAATACTCAAGCAACTACATAGTACCTGCTCAAGTACCTCATCATAGTAAACTATCTATCAACAAAGTTGCTGGATTCAAACACAAGCACCTTCATTATCATAATTATCTAGTATCGTTACGGAGCCTAATCAAAGCAACTATGTAACGTTATCAACGGCAACAAGGGGCCAATTACCTCAAAATCAACTATTTAAGTGATTTATTCGTGTAACAATCATGTTTTACGACCAAAATATACACTAAAAATAGCACCAAAGCCTACACAAAGAAATAGTCGCTATCGAAACCCTTCAATCGAATAATTTATTATTTGATTACAGGTTTACACATTATGATCCAACTATATTTTACAAAATGTTAGCCTATTCATGATAACATCGCCAATGACGCAATGGTTTGTAATGGAGTGTCTTAACTGCTTAAATGTAATCTATTCACCTCTTTTTGTTCAGTAGGTGTGGCGGTCCTGACTCCTGTCAGGTCCTTCCATCGAAGCACTCCCATGACGGCGTGACGAACCCACGAGCCGCGCCTGCCAGTCCTCCCGTTAGACAGTTCATCCACCACACCGCACAACACTGAGTTCACCACCAACTTCCCAGTTCCATCCTTATCACTCTTAAGCGCCACTTCGCTACTTATCGGCAACGACCTTCTTTCCCTCATAAAGCTAGAGAAATAAATCGCCGCCAGCTCTCTATTCAGGTTTCCCAAAACGCATCCTCACAAGACACTCACTATTAATCATCCTAAGGTATCGTACTGCGAAGACGATATAAATCTTCCAGTAAATCGTTTATTTTTATTACAGTTTTCGGGTCACCCAGCTGCGATCTTTCCCATAAGCGCCCGGAAGTTTTTCAATTATTCCTTTAGCTATAAAAGAAAACTCTTAAACGATCTTCTGCTGAACGAAATTGTCCCCTAAATGGCTTTGAGAGTCCAAACACAGCAGTCATGTACGAAAGCAAGTAGGCTTTAACTTTCACTTTGGATGCTTCTTCGTCGCCCTGGATGTAGGTTAGACGTCTTTCGTTGCTGGTTATCCACTAAAACGTCAACACTGTAGCAGTTTAGTAAATTCATTCACAAATTCCTCAAGAATTAAATTTTCAGTTCTTAAACTTTTTTTAGCACTTAGTACACAGTCCACACTTTATATCACGTCCGGTAACAAATACAATGAATCCAAACACTATTCAAAAATATTAGAAGTTCCGAATTTCGGAGTTGTCAAAACACGATCGTAGCGCGATTATTTAAATATCGAAGTCAGCACAACGTCCACACCGGTTTACGTTCGGAAACCGAATGGAGCGGCGCGTGCCACATGCTTCTGCTGACAAAGGCGCGATGAAGAATTCTCGTCTCTTTCTTCGCTGCATAATTGCTATATTGTAGAAAGGGACAAGTAGCGAAACCTACCTTCACACTCGATGCAATGGAGACAAGACAGGTGAATGTAACAGCCGGAGAAGACAACAAAAACTTTTCAAACGTTTCTAGTGCGATTTTCTATTGTGCCAATGCGACATTCAACTTGCAGAAAAATTGTATAGCACAAGATTAGTGCCGATAGAAAGTTACATAATTGAGACTTTTTACACAAATATTTGAAACCTGAATATTCTGGCAAAACTTTATAGATTATTGAAAATGTGGTATTGGAAACTACTGAAGCGTTTAAGGAAAGTAAAATTACTGGGAAACATTTGAATCACCCTAACCTAAATACATTTTCATTGTGAATTACGAGGAAATTACGAGGAATTAAAAACTAATTATTTGTTTTGCTAAACTTATATTATAATCAAACAATCACAAACTAACAATTATTTTACTTCTAGTTTTCCCATTCCCATGAAAGTGCACGTTGCAAAAGTCCCATCGAATTTAGGCGTGGCTGGATGCGTTTGCGTGGGAACATCCGGCACCAACGGTCCACATCGAAGCTCCCTCTTCAAACAAAGGACCAACAGGTGCTCCTTACACTTGGTCCTTCGTTCCTTGCTTCCGAAGCCAAAGGCACGGACTTTCGAGATGGAAGCCGAAACCTTATAACCTATAAACCTTAATATCGGAAGGATGTGGTTTTATCAATAGTATCAAAACTGAGTTCGCTAATAACAATGTTGAAGGAAAAATTATTGGGAATATAATTGTTACGAATTTTTTCATGCATGTTTTGCCTATAGATTTTATTGACATGCTATTATTTTAATATTGGCTATTCTGGTCCTTATAAGCCAAGGACTTTGAGACGGAAGCTGATACCATATAAATAAAGGAAGGATGTGGTGTTGTCAATTGAGTGATCGAAGCTCCCAAAATGTATGAATATTGGTTCTAGCTACATCATGTAACTGTTGCAAAGGAAGGGGGACTTTTTTGAACTTCTTTACTTTTAAACTGTTTTTCATTCATTTTGAAGTTCACTTAGACAAAAAATAAAAGAATCCGATACTTTTGTGACACTGGATGGATGTTGGTTTAATCAATTGAAATCCCTTTAGTGACTTATAAAAAATTGGTTTATTTATGTAATCGGTGTGACTCTTAAGGTAAACTCTTTGTATTCAATGTTAAAAATTAATAACGAAATAATGGAAACAATATTGGTCATTCAAAAGCCTTATGCAGTTCTAGAGTTTTATTAAAAACTAGCTGCCGCCTGCAGTTTCGCATGGTGACTAAGGCTAGTAACTCCTTATAATAACAGCTATCTGCCAGTGAAAGTCCCGTCAAAATCAGTCCCGCCGTTTCGGAGATTAGCATTCAAAAATTGTTTTTAGGGTTCCGTAGCCAAATGGCAAAAACGGAACCCTTCTGGATTCGTCATGTCTGTCTGTCTGTCCGTCCGTATGTCACAGCCACTTTTTCCGAAACTATAAGAGCTATACTGTTGAAACTTGTTAAGTAGATGTATTCTGTGAACCGCATTAAGATTTTCACACAAAAATAGAAAAAAATATATATAAATTTTGGGGGTTCCCCATACTTAGAACTGAAACTCAATTTTTTTTTTTCATCAAACCCATAGTGGGGGGTATCTGTGGATAGGTCTTCAAAAATGATATTGAGGTTTCTAATATTTTTTTTTTCTAAACTGAATAGTTTGCGCGAGAGACACTTCCAAAGTGGTAAAATGTATGTAACTCCGGTAACTTCTAAAATAAGAGAATGATAAAACAAAAAAAAACATATATGATGTAAACTACCATGTAAACTTCCACCGAAAATTGGCTTGAACGAGATCTAGTAAGTAGTTTTTTTTATTATAGATAATGGTACGGAACCCTTCGTGCGCGAGTCCGACTCGCAATTGGCCGGTTTTTTTTTCTTCTCCCTATTAGCTTTCATAAGCAATTAGTAATAAGCTGTTATTTAATATCCATGTGAATAATATTTATCGGTCCAATTAAATCGCACATTTTTGCAACGAAAGGTATTTTTTCATGTAACAAAATTTCCACTTTCTGACATGAAAAAATATAGACGCAACATAAATAACCCAGTATTTTATAACTCATAGATGTAGATTCGTTACATCACATAATTAATGTATGCAGTGCATGTATGCATATGTAGCGCATTGGAAGACTCGATCATAAATATATCAATCAATACAAAAAAAGGTGAAAGAGTAACACTTATTACTCGTATCAGTAATTCCAGTGGAACACAATAAATCTGTCTAGAGTTTATAACTGTAACCTCAAATCAAACTGCATGTGCAAATTGCGTTTTCATGTCACATCATGTGGTCCTGTGGTCCTGTTTTAAACATTTGGTTAACCGCAGGGCGTCCCAATGGAGATACAAATATATTTGTCACACAAAAAAGGTCAAATTACTATAGCGGGACATGAAAATAAAGAGTTTTTGGTAAACGAAGTGGGAGGTCCTGACTGGAAACAACCACGTCTTTGAGATATTGATAAACAATAGTCCCACGGACTAAGATACTTAAGGCGGCGATAACCGACTTTTAATATATTCAAATAGGATAATATTTTTGTGTTCACCAAAAATCTTAAGGTACATCTATGTATGCATTTCTAAAATTTTATTCTTCCCCGAAAAATACTGATCGTGCACCAAATATTAAAGGTTAGGTTAGGTTAGGTTATATTTTGGTGCACATTCAGTATATTTGGTGGAACACAGGCAAAATTAGGTAAATGAAATGGGAGTACTTTTAAATAAAATTGAAGTACTTTTAAATACCATCCATTTAAATATATGTTAAATGAGAGCATTTTCTTAATAACAAAATATATAAATATTTCAGATTTTGTTTATATCACAAAGTGAAATTAATTTGTAAAGTTATGTCAAACGCGGATAAAAACTAAGAAACACGCAAGCGTATTTTTCTGAAACCTTCACCTTTTTAATTAAAGATAATTTAATTATTGATCTTTTAGTATACGTGTTTTGTTAAAATACCTTTTTTTTATATATAATAAATTAATCATGTACCGTGTGATGCCGGACGTAAAGAACAGCACCATCCCATTTCCTTCCGTGGGTGTCGTAAAAGACGACTAAGGGACTTACTAGAGAATGGGCAGCAGCGTTGTCTGTACATTTTTTTTTAACACTATACTGCGATCGCCAACCCGCCTGCCAAGCGTGGCAATTATGGCAAAACCCCCCAATTGGGGGAGGATTATGTCCAGCAGTGGACGTCTTTCGGCAGAAATGATGATGATGAAATGAATCATGCGTCTTATTTGGGACAGCGCTCCTGGATGGGAGAGTCCTATTACTGGCTGGACGTACGTCGCATTGCATGACCTCAGTACAGAACACGCAAGCTAACCACTCAAGTTCACTGGTATATATTTGCGTCTTAAACGTTCAAGTTCAATTAATAACTTTATAAATAATCAGAATAAATAAAAAGCAAAACAGTGTTTCGTTATTCCCAATAGAAACATTGACGTTGATGCTCAATAGACACAAAAGAATACTTATAGTCATTACAGAAGCCAAATCCAATAACAGAATTTAACGAGTAGATGTATCTAAATATCCAATTAAATAATTCTGGCACCCTAACGATGTAATCAAACAAACTCCCTAGCGAAATCATTAGTGGCCAAACTGCGGCCGTACATATAGGTACGCGTATATCTTCAAACATCAATTATCATTAGGCGTGTTTTTCGACCATAAACATGCGAATATTCCATATCAGAATATTTTGTAAGCGAACATAAAGTACTATGAATAGACGTGACTGATTGGGCCAGAGGAATCGGCTAGGGATGCGATTTTGCATACCCATACCGAAGATCACGTTTGAATAGTGCTGAGCGTTAATTTTATCGATCAATTTTATTTTGCGGCTAATGTGTTTCGTTTTACTCTTCGTTGTCTGTATCTTTGTTAGCTAACTGCAGTAACGACAAAACAATATTGAAACACGGGGTAGTACCTTCTAATAAGTATGTAAAAATGCAATCTTTATCAGTCAGTGCGCAACATCATGGTATAATACTGAAGTAATATTATATCATGATGTTGCGTAATAATTATGAGATACTATAAATAGTTTGTTGAAAGAAAAACGAACGAGAAAAAAGAAACCATAAAAGGATCTATGTAATCAATTTCATCCTCATAACTAAAACTAGGCCGTCATAAAGGCAGCAACAGAATAACTTTCTGAAGTCAATAACGCTTTTAATAAGTCGAATAAACATAAACGCAGCTAACATAAGTCCATCACTACGCTGTAGTGTTACGTAAGCAGCGCATCACTTATGCAAGTGCATGCGCCTCATTTGACGGTCGTTAGAGCATAGCCCACGCAGACCTGAAATGTAGCCAGCCCGAAGGCACGGCTAAAACACTGCGATTTGATACACCTCGCGATACTAAGGTACTGTGAAATCGACAAATATCGTGTGAAGTTTAGTCAAAGAGTCTTATAAGGTGGGACCTAGGACGGGTAATCTTAGAGCTTTAATACGACAGTAACTTTGGACTTTGAAATACGAATAAACGACGAATAATAATAATATCTAAGCGACGATAACCGACTTTTAATGACTTTATACTGAAGATCACGTCTCAACGAGTAGTGTTAATGATTTCGAAAAAATATAATATGTTAAATCAGAGCATTTTCCTAATAACTTAACATATGAATATTTAAGATTATGTTTATATTACATAGTGAAATTAATTTGTAAATTTATGTCAAACGCGGATAAAAAACTGAGAATCACGCAAAATCTATAAAGCGTATTTTTCTAAAATCTTCACCTTTTTAAAGATAATTTACTATTGATCTTTTAGTACATGGGTTTCATTAAAATACCTTTTGTTTAAGTATAATAAATTAGTAATGCGTCTTATTTGGGACCGTGCTCCTGGATGGGCGAGTCCTATTACTGGCTGGACGTACGACGTGTTGCGTGAGCTCAGTACAGAACACACAAGCTAACCATTCAAGGTCACTGGCATATATATATGGGTTTTAAAACATGGCAAATGTAAAAAAAAATCTTGAGATGAACATCACTTCTACCAATGATAAGTTGACATAGTTAGTAACTAATATATTAAAAAAAACATTCACAGTGCAAAAAGATCGTTAGCAGAGACTTTTTCAATTTCAGTTACTTTAGGTCTCAATCATAGAAATATCTTATATCTATTATGGTCTCATTGAACTCCGTCTTTATCTACAGGCTCCTTGAGTTAAGTAGAAAGCGCTTGAAAGAGCTTAATCTCGATAGATAATAAAGATATGACGAACATGAGTGCTACTAGTTATTTAATCTAATCGTTCAAATCTTGGGAACGTGAATGAATTTCTGATAAATGCGTGTTAAATTGAAAATTCTATACTTTTTGATACAGTATTTACCTAAGAGTACTTCGTTCTACAATTTATCTCATCTTCCATCATCGACTGGATAACATAACATAGCTTAAAATGTGCGTTTAAAAGTCTCAAGAGATTGGTTGTCATCAAACATTTAGCTCTATACGCTAACGAAAAATGCAAGAACTTGATTTTGCCGCTTCCGAGAATTGTATTTTTGATTATTGAATTTGTTATGAAGTTTTAGTTATTGCATTCTTGCTTACTGAAAAACCGAGTTCCTGAAGGATCAATAAAAAGTTGCTTAGAGAGATTTAATAGATTTCTATTCGCTGACTCCAAATATATAACTCAACAAATATATAATCCAAAATCGAGTTATTCCATTCTTCGTTAGCGCGGCAGAATGTGACTTAGCAGATGGATTTATTGGTGATTGCATTATGTTTCTTTTATCAGAAGAAAGCAACTTTCTATTACCACTTAGGCGAATAAGTAAAGACTACATATTCGCCTTTTACGACACTCATCATCATCTACCTAGCCTTGTCAGCTTGCAGCTGAATACCAGTATTTTACATGGAGCGACTGACTGTCTGACCTCCACAATCCTGTTACTGAATAACACGATACCCCTTGGTAAGACTGGTTGTCACACTTTCGGGCTTCTGACGACCCGTAACGACTGTCAAAGTTCTACGAATGACAGCCGCGACCAACGACTTACCGTGCTATGCGAGACACGGAGGGATCTCGGTATGTAAAGATGGTCACCCATCCATGGACAAACCCCCGCAAGCGTAGCTTAACCTTATGAATCGACCCGTGCGGCTGTGTTATTACTTGGCCATGAGATCCATGCACCTTATTCGACACCCATAAGTAGTAAGGAGCACGATTCACACAGTAAGAATAAAGTAATCAGGTTTTATGACATCATATTTCATTTTTATATCGAATGCATTCGAAATAGCTGGAAACCTTACTGGCTTCAGCATTTGTATTTGGCTCACGTACGCCACAAACTAGTTTGCTCACATAACCTTTTTAATCTGATAAACAGATCGGTAGTGGTTGCCAGCAGATAATTCACTACCTTCGTGCAAAAAATTCGAGTTTCTGCCAACTTTTAACGCATAATCTTGGCGGATTTGGGTAAGCCGCATTGGGGTATATTAACTGCAGTTAGACTAGAGTTAAAATGTATAAAAAAACATTGATTAATTTCATTTATTTATTTATGTAAATTGATTCAAGCTGCTGCAGTCTCCCGATGTATGTATGTTATGTAGGCCAAGTATCTTTTTGGGAAGAAAATTTATATATAGACCAAGAAGAAGAAGGCTTTTGAACAGCTGAAAGAATAGCATTAGACAAAGTACAATTAAAACTGCTACACCGAAAAGCAGGAGAAAGCTTTAGATAGTATATGTACGTCTTTTGGGCAAATTGATTGAATCCTTATGATTTCGTATAGACATAGACACCGTGGGCGGTAAAACCCGCTATTTCTGAACTTAACTTCAATTTAATGTACCACCTACGAGCATCCATTTTCATTACAACGTGATACCGAAAATTCTCTAAACAATACAGCCTCATGTCCATTATGAGGTGCCCTTAACCGCGCCGAAAGTAAACATTGCTCCATCGAAATTCACGATTCTTCCATTAGGTATCTGGGCGGCTATAAAGCGGTTTGCTCATTGCTCCAGCATCCAAGGTCGCTCTTTATATGACCGCAGCCGCTCACAACGCGTAGCCTTGTTACGACAAAGTTCTATGGACCAGTCAAATAATACATGGAAATTCGGCCCAGATGTATTGTATAGAAGAAATAATGGACAAAAATTTGGAAGTCTGTAAAGGGAACTGGGTATAACCTAATTTGAACGAGACATGATAAGAGAGTTTCCATTATTGAAGAAATTATTTCCAGTATCGACATACAATACCTATGAGTAATTTCGTTGATCTTGCTAAAATACAAAAAAAGAAGGAATTAAAGGAAAGAAAAAAAGAAAGATAAAAGAAAGAAAAAGGAAAGAAAGAGAGGAAAGGGAGGAGGTTGAGGAAAGGAATTAATTAATTTAATCAAATATTTAGCCTCTGAAACCTAAATATTTTAAACATCAACTGACTGAATTTGTCATTTTCACTATTGGAGCACTTTGCATTAGAAAAAAATTGTAAAGCTTAAAACTGATGTATGCAACTTAAGAATCTATTTCAGAACTCTAATATACTTGAGTTAATGAAATTAATGTTGTTACTGGTCAACCTATTTCAAAATGTCAACAAGAGTGTACCTATGTATAACTGTGTTACTCATATTATAGAAATTCCACGCTACATTCGTTATACAGGCCAAATAAATGTCAAAGCAATTTGGGTTAGATACAAAACTGATATTCAGTAATGTTCTAATTTCATAGTTATAAAGTCATGTGCGTCATAGGTAAGGCATAATTATGATACCTACGTCAATTCTACATATATTATAACCCGACAATTTCAAAAATAATCGAATACTATTTCAGAAAAAATCGTTAATCGAAAGCAAAATCGAATGCGTTTATTTATGGCTTGCTTTTAACTTGAATAAGTACAATCGACAATGCTATATATTTGTAACGTGATAGTAGGTAGGCGACGGAAATAGCCCCGACGAAAATAGAGCAGCCTACTAAGAAATGTATTAAGCGGACTTGATAGAAAAAATATCAAAGAGACTTACATTCGTGTCCAAACTTAAGAATATTTCTTTCATTATGAAAATAGAAGCTGAAACTGAAAGGAAGTTAACTTTCAGCAAGCTTGTAAGACGGTGAGACAAGATTATAATCATTATATATCTAACAATGCAAAGCACAATCTTGGATATATTGCTTTAATCAGCATACTGAGCAAATAGTCGAATTAAACACCACAGTTAGATGTAATCAGCCTACAGTTGAATGTTGCTAACCATGCACCAGATATTTGCGTAGAATAAAAATAAAAATTATTATTATATTATTCATTAGTGAATTATTATCTTAGCACATAAAATGAAATCGTAATTGACAACTGTCACACGGACATTGATGATAGTGCACGAAAACTCTTCAAAAACATCAGGAATATCAGTAAAATGCCAGTCAAAGTTCTTTCTGATGTTAGCAATACTTTTTATGTAAAAGTAAAATGACAAATTTCAATTCTGAGTCATCTGTTCGTAATGTCCGTTCCAGTAAACAGGAATTCGGAGAATATAGTCCTTCCATTACGTGAATATAAGCAGCAAGACTCAAAATTCACAGCATCGTTCGTTTATATTAACATGAATACTCAGAATGTTGTATTTTATATTAAATTATTTGCTTTTCTTTTGATCTGTCTGTTGCGTGTTTTTTTACCTGCCTGTTTGGAAGTTCAATTATTCAACTTTGAATTCGGCCATAAGTGCAATAGTAATGGGGTCTAACTATACTAGTTTCGAATGTTGACTAAGCTATTGTTCGATTAAACAGTAGTTCCGAATGAAGCTTGCCCATGAGTCCCTGACATAATTTAACTATTCAATTGAGGTTGCACTACGATCCTAAGAAGATTTCAATTTAACATGCATGCCTATTTCTGTGGGTAGTAACGGAGACATTGAATGTAAATGACAAACATGGTAAATATCCCGCTTATGTTAATAATAATGATCTTAAATGACTTCTACATTATGACATTTGACTCTGAGTGACGAAATGCAATAACTTTGGCTAGAAAGTTCGCAGAAATCAAAACTGCAAAAACTGTTAAAACGTAAATTTTAAGTTGTTAATATGCCAAAAAGGCATGCACTTAAGTCATCAATTATCATGCATTGGTTTTCATTCTAGAAGAGCAGTTGGGAATTTTTTAATGTGTAGAAGTTGATGTGTGTTGTTGTGTAGGTTAATCCTGTTATGATAGTTGTAAAGGTAAATAAATAAATAAATGTAAAATTTAAGTTTCATAAAGATGTTAGGATAAAGGCTCGTACAGACTAGTGCGATATCGCGGGCGCGACGCGACACTAGTAACAGAATTTCTTTGTCGGTGCCTGTCGCGCCCGCGATATCGCGCGAGTCTGTACAAGCCTTTAAAGTTTCAGTTATCTATCATATTGCGCAAGTCGAAAGAATGAACACATGACGTTGGTATTGTATGAGCTACTATTGTACTTGTAAACGATCTGTTTGCAGTACCTAATCACTGCAACACTGCAATCTTTCAACCGCTATTGTTGTTTTTAGCTACGCAAAGAAGGCGATATCTTACAAATGAGTATATCCACTTGCCTATTGTCGGCAAGCAGTCTAGAACGCTTGTTCATTTCCATAGGTTTTTGTTTTTACAAGTCGTCTGCTTGCGTAATGTTTAAATGTTTTATTTATGTATCTTTTTCCTTTACATCTCATATCAGTCATCCAGCATCGCATTTGCATGTTTTCTTAATTTAGTGCCTAGTGTATTTGTTGTTTAAATGTATGCCAGGTTATGAGAGTCAAGTTAACGTTTATTTCCGTCACACCTACGTCATTGACCACGCCACTCTGATTGGAAATTTCTCGGAACTTTGAAGTTTACATCCTAGTAATTTGTATTATTAGTAATTTATGGACTACACAGTATTTGAATCGATGATTACTTCTTATGTTTAATAACTTCACGTACCTACTGCGGTAAATACAGACAATTCAAAAACTATTAAAGTTAGTAGTCACGCTTGTCTTACTTAGTGATTAGCGGCTTCTTGAATATAAGAATTTAGTTTTTATAAAAAAGTTTTGCTAAGACCACTGAAACTGACTCTGCAGAAAATGATGCACCACTACCATCCGAGAAGTTAAAAATAGCTGCTTCTAAAAACGAATAGCTTATATAATTGGTATTTTATGACGATGCTAATTTAAAACGAGTAGATAAGTTTCTTCAAGGCGTTGAATAACTGCAGTCTCTTCAAGGTACACTAGAACCTCTACATTTACTTTCTTGAGTTGAAATAAGCATGTATGTTGAGAAAAAAAATGGATTGAAGCCTTTACAAATCATTTGCCAATTTTGTAGGCACTATCCTCCTACCTATTTCAATATTTTGCCTGTTATTAATTATACTATTGACCGGGCCCTAATCAAAGCTCCGAGCTGCTACTAGAAATTTTCTCATAGAAAAAAAAAACCATGTCAATATTATAGCGCTTTGCCCGACCTAGGACAAGAACCTAGGTCACTATGCTCGGGAGTCGCGCTTGTGACCAACGTGGTAGTCAATTAAGCCACTATTCTAATTAGTATTAAATGTACTAGATTTAATACTAATTAGAATAGCGGCTACCTACGACTAATGACAATATCACTTAGTAAACAACAGAGCAATTAACTAATTGCTACCCGAGTAAATGTTTACTTCTCAATTATATTCTCACCATTCACCAGCCTTCCATTACAATTAGAAATCAAGTCGTAAATATGACCAAATTGAAACAATACGTGTTACATTAGATTCGTGTGATATTTTAGGATTGGTAATTCCAATCTTGAGCAATAACTTTACAAAAAAGAACGACACTAGGTACTCTATCCAAGTAAACAGAACGAGGTGACACTGACAATAACATTTTGGAATTACCGAATCTGTAACAGAGATATATGAAAATATTTATAAGCATATCCTTGGTAAAGAAAAGATCACATAAAAATGTTCAATCAGTAAATTGGAAAGCGTCAAGGTCAAAATAAGCTTGTTGTCGTTTCATAAACAATCTCAGTTTATTTTATAACTCGATGTTAAAACAATGTTCTCGGAACCAAAGACAAAAGAGAGCTCATTTCCAACCTAATGCACATTTCCGCCCCGAAGACATTATTTGAAAGAAAGAAACAAACATAAATAAAATATACTAATAATATCACACGAGAATTTCCATTAGTTGAATTAGAAATGGAGACTGAAAAACTCCTAGGTACTTACGTCCATTGGCTTTGAAAGATCGTGAAGTAATTACAGCAAATGAGTTTAAATAGAAAATTTGTGCGAAAGTATATTTGAAAACTGTTATTAACTTGAAACTAGTATTATTATAACAATAATAATAATTCTTTATTCTAAAAACAAAAACTTTGACAATAAATATTACACAGAATGGTGAGCAAACTTAAGTTCAGGTATACAAAATTGGATACAAAAGGTAGGTAGTGCGGTCGAAAGTCCAAATAGAAAGATACTCTGCCCCCCGAACTAGGAAAATCCTGTATCATGGAGGCAGTGTCTTCGTATTACGGTCGAGCGATTTTTGTGAGCGTAAAACTTGATTTTAAAATTAGAGATTACGATGATAATGCAAATATCAAAAAATGATTTGCAGTACCATAGTAATGTAATTATGAAGAAGAGAAACATTACAAATAGCTGACTGATAATGAAAAAGCAAATTATAAATGAATTACAAAAACCAACGCTGTCAAAATGGCCGAATTCTGATAGAAGCTTATTTAAAACAGATAGATCTTTGGTTATCATTTAAAGTGAAGGCACCTGAACATATTCGTAAGACGTTGGCTGAATCATCCCAGCGTTGATTCGTTTTCTCCCCTACAAGTCGTTATTTCTCTAGACACTGGTGCCGATTCTCTTGTCACAAAATTCTCTAAACTAGACAAAAAATCACCAAAATTTAGTTTATTCTTGTCAAACGACCATTTCCTATTCTGAAATTGACTAAAGTGACACAACTTAACTATATTTTAGTTTGACAGCTCTAAGATGGTACTGAGTTTTTAATTTAGTGAAAATGGCAATTTTGCTATTCTGAATTTGACGTTTTTAAACTAAAATTTAGATTTTCTAACAAAATCTGACTATTTTAAATCGCGATTAAAAAGGTGTGGAATAAAATTAGTTTTCATGAACTAAAATTCACGCCAATCACCTCGACTTCTGGTGCAAAACCAGTACTGTATGTAAGGTGTGTCTATTCATACACGAAATATTTTAAGAGAAAAATCTTTAGGTCGTAAAAAATCAACAGCAGCGATTTTTTTTTTTTAATCTAAATGTTTTATATTTTTATATAATTATTATAATTTTAAAATTGCTTGAGACATTTTGCGGGAAAATCCTTCATTTACCACCTATAGGTGTATCACTTAAAATATTTCGTGTTTATCCCTATATTTTCTTTTTTCTTTTCTTTTGCTTATATCTCGAAAATGGTGCGTCCTATCGCAAAAATAATGAAAATTTCGACCCCCTTATAAAACCTTTAAACCGCTGACAGTCTACATGTAGGTAATCTTTTTTTTTATTTTCCACACAAAAAGTGAAAAATTCCATAAAAAACACGTCGCGGCTGCCCCCCCATGCGCGCCTCCGGCTCTGAAAAAAATCATAGGCAAACAAGTACAACGTTGCGAAGCCAAAAGAAAAGAAAAACCACTTGGAGTCACGATTGTCAAATTCGATTTAGTTGTGTCTAACTTATTTTTAAATTTAGAGAATTTTGTTTGCAGAATAGCTTTAAGATTCTCATAGCCAAAAGTAAGGAATTTTAGTGATAGTTTAGTTAGTTTAGTTCGATGTACAAGAGAATCGGCACCAATGTTTATTTTGCTAATATTTATATATGTATCTATCTATGTATTAGTTTTTTTTTTTCCTTTTTGTGTTATCTATCCCTTATGTTGTTTTGTCTCTGCATCACCCTAAGGTTGACTAGTAGAAAATGCCTCAGGCATTAAGTCCGCTTTTGTACGGTATTTTTTTACTTGTGCATAAAGTTTTAATAAATAAATAAATGAAATCATCGACACGACGAAGAAGAAGAAGCAAATTGTTTTGATAACCTTGACCAGTTTTACTGCAATACTGCTGCAAGCAATGCTATAAGTTCGAAGCAATCAAAATATTGTCATTTCTAAAGGGAACAACAAACTAATAGTTGAGTCGTTGGCGCCTGCATCTCGGACTAAAGCGATTGTTACTGGTGACTTTATATATCACAAGAGATGTCATTACGTACTTAAGGTACTTCAGCCTACGGTAAAGGTCTTGCTTCTCAAATGTATGCTAAAAGGGCTTATGTAACGTGTAAGTAGAAATTGAATCCATTTTCAGTATTCATTTTATGTACTTGCGTAAAATATTACATCAAACATTCAGACAAGATATTTTTTAAAGTATAATTACCAGAAAATATTCAATATAATAGCCAACAGAAACGTTTGTTCTTCATGAATATGCAGCAGATGTTAATGTGAGGGGAAGAAAAATATTGAGACCGCTTTTGTTTTAATATTACTTGGTTAATTAAAATGTCGTAACAGATTAGCCTGTTGGCCGTGTTGACTGAAACACTTCAGATAAAGATTAGAATGAAAATTAGAATTTCGAATAATAATATGTAAATGTGATGGGGTGAGGGCTAAAAAAAGTGAAAGATAAAAATTCCGCCGTGAGCTGGGTGTTTGGTTAAACGCAAAGCGGTTGTCATTTGACTCAAGTATTTGGGGGAAAAGGCCAAAGGATAAAAATAAGAATTCTACCTTTTTAGGGTTCCGTAGCCAACAAGGAACCCTTTTCGCCATGTCCGTCCGTCTGTCTGTCTGTGGCTTAGCTCAGAGACTCTTAGTACTAAAAAGCTGTAATTTAGCATGAGTATACATATTAATTACGCCGAAAAAATGGTTAAATAAAATCTTTAAAAAAAAAATTAGGGTACCTCCACTACACGTTAAGTGGGGACGATACTTTTTTTCTCGTATATCCCATGGTATCGTTGGATAGGCCGTTCAAAAATATTACTGGTTTGTGAATACTATTTTTCGATTCAGGGATCCGTTTTAATATTAAGCTTTAAAGCGCTAATTTTTGGTAAAGTGTAGATAAATAATACGAGGTAATATAATGTGACCCTTAAAATTGTTCTCTATTTTAGTACTATTATGATGTATGAATTATGCAACAGATTTATGATTCGTTTCATGTTTTTATGACGTCAATAAAAATGCAAGCCCGTACTTAAGTTCCAACATTAGGGCTTGACTTCATAATTAACACGCTATTATGTGGATACAAACCAAAGAACTCAATTTCCTTCCATCCCAATTGCTGCACCGCCTGTCTAAAATCTGTCTAGTTTGAATACCTACATTCTATTGTCACATCTGTGCAGCATAACCTTATGAATGACCACCAAGTCCACCGACGCATTTGGGACTTGCTAACCGACTCGGACACAATATATATTCGGACACAGTGTCCTAATTGACACATTTTAATTTCAATATTTTTTTCACTGACAATTCGGACACCATCAAATTATTGAAGCTGTTTAGTACAGTCAGATAAAAAAGTGGGTTTGTAATATTATTTATTAGAAACGGCTGCTTTCATTAAAATCCGGTTAAAAACGTTTTTTTTTTTTACAACTACAGACTGGGCGGAGGACGGAAGTTTGTTATCTGACTGTACAAAATAAACAGCTTTTTTTGAATCATCAGTGAAAAAAATCGGATTCGGACACTGTGTCCCGTCAACAAGTCGCATTTGGAGGTGTCTAGTTCCAAATTTTAAATGTTCTTTACCTACACCAGAAGGACCAAAAACAAAAGAGAAAACTTTTCGAAAAAAGAACATTATTTCGACAAGTGCAGCTCATATCTTGGAGTCACGATCCGTGACCCACTGGTTTTTCTCCGACATGGTCTGCTTGCCACCCCAGCAAGGCATCCGGCTGCCCGCCTTCTCTTTATCGCTTCATAGTCTTGCTTCCGTCGATTATTTTCTACGGTGGCCGGAGGTAACGAACTGAGTGTCCACTGACCCTTAAAATGTAATGGTCTACGCCTTGTTGGTGTTGCCATGAACTTCATTTTCTTCAAATATTTTTTTGAAAAAACAGAAAGAAAGAATCTTTCAACTAAGGGTTACGAAGTATATCTTCCTTATGTCCTGAGGAACCTGACTACCTATCTAGCAGAAAGATGTGAGCTCATAATGAAAAACGTTGTCAGTCTAATTAATAAATATGTAGGTAATTTAATTGCAATGTCAGAAATTCTTATCTAGCAATTATAATTATATTAAAAGAAGTGATGGATGATTAATTTAAACTTCAGTACCTAAGTATTGGTAAATACGCATTGTATAACTCAATACCTATGACATAATTGTCATGATATAAAAACCAAACCCTCTATATAAAGTTATTGGTTTACGCAATGGCTCATCAACTGGATGAGGATAAAGCATGCCACTTACCTGAGAAAAATACGGCGGCAGTACTGCCCTCTGGTCGTCTAACCGAGAACATTGTACTCGTTCCAGCAACTCGAACAACTCGTGTTGAGCGCGAGTGCCCCCTGTCGAAGTTGCTGTGGAGCTCCATGGCGCCGACACGTGCTGCCGCCTGTTGGACAAACGAAGAACTATTACATCAAGTTGAATTTGAATTAGTTCAAGTGGTTTAGATAGATGGCGTTGTCATCGTTTGAAGCGTTTAAACATAGAGGGCACTATATGGATGTCAGTAACTGCAATAGGGCAATCAAGTATTAGAAAAAAAAATTGCTACTACTGCATAATTATTTCAAAAATACCTAATTTGTAGCTTGAAAAAATTTTTTTACGTAACTTATTAAAAAAAAATAATAATTTTGAATTAAAATTCTACGTGATATACGGCCAGCACATCAAGCTACACGAATCTGACAAATTTCTCCAAACGATTTTAAACTTTAAAATGTTGATGGTTAAGTTCAAAATCGAACGAGAAAAACTGACAGTTTGTGGCCGCTGTAAAAATTTGATATTTTTAATTTAATTTAATTGACTAGCGTGTATTTTCAAACAGACAAAACTTTTACAAAATGTTTAATTTTTAAATTAACATTATTAAAATACAGTAATTAAAAATACTGTAATTTTTATTTTCATAGGGTGTTTTTTTGTACTTTATGTAAATAAAATTGTCAACTCGCTGTCTAACATCATTTAGGATTCTGTTTTGCACTATACTTACATAATATTAACAAAATAGAATAAAAAGAGAAGTCCTGAGCAGCGCAGCGCAGTGCCCGCAATGGTGTAAGTTTATTGCTACTGTTACTAAGGCAATGACCTACCAACCAAGATTTAACACAGTAGGTAATTGAGTAAACGAGCTAATATTAAAGTTAAAAACAAAGTACTTTATTTTTAAACTCAATCATAAATGCTGATAATTATTGTTCAAGTAAAGCGGGCTCTTGAAGCTGATTGCTACAATTATTTCGTTTGAAGTGTTAAAAAAATGTGAGTGCTGGCAATTTGCGTGGAACTTCTAGATAACGTACAGTGGCCTACACGAAACTGTCAAATTTCTTTAAACTTTAAAATTATTGATGATTAGATTCAAATCGACCAAGAAAATTTTACAGTTTATGGTTACATGATGTGCCCCGTACTATATTGAGTAGACAAGGAGTTGATAGTAATTCCGATAATTTTATCTAAGAGGCATTAAACTTAAAAAAAAAACAAGCTTTTCTTTTAAAAGCTTTCGTGTTGACGTCCTCAATCAACATCAATCACTGCCAGCCTTTTTTAATTTATATGCGACGTTCTTATAGGTTTGACTGCAATAAAGCCTATACGCTATAATAGACTATTCGACAATAGAGCTCGTTACTGCGGCCTTCCAACTCAGGATTAAGTTATGCAAAGATTTTCCTTTTTCTTTTTACAGAATAAACTTTGCTGAAGCGTGACGGGAAGGTATCATAAATCGCTACACTGGGAACGATGCTCAAATTCTTTTGCTTTGTGAAATATAACAAATTTGATTACCTACGTAGTTGAATATTTTTGTCTTTTCGTAATAAGATTACCCAAAGTCACTGCAGAATAATTTATTTCACCGTTTACAGAACAATTATTTTAAACCAATGTTATACAATGATAATTATAAATCATGCATGGCTATCTGCCTCTCTTATTTCAAGTGAATAGTCCTCTGATTACAGTCATTTATGGCACGAGATCGAGAGGAATTTTATTCAAAAAATTCATATATTGAATTAAATATAATATACGATGACAGGAAAACTTAAATTTTCGAGAGAACCGGTTATGCACAATTTATTGCTATCAAAATAATATAAACAAAAATGCACGCGACAATGACCCCATCTGTTGTCCGACAACGGAACTCTGTGCAAGTTATAATGGATCGAGTCTGTGATTTATGCGTCAATTAACTGACCATTCTCTGCGCCCTTCGCGCGGCCCTCGCGTAGCGTTATGACCAAGATAATGGTTTTCCAAATTAAATCTCCCCTACATTAAATCGCTGGTATAACCGGTATTCAGCGACTCAATCAAGGAATGTTTGTTTTTCGACTTAGCCTAATTTCGCTATGTTGAAGGGTGGCATTGTAGTTCACGCATGTAATAAATTTGATTGGCAGATGTTTCCGACTGATAATAAATGTTTGTTGTTTTTCCATTTGCTGTCATATGTGACTATTTTTATGGTGATGTAAGGGGTATAGCATATAATTAAAATACTTTTGGCCCAAAGTCCGCATCGGCTAAAAGTTCCATTCTACTATTATTTTCAAGGTATGGAAGATCAAGCAAAAGCGACCGTTGCAATAATAACAGTGATATATAGGTATTGATTTTCTGGATTAAAAGTTTTTAACTAAAACGAATAGATTAGTAGGCTAAAGGCAACCAAAACCTCAAGATTTAATTGTAAGATTCATGTGTAGGATTAACAGTATTTAATTAGGTACCTACCTACATACTAACTTGATATTTGCAACAGTACCTACCAGTCCTTACAAAATATTCAATAGGATCGGGCATATTTTTGTCTGTATGATTCATCCCATGGAAACACATGTTCTCATACAGCAATTGTATTCAGTCAGGAATATTTTATGCCCGCCCGTTGCAGGCAAGTCGCTTATAAAATATACAATATTATGTATGTATGGTGATCTCGGGGGCGCGTCGGTATACCACCATAAATATACTTGCAATAATATTGCTTGCTTTTATAATAATTGCAATAGATTTTTGTAAAGGCCTTATTTCTAGCCGACTGATGTGAAACCAGGATTAAAAATATTATTATATAATTACAATAGATTTTTGTAAAGACCTTATTTCTTGCCGACTGCAGCGAAACCAGGATTAAAAATATTGTTATGTAGTTGGGTCAATTTGTCCAGCCTTTGCCCAACTATGTTAAGGTCGGCTTCCAGTCAAACCGGATGCAACTGAATAGTAGTATTTTCAGTCAGTTTTTGTCTCCCATTTGGTATAAATAAAAGGTCCTCTGATAGTAAAATTTAATTCCCCGACCGTTGCTCGAGTCAGCCCATGCCGCTGAGCCTGTAGCTTTAAATTCGTCCCTTGCTGTCCTCCCCCACCGACGCCCTAAGCCGAGGTCCATACCCCCGCAGGGGGGTGCCCTTAGCGTAGTCGCTTAGTTTTTAAGTTTTATGGCCTGGCTGGAGGCCTTGGCCTTAATTTATTGAGGCACCCACAGAAAAGTCCGGCTAAGCAGTACCTAGAAAATCTCCTAGGTTGAACTGCGAGATGCCATTAATAAGAAAAAAAAGTTAAATTTAAAATAAAAACATTCTAGCTACAGCGGTCCTAGGCCTCAAGTCTGCTATTACAATAGTGTCAGAATGGTCTCGCCATTGTGAGTATTTGACAGTGTTTGTATGGCAAATCTGTCAAAAAAGCACAATGAAGAGACCATTCTGACACTATTGTAATAGCAGACTTGAGGCCCTGGTCTTTGGGTCCAAACTTTGATCCTACTAATACGATATCGGCAAGCGTGCAGTCACTCAGTCGGCCATTCGTCACTCACAATATTGAATCCGACGTTTCTGTTTACGAGGAATCGCGCTTCGACATCCGCAACAATTAGGGTGACCAGGATTTTGCCGTCAGATCATCTTTATCGCAGTAATTTCTATCTTTCGTCGGCACAGAAACTATCACGCGAAAACAATAAATAACGTAATGGTCGACACATTGCGTGTTTATAACGATGAGGTTATTGATGTTACTCTACAAACGGTGCGATACACTGTAAACAACTGAAACAACGCGAGACTGCCGTAATTTAGCGTTTGGTTCCTTCCGAGTCGGAGTTTATGGATCCAGGTATGCTACGCTGCCCAGCTGGTGGTACGTTTGATAATTCAGTTTACTTTGCAATAGCAAGAGTCGTTGTTATGTGGACTAGGTTACTGCTTCCACATAATTCGCAGCGTTTTAATAATAATAATAAATATTTCACAATTTTAAGCCTAGAACTCGGGCTGTTAAATGGTTCAGTAAATTATTTTCCAGGGTTTAAATGCACATGGTACACAATATTGTTACCTAGGACATATTTATCAAACAGCCAGTAGGTAGGTACCGATCTAGTTCAATTAAACAAAACTTTCTCATGCGTGTTAAATAAAAAGTAGTAAAAGCAACGAGCGGAGACCGTGAAATAAGCAATATGTCGTATCCGTAGTATAAATCAAGTTAATTGTATCAGGCCATACATCTGCCTTCTATGGGACGTGTGAATAATTGTTTGTAAGTCTTATTGTTTCTTTCAATCGGAAGAATCTATTAAGAGAGTAAATACACTGAACTTTATGGGAACTTCAGAATAGAAAACGATCTTAACGATGTGATGTAAGTATGTATGATGTTCGTAGAAATGTTTATTTGGTTTTTGAATATTTGTGGAGCAACCTCTATTTGATTCAACTTTCAAATCAAAATCCGAATCACATGAAACAGTCATAGCCATCATATCCGTTAGTACTTCCAGAATATTATATGTACTTACAGAATAATCCTTGTACATACAATCTATATAAATCCATATTCAAGTTTCTTGACAAAACCATCATAAAAAACTCACTTTTTTCTTGTTTCTTACGTGTTTAGAAAATATAAATAGCTCAAAAAAATATACTTTAGTGGCGTTGTTAAACAACTTCAATATTCAGCTCGAAGGACCAGATTCAAAGAACAGGAATAAATCTACAAAATAAACTTTTAAGTTGAAACTTGAGAAAGGGTCTTCCCTTTCCGATCATCGGACGAAGTTTTTGTGAGTTGAAAGCTATTTAATGGTATGTCATCTGGAAATGAACACATGTTTCATGATGCCGATGAGTCACAAATGTTTACTCACTTAAAATATTATCACTTTCACCCCGGCCGGGGGAATTCCTGTGTAAATGAATGCTAATCATGTTTGCTGTATTAAAGTATGAGGAACGAAGTAAAGTTCACTCATCCTCCATAGAAAAGGGAGGATCCACCGACCAGACGGGTGTAGTGTCTGGTGGGCAACTGCCCGACGGCTGATATGATATCGGGAGGTTATATATATGCAAGTCGCACGGTAAACTCTGATTGCGCGATGCAGGATTTGTGACGTCAGGTCTTAGATGCGTAGTTCGCATGTGGCGTTGTAGATGCCGCCACAGCTGAATCAATAATATTGGTAAAATAAAGGTACAGTACTATCGTGCCACTTTCAAAACAAAATCCCGTGGTCACGGATGACACATCTGTTCACGCCACTTTTTGCGACGACCAATATTAAAAAAAAACAGGAAGCACAATATTTTTTTTATACAAAAGTAATGTAGAACTTTCTTCCACAAATTAAATAAATTTTAAGGCGTCAATAGTCAGGAATTTAATTACTTTTTGTAACGACACCTTTACCGTCCGGCACCGTTCCGTGTGATGCCGGACGTAAAGAATAGCACCACCCCATTTCCTCCCGTGGGTGTCGTAAAAGGCGACTAAGGGACTTCCTAGAGAATGGGCAGCAGCGTTCTCTATGCTTTTTTAACACCATACTGCGATCGCCAACCCGCCTGCCAAGCGTGGCAATTATGGCAAATCCACCCCTTTTGGAGGAGGCCTATGTCCAGCAGTGGACGTCTTTCAGCTGAAATGATGATGATGATCATTTATTTGTATAGTTAGGAGGAGGAGCTCGTGGCTAAGTAATAACAGCCGCACGGGTCGATCCGTCAGGTTAAGCTACGCTTGGCGGAGTTGGTCCGTGGATGGGTGACCATCTTTACATACCGAGACTCCTCTGTGCCTCGGAAAGCACGTTAAGCCGTTGGTCCCGGCTGTCATTCGTGGATCTTTGACATTCGTTACGGGTCGTCAGAAGCCCAAAAGTCTGACAGCCAGTCTTACTAAGGGGTATCGTGTTACCCAGTTACTGGGTTGTGGAGGTCAGATAGGCAGTGGCTCCATGTAAAATACTGGCATTCAGCTGCACCCGGTTCGACTGGAAGCCGACTCCAACATAGTTGGGAAAAGGCTAGGCAGATTATATTTATTTGTATAGTTAGTCATTTATTTTAGTACCTCGTGTAAATAGTTAGTTGTGTAAAATGTTGTAAAATAAATACATTATTTAAGCTACAAATAATGCATGCTAACTTAACAATGTATGTCACTGACACGGATTCAAGAATCGCAAAACCTAGACCAAATGACGGCGGGAATATTCAACATGCGTGGGAAGTGACAGAAGCATTATCTCTGGCTATCTTTACAAAGAGGTTTAATATAAACGAAACTGTCTTAAAGACAGGTACAGTCGACCGCACGCCGGTAGTGATACTTTGAACTTGAGCTGGCCTAGCGTACGTGCAGCCTACTGTGCATTCTGAAAGTATTTACCTGAAAACATTTGGTGATAGAAAGCACGTATTTTTACAAATGCTAATTCTCATTCATAGTCCAATACGCTATTTCTTTGATTGAAGCTTTGTGCACACAGCGGGCGCGGCGTGGCGGGACGGGACGGGACGGCGACGCGACGCTGAGCAGTTGTAATGAAACACACAGAGCCGTCCCGCTCGGCGCGACGGTAACCGTGGCTCTGTGTGGCGTCGTCCGTAATATCTAGTACATTACAACCGCTCAGCGTCGCGTCGCCGTCCCGTCCCGACGCGCCGCGCTCGCTGTGTGCAGAGACTTTTAACGATGGGCGAAAGATGCAGTAGGCACTAAAATTCGTATTTCTAACTTTCGGAATGAGCCTCCAACCTCCTTACAGTCTTGGACAAAATACTGTAAGTAAATACATACAAAAGGATATGCAAGCTTGGTTTAATAGTCTATAAACATAGTCTTCTGCGTTGACCTTGAGGTCATCGATGCGTTGCCGACGTTGTGGGTCATATGTAAAATACTGACATACTGTGTCTTTCATTATATCATTGTTATGTACGATGATTATTATCAAGATTGACAGAATTGTCTCATATCAGACTGTTATTTCATCGTAACTTCTTTAATATATGTATGCTGTAATTTGAAAGCTCGCTCGGCTGTGTAGATTTTTTTTTTCTTTCTTTCACAGTTATGCAAAGTTAACAAAGTATTTAGATTTTATTCGATTACTATTCAATCAGCTAACAGAAGAATTCAGCTGGGCTGGGCAGCATTTGGGAAGCTTCGTCGAATCTTCTCGTCGCGTATTCCACAGAGCCTAAAGACCAAGGTCTTCAATCAGTGCGTCCTGCCTGTTATGACTTACGGAGCCGAAACGTGGACACTGTGTACAGCGGGTCCATAAATTCAAGGTCGCTCAGCGAGCTATGGAACGGGCTATGCTTGGAGTTTCACTGAGGGATCGATTCCGGAACGCGGTGATCCGGCAGAGAACCAAAGTTGTCAACATACCTTACAGAATAAGCAAGCTGAAGTGGCAATGGGCCGGCCATATTAGCCGTAGAACCGATGACCGTTGGGGTGTACGTGTTCTTGAGTGGAGACCGCGAATTGGCAAACGTAAGGTAGGGCGTCCTCAGGCTAGGTGAAGCGACGATCTTCGCAGGGTGGCTGGTAGCAACTGGATGAGAGTTGCCGAGAATCGAGCTGAATGGCGTGCAATTGGAGAAGCCTATATCCAGCAGTGGACTGCTATAGGCTGATGATGATGATGATGACTATTCAATCGCTATCATAACAAACATTCGCAAGGATAAAACTCAAGGAGTCAGACTGTTAATCGAATAGATAAAGTCATCAAGACACTTCACTTCAGATTAGTTAAGAATAATTAATCCTCAATTTTAAACAAGATTAACAACAGTGTGTAAATACGCAGATAATTTTAATTGATGTCAGTCCTGCGTCTGTAAGTGCGATAAAACTACCAAGATGGCATCGGAAACGGATATGTTGACCTAGTATTCTCTTGAGACCAGAATATGAAGCTATAGAGCTATTGGAAACACCATAAAAGCCGCTGCCTGCAGCAAATATAAAACAAGTTGGGATATAGGTGAAGTATCATACATAAGACTATTAATCCTGGGGCCCAAGTCTGCTATTTTTATAAATTCGTCACTCCGACACGATCTCATTGTCATTTTGCTAAAAGTTCGTAATCTGCTAAATTCATAATGGTCGATCATTGGTCGGTCAATGGCCTCGTAATAGAATTGTATCACAATGGCATTTTGAACATTTATTCATGCCAGATTTCATTTATATATATTTTTACATATTACTCGTATTTATTAGCGTTATAAGCAATCTGAAGTAGTAGGAAGTTGGAAGTTTAGTAGGAAGTTTCATTTGTCATTATGTACGAGATTACTAATTCTTTCAATGGAGTGTCAGTGGCTGACCATTGGAAAGTCATAATGACGCCATTATATTAGTAGATTACCAAACTTGTCAAAATCAACAATTATGAAATCAATGATAGACCATTCTGACACTATTGTAATAGCAGACTTGGGGCCCTGATCATGATTCGTCTGTTGAACTATTTGTTACTACAACATAGTAGTTGGTGAACTTGACTTACTTTCGTATTTAATAGCAAATGTATACAGCACATGTATTAAGAAGATAAGAACAATGTTATACACGCCATCCTGGCAGATTCAGTTACGAGATCGATGTCGGTCACATGCGTTTGCACATGACAGATACATGACACTGATGTCCTCGTCTGTACTGACGCGTAATAAGATGCTCCAGAAGCTTTCATTCTTATTTCATAACTAGCGACCCGCCCCTGCTTTGCGCGGTTTTCACGACACAACTTCGAGTTTTTAATGTATTATACACATAAACATGCCGGAATAAATTCTCTAAATGGTGACATTGAAACCACATCAAAATCCGTTGCGAAGTTTAGAAGAACAAGGTGGCCACACAGACACACACGAAAAGCGACTTAAATCTATACAAATAAATAAAATTTAAGTATCTGTTTATAATGTCAAAATAACCACGCGGGCGAAGCTGCGGACAGCAGCTAGTTTCTAATACACATGTGCGGGACAACCGACAAAACTGGATGAGGCTGGCACAGGAGCGTGGGGACTGGCCTAGGAAAAGAGAGGCCTAGGCCCACCAATGGCTGATGTGGTGCTGTGGATTATGGTGATAGATGTACATAGATATAGATTAAATTATTAAAAACAAAACACAAACATTTTTCGACTTTTGTCTCGGGTTCGAAACTGTGCTGTATTCTTTTTTTTCATAACGCGTTTGTTTCAAGTGTTCCTTTTGCATAGTTTCATTCATTGATCAATCCCTAAATACTTCAAAATGTACTTCGAACCGTTGATGTGTAAAATGATTGCGTGAGAAATGTCGCTCGCAAAAAATTGAATAATCAACTACCCATAATCGATTTAAACACAAAATGAATAGAGATGAATATTAGTTTATGATCAGTTAGCAATTAGTTAGATATGAATGCGTGCGTTATTGAAGCCGATTATCGATTTGGGTCCAAGGAAAATCGATTTCTCGCAGATTTTCTTGTTTTATGGTGATCGTTTTGGTGTGGACGCAGGATGGTCGGTGTTTAACGTGCAAAGTGTAGAATTTACACATCTAACTAAGGAAGCTAAATTATAAAATCCTACGTTTTATAGATGAAATAACGACACAGTTAATAGGGATGGGCCGAAAATGGGTTTCACCGAATACGAACATTCGGGAACATCGGTAATACTTTTACCGAACCGAATATTCGGCATAATTGATTTCCTTACGTGAACAGTATACAGGTCTGAACTTGTTTACGCAAAGCGCGCGGATTGGCGCCGGACATCCGCTGTACCAGGCATTGTTATTGCATCATCTAGTAAGGAGTAAAACTTCGCCCGAAACAGCTGCATACTTATATTTTGATTTTAATAACCATCTTTTTTATCTACTGTTATTGGAAATAAAGCTACAGTGTCGACAAAAACATAAAGCTGCACTGTAAATTACTTACCTAATAAAAATAACACATTTAACACTCAACTCATGATAAATCATACACGGCTCAATAAATTAAAAAAATTGAGTAACACTTTGCCGAACATTCGGCGATATAGCCGAATATTCGGCCGAATACGAATATTCGGTAAACCTGCTGAATATGCCGAATACCGAATATAAAACGAATATTCGGCCCATCCCTAATAGTTAATGTAAATAATCAGTAAAACTGATCAGATCATTATACTCGTAAAGTTTAATAAGTGTATGACATCAAAGCAATTTTGTGCGAAGGGTTTTTGAAAAAAAAGAAACAAGACTCTAAGCACTATAAACCACCACAAAGAGCAGGCGTGAAGTAAAAAAAAAAGTTTCTACTTGGCACTGAAATAAAACATCTGCCTACCTTCTGTACGCACTATATGCCACAAGTGACAGTAACACTTAAAAGCCTGACAAAAGCCTTTTAAAAAGTGTCTGGCGAACGTGTGAATCACAACAAAGAGCGGTTTCCTGATGCACACACCCCTGTTCACCCCCCGAGGAGAGGCTGTGGGGTATTTTAGGGGAGACGTCTCCGCACATCAGATAATTTACCATGACATGCTTTTGAAAGGATTTTCTGCCGCGAAATACCGTGAATCCGTGAATTTTCAGTTTGAGAGGTGAAGCTAAGTCTAGCTTAAGTAGGTTTAGAAATATTTTGTACCGCGAAATTGGGTTCAAAAGACAGCTCAGACAAGGCCCTAAAGCCTAAAGGATTGCCTTCAGTTTTCAAAGACGAGAGATCAATCGATGCGCCGTATTTGTTTTTCTATTTTGTGATAGGTACCCGTTAACCGTAAACTGAAACTAATTTATCAGAATAAAATCTAACTTATTAAATAAATATTGGTTGTTCAAATAGGACTAGATTACATCGCAAGGTAATATAAAAAAAAAGATAAAAATCGTGGATCAAACGAAACAGGCGATAGTTGGGGTTATTTGCAGTAAAAAAATATCTTTGACAAAAAATAAAAAAATATAAAATAATTACTTCAAATAACCCCAACTATCGCCCTGTTCCATTTGAACCACGATTTTTTACCCATCCTGTATAAAGTACATGGAAAAAAGTTTCTTAATCTAGTTAGTGAGTGCAAGTACTGTTCTCCTAAATAGGTTACAAAATATCCTATGTTTAGGAGAAACAATTCCATTATATAATTTAACGCATTGTTCCCCCAAAGGATTGATCAGAGGTGGCACCCACATTTCGCCAGTTATGTTTAAGTCCCATGTAATAAGGGGCGAGCCTATTGCCATCAACCGGGCACAAATCTCTCTGGCCTGCTATTGAGAAATTCCAGTTAGAAAAACCCAATAATACTTTGCCCGACGTCCTGGAAATTGAACCGGACCTCATGCTCCGTGGTAGCGCTTGTGACCACTAGACCAATCTAGACAAATCAGGCAAATCTAGAATCTAAATCATCATCATCATTTCAGCCGAAAGACAATCTCTAGTAAGACCCTCAGTCGCCTTTTACGACACCCACGGGAGGAATCTAAATAGCAAACTGTTACTGTTAGGCTGTTTCGTCCCACAATAGCCATGGATCGCAATTACTGGCGGTCATAGGGTGAGGCCTATTGCCCACCTGTGGGAAATAATACAGGAACAGTTTTTAACCAATGCGCAAATTTTGACAAATTAAACTTAAACGAGTTTCCTAAACGTATGTCTTATTTTGATACGTATTACGAGTAGTACAAAAAAATTAAGTTATAGTTAACCAAAGATGTTTATTTTGAAACTGGTATAATGGATATTCGTCGCGCAGCGCGCGGGGCGGCGCGGTCAGTGAAGCGGAATGCAGTAGTAGGTACGTATCAGTTGTGCGCTCGCCCATTGATATTATTTCGAATAGATTGTATCCATATTTTGCTGATTTCAAGTGGACCAAATTTTTTTTTTAAATTGTTCAAATAATGGAAATGTTTTCTATTACTGATACTGAACCACTAACAAAATTTGCGCACTGATTAAAAACTTATCCTGTATACATACATACATAAACTCACACCTTCTTCCCATGGGGGTAGGCAGAAACTATAGACGCCACTGACTACGCTCCTTACATACTCTTTTTGCTTCGTTTACATTCATACATCTACTCATATACGCCCGCCGGTTGCGAGTGCTACGCACCTGACCTTTCTGAAGAACATCACCAATTACGAAATTATATGTTCTCTCTGCGTTTCCACTCACATCTGCCTTGTAAATACCTTTTGTTAGTCGCCTTTCATCCATCCTCTCAACATGATCAAACCATCTAAGCATACTCTTTTCAATTTTTGTCACTACATCATAAATAATATAAAATAGGTAAAAGTAAAATCCAATACATCATCGCGTTTACAACAAAGTTTATCAACCTAAAGAAAATTCCCAAACAGAAGCTATAATCGAATGCACGCAATAAATCATTAGACATGGACATTAGAATCCACGCCATAACTTTTAATTAAAATAATTACAAATCGAAATGACCCAATAATTTTGCCACCCTCTTGTCGTCTTTGATGTACTCCGAGTTAAGTTTGAGCCAAATGATATCTCGATTCTCGCCTCAATGTGAACTTGTGGCTATTTTCGTCGATGACACGAGATTACTCAAGATTTCTTGTACGAATTCTTTGAACGACGTGTCTATTGTTAAGTAGAGAACTTTATCTCTGCACCGTATAAATCCAGTATGTTTTTAAGGTGGTATTGCAGGGCCAAAAGACTGAGAATATTAATCATAGAAGTTACGATATTAATAATACCTGCCTATTTACCTACCAGCTTATAATAATATATAGAGGTATGGAGAATTGTGTAAAGTTCACTCTTCCATAGAAAAGGGAGGATCCTCCGACCAGACGGGTTTTGTGTCTGGTGGGCAACTGCCCGACGGTTGATGTCGGGATGTTGTATATATGCTAGTCGCGCGGTAAACTCTGCGCGATGCAGGATTTGTGACGTCAGGTCTTTCCTCGGGAACATCCATTTTGTTAGTAAACATGCAGGTTGTACAAATAACGGACGACCGGACAATTAAATTTCACTGCAATGACATTCAGGAGATTGTTCGAGCTGCCCCGGACCCTCTGCAGCAACAACGCGGCACTATTACGTCTGATAGCTGCGAAGCCATCAATGTTTCCCGCAAACGCACCAGCAAACTTTCCCGACGCACTGCAGAAGCGTGGCAGCCCCAGCAGCATCTTGAATGCATTGTTGTATTGAACTCAAAGAACATTTATGGCTTTCTGCGTACAACTTGTCCAGAGGCTGCACGTGTAAAATGTCTGACAACATGCTTTAAAAAGCGTAACTTTCACTTCACACGTGTAACGAGCAAACCAGCGAACAAGCATATTGCATCGAACCGCCAATGCTCTTCGTTCCCTTTCTACATCCAGATCATCTTTGATGTTCGCGGTGACATATAGCCGAGATATTTAAATTGTTGAACACGATATATGATTCAGACGTACGGAACCCCAAAAACAAAAGAGGTCCTTAAGAACAGACCTAGATAGTAAATAGTAGAATTATAAATAGACATCACGTAAACTAGGTCTCAATTGAGGCCGGTCCCAACTTCCCTGTTGTGTTCAAACTTTGCCGTAGTATTGAGTTAAGTTTCGTCTGCATGTAAATGACGTTTATTGGGGTAGCACTCGATATTACTAGCAGTAAGTTCGGCAAGTTACGAGGACCTTAGTAAATGCATTATGCTCCTGAGCACTAATTCCTTTGAAAATTATAACGTTCCATGAGTTTAGTAATCAGAATGGAACTGCATATATGTATGTACGTATAGACCGGGTGATTCTTTACTATTGATGAAGAACTTAGAGAAATATTTAAAAAAAAAACAACTTTTTTAATAGGTCTGTCCGAGCCAATAGGAATGCCAAAAAAAAAATGTTTTTGTCCGTCATGTAGATTATTAAAAAATATTGGACACGTATTTTTTTCTTTTTTTACGTAATCAAAACATTACGGCGATAAATTTAGTTCAAAGACATGACGTCACTGCTCGCTAGATTTTATACGTACCTGTGACGTAACGAGCCCCCACTCCTCAAGTTTAATGTGTTCTAACTAAGTAATTTTTTATTCATATGATAAAGCAAAAAATACGTGTCTAATATTTTTTTATTATCGGACTGACGGACTAAACAGAATATTTTTGTTTTACCCAGGAAACGTCCCTATTATTACGTCAACCCAGTTCTCCGCAATGACAAAATTTATTCGAATTCAACTTTGAAAACGAAAACAAACAGCATCGAAATAACATAAGTTAAGGTTCCCACAAAAAGGCGCGACGCAACAGCGCGACGCGACACTAGTAGAACAATTTCTATGAAAACTTCATGGAAATTCTTCTACCAGAATCGAGTCGCACGGTCGCGTCGCGCCTGTCAGTGGAAGCCTTTACGCAGACACTACTAGACTACCTATTCTGCGTAAACGCAGACACGACATTGTATCGAAGACTTAAATAATAAGTCCCAGGCACGAAAGTTAACTGAAACATTACCAGGCAAGTCAATAAGCTATACCCTATGCGGTTTACCTGGAGAAACTTTGTGATGTCGGAAACTAGATTAAACTGCGATATCAGGTGTTTGAGTATCATGATGAAATACAAGGAAATGTGAGATGATAATAGGTAGATAAGTACTTTCACGTGCAATATCGGAGTTTTAAAATGCTTAAATTATTTTTAAGGGAGTGCGATGTGAAAGAAAGTTACAGCTAATCGTATGACATATAGAGATCGGATATTCGGATACGATGCCGTGTGGTGCCGCACGTAAAAAATAGCACCATCCCATTTCCTCCCGTGGGTGTCGTAAAAGGCGTAAGGGACTTACTAGAAAATGGGCAGCAGTGTTTTCTATGCATTTTTAACACCATACTGCGATCGCCAACTCGCCTGCCAAGCGTGGCGATTATGGCAAACCCCCCCAATTGGGGGAGGCTTATGTCCAGCAGTGGACGTCTTTCGGCTGAAACGATGATGATGATGATGATAGAGATCGGATATTCGGATGCATATTCACCTAAAGTTGAGATGTTGGCTAATATGGAATGCGATTTTGTATCAAATCCCGCGGTTCTGGGATCTACAAGTTTAGCTTTCTGATATATGTTTCTGGCATATTTACTTACTTTCAAATGTTGGTAAAAATCCCAATTCTAAATAAATATGCATCAGAATAGTTATGCAATCCAAGAAATCCGAGTTTTTTTTTTTTATAAATATTTCTTTAGAAGTCGCTTAAATATTACACACTGGACTAGTTATGCATTCCCGTTGTTCCTGGCAACACGGGTCTTATTTTTTACAATTACAATATTTTAAAAAGCCGCTTCCACACTTTCACAGGAAAAAATTAACTTTAGGTAAATATGCATCCGAATATCCGATCTCTATACATAAGCATACTACATCACAAACATTGTGACTATTCCTTAAATACCATACGTTGCTAAAAAATAGTTTTTCCTAGGTCGGTTGTCTTTTAAAGTGGAGGCACGTGAACATATACGTAAGAAGTTGGCAGAAATATCACAGCGCTGATATGCTGGATTCGTTTTCTCCTCTACTGATTGTTATTTCTCCTTTACTGGTCGTTATTTCTTCTGAAAAAGTTTATTATTTTTATATATATGTATGTTTCTACGTATTTATTCTTTTATTTTATAGTTATTTTCTTATTATATATCCCATATATTGCAACTGCCATGTTTCCTACCCCCTTACCTTCCTTAGGGAGTCAAGGTTAACTGATAGAAAATGCCTCAGGCATTAAGTTCGCTTTTATACGGTATTTTTTTTTTGTTGAAGTTTTAATAAATAAATAAAAGCGCAAATAAAGAAAGAAAGAAAGAAAAAGACACACAATTATAAAAGTATAAAAAATATAAACAGAGTCATGTACAAGGCCAAAAGGCTCCTATCTCAGCATGATGCTACCACCTTTAAAAATAAGTCCAAAGCTTAGGCTGTCAATTTTTTTAAAAATTAATAATAGGTACTCTAAAATAATTCTACAAATTCTGATATCTCAAAAGACATAAATAAACAGGCACTGTGCTTAACACGGTTTTAAGTTAAAATCGTATCCCACCCAGTGTTAGTTTAATCCGGAAGTGTGAAAACCGTAAGTAGAAAACAAACGAGTTTAACAAAGAGAGCTTTGAGCAAAATGTACGTACGAGATACGGTTTTACTGGGGGCACACATTTACCCCTTTGATCCCAAAAGCAACCATGGCCCCGTAACCGAGTTACCTACATTGTCCCACGTTCATGAGACCGTATATACGCTAAAATTCTTGTTTCAGGCTTTCGGACGGTCGAGAATTTTCCGAAAGGCTAATCCGAAGGCTTGTTTGAGAATTATTTTATGAAAAACGCGTTATTGTATTTATAAATGAAACCATAACAGGGGAATATACATAATTATGCATAAGGCAACATGCAAACTTGTACTTATGTTTTAAATAATGTATTTTTCCCGTATGGGCAAAGTTATGTGGTTTAGGGCAAAACCCTAGAACGATTTGGCATGAAATAACTAAGTAAAACTTGATGCCGAGAGTACCTACCTAATGTGATCTGGAATTGCATACCTATCTTCCTACAGCTTCACTTTGAACTGAAAGAGACAGGGCTAGTACAGCCAGTTATAGCAATTAGCTGACCCCCCTTTGCTCAAATGCTTAGGGTTTGTACCTACTTATTAAAATACCTATGCAAGTAACTTATCACTAATTATGCAGGGTTTTTCAACAAGAACTTAGTTTTCTAAAACAAAATAAAACAAAGAATTTAAATGAAGATTATTCAAATTTTTATTGTATTACGAAGAGAAAACTTTGGCAATTATGAATGAAAAATGATATCTGGCAAATGTCCACCACAACCACGCTGACAGATGTCAATTCTTTCGTCAAAGTTTTTAATCACTTTTTGGCAAAATGGCGGGTCTATTTCGTTAATCACATCACGGATTTTGAGTTTTAAGGCTGCAATCGATTCGATTGGCTCCGTATAGACTCTGTCCTTAACATAACCCCACAAAAATAATCCAGTGGTGTAAAATCACACGATCAGGGCCTCAAGTCTGATATTAAAATAGTGTCAGAATGGTCTCTTCATTGTGAGTTTTTGACAGATTTGCCATACAAACACTGTCAAATACTCACAATGGCGAGACCATTCTGACACTATTGTAATAGCAGACTTGAGGCCCTGGCTGGCCACTTAACAGCTTATGTTGTCCGAAAATACCAAGAATTTTACGAAATGTAACTTTAACAGAACCACCATTTTCATAGTGGATTTTAATTATTTTAATTCGATTTCCGAGCGAAATTTAATTCATGTAACAATTGCCAAAGCGTCTACTACGAATACGTCATAAAACTAAATGTCAAAACTGTCATGTTGTTGGTGTTGCCCCAATTGAAAAACAAAGTTCTTGTTGAAAATCCCGTTATTACGCACTTAAATCTTACAAGTGTGAGTTCTTAACAATCCTAAATATAAGTACCATTTGAAAAGCGTTAAAAGCAATATTAAAACATCTTCACACTTTAATACATTCGACGAGTCTTTCAGTTGAGAATGTTTGAAAAATTGCCACGACTTGATCCCTTGGCCTTAGAGATATTTTTAAAGGATAATATTGAACTTGCAATATCGTTTTATTTTCTCACTTAATTCTTGTTTGAATTCTATCTCGGATAGGTTCTTTGCACAATATTATCAAAATGTGTTGGAGAGGAAGAAATGTGTTTTATTTAAAAATAAGTAATGCCTTCAAAAAAATTTTTTTAGGAGCCTTCTCCGTCATGCACACAACAACTTACCAAAGTTTCATCACAATTGGTCGAGCCATTTTCGAGTTTTTGAGATACTGACGCAAGGCAATTGATTAAACACTTTTAAAAAAATATATAATAGATAGACAGATTTAAACACAAACGAAGGGATGATCAAATCGGTTAATTAACGGAGGTGTAGGATAGAAGAAAATCATGCTACGCTAACCCCAAATAAATTGTTTTTATAGGCAGAAGGATGATGAATTATCAAATCGGGGATACATTAATTTTCATACTTTCATAGTGTTTTTATAACATGTTTGTTTATAGCTCGTTCCTTTTTGTACTTTTATTCATGTTCATCTTTTAGAGATCGCAAAACAGACTAACAAACGAAATGTCTTAAAAATACTAGAAACTAAAATCCTCTGGTAAAAGGATCTGAACTCGTACATTTCAAAGTTCACTAAAAAGAGAGAAATGTTTCGTGACCGGATCATACCATAAGTCGCCCAGGAGTCGTCATGGTGAAATTTAGTGTAATAGCCCCCTAGATTCCGTACACAGTTCGACAACGAGGTAATGGAAACGGAGAACGAATTGAGAATTAACCCCTTGTTTGCTATTTAATGGTTTTTGAAGGAACAAGTTCACCTTTTCAAGGGAGTGATCAAGAGAGCGAGAAGAGGTATAGAAAAGAAGTCGATTCTTGAAATGTTTCCTACAGATTAGAAGTCATACATACTTGATCAAGTATATTCCGGATCAATCCGGAATGTCGCTTAGCAACAATAAAATTATATTAATTTACCGTGAGATTGTATTCATCGTCATCATAAGGAATCGGCTTAAAAATCTTCAGACACAGATACGACAAATACTTACATAAAATATAACAAAACGACAAATTTCATTTGTAGCTCTTACGTTATATAAAATATTGTATGTGTATTTCAAATTATTGGGTTCATAACGTCAATTTAGCAGTAAAATCTAATATTGTATCAAAATTATCGCAGATAAAATTATGCATCTGAATAAAATGTCGATTTAAATCGGAATAAGACTGCATTTAAGTTAACATTACCTGTACATTCGGAATGCAATTATGGAAAATGTGTGTTGCACAATAGAAATAATTTACAATAGAGATGTTATTGGCCTACAGATTTCAAATTCCTATGAAATATGAATACCTGCTTATATTAATATTTCAAACTATCATTGTTCAACGCTTTAACACTAAATCATTCTCCATAATAGCTATTATTAAGCCCCCTATCTTCATTATTCGCTCTAAATACCTCGGCTTATATTAAAGACTAATTATGCATGCGTTAGAAAAAGCATAATATAAATTTATCTTAATAACAGGCACGAGAGCATACAAAAAATTCTATACCTTGAGAGCTATAATCATAATATTTCTAACACCATGTATTATGTGCATAATCGGCTATTATCGGGTATTATCGGATATAATCGGCTGTACGTAATCGCAGGTGCGCCGAAGCCGCTACTCGATGGCATTTTGATGTGTGCACGCGCCAGCAACACATTGCAAATTGACGGTTTAAGTCTTTCTACAACAGAAATGGGGATCACGTTTGTTTGTTGGTTTTGGATAAACCGCGCTGGATTGATTGCTATGAGGTTTTTGGTAGGATCTCGTATATGTAATAGTAGTTTCTTTGTTCTGTAATATAACAAAAAAATCTGATTCGAATAGATATTGAAGAATTGCCAAATAAAAGGGGTTGACTTTCTAAGTGAGGGTGCTGATCAGTCTTAATTTTTTATCTAAAACAGAGTGTGTGAGTAAGATGGCAAACAAAACTTGTTGAATATAATAATTTTTACAATGATAGACAGCCGTTCCTAAGTTATAGTAAGGTCAGGAATAATGCCATATTTAATAGCATAGTGCAAGACAAAGGACGCAATCATTATGAAACCTTTCAACAACGCAAGATCGACAACGCACACCAAAATAAAAAGATCCGTGTTGAAATTGATAGATTAATTCTCTACAAATTGAGATGTATCTATTTTGGATGCTGCAATAACAGTTTTGCTAACAAGGTCAGTATTCGTTATTGTAGAAATTAATCAGATGTGTACTACCAATAAAAATACGCGTTAAAATCTTTTCATAATTTTAAAATTTTCTTCAAAATGTTTATTTAGTATTTTGTATTGCAATTGGTCACGGAGTTGACTCAAATGTTAAGTACTTTATCCCCCTTACACAGACTTAAATATTCCTTATAAGGTGAGACCTTGAGAATGTGTGAAGTCTTAACTATTAACTGTGTTTACCAACAAAGCTATTTCTCCACCACTATAAACCGTACCTGAATGCTTTACGTCTTCTAGAGTAGCACGCAATTCATTATTTTAATTAGGTTGTCCAATATCTACATGTTTACTTCATTAGTAATAAATTATAATATTATTTAGAACAATAACATTATGGCACGACATTTTCCTGGTTGCGCCGCCATTGTACGTTGAAAACGTGATTTTAGGTGCGTCATCGAAAACAAGTTAATTTTGATGATGATTTTAACATAAAAGCCACAAATATACATGCCTGTAACTTGCACAAAATATGCAAGTAACTTGCATGTTGACTGCCCCGTTGGTCTAGTGGTCGCAAGCGTAACCGCTGAGCATGAGGTCCTGGGTTCCACTCCAGGTCGAGCAAAGTGTTATTGGGATTTTCTATCAGGAATATTCAGTAGCAGCCCGGAGTCGTGACTTATGCCCGGTTGATAGCAATATGCTCGCCCCCTATTACAGAACTTAAGACGCAGATATATGCCAATGTTCTGTACTGAGCTTACGCAACGCGTCGTACGTCCAGCCAGTTATAGGACTCGCCCATCCAGGGGCGCAGTCCGAAATAAGACTTATTATTAATTTATTATACATAAAACAAAAGGTAATTTGATAAAAACACGCAAAAAACACACATTTTTTAAAACACGTATACGTGAAGATCAATAATTAAATTATCTTTAAATAGGTGAAGGTTTCAGAAAAATACGCTGTATAGATTTTGCGTGATTCTCAGTTTTTTACCCGCATTAGACATAACTTTACAAATTAATTTCACTATGTAATATTATAAACATATTCTAAAATATTCATACATTAAGTTATTAAGAAAATGCTCTAATTTAACATATATTTTTTCCAAATGATTAAAGCTACTCGTTTAGACGTGATCTTCAGTATAAAAACATTAAAAGTCGGTTATCGTCGTCTTAAACATAACTGGCAGAATGTGGGTCTACTAATGGTACACCTCTGCCTATCCCTTCCGGGATTACAGGCTTAAAGCCTCCTACAAATAGGTACGACACGCTACACGACACAAAGGCACCGCTCGTCGTGCTACACGCGGTGCCTTTGTGTCGCATCGCGTACCGCGCCTGTTTGTAGGAGCCTTTACGTTATGTAACTTGCATGTTATTGTACCGTAACAACTTCTAATGGATGAATATCACAAACTCACAATGGCATGCAAGCTACTTGTATAGTTTTGTGCGAGTTACAGGCACATGTAATACGGGCTTAAGGTACGGTGATATACCATAGATATAAAGGCTTCATCTATCATGATGGAGTATCTGAACATAACGGGAGCCTGGCAGTACTTGTTGAACTACATTACTGTCATTGTGAAAGCGTGCTTCATAACGATCAGGAATTTATTGTACTTCATATTTCATAGAACTCTGGATAAAATGTACGTAACTAATGTCCATTTTGATGAGGAAATGGTTGAAATTGCAACAAGTAAAATATAACAAAAACCAGTAATTAGGTTGGTTACCTAAAAGTTTTGAATAACGAATCGATATGGAAAAGGGGAGACGGAACGTAAATGGTTGAAATAAACCTAAAATGGCATTGTTTAAAACAAGGATAAATACAGTTACAAAAATAATTAAAGGGCCGGAGTTTACGTATGAATAAATTGTGTTATTAAATTCCACCAACAAAAAATATTCAGTTAAATGAAATATATTGCGTGCTCCAAGTATACACGCAGTATTATTTGCTATTTTTATTATCATTTAAACAAATCCCAGTACACTCTTGTTCAAACCATTACGTCTTTTAATTAAAATTGAAATATTAAAGCAGTCGTCATACGTACATTAGCTTCTTCATGTATCTTCTTCTCGCTGAGAGCAAGGTGTATGTTTCTTTGTGCCCGCCCGTGGGCCAATACTTTCCAACCTTCGACTTCATTCGACAAACTCCCACTCACAGTTCTAAACTATCGAAAAGATCTAATCGTTGATATGTTCACAATTTTCTTTTCACGTGTTTTTCTCGTCTTCGCCAAACCAAACTGCTCCTAAAATAGAGAAAGATGGTTGAAGGAATAATATGTACAGTACAGAGAAGCGACTACTTGGAACTATAGCAAGCAACTAACAGGGAAGCCAACCAACAAAACAGTGTTTCAACTGGTTAACAAATGAATCATGCAATTAATAATTAACGTGCCAAAGTAAGGAAAAATAAGCATATCGATAAACCCAAATAAGCATCATGAAACCACATAATAAACAAAAATATTATAATAATAATTATGATGCAAAAGAAATATGTAGTGATGGTCGTTGATAAACTAGAATATATACATAAGCATGATAATATTAATACAATAGAATATTTTTCCTAGTTAAATTCCATACATGCTTCCTTCCCACTTCCATTTCTACGAACAGTTAATCGCATTACAAATGGTCAACTGTTAAATAAAACGGTAGTAAGTAATATTGGTACATGGTAGATATCGATGTGTTCACTCAACAGTAATTGCGATACTACTAGGAGAGTGTGATGTGTCATTCACAATAGTTATTGAAAACTTCAGCAAATTTGATCCAATCCGGAAGAATTTATAGAATAGATCCTATAAATTAAAAGAATTATTACTTTTAAAATTAAATATAGTAAATAATTATAATAATTATCCATATTTTTATTAAAGAATTGTTGGCCAAGCAAGGAATAAGGAGAAATTGCAAATCAAATGTGTAGATAACGCATTTTGCTTTCCTTCATCGTAGTAAACCGTTCTTGTAGCGGATATAATACAGACGGTAACTTCCTTCACAAGTATTGGTGCTTATGAAGTATTAATGAACGGTAAACCGATGCTATAATTAACTATCGTTACAAAGCACAATTCTCCTACTCGTAACGGTATGACTTTGATAATCTAATCTAACTTCGTAATTTGGGTTTCATAGAAAGATTTTTTGATTTGATCTCTCTTGTGAAGTGATTTTTTTTTTGTAGCTTTTTTTACTTCGTGTTAATCAAGATTTTCTTAACTAACCAACCTTTGTACATGAACCTTGTCAAAAATTTGGACAGACCCTTATTTCGAGGAAATGAATAATTATAGAAGTTTTTGCCGGAAGCTTAAACCGTGAAGTTAACATAATAAAGTTCAGATTTATTATCTACTGTTATAAAACATGATATGAAAAGATAATCCCGTTCAAACAACGGAAGCCTAGGGGCGTTCATTAACCATAGATACTTATTTTAATGTCCGTGAAAGATAACACTATAGTTTAATCATAAAGTTTGACTTAACTTTGTATCAAAACGTAAAACGTTTGCACTCTAAAATTAAATTTAATTCAGGTTTTAAAGATGCTGAAGTAAAATTTCATGAGATATGTTCCCAAAATGACAATAAACTCATTGTTTTAATTTTAACAGTCGTTAAAAATCCAGATGATATAGTAGGAAAAGAAAACGAGTGCAGAAGTGTAACATGAAGAGAAAATATGAATAATCGTACCATAGATTTGAATGAATGGGATCAAAACAAAGACGTAGAGTTAATTTGTATGAGAATAAGGCGTGGTCGTAAAATATAACCGTTAGTAGTACATACTCAAAAAGAAAACAATATAAAAAGTATATTAAAGCCGTGAGAGGGGAAGCAAGTTGATGTACTTGTTAACTAGATTGATAAAGATTTTGATGAGGTAGGTATTAAGAACCATTTCATATTTCAATTAAGTTAATATTCATCAGCTGAATGAAACCCATGCCACAATAGTAAATTTTTTATCAATATCCAGATGGTAATGCTCATAATCAGTGCCAAACAGAGTTAATAATAGAAAAAATAATTACGAAGTATGTTCCCTATTAAAATATCAAAATTGTGAATGCAAAAACTTAACAACACTCAAGGATACAAAGAATATGACTATAATTAAATCAACAATGATTGACACGGGTAGTAATTATCTTTTTAATAATAAAGCAGTCCTCTATAGAGATAATGCAATAGCCCAAGCCATATTTCTAATGACATTATGAATAGATAGCAAAAATTTTGCAACTTCTAATGCAATTTTGCCACGGGCTGCGGACCGATGCTATTTGTTGTCCTAACGACTTTATCTAAAATAGTAGCTATTGTTAAGCTTTCGTTAACACCTACACACAACTAAATACAGAACATAAAAAGCTAAGTGATTAATGGCAGATCAAATGTTGGCTATTTGATAGACATTTTGAATTGAGATGTGGGTTATACAATTTAATATGAGGTCATCGACTACACTGTTGTTAACAATGAAGCTAAAACAGAGATTAAAATCTACTGCAATGTTTGATTCGATAAGATTTTAATGATGAAATTATTGGTATTGGCCAACAAAAAACCGAGCAAGGCAAAGATGTTTATTTGAAGTCTTCCTGTTTGTGACGAAAGAAATTACATTGCAAACAAAGTAACCGTCGAATCTAATCATATTTTGAACGAAAACGTTGATGCCAACAACATCAATAAGGAAGTTATTGTCTTTAATATGGCATTATAAAACCATTAGACTACTGACGATGAGACTTCAAGTTCAGTGTAATAATAAAACGTAGGTAGACATTCGTAAAGGCAAGATTAATTTGACATTACAGCAAAACTATAAAAGGACATGCTTGCTCATATGTTACGAAACTGTCTTGTTAGCCTTTTGTTACGATAATATCTGGCAAATTAAGCCAACAAATGTTGTCATAGCCATGATACCTTTACATTCTTGTGCAAATTTCTTTGTAGAAATCTACATTTGTTGTTTAAACACACGTAATGCACGATCTTGGGGTGATGAAATTCTAGGGTTAGCACCAAATATTTGTCCTATGTTTAAGTTTGAAGTAAGATCATTCCATGACTGAGTTTGTCTTCTTAACTCTTGTTCTTTATAATAAAATTCACTCGCGTGGTAAGTTTACCAAAAATGCATAAATATGTCTAGGAAGTTTTTAGGGTAGTAAACCAGGAACCCTTATAGTTTCGCCATGTCCGTGTCTGTCTATCCGCGGCTTAGCTCAGAGAATCTTAGTGCTAGAAAGCTGTAATTGGTAAAATATAATATATATTTTTTTAGGGTACCTCCCCTACACGTAAATTGGGGATATTTTTTTTTTCTTGTCTGTCCCATTATGCGGGGTATCGTAGGATAGGCCATTCAAAAATGGATTTGTGAATACTATTTTTCGATTCAATGATCCGTTTGCGTAATATTAGGCTGTATAAAATGCTATTTTTTGTTAAAGTCAAGTGTCCCCCCCACTGCCAGCTAAACGGTTGTATTTGGATATGTGAAAAAAAAATGATAGCAGTATAACGAAGTTAAAAAGAAAACTATCACATCTAAGTAGGCTTCACAAGTTACCGAGTAATAGTCTGCCAACTTACATTTACAGTTGAAAAACAGGTTCTCTCATACATTCCGTTCGGAAGAACATGTTTTTCAACTACAATGTTAAGTTTGTTCTTGAGATAAATTCAGCGTTCCGTAGTCGGCTACGGAACGCTTCATTGTGCGTGGTCCGACATGCACTTGGCCAGTTTTTAAATAGACAAATGCGTTCTTCCTATGCTACAGAGACAAAGAGTTTACGTCCAAGAGTTTGTGGCGGTATCAACAACGCCACATGCGAACTACGCATCAAAGACCTGACGTCACAAATCCTGCATCGCGCTATCAGAGTTTACCGCGCGACTAGCATTTAAACAACATCCCGACATCAACCGTTAGGCAGTAAAGTTGCCCACCAGACACAATACCCGTCTGGTCGGAGGATCCTCCCTTTACTATAGAGTATGAGTGAACTTTACACCCTGTTCCTCATACCTCTAAAAGTCATAATTTTAGACATTAGGCGTCAATAATATTTGAACTACTCACGTCGAATTCGTATGAGGCATTTAAATGAGTCGCTATGAATTTAAAGGTTTAATCTAAGTATTTTTTTTTGTTCTGTAGTAATTAAAAACTGCCAGTCTCATCGGAATACGTTGCATATTTCATAAGCGCAGTGCAGGCGTTCAGTGCTCACAGAAACTTTAAACACAACAAACACCGCTGATGCAAATTCTGCTCAAACGTTTGCTAAGTGCAACGACTAGGGACTACTTTTAGGTACTGTTTGCTTTTACCTCTCAAGTATTTTCTCCTACTTTAGTTTGAAATATGTTACGTGTCGGATTACACGCTCCTATTGTTTTAGAAATCTATTGAAAATGGTTTTGTGCCTGCTTAGATTTTAAAGACCAATTTGGCAAACCAAGCACAGATATTCTAATAGAATAATTACGGATCCTGAAGTTGTTAAATGACCACCGTAGGCTACTAACTACCGGCTGCAAATTAACAGTATGGATAGGCGCATTATATGTATTTATTGCGTTTCCCTACGTCAATTATTCAACAAATGACGCCTGCACAGCTCTCCGTGATAATCGGCCCTGTAACCATAACTTAGCTAGTTGTTCTAATCTGACACACTTCTTGACGCCCCCAGGATTAGGTCATTAGAAAGCCCACGCCAAGGGTAGCGTAAAGTGGAAATGCTGTTTATGAGTTTTACAACGTAATCAGCAATAATTGGCCAAGCACAATCTACGGCATCTCGCCAACATAAATATTACTGAACAATATTTGCAATGGCAAATAATTCTCGTTTCGTAAATCCGTGGATTCGCATTTCTCAAATATATTGCTCAATTCGTTGCAAGTATCCATACTAATATTATAAATGTGAAAGTAACTCTGTCTGTCTGTCTGTCTGTCTGTCTGTCTGTCTGTATGTATGTTACGTTTTCACGCCTAAACCGCTGAACCGATCGTTATGAAATTTGGCAGAGATATAGCCTGGGATATGGAGAAGGACATAGGCTACTTTTTTACGCGATAACCGACATCCACGCGGGCGGAGCCGCCGGCAAAAGCTAGTAGATTATATTTTCAAACTACGTTTTTGTCGGAAATAAAACTTGCTCGGTAATAAAGATTTGTCTTCTAAGGAATAGTTTCATGAAAGAACATTATTATGGTAATCGACTTGAAGAATTACGTTGTACGAACACAGCCGATTGCAAATAGTGCTGTTAAGTGCATCATAATTCACACAAAGTCATCGCTTCGGCGAAAGTTACGATTTAGAGCCAAGAACGTCTGTTTTGCATTTTATTTTCAACTTTCTTTTCGTACTTTCTTAATAACTGCTCTACAAAAATTTACTTTATTATAATTGGAGCAATTTTGAAGTAATTAAGGCATCAAAATAATAGTATGTTTATTGCCCAATTTGATATTCATAATATCATAATCTAACTCGGGCGAATCAACACACATGTTTCATTATATAAGTACTCATAGGAATGCACATAAAATTAGCATGCATAAACCCGAGATGAGATATCTCCAGAATAGTTAAAATATATTTAGTAATTATTGTAATTAATGCCTAAGCAGTAATTTGAAATGCAAACAGAATTTTATTTTAAAGTCCATAGTCTTGCAGTGACCGTCCTAATTTACATAAAAAACAATAATCTGGAAAAGCAACATTAAATTAGCGCCATCGCAAAATGATGCCAAATATTCTATTGCATCCGTAAACAAACTAAGGCCTGTGTTCACCAACATTTAAATCAACTGTTTAGATATTTAATCAGTTGTTTACTCAAAATTTCATAGGAAATTTGACATAAAACAACTGTTTAAATACCTAACCGGTGGTTTGAATGTTGGTGAACACAGGCCTAAGAGCTTCATTGCAGTCTACAATATTTAACCGGAGAAATAAATCTATCCTCTTCAAAGTAACGCCCAAGGGTTTGGCCCATAGAAAATTTATATTCAAAATGCTATCCATTATAATTTTCAATATGCCATTCGGTATTGATTACGATAAAAGAGGTAAGCTTACACCTTGTTGAAATTTATTGACAGCATAAATTGAATAACTTAATGCGTTATGATTTGTTTGACACTTACCTCATAAAATACAATTTGGTATATATATGTAGACCTATTGTATAATATAGGTAAGGAGTATAAATATTTATAGATTTATTAATATGAACTTCGTAGGCCACCGATTCGACTTGGTATTTGTGGACCGAGAAACATGCAGAAACGGGTATCGTTGAATAGAAAAAAGCGTGTAGAGATTGCGTTTATAATTCTAAAGATATATTTATAGAAAAAGACGAATTCAATTAAAAGCACTAATCTATGTACACAATCGAACACCCAAAGCTACAAAAATAGCCATCCTTCAGACAGGTACAAGATTATTCTGAATCAGCAGATATTTCATAAGGTACGTAGGATAACTACAATTGTTATAAATTGTTTGTCAAACGTGTCGGTTCATGGTTTTATTGACTAATTTATTATCTAAGTGGAATATATACAGGCACAAGGCTAACAGCTCCTACGCGAAGCGACCATCGTAAATCTAGGACTTGTCTAGACAGTATTCAACGACTGAACTTAGATAACCGTTTTAAGTGCCAAAAACGACCCGTGGGTGCAGCGGCCAAGACGCTAATCGATCATTATAAAACAGTGCAGCTAGAAAAGGGATCATATGACTTTGACCTAGGACATAAAAAAACCGGCCAAGTGCGTGTCGGACCACACATAATGAAGGGTTCCGTAGTTGGGATAAATTTATACCAAAAACAACATTGTAGTTGAAAAACATGTTTTTCAACTGTAAATGTAAATTGGTCGACTGTAACTCGGTAACTTGTAAAGCTTACTTAGCTGTGATACTTTTCCTTTTAACTTCGCTATATATACTGCTGCTGTGATTTTTTTCACGTAACCAAATACAACCATTTAGCTGGGGTGACACTAGACTCTAACGAAAATTAGCACTTTAAAGCTTAATATTACGCAAACGGATCCCTGAATCGAAAAATGGTTTTCACAAACTCACAATATTTTTAAACGGCCTATCCAATGATACCCCACATCATAGGATAGACGAGAAAAAAAAAATATCATACCTACTTTACGTGTACGGGAGGTACCCTATATTTTTTTATCAAGATTTTATTTTACCACTTTGTCAGCGTAATTAATATGTATACCCATACCAAATTACAGCTTTCTAGTACTAAGAGTCTCTGAGCTAAGCCGCGGACAGATAGGCGGACAGATAGACAGACAGACAGACAGACGACGGACAGACGGAACCCTAAAAAGGTAGACAAGCGCCATTAAGTCAATTCTAAAGAAACAATGGGTAAAATCGAAAAAGCTTGTTTCCGCTTATTACAAACCTTAATTATCATAAGATAGCTGATAGCTGAAACAGGTAATACATATATTGCAATAGATGCCAAACTTGAAACACAAAAAAAACTCATCAACTCGATTAGGTTTAATGTTTGACGACACCACTTCTTTTATTCTCTCAAGCGTTTTAACTTGAAGGTTTGCAATAGATCGTATTTTGATAACACAATTAAGATCATCGTCGTCTTACGAAATCTAATTAGGTTATCTTTGCTGTCACGTTTGCTTCCATGGTTTCTCGAAACCACCTTAAACGTCCTTGTAATCAACCATCAGATATTGCTCTCACTTCTGGCCATTGCCCAATCTTCCGGGCCAATACATCTGAAGCAAATACCGCATATCAAAATCACAAGTAATTGGACAAGACAACGTAACCAAATCAGTGTCACGTTTAGCATCGTTCAGAGCTCCTTTAGTCACAAACAGGTAATGTAGAAGTTCCACTATTAACGCAGCGAAATTTAGTCCGTTTAGTGCTATCGCTTCAACGTGGCGTCGTGAGTTACAACATAGTCTGAGACAGGAGAGGTTTTAGCTATAATTTTATAATCAGTCATAGCCTTATTTGCAAGAACTTACTTACTATTTGAAGACATTATTTTCTTACAGTGATTCCTAGGCAGATTACAGCCTGGAGCCAACCATCTGATAACATCGTGATTATTCGTGATAGGTGTTTCCTTTCCGGCTGTAGAATGTTATTGAAACGCATTTGCTGGTTATACAAAGTCATTAACGTTTTAATTAAACACAAATGGATGATATAGTGACGCTTTTATCCGTTTCTTAGGGCAATCAGATCATACTGAAACCTGTTCAGCGAAACTAGTTGTTCATGTTACCAATTAGCATCAATCGGATAAAATAATATGCTTATCAGGTGGGAATTTAATGTGATTTCTGTGGCACATACGACGCGCTTCTAAATTGTTATTCTGTTTCAAACAGATTCCTCGTGAATATTTAAATTTATAATCAAGCAGAGCTGAATTAACAACTAAGTAAAAGGTCACATAACCCCTGATGGAAATGCCATGTACGGCGTGTTAATGGAAGTGAAGACAGACAGAACATGGCAACCGTACAAACTAATTAATGAAACCCACATCAGAAGTTCATACACGTGGACTTATTAAAGCTCAAAAACAATGAATAATACTTTGCTTTCACAGTAATTAATATATAATAGCAATTTAGAGAGCTAGTGATTTCCACGAAAATAATATCACGTTAGTAATAAATGATTCAATCCCAATAAACTTTATCGTTGGTGGATTGTGGTTTTTAACTGAGTTGCGTCAATGGAACCATAATTACGACGGGTCATAATAATATAATTAATTAATTACTTTACAATTTTACAGAAGTATTTGTTGATGAAAAATGTGGTAAAAATGCACTCATTTCATAAAACTAGTACAAGAAGTCTGTTGGAAATAAAATATCAATACTATGTACTGAATTAATGTCTTTTTCGGTTTAATATGTTTTTTTTATATTAAACGTAGCCTTGAAACTGCTCACCAAAACTACACACACAACAGAAGTATTTCAGACTCCCGTACCTACCTCCTAAGATGCTGCACTTACACAGTTCCCAACTTGTAAGTCCAAGTTCTCTATAGAAGGCAAGTCAAGTGAAGCATTTCTAACTTGAATAGTTTCACTGTAAATAATAACACTTGTAAATAGTTCCGCCTCATACTCGGACCGACTATTACCTGCCACCATTACGGCTTTTATGTTGGCTATTTAATATTTTCGAAGAACCGCCGAGAACTTGCAACTAAAGACTGCAAATTTTAAGGCCATTTGGCTACACTTTTCGTATTGCGTGGTTAAGAATTCATAAGCAACAATGGAACATTATTTCTAGAAATATTCAACGTGGCAAATGAAAGTAGGCATTAGCAAATTGCGGTATTGGGACATCAAACTGTGGTGTCCCCCAAGGACCAGCGTTGCCACTGCTGATCCTTTATTCTTTATATTTTTTTTAATCAGTACGTGTTTAACGGCTATCTAAAAGAAAATTTCTCTTGAAAACAACTTTCCTTGTCCGTTGCCAACTATTTTCTTCGCCTATAAATCTCACTAAGCACCGACATCTAATCTATAGCCCACCGGTAGAATAAAAGCTATTGCTCGTGTTTATGTAGGACTGGGCAATTACTTCTTAGTTAAGCTACATTTAATTACTATTACACAACTGTTTGTAGTTTTAACGGCAATTAATTTGAACATAGTGTTGCCGGGGACTGTTTTCGGAAATAGATACAAATTACTAAAACATAATCGCGGGTGAAATTGAATCAACAAATTATGATATTGATCATGATTTTGAAACAACAAGGATAATCTTACATTTAATTCCATGATTTAATAATGAAATGGGTGCTACCAGGTACATACGAATAATGTATACATAATTTACAATGTATGCCAGAGCTAACAGTGAAACTTAAATACATATAAAACTAAACTTGTCTCATCAAGTTCTATTTAAAATAGAATAGAGCTCATTAAAGAAGTGATGATAGATCGTAATTTATTTGCATTACACACGGCAATAAAGCAAAACCAATTTAAAACTTAAATGTAAAATAAATCGTATTACAACTAATAAACGCGTAGGATACACATTAATTGTATGACAAACGTTTATATGCAAATTTTATTTAGATCATGATGCGGAACTTAGGCGCCTCTGATAAACCGGTCCAGTTCAAATCAGACCATGCATATGTCATACATACACCATACATGGACATCAACCATTAGTAATCACAAGTAATTGTTTTGACTAAAGATGAATGATCACAATTAACTTGACTGAGACTTCCTGATCTGATTTTATCAACCAATTTGATTGCTTGACGTAACCGATATTATATTTAATAGATCTTGCAAAAAATATTGATACATTTGCCTACTAACAAGTAGGCAACATAATTTAAAATTAATATTACCGTTAGATACCTAGTTAATAAAACGATTAACACGAATGATGTGTGTTATAAGTTTAATGATTTGACATTCAAAGATGTTTAAAGAACTGTTGATACGGAAGACAATGTATCTATGACTATGGTCAAAAATCACGGTATGGCGAAACTTTAAAGAAATTAAGGACACTCTAGTCGGTCATTCTTTAATACAAAAGTAGTTTGGTGATTACTCGTCTGTTTGAGGGTGTATATTCAAAACTATAAATAATATCAATTTGTTTTGCCATTATCTAGTCCTGTAAGTTAGCATAATTGGAAAAACAATATTGGTTAGGAAGTTATGAGCGTCAAAACTTCCATATTTCAACACTAATTTTAACTCATCTTTGGGCGTAAATAAATGGCATAAGTAGTGTGAAAATGGCAAAATATAAAGCGTACAGGCATAGATAATTTATTCAAAAGTTCAAATAATTTTATTTTCAGTAGATATATTTAGTACTTTTGTCATTATATCACTACGCCCAAAGGTCTGTTCATAAAATGAAATTGCGCATGTGTTTGTCATTAGCGTTTTTATACTATACGGGAGTGTGTATCCGTGCGCGCACTAGCTTCTTACTGCTCACAAAAGTGTCTGTCTTTTTCGCACACAATTTTGGATGAAATAGAATTGAACTGCGATTTACTAAGTTGAATAGATCATAACAACATTACAACCGTGGTCACTTAGGTAATTAATGACGTATTATGTAATGAGGAATAGTTTTTTCGAGAATTGAGAACGAAAGGAGCGAATCGTATGAATATGAATGCGTTCCGCAGTTCACTTTCATACAGTTGCATGTCTTTGCTTTGCTTTGCACGCTACAGCTACTGTCAATATCTTAGATGAAATTATGAATGCTGTTTTATTGTTCCCGACTCTAAACGATGTAGTGTTAACACAACAGTAAGATCCAAAATCAGTAAAGAGAGAGTTGATTAAAAAAACATCCATAAAACAAAAAACCCGTCAGCAAAAACGCATAAGTAACTGAAAAGAGAAAATCAAGCATTATAATCTATAGAAGTCGGGTTTATTGTTTTACTTTAGTTTAATTAATTATGTATATATTTATATCATTTTATATACGTATATTTTTTATATCATGTTTTATTTATTTATTTTAATGAAAAATGTTACTAACATACTTTTACAAGTGTTACTAACAACAATATGAATCGCTTGTGTTCGAAATAAATGAATAATAATAAAAAATAATAATAATATATATATATGTACTTATAATTGGAATTTTCTCATAACTAGCTTTTATTTGATACCAGTATTGTTGTAATTTATTTTTAAAAAAACCTTCTCCTTCCTTTTTTTTTGTATTTGCAAATGCAATAAATAAATATTATATAGCCTATGTCATTCCCACAATTATGATGATTCTAAAGACACTTCATTTATGTACATAAATCCATCAAGGCATTTAGGCTACAGAGCGTGTCAAAGAAATAGACATACATACATACATATTCTCGAAAAACATTACCCTCCATCTGGGGAAGTCGGGAAAAAAGGAGCGCTCAAGGAATTTTGGTCTCAACAAGCCAGTGTGTTTCAATAAAACTAAATTATTACTTGCTAAACGTAACTCGTTAGTATACCCATAACTTCACAAAAATGGCGGAACGAATCAGCGGCATTCAATATTTACATTGAAATTTAGGATTGATTTGCTTTACGAACCGCAGAGTTCGGTGGTGGCCCGTGAAATCCTATAAACGATTAGCCAAATATAAACGATCCACACTGTAAACAGTGTCTGTAAAGTCATAAATTCAAATCGATGAATCGATTAGAAAACACATCGATGACTCATAACGAAATATCGATTAATCGCGTGGGCCATGCTGTGGAATTGCAAAACTGCTTTAGTTAAACCCCGGAACTAATCACTTGTTCTGTACTAAAATGACGGATTTGTGGGCCTGCCTAATGAACCATAACGGTATTATTTATTTCTATATAATACATGGAATCCGTAAGAAGTCTTTACTTAATGCTAAATACGAATGTCATAATAACCTCATTAGGAAAGCATTCGAACTTTTTGCAGCAGAAAGTACAGTTCGACAAGGAAAAAGTAATATGGAACACATTTCCAAGTACGTTTCTTTGTGACCATTCGGGCATCGTCTATTAAATGAAGGTTTCAATATTTATTACGGACAAGTATGGAAAGAGAAATAAGGGTGTATTCCAGCTATCCCCACCGCCTGTGTCCCCATTAATGGTAATTCATATATAATGGCGAAACTAAAGTTTCCATTTTCTTTAATACTGATTTTAGAAGTAATGATTAAAAAATCAGTACTTAAAAGAAAATGGAACCTTTTTTTCGCCATTTTGTGTGAAATATAATATGCATACCATTAATGGTTACACAGGTGATGGGGACAGCGTGAATACACCGAAATATGTAAGTGGTCTTTGAGCTCCCGCAACCACTGTGACACAAGGTAGAACCAATGAATATTGAATGAGCATATTTGTCTGCGAAGTATGACATGACGGTACTTTAGCCGCATGATATCTAAGGTCCCCATAACAATAAATCTACGTAACAGTGTTCTAGGCAAGTTGCAGTCAACGAAGATTTTATCTGAAATCCATTCAAATTTGCCTTTTGAAAACAATGAAACTTTACTATTGTGCTCCTTAAGGGGAGGTGGGCAGGAATAGTTGAAGTGCCAACTGCTGGCTTCAGATACAATGGTTGATGCTTCGGTAAAATTCTTTGCGATCGAGGATGGTATTTAGATATTTCATGCTTCTCTTACGCCTCTAATAGGCACCTATAGTCCAGAAATAAATTTAGGATTTCAAAGAATTCTGCATTGCTTTCATTGTAATGGAACTTTGCTGTTTTATGGAACATATTCATTGTCTACCTAGTCAATAGTCTTAGTAGGTATAAGAGAAAGTGCATACTTTTCAAACAAAGATAGGAGAACAAATGTTCCTATGTACTTATTTTGGTATCAACTTTTACGCATACTACAGAATTTATCGAAATATAAGGAAACGGACTGTTAAATTAAAGTTTTGTCTACAAATTGTCTATTACGATATAAACTTAGTAGAGAAACAGGCTTTTGTATTATAATAACGATAATTTTCTTTGAAAATATATGGGCTAACATCAACTATTACTCGCCCACGTAGGTATACGTATCCAACTAAAACGAAGGCCGCCATATTGTTTCGTTTGTAAACAGAAGGTATGCCAACCGACACAAATATTGTCAGTCATTCATCCAACTAACTTACTGAACCTATATCCGGCCTTTTTGTAGACATTGAAAAAGTTTCCTATTCCAAATCCAATTCCGATGCTGGGTATTTTTTCGACCTGCCCAGGCAAACTTTTTACTGGAAACAACGGACATGGACATACGAACATGACATATAGAACGCTATTTATCTAAACAATCATTACTTTCTGAAGTTCGTCTAGTCATCTAATATTAAGGCTAAATACAACATTTCCCGGAATTAAGGCTCCTACAAACAGGCGCGACACGCGACGCGACACAAAGGCACCACTCGTCGCGCGACACGCGGTTGGGAGTTGCCTCAACACAAAACATACACAAAACATAAAACATACTTTATCTATTAAATTAGTTATACTGATTGTGGGAGAAAATTTTGGTCACATTACAAATCTACGCGCAGACAGTCGCAAACGTATACTTACCAATTTCCTTAAGCGTAGTAGGTACTTTGTCTATTTTGGTTTGGTTTGACTGTACATACGGCTACATATCATGCTATACATTTCCAGTATAAGGTGATCTCGCATTGTATAGGATGTCCGTACAATGAGAGGTCTGCTTATACTGTAATTTATAGCTTGATGTGTAGCCGTGTGTACAACGGAAGTGTGACTGTAATTTACATAGTTATAATTATTTTTGGGATAAAACATTACGTATATTAAAAAGACAGAAATCGATTCAGTAAACGATTCTGAACAAACTACTTTCATAATGTACACAGTTACACATTGTATTTAAAATCAAAAGTTTATGTGACAGCACCGCACCCCTTTTTCAAAACCTTTCCATTTTTAATATATTTCCAAAAAAAAAAAAAAAACGAAACAGAAATTCCTGTTTCAAGTTTGTTTTGTAAGGAAGAACATAAATCATGGAGTAATAATAGTGGCTGATTAGCTATATAAAACCACGGGTAACGCCGCGGGGCGCAGTGTTAGTTACCGATATGTCATTGTGGCCGTAAAACGGTAATACAGCAAAGTTATAGGAGTGCAGATAGCCTACTCGTTTTATTAGATAAATTATTGTCGTTACATGAGTGGTCATTTATTAGTTGCGTATACCAGCTATTGCAAGCTTTCCCTAGCTTTTGACCGTGAATTTGTCTGCGTGGACTTCAGAATTGGGTTCAGAGACTAATGAAAAATGTAGACATATAGCCTTGCTAACAGTTAAATAGATTTTTTTAAGAGGAATAATTCCGTAATACATTGTTTTCATAATAAACTTACTTGATTGGTTTACGAGGCGCACGCCAGTAAAGCTCCCAATCGGCATGATTTTTTCCAACATTTTCAACGATTATCATCAAATTTTAGCCAACTTATACAAAACCCTATTGAATCCTACATCATGAATTCATGAGGTAGGAATTCATTCATCTATTGATGAAAACCGTAAGAAAATCCATTCGGTAGTTTTTGATTTTATCACGTTCAAACAGACAGTTTTATACTATCCTAGCTTCCGCCAGTGGCTTCGCCTGCGTGATATCTTTATTTATTTATTTATTTATCACATGGAAAACCAACAGCTTTACATAAACACAATAAATAAACTGGCATAAGATACATGAAGCCAATTATAGGTTTTCACGGCTAGCTATGGTGTAATACAATAAGAGATCTTATACACGACAAGTTGTCAAGAACCAATCATTAAATCGGCACCGCCAAACGTAAGGAATAAACTACAATAATAAAAAACAAGAACTAGAACCAATATTGATACTAAGAATAAATTTGGAAGAATTCAAGGTTCAGCCTATTGCGAACGCTTGAGCTTTTGGTTGTAAACAAGTCAAAAGAGAACCGCTTACATAAGTCATTATAAATCATAGTCTATGCTACTCAGTGATAATATAGCATTCTACTGATGAAAGACTTTTTAAAACGCTCCAATTTTTTGAGTTTATTCATAAATACAAAAATACAAATCTTTTCTCTTTATTATATTAGTGTAGATGTAGGTATTGTCATTGTTTTCGATTTACGATAAAATTAATAGATACTTATCTGCCTGGAGCATGTTGTGGTTAACTTCAATGTAAAAGCAATTGTTTCAACGTCAGTTCTATATGATATTCATTTGTTCGATTAAGCGTTCTTTTGTTTTCTAAACGAAACTGTCAATGCTTTTGTCAGAATGATAATGGACCGACATATTAATATTGAAACTAAAGAAAAAAAAAAGTAATCTTTCTTAACCCTCGGTATGCCTGGTAGGGTCTGACAGACCCACCTAGGCTCATAAACCGTTGTATATCTTTCAAATTTGAAGTTTATGCACCAAAACTCTCAGTAGCCGGGCGTTATGAACCGATGACGCATTTCATAAAATAATGTAGTTGTTGCGGAAGAAAGTTTTTGGATTATAAAATTTGACGCCTGACACAACATCAGACCTACATGTATGTATTTGCGGAAGGTGTATTGTATTAGTATTTGTGGAGGGTAGTGAGAAGAGTGTACTTTAAGCATATAGGCTTATAGTACACTCTTCTCAGTGATTAATAATACTCGTAAAATACAAGTATATAACAAAAAAAAAAAGTAAAAAATGTATAGAATCTCTTTGGTTTTGATAAGTATTTTTTATTGTAGGAGATTTTTTTTTTTTTTATTAAAAGTGGTTAATTTAAAATATTTCTTTATTTCCACCCCTTATATACCCCACCCCTAGTAGTTACCATAACGCATCATATATAGTTATCATAACTAGTACGACATAATAGTCATGTAAAAATCCTGGTCTGACAACCACCAGGCATACCGTGTAATATCTGGCTTATTCCACAAATCCCCCCTGAAAATCCCCCTTATGTGTAAAAGAGGAATTTGAAAACAGTCTAGAATTCATCCCTGATAATCCCGCTAAGGGGCGAAAACTAGAATTGAAAAAACAAAAAATAACTTATTGCAAGATCCCCTGAAAGTGATTTTTTTACATTAGGGTTCAGTTTTTTCCACTGAGGGGGATTCTCTCAGGGGGGATTAGTGGAATAAGCCGTAACATTTTACCGCCAGGTATGCGGATTGTTAAAAGTTGTACTGCTTCTAGCGCTTTACTTTGTATACATTATTTAATCACCGCTGCTCTCAAAACGGGGTAGGACACCCTGAGGAATCCGGCATGTCCTAGAACCAATAATTCGAAGACATGTGACATCTGCCAACTTGCACTGGGCAGGCGTTGTGGATTACGGCCCGCTCCCTCTCCAAGAAAGGAGGCATGAGTCCCAGCAGTGGAAACATGATACGCTAATTATACTTATGCTTCACTGCTTTAATTTTAAGGGAATCGAGACCGTCTTGTTTCTAATTCTCTATACAGGAAAAGTTTTTAATCAGTGCGCAAATTTTGACAAATTAAACTTAAACGTGTTTTGTTATACACCTATTTCTTATTTTGATATGTCTTAGTGCAAAAAAATGAAGTTATCTTTAACGAAAGATGTTTATTTTAAAACTGGTATAATGGATACTCGTCGCGCAACGCGCCGACGGCGGCGCGATCAGTGAAGCGGAACACAGTAGTAGGTACCTATCAGCTGTGCGCTCGCCCATTGATATTATTATGAATAGATTGTATACATATGTTGCTGATTTAAAGTAGGACCAAAAAAAAAGTATTGAACAAACAATGGAAATGTATTCTATTTCTGTTACTGAATCATCAAAAAATAATTGGGCACTGATTAAAAACTTATCCTGTATAAATAAACAGATCCAATGATGCCTAGCTAGAATATTGTAGAGGTGAGCCACATTCCGCCTTCATAGTCATCCATTTGTATTTTATTGGCCTACCGCAGTCCCACTACAATCTGGACTAAAATGTCCATTGCACTGTTGTGCTTGAAAATATTATTATAAATCAGAATATTTTACGAGGGACACAATAATGGTCAGAACAGAAAGCTCACTACCACCAACGCGCCAGATAAAGCTTTAATTAACAACTTCTAAACAAACCTGCATCCTAATTGCGTAACGACGATATTGCTAATCCATTGCTTCATATGTTCGAGAAAAGTGTCTACACAACAACGTAAATAACGCAATGAATGTTGTTGAACTGTCAAAATGAAACCCTTTGCTACAGATAATCTGTTACGCAATTACAACGCTGCTTGGTAGTTCTCTCTCTATAGACTTGGTCTAAGAAAGGCTCAATAATGTCAGATTCTTTCCAAAACTGGGCGTGCGAGACCATTAATCATTCTAACAAGCCTTCCAACGTCCCGTTTAAACCTATGCAAGATCTTTCAAACTAGAGTGCACCTTCTTAGCTTCGTTTTGTATATGGTAAGCCCACGCGATAGCCATACAAAAGCACGGTTGGACCGCACTTCACAGGTCGTTCAGATGTCTAATTGATGGGACATTACGCATAGGTAAAACGCTGTTGTACTTCTCTAAAATGTAATATTGTCGTACCTATAGGCAAACCCACAAGGGTCTCACACAAAAGCACTACAGGTAGGGCACGATTTACCGGGTCGTACCGATGCCTGATGGACAATCATTTTAGACTACTACTACTACTACTGTTAGCCTGCATTATCCCACTGCTAGGATAATGCACGCTATCCCACGACTTCTAGCTATTTCGATCCAGGGCTAATATGGACCACTGGTCGTTTGTTTTGTCCAGCTCGTCCTTCTACGGGGTCTGCCGCGACGCCTTGTAGCTGTCTCAAGGTTCCACATAGTGATTATTTTGGCCCACAGCTCATTGGGCATACAGCAGATGTGGTCAGCCCAGTTCCACTTTAACTTTGCGGCTTGTTGAGCAACGTCAGTAATCTGTGTTTTGGAGAGCAGTGTGGTGTTGCGAATACGTTCTGTTAATTTGACGCCTAGAATACTGCGCTCCATCGCACGTTGGCAAACCTTGAGTTTGGACTTTTGAATGTTTGTCAAAGACCAAGTCTGGGACCCATAGGTCAAAATGGAAAGAATGCACATGTCCATAACTTTTCGCTTCAGTGACAGAGGGAGGTTTCCTTTCATCAGCTCTTTCATGGACCAGTAGGTCCTCCAGGCATTTTCGGTTCGTCTTGAGACTTCCTTGTCTTGTCTAAACTAGAAAGAGACTAACTGGCCCAAGTAGATGTATTCATGGACATACTGCAATTCCTCAACATTCACTCTGATCCTATATTTAGTGGTGTTTGACATCAGCTTGGTCTTCGACATGTTCATCGCCAGTCACCTCAAGGCTTGCACCACTGAGTAGGTTAACATTCACTCTAGTTCTGCCGCCGTGGAGGAGAATAAGACAATGTCGTCAGCGAAGCGAATCAATGCCTCTTACCTCCCAACTTGCCGCTAGCTTTTTAAATACTTCTTCAAGAGCGCTATTAAAAAGTTTGGGTGAAAGCGGGTCTTCTTGCTTTACGCCTTTTTCTATATACTCTTCTTTTTTTTTTCCTTTTTGTTTTTTTTTTTTTGTTTTGCACGCCTCATAACACGGAGCATTTGAGGTAGTGCTTTACTCCCAAGGTGTCAAAGTCAAGCAATTCTCTCGACTTTAATTGCATATATATATATTACACTTTCAGGGTAATATGAGTTCACGGATATCAAGAGGAACACTTTTTTTGTAACATTAGATACTCTTAAAATACATAATATAAAGAAAAAGCTAATTTTAAAAAAACCGTTGACGTCGGTTTGTCTGTATGTATGAATCCATGTATGTTGTCACGGCAACGCCCGAAAAACTTAACGTATCGAGTCCATTATTTTTTTCATACGCTTCAGTATCCTCATAAAGGGCCTATTGAAAATCACAGTCTAAATCAATGTAGTTTAATGATAACGACGACAAATAGGCGTGTGTGGTCGACTATGTAACTGACTAAACTAAACTGTACTCACTAACTATTTTTTATTTTTTAAACGAGCGTTATGAGGCGTGCACTTTTGGATTTTCCAATATATATATATTTTTTTTTTGAATTATAGAGTACAGACACATGGACAAAATAAAGAGGTTAGCTGTTGAGCTTCTGTAAAATTTTACATAGCGGTTCAGTCAAACCCACACGGTTAGGCAGGCGGTTCCCATACAAAAGCACGGTGGGCAGGGTCCAACTTCCTGGGTCGTGGTCAGGGGGTCACCGATACCTGATGGATGGGACCGTAACTATGCATTACAGATTGTGGAATCTGTGAAGCTGATTTTGTAAAGGTTACTATGAAAGAATCTTTATTGGATTAAAGGTAATGATGTTAATGCTTTATTATTAAATAAAGCATTAGAAATACATATAAAACATTCATATAATAACAACTTGTCTTCAATATTTGTCTCTCCAATTGTCTTTTCAAGCATTCCAGATCGAAGACTTTGTGTCAACTTCTTAAAATATTATTCTTTCTTGTATCTTAGAGCAGAGATTTGAATGGACTTTTTTATAGTTTCCCCTCCAAATTTTGTAGAGGAAACTATAAAAAAATCAAGGGCATGTCATTTCGTGTGTATTACAATGATACTGATGATACTGAGTCTACATTGTATCGTCCCATTTAGCTTGTGAGCTTAGCAAACGTAACGATTTGTTTTGTAGACATTGTTAGGAGTTGTTAGCACTTGCATTACGCACGGCGGTATATTCCCGCTGTTCCCATCGCCCGTGTCCCAATTAATGGTAATTCATATAAAATGGCGCAATTCTACCCGCACGGCTCGTTCAAAGGAGCTTGATCATTCTAAGATTGTAGCCAGAAATCTTTCTACAGGTACTCAGCGTCCTGTAGCTCATTAGGTACATCTCTTTGATTGAGATCACCAAGCGCCTAGTCAGACTGATTCACTTCAAAATTGACAGGAGTATCGTTGGAATTCCTCCCTGCATATCTTTGAAGCCTTACTTAAGATTACTGGTAAAATTTATCATAGATCTTACATTTAACGATTTACCGTTGGGCGAGATACTGAGTGCCAGACATTCTAACTGACTGACACGACCAGGAAATTCCCCGCAGACATAAACTGGTCTCAGGAAATCTTGACGGAAACCTTCAAAGGAATTTCTGGTATTATCTCAACGGCAATACCAGCATTTAAAACATAATTAAAGGACACATGAAAGTCGTTGTTTAGATAGAGTAACTTCAAATCATTATTTATTGTTCGGAAGCATGACACCCGATTCGCGCTGACCTTTCCGTTTCGATAAGATAGCGGTTACACAATAGTTATAGTTACTTATAAATAAAATAGGTTAGGCAAAGTGAAAGAAAATACTTGATAACATGATAGTTTTGTGTTATTGTTCTACATTTATTATGCAAGTTTCAACGCGTCTGTGTGATAATTTGAATGTTTCCTGTATTACATCAACCTTCGACCTTGTTCCATATTTGCCGTATTAAATAAAAATAATAAATCAAAATGTGTGACCAAACGTGTGAGCTATTGCGATTTTCTAATAAAATCCAGTTCATCAGACAATGGAACGTTTAATCGAAAGTAAATAAGATTTTTAGGGAAATACGTGACTCATTTAGAGGATTAGTAATCAATTAAATATCATTAGAGGACAATAAAATGCGTTCGTACATTACAATAAGGTTGAATTCGTATTTAGTGATGCGTAAACCGCTCGAGGCCCACCGTGCGGACAATAAACAAACTCGACGAACGCGATTACTTCCGATTAACTTGATTCGAATCGAATGAGACCGACAATGTTTTTTTTTTTAAATCGATTTATAACAATCCTATCATCTACCGTTAAAAAGATACCGTAAGCCCGAGGAATTCCGATTTATCGAAAATCTATATCAGGGTTGTAACTACAAACAATTCTCGATGACAGATCAAATGGTTTAAACTTAATTTCTTTAAAACTTGCATAGTTGTAACAGGAAAAATCTGATTGGTGATTTATATTGCAAATAATGATTTAAATTAAACATAAATATACTATACAGAGTGTAAGGGACAGCCCCCGCAGACTGATGGGGTGAATTCAGTATATCATACTAAGATGACCGGTACCTACATGAAATTATTTTAGGAACGTTATGGGAATCCAATAAACACGCAATGTATCGTTATCGTAGCAAAATGCACGTAGCGTACGGCAGCGCAGTGAGCCTTCGGTCGCCCTCCCCGCCACGGGGCGAGGTGAGTTCGAAAAACTCTGTAGCTAGGCAGAAAGTGAACAGCTGATTTCAGATATCGTTCGGTAGAGTATTTCAACATCCATTGCTGTTTTATTTACATACATGGAGTACCGCGTACATATAATGTAATTTTGCATTTAAATAAAGGAATAGTAACTGAAAAAAAATATTACTATTATTTTTACTGGAAATTTTCCTAAGAAAATTTCCAGTGGAATATGATACAAAATAAGTAGCTGAATACGTCCTGTTAGTTTTCGGAGGGCTGTCACTTACACCCTGTATAATAATAATAATGCCAGCCTATAACTGTCCCACTGCTGGGCAAAGGCCTCTTCTCATACAGAGAAGGCACGAGCATTGATCACCACGCTTGCTCAAGACGGGTTGGCGATTTCAGACTTATATTAACTATAAGTCCAGGTTTCCTCACGATGTTTTTCCTTCACCGATGTCAGTAATGTCCAAGATAAACTCAGAAAGTACATATGAATTGAAAAAGTCACATTGGTACTTGCCCAGATTTGAACCCACAACCTCATGCATGAGAGGCGAGGCCTTAACCAACGGGCCATCATGACACTGACACCCTGTATACATATACAGTATACTTTAGTTAAATGACACCCTGTATACATATACAGTATACTTTAGTTAAATGGTTGAATAATACCTACCCATAACAGTAACTAAGTCAATAAAAACAAATAACGGAGACATTATTTTTGTTGTTATATGATACCCGCCCATTGTGTCTATGTAAACTTTCTACTTTGATATCAGTAATTCGTATGGTGTACTTAATAAAGAGTATTGTATTATATTCTATTCGTTAAAACATGTTTTCGTTCAAACATGCGACAACCCTATAGAACTATTACAACAACAACGCATCGATCTAATCACAACAATAAGGCTAGCTGTCATTCCATATCGCGTCTCTCAATATCGGCCTAAAAACTTACAATATACAATCAGTATGATTTTTGTTAGTCAGTCATGCAGCACGCGACTTAATTCAATTCTCAATTAAAAATAGAGTGGCTAATTAACGTTTTAAAAAAATACTTTGCTAGTAGCACGCTAAGATCAGAAACCACTTCGTTAGTTTAAGTATCTCTCATCGATTTTTTTTTGTTTCAAATAGTTAATAGGGATGATGCCTGGGTAAAAAAAAGAAAAACTGTTTAGTCCGTCAATCATATAATTAAAAAATATTATACACGTATTTTTTGCTTTATCATATTAATAAAAAAATTACTTAGTTAAAACACATTAACTTGTCAAAGCCTTTATAATGACCAGCACTGACACTGTTCTTCTTCGCATAACGGCGATTCCCATCCATAATAAACGCTATATGCTGCGGAACACGACCGGTCTTCACGACTTTAACGATTTAAACCGCGTGAGTCAGGTGTCACCTTTTCGGTGTCGGTGGGGCTTTAGCGTAAATTACGTTTCCCGCACCTTTTCGGTGACGGTGAGGCGCTATCGGTTAAACTTGGGAGTGGGGGCTCGTTACGTCACAGCTCAGTATAAAATCTAATGAGAAGTGACGTCATGCCACATTTGAACTCAATGTATCGCCGTAATGTTTTGATTACGTAAAAAAAGAAAAAATACGTGTCCAATATTTTTTAATAATCTACATGACGGACAAAAAATACTTTTTTTTTCATCATCCCTATTCACTGAGACATTCAGGTACGCTCAGATTTTAAACGATTGAATTCGACTGGAACAGAGTATTTCGATAATTTTTAATAGATTGGATAGTTTTTTATCATTTTTGTTTACTTAGTGACAAATTAACAATGTTGGAGCTTTCACATTTTTGCAAAACTATTGTCTGCCTTATGAGTTTATCTCTGCAAGGGATCTATACTCCATTTACTATAGCATTAGACAAATAACGGCTAAATAACGACAGTTATTGTGTAATATTGTTGAAATTACTGCAATTTATAATTATTTTTTTAATGTAAATGGTAAATAGATTACAGTGCTTTCTATTTATCGTGAAATAACGGAGTTTATTAACAGTTTACATCGAAATAACGAAAGGGTGAGAACAGTTATTTGTCTAATGTTATAATAAATGGAGTATACATACATTAAACACAAAGTACGTATCTACCTATGTCCGTTATAGACTTTGAAACTACTGAACGGATTCTGAAAATTCTTTTTGCATTTGATATCCTAATTCTTGAGGAAGCTATTTAAAACAAAATAAATGTAATTGCCGGGTATCCACTAGCTATTATTAAAAGGGAAGACCCAAACCCTAAAAACAAACAGAAAACATGCGGGGCAGTCTTTGGGGACTGCCAATAGAAGTGAAAACTAAGTAACTAAAGGCTCGTACAGACTAGTGCGATATCGCAGGCGCGATGCGACACTAATAGCAGAATTTCTTTGTCGGTGCCTGTCGCGCCCGTGATATCGCACTAGTCTGTACGAGCCTTAAAGCGTTCGGTGAAGAAGACGCGAGTTCCATGATTTTTGTTCACCCAAAAAAGTGCTCAACGCGTCTAAAGGCTCGTACAGACTCGCGCGATATCGCGGGCGCGACAGGCAGCGACAAGGAAATTGTGCTACTAGTGTCGCGTCGCGCCCGCCATATCGCACTAGTCTGTACGAGCCTTAAAGAAGTTTCCACTTCAAAAACGTCCATAATAAAAGCGAATGTTACTTTTTGTGCAAAAAAAAAATACAAAGTGTCGTAAAAAGACACGATAAACCCAATAATATTTTAATAATGTCCCTTTAGCTTCCGATGCGTCATAAAGAAGAGGTTGCCTCGTTCTATCGAGTCCAGATGACCGGAATGATCCGGTAACTCCGGGTGACCACGGTACCCCATGTTATCACGAACAATGACCGCATTCATAAAATAGCGGATTTCGTAAAAATATTCATAATTTTCCCCACAATGAAGTTATACGAGTCCCCTTACCTAATCAATAACGATAATATGATAGGTTTTGTTCATAGCAACAACCCCATATAAATGTGTTCTATTATGCACGGGTCCTTATGTTCAAATATTAATTGTATGCATAACTTATTATGCTATCGACTGGACAGTTTGAATCAGAATAAAATGTGAATTTTTGTTGTGCTTTTGAAAATAAATATCTTATTCAAAGTTAATTGTTTAACCTATTAAACACCTGGTTGATTTATTTAGATGTTGCTTAAGTGATTTTTATGCATTAAAAAGTGATAAGACTAGATAGTTTTATTAATTTAGAATGGTCCAAAATTTGATTTGATTTGATTTTTTAGGGTCGATGTTATCACGTCAATGCCAGCTGTCGCTGAAAACCAGCGCTGGGGCTCTTTCTCGCATAGGGTGCTGCTGCTAGCATTATGCTGAGCGATGGCTGTTTTGCGTGGATGTGACGCATTTTTTTTTTTGTTTGTGTTCTTTTTTTTGCGTCACGTTTACCGCAAATAAACGTTTTTTCTTTCTTTCTTTTTTTTAATGAGTAGGTTTGACAAACTGCGGAAAATAAATTTAAAATGATGTAATTTAAACTTATGTAAAGTGATTACTGATTACGCTTATATTTTCTTTCTACATTAAATGAAGCGAAAAGAGTTCCTGACCTACTACATAACGGTTCTATTTTGGTACCTACAGAAGAATAAGAAGCATTACAAAATTAAGTTCGTTAATAAGGAAATTTTATGTTGCGTTCCATCTAAAATTAGGATTTTTCGGAAGCTTACATAGAATAAAAGTAGGTAAAAAATAAAAACTTTTTAACAAAAAAAGAACCAATTTCCAAAACAAAACACTACAAAGTGAAAAATAACTTTAATTTCGGAAGACGGTGTCTTTGGATCTTTTTTTTTTTTGTTAAATAGTTTTTATTTCTCACTTTTTAGTGGGTCTGTTTATAATTTATCTGAGTTACAATAGACTAATGTCAACTTGCTCATCGCCTTTTACAAAATATTGCTTTTCCTGATGCAGGGACGTTAATTGTTGAAGAGTTCTCCTGGTGTTTCACCATTCGTATTGTGACGAGCATAAATTGCTTAGCAACCATATTAAAGTGATCGAATTGCAACCCGTGATATACTTATTATGGATAGTTCCGGTGGCCATCTTTGATCTTCATCATCAGTTCCACTTCACCAAACGGGGTTTTCCGAGAGCAAATGCACGAGTTACTATAAAAAAATACCCAAATCGCTATAGGTGTGCTTAAAATATTTGAAGAGTTTCTTCAATTTCTCCAGGATCCCATCATCAGATCCTGAACTGGTGACGATGGGACCACCTGGAATGTATACCCTTACAAAACAAAAAAAAAAAATCGGTCTGGCCGTCGTCTTCGAGTAATCGGGGAATATACATTTTTTTTTTATTCCTCCTTTTTGGTAGTCGGTCAAAAAGGTAAAAGGTACTTGTGGCTAAGTAATAACAGCCGCACGGGTCGATCGATCAGGTTAAGCTACGCTTGCCGCGGTTGGTCCGTGGTCTATCTTTACATACCAAGACCCCTCCGTGCCTCGGAAAGCATGTTAAGCCGTCGGTCCCGGCTGTCATTTGTGTAGATCTTTGACAGTCGTTACTGGTAGTCAGAAGCCCGAAAGTCTGACGATCAGTCTTATCAGGGAGTATCGTGTTACCCAGTAACTGGTTTGTGGAGGTCAGATAGACAGTCGCTCCATGTAAAATACTGGTATTCAGCTGCATCAGGTTAGACTGGAAGCCGACCCCAATATAAAGAGCTGTTTTGAAATTTACATAAATGTGTTTTATTTATTTCATCATCATCATCCACAGCCCGACTTCACCCACTGCTGAGCATAGACCTCTCTTTTCTTATGCCAATCCCCGCGCTCCTGTGCCAGCCTCATCCAGGTTCTACCCGCGATGGCAACAATGTCGTCCACCCATCTCGCCGTTGGACGACCGACACTTCGTCTTCCAGTCCTTGGACGCCACTCGGTCACTGCTTTACTCCACCAGTCATCACTTCGCCTTGCCAGGTGTCCTGCCCAACTCCATTTGAGTTCCTTATCTCGTTCTCCGATATCGAAAACTTTGGTACGTCTGCGAATCTCGACGTTTGGGACTCGGTCTATAAGCACTCGGTTTATTTATTTAACTCTGAGTAATTATTTCATTTTGAGAAAATCCAATGCATCTTTATCTATACAAAATATCGAGAAGTAAGTAAGTCAGTGACCACACAGGGTGATCACTGCTTATTCGGTCTCTGCATGTTGTTATGAGCACTTTACTCTGCAGTGGAATACGGGCTCATATCGTTATATTTAAATTAATATTACGAGTAGGTACCTATATTTGAATTTTTCTCATCTCCAATAACAATTTAAATAAATATCGGTATACAGATCAGAAACTGGTTAAAAATATCCATCTGATATTTTCCGAACAGAATCATCTAGTTGTTTTTGTAATTATACAGGTAGACACTATATAAATTGCATATTTAAATTCACAGTACTATTAACCGAGCACAGAGATTTTATAGTTTTACATCAGGTTCATTGCACTAATAGCAGTACTTGTTCACATTTATGCAGGTTAAACACAGTCATGTAAGGAAATAGCTAGTAATTAATTGCAAATGCTATTCCTATATGTATCATCATCATTAATTAAAAGGAAGTTTCCGTCTGTCTGTCTGTCTGTCTGTCTGTCTGCTAATCTGGACGACCAGCGAAGTATTTCAATATAATTCCTAAAGAATATTGCTTTGAATTAAAAGCTAACTTACATGGTAAAACTTTAAGGTCTTCGGAGTTTAGATAAAAAACAAAATAATGGACATACGCAGTTTAGAAATGAATAGCTCTGATAAAACTTTCTTTCTTTTGCATGAAGTTTCTTGTAGAGTATAAAAAACCCATATAGGTCCCGCGAGATTCTTGAAATACTAAGTGCAGATTTACCCGAAGTCAGAATACAGGAATTTCCCAACACTGAACAGAACACCAGCAATGTTTGTAATGTATTATTTACTAATGAGTACAAACTGCGCCTGTGAAGTTTCAAGCCACAACATTTCAAAAATCATTAGCAAAGATTTAATAATTATGGATCTTCGAATAAGAATCTAGCAACGATCAATCATAAAATTGAATCAAAAACACTTATTAAAAGCGAAGTATTAAAGTTTATTGCAACAAGGCTGGTTAACCGTCTATGAAATAACAAGGAATCGAGACCATAGCCAATCTCACAAATCATCTAAAATATAGAGCATTCAATATTTTGAAGCGAACAAAGTGTAGTTTTTTCAAAGCCAAGCAAAAACTCGCTGCTATTAATTTTATCGTGCTAGTCATCTTTAGAGCAAAAACATAATCAAAATACAAATCGCCTGATACTTGTAATAAAAACGAAACACGTGGTCATTGTTATTCAATATTTTGTATAAATGATAACTATAAAAGGACATGACGAGATATGGCACGTTATTGAACCAATTTTAACAAAAGATAAATATTAATGTGGGTTCATGATAGTGATCTTGACAAATATGGCCCAGAAATGACAAATGACACTTAGCCTATACTGCCGCGCTAACGAAGAATGCAATGGTGCCGATTCCCTTGTTCACAAACTAAACTAAATTTAAGTTCAGTGCATCTTTTTCTTTCTATTTCATTAAGAAAAGGACAGAAGATACATTTTAGTTTTGTCCTGTCAAATTAATCATCGCCTGTCACTACTCCATACAAGTTTAGACGGGATTAAAAACTTGCCGACTAAAATTACGTCAATTTACGTCAAGCGCTGATTAATTTGACAGGACTAAACCTAACTCGATTTTGGACGATTTTGAGTTATATATTTGGAGTCAGCGAATCGAAATCTATTAACTCTCTCTAAGCAACTTTTTATTGATCCTTCAGGAACTCAGTTTTTCAGTTCTCACTTTATAACAAATTCAATAATCAAAAATACAATTCTCGGAAGCGGCAAAATCGAGTTATTGCATTTTTCGTTAGTGCGGCAGTATAATGTTCCCACTGCTTCGCGTGTCGTTTCTGTTCAAGTGACACTTGCACACTAAAATAAATCGTTTCGTCTATAAACCCGTTCTTCTTTTCATATACAAAAACAGACACCAAAGTTTCTGTTTTTGTATATGGTAGCAAATCCAGAAACTAGTAGCAGACTTGCATGTCCATAATTTTCCTGCATTGCAATGGAATTGACAAATGTGATAAAAATATTTGAAGCCATTTTTTATTATATGTCTACTTATCTCATTTATTGTTTATTGATGATTTTAAGTTACTTTTTTTGTCCCCACTTCACGTTGTTAGGATGTTCTGGGGGAAGTATTGAAGCATCGAAAATGATCCATGGTCGCCGCATCCGGAAGTCGAAATGAATCACATGTGTGATGTGATATATGGCCAGTAAACGTGTTTGGCGACTTTGTCGTCAAATTAGAGAGCACTTGCGCCTTATTGAAAATGGATGTTACGACAATATTATGACAGATTTTCGTTACAACCTTAACTTTTGGGTTATCTTTGGTTTCATAAATGTTCTCAAAACCATCAGTTATTCATGTACGGCATATAATTGCTATTCTAACATCATTCAGAATCTATGATTGCAAAAATACTAGGGAATGCAATTGAAAGTGTCAAAATGTTCATAATGCATTTAATTAACGCATCAAAATTGCTTTCTTTGTATAACTCCATCCACGTATTAAAACTTCGACAACCCTAAGATTAACGAGCAACTAACAAAGGATACATTGATTGACAACCCGGCGTAGATCCCCTCTCATGACAAAATAAACTTAGTCGTAAACCGAACCCCTTATGTCGATTTTAGTGCTCGACTAATAAATAAAGTTATAGGATTGTGGGGAGAAAAGTCCAACAAAAAAACGATTTCAATAATAACTATATTACTTTCACGCGTGCGCAAAATACTATTTATCGGTTCGTAATTCCAATAATAAAAGGAGAACTTTGTGCAATTTTGTACGAGAATACCGACGAGGCTAACCTACGATTATTGAGTGTAATGATTGAATCCCTCAATGACAGATGGTAACACAATGGAGCCTGTAGAATGCCTTATTGTTGGGCCAATTTCGATTGGTCCTCGTATAGGGGGCATTTTTGCGTATTCACGTGGCGTTTGCGAAAATTCATAATATTTCATCTCATAACGATGACAGTTCCGGATTTACTTTAAATTGTGTTGATTCTGATATAAATAATAAGGGTGTTGATGAAAATCCCAATAAAGATGTAGTTGCTAAAGGGATCGCTAAACAAATAGACATTCAGATGGATACAATAAAGATCAAACAAACGAGGATGTCAAAGCTAACAGTCGTTATGATTTATCACGTATATTCGGAACAAGACTATAACTAATGAATGTATCAAATAGCAAATTACATTTAATTGCCACGTCTCACTTTACCGCTGCACAAAGTATAACACAGACGGCGTAGAAAGCATAACTATCTATTCTTAAGGTGAAATCAATGAGAATGAAGAAAATACCGACTCCACGGCAGCAGTGTTGCGTGATGGTCTAGTCTAAATGATGGGTTGTAGAGATAAATTGTTGATTAATTGTTCTACTTATAACAATGTAATGAAAAACTGTTAAACATTGAGTGAAAAGAAGTAATAAAGAAATTTTCACACAATAATTGCAGGGATAACGAACAATTATCGTATGGTAGCGGTTTCGTCTGGCAAACGGACGTAATTAACGGTTCTGACTGTAATAACAGTCAATCCTGATACATTATCACTATGTACATCGATATAATTATCTTGCATTCGTATTTGATGTTTGAAGAGCAACCGGGACTAAATTCACACGTAATGGAAACGGCCATAAAAATTGATACATTTTTAAAACAGAACATATCCTTGTGATAAAATAATGATACATTGATAACAAATTTTTTACCAAATATTACGCCTGAAGCTGCTGCTTAAATATCACCAGTTTCACAGGCTACTGGTAAGCAATTCACATTTAATGCCATGTCTTGCATGAAAAGGTGATGTCAATAGCTCTTGGATTATAAAATCGTTACGACCATTTAGTCACGATCATTCTTCGCTCACAGATCAAATAGCATAACACAAATTTCCATACAGTTAGCGTGATGAAAATGCGTTACTTTCCCTTTCCCTTTATGTTGGTAGAATAGTTACTGCATGTGGGACTAATACGTTACAAATATCTATTTACTACTCATTCAGGTATGATTGTTTGGTGTGATCAATAATTTTTTTTTAATTAAAAATAAGTCTGCATGCCAACTGAAATTAACTACATACGAAAGTTTTATGTCCAAAATTCAATCAAGGTACTCGTACTTACATATTTGCTGAATATAGCCACATTTGAAAAAGTTATCTCTCCCAGGGAGATAAGCTGTTATTTAGACAATTTGACCTGGAGAGCGCTGAGACGGGCTATTGTTATGAATTTGAATGTAAAGCATAGATACCACATAAACCAGCAGCCAGCTTCATGAAGAAAATAATAGTAATCAAAATGATGTCGTTAAAAATGATTGATGAACGGCGGAAATTCATTTCATCACAAATTACGGCGATGACAATCACCATAATTATTTAATATTGCGGTAAGTGTGAGTGACGGTAACGCGAATTTCTAAGTATCTTGCGGTAGACCGTGTTAAATTGTCGAATCGACGTCGATTCACTATGAAAGTGGAGTCAGTACTTTCATCAGCATCCACTAGTGCGAGCATCTAATTTCGCTCATGTGCGAATTCTTGGATTTTAGTCGAATCGTTTTTAATTGAGATAGTCATTACAGCGTGCAAGAGAGAAAACGTAATCTTCTAAAACCTTTCTTTATTCATTAAACAGACACCTTTTCGCCACTTTGCATAAAAAGGATCAAATAGAAACAGAAATGATACACAAGGGACCTAGGATAGTGTAAGGTAATGACGGGTTACGAAATGCAAATTACTTAAATATGCTAATTGGCGACAATTCTCAAAGTAGGACAGGCAACTTTCACTAGTGCAAATCCCTAAGGATGTTGAGTGAGAAACTCATTACGCGTGTGTGACCCAATTCTCGACAATTTTCTAATGCTAAACAGGATAGAGGAACCGGTATCCGTGCTAGTTGAAAACCTGTTGCATGAAGCGGTACCTCATCCTTTTTATACCATCTTGATGACATGGATGTCAGTATATTTTAACTGTTAAGGTGATAGTAAAAGTTTTTAGAACTGTCACATAATTTGTCATGATTTGTGGAGTGGTGTTGTCAATATGAATCACAAACTAACAAAATTTCATCTTAAATATGCAAATATGAGTACGGTAGAAAATTAATGCATAGAACTTTAAGAAGATTAGGCTACTTAATCGTTCTTAGAGATGCTATAGGCAAATTCCTCCGTAAATTCAATTACCTCTGGATTCTACGTGGCAAAACATACGGGAGTATGAATTTGTTTCTCAATTTAATCAAGTCAAAATTCATCTCGAGTCAATTAGTTGCAGTGAATGACCTCGGGGTTGAAGATATTCAGCAAAGAAGAAATGATTCTTATGCTTATGATGATAAGGTCTATAAGGCCAGAAGTCATTTATCGGTAAATGAGTTAGGAGCACTTTGAGAGGTAAATATGCCCGTGGGCGAGGACATGCTACGTGATTCATTGCACACTGACGTCCCACTCTCGAATATCAGTAGGGACAAAAAGCGCAATGATTTATTATTTTCTTAAAGTGGTAATTTTTCTTCGATCACTTTCGTCGCTTGAGAACAAGATTTTGGCTTGATTGCAGTCCAGGAAAAAAGTAATGTTATGGGAATTTTGACAAATTACACTCCATTTGCTTAAGCTTCAGAAGTTATGGATGCTCATGGCATTATTTCAATGCAAGCAGTCATTATGCGTAAGTGGGGTTCATTTCTAGAAAAAGTAAGGCAAGACAACCATAAACAGAAGTTTTAAAATTAAATGCGATATTTTGATGAGCTGTTTTACTCTGTTTTCAGGTTAATGTTCAAACTTGAGAATGTTTTTAATGGACATTCATTTTATCTGTTCGCATTTCGACTTGTTGGTTGTACTGTTTTGTTTTTTCCATTCTCTACTCTGTTATACCCACTTTTACTGACTTCTGTGTTTCGCATATTTAATTTATTTGATATGATAATAGCTTTAATGTTCTAGACTTTCGCTGAGAATTAATGGTTGGTTTGACTATATTTATTAACCAACGTAAAGCCAACCATGTGTACTTAAACAACAGGCTGTTTACGGATTGTTCAATTATCTACTGTTGAGCGTTCAAGTACTTACATAAATATAGATAGATATACTAGGTGTTATCAAAATCATTACTTATCTATTGCTTAACGCCTTAGCATAATCTTAATTACAACTTAAATTAACTTAATTTCTTATCTTCAAAGTTATTTCCAAAGTCGTGGCTTCTAAATGAGCAAAGACATTAGACGAAATCCCACACCGGTTCAGGCCGGCTACGAGACATGAGTGCCTAATCAATCATCCACTTATTAATGTTTATATTGGCACACTAATGGCTGATATCTACGTCGCCGATACATCGCCGGCTAGGCAAACACTCGGTGACGAGAGGGAACCGCGATTATGCGTGGAAGTGCACAGCTGGCCGGACCATGCACATGCATATTCAAAGATCAGTCAGTTTCCATTTTGCGTGCGTAATCGGAAACGCATCGGAACGTTTGTTTCTCGTCTGCCAATCAAATTGAAGCTTTAAAATCGAACGCTGAACTTTTGAAATTGTTTAGCAACAAAACATTGATAATGGTTTATTCATTTCTAAATTACTCTGGTGAGGAAGAGGTAGGCCGCAGTGAAGGGAGAAAAAAGGCACAAACTGAACATAGCACAGTATTGCAGGCGTCAGAGTATGACGGTGATATGGGTACGCTTTGCGGAAGAGCGTGATGGATGCATGACACACGACACGATACTGTCAGGTGCGCTTACGTAAATGTTGGTTACTGAGCTACCGTGTCGAATCGGGGAACGTTGATGACCCCTGGGAATAACGGGGTAGGTTCGTGATATACTATCTACTTACTTACGATATCTACTTGCGAGAAGATGGTTTGTTTTCTTGGAAGGCCACTTCTTCAAGTTAAATAGTACGGAATTGGAAAAGTTCTTATGACTCATTATTTAATAGGTATCTACTTGGTCTGTGTGTGAGGTCATGGTCTTGATTACCAATATTTGGAATTCCTAAAAACCAGTTACGCATGACTGTCATAAAAAGAAAGAAAGAACCAAGGTCAACGCATCCGTTCACTTAATTAACTATTAATGGGATTATTTTTTAAATATTCACCGATTAAACAGCTAATAAAGATTCTAATTTCAGTGTGCATCGTTAAAATAAAACCTATTGGTTAACACAAATCCATCGATTAAGGTACTTACAATAATCTTATGTACCTATTGTACTTATCTACAGTTATTCTAGGTACCTACCTATGCGTGGGAGTGGAGAATCGAATTCATTCCACACAACAAAGTGGGTAGTCGTGACTTAATGTTTCCATCAAATTGTTAGCTATTGCTGAGTACATACCAATCAATACATAATAAGATTACAGAGCTGATTAAGCGTGACGAAAAATGCATCGTCTTCCGGTACACATTGCCCATATTAAGACATAGGTAACTAGTTACTTTATTAGCGTTATTTGTTGCACTTGATTTGAATCAAGTCAACGCAACCATAACGCTAAGATTTAGCATCAAGCAGACATACGAACTTACCCCTCAATATTGAAAATACACAAATATATAATTGAGTTTAAAAAAAAAAAACAAAACCATGCCACATATAATTTTATCATAATAAAATCAAAACTTTAACTAACCTGTTAAAAACACTGACGATCACCATAGTAAACAATCCAGCAAACTAATATTTTCAACCGCAAATACTGTTAACAGTATTATCGTTTAAATCCATTAACACAAGATAGTCGCAATAGAAATCGAGCACATCTCCACTAAAATGCACATTATTTTCGAGTCAACATTCGGAATTGGAATTTTAAAACAGAGTTCGATGTTCGAACGGTCACATCACGAGCACCGACACTACCACACACGACGGGTGACGAATAGCAACTGAAGCGCTGATTGGTCGGCGGCCGTCGCATCAAACACTCGGCTGTGTTCGGCACGCCGGAGATGCAGCGCAGCGCGTGCGCATGCACCGAAACAAATGAAAATGAACACGACCAACAATATTTCATTTATCAAATCTCGTTTGCTTTACGGATGTGATTTTTTAATTTTTCTTTTTATTATGTCGTAAAGGTTTCGGATAAACGAGGATCATTAATTTACAGGAAGAGAGAGAGAGAGAGAGAGAAGAGAATTTCTGAAGTGTACAGGAAGTAACATAAGTACTGGGCCCCAAGTCTGCTATTACAATAGTGTCAGAATGGTCTCGCCATTGTGAGTATTTGACAGTGTTTGTATGGCAAATCTGTCAAAATCTCACAATGAAGAGACCATTCTGATACTATTGTAATAGCAGACTTGAGGCCCTGGACTGGCTAACAAGTAAATTTAGCTGCAATTAGTTTTAGACGCAATTTTTTGTTTCATAATTAATTCTGTTTCACGTTTTAATTACAGCATAGTTCTTAGCTTTTCTTCGCAAATATCACGGTAGTAGATTACACCTCCAGTATTCGTACAAATGCGACAAACACGAAAAGCTTTTACCCAGCCATACTAGCTAATGTATTCCAACTGTTCACAAGGGCATCATTTTCAGTGTGTTAGTCACCTATGTCTTATAGATGCTACAAGCCTCTTCACTCACGGACTGCGACGCATACAAATGTAGCTTATCATCTATAGTCTATTCCAAAAGTATGTGATGTAAAAGTAAACAAATGGACCTACCGAAATTCTGATTTTAAATCACTTTAACGATGTTTTTCATTTAACAATTGAGGTTAATTTATAATCTGAATAATTGTCAATTATTTTTCTATTACAATTTGACAATGTTATTCAAGAAGAGCGGAAACCACAGAACAGGGCCTCAAGTCTGCTATTACAATAGTGTCAGAATGGTCTCTTCATTGTGAGTTTTTGACAGATTTGCCATACAAACACTGTCCAATACTCACAATGGCGAGACCATTCTAACACTATGCTTGTGGGAGGCCTATGTCCAGCAGTGGACGTCTTTCGGCTGAAATGATGATAATAATGATGAAAATGTTAATGAAACAATAATTGGTAAAAATTGGAGGGGCTCGTGACTAAGTAATAACAGCCGCACGGGTCGATCCGTCAGGTTAAGCTACGCTTGCCGTGTTTGGTACGTGGATGGGTGAAAATCTTTACAAACCAAGACTCCTCCGTGCCTCGGAAAGCCGATGGTTCTGGCTGTCATTCGTGAATCTTTAGCAGTCATTACGAGTTGTCAGAAACCCAAAAATCTGACAATCAGTTAAAACTGGTTGTCAGACTTTCGGGCTTCTGACTTTCGGGCTTTTTTTTGTTTGAGGTTATATTGTTCGCCATCTGTTCTATACAATTTCTGTCTGTGTAGAGTCATCTTTGTCTTTTTTTTCCTTTTTTAGGCTCTCGTAAGTACTTTAATTTTAATGTTTTGGCCGTACGTACTACACATTCACTCGATGAGTCGATGCAGCATTGAAAATGTTTACAATTTTGTTCCAAGTATCATCTTTTTCTCCGTTGTTCACAGCGTCGTCGTTTTATTTATTTAAAATTACTGACCGATATTTGTTCACTAATTCTGACGGTAAGCACAAAAGAACAAAAAACAAAAAAAATATTCTTCAGTGTCAAATTTATTCTTCAGGTAAAAGTTAATCAAAAATTAATCTCGTCAAAATGTCAAACAAAAAATGTATTGTTTCTATTCTTGTCTAACACATTGAATTATGTATCTGTGCATCTTGCTTGCACATTGATAGTGTGAAGTTGGTTAGCAAAGACCCCAGATAACTATTCTTCAGATATTAACTCGTCAGATACTGGATATCTGGCTATTGAAAAATACAGAATCATGCTATCTAGAGAATAAACGCTATTCGATTCTTTATCTGAGGATTGAAAAATCGGCCCTTAGTGGAGTAATTGCGTTAGAATTTAACCTAAACAGAGTTTGTTTACATTTTTATCAAATACTTTTTTATCGGACCATACCCACGAGACGTATACATCATAGTGCATTTAGACATACAGCGATACAAATTGCAGGCAATATGTTTAGGTAATGCAAGGGCTTATGACAAAACGTTTGTAATTATTGCCAGAGTGGAAACGTGGTTGGAGTATCTAACTATTAATGTTGCCTAAATTGTTGTTACATTCGTGGCTTTATCATTATTCGTGTGAGTAGACGGTTTAAACAAATGAGCAACGACTTTCTAATATCGGTCTTTGATGTCTTTTTTATATCCTATTTACCCGATCCGCAGGAGAACCAAAGTAACCAACCATAGCATGAAGAATTGCAAAATATAAGTGGCAGTGGGCTGGGCACATTGCTCGCAGAACATAATATGGCCGATGGTGCCGAAAGGTTCTGGAGTGGCGACCGCGTACTGGAAGACGTAACGTAGGAAGGCCTCCCACCGATGACCTTGTAAAGGCCGCAGGAATCCGCTGGATACCAGAAGCACGGAGCCGAAGTGTCGGTGCTTGGGAGAGGCCTATGTCCAGGAGTCGTCGTATTTCGGCTGAAATGATGATGATTATGATGATTTCACCTAAACGACTGATTAGATTATTGAAATGTTTTCTAATAAATTTCGAGAATCATCTGTCAGTCCCGTAGGCATCGATATCTCAATCGCTGGTTCACTGGCTGTGCAGTCCATTCTAATGTAAGATGTAATTTAATCAGAATTTACGACTCACTCAAGAAATGTTGGGATGCTGCTTTTCATCTTCAAGACCCCACGGATTACTTGCAGTAAAACACAGTTTAATTGCAAAACTTAATGTTCATCTATATTACAATATATGTATTCACATACATACTGATAGAGTTATGGGATACTTAGCATTTAGGCGTAAGTATTTGGTATGGTTTCTTTGGCTGATAAATTAACTATCGATAGTGGACTCACTAAGTACTTATTTAGTTTATGACTTTGTTGACAAAAAATACATATTTTTTTATTTAATTTGGATATATTCATTACCAGTGTTTCCCGGCTCATGCATTTGCTGAAGAAAAGCTTCTTTACGGGAAAGTAATTGTTTGTGACTAAAATAATGATGTTTACTTTGTATTGGTCGATCATGTGTACTATTTATTTCATAATTTATGTTATAGGTATTTTTGTACCGACTTTTTTTTTCCGTTTTTGGGTTCCGTTGTCAACAAAGAACCCTTACAGTATCGCCATGTTCATCTGTCTGTCTGTCTGTCTATCTGTCCGTGGCTTAGCTCAGAGACTCGTAGTACAAGAAATCTATAATTTGGCATGGTTGTACATATTATATTAATCACGCCAACATAGTGGTGAAATAAAATCTTGAGATATAATTATATTTTTAAGGTACTTACCTTTTCCCTACACGTAAAGTGTGGATGATATTTTTTTCTCGTCTATTCCATTGTGTGGGGTATCATTGGATAGACCGTTCAAAAATATTGCAGGTTTGTGAAAATTATTTTTCGATTCAGGAATCCATTTGCGAAATGTTAAGCATTAAATTTCAAATGTTTGTTAAGTGCCCGTGCCACGTGCTAAATGGTTGATTTTGGGTACCTATGTCAAAAAATTCACGGCAGTATATAAAACGAAGTTAAAAGGAAAACTAGCACAGAAAGCTTTACAAGATAACGAGTAATAGTCAACCAACTTACATTTGCACTTGGAGAATTGACCGTCACGTACATACGAGTATATCAATGTATGGGAGAACATGTATTTCAACTAGAATATTAAGTTTGTTCTTGGGATAAATTCGTTCTAACTATGGAACCCTTCATTGTGCGCGGTCCGTCACGCACTAGAACTGTTTAAATTTAAGTGTTTATCAGTAAATGGCTTTCAATTTCATATTGTTTATGAACACTGCATAAGTTAGCTGTAAGTTTCCCAAATATAATAAAATGAAACTAATAACTACGTAGCTTAGACATCATTCAAAAACCAGTAGAACAATCATAATCCCTTTCATTCTTTTGTTCTGTGCAATTCTCGCAATGCTTGACAAAAGCTCATACAACCTTTATTGCAGCAAGGCTTGTTCACGCCTTTATCGCGATCTCAGGTTCCTAATTTAGGAGAGAGATGGAGAGATTATCGACAATGAACGGGAGGGGACCCCGCAGTGGGTGAAACGGGGTCACTGTGCTAGTATGTAACCACCTGTAATAAACTAGGGAGTGGTTCGGGAACAAGTATTGCTCTGCGAGACAATTAAGCTGACTTTAAAGCTTTGGTTATTCAAAATGTGCGGATGTATGATATACCACGAGTGACGCATGTAATGTGAATGGATATTTAGCTCACACACCATACACCAATTTACACCATATACAATAGTAGTAGTCTATAGCATGGACAAGTGATGTTGGAACATCGGGCGTGAGTCGGTCGTAATGTAAATTATTATTTGTAAGTACATACATAGTTACGGTATTTATATTTTAAATAAATATTGTTTTATTTATTTTTAGTTCCCCTAGTGGGATTTATATTATGTCTGTATGTTTATCCGTGGCATCATAGCGGGCTATATTAGTAGGTAAACCAGCGAGGTGCATTTTTTTTATATCTCAGCATTATGCTGTTATAGCCTTTTTGGCATCGCACAGGTCATTATTATTTACACAAATATTTTAATTTTGTTAGTTTTAAATGCTCCTTTTTAACTTTTTGTATTTCCTGTGCGTATCCCAAAAAAAAAAATCTTTCTTTCTTTCTCACCCTGGACAGTCTGTCCGGCTTCCAACTTACTGATTGGCTTATTTCATCAGTAGCTTACGACGACACGATAAATGATCACAAAATGAAGTAAGCATTAGATCTATCATTGCAACCGGTGTCGAAATTAGTCTGGACATGGCTAAACGCAGATGTCATAATGCAATAATGCAGTGGATGTAAGGAGCGCAAAATAAAACCAGATTTTCTACTAAATAAAGCAAATAAAAGATGTAAATAAAGTATTTGAAAATAGAAAAAAAATCTACAACCTTCTGAATACCTTTAAATTATATTTGTCATCGGTGCACCTATAAAATGCATAAAACTTAACACGTAAAATTGTAGCAGACTGACATGATACGATGCCATGCGCGTACGCAAGGCTGACTCAGACGTCATCAGACATGCAACAGCGCGCGTGTCCGTGGAAGGAGTCTTACGGGCTAGCTCCGAAAGATCACAAACTATGATAAACATGATGATCCATATATATCCGAAGATAATATCGATCGTGACGGACTTGTAAATCAGATCAAAACAATAACAACAGCTGATAAGTATTTTGTATTGTTTGGAAGGCAAGTGTCCAAAGAAGAAGCTGCGAGCCAATAGTGTTGATAACTTTATTTTCTGACGTTGGTTGTTGTAAATATAAAATACTTATATATTTCTTAGTTCAAGTGCAGGTTTCATAAACGTAAAAAGTTTTATTGCATTTATTATTTTTACTAAAACACCAACATACTAAGGGGATTCGACAAAGTGTAATGAAGATTAGTGATAAAACTATTAAAGTTAACTCCAAGTTTATACCAAGAATCACTTCCAAGTTCATATAAAAAGCAAATGACAAAAGTATGCACTCAAAGACCATAATATATGACGGTAGGTACTTACTTCTCGTGACACAAAATCCTCATGTGAATAAGTTTCATATTCTTTGCCTGTCATTAGCAGAAGTCATCGACCTCGCTATTTCTTAAATAACCATTTACAGTCCCTTTACAAAAGGTCCATTTCAAAGGGTCATGGTCCAGTCCAACCCATAATTAACTCACCATGGAACTTCAATCGTTTTCAAATAACCATTCGGTTGTCGGCAACCGTTTAAAAGTACCGTTACCGGGTCCTCTTGACATTTTAATATAAGTAAAGTTATGCCCATTTTGATGGTTGATGGATTTGGATGGGTGATGTCCCCTGATGGTAAGTGATGATAAGGCCGAAGGTAGAAGCGAGCTTCACCCGGAATTTTCAACGTAAAGGGCCAATTTCAAGTCAAATATTTGCATACTTACTGACACGAAGTAAGAAGATCTCAATCACAGCTTACCTGAAACGAGAAATGGCAATTAGATCAAGTCTCGGAATGAAGTAAAACTAGATTTGGCAATCTAGATGAAATGCTTATTTGAGCGTGACTGTTCCTAATTCATTCATTTGGCGTGGTGATCTTAAGTAAGATGGAGCTTATAAAATTGAATGTGCAACAGCTAGCTCGTAGTTTACTATTTGTAAAGAAACATACAATAATATCGACCAACATCATTATTGAGTTTATACCAACTGCAGTTTTCATAAAAGATAGAACGATAGAGTTTTAAAAATAATAATAAGATAGGTAGTAGGTATAAGTCTTCTATCCAAGTAAAATTCATAAATTGGTTACCCGTATAAAACCGTATAACATTTTGTACTGGCTGCAAAAATTCAAATATTTAGAATCCTCTAACCATTTTATGACCGTCCGGGTGTGTGAACTTAAATCTCCATAAATCTTTACTTTATGATGTAGTAAAATAGTAAATGCAAGCATCAACGAGTAATAAAACGATCTCAAAAATTACTATCTCGTACAGCTAAGCCATATGCAAAGGCATGACAAAGTTCCCAGTCCTTTGAGTTTATAATGCAGCCGCCCAGTACGACAATAATCATAAGAAATTATTCATACAGTATCAAGGTATGCATCAAGTTGTACAGCCGGTTTTTGCAAGAGGTCATCTCTCCAACACCTGTGATCTTCAATTGTTATCTTTGCAACTAGTTCCAAAATCTCGTTTCAGTTCACGATTCCGATGAGAGCGTGATCGAGTTTGACCTGAACGATTTTAATTTGCATCTGATTGCCATTTGGCGTTCGGAAAGTGGATTAAAAATTTTGGAGCAAGTTTGATAAATGGAATAAATTGAACGACTGTGTGAAAATTTTTACATCTGTTGACATTAGAATGTTTATTAAAGATGATACAAATAATATTTTACGAATTGGAACTCTTCTTGTAACTACTTACTAACTACTACAAGAATTCCAATTCTTGTAAACTATAAATATAATAAGTTATGAAAACTTATAAGTTCTTCTTATTGTTTTTTATTGTTACTTACAGCTTTTTTTTTAAAGATTTGTTCATCATCATCTTCCTGCCCTTGTCCTATGTTATTTGGGGTCGGCGCAACACGTTTTCTTTTTCCATTCTCTCCTGTCAACCGTCACTCTATCAGTCATTCCCTTCTCTTTCATATCATTCTTCACACAATCCATCCATCTTTTTTTTGGCCTTCCTCTCCCTTTCCATCCATCCACATTTATTTTAAGATTTGTTATATTAAGGTTTTAAATTATGTTATGTGTGTATATTTATTGTACCTTAAAACACTTCTGTTAGAACAGAGGTATTTTTCTGTTATTAGGTACCTATTAATGTTAAATTAATTTGCATTCCCTAAACAGGCAAAATATGGACTGTACGTTAAACCACCAACTTTTCTAACTGGCAACAGCTATATTTTCTGCAAATAAATGATTCTTATTCTTAACATAGCCGAAAGCTACTTCCCGTGCGTGATGTTACAGTAGTAATTTTGATAATGTGTTTATTTCAAATAAGTGGCTGGCATGATTCAAAAACGCAAGTTTACAGTTCAACATACCGCATACCGCACAAATAACCACCGAAGCTAATAACAATAAATCACATGATAAACTCTTGCATCGAACTTTCTAAAACCAATTTACGAAGTCACGTAAGTGGGCAATAATTTGGTGTAAGCCCTAAGCTGCCCTGAAGGTAAACAGCAATTTTGTATACGCCTCTCACGGAATGGAATGAGCCAATAAACGCAATAATTATACATTTAAGAAATGCGCAATGGACGATACAGGAGAAAGTAAATGGTAGATCATACTGGCCGCAAGTAAGATTGGTAACAAAGAACTAGGAACTGAAGTTAAAGATTGTATGGTTGATGCTTTTGATTTTCGGTCAAATTCTAGGGGTAAAGTAGGGCAAACATGGTTCGTTAACAATAGCTTATCGACGGTGAACGAACTCAGCGAACTATTGATTTGTATCTAATTTCCGACTTCTCATTTGATATAATCAGGACAGTACAGTGAATGTTATAATTTATATGTGCTAATAAATTATTCAGATTCAGAACCCGACAAAAAGGTACCAAACGTAGGGAAGATACGTGTAGTCATGTTGCACATAATTTGGATTTCAGCAAATTGTTCAATATACGGTTTCTAGCTTACCCATTATAACGCAACCTTATACGTAGTACGTTTAAGTATACATATATTTGGATTTTGTAACCAGAATTTCAGATTTCGAGTCACGCTCTTTAGCTATTACAATATAAATTTCAATTTAAACCACTAACCCCAAACTTTGCACCTACATTTCAGGTATAACACAGTTAAAGCAATTTCCACAGTGTCTCGGCCTACATATATACCGAGAAATGGGAATAACGTTCCTTCGAACGACTCCTGGGTTACCTCAGGGCTTTGTGGCGGCTCGACTCTTAGTGCTATCTCGTGACGTTGATTAAAACTAAACTCATTTAGCTGAAGCTTTTAGTTCAGTTGGTGATTATACGGATTATTTGACTGCAGAGAATCTTTGGTGGGTCGAGAACACGTATTCAGGTTTGCAATTTGTAGGAAAAATAATGGACCTGCCGGTTAGCAGATAATATTTTTTTGGTTGGAAGATGATGATACGGAAAAGAGCAGATTTTTTTCTTGAATACTTCACACTTCTTACACTTTATTTTATGTGAAGCATGACAATAATTTTTTCTGTAAGTTTATTCAAAGTGAAGTCTAGCGGAATAAAAACAAAATTGTTCGAACCGTTGCATACGGATTGAGAAATTTTACGATTTTACGCACACGATTAGGGACAAAAGAATAAATATTCAGAGAGAAACTGACCGTTTACCTTTTACGATGCAATTCATACTCGTCTAATAAAAAGGGTGCTTATTTGGCTACTTAATGTTTCGGACAATATGACCAACAATAGATCTTTTATTTTCATAAGGTGACCCAGTGGCATCAAGAAAATATTCTCACAAAACTACAATGGGGTACAAAAGGATGCTGTTATTCACACAGTTAATTCTTTATATTAGAGATTATATACTTTGTAATTTGGGTACAGTGTGATGTTTTTCTGAAATTATTTTGATTCCAATAATGGGAATTCGAATGGTTGACAAAGTCTGATCTGAATTTTGATTGAATTAGCTCAATCAAAATAAACAACGAAGATAGAAATTCAGTAGGTCAAGGTAATCCAATATTCAGCCGATTTGATTGCGAAAGCACTCGGGGACTGAATTGGTTTATCCAATAAGAGAAAACCGACCTTGACTTTGCACGGATTTTCCCGCATTTGAAAAACATATTGCATTAGTCGACAGACGGTAGGTACTTTTGAAGTTAGCGAGAATATGGGAATAGGGCCAAGTCTCAAGTATATGAATTAAGCATTACCTACACCGTGATATTATGACATAACCGTCACATAGGTATTCTCCTGGGAAGTTTGCAGTGGTTTCTTCGATCAGTAATTCAGAGTACTTAGTCAATGTACCTACTCTTCATAAAGCCTATAAACACTGTTCATCAAATATGTATAGGTACATAGATATTCTAGTAGAGGGGCTCGTGGTTAGGTAGTAAGTCGATCGATCAGGTTAAGCTACACATGCCGCGGTTGGTTTGTAGATGAGCGACCATCTTTACATACCGAGACCCCTACCTACGTGCCTCGGAAAGCACGTTAAACCGTTGGTCCCAGCTATCATTCGTGGATCTTTGACAGTCGTTACGGGTAGTTAGAAGCCCGAAAGTCTGGTAACCAGTCTTACCAAGGGGTATCGTATTACCCAGTTACTGGGTTGTGGAGGTCAGATCGGTAGTCGCTCCATGTAAAATACTGATATTAGAGTTACATCTGGTTAGACTGGAAGCTGATCTCAACTCATAGTTGAGAAAAGGCTAAGCAGAGACATAGATATTCTAGTGAAAGAAGAAGCAACTGAGAAACAATTTCTAACTCTATGGAATTGCTACACATGTAACAGAAATGCTTCAATTTTCTTACTATTGTGTCCACTCACACGCAAGGCAAAAGCAACACTGCACACTGGTTAGAAAATCACCCTGTAGGTAATAAAATCTAGTCCACAAAGTAAGGTGGAACGACTTACAAGTGTGTAACAAAGCTTATAAAGGGACAAAGAGCTAAACAAAGACGTGTGGAAACCACCCTTACGTCTCAGGAAGGTCAGTGACCCCGCTCTTATTCAACCCATTCCTTGCTTCAGATTCTTTACAGAACAATGTCACTGTGGTTTGAATATTGATGTTGGGACATCAATCTTGGCTATAATTTTCTTTAGGATTGTTAGTTATTAGGATATTCATATTAAAATCTTTTTATTTGATGGGTAAGCAGGAATATCTAACATCGCTTTTTACGACGACTACGTGTCTACGTACTAGAGAATGGGCAGCAGCGTTCTCTATGCATTTTCAACACCATACTGCGATCGCCAACCCGCCTGCCAAGCGTGGCAATTATGGCAAACCCCCCAATTGGGGGAGGCTTATGTCCAGCAGTGGACGTTTTTCGGCTGAAATGATGAGTTTCTCTGTGTCGTAAACATTTTCTTCACTAAATATTTAAATTGTAAAGAGAATAGGTAGTCTTATTATAAGTTACAAGTTTGTTTTTAGTGCCTATTGCCTATAGATATTGCTTTAAAGCATACATGCATAATTAGCCAATATCGTTCTCACTGCTGGGACACCTAAGTCTCCTCTCTATAAGCGGGAGTATGCCATAATCCACAACGAGGGTCCAGTGCAGATTGGTGGATAAGAGAACCACAATTGACCTTAATATATTGCCGTTTTGCTGTCTATTCATCTGAGTTCTTAACTGCATTCTTCAATCGCCTTTTCTTTCTGGAAACGAAGGGCATGTCAGAAATTCTAATTCTAAAGTGGGTATCCTGCCTTTTCGCCGAAAATTGTTTGGCAGATTATCACTTGCCAACCAACGTTTCGCCGATGTTTCACTTTGACAACTAACGATTAGCAAATTTTTGTATGACAACGTTTCATTTGGTAGAATTATTGTTAAGCTGATTATTACATATAATGACACAAAACATTTGGGACATTTATCATTTGTCAAACATTTCACTAGGCCACACAACTATTAGACGAATGACGTTTTGTCAGTGTAATTTTTACATACATTTTTTATTTAAGAATCTCAAAAATAACATTAAACCTATAAATTGGCAGCAATGCAGAGCCATATTACGATAGGTTAGGTTAGGTTAGAGTATGACAAACAACGCACGAGCCGAGCCAGGGAAGCGAGCGTGCCGCGGCAGCGGCCGGCGATGTGCCAGAAGCGAATCGCTTTTGTAAAAGGAACAAACTAAAACATTCTGTACTTGAAAGTTGGCATTTTAAAAAGTGTCATTATGAAAAGCAGACCAAACGTACAGTTGGTAACTGTGAGGTTGGGTATAATCAAAATTATATGATAAGTTGGCAAATGATTATCCGGCGAAACGTTAGTTGGCAAGCGAAAATCTGGCAAACAATTTTCGGCAAAAAGGCAGAGAACCGCTAAAGTGACTTATCAATCATATCGGTTGCCTCATCCAGTGGTTCCCGTTACACGCACACATCTTTTAAGTACACAAATAAATCTGACCCGTAGTCGTGGCATTAACATTTGTAAGCCATACAAATGTTTATCCTGATGCGTATCCAATCGGCAGCGCAAGCACACAAGGTGGCCACCCGCCTCTGCGTCAATTGGGTTGTCAAAACATTATAGTCTAACCATAATTAGCTATTCGCCTTCGTAAAAGTAAGCATTTTACAAAGAATATAATGTTTATGCGTAACTTTTCGGGTTTTCAACATAGCAAAGGAGTTTTTAAACTGTCATGGTCACAAACATTACTATTAACACTTGAAACGGGATATTTACCATGTTTACTTTTTGTTTCGAGTTCCCGATATTTCGGCGCTGTTGCAAGCACCCACCATGATCACGGATAAACTGAAGTCATTGCGGGTGGGTGTTTATGAGCAAACAAAACGGTCTACCCTATTCCTTGTTCATTTTTTACGCTCAGTACCGCTACCACTGTCACTCGCAAATTGATTTTGTTCCCGATACACGAAACTCACTGTGTCCGCTCGCGAACTTTTTTCGGCACTTCTTCGGTTTTTACACAGCTGAAATGCCGAAATATCGGGAACTCGAAATAAAAAGTAAACATGGTAAATATCCCGTTTCAAGTGTTAATAGTTATACCAAAGGAGTCAAAAGTTTTAGAAAATTTTGTTCGCTGTAAGTTAGTAAGTAGTTTCTTCTTCGAATGCTTTACTCTTTCAGACCTACTAAGTTTTAAATCCTACTTACTTTCATTTTATACTTAAGTTTCTACATGCCTAGTTTTGAATGTCATCCAATTCAACCTACTTAGTAGTCACAATAGCAGATCAAAAAAACTTACAAGTTCACACAAAGATACAAGAGCCATCATAACTAAAGCAATTACCTATAGCTTCATTTATCTGGTCTAAAGCGACTCTTGAAAGACATTCCTGGACCACAAAGAGAGGTGAAAATGAAAGGTATTAAACCAGACCAGACACGCGCCAACAATAGATCTTTTAAAGCCTTTGTCTGATCTGACTGCGTTGAGATGAATACGGATCTCTTAGGCCACGATATTTATTCGTTTTTCAATGATTTATGGTCATCTTGTTAAGAAATCCTATGTATTAACTCTCGTCCGCGAATAAATTAGAATAAATCTGAAATTGACGTAACGAAGAATAACTCTCAGACTTGGATGAGCTCTCGGTTTAATGATCGAAATGAAAACGAGACGAGTATTTTCTGTATTAAAAATAAACCCGCAAAGCTCCGAAGTAAATACAAATAAATATTCTTGGTTTCTTCTGGAAACGTAAGCAAACAAAGTTCTAAGCGATTCGAATAGGAGTATGTTGATGCTACTTAAAATATTTGTGGAATAATATTATGGATGACATCATCTTGATATTCAGAAAGGAAAAAAATATTTCAGTGGAAAAATACAGATAGGAAATTATTTTTGGCGAAATGGTAAAAGAACTTACGGGAAGTGGTATTCTGAAAATGTTATCAAAGGTTTCAAACCTCTGTAGTTCGCAATTCGAATCGACCTCGAGCATGTTTGAGTTTGACGCCTACTCGTATAACCAAATTCTGTGTCAATCCTGATCCTTAGGTCAAATTATTCTGGGTTATTCTCACTCAAAAAATGCATTAAAAATCCTCACTTTAGCTATCCCAAAAAGCTTAGCTTTAGTGGTCAAAGACACTGCTTATCAACTACCGTTACGCCAATGAGACCGTTATAAAACGAGGTGATAACTATTGCACGGAAAAAATATTAAGTATTTCTCTTCTTGAAAAATATTTTTCTGTAGACAAACGTAGTGTATTCAACTAACGGAAAGGTGATTGAATCTTTTCCCCCGAGGGAATGTGCACCGGTTTGATTCGATTCCCAAATGCAGGTCAGACCAAATTGCGCTGCCAAGCCGACTGAATTTCTTGAAACGAATGTAGTGCAACGTTCTACATTTAAGTTTAAGAGTAACTTTTAACTGGAGCTGTTAATAGTACAGTCGTTTTTTTTTTTTTTTTTTAAACAGTTTAAAACAATTATATTTACTTCCATATTCAATTGGATGTTATCAATTATGATAATTATATGAGTTGTATTATTTGTTCAAACGGAGGAAAGCTGCCGTGGTTAATTTTATAATTTAATTTCTATATAGGTCAGATTTCTGCTAAGCTAGCCGTAGATACCTATAGATGAATGGGTAGAATACTATATTTAATAAAAAATTGTAACACAGCTCATAATATGTATTATTTATACGTCTAAGGGCAAAAATCGCAGAAAAAAGTTCCAAAGGGTTATTAAATTACTGATTCCGACCGCAGGCTTAACAAATCTATAGCCCGAAGGACACGGTGGAGCATATGGTGGAGGTCTGCCCGGCTTGAGTAGAGCACCGCCGTGTCCTCACGGAGGCGATCGACAGCGGCGATATCTCGCGTCCGGCCCTGGTCCAGGCCATGGTCCGGAGCGAGAGTGCATAGGAGGCAGTTACGTTCTTCTGCGAAACAGTAATGCTCGCGAAGGAGGAGGCGGAACGCGTGAGGGAGCGGCAGTCTGTACGCCCTCATGCCCCTAGTCGCCGCAGGAGACGCCCTGGCTGGCGAGAATCGGTAGCCGATTCCCGACCACCGTAGGCGCGGGTTTGCGGTCGGCGAGCTATGGGCAGCTCGCCGTCCGGTAAGGACTAGGCCCGGGTCGACGGCGCGTTGTATCCCACGCGCGCCTCAAAGAGATGTCAGTACGCATTGATGATGTCCGCTAGGACCGGTGCCTGCCAGGGTTGCGGGTTTGTCCGAAAGGGATACCGTGGCCCTGGCACACAGGCAACTGAAGGAACTCGGGTAGGTTTTAATCAGTAAAAGTCTGACACGACCGGGCCCGCTTCGCCCAGAGCGGATTAGAGATTTACCTAACCATACATTTTCATACGTTATATTCCTGATAAAGTATTATGTTACATTGACCATCGCCAGTACTACATTTCGAGGGCTCTTCAGTCACAATAACCATTAGAATTAGGGTTGCGCCCTATGTCCTTCGGTTCCAAACAATGTACCACGTCGCATTATTATAAGTTAAAACCCGGGTTACACGGGTTAAAGTGTAAACTTAAAAAACCGTTCGGTGAAATAATGCAAAACGCAGAAAAAGTACTCGTATTTGCAATTGTAATGAGGTTTAAAGGTAATTCTATTGAGTTATTTCGATCCTCACGTTACACTATTTAATGCTGGGGTGCAGGGTGTGATAAATAAGGATAAGAATGTCGATAAAATAGATAATAATCAATATTAATAATAGGTGTGTGTTCCTAAGTATAGATCAGTCGTTATCTACCATTCAATAAGTAATCACCTTATTCAAAACTTAAATATTTATTAACAAAACATCGATTTTGCGTGTTCTGTACTGAGCTCACGCAACGCGTCGTATGTCCAGCCATTTATAGGATGCGCCCATCCACGAGCGCTGTCCCAAATAAGATGCATTATTAACTTATATATATTACATAAAACAAGTGGTATTTTAATAAAACACGTATACTAAAAGATCAATAATTAAATTGTCTTTAAAAGGGTGAAGGTTTCAGAAAAATACGCTTGATAGATTTTGCGTGATTCTCAGTTTTTTATCCGCGTTAGACATAACTTTATAAATTAATTTCACTGTGTAATATAAACATAATCTAAAATATTCATATATTAAGTTATTAAGAAAATGCTCTCATTTAACACATATTTTCCAAATCGTTAACACTACTCGTTCAAACGTGATTTTCAGTATAAAATCATTAAAAGTCGGTTATCGTAGTCTTAAGCGCAATGAGCGAGGAGATTCCAATTTTCATTCTAATGATTGACTAGCAAATGAAGAAAAACGGATGATCCAAGCAAACACTATGAAAGCTTAATATGCAATGAATCACGCGAAGTAATTAAAATGCTGATTCAAAGGGGAGATAACGTTTAATGCAATTAGCATGTTGTTAGTAGGGTTTACAACCAAGAATTTATTATGCTCATCACTGTTGAAAATACATTTGAATTTGTTGGCATCTCGAAAGCATTTTTGACAGGCTTGCTTTCTTTAGGAGTTATACAGTTTTTATGAAGTGTATATATAGTATACTAGCTTCTGCCCGCGACTTCGTTCGCGTGAAATTTCTTGCTTCCCGACCCACCCCGCCGCATCACATCACCTGCCCGCGTTTTTACTTCATTTTCGCTTAGCGTTCATTCTGACTTTTTTCTTTTGGCTCGACTCCTAAGGATCTTAGCGTGACGTTGAATAGCCTATAGCCTTCCTCAAGAATAGGGCTATCAAATGAAAAGCTTTTTTTAAATCCGATCTGGATCTGGTAGTTCCAGAAATTAGCGCGTTTTAACAAACAAAAAACTAACTCTTCAGCTTTATTATTAGTATAGTTTATTAAGTACTAGCTTTTGCCCGCGGATCCGCCCGCGTGGATGTCGGTTATCGCGTAAAAAAGTAGCCTATGTCCTTCTCTATATCCCAGGCTATATCTCTGCCAAATTTCATGACGATGGCATGAGCAGTATATTGATAGTGTAACAGACGTGTTGGTTTATCGGTATCTATAAAATGAAAACTTGTGAACCGGGTTAAGAATACAAAAATGCTTTCCATTGTGGCGGTATCTATAAAGCCACATTAGAACTACGCATCAAAGACCTGACGTCACAAATCCTGCATCACGCAATGAGAGTTTACCGCACGACTAGCATATACAACATCCCAACATCAACCTTCGGGCAGTTGCACGACACCCGTTTGTTTGGAGGATCCTCCCTTTTCCATGGAGTATGAGTGAACTTTACACCCTGTTCCTCATACCTCATCACTAAAATAACAGATGTTACTCAGAAAAGCTACCATGCTTAAATGGAATTGGGCTGAACACCATCTGCCGCATGTCAGACAATCAATGGGCCAAACTTACGATCCAGTGGGTCCCGCTTAATGGCAAACGACATCGCGCCAGGCCCAGACGGAGATGACGGGATGAGTTGGACTCCCTTAATAAAGATTGGTTCTGGGCACCTCTGGACAGAGAAAGGTGGAAGGAGAGTAGGGAGGCCTTTGACCATCATTATCAGCCCATAGCAGTCCACTACCGGGCATAGTCCTCTCCAATTGCACGCCATTCAGCACGATTCTCGGCAACTCTCATCTAGCTGCTACCAGCCACCCTGCGAAGATCATCGCTCCACCAAGCCTGAGGGCGTCCTACCTTACGTTTGCCGTTTCGCGGTCTTCTTTCAAGAACATGTCGTCTACCCCAACGGCCATTGATTCTACGGCTAATATAGCCGGCCCATTGCCACTTCAGCTTGCTTCTTCTGTGAGCTATGTCGACAACTTTGGTTCTCTGTCGGATCACCTCGTTACTTTGCCCAGCAGTGGGACAATAACGGCAAATAAAAAAATTAAAAGTATAACCATAACCAGCCATAATGTGCTTACTGCTGGGACACAGGCCTCTCTCTGTGAGAAGGAGTGTCAGTATCTAATATCAATGAAAAATTGCTTTTTATAAATCTCCGTCTGTGCTGTTTCAACAACAGATTAATAAGCCCCTGTATGCTTTCAAAACGTATTACTTACTAGTTGTTTTCTACGCTTACAATCACCATTCAGTCTTCACTATGGCAGCTGACAAAACAACACGCCTAACCCTTTAGCGCCTTCTAATGTGTCGAAAAGTCATATGCAAACGTCAACGGCAAATTTTGCAACATACCATTGTCCGAATAGGGAACATTTAATAATTTAAGATGTTATTACAAAAATTACCATAATCGAAGCAACCAGCCGTAAAGACATTGTGAACGGCCCAAGGGTGGCCAGCAATCAACAATCAGGGTGTTTAGACGAAAACGAAACTAGAAATCAATTATCTAACTTATAACAAAGCTATAAAGTTCAGTTTTCCGTGTACTATTTCCCGTGATATGTTGGTATTTTCGGGTATTTTAAATATGCAGAATTTAAAGGGTTAGTTCAATGACCCGATGGAAGTGTCGAGATAACGTTTTAAGGTGTTAATTTGTGTTAGTTGCTTTATCAGAAGGTTTGATCAATTTTTTGGAAGATTGAAGAGTTCCCCTACCTCCACGTAAGCCTTGTTAGACTTGTTTAATGTTAGGGAGCTAAGGTACCGGATGTTAATAATGATTTGCTTAAAATGTTACTAAACTTCATACTTGTAGAAATTTTTGCGTTTAAGTGGTCCTGTGATTTGAAATTATCAAACGTTAAAATAAACGAGCGAGAAATATCCTGAGCTGACTTGAATTAAGTTATCTATAGCAATGACGACGTACTCGTATTATGACGATACTACATCATTGCTACATCAGTACGTATCTAGTTTGTATAGCCGTATTTATTTTATGGGCCATAAAATAGTTTTAACATAAGCATCATCCACAACCATGAACAATTTCCCTTATTGAGTACACTGATATAGCAAAAAACACACTTATTCCTCATCGTAAAATAGCGTCCGAAATTGAGCGTGCTCTAGCAATAAAAATTGCAATAACTTTCCTGTACATAATAAAACAACTGAGTTCAAATTGAAAGAGGGCGACATTTTTATAGAGCGATAAAAAATGGCCGACGTACTTACATCATAGGGATTCGAGGGCCATGCCATTAAACTTCGCAGTTTTAACTTTTAACATTCTATGTCATTTTTCCGGTAGTCATTAGCATAAATCATAAATTAGTCCCAAATTTCAAACCTTCATAAAACAATAACCAGCTATACCAAGTGGTTTGAAATAAAGGCAAGATTGAAATAAACGTTTTAAAAATAAAATCAGAGAAATGGATATAAAACCTGTCATGAAAGGAAAAGTTATGAAAGGTGTCGAGAGAAATGAAAGTAACGAAGATAAAACAAACGACTGAAATGGATTTACCGATAAAATATGCAAAGGACACTATTTATAGATGATATCCAAATAACGAAAAGAAAACAAAAGATGTCAGGCTCGTTATGAAATAAAAAAGCTCATACAAACACAATAAATATACCTCATCTCACTAATTTCATTACAAAAACAAACCGTTCATTTGTACTACGTTGTCAACAAAATACTCGCGTTTATTTGTGTTATAGTTGACTGGTTTTATGGTTGTCAATGTCCAGGAATACCAGTTTTGCACAGAATTTGTTTGCACAAATCTTCATGTTTATTTTGTGTGCCTACACAAAAATTATAATTTTATTCAAGGGGTTCGTTATTGTAACACGAGTGTCCCACTTTAAATTGCGATTCATTGTCATCATGCCTTTTATTATCTGCGACCTTTTTTGCGATGTTATAAAAACAAACTTTATGTTTGTCTATCGTTAGCAACTTGTCTGTTACACTTCTGTTGCAGCACCACCTTTTTTGAATTATTGAATTTTCTACCTTACTCTGTCTTACATACAGTTTCAATTTTTATATTGCTACGGTCTATGACATCGTTAGTAATTCAATATCCTATGAAACAAAAAATACAGTCGCATTAACACACGCTATGGGATCATTGGGAACAGATGGTCGTGTTATCATAAGTGGTTTATCTTATCGACTCGTCGATTATATCGTTCATTAATTACCAATTTATTTAACACCAGTAATGCCCTAAATTCCATCTTCTTCTTATCTGGGGAAAGTTAAAAAAAATATTTTGGAACATATTTCTTCCATTAACCCGGTGGTTTCTTTTTTTCTTCTTTTGGTGATCTGGTCGTAATAAAAAAACATTAGTTGTATCAGCTGCATTCCTATATGTCGTTAAACCAATAGAAAAGGGTAGGTTGGTATTAATCCTCTACTAGTACCAGTAACTTTAAACATATGCACCATATTATTTTATAATCATAAATAAAAATCATAATCATACCCTACAAATACAAACAAAAACAAAATGATAGTTCACTGAAATTGCTCAGAAAATACCTTTACTTCAAGCAAAATTGACCTAAAATTGTCAGTAGATATTCAGTAATACAGTTTTTAGTAGTGGGTCGCCACAGTGCAGCTTATCGATAGCCTTAAATTGAATTTCTCCGTAGCAGTAAGTATTCCTTGGATTTCTCCACTACATAATATTAATGTTAGTGAACGTTTTATAATTATTATCTACTTCTATTGTCACAATATCTAACTTATTATAATAACCGGCACGAGTCGTGAGCACAGATGGGCAGTAGTGGGGGCAAGCTCACGCATGTACACTTCCGGCTAAATAAAAATGACATGCGAGAGTCCAATAGACGACGAGTATCGGCTGATGAATCAATCGCATGCAGCTCGGCGCCCCCCGGCTTCTTCATTCCGCCAAAGAGACCTAAAAATTTACTACTAGTACTGTTAGTTTGTGCTCACGACTGATGCCGGTTACTATATTTGTCTTAGATTTATTTGAAGTGGCGAAAAATAAATATTAGCTTAATTGCAATAGTTTTAGATATAATTATTTCAACAAAACAGTTATCTCCACGTCCTGCTTCATTGATTTTATTTACTTATTAAAACTTTATGCACAAGTAAAAACTGTACAAAGGTGGACTTAATGCCTTGGGCATTTTAATGAAAGCAATATATCTATCTTGTATACTATACAGGCTTATTGGTAAGAAACTAACAACCGTGCAGGAATGTATTACTAATATCGTAAACAACCATTTTTGTTCTATGGCAATTTTTACTATTCTTTTTTTGATTTTCCTTAGCCATAAAACACTGAACATTTTTCTCAATTATATTGGTAACGAAGAAGTGAAATAACTCAAATGGTTATTTTTTCTAGTCTCATAAATAATGCTTTAACCAGAGTAATAAACTTGAGGTTCACTCTTATATTCTTACCTCCTTACTAATAAACGTTGTATAGCGTCTGTATAGTTACACACCGATTTTTCTCTTTCACTCGTCAGTAATTTGACTTTCGATAGAAGAAGACAAAGCGTTGTGTAACTATACAGACGCTATACAACGTTTATTAGTAAGGGGGTTAAGATAAATAGGTCGTTTTTCATATTATAACACTTACCCTAAAAGAGTGGGTTGGTGATGAAACTTTTTTTTTTAAATCCATATTTATAACTTTCCTCTTTACAAAGAGACTAATTAATGTGGCGAATAAAATAAGTCATGGCTTTCTTCTTACGTATTTATCAAGCAACTTGATACAATTTACGAATTAAGCATTAAAGTGAAAAAATATGAGAGTATAATATACGTCACATAACATAACATAACATACGTCTTTTATAATGCGCGCAGCAAAGGAGTGGAACTCTCTGCCTGCGTTTGTGTTTCCGAACGCATACAACCCTAATCTATTCAAAGTGAGAGTGAACAGGCTTCTTCTGGGTAAGCTCACTCCATCGTAGACTTTGTCTCTGTCATCCAGACCTAGACTAAAGTCAAGAGCAAACTCATAGTAGAATAAAAAAAAAAAATTTAAAAGAAATGTACCTAACAGAACAGGCACTCCAAAGTCCGAAAAAAGCAACAGATAATAAAAGGGAGAAGGATAAAATTATAAAAGAAAAGAAAGAGCTTTTTCGGACGGAAACAATTAAGAAATTTTGAAAAATTCGTTACCGTTTAATTAAATCAGAACAAGAGTCAGACGTAACGAAGCGGAAAGTCACGCGCGGCGCACAAACGAACCTTACTTTGGAGCGTTATGACTATGAGTTTAAACTAATCAGTTTTGTGACATATTTTGTTGAACTACATCATTATAATCACATAGACGATTGCGGTACTTGGGGAAGGCCTATGTCCAGCAGTGGACGTCTTTCGGCTGAAATGATGATGATGACATGATTATTTTACTTAAGACTGCACCGAGCGCACAGTGGCGCCCTCATCGTTATTTCGGTGATTTCTTTTAGTTTAGAATGAAAATGCAGAAAATATTCTCGTCAAGTTGTGCTTTACAAGACTATACGTTATTATTACTACAAACAGTAGTTTGAAATTGTTATGTTTTATTGTAATCATTAAAACGGAAAATAGTGGCCACTAAGCTCGTCGGTTTATTTATTTAAAATTACTGACCGATATTTGTTCACTAATTCTGACTGTAAGCACAAAAGAACAAAAAACAAGTGTCAAATTTATTCTTCAGGTAAAATTTAGTCAAAATCTCGTCAAAATGTCAAGCAGAAAATGTTTTGTTTCTGTTCTTGTCTAACACATTGAATACTGTATCTGTGCATCTCGCTTGTACATTGATAGTGTGAAGTTGGTAAGCAAAGACCCCAGATAACTATTCTTCAGATATTATACGATTGAAAAATTTAAAATATTTATTCGTCTGGTAAACAGCCAGATAATTTTATACGCTAGGTAGCTATTCGACGTTTTAACTGAGGATTGAAAAATCGGCCCTTCTTAGACTTTAAAATCTGGTCATAACCGACAGCTGCCGACTGATGTTGGCCTATAAAAGAACAAAAAGCATATAACTACCTGATTATAAAAACTAAGAGACATGCAAATAAATCACAAGATCTTATTGCTACTGATGATAGAATGTGTAACATCAGTGTTAAATAAAAAAGCACAACAAGTCTAGATTGTTGACATATTTTATAAAAGCACAGCTAAAAATATCTTAGACGCATTAACTGACCTTCTATCTAATTCAAGGTGCCATACAGATGATCATGTCACCCCTATACTAATCGATAGAAAAATGGAAATGAACTGTAAAAAAAACGTGGGATATCTCGTCTAATGAATATTATAGGAATATTCTATTGAAGTTACTACTAACTTCAATAGAATATTCCTATAATATTATAAGATTTTCCGTCGGCAGAAATATAAATATGTATATGGAGTGGGTAACAAGTTATAGGATTCTCTATTAGGTTACTTACTATTTATTTTATCTCGTCTCCTGTGCTTTCTATACTAACTATGTTTCTAACTTTAATATACCTAATCAGTCAGAGGAGGGCTTTGGTCTTCGCTCTTAACTACGGGTACATGATTAACTATTTCCTCCTTATCTTTCATCACTCACACATCACATTACAAAATTATATCCCCTATTTTCCCATCGTCACTAAGTCAATATCTTCTTGACGACAAATTAAGCCACTTTGTTCACGCATGGCTAACTTTATCTACTTTAAAAATAAGCACTTTCATTTGTTTCCTTCTAAAGATCAAAGTCAAGGTAACGAGGTCACCGAGCCCGTGAACAGAGTTCAGAGCTTTCAGTGTCCCTTTCATTATGAGAGCCAAACTTTTAATTCTGAAATGGGCATGTTTCATTAGTACGAGGTTGATGATGATGATTTTCTTACAAACATTTGTAAATAAAGGGTACAGGAAAAGAAGGGGCTCATCGACATATTTCGTAAAATCTAACTAACTATGCCATTCGAATCGTTATGAGCAGGCCTTTCATTGGATTATTCAGAACAGTATAAAAAGGGCCCATTGATTCCATAAACAAAAAAATCCACAAATGACTTAAAGGATCCCATTGCAGCTCAAATAATAATAATAATTGATAATATACCGATAATTACAGACAAACTAGATATATAAAATTTACAGTTAATAAATATAAGCGCTGATATTTGACAGACTAATTACATGTTGAACATTTATTTAGCCATTATCTCTGAATATTTTTTTTTATTGATGAGCCCCTTCTTTTCCCGTGCCCTTTAAATGTTATTGGCAACATGATTTACGTCGAACTCGTGAAAGTCCTCTACAAGAAGCTAAAAGATCGAAATTTTAATCAAAATAAGCATCAAAATAATATTGTTAGTACTACTTACGTTCTGCGTGGATATGGAAATAAAATTCTAAAACTTCATCTATTGTACCAACGTAGTGTACAATCAGGATGGTTGTAAATTGACATCACTAGAGCGTTCCTAATGCACGTTTTCCAGCAACAAACACAGCAATGTTTTGAACCTGATTCTAGCTCTGTTGTTACACAGTGTGACAACTGAGCCGAACGTGTGTGTATTTCAAAACAGCCACTAACAAAGCTACGCGACACTGCGGTCGACATATTGCAATTTACGCTGTAGCGTCCCGTTCGCTTTGTGAAAAATATGGATGTATTTTTTACAGAGTGCACGATAAACTGCACACGGTGTAAATTGACGCCTCTGACGGTGTGAAGTGACTGTTATCAGCGTTTCGGTACTTTAGAACGTGAGCTACGTTTCCCACCGACCACTTAATTATTACTGCATACGCGTTCGTATGCCGAAAATCATTAAAAATTCAGGACACTTTAACGAATGCATTGGCAGCATCCATACAAAATGGGCATCCGATACGAATTCCCGTTATAAACGATGTGTGATGTTACTTTCAAATCAGTCACAACCCGACATTTCAAAGATAATACAATTTATTGTATTGCAGATCCGAACACGCGTCCCGTAAAAAAGATTCGAAATTTAAATTAAAACTCAGACCCTTTGTAATCATTACAATGGAGGTAAAAATTTCGAATTCAAGTATCTAAGTTCATTGACAAACACGCGTACGACAAAATTAATTAGTTCCATCAATCACTGTTTGAATGGTGTCAGTCTAACACCGGCCCACTGGTTTGAAAAAAACCAACTATCGAAATGAAATGGAACGTGATTCGACCATTGTGTGTTAACCCTTCTATTGCTGGGTTGTTAGAAAGTTGTGACGCTTGAGCGGGACTCGCTAGCGCCTGGGCGGAGATATACTGGGACAATATTTTGAATGCTTTGGAGATATGATAAGTGAAGATTTATTTTGGGACAAAGTGCTATGCCATGCGTGTGATCTGGAATGTTGGTCGTCTATTTACATAATTTTGATAAGTAATTACGACCAATGTGAACTTCAAGATTAGAGATTAATTTACTACTATTGGTGTTGCTTAGTAATTAAATGTTTAATAATTAAAAAATACAAAATACAAATACAAATAATTTATTTTCTTTCATAAGTTATGTACTACATCTAGTGGTTGAAGTGACCCTTTAAACAAAAATTGCCTGTGTTAAGGACACTTCGCTCTTCCGAAGCTTAAAGTTATGTGGTGTACCAACAATTTTAAATCTTATAATCAGAAAACAATTCAAAATAACTTTACAAAAAGAAAAACATGCCAAATTTTGAATTTACATAAATAAGAATAAAAACAAATAAGAAGAACAATAAGAATAAATTAACAGTAGGTAACATATTTGATGTCTGGAAATTGTAGATAATTATTATTTGTCTTCCTGTACGCACTACGTTACGTACGACGCAATCGTCGTTGAGCTTTGTTTTTCGGGTAAAGATATATCTTATTAAAGGATCTACTAGACATAATCGCTTTTAATAACACGATTAGATAAACTTTGCTGGATATACAAAAAAATTCCCATTGTTACCCCTTTTTGTAATTATTAATCAATCTCATAGCTACAAAACAGACTTTTTTTTTTCTTATTTTTTATATATGGAAGGTAGTAAGATTGTTTAGCACAATTCGCTGAGTTTGTCGTGATAAAATAATTAACATAATTATTATGTTTAATACCTATGCGCGAGGCAACCACTCGTTCCTTCACGAACCTACATACTTCAGTCGGCTCGAGCACCAGATCATAGCGCCTTGAATGATATTTGCTCATTATTTATTAACCATTAAATAGCTTAGCTTCCACCCCTTTTTAGTACCGATCAGTTATCCATCACCGAGTGAAGGGATATACATGTCAATCAACCGAGTCTTTGTGATCTATTTTTTATTGTTAAATTTACAATATGCTACGATACCGAAATTGATAAACTCATACTCTGCAAAAAATATCGGTAGAAATTCCATTAGGACATGACAAATTGTGTCTAAATAAAACGTTATTTTTTATTATTATTTAGTTCAGTTCGTGCCCCCTGAAATATATTTGTGACAATATGAGACCGTCGAGAAGATAATTTACATATCAATAGGTAATACTTTGAATATGACAGCAATCTATCATGCACGGTGACAATGCGCGCGCGCCCTCTATCGACCTTTCGACGTATTTCGGAACAGTTCGGCGAAAACTGTAGGGTTGTCGCGAAGTATTATTATTTGTTAAATAATGATAAAATGATTTGTAAACTGACACCTGAGTTTGATATTTTTGTGGATTTACATGTACCTACTTAAATTACCTGAATAATGCCAGTGATTATACCATTTTAGTTTCTTTGTTAATGCTGCCTAAAACATGTTTTGGAAAATAATTAAAAAAGTACTAAGTCCTTACCTAATGAAAGCAAACAGGTGAGACTCGTCTCGACCAATTATTTAGTCATACGTCAAAAATTAGGTACCTACTTAAACGTAAGCGTCACCCACATAAAGAGAACTTTTCCTACAAAAATATTCACCTAATCGTAATTGCTTAACAAAACAATTACGATTAGGTGAATGTTTTTGTACATGAGTAATAGTAACATAAAGGCTTGCACAGACTGGCGCGATATCGCGGGCGCCACGGACAGCGCGGCCCTTGTCGCGCCCGCGATATTGTCGCGCCTGCGATATCGCGCCCGTGTGTGGGAGCCTTAACTCACTGGCTCGACGTTCAATATCATTGTCATTTTGGTGCCGCAGCCGCACGGGAACGCAATTGGCATAACAATGCCGAGTCGGCGCATCTTTTTCTAATATAAAAACTAATTTGCATTATGACATTTGTTGTTGTCAGTAACTGACAGAAAGTGTTAAAGTCAAAAGTATTTTAATTGTGTTTAAACATTAACATTATAACATATTCAATGAAGGGTTGAATATAGGGCATGCAATATCGGAAGGTTCTCAATTCCGGAACTGAGTTCCAATACTGGAGATCTGATTCCGGAATTCCGGAACTGGTAACTTTTAAAGTGTGTTTCAAATCAAATAAGATTTATAATTTATATCAGTCTTTTAATCATTTTTAGTAACAAATTAAACTCTTTCTGCCTTATTACTCTAATTAAACATTTTAAACCGTAAAATCAACAAGGCAAATTTATCACACAATAGAAGCCTTTTAATCATTTTTAGTAAAAAATTAAACATCTTTCTCCATTATTACTCTAATTAAACATTGGCCGTCTAGCGGCTTGTGGAAATTTCCACAGACTGGTTGCGTTTAGATACAATAATAATCAAAATATAAAAAATAAATGAATATCGGAATTCCGATATTACTCCTCTCAATTCCGGAATTGAAATATCAGAGAAATTGTTACGGAATTCCGGAATTGCGAAATTCCGGAATTCCGGAATGCATGCCCTAGTTGAATATTGATTAGGTATGGTAAGTATTATTTTATTTTAAGTATAAATAATTTACACTATATTTTGGCATCTGGGGTGCAGAAAAAGCTGTTTTCGAGGAACTACGAAATCAAAGCTGTGTTGTTTTGTTCGAACCAAAAAATTAACAATAACTAAACTGATTATTTTTGTTAAACGACTGATTAGTTTACAAGTCAACGTACTCTTTCATTAATGAGGTAGCGATTAAGACGAACTGTAATTTCTATAACCTTAAATACAAGTTTCAACCAACACTAGCTAAAGAATAACTTTGAATTCGCCCATTATTCTTTAACCTTTATTCGTTCCACGTAAAATAAGTGTTAAACAAAAGGAAAGAAACCCTTACAATCGACATACTAACATTTGTTTAGATTGTGAGAAAAAAATACCCCTAAATTAAAGGCGTTTATTAATTTGACCTCATTTGCATTATAGGTGAAGGTTTTTTTTAACACGTTGGTAATAGAAAAGTGTTACATGTATTGTAATTATAAGCTGTGTGTTTTTGAAGCATCATGCTGTGTTTTTTTAACAAACAATGCGGTGGAACTGGTATTTAGCAAGCTTTTATAGTTCACATTTTGGTACAATGTGTAAACAATTAAACATTGTAGGTAAATTACCTATATGCCAGCTTAGTGGTACTTTTTTCCGACATGCTGAAATTTGGCATGCGGCATTTTATTCGCGTTATTTACTCAATACTCCATCTGTTATTGCCTACCTCTGATGCGTCTCCAAAATCAAGCCTGCTTTTTGTTCACTTCGATTCGTTTCATGAACAATATACCTAAGAATCGGAAATGCAGTCACCACAAACCTAAAATTACAGTTCGTTTTTTTTTAATCCAGAACTCATCCTAGAACTTCTGTAATGTTCCGTTCTGTAAAAAAAAAAAAAAAAACTTGGAAACGTTGGTATCATAGACTTAAGCTTGGTATTGTACGAGTATCGTCTCGAAAATCGAAACATAAATAACACAATTTTGCATTAAAATAAAAACTAGTAAATCCGTTCGGGACTCAAGCCTCAGGATAAAGGTAAAAAGCCTTTAATCTGAGGCTTGAGCTTTGGGCTTTAACCCAAACAAGCGCGACACGCGACGTGACATAAAGGCACCGCGTGTCGCGCGACGAGCGGTGTTTGTAGGAACCTTAAAAACCCACAGAACACAATTCTATTGTCTGCGGTCGCTAAATCTGTTTATGTTTGCAAAAAACTTGTAAATTCTTTTTTATCATCGCCGCCTTCGAAAACTAGCCCCTTTTATGAATAGAGTACGTGAGCCGGCAAATCAAACAAAGCTCGGTTTAGCATTATTATTTGTATTTGTATTGTATTGTTTCGGTCCAAGTATTTCGCAAACGGTGTTCGGTCCGGGAAGGAGTTTATTGAAAAAAAAAAAATGGCAGCGTAAAAGTGTTCTATTAATAATAAAATATTACTCTTTTTATCTAAAATTTGGTACCTACCTGTTGAACTAGAGACTATTACTTCCCATTAAAATAATAGCTACCTTTTTAAAATTTTCCGACTACGTAACACTGTGAGCCTGAAATTACTCTATGAAAGGCACGACAGGAATGGTTTTTGTACTCATATTTTTTTAGATGTAACAAATTACATAAAATATCAACACATTTTGCAAACCGTACATACTTAAAAATCGCAATAGATACCAATTCCGTAGTTTCTCTTAAAAGCTGCTGCCATAAATACAGCTTCACATTCATTAAGTATTCTCAAACATAAACAAGAATGAAGAAAGAAAAACTACCTACCTCGAGTTACGCTAACTTGATACCATTAACCTAGTCCTTTGTTAATCTCAGTCCCCTTTGTTCATGTATGGTCTACTAATTAAAAAAACTCTATGCAAAACATCTCCCTGTTATTTAGAGTCCAAAATAATGTTTGCTGTTTCTTGTTTGGACCGCACCCATGAATCTAATGAATAAATTGGCCTCATCCAATTTGCATACATTGTTACAATGTTTGTTTCGGATTTTTTTTAATGAAAAATGGTTCATGTAATAACCTTTTTGTGACACGTTTTTTTACGTATAGGCATATAACGCATTAAATATTGTTTTCTTATCTTAAAAATAATGTAACTTTTGTCTAATATGTATTTTATCTGGCGTGTGTGGTCTCCTACACATTCCTTGCCTACATGAGCTAGAAGTGTGTCGGAGAGCAGACGCACAGACCTTGTAGCTGTGAACTAAGCTTTTTAATCTAGTTGTCATCGTTATTATTGTTGTTGCTATACCCAAGTCTCAAATTCAGATAATTTATGTAAACAAAGGGGATAACATGACAAGAAATATCTTCGTAATGATAATTCACATAAAATGGCGAAAAAGAGGTTTCATTTTCTTTTAAGTACTGATTTTAAGAAATAATAATTAAAAAATAATCATACCGTAATTATTTTTATAAATTTTCGGTTTTAAACAAAGTTATTAAAGAAAGGAGATTTTCTGGTATAAAATATTTTATGATACTGATAACAATGCAGGAGATCCAAACATTTTCAAATTTTTATATCTTGAACAACACTAATATTACAACTCTTAATTCATAGATTCATATTGTAAGTAGCATATCTAGCCACATTTTGGATGAAAACGGCTTTAAACTGTTTCGAGTGGAAATCGATTTTGGGAGGCCTACGTCTAGCAGTGGACTTAAACGGGCTGATTATGAAGATACTAGGCCGTGTCTCCGACACACTACATAAAATATTGTTTGGCAACGGTATTTTGTTTGCATAGTTCTTATAATTAATTCACTTTAATTTCATAGATGATAATTTACAACAAAAAAAATATGATAAAATGTTTTGCACCACTGTCCTGTCATTTTGACAATGACATTTCTTGACATTACTTTGTTTACATAAATTATCTGAATTAGAGACTTTGGGTATAGTCGTGTTGTGCGATTACGCTTTGGGTGATAATCAGGTCGAAACCTATGTAATCCTACTGATGTACTGTGATTGTTACCTGTTGTAGTTGCCTTGTGAATAAATAAATAAATAAATAACGTGTACGTAGCTAAGTTAAAGCTAAAACCAAACATTACGTTTACGTTGGGATGAATTTATCCCAAGATTAAACTTAATATTGTAACTGCTAATGTAAGTTGGTCTAGTATTACCTACTCGATAACTTGTAAAGTCTACTTAGCTGATAGGTTTCTTTTTCTTCTTTTTTATGTGAATGGCTTCTCGCAGTTCAACCTAGGAGGTTATCTACTGCTAAAATGGACTTTCCTGTGGGTGCCTCAATATATTAAGGCCTCCAGCCAGGACATAAAACTTAAAACTAAGCGACTACACGCTAAGGGCACTCCCCTGCGGGGGTACGGACCTCGGCTTAGGGCGTCGCTAGAGGAGGACAGTAAAGGACGGCCTGGATCGGATTATGATTATTTAGGAACGAATTTAAAGCTTTAGGCTCAGCGGCACGAGCTGGCTCGAGCAGCGTTCGGGGTAGGTGTGATAGTTTTTTTTTTTTTAATGGCAACTCAAAGTGTAACCACGAGGGGCTCGGACTCTTTAACCGGACTATCCTGTGGTGCCTTAAGCTCCTAACGGATTTTAAGGCCTCCAGCCAGGGCAAATAGTTTTCCTTTTAACTTCGTTATATATACTACTGCTGTGATTTTATTCACATATCCAAAAACACCCATTTAGCTGGCATGGGGGGGAGAAACACTTGACGCGCAAATGGTTCCCTGAATCAAATAATGGTTTTGACAAACCCGCAATATTTTTGAATGCGGCCTATCCAATGATACCCCACATCATGGGACAGACGAGTTAAAAAAAATGTCATCCCCACTTTAGGTGTAGCGAAGGCACCCTAAAAAAATATGTTTTAGTCGTTTATTTTACGGCGTGATCAACTCCCCACTACCTTAGTTCTGTAAGCTGAAGTTTGAGCTGGCTGGCATTTAATGCCAGCCAGTTCAAACTTCAGTGACAGTTATAGTCACATACTTATTATAAAGGTTAACTTAGTATAAGTGTTTGATATAAGTAATTAATTATTTATGCGGTAGTCCCTTAAAGGCTTCCGTGTATTGTTTTAAGAAGGAGTATTCTTTTTAAGTATATGTTATTTCAAACAGTTTATTGTTTCCTTGTATTTCGATACGTAACCATGCATGAAGGCTTTGTTCCATTACCTCTAGAGGGATAAAATCTTTTATGTAACAGTGGCTTTTATATATCCATGCCAAATTACATTTTTCTCGCCCTGGCTGGAGGCTTTAAGTTTTTAGGAACTTAAGGCAACCACAGGAAAGACCGGTTAACGAGTCTCAACCTCTCATGGCTAACACTGAGATGCCCTAGCAAAAAAAAAAAAACATTTTTCTAGTACTGACTGTAGAGTCTCTGAGCTAAGCCGCGGACAGACAGACAGACGGACATGGTGAAACTATAAGGGTTCCTTATTGACTAAAAACGTTAATCCTAGTTTCCACTAAACTGTCGTCAGGTTGTGGTGGTCGGATTTGGTTATGGCAGTCGCTCCATATGAACATCTGTATTTCACGTGGCACAACTGCCTGAGTTGGACATCAATCCAACTGCACCCCGGTACGACTAGAAGTTATCTCCAAATGGTATGTAATAATCATTGTTTCCAAGTCAATCTGCTTATAATAATTAAGCTATTACAGTTGACCTTGCAGTGCAATTGATATTCAATACGTACATACATGCTAATTATAAACACACTATGTAGTAACGCTTAAATTCACTGTTTAATTGAATAGTGCAGTAAACGGTATCGACTAATTCACAAGGCAATCTAAGATTATTGCAATTACAAAGCACCAATTATGTACTTACCCACCTATAAAATTATAGGTATTCTGACAGATTTTTTAACCTAGATTTTTACCAGCAATTCATAATTATCTACCCGAAAAAAATCCAAAAAGTACTAACAATACTTTATACTTTTTGAACCTTCGAAATTTAATTTTGCGAACACAATGCGCAGGAGCAGTTACGCTAACGTGATAAACCGATAATAAAATATAAATGGTGCGTGAAAATTGTACATTATCGTAAATAAAGAAATGGAATTGACAACAATGGAGCTCTTCATATAACAATAACATCGTGTTTTTAAACCCTTTTACGCTCTGAATTAAATGGAATAAATCTTGCTCCAAATCTGACATGTTTCTGCGGCTCTTCCGATGTTAAAACGATAAAAACTTGTATCGTTAAAGTTGAGATAAAGTTTAATAAAAATAAATATAAAAAGTTAACTAAGCGAACTGCGAATGCTTCATTTCATTTTCTAGTTTATGGTGCAATTTGTGCTATGACTGCTCGGAACTTTTTTATGGTTTTCTATCTTACAGAATAAATTCTGCTTTTGAAACATGGTTTTAAAAAGTTTCTAACTGTATCGTAAACAACTGCTTCCAATAAAACTTTTGTATGATTGGAAATGGTGAAACTTTTTTTCAAAACGTCTGTCTTTTCTATTAATTTCTGTAGGAACGCAAAAGTAGAATCTCGGCTTCTTTTTTTTATTTATTTTTTACCACACCTTAACACGTTCAACGCCATGTCGGACAATGGTGGGCGACACTTAACTTTCCCTATAACCACACAAAAGATTTGAAATTGACAAAAAATCTACTTTATGTTTTTTTATTTTTATTATTATTAAATATGTATTTTTAACTTACAAAACATTGACATAACCACGAAAATCTTTATAAATGTGAAGATAACTCATGTCGCCCAACATTGTCCCCCATAGCCTGCTGTGTATGATTATTTGAACTTTCTTCCGTTGAAGCCGCGCGGGTCATTTTGCGTACAATTAATATTGCCTTGTATTTTTTTTTATTGTTGACCGACATCTCACAAAAGACGTTTAAACATAGCTCTGACTGTCGGACACCATTGTCCCCCACGGCCCGAATGGAACATGCTGGTGTCGCCCAACATGGCCTGAATGGAAATTTATCATTTTATTCCGTGGCGTTGAACGTGTTAAATATCTTTATTCATAGCTTGGACATTGGATATTATACTTTTATAGTAACAATAAACGGTTTTTATTTTTTGGCAATTTTCAAAACTGGTTCATATTTCCGTTCCAATAGAAATCATAAGAAATTGGATGCAATCATGAAAACGCGTTACTTATGAAACTTCAAACATCTGGCAACCAGTTCCTTCTGACTTAAACATAATTCACCGGTGCCGGTGTACAATATTATTTAAACCAACATAAACTTGTTATAACTACGTTACAGTACCTGAACACACACAATCGGACATCCGACACGCGCCTCCTTATTAAATTATAAAGAAAACAAACCGGTAAAGCTGACAACCCTACCATTTTGAAGAGCCCGTCTGTATCTGTAGTATCTTGTTTTATTGAAGTATTTTAAAATTGGTCGATTAATAGCTAGGGGAAGCTACCGGAAAGGGCCCGCCACGCGCCTAACCAGGTGGGTGTGATTTTTTTCGTCGCCCGTATTGAAAAAGGAAATGCCTTTTTAAGCCAATTTCTTTTAAGGGTCTTGGGAATAAGTAAACACAGGCCGAAATTTAAGGAGTTTTAATTCTTTTGAACAATTAAGCATGAGATAATGAGGTTCTTTTTTTAAACGCTTGTTTATCATTCCCAATTTGTAATGTAACTGGCCAGCTATGTTGTATTGACACAATTTTTGGATTGACTCAAATTGCCACATATCTAGCTAATTTCATAATGTATGGATGATTTATTTTCAAACGCTTGGGTTGTTGACTGGAGCAACAATAATTTTAATTACTGAACATAAAACGTAATTATCATTACTCTTGAAAAAAACAACAACATGGAAACAACTTTCACTAGTTGTACTTATTATTTCGTAAATATCATTTCACGAAACAAATATTATTTAGGTAAGTTGAAACTATATTGATGATGTCAGTTTTAATTTCCTAATTAAGAATTAATAATTTTGTGTAGGTAGGTACCTAACTGTACCGAATTAGTAAGCATCCTTGTAGATATTTCGTCGCATTAGTGGTGAAGAGAGCTAAGCCACACTTTTGACCGAATTGAGTTATGAACACCACCATACTCGTCGTTAAACGGAGATTCTAGTGGTGAAGAGATCTAAGTGATAGCTCTACTAGAGGTTTGGTTTTTCATTCAGAAGTGAAATGAGTTAAATGAAACTAGGAACAAAAACGCAAGTGGTGAATTTTTTTATTTATCTTTATCTTGAAACCAGTGTAGTGTAGAATAGCTCCCTTCACTACTAAGGGGACGATTTGTGAAAGTAAGTAGGTATACGAGTATGTATTTATGTAGATTACAACTTAAACAACGAATTTAGGGGAAGGAAGCTTTTGTTTAAATGAAACCCTTTGGTATACTTAATTACATTATTATGACAATATTGAAGGGTGCCCATCAATTATATTTTTATAAGAAATTGGAAGAAACTGTCGCGCAGATGTCAACTTTCCTTAACAACCCGAAACCGTATCCATTCTCGTAACTAAATGAGCCATAACGTGAGAATTTCTTCGTTCCGTTACGTTGAAGTTAACGGCTTAAATATATTACACCCGGTCAGCACTTAGATGTAACCTCAAGTAGGTATATTATACCTATATGGCTACATCTATACATAGGTTATACACCGTGGCATTTTAGTCGTCTTACAAAGACAGCCCACTTCATGTATTCAATGACTACTAATCATTCACGTAAATTTTTTTTTTTTTGTACATTGTATGTTATTTTTATTTTTTAATTTTCATTAATTATGACGCATGACATAGTTTAAAACACCCTGTTACGAGTGCAGTCCGAGCCTTGTATTACAATGGCGCCGTAGAATGGAGCAGCGACATCTTTACCAGAGTTCATTCACCCTAACGCAAAAATGTGTTTCTTACTATTGCAACTTAAACTTAATCTAAATCCATTCTGCGGCGCCCTTGTATCACAAGGCTCGGACTGCACTCGTAACAGGGTGATTTAAACAATGTCATGCGTCATAACTAATTTAAAAAAAAAAAACAAATGTACAAAAACATTTTTTTTTACATGAATGATTAGTAGTCATTGGATACTTGACGTGGGCTGTCTTTGTAAGACGACTAAAATGCCACGGTGTATAATAAAATCATTGCGAAGTCAAAACCGTACATTGAATATTTTTGAAAAGAACAAAAGTAATTGCTACAAGGTCTCGGAACGATTCTAATGACGAAAATATAGTTTTTAGAACTTTTATCTGTTATGTTTGTTCTAGCATCACACAAATACTACCAGATAGATTTTGTTCATATTTCGCATAGATATTCCCTATAAGTCTGGTCAGTCTGCAGGATATAATTATCACCTAATAACCAATAAAAATATGAGCCAAAAAGGGAAGAATATTGCAGATGGCTACAGATTTAACCGTTTAAATGATTATCATCACGCTATAAGTTTATACAGTATGAAGATAAGTATTTACCGTTCAGACAAACTCTTCTGCTTTATTATATTATAGTACTTATAGATTATTATGATAGTTCGTACTTAGAAAGTATACAGAAAAACATGAGTTTTGGGCTTCTTCTGCCATCAATGGTTATAATAAAATAAATATCTATGGTAAGGTGACTTGAGAAATCCCGCTTGTTTACAATCTAGTATAGGTATTATATTATTTTAGTGATAGCCGTTCGTCAGGAATAATCTGTAAGAATGCATTAAGCTGCTTTCAGACTACGCTATAATATAATAGCATATAGTATATAGCTCATAGCACAACAATATCGCGCACCATACATTGTTATGGACACGTTCACACTGTACTGTACTATATATTATTGGAATGTATGGTGCGCGATATTGTTGGGCTATGAGCTATATACTTGGCGGTCTGCCCTGCTTGGGCGGAGCACCGTCGTGTCCTCGTAGAGGCGATCGGCAGCGGCGGCGACCTCTTGCGCCCGGCCCTGGTTCAAGCCATGGTCCGGGGCGAGAAGGAATAGGATGCAGTCACCTCCTTCTGCGAAGCAGTCATGTAAGCGAAGGAGGTGGCGGAATGAGAGAGGGAGAGAGTGGAGAGAGCCTTCCGTCCCAGCCGCCGCGGTAGACGTTCCGGGCGTCGTAGGCGCGGGCCTGCGGGTGGTGAGTAGTCCGATCAGGACCAGACCCGTGCCGGACGGCGCGTACGTGTTCCACGCGCGCCTCAAAGAGATGTCAGCAACGACGAGGGGGCCCATTAAGGCCCAAGCCTGCCGGGTCAGCGGGATTATCCCAAAGGGGTATCGCTGCCCCGGAACATAAAGGGCCAAGGAAGGAACACGGGTGGGTTTTAGTCAGTAAGACTCCCTTCCGCTCCACCCAGAGCGAGAGGGGTCATCTGATGATTTCAAATCCTCAAAAAAAAAATGAGCTATATGTATACTATTATGCAATTATATTATAGCGCTGGCGTTCATTTATTCACCAAAAACGAAAAACTTTGAAAGTAATGGGTACTTTCTACTGAAGGCTGCGGATGTCGACTTCAGGACGAGCTGCTTCACACTTTCTCACGCGTCACCAGTCCTGACTCTGTATATTTTGGCTGCTGATACTAAAACTACAAAATCGTAGTATACAGGGAACTTTAAAGAAAATGTGGCTGCTATTTTAGTTTATTATGGTATCTTACGACTTTATAATAAGATACAGTTGGTTCCTTTTACCGGGATAAGATAGCAAAAGACGGGATACTGATTTCTGAGTAAATAGGTTAGGTTACCCTACCCTAAATGGGTCCAGGCGCGACGGATCTGTGGACGTCCGTCGCCCCCCATATATCAGGACCCTATGTTGCGGCGCGTAGTGTTCCACGCGCGCCCAACTTAGACGTCGCGGGGTGTTAAACCTCTCACTCCTCCCCACGACTTGAGGAGGCCCACCGAGGCGGGCCGGCACTAGTCGGGAGTTGCGGAAGAATCGTAAGTACCCCCGTGTAGGTGTGAGATGAAACACCAGGGTGGTTTTTAGTCATTAAGAGTCTGACAGACCCTTAATGACTAAAAACATGTGGAGGACATTCAAGAGGATTTTCCAACCCGGAACAAAACTTATAAAGGTTATTCCACTTACTCAGAATTTAAACAATTTCATTTAAATAATGCATTTTGCATTAAAAGCATACCCAACCAAACAATCACCAATTTACCATGCACCAATGTAGCTTATGTGAGAGATCAGTGCTGTTATAAAAAAATCCATCAAGTCAGCCTATCGCAGTCCACTGCTGAACATAGGCCTCTCCCATGCTGCGCCACAACACCCTGTCCTCCGCCTTCCGCATCCAGTCTGTCCCAGCCAACTTTTTGAGGTCGTCGGTCCATCTATCTGGGGGGCGTCCCACACTACGCTTGCCGATTCGCGGTCTCCACTCCAAGACTCGTCTGCTACACCGGCCATCGGTCCTTCGACAAATATAGCCAGCCCACAAAATTTTGACTTTCATGGTAGATTAACCTACTTTCTTCGTCTGCCACAGAGCCGATTCCCATCCTTCCCCTCACAATTCAAACCATGTATGTTAAGGTTAAAGCTTCATACAGTGTACGAGAAACGAATAAGGTTCAAGTCAGGGGTGTACTCAGTAGAACAGAGGGAAGTCACGTTAATTAATTAAAATGTTTCCCTCAGTTGACTTTTACGCTTGGGAGACAATACAGAACAAAGCTTTGAAGTTTTTTTGTGTCTATGTGAAATAATATAGCATGAATTTACTTTGTCTTCCGAAACAAACGTACCTTCGTACGTCTATCTAAATTAGTGAATTTAAATGGGAACAAACTTTTAAAATAAAAGTTGCCCTTTTTGCCTCTTTGCGACTTTTAAAAAGTCCATACATACAACTTCTGATTCTATTAAGTCCATACTGTAAGTACCTAAGTACTTGGATTTGAAAGTTAAGCGCAGTTTAATAGCTAGACAATTTTATCTAACTATCTCGCAAGGTAAATTACTAAACCGTTGGATTCAAAGCAGCCAAGTAATGTCGCATAAATAACCCCTGTAACCGCGAGCATATCGTTTCACGCGAATCCACAAAACTCCGAGACAGAAACAAACTTTAGAGCATTATCCAAGTCCCGTGTTGGTATTAATCCAATGCGAATACGTGGTTAAAACACGATTAAACTACACAGCTCGGTTAAAGTGGGTTTAAGTTCAGTTTGACGAAGGTAGACTTATTTGCAAGTGGAATTACTTAGTAAAAGTGAATAAATTACTATCTTTCAAAATAATAAATCATACCTACGCACTGATTATGAAATAGCTCCAAATAACAATAAACGAATATTTATTTCATAATAGCGCCATCTAGCGGAACGTATTTAAACTTGACGCTCCAACATCGATTCTATTGTAACTACTAAACACGCTACTAGATGTTACACTAGTGTACGATAATTACCGGTAGGTGTCATTGACTGAATATTTGTGCCGAGTCTCTTGTATACCGAACTAAACTAACTAAACTATCACTAAAATTCCTTACTTTTGGCTATAAGAATCTGAAAGCTATTCTGTGAACAAAATTATTTAAATTTAAAAATAAGTTTGACACAATTAAATCGAATTAGGCAATCGTGACTCCACGTGGTATATATATATTTTTTTCTTTTGGCTTCGCAACGTTGTACTTGTTTGCCCTACCCCATGATTTTTTTTAGAGCCGGAGGCGCGCTTGAGGGGGCTGCCTCGACATGTTTTTATGGAATGTTTCACTTTCTGTATGGTTTTTTAAATTTTTATTAAGTACCTACATGTTGAATTTTAGGGGTTTGAGCCCTACAAAGTCCCCATAGAGGGGAATGAGACTTTGAGCTAAGCCACGGCCAGACAGACAGACAGACGGACATGGCGAAACTATAAAGGTTTCTTGTTTACTACGGAACCCTAAAAAAGACAATCTAATTTAAAATTAAAAAGTTTGTACAATTAATTCTTATTATTATTATAGTTCAACTACATATTATTGAAATTAATACTGGCGGCTTATACCGGCTGAGATTCCATAGGCCCTAGTTTTAGCTAGAAACTCCAACGGGGGCTTATCTTCCGGGATATCATGTAATTCACCCGAGAGATTTTATAACTAGGCCAGGCAATGTTATTAGATGGCTGCACCTAATTCGGAGTACGCCAAGCCGAGCTTGTAACATGATGATTTCATTTGTATTTAATTTTTGAGGCAAAATTGATTATTTAGGTTCAGCTGGGTCTAAAGTTAGCTACGGCTACTTTTGGACTAATTCTCTTTTTAACCGACTTTCCAAAAAGAAGGAGGTTTTCAAGTCGGTTGTATTTTTTTTACAAGTCTACTAATGTACAGTTTTTGTATGGCAAATCTGTCAAAAACTAGAGACCATTGCAACGTTTGTACAAACGTTGCAATGGTCTCTTCATTGTGAGTTTTTGACAGATTTGCCATACAAAAACTGTCAAATACTCACAATGGCGAGACCATTCTGACACTATTGTAATAGCAGACTTGAGGCCCTGCTCATATGTATGGGTAGGATTTTGTGATATGAAACCCGAACCTTTTGCCTTCATTTTCTGATATTGGAGCAATAATATGTCTTAACAGTGTTTGTAATATCTATGACACGGGTATCCTTTTGCTAGTTTTATTAATTATACAAAATGTTACTGACAGTATAAGAACTTATTGTCGGGAGCATACGAAAATCTACGCAGTGGGGGATTTTTTTAAATCAAAATGTATCATTGTAGTTCTAAGTATATATCTGTATACCGGAGGTAAATTATCCTAAGTCCAAATATAAGTATCGTAAAAGTTCTAATATTTTTTTGGTAAAAAAAACGACCTATTAACCCTAGGTACTTTTAAACAAAACAAAAAATTACTTAGAATTTCACACAATTGTGTAGCCAGGTGACATACCTACGTGAATAATGTACAAATTGAGACTTAAAACATGTGCACTGAATGCACTGAATAATTAGCCTTAATGTGACTTATGATAGTTTGCCTCCGAGGTACAGATATTTGAGTGATATTTATTTTGGAAGTATGTATGTAAGTAGTATAATCTCTTATTGTATGTTTATAAGTATTTATATTAGTGTATAGCTATTTTGATTTTATGTATATTTTTTATTTTATTTTTTCTCTTCTACACTTACACACGTTGTCTACATCTCTATATCTACTTTCCTATCGCAGGTATGCTGGAAGAGATTTCATTAGAAATAAGCATCACCTTTGTACGTATTTTTCTGTTCCTTTCTTCTTGTCTGTTTATATGTGTGTACATAATTTCGGCTGTCGCTGAAAACCAGCGCTGGGGCTCTGTCTCGCATAGGGTCGCAGCATTATGCTGAGCGATGGCCGTTTTGCGTGGTGTGACGCATATTTACCCCAATCTTATTTTTTTTTTTGTGTTGTGTTCTTTTTTTGCGTCATGTTTACCTCAAATAAACGTTTTTTCTTTCTTTCTTTCATAAATTGTTAAATAAATAAATAAATAAAATGTTTTCTGGGCAACATCGGTTTTATACTAAACTAAATAACACATGATTCTGCTATAAAATAACCATAATCTCGATTGCAGATAGTTTATTACTTACTTAATGTGAACAGTAAGTATTGTGATAGTAAAGTTTTCATTTATATAAATCAATACCCCTCCTGATCAGAAGGTCTAAGTAGCTAAATGTCCAACAGCGCGAAATGTCTAATGAGCAGTAAGTCTAATTAGCAAAATGTCCATGTAGCAAAACGTCCAACTACCAAATGGTCTTTTAAAGAGGTAAAAATTGTAAGTTTGTGTGTAGGTGGTAATCTCTGGAACTACCAGTCGGATTTAAAAAATGCTTTTGCATTGGATAGTTCAATTCTTGAGAAAGGTTATAGACTATTTAACATCACGCTGTGACCCTTAGGAGAGGAGTAAAAAGAAAAAAGTCAGAAAAAACGCTAAGTGAAAACAAAATAATATCGCGGGCAGGCTTATGGTTTGGGGAACAAGAAATTTCGCGCAGACGAAGTCGGGAGCAGGAGCTGGCACTATACAGCGTGTTACAGAAAGGGTGTATCCACACAAACGGGGTGAAGAGTTTATCTGGTTCAGAATCTCTGTACAAAATTTCAGCTCAAAAGCACTAACTAGAAAATGCTTAATATTTTTTTTTTATTTCGATAGTTTATTAAATTTAAATCATAACAAACGTGTTACCGCCGTTTCTTTGTGTGTAGTTTATTGACACCGATCAGCTGACTTGGTCTAGTGATGTGTAGAATTCAATTGGAAAAATTTGATTTTTAGTTAAATGTTTCTTAACTTTTTATTTATGTAGGTATAGGTATTAAAAAATATTGCCCTGTAGTTTGTTATCACCAAAAGAATCCGTGGCTTTGATATGTATATACCCTTTCCGTAACACGCTGTATAGTACACCACAAAAATTCATAAAAAATAATAATATCAAGCACTACAAAATATATCTACAATGTGCGGCCTTATCACTTTCTGCGATCTTCCAGGCAACCATGGAATGGCCAGTGATTTGCCTTTTTCGGGGGGAGGGGGTAATTATTTATCAAAATTATCAACTAAGTTTTCTAGTAAGGGCGTGTAAGACTTTTACTAAGTAAAACACACCTGAGTTCCTTCAGTTGCCTGTGTACCAGGGCCACGGTATCCCTTTCGGACAAACCCGCAACCCTGGCAGGCATCGGCCCTAGTGGACATAAAATGTCGTGGTATTCATATTTTTTAAATATTCTTATTTCTTATCTCCGTAGCACCTACCTACTCGTACAAAAGCAATAAAAATCTTTTATTTTATTACAGCGGTTTCTGCAATCTGCAGTTTCATACTAAACGTAATGACATGAACCTATGAGGTGCCACAAAACGAAAGTGCGTTTTGCGTAACGCTACTCATAGTATTTGCGCATAATGCACTTTGGTTTTGTTTCATCAGCGAACATAACAAAAATATAATTTAGACCATTATTAAGAATCTTAACGTAAACACTATGAAATGTTTTGTAACCGTTATTACATTTAATAGCACTGTAAAAAAAACATGAGTTTCTTCACAATTTTATGATCAAGAACTTTCCAAGAGACAGAAATAGAAACCTGTCAATTCTTACCAGAAAAAAACTGGTCATGTGCGTGTTGGACCACGCACAATGAAGGGTTTCGTAGTTGGGATGAATTTATTCCAAGACCACGGCGCCACCTATCGGGTCCAAAACTGTCCTATCTTTCAAGTTGGAACGAACCATACCTAACCTACACATTCACTAACTTTCGCAGATTAGCGTGTACGAACTTAGTGACATGTGATTTTTATATATTAAGATGAACATTTTTGAGACCATAAATATTATAATGAAATACATCTTTCTCAAACTTGTTATCGTTATTTTACGAGAAAATCGCTTTTGAATGTTACGTAAGTGTAAGGTTTTTTATGATTGTGACTGTAACTTACTTATTAATTATTATTATAAAATAAATTATTTAAACATTGTTATAGTTATTACCTTATTTGTATAACATAATAATTCTGTCTGTAACAATCCAATTCAATACAATTCAATTTAATTTTGTTATATGCGGTGCAGCGGTCCCCAACCTAGGCGGTGCCTATATCTTGGGGACCTGAGTTTTGATACTGGTGTTGATGTGGGAAAAAAGTAATCAATTGCAAGCAATTGTAAAAAATCTAAATTTAAATTTGAAATGAGATTAAAGATTGCATTAAACTTAAGTTGTTAAACAAAATCTAAAACTTAAATTGTATGAAACAAAATAAGAACCTAACTTGTATTCAAATTATGTCTTTAGATTTCAAGAAAACATTTTTTTACGTGATTAACAGAAAAAAAAAAACATCCAATTCGATACTTCAGCTCCCTGAAAAGTATTCGGTATAGGTTAGGGCTGTCTTTTGTTAGAACTTTTAATTAAAACTGCAAATGCTATAGATTTTTAACGAACTTGCGGCCAACGTTGCTATTATTCACCAACGAGAAATCGCCGATAGTTTTTCAACTCAACATTTTGGTTTAAGGCGCTATGATCGCGCTCGAGCCGACTGAAGTAGGCTCGCGAAGTTGCGAGTGGTTGCCTCGCGCATTTGGAAGATATTTAAGAGGGTTGTCACCAGTGAAACACGAAGCAACAAAATTCGATCTAGAGGAATGTGGCCGTTTTGAAACTTTATAAAAGGTATTCGAAAATTCTAGACACACCGATATCGTTAATTGAGCCGTTTTTCATAATTCCTTCTCAGTCATGAGATAATTTGTTTTTAAAGGAGTGGCGCTAGTGGACCCGCGACAACGCTTTTAAACATAGTAATTATTTTGATTATTTTAATAGGACAAACTCAGCGAATTGTGGTAAACAATCTAACTACCTTTTCATTTATACAAAAAATAAGAAAATAACGTTTGTTTTGTAGCTATGAGATTAATAAACATTACGAATAGAGGTAACTTTGGGTTTTTTTTTTCTATACAGCAAAGTTAATCTAATCGTGTTGTTAAAAGCGATGATGGGTTTATTTATAAACGCTGCTTAAAGTTAAGTAGGTAATGATTAGCGACTATTTAACCATAAATTTTTGATGAATAAACCCCAGCATGTCTACTAGTTCCTTTAATAAGATATATTTTTTCAGAATGTCATAACACTGTTTTTTGTTACCCATGGATTAAAAAAACTAGTAAGCGCGGTTTCTGTCGGATTTATACCGCCTTAAAGGCGAAGAGAAAATTTTATGCACCCGGGTACATATTTACGTTTTTTGTAGAAGGTAATTTTCTTTTGATACTTGGTATAATAGGTATAGCTATAGCCAATCATAAATTTAAGGGGAAGCGCTAAGGTAGCCCGTGAAATTCAAATTTTCTTACGATTTTGCAATTTGCAGCTATTGTCTGGGTATATGTTCATTAAAATGAGTGAATTATCTAAAGCAATGATTAAACTGTACAAAGATTTGTTACTGGTTATAATTAGAAACATAATTGATTATTATTTATGTTTTTATTTTGTACCTAAAACGACTTAATTACTATTGTCACATTTCAGAGCAGTATTATGTCGAAGGTATGTAGGTAGGTAGAGATTCGCCGAACAAATGCGTATCGAAGAAGAGTTCTGTCGAAGTAGTGTATTTCGAAGGTGTGTGTTGTCGAAGTATGTTCTGTCGGACTAATGCTAGTCGAATATAATAATGTTCTGTAGAAGCAATAAAAAAAAAAGAGTAACTGAACTATTTTTCGAAATTAGGACCTTGTCGAAATTCAGTATGACACTCGATTACAATATAATTCGCGACCGTAACAAATATATGGGAATTTACAGAATTATAATCATTAGAATCAGTAATACAACTCCTTAAGTTAGTATAATCCTCAAAGTGTATTCCCGTACTTTCCACTGCCTTCGTCCCACTAGTGAGACGAACGGGAAATGTCAAGATTTCATGACAGTCATTCAATAGGGTAATATAAAATTAGAAAGTTGTATTGATGATTTTAATGATCATTATTCTATAAATACAGATTTGTTACGGACGCTAATCATATTCAGATCAACATACAACCATACTGACCTGCAAATTTGAATTTCACGGGTTAGGTACCTGTCGCTTTGCCCTTAACCATTTTTCTTATAATTATGTGTGTATTGTGCGTGGATTTAAACCGACCCAGACGACCCCACGACTCTCCTCCAGGAGAGCAGTAGGGAAATAAGTACAGTTCGAAGAATACACAATACACGACCGTCATTCCGACCTCGCCGCCGAGGCGATTTTTTTTTTTTTAACGGGACTTTCCTGTGGTTGCCTTAAGCTCCTAAAAACTTAATGCCTCCAGCCAGGGCGTAAAAACTTATAAACTAAACGACTGCTCGCTAAGGGCACCCCCTGTGGGGTACGAACCCCGGCTTAGGGCAGCGTCGGAGGGAGGGTGGCAAGGGACCGTCAGTGGCTGGTTAAAATCAGAGTTATGATTATTATCCTGGGGATTTAAAGCTACAGGCTGCTCAGCTAAAGCGCGTGCTGGCTCTTCACTTACAAGCAAGGGTCGGGGAGCCGAGGCCCATCGCGAAATCCCCAACTAAATAGTCCTCCCCGACCCTTGCTCGTAAGCGAAGCGCCAGCCCGCGCTATAGCTGAGCCCCAATTCCCCAGATAATAATCATAACCCTGATTTTATCCAGCCACCGTCGGTCCATTGCTATCCTCCCTCCGACTCTGCCCTAAGCCGAGGTTCGTACCCCACAGGAGGTGCCATTAGCGCGCAGTCGTTTAGTTTATAAGTTTTTACCCCCTGATGGCTGGAGGCATTAAGTTTCGTTAGGAGCTTAAGGCAACCACAGGAAAGACCGGTTAAAGAGTCTCAACCTCTCAAGGTTAACTCTGAGATACCCTAGAAAGAAAAAAAAATGGATTTAAGCAATATTAGATTTTATTCCTTCGTACGTATGCCTACGACCTACATTTAATTTAATAGCACACCTGTTTTAAGAACAAGCCATCAAAGTTATCTCATGATACCCAATAGATAGGTAAACTTATTTTGGTATAATAGGACCAGTATTACTTGAGCCATGCTGTCCCGGGAGGCATCGAAAACTGGTAAGAATCCAAGTACTATTTAGTTGATCAGAGGTCTAGTAAAAGTGGTCGATTTAGGATATATTTTCTTGTAAGCGATATTTTCGTCGACCTCCGTAGGGGGATAAAGTGACGCTATAACGAGACGTTGGCTTTGACAGGTTACACCTTTGTCACAGGTGACAAAGGCAATTATAATCGTGACGCAAAATATGGCGTTATAACACTGTTTGTTTAGTAGAATTATTGGTTTCGCGGCTTTTGGGATCAAAATTTTGTTGTAACTATTTTGGACTTAAGAGGGAAGCGCTAAAAAGCCCGCGAAATTCAAAATTTCTTACGAGTTTTGCAATTTTGCTGGTCAGTGTTTGGTTATATAAAAAAAAATATATGTTGATTAAAATATTATTCGCGATCGTAACAAATATTTTTATTAAATAATTATTAATCATTAGAATCAGTAAAACAACTCCTTAAGTTAGTATAATCTTAAAAGTAAGATTTCATGAAATAGTCATTCAATAGGATTATTTATGAACTTAAGAGTGTTGTATTGATGATTTTTATGATTATAATTCTACAAATATGTATATGATTCGGCGGTAGGTAAAACAAATAGAAACAAAAAAAAAAATGTAATAATTAAAATAAGTCATGGCAGCTAAAAGATGACCAGCCCCAACTGACGGCGTCCGTCCACCATCAGTGAGATATCTGAGTGAGCATGACATACTCTCAGTCGCCAGGGCACATTCAAGTCAATGAAAGACATACTCGTATTACCCGGTAAATGTTAGCTCTATAGTATATTACGTAGTACTAACACCTGTGCTATGCAATTATATAATACAAAGGAGATTGAGTTCATACAATGCAAATATAGTAATACAATCTTCAGCAGCTCCAACATTATTTTCAAATGTTAATCAATTAGTTTGGGTTGTGGAGCAGGACCAACATTGAGCAAAGCATTTGTATCAGCGATGTCATCCCCCAACTTATAATATGCCTGCCTGCATAGTGTGCGTTTTATACAAGGTTTAAATTTAATAGTCTCATTCAGTTGATAGACTATGGTTTATGAGTAATATTTACACACTACAACATCAACAATATAGCTAAGTATTTGTACCTTGACCCTTCGTCCTGGTTATTAAAACTTTCCATAAACTGAGGCTTACTTTCGTCTTGACACACACCTGCATCATTTTGGTAGGATTAAGGCCTGATATCCTCTCTAAGGTGTACCTTTGGGAGTATCCAACTTAAAATGAAAATACAAGAGAGCCACCTGTGCCCTTCCCATGTATGTTTTATATATTATGTACCCGTATGATCTATCCTCTCGTATAAAGGTACGCTGTGGTTTTATATTATGCCTTTGCCTTTAGACATATATTATTATTTATTTTTTTGAGACCATGGCATCATTTGTTTGTTATGGACCTGGCCTACATGGATAATAGATTTGGTAGTGACACTTGTTTATATTTAGATGGTTTTACGATTCACTGATTATTTAAAAAAATCTGTTTTATGATCATTTATTTATTTATTTATTTTATTAACAATTTTTACATTGCATCGAAATGTATTATATACAGTTAAAAACTACAACAACATGAAGTTATTTAACTTAAAAAATTATCTTATACATGAGTGATAGGTTCAAAATTGCCAATTCAATTAAATTTTGTTACATTAACACCGATAAAAATATCAAGAAAAAAAAAAAAAAGATATACATAACATGTCATTAAATTTGGGTACATTGTATAAACAACAGTAAAATGTCAAGAAAGAAAAAGCTAGAAAATATACAATAATTATGTCAATTATAAAAAGATAAAAAAGGGTTAACAATCTTATAGTCCCCTAGATATGTATATAGATCACTGAGAAATTCAAGTGTATAATAACACCTTTCAATCAGAAATTACTTTAGCTGGTTCTTAAACTAATTTATAATTATAAGTGGACTTAATTATCACGAGGAACTGCTCAAATATAAGACTAGATATACGGCAAATAAAACTATAAGTAGGTTACAAATAGTACGCAGGAAAAGAAAATACAGATTAATATTAATGTTATATCAACCAACTAACTAGCGACCAACAAAAGATATTCGTAAAGAAGACTATATCTGGCCACAGATGGTCTTACTCAGCAGAAGGAGAGCACTTGGGACCTCTGCAGAGCAATAGGGATACAACTGGGTCAAGGGCCGAGGAAGGTACGCTCGTCCGTTTAACTCGTTAACTCTGTATTGAAATACATTGAGACGACGAGATTCGGAAAACTAGCTCGGAAATAAACATTGAATACGAATGAAGGTAGCCAACAATGCTACATCTAATAAGTGCAGTCCCAAGAGAATCCAAAGTGGCTGTTTCGTAATGTACAGAAAAACGATTTACTAGATAAATTACACAAATAACAGAAATTGGATTGCAGTTATGAGTCAGATTAGTTAAACAGAACTAATTATATCAAAACTTACAATGGTCTCTATCCAAAACGAAACGAAACCATGACATTAACGATGGTAATCAAATCATTCGTGACGTATGGTAAGTAAAAAAAAAAGTAAAGTAGTTAAAGTAAATAGTAGTCTTTTTCTACCTTCTGTAAAGGTTGTCTGCTAAAGGGAACCTTACATCAAAAATACTCTTGTTGCATTCAATCACTCAAGCGAATTAAGAATTAGTTTCGAAATTGCATATGCGGCGATTGTTTCCATAAAACAACAGTTATATTATGATAGGATGTTATATTATGGTACACACGGCTACATATCAAGCTATATGTATTCCAGTATAAGGTGATCTCTTATTGTACGGAAATCCTATACAATGCGAGATCAGCGTAGCCGTGTGTACAAGTGAGCACGTCCTCTTGAAATAAATAGTGCAAATTGAGAATTGCTTCTTATTATTATACTATATAAATCTTTTTCTTCTGTAGCTCCTACCCCATATAGATTTCGGTACTGTAACATCGTGTTTCCCTTCGACAAAAATGTTATAAGTTCTAACTGACTACGGCATTCGATCTACCTTATCCGTATGTCTATTCATTCATATCAAGCCCCCGACGACAGACAACGCCATCTGTCAAGTTAGGTGTTAACTATCACTCCCATGTTCAAGCTTAGTGTATATTCGAGATTCTCTGAGATGATTGGCACTGAATTGACAATCTCTGCTAGAATTTGAATTGCAATATGGGGAGTTACGATACGGCTGTATGACCTACATCTGCGTGCAACCCTGATTTATGTGCATACCGTGCTGAGCTCGAGATATACGCCAGTCAATCGATTTTTTAATGTGTGCTTATTTGCATACTCGTTTATTTATGCTTCGAGCGAAATTTCTTCTAATTACAAAAAAAATATAGGCTTTAAATCCGCTGTCTTGTTTGGTCTCAGGATTTTCGATATTCTTATTACCTTGATGTAGGTAGGTACCTAATTACTTAGGTTACGTTCATCAAGCTTATTAGAGTTTTATACATTCGTTGTAAAGCTATACTCCATTTATAATAGCATTAGACAGAAGTTAAAAAAGGTTATTTTTGATGCACACTTTATAACAAAAGTACAATAAACTTGTTATAGTTACGATTGACGCCAAATCGATTAAAATGAATTTGTATATCAGCTATCACACTTAATTGTAATCATTTAAAAAAACAACCATATGAAATTAAGTAGCTTTCATTTAGATATATTATTTCATTCCAATTTAAAATTACAGTGCCTATGCTAAAAACCTAAAAGAAGCAGGAGTCAACAATACTGCAACGCTTTTTGTTTCACTATAATCCTACCAAATCTAAAATATTACTTAATCCCTTCATAAGCTGTGACAGCCGGGGATTTCTAATTTTACTGGTTTATGTCGTCTGTGAAATTGACTTGACAATGTTCTAAGATTGTCATGTATGTCATTTACTTGTGAATACTTTGTTTGTTATTGTTTAATTTTCGTGATTTTGTTGTTATTTATTAAAATAATAAATAATATTTAGTTATTTCTTTATTATTGTATTGTTATCAGTGTTGTCATTGGGTTGTTTTTACAGAACGTTACCTTTTTTTTGAGCTATGAGTGATCCCGGTGCGGGACCGAGTGGCTTACAACATATAAGTGCTGAGTCTGACCAAAGCCAACGGCGAAAAAAACGTGGTCCAAAAGTTGACTCCGACGAAATAATAATGTCTCCCAAAAAAAAGAGAACGCTGCGTGCTGTAGAAAAACAACCTGTGATAAATATTTTTAAGCAATTGGAGCCCTGGCCTGCAGATACTCCTCATTATAGGACTGAGATGATAAACAAAATCGCAGAAGTTGCCGGTAAGGATGATTCATAAAATTATTACTATAAAAATATTTGAAACTAACATGCATTGTGATAAAATGTATTATATTTTAGAAACTCCGCACATGATTTTATTATTTACAGGCGTATCTCGGGCTACTCTGTCCAATATTCTCAAAGAGTACAACATAAAAAGTCGCCTGCAATCTCCCCCTCCCCAACAGAAGCACATGAAACGTGATGATTTTGATGACATCACATTTAGTGGAATATGCAGGAAAATTCATTCCTTCTTCTTTAATAATGAGTTGCCCACCTTGGAAAAGATGCTGGAAGCAGTTAACAGTGACGAGTCTCTGCCAGATTTAAAAAAAAGCAGTCTGTATAAAATAATTAAATAAACATTAAAGTTCACATAAATTAAACAGAGCAGAAAAAGTGCACTCATAGAAGTCATAGACAAGCAGGAGATCGTCCTTTGGAGACTAAAATATCTTCATGAAATAAAAAGGCTAAGGAATAAAGGAAGGAAAATATATTATTATTTAGATGACACTTGGCTAAATGAAGGTACAGTGCTTCTAAATTTCTTAACAGCTATTTATGCACTAAGCAGTGTATGACCTCTTGCATTCAATAACATTATAATTAATTATACAGTTAAACATAATTTCATAAAATTGGTTCGTGAAATGAATGGTATTTATATTAATAACCTTTTATCATACAAACAGGTCACACGAAAAGCCTAATATGGCATGACACTAATAATAAGTCTTCAAAAGAAGCACATTGGGAAGGTCTATCTGCTGGTTTAAAAAATCCAACTTATAATCGGTCATACTGGTATGTATTTTATGGACTGTCCTCGCCATAAAAAAATGAACACCCCATTGTTATTGACTATTAATTAAGTAATACATATTATATTGTATTATGAATTAACGCATGCAAAGCGAACTTTTAAAGTTATACATTTTGTTATAGTATTTATCTATGAACTATTTCCAGCAGTGAAATTATATAGGGGGTATGGAATAATTGGCTTGTATTAATTTTATTTCACAGGGTTTGTGAAGGGTTTTTAATGGATGCTGCATTAATATTTGATGCAAAGAAAGGTGATGAAGATGACCACTCCGAAATGGACGCCTTCAACTTTAATAATAATAATAATTTATTTATTTACACTTCAAGACACAATCATCTGTATAGCCCTGACTCTTGTACTAGGATTTCCTGTTTCATAAGAACCAGACCTCTCAATTTACAGGGAATATGTTATAGAAGCGCAATAGACAAAAGTGAAAATGGTTCAAGTTAATTTTGTCAAAAATTGAGAGTGGCGCTGTAATTGTTATGGACAATGCGCTATACCACTCAAGGACATTGGAGAAGCTGCCAACCACAGCTACACGAAAGGCAGATATACAGGAATGGTTTAAAAGCAAAAATATTCCTTTTGAGGAAAAAGATCTTAGGGCAACTTTATTAGAAAAAGCAAAAATACAAAGACATTTATACCAAAAGTTTGTTGTAGATGCCATGTTGATGATAGCCATCTGGCTAGAGAGAAGGGTATTTCAGTATTGCGCCTCCCACCCTACCACTGCGAGTTCAACCCTATAGAATTAATATGGGCTCAAATGATGGGGTATGTGGCTCAACATAACAAAACGTTCAAATTAGACAAGGAGAAACAATTACTCCCACAAGATCTGGATAGTATTACGCTAGAACGATGGCAGTCTTGCGTTGCTCATGCAATTAAAGAAGAGGAAAAGTTAAAGCATAATGGATGATGTGGTAGAAAGATTTATTATTAGGTAACGTCGGTGAAACTTCTTCATCTTTATTCTCTGATGATACTCGTAGTGACTAAATTATATGATGAAGACGAAGAAGTTACACCAACTATTGTGTGTTGAAAGTTGTTGTTTTAAATAAAATATTGTAAAAAAAAAGACTTTTATTTCCTTTAATCTTAATTAAATTTAAATCAACACGACGTAATCGTTTGTTTCATTCATTCGTTTTGTTGTAAGTAATGTGTGATGAAGATGTTATTACGACCTATTTATCAAAGTTATGTTAAAACATTTTTAGTTTAATTGTTTAAACTTTTAACTTTGAATAAAATGTTTCGCACTCCTGCTTCTACGAGCCTCTTTTTTCTAATGTTATAGTAAATGAAGTATAGTTTGATTTAAGCAGGTATAGCATTAACTAAGTTCCACATAATGTTTGCTATGAGTAATTTGCATCCCTGCACTTCGTTCGTCCCCGGTTTAGGCTCAGGTCAGCTTTAGTATGCTGAATCATCTATCACTCTTTATCCCTCGTTCCATGTTGTACAAGTCAGTGGAGAGAAACATGGCCCATCCCAGTGTTTGCAGAGGACAGGTTAGCACACGGTCATTATTTGCACGCCATTGCAAACATGTGCATTGTGCATCCCATATTGAATAAGTGTTTCGACTTTGTGCTACTATAAAATCGTGCGTTGATGTCGTGTACAGGTCGGATTGCCTAGCTTAACTACAAATGCATTATATCATTCACACTTTAGTAATCATTAGGTACTATAATGACTTGGTCAAGTATTTGATTTTGATCAATTAATTAAGACTCAGTACAAGGGAGCATTGCGACTTTTACTCTACCCCAATCATAGTAGCAACCTCAGATTATCTGTGATATTAGCTGGCAACACGTAATAGGAAGACTAATGTAGTCAATCAACGTTCAACAGATTACAGATTAGGAACCAAGAAATCCAAATGCCATTCATACAGTTTATATGCGCGACATTCTTGCACGCTTCTCATCAACTTTCGTCCACCAATTTATCAATTTTCCTGTCATAAAGAAAATTCTAATCGCAACAAAAACACATAAGTAAGAAAATGCAACATGAAGGCGCTATGCTCGAGCCGACTGTTTAAACATAGTAATTATTATAATAATTTGATCAAGATAAACTCAGCGAATTGTGCTAAACAATCTTACTACCTTTTCATTTATTTAAAAATAAAAAAGCGACTGTTTTGTAGCTATGAGATTGATAAAAATTACGAAAAGGGGTAACTTTGGGGTTTTTTTTCTATCAAGCAATGTCAATGTAGTGGTGTTTTTAGCAATTGCATATAATATGTCCGTCAGATCCTTAAGCAAGATATATTTTTTCAGAATTTTATAACACTGTTTTGTATGTTTCCCATGGATTCAAAAAACTAGTAGGTAAGCGCAGTCTTTGTAGGGTCATACCGCCTTAACACTTATAGTATTACACCGTGTGAGAGAAAATGAAATAAAGCCAGAGCCATCAAGACCACGGCTTTTCCTTTCTCAGTTTCTCACCATTAGAAAACAGATTTCCCGCTATATTTACTTTGTGGAAATCATTATGAAGGTTGTGTTTCTCACCGTTATTATTTAAGGTCCCTAGCAGTATATTTTGGGATACAGTTGTAACCCGGGGTTCAGTTACCAAGGGTCCATGTTTGGGATTAGTGTGGTGTATTTTGACGTTCATAAGCGCTCGGGCTAAGTAAATTAAGTACAAGTTATGTGTGAACTTTGTGTGGAATCTGTTTAGTGGTAGTTACTTGGTTGTACCTTTTGGGAAGATATTGTGTATGAGGAAACAAACTTGTATAGTACAGCCCCGTCATATGATTTATGACTATTGAGTCTGTTTCGTACACAGTAAAACGGAGTATACCCGTTTGAGCACCAATTTTTTGAGCACCGATGCATAGAGCACCAAACGTATTCCCCGGGAGTATACCCGTTGGAGCACCTATGCATTGAGCACCAAAGGTATTCCCGGGAATACCTTTGGTGCTCAATACATAGGTAAAAAAAATATAACTCAAAAAATAGTTGTTCAAACGGGAATACTTTAGTGAAACAACCCCTTTAGGTTTCATTGGGAACCTATTTTAATTGAAGCCAGTACCGGTGTTTAAATAGATATCCAGCCATAAAATGACAATATAACAACGCCAAGTACAGTAAAATAAATATTTGTGATCTCATATTGATACAATAATTGATCTCAATGCTTACCGAACGTTTTGTTTACATAACAACACATATTTATTTTATTTCACCTACGACACCAGTAACCTATTGTTTGCAGACATGGCAACGAAGTTAATAACAACATTGTTGGTTGGTTTACTTATTCTCAACTCAATTATTATTGGATTATTGCAATTAAAGTATTGAAAAAACCTATTAAAATTAAAAACAGCACTAAAGATAAACTCTTATTACCAGACATTGTTCCTGTTTCATTTACAATGCGTGTTCGCCTGTACAAAACATGAATTAAGGCTGAGTACACATGATCGCTTTTTCTAGCGTCATATTTCACGGCTCGTTGCCCTGGAACGGAATATCGATATCGGTGGCACACCGTTGTGTAACAGCGGTAACTGCGAGTTAATTGCACGCTGGTGTACAACCGACTTAATTGTGCGAATAGTATGCCTTTAATGAATCGTTCGCCGATAGGAAATTAAAATCAATAGCCTTGGGTTCGACGTAACTGATGTTGTGGTTGAGTGTTTCGCTTTACTTATGAGGTCCCATTTACGTGCCTGACAAGCACGCTGGTAAACATTTAGTATCCAGTGGCACGAAAACGAGGGGAAGGGGTATGGGAGGGGGGCACCCTTCCCCCCTGATATCACTCCTACCAAACAAGGACGTACCATTCTTGAAAAAAAAAAAATAATATTGTAACCTAACCTCAAAATTTTGTTTACTAACCTTGTTTTCTAAACGAAGTTGCTTCTGCACGTCTCCGGCGCTGCGGGAATGCAGCCCCTTCGCCCTTACGTAACAAAGGATAGACACACATGCTCACCTCCGCAGCTTCGGCTTGCTGGGTTACGGGTGCCTATGCTTAGTTACAGCAGGCGGGGGCTGCCCGCCCTCCGCGCCTCCGGATTTTTAAATACACTCCAGGGTGCAGCTAAAAGGACTAGGTGGAGTCGGGGTGCCCCCATTCGATTTTGGGACAGATTCGACCTATTCTAACCATAAAGTGGGTAAAAACAAATGACAATATTGACACACTGGCACAATTCTTTTTTACGTTCCGTTTCAACGATTTCACACAACATTTTACACCACAGACAATATACTGGTACAGATTTGGTTGTCAATCGCCCATTTTAACGTTTCGTTACACTATTTCTGATTTGAGGTTAGAAACAATTATTTTATTTTTCTCAAAAACTATGCATTCTCTGTTAATAAGAGTGATATCGTTATAATCAGGGACCCAACCCCTACCACCTACAACCACTGTCACCCCTCATTTCGTGCCACTGGATATTAAAGTCAAGCCAAAAATATCATTTTTCATTAAAACATTGACTGCCACCGCGGTCACCGGTGACCGCTAACAATAGTTTTTCTATTGTGTCTGTTGTCTGGCAGTCGAAGCCTTAAGCATCATCAATTCATCAAGCACTAGTTTGCTTGTCAAGTACTCCAAGCTTCGTTCTAAACGGTCAAAATTGCTTGACAAGCATAGCCTTCGGTCTAGGTTCGACGTCTCTGATGTTGTGGTTGAGTGTTTCGCTTTACTTATAATGAGACTTGGCAAGGTCGGAGGGTGTATGAATCTTGAAGGTTAGAACAACGTTATGCGCGTCATTCAATTTGATATCGTTAAAATTGGAACTTTATGTTCAAATATCTAACACACACACAACCTAAGCCCACAACACAAGCCTAACAAAACTAAACAAAACTAAATCTGTGGCCTGGTGCTAAAAGGGCCAATATCAATATATCAATAATCCTTATGACTTTATAATACTACATACATGTATATATGTGTACTTATTACTAATCAGTAATAAGTAGATATTATTATTAGAAGAATAAACCAGTAGTTGTAGTTATTATTTACATGTTATATCGTTTAATGACGACAATCTTTCTGTTACTTGATACTTTTAGGTTGATTTATGAATTAAATTCAAGAAAACAGGTATTTTTGAAAATATTTGCTACTTAGTTGTCTTTGCCTTTTTAGCACTAACAAGAATCCCATGTTAGCTCCAAATTATTTATAAAATTTAAGAGGGCATAAGTTAACTTTGATCGTTTTAGCTCAGACTCCATTACAAGCGTACTGATTTTTTTTTTTTTAATTCCTTAGTGGCTTATTATAACTGCAGCTTTTTTTGTAAAAGTATGTAAGCACACACCACATTTTCCTTTATAACATCTTTTCATCGTTCTTTTGAGAGATTTTCATTACATTTACACCCTTTTAGCATACATAAATATATCACACTAGCTTTTGCCCGTGGCTCCGCCCGCGTGGATGTCGGTTATCGCGTAATAAAGTAGCCTATGTCCTTCTCCATATCCCAGGCTATAATCTCTGCCAAATTTCATGACGGTCGGTTAAGCGGTTTAGACGTGAAAACGTAACATACAGACAGAGTTACTTTCACATTTATAATATTGGTATGGATAGTACGGATTTTCACAATTTGGAAATAAAATCTAATTTCTCATGAAAACGTTATTTGGCCCTTTAAAGCACTTAGCTTCAGAAATTAAGCAAGAATATTGACCAACAGGAGATATGAATCAAAGATTTACTCACTACGAGTATAATAATGTCAATATGATTCTATAATAGGTACTTATTATTAAACAATGGTGCCGATTCCCTTGTTCACAAACTAATCTAAATTTAAGTTCAGTACATCTTTTTCTTTCTATTTTATTAAGAAAAGGTCAGAAGACAAATTTTAGTTTTGTCCTGTCAAATTAATCAGCGTTTGACGTAAATTGACGTAATTTTAGTAGGCAAGTTTTTAATCACGTCTAAACTTGTATGGAGTAGTGACAGGCGCTGATTAATTTGACAGGACTAAACTAAAATTTATCTTCTGTCCTTTTCTTAATGAAACAGAAAGAAAAAAATGCACTGAACTTAAATTTAGTTTAGTTTGTGAACAAGGGAATCGACGCCATTATACAAAGATAATTAATGTGAATTGAAATTCGAAATCCTTCACCAACCTTTCAATTTGCAATCCCAAATAAATCCTTCTTCTTCTCACACTTGCACATTTTTTTTTTTACAACGCTCTAACACGAAATGGTTATTACAGCGAATTAATGGATTTTTCTAACACTTTTTAACCACACTAAATTCCACTTGTAACTATTTATTGTTCACAACAAATTATACAAATAAATAAAATTGAAGTGTCTGTTTGTAATGTCAATATATTAGCTTTTTACTAAATGCATATAAAAGTAACACGGTACTTCTAAAAAAAAACTACTTTTACTTTAGAAAAAGCCAAGTGGGCGATGTCACAGGCAGCAGCTACTAGTCAACAATAAAGGCGTTTTTTATATATCAATGTTTTCAACTGTCAAATGATTCATCCTCACCAGAAAAGTAAATCATGACAAATAAAGTTACCATAGTACCCACAACTAAAATTTATAATTTCTTTGTCAATGCGTTCTAAATCTCGCAATTAAAGTTTTCTTCCGATTTAGATACATATCCAACTTTTAAATTAAATTTTCCAAGTGTCCGTGTATACTCAGGAAGCCAGTAAGGGGATCTGGTGAGTGATTCCCCTGTACTATGTCGATGGGGGTTTCTTTAGAAAGGCATTACTTATTAGTAAAAGGTATTCTAAACGACTTCCCGTTCGTAGTACCCTCGTACATTGCGAAAGTCTGGCAATACTATATATTTGTGCTGAGCGATAGCTGGACGCCCTACTGAGTATATGATTTGACACTTTTGAATTTATTTACGCATGATCTTTTAAACAAATAAAAAGTTTTGTTAAGGCTAACAAAACTTTGAAAAAGAAAATACAAAAAGTAAAACAAATACTGAGATCCGAACTCAAGACGGCTTGTTTACGCGTTCGCACTAGTAATATGGCGTTTGCATCGTGATCAAATTTACTTATTACAATAGTGTCAGAATGGTCTCGCCATTGTGAGTATTTGACAGTGTTTGTATGGCAAATTTGTCAAAAACTCACAATGAAGAGACCATTGCAACGTTTGTACATTAGTAGACTTGGCCCCCTGACGTGTGTTTGAATCCCAGCATTGATGATACATTTTGTTTTCTTTTAGCATTTTCAGTACTTTTAATGAAACCTTTAAACCATGTTATACATATACTCTTTTCTGACAATTGCCAATTGTACGAGTATATTTTGTACTGTACTAGTGTATAAGTTTTTCTTTTTAACCGACTTCAAAAAGGAGGAGGTTATCAATTCGGAAGATTATATTTTTTTTTTTTTATGTATGTTCGGGCATAACTCCGTCGTTTATGAACCGATTTGGAAAATTCTCTTTTTGTTTGAAAGGATATACTTCCGGATTGGTCCCATTTTTATCAAAATTCAGTTCTGATGATGGGATCCATGAGGAATTGAGGGAACTCCTCAAAGTTTATAGGCATTTATATAGCGATTTTTATATTTTCATCAACAAATCAAGCATTTGCATTCAGAAAGTATCATTTGGTGAACCGGAACTGATGAAGAAGACCACAGATGGCCACCGGAACTCGTCAATGATACGTATTTCACAGGTAGCGATAAGATATCTCGATTAAGATAGTTAAGCGACTATGATGAAGCAAATTTAAATAAATGCTGATCAAAATGGTACCATCAAACTGATCTGATAATGAAGCCGGAAGGTAGGCAATGGAACTGCGTAATAAAACAATGTATCCTAGCCGTGTTTGGGCTTATTGGATTTGTCATGAGATGCACTCTGGCTATAAATGATATTTAACCGACTTAAAAAAAAAGAGGAGGTTCTCAATTCGTGTATATGTATAAGGTGTTAAAAAATTTACTCTAATAAAAACTTTAAGAGGTGCTTTAGACCAATCAATCTGCCTAGCCTTTTCCCAACTATGTTATGGTTGGCTTCCAGTCTAACCGGATGCAGCTGAATACCAGTATTTTACATGGAGCGACTGCCTATCTGACCTCCACAACCCAGTAACTGGGTAACACGATACCCCTGGGCAATGAGCCCCTGGGTAAGACTGGCTGTCAGACTTTTGGGCTTCTGACGACCCGTAACGACTGTCAAAGATCCACGAATAACAGTCGAGACCAACGGCTTAACGTGCTTTCCGAGGCACGGAGGAGTCTCGGTATGTAAAGATGGTCACCCATCCACGGACCAACCCCGGCAAGCGTAGCTTAACCTGACGGATCGACCCGTGCGGCTGTTATTACTTAGCCACGAGCTCCTCAGAGGTGCTTTACACCATCGAACTGAATAACTTTTACTATGGGACCAGTTTGAAATCGCGAAAAAATAAACAGCTGTACCATATAGTTTAGAACACTAGGTAAACATTACTATGGAACAGCTTTTTTATTAATTAATTTAATTTAGCTGGTATTTAATGCGCTCGGTATATGTTCATGATGTTATAAGATTTCCTGTCACTATTGTGGTATACGAATTGGTGTGGGGTAGGTACCACAACTAAAAAGTGAAAAATAAAAAACTTTTTACAAAAAAAAAACAACTGACTTCAAAAAAAACACAAAAAAATTGAAAAATAACTTAAATTTTGGAAGTCGGTGGCAAAAAACGAAAAACCGGGACCAAAGACACCGACTTCCAAAATTTAAGTTATTTTTCAATTTTTTTGTGTTTTTTTTGAAGTCGGTTGTTTTTTTTTTGTAAAAAGTTTTTTTTGTAATGTATAATAGTTACGGTGTACTGTAAACAATATAAAAATAAATAAATGGAAAATAACCTTTTGCCGCAACAAAATGCTACAGGTATAGGGGCTTACCCAAATATTAATATTCGTCTCCTGAAAGTAATTTTGGCCTCTGGTAATAGACCAAAATTACTTACAGAGAAGTTATAGCGCACTCGGATAGGTAATGGTACCATGTTTTCCTACAAAAGGAAAACATGGTACCATTACCTATCCGAGTGCGCTATAACTTATAATCTCGAGGCCTTTCCCTCATGGTGGAACCATAAAACATGCTGTTGAATTTATTTTGTCCGACCGACGCAGGCGACTCGGCGACGTCGCGTCGTCCTGTCGCCCGCCGCTATGTTTTCATTTAGTTTTTACGAGCGCAAACAATGTTCCCGCTCACTTCTTGCTGTGAGGGCGTGGTTGAATTGAAAATGTATGGAGTGGAAGGTTCGGTTTCATATTTTGTGGCATCTGAACAAGGTCGTGCTAATAGAATGTTTGTGGTGCGACTATGTTGCACTGTGCATTGCTTTTCAGACTTTGTCTTGTTCGTAACAGAAGCCAAAAAAAAATCAATGGATTTTGACGAAAACATTTTAGATTAATAATGTTATAAACAGTTGACCAGGTAGCAATAGGAAAGGTGGACTTGGTCTGTATCGGTGTGTTGATCAAAACGCTAATTATCTTGCTAAAAAGGCGATACGATGGTTGGTTGACATTAAGGAGGTAGCAACGCTCATGAAGACTGACAAAGTACCAGTTAAACAGGGCAATGTTAAAGGTCCCCGAAAAGATCAATTGCAATTGTCCATTTTTACGTAATTGATACACATTGATGCGTAAATTGATCGTCTAACAAATGCAATTGAAGCGAGTGACAATATTACTACAATACAAATTGATGTCAATTAATCGTTTCTTTGCTGAAAGCTGAAAAGAATAAGAAGCACTTTAAAGACCTTTAAGATCATGCTGACTAGAAATCAAAACGTCTATGCCAAGTATTGCCTAAAGCTTATATTGACAAAGAAGCACAATTTGGTTCTTAGTCTATTCCAAATACTGTATAGACATATTGCAAGGTAGGCTGGAATATGTCTATACAGTATTTGAACTAAACCTTATTCTGACTATGAACCAAAATGCCTACCAATATGCAATATGTCTATTAATTTAGGAGAAGGAAGGGAGTACCGTTTCTGGCTGTATGGTCACAGTTCTAACCTAACCTAACCTTACAGTTCAGAGGCCCTAGTATGTGTTTATTTTACCATCTCGACTACTTAGAAATTATTACATTTTAGGCATTTTTTTTGTTAAACATTTGATCTCTAGGCGATTTACAATTGCAATTTGCTGTGTAGACATTCATTTTAGGCATTTTGCTTCGTAGACGAATTGAAATTGTTAGACACTCTGATCATAGAGCTTTAGAAATTCATAGATCAAAGTAACATCAACCTTATATTTGAAGTTTCAAGGTTTGGCGTGTTTGAACCCAAGGACGATAAATTAAGAGCTAGCGGGTCAAACCAACGAACACCCCAAAACCAAACCACTCACTGCACGGAATAAGGAATCACCAATTATATTTAACTGTTCTTACGAAAACGCCCCTAATAAAATCGTCTTCCTATTCCTAGTAAGTACACATAAACTCACGTCTTCTTCCCATAAGGGTAGCCAGAAACTATAGAGCGCCACCTGCTACGCTCCTTACATACTTACTTACGTCATGTTATGTGTGGAGGCGACGGCCCCCGCCACTGCTGGCCGTACCATCAGCCAGGACCAACTTGCTGGCCAAAACCCCTCTGACTCGAGCGATTCACACCATTAATTATATTCAGGTAGAAATTGATATATTTACATGTCACTGGGGTGAATTCGCAAAAGTACTATTGTTTAAGTTACAAGCAATGATCATTATCATCTTCAGATGTATTTTGTGCTTTAATTTTAATTTTGTGTTTGACTTGACTATCGCATTAGGTTAAGACCTGTAATGATAGTTTTAAGGCATTTAATTAAATAAATAAATAAATAATAAATAAATACATGCACGCCGGTTGCGAGTGCTACGCACCTGACCTTTCTGAAGAACATCACCAATTAGGTCACTATGTGTTCTCCTAGGGCATCCCCTTCCGGCATTTCCACTCATATCTGCCTTGTAAATACCTTTTGTAAGTTGCCTTTCATTCATCCTCTCAACATGACCAAACCATCTAAGCATACTCTTTTCAATTTTTGTCACTACATCTTCTACATAGTAAGTAGGTATAATATTATTAATTTTTTTGCCGTGTCCGCGACAAATTGTCGTCACAACCTGTCGGATGACCCGGTAGAAACAACGATCTGTGATGTCCCAATAAAAAGTTATTTGCGAAATTATACCGGCGCCACCGGGACGCATATTTGGATAGAAATCGATATCTTGATACTGTAGAAATAGAATGTAGGTGAATTGTGCTGAACGGTGAAGCTACTCTCATTATTTAGTAGCTTGTTTGAGGTTGCTTGTGGTTTGGTCGAGTATTTCAGGTATATTTGAGAAATACTAGTGTACTAGAATAGATTCCATAAAATAAACTGTTCTGTATTATCTTGCATACATAGGCTGGCTATGAGTAGGTTTTTTGATGTTAGAGGTAAGCATTATGTCGGCACACACACATGTCGAGTTACATATTCCTACTTTGCCTCTTTAGTCCAGATTTCTCAGTAGACTTTGGGCTGTGTGTAAATTTTTTATGTCCAAACAAACCTATCTTGCTACTGTTTCGAGCTACTGGGGAATCACACCTACCTGGCAATGTTAGAACAATACCGAACATGGGAAAAACTTTTATAGCTCTCCTCCCCCCTCACCTCACCCCTCTTCTGCAGCTTTATAAAGTCAACCAAGCTGCTGATAAGTCAGCCTTAGTGGATAATAAATGCAAAGACGTCCACTGCTGGACATAGGCCTTCCCCAAGCACCGCTACATCGACCGCTTCTGTGCTTCCCGCATCCAGCGGATTCCTGCAGCCTTCACAAGGTCAATTAAAAATAATTCTGATAAAACTCACCCATTCTGCTGCGGCTCCTGATTCTCATCAGCATCATTACTGACGATGGACTCTAACATTTGTATCTTCAACATTGTAGTGCGTCACATGACAGTGAACTCACTCTTTGGCACTTAAAACACTTAACACTTTGTAAGATTCACTCGTTAACTTAACACTGGTTGGATTTCTTCTGTTGTTGTTTGTTGATGACCTGAAACAAATAAAAAAATATTTGTATGGATGTTGCTGAGATAATCACAACGGTTGTCATTGTGTTTGGTGATGTTTTTGGCAGTATGAAAGCTTCTACAAACAGGCGCGACACGCGACGCGACGCAAAGAGACCACTCGTCGCGCGGCACGCGGTATCTTTGTGTCGCGTCGCGTGTCTCGCCTGTTTGTAGGAGCCTTTATTCAGTTGTTAACTTGCTATACGATTATTTATTTATTTAAACTTCTCGCTCACAATAAGGTACAAAGGTGGACTTAATGCTTTAGGCATTCTCTACCAATCAACCAAGGGTGGCAAAGTGATAAGATGGCAGGTACTGTGTTTAAGAGGAGATAATAATAATAAATACCCCACCACCGTATTTCTACGTTAACGTCGTGGTGGGGCTCCGAACTTTGGGTCTGTGCCGGCAAATTTTGCCGAAACAGATGTAAGGTGAGGAGTCAGACGAGACGAGTGAGGAGAGATACATGAACTCGCAGGGCAGCATGTGGCGAGCTGTTAGGCAGTAGCGACCCCACGGACCCTATTTCCCGGGAGAAGTCTTGTCCCTCACCTCTGGCTTGCCTTTATTGGCCGGCTGGAGTGAACATTGACGAAGAACAGAGCTCCCATCTCTTTCTTGCATTTACTGGCCGGCTTGAGTGGAGATTCGCAAGAGCAAACGTGCTCTGAGGAAGGAAGTATTCTAGTAAGATACTGATAGGGATCTTGACCGTACTTCCGGGATTATCCTGATAGCCATGCGATACCTCTCCACTCCTCATCAGCACCTCAGGACATGTTGCCCCCTTGTTGCTACGACACTAAGTGCTAGCGACCGTTTCCGGGGGCCCATTAATGAGTGTGCAAGTCACCCCCTGCCATTTATCCGTGTATAATAAAACATTGATCAGGCAGGGGCCATAGTCCTTCCATAGTTTTAGGTAACCAGTCCATTTTAACCACCCAAACCCATAGTCCAATATTTTTGTTTCCATATCCTGCAATAGTCCACCAACCGGGAATTGTCCTTGGGCGCACTTGCATAGTGCGTACAGGGATAATCGTCGGTTGGTGCCTCATTTAATTAAAAAGCGTCTAAAAGGCCTCTGCAAGTTGGCTTCGGCCCCTCATACGCCTTCCAAAGGTCCTGGATCCCGATATATGTAACATAAAAATATTAAAAAGATCACAAATCGAGTACCTACATCAATAGGTTATAAACTTATGTATAATAGACCTATTATTTAATACAATATAAATGATATGATATAATATCTACTCTTTTTTTATTGTAATAGTTTTGATATCTACATCAATAGGTTATAAACTTATGTATAATAGCCCTATTATTTAATACAATATAAATTATATGATATAATATCTACTCTTTTTTTATTGTAATAGTTTTGATATCCTATCATGTTTCCCTTCCTTTTGTACAGGTTTTGTGGAGAAAAGGCGAAAATAAAGGACATCAGTTTTATTATATAAAGGTACAGTGGCCATCCAAGCTACACAAAACTGTCAACGATTTTAAATTTTAAAATTTTGGTGATTAAGTTCAAAATCGAACGAGAAAATTTGACAGTTTGTGGTAACTTGACGTGAGCTGGCCACCGTACCTACGTTTTTATACGATTAGCTTGCAATACAAACACTATAGACAGCTGTGTGCTGTGTCTTTAGGTGCTAACCTAAAGATGTATGGAACCGATCCTAAGTATATTGGGATATGGGCAGGAGAGGGCATAGATTACTCCAAATTAAATTAACAAAAATAGGTGATATTGTACAATTCAAATAGCTGTGTGCTGTGTCTTTAGGTGCTGACCTAAAGATGTATGGAACCGATCCTAAGTATGTTGGCATAAGGACAGGAGATTACTCCAAATTAAATTAACAAAAGTAGGTGATATTGTACAACACAAACTCCAATTCTTATAGTTTTTTCCATAACATATAACTCCAATAATCTCACATTCTTCAAGTCAGCCATTCGCCATGCGAGCTTCAGTTCCAACTTGTACTGCCAGCAGGAAACTTCACCAATAACGGCTCTAATGAGAAAATGAAAACCATTCTATACATATAATAAAAAATTCTAAAGAATCCTTTTATCTGGTCCTTTTGAAACTAAGTTCTTGGCTCTCTTAGTACTTGTGATATACTTTGATCATTGTAATTAATTAAATAAGTTTTAAACTGAGCTTAGTGACAGGGTTTGAAGTATCGTTAGCGAGGCCTTTTCACGAGAATCTTGGAGTCAGTTTTTAGTATATAAAAGTTTAATTAGTTTATCACGGAAAAGCTTACTATACTATGTCCATGATCCGTTTTTACTGTGAGGGTAAAGACTTGGTAAGGTTCATTTTTAGGGTTGCGTAGTCAACAAGGAACCCTATAGTTTGATGAATGAATGAATTGAATGAATGATTGCATGAATGATTTATTCACTTAAATTTCTTAACACTAGATACATTGCCCCACAAAACTGCTTACGCAGTTTAACTGTGAGATCGTTCGCAATGTTTGTCTGTCTGTCTGTCTGTCTATCTGTCCGCGGTTTACCTCAGAGACCCTTAGTACTAGAAAGCTGTCATTTGGCATGAGTATACATATAACACACCGATAAAGTGGTACAATAAAATCTTGAAAAATAAATTATTTTAGGGTAGGTACCTTCACGTAAAGTAGGGATGATATATTTTCTCGTCTTTTGCATAGTGTGGGGTATCAATGGATAGACCGTTCAAAAATATTGTGAAAAACATTTTTCAATTTAGGGATCTATTTGCGTATTATTAAGCTTTGCGGTGCTAATTTTTTTTATAGTCAAGTTTCCTCCCCTACCAGCAAAATTTTAATAAATAAAAATAATACTCAACCAACAAACACAAATGTTCTCCGATAGGTACATTCTGTACGAGAGAACATGTTTTTCAACTACCTACAATGTTAAGTTTGTTCTTGGGATAAATTCATCCCAACTATGGAACCCCTCATTGTACGTGGTCCGACACGCACTTAGCCGGGTTTTTTATTGTTCGCCATGCTAAAGTATTAAGTGCCATTCTTTCAGGCCCCCTAAAGCGTACAGGCTCACCGCCATAATGCCATCTTTTGAACCAAGGACCTCTTTAGCCTAAGGAGTACCTTAGTCTCCTGTCTCACATAGTAAAGCGAGACAGGAGACTAACAAAATTCGAAGGTACCTTTATCTAACCTTATCTATTTACTAGCTTTTGCCCGCTAATCTCCGAAACGGCTGAACCGATTTTGACGGGACTTGACTTGGGATAATGACAGATGGCTGATGTTATAAGGAGTAAATTAGGCTACTTTTATTTAACAAAAGCCACTCGGGCGATGCCGCGTGCAGTAGCTAGTACGATATAAATATTTATTTATTTAAAGACTTTGGAAGACTTACAGCTAAATACAATGTATCAATGTTCAATGTATGTGTTAGTACTTATGTATCAGATTGTCATACTGTTATCAGTATGACAATCTGACGGTCAATTACAGGTCTTCACGTCTAGAGTTTGTCTGGTACAAAAGTACTGTGGATCAAAATATACACACTGTCAAATATTGCCAATAAAATAAATAAATTGAAAAATACATAGATCAAAAATTAAATCTGCATCACCTAAAATGAGTAAAAACGAATATAATTGCGACAGGTTATTTGTTACTAATAAATAGTTAAATAAGTATATTTCATGTTATTACTATGGACTTTCAAGGTCTGCAAATAAAGAAATTATTATTATTTCCTTTATTTCATTTTTATACATATAATTTACATTTTTAAATATTTCTATAAAAACATACAAAAATAAAAACATTTAAAAATATAAAAAATAGTGGCCCACCGGTATCGGGAACAGGGTCCAAGTTACCGGCGGTCAGGGCTCCAGAGAGAGGAACCTCCTAACAATGCGAGCCGTGTCCAGAAGTACCGCTTTCTGAATCAAGCCCTTGATCCAGCTGCCCAACGAGAGCCTCTTTAGGTGTTGGTCGAGGCTCTTGGCAATTAAGCCATTGGCCATTATTATTATTATTATTATTTCCCTTGAGAACCAAGATGTTAAAAATACAATTAAAAAAATAAAAATATAAAGAAAAAGTCTAAGGAATTTAAGCTTTAAAGAAATTCAATGCTAAACACTTCTTAGCCGAGATCACATCTGTTTTAAAAAGATCAAAGACGAACTGTTTGGACACCTTATTAAAATACCTACTTACACGTACAACGTACGAATTTTGTCTGTAGTTAGTAGTTGAAAATGGCACCCGTACTGGTGGATTGAACCGAATAAATAGTTTGAATACCTGGTGTAAGTGACAGCTTTCATTATACCTTAGTCCACAAATTATCGCAATCACTTACACCGGTAATAGAGCACGTCAAATGGACGATGTTACGCGGAAGCCAACAATTATTTCTGTGACGGTAAAAGTTGATATTAATAACACGTCTTCATAACTGTATACGTGATACAGTTATGAAGGCTTGTTATTAATATCAACTTTTGATTGTGTTGTGAAATTGAAAGTGACAATGTAATGGTCGTCAAATGCAATGTAATGTCATCATTTTCATAACATTACACCTTGTTTCCCCGAAGTGTTGTGCAGAGGTGTGCCTATAGTACACACAGCTACAAATCAAGCTATATATTTCCAGTATAAGCTGATCTTGCATTGTATAGGATATCACTACAATGAGAGGTCAACTTATACTGGAAATGTATAGCTTGATATGTAACCGTGCGTACCTATATTTCGCCAGTTATGTATGGTAGAAAAACTCAATAACACTTTTCCTGACCTGGAAATAGAACTCAGAACTTCTTCATGCTCAGCAGTAGCTTGCGACCACTAATATCAACAAAGCAGTCAAGGAAATTATTGTGAAGAAATCTGGACTAATATTTCGAAATCGCCAACATCCATTAAGCAAACGAGGTGATCAAAGTTTATTCTTTGTGCGAGGAAAAGTCTTTTCGGCAGGACAAGCCTAGTAAAATCAGCAATAGGGATGTTGACTAAAATATTTTTTGCCAGTCATGTAGTTTGTTAAAAAAAATTGAACACGTATTTTTTATTTTTTACGTAATCAAAAAATTAAGGTGATCACTGTACTGGATAAAACAAGAGTGGGGAGAGGGTTTAAAAAAAAAATTGGTTGTCTGTAAAGTTGGTTTACGGACGATAGTTTAACGTGACAACGTCATAACAAATAATTGATGCGGCGCAAGCGTGCAATGAGCGTAACGGGACAATGAATGTAACGGGACAATGAGTCATCCTTTTTCGTGCATGCAGCCTGCGTTCATCGATTTATTAGACGTTGTCACGTCAAAAAGAATACTTTAGTTTTTTTTTTTAGTTTACTTACTTTACACTTAGTTTTTTTAGAATTGTGACGTAACTTTAATGAGTTTTATCTAAGTCATATTTTAATAATATGATAAAGTAAAAAATAGGTGTCTCATATTTTTTGATTATTTGATTACATGGGGGACCCGGGGGGTCTGGATGGTGAATACGTCAGCAATAATTATATATTTATTTTTCAGATTTTTCTGCAAAATTTAGTTGATTTTGATTTGAACAAAGATGGCAACCCCATGTTCAGGGATTCCCCAAAATAACTAATATTGCTTACTCGCTCTCACGCGGTGTTTTATGGTTAAAAAGAGCCGAAGTAGGGAAAATACTTATATAGGCATTCAATTATTTTATAGTCTGTAAATTTCTAGGTTCATGAATAACAATAAAGAAACCAGAACAGATTAAAAATAATGTTAACATAAGCATAGGAGAGGGGGGTATGAGCTTTGCCTACTTTTGCTGACAAGGGGGAGGTGGCGGAGGTGGGGTTTCAAATTTACTAACATTCTGCTTACGTAATACTTGAATGGCCCCTAAATAGCTGAAGTAAATAGACAAAAATAATAACTTTATTAGTTAAAAATGTTACCGACACACACTGTTGTAATTTACTGCCTAAAAGAGGTTAAGCAATAAAAAAAAAATATCGTCTATCTACGTCACTGCTTGATTACTCGAGACGTGAACATTGTGTTTAGCGTGTATGCCAATCAAGCTTACACGTTGCAAAGCCAATTAGGACTTCACTCAGAACCTAGTTCTACCTGTATATTACTTAAGACTGATCTAACCTAAATTCAATACGCATTTGACTCACTACAAAATTCTTATTTATAAGTTTTCTTTTGCGTAAAATGTAAACTGGGCTTAATTTCTGAATGTAAAACGTAGTGTTTATTTTGATTCTGTTAAAATACTGTTTCGTTACCGTATGGTGCCGGACGTAAAGAATATCACCACCCCATATCCTCCCGTGGGTGTCGTAAAAGTCGACTAAGGAACTTACTAGAGAATGGGCAGCAGCATTCTCTATGCATTTTTAACACCATACTGCGATCGCCAACCCGCCTGCCAAGCGTGGCAATTATGGCAAATTCCCCCCTTTTGGGGGAGGCCTTTGTCCAGCAGTGAACGTCTTTCGGCTGAAACGATGATGATGATGACTGTTTCGTTAGACTACGGTGGCCGCAATTTACCATCGGATGTCGTGACTGAAAAATTATTTATAAAAAAAAAATACAAAAAAAAAATACAACTTCCTTAAAAGCACTAAAAAACAAGTAAAAAGTTACTTTAATTTAGGGTCTTTGGATCTGTATTTTCGTTTTTGTCATCGACTTCCGAAATTAAAGTTTTGGAAGTCGGATGTTTTTTTTTTTTTTTTTTGTATAATGTGGGTTTTTTTTCATCTCTTTTTAGTTATGGTATCTTTCCCACACCAATTCGTATACCACTACTTGTTATGTAAACAACAGTGACAGTAAGAATTATTACATCACCAAGATACACACACATAAGTGGACTAAATACGTACTATCGAAGGTAACTCAAAAACTATCCAAGCAAAGTTAACAAAATTTATATGGGTGGTCCCATATTTTTTTTCGAAAGTATACCCTTTCAAACAAAAAAGAATTTTCAAAATCTGTGCACAATTGACGGAGAAATCGGTGGACATACATAAAAAAAAAAACATACATACAGTCGAACATAGTACCTCCTTATTTTTCGATATCCGTTACAAAAGTAAGCTGGTGTGTTTCCCTAGAGAGCGTTTTTTGACATCGTAAAGTCAAACCCTGGTTCCATCACTTTCACGACAGCCATCGTTGTGGCCTATATATGGCGGCAACCGCTCTTCTAGGAAACCGTAACTTTAGAAATGATTAAGTTATGTTCTTGTTTTGGTACTGAAATGATACCTGCTAGTTTGTTCAGAAGTTTTTTTTTTTCCACAACTGTTAAGGCTTCATCTCACCTGATGGTAAGTGGTGATAAGGCCAAAGGAAGCCAGCATCACCCGGAATCCTCAACCACAGAGGAACTGTCTTTCTCTAACTGCCGAAATACAACAAATGCTGTTAACATTGTTGTTATGGCGACAGACTTAGATAAGATGGTGGTAGCTAGCCAGGCGGACTTAGAACAAGCCCTACCACCAACCACTCCGAGCAATTTTTGTGAATGACTAAAGGTGCACTTACACGGGCAACTAAAATTGCTCAATCCTGGTCAATTCTTGTCAAATATGACGTCACGACTACATCCAGCAATTTAGGGCGATGGCAACATGTAGTAACCTGTTTCCAGAGATACAGCCACACAATACCAGGCAATATGGAGCAACTTAAAAAACTAGGCAATATAAGTCAATACACCGACGACACACTTGTACTGCACTGCACGTAGAAAGAAATAAAATGGCGGAGGGGGCGGCGGTTGCGCACCCCCCCGTCGCCGGCCGGTCGGTTCCTCTCGCAAAAACGAGACGTAGTTATAAGTACAAACAAGATAGAAAGAAATTGACTACAAATTTCCAAACCGATTGGATATTCTGCAACTCATATTGGCGACATTGAGAAATGTGAAATATGTGGAGCAATTAGAAGCAATATTCCCGAAACAATTGCCGCATTTTATTGTTGTTGCTCCAGATTGCTCCACTTAATTGATTCACATTTATCCATTAGTGTTGTCGAGCAATTATTGCTCAAAAAATTGCCCGTGTAAGAGCACCTTTAGAATGTCGGTCATCTGAGTTTAACATTTTACGCATATTTTTCTTTGTTTCCATTCTAAACATTAGCAGTCACTGTTATGTTGATGTGCATAATTGAATTTCAGGCTTTTTAGTCATGCTTGATCTTTAAGTTCTGTTAGTCGTGTGTTACTTTTGTGACTTTACAAATCTTTTACTTTTTATTTATTCTTCTTTTTTACTTCTTTATGGTCTCAGTCCAAGCAAATCATCAATGCATCATAAACATATAAAGGTTGTCTTTAAAAAGACTGCTTTTATTGATAAGACCGGCCATTTTCAAAATTTCTACAAATTCTGTAATTTTTATGGTGTGCAATAAAGCGTATTGTATCTTCTATCTATTTCAAGAGCAAAGCCCTCACTCAATCATTGACTGGCTCATCAACGCCCAACCCTTGCAAACACTAGACTTAGAAAGCTGAAATTTGGCACAGCTTAGTTCCCTGATGTAGACGAGGACTAAGGATTTTTTGAAGGGGGGCGGGCGATGTCTAGTGCTAGTGAAACACTGTTCGTTCAGTGTATGACATCGCGAATTTCTTTCAAAAAATAACTTCATTAAACTTTTGCTTTGAAAAATGATCGTGGAATTTCTTTACTAATTGCTTCAAACCTTATTTCTTTTCGTCAAAAGAGCTTTAGAAAAGTTTTGATTTGAGCCTGAATTTAGGTACACTTTATTTCTAGCACTATTAGTTTGGTAGTATACTCGTAGCTACTTTTGTCAAATTTACGGTTGTTCTGTACCCAGTAAGAAGGTTTTATCATCATATTATTATATTGCCAGCGACTTTATTGCCATATGTACAGAGTTCTGGGATATATTTTTATGTTTGTACTAGCTGATGCCCGCGGCTTCGCCCGCGTGTATGTCGGTTATCGCGACAAAAAGTAATCATGAAATTTTGATCCCGTTCCCGCAACCCATGAGAACCTATTCTAGGGGTATATATAGCCTTATTCCAGGCTATATATATATCTATCACTGCAGCCAGATCCGTTCCAGACGGCTTATTTTTTGCGACACCTCCAACAAATATCATTATATTTTAGCCAATGTATACAAAAACTTGACGAATTATATACTTAAACCTTCCTCGAGAACCACTCTATCCATTGGTGATAACAGCATGAAAATCAGTGCAGTAGTTTTTGAGTTTATCGCGAACAGACAGACAGACAGACGCGGCGGACTTTCTTTTATAATATGTACTGATAGTGGTTTTCTTAGGATTGGATTGGTTTGTGCGTTGTCTTGTCTGTCAGTCAAAATATCAATCAACTTGTCAATCGGTAACGGAACTACTTCTAGCAATTTATAAAAAAATACCGACAGCTGATGGGGTGCGAAATGTGACGTCAGAGATATCTCGTTCGGCGAATGTGGTTGCGTCCATTTTTTTGGTCCGAGTACCTGCTCCTGCGCCGTCCTTTGTACACACTATTCCCTCAACATTCGAAATTCATAGAAATAGATTTTTTTTCTATGACATCCTACAACTCACAATCATAGTTTTTGGGTATTTGTGAATAGATAGAATTTTTGGCTACCTTAAGTAGAGGAGTCCGTTTCTACGCGGTAAGTGTGTCCTTGGAAAAGGCACATGGCCCATTGGAATGACGTGAAGTACTACAGTATGGAGCGGAAGCATCAAACGCTGAACGGTTGTGGCTGATCGGCTGTAGCTGAGGAGCTGTGACTGACAGGCTGAAAATCTTAGGCTGAAAGTCTGTGGCGAAATGGCGGTGGCTGAAAAACCGTGGCTGGAAGGCATTTGATGTAGAAAGGGATGTGCCTAGCACTCAACACCACCGATGTAGACAATTTGACTTCTCTTTTATACCCAAAGTCTCTAATTCAGATAATTTATGTAAACAAAGTAATGTCAAGAAATGTTACTGTCAAAATGACAGGAAAGTGATGCAAAACATATTATCATTATTTTTTTTGTAAATCATCTACAAAATTAAAGTGAATTTATTAAAAGAACTACGCAAACAAAATACCGTTGCCAAACAATGTTTTGTGTAGTGTGTCGGAGACACGGCCTATGATCGTCATAATCAGCTCTTTTAAGTCCACTGCTAGACGTAGGCCTCCCAAAATCGATTTCCACTAGCAACAGTTTACAGCCGTTTTCATCCAAAATGTGGCTAGATATGCTACTTACAATATTGGAGATGTAAAAAAATAAAAATGTTTGGATCTCCTGCATTGTTACCAGTATCATAAAATATTTTACACCAGAAAATCTCCTTTTTGTAATAACTTTGTTTAAAACCAAAATTTTGTAAAAATAATTACGGTATGATTATTTTCTAATTATTATTTCTTAAAATCAGTACCTACTTAAAAGAAAATGAAACCTTATTTTTCGCCATTTTATGTGAATTACCATTACGAAGATATTTTTTTGATATGTTATCCCCCCTTTGTTTACATAAATTATCTGAATTTGAGACTTTGGATATAGATTAGGGATAGCTCTGCTGCTTCGATTTGAAATCGAGTGATACTTATGCATATATATATAAATATCTATTATGTCGGTTGCGCAATGCTTTCCGCTCGTATGCATTCAAAACAAAAGGCCATTTTCAGGCCACAATATGATTTGTCAAATATATGAGTCATATAGAAGCAAAGGTAGCAACATCCATTTATACCAAAATGGCGGTAAACAATATTTTTGGTTTCAAAGCAGTACAGTTACTATTGGATATTGCTGTGTTTGCTGCAAACCTATAATTTCAACGGTTATTTTTTAGGAGACTTTGCTGTTTTTACTACAATATTATTAAGTCAAACAATAAAGATGATTTGACATTAACAGACTGCATTCAAAGTTGCTATTGAAACCTTGAAAAATAGGATACTTTTGCACCTTATGACTCATATGTTATGTATTATATTGTGTGTTATGTAGTCTGAGTTTGTTTCGGCCTTTCTTTTCAAACTAGTCTGATAGGAAACGTCAATCTCATCGAGTTTTTTAAATATGATTGACGTATAAAAGTGTTTGTAATACCTACTTACAGAAATAAAATCATTATTATAACAAAGACAGTTTCTTTATCGGTGTTGTCGTCAAACAAAAATATTTATTCCGTTCTATTATAATACTCGTACCAACCACTGATATTTGTTTCATCAAATTTGTTGAAAAACATACATAGTATTAGTTTTTGGTATTAGAACGGAATAAACCAACAAAAACGTACCGTCTACCTCACGCACTCTCTTTACTTGATCACAAGTAAATTGTAAGGAAGGAGAGAGGATTTAGAAACTATAATGTACACAAATGTTCCTATTATTGAATGTGTAAACCTAATTATACTCGGGTCATCTCAAACACAAAGTTAGAGTATGCGCGTGGAGGTCGGTTATCGCGTAAAAAAAGTAGCCTATGTCCTTCAACATATCCCAGGCTTTAATTCTGCCAAATTTCAGGACGATCGGTTCAGCGGTTTAGGTGTGAAAACGTAACATACAGACAGACAGATAGACAGACAGACAGAGTTACTTTCACATTTATAATATTAGTATGGATATTTAATTTTTTAAGCTTTCTCCTCTCCTCATGAGTTAATATTATGTAGGAACTATAATGATCAGTACAAAATGTTATCGGTATGTACCTAAATACTACTTGAAGGCGACTTAAGAAAAAAAAAATAGATTTCGGTTCGATCGTAAGTTTAACGTATAAAAAAATCGGGTGCTTACCTACTTATTCACTTAAACATAATTATTCCAAGTAACTGTTTTCAACGATAAAAACTTGGCTGAATTCTAGAAGTACCTATTATACTGCATTTGAAATAAGAATAGACATTTACAGAAACCTTTTTTACAGTCCGTTCAACCGATTTTGACTTCTATTGCGTTGGTGGCATGACAAATGGCAGCTGCAGTAAACAGTTGGTATTGTAACCTCTTTTTTGCTTTTAATGTCATCCTTATGCCTACGGCATCATACGGTTTCGATAAATTTAAAAACAATTTTAGCTTGTGATAAAATGGTGTTTTTTTTTTTTGTTTTTTTATTCGGAGACCTAGAAGAAGGAGACTCGGAATTGAAAATAGTAAGTACAAAGCTAGTTATGGAAATGTTGAATGCTGCTATAATGGTATGTAAATTCTAAATTAATTTAATATAAACCGGCCAAGTGCGTGTCGGACCCAGGGCTTGTTAACGTTACCAAATAACAAAATAATAACCGTTACGTAACGTTAATTTCAATACTAACGTTACAAAAATTTAACGTTACTAGATAACATTACCAGTAATATAACGTTAATTAAAATTAACAAAAATACGATAACTAACGTTAATTTAGCTACGTTGCCGTTCTGTGGGTAAGAATCAGGCAGATTCAGGCAACGTTTTGATCGGCACGGCATCAGAGAGGCGCGAGGGCGGGCTCCCGCCGCGCCGCACGCCTCAGGCTCCACTACTTACATCTCACCCGTTTAAAATAACGATAAAATTAATAGTGCATAAATAACGTTAAATCGATTACCGTTATTTTAATAATAACGTTAACTCTGTCGATACAAGGTAACTTTATGAAAATTTACCGGTATTTAAAGCCGTGGTCGGACCGCGCACAATGAAAGGTTCCGTAGGTGGGATGAATTTATCCCCTGAACAAACTGTCTATAAGACACGCACGCACGCACCTCTGACTTTTCGGATTCATGTGCGTATTATATAATTATCACTTGCTTAAAAACGGTGAAGGAAAACATCGTGACGAAACCAGCATGCCGTGAGAGATATTTCTCGACGGCATGTGTAGCCAAGTTAAAGGCCCATGGGTGACATAAAAACTCTGACACCGAGTCCCTAACCACACAAAAAGAAGAAGAATTTGATAAGAATAAATTGCTGTTATAAAGTTATTTGTCACAAAAATCGTATTTTTACATTTTAAATCGTAATTTTATATTTTTACATTTTAATTCAAATCATTTTCATTTATTTCAATCAAACTAGAGATGGGCTGAGTCATGATTTTTCTGTATCAATGACTGCATGACAAAAAAATATCGATGACCGAAACAATGAAAAATCATCAATGATTTTTATTTGAGTACCTATGTATAAAATCACGTCAATTATGAGTGCAGAAATGAACATGAACGGCTTAGTGAAATTATCATTATGTGCCCAGCACCGGGCATTTTATCGAAACTCCGTGGTTCTGTGACTTCAGTGTCACCGATCGCGAAGCCTCGCAACGTCCGCTTCGTCGGTCGCCCCGAGACGACCCGCCCGTCCAAATTACCGAATTTCGCGTTCATTCAAGTAATGATTTTGGCATTGATGATTTTTTCGTTGTCACTGCATGATGAAATGATTTTAAAATATCGATGATTTTCACATGTGACATGATATCGGACTCATCTCTAAATTAAACCATTTACAGGCACTTTTGAATTGTCAAGGAGTCGGTCAGTAAGAAAAATGAAGCTACATGCCCATTCCAAAGCGTAGTAGGTACTCTATGGAGATGAACGGGCAAGAAACTCCGTGGTCACTTATGGTAAAGTAGGCTCTTTTAAAACATTACCAATATTAAGATAGTGGCTTAATAATCAACTTTATTTTAGCTGTATACTTACTTAGATGTTGCTAACTTGAAGCTTACTTGATGAAAAAGTAAAAGATAAACTTCCAAACGTTTGTTTGTCGCAGGTGCGCACTTTAATAACACTTGAATATTACAACCACTCTTATCTGCCAAAAGTACGGACAAGATAAGGACTGTTTTACACGAAATATCTTTGTTACGTTCCAGACCACAAAACGTAACAGAGACTTTAGGTATATAGTAGGTTCACCGGTTCACGGAGGCAATCTCTCGCGTTAAGCCCTGATCCAGGCCATGGTCCGGAGCGAGAGTACATGAGAGGCAGTCTCCTTCTTCTGCGAAGCTGTAATGCTCGTAAAGGAGGAGGCGGAACGCGTGATGGAGAGGCAGTCTGTGCGCCCTCACTCCCCTAGTCGCCGCAGGAGACGCCCTGGGTGGCGGGAATCTATAGCCAATTCCCTGTCTCTGTAGGCGCGCGGGCTTGCGGGCAGCTTGCCGTCCGGTAAGTACCAGGCCCGGTTCGACGGCGCGTTGTATTCCACGCGCGCATCAAAGAGTTGTCAGCACGCACTGACAGAGTCCGCCAGGACCGATGCCTGCCAGGGTTGCGGATTTGTCCGAAAGGGATACCGTGGCCTTGGCACACAGGCATTTGAAGGAACACGGGTGGGTTTTAGACAGTAAAAGTCTGACACGCCCTTCCGCTCCGCCTAAAGTGGGAGAAGTTATTTAATAATTTACCACGTAAAAAATAGGTATATAGTAGCAAAGGTGTAGTAGTAGTATGTACTATCGAGGAAGTTCATATCTAAGCACCTTAAAGACTATTTCTGCTTGCAGCGCTCGGCCGCTATAGAAATCTCATCAACCAATAGCATCGCAGCATCAGATTTTTGATGCGTCCCTTGTTTTTGTACTATCGAGGAAAAACATATCTAAGCACCGTAACGACAATACTTGCTTGCAGCGCTCGGCCGCTATAGAATAATAAAAAAAAAATGAAAAAAAAAGGTGCGTTTTTTTCATTGGTAATAAAATATAAATGGGAACGTTCCTTCGGTTGTAGTTCGAGCACGCTTGGGACGAGGTTTTTTTTTTTTGCTGAATGGGTTTTCTATGCTATCCGAAAAGTATAAAATTAGCATCTCAGTTGAGTAGATTTCTCACAATTAGCAGTATTTGGCTGAGAGGCGGAATATTTCCATAAAACTTTAAAAGCGCAAAACTAGATAAGCACCGGGCATATTGGTTTGTTTTAAATTAGCTCTAGTTATAACCCCTTTTCAAGGAATGCACCTAATTACCAACAACAAATTTGCAACTGACTGAATCCGAGAAATTAGTTGAAACAAAATGTAAAGGATAAAAACATTAAAATTAAAAACTTTCTCATCTCGTTCCTTTTGTTCTATTCCTAGTGATCGAAAAAAGGTCAGACATCTGTAATCAATTATTCATTGTAACAGAGCCTATAAAAAACACGGACATCAAAAAAACTAAAACGACAAAAATATTACTGTTTCATTGGTCGACGCAATACGGGGCGTTAACAGATGTGGTCATCGTGTTCACTGGATTTTGTTTTCAAATTGCGTAGTTATAGAATTCCTCGATAGTACCTATTATACAAGTTGGCACATCTTGAACTTGCTGACATTTTATTTAATTTTTTATTTCGTTTGTTAGAGAAAACAAAGTCTTTAAAACAGCGAGTGATTTTCTGTACTTGCCTAGGTAGCTACTTCTGTTATGAAAAATTGCAATCATTCAAATAACATCTGAAATACGTTACAATTCGCCACTTAGGGTCAATTCATACTAGAGCAGAGTCGAAGCGCATCGAAGCGTCAATCTGAAACCTAACATAAATTATAAATTTACCCTTATATCCACAACATAATACACATATTTCTTCTAAGATAAAAAAAGATGAGCGAATTCGCGCGCATTCTACGGAATACGCGCGTCTGCGAGCGTGTGATTTTACTGTGTTATCCTTTAGATTGACGCTTCCCTGCGCTTCGACTCTGCGCTAGTATGAATCGACCCTTATTATTAATTCTGGAAATATTTTTGCCCAATTTAATTAAGTATTTATTTCATCAAGGAGAACACTTTACAAAATTATAATAATACTCGCTGCTGCGTGCGGATTCAGACGCAAGGCTTTTTCAAAAAAAAAAAAAGTATCCTAAGTTATACCTTATAACATCAGCTATCTGCCAGTGAAAGGATCTTATTAAAATCAGTCCATCTGTTTCGGAGATTAGCTGGAACAAACAGACAGACAGACTGACAGACAGACAAAAAAACAGTTTTTTTTTTGTTTGTTACAAGTACTGTACCTATATACTTTCAAATGCATTCAGTAAAAAGCTGTTATTTTGACATTACAAACAGACACTTCAATATTATTTATTTGTATAGATATAGATATAAAAAATGTACCTACACTTTAAATCTACCTCACAGTAACTGTACATATGTTATAATGTACCAAAATAATGTATCATCGTTTAGTAGGCAATACATTACAAAACTTGCTCAATATAACGCTGCCGTATATTATGCTACATGAAGTTTTCAAATCTTTGATACAAGTTTTGTGTCCTACATGTTTTAGCTGTGTCTTGTATGGTTCCGCAATTAAAATAAGCATGTACCGTACCAGGGCCTCAAGTCTGCTATTACAATAGTGTCAGAATGGTCTCTTCATTGTGAGTTTTTGACAGATTTGCCATACAAACACTGTCAAATACTCACAATGGCGAGACCATTCTGACACTATTGTAATAGCAGAATTACAATAGTGTCAGAATGGTCTCTTCATTGTGAGTTTTTGACAGATTTGCCATACAAACACTGTCAAATACTCACAATGGCGAGACCATTCTGACACTATTGTAATAGCAAAATTGAGGCCCTGGACATGGAGCAATACAAATACATTTTTGGTGAATAATAAGAAGTAAAATAAAAAAGTTACGACCGAAAATAGGATAAAATTATCATCGTCAACAAATAAAATATTTACCAAGTATGGTGATGTCGGCTTTTAGCCTAACTGGATGCAGCCGAATACAAAAACGGCAAAGTGAAGTGTTAAGTCTGATTTTGTATTTTAGAGTTTAATGTTACTATGTATTTTTGTTGATTAATAGTAAAAAAAAAAAACTACATGTACAATTAACAAAAATAATCAATACAGAGTTACATACATTGCACACACATATATAAAAATAAACAAGTAAGTAGTTCTGTGTCATGAGAACAGGCTGTCAAAAAAGTATTCTTGCTTCATCTTCACATTGAAAGGCCCTGACATGTTTTCGCGTGCTTCTTACTCCCGTTAAAAGTGCTCTTATAACTGAAATTTGTATTTTCACTTTCAGCCAGTACACTATTTGAGAATACGCGTTTCCCCATTTCTCATTAAGCTTTGAATGAATGAAATGCACCGACCCCAGCGTGGTTAAACCAGACTCGATTACTCGAATGAACCCAAAGATTCGCACTAGCACCTGGAGCCTCATGTTTCATGGTGCTACAGTGACCATTACATATCCAAGAGTAGACCGGGGGGCACGATAATGGTAGGGAAGCCGTGCCCATAGGATATGGAAGGATTATTAGAGCCGTACCGGATATGCATCCTTGAGTAGGCAAAGGAATAGTGGAGAGACGGGTGTATTTAATTATGGGAGGGCATCTTTTCACGTCGTCGCCGGCATGTTGGCTCCGATCAGGTCGAGCTGCTTCCTCGGTCTCGTTCTTGTGCTGCTTTTATATTGTGTTACACGTTACTGTTTCCAATTATCCCATTTCTCATTAAGCTTTGATGCGGTTTTTTTTTTAAACTGTTATATTCAGTTCCTAAGGCTCCATCGCATGAAATTACTAACGAGGTGAATGAGGCTCTCAGGTCTTCAGCTGCTCGGTCGTATTTTGAATGTTTCTCTCGGCTATGTCTCTGTGCTGTTTTTTGCCAGGTGAGGTTGCTGTAAGAGGAAGCGTCAGCATTTACAATGCAAATGTCGAAGAACGATTTAATAGTTGATTTTTCAATTTATTTTGTGTTTGTTTGCAAACCACTATTGTATTGGGATCATCCTGTAAAGAAAGTGTGTGTAAGTTTTAATAGTAAATAAATAATAAACAATACCTATACATCATTCATTATCATTTCAGCCAAAAGACGTCCACTGCTGGACATATAGGCCTCCCCCAATTGGGATTATTTGCCATAATCGCCACGCTTGGCAGGCGGGTTGGCGATCGCAGTATGGTGTTAAAAATGCATAGAGAACGCTGCTGCCCATTCTCTAGTAAGTCCCTTAGTCGCCTTTTACAACACCCACGGGAGGAAATGGGGTGGTGCTATTCTTTACGTCCGGCTCCACACGGCACAAACAAAATACATTTTTTTTTTTTTGACCTTAAACAACATTTTACTAGTATTGTACATGGAGCGACAGCCTTTCTGATCTCCACAACCCAGTTACTGGGTAACACGATACCCCGACTGTTGTCAGACATTCGGACTTATGACTACCCGTAACCCGTAATGATGGGTCCGTCGACTAGCGACTGTCGACGGCGACGGACCGACCTCGGCAAGCGTTGCTTTACCTTAAAGATGTAATTATTAATAAAAAATAGTACATTATTGCAAAGGCCGGGAAATAGGCAATTGCAGGTCGAGTATTAGGATGAAGGCCGAGCCGAAGGCGAGGACTTCACTAATACGAGACAGGCAATTGCCATTTTCGCCGAGGCATAAATAGGTAGTGCTTTTCTAAAAAAAATGCAGGGAAATAAGACATACTTTCATGTATTTTTCTTTTGACTTCGCTGGAAGCAGGTTTTCCATTGCCAATTTGGCTTCCGATCTTAAATCTGGTGGAGTACAATCAATCTCCAATTCACTTTCTGAACCGTGAGAATTTATTTTAATTAAATTTATTTATTAATTTATTTATTTATGTACACACAAAATACTTGACAGGACAATATTATGAGCACAAAGGTACTGCTTATTTCAAAAGAAATTTCTTCCAGCAGACCTGCGAGAGGAAAGTTGGATAAGAAATGTAGACACAGTGTGTAGAAAAGTTAAACAAGAAAAATTTAAAATAAAACACTTAAAACAAAACTATAACTATATAAAATAAACATACATACAAATACATACACATATAAATATTACCTATAATATACATACATATATATATATTATAAATGTAATTTATATTTATTAAGAACGTAAATAGCAAATCAAGACGAATTTTCAACCTTGCCGCCAATTTTCTATTTGTCATCTGTGCCGAAATACAAACCCATTTATGGCTGTAGCCACGTGAATGCAATTTGTGCTAAGCAAAGAGACGTACTTTGGTATACCAAGAATGATGAGAGATCTAATCAAAGAGTATTTATTAATCCCAGCACGCCATTTCATACAACATTGCTGGAGCGTTGTAATGTTCCAAATTCAAAAAACGCTCCTGGAATGGATTTGATTTTCTTTGTCCGTAAATTCGATACTTCGCGTGTTCTTTTTTCGAAAATAATGACAATATTTCCATGCATGTTTGAGAAAAGATAATTACCTAAATTATTAAGCTGCATCAAAAAGGTGTCAATGTCACTCTTCTGCGGTGGAGTAGAGAACAGAATACTGAACTCCGACCACTGGAACCATGGGAGAAGTCCGGCGCATACCTCTCCCACGGCCCCCTTAAATCTGCCGAGGCAGGAAACCACTCAAAGTACAAATTTAGAACTGTGCACAGGCATAGTTTTGGTTCGGGACTTTTCACACATTTTCGTCTCATGTTACATTAAATGCAACTTCCCGAGAAGAGCTGGACACCTAAGAAACTTTATCTTCTAATCTATATAAGTTTGAAAGCACCGAAAATGTTAATATCGCGATTTATAAGTTAACAAAAATATAAAATTAATGTGAATGGTTCCATTCTACATACGGTTGAATTCATATTAATTGAATTTTATTTTCCTAATTATCATCTGTAAATTTGATTTCCAAAGCCTCACTATGTGCGATAATGCTAAAATTATTCAAACTTAGAACATAAACGAGTCATGGCGACATCTATTAAGAAGCGTTTCAAATCAAATTTATATTTCTATTTGCGGGTAGTCGCATTTTTCTTGAGAATTTGACAGCTAGCACATACCTTGTTTACGTTGGTTATAACGGGATACAATAGGAAACTAATACAGTTAAATGCTGCACTACTTTTGCTTTGCAAACAGTGCCACAGTGGACAGCTAAGAAATTAGGTACTTAGAACGTACTCATGAAAATTAGTTGGAAGTATCTAATATTGTGTTACAAATTGCTATCATAAAGTGAAGTAGATACTGTTTAATTCGTTAATAGCTTTTCTCTTCCCCGCTAATGTTTTTGGTGTTTTAATGAGAAGTATACTCGCATTCGTACAGGAGATACACGTAACGAGAATTAACTTTTGTTCCATCCTTCTTGGATAACATAGATGTTTTCTGGTGGATATAATTTATCACTGACCGAAAATTGAATTATACTGTGACCTAATTCAATGTGGAAATGTCAACTGAAATGATATAATATTTGGTATTATTGTTTTAAAGGTATAAAGTTATTTGTGAAATCCTGGCAAAATGAAACAACTATAACAAAGTCATTAACCTAAAGCAAATATGGGTGGTTTTTTTAGGGTTCCGTAGCCAAATGGCAAAAAACGGAAAACGGAACCCTTATGGATTCGTCATGTCTGTCTGTCTGTCTGTCCGTCCGTATGTCACAGCCACTTTTTTCCGAAACTATAAGAACTATACTGTTGAAATTTGGTAAGTAGATGTATTCTGTGAACCGCATTAAGATTTTTACATAAAAAATGAAACTCATTTTTGTTTTTCAGCAAGCCCATACGTGTGGGTTAGCTATGGATACTCGTAGGTCTTCGAAAATGATATTGAGTTTCTAATATCATTTTTTTCTCAACCGAATAGTTTGCGCGAGAGACACTTCCAAAGTGGTAAAATGTCTGTCCTTGTAACTTCTAAATTAAGAGAATGATAAAACTAAAAAAAATATATGATGTAAACTTCTACCGAAAATTGGTTTAAACGAGTTCTAGTAAGTAGTTTTTTTTTTAATAAGTCATAAATCTTAAACCGCGCTTGCTGCTACGGAACCCTTCATGGGCGAGTCCGACTCGCACTTGGCCGCTTTTTTTGAAATAAATTTAACATACTGTTATGCCGAAGTATGAGGATATGCTACTGAGGATGAGGATCCTTAGTATAAACTCAGGTAAGTAAGCACATGTCAGATTACTTCAGTGAATTAATTATTCGACTTTAGGTCATTTTTTGTCCGAAAAATAACTAAAACTACGTAAACAACTGTCACACTTCCGCTGTTCAGTCAAAACAAACCAAAATTAACGAAGTACGGTGGCCAGCACATCAAGGTATACGAAACTGTCAAATTTCTCCAAACGATTTTAAACTTTAAAATGTTGATTGTTAAGTTCAAAATCGAATGAGAAAATCTGACAGTTTGTGGTATATTGATGTGCTGGCAACTGTACCTACTATGCTAGACTGAGTGCACAGAGTACTTTTATATATACAACTGAGTGCGTGCTTAGGTTTGTAATGTGACCAGAATTTTCACCCAATCAGTATAACTAATTTATGAAATAAACAATGTTGTATACATAATAGTAAAAATTCAGTGTATGTATTATGATTGTAACATAGTATTCTAATTGGAGTGTTTGGTGGTGTGCATGAATTCCAGGACATGTTGTATAACTATATTCTGGAACAAAGGTCCATTAATTGGTAAGGATAGCACCTAATCACCCTAGTAGCATTTTTGTTGGCGTTTGGTTGGGCCACACATACCTCTGAAGTTGGCCCAACTAAATGCCAACGGAAAATGCTACTAGGGCAATTAGATACTTCAGTAGAATTTAATAAATTGCCTTAGTATTAGTATTGATATTGTTATAATCACAAAAGCTTACATAAATAAGACAGACAATGATACAAAACTACAAAAGCATCTTAAAAACTTTTAAAATTCAATTTAGGGTGACCCAAAAGAAGATCTTATTCTTGACAAAGAATAGGGGACACTCCTATCTACCGTTGAGTGACGTAAAAGCGAATTAATTTAGGGATTTAGGCTCACCAGGCGGCATGGCGGCGCGGCGTACGCGGCATTGAATGGCAAAGGATTTTCGTAAGCGAAATATAAAAAATATTTTCATACAAAAGCATTCACATTTCATTGATATTGTCTCGAGGGAACTTGAACATACCGCGGGAAGCTGCGGTATGCCGCGGCAGGATCATCATCATCATCATTTCAGCCGAAAGACGTCCACTGCTGGACATAGGCCTCCCCCAAGCACCGCCACCTCCACCGGTTCCGTGCTTCACGCATCCAGCGGATTCCTGCGGCTTTCTCAAGGTCATAAGTCCACCTTGTGGGAGGCCTTCCTACGCTACGTCTTCCGGTACGCGGTCGCCACTCCAGAACCTTTCGGCTCCAACGGCCATCTGTTCTGCGAGCAATGTGCCCTACTCATTGCCATTTAAGTTTGGCAATTCTTCGAGCTATGTCGGTTACCTTGGTTCTCCTGCGGATCTCTTCATTTCTGATTCGATCACGTAAGGAAACTCTAAGCATAGCCCTCTCCATTGCCCTTTGGGTGGCGCGGCAGGATGTACAAATGTTAATGCTTTGCCGTGCTATGCCGCGACGTACCGGCTGGTGAGCCTAGCCTTTCTATTAAGGAAACGAAATTCAAAATATCTTACGATTTTTGCAATTCGCAGCTCATTGTCTGTGTGTATGTTGATTAAAGTATGATTCGTGACCGTATAAAATATTTATTTACAGAATTATAATCATTAGAATCAGTAATACAACTCCTAAGTTAGTTTTATCCTCAAATGTCAAAATTTCATGAAATGGTCATTCTATGGAGTAATATGAAATTAGAGAGAAACTATAATTAATTATTTAAATTATTGATGATTTTAATGATTATAGTTCTATAAATACAGTTTTATTACGGTCGCGAATCATACTTTAATCCCTTTGCTTCGATTAAGCTACCCAGTTGTGGATTAAAAAAAAAAAGACTTAAATCACTAAACCGCTTTTCAGTAATTTGTGCTTTTATACTTGCAGCAAAAGAAGGACCTATCGAGAAGACAAGACAACTTTTATGGCGCCTGTACACTCTTCCGCGAGTACTCTCGCCATGTTTCGCCGAGAGTACTCGCACGAGAAGTCGAGTGACGAGTGCGACCTTGTACACTCTCGTTTATTCAGTACGGTTGCGAACTCCGTGAAGTTGGACGCGTTACAAGTTACGGCAGCTGTTACCCTATGCGCTATCAGTTATTACAATTGCGTGCACATATACCATAAAAAAAAAATGGCATCTACCCAGTTAGAAAGCTTGCGCTAAACTGAATGACGCGAAAATGTACATTGACGCACACGCGTCGTCTCGCGAGGGTAAGCGAGGCTCTTTGACTCGCGCACAAAAAACCGACTCGGAACGGAGAGTAGACGAGGCGTGGCGAGACAATACGAGACGAAGCGAGTATAGCATTGTAGATTCTCGCACTCGTCCGTCATGCCTCGCGCTGCCTCGAAGAGAGTGTACAGGCGCCATTAGACAGCCTTTATGAAGATAATTATTCAAATTCAAATTAATTTATTTCATAGAATGTAGGTACAAATCAAGATCTTAAGACTAGCGTGGCCAAATTACATTCTACCATTATATCGATGCCTAACAGCCAAAAAGGGATAAGCGACATTATTTTGCGAAATCGACAAACAATAGACGCAGAAAAAAAAGCTGTTTCTAACCATAAAACAAAAGTCGATTTCGCAAAAAAAAAAATGTCGCTTATCCCTTTTTGGCTGTTAGGCATCGATATAATAATGGTGTGCACATGTGTCATATTAACATTTAATTTAAAATTATTACGTTTCATGTACAGTGGCCAGCACATCAAGCTTTTTTATTTATTTATTTGTATACGGCTGTGTGTGAATATTTTAGTTATTTTTAAATATATTATATAATTATAATATTATTTGTTTAATATTAGTTTTATTTCCTATGGTTATCCTTGCCTGCCATAAATGTTTTTTTTAAGCAAAAAGTCCAAAAAGGAAGTCGTATTATCTACCATGGTGAACAATGGTCAGGGATTTTTTGTACTAAGGTCCAATTCGTATATATCGGAAGATGCAATGTAGGCAGATTACTTGTATAACTTGGTCCCCACTATTATATGATCCCAAACCGCGCACTTTGTGAATGAATGAATGGTTTCGAGTGAAGGTGAGTACCGACCGATTTGACTCAGTTCGGCTCCCCAGGTAAATACGGACCTCCCGATTTAGTGACAAGGGTTCCTGTATATGTACACCGGGTCGCAAAAACTTTAATTGCGCGATACAGGACTCTTTTGTGTGATCTGGCGATTGCGTCGCGTTCTCATAGTTTCGGAAAGACCAATAATAACCGTTTTGTTGAATTTTAATTCCCAAATCATTATGTTTTTGAATAGAGTATTATCTAAATACTAGTAGGTACCTTAGTTCTTTAAAAATCACGTTTTTTTAAAGTAAACCATAGTTATAACTGTTATTTTAATAAGAATGCCAATGGATATTAATTTCTACTAAAATTTGTAATCGGTTGATAAGTGCAAAGTGCAAAGATTCAATTCTAGACTGTTTATAATAAGTTATAAATGCAAAAAGTTTCGCGCGTCGTGGGGTTCGAACCGGGCCGTGCGGCCCCTTGTAAAATACGTCTCGTCGTCTTGTCTTTCGTATAATATTTACGGAGAAAACCTCTCCATGCTACAAAAAAAAAAAAAAAAAAAAAAAAAAAAAAATATTAATGCCGAAAATTCACTCACTAGCCTATGCTAGTGAGTGAATTTTCGGCATTAATTTTATGCTTGCTGTTAATTTGTTATCTCTGAAGTGCTTAGTTTATTTTGTTAAAAATATATATTTGTCCTTCAAAATTTAAATTCAGATTCCTGGCTATTTACCTAATTATTGGCAGCAGTTGTATAAAAAATGGACAAGTTGCGCCGTCCCCAAATAAATTGGGATAAGGGCAGGAGAATGATGATGAGTTGCATAAATAAATAAATATTTTAAATTTGTTTATAAAATAAAATACAAAAATGCAAAAAGTTTTGGTGGTCTTCAGAATCGATCCCTGTCGCATGTCATAGAATCGAAGTTGCCCCGAACCGTAGCACGAGCTACGCAAGCACTCTGACTTTTCTTATGAAATAGCGTAGATCAACACTCAAACTTCATTGATTTATATTCAGAGTTTAAAATGAATGTCCGGTCTTTTATTTTTTATCATATTCACGTTTCATCGTCTTCATCTTTTCAGCCGAAAGACGTCCACTGCTGGACATAGGCCTTCCCCAATTGGAGGAGTTTGCCATAATCGCCACTTAACTATTTTTATAAAAAAATAAATACGAGGAAACGATTTTTTTTATTAAAAAGTAAACACTTTTGCATGTGCGTCAACAAACACTGGGTAGTAAACTGAGCTGATTTCAAAGCAATGAACTACATCGTGGAACGAAGAGAGATGTTCGTTTGACGAGCGTTTGTTTTCAACAGTCCTGTCGTACTGACAAATCAGAAAACTAGCTAACACATGCTTGACAAAGCTATGCTGTCCTGATAATCAATCCTTGCCTTCCTTTCAAGTCTAAAGCAAAAGCCTGCGGTTTTATAGCACTTCGTAATCGTAGGCCGAAGATATTAATTAAAACAACCGAAGGAATAAAGAACCAGTGTTGAATAAAAAACATGCATTATTGCACAAAAAATAATTTAAAAGACTTGATAGCAACTTCTGCTTCGAATGCATAGATTCGTTGCATACAAAGGATTAAAAATGGAACCTCGATATATACACCAAAAAGGCGTCAAAAATTCTTCGTCATTGGTTTCAAGACCGTCTCGTAAGCACTTAGTGCCAAGTACTAGACTGACATCTAAGAGGTAGTTCACTGGGAATGAAGCAGGAAGGCATTACTGCCACAGCAAGGTTTAATTACAGGAATTTAGTCAGCTCCTGCCAACTGATTCAATGCGGAGAAACGGACGCCCACAGAAAGGGCTTTAAAATTTGTATGTATCCAGAAACGTTAGAAAATGTTAATAGTGCGATCTAGTTCTGTGTACCTGCTAGTTTTAGGGACAATAGAATAGTTTCTGGGTTCACTATTGTGTTCGTATCGGTATCGATCCCTAACGGTATTGTCATCCATCACTTGCATTGTCGCTGTGACGTCAGAAACATTTTAAAAACGGAACCACAAAAACCGTCAACACTTTCAACTGATGATTATGTGTATTTAATTTTAATTGAAATGCGATTTGACTTTAATTGAAACTAAGTGCCTATCAGTTAGTTCCAAAATTAACCATTATTTTCGATACTGGTATAGGAGTACATAGTAAACAGAACTTTAAATTACAAAATATTATACGCTTTTTACAGCAATAAAATTTAGTTTCAACACAAAGTAAGGATGCTCGTTGAAAAATTTATAACCATCATAACCGAGGTTATTGCCGACGTCAGCATTATTTTATCCGCAAGAACGGAAGCTGAGAAATAAGGGCTTTTATGACCAGAGCAAGTAATAACACGGATAAGAGGTAAATTGTTTTTAACTCTTTTAATCAGGCGATAATCATGTGTATTCATGATTCGATAGACTCTTTTACGTTCACTGACTCTAACGCTTCATACATAAAATGTATGGATTTCATATAGTTTCGTTCGTTTTGTTTTTAGTTAGTTGTTAGTTCTTTAAAATCATGTGCAGAAACATTCTCAAGCCAAGATAATATAAGAATATATAAGATCAAGCTATACATTTCCAGTATAAGCTGATCTCGCATTGTATAGGATTTCCGTATAATGAGCGGTCAGCTTATTCTGGAAATGTATAGCTTGATGTGTAGCCGTGTGTACCTATGCAATAACCTGCACTGATCGATGTCATTTACCCGAGCAAAACAGCTATAATAACAGAGCCAAATGTTTACAAAAATCTCTCGTTTAGTACCGTGGAGGTAGAAGCCGATATCAGATGCTTCACTTTTAGTTTATTTTTATCTTTCATTCGGGATCTTTCACTCGAAGTGAATGAATCAAAAGTGAGTAACGAATTCGTTAGTGAACCGATCCAATAATGCAGTCAGAATCTTTCACTCGCCTACCGAATGATCGAAAAAGGAAATGAAAGGAGCAGATGAACATTCATTCCTATATAATATGTCATTTTCTGTGCCTTATAAACGTGGAATCATCATCATCATTTCATCCGAAAGACGTCCACTGCGGAACATAAGCCTCCCCCAATTGGGGGGGGGGGGTTTGCCATAATCGCCACGCTTGGCAGGCGGGTTGGCGGTCGCAGTATGGTGTTAAAAATGCATAGAGAACGCTGCTGCCCATTCTCTAGTAAGTCCCTTAGTCGCCTTTTACGACACCCACGGGAAGAAATGGGGTAGTGCTATTCTTTACGTCCGGCACCACACGGTACACAAACAAACCGGGTTAATTGCCGTAGTCGTTGTGCAAACTGCATTATTTAGTTGTTTATTTGTCATGAGTTCATGTCATTATTCGACGGTTATAAAATAGTTTTCCTTGTCGAACACAGTTCGACATTCACGTCAAACGTGTCCTTATCAAAAAAGCATATTATAAGATAAAAGACTACGTTGAAGACAAGGAAGTTTGGCAATAATTCCATCTGCACATGTGGCTTCCCTGGTATCTCGTAAACGACATAACTATGTAAATGTCTATTAACTGCTACCAAATAACGATGTTTATTTAGTTTTTTTTTTTTTTTTTTACTTACTTCCTTGACATAATCTTTTCATTATTTGACATTATTTACCTACAAATCGAATTCAAATTGTTTATTAGTGGCTTTTGTGTACATGATATTTATTCAGATTTGTTACTGTAGTTGTAATTGCGATCATGTTATTTGGTTTAAATAGGTTTTCATTTCAATATATATATACATCTCTTTTATATCGATTATTTTTTATTTTGTGAATGTGAGAACGTTGTAGAAAACTTTGGAATAACTGTTCTTTTATACATATACCTCATGGAAAGCGTTTGGTGACGATCGCGAACCCATAAGTTTTACCCCTACCAAAAAGTGCTCAACGCGCCTAAAGAAGTATTCACTTCAAAAATATATATTTTTTTTTAATTCCTTTATGTGTGTTGCTATTTTGTTCAGGAGTGTTGTTAATCATATGAATAGAAATTCAAACGATTCAAAGATGCAAGTAGATAATTGTTTTATGAAAATTCTTAGTCACCTACGAAGATATACCATTTTGTCTCCAATCATGTTCCTATGGGTTGAAATCATTTGGTATGTTTTGAAATCGGTACCTCAGTGTTTGGGAACGGAACATATTGAAGTAATAGTGTCACTGTTTAAAGCTCTGGCCAAACTGAAGCGAATCCTGAGGGGGATGCGGGACGAAACTTTGCTTTGTATAAAAAAGTACATGTGGTATATGTGTGAGCACTATGTAACCTACGAGTACTACAAAGCTACCATTTACTGGGTGCGTCTTTCTTTGACTTGAATGTGCCCTTGACTGAGAGTATGTCAGGCTCACTCAAATGTCTCGCGTGTGTGTTGGATCATTAATTTATTTTCAAAATAGTTGAGCTGAATGGTGCTGATCCATACGTCATGTTCGTGAACAGCCGTCATAGGGACTGGTCATCTCTTAGCTGCCACGGTTTATTTTAATTTTTGAATTGTTTTTTGTTTCTATCTTTTTATTACGGTTGTTATCAACGTGCGTGTTTTTCTAAATTGTTCTCATATGTATAATTTCATCATGAATGACAAAACCAATATTTTGTAATAATATTTTGTTTTAAAAGAGTGTCCGTGCCCAGCTCTGCTCTGGCCGCTGGTTGTATTTGGATATGCATTTTTTTACATGTCTAAATACAACCATTTAGCTTGCAGAAGGGTAGGTACACTTGACTTTAACAAAAAATATCATTTCAAACATACGCAAACAGATCCCTGACACGAAAAATGGCTTTCACAAACCCGCAATATTTTTGAACGGTCTATCCAGCGATACCCCACACTATGGCATACACGAGCAAAAAAATATTACGTGTAGGGGGTACCCTAAAAATAAATATAAATCAAGATTTTATTCTACCACTTTGTCGGCGTGATTAATATGCATACCCATGCCAAGTTACAGCTTTCTAGTACTAAGGGTCTCTGAGCTAAGCCGTGAACAGACAGATATACGGACATGGCGAAACTATAAGGGTTCCTTTATGACTTCGGAACTCTAAAAACCACTGCGAAATAAATTCCGACAAAAAAAATATTTTATAAAAATTCAGTTTTTGCTTACTCATTCCCAAAAAAATATTGTATCACACAATATGCTGATTTATCAATCTGCTAGCCAATTAGTAACGCAGCAAAAGTAATTATTATTGGGTTATCAAATCGGCCTCGATTATAATAAGTCACCACCAGATCAAATCCATTGACTGCTAACTCCATAAAGGTAGTTAGTAATATATAATAGTAGTAGTAGTAGTAGAAAGGTAGGTAGTACTTAATAATAAAACCGGCCAAGTGCGTGTCGGATACGCACTATCAATTAGCGTACTAGATCATTAAACAAATATATATCAAATATATTAAAAATATCTTCTTTTTTTTTTTTTTTTTGAATGCGTATATAAAAGTTGTACCTCCGCTATTGACCGCTGAGGAGTTCCCTCGTCTGGAGCCAATTCTGGGAGCAGCAGCCAGGTCATGGTAGAATTTAAAACGAACTACCATAATTAAACGCGTTTATTAAATTTCGTGTCTATACCATTGACTGTTGAGGAGTTCCTTCGTCTGGAGCCAATCCTGGGTTAAGAATCAGGTCATGCATCATATTTAAATGCATTGTCATAGAAACTGTACCAACACGTAAAATTTCAGATTCGTAGGATAAGAGGAAGTGGTTTTAATTCAGCTTGCAAGATTCCACCTGGACAAACATACATTGCAAGTTAAATAAAAGCTTGTAATAAAAATATAAACGTCAAATAAATGTTCCTCATCTCTAGCTTGCCTTTATTGGCCGGCTGGAGTGAACACTGACGAGGAACTGAGCTCCCACCTCATTCTTACCTTTATTGGCCGGCTTGAGTGGAGATTCGCAAGAGCAAACGTGCTCGGAGGAAGGAAGTATTCCAGTAAGTGCTTGTAGGGATCTTGACCATCTTCCGGGCTCTGGGATTGTTCTGAGAGCCGTGGAATACCTCTCCACTCCTCGAGCACCTCAGGACATGTTGCCCCCTTGTCGCTACGTCACTATGTGCTAGCGACCGTTTTCGGGGGCCCATTATTGAGTGTGCAAGTCACCCCTGCCATTTTATCCGTGTGTAAAAAAACATTGATCAGGCAGGGGCCATAGTCCTTCCATAGTTTTAGGTAACCAGTCCATTTTAACCACCCAAACCCATAGTCCAATATCTTTGTTTCCATATCTTGCAATAGTCCTACACCAACCGGGGGTTGTCCTTGGGTGCACTTGCGTAGTGCGTACAGGGATAATCATCGGTTGGTGCCTCATTTAATTAAAAAGCGTCTAACAGGCCTCTGCGAGTTGGCTTCGGCCCCTCGTACGCCTTCCAAAGGTCCGGGACCCCAGGTTCCCGAGATATGTAAAGATATAATAATAATAATAAAATGTTTAATACTGAGTTATAAATTACAAATGCTGGTTCACCAATCGCGATAGAAGGAAAAATTACAACAAAATTGAGTTCAAAATACAATGTATAATAATTTACTGCGGTGACGACGTCGACGGGTTAGGAAGTAATTATTTTGCTCTCACTTGAAAATAAATTAAAATTTTAATTACGCTTCATCGTTGTGTGAAGTTGGTTCAAAGGGCTCACCCGAGTTATCAAAATGTGTGATAGCACGTAGCATTTGACTTTTCTTTCTGCTTAGTCCTAGCACGAAGGCATTAATTAACGTAACGTTAAAGGCTCCTACAAACAGGCGCGACACGCGACACGCGATGCTTTAGTGTCGCGTCGCGTGTCGTGCCTGTTGCAGAAGCCTTAATACGAGCGTTGAGCACCACACTTGCTCAAGACGAGGAAGCGTGGTGCTCAATGCTCAAGTATACAAGGTGATTTTTAATTTACTGTTGAACTTTCAGGGCGTGAAAGTACTCAAGGTTAGGAGCAACTTTCACTATGGGACCAACTCTAAAATATCGAAAAAAATATCAGCTGTTTTATACAAAAATGCAATATTTATCCGATGAACAATAATGAAACAGACGATTATTATTTTTTTGCTATTTCGTAGTTGGTCCCATAATGAAAGTTGCTTATAATCATAAGTACTTTCACCTCCTAAAAGGTTAACAGTTAATTAAAAATCACCGTGTATAACTGCCGAATACTCAAACGCAACTCAATTTTAAGTCGCCGTTAAGTCTAATGCTGTCTCTGTCACTTTAAACTGTTTTGTAGCGACAGAAACACTTATAAGAACGTCTTAAAGTTAAGTAACGTTTGAGTATTTGGGCATAAGTGTCTTATAACTGCTCCCAAATTTTTTTTTTTTTTTTACATTGTTCCTTGCCGTAATCAAATAACCATCTCATTATTTGACATTATGTTATACACCTTTTTTTTTGTTGGGTGAGAAATTATCAAATAACTTCTCCCGCTCTGGGCGGAGCGGAAAGGGCGTGTCAGACTTTTACTGACTAAAATCCACCCGGCGTGTTCCTTCAGTTGCCTGTGTGTTAGGGCCACGGTATCCCTTTCGGACAAACCCGCAAACCTGGCAGGATTATGTTAAATACCTACGATTCCAATTTCAACTCTTTATTTGTTGCTATTTATTCAGATTTGTTACTGTAGTTGTGGCAATCATGTCATTGGGTTTAAATAGATTTTAATTTAAAGTACCTTGGTAATTGTTGAAAGGCCTACACCTTCAACCCATACTTAGCCAATTATTTTTAAAAGAGTAATCATGGAGTTTCTTGCCAGTGTTCTTCTCCATAGGAACGACTAATTGGAACCGTGCACCTAGCTTCTGACGTTTCATAAGTGCCCATCTAGGTTTATGTGAAATAAAATATTTTGATTTGATTGATTACAAGCCTGTACTATGAGAAGAGGCCTTTTCTTTACATTGGGATAATAATAGGCTGTTCTTATGATATAGGTGCATTCATACTTACTGTTAGCTTGCATCATCCTACTGCTGGACAAAGGCCTGTCCAGCAGTAGGATGATGCAGACTTCCAGCTCTTTCGATCCAGGGTATACACATATATATCTTATATATAAAATTCTCGTGTCACAATGTTAGTTACCATACTCCTCCGAAACGGCTTGACCGATTTTATGAAATTTTATATGCATATTCAGTAGGTCTGAGAATCGGCTACTATCTATTATTTTTATGTTTTAGGTAGGTAGGTAGGGTAGGGTAGGTAGGTAGGTAGGGTAGTGTAGGGTAGGTTAAGGTAGGGTAGGGTAGATAGGTAGGGTAGGGTAGGGTAGAGTAGGGGAGTTTATACTATAGCTTTTGACAGAACGAAGTCTGTCGGGTCAGCTAGTATTTATATAGATATGTATCTATATGCTTTTAGTACCTTAGTAGTGTTATTTACTCGATGCAGTTAATAAGGTACTGTAGGTAATTAATCAATCAACAATCAGATATAATGCTATTAATTATATTAGTCCGGCTTCAATTATACCTATAACAAATTGAGCATGATTTCCTAAGGGAAATCTTGGCCACTTGTGCACTGTACGAAATTTACTGAGTAGATGTGAAATCTCCATACATTTGCCGGATGATCATCACGTGACATTTGCTTGAAAATCGAACCACCCGAACCCGGGCAATAAAATGCCGTGAAGTGCACAAGCGGCCTTAAGGTGCTTAATACACATACAAATCTACGAGGTCGGTTCTTACGCCAAATCCAAAATTTTGTATCTATTAATTTGGAAGTACTACAAAGTCGGGTTATTTACACCATTTATAACTCAAGAACGGCTGAACCGATTTTTATGATCTTGGATTTATTGGATTTTTCTCCGCCCTGAATAGCAGAATAACTATTAAATCATGCGAACAATTCACGAAAAAAGATTTTTGTAAATTCACTTTCTCATACATTTTGTACAGAACGGTTTTTTTGATGATATCTCGAGAACGGATTGGGGAACGGGGGAACAAGAACGAAGTCGCGAGTTGAAGCTAGTCTATTATAAAAGTGATTATACTCAATGTCTAAGGTAACGAAGGTTCTCAAGCACAGAAGAACACCATTTACGTCACGAAAACGGCAATAAAGACGAGATAAATTTCACTTTTGTACAAAACGGTTTTCACAGAAGGCAGATTAAGTATTATTTTTAGATAAAGTTTTAGGCTTTAATTTATTTAGGCTTTGTTACTAACACTACATTATATCTGAAATAAATGTACTATTATATTATCATTATTTAATTATACGTAAGTTCCCTTTCAAGATTTCGAGTTTAAATATCTGGGGCCTGCACTAAAAAATGTGCAATTCAATCTACTAGTAGTCTGTAGATTGAATTTTATTTTATTTCCGTCTTATTTTAAAAGAACAGGACATATTATTCGTCTGGCGTAACAAAACATTTAGTAGACTTTTTGTGAGGAAAAAAGTTTTTTTTTTTTAATCCACAATATTGTCCGTTGAATTCCTACCTCCATAAACAATATTGACTGTAAGTAGATCTAATTAGATCTTCTTATCTGTCTGGAGTCTAATAGAATAATACCCATCATAAATTCCTTACTTGCTTGTCCTTTAGATTTTGCCCTGCCATAGATAAATATCACCTCTCTCTTAACAAATTCATTGCCTACTTTGTGCGCCTCCACGTCTCTAGTCGCTGCTGGAGACGCCCTGGGCGGCGGGAATCGATAGATGATTCCCGGCCACCGTAGGCGCGGGCTTGCGGACGGCGAGCTATGGGCAGCTCGCCGTCCGGTAAGGACCAGGCCCGGGTCGACGGCGCGTTGTGTTCCACGCGCGCCTCAAAGAGATGTCAGCACGCACTGACGGGGTCTGCTAGGACCGGTGCCTGCCAGGGTTGCGGGTTTGTCCGAAAGGGATACCGTGGCCCTGGCACACAGGCAACTGAAGGAACACGGGTGGGTTTTAGTCAGTAGAACTCAGACACACCCTCCCGCTCCGCCCAGAGCGGGAGAAGTTATTTGATAATTTCCTAACCAAAAAAAAAATGTATATCCATTACGACTCTAATAATCCTTCCATATCCGAAGGGCTCATCTTCCCTACCATTATTGCGCCCCCCGGTCTAATCCTTGATATGCAATGGTAACTTTAGCCCCATGAAACATGAGGCTCCAGGGGCTAGTGTGAATCTTTGGGTTCATTCGTGTAATCATGTCTGGTCAAACCACGCTGAGGTCGGTGCACTTTATTCATTTATTCATTCAACTACGGAATCCATTACTGTGCTTTCAGAAATTATAGGTACTTTGTTAATAATAGCAAGTCTAATAAGTGATTAGACTAACAAAAACAGTCTGGTCTAACCACGCTGGGTTCGGTGCAATTTTCATCCATTCATTCATTCATAACCCATTTCTTGTCCTTTGGTCTCAAAATTATTAAAACTAACTACAATATCATCATTATATAACTTTAAGTAACTAGTTAGGCCATGTTGTCGTAATACTCGTAAGTCAATCAACAAACAATCAGTGTAATTGCTTCACCATCTGTGTATACACCCGCTCTTCAGTACCAAGCCCTTAACTAGGGCTCATCCGTTTATTTTTGTAACTGAAATAAGTAGGTTTATTTACGTTGAGAGCGCCTTCGACTTTTACGTAATTTTTTTGGAATATTCCCAGTCGCCCCTACATGGATTGCTCCCAGGTGGCAATCGGGAATAAAATTCCCATTTGCCACCGGGTTGGTGATCCACGCCGCAGTGTACAGCGATTTGAAGTAGGGGCAATAACTTCCCAGTCGTTACCTGGTGGCAACTGGGAATTTTATACCCGATTGCCACCTTGGGGCAATACATGTGGGGGCGATTGGGAATATTCAATTTTTTTGTGTATGTACAAATTAAATTTTACGGAATAGAACCGGCCAAGTGCGTATCGGATCACGCATAATAAAGGGTTCCGTAGTTGGGACGAATTTATCCCAACAACAAACTTAATAATGCAGTTGAAATACATGTTCTCCGATACATTCCAACTGCAAATGTAAGTTAATCTACTATTACTCGTTATCCTGTAAAGCCTTCTTAACTGTGATAATTTTACTTTTAACTTCGATATAAATACTACAGTTTTTTTTTTTGTCACATATCACAAACTCAAACTCAAACTCAAACTCAAAGCATTTATTTCAAATAAACCAATTACAGGCACTTTTGAATTGTCAAGGGGTCGGTCAGTCAGAAAGATGAAGCTAGTTGCCCATTCCAAAGCGTAGTAGGTTCCTATGGAGAAGAACGGACAAGAAACTCCATGGACACTCTTTTAAAACAAAATATTGTTACAAAATATGGGTTACATCATTCATGTTGAAGTTATACATGTGAGAACAATGTAGAAAGACGTGCACGTTAGAAGCGTCCGTAATAGAAACAATTCAAAAATTAAAATTAAAATAAGCCGTGGCAGCTAAGAGATGACCAGTCCCAACTGACGGCGCCCGTTCACGAACATGACGCATGGATCAGCACCATTTAGCTCAACCATTTTGAAGGGAACTTAATGATCCAACACACACGCCACCACCAGCGAGACATTTGAGTGAGCATGACATACTCTCAGCCGCCAGGGCACATTCAAGTCAATAAAAGACATATTACCCGGTAAATGGTAGCTCTATAGTACATAGTACTCACACCTGTGCTATGCAATTATATAATTCAAGGACATTGAGTTTATACAATGCAAAAATAGTTTACAATCTTCAGCAGCTCCAACATGATTGTCAAATGTTAATTAACTAGCTGAGGTTGTGGAGCAGGACCAGCATTCAGCCAAGCATTTTTATCAGCGATGTAATCCCCCAACTTATAATATGCCTGCCTGCATAGTGTGCGTTTTATACAAGATTTAAATTTAGTCTCATTCAGTTGAAGTATGTGGGGAGGAATTTTATTGTAACATTTTAAACAGTACCCCATGAAAGATGAGTCTACTTTAGCCAGTCTGAAACCTGGTTGAGCTAATAGGTCCCTATTTCTAGTACTATAATTATGTCTTTCACCTCTTTTTCTAAAAAGATGTAAATTTTTCCTTACGTACATGATGTTTTCGTAGATATATTGACAAGGTACCGTCATGATGTTAATATCCTTAAACAGTTCCCTTAGAGAATCGCGCCTGCGGAGATTATATATGGTTCTGATGGCTCTTTTCTGCAGAATAAAAATAGACTCGATGTCTGCAGCCCGTCCCCAAAGTAAAATACCGTAAGACATTATACTATGGAAGTAACTGAAATAGACTAGCCTCGCGGTATCTACATCAGTAAATTGACGGATTTTTCTGACAGCATATGCTGCTGAACTTAGCCGTCCTGCAAGAGATGTTAAATGAGGACCCCATTGTAGTCTTGAATCGAGCGTGATCCCCAGGAAAACAGTTTTATCGACGAATTCTAGTTTCTCTTGATTCAATACTATCTCACAATCACTACTTTTGACATTTGGTAAAGAAAATTTTATGCACTTCGTTTTTTTCCCATTTAATACTAAATTATTAGCAGTAAACCAATTTTGGACCTGCAATAGAGCGTTATTTACGTCGTCAAAATTTGTAGCACGTCTATCTACCTTAAAAATTAAGGAAGTATCGTCAGCAAATAACACCATTTGTGGTTGATTTTTTAATAAATGGAGTAGATCATTTATATACACTAAAAAAGGAAAGGACCCAATATCGAGCCTTGTGGAACACCCATTTTTACTTTTAAACCGAGTGAATTGATACCATTTATTTGAACTTGCTGTTGTCTATCATTTAAATAAGATTTTACTAAACTAAGTGCAAGTTTTCCAAGTCCGTAATGCTTAAGTTTCAAAAGTAAGGCTTCGTGATCGACGCAATCAAATGCCTTGGAGAGGTCACAAAAGATTCCTATGGCGTCTTGGGCCTCTTCCCACGCGTTAAAAATGTGTCTTAATAATGTTACACCGGCGTCGGTCGTGCAACGTCCTTTGGTGAAACCATACTGTTGTTCGTGAAGGATTTTATTCGTGTTAAAATGATTGAGCATTTGATTAAGCATTACCTTTTCAAACACCTTACTGAAGACCGGCAACACGGATACGGGTCTATAATTATTGGTGTCTTTACTGTCCCCGGATTTGAAAAGAGGTATTACCTTACTGTATTTCATTAAATCCGGGAAGACTCCTTGATCTACACACAAGTTAAATATTAAGGCTAAGTAAGGCGCTATAGTCTCAATTATAGAGGTACAGACTTTAATAGACATTCCCCAAAGATCTTCTGTTAATTTGATCTTGATTTACTTAAAAGCTTTTATTACTATTATGGGGTTAATATGCTTAAAGTTAAATTCAATCGGGCAGGCTGAAACGTTCGCCTTTACTAAATCAAAAGAGAGCGAGGGTGAGGAATTTAAGGTTTCAGTCGTTTTGAGTGGGATACTGGTAAAGAAATTTACAAATTCTTGCGCAACTACTTTGTTATCGCAAATAAGACCACACGACGTCTCCAGTGTATAATCAGAATTATGCTTTTTGTTCCTATTTGTTTCATTATTGATAATTTTCCAAACCGTCTTTATTTTATCGTCTGCTGATTTAACCTTGTTACTGATGAATAAGGCTTTAGCTGCCTTACAAGTGTTCTTAAAAATTCTAGAGTAAGTAGCAACATACTTATTAAAAGTTTCTGTGTTAATATAAGGCTTAAGGCCATACAACTCGAAAAGTCTTTCCCTACTTTTCCTGAGTCCTTTAGTTGCCCAGTCACTAAATAAAAACCTAGGGCTGATAGTTTTAGTGTTCTTTTTAAAATAATTATTGAACTCGGTTTGGACTACTCAAAAGAATTCTTTATACAAAATATTAACATTGTTCATTGTAAGGTCCTGATCATTTAACTTATAAATTAAAGTGCTATTAAATTTATTTAAATTAACTGTTGTTAATGGTCTGAACTGTATCTGCACTTTTTGTATTGGTATGTTGGACTCAAAGGTTACGGTTTGACCGCTGTGATCAGAAGGGAGATAATTAACTATGGCTTTATCTAAATAGGTGCAGCAACAAAAAACATTATCAATACATGTAGCAGTAGTCGTAGTTATTCTGGTTGGTTCTACAAACACATTTGACAAATTAAATGATTTAAACAAATTTAATAATCTACTGGTATTTGAATTATTTTCTAAAATATTAATGTTAAAATCACCACAGATAATTACTGATTTATTACCAGTTGCAGGTTTTGCCAAAACATCTTCCATAACAGACTCAAATATAGAGTAGTTTTGATAATTTGGGGGTCTATAAACGCACACTATAACATGCTTATCTAGCTCAACACAAGACAACTCAATGCTATGTTCAACCGACAGTTCACCTATGTCTTTACGAGTTTTTGATTTAATACAATTTTTTATTAAAATTAGTGAACCACCACGCAGCATTGATTTTCGGTTAAAACAACTGGGTTTAATTCTCATAGTTAATTAACATTTCATGTTCTTTTAACCAATGCTCAGTTAAACAGATAATGTCAAACATTGTTTTTTTCTAAAAACAATTCAATTTCCAATTGTTTGGAAGAAAAACCTTGAATATTTTGGTGAAATAATTTCAAGGTTTTCTGCTTAGCCCCTTTTCTACAGTTAACTATACTAGTGCTAGAAAATACCTTTTTGCTCTTAAGTGTAACTATACTGTCAGTGGTATCTTCTGTTGTCTTACAAACTAGTTTAAATTATTTGAGCTAACCACCATATTATTAGTACTATTACTAACTGTGGTGCTAATTGTACATGACTTCGACATACTAATTATGTCTGGGTTAATATTAAAAGCTAATAGCCTAGCTATTTGACGTCTAAAACTAATGGGCAGATACACAGTATCCCTAGTCGACCTTAGCTTATCAACAAAAATGTTGGTGTCAAAAAATATAAACTTGTCACTATGGTGACTAACTAAAAAATGCATGTAATTATTTAACATGTGAATGTACTTGTTTTGCCTGTTTGAAAAGTGCTCAAAGTAGGGAAAAGCACACAGAATTATTTTATTACAATTCAACTTTAATAGTTTGGTTACACATACAATATATACACTTGACACCAATGTATATTAAACAGATATGTTGTGAGCGCGCAATCGTGAGGACTCGAAAACGTCATAATTGGGACCTATTGACTTTAGTCTGCGACACGCATGGCGACGAGTAATACGCTTAGTTGAAGAAAACACTAACTGTCTCTTTTTTTCTTGTTGTTTTTATCAAGCCATCTCTTTTCAATTATTTTTACTTGTAGTGAAATGTAAAATGAATGAAAAGTGGGTACGTGTGCTGCCGCTGCTGCGCGGAACTCTTTTTTCGGTTGATTTGTGAGTTTATAACATATCTGTTAATATAATATCATTGCTTGACACTAACAAAAATTTGCACTTTAAAGCTTATTATTACACAAACGAATCCCTGAATTAAAAATGGTTTTCACAAACCCACAATATTCTTGAACGGCCTGTCTAACGATACTCCACACCAAACCCTAAAAAGGAAAGAATATTTTTGTACTGATTATAATGTGATGTAATGTTTAGGACTGGAACTATTGAAATAACGTCTTTTAAGTAACGTAGCTCATGATCAAGATAATGCGATGTAGGTACAACTAGGCAAAAATGGTAAATTTTTACTTTACTCGCGGGGTAATTGTGTATCACAGATAAAATGGCAATCGATCGCAATATCCTTCATTTTGACGTCCTTCATAGGTTTGAAAAATTCGTAAATAACGCAATGAACGGGGCTGAACTGTCAAATGAAGGGCATTGTGATTGATTGCCTGGGATGCATCAGCTTAATAGTACATTGTGATACTTGTATCACAATGTACTCTTACAGCTGATGCACCCTTGGGTGGGAAGTAGGTTATTGCAAACGAGCTGCAATGACCTACGCGATGATGTTTGCAATGACCTACACACCCGTGTATCACACGACATTTTTCAATATAGTTGTGGGAAATAGTAAAAAACAAATAATAAAAATGTACAATTTATCACACAAATTAAAATTTTCAGAAAATGGCGCGTTTTTGCAACTGGACTTATTTATTTTTACAACGAAAACCTATACAGCCAATTCGATTTTTGACAAATTATCATGTTAAAATAATTTAATTAAAACAGGTACTTAAATATATTAAACAACCATTTAAAAAACTTTTGAGAATTCAATGCTAAGACGTACGGACTCATTCATTTTTCCTCGTATAAAATCTATCCCATTTTATTCTATGTATGAAAACTCCTTGCTACTAATTTTTTTAAATTGACTTATAAATTTAAAACTAAACTGCAAAACAAAATGATCGAGCTCGTAAACAAAAGTCACGACTGCGTAACAGAAAGATGCCTATGCAAAAGATTTGATTTTCGAATCATAATTATAGCCTCTGAAACTACGCCATGTTTAACAACTGTATTGAAAAACATTATTTTAAGATCAAGCAAATATTTTGAGTTGTTTTAAATGAGCAAAACTAGCAGTTGTAAAATATCTTCTTTCTTTTTTGACACGTAGTTTTACTATGAAAAAGTGAACATTCTTAACACGGCAAGCTTTTCGTGACTGCGCAACAAATTCTGAAGTTCCACCATTCCTTATAGGTAGGCCGGCCGAAAGTCTGACGGCTTGTCTAAACTCAAGATACCGCCCTATCAGTAATTGGATTGCGAAATTCAAAGGTCGGGTGCCAATCTTTCCATTTAAAATGGAGATTTTCTGTCGGATTTGGTTAGACTGGTCTCTACTTAGTTCGATAAAAAGTAGAATTATGAATGTGACTAGCTGTTCTCACGACTTAATTTGTATGCTAACTCTGTTAGATTTACTAAGGGGTTCAATATCGAAGATGTACCATAACAAATCTTAAACATTGCATTTTCAGTCGTTTTGGCTGTGCCTGTGGCTGGCTGTTAAACAAATGACTCAAGGACAATCTGAGTCATTTGTTTAAAATTAAATATGAACGGTCAGGGGAACCATAGTCGTACCACGTCCACAGCGAACGTTATATTCCGTCACAATCGTTATGATATTGAAGCTACTGAACCACTAATACGATTACCACTTATATCTTCCTTATATTCTATCCTGCGCCTTTAAATATATTAAAAAATTAATAATAAAAGACTGATTTATAAATATATATACAAGATGGATTTTTTTGACGGGGCAGTAAGGGTCCGTTCGTTTTTTAAAGGTATCCGTTGTAGTTACAGAAAAACGATTTCAGGAGGATGTCCATAATTTAGAGCACGCAAAAGAAGCTCTCAAAAAGAATAAATTTTCCCCGTTTTTGCAAAAATTTCATTGATGCTCCGCCCCTATTGGTCGTAGCGTGATTTTATATAGCCAACACTAACATAATTATCAACTCGAACCATTATATTAGCGCGTCCAACCAAACAAACAAACAATTCTTCAGCTTTATAATATTAATATACAATAGTATAGATAGATAGGTGTTCGTCACGAATAATCTGTAAGAAATACAATGAGAAACATTCAATGTATCAGTGTTGTGCCATTAGTGTACATACAGGAACGCAGGCCTACAATAATTCACTAGAAAAGAGCTGGTGGACCTTGACACCAGCCTGCAGACAGTCCAGAGAGGCTATGCCATTCTTAGATGGTAGGCTAACCAGGTGTTTATTACCCCTGGGTAGGACCGGCCTGCGCCTGGTGACGGGGACCATAGCCATAGCGGACAATCCTCTGGACAGGGCTTGCATGGAGGCTGAGTAAACCGTCGCGCATATGCTCTTTGAATGCACAGGCGTCATTGGTCGTAGCGTGATTTTATATAGCCAACACTAACATAATTATCAACTCGAACCATTATATTAGCGCGTCCAACCAAACAAACAAACAATTCTTCAGCTTTATAATATTAATATACAATAGTATAGATAGATAGGTGTTCGTCACGAATAATCTGTAAGAAATACAATGAGAAACATTCAATGTATCAGTGTTGTGCCATTAGTGTACATACAGGAACGCAGGCCTACAATAATTCACTAGAAAAGAGCTGGTGGACCTTGACACCAGCCTGCAGACAGTCCAGAGAGGCTATGCCATTCTTAGATGGTAGGCTAACCAGGTGTTTATTACCCCTGGGTAGGACCGGCCTGCGCCTGGTGACGGGGACCATAGCCATAGCGGACAATCCTCTGGACAGGGCTTGCATGGAGGCTGAGTAAACCGTCGCGCATATGCTCTTTGAATGCACAGGCGTCACCCAGATTAGAACAGAAATCCTTGGGGCACCCAAATCTTTCACAGATGTTTTAAACAGACCGGGAGACGTAATTAACTTCTGGAGGGAGGTGGGTTGGTTGGAATAACTACTAATGGCCGCCATGGCCCATGTACAATTATCCACCTGAAGGACTAAGTGCGGAAATCAAACCCATTACCATAGAACATAGAACTGTACGTCGCATGCTCCCGCGTCACCAGTCCTGATTCTGTAATTTTGACTGCTGTGACCAAAACTACAAACGTAGTATTCAAGGAAGTTTTATTAAAGTGTGGCTGGTATTTTAGTATATTGTGGTGTCTTACGATTCCACGCGAACGAAGTCGCTGGCAGAAGCTAGTACATTGTATACTTGTAGGTACACAGAAACTAAATAAACCACCCATGCACAATTTTACAGCGCCAATCATGCACTTTAAGTGGATAATGGGCAGTTTGTCAAGTTGTAACCACGGGAGCTGTTTAGTACAAGTAAAGTCCATTTAGTATGTTTTATAGCTGTTTTAATAAACCTGCTTTTATATTACACAACTATGTTACGAGTAGGACCACACAAGTCGAAGATTAGTTTCAATTTACCGTCGGATTAAATTATCATTGATTATAATTAGACTGGAAGTCGACCCCAACATAGTTGGGAAAAGGCTAGGCAGATTGAAATATTGTGCGTGTCTGACGACTTCCACGCGTACGAAGTCGCGGGTAGAAGCTATTGTTTAATAATTATTATTTTTTTTCCTGTTTTGAAACTTTACATCATTACTGTGTTTTGAGATAGTGCTTTGTTTATAATAATATGTGATATGAGTAACAAAAATTTCTAATTAATTTTGTAAATTAGTTCTGATCATGATGCAAAGATAAAATATGGTACTTTAGTTTAGTTGTTTGAATACAACTATTGTTAAATTGGCTGTTTCAGAAGTAGCACCCGTTTATCGGCATTGGCGCTGCTCTACGTCGAACTGTTCTCAAATTATTTATTTTAAATTCTGCAAATTGAAAGTGAATCAATCCTAACTGTGCAAGTGGCGATGTGCATTCGCGATGTTTGAAAATGTTACAAGTGAACAGTCCGACTACTTCTTGTATAACTATACAAAAAGTGATAATGATACGAGCGAACAGTATGACTTTGCTGAGAGTTATGATGAAACTTTGGATTGGGACTTACATCTGATCATTGACTACACTGTGAGTGTGCTGACACTAGCTACGTTGATATACGGCGTGACGTCATGGTGCAACATGAAGAAATTTCGTAATTACAGAAACTATGTGTTTCTTAACGCAATTTTATCAAACTTCCTACTCATTTTAATAAAGCATATATATTTTCAGACTTACGTATATCATGTAAATCATATAATACGTTACTATCTCTCTGAATACTTTTTAACGGCGAAAACCCACTGGCTGGTAATTATCAATCATATGTTTTACGTGGAATTTGTAAAAGTTTTTCATGTGCATATCCAAAGGAGATATTTAAAAAGTAGCCTCTTTGGTTGGGGTGTGTCTTTAATAACAACCACAATTTTTTTGACTGCTTCTGATTATTTTCAAGAAATACCCACATATTTTGATAGTCTTATGCCAGGTCTTATAAATGATATGATTACCGTTATCATGTTCTGGGGAGATCAAATAATACCGGTGGTTGTTAACTGTGTTCTTTACATTATGATTGTATTTTCACTTTGTCGTAGTAACAACACGAGCGCACATACAGCTTCTCACTTCTGGCGTCGCTTGTATATAGCCACTTTGATATTTATATTGAGCGACGTCTTATTGTTGTATAATAACTTTATACAGGTGGTTTTCAATTCCAACACGGCAGCAACATTTTTTGTAAAATTATTAATTAAATTAAATCCACTAATATTGGACGTGTTTTTTGTCGTTTTAAGGAGTAATCGAAAAATATGGTATGAGTTTTATGTAAATAAATTAAATCGGAGGCATCGAGATATCTACTTACATGAAAGAATTTCCCGTGATCCAGCTGAATCCTACCCGGAGGTTCTTGGTGTATAAAAATAAAATATAATTATATTAAAAATAATGTTTTGCCTATTAACTTCAACTACCACATTATCATGTATAGTCAACTTCTTATTGCTTTACCACTTATGACAGCAATTCCCAGGAAAATAAAACTTCACTAAGGTTGGTGCCGTGTGGTGCCGGACGTAAAGAATAGCATTACCCTATTTTTTCCCGTGGGTGTTCGTAAAAGGCGACTAAGGGACTTACTAGAGAATGAGCAGCAGCGTTCTCTATGCATTTTTAACACCATACTGCGATCGCCAACTCGCCTGCCAAGCGTGGCGATTATGGCATACCCCCCAATTGGGGGAGGCTTATGTGCAGCAGTGGACGTCTTTCGACTGAAATGATGATGATGATGAAGGTTGAAAATATCTAACTGTCCCAAAGACAAATAGACCTTGTCGTTGTCGAGACCTGCAAGTGACATCCAACCTTAGGCCGATAAAGCAATTACGATGTTGACTATACCTAGTATTTTATTGTTAATAACAAAGTGCTACTTACCTTATAATAGTAATAATATAAATACCTCCTAAATTATAGTAGTATTTATTATTTAGAATCTACTGTTACCAATACTATTTCGCACTAAATTCGCAAGAATGCATCAGTCAGTGTATCAGTGTCATGCCATTAGTTAGTTATCAATAAAATTGACAACTTACACGCGTACGAAGACGCGGGCAAATGCTAGTGTTTAGTAATTAAATAAATATATTTTTCCTGTTTTGAAACTATGTCTCATTACTGTGCTTTTTGAGATAATGTTTTGTTAATAATAATTAGCGATTAAACGAACAAAAAGTTCAATTAATTAGGTAAATTAGTGCTGATTATGGTGCAAAGATAAAATAGGTGCTTTAATAAATTTTGGTAGCGTTTCATTATAATTATTGTTAGATTGGCTGTTTCTGAAGCAACACCTACTTTGAGGGTATGGCGGTGCTTTACGTCAAACTATCCACTAGTACTTTTATTTTAAATCCTATAAAAACAAAAGTGAATCAATCAAAATTGTGCAAGTTATATTCACCATGACCAAAAATGATACCAGGGAAGAGTTCTTGTATAACTATACAGAAAGTGTTAATAATACCAGAAAACTGAATCACTCTGCTGAGAGTTACGGTGGATTTTGGGATTTGGACTTACTATCTATTCATGAGTTGCCTATTGACTACGTTGTGCTTGTGCTGTCATCAGCTACGTTGATATACGGCGTGACGTCATGGTGCGTCATGAAGAAGTTTAGAAATTACAGAAACTATGTGTTTCTTAACGCAATTTTATCAAACTTCCTACTCATTTTAATAGATCATATATTTTTTATCACTCCCGTTCCTTATACAATACTTTACCATCCCTTTAAATACTTTTCAACGGCGAAGACCCACTGGCTGGTAATTATCAGTCATATGTTTTACGTGGATTTTGTAAAAGTTTTTAATGTGCATATCCAAAGGAGATATTTAAAAAGTAGCCTCTTTGGTTGGGGTGTGTCTTTTATAACTACCGCTATTTTTACGGGTGCAAGGGAATATTATTTGGAAGAAGTAATTCATAATTTGTATAATATGCCAGATTATATAAATTTAATGATTACCGCTATCGTGTACTGGGGAGATGAAATAGTACCGGTGATAGTTAACTGTGTGTTTTATATTATGATTGTATTTTCACTTTGTCGTAGTAACAACACGAGCGCACATACAGCTTCTCACTTCTGGCGTCGCTTGTATATAGCCACTTTGATATTTATATTGAGCGACGTCTTATTGTTGTATGATAACTTTATACAGATGATTATATTCGATTCCAACATCGCAGTACATTTTTTCGTAGAATTATTAATTAAATTGAATCCACTAATATTGGACGTGTTTTTAGTTGTTTTAAGGAGTAATCGAAAAATATGGTATGAGTTTTATATAAATCAATTAAATCAAAGACGTAGAGATCAAGATATCAACTTTAATGAAAGAATTGCCCGTGAACCTGCTGGTTCCCAACCGGAGGTTCTCGATGTGTGATTACAAAAAAGTAATTCATGTATTATTTTTGAAGAAATATTTAAGTAAGTAAGAAAAAATATATAAATCGGTCATACATTAGATATGCACGGTAGGTGCATATCTAATTTATGACCGATTTATATATTTTTTAAATTATTTATTATTGTTTATATTAGTGTAGGTATTTTGATAAACGATAAAGTGTATATAATGACAAAGTGATGGCACTTTGTCATTAACAATAGTTAGGTAGTTATCTTAAAATAGTAATAATATAGACATCTATTATTTTATTTTATTGGAAAACATTTAAGAACTAGTTATGTAGATATACTGTATTCTAAATACAAATTAATCTTTCTAAAAACACTTTTTTTTTAACAATGTGTTACTTACGAATGTCCGTTTCTATATTGTACGTAAACTACATCTAAGGTAGTGCACCAGACACAACACCCATCCGATAGAAGTATCCTCTCTTTTTTATGGCGGTTCCCCTTCCTCATATCTCTATTCTGACCACAAGTATGAATGACAGCGCAGCCTTCGTGCAACTACTTCAGCGTGATGTCATCATCATCACTTCCTCAAGCTTTCGACCGGCGAGTCACACACCCAGCCAGCACCCACAGCTTCAATGGGTATTCTGACCACCAGCGTGCAGCGGAAAAGCATTCTTGGTCATCACCTTCAGCCTCATCAGCAACCTTGCCACATCACAGTGCACGTTCGACCGGTCAACAAGAAGAGCCCATATATCCTCTTCTGGTCGACGCCAGCAAACAGCCTCATCGCGGCGCTGTACCACATCCGACTTACTGGAGCATAACGCAGCGCCACTCCGACGCGCTGGTAATCACCGTAGACAGTTTGGGTTGACCGTGAACTATGCGGCATCCGATTCCGACGCACTGGAACCTACACTCACTCTGCCCACTCTTGATATCCGGTCACCGGAGGGGAGTGATGTGGCGGCATATTCATCGCCACATCACGGTGATGTCACGCAAAGTCCTGCATCGCACAGTGTTTACCACGTGACGACATCTCAATCGTCGGACTGTGCGAACTCGCATTTCAATCGCTGACATGAGTTGTTTAACACAACACAAAGCCGCTCACACACACTCAACGGCCCCTTATGGAGCGTGACTGGCTCGACCTGAAAGCGTCTGCAGACGGGGGCTACATCTTCCGTAAGGAGCGCCTTAAGACGGCACCTCTGTCGCTGGTCGTCTCCCGCTGGGCCTCCTCCGGAACCGGAGGTCTCGCCTAGCGGACACAGACCGCCGGGGTGGCGTGAAAGAAGCAGTACCGTGGCGCTCCTGCTGAATACCAATGCATCCACACACATGAGCAAGTTGCACTACCGCCCAACTGCTACAGGCCAGGCCTATATGGCCCCCAAATGAACGGGTTTAAAGGGCCATGCCCATATGCATGTAGCGACTACCAAAAGCAATCGTCGGACAGTTGTCCACCAGACACAAGACCCGTCTGGTCGGAGGATCCTCCTTTTTCTATGGAGGATGAGTGAACGTTACACCCTGTACCTCTATAGTAGTAATACTTGAACTTTGGAGACCAGCCTTACCGCTACGAAATTAAACCTATTAACCATGTACTTACGATTATCTGTAAAGTTATACATTGAAAGAATTGGTTGAGTACATCAACATATGGTATTTAATTTTTTAAGTAGGTATGTTGTTTGTATGGGCGCTATACCAATAGCGTCCATACATTGTAAAAAAAAAATTGGTGATAATATTGTTTAGTGATCTTCAAACCGGCCTGATAGGTATTTATCAAAGTTATCTACCATCAGCCTTCTAGTAAAATACCTGCACGAAAATCATCCTTTTCGTTTGAAAGCTATAATGCCACGCTATATATGATACAGACAATCCATACAAACCAAAACACGCTCCTCTTTTCCATCGGGAGTATGGTTTCCTGTTTTAAGGACAAACTAATTAGTTAATTATCAACGAAATTAGTCTAAGGGTATCCATTGTCAATAAATACTTATTCAACATTCACCCCTGCTCCATTTGCATTTAAAACGGAGCTTAGTGGCCACTATTTTCCGTTTTAATGATTACAATAAAACATAACAATTTAAAACTACTGTTTGTAGTAATCATAACGTATAGTCTTGTGAAGTACAACTTGACGAGCTTATTTTCTGCATTTTCATTCAAAAATAAAAGAAATTACCGAAATAACGATGAGGGCGCCACTGTGCGGTCGGTGCAGTCTTAAACCGAACGGTATCTTGTTACCGTCGCACTGCAAAACTTTTATAACTGATGGCATTCGATAAAACGTAGATTTCTAGAACACACTGAAGTTTTCCATCTAAGTTACACTTAGAAATACCGGAGAGATGCCAGTGAAGTGAATTCCATGAAATTATAACAAACACATGTGCTTTGGAGTTGCCAGCTCGTAACGACTGCTTATTTGGTCTTTATTATCATTATCTAAGTGTTGATAGCCATTATTTAAGTGTCAACGATGAATATATGTCATTTTAATCGACTTCTTTTCTTTCTCATCATCATCTGCCTAGCCTTTTCCCAACTATGTTGAGGTCAGCTTCCATTCTAACCAGATGCAGCTGAATACCAGTATTTTACATGGAGCGACTGCCTATCTGACCTCCACAACCCAGTGACTGGGTAATACGATATCCCTTGGTAAGACTGGTTGTCAGACTTTCGGGCTTCTGACGACCCATAACGACCACGAATGACAGCTGGGACCAGCGCTTTAACGTGCTTTCCGAGGCACGGAGGGGTCTGGTATGTAAAGATGGTCACCCATCCACGGACCAACCGCGGCAAGCGTAGCTTAACTCGATCGACCCGTGTGACTGTTATTACTTAGCCACAAGCCCCACTTTTTTTCTTTATATGTTTGTAAAAGGTAATCTCTGAAAATACTGATCCAATTACAAAAAAATATCTCTGATAGAAAGCAACACTATCCTGAGTGACATAGGATACTTCATACGTGGTTCCTGTGGGAATTCGGGCGAAACCGGGAGCTACCACTTGTTATTGAAAAATATTATAATCCTAACTAATATTATAAATGCGAAAGTAAGTTTGTTTGTTACCTTTTCACGCCTAAACCACTGAACAGATCATCCTGAAATTTTGCATATACGTTGTAAGGTGTACAAAAACGGACTTAGGGAGAGGCCACACGATGCGGTGCGGCTCCGGTGCGGTAAGCCACTCATCTCGCCGGACTAGCGACCACACGGTGAGTGAGCAAGAGAGATGACCTGCGCCCCGCATCGTGTGGCTGGGCACATAGGGTACAATGCGTGCCACAAAAGATGAGACTTGACACACCACGTGGTTTGACTTACGCAGTACACGATTTTAGGTCTCTAGCGGTATGAGATCTGTGCGCGGGACGGGATCGGTAGTCATCGGGGCGATGGAAAAGGCGCGGGAGCCGCGGTCAAGTCTCATCTTTCGTGGCACGCAAGTCTGTCTAGTGTCAAGTGTGGTCTTTTTTTTCATCCCGAAAAAAAGTACTGTTCCCGAGGAAAACAACAATAACGTTCTTATGATATATAATAGACTAGCTTTTGCCCGCGGTTCCGCACGCGTGGATGTCGATTATCGCGTTAAATGTAGCCTATGTCCTTCTCCATATATAAGACAAGTTGAAGATTTTGAAGCAGCTTCTAATGTAACTAAACTTGATGTTTTAACCAATGATCTGCCCCACATAACTTAAAGCACCTAACTACCATTCCTAAGCTTTTTTTATTTTATTTTTTTGTCGGGGTGGAAATCCTCGTGGATGTCCTCCGTCCTGGGGCGTGTGCAGGGGTCTGTCTGACTTCTACTGACTTACCCCGTGTTCCCTCGCATACTTATACTGGGGGCTACGGGGGCACTTAAGCATTCTTCGACGCAGCCCGACTGGTCGGGCCCGCCTATGCGGGCTCTGTCTGGTCAAGCGGGGGAGTGAGGTGTTTGTTTCCCTCAGCGAAGTCTAAGAGGCGCTTGGAACATTACGCGTTACCACCTCGGGTCTTAAATAATAGGGGGCGGCGAACGTCCCCGAGTCCCTGGACTCATTTAAAGGAAGAGGAAGAGGGGATTATCTGTCCTCTGCTGACGCCCGGTGCGCCTGCTGTGGGCCGGGAGAGCACTCGTAATCTCCCTCTCCCTTTCCGCTGCCTCCTTCTGCGAAATGATATTTTCACAGAAGGAGAACCGCCGACCATAGATCGAATCATAGCCGGCAGCGACAGGTTGCTTCCCACTTCCGAAACGACGGCACGGCGCGGCTCCTCCCAAGTTGCACACTCTGCAAGCGTATGCCACGTCGTGTCCTCCCGGCAGTGGATGCAGTGATGACACCGAGCGTCTAGATCCCTGCCTATGCAACACAGGTATTTCCCGAAGCAGCCATGCTCCGAGAGCACCCGTGTCGCCCTAAATGACAGGGAGCCGTGCATCCTCGTGAGCCAGTCGTCGAGCACCGGCCGGACCGTTCCCTTTTTCCGTTTCTAACCTAACCTAGTTCACCTAACTTAAATTGGTGCAAAAAGTTGTGATTTCGTACCGTGTTTTTTACCAAATAAGAGAAAATACACGGTGGAACTAGAAAAAGAGAATAGATAGATAATGATTTATGTAGTGTAACCGTAACACTATGCTATCAATAAAAAAACAAGTAAACCGTCAACGCCTTATCGATTAGAAAAATAATAACAGTGTATCTTAGTTGAATTTAAAACAACTAAGCGAAGGCCATGATTAAAACTAGCCCATAGACTTGCGAAGCACTTAGTTGTCTACGTGCCGCGGCTACTAACAGATGGTCCGTGTTTTTTCTTTGAAACTAGGCTAACTTAGTTTGTCGAGTTAAATATTGTGTTTCTTCTTTATCTTTGAGCTACTTTACGCTTATGGAATAAGCAGAACTCGTGTCATTTCCATTATTAGCTTTATTACCATCTACGTCCGGCGTCCGTAGGAAATAGTTTGTAATTCCTTGGTTGACATAATAGAATAAGAATATTCTACGTGTACTTTACATTTAACCTGCTGATTCTCAAGTACAGTCCTCATTTCGATTGTAATTTTAGGGCTTTTCTATTATATTAGCGAATCGTTGGAATAGCTTTAATCCAGCTCAGGGTCTTCACCAACCTACTGCACAAACTGAGATTGTACCTACAAATGTACGTAATATATCAACAACTCTGTCCATAAGGGAATATACATACTTGTGAGGGATATGTTAATAGATTCCCTATAGACACAAATGATACATGCTATGCATGCATGCACACCAGAATACATGTAATTGGTATGAGTATGACAATGGGTATAATTTATGATATAGGATAATAGGGATCCTGCCGTTTTGCCGAAAAGATTTTGCCAAATTTTCATTACCCAAACAAATTTTAGCAACCTTTTTTTATACCAATGTAATATTTGGAATAATTTTAGTACGCACATTTTCATTTGGTCAAATTTTTACTTGGCAAAATATTACCAAGTATAATGTCAATATGGCATTTGGTCTTTAATCAAATGATTTATTACAGCAAACAATCTTCAGACAATAAACGTTTGGTGAAATTAAATGACCAATAAACATTTGACTTGTTAGTTAAATTTGATGTCTTTTGCGTACTTCTTTGTAAGTTTTTGTGCTTGAATTTGTCTGAAACAAGTCAAATTTATGGTTACTTGATATTAGTTTATTTATGGAAGAAGTTAGAGAAGGTTAATTATTAAAAAAAAAAAGATGGTTAGGTTAGGTTAGGTTAAAACTGTGACCTCCTACGCACGAGCCGAGCGAGCGAAGCGAGCGGTGCCGCGGCAGCGGCCGGCGAGTGTCAGAAACAACTTGCATTAATAGAAAAAAGAGATTGTTTTTAGTAGGTTACCCGGAACTGAACTATTTAGATTAGGTTAATTACTTATTTATTGACTATACTAAATATTTAACTTATTTGATTTTGCGTAAAAACTGTTATTCCAACTGAAATATTTGACTAAATAAAAAATGTTAAAAGTACTAGTTGGTAAACAAGTTATAGTTTAAACGTTCATTTGCCAAACATTAGGTTTGCGTTACAGTTTTTTGTGAATAGATTTTTTGTTAAGTAATAATTTGGCAAATGAAATTATGCGAAAATTTGTTTGGGAAGTGATAATTTGGCAATTTCTTTTCGGTAAAACAAGGGAGACCCAGGATAATAAGTGACAATCAGTCAAAACGACACTGGGTAGTTTATAAGACTTTGATAAAGTAACGTTGACTCGCATGTTTGTGGTAATAAAGTAATACATCTCATTTGATATGCAAATGAGAACTCTCTTGGATTTACTGTAATCGGATGAACATTATTCATAATAATTTTGCCTATTCAGTTCACTACTTATTTCCATCAAAGTTAATCAAAACAGATGCGTGGATCTTACAAACCAATATTTATTGGGTAGTGAAATTAAGATTAGTTCTTCAAGCTTTTTTATAAGAAGTGTTTGCCATCTGTGGTATCTCAAATAAACGCATAAATTAATTAATATGTATTTATTTAATACAGAGCTACACATGACATGGTAGATGATATGATGAGGTAAGAGAGAGTAAATCTAAGTGCGAGTGAGCAAGGTAATAATTAAACTGCGTTCCAGATCTCACACCATCCAAGTTTGCCACATACCCGATGAGCTGTGGGCCAAAACAACAACTATGTGGACCCTGACATATCAGACCGCGTAACAGATCACAACGCGACCTAGACAAAAAAAAAATGCTCTAAACCGAAATAGCTGGTATTCGTTCCCTTGAACGCCTTTGCCTAGCAATTATGTTGCAGACTGAGAGTAACCATTAGCCAGTTTGGCATCTTAAAAGAACCATTGGTAAGTAAAATGATTCGTTTTGGTATAAATGAACTGAAGCTTTGTGCACATGACAGCAAAGTCATCCAGCATTCCTTTCCAAACAATGACATAAGAATACTTTGAACGAAAACTGATAAAAGATTTTGGAGTTTGTAACTTGATAATAAAAGCAAAGTTTCACCTTATTTTCCGAGGGACTTTACAAAGACCTTGGAAGATCGATTTTATACTTAAGAACAAACCAGTGAAGAACGTTAGGTACATTTGTGTCGTAAGGTTTCTGTATTATTCAAGTAAGGTTGCCTGCTTGTCGGTCTTCTACAGATTGTACTTCGGAGAGTGTACCCATGAACTCCACGACCTCATTCCACCGGCCCCTTCTACCATCGGACATCTAGACGCACTGCAAGTTACCACCCCTACCTGGTTGATATTCCACCAACTCACACTAAGCGTTTTCAAACGTCTTTTATAATGCGCGCAGCAAAGGAGTGGAACTCTCTGCCTGCGTCTGTGTTTCCGAACGCATACAACCCTAATCTATTCAAAGTGAGAGTGAACAGGCTTCTTCTGGGTAAGCTCACTCCATCGTAGACTTTGTCTCTGTCATCCAGACCTAGACTAAAGTCAAGAGCATACTCATAGTAGAATAAAAAATAAAAATAAAGTAATTTATGAATTAACTAGCTTCTGCCCGCGACTTCGTCCGCGTAAAATTTTGGCCCACAACCCAACCCGTCGCATCGCATCGCCCGTCCGCGCAATTCCTTCGTTTTCGCTTACCGTTTTTTCCGACTTTCAGTCGTTTTGCTCGGCTACTTCCCTAAGTAGCGTAGCGTAATGTTAAATAGCCTTTACACTTATTTTGTTGCGTAGTTACTTTAAAATTATGATATCTCCTAATATGTTGATTGAAATTAAGTGATGTCAAAGTCAATTTTGTTTAGGTCTTCATATTGGTTTACCAAATGCACAAGTAATGAAAGATTACCGTTATTGTGTACGTTTCTTCCGCCACTGTACAAGTAGCAAAATGTAAAGCTGCTGTATTAAGCCAGATTTATTTATGCTTTGTTTCCTTTGAAAGCTAAGGTCTATCGTGTGTCTTTTTACAAAAAGCGTACATAATTAAGAGTTTTGGTAAAACCGCCACCAATTTGCTTATGGTCCTATATTAAGCCGGATTGACATTACGAAACTAGTTGCGCAAACTTTATTCATTGATAGTTTCACGTGAAAATAGATAATTATTTCCATCCTTTGAGCTTGTTCAAACAAAATCAACTCAGCTTATCGCAGTCCACTGCTGGATATAGGCCTCTCCCAGGCTGCGCCACAACACCCTGTACTCTGCCTTCCGCATGCAGTCTATTCTAGCCAAGATAGTCTGTCCATATATCTGGGCTTGGGGGAGTCCACCACTACGCATATATATCGCCTAAGATGACGTTATTACGTACGGCTGTCGCTGAAAACCAGCGCTGGGCTCTGTCTTGCATAGGGTCGCATCATAATGCTGAGCAATAGCCGTTTTGCGTGGATATGACGCATTTCCCCCCCCATAGTTTTCTTATTTCTTTTGTGTTTATGTTCTTTATTGCGTTATGTTTACCGCAAATAAACGTAATTTCTTTTTCATAGGTACTTAATTTTGTACCTAATCGATCGAGTCAATTATTACCTTCTACGTACTCACGCTGGTTAAATTCCGGGCATGCACCAATGTAATTTTTCAATAAAATTCATTGTTCTTTCATAGAATTGAATTTGCTGAGTATATGGTACATACATTAAGTTGAGTTTTATAATGAGTTTTTCTTGGACATTATTGAAACCTGGACTTACAGTTAATGCCCAGATTTATGCCAGTGACCTGGAGTGGTTAGCTTGCGTGTTCTGTACTGAGCTCACGCAACGCGTCGTCCAGCCAGTAATAGGACTCGCCCATCCAGAAGCGCTGTCCCAATAAGACGCATTATTAATTTATTATACATAAAACAAACGGTATTTTAATAAAACATGTATACTAAAAGACCAATAATTAAATTATCTTTAAAAAAGTGAAGTTTTAAAAAAAATATGCGGGATAGATTTTGTGTGATTCTCAGGCTTTTATCCGCGTAAGACATAACTTTACAAATTATTTTCACTATATAACACATAATCTAAAATTTTCATATATTATGTTATTAAGAAAATGCTCTCATTTAACACATAATTTTTCCAAATCGTTAAGACTACTCGTTTACACGTGATCTTCAGTATAAAATCATGAAAACTCGGTTATTGTCGCCTTAAAATACAAGTCTTAAAGGTTTGCACGTCGTACTGCAGACGTTAAGATGACGCTCATTAGAACATTCTGTACCACCTTCTACACATGCAGCTTGTGGGAGAAATATTCGTGAGCATCGTATAGAGCCATTCGTGTCCAATTTAATAACGAGTTCAGAAAACTGATGAGGTTGCCATGGCGTTGCAGTGCATCAGGGATGTATGCGGCGACGGCGGTGCGTGTAGATTGTTTTTACACAATAATGCGCAAGCGCGCAGCATCGACAGTGACTCGAATCATGGCCAGCCCTAACAGGGTTATTTCTGAAAATTATTGCTAACACAGTGGATTGTCCGTATGTAATTCACCGCTGTCAGTTACATGCGCCATCGTATTGTGTTGTTTACTAACACTTAGTTTTAAGGACAAAGTTAATAACTCTATGTGAGTCTTCGCTCGAATTAAAGATTTTGAATTTGAAATCGCCAGTTGGCTGGTATTCATGTAATTCATATCATACGTCTGAATTCAATTAATTACCGCGTGACTGGTCCGTGTTCAAATGCAACGTAATGTTCAATTACTCGAAACTCAAAATGGTATTTTATTAATGTTGAGCTTCAAATTCTACATTTATTTACCTATATGAAGCTACTGATTTAAATATTAACTTTTAATACCGTATGGTTGATACTCAAACAAGGAAACAAAGGTAAAACTAATTCAAATTTTATAAACCATTAAAAAAATATGGTTGTTTTATGTAGTGTGAGATGTTGAGACCATGAACTTGGAGCTTAACGTTTTTAAATTTTAATATGAACACTGCCCCTGAAGCAATTATTTGTAACGGTGTCACAAAAGTTTTAAAATTGTTACGGTATGATCATAAAGAATTCATGGTTGGAACTTTTAAACGAGTTTTTGATTCAATTTTGTATGATAAATCCATTTTCGAAAACAACTTTCGTTCATATTTTTCTTGAAAAACTTCTAGGATAATTTTCCTAAACTTTGCTTAGTATCCTAACGATACCGAAACGTGGTTAATGTCTTCCTTATATAGTCCGCTGACTGTTGCGTCGTTTTGCTCATTATACTCATTAGTAAGCGTGGTTCCTTCGTTCGTAAACTAGGGAAACCTAGGTTTTCTCGTACCAAAGTAGGGAAATAAAATGTAACGGCGAACCTTGCTGCTGAAGTGTGCAATGTGTTTTTTTTTTTTTACCTTACCTATCTTACCTCTCATGGCAACCCACGCAACTTGTTTTTGTTTTTCTCCTTTTTATCTACAATCGGCTGTTTAGCCATAATTAGATGTGGTCTGGAGTGGAATTTTTTTTATTGCCATTCCAGTGAATAGCACCATCTATGTACATGTGGGAACACTTCAGTTGCTTTGGTTGAGTTCCAGTATGTGCCATCTTTTAAGGCGTTTTATGTGGAATTTTCTTGAAGTAGATCTTAAGCCAATGTGTTGCTCTGGTTGTTTAGTCTTTATTTGTACTTTTTGCTGTAGTTGTTTACTTCTTCTCTTATGGTCGGCATTTATAGGTTTTCGTGTATTTCAGATTTTCTTACGAACCAGTGTGCGCTAGAGATCGATCTTAGTGCAATGTTTTGGAATCGCTGAAGTAATAATCTAGTCTTCATTTGTTTTATTTGCTTATTTAGTTAGTATGTATGTATCTATGTATCTATTATATATCTGTGTATCTATTATAGGATATTGTACTGTTATACTTTTTATATTTGCACCAATGACAACCCCAATTTATGTCCATAAATTCACTGTCCATGCCAAGGTTGCCTGGAAGAGATCGCAGTATGCGATAAGGCCGCCCATTGTATATTTTATAGTGTATAAGTTTTCTTTTCTTTTGTAATGTGTAATCTGATATACAATAAAGTATGTATAAATAAATAAATAAATATATCTAGGTTTGAATTGTTAACAGATCCCCAGAGTTCTACTCCATAGGTCCGAATTAGTTTTATGATGGCTTTGTAGACAAGCAATTTATTGCTGAGAGAGATTTTTGATTTGCGGCCTAATAGCCAAGAGAAGTTCCTAAATTGTATTTTTTGCTTCTGTTCTCTTGGCTTTAATGTGGTTTGCCCATGTCACTCGTCTACCTAGGTGCAAGCCAAGGTAATTCACCGTGGTGCTGGTTGGCAGGGTTCCTCGTTCCAAGCAAACAGGTGCACAATTCCCCTTTCTGAGTGAGAATGTGACATGCTTGGACTTTGTTACGATGGGCTTGATTCTCAATTTTTGAAGTTACACGTTGATCTTATCCAACTGTGCCTTCATTTTATTGGATGCCTTTACGGGGTCGGCATCGCATGTGAGACACCCAGTATCATCTGCTTGTCACTGTAACTACATCAGTAGTCTCAGGCAAGTCTGCCGTATATATGATGGGTAGTAAAGGGCACTGATCCTTGTGGTACTGAGGCTTTAATTTAAGCTTTGAGAAAGTTGATCAATGATAAAACTTATTTGTCTACTGTAAATCTACTAAGATTTTAGTTCCACCCTTTTTACCAAATCCCAATAGACAATAAATAGAAAACTGACAATATTTCCTGGACATTTAATTAAATAACAAACATTATTACCATTTTATTAACCTCGTAACTTAATTCTATGAATTTATAGTACCAATAACCGCGTTATGTATTGAAGGGTGTATAGTGTGCCCGAAGGGCAAATACGAGGTAGCAATAACCTGGGTACCTAAAGTCCCAATATTCATTTATATTGTTTATTATCTGCTTGGGTGCCGTTTGTATATACGCACGCACCTGAAGGCCCAATATAATACCTACTAGTAACTGAAAATTATTAAGTACTCGTACGTGCTTAACGCTTAGATTAGGTGCTAAAAGTTAGAGGTATGAGGAACGGGTTGTAAAGTTCACTCATACTCTATAGAAAAGGGAGGATCCTCCGACCAGACGTGTATTGTGTCTGGTGGGCTACTGCCCGACGGTTGATGTTGGGATGTTGTTTATATGACAGTCGCGCGGTAAAGGGTAGGGTAGGTAGGTAGGTAGGTAGGTACCTACCTACCTACCTACCATACCCTACCCTACCCTACCCTACTTACCTACCTAAAACTTAAAAAAAAATTGATAGTATAGCCGATTCTCAGACCTACTGATTATGCATATAAAATTTCATAAAAATCGATCAAGCCGTTTCGGAGGAGTATGGTAACTAACACGAGAATTTTATTTAAAAGAAGATGACAATTTACGTGGTCTTGTTATTTAAGCCACCACGTAAACCTTTTCCGTCACAGTGTATGGAAGAGTAGAGGAGGACCAAATATGGATGAACTGTTTGAAAGATGATAATTATGGTTAGAAAGGGGGTGACTACTGAGATGATGATTAATAGAGAAAGAAGTATGGAAGAATAAATATTGCGGCGACCCCAAATAAATTGGAATGGAATACGGGCAGGAAAGTTATGAGTATCATTCCCACAATGACAAAATACACTGTATTCCTGCGTATACGCGAGCATACGTGCATATTCGCGAATTAACGTGAGTAATCGCGAGGATAGACGGAACACGAACGCCATCTGCCTAAATCCGAATGAACTATTTATCTAAGAAACACACTATGAAGTAGGAGTAGGCGTTGCGACGACGAACCGTTTTCAAAGACCGTTTTGTGTTTTGCGACGATGAAACCGTTTTACGTCCTGGGTTCAAGACTTCGTTGCACAAACCAGTCTTAGAATTATTTAGTGCAATTTTATATTTTACGTCTATGAAAATACAGTCCAGAACGCAATGAGTCAACTATCTCGTCCGTCGCGTCGTCGTCCGTTCGTTTACAAAACAGTCCTTGCAATATAAAGTGAACTTTATGTCAATGAAATACAGTCGATAATGTATTAACAGTTGTCAATGCGTCTCGTTCCGTTCGTTTGCAAAACAGTCCTTACAATAGAAAGTGAACTTTATGTTAATAAAATACAGTCGATTATGTCTTACCTTACCTACCTGTTGTCAATGCTGTTGTTCGTGATGCGATGATCAAATCTGTTGATAGTTTTAAGAAACTGCAACTATTTCACTCGACGAAAACGCAATTAAGTTTCGTTGTCCGTCGTCCGTCGTCAAACCAATGACGACCGTTTTTAGCAACCGTTTTTGTCGTCGGGAAAATGGTTGCGTTTCGTCCGTCAAAAATTCGACCGCGACCCACTACTACTATGAAGACGCTTTCACTCAGAAATAACACTCTCCTACTATGAAAACAAAGATTATCATAAAAATACAAAAACATGCCCATGTTGGGAGGAAGCGAAACCTTTTTAATATGTATGGATACCCACGGAGTCGTTCCATCCTTTTGTAGCATCCTCGAAGTGAAAGTTGACCTCGAAATTTTCTACCAGGTCAAGGTCATTGGACGTGAGAATGTTTGATTCATAATTATTTTTACCCGACTGTGGCGAAGTCCAGGAGTAATGTTTTTAAACTTTATGTTAGTAGTTATCTATGCATTTCAGTTTCAATGATCTGATGATCAGATGATGAGATTTTAATATGTGAAATGTCATTAGATTCGTCTTGATCCCGCAATTGTACAGCCAATACAGGCTATTAAATAGTCTATAAAATAAAATGATCTTTTACATTGTCTGCGTAAAACATATGACTTATGAGTTTATGACCAACCAGTGGTTTTTCGCTGTTGCTGTTTCATTAGATATATAATTATACTAGCTGACCCGACAGACTTCGTTCTGTCAAAAGCTATAGTATAAACTCCACTACTCTACCCTACCCTACCCTACCCTACCTACCCTACCTACCTACCTACCTACCTACCTACCTACCTACCTACCTAACTACCTACCCTACCCTACCCTACCCTACCCTACCCTACCCTACCCTACCTACCTACCTACCTACCTACCTACCTACCTACCTACCTACCTACCTACCTACCTACCCTACCCTACGCTACCCTACCCTACCTACCTACCTACCCTACCCTACCTACCTACCCTACCCTTCCCTACCCTACCCTACCCTACCCTACCTACCTACCTACCCTACCCTACCCTATCTACCTACCTACCTACCCTACCCTACTCTACCCTACCCTAATTTTTCGTAAAAACCATTTAAAAAAAAAAAACGTAAAAACCATCCTTGGACTTCAACGAACATAAAAAAAAAGAATTGGTTAAATTGGTCCAGGCGTTGTTGAGTTATAGCGTCAGGAAGGAAAACCCGACTTATTTTTATATAGTAGATTATTGTAATTAAATGTTGCAACTTATTTTGTATTTGTTCCTTCTTTTACTGCGATGTTATTCGAGATCCTGCTGGAGTAACGTTTGTGGTTTTGCTGGATCTCTGAAACGGTTAAGCGGATTCTTATCAGCTTTTGTACATGATTTCTTAAGAATTAGTTTTAATTCGTTGTGCAATAAAAAACAAAAATAATGCACCGTTCACAGGCTATCTAGTTAAATATGAAAACACTTCAATAAGTCCTAACACTTTGAATAAGAGCTCTACATTCTGTAATGTATGGGAGAACATGTTTTTTAACTACGCAATGTTAAGTTTGATCTTGGGATAAATTCATCCCTACTACGGAAACCTTCATTATGCGTGGTCCGACACGCACTTGGCCGGTTTTTAACAAAGGGCTTGGCTGTAAGCAACAAAGGGTTTCTTTCTTCGTAAGTATCAAGTGCACTATATCTAGGTTTCTATGGAGCAAAAAATTAAAATTTGGAGAAACAAATTCAGTATAAGCCTCCAAAAATCTGCTTTTTGCACACATTTTACCTGAACTTTGGCCGTTCATAATGTATTCATCAATTGTAAAAATAAAGAAAACATCTCCATAGAAACATCGCACATGTAATGGAGATTCTAAATGACACACATTTCAAAAACTTGCAAGGCTTTCTCAAAAACACGTATTTCCTGGAACAAGTTTTATGAAATTTCCGCACACTATTTTTCGTTCAATGCTATTGCGTTCTCATTTACCTGTTAGAATTAACATTGCGCTGGGTGAAACAATAAGCTTTTCAATCATGCTCGTGTTACGACCGTAGACGGACCGGGAAGGGCCCTCTTAAGGCCGCGTTTACAGCAAGCGATTTTGCAAATTTATGAAAAACAACAGTCTGTCGGCGGATGAAGTTAATTTTTCATACATTTTATACTGGACGCTCACATACACAGTCACATTTTTTATCACCACAGACTATATACTCTCAAAACATTGTGAGGAAACTGGCATGTTCCAGAACCAAAAAAACGAAGACATGTAAGAAAAAGAAAGAAAAAATACGTTTATTTGCGGCAAACATGACGGAAAAAAAGAAAGAAAGAAAAAAAAGAAAAAACACAAACACGGAAATAACAAGTTGGGGGAAAATATGTACCACATCCACGCATAACGGCCATCGCTCAGCATAATGCTGCGACCCTATACGAGACAGAGCCCCAGCGCTGGTTTTCAGCGACAGCCGGCGCTGACGTGATGACGTCACCCGGTGCAGCATAAATAATGTGACAAAAATAACAAAATAAGAAATAAAATAAATACAATAAATACTTCTAAAAGTTTAAATAAATATATTTAAAATGGCAACATTCCATGCCGTCGGTAACGACTGAACAACTCTTGCGATGCTGACATAATAATATAATCTGTGCATGCAGCTGTCATAACTATTTGTTTGACGTTTTGACGTAATAATTTTTCATGGCGCATTACCTATTGGACAACCCATGCCTATGTGACATCCACCAACCCGCACTGAGCCCGCGTAGTGGATTTTAGTCCAATCCTTCGCACATAGAGAATACCCTAGCAGTGAGATAATTATAGGCTGATTATACTTAGTCTCACAGTCGGCAGCCGACTATATGCTTTAATGTTAATAGAAAGTGTCAAAAAAAAAAAAACGCTAAAATAAAACTAGAGAAATGAAGGCCTTTTCGCTATATCGGCTTGCTCGTTGTCCCGTGTAAGACCGTTTGTCCAACGCCACGTGAACGGGACGTCAACGAGCACGAGATGACGGCGCCGAAGTAGTAGGTACATACATTTACTATGGCCGCGTGCCCACGGCACGTCCGTCAACAGCCGGTCTATTCTGTAAAAATCTCATCGTGAATACTTAGGTGAATTGAGTGTGAAGTGAGCTATAATTGCTAGGGATTGAGACTATTGACGGCTCACTTCACTTAAGTGTTCACGGCGAGATTATTACGGAATAGCACTGCAGGACATCACGATCGGTTATAACTCGATTCTCTTTTTCAGTTGACGTCCCGTTGACGGTGGCGGTGGACAAATACTGTTAACCTAAATTTTGTATCAAGCCACGAGTTTCGTGATTGCTATGAAATAAGCAATGAATTTTCAAATAGACTCTTGTTTATTTAAAGCTTTAGGTGTTTGTTTCGACAAGGTAGTCGTTGATGTTATAAAAATATAAAACAAACGTTGAAAGTTTTATACTATAAAAGGAAAGATCTTACTTTGGTCGTTGAATATAAGAGGCCTCGTTGGCGCCAATAAGAACCTACATTTTTTTTTTCTCTACAAAGTATACAAACAGAGGCCGAGACATTTCGGGACGGCTTCTGGTAATGTACAAAAACTTTGTAGCGAAAAAACAGAACACGGGTTAATTTTCGTGGGTCGTGAAAAAAGTACGGTAGGTATGTGTTTTTTAGTAGATATATGTATCTTCAAAGCGCTCGCAAGATACTGCATTCTTCAATTTAGAAGAACTTTCTTCTTCTTCTTGTTTCAAAGAATTACTACAGTAGTAGAAAAAAAATGGATGGTATTTAAAAGTACTTCAATTTTATTTAAAAGTACTACTACTATCCAAAAAAATATATATATATACGAAATAAAAATAATATGTTCGGATGTTACCCATATTTCGAGAGAACTAACAACAAGTAAGTCAAATAAATAAATTAATAATCTTTTTTTATCTTCTTTGCATATATTACTTTACAAAAATATAAATAAAATGATTTACCAATACTTTTCCTTTGCTCACACAGCCTTAACCCAGAAACGGGTAGCCATTGAAGATATTGTATTAATAAACGTATCGAAGCCTATTTCAAACTTCGAACACCTTAGCACGTGTACGGTTAAAGTGTGCCTCTACACGTGAATTAATTATTCTTGAAGGCTGAACGTAATTCCGGGTGGATGGCTCTCTAGTGTACTATGCGAGTTGGCTCTTTGATCATCAGTCGTAAGGTGTGACATGCATGGTTTTAAAAGGGATAACACGTAATAGCCCACTTAATTTGTGTGGAATAGCATGTGCCCGGGATAGGAAAATGATTACTCTTTTATTTTTAGATTTAGAAGATTGTAGTGAGAAAAACTAATTTAAAAAAAAGTAACTAATTTAATTGGAAAGGTATCATAATTCTTTTTACAATTTATTTAGAAAATAAAGCTACTCGTAAATATTTGGTACCTATTGTAGAAAAATATATAATGTTTTTATCGTTCTTTTAAGCACTCTTCATTACTTATTTCTTTTAAGCTTAATTAAATAAAATAAAATAAATCTTTGATAAAGAAAATGAACACAAAAAAATCTTGAACCAAAAAGGACAACGCTTCACGTTATTCAAATTCCGTAAAGAACATTTTTTTTTTTTTGAAAAATATTTTTTCTCCGTAAAGGTACAAAGTAAATAGCGCATTAGAGAGAACCCTTTTAATTTTAAAATTTCTACGAAAATTGTCTATAACTTTACTCAACTAAGTTAGGAATAAGTATCAAGACCTTTAGCTTTTAGCAGGTTGGTTCGACGGAATTCATCTTACATAGGTATCTTAAGTTTACATTGGGGATATTCTAAGACATTAGCCGTGATTTCCCAAAAGGAGCTTTTATTCTCCGTCAAAGTAGGTAACGTTTACATTATCTGAGGAAAGTAATTTTCGTTGTACTATTAATTCCACTTACTTCTGTGTTTACTTAAGATCCCTGTACTATTTACGTAGTTTTTGGCTGTTCGTTTATCTACAATATTTTATTCTGTTTCAGAGATTCTTTTAGTAGGTAAGTAACCTAAATTAACTTCTAAAAAGTACTGTTTTTATGAACAAACCCTAAATTCATTTTAAGACAGTAATCGCTCGATAGGAGATCTAACACAATGCATATTATATTATTTATTTATTAAAATTTTATGCACAAGTAAAAAATACTGTACAAAGGCGGACTTAATGCCTGAGGCATTTTCTACCAGTCAACCTTAGATTAGTATTATTCTTTTAATAAATTTCTTAATAACAAAATAAAATATTATTTATATAAATATCTGTCTATATAATTAAAATGTTGCTCCCATAGGACAATGATATTCTTTATTGATATTTTTATTTCATTTATTATCGTTAACGAAATTATGGTTAAAGAAATTTATTTCTCAATAAGAAATTACAAGGATTTCACTTACTTGAGAACATTTTGAACTTAAAATATGACTAAATACTACCTATTTGTTTATGTGTCATCGTTGTTTATTAACCAATTATTATTAACTAATAGCGTTTGGCATCAAATTCTATATTCATCTACTTTCCTATTGACCGTTTTGAGTAGATGTGACGTATATTTTCCCCCAACTTGTTTTTTTTTTGTGTATTGTTCTTTTTTGCGTCATGTTTACCGCAAGTAAACTTTTTTTCTTTTTTTTTTTCTTTATTGACGTTTATCTTTCTTTTTTTTTTTCTGTTTTTCTGTTAATGCTATGCTATTTTGTATGCCTTCTGGCGGGACATAGTATGGACCAAAATTTTATTATATTACATCTGTATAATTTTACCGTATGTTCACAAAATTAATAAATGAATTTGAATATGATATGATTAGGTACGAGTACCTAACCACTATGTGCCTACGACACACATTCAAGATCGCTACCAAAGTTTACTGCACCGACCTACGCCAATAATATCTTCATTTTTTGAAAAATCTCTCCTTACAAAAAAAAAAGGATTCTCCAGATAACATGAATAGCACCAAAGTTGCGCATATTATGTACCCTAAAATGCTCTACATAACGTTAAGTGCCTCTGGGTCATTTGCACAAAACCCCAAATGTTTCTTACTTGGGCCTTAAGTGGAACCTTGCTTGAAGCCCGGGGGTATGAGCAAAGAGCGAATAAATATACGTATGTATTCATGTAGGTATGTCTGAAACTTTTATGTGTGTATTCGTTTGAGTAGATGCTTCAAAGGAATTATTTGTCGATAATGTATAGTGATATCTGGAGAAAAAAGGCAGGCTTTATGTAGATGCTTTGCATATGTTTCGTTAAATATCACTATCGTGTGCATATGTAAATATCGTGGGGTGCTGGACGTAAAGAATAGCACCACTCCATTTCCTCCCGTGGGTGTCGTAAAAGGCGACTAAGGGACATACTAGAGAATGAGCAGCAGCATTCTCTATGCACTTTTAACACCATACTGTGATCGCCAACCCACATGCCAAGCGTGGTGATTATGGAAAACCCTTCCCCCCAATTGAGGGAGGCTTATGTCTAGCAGTGGATGTCTTTCGGCTGAAATAAGGATGCATTAGCTGTGTTTGGGGCCGTTCACACGTACCACAATCGCACCACATCGCAGCGACAAAATGTGGGCAAGCAATGGTTACGTGTAAAAAGTGTCGCTTCTTGCAGTTGCAATGTCGCTAGTAGTCGCGATCGCAATGTGGTTACGTTGTGGCTAGTGTTTGCAGACAGACAGATTTTTGTATTTGCTATATGGCTAGCCGTTAGTGCGCAGTCTCGGTTGCGTTGTGCCTGCGAAGTAGCCTTGATGTGATTGGTATCGCCCAAACTGATGATTTTGACAGCCAAATGTGGTCCGTGTGAATAACCTATTATTTTTTATGCAAATTAGCGCCCGTCCACGTGTTATCACTGTGGTCTGGTTGTGGTACGTCTGGTCGAGCCCTTAGGCGAAAAAGTCCAGTTCTCTGCTTCTACAACGTGTTTTTTTCATATCCCCAGTGGCGTGCGTTTCATAAAGACAGAAAGACACTGCCTACCCTACCTAAGTCAGATAAATATTTATAATCTTAGTCAAACATATTTTTATCTACGAGTACCAAAAAATCTTAATTCATAATTCAGCGCCCCCTTTCGAGTGACGGGTAACATCGATATAGAGTAGCTCGTTCGTAAAATTTGACGTAATTTCACATTGCGCTGCACTAGCGCCGCTGAGCGCCACGGGAAAGACACAAACTATTCGCGTCTAAATGTGTGTATGTGTGCTCTCGTGGTCATACAGATTTAATGGGTGTGCGTTCCTATAGATACGAGGCACACAATGTCACAAATAACGCACACCACCGCACAGAGTAGACACTGTCTTTTTGACAACACGGCAAATTACGACACGTACCGAAGTCTTCCGATCCGAAGTTAGCTATGCAACTATTTTAAAAAGTAGCATTGTTTCATTAAATTTTCGCTACATAGAGGTTATAGAGTACCATTTTTTTTTGTCGTATGTTTTGTAGGTACTGAGCCCCGTCAGCCGCTATTATTTTGTTTGTTTTGATCAAAGAGTATAGTAATTATTTTAAGGTTTTGATTTGGTTGTGAGCTTTGCTATCAGTTATTATAGATTTTAACGTTGATATTAGTGTGAAAAACGATGGTGTGTCATGTGTGTATGGAGAAAATAAGAAATGATGCGTTTTCAAAACTATCTTTCGGTGACAAAAAAACAAGTGATCGTGAATGGTCGTTGTACGCCGGATTTGAATTAATACAAACTAAAGGTAAAGTCAAGGCTGACAAGGCTCCTATGTGATTATAAATCTGTCGAATTCAAAAACCTTAGTATTTTACGAAAATCACATCGAAAATACCTACAGTTTTTCCCGAAGTACTGCGTTTGGCAAAATTAATTTTTACAGTTCCCGCGAGCAGTGTTTTGACCGAAAAGTCATTCTGGTCACTAAGACGTACCTTTATGCATATATTTAAGAAATACCCAAGGACAGCGACGACTTACAGATCTTTCCATGATTTCAATAGAAAAAAACCTGCTTACCTACCAATTTACCTACATATGAAACGCCTTCCCAACTTTTACGTTTCCATATTGCAGACTTTCTTAAAGAAAGATAGATTAGATAGATAGATGGTGTAGATTTAATCCATGCTAATATTATAAATGTGCAAGTAACTCTGTCTGTCTGTCTGTCTGTCTGTCGGTCTGTCTGTCTGTCTGTATGTTACGTTTTCACGCCTAAATCGCTGAACCGATCCTCATGAAATTTGCCATAGATATAGCCTGGGATATGTAGAATGTCATAGGCTACTTTTCTACGCGATAACCGATATCCACGCGGGCAAAAGCTAGTAAGTCTATAAAATCGGTCAATCTATAAAGGATATTTGAGATGGCATCATTATTTAATCGACAAGACGATGAACCAAAACCAGCATGAAGTATTTTTGGTAAGATTAATTTTTCTGCCTACCCTGTCTAAAAACTCTGTGCACGCCACTGCATATCCCATAACTCTAGGGTAAAAATAATACAAAAAGTACTAGATTATGTGGTCCAAAAATGCATAGTTTCGAAGATAATTATCATCAATCATATTAATTTAGGTCGAAAATTGTCACCCGTATGACGAATTGTTACTTTTGCGACGTTGCCAAACTGATGATCCTCGATGTATGGGCTTATTCTACTTTACCCCCCTAAGAGAATCCCCCTCAGTGGGGAAAACTGAACCCTAATGTAAAAAAATAATACTTTCATGGTCTTTTTTTTATTCTAGTTTTCCCCCCTAAGCGGGATTATCAGAAGTGAATTCTAGACTGTTTTTATAGATTCCACTTTTCCTCCTAAGAGGGATTTTCAGGGTGGATTTGTGGAATAAGCCGATGTATGTAACTTAGATAAGTTTCATTGATAAATACGAGTAATTCCTTTTCATTCAAAACCAATCATTAATATTTAAAGCTAAGAAAATGCGACGTTCTCATATTTCACGTAAGGGTGTTTTACATTAATAATCGTGACTTTGTCGATTTTTTTTTTTTTAAATAGAATTAAACAATAATTCATATGCCAGTTGATTCTTTGATATGGTCTCATTCCTACCCTAGAGTTATGGGATATAAAAAAAAAAAACATCTTGTATAGAGCCCACATTTGTACCGAAAAGTTATCATATTAGTTTCTTACGAAGCTAGAATATGCCCGGTACAGAGTCAAATTAATTTAACGAATGAAACTTGCCAGACGTGCCAGGTATTATTAATTTATTGATAACTACATCACAAACTGCGGTTTGCTTACTAAAACAAAAAAATAAAGGCAGAAAAATCGCCCAAATGATTTCAAACTTAATTTCTTAAACCTATATTACACTGGGACCCATGGTGGCGCAACTATGGTCACGTCGTCAAAAAATAAATAAATATAAGTTGGGCTGAGCAAAATCAAAGTCATACTTCATTTTCCGAAAGGTATTTGCTGAAAATCGCATAGCACACACAGCATTTTGCTGAGCAACGACCTGTTCTTGCACAGATGGGACGCACGCTTAATTGTTCTTATTATTGATGTTTGTTTGTTACAAAAGTAGATATTTTTCCACTCTGCAATTTAATTTCATAGCTCTTATACTTTAGATTTTATTGATATCTAAAAACCCCGATTTCGTCACTGACTCACTCACTCACTAGTACTACACTACTGTAAGCTAGTACCTATTAGTACACAAACAACAAAAAAATCCTAAAACTTTGAACTTTTACCCCCCCAACCCCATAAACTAGGAGATTGTATGAGACCTTCGCAAATTTTAATGCTAGAGGTCTGAAAATTGATATAGGGCTAAGTTTGAATAATGCTCTCATTGATATTGGGTCATCCACGTTCTCTTATGGACAGGCTTATGAAACACTCTCTAGAGTGACTAATTTTCAAGGTGTTCACCTCATAAAATTATTATTATTGGCTTTAGTATTAATAAAGCACAACAGTCAGCTGTAGTCGAATATAATCGCCTGAGACCCAAGAATCGCCCTGATCGATCGCTTATTATAAACAGTAAACCAACAAAGAAAAAAGGCAAAGATAGAGAGTGGGCTATGAAAAAAGGCACCTCCAATGTGCAAGAAATACACCCCAAAAAAAGAAAGAAGAAATGAACAAAATAAAGAATATTGTCATAAGCAACTTACAAAAAGAAGTGAAATCCTACCAAAAACATTTTCATGTAAAATGCTGCCATGACGAGACCATATGGCTCGCACTATCATAAAGTTATCAGATCTCATGTAGAGAAAAACTTATAACTTCACATGCCCTAACTCTACAAGCCCTAACTGCACAAACTCTACACCATAGGCAACCAACACACACAAACAAACTTACCTATTTTGTAAAATATAAGATGAAACTATGATTTCGGTACAATACAATGTTGTTTGGACATAATAAATCTTCTTGGGCAACTTTCCATTTATTTTATTATTTACCATTATATTAACAGATTGTACGGATAAGGAAAACATCTGGGAAAATGGTAGGAAATATTCAGAATGATTGATGAGATACGAATTGATGATTCATTATGCATTTGGACTAAATCGAATTAATGGACGACGAACATCGTTTGAATAGATAGGTAGATAGATAGAATACTCTTTATTATGTACACCATAAAAATTACAGATAAAAATGTAGAACTGTTACATAGGGTGTCACAATGGACGGTCTTATACGGTCTTGATCTTGTACAGACAGCGTTTGGATGGATCAAAAAGTAGAAGGAGAGACAATACTGCAGGTAGTCAGTGGTGTACCATTTACATATACAATAAATACATGCATACATAAAGCATACATACTTATACATATAATTATATATACATATATATATATATCGACGCTTGAAAGGCAATATTGACCGAACGACATGTTGGCAACTTTACACTAGAGCAATTTAAAGATATTTTTTTTTTAACCTTTTATATGCTTTTTTAGTGTATACCTACTCTACTATGCATTAAAAAATATAAAATATAAAATACTCCATTTTAAAGTTTTTTCTTTAAAAAAAAAAAAAACTTTAGGATGCTCTAGTGTAGTTGCCAACATGTCGTTTGGTCAATATTGCCTTTCAAGCGTCGATATACATACAATAGCAAACATGATACAAGAGGAACTTAAGTAATGATGATGTTTAAGGAAAGAGGAAGTGATATTTAACCAGAATTTTAAAAATGGACAAAGATTTGGCACCCCTTATCGAGACGGGCAAGGCATTCCATAACCGTACTGCTTGAACTGTAAAAGACTTGTCATAAAAGCTAGTGGAATGCATTGACATCTCTAGTCTCAAGTTATAAGAATACCTTTTTTCTCTTTCCATAAATAGGAAATCTAATGAACAATCAGAAATGTTTCCTTACAAATAATTTCTAACTATTTATTTTTGATCATTAGTTAACAGTTTACCTAATGGTAAACTATGCCGTGATAATAATTACGTGTACCTCCCTAATGTTGGGTGTACATTTCTTGCAAAAAATTCTTGGAGCGCAGTGGAATCAATGTATGAACTTTAAAATTATGAGAACAATGGGTTTTGGAACTACCCAGTTTATTTTATGTGTGTATTTTCGGCAATTTTTAACTACATACAATATCCTCCCTTTTAAATTGATAAGTCACGTGCAATTTGGCTTGCTTTATTATTTCCATTATTTCATTGTCAATGACAATAATTTAAGAGGGGTTTTATAGGATGTCCCCATTGTAGGATGGTCATTATTCAATTGTATCCAAGGTTAACTCATAAAGGTTAAGGTTATTCATTGAATGTATTAATTTAAAGTTACGAGTGGCGATATTTATTTTATTGTTTCATTACGGGTGGTCGGAAGGAAATAGAACAAAACAAGTGAAATACTTAGGGCATTTATTGGTTGCTAAAGTTTATGTTTAATGGTCTCTTGGGCTCTTTTATTGGCAGCTCTATAAATAATTATAATACGTTTTTACCGCAGTTATCACCGGGACGTCACCGAGAACGAGATGACGGCACCGAAGTAGCGATACATACGTTGACTATGGGCGCTTGTCCACCGCATGTCCGTCACCCGAGTGCCGTCATCGCGGCCGCCGATGTTTCGAGTTATTTAGCGGATTACTAGAACTCGGCCCGAGATTATGACGAGCCGAAGTGCAAAACAATACACAATAGAAAACACGTTTGATCTTATTCATACACTGCCGTCCCACCGACCGGCGCCGTTCTCCCGGCTTTTGTTTTGTCTATCATTCATATCATACTGAACCGTCGAGTTCGATCACCGTGGACAAACGATCGCCGTAACCAGGACGTCATGTTCGGTTCGAATAATCTCGTTTCGCGGTGACGCATGACGTCCCGGCGACGGTTGTGGTCGAAAAACGCCCTTAAAGTAGTTTGCCGGGTCCTGAATTAGAGTGATATTATTTTACATTCAGTATCATTATACCTACAGTGCCAAAAATTTGCTGGTGAAACCCAACATACGTGATGGATGGGCATTGCTATCAAATCGTAACAAAACATTTTTCTTTTAAATCTTATGTACTCTTTACACATAGATAGCTAGAACCTAGTAAATCTAAGAACTTAAATTATGACTAGTACATACTAAAAGTCTAACAAATCGGCCTACCATACAAAAACGGTATCATAAAAGAATATGGAACTTACATGAAACAGATGAAGCAAGATAACTGTCACCGTAAAACGATTTCGTAAAATATACCTAAAAAAGGTTTTAGGATGCGGTAAAAACACTTTAAGCGAAAGATTATCGTTTTCAGGAATCGACAATAACTTTTGAACAGATCTTTGTCAATGAACACTTTCCTGTATCCTTAGATAACGCAGATTGGGGAATATGTACCCAGAAAATTCCTTTTATGACCTTTCTCAAAAGGAAACTGAAATCCCGCTGTTTTAGTCGTATGTTTTTGCGTAGGATATAGCGAATGAGGAGAACATTAATAGCATAAATGGCTTGTGAGTAGAATTATTCAATATACATTTGATTAAAGTGTTAAGGTGAAAATAAAATGTTTAAACAGCTGGTAGATAATAAATTAACCTGCACAATACCTCATTACCTCCTACAAACACTAGCTCACCGTGACATTTTTCAATAATTAGTTTCAAAGGAGCGCTTGTTTATTCGTTGACCTAGATATTTACTATCGATACGTTTGTAAAGGCTTCTTATACATAAACACTAGCCGTACCTGTGAATGTCTCGGGCACATAACGGGGCAGCCCAGAAGGTTGGCTCCATACAAAAAGCAAAAAAGGGCAAACGCACATAGACACGTGCTTAGAACTTCTACATACAGATTGCAATCCGATCTGTAAAGCAATATGCAATGAACTGTAGGATTCAAAGGCGCACCGTAGTATCGAAACTCAAACTGTCTCAAACGAATGCCAGTCGCGAATGCTCTTGCACTCGTTATACGTATCTACATGAAGCGTGTCTATGTTCTTTCATTTTTGCTCTCCTCGTATAGAGCCAACCTTCTGTATCTACATATTTTGTGTCTCAAATCTAAGTGTCTATTGAGGGGACGTGAGAGAAGATTTTGCAATTTCTCTAGCGTCCACAAGGCGTCGTCGTCGGTGGCCGGCAAGAGATTGGCTCTCCTATGAGAGATGAATTTTTCACCCGTCCTTTCCGAGAATTTATTCATATAAATTCTTTGGATGTTCTTTTATTTTGGATTGCGGTATCACCTGAAATGCCACACATTGCTCGTAATGTAGGATATATTATGCTACAAAGGTATCATTGGCTAAATACCAAATAGTTAGGTACTTCAAGGAATTTACTGGGAATAAAAAAAACAGACAACTTTTTGATTTGACCATTAGCTACCAATGTTATGGTTATAATTTCTATCGATGGTAACTTATATATCAATACAAATAAAATCCGTATGAAAAATGAAAATAGTTCTCTGTTGAATTACGAACAGGGGCCTTACTCCCGACACCATCGGGTTCTGAATCAATCGAATTAGATTCGAATTAAATGCCGATCCATACTCTTGAATCCGACACTAGCGCACGATCGTGCGGTGGTTCGAAGCGAAACTAACTTCGATCGAAAGATTCGTTAGGATCGAAAAGTTTTTACACCGCACGCACAAATAATATCGAGCACTGACAAATAGATATCGAGTTGTTGGATCGAAACTCAACGTCAAATTACACGTTATCAAAGAAGCTACTTTATTCAGATCGAGTGAGATAACTACCTAAAAGACAGAGCACTTGACGATGACGTAATCCGCCGGATACGCATAAAACGACGCTGATATTACTCGAACCTATGTCAATCTTGGTTTACGATTCGAATAGGTTCGGGAGTAAGGTTTTAAATCGAGTTCGGTTCGAAACGAGTTCGAATCGGAAACAAAATCAAACTCGAATCGTTTTCGGTAGTAAAGCCCCAGGTGTAGAATTAAAAAGGAAAAAAGAAAGAAAGAAAATACGTTTATTTGCGATAAACATGACTGACGCAAAGAAAGAACAAAAACACAAAAAAAGACAAGTTGGTTTATAAACCCGTTGTGTGCACTGAACATAAAATCTACACTTTCACGTTCAAATTAGAAACCAATAAAATGTCTTATTATCCCTTTTATTGGCAACAGCTACCACATGCCATCTTTATTGGAGAATTTATTTTACTTCGCGATTGTTACAATCTGATTTGAACTCCTAGCTGCTATTTGTGCTGCTTTATGGTCATCGTAAAGGGCATCAATAAATTCCAGACAATCAATTTGGATTTAATTTTCGAACGGAATTTCTTCACTCAACTTCCGAACATAGGTCATAAGTTCTGAGTTTTAGTGCTACAAACCTACGAAAAACAAACGAATGTTTGTCATAAAAATATAGTATGTGTAAAAGCAGCTTTTGTTTTTACACCTTGGCTCAACACGACAGTACTTTTATGTTTAGAAGTATATACAGTATAACCTGGATAAGTAGTATCTCAAGGGACCTAGGATTATTTATCACATAAAGAGGTTTTTCGTTTACCCAGTTTCCTAAATAGTCAGGTTTGAAATGAGAGTTGTCTTACTTACAGAGGCCGCCGCTAAGACAGGTCGATATGTAGATACCGATTTTTTGTTTATAGAGGACAGGACATACAGGTCGCGACTCGTGAATTGCCCAGACCAATATTCAGAATGATAAATTATTATTAGTTGTCTTATTTAAAAAGACTACACAGTCCAAATTGTAGAGGCGAAAATCGAAAAAATAAAATACTTCATGCATTTGTTAGATTTTCGGTTATAAAGATTTAACTATTCCCAATATCAGAAGTATTTCAACGCAAAACTGTCGCCACCTCATTCTAATTATCAGTGTTAGAGGTTTCTCACATATCCAGGGTCCAATTAGCCAGGTTACACTGTATGACTTATTCACCTATATATTGAACCCCGGAATTTAAACAAATATTTAAGTGATTGGAAATATTTAGAAAATATTATTTTTTAAATATTTCTGAAATTCAAAGGAACCAGACAGTATTTACTGATTTCTTGAACATAATCACTGAAGCGTAACACATTATTGAAAAAGATTGATATCGGCATTCAGCATAGTCATATTGTCTCCTTTATCGTGCCTTCAAGGGACATTGACGAAGAAGATACTAATAAAAAGTTCCTAGTATAGTTCTTTTGCTTCGACCTTTCTCGTCCATTTTCCATTATTACGAAATTCCGCAGGCCAAGTCCCCTTTTGAAATGTTCGGAATCCTGATCGTCGCATAGGGTTTTATCATTTTAAAATAGTTAAAGGTAAAACTTCTGAAACGACAGTTATAGGAATTGTGTATTTAGGTCCTGTCATCAACCATTGGGTCATTAATCTCTCAATTGGTCTGTGGTTTCATAGACAAAAACAAAATAGATACCGTCAACTGTAGCATCTTTACTTTCCATGAGCAACTTTACCTATGAGTACGTCCTTAAATATCTCTTAATTTCTAAAACTATGTAACAAATAAATGATTTTTCTACTTTTGTATCGCTTTGATACTAAATAGCGGCAACAGATTTTTAGTAATCGAGAGATATTTAAGTCATGGATAAAGTTGCGTTTAGTTTATAGTTTTTACACCCTGGCTTTAAATTTTTAGGAGCTTAAGGCAACCACAGGAAAGACCGGTTAAAGAGTCTCAACCTCTCATGGTTAACTCTGAGAAGCCCTAGCAAAAAAAAAAGTTGCTCATGAAAATTAAAGATGCCACAGTTGACCGTACACAGTTTATAGGCTCCTACAAACAGGCGCGACACGTGTTCTTAGAAATTTATACAGGACTCGGAATTTCTGCTGGATCTTGTTGGTACAGGACCCCAAAAACGATTCTGTGTCGGGACAATAAACAATCTATACTCCACCCACGTGATACACTACATAATGACAATGATTGACATCACAGCAACGTACTGCTCCTAAAACTATAGCTCGCCGCCATTGTTGGCACCGATGAATATTCGAAGCGCGTGCGCATGACGTGTTAAAAGTTAAAATATTTCGTTAGAAAGTCACCAGGGTATTCTGTGTTCCATTCACGGTGTCAGGGATAGTGGCCTTCACCATGACAGGTTCATTTGGCTTCGAAGTGAGAACTATGATTTGGTAGTAAAATGACGATTTGATGATTCAGACCGCGTACCCAAGTCTCGTGATTACTGGGAAGATTCTGATCGGTATTTTTGTGTCAGGTCAGGTATTTTTATTTGATCGGACTTTTATTACTGTGATTAAAGGTTTATTCAGTGACAAATAAAAAATATACTTGTAAAATTACACACACACTTACAGACACACTTTTTTATAACCATAGGTTTGGCCCTAATAATTTATTCTACCACAGTTTCATCGAATCTGAGTTACGAGAAGATTAAGTGGCTCTTTGTTCCATCATACACCATTTGGCTGAACTCCAGCATAGAGGACGGGCTTGCAATAAAGACAGCCTTTAATATGCCTAATAGATTGTTATTGTCTGGTTTTGAACGGGAATTTAAATGTAAGGCAGTTTCAATCGTCTTTGACGTTCTAATTTGAGGTCGTTTCCCCGAAATATTGTTGATGTTCGCTTTTCTAGAAACTAGTCAACAGCATGTTCGGTTTCTGTTTTGTCCAAAACATCTAGATTAATCAAAATGGTATCATAAAATTAAATTAATGGTATTATAATTCTAGAGTAGTTTAATTCTGCCCGAAGGAGGCCATCGACAATACGCAGGAGCCTTGGTTCTTAAAACACAAAACATTTTATCAGGTCTCCAAAAAGTTTATGAACATTTTTTTTTTTCTATTTTAATGTTTTATTACTTTCATTCGAAGCTTTCTGTCTGCGATGGAAAGGAATAGCCGAGCTTTTGTAATGTAAGCATTTGTGATCGCACATTGCATGTTCATAATGAACCTGAAAACGATCAGACATGGTAGGCCCTTGCAGAATCATATCGTATCGTAACGTAATCGTGACGCCGAATAATTTAAACAAAATATTACGCAAAAAAGAAAATCTGTACGGCCTATATCTTTCTCAAGACAATTTGTTTGGAGTCATCCAACAGTTACACAAGCGATACTGTAACAGTAACATTAACGTTTTGTTAACAAAACAGCGGTCGTTAGTTGTTTTTTCACAATTCTCCCCATTGTTTTGTTTAAAAGTCGATTGAAATAATCGTTCTCACGTTCCACTAGATATGAGCCATTGTTGGAGTTCCAATGTCTCTGATATGTCGTGACGTGGCTGTGATATTAATTGATATATACATACAGATACTTGCGAATTAACCTTACTAATGATGAGATTCTGGTAAAGTGAAGTTCTTATGAGCTCTGTCGCTTTCTATCCTGACCTTCGTGCTCCAAAACCTGTAATCAAAGCGACTTCTGTCCTGTCACCGATGACGCTGTAGAATTGGCACAGGTTTCGGTAACACGATGAAAAAGAAGACTAATAAATTGAGTGTATCAACGTTGGCTAAGTAGATTAGTTAGCGTGAGGCACGTGTGACGTTCAAATGACTAACTCGTCATAATCGTAGAACAGTGACGGATCTGAAATTTATGTTGAACTCTGCCGCGTGTGCAATAACAGCAGTAAGTATAAGTAAGTATAATTTTTGTCCAAATTTAGTTGAGCATTGATTCGGAATCAGCTCATTGCGCTGCTTCCGAATCTATGTTTGACTCAATTTGGACAAAAATTATACTTACTGCTGTTATTGCACACGCGGCAGAGTTCAACATAAATTTCAGATCCGTCACTGTTCTACGATTATGACGAACTAAGGAGCTAAGGATGCCCTGGATGGCGTGCGTCGATAGCCGATTCCCGGCTACCGTAGGCGCGGGCTTGCGGATGGCGAGCTATGGGCAGCTCGCCGCCCGGTAAGGACCAGTAGGCCTAGCCAAGTTACAAACGTTTCGTATCGAATCTCTTTCTACAATCGTTGACGCCTCAAAGTTACAGTTGTGTACTTAGTGCGCGGTCATTTATTCCGATCATTTATATGGGATGTAGCGATCGACGTTGTAGAAAGGATCAATTTCATTCTAACATTTTGAACGATCTGATAAGTTGTAAACTTGTCTCCGAATTTTCTATTCGTTTGTTCTGACCACGTGACTTAACGTTGAGATGATGTCATTCCTATACATTTGATTAGTTTCCTATGAGCGTTATTGATTGTAGATTGTCAACTTGACTTAAGGGCGCAGGCCGTTGTCGACGGCACGTTGTGTTCCACGCGCGCCTTAAAGAGATGTTAGGACCAACTTACGGGGTCCACTAGGACCTATCCACTAGGACCTATGCCTGCCAAGGTTGTGGGTTTGTCCGGAAGGGATACCGTGGCCTTGGCACACAGGCAACTGAAGGAACACGGGTGAGTTTTAATCAGTAAAAGTCTGACACGCCCTCCCGCTCCGCCCAGAGCGGGAGAAGTAATTTGATAATATCCCGGGTAAAATTTAGTATCGAGCGGCACGCGTAGGGGGAGGGGTTGGGGGAGAAGAAAGGGGGGTCCCCTCTTGCTCCCTGGTACCACTCCCATTAAAAGGTAATGCACCATTCCTAAAAAAAAAACGATAAATGTAACCTTACCTCAAAACACTATAGTCGCTTAAAAAGGCGTAGTAGGGTTAAAATTTGGGTTGGAGGAGGGACGGAGGAGGTGCCCCTCTATCCTGACACCACTTCCATGTAAAGGCAACACACCGTTCTTGAGAAAAACTAATAAATGTAACCTAACCTCAAAACATTTTATGGTCGCATAAAAAGCGCTCAATGTGGCGCAGTCGAGGGAAGCCCGGTCGACGGAGCCCCGCTTCGCGGGGCTCCTACTTCTGAGTGGTTTAAAAAATAAACACGAAAGGTATGGCCTTCTAACCTAATCTATCCGAGTCGGGGTGCCCCAAGTCCCGAGCTCGCTTCGCTCGCTCTTGCATCCAAATTATCTTAGTAGCATTCTCAGCTTCTAGTAACGGAAAGAGGGAAAGCCAAAGTCGTCGAATACAGCCACAAGAAAAACACAACGAAACACAGAGAGCACATTCACGCAACTCGAGGAGAAACGGAATGAACATGAACAATGACAGTGACACAATAACATAATATCTTTTTTTTTACGTTCTAATTTGCAAATTTTTCACATCATTTTGCACCATAGATAATATGTGGAACAGATTTAGTGGTCAATCGCCCATTTTAACGTTCCGTTTTCGCTATAAAACTGATTTGAGGTTAGAAATATTTTTCATTAAATTCTCGAAAAAAATGCATTACCTTGTAATAAGACTGATAGCGTTATAATCGGGGACCCAAACCCTACTACTTTAACCCTTTTAAACCCCCTCCGCATGCCGCACGATACTAAAGCCAACCCCTATTAGATTACCTATTTGTTTTCTTCCCATACACAGGTATATTTATTGAAACAAAAGGAATGTAGCGGAAAGTATTATAAATATATTTAAAAAAAAAAGACATTAAAGAGAGAAATCGTTAAATTGATGGTGTATTATCTCTGTTCATTTGCCTATTGTTTTCATCGATGAGAATTTCCATGACATCACATTGTAAATGTCCGTATAATTTACATTCCTAAGGACACTTTTTTTGTTCTATTCACGCGAAAGCAATTTCCTCTTAATGTAGGTATTGTTTTATTACCTATAATCGTCATCATCAACATTGAAAGCATATTATTTCTAAATCTCTACTAACATCTTAATTACAAAACGAAATCGTCCCTGTGTTGTTCATTTGTATGCTTATTAGTCTTAACCCTACATATATTTCACTTTTTTTTTTTTTATTCTTGGATATGTTCTCTGCGCAGATTTTAGTTCCAACAATATATATTATGTCCACGCGCACTACTAGCTGGTCATAAAATAGCTCGATTTCATCTTCTAATATCTACTTATTATGGTTATGTAAAAAAAAGTTTTTAACAAAATAAAAAACTGACATCTTGCAAAAACACTACAAAGTGTAAAATTACTTTAATTTTGGAAGTCAGTGGTGTCGATTCCCTTGTTCACAAACTAAAAAAAATTTAAGTTCGGTGCATCTTTTTCTTTCTATTTCATTAAGAAAAGGACAGAAGATAAATTTTAGTTTAGTCCTATCAAATTAATCAGCGCCTGTCACTACTCCATACAAGTTTAGACATGATTAAAAACTTGCCGACTAAAATTACGTCAATTTACGTCAAGCGCATCAGCGCTTGACGTAAATAATAAAGAACAAAAAAAGACAGGAGATAAATTTTAGTTTAGTCCTGTCAAATTAATCATAATTTGACAGGACTAAACTAAAATTTATCTCCTGTCTTTTTCTTAATGAAATAGAAAGAAAAAGATGCACTGAACTTAAATTTAGTTTAGTTTGTGAACAAGGGAATCGGCACCAGAGTCTTGCCACCGACTTCGGTTTTTTTTTTTTTTTTTTCAAAATGTTTTTATTTCTCCCTTTTTAGTGGATCTGTTACGTGACTACGTGATCGAATCAGAAATGAAGAGATCCGCAGCAGAACCAAGGTAACCGACATAGCTCGAAGAATTGCCAAACTTAAGTGGCAATGGGCAGGGCACATTGCGCGCGGAACAGATGGCCGTTGGGGCTGAAAGGTTCTGGAGTAGCGACAGCGTATCGGAAGACGTAGCTTTGGAAGGCCTCCCACAAGGTGGACCGATGACCTTATGAAAGCCGCAGGAATCCGCTGGATGCAGGAAGCACAAAACCGGTCGAGGTGGCGGTGCTTGGGGGAGGCCTATGTCCAGCAGTGGACGTCTTTCGGCTGAAATGAATGAATGAAGTGGATCTATTTATACTTAATTTAGTAAGTTACAATAGCCAACTTGCTCAACTTGCTTTACAAAATATTGCTTTTCCCGATGCAGGGACGTTAGTTGTTGAGGACTTCTCCTATTTTTTCACCATCAGCTCCATTTCACCATTCGCATTGTGACGAGCATAAATTGCTTCGCAACCATATTAATGTAATCGACTCGCAACCCGTAAAATACTTATTATTGAGAAGTACCGGTGGCCATCTGTGGTCTTCATCATCAGTTCCACTTCACCAAAGGTGGTTTTCGAGAGCAAATGCACGAGTTACTACAAAAAATAGCCGAATCGCTATAATAATAATAATACCACTTATTTCAGGCAACACAGGCCCATAGAAAAATACCTTAACCTAAATATACAATATTTTAATATAAAGCTTTAATAAAAAGGCTTAAGACTATGTTAGTATTACAGATGTGCCTATAATATTTCCTTCGATTTCTCCAGGATCCCATCATCAGATTCTTATCTGATGACAACGGAACCACTTGGAATTTATACCCTTTCAAACATAAAAAGGATTTTTCAAATCGGTGTAGCTCTCTTCGAGTAATCGGTCCTCCCCGATTACTCGAGGACGGCTACACGGCGATTTGAAAAATTATTTTTTTGGTTGAAAGGGTATACTTTCCAAGTGGTTCCATACAATTACAATTACATTTAAAAAAAAAAGATTCCGACGAACTGAGAACGTCCTTCTTTTTTTTAAGTCGGTTAATAAATTAGGAGAGCAGAGCAGTGCTGCCGTGCTAACAAAGAATGCAATAACTCGATTTTGGAAGATTTTGAGTTATATATTCGTTGAGTCATATGTTTGGAGTCAGCCTCTCTCTAAGCAACTTTTTATTGATCCTTTAGGAACTCGGTTTTTCAGTAAGAAAGAATGCAATAACTAAAACTTCTTATCAAATTTAATAACCAAAAATACAATTCTCGGAAGCGACAAAATCGAGTTATTGCATTTTTCGTTAGTGCGGCAGAGTGGCGGCCGGCCCAGTGGAATCAGCCCCGACTTCCTTATTATATAATTAATTTAATCACCACTGCTCTCAAAACGATGAAAGAAAACATCGTGAGGAAGCCATGCCTGTCCTAGAACCAAAAATTAGAAGACCTGTGACATCTACCAACCCGCACTGAGCCCGCGTGATTGATTATACCCCATTCTCTCTCACAGATAGGAGGGCTGTGTCCCAGTCCCAGCAGTGGGAACATTATAGGCTGATTATGCAAATAAATTAGGTGTTTTGGTTAAAAAAGAGCAACCGGAATCATAGCCATCAATATTAATTTAATACTAGGAAGTTAGTAACCACTAGCTCGATAGATGGCGTTGTCATCAAATTAGGAGTCGCTATGGTTTCGTTACCGCTCTCGTAGAAGAAAATGTTTGTGTTTTTGGTCGAACAGTACATACACATCGGTTCGTTCATTAGGAATTCCAAATGTCGCACCCTTAAAAAATAAGTGGCACTATACTAAATTTGTCATTTTTAGTTAAGTATACAGTCAAATATGTCGAAACGCGCCTAATGCGAAAACCCCTGTAGCTCTAATGCGCCTATTTTTTGCTAAATGTCGCTAGTGTCACTTATGAATTTGTCACAACTTGTCCGGCCGGTAATTGATAAACCGGCACTATGCCAGATCGCGACAAGTGACCGGAGGGAATCCTTGTCGAGGTGAGTTAAAAACTGGCACTATGTGTAAAGTGCCACCTAATTTAAAAAAATGCTTTCGAATATTTACTGTGAGTAAATGCATAAGTTTTGCATAGTGTCGGTTATAGTTTCATAGTTTTGAATCACTATGCATTTTTTTTTTAATTGCTTCTCCCTTGGTAAATAATAATCAATAATTTTATTGTATAATAATAATAATAATAATACCCCACCGCCGTATCTCTACGTTGACGTCGTGGTGGGGCTTGCGCGCTCCGAACTCTAGGTCTGTGCCGGTAGAGTTTAATTTGCCGGAACATGTCTAGGGTGAGGAGCCAGACCAAGAGAGATACAGAAACCCGCAGGGCAGCATGTGGCGAGCTGTTGGGCAGTTGCGACCCCACGGACCCTATCTCCCGGGAGAAGTCATGTTCCTCATCTCTGGCTTGCCTTTATTGGCCGGCTGGAGTGAACACTGACGAGGAACTGAGCTCCCACCTCATTCTTGCCTTTATTGGCCGGCTTGAGTGGAGATTCGCAAGAGCAAACGTGCTCGGAGGAAGGAAGTATTCCAGTAAGTGCTTGTAGGGATCTTGACCATCTTCCGGGCTCTGGGATTGTTCTGAGAGCCTTGGAATACCTCTCCACTCCTCGAGCACCTCAGGACATGTTACCCCCTTGTTGCTACGTCACTATGTGCTAGCGACCGTTTTCGGGGGCCCATTATTGAGTGTGCAAGTCACCCCCTGCCATTTTATCCGTGTATAATAAAACATTGATCAGGCAGGGGCCATAGTCCTTCCATAGTTTTTGGGTGCCAGTCCATTTTAACCACCCAAACCCATAGTCCAATATCTTTGTTTTCCATATCCTGCAATAGTCCTACACCAACCGGGGGTTGTCCTTGGGTGCACTTGCATAGTGCGTACAGGGATAGTCGTTGGTTGGTGCCTCATTTAATTAAAAAGCTTCTAACGGGCCTCTGCGAGTTGGCTTCGGCCCCTCGTACGCCTTCCAAAGGTCCGGGACCCCAGGGTCCCGAGATATGTAGACATAAATAAAATAATAATAATCTTTATTGACATAATATGAGTTACAGAGTTATATGAAGCCTCTGAATCCCAAACTAGGTAAAAACCTGTATGTCAGGAATCAGCGCCTTCTCCCATTTCCATTACATAAATTTTTATGCCAAAAATACATTTTAGATTGACTCTCAAATAAAGAAAAATAAAAGAAAAACTATGATTAAGGATGAGAGCATGCAAAAATACAAAAAAATAATTAAAAAAAAAGAATTCATGAATTCTTAATATTTAGCTAAGGTAGGGTGAAAATGAATGGGTGGGTGGGCGTGTGTGAGTAGGATGTGAGAGTGCGTGATGTGTATTGTAATGTGTTAGGGTGTGTGTGCGTGTGTGTGATGGTATGGTATGTTCATTTAAGTATGTTTAGTTGTCTTGTATGGCACTGGATATTGAAACAACGTTAGTTAAACTGTTATTTTAAGACGATCACAAAGCTTTATTTCTGTTTTTTTAGTTCCATATCACCCATGCAATACTTAATTTAAAACGGCCATACTGTAAAATTAACATTTTCGTATAGTGCCATTTATGTTCTCCGGGTGCGATATATTTAAGTACTTACGTATAAAATACTTCAGAGCCCTAACACTGAGCATGCTCTATTATTGAATCAAAATGAATATGTCAGGAGCAGGGCTTGCCTACGACGCCTGTTAAAACAACAGAATATGTTTGTTACACAACATTCGCTGACGTAGATAGAACGTGTTACGTTTATTTTGTTCTATGATTAATTTGGGAAATGCTGGCTGAAAGTTTTGGCTTGTTACGTCATTACAATTTGGGGGTTGAATTTTATGTTTGTTTATTACGTCAGAATTAGTCTTGTAGCTGTGTTGTTTACATAATATTCATTGTAAACAGTGAAAGCACTTTTAGTCACTATTTTGGTGTTTGAATTTAGAACACACCAATATATTCGACTTCAATCTCAATGCTATACAACCTCCTTGCGAAAAATAGGTACTCGATACAAACAATACTCGACGGCACGGTTGAAGCGATTGACTGCTGCGCTGCGTGTCGCGGGTTCGATTCCCGCACGGAACCAATATTTGTATGACCTACAAGTTGTTGTTTCGGGTCTGGCTGTTTGTGTATGTGACTTTAAATGTTTGTAAACGCACCCACAATGCAGGAGAAATTCCTAGTGTGGAGCAATGTTTAAAAAAAAGATACTCCTTGTGCACTCTCCGCCCTTCAACGTCCAAAGATGCCCCAGAGTTTCCTCCAGTAGAAAGTTCTGACCATCGACAGGAAATAAATATCGCTTTACAGGTTGACCATCCTAATAATAATAATAATAAGAAGAAATAATCATAATAAGAAGCGATGATATTATTGACATCACAGTCCCGCATGACGGGAACCTCGTGAAAGCCCAGAGAGATAAACAAATCAAGTATCTTGACTTGGCTCACGAGGTTGTCGACATGTGGGATGTGGACTCAGCGATCATTGTGCCGATAGTCGTATCAGCCAATGGCTTAATTGCCAAGAGCCTCGACCAACACCTAAAGAGGCTCTCGTGTGGCAGCTGGATCAAGGGCTTGATTCAGAAAGCGGTACTTCTGGACACGGCTCGCATTATTAGGAGGTTCCTCTCTCTGGAGCCCTGACCGCCGGTAGCTTGGACCTTATTCCCGATACCGGTGGGCTACTATTTTTTATATTTTTAAATGTTTTTATATTTTTATATTCTAATATTTAAAAATATAATTTATAAGGATTTATTCAAATAAAGGAAATAATAATAAAAACTTTATTTCGAGCCAAGACTCATAAAGGGTTAGTACCAATGTTCTTACAACTACATGTTAGTAAACAACACAATACGGTGACACCATGTAACTGACAACAGTGAACTATGTAAGGACAGTCCACTCTGTCCGCTATCATTTTCAGAACCCTGTTGGGGCTGGCCCAGCAGTAGCTTGGACTTTGTTCCCAATATCGGTGGGCTACTATATTTTTTTTATTATTTTATTTTTTATATTGTAATATTTAAAAATATAATTTATATATATTTATTGGAATAAAGGAAATAAAAAGAAAATTTGTCCAAATTTGTTCCAATTTTAATGTGCATTTTAATTAATTTAACCTTCCTTTTTTCTTTATTAAATGTCTATTTTCGCATAAATCTATCTTTTTCTCGTAGTCATGGTATAAAGTATAGTATGCAACATTTGAATAAAACGGATTTATATCGAGGGCCATGAAGCACTCACGTCGCTCGGGATTCAGACACTTGAACCACTCGCTACGCTCGTGATTCAGTCGTTAGAATCCTTCACTTGCTCGTGATTCATCTATGACCCTCGCTTTAAATCCGTCCTTAATTCACTAATTGCATACTATACTATTTATTATCTGATTTAACATCCCTATTCTACTACAGCAGCTACCTGTCGAAAAAGAAGTAAAATTCAATGAAGATATTTTCAAAAAATACCCTCGTAAATCTTCGCTTGATTAAAATCCACCTTTCACACGTGCAAATAAACAGATTCACCCCTCTCGACGAGCAATTCGTTCGCATTGAAATATTCCTCGCCCTACTTCCTTTATAGCATCGTGTCCAGAATGACGGTAACTCATTGAAATCTCTCTTCAAACAGCCTACCTTTCCTTTGAATATAATTTTTTGATGCGAATTTTTTGACTCTTGTACATTTCCTGCCAAATGGAGATAAAATATTTAATATTTCCGTTCTTTATTGTTATGTGCTACAATAAGAATATCAAGGAGTTCAAAAGGATAGAAGCGTTTTGATTAGAAAGTCACAAGACTCTTTCTGTATAGTCTTCTGCTATACAGAAAAATCTGTCCGAATATTGTGTCAAGCGAAAAATAAAACACCAAACCGTCTTTGTGGATTTCGCAAGAGGAAATTAAGGGACTCTGTAGTAGACAGTAATGCCTACTACGTGGCAAAATTATCCTGCCTAGAACTATCATGAAAAAAAAAAATTTACGTTTGGAGTATTGACGCAAAAGACTCCAATAATTTGTGAAGAAAATCAAACAAAACGTACTTAGGTATGCTATAATGGAACTAGACAGCATCTTATTGGACACTCATACTGTAGAAATATACAAAAAGATAAGGTTTATTTGGACGAAAACCGCCTCTTCACAAAGTCTAAACTAGATCAATTGGGAAAAACACATTGAAGACCCTTAATACAAATAAAAAGTAGGTTTATTTGGGGATAATGAAACCTCTTTGAAGTACGAGTAGGTACCGAGTCTATCTTCGAAATTCAAACACCAAGTAGTTCCAAGAATTTTATCCGTAGAAGGACAAACTTACTCGAATCCAAATAATTCTCAATTCCATCTTTAAATATTTGTGATCGAGTAATAAATTATTTGCATTAAAAAATATATATTCTCGATTTTCATTCCCTTGCTGAATGATTAATGAAGGCAGTTCATTAAAATATTGTCATCAACGTAATGAACTCGAGGAATATATTTGTATTCTGAATTAATTTTCTCCATTTTTAAATAATATCAATATTCTCACATATTTTTCTTCACACTCACCGTTCGACCTCCGCCCTGGACGGTCGTTACGCTGCTCCCGCTCCCTGCGCCCGCCCCGGTGCGCTTGTTCGGTCATTCCGCGTCGCGACACCGTTCGGAACGGTCGTGTGCTGCAGCTCCGGCTCGCTGCGCCCGTGCCGTGTCAAGTGTCCGCCGCCGCCGCCATCCGGTAATCGTTACGCCCAGTCGTAACGATTGCACTAGTAGTCCGACTACTAACAATAATATCAACTATTGTCTTTTTCAAGACAGGTTGGTATTGGTTTCTTTAAACCTTGTCGTCTAAAACGTTGCGCGCGTTTTTACCCCGTCAGGGAAAAACCACAGTTTCGTGGTCCTTGGTTGAAACCTAACGGTGCTAACGAATCCAAGGGGGTGTTGACCCAATCACACCCGCCGAACCCCATCAGGGCAAGGCAGTCAATTGGACGGGTCCCAGAGTTAACCGGCCTTGGGGGATCTCCTAGTCGGCTCTGGTGACAGTTTTCCCTTCACAGCTACTCACCCGGTGTCTTTAGGGTGTGTCTACACCCTTCGCACCGGATTTGTAGGGCCCCGTTCGCACAATAAGACTGGCGACGGGTTACAAGCTTAGGGCTCACCATTAGCACACATCTCCCTGCCTGACCCGGCAGGGAGGCTTCACTCATCCCCGGGCAAACCCACCCGGGGAGTTAGGGATATAGTCGTAGGGATAACTTCCCCGCCGCCATCATGGCCCCCCCCCGAATATAAGAAAAACCCCGTCATCGGGACCGTTCTGATTGACTTTTTGATCGGAGTCGTATTAAAGGACCCCGTATTCCAGTCCAAATATGGACAGGAATACGGAGCCCTCGCGGCTGCCACCCTCTCGGCGTCCGTTCGCACCCACTCGACGGATAGCCCCCGCTCTCCCTCTCCTTCTCCTTCTCGATCGCGTTCGCGTTCTCGCTCGCCTCTGTCACAGGCTGGCTCATCTGTTTCCGACATGGAAACAGAAGAGGCAGTCAGTGGTGGAAGAGCCGACACCCCGCGCCCCGCCGGTTCCGACTCAGAATCGGACCGTACCGTCACGACACGGTCGGCAGCGTCCTCTGCCTCTTCCCCCTCCACCTCGGACGAAGGCTTCAGCCTAGTCTCGGGACGGGGGGGCAAGAGGAAGAAGACGAAAGCCCAGAGAAAGGCCGCCAAGAAAGGGAAAGCAGAGGCCTTCAGCCCTCCTGCGTCCCCCACTCCGTCTACCGCGTCCGCGCCCTTCGCGTCGCAGGTCCCCACCCCCACCCCGTCTACCGCGTCCGCGCCCTCCGCGTCGCAGGTCCCCACCCCCGCCCCGTCCACCGCGTCCGCGCCCCTCGCGTCGCAGGTCCCCACCCCCGCGCCCTCCGCGTCCGTTAAGAAAATCCCCCTCCCACCGCCGGTATTTATCCAGGACAAGTCCAAATGGACAGACATATCAAAATGGTGTGTCGAGCTCCGGATAAATTACTCGCACGCCAAATCCACCCAGACCGGCATCAAGGTCACGGTTCCCACGTCTACGGACTACAGGAGCCTAACCAAAATGCTTCGCTCTAAAAACGTGTCTTTCCACACGTATTGCCTCCCCGAGGAAAAGGAAACACGCGTAGTCATCCGCAGGATCCCAAGGGAGATCCCATGCTCCGAAATCATAGCCGACCTTAGGTCGCAAAACGTCCCTGTAAACGAGGTCCACCGTATGCATCGCGCGCGACGCGGTGAGGCCTTTGACATGATCCTCGTGATCTGCCCACCCTCCGAGGGTCATAACCCTATCTTCCAGATCAAATCGATCTGTAGCCTCTCGGGTCTCGAAATCGAGAGACCCCGCAAGTCAAGCGTGATTGCCCAGTGCCATCGTTGCCAACTCTACGGGCATACGCAGAAGCACTGTTATGCGACACCCAGGTGCGTAAAGTGCCTGGGTTCGCATAGCACTGCGGAATGCGAACGTCCCAAGGACCGCGCACTATGCACCGAGCCACCTAGCTGCGTGCTATGTGGCGAGGCAGGCCACCCCGCGAACTACCGTGGCTGCGCTAAAGCCCCAAAATCCGCGCCCCCTCGCTTAGCGAAGCGTACCGACGCGCCTCAATTCCGCGAATGCCCGTCCTACTTGGAACCAGTAAGACTGAGTCCCCAGAGACCCAGTCCCTGGAATTACCTGCACCATCAGCAGGCGTTCCCTAATCTCCAGACTAGAACCGCCCCTCAGGCAGTCGCTCCCCAGGCCCCTCAGGCCAGTATACCCCAATTAATGGACCCGCGAACCCGATTCGAGAACTCGCAATCGAGACCCGCGACCATCGCGCCCCCCACCGCACCCGCGCCCCTCGCCGCCGCGCCCGCGCCCGCGCCCGCGCCCGTCGCCGCCGCTCCGTACGCGCGCCCCCCTCCTAACCACACCCCCACTCCCGTGGCCGGTGTCAACAAAGTAGATCCCTTCCAGGTGATCTCTTCCACCTACATGGTCTTCCTCACCCCCCGCGCGAGGAGGATGGCCGATGAGATAGTCGCCGCGACCAACGCCGGTGACTTATACCAAATTCAGGCAATCTACAATGCGTATCCCGAGATCACGCAAGCATTGTCTAGATTCGCGAACAACACCCCTAGACCACTTAATGGATACTAGGTCCCCCGCTAGAAACAAACCCCGATCCCTAATGATAGGCTATTTTAACGCCAATGGCTTGGACGGCCAAAACTCAGAGATCACCGAATTCCTCGGCGATCATAAGGTAGACGTTTTCCTAATTCAAGAGACCTTTTTAAAACCCAGGCACCGTAACCCGTCAATTGCGAATTATCGTATAATTCGCAACGATAGGTCGCGGTGCCACCTGGGAGGTACTCTAATCTATTATAAATCAGAGCTCTATTGCACGCCCATAGACCCTCCTGTCCTAAAGTCCCTATTAGAAGTCTCGATCTGCCGAATCGGTATGACGGGCCACCCATCTATAACGATAATATCAGCCTATCTGCCCCCTACCATTACAATTGATCCTATCCAAGATCGACTACTGACCGACGACCTTAGCACCCTCTTGAGCATGAGTGATTCCGTCATCATGGCGGGTGATCTCAATGCCAAGCACCCAGCCTGGAATAGTAGACTCACCTCCCATAGGGGTAAAGCCCTCTTTGACCTCTGCCCCCTCCTAAATTTTGATATCATCGCCCCGATGAATCACACCCACTATCCGCATAATCCTGACCATGCCTCTGACGTGCTCGATGTGGCACTTCTAAAGAACATCAACCTACGGTTGGTCTCTATAGAGGTGCACCACGAGCTTCACTCTGACCACCGACCTGTTCTCGTAGAAATGGCCCCTCGCATAGGTCTTCACGACCCCAATATCCCCCCGCGTACCAAAAGGATAACGGACTGGAAGCGAGTAGGCGAAAGCTTGAAAGCTAACACGTCCCCCCAATTGGATTCGATCCCCGACCAGTTCGACTCTATCGCAGACACGACGACCGCGATCGACTCTCTCACAGAGCACGTACAATCTGTCCTGAACACATGTTCAAGGGAGGTTCCGGCGACGGATAACCGTCGCGGGAAACTGCCGGACGATGTACGTGCACTGATGACGGAGAAGAACGCAGCCGTCCGTGCGTACAGTAGCTTTCCCTGCACGGCTAACAAAATCCACATGCGCTACTTGCAGCGTGCTGTAAGTAAACGCGTGAAGGAATTTCGTGACGCCGACTGGGATAAGCTACTGAGCAGCCTAGAGCCGAACCATCTAGCATTCTGGCAACTCCAAAGGAAACTCAATCCCCGAGGAGGTGGCTCAGCCTCAATGCCCCCACTGATCCGCCCAGACGCGTCTCTCGCTTTCGAAGACATCGACAAAGCCGAATGCTTAGCCGACAGTCTAGAGGCCCAGTGCTCGCCCAGCTCTCAACCAGTAGACCAAGCTCACCTCGATGAGGTTGACGCTGAAGTCGAACGTAGAGCCTCCCTCCCGCCCGTTGAAGACCCTGAGTATCCTCTGGCTCCCGTCACACCGGCGGAAGTGCACGAGCTCATAAAGGGTCTGAAACCTCGTAAAGCCCCTGGCTCTGATGGTATCACCAATAGGGTGGTCCAATTGTTCCCCGCCCACCTGATAATGCTCTTGGCCACCATCTTCAATGGAGCCATGAACAATAATGTCTTCCCGCAAGTGTGGAAAGAGGCCACAGTAATCGGTATTGCCAAACCCGGTAAACCCAAGAAGGAGCCCGCGAGCTACCGCCCCATTAGCCTGCTCACAGTCATGGGCAAACTCTACGAGAGGCTTATTAATAAGCGTCTCAGAGACTACGCCGAGACTAAGGGCCTTATCCCCCACGAACAGTTTGGATTCCGTACCAAACATTCGTCGACCCATCAGGTCCACCGTATAGTCGAGGACATAAGCGCCGGCTTTCAACGCGGCCTTATGACAGGAGCTATCTTCTTTGATATAGCGAAAGCGTTCGACAAAGTCTGGCACAACGGCTTGATTTACAAGCTGTACCAACTCGGTGTGCCCGAGCGTCTCGTGCTCATCTTACGAGACTTTTTGTCGAATCGCACCTTTCGCTATCGCATAGAGGGAGCCCTCTCCTCCTCCCATCCCATACGCGCAGGAGTCCCTCAGGGCTCTGTGATATCCCCCCTGGCTTTTACGCTTTACACCAGCGACATCCCGAAGTTTAAAAAGGCTCAGTTGGCTCTGTTCGCAGACGATACGGCCGTTTACTACAGAGGGAAGAGTCATAGTGTCATTACCAACACTCTCCAGACTGCAGCCGACAAGCTCGGTGCGTGGTTTAGAAAGTGGCGGATCGAAGTCAATCCTGACAAAAGCCAAGCGGTTCTCTTCGTAAAACCGAGAAAAATCCCCCCAAAGCCCAAACCTGTCACCATGTTCGGCAAGCCTATCCCTTGGGAGAAGCGAGCCAAATATCTAGGTGTCATTCTCGATCAACGCCTCTCCTTTTCTGAGCATGTAAGTAAGGTGCGTTCGCGCGCCGCCTTCGCTCTCTATAGGCTTCACTCCCTTGTCCACGAAAATAGCAAATTGTCACTCAAGTGCAAATTGCGATTGTACACCGCGTGCATCCGCCCCATCATGACCTATGCGAGTCCAGTTTTTGCCCAAGCAAAATCACATGTCATCCATAAGATGCAAATCATTCAAAATCGTTTCCTCCGTAAATGCACGGGAGCCCCCTGGTTCGTTCGGAACACAAACCTCCATGTAGAGCTTAGAATGCCTACAATAGCCCAATTTCTGAAACGCTCTTCCAAGCGATTCTTTGACTCTGCCGCCACCCACCGCAACACTCTCGTTGTGCAGGCCGCCAATTATACCCCCTCCCGCATTAGTACGATCCGCCGTCCAAGGCACGCACTGACCGACCCAGACGACCCCACCACTCTCATTCAGGAGAGTCGTAGGGAAACTAGTACAGCTCGAAGAGTACACACAACACGAACACGATCACAATTCCGACCTCGCTTTAGAGGTCCCGCGCGAAACCCACCCCGATTAATAAGCCCTCCCCGTCCCTTGACGACGCTTAACGATGTGCCAGCATGTGGTTTAGCTGAGCCTGTAATCCAAACTCCCCCGATTAATAATCAGAACCCTGATATTATCCAGCCACCGACGGTCCCTTGCCACCCTCCCTCCGACACTGCCCTAAGCCGAGGTTCGAGCCCCACCTGGGGTGCCCTTAGCGAGCAGTCGTCTAGCTTAAGTAGATTATAGTAAAAACCCCCTGGCTGGAGGCGTAAACTTCGTTAGGAGCTTGCGGCACCACAGGAAAGCCCGGTTAAGGAGCAGGAACCCCCAGTGGTTATAACTCCGAGATGCCATACACAAAAAAAAAAAAAAAAAAAAAAAAAAAAATATTTTTCTTCAAAAATTTAAATAATGATTTTTATTTTATAACTACGTTGGCAAATAGCCCTGACTGAATAACGAATACACCTGTTGTGGTATTCTGTAAAAAAAAAACTCACCGTGAGAATCTAGGTGAAGTGAGCTTGAAGTGAAGTTACACCCTATCTGACACTAGGGATTGACAGCTCACTTCAATCTCACTTCACCTAAGTTTCCACTGTGAGATTTATACAGAATAGCAGTACTGATGCTTGGAATTGACATTATTGACAGCTCGCTCCACGCTCACTGCACCTAGGTTTTCACGGTGAGATGGTTACAGAATAGCACTGCAGATTTGATCGACGCAGTAGGTACTTATGGAAATAAATGAACCTACCTGAAGATTTTATTGTAAAAAAACCCATATGTAGCCCGGCAAAAACCCATATGTAGTTTAACACGGCTACATGTCAAGCTATACAAATCCAGGCTTATTCCACAAATCCCCTCTGAAATTCCCCCTTAGGAGGAAAAGTGGAATCTATAAAAAGCAGTCTAGAATTAACCCCTGATAATTCCGCTTAGGAGGGAAAACTAGAATTGAAGAAAAAAAAAACTTATTCCAAGATTCCCCTGAAAGTGATTTTTTTTACATTAGGGTTCAGTTTTCCCCACTGACGAGGATTCTCTCAGGGGGATTAGTGGAATAATCCCAAATCCAGTATACCTACGGTGATCTCGCATTGTATAGGATTTCCCTATAATTACAGATCAGCTTATACTAGAAATGGATAGCTTGATATGTAACCGTGTGTACTGACATTCATCTGCCTAGCATTTTCCCAGACTATATTGGGGTCGACTTACGGTCTAACCAGATGCAGCTGAATACCAGTATTTTATATGGAGCGACTGCCTATCTGACCTTTGGTAAGACTGGTTAATGGTTGTCAGACTTTCAGGCTCCTGACTACCTGTAACGACTATCAAAAATCTACGAATGACAGCTGGGGTGCTTTCCGAGGCACGAAGGGGTATATAAAGTTTTTAACCAGTGCGTAATTTTTTTTTGGTGGTTCGGTTTACTGAAACTGAAAATAGAACACATTTCTATTATTTGTTCAATACTTTTTTTTATTTGCTCCACTTGAAATCAGAGCAATATATGCATACAATCTATTCGTAATAATATCAATGGGAGAGCGCACAGCTGATAGGTACCTACTACTGCGTCCCGATTCAATGACTGCGCCGCCGGCGGCGCGGCGGCGGCGGCGGCGGCGCGTTGCACAACGAGTATCCATTATACCAGTTTCAAAATAAACATCTTTCGTTAACGATAACTTCATTTTTTTGTACTAAGACATATCAAGAAAAGAAATATGAGTATAATAAAACTTGTTTAAGTTTAATTTGTCCAATTTGGCGCGCTGATTAAAAACATTTCATCCACGGACCAACTGCAGTAAGCGTAGCTTAACCTAATCAATCGACTCGTGCGATTATTGTTACTTAGCCACAAGCCCCTCCAAGCCATATGAACCTACATTTTAAGAGCATTACAATATTGAAGTAATTGACACTGTCTAATTCTCAGTTACGTAGGTACACACATCAAAAAAAGTTTGCGATTACTAGCATAAGCTGATATAATTTTTTAAATTAAACTTTATCAATAAAAATTCTTTGTTGTGTGTTTTCTTTAAATAGAAATACCCTGTTTGAAATTAAAAAGTAAAACTATTTTTAATTTTTTATAAAAAAAAAATTGAGTAATTAATGATAATGTAATTGTAACAGAAATTTGATAGAAAGAAAAAGACTGTTTAACCAAACATAAACAACAATTTATTAATAAAAGGTTGATATTCAATATAACTCCTCCCCTGGCTCGAACACATGCGGTGATCCTCCTGGGCATGTTGAGAATAAAGTTATCCAGCATTTCTTGGGGTAACCTGTCCCATTCTTGAGTAGCGGCTTCCCTGAGCTCTGGCACTGTCTGGGGACGTATTCGCTGACGGTTCCAATAAGCTCGCTTAAGAGCATCCCACGCGTGCTCTATTGGGTTTAAGTCAGGCGAGCCGAATCATAGTATAATCTACCGTACCTAACAAAAAAGATTTCGATTTTTTAAAGTGATCGCAAACTTGATGTGTGTATGCCATAGATCTTCGTCTCAACAAGGCACTTCCAATTTCGTCAATCTCCACAGATTTTTTTTCGATACCTACTACGTTTGATTACCTGTCTGGAGACTGTAGTAAGAATCAATTAATTGAATAGGTTTCAATTAAAACTCTAAGAGAACGCTATTCTTCATTCGTTTACCCTGCAAAACTTCACTAACCAATATTATAGAGAGACCATCGCATTTCCTATTTAATATTTATATTATAATATTATCATCATACAAATAATATTATAAATGTGAAAGTTTGTATGTTTGGATGTTTGTTACTCAATCACGCAAAAACTACTGAATGGATTTAGATGAAATTTGTCACACAGATAGTTTATGCCATGGATTAACACATAGAGTACTTTTTACAACGCAAACGCAACGTAAACGCAGCTGAATTTGCGGGCAAAAACTAGAATAAAATAATTAATAAAGTGGATGTCCCAGTACAATAAACAGTAGAAACGGAAAGAAAATTATACAGAAAGTAAGAAAAACACGAAGGTAGGTACTACGGATATTTACATAACATAAGTAGGTCCTTTCGAAAACAACATCCAATTTAAATTTCCCGAGTGCAACAGTTACAAGTTTTTTGTTTATTCATGATTCCTTTCGGAAGCGATGTTGTACCACATACCATGTACTTACAATCTACATGTTGGATGTTAAAATTAATTAATTTTATTTATATTCATTTAACATATTGATCGTTTTAATTATCCCCGCTTTGATATACCTTCTCTGTGGTAACTGTAAAGATCTCGCACAGACCAGGGAAGCATGACACAAATGGAGGAGGCCTATAATCAGCCGTGGGTGGAATAATGCTGCCAATGATGATGATGATGATGATGAACCGTACAGATCAGGAATGATTGGTATAAGAGTAGAAGAGAAAGGTAACTGAGCAAAGGGTTGTTACAACTAAAGAGAATGGCGCTTAACCTAAACGCATATTTTAATCTGACTGAAACGGTACATACACGACAGGATGAGAACGTTAAACAGTAACAAATTGCTTCAAGTAGTACCTACCTAATCCGGCGGATTTTGACCAGATGGGTCTTAATATCCATCGTCTTCACTTTGATACCAACAGATTTTATATCGTACGATTTTATTCTGTACGGATCAGGAATGATTGGCATAGGGGTACAAGAGAAAGGTTATCCAACAAAGCGTTGTTACAACTAAGGAGTATGGCGCTTAACCTAAACGCATATTAAGGAAAGATCAATTAAAAGAGAGAATTCTGCACCAGTTTAATTTGACTGGAACAGTACATACACGACAGGATGAGACTGTTAAGCATTAACAATTTTCGTCAAGTAGTACTTAATCGCGTGGATTTTGACCAGATGAGTACGATTTTATTCCGTACGGATCAGGAATGATTGGCATAGGGGTACAAGAGAAAGGTTATCCAGCAAAGGGTTGTTATAACTAAGGAAAATGGCGCTTAACCTAAACGCATTTTAGGGAAAGATCAATTAAAACAGAGAAATCTACACCAGTTTAACCTGACTGGAAAGTTACAACAAGGTGTAACAATTTTCTTCAAGTAGTACTTAATCGGGCGGATTTTGACCAGATGAGTCTTAATATCCATCGTCTTCACTTTGATACCAACAGATTTTATAGCACGCAGTAACCTATCCTTTTAAACCTAAATTAGAATAGCAAAATCTCCATCGTCTTCGTCTTAAGTATTTTGATGCAAAGTTACTGAACTATGGAAAACATAAGTATGAAAATCAAGTAAGACCGTACTAAAGAAATATTATGTAGATAGTATATTTTGTAATTTCGTGTTGAATACTGCAGTTGCCTAGTGAATGGCTGTAGATTATTTTCATTGCTTGCGGAGAAGGCTTAGTAGGTCGGGAGTCGCGTAGATTTAATATCGAGTTAAAGTGAGTTCTGGGGCCTTACTCCCGAAAACGATTCGAGGTTGATTTTGATCCCGATTCGAACTCGCGTCTGGGGCCTTACTCCCGACAGCATCGAATTCTGAATCAATCGAAATGGGTTCGAATTAAATTTCGATCCATACTCTTGAATCCAACACTAGCGCACGATTGTGCGGTGGTTCGAAGCGACACTAACTTCGGTCAGTTTTATGTTTTAAATCGAGAATCGTTATAATCGTTAGAATCGTTTTAATCGTTTTCGAATAAGACAAGAAATCGAATCGGAATCAAAATCAAACTCGAGTCGTTTTCGGGAGTAAGGCCCCAGGATGGTTTACCTATTTACTGTTTAGTAGGCAACTGAAATACCCATCTTCGCATCTTGTTGGAGGAACACCTAATTTTGTTTGCATTGTACTACAAAGTATGTTTAATTTCTTAAAGAATAGTCTACATTAGTTGTGGGTTCAAATCCAGGCATGTACCAATGTGACTTTTTCAATTCATATGTAATTTCTGAGTTTATCTTGGACATTACTGACAACGGTGAAGGAAAAACATCGTGAAGAAACCTGGACTTATAGTTAATATACATAAGTCTGAAATCGCCAACCCGTCTCGAGCAAGCGTGAGAAGAGGCCTTTGCCCAGCAGTGGGACAGTTATAGGCTGGTATTATAGGTACGCTCTTAACACAGATGCTACTAAAAACTGATTAACGCTCCTACAAACAGACGCGACACAAAGGCACCGCGTATCGCGCGACAAGCGATGCCTTTGTTTCGCGTCGCATATCGCGCCTGTTTGTAGGAGCCTTTATTCGGGTTACTCCTTTTACGTTTATTACAGTAGTGTATTTCAGCAATGTAATAATCAAACAAGCCTCTCCAGGTAATAAGGATGTGTCCTGGGTAAAAAATAAGAAAAGCTGTTTAGTCCGTCAATCAGATAATAAAAATATATTAAACACATATTTTTTGCTTTAATAATAACTTAGATAAAACATTAAACTTGGGGTGGGAGCTTGTTACGTCACAGCTACGTATAAAATCTAGCGAGCAGTGACGTCATGCCACATTTCAACTCAATGTATCGTCGTAATGTTTAGATTAAGTAAAAAAATAAAAAATACGTGTCCAATATTTTTTAATAATCTACATGAGGGACAAAAAATTTTTAGTCATCAACCTATAATATTTTTTTTTTTTTTGCCTTTAATTTCAATGATATTCATTTTGACAATTTGACAATAATCATTGTGATATTTACGTTGTCGAGCAAACAAACTTTTCAAACATATTAAGCAATGGATTACGAACTTCCTTCAAAATCCTTCAGATTAAGGTAAAAAGTATATTGCACAAGTGGGGTGCTGGACTACATTGGAACGAATTGTGGCCTTACTTAAGGCGAGGTTCTTCAAGTTAATCTCTAGGACATGTAATTTTAATGTCATTTTATTTAGGAACGGTAATGATTAAACACGTGAGAGAGTATGTTGCTTTTGAGACCTTTCTGTAGGTACGACGGGTACTCGTTACATAATTGGATAAAGTTCGCTTGATAGAAAAATAATCCAAACATACCCTTATTTTATAGATTAAAATGATTTTATTTCAATATTATATCAAATTATGTACTAAAAATCATAATAAAATAAACGTCTATGATGATGTAATGTTCGTCGGGTTTAACATTGTTAATATCGTAAAAAATATAATTTTCAACCCAAAGTTAACGAAATTCACGGCACAATTTACTCGCGCCCAGCTGCTACCTCAAGAACATAAATGCACGCTCGAAGAACCTCGCCTTAACGCAGCTGACTACCAGTTGGATTTAATACTTATATTATCTATATAATTTTAAATAAACTCCTTGACTTTTCAATAACGGAATACGAGTCATCTACATCTACCTAGCCTTTTCAAAACTATGTTGAGGTCGGCTTCCAGTCTAACTGGATTCAGATTCACTGGTAAGACAGTTGTCAGACTTTCAAGCTTCTGACGACCCGTAACGACACTATCAAAGATCCACGAATGACAGCCGGGATTAACGGCTTAACGTGCTTTTCGAGGTACAGAGGGGTCTCGGTATGTAAAGGTGGACACCCATCCACTGACCAACCGCGGCAAGCGTAGCTTAACGTAATCGATCAAACTGCTGCTGGTATTATTTAGCGACAAGCCCCTCCTTACAATGAAATACGAGTAGTTACACAAATATACCCACGCGGTAGCGGCGTTAGGGTAGGGCGCGGTTGCGCGACCGCCCAAGGGCCCCAGGCATGTCTGGTTTCCCGTCTCGTCCTTCCATTGAGAATATTGGACACTATATCTGTAAAGGTAGCGAGAGGTGAAAGGACTTTTTCTAAGCTTAAGCTGATACAAACCTATCTGCGATCGACATTGGTGCCGATTCCCTTGTTCACAAACTAAACTAAATTTAAGTTCAGTCAGTACTTCCAGATCCCAAAAGTAAAATTACTAGTAAAATTAATTAGTTTCGTTTTACGTATTAGAATTGATATAGCTATATGAATATTAAACACAGTATATTCCATACACTGTATTTTATCATTACAGTATACAGTAGAAAAGTCTAAAATACAGTAAATCTACTGTAATTACAGTGAATCTGGAAGCACTGAGTTCAGTGCATCTTTTTCTTTCTATTTCATTAAGAAAAGGACAGAAGATAAATTTTAGTTTAGTCCTGTCAAATTAATCAGCGCTTGACGTAAATTGACGTAATTTTAGTTGGCAAGTTTTTAGTCACGTCTAAATTTTTATGGAGTAGTGACAGGCGCTGATTAATTTGACAGGACTAAACTAAAATTTATCTTCTGTAATTTCTTAATGAAATCGAAAGAAAAAGATGCACTGAACTTAAATTTAGTTTAGTTTGTGAACAAGGGACTCGGCACCAATATCTCAATCGAGATTGACAAGCTTGGTAACTTCGTCAATCGAAAATGAAATTGCAGAAAACATAGACTTCGATGCCTTTATATGAGAATTTGCCGATAAAAAGGCTAAGAAAGTAGTAGTAGCTTTTAAAGAGTTTTATTAAAAAAATAAAACCAGGAGTTTTTTTTTCACATGTGTGAATTGATAAGTAGAAAGAACGCCATAGAAACCTCGCCCAGGGTGCCTGTAATGCTAAAACCGGCACTGTACCCACGTACAAAGAAGATAGATAGGCTGATACACCTCTGCAGCGTTAAAATTGCATGGCGCTTTACAATCTCCTTGTCGTGTGCGGTGAACATGGCATTTTACCCAAGTTGGTCCATTATAACTGTTTGTAGGGCAGCCTGCTACAGTAATGAACGTTTTCCAGCTGTCAGGGAAATAATTACTTCTGTTGCACGCTATCTACAGATAGTCTTGTTTTGTATCAAGACTTATTTCTTGGTTTAAGGTGAATTTTGTTTGGCCGTACAGTACCTGAACTGACGCGCTTTTTAAATCTACGCTATCACGCTTTTTCTATTTTGTGAATGTGAGAACGTTGTAGGCCTAGTAGAGTGTAGATTTGTTGACACTTTTCTATTTTGTTAAGTAGGTACCTGGTAATTGTTGAAAGGCTTACACTCTCCTCCCATACCTATTAACACTGTTATTTAAAAATATTGTAAAAGCCAATTATTTTTAAAAGAGTAACCGTGGAGTTTCTTGCCGGCTGTTCTCCATAGGAAACGATTAATTGGAACCATGCACCTAGCTTCTGACGTTTCATAAGTGCCCATGTAAGTTTATGTGAAATAAAATATTTTGATTTTGATTTTGAAATAAATATCCATAACGTTCCGTGTGGCGCCGGACATAAAAATAGCACCATCCCATTTCCTCCCGTGAGTATCGTAAAAGGCGACTAAGGGACTTACTAGAGAATGGGCAGCAGCGTTCTCTTGCATTTTTTAATACCATACTGCGATCGCCAACCCGCCTGCCAAGCGTGGCGATTATGGCAACCCCCCCCCAATTGGGGGAGGCCTATGTCCAGCAGTGGACGTCTTTCGGCTGAAATAATGATGATGATGATCCATAACAAATTCCGATAGTAAATAGTCAAACATGAAACTTTCACCTTCAGTGAATTACAAGGCAAAACACTGTGAATTCATGTTGTACTGTGTAATTTCAGGAAGCCTGTCTTTTTTTTTTCCGAAACTTTCCGGAAAAAAAGGTGCATGTATTAAAACCATGGAAATAGCCCGGAAAAACTTCAGGTAAGTAATATTTTTATAAACCATGTCTCCACTGAATTAATTTTGTGGTGACATGTACAACTCCACATGCGAACTACGCATCTAAGACCAGACGTCACAAATCCTGCATCGCGCAATCAGAGTTTACCACGCGAGTAGCATATATACAACATCCCGACATTAACTGTCAGGCAGTTGCCCACCAGACACAACACCCGTCTGGTCGGAGGATCCTCCCTTTACTATAGAGTATGAGTGAACTTTACACCCTGTTCACAAGCACAGTGCACGAAGATGCACTTTTGAACGTCAAAAATTACATGAATAGTTAATTGATTCTAGTTGCGCCTTCCAAAAGGTAGTTATGTATGGAGAAGAATGGGCAAGAAACTCCATACTTACTCTTTTAAAATGTTAACAATAGTTTGTATACATTAATTAATATTTATAGGTGAAGACTATGTACCTAGAATAAAAATATAAAAAATATAAAAAAAATCATCAAAATTACTTACCACAATTGGTAAAAAGAATGAAAAGTGAAGTAATAACAGAAAAATTAATAAATGCGATAGGTACATGGTGCTCACATATTTACAAACATTGTATATGATTTTCCAAAAAAAAATTAAACATAATAAGTCCGTGTGTGAGTTAAATTTATATTAATCACACAAAATAAAATTTATATCATAAAAATTATAAATTATACAGTTAAATTAGCAACCAGTTCGATTTTGTCTAGAAGTTTTAATTTGTAAAAATTTGAGTGTGCTTAAGAGAATTGCCAGTAACAAAGTCAAAGTCAAAGCATTTATTTCAAATAGACACATAAATGACACATTTCAACGTCAAAATTTACACGGAAATAAAATTGATTCTAGGTGCCCCTTCCAAAATGTAGTTTCGCATGGAGAAGAATGGGCAAGAAACTCCACCGTTACTCTTTTAAACTGTTTTACAATACTTTGTATACATCAATATATATCATTACATGTGAAGAAGATGTACCCAGAATAAAATTACTTTACCACAACAGGTAAAAACAATGAAAAATGAAGCAATGACGGATAAATTAATTATGTATTAAGGATACATGGTGGTCACATATTTAAAAATATTGTTAGAGTAGTTGATTTTACTAAATTTTTCACAAATAAAAGTCAATGTGCGAGTTAAACTTATCATAAAATTAATGTCTAAAAAATAATACATTATATAATTAAATTAGCAAACTGTTTGATTTTGTCTAGACTCTACATTGTCCTATAGAGCAGGACCAGCATGTTTCCAAGCTAAGCATTCTTATCTTGGATATAATCCTCTAATTTGTAATAAGCTTGTTTACAAAGTGTAGTTTTAATTTGAGTTTTAATTTTTTTTTCATTTAATTGCAATAAATCACAAGGTATTTTTTTGTAAAATTTAACACCCCCTTAAAAACACAAAAAATAGCGGACTTTGGAAAATACTTGTAGGTATACGGGTATCTTCGGTATGATTATTTGCTTATTTGTACCTAACTGGTTAATAAACCAACATGACCTAGTTAGTTATCGCAGTGGGCATATAGCGAATAAATCATAATCAATTGTTTTGTTTAATTGTTTTTTCTCATAGCTTGCAGTCTGGATTTATACCCGGTCGAAGCAACAAGGTCGGCTCCCATTACATGGGACTTTAACATACTTAGTTGGCGAAATGTGGGTATACTTACGTTCGTTCACGCTCGTTTTCCCCGAAGGGTTGGGCAGAGGTTTTATCTGCCCTGGATGTGATAAATATTATTTCAGTCCAGTCTTTCCTAGGGGTATCATGTTACCCAGTAACTGGGTTGTAAAGATCTGACGGGCAGTCGCTCCACGTAAAATACTCGTAAGCTGAACTCAACATAATTGGGAAAAAGGATAATAATTATCATCAATCTGCCTAGCCTTTTTAAACTCATACTGAACTTTGCTTCGTTCCTATTAAAAGGAAATTAAGTACGACTTTATCATCATCATTTCAGCCGAAAGACGTCCACTGCTGAACATAGGCCACCCCCAATAGGTTTGCCATAATCGCCACGCTTGGCAGGCGGGTTGGCGATCGCACTATGATGTTAAAATGCATAGAGATCGCTGCTGCCCATTCTCTAGTAAGTCCCTTAGTCGCCTTTTACGACACCCACGGGAGAAAATGGGGTAGTGCTATTCTTTACGTCCGGCATCACACGGTACGACTTTAGAATCTCTTAAAATCGAATCGAATCGTCTTTAAAATCTGTTGTAATTTAATCAAATATAGCAGATAAGTCGAATTTCGAACTTCCACTCAGATGAAGATTATGTTATAAATATTTTTTATTGTTCTTGTCGCCACGAGTGAAATATCAGTGGTTTGGATTATTTATTGAAAACTAAACATACAAAATGTGTATTTTGAACTGAATGTTAATTACCGTAATGGATATAACGCGTGATTACGAAAAATGTATTGGTATCTAGCTACTCATTATGGACAGGGATTTACTTTATTAGGCACGTTTAATAGTTATGATTTACTCATTGGAACCAGTAAGTAATTTCCATAATGTTTTCAGCAGTATCCACTATTAAATAATTTGTAGGTATAAAATAATCATGTAGTTAAACAATATTCTGAACTGAAAGTGACTAAACAATATCTATTAATGTTATAGGCGCAAGCACAGCTTCCGTCTTCAACAACAAGTCACACAATGACCACTCAGAAAGTATAAATTTAAAACAAAACAAAAACCCTTATTTATAACTATAAGAAATTCAAAAATTTGTAACATAAAACATAAAAGAGAGAAAGTACAGTTGAGTAAAATGAAAAGGTTTTCAAAAATATTTCAAGTAAGCGTTGCTATATTATTAAAACATAGTAGTGAGAAAAGTGACCTTTCCAAAAACTCCATATTTTTATTAAAAATTCATAGAGCAGCGTGGAGGTTCTCATTTATTAATGATCTGCTTAAAGTACCTAATTCGTAAGCCTGAAAGTAAAAACAAAGCTGGTTTTAACACCTTCAGTTTATGAATATAAAATTAAATTCTATTATGGATTCTAAGATTTTTAGGCACAAATTGTTTATTTTTTAAATCATAATCTCCATGATAGGGTACCTATCGTACCCACCAAGTACGTAAGGTCATCTCAGGTGACGTTCTTGGTACCAAACTACTTTTCCTATCCATAAACACGTAACTACTGACTCTGTAGTCAAGTTACAACACGTGTACCTGACGCGTCTGATGGGGAATTTTATGCTTGTCCTCTATGGCATACGGAGCTTTTACCCCTAGTTAGAGACATATGTATTCAATATTGGTCAGAATATTTTGAAGGGCATTTGGTACAGGACGATTCAGCCATCTCTTCCACGTATGCTTTGGTTCACCGGGGCAGGATGAATAGGAAGAAGTTGTGATGGCATTGAGACTCCGCTCCAGCTATGTTCCTCTCAATAAAGTATACTTATTCATTTTATACAATCTAACCGATTCGGTCGCCATGTCTGTCCTTAAAATAAATTTAAAAAATAATAAACAGAACAGTGGGTAAATTAAAAATGCTGATGAATTTTCATAACGGGTGCACATGTCATCGTCTCTTGTCGTGTATGAACTCAACTTATGACACGTATCCAACGCCACGAAGCGTAATAAAAAATTTAAAACCGTTTCAGAGCTTGATTAAAACGAATAAAAGCGATGCATGCGAATATTGAAAATATGATTACATACGGAGTAATTGGTTTTGTTAAAAAGCTGTAGTATAAAATTACTAAATGAATTAATATTATTTCACCATGACCCTACAATTTATTAAACGTTTTTTCCCTACTTACCTTCTGATGGAATTTTCTAAAATAATGTAGGTACCTATGGTTTGGAACTGATGGGATCTAGCACTCTAAAGGCCTGCGCAGATGACGGACTTTTCTCCGCGGCGGAGAAAAAAGTACGCTCCGCGAATAAAAAGTCCGCCGCGGATTTACCGCGAACTCAACGCACACGGTGTGCGATCATTTGTTGCCCGGAAATGTAGAGAACACAACGCGGACTAAAGTCCGCCATGTGCGTTGCTTCGCCTAGTCACACGAGTTCTATTTTTTTCGGGGACTCCCCCGTACTTTTTTGTCCGGTCCGCTCTCTGCATGGCCTTGGTTATTCGGGGGACTTTTTGTACGCGGTACTTTTAATCCCTCTTTTGCGTTACTCGATACAGTTGTAAGCGATCTATTTTAGCGGACAAAAAAGTCCGCGGACAAAAATCCGTCGTCTGCGCAGGCGTATACTAATAATAGGTACTTACCTACCTGAGTATTTAGCATCTACAAGCTAAAACTTGTAAGCATCACAGTCGCCATTCATGCATTCAGAGGTCTCATACCGAAGCATGCTTTTCGTTTCAGCTTTGGTATAGCACTTGCAAGTTTTCGGAGCAATACCTGTCATCGTTCGCAAAAGTACCATTGGATCTTTTGCCAAAAACTACAACAATCGGGGGCACTATCAGAATACCAACGCTGTTGTATTTATTTTTTACATACCGCTGCATTATGCTGAGATAGGAGCTTTTTTGGCTTCGTAAAGGTCTTTTTTAATATGTTTTTTGATGTTGTTTATATGTAAGAAAGAAAGAAAGAAGAAAAATAGATTTATTTGTCACAGAAACACGTGCATACAAAAAGATAATTAATTTGAGTAGGTGGTATACAGATAAATATGTAATATGTATGTAATTTTTTTCAGTTTTAAATGCTCTTTTTTAGGGTTCCGTCATCATCATCATTTCAGCCGAAAGACGTCCACTGCTGAACATAGGCCTCCCCCAATTGGGGGGGTTTGCCATAATCGCCACGCTTGGCAGGCGGGTTAGCGATCGCAGTATGGTGTTAAAAATGCACAGAGAACGCTGCTGCCCATTCTCTAGTAAGTCCCTTAGTCGCCTTTTACGACACCCACAGGAGGAAATTGGATGGTGCTATTTTTTACGTTCGGCACCACACGGAACCGGGTTCTAGTTAACAAGTAACCCTTATAGTTTCGCCATGTTCGTCTGTCTGTCTGTCCCCAGCTTAGCTCAGAGACTCTTAGTACTAGAAAGCTGTAATTTGGTATGGGTATACATATTAATCACGCCAAAAAAGTGGTAAAATAAGTCTTGAAAAATATTTTTTTAGGGTACCTCCCCTACACGTAAAGTAAGGATGATATTTTTTTCTCGTCTATCCCATGGTGTGGGGTATGGTTGGTTTAGCCGTTCAATAATATTGCAGGATTGTGAAAACCGTTTTTCGATTCAGTGATCCGTTTGCGTAATATTAAGCTTTGAAGTGCTAATTTTTGTTAGAGTCAAGTGAGCCCCTGCCAGCTATATGGTTGTACTTGGACATGTCAAAAAATTCACAGCAGTAGAATATATTACGAAGTTAAAAGGAAAACTATAACAGCTAAGTAGGCTTTACAAGTTACCGAGTAATAGTCGACCAACTTACATTTACAGTTGAAAAACATGTTCTCCCATACATTCCGTATTGAAGAACATGTTTTTCAACTACAATGTTAAGTTTGTTCTTGGGATAAATTCATACCAACTACGGAACCCTTCATTGTGCGTGTTCCGGCTCGCACTTGGCCGGTTTTTTTACTGTTTGTATTTCTTATGCGTATCCCAAATAAAATATTGTTATTTTGATCTTTCAACGTTATTACTCGTCACTAAATGCTCAACATCAACGACATTATCGTCGCACACTGTCAGAAACCGTCAAATTAGCGCTTACTACCGTATCACACACAATACAATACAACGTAACATACAGTTCAGATTGTTTCGACTTCCACAAACGTGTTCCGTATAAAACGGAAGTATAATTATATTTATATTAATTTACTTTCATGTCTTGAACATATAGATACGCCATTTAATTTGGTTATTAATATTTTAATTAAGTAATTTCTTTGAGTAACGGAACAGTTTTAATAGGGATGATGGGTCAATCTTCCAATAAATGCATAATGCATAATAATGATGAGGTTTTTGTAATAAATAAAACTTACCTTCATTTAATTTAATTATAGGTTTCATAATTACTATTACTACTGGTATGCACAGCTACAATTCCAGCTATACAATAAACTCTCATTGTACAGAAATCCTATACAATACGAGATCAGCCTATACTTGGCTTGACTACACTTTTTTTTTTTTTTTTTTTGAAATGGCAACTCAGAGTGTAACCACTAGGGGCTCGGACTCTTTTACCGGTCTATCCTGTGGTGCCTTAAGCTCCTAACGGATTATTAAGGCCTCCAGCCAGGGGCATACTTAAAGCTAAATTAGAATTTTCCGTCTGCTCGCTAAGGGCACCCCCTGCGGGGTACGGACCTCGGCTTAGGGCAGAGTCGGAGGAGGGGGGAGGGTAACAAGGGACCGTCGGTGGCTGGATAAAATCAAGGTTTTGATTATTATCAGGGGGATTTAAAGCTACATGCTGCTCAGCTAGAGCGCGTGCTGGCGCTTCGTTTGAAAGCAAGGGTCGGGGAGGACTGATTAGTCGAGGATTTCGCGTTGGGCCTCGGCGGCGAGGTCGGAATGATGATCTTGTAGTGTGTACTCTTTTGCGAACTGTACTAGTAGACCTATGACTCTCCTGGAGGAGAGTGATGGGGTCGTCTGGGTCGGTCAGTGCATGCCGTGGGCGGCGGGTCCTGCTAATGGTAGAGGGGGTATAATTGGCGGCCTGAACAACCAACGGGTTGCGGTGAGTGGCGGCAGAGTCTAGGAAGCGCTTTGAAGCGCGTTTCATAAATTGGGCTATGGTGGGGATTTTTAGCTCCACGTGGAGGCTAGTGTTCCGCACGAACCAGGGGGCTCCCGTGATTTTACGGAGGAATCGGTTTTGGAGGGTCTGCATCTTATGGATGATATAGGGTTTGGCGTGGGCAAATACTGGACTCGCATAGGTCATGATGGGGCGGATACACGCGGTATAGATACGCAACTTGCATCTAAGTGACAATTTGCTTTTACTATTTAATATAGAGTGAAGCCTATATAGAGCGAAAGCGGCGCGCGAGCGCACCTTCTTTACATGCTCTGAAAATGAGAGATGATGGTCTAGGATCACACCAAGATACTTGGCTCGCTTCTCCCAAGGGATAGGCTTGCCTAGCATGGTGATCGGTTGGTAGGATGGGGTACGGTGACGCGGTCTGGAGAAGAGAACCGCTTGGCTTTTATCGGGATTTACCTCGATACGCCATTTTCGGAACCACGCGCCAAGGTTATTGGCAGCGGTTTGGAGGATTTTAGTTATATTGAGTGGGGATCTCCCTCGGTAATAGATGGCCGTATCGTCTGCGAACAGAGCCAACTTTGCCAATCTATTCTTTGGGATGTCGCTAGTGTACAGCGTGAAGGCAAGTGGGGATATCACAGAGCCCTGAGGGACTCCTGCGCGTATGGGATGGGGGGACGATAGAGTACCATCAATGCGATAGCGAAAAGTGCGATTCGACAAAAAGTCTCGTAAGATGTGCACGAGACGATCGGGCACACCGAGTTGATATAGCTTGTATATCAAGCCGTTGTGCCAGACCTTGTCGAATGCCTTCGCTATGTCAAAGAAGATCGCTCCTGTCACGAAGTTTGAATTGAAACCGAGAGTGATGTCCTCTACTATGCGGTAGACCTGATGGGTCGAGGCATGTCCGGTACGAAAACCAAATTGTTCATCGGGTATAAGGCCCTTTGTCTCGGCGTAGTCTTTGAGTCGCTTATAAATAAGTCTCTCGTAGAGTTTGCCTATGACTGTGAGCAGACTGATGGGTCGGTAGCTCGCGGGCTCCGTTTTGGGTTTACCTAGTTTTGGAATGCCGATAACGATGGCCTCTTTCCAGGCTTGGGGAAAGATGTTTTTGCTCAAGGCTCCATTGAAGATGGTAGCCAGGAGCATTATGAGGTGGGCGGGGAACAGTTGGAGCACCTTATTGGTGAGTCCATCCTGGCCGGGGGACTTGCGGGGTTTCAGGCCCTTGATGAGTTCGTGCACTTCGTCCGGTGTGACGGGAGGCAGAGGATACTCAGGGTCTTCGACGGGTGGGAGGGAGGCTCTACGTTCGACTTCAGCGTCTACCTCGTCGAGGTGAGCTTGGTCTACTGGTTGAGAGCTGGGCGAGCACTGGGCCTCTAGACTGTCGGCTAAGCATTCAGCTTTGTCGATGTCATCGAAAGCGATAGACGCGTCAGGGCGGATCAGTGGGGGCGTAGCGGCTGAACAACCTCGGGGGTTGAGACTCCTTTGGAGTTGCCAAAATGCCTGATGGTTTGGCTCTAACGCGTTCAGTTTGTTATCCCAGTCGTTTCAGTCCATTCATCAATACGTTTCTTTACAGCACGCTGCATGAAACGTTTGTGAATTTTATTAGCCAAACAGGGAAAACTGCTGTATGCACGGACAGCTGCGTTCTTCTCAGTCAACAGTTCACGTATATCGTCCGGCAACTTCCCTCGACGGTTATCCGTCGCTGGTAGTTCCCTTGAACAATTGTTCAGGACAGATTGTACGTGACCTGTGAGTGAGTCGATCGCAGCCGTCGTGTCGGCGATAGAGTCAAACTGGTCGGGGATAGAGTCCAATTGGGGGGACGTGTTGGTTTTCAAGCTTTCGCTTACTCGCCTCCAGTCCGTTACCCTTTTGGTGCGCGGGGGGATATTGGGGTCATGGAGCCCTATGCGGGGTGCCAGTTCTATTATGACAGGTCTGTGGTCAGAGTCAAGCTCTTGTACCGCCTCTATGGAAGCCAACCGTAGGTTGATATTCTTTAGAAGCGCTATGTCGAGCACGTCAGGGGTATGGTTTGGAGAATGTGGGAAATGAGTGGGGCTCATCGGGGCGATGATGTCAAAATTTAGGGTGGAGCAGAGGTCGTACAAGTGACGGCCTCTGGGGGTGATAAGTCTGCTGTTCCAAGCTGTATGCTTGGCGTTGATATCACCCGCTATTATGACGGAGTCGCTCAGACTCAGGAGGGTTTGAATGTCGTCTGTCAGTAGTTGTAGATTATTATCTATTTCGGGACTGGGAGGCATATAGGCCGAAATTAGAGTGATCGGTCTGTGACCTGACATGCCTAAGCGGCACATCGAAACTTCCAGAAGGGATTTGAGGGCGGGAGGGTCTAAGGGAGTGCAGTAGAGTTCTGTCCGGTAATAAATGAGAGTACCTCCACCATGGCAACGTGTCCTGTCGTTTCGAACTATGCGATAGTTCGCAACCGACGGGCCACGGTGCCGGGGTTTGAGGAAGGTCTCTTGGGTCAGGAATATGTCAATTTTATGGTCGCTGAGGAATTCAGCGACCTCTGTGCGTTGGTCGTTCAGGCCGAAGGCATTGAAAGTCCCTATCTTTAGGGAACGGGGTTTGAATCTAGCGGGGGACCTAATATCCATTAAGTGGGCTAGGGGTGTTGTTCGCGAATCTAGACAATGCTTGCGTGATCTCGGGATACGCATTGTAGATTGCCTGAATTTGGTAAAGGTCACCGGCGTTGGTCGCGGCGACTATTTCACTGGCCATCCTCCTCGCGCGGGGGGTGAGGAAGACCATGTAGGTGGATGAGATCACCTGGAAGGGATCTACTTGATTAACACCGGCCACGGGAGTGGGGGTGTGGTTAGGAGGGGGGCGCGCATACGGAGCGGCGGCGGGGGGCGCGGGCGTGGGCGCGGGCGCGGCGGCGAGGGGCGCGGGTGCGGTGGAGGGCGCGGTGGACGCGGGTTTCGATTGCGAGTTTTCGAATCTGGTACGCGGGTCCATTAAACGGGGCAATATGGCCTTGGGGGCCTGAGGAGCGACTGCCTGAGGGCCGGGTCTAGCCTGGAGGCTTGGGAAAGCCTGCTGGTGGTGGAGGTAATTCCAGGGACTGGGCCTCTGTGGACTCAGTCTTACTGGCAATTGATAGGAGGGGCATTCGCGAGTCTGACGGGCGTCGGTACGCTTAGTCAGGCGAGGGGAGGTCGATTTGGGGGCTTTAGTGCAACCACGGTAGTTTGCGGGGTGGCCTGCCTCGCCACATAGCACGCAGCTAGGTGGCTCGGTGCAAAGTGCGCGGTCTTTTGGACGTTCGCATTCCGCAGTGCTATGCGAACCCAAGCACTTTACGCACCTGGGTGTCGCATAGCAGTGCTTCTGCGTATGTCCATAGAGTTGGCAGCGATGGCACTGCGCAATTACACTAGATTTCCTGGGTTTCTCAATTTCGAGACCGGAGAGACTACAGATCGATTTGATCTGGAAAATCGGGTTATAACCCTCGGAGGGTGGGCAGATCACGAGGATCATGTCGAAGGCCTCACCGCGTCGCGCGCGATGCATACGGTGGACCTCGTTTACGGGGACGTTTTGGGCCCTAAGGTCGGCTATTATTTCCGAGCAAGGGATCTCCCGGGGGATCCTGCGGATGACGACGCGTGTTTCCTTTTCCTCGGGGAGGCAATACGTGTGGAAAGACACGTTTTTTGAGCGAAGCATTTTCGTTAGGTTCCTGTAGTCCGTAGACGTGGGAACCGTAACCTTTATACCGGTCTGGGTGGACTTGGCATGAGAGTAATTTATCCGGAGCTCGACACACCATTTGGAGATGTCGGTCCATTTGGACTTCTCCTGGATAAACACGGGCGGTGGGAGGGGGATTTTCTTAACGGGATTGCCGTTAATGAGAATGCGCGGAGTGGGGGCTTGCGACGTGGACGCGGACGCGGAGGGCGCGGGCGCGGCGGAGGGCGCGGGGGTGGGGACCTGCGGCGCGAGGGGCGCGGACGCGGTGGACGGGGCGGGGGTGGGGACCTGCGACGCGGAGGGCGCGGACGCGGTAGACGGGGTGGGGGTGGGGACCTGCGACGCGGAGGGCGCGGACGCGGTAGACGGAGTGGGGGACGCAGGAGGGCTGGAGCCCTCTGCTTTCCCTTTTTTGGCGGCCTTTCTTTGGGCTTTCGTCTTCTTCCTCTTGCCCCCCCGTCCCGAGACTAGGCTGAAGCCGTCGTCCGAAGTGGAGGGGGAAGAGGCAGAGGACGCTGCCGACCGTGTCGTGATGGTACGGTCCGATTCTGAGTCGGTACCGGCGGGACGCGGGGTGTCGGCTCTTCCACTGACTGCCTCTTCTGTTTCCATGTCGGATACAGATGAGCCAGCCTGTGACAGAGGCGAGCGAGAACGCGATCGAGAACGAGAGGGAGAAGGAGAGCGGGGGCTATCCTCCGAGCGGGCGCGAACGGACGCCGAGAGGGTGGCAGCCGCGAGGGCTCCGTATTCCTGTCCATATTTGGACTGGAATACGGGGTCCTTTAATACGACTCCGATCAGAAATTCTATTAACACAGTCCCGATGACGGGGTTTTTCTTATAGGCGGGGAGGGGGGCCATGATGGCGGCGGGGAAGTTATCCCTACAACTAATATCCCTAACTCCCCGGGTGGGTTTGCCCGGGGATGAGTGAAGCCTCCCTGCCGGGTCAGGCAGGGAGATGTGTGCTAACGGTGAGCCCTAAGCTTGTAACCCGTCGCCAGTCTTATTGTGCGAACGGGGCCCTACAAATCCGGTGCGAAGGGTGTAGACACACCCTAAAGACACCGGGTGAGTAGCTGAGGAAGGAAAACTGTCACCAGAGCCGACTAGGAGATCCCCCAAGGCCGGTTAACTCTGGGACCCGTCCAATTGACTGCCTTGCCCTGATGGGGTTCGGCGGGTGTGATTGGGTCAACACCCCCTTGGATTCGTTAGCACCGTTAGGTTTCAACCAAGGACCACGAAACTGTGGTTTTTCCCTGACGGGGTAAAAACGCGCGCAACGTTTTAGACGACAAGGTTTAAAGAAACCAATACCAACCTGTCTTGAAAAAGACAATAGTTGATATTATTGTTAGTAGTCGGACTACTAGTGCAATCGTTACGACTGGGCGTAACGATTACCGGATGGCGGCGGCGGCGGACACTTGACACGGCACGGGCGCAGCGAGCCGGAGCTGCAGCACACGACCGTTCCGAACGGTGTCGCGACGCGGAATGACCGAACAAGCGCACCGGGGCGGGCGCAGGGAGCGGGAGCAGCGTAACGACCGTTCAGGGCGGAGGTCGAACGGTGAGAGTTGACTACACTACTACTAACTAACTAGTTATACTTGACTTGGCTCGGCTTGATTTGGCTACAAATCAAGCATCATTATATTTTTACCACCTGCACCTGTTTAGGTGCAGGTGGTATAACTACTGAACTGATTTTCACGTTGTTATTATAATTGCTGCTAACATAAATGGAAATCGGCTGATGGTCAATCGAACTTAATTCTAATTATTTGAACCTAATTTATTATACATAAGTGTTCATTACAACATTGTCTGTTAGTGTAGGCAAAATAATTATTGTTCTGTTCATACAATTTAATTAACTTTAATTAATTTCTTAGTAACGTTTCAGCTTCAATTAACATAGGGTAAATACATATAGACATACACATACATACATTAGACATATTTACATATAGGTAAATATGACGACTACGATACTCTTTGGCTACAGACTGTCTGTGGGTATAGCGTGAGACGATAAACTACAGACTGGTAGTCTAATATGTCTATAGCGATATTTCAAGAGCTTCCATCAATATAATATTATTTATTTAATGAATATTCGAGAATACTGAGCCAACTGAAATAGGTCTAAGGAAATGTTATAATATTATACATTTATCTTTGATGTGAAACGTAATTAATTTCTAAAGCTAAATAAAACATCTTCTTAATTAACCAAATTGATTAACAGCCTCTTTACCTTAAAATACGTTTGTTAGTGGTAGTGAAGTTAAAACCAATTCGGTTCATATTAATAGTTAATCATTTTCAAGTGTTTATTTAATAAAATTACTATACAGGAAAACTTTTTAATCAGGCCGCAAATTTTCACAAATTAAACTTAAACGTGTTTTATTATACACCTATTTCTTATTTTGATATGTCTTAGTACAAACAAATTAAGTTATCGCTAATGAAAGATGTTTATTTTGAAACTAGTATATTGGATACTTGTCGCGCAACGCGCCGGCGACGCGGTCGGTGAAGCGGAACGCAATAGTAGGTACGTATCAGCTGTGCGCTCGCCCGTTGATATTATGACGAATAGATCGTATCCATATTTTGCTGATTACAAGTAGGACAAAAAAAAAAGTATTGCCCAATGATGATGTGTTTTCTTACTGATACTGAACCAGCAAAAAAAAATTCCCACTGGTTAATAACCTATCCTGTATAGGATTTCATTTGAAAAAAGTCAGTAAGAAATCGAGTTTGTCGTTTCTGTTTTTTTGTTGTTAAGTGCAAACTGTTTTTTTTTTTCTTTTCAGCATATTTTGATCTCACGGCGAAGCCCATAACCACCGCGGTGGGTGTTGTTATAGGCCTACAATATTTTTTGTGGCTTGGTGCGGGAGACAGATGTCTGTATTGCATGGCTAGGTCAGTGACATTATGCAATTCAATTTAATCGATAACATCATTGTCATTTATTTAACATATGTATTTGATACAAAACATTAAAACAAGAAAGAAAGAAAATAAATAAAATAAATTTATTTATTTATTAAAAAAAAGACGTGTGGCACTCGGGGACTGCCGCGGTAAAGCTATTGCATAGCATTTTGTATCAACTTATGCAATTATAATTATTTATTTATTTTATTTATGCAGTATTTCTTTTTCTTTGATATTAATTTTGTTTTTTTTTTTCGTTACGGAATTTCTGGATTCGGTCCCCGCGCTCAAAGCCCGCGATAGAAGCTATGCAATAGCTTAAAAACAAAATAAATAAGTGCTGAACGTCGTAAAAGTGTATAACTACCTAAACAAAGTCAAATACTATTCAAATATAAGCATAATAACAACTTTAAAATAGACGAAAGTGTTGAACCTAAAGTAATTTTAAATAAAAAAAGAGTGACAAACTGTTTTGACAGCGAAAAAATTCCATGTACATGAGTCATTTCGCGCTCAAGGCCCGCGATAGAAGCTATGCAATAGCTTAAAAATATATTTTAAAAAATCATAATAATAACCATAATCATCATATATAAAACAAAACACATTCAAAGCACAAACGAGATTTAGACAAAAAAAAAAAAAAACGTGGTAATATTTTTGCCATGTGCCAAACACTGTTTTGGGCAGAAAGGCAAGGGTGTTTGTCGTTCGCCTCCAAGACTACTTTGAAAGAGAAAAAAAAGTAAAAATACATACAGTAAACTTCTTTTTCTATGAAAAATATCAACTATCCATCATAGTATTACATCCCCTCACTAAATATGCCATGGCGTTACGATACACGCATAGCACTTAGCTTCATTGTTCTTTCAATTTGATTTTATTTTTATACAATAACATTTTGGCAGGGTAAAATTAATTAATTTACTACAGTTATTACTGATTCCGTATTTTACGACCATGATATTTAGGGTTCAGCTAAAATATTCAGTAATGATTGTAAATCGCATTGACGTTCAAGAGTGAAAAGGAACGATTCGCCTAATGTCACCCGCACCTAGCTACAACGAAAATACTGTAGTCATGATTGCCTCAAAAGATCGGCATTTGTTTACCGTTTCTATTATGGAAGGACCATACATTTTCAACTAGAGAATGACCTTTGGCCAACCTTTGACTATAAGTCGAGCCAAAAACATCCTGCAAGGCACCAATGAATCAGATGACCCCAATCTTGTTAATTGCCTACCTATGTGTAGGTACTACCTCCTAGACTTAGTCTGCCTCCATAAATTTGGCTACCACAAACGTTTCCCTACCTTGGCCTTGGCTACAATTAATATAAATTCTGGAGAGCTTACAGGGCGATTAAAACTTTATATATTTTTATACCTGGCATAGGTACAAAAATACTTACATATATTTACCTAAAACTTACAGAAATTACCATGGCCTGCATAAAATTATTAACTTCTAAAATATTTGATACTAAGTCTTTTTAAAGAACGTTAAATTTCCTTATATTGTTCATAAGGATCGTACCATGTGGCGTTTCGCAATAGTTTCTGTATACCCCCGTGGGAAAAAGCGTGAGTTTATATGTGTTTTCCTTATTCTCAACCTCATGAAGTAGACTTCAAAAAAGACTTCAAAAAAAGACTTCAAAAAAGACTTCAAACCACTTAAGTTCGAACCCCACGTCCTAACCAAAAATATTGTTCATGCGAATACGCGATTTTCGCGTCCATTTGTCTCTCGTTTGTTCGGCAAACTGGAAGGCGGGCGCCTTGTTGTTTTGTCTTGATAGTCGACGCGACCACGCGTTCGGGTTCAGCGAACAAAATGACTGCAACGATCGCATACTCGCGCGACAATAGCATTGGTTAGGACGCGGCCTGATTCGAAAACAAACTATCAATTTTATGCGGCAGCACAATAAGTATCAATAGAATATTAAAAGAAATAAAGTCTGTAAACTAAATAAATTGCGATTGGATATCTTTACTTGCTCTTTGGCAGAATTCCAGAGGGTGACACTTAACTTATTGTCCTCTGTATGAATGGTGCCGGTACTTGGGACTTGTTAATTGGTGTACGCGTTAATCGGCAGGTATAAATATGAAACCTGTTAGTCAAAATAGGACAGTTTAAAAATATTTAATTTTTATTGGTGGTGGTATTTGTTAATTCGTTTTTGTGTGATGTCCCCGAGTGTGGAAATTGTGACTACATTGTTGTATTGGATTTCCACCTGTAAAAACAAATGTAAGTGGTAATATAGTAAATAAATAAATAAATAAATATTATGTGCAAAACGAGTATTTTTCAATATTCAAATCGAGAGTTTACCTACGCCAGGTACGTATATTGTACACTGTATTATGTGTCAGGATATTTAACTATATCCATCCAAAAATATCCGTATCTAGGTCTCTAGAACAAAATACTCCACGTAACTTGTTTCTAACTTTAGACAACATCGAACAGGGTTTATTGATTTAGGCAGCTAAAGTAAGTACACTATCATCTTTTAATCAAGCAAGATCCCTTCACCTTTAAAAAACTTAAATAAAATAAGTACGTAAATGAATGAGCTAAGTTTAAGTAATACCAAAGAAATAAGGCTTTAAAAGTATTCAATATTAGTTAAGTTTTGTAATTTAAAAGCAATCGATGTCAAGTTAATGTCAACTTTGATCTTTATCTGAAATTGAATTAAATTGAGTTTGTTTTCATTCAGATTAAAATTGAAATCTTTTATTCAGATCAGATATCATTATGGAGCCATTTTTGCGAATCTAAAGTAATATTCTTTAAGTAAATCGGCTAGGCAGTAAGACGGCACGGTTGGCGCATTGGTTAAGGGATTAACTGCTGCGCTGCGTGTCGCGGGGTCGATTCCCGCACGGAACAACAAGTAGTTGTTCCGGGTCTGGCTGTTTGTGTATGTGAGTTTTTAAATGTTTGTAAACGCACCCACAATACAAGAGAAATTCCCAGTGGGGCAAAGTTAAAAAAATATATAAAGATTCTTGTTATTAATCTTGTAGTATTATTATATAATCTATGTCCACTCCAAGACATTTTATCCATCCTAATTCCGAAATAAGTCATCATTGTTCAGTATAAGTAATTGAAATAACTATTTCGGGAGACCAAAACACGTCACGCTAATATTAAATCTGAAGGTCAATGGAAACTAGCAGACATCTGACGATCACTGAACTGCAAATCTCAACAAGCTTGTTCGCGTTTCAAGACAAAACCACTCATTGAATTCTCAGTACGAATCTTACTCCTCTACTGAGCTCGCTGAACTTGTAACATGCCCGTTCACTAAAGTGCCTATGATCACGATTCCAGGGGTCACCCATTGACAAACTAACAACCAATCAGAACGGATTTTGAAGAGTCCTCACTATTTGAATGGGCCCAACTGGTCTTGGCAAACATTACGACGCAATCAATTCGGGACATGGCTAAACATCATTAATTCGACAAGGCAGCGTTGTTAACGGTAAATTAAGATTATTTATGTCAAACAATATTTGGCCAATACCTGTGTAAGCATTTTGAATAATGTGCCTGTAATCTGAAATATTTCGGACATTACAATAAATCATATTCCATTTTCATCTAGTGTTGTACTGAAGTAGATAAAGGAGGTGAATTTTTTAAAGAAAATTCTTCCGGATGTTTTACTGTATTACTTACGATTTCTTCATTAATATGTTTCATTTACCTGAAAAAGAAAACAGATCATAAGTAAGGAGAAAACGAGAATTAATAAGTTTTCAAACATATTTTTTGTAGCATCGATAACAATAAGTGGGTACCTTGAAACCACCACCAGACCATTTTTTTTTTTTTTGTTTTTCTTTAGGTAGGCTTCTCAACAAAACAAAAAATCTGAATAAAAACAATAATTTTCAAAAAAAAAAGTCGTATTATAATTTTTACTCTCATGGAATTTTTGCTACCTTTTATCTCACAAGCTTACCGTCAGTATTTATTTATTTATAATATTTATTGTAAGCTTTAAGTACCTAATAAAAAGAACATACCGATAACATTTTACAATTACCTACGGTAAGAGTAAGTTCTCCCAATAGAATACAGAAACCATCCAAACAGTCATTCCTTCCCAAATACTCCTCAGAGAACCATCGTCTGCGACATAATAATTGTAAAGATATATACTGAGACATCGAATTCGGCAAACAAGGCTTCGTGCATAAATTACAAAATTTAAATACTATAATAATTTGAATTCAGAATCCTGCTAATATTCTAGCTTCTGCCCTGGACTTCGTCCGTATGAAATTTCTTGTACCCTCGTTGCCTAATCCGTTCTCGAGATATCATCAAAAAAGCCCACAAAATAAATGAGAAAGTGAATTTTCTACATATATATGTTTTCGTCAATTTTTCGCATGTTTCAATAGTTTTTCTGCTATTCGGGGTGGAGAAGAATCCAACAAATCCAAGATCATAAAAATCCGTCCAGCCATTCTTGAGTTATAAATGGTAGAAATAACCCGATTTTGTTTTATATTAATTTTTATTTTCTGTGATTAATATAAATTTAACTCACACACTTATTATATGTAAATAATATTTTTTTTTTTTTTTGGAAAACGTATACAATGTTTGTAAATATGTCAGCACCATGTACCTATCGCATTTATTAATTTTTCTGTGATTACTTCACTTTTCATTCTTTTTACCAATTGTGGTAAGTAATTTTTTTTTTTTAATTCTAGATACATCGTCTTCACCTATAATTATTAATTAATGTATACAAGCTATTGTTAACATTTTAAAAGAGTAAGTATGGAGTTTCTTGCCCATTCTTCTCCTTTTGGAAGGCGCAACTAGAATCAATTAACTATTCTTGTAATTTTTGACGTTCAAAAGTGCATCTTCGTGCCTATTTGAAATAAATGATTCGACTTTGACTTTTTGACTTTATTATTAAGAAGATAAAATGTGAAAGTTTGTATGTTTGGATATTTAGATCTTTGGATGTTTGTCACTCAATCACGCAAAAACGGCTAAACGGATTTGAATGAAATTTGGCAAACGGATAGTTTATAACCTGGATACATAGGATAGTTTTTATCTCGGTAGTACATCCCCGTGGGATACTTTCCGTTGAACCGACTTTTTTGTTCCAATACTGGATAATTATTTCAGAATCGGAATCGGAGATCGGAAATTATCTATCCCTCGGGAACGCGAACAATTTTTTTTTTGCAACTTTTTTTTTTTTTTTCAAAATTATGTGAGGAAACCGGGACTTAAAGTTAATATTGGTCTGAAATCGCCACCCCGTCTTGAGCAAGCATGGTGATCAATGCTTGCTTTCTCTGTATGAGGAGAGGCAAAGGCCTCTTCTATTATTATTCTATTATTGTCCCACTGCAGGCCAAAGGGCCTACAGTACAGACAATAATAGGCTGGCATTATTTATTACAAATGGTCACTCAAAAATCAACTTATAGTTATTTATGCAAATGTTGTATAATAAGGAGTATTAAAACAAGAATGTGGGTTTATCACACGAGGCGAAGCCGAGTGTGATAATAGTATCACATGAGTGTTTTAATACCTAATTATTACAGTTGCATACAAGACTTTATCTACACCAGGTTCTGAAACAGTTTTTTCAATACTAATATCGAACAAAAATGGCGGGATACGACGCTATGGTATACTATAGTGAAACGCGCGTGCGTGACAATGTTCTTTTTTTGAAATTCATAAAGATACCACGAATTGAGTAGTGAAAATGGAAGGAAGGATGATGATCCCATCCTTACTCATCAAACAGATGAGTAAGGAAGGGATCATCATCCTCGTAAAAGCAAAGGAGTTGCATTATGAAATTCAGTACAACATTATAATTCCCGTTTGGATGCTATTATGTTTACTATGACACTGGGTGTTTTAATGTTGGCAATAAGCTGCTTCAGAAACTTTTATAGAGGATTTGTAGCATGGGCGTAGATAAAAATACATAACGCATAAGTACATTGTAAAGTAAGTGCTGATGGAATGTAAATTATCTGAGATTATGAATTGAAGTTTGTTAGTAACTCACGTCAATGCTTAATGTAAGCAAAATGGTACAGCAGTGGATTGAAAAGGGACTAGGGCAAGCAATATCGGAAGGTTCTCAATTCCGGAACTGGCTCCGGAACTTTTAAAGTTTGTTTCAAATCAAACAAGGTTTATAATTATATCAGTCTTTTAATAATTTTTAGTATCAAATTAAACATCTTTCTCCCTTATTACTCTAATTAGCGGCCCGGCCGTCTAGCGGCTGTAATAATAATGAAAATATTAAAAATAATATATGAATATCGGAATTCCGATATTACTCCTCTCAATTCCGGAATTGAAATATCAGAAAAATTGTAACGGAATTCCGGAATTACGAAATTCCGGAATTCCGAATTGCATGCCCTAAAAGGGACTAAATAAATTTCGAGGGTTTTGTAAGGAAACTCCCTTGGTATTGAGCGCGAACACTTAATCTTCACCTGGCTGTCTTAATATTTTATACGTATGTTTGTTTAATCCGCGCTGAAATATTTTCGTGGGTCGTTTTTGAAGATTTTGAAGATAAGAATATATTGTCTACCGGCTCTTGGCAGGGATTAGACTGAGACATTACCTAACATTACACTTGGGAATACCTGTTGAATATAGTTGAATTATTTAAGTACAGTAGGCCGTATGTTTATGGCAACGGAACTAGTAAACTGGTCTCTAATTCTATTGAAACTCGGTACTACGCTAGGTCAGCTCCAGGTCAAAGTGAGTGACGTGCCGTAGACTGTACAGAACCTCCGTAATACGCTAGGTAAGCTCCAGGTCAAAGTGACTGACGTGCCGTCGATTGTAATTCTCTGACAAAGTTATTAGCATAAAACCTAGTAGGGTTAAAGGTCCAAGTCATAGGCTTTTGATCAACTTCATGTGTCTATCATCTGCAAATGTCGGTTGTACGTGTATAACAAACGAGTTGTAAACAAAAGTTCGAGGTTAAAAGAACACTTTTTAAGGCGTTCTGCTAGTCGCTCTACTCGTGTGGTCGTGTGGCCTGCGGGTGAAATATACGCAGCGAACCTACAGAGCAGCTGGTATGTTTGTTGAAGCGCGAACGGATGGCTTTCAAGCCATGACAGTGGGTAAGTAGATAAGCATCAGTTAGGTATAGGTATTAACAATCCTAACATAATTTTAGGTATAATTTTGTTACTAAGACACTTAGCCAGGGCTTTAAATACCGGTAAATTATCATAACGTTACCTTTTATTGACAGAGTTAACGTTATTATTAAAATAACGATAATCGATTTAACGATATTTATGCGACTATTCATTTTATCGTTATTTTAACGGGTGATATGTAAGTAGTAGGGCCTGAGGCGTGCGGTGCGGCGGGAGCCCGCCCTCGCGCCTCTCTGATGTCGTGTGGATCAAAACGTTGCCTGAATCTGCCTGATTCTTACCCACAGAACGGCAACGTAGCTAAATTAACGTTAGTTATCGTATTTATGTTAATGTTAATTAACGTTATATTACTGGTAATGTTATCAAGTAACGTTAAATTTTTGTAACGTTAGTAAGGTATACATTGAAATTTAACGTTACGTAACGGTTATTATTTTGTTATTTGGTAACGTTAACAAGCCGTGACACTAACATTTTATGATTTTGTGTTCTTGTAACTTATATGGAGAAATAAATAAATAATAATAATAATTGGTAAGGCAGGGACGTATAGACGCATATGGAATGCATAGTTCAGGGGTTCATATGAGTCATTCCATAGTTTTAAAAAACATGATGAAAGAATACAAACACGAAAAAAATAAGTTGGGGGAAAATAGGTGTCATATCTACACAAAACGGTCATCAGCATAATGCTGCGATCCTATGCGATACAGAACCCCAGCGCTGCCGCTGGTTTTCAGCGACAGCCGGCATTGACGTGATGACGTCAACCGGTGCCGCATTTATTAAGATAAAAATAAAATAATACGTTATTTTTTTAATAAATATAACACATAGTTCAAATTAATTTTATCTAACCAGTCATGTTCATAAATATTCATAATCAAAAATTCTCTCCTGCTACAGTGTTTCGGCGTAGTAAATTTATTAATCTATTCTCCAGACTTTATAACCGAAATTCTTGGCAACAAACCCGCACACTCCATATTAGCAAACATTGCGTATTATTTAAATATTACATAGACGTTGGTTTTAAATATGAATACAATTTCAATGAATTTTCATGTGGTAGAGTAATCTGAGTGTCTGAACGGGACTTTCAGAAGGTAAATTTTCATAACTTGATTATTTTGCTACGAAACGAATTTAACTAAATGCGGTACAAAACCAGTCAGGGCATGAAAAATCTCTTTAAAACGCAAGATGTCGTAAAAAGTACCCATAACGTCCTTACTCTTATTCTCCTACCTCCGAAAGGTTATACTCCTAAGGATTAACGAAACAAACGTCTGGAAATAATTGATTCTACCAAGTTGTGCCAAGCTTAAACGAAAAAAAAAAAAACGAAATGGTTCTTAAACTATTATTTTAATTAACAAACAAAATCAACATAATAAAAACAGCAGTTACTACATTCAAAATAATACACATTAACAATAGAAGCGAAACGCAAAAACTTCCCACTCGAAGGATTTAAAAAGGAAACAATATAAACTTTTTCCATCTCGGTCAAAATATCATTTCCTCTCTTAAACCGAGGAAGCGGTAACGCCGTGGCAGTAAATAAATTATTTAGTAAAAGTTATCTCGCGTAGATAGGATTATGTAAATCTGGGACGAGGTCACCGGATCACGAGAAAAGCTTCAGACGTACCTTTATGAAAATTTTACCATTTATTTCGACTATACCTAAAGTCTCTAATTCAGATAATTTATGTAAACAAAGTAATGTCACTGTCAAAATGACAGGACAGTGGTAAAAAACATTTTATCTTAATTTTTCTTTTGTAAATAATCATCGATAAAATTAAAGTGAATTAATTATAAGAACTATGCAAACAAAATACAGTTGTCAAACAATGTCTTGTGTAGTGTGTCGGAGACACGGCATATAACCGTCATAATCAGCCCTTTTAATTCCAGTGCCACTCGAAACAATTTACATCCGTTTTCATCCAAAATGTGGCTAGATATGCTACTTACAGTATGAATCTATGAATGAGAGTTGCAATTATTAGTGTTGTTGAAAATGTAAGAATTTGAAAATGTTTGGATCTCCTGCATTGTTACCAGTATCATAAAATATTTTATACCAGAAAATCTCCTTTTATTAATAACTTTGTTTAAAACCGAAAATTTATAAAAATAATTACGGTATGATTATGTTTTAATTATTATTTCTTAAAATCAGTACTTAAAAGAAAACCTCTTTTTTCGCCATTTTCTGTGAATTACCATTACGAAGATATTTTTTTGTTGTGTTATCCCCTTTGTTTACATTAATTATCTGAATTTGAGACTTTGGGTATAATAATTGTTATTGTGTCATTTGAAGGTTGCGTAGCGATCACCTACGTTACGTATTATAGAACCCTATCTTTTTTTTTCGTTGTATTAAATCTTTTTCATTGCCAACTGAATTCCAAGCATTACATTTATGTCAGAATTGGAGATTATGAAGATGAAAGAGCTCTATTACATAAGTACCTAGCATTTGCAAAAAATATATCATTACTTAGTGACGGGTAGTAACCTTGAGTCACCACTAGTAAATTACAAACATCTAGATAAAAATAAATTTCGTGTAAAAGTGTTTTATTACCAATTCACATGAATAAATTCAATTCAATTCAATTCGTTTATTCAATAACAATTTTTATATCGTATCTGAATTTTTATAACTAATTTATATAAGAAATATCATGCATGCAATCTATATTTAAATCATTCCAATAATCCAAATTACATTGTAATCAAAATAATAATAAAAATAAATAAAAAATAAGTATCTAAATAAGTATTTAAATCATCACTAGGGTAGAGTAAAAAGTGGCATTAAGAAAACTAACCAATGGTGCCGATTCTCTTGTTCACAAACTAAACTAAATTTAAGTTCAGTGCATCTTTTTCATTAAGAAAAGGACAGAAGATAAATTTTAGTTTAGTCCTGTCAAATTAATCAGCGCCTGTCACTACTCCTTAAAAGTTTAGGCGTGATTAAAAACTTGCCGACTAAAATTACGTCAAAATACGTCAAGCGCTGATTAATTTGACAGGACTAAACTAAAATTTATCTTCTGTCCTTTTCTTAATGAAAAAGATGCACTGAACTTAAATTTAGTTTAGTTTGTGAACAACGGAATCGAAACCAATATCTAATAAATGTTATAAATCCACAAGAACAAACCGGTACGAGTACTTACCTCGAAGCTGTTCTAAACGACACTTCGATCTACATACATTCAATTAGTGAATCGTGAAATATCGTGTTACCTATAAAAAACACTATTGTAAATATTGTAGTACAAATAGTAATAACAATATTGATTTCTAAGGCTGCAGTATAAAGCAAAGGCCTGCGTCTGTAGCACCTTTGAACCTCATAGCTACTTAACTACTGATGCAATGTGGCATGAACGGTAAAGTTGTTTTATACGTTTTGGTCATCAAACCTTGATAGCTTCGAAACAAAGTCAGTTTGATTGCGACTATCATTTTTACGGTTTAAAAACTCAAGATTTGGAATACAATGTATGACTTGACATACGGTACTTAATCCAATACTTATTTCTTTTACCATAATTTCCTGAATATAAATTTCGGTAGATATTAGTTGAAGTGAAGTGAAGAAATTAGGTAACTCATTCATCATCATCATCATGTACAAACAGTTACTGAAATTAACTGACCCCCCTTTGCTGAAATGGTTGAGGTTTTTTTTTTTTACTCACAAATCGTTTTTTTCATATTTTGCTATACTCCATTTACTGTCATGTAATATTGTCGAAATTACTGCACTTTAGAGTAATTTTTTTAATGTAAATGGTAAATAGATTACAGTGCTTTATATTTATCGTGAAATAACGGAGTTTATTAAACGTTTACATCGAAATAACGAAAGGGTGAGAACAGTTATTTGTCTAATGTTGTAATAAATGGAGTATAGTTTTGGGTAGATTTCGTATAGGTATTTAAATAAAATTAAGAATTATAAAATACTATCGATTCGTATTCTAAAAAATCTCAACCATTTATGCAAGGGGGGGTCACCTAATTATAGTAACTGACTGTACAACTTGTTGCCACCTCCCCAAAAAATATTAAATTAGACCTAACATACATACATGACATAGTCCACAAGCCAAGCCTACATAACATATAAAACATACAACAAAACGTCCTTACAACTGACGAAGCCCGATCACATAATGCAGTAATATATTTTATTTTAGATTGCATCAAGGAATGTTTATTAATATTGTGCGTCATCGTAAAGTGGTTTTACTGCATCTGTATAATACATAAAGTAGGCAATATCCCTTACAAAGCAGCTATTCAGCTACTATCTGGTCATTTATAGCAAGAGATGAAACAAGGCGCTGTAGTGAGGGGCACGCGTTCGATCTATCGATAAAATGAGATTAAGAATAAGTAAGCCGATAAGAGAATTACCTATGTGAATTATTTGCGTTGATCGAGGATTTAAAATGCTCAGTAAGTATTCAGAATGTATTGAATGGAGGTTAATATTATTTATAAATAAGTTGAATTCGAAGTGATGTTTCATAAAATGATAAATTATAAAAATAAAGTTGTTATGAATTTTAATGAAAATAACTTTGTAAATACGTAACATGTCAGTAACCAAGCTTGTACAAATTTACCAATCCTAATGTTACCACTCCCAAACAAATAACTGTTTATTTATTAATATCGTTTGCCTACCTATGGCTTATTAAGCTGTACCTACGTTCAGTTGTAGTTGAAAATCTTGAAAACAAAGTTAAAACCACGTCTAAGGAGAAGTTATACATTAGAGATTCAAAAAGTTTATAAGCATAAAAAAGACGGAATAATTTATATCGTTACCTTTTTCCACATTCATACATCTACGCGCCGCTAACCATGTTAAGCCTTAATATGACTGGCGACGTGCGTACAACAAAATAAATCCATTTTATCGATACCTAACGGCATTATTCATCGATAAAACGTGCCTAGCGACATCACTCGTCGGTGCCGCAGTGTCGAAAGGGTGCAGTGCTTCAGCAGGCGACGAGCTGACATCTGACTCGAGAGGGGTCAATGACTTTCTTTTACATGTCCGTCGGCTCTAACACTGTGCCTTAAGTCTGTTATCTGATTTGAGTGAAGTGTGAATCGAACAGACAGAAACGACTGACAAAAGTTTATGTAACGATTTTTGTTGTTCAGAATTGGAGTGCTCTAGGGAAAACTTTTCGTGATTTGGTCTGAAGTTTTTTCATTGAATGATGATTTGGACACTAATGTAGTTTCTTGTATTCTACACCGTGGCATTTTAGTCGTCTTACAAAGACAGCCCACTTCATGTATCCAATGACTACTAATAATTCATGTAAAAAAAAAAAAATTTTTTTTTTTGGAACATTAGAATATTTTTTTTTTTTTTTATTAATTATGACGCATGACATAGTTTAAAACAACCTGTTACGAGTGCAGTCCGCGCCTTGTGATACAAGGGCGCCGCAGAATGGATTTAGATTAAGTTTAAGTTGCAATAGTAAGAAACACATTTTTGCGTTAGGGTGAATGAATTTTGATAAAGATGTCGCCGCTCCATTCCGCGGCGCCCTTGTAACAAAAGGCTCGGACTGCACTCGTAACAGGGTGTTTTAAACTATGTCATGCGTAATAACTGACAAAAAAAAAAACAAAAAAAAAAAAAAATACATGAATCTTTAGTAGTCATTGGATACATGAAGTGGGCTGTCTTTGTAAGACGACTAAAATGCCACGGTGTATAAACACATTTTTGTTATTGATATACTAAGAACAGAAACGAAATACGCTGATGCGCTAAACTTCAATACCCCTCAACCTCAAACCGTATCTACTTATCGATTTCAGTCATGAATTTCATAATCTTGTTTGTTTCAGGTTTCAGTCTTCGGTCTCAGTTTCAAAGTAATATTTTTATAATTACTTCAGGCCGGTCCGTTCATTCGTCTCTGTCAGTCGTTATACGTCATCGCCTCATGGTTTTAATTATACACTGGCTTCCAGGAAATTTCATAAGATATTTTGTACATACTCAAAGATAAAAGTTTATAATAAAAAAAGTTGGGCTTCATGCATTAAGCATTAAATCTACAAGTCATATTGTTTGCGATCTTTTCCGATACTTTAACGGAAGAAAAATGGTTTCGATAGTTTAAAAGGTGTAGAGGAAAATGGAAATTTTGAACGTTGTTATGACGAGCCCAATGGAATCTTGAGAGCCGAAGCAAGAGTGAACTATTTAGAATGCTCAACTGTATTTGCATTTTTCTTATTGTATTAGCTCTATTTCCTTGTTCCATCTTTGTATGTTAGTTAATCTTGTCACGTAATATAGGTCAAGTGTTTCCCGTGGTATAAATTGTCATTTTTAGCCGAAAAGCTTTCTCTCCTTTGTATGATTAAGTTGGAACGGTACCCAAATTGTATTTATCAATTGGATTGGATTAATTTGTTTTTACCCTTGTGTTATTAAAATGTAATAAATTAAAATTGGTTGTGGGACTTCCGATATTGTTCTTCTTCCTCAATTTAATAAGAATTTCCTTTGCTTCGAATACGAACATACTAACCATAGGTATTTTATTGACTGTAGTTTATGATAATACTTTATTGTGTTTGAGTTGTTGATGTCGAGTGATCAGATTTAGTATCTTTACATAAACTAATATAAAAAATATGAAAGTAGCTCTGTATGTCTGTCTGTTACGTTTTCACGCCTAAACCGTTGAACCGATCGTCATGAAATTTGGCAGAGATATAGCCTGGGATATGGAGGACATAAGCTACTTTTTAACGCGATAACCGACATCCACGCGGGCGGAGCCGCGGGCAAAAGCTGGTGATTTATAAATAAAAGTCGCTTTCCATGTCTGTCTGTATGACTGCGTTTTTTTTTCCCCCTAAACTACGCTACGGGTATTTGATGCGGTGGTCTATGTTACTTATACTAATATTAAACTTATATATTAAAGAAATCTCAATGTTTTATCAAGTCGTAAAAACCGTGTGAAGCAGGGGCGGGTTGCTAGTTTTAATTATCATCATCATTTCATCCGAAAGACGTCCACTGCTGGACATAGGTCTCCCCCAAGCACCGCCACTTTGACCGGTTCTGTGCTTCCCGCATCCAGCGTATTCCTGCGGCCTTCACAAGGTCATTGGTCCACCTTGTGGGAGGCCTTCCAACGCTACGTTCTCCGCTACGCAATCGCCACACAAGAACCTTTCGACGCCATCGGCCATCTGTTCTGCGAGCAATGTGCCACTTCAGTTAAAATATAAAGTAGCTAGTTTAATATTAAAGCTAAAATCCTTAACACTAGTTATTTACTATAAACGAATTTAATGTTTAGTACTTTTTTTCTCTAACCCTTTATTCAATTTAATGGTCTGAGTTGGGTCTCTGTGTGTTTGACAAATAATATCCAAATGAGACCACAATTATTTCAAACCCCAATCGTGCTACCAGTCCGCAGTACGTACTACATTAAAGTGACAATAACATGCACATAAATAAACAGATCACCAACCAAAATATCACACATAAACAAACCTTAAGTGTAGATAAATAGACACATTTATTGAACATCAGTCATCGGTACACACTAGAATATTATCCACTTATAAATGATGGGTAGGTTTATAATAGTTGTTTAATAGTTAATTGTTATACAAGGCTGTAAAGTTGTATTATGGCGCGAGTACTTTCATTGAAACCTGAGCAAGCGAAGGATTGCGAGTGGTTCAAATATAGAATCCTGAGCGTAGCGAGGGTTTCAAAGGTACGAGATGCAGAATAACTTTGCTGCCGAGCGAAACAAACAACTTTTCACCTCACTACAGCGAGGAAAATGCTAGTTGCAAGAAAAACAACCTAAATAATATATTAAATTAGTGTTTGTTTTGGTCGTGGCTTTTAGCATCGAGTAAATGCTCCAAAGTGTGCTTGATTTCCTTATTTTAGATAGTTCAATGAAGTATGATAGCATTATAATAGTCTCCGAAAATGTTTTCCTGCCTTTAGAATGTCTCCATGCACTGAACAAATTGTACGCTTTTATGTACTTTTCACGCGATTTTTCCGGAAGAAAACTCAATTCTGCATTATGTACCTATTGCACTAACTCTGCAGGTGTTAAATTAATATTCGCCGCTGCTGGACTCACGCATATTTTATGATTTCTTACGAATTTATCAAAACAACAAACCTAAATGATGGAAATTGAAATTCAATGAAGAGAAGAAATTTTTAAAAGTCTTTTTTTTTTTTTTTTTTTTCATTCTTTCAGTCGTCGTGCTGGGCAGTGCGATTATTCGAAAAATGAGGTCGGCGCACTAACATTAAATAAGTATTAATGCATTTTCAGTGGACTGGAAATAATAGTGAAGTGAAAAAAAAAATACAAATCATCTGCCTATAGCCTTTTCTCAACTATGTTAGCGTCGGCTTCCAGTCTAACCGGATGTTGCTGAATACCTGTATTTTACATGGAGCGACTGCCTATCTGACCTCCACAACCCTGTTACTGATTTAAAAAGTTACTGGGTACGCGATACCCCTCGGTAAGACTGGTTGTCTGACTTTCAGGCTTCTGACGACCCGGAACGAATGTCAAAGATCCACGAATGACAGCCGGGATCAACGGCTTTACATGCTTTCCGAGGCACGGAGAGATCTTGGTATGTAAAGATCACCCATCCACGGACCAACCGTGGCAAGCGTCGGCCCGTGCGGCTGTTATTACTTAGCCAAAAGCCAACGTAGCCAACGAAGTTATTCCCTGTATACATCATCATCATCATTTCAGCCCAAAGACGTCCACTGCTGGAAATAGGCCTCCCGCAATTGGGGGTGGGCTTGGCAGGCGGCTTGGCGATCGCAGTATGGTGTTAAAAATGCATAGAGAACGCTGCTGCCCATTCGCTAGTAAGTCCCTTAGTCGCCTTTTACGACACCCACGGGAGGAAATGGGGTGGTGCTATTATTTACGTCCGGCACCACACGGCACCATCCATGTATACAAACAAATATAATCCAAATATGCTACTATAACTAACAATAGATTCAAGAAAATAGATCGCTGTGCATGACAAGGTAAGGTACAATCAGAAAATTATTAAACTTCCCCTTTGTAGATAATATTTTGTTCCAAAGGAAATCAAATTTGTTGAAAGTCAAAAGTTTGACTTGATATTATGTTGATAGAGGAAACACGAATAGGTACTTATCATCATTTTAAGTTTGATTGGTTCTCTAAAAGGGGTCATCGATCGTAAAGAATTTCGAATAAACATTACAAAATTGCCATGGGAACAAACACAACACGATTAAGTTAGAGCTACACGACCGTTTCTGCTCAAAATAAGTCAAGTAATTTTTTTGGTCCGATTCAAATTGAGTCGTAGCGTGATACTTACATTCTGTGTCAAGCCAATAATATCACAACGCATATCCGAGGTAATTTAAGCGACTCAATTTAAGCTGCATAGATTACGTGTCACCCTAAGCTCTCTGTACCATGACACTTTTTCCTTTAAACCCTTCATAGGCGTAAAATCAGAAATAGTCAACCTTTATTCGATGAAACAAGCTTAAATAACCAACATTTTATCGAACTACGTATGAAAATAACCCCATACGGTGATTTCCCGTGGGAAGCACTTGCTGCTGACGGCAGCGACAGGTTGATTTTAGCTAAGCTTTAAGACCTGAGCTACAATACTGAGGTGACATCTCGTTGGCTCGTATAAACTTCTACCGAGGCGATAATTTGAAGTTTTACACGTCAGTGTAAGACGTGTAAGACGGTGAATTTACAATATAGTTCATTCGGTTTTGACGACGATTTTGGGATCCTATTTTATACTTTACTGAGTAAGTATTACATACTTAAAGGCCTTGGTACCATTTTTAAGTACCTAATTATGAGTTACATGATTCTAAATACTAAAAGAAAACCTTGAAAATAAAATAACTCAGTCACTAGTCAAAGTCATCATTGCTATGTTTTAGAACGGTAAAATTTCAAAAACATGCAACAGCTGGGGTAAAAAATAAAGAGACGCGCTTAGATACACACATTGAGTTTACAAAAGCTTTATAATAATTAGTAACATTTCACACATAAAACAGACTACTAAAGTATCCAATTTTTTTCAATTTATATCGCTTAAGTGTTAACCCGTGTCGTATGTTCATCTTAATAAGTAAACTCGATATTTTTCATGATTCAGTATAAATGTTGCGAACGTCTGCATGCCAAAAATAAAAATTGATTGACAAAGTTAAAGGTCTTAACTTGTCTTCGATAAAATTCTGTTAGCAATATGAGCTATTATATATCCTTTAAAAACCTGCAACATACTGTTACATCATTCCACAGCTGGGCAAAGGCCTCTCCCCATGACTTCCAGCTCTTTCGATCCAGGGCTCAGGTGGATCACTGGTCGTTTGCTTTCTGCAGCTCCTCCCGCCATCTTCTACGGGGTCTGCCGCGACGCCTTCTGGCTGTGTCAGAGCTCCACATAGTGGTAATTTTGGCCCACAGCTCATTGGGTAGCTCATACGGCAGACGTGGCCAGCCCAGTCCCACTTCAGCTTAGCGACTTGTTGAGCAACGTCAGTAATCTGTGTTTTGGAGCGCAGTGTGGTATTGCGAATACGGTCTATCAATTTGACGCCTAGAATTCTGCGCTCCATCGCACATGCAACATGCATCTGAAAAAATTATTCATAATTATGTGTGCCGCGCACAAGATGTAAAATATGTACCAAGACTTAAAAAAAATTGAGGTTACTTTTAAAGCGTAAAGCTTTGAAGAATAAAGCGTAAGCGTATTAGAGTCTTGTCAAGTTATTAGTAAGTTCACACTTCTGCAAGATGTTTTCAAAGCTTCTCCGTACTTGAAATACTTGCACAACCATAAGGTTAAGGGTTACAAACAGGTCCAGTAACACATATATGGGTTCAGCAAACTTAGCCCAAGTTCCTTGAAAATTAGTTACAAGGTACTTTAGCAAATAATTTACCAACTTCGGAAAGCTGCTGTGCAATTATGCGATTTAACGTTGCAATTACGTAAATAAGATTTTTTTACGAAAATGTAATGATTTTTCTTTTAAAAGAAGGACTCTAACATTAAAAAAAATATTTCGTCAACATTTTAATCTAAAACATAGGTATGATAAAAGTGATAAAACACAGTAAACTCGTCCATGAAGTTAGCACTATTCAACAATATTAAAACACGAAAATGCACGATATTTTCCAACAAGCACCGAAATGGCACGATAAAAATAGTGGAACGAATACTGGCGGTTATATTACCACCGTTTTGAGTTGCGTACTAAAGGAAAAGTGTGAACGGCACTCACCGTTCCACTCACGCAGGTTTTATTTCGTAGTTTCTGAAAATGCATAAAAAATACTGGCATTTTCCTCGCTTTTTACGTTCGGTAGTAAAAATTCTTCATTCGAAAAGGGATCCTAAGTTTAGAAGATGCTGGCAGTGGCCAAAGCGCGTTTAGGAATAAAATGTGTTCTATATTTTGGAAAAAGAATGCATTTCTTCCTCTCCTGAAAAATGTACTGGGTTTTCTCGAACGTCTGTTGGAGGAACCCGGATTCCTTAATATTGCACAAATGTTTTTTTTTTTTTTATACAAAACTTTTTTATCCGCGTTGAGCACTTTTTGGTAGGGGAAAAACTTATGGGTTCGTGATCGTCACCGAACGCTTTCCATGAGCTATATGTAAACTGTGTATATGTCGCAGGAAAATGAAGATATCAGGGATTTCACGAAATCCCGGTAGATGTCGAATATTCTTGTTTATTACTTCTTCTTACTAAAAGTATCTAGTGATACGACAAAATACCAATTTATCGTCAGTGATGTGTCGTTTCACTAAACTAAATCTAGTATAATGTCAGAAAAGCGGATACGCCGAATAAAAATCGAGCCATGCATTTCTCTCACTCGCTCCAGTACCCACACGGGCACTAGTGGGAGTGAAACAAATGCGTCGCTCTATTTTTATTCGGCGTATCCGCTTTTCTGACATTTTACTAGATTTAGTTTCACTACATTTAGGTTAGTGAAATGACATATCTCTGACTTTATATTAGTATTTTGTCATATCACTAGATACTTTTAGTAAAAAGACGCAATAAACAAGAATATTCGACATCTACCGAAATTTCGTGATATCCCTAGGGATTTCGTGAAATCCCTGATATCCTCATTTCCCTGCGACATATATATGTATACTTTTTAGGTGAACAAAAATCATTTAACTCGCGTCATCGTCACCGAACGCTTTAGTTACTTGGTTTTCACTTCTATCGGCAGTCTCCAAAGATATGCCCCACATTTATAAATTTTTTCTGTTGCTAGGTATTTTCTGTCAATTCATAATTTTTCTGAATCTATCAATCACAGTGAAAGTACCTATCAACTTCTTCGATAAACAGCAACATCAAAACGACAACGTCGGTTATGTCAATCACATTGTTTGCTAAAACGCAAGTTATCGTGAGTCTAACAAAATGCGATGGAAAAGTTCGCGTGGTGACAAAATGTTAAAATTTTATTCAGTTTTTACTTTAAGGAAATTATTATCGCGTAGTTCGGTAATTGAACCCGTTATTGTCATTAATAAATTTATTAATGTGATTTAAATTCTTTTATATTTTTTTTTAAATGCCTTGCCCGTGTCGACAAGGCATGCCCAGTCTTTGTCCATTTTTAAAATTATGATAAAAATACACTCTCTCCTTAACCATAATTCATTTTGACGTGACAACGGTGCCGATTCCCTTGGTCACAAACTAAACTAAATTTAAGTTCAGTGCATCTCTTTCTTTCTATTTCATTAAGAAAAGGACAGAAGACAGATTTTAGTTTAGTCCTGTCAAATTAATCAGCGCTTGACGTAAATTGACGTAATTTTAGTCGGCAAGTTTTTAATCACGTCTAAACTTATAAGGGGTAGTGACAGGCGCTGATTAATTTGACAGGACTAAACTAAAATGTATCTTCTGTCCTTTTCTTAATGAAATAGAAAGAAAAAGATGTACTGAACTTAAATTTAGTTTAGTTTGTGAACAAGGGAATCGGCACCAACGTCTAATAAATCGATGAACGCCGGCTGCATGTATGAAAAAGGATGACTAATTGTCCCGTTACGCTCATTGTCCCGTTACGCTCATTGTCCCGTTACGCTCATTGTATGCTTGCGCCACATGAATGTTTTGTTATGACGTTGTCACGTTAAACTAACGTCCGTAAGCCAACTTTATAGACAACCAATTTTTTTGTTTTGTTCTTTGCACTTGCTTCATGATTATTATTGTATATATTTATATAGATAAGTATAACATGTTTTATATATGTATGTATTTATTGTATACACCGTGAAATTTAAATGGTTGTTTTCCCGCAGCGAAATGGTTTTGTCTTGGTAATACAATCGTTTTATAAACAAATTAAATATTAGAAACAAAAAATGGCAGATTAACTATTGTGAAAAATCACCACGTGCGAGAGTTTATTTTGCTTTGAACATTTATGAATCGCTGTTCCCTTTGTTGGCGGCGCGTGCGATTCGAGTAGTACCTACAAGTTACCTCTAGTGTTACTATTGATTCTCACGTTTTCGAGTTGATGCATATTTTTTAAATTATTTTAAAACAAAAACATCTTTATTTTTTTACTTTCACTCTATATTCCGAAAGTACTCCTTATGGCAAGTTGTTCTGCTGCGGGAAAACAACCACTAAAATTTCTCGGTGTATATGTAAATGGTACACCACAAACTACGTGCAGTAATGTTTCTCCTTCTCCCTTAATCCATCCAAAAGTGGTCTTTAAAAGATCGCTTTTAGCGATAAGACCGCCCATTGTGTCACCCCTTGTCAAATTTTCTACATATAAATTTGTAATTTTTATGGTGTGCAATAAAGAGTGTTCTATCTATCTATCTAATATGGCGGGGGAAAAGGCTTTAATATTTTCCGCATTTTGTCAACAGCTATATTAATATTCCTTTTCTGAGTTTTCCAAATTGACAACAACATTATTCGGAGGTATTTCCGGCTTTTGTATATCTTAGTTGCCGTATTCACTGTTGCTTATGAAGATACCCACGTACTTGAACTCATCCGTTTACTAATAATATCTTCAATCCAAAACATCATTAATGATCCTAATTCAGGGCAGGTATTTCGGAATCTAACCTTTTATGAAATAGTAGATAGATACCTACGTAAATATGATTACACGACTCATCGGGTACTAACTGACTACTTTAGTATTCTTCCATCGTTCTTCTCAAATAGATAAATTCCCTTTATTCTCTGTTATTGTCCGCTAACATAATGTTTTATTTGATTATCTGCATTAAGAAACCCTGCACGTATTTCATTCGTGATATGTCGCCTCTCTCAAAATGTTTCTATATTGTTTGTAATGAAATGTTGGACACTAATTAATTTCGACCGGACGCGAAATTGACCTGTCAACTACGGAATCGTGACCTAAGGACTACCATTCCACAATTCAATTTCGTCTTTAACATCTTGTTATACCGTTTATTATTGTGTAAACTCGTTCTTATATTAATGAAGTTTATATTAGGGCTGTGGAGCAATAGTTACATAAGTGAGTGTACAATAAGGTCGGCACGTCCGGTGCGGGCATTGCCAGACGAGAATTTAACGGCGGGAGATGATTTTATTACTTGAAGGAACATTTAAGCAGAGAGACATAAAGACCTGGGGCCTTACTCCCGAAAACGATTCGAGATAGATTTTGATTCCGATTCGAACTCGCTTCTGCGACCTTACTCCCGACAGCATCGAGTTCTGAATCAATCGAATTGGGTTCGAATGAAATGCCGATTCATACTCTTGCATCCAACACTAGCGCACGATCGTGCGGTGGTTCGAAGCGAAACTAACTCCGGTCAGTTTTAAGTTTTAAATCGAGTTTGGATCAGAAACGAAATCGAATCGGAATCAAAATCAAACACGAATCGTTTTCGGGAGTAAGGCCCCAGTATTAGCAGATTACATTATAATAATTCTGGAACATTTTGTCCGTTAAGATAATTAGGAGAATTATGAACGGAGATGTAAAGATGAGAGGTCTTCTTCTTTTCGTGTGGTTAGTGATTAACCTGGTGTAAGAGTTATTAAGCCGCCCATAGGCCTCTGATTTGGCTACACATGCCGTCGAGAAATATCTCTCAGGTATCAGGTTTCCTCACGATATTTTCCTTCACCGTTTTTTAAGCAAGTGATTATTAAACAATACGCACATGAATCCGAAAAGTCAGAGGTGCGTGCATTTCATTTTATTTTTCGTTCGAAAATGATTAAATAACTTCTCCCGCTCTGGACGGAGCGGGAGGGCGTGTCAGACTTTTACTGACTAAAACCCACCCGTGTTCCTTCAGTTGCCTGTAGCAGGGCCACGGCATCCCTTTCGGACAAACCCGCAACCCTGGCAGGCACCGGTCCTTAGCGGACCACTTCAGTGCGTGCTGACTTATCTTTGAGGCGCGCGTGGAACAGAACGCGCCGTCGACCCGGGCCTGGTCCTTACCGGACGGCGAGCTGCCCATAGCTCACCGTCCGCAAGCCCAGAGGTGCGTGCCTTGGTTTCCAACTCGAGACCTATGACTTGGCAGTCCAACGGTCAATTAACTAGACTATCACTGCTATCAGATATCATTGTTATTGATGACAAGTAAAGGTTTAGGTATGTAATGTACCTCAACAACTAGGTATTTAAATATCATCATTATGACATTGTCATTTTTATGATACTGTAGAGAATTAAATCACGAATTTGACGTAAGTACTCCATAACGTACTGAAGAAAAATGGGTAGATCTCCGTAACTCGACAGTGGACAAATGTAAATAGCATTTTTATGTACAAGCCCATTTGTACTTTCAAAACAGGTCTCAAATTCACGACCAGCAATACATTCAAAATAGCAGATACAAGCTCATTAATTTCGAGGCTTACCCCAATAAAAGCTTAGTTTAATCCTACTAAGTTTACTCCTCATTATTTATTCCACCTTCGTAAACAATTCGAAATGTAGAGCCTATTCCTTACCCATTCAAGCATAGGAATAGTGACGTTGATATACTGTCATCGAGTGAGTCAGCATGTAGTCAGAAAAATGTATCGGTACCTAAGCAAATTTACACCCTACGTCAATATATTTACAGTGTTATAGCCATTTCACACTCTGTCAACAAATTACATTTGTGAGTTGAAGATACGGACGATTTTTAGATTGATAGTTTTATTTTTACTAACATAATCACCTTTGTTATTAACATTAAATATTGCATAGGTACTTATAATAAACAATTATTACAAAAAAAGGCTAACTAATTAGTTATGTGTAATTTATTTGTTACATACACAATTCAAAAAAAGTTTGTGATCACTAGTTTTTTAAATTGAACTTTATCAAGAAAAATATCTTTAAATAGAAATACCCTGTTTGAAAATGAAAAATAAAATTATTGCTTATTTTTATTAAAAAAAAATTGAGTAATTAATCATAATTTAATTGTAACAGAAATTTGATAGAAAGAAAAAGACTGTTTAACCAAGCTTAAACAACAGATTATTAATAAAAGGTTTATATTCAATATAATATAACTCCTCTCCTGGCTCGAACACATGCGGTGATCCTCTTGGGCATGCTGAGAATCAAGTTATTCAGCATTTCTTGGGGTAACCTGTCCCATTCTTGTATAGCCGGCTTCCCTGAGCTCTGGCACTGTCTGGGGACGTGGCTGACGGTTCCAAACAGCTCGTTTAAGAGCATCCCACGCGTGCACTATTGGGTCTAGTCTTCTAGTTTAAAAAGAAGAAATCATAATATAATCTATCGTAACAAAAAAGATTTCGATTTTTCAAAGTGATCGCAAACTTTTTTTGATGTGTGCATTCATATTTTGACGTCTTAAAATTTTACATTTACAACATTTAGGTATTACTTATAAAATTGATAAAATTGTGTATTGTTTTTGAATTTAATATGGGTCAAGGACCTGCAGTATTTTTTTTTTTAATTTATAGTCACAAATAAATACAAAAACACAAACTACAAGTACAAGTACTCGTCCACTTCGCTATCATCTGGAAATGTGCCCAGATTACTGGCAGCATTGCTACGTCAAATGGCATTTCTAATTCTTTGACCAAAGAACGAGCCAACCCTCTGGTCATGTAAAGTGTCGTCCAGTCGGTGACAAATTTCCTTAAGAGTCTATACTACCTCAGCGTCACCTCGCTCTGTTTCTCGCTCGCACACTATTTCTACCGGTCACGCGAGCAAGCGAGACAGGGCGGCAGGGAAAAGGCTCCAAGTCGCCGATAGTTTAGGTAATTTCTTTTTACGGTGAAAATAATGGTCATTTAAAAAAAGTAAATAACATAAGACCTGCTTTATAGTTAGTTCAGTTAATATGCAAAGTTTCATTATCTAATTTGAAGTATTTTTTGAATACCAGCGGTTTATTGTTCGGTTTGGAAGTAACTTTGGATTTTTTTTCTATCGAGAAAATTTTATGGAATCGTGTTTTCGGCTAACATAGTACTTAACATTAATTCTCAACTTTACCATATATTTATTTCAAAATTAATGCTGCAGTATTTTCGACATAATGGAGGATCATGCTAAGCCATTTGAGGTAGTATAGGCCCTTAAAAGGGAAACACGCACTCTTGCCATCTGACCCGATCGTTTCGACTCTAAACGGCTCAAAACTGTTTTGCAAACGCTTAAGAAATAAACCTCGCTTAGGAAATAATTTCCCTGACTGTACCTGATAACCATGACCTTTGAATGGTGCCCTTTGTGGTATATCAGATTTGTGGCGAATTCATGGCTGATATATATCTTTGAGAGACGGATCGCGGCCGACCCTTGCTCTTTTTATGGATGATAAGGATGGTGATAAACCAAAACTTGTAACATAGCGTTTGTTTGTTGGTCGTCGTAAAAGGAAAGTTGTGTGATAGCCTATCAGAGATGTTACGTAATGACACATATTGGAGTCAACAAAGCTGACTGTACTATGTTAGTTCAGCTTTAACAAACAGATCGGTTGTATAATACTATGGCTTGTACCTAAATAATTCCAGGAAACTTTGGCTATTCAAACCATAAACAAAATTCTGCACGTTGCTCTCTAGTGAATTTCACAACCAAATTACCTTCACAAATCTCCATAGTAACACAGTAAAAAAAAAACATGCGGGGCAGTCTTTGGAGACTGCCGATAGAAGTGAAAACAAAGTACTTAACTAAAGCGTTCGGTGACGATGACGCGAATTCCATGATTTTTGTTCACCCAAAAAGTACACATGCATACACAGTATACATATTGTAGCTCATGGAAAGCGTTCGGTGACGATGACGCGAATTCCATGATTTTTGTTCACCCAAAAAGTGCTCAACACGACTAAAAAAGTTTTCACTTAAAAAAAAAAATCTTTTCTTTTCTCAAAATGGTGAAGGAAAACTTCGTGATGAAACCGGCATGTCCTAGAACCAAAAAATCGAAGACATGTGACATCTACCAACCCGCACTGGGCTAGCGTGGTGGATTATGGCCCACTCCCTCTCGAAGAGACGAGACCTGTGACAAAGCAGTGGGAACATTTATAGGCTTATCATGCTCTTGTTGCCAATTGTTTCTCCATTATGTACCTGTGGCGGTATCAACAACGCCACATGCGAACTACGTATCAAAGACCTGACGTCACAAATCCTGCATCGCGCTATCAGAGTTTACCGCGCGACTAGCATATATACAACATCCCAACATCTACCGTTGGGCAGTTGCCCACCAGACACAATACCCGTCTGGTCGGAGGATCTTCCCTTTACTATAGAGTATGAGTGAACTTTACACCCTGTTCCTCATACCTCTAAATGCCTAGAAACATTATTTTCAGCAGAAAAGGTATTTGTTAATTAATAATATCAAGTGATTTTATACTTGAAGTTGTTGTACTCGTATAGTATATATAGAAAGAAAGCCCGAAATTGCAGGTATTTGTGACCCGAGCCGCAGGCGAGGGTTGTAAATATGCGATAGAGGGCTTTCTTTTTTATTGCCCGTAGTGAGTACACAATTTTACGTCGTCACCTGGCCATAATATGAATTTTACGAAAGTTGAGTTTTTTTTTTTTTGTACTTAATAATTGTTATGGACACCTTCAAGCTCCAATAATGACGCTCCTTGGTCAATCCGTAACAAGTCTTATGACGTCAGACAAAACTGCAAACCATTCCATGATTATTTCGCAAATGTCTGTACTCCATTTGAAATAAGATTAGATATTTAAGTTAAACTTTTTTACGGTCCGTTCAACCGATTTTAACTTCTATTGCGTTGGTGGCATGACAAATGTCAGCTGCAGTAAACAGTTGGTATTGTAACCACTTTTTTGCTTTTAATGCTATGATTATGCCTACGGAATAGAAGTCAAAATCGGTTGAACGGACTTTAAAAAAGGTTTTTTTTAATATCTAATCGTAATCAGGTCCTAATAAGGTTATTTCAAATGGAGTATAGGTTGGTTTGCGTTACAATAATGCGCTCTATTCTACACTATTCTATTTTTAAAACTGAACCTGCTATCCGTTAGAGGTTAGCCTTCAGGGAGATGGTTCTGTGACTCGCAAGTTTGAACGGAAGTCTAAGGATTACCCGGGGAGTAGTTACCTTGACCTTCCATTGTATAGGGGTCTTACGACGACTTAGGTCTACGCTAATCCTCTAAGGGTACATCAATAAAAATAAATTCTGTAGGATAAGCCTGAATGTTTGGATAAGCTTTTTGTACCTACATGACTTTCATGTTTCATTAATTTTTTTTTTCATGTTTTATTTCATTTTTATTTCATTTCGGATTAGGTTCTATAAAAAATCACTCAAGTTCATCTCATTATACGTTGGAAATGCTTCCAAAAATTAAATACTCAATATATTTATTGCTTCTACATGTGAACTTAGGCGGTAGGTTTTACAAAAAGATGATCATTGTGGACTCTGCCAGACACAACAAAAGTAGGAGAGACAAAGAGGGCTTTTATTTGAATACTTAGTTGACTATATTATTATATAAGAGACGTTATTTAAAAATTTTCATTAAATATTCATTGATATTGTACTTAAAAGCATTTAGATAACAGAAATTGTTTTAATTTATTTATGAATGTATGTATTAAGTTTTTGTTCTTCTTAATTTTTTTCTGGTAATCTATTTAGATAAAAATCAATTGCTGTTCGTTAGTCTCGCTAAAACTCGAGAACGGCTGTGCCGATTTAGCTGATTTTGGTTTTGAAATGTTTGTCGTAGTCCAGGGAAGGTTTAAATGGTGGGAAAATATGAAAAAAAAAAAAAAAATTGTGAACGGCTGGACCGATTTCGCTAATTATTTTTTTGTTGTTTTTGTTATTATCAGGAGAAGGTTCGATGGTAGGTAGGGTAGGTAGGGTAGGGTAGGGTAAGTAGGTTAGGGTAGGGTAGGTGGGGTAGGGTAGGGAAGGGTAGGTAGGTACGTAGGGTAGGTAGGGTAGGGTTGGGTAGGTAAGTAGGGTAGGGTAGGGTAGGTAGGTAGGTAGGTAGGTAGGTAGGTAGGGTAGGTAGGGTAGGGTAGGGTAGGTAGGTAGGGTAGGGTAGGGTAGGGTAGGGTAGGTAGGTAGGTAGGTAGGTAGGGTAGGGTAGGGTAGGGTAGGTAGGTAGGTAGGGTAGGGTAGAGTAGTGAAGTTTATACTATATTTCCTTTGCGCGTAGACAAACTGCCACCCACAGTCAAATAGTTTTTGACAGAACGAAGTCTGTCGGGTCAGCTAGTATATTATAAATGCAGTTATTATTTACCTAATAGGTTTGTTCAAAAGAACTGAACGAATGTTAGAAAATACTTTTACCTTTTTGTCACGATATTTCGTGACAAAAAGGTAAAAGTATTTACCTCCTACTTTTGTTGTGTCCGGCAGCGTCCACAATGAACATCTTTTTGTAAAACCTACCACCTAAGTTCACAATCATGTGGAAACAACCAATATATTGCGTATTTAATTTTTGGAAGCATGTTAACTTCTAAAAATGAGATGTACAAAATATTGTACATCTCATTTTTAGAAGTTGGTACTATTTTGTAAGCCGTTCTGATATTTCTACTGCATGTAATATTATGAATTACTAGCTTCTGCTCGCGACTTCGTCCGGTCCGCGTAAAATTTCAGCCCCCGACCCACCGCGTCGCATCCCACCCGCGCTGTTTCTTTGATTACCGTTCTGACTTTTACTTTTTGCTCAACTCCTCAGGGTCGTAGCGTGATACTAAATAGTCTGTAACCTTCATCAAGAATTGGGCTATAAAATGACAAAGATTTTTCCCAATCGGACGAATAGTTCCAGAGCTTGGCGCGTTCAAACAAAGTATTATAGAAGATAAGCATTTAAAATCAAATAGGTCTTATTTTAAGAAAAAAACCCTTTTTACTTAATAATTCCTAAATTAGATAGATCCTTGTTAAGAACGTAGCGAAAACCTTAGTAATTAATATTCATAAGGTTACGCTTTAATAATTAACACCCTACGTATGTAAGCCTGAAGGCTTTTGCAGTCTATTTGCAGTTCCGTCACGTGGTGGCATTTCTAGTGCTCACGTTTAGCTCCTGATGCGACTGTGACCTATTAAAAGATTGGATAGCGGCCGACGGAAAATATATTGTCACTCTAACGGCTTTTATGGTACGTCTTCCTATTATTTTGTTGGGTTCTACTTTGATCCAGAAACAAAAATAATTTAAAAAAAAAAGATTAAGAACAATATGTTTTAATATAACAGGAAATATTAAAAGAATTAGAAGTAATAATTTTCTGAATTATTGAGGTGATTGCATGACTATTCAGTAATTACGCGTAATTACTAGTTATAAATATATTTTTGACAACATTGCGTTTCAGCTGCCAATTGCATGAAATTGAAATAGACAGAATGACATTTTAATTAAGTTTAGCGCTATTTGTATTTAGTTAGTCGTTGTGCAAGCGGGCTTTAAGTATTTTATTGTGTATACTTAATCGCAATTTTGTTTTAAATTATTGTTTTTTGATAATATATCTTTATAAGGAAAATCTTTGCCCAGCAGTACGACACAATATAGGCTAAGAAAGAACAATTAAAAATACTTATTAGTTCCGTTGTTTCACAACATCGTAAAACATTAGGTATTTTTTGTAATATAACATGTATAACACACATCTGTCTTCAGCAATGTAATTATGTGCAACGGAACAATAAAAAACGCAATTTAATTGCACGTCTCGTCTTGAAAAGCCAATATGAAGTAGTTGTACAATAACACGCTAATGCCACTGAAATATTTGATTATGTTCCGAGGTTTTGGCATTATTCCTCATTCTTCATAAGTCATTACGTGCTTTGAACTCGGATACATATTTCAAAAGAGATATCGTTTTTAGTGGTAAAATACATAAGTTTCAATAATAGATTAGATTTTCTATTTGATGAAGTAACTACATATATTTTTGGATTAGTACATTTTCATTATTTATTTTAAATTGATAATCATTTAATTATTCTGACAATAACCTAAATCACTGTTCAGCAACATACTTTTTTTGAACCTTTCTTTTTCAGAAAATAAAACTCTGCTTTAATCGAATCGAAACGAAACGATATAATCAGTAGGAGACACTTTATGATAAAATTACAAACTTCTTAAAAAGAGTGTCTTCTCAAAGTCACAAAGTGAAACAAACCAGAAGCCGCGCCGCCGGAGGAGACACGGCTGATCTTAGCCGATGTAATAACAGGGGCAATATCGACCTAACACTACTGATATAGTTACACAGTCCTCCCTTGAAGTCCCGAGTAATCATATTGGTTTGTACTCAGTCGAGTGGTTTGGATTGTGGACGTTCGTGTTAACAGATAGAGTGCGCGTGGCAAGATTTCATTCGCTATTGAAATGATAAATTGGTAATCCGAATCACAACGGTAAAGTCTTAAGTTGTAAAGGTCAAATACTAGAGGTTTCATGTTAAATATTTAACGGCAGTTGGTTAAACTAGGAGCACTTTTGTGTATTTTTTGTAAAACACTAGAAATATTTCCCGTGAGTAATACCGCGGATGTACAGATAATAACTATTGCGTCAAATACCGCTTGTTTGTAGTTTACAGCTATTTTAGAGATAGATTTATGATGACAGGATGAGTGACGTGGTAATCATGAGTTATGACTGGAATAGTTAACGGCCCACTGTTCAAAATTAAACATCAAACAAAGCAAGGAGTTATTGAACAACTAAGGTGGACTGGTAGAAAATGCCTCAGACATTAAAGCTAGTACTTTGTGCAGTATTTTTTTTAACTTGTAAATAATAAATAAAATAGAAGTGTCGGTTTGTAATGTCAAAATAAAAGTATACGAGTACACGGTACTTATCACAATTTTTTACTTTAATTTTTTTTGTCTGTCCGTCTGTTTGTTCCAGCTACTCTTCGAAATGGCTAGACCGATTTTGAAGGGACTTTCACTGGCACATAGCTGATATTATAAGGAGTAACTGAGGTTACTTTTATTTAAGAAAAAGCCACGCGGGTGAAGCCGCGAACAGCAGCTAGTAAATAAATCCAGCTTTGGGATGGCTCAGCAAAGTACCAACTTGCTGCGCTTGACTCGGTGGATCGCAGAGCTAAGAGGCTCATTGGCGACGTAAAACTGGTGGATGCCAAGCTTCACAGCTTGGCTCATCGCTGCAAGGTTGCCTGCTTGTCGGTCTTCTACAGATTGTACTTCGGCGAGTGTGCCCATGAACTCCACGGCCTCATTCCACCGGCCCCCTTTTACCATCGGACATCTAGACGCACTGCAAGTTACCACCCCTACCTAGTTGATATTCCACCAACTCAGCGCACAGCAAAGGAGTGGAACTCTCTGCCTGCGTCGTTGTTTCCGAACGCATACGAGTACAACCCTAATCTATTCAAAGTGAGAGTGAACAGGCTTCTTCTGGGTAAGCTCACTCCATCGTAGACTTTGTTTCTGTCACCCAGACCTAGACCAAAGTCAAGAGCAAACCCATAGTAAAATAAAAAAAAAATAAAAAAAATCGGATTCTACTACCGAAAGGCTGAGTCGAAATCGAATTCTACTACCGAAGGAGAGTGGGACATTAAGGGCTAAATAGATAGAAATAAATAAATGTGTAAAAGACTCATTTGAATTCTGAAATACGGAAATACATTGTAGGCACTGTGAACCGTAAGTCCGTGGTAATAATGTGACTTTAACAGTGCCTTCATTTCGTTGCAGTAACGACTGATAACTACCTTTTGGAAGGCGCAACTAGAATCAATTAACTATTCATGTAATTTTTGACGTTTAAAAGTGCATCTTCGTGCCTATTTGAAATAAATGATTTGACTTTGACTTTGATTTTAGGGTTCCGTAGTCAACAAGGAACCCTTATAGTTTCGCCATGTCCTTCTGTCTGTCCTTCCTTCTGTCTGTCCTTCTGTCTGTCTGTCTGTCTGTCTGTCTGCCTGTCAGTTTGTCCGCGGCTTAGCTCAGAGACTCTTAGTACTAGAAAGCTGTAATTTGGCATAGGTATACAATATATTAATCTCGCCGACAAAGTGTTAAATGTTACCATAGTTGTGCTGTTGACTGTCCGTATCAACAAATTGGTCAAAAACACTTTTCACTAGTGCGAGATCTCGAAAAGCAGTTCAAACGAGCCCTTTTTCTCAACGACAATTTTGCTACCCGTATCGAAAGAGAGAAGGAGGGCATTTGATCCCAAGAGAAACGATCATCGCGATATTACCTATCCATTCTATTCATATTCCTATATCTAAATGCAGGCTACGCATGTAAGTACGGTATTCTGTTACTTTATCGGGTATTGTTCACCTGAATATATGATTTATTATGAGTAATGTTCTCCTATCTGTTATAAATGTGTTTCGATGGAAATACAGAACACATTTCGAAAGGGCGAGGATGTAATATTGTCGAAATTCAGACGTTAGGTGGAGTCTTTTGTTAGTTTGGACGAGCTACAATTTTACCAATCCATTATAGTAATTATCTGAAATCTCTACCTACACACCGTGGCATTTTAGTCGTCTTACAATGACAGGCCATTTCATGTATCCAATGACTACTAATCATTCATGTAAAAAGAAAAAAAAATATTGGACATTACATTTTTTTATTTTTTTTTTAATTATGTCGCATGACATAGTTTAAAACACCCTGTTACGAGTGCAGTCCGAGCCTTGTGTTACAAGGGCGCCGCGGAATGGAGCGGCGACATCATTATCGGAGTTCATTCACCCTAACGCAAAAATGTGTTTCTTACTACGAGTATTGCAACTTAAACTTAATCTAAATCCATTCTGCGGCGCCCTTGTATCACAAGGCTCGGACTGCACTTGTAACAGGGGGTTTTAAACTATGTCATGCTATGACGCATTAATAAAAATAAAAATAATAAAAAATTCTACTGTTCATAAAAAAAAAATTACAAGAATGATTAGTAGTCATTGGATACATGAAGTGGGCTGTCTTTGTAAGACGACTAAAATGCCACGGTGTATAAAAATTACGCGTTTTGGGTGAAATTTGTATGAAACTCTCGTGTGTTGTGGGATATACTTTTATCTTATAATGAAATCACTATGAAAATTAAACGCAAATGTAATCGACTTACAAATCAGATTACCTAAAATTCTTATCCACCCAAACTCAAATTCTATCAAACTTATGACCTTATGATGTCCTATTCATGTAATTATTGACGTTCAAAAGTGCATCTTCGTGCCTATTTGAAATAAATGGTTGGACATTGACTTTGACTTTGACTTATGGTCTAGAGATTACATTAGAAATAAGCATCAACTTTGTACGTATTTTTCTGTTCCTTTCTTCTTGTCTGTTTATATGTTTTTTTGTGTGTTTATGTGTGTGTTTTTTTGTGTGTTAGGGTGTGTGTGTATGTGTCTTGTGTATTTTAGTGTGTTTTAGTGTGTGTTTGTGCGTGTTGTCTGTGTAAATTGTTGAATAAATAAACGAAACTATTCTGAACAGTTCTCAAGGAAGTGATAGCACCAAGTGTATATCTCCGATTCAGCGCATCTCATTGAACGTCTTTCAGTACCTACTCAAATGCCCGATAAGAATACAAAAGCGGGCAAATATTTTCCATGGGCCGAGGTGGAATAGGCATCATTATTGCTATTGGAAAACGCCAGTAACCTCATTTATTTCTTCTAGATAGTAGATAGTTATATTACGGGTGAAAAGAAATGGTGCAGTTTATTCTCTTGATTATTTTCTTAGAAAATAATCAGACTTTTGACGTTCAAAAGTGCATCTTCGTGCCTATTTGAAATAAATTATTTGACTTTGACTTTGACTTTGACTTTTGACTTTGCTTTTCAAATAGACTGAAATAAAAAGCAAATGTTGAGTTTTATATTGTTAAAGCATTTTTTATTTATTTATTCATTTTCGTAAGTAACTTTGACGTAGACTTAGTTTTAGTGAATTCGGTCAAAATTAAAATCCAAGATAGCGAATTTTTCGTCATGGGGGTGCTATTCAAGTATTACGTAAGCACAATTTTAGTAATTTTGAACCCCCACCTCCCCCTTATCGGCAAAAGTAAGTAAAGCTCATACCCCTCTCCTATGCTTACGTAAACATTGATATGTATATTTTTTAATCTGTTCAGTTTTCTTATTGTTATTCATGAGTCTAGAAATAAGGAATTTATAGACTATGAATTAATTTAATGCCCATTTAAGTAATTTATTCTAACCATAAAACACCGCGTGAGAGCGTGTAAGCAATATAAATTATTATGTGGAATCCTTGAACATGGGGTTGCCATCTTTGTTCAAATCAAAATCAACTAAATTTTGCAGAAATACGAGTATCTGTAAAAGTAAATAAATAAATCCAGCTCCCCCGTCCCCCATGTCATCAAAAATAATCAAAGCAAAGACCCACACGAAAAACACGCCTTCTAGGATTTTCATTTTGACCAAATTCACATCTTCTCACTCTCTATGTATCTTTCTATTATATATAATAGAAAGATACAGAGAGAGAGAGTGCTATGGATGGGGCATAACGCTTGTTCGTTACATGACGATTTCTACCAGTCAACTCCTACCGCAAGTTCGTTCCAAAAAGAAATGTCAATGTTTTGTCAAGTCGTACAAAATCGTGCGAAGCAGGGGCGGGTCGTTCTAATATAAAGTTCGTATTTCTGAGGTGCTTGATACTATTTCTTGTTACAAAGTACATAGGTACATAGGTACATAGGTACGTTACTAAAGCAATAAAAGCTATTACTTTATTACCCACCGTTATGCCCAATAAAACTTTATTTGCGTATTTTTGTTCTTCTTTTAATGGTCCCTTTTATTTGTCCAAGTAACATAGTTCTTAGTATTTTGTGGAGTCTTGGTAAACAAAAAAGTTACTGAGTGTCTTTCGCTTCCGATCTTTATACAATGTGCTTTTTTTTTTCATATAACTCTAGAAAAAAAAAAGTCCTAGATTATGTGGTCCAAAAATGCATAGTTTCGAAGATAATTATCATCAATCATATTAATTTAGGTCAAAAATTGTCAACCGTATAACGGATTGTTACTTTTGTGACGTTGCCAAACTGATGAAACTGTGACCCTCGATGTATATAGGTATCTAAGTTTCATTGATAAATACGGGTAATTAATTTTCATTCAAACCAATCATTAATATTTAAAGCTAAGAAAATGCGTTTGTCATTTTTCACGTAAGGGTTTTACATAAATAATCGTGACTTTGTCGAATTATTTTGTATGAAAAATGAAATAAATAGTGGCAGTTGATTCTTTGATATGGTCTCATTCATACCCTAGAATTATGGCATATAAAAAAAAAACACCTTGTATACATCTTATATATAAAATTCTCGTGTCATATTTCACGTAAGGGTGTTTTACATTAATAATCGTGACTCTGTCGAAAAACAAAAAAAAAAAAAAAAAAAAAATAATTCATATGCCAGAGGCTAAACATTGCCATACAACATGGCAATGCCGTCAGTCTCTTGGGTACATTACCAGTCGACAGCGATGCGGAGGAATTTTTCGACGCCATATTTTAGTTTATTTTCTTATTAGTTTTATTTAGTTTAGGTTAATTTATTTATATTAACTTGATTTAGTTACCACCCAATATTTAATATTTTATTAAAGAAATAAATCACTACAATGTTAAGTTTGTTTTTGGGATAAATACATCCCAAATTCGAACAAACCCTTCAAATATGCCAGTTGATTCTTTGATATGGTCTCATTCCTACCCTAGAGTTATGGGATATAAAAAAAAACACCTTGTAGAGATACACTCCATTATTAAATGTCTTTAGTACAAAAACATATACGGTATACCCTATTTTCTTAAATTTTATACAGGACTCTTTCTAAAACACTATCTCAAACACCTCTCAGGAATATTATACTAACACCATAAACAACAACTTTAGTTCTATGACTTTTAATATTTCATTAGATTTTAATTCACCAGAAATTCATTAAAAAAAAAATCTTCAAATGTATAGGACAATGAAAACTTGAATGATTGTTTTTGGTAAATGTATAATGTTTTGATATAAGTCACAGAACAAAAGTTGTTGTTTATGATATCAGTAATACAGTTCTGCAAGGTTTTTTGTGTTTTACCAACAACCTTGTATAGGATATACCCTATTTTTTTCTATTACCTACTCTTTTCAGTTCAGTAACTTTCGCCGAAGGTAGGTATATCGTAGACAGTGGGTAATCAGATTTGATCGGAACTAAATAATAAAGTTGACTTTCAATCATGAATGTCAGCCTAAATAGGAAAACATTTTCCCTCTCAAAACGCAGATATATGCCAGTGACCTTGAGTAGTTTCCAAATAAGACGCAATATTAATTTATTATACATAAAACAAAAGGTATTTTAATTAAACATGTATACTATAAGATCAATAAAAAATAATCTTTAAAAAGGTAAAGGTTTTAGAAAAATACGCTTGATAGATTTTGCGTGATTCTCAGTTTTTTATCCGCGTTAGACATAACTTTACAAATTAATTTCACTATGTAATATAAACATAATCTCAAATAATATATTAAGTTATTGAGAAAATGCTCTAATTTAACATACATTTTTTCCAAGAAAAGAAGTGAAAATCATTAAAAGTCGGTTATCGTCTCCTTAAATAGCTACAGAGCTATAGCAGATACAGATAGTAAAACTCGAAATTATAATTACATACAGCAAAACCCGTAGTCTCTTTCACGGATCAAATATTTTTCGGAGAAAACACGGTATCGATACATTTTTTTATGAAGGTTCCGCAAAAGATATGAAAACAGCCGATGTGTTTGGCTAGATGCCTGTAGTGTGAATTGACACCAGTCATTCATCCTTTTCAAAACTTGGTCCTTGTATATATCTACTCAATATATCAACATCAGGTCAAAATTTTATACCCAACATGACAGGGGACGCTATCTATTCTTGAGCAGGGCAAGGTATTACATGTGTAAGAGTTTATTATAAACAGATTTTCTTTCGAAAACTCCCAAATGAAGGGCATAGGTGGCTTGTTATATTGGTGTTATTGACATATTCAAAAACCTTTAGGGTGAGTTTATTTAAAAGGGTTGTTCGTTAGTTTGGATTATTGAACCGCTAGAATCAGCCGTCAGTTGGGACTGGTCATCTCTTAGCTGCCACGGCTTATTTTTATTTTTGAATTGGTTTTATTACGGACGCTTCTAACGTGCACGTCTTTCTACATTGTTCTCAAATGTATAACTTCAACATGAATGATGTAACCCATTTTTTGTAGCAATATTTTGTTTTAAAAGAGTGTCCGTGGAGTTTCTTGCCTGTAGGAACCTACTACGCTTTGGAATGGGCAACTAGCTTCATCTTTCTGACTGACCGACCCATTGACAATTCAAAAGTGCCTGCCAGTAATTGGTTTATTTGAAACTAGCTTTTGCCCGCGGCTTCGCCCGCGTGGATGTAGGTTATTGCGTAAAAAAGCCTATGTCCTTCTCCATATCCCAGACTATGTCTCTGCCAAATTTCATGACGATCGGTTCAGCGGTTTAGGCGTGAAAACGTAACATACAGACAGACAGTCAGACAGACCGACAGACAGACAGACAGACAGACAGAGTAACTTTCACATTTATAATATTAGTATGGAAGTATGGATAAATGCTCTGAGTTTGAGATTGAGTATTTTTTTTTTCTACCTAATTGTAAATCAATGTTTAAACAAAATGTAACGTGGAACATGGTTAGGTTACTTCAACATACATTACCTTAATTTTACGAAATCTAATGAGGCTGTGGTGATTTAACAGCCTATGTCCTTCTACATATCCCAGGCTATATCTCTGCCAAATTTCATGACGATCGGTTCAGCGGTTTAGGCGTGAAAACGTAACATACAGACAGACAGACAGACAGACAGAGTTACTTTCACATTTATAATATTAGTATGGATAAATATAACAACGACGTTATAGTAAAATTAAATTAATTATTACATTTTTCAACGCGACTAATGTCATTAATATGCGAATTATTTTTTAATAAAATTGCCCCCAAAATTGATTTTCAGATAAAAGTTTTGATATTATTTTCTCAATTTACTATGAAAATAAAAACGAAATCGGTGGTTTTAATTTCCGCCGTCCTAATTTAAGTTAGCGCTCCTTCCATTAGGGGTAACTGCTCAGGGCAACTCTCCCAATAAGATTACCAAGATTGTTATGACTAAGTTAGTACTAAGAACTTGGGCCGGTCTACCCACTAGTAATATTTTATCGTAGTGTTTTATGAGGTACCTATTTTTGATGCCAAAATGTAAACCAACAGACACGAAGCAACAAAATTCGATCTAAAGAAAAACGGCCACATTCCTCTAGATCATATTTTGTTGCTTCGTGTCTCAATATGAAACTTTAAAAAAGGTATTAGAAAATTCTAGACACACTTACCGAAGCAGCTGATTGAGCCGTTTTTCATAATTCCTTCTCAGTCACGAGATAATATTTTTTTAAAGGAGTGGCGCTAGTGGACCCGAGACAGCGCTCTTAACACAATTTCGTTCAACTATTCACAATTTCGTTCAACTATTCACAATTTCTTCACGGCTAGGCGTCACGTTCCGCGTTCGTGAATTGCGTCGAAAGTGAACGTGGTATACTACAATTAAGATCTTGCATCTATTGTTTAGTTACGTCACTACAATTAGTCTCATTGAATGAAGTGATTACTTGCTAAATGTTACCGGAATTAGGTAATGGTGTAAGGTAAATGAACATTGACCTTTTAATGCGTTGAGACACAAAAATAAAAATGCGAGTAAAGTTTCAGAGATTTTTTTTATTTATCATCAATACATAGTATAAAACAAAGTTCTCGCTTCCCGCTGTCTGTCTGTCCCTATGTACATAATGCTTAGATCATTAAAACTCCGCAACGGATTTTATTGCGCTTTTTTTTAATAGATAAAGTGATTCAAGCGGAAGGTTTATGTGTATAATACATGCATAATATAGTAGAGAAACACTGATAATTTTAGAGGTTTCTAATGTGATGTCGTAAAAAAACACATTTTTATGCGCTTACATTGCAAATTCTGGCTGAAATCTACGAGATAGATCAAAATAATGTACTACAGTATTGTACACCTTAAAAATATCAACAAAAAAGTCCGCAATGCTATATGTCTATCTCTTAGGGATAACCCACAATAACAATTTTTTATTCCTTACTTTTTACGAGAAATAATGGCTTATTTACGAAGCGACTTTAAGCAATACAGCATTAATCCTTACCCAATTAAGTTATACCTTAAATACATTGTGCATTTAATATTAATCAATATTGCCCTTTACAACACGTAATTTAAATTAATATTTTCGAAGATATTACAGATTTAAAATGCAAGGACATAGCAGTTGCGGCGGTACCGGCCGGGAGGCCGGCGGATTCTGTGCAAAGCCGGGGCGGGTCGCTAGTAAAGAAATAAAATAATTAAATCTCCAAAGGGCTGGTTAACACTTCCCGTGACCCAAGGGCTGGCTTTTACCTTGGCCAGAGGCTAAGCATTGCCATAGAACGTGGCAATGCCGCTAGTCTCTATTACCAGTTGACAGCGATGCTGAGGAATTTTTCGACGCCATATATTATTTTATTTTGTTAATAGTTCTATTTAGGTTAGATCATTATATTTTTATTTTAATCTAACACTCGTTAATTAGGTATTTGAGATCTCATGATGACAACATTTGCTAACCTCTTCCTGAATAATAAGTTCCTAAGTAGGTAGTATTTCTATTTTTATTCCAACCTATACAAATAAATAAAACTGAAGAGTCGGTTTTTGATATCCAAATAACATTTTTTACTGAATTCATACGAAAGTATATACGATACTTAAAACATTTTTTTTTTTAAATTTTGACTCTCAATCTGTTTATTCCGGCTAAACTCCGAAACGGCTGGACCTATTTTGACGGGACTGGCAGATAGCTATTTACTTTTATTTTGGAAAACCGCGGTGAGGCCGCGAACAGCATCTAGTATATAATAATAACATACCATCACGCCTGTAATCCCCGAAGGTTAAGGCAGCGGTTTACCTATAATAGTATACCCACATTCCGCTAGTTATGTATAAGAGCGCTGTCTCGCGTCCACTAGCGCCACTTCTTAAAAAAAATATTATCTCGTGACTGAGAATTATGAAAAACGGCTCAATCAGCTGCCTCGGTAAGTGTGTCTAGAATTTTTTAATCCATACTAATATTATAAATGTGAAAGTAACTCTGTCTGTCTGTCCGTCTGTCTGTCTATCTGTCTGTCTGTCTGTCTGTCTATATGTTACGTTTTCACGCCTAAACCGCTGAACCGATCGTCGTAAAATTTGGCATAGATATAGCCTGGGATATGGAGAAGGACATAGGCTACTTTTTTACGCGATAACCGACATCCACGCGGGCGGAGCCGCGGGCAAAAGCTAGTACCTTTTATAAAGTTTCATATTGAGATACGAAGCAACAAAATTCGATCTAAAGAAAAACGGCCACATTCCTCTAGATCGTATTTTGTTGCTTCGTGTCTCAATATGAAACTTTATAAAAGGTTTTAGAAAATTCTAGACACACTTACCGAGGCAGCTGATTGAGCCGTTTTCATAATTCCTTCTCAGTCACGAGATAATATTTTTTTAAAGGAATGCCAACCCGAGACAGTCTCGAGCCGACATAAGTAGACTCACGAAGTTGCGAGCAGTAGGTTTTTACGCACGTGTGACATTTACAACTCAATGCTCATTAGTGATTAATTAATGACGACAGGGACCTACCATGAATGTATTAGAATATAACTGAGTGGAACTCTCTGCCTGCGTCTGAGTTTCCGAACGCATACAACCCTAATCTATTCAAAGTGAGAGTGAACAGGCTGCTTCTGGGTAAGCTCACTGCATCGCCGACTTTGTCTCTGTCACCTCTGACCTAGATCAGAGTCATGAGAACCAATCAAACCCATCGTAAAAAAAAAAAATAGAATATAATATATTTAATTGCTTTAAAACATGGTACATTAAGGTCTTATTAATTGAATTATGATCTAACGTGTTACTGCTGGTCAGGTATCAAAATTATAGCAGACTGTCGCAGTTGTTGATACAGAATGTGGGTATAGCTCGCTTTTTAAAGCGTATTGCCAATATTTTTACACCTGCAGCCTGTGTTATTCGCAGCGGACATACAGCGACCTGCGTGTCCAATATTATAATGTACTAAGGGTAAGGCGTTTCAGTGCGTCAGGGATGTTTGCTGAGTTGCGGGTTGATGGCTTTGCCGCTATCGTTAGGAAAAGATGCGTCTCCCTACTCGCTCGCGATCTTGACAGTACTGCCGCGCTAACGAAGAATGCAATAACTCGATTTTGGACGATTTTGAGTTATATATTTGGAGACAGCGAATCAAAATCTATTAACTCTCTCTAAGCAACTTTTTATTGATCCTTCAGGAACTCGGTATTTCAGTAAGCAAGATGCAATAACTTCATAACAAATTCAATAATCAAAAATACAATTCTAGGAAGCGACAAAATCGAGTTATTGCATTTTTCGTTAGTGCGACAGGACACTATACTGGGTGTTTTTAATGATCGGTGGGAGTCCCCATGCTGCAAAAGTGGGTGCGGCTTCATGTCTTAATTTAATTTTGTTGCTGAAGTACATTGTTACTAACAAAATATGGACCTGGTTTGAAATAAATGTGTTTTATTATTATTTCCTTTATTCCAATAAATACATATAACTTATATTTTTAAATATTAGAATAAAAAATATATAAAAACATTTAAAATACATATAAATAATAGTAGCCCACCGGTATCGGGAACAGAGTCCAAGCTACCGGCGGTCAGGACTCCAGAGAGAGGAACCTCCTAACAATGCGAGCCGTGTCCAGAGATACCGCTTTCTGAATCACCCCTTGATCGGGCTGCCCAATGAGACCCTCCTTAGGTGTTGGTCGAGGTTCTTGGCAATTAAGCCATTGGCTGATATGACTATTGGCACAATGATCGCTGAGTCCACATCCCACATGTCGACAACCTCGTGAGCCAAGTCAAGATACTTGATTTGTTTATTTTTGCCGGCTTTCACGAGGTTTTAGTCATGTGGGACTGTTATGTCAATAATCATTGCGCGCCGCTCTATTCGATCGACCACCACTATGTCAGTGAAGATAGGTTGATCCCAGTACAATGTGATATTTCCATTTTCGAGAACTGCGTCGGGTACATATTTGTAGTACGGCACTTCCGATTCCAGTAGGTTGTATTTTTTTGTCAGCCATTGGCTGATATATTTATTATTATTATTAATATAGCACGCACACAGTCATATTATAACAAGGATGAAACGAATAAATAAAACATTATAAAATATTTGATTTATACTTAGCAGCACGTAAATAACAAATATCTATCATAGAAAACGTAGATTTCTCTGCATTTTGCGGTTAATAATGTACCAGCCGAACAGCGCGAAGGTTATGAACATTACATAAACAGTAATAAAATAGATAGGTATGTATCTACACTCAAAAGTAGTTCCTTTGTTCATATGTATGTTCATTATTCCCCCAGAGGCCGACAATTAACATACTACTCCTAAAAGTTCATTGTATGTTTGTAAACAGTTGAAGCTGATTGAGTTTTGCAATGGAGCCTTAATAGAGTCCCATTACAATTTTAACTTTTAAATTACGTCATTCTGTTTAATTATTTAAACACGCGACTCTCAGAATTAGTGAAAATTTTCAGTATCAGCAAATCGAAGGGAAAATGACAGAAATCTTTATTAAAAAAGAGAAAGAACGATGTACAAATGACAAAAAAAATATATTATAAAGTATGAAGTCCAACTAAATATAAGAGCAAAAAACGTTTAACAAAAAACAGCAATGCGGATAGCGGAGCAAAGGAAAATTACTGCACATTATTTTTTAAACATGACGAATATGAAATTAATTTCCCGCACGACATTTTAACGTGCTCAAAGTCTTTAAGTACAAACTATAAAGACAAAAACTAACCAGAGACATGAACTAGTGTTATAAATGTGTGCCGAGAAAGGACCGTGACGGACAATTATTTTATATAGCTACGGTATAAGTAGATGCCTGTAATGAGAGGTGAGTAAACTTACGCAGATTACTCAATGTTGTACTAGAATGCCGTTGGAGAATGAAACAATTCATTTTGATTAGGTAGATGTTTTAAAAATAAACCTTTATTAGTAGCACATCCAGAAGTACCGAAGAGAATGCAAAACCTGCTGATGATGATAAAAACCGAATAGTAATCTAAAATTTAGAAGACATCTCAAGTTCATGTGATTTAAATGAAACAAATTATAACAGAAGTCTATCTCCACAGAGTGCTTAGTACAGCAAATACAATAATGTCGTTACAAAACAAATAAATAATAATGTAACTGACCTATCCTACAAAAGCTTCCAAGCGGCTAAGTGGGATAAATTGAACTGAATTGGTTCACACAAATACGACTAATATCTGACTCCCTATAAATCTTCAGATTGCATCATAAATTGCAAACAAACCTACGCATGAACCGAACATGTCAACGAACTGTACCACAATTATCTAAGTTATAACTGTTACATCTAAATATACAACATTGTACGACGTGCCGTGAGGCTCGCTCATTCATACACAAATGTAACAAGAGAACTGTTCAACTGAAATACGTGCGGCGAGTGGTCACGACTGACGTGCAAATGGTAATGGCAATTCGGACATATGCTCCAACATTTCGCTTGTTTACCTCCGCAACCAAATCTATTTGTTCCTACTCTCTGCTTAGTATGCATTCTCCATTACCATAACTGTTAAAGTTACCACGTTGCCTTCAAGCCAATATGAGAACTAAATTGCTATTATTTCACAAAGGTACGGCTACAATCGATCGTGTTCGTTACGACACAATGGAGCGACAAAATTGACAAAGGAGAATACAATCGTGTTCGATTAAAAATAAAAATGGCAACATGCGAAATGACTTTATGGCGGCGAAGCGGGGTCTATGGTGCATTCACAATTTGTGGCAAGTGAAAAATAAACGAAATACTCAGGTTGATTTGATTATTCCGTTGACCGATGTTGTTTGTGGTCAATTTCAAAAGTTAGCTCGATAATACACCTGCGCAGCTAATCGATTTCATACGCAACATTGCAAATATTAATTCAAAACGTTGACTTAATGGATGATTTTATTTTAATAGTGATTCATTTAGAAAGAAAAACAAATCAAAACGTAGTTTGACACTAACAGGATTTCAGGAAAATGCAACGGCACATACATACAGAAAGACATGACGTAAATAAAGGTACACAGTAATGACACAGCGCACAGTGGAACGAATGTATGGGAGCGGTTGGACGTAGACATGTCCGAAAAATAAGAGTAAAATTATGACAAACTAATGATGCCATCTTATTCGATTACTTAATGCCTTCATAAATTGTGGTGATGAATTTCTTCATAACTCCCATATTTCGGGAGTAATTTGAGAAAATGTGAAATTTTACTATGAAAATGAGTGTATCGAGCTCTCTCCCTCCTGATTCCGGGCTTGTTTCAAGTAGCGGTCTCTAATATCGTAATGCTATTACTAAGAGCTATATTTAATACTAAGACACATAGTGCGCCAAATGTGCACTTTCTGGGATAAAAGGAAATGAAAATTTAAAAAAAAAAACGTTTTTTCCCCATTTGTATTTACTTTAAACCGCAGACAGACTTATTAAGAGGTCTATAAATATATTATATATATACAGAAATATATATTAACAAAAATATTCACAAGAACTGATGAGAGTATGACTTTTAAGTAAGTTGATAATAAATTACCTAGTTTCATTAAAAGTACAATAAATAATTAAGATGTAAGCTCTAATTTACTAAGTTACACATTTTAAAACAATAACATCATTTAATTATCTTCGTCATCATCATCATCATCAATTAATTCAAATTCAGAATCGATGTCCGCTAAATCATTTATGTTAACAAATTCGATATCACTTTTCTCAGAATCCGTAAGCTCATAAAATTCCTTAAAAGAAGATTTTTTTACAAACTTATTTCCTTTTGGACGGATACTTGTAACAAGTGGATCAGAAGACAGTAAAAGATTGTGCATAATATCTTCATTGCATGAGATACTGCTATGCTTTCGAGAATGCCCCTCTCTATATTTTCTAAAATCTTTATTTCTAGCCTCAGATGCCTCTTCGGATAGAAAACCAATGGGCACAATTGACATGTTCTGAACTATGTCTGGCCCATGCATTAAAATTTTATGAAGTGAAGAAGGCATATAATACCATGGGTATAACTCCACGTAAAGCTTAGCAGTATCAAAGCAGAACTCTCGGAATTTAGTTACGTTGATCTTCTCTCCTGATGAAATACACTGCAAGATCACACAGATTTTTCTTAAAAGCATAGCATCTATTCCGGTCAGTTCAGCAGATTTAGTGTAGTTTTCAAAAAATCTCCTTGCCGAGTTGCCATTGTTGGTGGATCCACTGCCTTGTTTCACAACATCGAGAAGTAAGCCCGTTTCTCTTCTTACAGCCTCTTGAACTCTTTTCTTCCTGTCATCAACTTGCCTTTTTGCTATATCACCCCTTACTTGCCATGATTTTATGTCTAATTTGTAGGAAATGTGTAATAAGCATTCCATTGAGCGAATCCAAGCGTGAAGGGTGCTTAAGCTATATTTATACATGTCCTCGTTTGCGTGTTTATCTTTGATTAACTCTAAATTATTCATTTCTTTAGGACAAGCCTTGCATATGTCACACACTGAAGCTGCTGTATTGGATATAATGGAATGAATTTTACCATCAATCATTGTCAACAGCAGTTGGTGTTTGACACTAATTCCATCAGTGATGGTGGATGGAGTTAAGGCTTCAATCTCTGCTTCGATTTCAGCCATCTCTCTCTGCACATTTTCTTTGGTTTCCTTTATAAACTTAAACAATATTGGCCGGCAAAATGAAGTGGAAGATGGTCGCTCGTTTTCCCAAATTGTTACACCTTTTGAGACGAGCCGCAGTGGTACAAGACTAATCATAAAATTACTAGCAAGATCGATTTGCTCATCTTCACTCGTCCTTTGATGATAAATGCTTTGGCTAGATGATCCGTCAAAACCCCATTTGCTGGTCAATACGAGCTGTTGATTGGGATCAACAGGGGTTTCTAACGACCTAATAAGTCTTCTTGAGGTTAAATCCATCAAGGCTTGTAATTTGATTTTTGCAGAGCTCTCTGTAACTGTGAGATCTTCTTTGGCCGGATAGCACTTAATTTTTTCTTTAACCAACATGTAGTAACTCGGGTATTGAAGAGCTCCTTCTTGAGTGTTGAAATCCCGAAGAGTGTTATAGCGCCATTTCGATAAGTTCATCGATACATAAAGAGCCAATGCCTTCAAAGGGGATATTTCCCGTACCTGAATTGATTTACCTTCAATGAAGGCTTTGATTTTTGAGGCCTCTTCTGGATTCTCCGTCAAGTATTTCATAACATAAGCTGTATCGCTTTGTCCTGCCTTTTGAAGCGCCCTTTCGGCCGAAAACATAATTTCAGCGCTGCTACTGCTGCATGAAAGACTATCTTCAGTGCGTCTTCTTTTTTGCCGGTTACTAAGGTCCTCAAAAGATTTACGAGGACTAGGATGTGTACAAGTTGAAGCATCAGATTTAGCAGGAGAAATTATGGGCTCGATGACGTCACTTATATTTTCTGTAGAAGGTTCCATATTTTCATTCTGTAATTCCGGCCATTGAATTGCAGCCTGTAGCCAAATCTCATGTTTCTTCCGAAACTTATCTGTGCTTCTTCCAGACTGTGTCCATTTTGCATAAATGCGGTAGCAAAATCGACGACACCAGTCTTTTAAACTTGTTTCAGCACTTTCACATAACTGAACACAACTGTTATCTTTTAAAACACTGAACAAATAGTTAAAGTCGCGTAAATCTTTATGTGCGCGTGCGCATAAAGCAACGTGAATATCAAGATTTGTATTAAAATTTGGAAAATACATTGCGAGATTAGCTTGGATACAACGAGGTGTAAATCAACACTGATTTTAAAGTTACTAATAGTGACCTATTTATATAAAATCCAGGTATCCCAGGTATCCTTTGTTAAATATTGCAAGGTAATTAGTTATTGTGATAATTAGTAAATGATGCATGCTAAATTAGTGTATTAAGAGCCATTTAGTAATTAAATAATAGCAATGTTCTTATCAGTAATCATTAGTGCATCAGTTTTATATGTAAACCTTAAGTCCCTAATTATATATCCTAATTAGCTTATATCTTCTCTAATTGGCTGCTCAGAAATGTTATTGTAATAAGGTAAACCTTTAGAAAAACGGTTTTAATCAACAAAATAAACAAAAAATAAAAAAATTGTGTTATAAAATAAACATCACTCTTTATCCCAGAAAGTGCACATTTGGCGCACTATGTGTCTTAGTATTAAATATAGCTCTTAGTATTAGCATTATGATATTAGAGACCGCTACTTGAAACAAGCCCGGAATCAGGAGGGAGAGAGCTCGATACACTCATTTTCATAGTAAAATTTCACATTTTCTCAAATTACTCCCGAAATATGGGAGTTATGAAGAAATTCATCACCACAAGTTATGAAGGCATTAAGTAATCGAATAAGATGGCATCATTAGTTTGGCATAATTTTACTCTTTTTTTTCGGACATGTCTACGTCCAACCGCTCCCATACATTCGTTCCACTGTGCAGCGTACCAATTAGCAGCTCCACAACAAAGCTCAAAACTCAAAATATGATAATTTAAATGTAAAACTTTAAACATTGTCATGAACTGAGCATTCATTGTAATGTTAACAATCAGAACTTGTTAAAAACGGAACCGCGCAAACTAAAATAGCTCAGTTTATACATAAGTTTCAGCAAAACACGTGTTATTCTGAGCTGAAACCTGAAGGACAGTAGAAATTGTGTGCGAGGACGAAATGCATGACGCAAACAATGGAAACAGGTATAACAAGGATGTGGAAATGTTCGCACTGCATTGTGTGCTCAGATAAATATTTTTATTGTTTACTCTGTGTACGAGTATCCTGGCCAGATGGAAAAGAAAAAAGATTTTCATCAAAGTCAAAGTCAAAGTCAAAGTCAAATAATTTATTTCAAATAGGCACGAAGATGCACTTATGAACGTCAAAAATTACATGAATAGTTAATTGATTCTAGTTGCGCCTTCCAAAATGTAGTTATGTATGGAGAAGAATGGGCAAGAAACTCCATACTTACTCTTTTAAAATGTTAACAATAGTTTGTATACATTAATTAATATTTATAGGTGAAGACTATGTACCTAGAATAAAAAAATAAAAAATATAAAAAAATTCATCAAAATTACTTACCACAATTGGTAAAAAGAATGAAAAGTGAAGTAATAACAGAAAAATTAATAAATGCGATAGGTACATGGTGCTCACATATTTACAAACATTGTATATGATTTGCCAAAAAAAAATAAAAAATAAAAACAACATATAATAAGTCAGTGTGTGAGTTAAAATATTAATCACAGAAAATAAAATTAATATCATAAAAATTATAAATTATACAGTTAAATTAGCAACCAGTTTGATTTTGTCTAGACTCTAAATTGTCCTATGGAGCAGGACCAGCATGTTTCCAAGCATTCTTATCTTGGATATAATCCTCTAATTTGTAATATGCTTGTTTACAAAGTGTACTTTTAATATGAGTTTTAAATTTTCTTTCATTTAATTGTAATATATCAGAAGGTATTTTATTGTAACATTTAACACAGTACCCCATAAAAGATGTATGTACCTTAGATAATCTGAAAAATGGTTGATCTATTTTATCTTTATTTCTAGTATTAAAATTATGCCTATCACTGATTTTATTAAAAATATGTAGATTTTTTCTTATCTCATTATTTTTCTCATCTATTAATGGCATTATAGCGAGGTGTGCTTCGTTGTTCATTTTATGGTTTCCTTCTGTATTCGAAGCCATGGGCTTTATTGAATTGTCTCACGGTCGGTTTTTGTCGATGTATGTTATGGTTTCTGTTTTCATTTTCAGATTAAAAGAGAAGCCAAAATTGGTACAATATTCCGAAGATTTTTAAACGCCAATGTGATGTATTTTTTTAGAAAGCTTATTTATTAAGCTACTCGATTATAGTTAAATATGATTTTTTCAGGCGGCGCCTGTTTTTGTGAAAAGTGAAAAATGTTTCAGTACAAACAAAACGCACATAGCCTGTATTTATTAATTTCTATGCAATATAATTATTTTAAATGTGGCTACAGTTTTGGTTTATACAACGACCTTTATTAAATACTTTGACATTTTATTATAATTTTAGCTTCAGATCCATGAAATTGAGACAAAAAATATTGAATATCATGACAACGCAATATCAAAACGTGTCATTATGAAGTCAAAAATCTGTAAATGTCAGAATGACGTTGATTACGTTGAAATAACAAAATAAAAACACCTGTATTGGTACAAGTAATTCACGAGGCGGAGTGTTTTTATACATAATTATGTAGAGAAATACATCAAAAAATGTATTAATGTACTTAATTATAAAGTAGAAATATGTACATAGCTACTTATTTGTATGATAATTTCTCTCACTGACATTGACATTGTCACGTCATTTGCCACAGGGCTGCCAGCCCTAAAATATAAATAATGTTTGTAGTTAGTGATGCCAGGATTTTATTTTTCAACACTTCTTTAAAAACAAAACGGGCGATTGTAAAAAAAAAATGCCCCAAGACATCACAATAATTACCATCTTTCAGCCTATATAGTTCAGAAGGCTGTTTCAATTTTCAATTATTTTAGTACCAAGCCCGATACATTTATTGACCGTCTCCTTTATTAGTGTCATGACTCTATTGTGCGACAAATGCTCGTTTTCATTAATAATAAGCGACATCTACATAAATGAATGTCTAAATAAAAGCGCGCTGTAGCTTAGCCGAGCGTTGAAAATCTAAGTGTATTTTTATTTAGGGATTCAATTAAGTGCTGCCTGGTGTTTGTGAGACGGGCATAAAACTTTTAGAGGTGCAGTCTAACTTCCATTGAAAAAAAAATCGGTCAAGTGCGAATCGGACTCGCCCACCGAGGGTTCCGTACAATTATGACCACGCATACCATTGCTTAACCTCGATGATTGATTACGTACTTTAAATAAAGACTATATTTTATGATTTAATTACAAATGTATAGTTTTCCGATTTTTCCCTCTACTTGTAGTATAAGACGATATTTCTTGCCAAATTTCATAGTTCTAGGTCAACAGAAAATACTATATAAATTTTAATTCCCTTGAGAGTGTCGAAATATACGTTTTTGCGGCATAAACGGCCGTATCTTTTTTTCACGTAAACTTAGAAGTTTGATTTTTTCACAGCTTCAAGGGACTATAGACTTGAGTATGGTTTTAATTTCAACTTGATACCTCTCCGTGTTCCCGAGATAAAGGGTCTTGACAGACAGACAGACGGATAACAAAGTGATCTTATAAGGGTTTCGTTGTTTCCTTTTGAGGTACGGAACCCTAGAAATCGAACTAGATATCTATACTAGTGATGATGTACAGGAGTATACTTAGCATGGCTCCGAATTTTTTTAATAAGCTACCAAATGACAAAAGATTTAAACTTGACTCAATTTAAACGCAAACTAAATATTTTTTTAATATACAAATGCTACTATACTCGTACCATTGAGGATTTTTTTGTTGACAAAATTTCTTGTGACTAATCCTGTATTTATGATTTATAATGTAATATTCCTATAGATTTCTTAGAATTGTATTGAATTCGCTAGAATTGTATCGTTTATGTCTTATGTAATTTCTAATATTGTTAAATTAATGGTGTATAAAGGGTAGATTTTTGAGTATCTATAAAATATCTGTAAGACCTGTTATATTACTAAAAATCGCACTAATAAATACTTTGACTTTGACTTTGACTTTGAGTGATGCAGGATATCTAAATCAAGAGGTACAGCAGTATCCTTGCTAATAAGCGCTGAAAATGCGAGCTTAGCGCAATGAGTACGGCAATTTCCCCTTTGAAGAATTCTTTTAACGATCATAGACTAGTCGGGCTTATGTTATTCGGTGGATATTATGAAACTGAAGCATTATTATTAAGTAAAATGTCACATTATAGACCTTCGATTTCTTGTCAGACTATAAAAGAGCTCTATATTATTGCCATGTTTTCCCAGAACTTATTTCGTTTAATGACACTAAACGTTAAAGTTATATCGATATTTTGTCAGCAAAGGAAATTGGTACGCGCGTGTAAGATTTCTTAGTATTCTGATCACGTGTTGTGTTAAGAAAAATGATTTTATTGTCTTTTTGTCGGCAAATTGATTTTCTGATAACTTTTTTCTAAGAGAGAATTAAATTGGGATAGGAAATTATAATCAGCCTTAGTTTTCTTAGAGACTTAATTAATTACTATACAGAGTCAAATTAAATTAGCTAGCGAAACTCCTCAGACGTGATGGGTATCTTTATCCAAACATGATCAAAAAAAGTAAAATTTTAAATTTAAAAAACCCCCAACACAAATTAGAAACCTCTAAAAAGTAAAAAATTAAATAAAAATATATATATTATACTTAGTTTAATATAAGTCGCAGGTAATATTTTGGTCCAAGCGTCATCGCGTCGTCGCTTCGGGGACGGCTAATCAAAATAAGAAGTGAACAGCAGCTACCCTTTCTACAATTAAATAGCATACATTAATTATTGCTAAGTATAAACCTTGACTGTTTGGCGTCGACTCTCGATCAATTCACCTTTCAAACAAAGTCGGTTCAGTCGTATGTGAACTACGATGGCGCAGACAGACACACAGATACATGCGTTAAACTTACAACACCTCTCTGAACAGCAACACAGCAGCACAGCTGAAATGAAGATGCTGCGCTGGGCGGGCAGTGTAACACGTCTGGCCAGAATACGCAATAAGCACGTGAGAGGATCTTTTGGAGTGGTCCCAATAACTGAAAAACTGAAAGAAAGCAGGCTTAGATGGTACGACTACGTAATAAGAAGAGATGTTCAGCATCATCATTTCAGCCGAAAAACGTCCACTGCTAGACATAGCCTTCTCTAATTGGGAGGTTTGCCATAATCGCCACGCTTGGCAGACGAGTTGGCGATCGCAGCATGTTGTTAAAAATGCATAGAAATCGCTACTGCCCATTCTCTAGTAAGTCCCTTAGTCGCCTTTTGCGACACCCACGGAAGGAAATAGGGTGCTGCTATTCTTTACGTCCGGCACCACACGGCACAGAAGAGATGTTAGTTTCTCAGTAAAACAGTCCCGAATATCCCTACGAAAGGCCTGGGAAGAGGGAGACCACCGCTACGTGGTGGTCTAGTATCGAGAGGGAGATGAAAACGCAGAACCTGACTCCAATAACAACGCAGAACTGAGCAACCTGACGCCGCTGTACAAAAAGACCCGAACTGGGATTAAGGGATGGAAGAAGAATATAATTTCATTTAAAATGCTAATTCAGAACTAAATAAAATGTACCATACCTTTGTGCAAATCTTTGACGGAATTTTAGTTTAGATAAGAGTATTTCCTTTTCCCATAGAAAAATGTCGTCCTTCAATATTGCTACTTATCAGCATAAAATACTTAATGACTAATAACTTTTAATCGTCGTTCTAATAACGTCGTTCGTGAGAGATAATTCTCTCACGAGTTTAGAGAACGGAAGCCCTTCAGATTCAACGAGCAATTTTCATTTGTATAGCTCACGAATATTGTAAGCCATTTTTGTCCTAATCAAGTACTTAGTGCTTTGGATACGACACGCTCTGACAATTTAGGGGACACGAATTTTTAGAGAGCCCTTTAGCGTACTAAGTGATTGTTGATAGGTACTTCATGATACTGCCGTTTTATTTATAAAAGAAGATATCTTTAGACGATTTTTCCTTTTTGTTTGAGGTTTTAAATTCTTCTTTTTTTCATGGACAAACTACTTGTTTTTTTTTTTTTTTTCTTGTAGAGTTGCTTAATTCTTCTTTTGAATTCCGTTTGAAATTCCCAAGGCTTAGTAGTTAAAATTATCATAAAAAAATCTAAAAACCGCAGTTTTTAATACGCAAAATAATAAACAAGCAACTTGTTAGTTTTGTCCGCAGTGTTTTAGTTCTACCTACTTATTTAATTGCTGCGTTGTCAAAATAGTATTATACAATGACAATAAACTATTTTCATTTTCACACTAGATTAAATAGATGAATAATGACTGGAATTTTAAACGCGACCCAAAGGATAGGTAAAGTTCGGGAAATTAAGCAATTTTTTTCCTAATCAAGTACTTAGTACTTGTGGTAAGACTCGATCTGACTATTTATGGAACACGAATGTAACAGCACATTACATCCGCTCATAGCGGATGTAAAGTGCTACCGAAAAAAATATTTTTAAGATTAATATACATCGTGTTTGATATCTAATGAAATAAGACCTTTCATTAGATACTAAAGAGTACTTTCTGAAAATATGTTAGTATTCAATACCACCAAAAAAAAGCGGAGGAAAAGTGGCACCCAAAAAAAATTTTGACGTGACAACGTCTAATAAATCGATGAACGCCGGCTGCATGCACGAAAATGTCCCGTTATGCTCATTGTCCCGTTACGCTCATTGTACGCTTGCGTCGCATCAACGCATCAATGACGTTGTCACGTTAAACTATCGTCCGTAAACCAATTAAAGTTGTAAAGTTGTCTATAAACAGACAACCAATTTTTTAAGGCGAATAAATATTGTATTTGATATATGTAATGAAATAAAACCCTTAATTAGATATTAAATTATTATTATTATTATTATTATTTTTGATATTATATTAAATCAGAATGGCAACCAACCGATTATCTTTTAAAGTAAAAGTTCGTGAGCATATTCGCAAGAAGCTGGCAGTATCATCATAACGGTAATGTTTTCCCATTGTTTGTCTTATTTGTTTTAGTATACATATTTATGTGTATTTATTTGTGCTTATATTTATATATAACAAGATTTATATATTGAATTTATAGTTTGTAATAGGTTTATGTATATCTTTATATTTAAATGAACATTTATTCCTCAATTTTCGCTATCGCACCTACTACTGTTGTCTCTGCATTACCCAAGGGTTGACTGGTAGAAAATGCCTATGGCATTAAGTCAGCCTCTGTACATATTTTTTTTTTGTGTTTAAAGTATTAAATTAATAATAAATAATATAAAGAGTACTTTCTGAAAATATGTTATTTATAAAAAAAATATGTTTCGACTGTTTTCAATACCACTAAAAGCCATTATTTTGTAGGCTGTTTAAGAAATCATAAGTTTCATATTCCATTTGCTACCTATCCTCAACGATCATAATCATTACCCCAAAATAATTGAAATAAAAGTGAATATTTAAAACTAAAACCCAACTACGACAAAAACGCTAACTGTACCTACTAATATTATAAAGGCGAAAGTGACTCTGTCTGTCTGATGAAATTTGGCAGAGATATAGCCTGGTGTAGCTGGCCATGTTTGTCGAAGGACCGATTAGCCGGTGGAGCAAACTGGAGTGAAGACCGCGTATCGGCAAGCGTGGTGTGGGACGTCCCGAGTAAGATGGACCGACGACCTTGAAAAGGTGACCTGGACAGACTAGATGCGGAATGCGGAGGACAGGGTATTGTGGCGCAACCTGAGAGAAGCCTATGCCCAGCAGTGGGCTGCGATTGGCGGAGTTGATCGATTGATTGAAACTTATAATTGGACGTAGTTAAGCAGAAAGGACTCAACCCACATTGTGGTCAAGGATAAGTTGTATATACCAAAGAGGTCCTAACGGTTAATGTAAGGTACCCAGCTACATGTCGGTTAGTTCCCAACATTAAAAAATTAACCTTCTCTTTGTAGAGTCACAGATCTTTTTTGCTGAATGAAAGAACCAACCGTTAGGGACCTTTTTGGTATATACAACTCATCCCTGACCACAATGTGGGTTGTCATTTCTGCTTAACTATTCGTACGTCCAATTAAAGACATCTCGATATTTTGTCAAGTTATTAAAACCGTACAAAGCAGGGGCGAGTCGCTTAATAATAAAATATCGAGACAGATATATTTTTTTTTTTTGTCCTATACTTCGGTAAAACTTTCGTCTTTACCAACTCATACATCACCTTATCAATCACGATAATAATTAAATTATTCTACGTCCTACTTTCTCACCTCATTTGGACCTACATTTCGATCTCCTTCATACTATTTAGTCTGCATTTCCGTCTCAAATTGATTTTAGCTCGCAACTTTATTAATCCCAGAGCTCGACTAGGCAATTTTAGTTGCATCGTTATATACCTATCATCAGAAGTTGTGTTGGTGCAACAGCAGCATATAAAATGAAAATTGCGGTTAGTACGTCAGGACTGGGGAGTTTGATAGCGAAATTACTTTCTGTTTTATATTCAGAATGTTTGGTTGGTTGCTGTTCTTTATGGTGGATAGGTATATATTGTTTTGAGATTAAGAGCTGTTTTGAGAGTAGGTATGCTCAAAATTAAGTTGTTGGCAATGCTCATGGAAAAATGAAAAAAAATAATTACGACAGCAGAAGGGAATCATTTCAATCATCCTTAAAGGAATAGACAAATAGAGTTAATTATAAGAACTGTGACAACCACCTGGTTTGACAATTGAGAATTTGAATTTTTGTCAAATTCTACTTTAGCGTTACCTAAGATGATTGCCGCGGAATTCAAAATTTCTTTGCCACAAACGTATGTTTTATTTTCGCGGGTAACATTGAAGGAATCACCCTAAGTTAAGGCGACGATAACCGACTTTTAATGATTTTATACTGAAAATCACATCTAAACGAGTAGTGTTAATGATTTGTGTAAAAAATATGTGTTAAATTAGAGCACTTTTTTAATAACTTAGTATGTGAATATTTTAGATTATATTTATATTACATTGTAAAATTAATTTGTAAAGTTATGTCTAACGCGGATAAAAAACTGAGAATCACGCAAAACCTATCAAGCATATTTTTATGAATCCTTCACCTTTTTAAAGATAATTTAATTTTTGATCTTTTAGTATACGTGTTTTATTAAAATACCTTTTGTTTTATGTATAATAAATTAATAATGCGTCTTATTTCGGACAGTGCTCCTGGTTGGGCGAGTCCTATTACTGGCTGGACGTACGACGCGTTGCGTGAGCTCGGTACAGAACACGCAAGCTAACCACTCAAGGTCACTGGCATATATCTAGGCCTTAAGTTAAATGTTAAAGTAGTTTAACAAATTCTCAATTTAGAAACCGGGTATGAGTCACGCTTGTCTTGAGTCAATCTGCCTTTTCCCAACTATGTTGTGGTCAGCTTCCAGTCTAACCGAATGCAACTGAATACCAGTATTTTACATGGAGTGACTGCCTATCTGACCTCAACAACCCAGTAACTAGGTAATACTATAAATATATATCTTTCGAAGAGAAGCGACATGAAGTAATCATTAGGAAGCGTCAAATACGTAAAGAGAGACCTAAGCCCTCCTACACTTATACATACGACACTGCAGGTCAACTTTATTGTTCTAGTTGCGACCGGGTGTTCAAAACTAAATTCAGTCTAGTGCGTCATCTAAGGGCACACGCAAGGAATTGATATCTAGGGGTCGCCGTTGTCGAAATCGATAAGGAGGACTATATATATAATACTATACCACTTGGTAAGACTGGTTGTCGAACTTTCGGGCTTCTGACGACTCGTAACGACTGCCAAAAATCAACGAATGACAGCCGAGACCAACGGCTTAACGTGCTTTCCGAGGCACGGAGGAGTCTCGGTATGAAAAGATGGTTACCCATCCACAGACCAACCCCGGCAAGCAAAGCTTAACCTGATGGATCGACTCGCGCGGCTTTTATGACTTAGCCACGAGCTCCTCACGCTTGTATTGAGTCCGACTACATATCGCACTATGAAAACAATGATGGCGCGCACTTGCAACAAAACTGTTTTTTGGTAGAACAAACGGTTTATGATCAGTCTAACTTTCAATTCGTCTACGAAGCAAAATGCCTAAAATTAATGTCTACACAGCAAATTGCCTGATCTGCATATCGCCTAGAGACCAAAATGTTTAACAAGCAAAATGCCTAAAATGCAATAATTTCTAAGTAGTCGAGATGGTTAAAATAAACTCACATTAGGGCCTCTGAACTGTAGGTTAGGTTAGGTTAGAACTGTGACCACACAACCAGAAACGGTACTCCCTTTCTTCTCCTAAAATCTTCTTCTTCTATTAGTTTATTTTATTTGTATATGTGAATTAGTATCAATAAAACGATATAAATTCTCGTAATCAAGAAGTTAGTATTTTAGATATTATTTTTGTACCCTATCACTGTTTTTATATTTAACCCAAAGGTTGACTGGTAGAGAATGCTTTGTGGCATTAAGTCCGCCTATGTATCACTATTGTACATGAAGTTTAAATAAATAAAATAAAAGACATATTGCAAGGTAGGCGTTTTGGTTCATAGTCAGAATAAGGTTTAGTTCAAATACTGTATAGACATATTGCAAGGTAGGCATTGTGCTTCCTAGTCAATATAAGGTTTAGGCAATACTTGCCACAGACGTTTTGTTTTCTATTCAGCATGATCATAAAGGGAACAAACTGTTATGATTATAACAAACAAAAATGTTTTGATTTTCGTACAAATTATCCCAAAGTCTATCTTTTATTCACGTCTTTCTCACACAGCTGGGTATAAAACTGTAATAGAGAGCGTAAATCTATTAACTACTACTTAAAAAATATTTACAGTACAAATTACTAGTTGCAGCACATCGTCCTATTTAACAAAGTAACGTATCTTGATTAATTACTTCGTTTACCAGATGTGTTCGATAAACATGAGGCAGAAACTGCCGAACCACACAGAAATCAAAGGATTCACCAACCAATTAACTAGACCGCAATTACCAAATTAAACTGAGATTTGGGCCCTCATTTGCAGAGAAACGTCTCTGAAGAAGTAATAAAACCTTTTCCGAGTTGTCCTGAGAGAAATCTTAAATAGACGAGCTTTGAAACGGTCGTTTGGAAATCCTGGGACAGGAAAATGTCAAAGTCATAATGTTTCAATGCGAACAAAGACATCGTTATGGTGTTGGCCTACACGTATTATGTGAATGATCATTTAAAGTATATTCTAGTTTTATTATTATTATTATTTTATTTTATTTTCGCTCTGTTATATTATCTTAAACTTTTATATAGTTTTCTGTATCTATAATATAAAAATGAATCGCAAAATGTGTTGGTAAGCGCATAACTCAACAACGCCTGGACCAATTTAACCAATTCTTTTTTTTTAATGTTCGTTGAAGTCCAAGGATGGTTTTTACGTTTTTTTCTTTTTTTTCTTTTATGGTTTTTACGAAAAATTAGGGTAGGGTAGAGTAGGGTAGGGTAGGTAGGTAGGTAAATAGGGTAGGGTAGGGTAGGGTAGGGTAGGGTAGGTAGGTAGGGTAGGGTAGGTAGGTAGGGTAGGGTAGGGTAGGTAGGTAGGGTAGGGTAGGGTAGGGTAGGTAGGTAGGTAGGGTAGGGTAGGGTAGGGTAGGGTAGGTAGGTAGGTAGGTAGGGTAGGGTAGGGTAGGGTAGGGTAGGGTAGGTAGGTAGGGTAGGGTAGGGTAGGTACGTAGGTAGGTAGGTAGGTAGGTAGGTAAGTAGGGTAGGATAGGGTAGGGTAGGGTAGGTAGGTAGGGTAGGGTAGGGTAGGTAGGTAGGTAGGTAGGTAGGTAAGTAGGGTAGGATAGGGTAGGATAGGGTAGGGTAGGGTAGGGTAGAGTAGTGGAGTTTATACTATAGCTTTTGACAAAACGAAGTCTGTCGGGTCAGCTAGTTGTAAATAAAACTTTTTTACTTTTTACCGAACATGTTTTTAATAAATAATTAAACAGTAAACCCTCAAACAAACAGGCTTGCCTAGTTTGGGGCCAATATTAAACCCGTGTTATATTACTAAATATATGTGTGGCGGTATCAACAACGCCACATGCGAACTATACGCATCAAAGACCTGACGTCACAAATCCTAGATCGCGCTATCTGAGTTTACCGCGCGACTAGCATATATACAATATCTCGACATCAACCGATGGGCAGTTGCCAACCAGACACAATACCCGTCTGGTCGGAGGATCCTCCCTGTACTATAGAGTATGAATGAACTTTAAACCTCTAAATATGTTTTAACAGATGCTAATCATTACGTAACTTTAGGCAACTTTTATAAAAATATAATAAATGCTGTGGCAATGCTTTCCTTGCGAAGTATGTGTGGCGTGACTATGAATCATAATTATTATGCTGAAACATGATGTGATGTGAACGTTGCGGTTTAAAATAAAGATGGTGTGACAAAAATTGAAAAGAGTATGCTGAGATGGTTTGGTGATGTTGAGAGGATGAATGAAAGGCGACTAACAAGGCAGATGTGAGTGGAAACGCTGGAAGAGGACGCCCTAAGAGGACATATAGTGACCTAATTGGTTATGTTCTTCAGAAAGGTCAGGTGCGTCGCACTCGCTACCAGCCTGCGTGTATGACCGTAAACGAAGCGAAATGAGTATGTATGGAGCGTAGCAGGTGGCGTTCTATAGTTTTTGCCTACCCATATGCGTGAGTTTATGATGTAAAAAAAGTATATATCTTCTCTGACTATTATTGGCTATAGGGATTCCTTTTTAGATACTCCTTCACACTATAATACACTTTATCAGTTAGAAATTCTTTTAGCTTCCTCTTAAATATGTGCAAGTTACACTGAAAAAAAAAAGTAATTGACACAATCAAGATTTTGTTTAGATTGACTAACTAACTTGTTTGCATCTGAGCCTATCAAACACAATGATCACAGCTACTGCTTTTATTTGAATGAGATTTGAAACGGGATCTTGATTGGAGTTATCACGAAACCTATTTGCAGCAATCAAGTCGAAACATAGTTGCTCCAACCAAGATTATTTTATTTATGATTAAAGTTTCAATGATCTTTATTGAAGTAATCAAAATGCTTGATTGACACAACTAACTTACCTACTTTGTTACAGTTAATTTTTTTTTTAACTTGTCTCTTTTTAACTCTTCTACAATGATGCCATGTTAAGGGTAATCGAGAAACTTGTTTGAGCGTTCAATCATTTGAACTAGTATTGCTGCAATCATGTCGTGATGATCAACTTAACTAAGATTTTGATTAATCTAAACAAGATATCGTCAATCAAGCTAAAAAGTCACTTGATTAGAGTGAATTTTTTTCAGTGTGTCAATGTCTGTAGCATGCATGGCAATTTATTATAAATCTTGGAAGTCATGCAATATACACATTACATAATATACATACATAGACAATATATCCATTAAATAAATTCTGCAGGGTACAGTCTGTAGGGTAGAGGCAGGCTGTGCGCCCTCACAACCCAAGTCGCCGCAGGAGATGCCTTGTGCAGCGGTAATCTATTACCGATTCCTGGCCACCGTAGGCGCGGGCTTGCGAACGGTAAGGACCAAGCCCGGGTCGACGGCGCGTTGTGTTCCACGCGCGCCTCAAAGAGATGGCAGCACACACTGACGGGGGGTCCGCTATATAGGACCGGTGCCTGCCAGGGTTGCAGGTTTGTCCGAAAGGGATACCGTGGCCCTGGCACACAGGCAACTGAAGAACACGGGTGGGTTTTAGTCAGTAAAAGTCTGACACGCTCTCTGAAGAAGATATAATTATTTATTTGCCACCCAAAAAAAAAGCATACAGTCTGAACTTTATTTCTATATGTCTTCGCTATATCTCCACTATTAGTATTAATAGTACCTATCATGATAATTGAAGCCACACTAAACATAAAATAAACAACCCTCCTTATAAAACTACAAATACGAATACGTATAAACGGTAGGTACACCTCTACAGTACCAGAGATACAAAAGGTTCCGTACCAAATAAAGGTAATTGATGAGCGGGCGCCCGCAGTCTCATGAAATTTAGATGAGGTCCAACCCGCACCACTTCCCGTGACAAATCGGGTACGCTCCGCGATGCATTACAGGTATAATTTAATATAAACCTGGAACTGTCGTTCTGTGATGCGAAAGCTTATTCTCCAAAAGTGATAACACAATTATATATTCGTCACTATTTGTGTGCTCAATGCGTGTTGGGAGTTCATCAGAAATCATTCAGCGGGATAATTGCATAACACACATACAATGGCAATCGATCGCATTTTAACAGTTCAGCCACATTGATTGCGTTCTTTCGTTGTTTTGTAGACAAATTTTTCTAACTTATGAAGCATTGGATTAGGAAAACCTTCAAAACGTTCGTATTATGATTAAAAGTGTGTTATTTTAGTTCGCAATTTAGGGTGCAAGCCACGATAGCGGCGGTAAGACCCCTCTTTGAGGAGTGGCTAGGGTGGCGTGACGGCGGCCTCACCTACCGCCTGACGCAGGTCCTCTCCGGACACGGATGTTTCGGGAGGTTCCTGCACATTATCGGGCGGGACGAAACGCCCAGGTGTCACCACTGCGATGATCGCCCCGAGGATACGGTGGAGCATACAGTGGCGGTCTGCCCTGCTTGGGCGGAGCACTGTCTTGTCCTCGTAGAGGCGATCGGCAGCGGCGGCGACCTCTCGCGCCCGGCCCTGGTTCAAGCCATGGTCCGGAGCGAGAGGGAATGGGAGGCAGTCACCTCCTTCTGTGAAGCAGTCATGCTAGCGAAGGAGGTGGCGGGATGGGAGAGGGAGAGAGCCTGCCGTCCCAGCCGCCGCGGTAGACGCTCCGGGCGTCGGGAGCCGCGTGCCTGCGGGCGGTGACTAATGGATAGTTCGCCGTCCGATCAGGACCAGGCCCGTGCCGGACGGCGCGTACGTGTTCCACGCGCACCTCAAAGAAATGTCAGCAACAACGAGGGGGCCCATTAGGACCCAAGCCTGCCGGGTCAGCGGGATTGTCCGAAAGGGGTACCGCTGCCTCGGAACATAAAGGGAAAAGGAATGAGCATGGGTGAGTTTTAGTCAGTAAGAGTCTGACACTCCCTTCCGCTCCACCCAGAGTGGCAGGGGTCATTTGATGATTTACCATCCACAAAAAAAAAAAAAGAAAAAAAAGTTTGCTGATTTGTTCTCGATATTTTATTAAACATTGCCGTGTTGGTCAGTGGTCAATGATTTGGTGAATTATGTTAACCAAGCAGGTAAGATAAATAATCCTAACTAATATTATAAATGCGAAAGTTTTGTTTGTTTGTTTGTTACCTTTTCACGCCTAAACCACTGAACCGATCATCCTGAAATTGTGCATATACGTTGTCAGGTGTACAAAAACGGACACAGGGTACCTTTTATCCTGAAAAAAGTAATGTTCCCGAAGAAAACAACAATAACGTTCGTATGATAATAGATGGCGCCACGTGTCTTCCGAATCGTAATTGAATTATATTATTATAGAAACATATTAGTAGTGTGTTAAGAGTTACATATAGCCAAATTTATGTAGCATGTTTGCGTGTGTCCAATGCCCAGAATTTATACGTATTAGCTCCAAATAGAAGGACATACAACATTGTGTATAGGAGCGTCCTTGAATAATGTTCAGTTCTGATCCCACGCCCGAGCAACAAGCAGAGTACAACCCCAATTGATTGTCAAATTCTAAATTAATGCGAGCTAAGCCGCGGGCAAAAGCTAGTTGTATTATAAATGTGAAGTAACTCTGTCTGTCTGTCTGTTACGTTTTCACGCCTAAACTTCTGAACCGATATCATGAAATTTGTCAGAGATATAACCTGGGATATGGAGAAGGACATAGGCTATTTTTTTACGCGATAAGCGACATCAAAATTAAAACGACTCTTGGAGATACTATATACTAACTAAAATGCTACAACAGCTTAAATAATGAATATAGTATATTAAATCTGTTAATTTATTCGTTGTTAGCTTCAGGTTGTTCCTTCATTTTCCTTTGGGACTGACAGCATAACGTAATTTGCATTGAACGAGTGTCCGTCCATTGATTGGCAGACGTGACGGGTGGTTGGTTATGCTGCAAAACAAACAACCATGGCTAGTCTGTGACATCAAATTGGCCGATAGCATTTTGTTTGTTTATTTGTTTCGATAACGGCTTAACAGATAAATGCTACGCAGTTCGATAATAGTACATTACTTACCAAGGGCTGTAAAATAAAGAAAGCCCGTAATCGCAGGTGAGGGATGTAAATTTGCGATAGAGGGCTTTCTTTTTTACTGCCCGTGGTGAGTACACAATTTTACGTCTTCACGGCTTTCTTCATGGCCAGGTGTGACGTTAACTAAATAATTTGAAGTTAGGTCGATCTAACTTCAAATAAACACACACTGGTGCCGATTCCCTTTTATTATTTATTACCTATGATTAATTTGACAGGACTAAACTAAAATTTATCTTCTGTCCTTTTCTTAATGAAATAGAAAGAAAAAGATGCACTGAACTTAAATTTAGTTTAGTTTGTGAACAAGGGTATCGGCACCACTGACTGTATACTTACCGTTATTTGCTTTCTGTAAATTAAAAATAAGGGAATTCATACATACATACATAAACTCCCGCCTTCTTCCCATGGGGGTAGGCAGAAACTATAGAACGCCACCTGCTACGCTCCTTACATACTCAGTTTGCTTCGTTTACATTCATACATCTGGTCATACACGCATGCTGGTTGCAAGTACTACGCACCTGACCTTTCTGAAGAACATCATCAATTAGGTCACTATATATCCTCTTAGGGCGTCCCCTCCCGGTGTTTCGACTCACATCTGCCTTGTGTTAGTCAACTTTCATTCATCCTCTCAACATGATCAAACCATCTGAGCACACTCTTTTCAATTTTTGTCACTACATCTTCTTTTAAGCCGCACCGTTGCTTTATCACATCATTTATTCAATTTTTTATTTTTTTTTAGCTCTTGGGAATTCAATAGAAATAAAAAAAACATAAACACATAGCGATCATAAAACTTTAATTAATGAGCTAATTTTCAGAAAAATCCAAAAAATGTAAACAGTTTCAATGAAGAATTGACAACATCCCGTTGGGTACCTACTGGTCTTAAAAAGTTTCATTAGCGATGAAATTGAGTTCGAGACGCGAATATTTGAACTTCAACAATTATTTTTACAGGTTCCTGAATAACTGAGGCTCATTACTTCCAAATCTTATTTCTACATCATTAACAAGGAAAAGGTTTGCTAACAATCTATATAAAAATACACCTAAGAGTCAAAATTGTGACCCAAAAGTTGCAGATGAAATGGTCCCTAAAAGGCAAAAACATACCAACTCACAATCTTTAATAATTCAGAAGGAACCTTTACTCTTATCCAATTTTTCAATATCATAATATAGCGAAAACCATTTCATATAGGCAGGGAGGCCAATTCAAAGCTGCCATAGGAGGGAAAGCAGCCACGCTATACTTTTCAATTATTTTGAATTGATGACAAGGTTTCGTAATTTGATAATCATATTGGTTATTTTAAAATTTGCGCAAATTTGAATTTCACATTACATTTTTTTTATAAATTATACTATTAATATAAAATTATCTTGAAAAGTCTATCATGTAATAGGTTTTTTGACGTGATAGCGTCGTATAAATCGATGAATTCCGGCTGCACGCACGAAAAAGTATGACTCATTGTCACGTTCCGCCTGAGCCGAGTGTGCAAGCGAGAGCGCCGAACAAGCGATAGAGAGGCACGATCGGCCTAAGCGTTCGGCTTGTGACGCAATGTTTTCTTATGACGTTATCACATAAAATTATCAAAGTCAAAATCAAAGTCAAATAATTTATTTCAAATAGGCACGAAGATGCACTTTTGAACGTCAAAAATTACATGAATAGTTAATTGATTCTAGTTGCGCCTTCCAAAATGTAGTTATGTATGGAGAAGAATGGGCAAGAAACTCCATACTTACTCTTTTAAAATGTTAACAATAGTTTGTATACATTAATTAATATTTATAGGTGAAGACTATGTACCTAGAATAAAAAAATAAAAAATATAAAAAAATTCATCAAAATTACTTACCACAATTGGTAAAAAGAATGAAAAGTGAAGTAATAACAGAAAAATTAATAAATGCGATAGGTACATGGTGCTCACATATTTACAAACATTGTATATGATTTCCCAAAAAAATAAAAAATAAAAACAACATATAATAAGTCAGTGTGTGAGTTAAAATATTAATCACAGAAAATAAAATTAATATCATAAAAATTATAAATTATACAGTTAAATTAGCAACCAGTTTGATTTTGTCTAGACTCTAAATTGTCCTATGGAGCAGGACCAGCATGTTTCCAAGCATTCTTATCTTGGATATAATCCTCTAATTTGTAATATGCTTGTTTACAAAGTGTACTTTTAATATGAGTTTTAAATTTTCTTTCATTTAATTGTAATATATCAGAAGGTATTTTATTGTAACATTTAACACAGTACCCCATAAAAGATGTATGTACCTTAGATAATCTGAAAAATGGTTGATCTATTTTATCTTTATTTCTAGTATTAAAATTATGCCTATCACTGATTTTATTAAAAATATGTAGATTTTTTCTTACATACATAATATTTTCATAAATGAATTGGCAAGGTACCGTCCATAAACCGACTTTAGAGACAACCAATTTTTTTAATGTGAAGTTTAGATGGCCGCTTTGAGCTGACCTTCCCTACACACTACACATACGAAACTTAAAAACTAAAAAAAAATATATTCATTAAAGCTTAAGCAATCCAAAAGTTTTAAAATCACTACGAAAACGGGAGAAAATTTGGTGTGGGTCAGTATATTTTGCCATTAGTGAGTCCATTATTCCTAACCTTGAATATTAACATAGCATCACGCATTTCCACGAAGGGTACGGCAGAGTTGTATCTATAATACACCCACATTTCGTCAGTTATGTTTAGTCCGTCCTGTAGCGGCATCATAAACGCCACATGCGAACTACGCTTCAAAGACCTGACGTCACAGATCCTGCATCGCGCAATCAGGGTTTACCGCGTGACTAGCATATATTCAATATCCCGACATTAACCGTCGGGCAGTTGCACCAGACACAACACCCGTCTGGTCGGAGAATCCTCCGTTTTCCATAGACTATGAGTGAACTTTACACCCTATTCCTCATACCTCTATTTATAAGCGTATTGCCATCAACCGGGCACAAATCCAGACTCCTTAAATATTGAATACCTTGAATATTGTGTCCGTATAATGTTATAATGGAGAGTTAGCTCACTTCTAGCTCTCATATCATGTTATTATCACGTGCGTGAGCGCATACAGGTCGTGAGAAGTTGAGCACTTTTTAGTACCCTCTTGTAACAGCATGACGTATTGCATTATTGTGTGAGGCGATATTTTTATACATCATGTGGGACAATGTTAGCAGCGACATAGCGTGCAATCGAAAATCTCACGCTTTTATATATGACAGAAGAGTTCTATCACGAAGAGTTACCTTGTTTATGTTTTTTTTTTTTTTTTCTCCACTTTTTATCTCTTGACCTTCATCTCACTTGATGGTAAGTAATGATAAGGCCAAAGAGGGAAGCGAGCTTCACCCGGAATCTTCACAACAGAAAAACTGGCTATCTTACCACTCAATCTTCTATAATATAAAAATGAATCGCAAAGTGTGTTGGTAAGCGCATAACTCAACAACGCCTGGACCAGGTTTACCAATTCTCTTTTTTAAATGTTCGTTGAAGTCCGAGGATGTTTTTTTGTAACTTATTATATGTATATTTTAATTGACATGGCTAGTATACTTGTTGAGTGCATTTTTAGCTTAGAGCCTGGTAAGTTTAATCTATTTTTATGGCGCTGTGACGTAATATTAAGTTAGCGTTTTGACTCGAGGTGCAAACTGTACTTTTCACTTTGAGTGCGAGAAAAATAGTCAATTTAGTACAAAAACATTTAATAAATATTGCGTAAGTTTTTAGGTAAATCTTCCGCGATTTTGGCGGCAAAAGATTCTTTATCTATTATGTCTTTTGCTCTTTGCTCGACGTCAAACTCTTCACTGTCACTGGACATTCTTAATAAATTTATTTAAAACCGAACAAATTTACACTCGACAAAAATTCTGAAATTTTCGCGATCAGTTTTTTCTTCTAAATCAATCACAGAATAACAATTTAAAACACATGGCGCCATCTTCTTTGCGGAAAAACCATGGAACTAAAACTCAACATTTTCGCAATGAAGATGGTCCACACTCCACAGATAATACATATTTACTGGCTATTTGAGTTTGTCTATGTCACATGAAGGAAATTAAAAAACTAATTACTTTTCACTCCCTAGAGACTAAAGTGGTCACTTTAGTCCCGCTTTGTAGGGCTATATTGGCGTACTTTTAGAGCATGAGAAGTGAAAAAATAATTAAATAGTAGGTATCAGATGAACGAAGCAATCACTCAATCTAACGAGACTTTTGCCCTTTAGTTTAGCACTAAATCACTGCCATGCGGACAGGCTCATGAAATAATAATGAAAGGGTCACTACTCACTGTATCACAAATTGATTACCCTTTCGCTGAATAGTTACGAAAATTAGCTGGTAAGGGGCCTTTCACAGAATTTAGAGCTGTCATATTGACAGGAAGGGGCGTGAAATTGTTGACAAGTTGACAACCGGACCGTTTAAACGTTAAAGTGTTTTGCAAGATACGTGTCCAAATTCCATTGTGGCTTTCTGCACTGGCTTAACTGTCAATTTATTAGTTTGACTTTATAAGGTGTTGACTGTTGTTGGTGACAGATTATTTTAAAGATAATTGGTACCTATTTGTAGGACATAGCTCTACAATTGTATATCCGAATTTTATCACATTTTCGACAAATAAAAAGTAATTTATTCAAATTAGGCTGAGAAATCAGCATTTTTCGAACGTCAGAATCATATAAGACAGTCCCCCAAACACTTCCTAGTGCTTTAGTTTAGGGAAGAAGAAGTAGCGCAACAAACTCCCCAGCAGCATAGCCCTAGTAGTATTTTTTGTTGGCATTTAGTTGGGCCACTTACAGAGGTAAGTGGCCCAACTAAATGCCAACAAAAATGTTACTATGCAGCTGTCTGTTCAGTTAGAAAACAATATTTATATACAGTAGTAGGTATGTAAAGTAATTAACATTACGAGAATTATTTGCCATATTTCAGCTAAAACACGCTAATCTATACGCAAATACAATGAAAACTATACTCGTACTCAAGCAAAAAACTAAAAATGTAGACAAAACAATACCTAAATAAAAGTCTCCAGACAAAGTGCGCGCCCGCTTACATATGCAATGCTGGATTATGTTCATATAGCTGTAACACAAATGATAAACTAGGACCATTGACGTAAAATAAATAAACAGTTAATTACTAATAGCAAGAACGAAACTATGGTCAGCAAGACAACAAGTCACAACAAGCAGCACCCGTTCACGAGAATAACGCAAAGATCAGCCATGACCCCCTCACCATATTTGAGGGACAGTTAAGACGATGATAATCGACTTTCAATGATTTTATACTTACTGAAAATCACGTCTTAACGAGTAGTGTTAATGATTTGGAAAAAATATATGTTAAATTAGAGCATTTTCTTAATAACTTAATATGTGAATAGTTTAGATTATGTTTATATGACATAGTGAAAATAATTTGTAAAGTTATGTCTAACGCAGATAAAAAACTGAGAATCACGCAAAATCTATCAAGCATATTTTTCTAAAACCTTCACCTTTTTAATGATAATTTAATTATTGATCTTTAAGTATACGTGTTTTATTAAAATACCTTTTGTTTTATGTATAATAAATTAATAATGCGTCTTATTTGGGATAGCGCTCCTGGATGGGCGAGTCCTATTACTGGCTGGACGTACGACGCGTTGCGTGAGCTCAGTACAGAACACGCAAGCTAACCACTCAAGGTCACTGGCATATATCTGGGCCTTAAGTCAGCAATATCATTGCACCGATACATTCATGTGAGAAAATAGGGCTTCTTTTAACGATTGTGTAAGCTGCAGAGATACGATATATGTATATATTATTAAAATAAGCGTAGAAGACCGATACGACTCAGATACCAACAATTTTCTAAAATTAACAAATCCTTTGCAGAATTCACTCAGTATAAATTAACTCTTTCACTCACTTTTAATTAGCCCCGTTCACTCAATGCTTATTTAAAACAAATTGACGTGCAAATTGATAATTATTACGAAGCGTCGAATCGAATCTGAATATTAAATCAAACTTTCGCATTCACATTTCAAGTTCATTACTGTTTTGGTGCCATAAAATAAATTATTAATTTATTCAATTTCAGCACTTCAGTAATTTATACAAATTGTCAAAGTTGTTTCTTGCGTTCATGTAGTTTAGAACAAATTCGGTACAAAGCTACGTTTGAGATTGATGACTGAACTAAATTGCTTTCAAGTTTAGATTTTGAGTTCTTAGAAAATTGTACCTAGTATTTGGACTAAGTTTCCTGAAGTAATTTAAAGTTATGTAGTAGGTATGGATTAAGACGCAAAAGCTTGATTAGACGTCTAATTGAAGGTATTTGGGATCTGAAATTGATTAAGTTTTTCGTTTATACCCAATTCATATAGAATATTGTTTACTTTTCAACTTCAATATAAATTACTAGCTACAGCTCGCGGCTTCGCCCACGTGACTTTTTCTAGAATTAAAGTAGCCGAAGTTGCTCCTTATAACATCAGATATCTGCCAGTGGAAGTCCCGTCAGCATCGGTCCAGCCGTTTCGGGGATTAGCCGGAATAAACAGACATATAGAAAAAAAAAATTTTTGTTTGTTTTATGTAGGTATCGTATTTACTTTCATAAATGCATTTAGTAAAAACTTATTATTTTGACATTACAAACTCACAATTCTATTTATTTGTATAGGTAATGGTAGGTACTCGATATAAAATTTTATTATTGAGAAGATAGGTATCTCAATATATTTGTCGAGGATATTTTATCCCTACACTGACCCTAAATACACACTTTAGCAACCGCCACAATGCGACCATTATTTCGTTTTCTAGGTTTTTTAAATGTAACTCTCTTTTGGTCCTATAAATATATAGAGGTATGAGGAACAGAGTGTGAAGTTCACTCATCCTCAATAGAAAAGGGAGGATGCTCCGACCAGACGGGTGTCGTGTCTGGCGGGCAACTGCCCGTCGGTTGATGTCGGGATGTTGTATATATGCTAGTCGCGCGGTAAACTCTGATTGCGCGATGCAGGATTTGTGACGTCAGGTCTGATGCGAAGTTCGCATGTGGCGTTGTAGATGCTGCCACAAATAAAATAATAAAATAAAATAAATTTAATTTAGGTAATCCCATAATTAATATCAAATAAAAAAATACAGTTAAAACTTAAATAAACAAATGAGTAGGTAGAAAAAATCACAAAGTCATAGGATTAAACATCATAAAGCAGTCTGTACCTACTGTTGTTGCTGTTGCTTGTTTGTCACTTATTTTAATTATGAAAATTATAACATTGTCATTATAATTTTCATAATTAAAATAAGTGATTACAAATATAAGTCTAGGGAATATTTATATTTTTACTAGCTGACCCGACAGACTACGTTCTATCAAAAGCTATAGTATAAACTCCACTACTCTACCCTACTCTACCCCACCCTACTCTACCCTACCCTACCTACCTACCTACCTACCTACCTAAAACTTAAAAAAAAAATAGATAGTAGCCGATTCTCAGACCTACTGAATATGCACATAAAATTTCATAGAAATCGGTCAAGCCGTTTCGGAGGAGTATGGTAACTAACATTGTGACACGAGAATTTTATATATAAAATGTATACAAAGTGTTTTTTTTTTTATATGCCATAACTCTAGGGTATGAATGAGACCATATCAGAGAATCAACTGCCACTATTTATTTCATTTTTCATACAAAATAATTCGACAAAGTCACGATTATTAATATAAAACAGCCTTTACGTGAAATATGACAACATCGCATTTTCTTAGCTTTAAATATGAATGATTGGTTTGAATGAAAATGAATTACTCGTATTAATATCAATGAAACTTAGCTACCTACACATTCGTCACACGGGTGATTTTTTTTATTTTTATTGATGATAATTATCTTTGAAACTATGCATTTTTGGACCATATATTCTAGCACTTCTTATATTATTTTTACTCATAGAAAATAACCCTAGAGTTATGGGATATTAAAAAAAAACACGTTGTATATTATTAGATTACGTGCCCTGACTACAAATGTTGTTTACAGCATTGCTGTATGTAGGGGTAATCAAATAGCTCAGCGATCATCACCAGGACCTGGCTAGCCCGCACCCTGCGCACCAAGGACGCGCACAGCTTACGCATGGTACGTGTCTATCCATCGATGCGCCTTTTCTACGAATACGAAGTCACACATCATGATAAAGCAAATCGTTAAGAATCCAATGATCTATTTTGTGCCAACTATCTCGTCTAAATAAGAATCAGATAGTTATGTTACTAATACATCTAAATTCGAACCAAACAACTGTTAACTCACCATAATAGGGTTTAACGAGCTCCTTACGAACATCGACTGGTTAACGAGCCGATAAAGAATATTTTTGGAATCTCTAAGCTTATGTACGCTCATTAGGTCCAAAATAAAATAACAAAGAATGTTGTTCTAAATATCGCTGGAATATTTAAAGTAAGGTTTTAGACTGTTATTTATGTGAAAGCAGGCAAACAGAAACGTTATAATAAGCGTGAACGTTAAAGAAGATTTATGGGTTTCAGTAAGCAAATATGAAACTCTTCGGTGAACGTAATCTACTATATAATTTTTTTTTTAATGATTTTTACGAAAAATTAGGGTAGGGTAGAGTAGGGTAGGGTAGGTAGGTAGGTAGATAGGGTAGGGTAGGGTAGGGTAGGGTAGGGTAGGTAGGTAGGTAGGTAGGGTAGGGTAGGGTAGGGTAGGTAGGGTAGGGTAGGGTAGGTAGGTAGGTAGGTAGGTAGGGTAGGTAGGTAGGTAGGTAGGTAGGTAGGTAGGTAGGGTAGGTAGAGGTAGGGTAGGGTAGAGTAGAGTAGTGGAGTTTATACTATAGCTTTTGACAGAACGAAGTCTGTCGGGTCAGCTAGTATAAAAATAAAACAAAAGAAAAATGAATGAAGGTATTGATAATATTTTAAAATAATAAGCCCCTATTCTACAACGATGTCAGATAATCTCTTTTAAAAAAATATTAGATTTATTACTAATCTCAACTCAAATCTACTTTTAAGTCGAGTTTCACGACTGAATTGTGTTGTAAAAGGGCTATTTAATTTTAAATCTCGGTCTTACAAATGATAATGTTCATTTCATTATGAGCCTAAAAAGATTTAATTCATTTATTTTTGTTCGTCCCTGATACTCATTATAAGTAAGTAGGTACCTAGTATATCTACTAAATAGAATTCAATTAATTAACCAGAATTACGCAACAGCAATGCATAATACATAATTATGTTGGTACCTACTATTCATTTACACAGCCAAGATTAGTCGCTCTAGGAATAATAATGAGCCAAGAAACTCAAAGCAATCCTTCATCGTAGGATTACAGAAACTACGACCTTCATTAAAGCTTCCATATTAAGTACTTTATTATAATTAATGAAATGTGAACACCGTTTAAAGAATTGTTCGATATAACCATGCTTGGAAGCCCATAAAAAACGGTGTCAACCGTGGCACGTAGGCATTTAAATCTGAATATATGGATAAACATTTAAAAAAATATAGATGTTTGAGTAATGGCCGAGCTCCATCTACTTAAATCATTAGTTGATACGGTAATAAAAGCTTACGGGTGTATTTAAACCCTTTTATCTACACCCATGCTATAAATCCTCTATAAAAGTTTCTGAAACAGTTAGAAAATTATTGTGTGTCGGGTTGCTTTGCATAAACGTTAAGTTTTCCTTTATCAAATCAAATCAAAAAACTTTATTTCGAGCCAAGACTCAAAAAGGGTTAGTAACAATGTTCTTACAACTACGTGTTAGTAAAGAACACAATACGGTGACACATGTAATTGACAACAGTGAACTATATAAGGACAGTCCACTCTGCCCGCTATCATTTTCAGAACCCTGTTGGGGCTAACCATGACTCGTGCCGCCATTGATGCAGCGCGCTTGCGCATTATAGAGAAAAAACCATCCACACGCGTCCCGCAAACATCCCTGATGCACTGCAACGCCATGGCAACCCCATCAGTAATCTCAACGCGTTATTAAATTGGACACGAAGGGCTCCACCAGAACCATAATAGGTCGATATTTGTTCGATTGAGCTAGAAGTTATTAAGTAGTTCATCTCACGGACTCGTTAGAGCGACTCTGAGTTATTGTATTAGTCTCATTGCAGGTGTATACTCCGATACAACTAGGACCTGAGAACTAATTTTGCCGGTGTAAACACCTATTTATTGTAGGGAGGGTTTGATTAGTGGCTCGCTACAATTGTTGTATTTGTACCTTCATTTAAGTGATATTTCAATAAACTTTGTATTGTGTAAGAAGGTACTTGTTTAATTAAATATTTCCTTACAGCTTATACCCTATAAATTTACTTTAGCACGGTGGTAAGTTGTAAAACACCGAATTGAAACCAACAACATCTGGTTACAACAATATATATACTACGTAAAAATCCAGGCTGCAGTTGTATGGCCAGAAGCCATATTATCATCTTCGAAACAATCTATTCATCGTTTATTTCTACTTCCCCTACCACATTCATACTTACCTACCTACTCAAATGGTGCAAATACTTAGTACAATTATATAAATCAAGTTGTGTCCAACAGAAACCAATTTGTATTACGAAAACCAATGTGGCCTGCAATTGTACGGTTAGCAGATACGGACATCAATCCCTTGGGATTGGACGACAAATTGGGCAGTACGAACTTATTTATTGCGTTCCATATGATAAATAGATCGGCTTTATCGAATGCACTAGAATCGAATCAAACCAGTTGATGAAATATCGAGTTACGATATATTCGGCGAGTTGCGATAAAATGTATCACTTTTGATACATCGCTCGAGGGGATTTGGTGAAAATTATCGCAATGTATGTTATTAAATACATATTGGCTTAAATTCGTGTATGACTGTTATTTATGCAATATGCTCAGGTATGTAAATATACCAATAATCGTTACTGATACTGTAGTTACCATGATTATTGCTGGACAAAATCATTTTAAGACCTTTTGATGTAAAAATAAATAGATCATGTAAATCCACAATATTCCGATAAAACAGACTACTACTAAGAACGGTCGTGTATCAATATTTTCATAACATCAAAGGGATAAGTGAAGACAACAAGGTTATGCCATGCGGTATTTTCACTGATACTATAATCTACTTATTTACTACTTAAATAAATCCGAAAAAGAATTTTTCGGAATGGAATGTGAAAAAAAAATGGGTACTTTTTTTCTCATTTATAGTTTTAATTATAATCTGGCAATTTAAGTATATTATGCGGCCTACCCAATGTCCTTTCTTTGGTATTGTTTGTCGAGTCGTTGAGCTCAGAGTAGTCAGTTAGGAAACACCGAACTAAAATATTGACGTGTAAAAGGATTTCTTGAACCAATTTATAGAAATAAATATTATTTATTTATTTATAATAAGCACACTAACAGCACAGTCACTTACAATTCAAATAAAATAAAATCTAAAATTGGCACTTTAGTAACCATGCAAATAACAGGTATCATCATCATCATCATTTCAGCCGTAAGACGTCCACTGTTGGATATAGGCCTTCACCAATTGGGAGGGTTTGCCATAATCGCCACGCTTGGCAGGCGGATTGGCGATCGCAGTATGGTGTTAAAAATGCATAGAGAACGCTGCTGCCCATTCTCTAGTAAGTCCCTTAGTCGCCTTTTACGACACCCACGGGAGGAAATGGGGTGGTGCTATTGTTTACGTGCGGCACCACACGGCTCACACTAACATTAATATATGAATACTAGCTGACCCGACAGACTTCGTTCTGTCAAAAGCTATATGAAAAATAGATGTTGGCCGATTCACAGACCTACTCAATATGCTCACAAAATTTCATGAGAATCGGTCAAGCCATTTCGGAGAAGTACGGGAACGAACATTGTGACACAAGAATTTTATATACACAGAAGTGATATAAAAAGTGTGTATACTCGTATTAGACCTAAATCTAGGACACTAAAAAACAAACCAATTTGAGCCACAAAGAAGTGCACTCTTCGCACTATCATTTATTGAGCACCCTTATTTGTTCAATTACGAGTATACATTACGTCTACACTACCCCTAAAGACAATCAATAAAAACTTACTGACTACAAAACGAAAAGCAAAATATGTAAATTAAATAATTTATTCAGCAGATTCGGTACGAAATGTAAGTATTCGTCAATTCAACAACTCCGCTGAACAAGCGATTTAAGTTTGTATTTTTACTTAATTGTTTATTTAAAAACAAAGTATAAGAAAATTTCCTTGTTTGTGTTTTCAGAAGAACAGTACCCGTAAAAAGCGAAGTGTTTCAGGAGTTTAGGACAAACCGTTTAGAAATAACTTTAGCATTTATTTGAATATTGTAGCAAAATTGAATCGGTATAATTGTACTTTATACGTTAATTGATAACGACTTGTGATCGCGATTAGTATATAAATTGTTATAGAACCCAAAGAAAAACAAAAGTACAATTAGTCAAAGCTTTCTTTATTCTAAATGAAATATTTCATGTTTTCTAAAAAGCCATCTTCTAAGCTTTAAGGAAAATATTTCGAACATTTAAATATTAACGTTCAAAAGAAAATACGCCAAATTCATTAATATTACTGCGTACCAGCTGTTAATCGGTTTGCCCCAAACGTACAACTAATAGGTAACCATACCAAAAAAGTAAACACAAAAAAAAGGATCATAAAATAATCTACAATTCCACGAAACCGAATAAAATTCAAAGCATTTCCTTAGCAATAAACATGTCTATCCTTTCGAAAGCTCTCCCCACGAAATGTACTATCTCGTATCTTAAATACCAGAAGATGAACCATAAAAAGAAGAGTATATTCGTTTACCCTAACTCTGTATTCGGAGCACACGCTCTGCATAACAGTGAAAGGAACGCAGGGTGTGAAGGAAATTCCTTACCTATACTTATAAAAATATAAGGAATTCCTATAATGTTGGTACGGTTTGAGAACAAGAAATTCATATAGGAAAATATTTTTCGTCGTCAAATTTCTTTATGATTAAAAGAATGTTTTATAACAGTGTCATGTGAAGAAGAAATCTCTATGATTAAAAAAGTGTCTCACTTACTCATATTTGAAACGAGGAAACTGCCACGATGTAAATCTATCCTTAGATAATATATTACTGATCTTTGAACAGAATTTATAGTCCCATTCAGGCACAACCAACCAATCATTGCTTACAGTTTTTATTCGAATTTCGAACATCTCTATGCCAGAGATGTCGAATAAGGATTTGCCCAAATAGGCATGGTTTGTCACGTCGTATATTCACGACATTCGGCATAAACAGACATGTTCTCGAATCGATCGATACGTATCTTCGCATCAGTACCTTTGCTACTCGATTATGTTTGCTTTGGTACTCGCAATCGACAACGCAATCGCAGTTGCGGATTTTGCCCTAGTTTTACAGAATACCACTTAGCTTGCACGAGGTATTAGTACATAAATGCCATCATTATGTACATAACAATAGTTCAGCATGCTTGCCTTTAACAGCTCACAGAATTGAACTTTGAATGAATTTCATAAGTAAATTTTTAAATAATTTCTTTAATTATCTCCTGGTAAAAATATACTTACCAAACGAAGTCATTATGTAAGTATACTGAATTTAAAAAGAATTGTAATCTTAAACATTGAATAAAGCTTCTTTGTAATAATTTTCATGTATAAATATCATATATGTTTAACAAAGCCTTAAATAACTTCGTGAATTAATGAATTCATAATGACACATTTGCTCCGTCTCATGCGATTTCTGTGTCTGAATATTTTAAAAGGAAAATAATCCAGGAGCCTATTTCTTCTTATACGATATTCAAGGCAACATGACTTTCATTATTTAATTTCTTGGGAGGTGAAATTGTTGTGATTTCAGAGTGTAGACGCCGCCTTAAGAAGCTCGTATTCCTAGGTACATGTCATGCTTCTAACGTTTTATATATATGTCGAGGTTATTTTGACACAGCATTGTTCTTCAATATCAGAAGCCAGAGATCCTCTTAAAACAAAACTATACCTACTCCATTTTCTATAGCATTAGACAAATAACGGCTAAATAACGACAGTCTGTTATTGTGTAATATTGTTGAAATTACTGCACTAATGTAAATGGTAAATAGATTACGGAGCATTGTATATATCGTGAAATAACGGAGTTTATTAAACGTTTACATCGAAATAACGAAAGGGTGAGAACAGTTATTTGTAAATGGATTACAGGTAGAATAAATACGTAACCTCAAAAAAAAAAAATTGCAACCAGGACTCAGAAACGTTATCTAAAATAACGTTTTTAAAACGTTTCTAATAGTTCTCGTTCTTTTTTTACAATATTTCGTTCGGAATTAAAACGAAATGAGACCATTTTTAAAAACCGGTTTATTCCGCAGCCGCGCACGGGCCGTGCACCAACAAGCATGAACTTTTTAGTTAAATTGTACCTTATCTTCATTTCATTACATCATTGATTCCAATGCGCTTGCCGCTTACGTATTGATTAGGGTTGTTTTGCGAGTTTCCTATCGATTAACCAAAAAAAAAAAACCGTTCAAAATGTTTTATTAACCGAGAACGATATAAATTTCGCTGTTCTTCAAAAACGTTTTTATAATGTTCCGTTCGAACGTAACCGAAACAAATCGTTTCTTAGGTTTTTATGACGAAACCGTTTCGAAAAATATATCGTTATCCGAGCCCTGATAGCAACAACCAGCACTCTAATTGCGTAATACTATCAATCACAACCTGAATGATTTTAAAGGATATTGCTAATCCATTGTTTCATATGTTCGAAACATTTGTCTGCTCAACAACGCAAATAACGCAATGGATGTAGTTGAACTGTCAAAGTAAAACCAATTCCTACTTTGTTTTAATAACCCTACAGTTCTGTAGTATCCCTTAATAATTTCTACAATAAAGTTCAGTTATACCTACTGATTTGGATCAGAACTCTACATACAACATTGAAGATGCACAAATATTCGCTAATGTTATAAAAATTGCATGTGAATGGGTTATTACTTCTTAGTGCGATGTGTGGTCCCCGTCCAAAACTGGTTATATCAGATTTGATGGCCGGGAATCAGCTCTGATTCGATTTTCTACATTGGAATGTAAAATTAGGCCCAGCAAGCATTAAGCTGGTCATAAAAACGGTACTGCAAATTTTTGAATGGCTGTGCATTTACATGACATTTTTGTACAATATTTTTAGTTCTTCGTTCATTTTTTATTTCAAATAAACGGGATTTTAATTTACAAGCGAAAAACAACAATTTACAAAAGTATTTTAGATGTTTTTGACGGTGAATTCTGATATAAAAAATTACAACATGCTGGCGCGATACAAACATGGAAAAATGTTCAAACAATATACAAAACAAAATGTATACATTTTACCTAACAATATAAAAATGAGATACTTAACAGAAAAAGTAACTAATGAAATATAATATATTTAGGTACCTATATCAGTCTTTGGCCTTGTTACGTAAGACAAGGTGAATACTATAACATTTACAGCTGTAATAAAAACATATTATTATACTTACTTATAGTTTGCTTTATTTCAGACGGTATACGGGTTAGTCGAATTTATTATCGAAATAGAAACAAAACTCGATGACAGCTCATTGATGTTAGATAAAGAGTATAATAAAATGAACGGGACAGACACTAAAAGTTGTTTATGGTTCAGGAAGTGGATCTAGATTTGTAGCAGCTGTTATTTCCTCAGAAGTATTGAGACTAGAAACATTTGCTTTGTTTAAACTTCTTGTTTTAATACTTTCTTCTAAATTAGCTTCCACGAATCTACTTGAAATAGGAATATCCAAAATAGTTTCGAAATCATCTCTAAAGTTGGGTGTTAAATCCTTACCAACACAGAAACTAAAATACCTTTTATTATTATGCAGATAATAGTTATTTATGCAACTGTTGTATAATAAGGGGTATTAAAACACGAATGTGGGTTTATCTCACTTGGCGAAGCCGAGTGTGATAATAGTATCACATGAGTGTGTTAATACCTAATTATTACAGTTAAGACTTTATCTACACCCATGATATGAATCCTCTATAAAAGGTTCTGAAACAGTTTTTTTTATCGAACAAAAATGGCGGGATACGACAATATGATCTAATATAGTGAAACGCGCGTGCGTGACAATGTTCTTTTTTTTTAATTCATAAAGATACCACGAATTGAGTAGTGAGAATGGAAGGGAGGATGATGATCCCTTCCTTACTCATCAAACAGATGATTAAGGAAGGGATCATCATCCACGTAATAGCAAAGGAGTTGCATTATGAAATTCAGTACAACATTATAACTCCCGTTTGGATGCTATTATGGTTATTATGACATTGGGTGTTTTAATGTTGGCAATAAGCTAACTGTTTCAGAAACTTTTATAGAGGATTTATAGCATGGGCGTAGATAAAGACTTTAAGTTCCTCTTAATATTCCAAAAATCGGTTTTATAATTAATTCTGTTCCTTATTTTACGCCGAAACCTAGCAATATTAACTTTGTAATAATATACCCGCGTCTTAATAATAGATAGATACCATAACAAATGAAAACTTCTAATATACAAGGAACTAGAGCGACCTCAAAGAATTATTAGGAAAATGGACTTCGACCGTAACTACGTAACAAAAGTCGAAAAGTTAGATAACTACGCAGAATTTTCTTCTGTGTGTAGGTATCATAAAGGGAATATACATAAAGTTGGAATGGCGAAATAAGAAATACGAAGTTTGAGATACGATAAATATTTAATTTCACTAAAGGTATGTTGAGATATGAGTATTATGTTTTTGTATTGGAAAGATGTTTGACCATCTTTACATACCATGACCCCACCGTGCCTCGGAAAGCACGTAAAGCCGTTGGTCCCGGCTGTCAATTTTAGATTGACAGTTGTTCCGGGTCGTCAGAAGCCCGAAAGTCTGACGACCTGTCTTACCAAGGGGTATCGTGTTAGGGTCAGATAGGCAGTCGCTCATGTAAAATATATTAAAAAAAATATATATATATATATACATATCGCACCTTTAGAATTATAGAGACCTAATTTTTTCAGAAGTTGAAAAACATCACCAAATTAGGTCACTATAATAATATTATAGTGACCTATATTTGAAATTTTAAGATTTCAACCTTTCTAAAGAACATCACCAATGAGGTCACTATAATATTGTGAATTAATTGATGATGTCATTAACTGATGATGTGATTGATGATGTCAAATAAGGTCTCTATAATTCTAAAGGTGCGATATAAGTATTCCGCTGCATCTGATTAGACTGGATGCCGACGCAGGCAAGGCAGATCATGATGATATTAGACAGATGTTTTCAATCAGCCTTATCGATTGAATTTACACTACTATCCTTTGATGTAAACACAGAACTATTAGATAGTAACGTTGTAGTTCCCACAGCGGCAGTAGCTAAGAAGTAAGTTTGGAACTCGATTACGCGAGCACATGAAACCGATCACAACTTAATTGTGGATGGCTAGTCTAGTGCTCTAATGAATTGCCACCCCATAGCAAACACCATGGTAAATAAAGCCTTTCTCTCAATCGGCATACAAATTGCACGGGAGAATAATGCCACGGGGACGCATTCACTTTCTAAGCATGGAAATGATTGAGAGTTTGCGACCATTGTTTTCTTTTTAACCGACTACGTCGGATAAAATCATGTTGTAAAATTATGTATTTGTATGGATTTGTGTAATAGTACATTACTTACCAAGGGCTGTAAAAGAAAGAAAGCCCGAGATCGCAGATATTTGTAACCCGAGCCGCAGGCAAGGGTTGTAAATATGCGATAGAGGGCTTTCTTTTTTACTGCCCGTGGTGAGTACATAATTTTACGTCTTCACCTGGCCATAATGCGAGTTTTCCCGTATGCGTAGCGTGCGGTAAAACTCACATTATGGCCAGGAGTGACGTAAATAAAATAACATAATATCCGCCTGCATTCCCCGAAGTGTTAGGTAGTGCTGCAACTATTAGTACACCCACATTTCGCCTGTTATGTTTAATACCCATGTAATAGGACCCTATTACCAGCAAAAGGGCACAAATCCAGACTCCAGGGTTCTACTGAAAAATTCCAGATGGAAAAACCCAGTAACACTTAGCCTGACCCGAGAATCTAAACCAGAACCTCAAGCTCAGCAGTAGCGCTTGCGACCACTATATTCCGTTTACTGAGAGAATGCTTTTTTTGAAACCTGTCAGTTTCATACAAACGAATATGTGTATTACGAATTTAAACTTTATTAGTGCCAAATCTTGAACAACTGACTGGTGTCAAAAAAGCATTCTCTCGGTGGACGGAATATATACCAACGAGGCAGTGTGTAAATAGTTAATAATACAATTGGTAGGTATTAGTCTTATGAAGATCCTTCAGGCGTAAATAAATTGTCACAAGCAGATATTGATACTACTTATTTTAACAATATTGTTGCCATTGGAAATGGTCTGAATACATGGACAATTGAAATCAAAGTTATGAAATTTATTTCATTGTGAATAATTTGTTCGAGGAAGTTACTTGGACTAAATAATTATTATTATCGGCTAAATGATGTAGAATTGTAGAAAGTTCATCAATTCGAACGGGTAAAATTAATTCCTTTATCGGGAGCTTGTTATTTGAAACTGGTGAGTAGAATCGTTCAATTTTAATTTAGGTAGAGGCTGTCAGGTATAACATTTTTTTTTTTGGAAATTCCGTAATTACTAAAAAAAAATATTCCATAATTATTAAAATTTATAATAAACTAGTTGCTGCCCGCGGCTTCACCCGCGTTGCTTTTTCTAAAATAAAGTTAAAACTTAAGTTACTCCTTATAACATCAGCTATCAGCCAGTGAAAATCCCATCAAAATTAGTTCAGCCGTTTCGGGGATTATAGTCGGTACAAAAAGATATATATATATATATATATATTTTGTTATAAGTACCATATATTATATACTTTAGTAAGCATTTTGTAAAAAGCTGTTATTTTCACATTACAAACAGATACTTCAATTTTATTTATTTGTATTGATATAGATTAATAGATGTCATTATCTCACACTTCGACGAGTAATTTTAACTAGTTCGCTAGGACAGCGGCACCAAGAAAAATATCTTCTATTTGCCCTCTTTGCCCCTGATCCTCCAATATCGAAAATTCTTGTGGATTTTCTTATTTGACGGTTAAAGCGCTCATAAATTGCGGTTTTGCGATTTCCCTTCACTACTTTGTACGTATCAATATCAAGCGTCGAATATAGTTTTATGATAAGTTCCTATTACTAAAAAAATAAGTTTGCTTTAGGAAAATATGTAGGTAATATGTAGGTAATATCTACAAATATATATACAAAGTAGTGAAGGAATATTGCAAAACCGCAATTTATGAAATTGCGGTTTTGCGATTTTCCTTCACTACTTTGTACGTATCAATATCAAGCGTCGGATATAATTTTATGATAAGTTCCGATTACTTAAAAAAATCAGTCTGCTTTAGGAAAATATGTAGGTAATATGTAGGTAATATGTAGGTAATATCTACAAATATATATTCAAAACACGTTAATGATTTCCATTGCATAGTAGGTAAATAAAATAAAGCATTCTTATTTAACGTAAAGGTGGAAGAAAATGTTACGGCATGGCTGGGCCCCCAAGGAACACGCAAGAAGGGGAGACCCTACGCTGGATGGGAAGCTGGAATAAAATGGACTAAAACAACCCAGTGTAGAGAAGACTGGGTATCCTTGGTGGAGGCCTTCACCTGTTGAGGGGTTCTTGCAGAATAATTATATATCTACAGAATAGGTACTTAGAAACTAAATATAACACACTAACACAAAGCTTAGATTATAATTACTAACATTTATTTTGGCAGCAGCGTTCTCTATGCATTTTTAACACCTTATGTACTGCGATCGCCAACCTGCTAAGCGCAGCGATTATGGCAACCCCACTCCATCCCCCCTAGGAGGAGGCATATGTCCAGCAGTGGACGTCTTTCGACTGAAATGATGATGAACATTCGTTTAATATTTTTTTTACCTTTATATTATTGTGTAAATTAGTTGGCAAAAAATACAAGGCTTTTTATTTTATTTTATTTATTTATTTATTATTATTTAACGTAATATAAAAGCACAAGTCCGTCAAGCACCGTCTAAAGGTTACTGGCGAAATATAATATTATTAAACTCCATGGCTTCAGTGTTCCTTACAACTGAAGCCCACGTGATACAGACGAATGAAAAGATGTTTAAATTCTTATGTTTATTTAGAGTTTCATATTTATTTTTATTCATGTCATGTCGCTGTCACACTTAATAAATGAAACCCGTGCATCAATAAATACTAATAGACTAAGTACGACTAATGGCTCATTTTCATTAGTCGATAACTTGGTCGATATACAGCATGCGGGGACTCCCCGCAGGCGGGGTAGTGACTAATGAAAGTTATAAGTCGATAACGCGGTCGGTACATCGTCTACGGGGAATCCCCGTTGCGGGCGTAAGAAGTCACATTTCACACCCAATAAAAATGACCCTTCAAGGCAACAGCCAAACATGCGGTGAAGGTTCTCCGCCACCATCACCATCACCATCGTACCGTTTGGTGCCGGACGTAAAGAATAGCACCAATCCATTTCCTCTCGTGGGAGTCATAAAAGGCGACTAAGGGACTTACTAGAGAATGGGCAGCAGCGTTCTCTATGCATTTTTAACACCATACTGCGATCGCCAACCCGCCTGCCAAGCGTGGTGATAATGGCAAATTCCCCCCTTTTGGGGGAGGCCTATGTCCAGCAGTGGACGTCTTTCAGCTGAAATGAATGATGATGATGGCATACATCCAGAAAAATTTTTGGTTATACTATGGCATGCGTTGCAGAAATCTCCCGCACCCCGCATATGAGCCTTATAGACCAATGAAAATGAGCCTTTAGTTCTTTGGCAGAGGATCATACTGTCTGTACGCGTAGTATGACCACCGTTGTAGAAACGGGAAAAACAAAAGACAAAATGACACATTTTAGAAAGATTTCTACGACATCAAAAATGAATAAATGTATCTAAAAATAATAAACATACCATGAGATTTTACCATCGATTAATCTACTTATTAAATGTTAAATAAAGTAGTTATAATACACATAATAAAATGGTAACGAAGTCACAACAGTAAATGCTACGAAGTGTGGGAACGAGTCAGATGCCGAAAATATAGTTTTTAGAATTTTTGTACGTTTGTCTGTTTGTCTTGGTGTATGTTCCGGATTGGCGTAAAAACAAATGCTAGCGGTTATAATCCCAATCAAGGAACCCAAAAATAACAACTGTACAATCTACTAGAAGAGGATATCACAAACAGAAGTGTTAATATCCACCAGAAAACTGAACAATATGTTTCGTCATTGATTAACAATCATTGGCAATTCGGTAGCAACAATAAAACAGATCGTCTTTTTATTGACTTTGATTGCTGTTCTTATTTTCATTTGACACGAATTCTATTGTTAGAAGTATCACGCCATGACTTTGTTCTAGACCTAAATAAATAGTCGCCTTATGATTTCAAGGACTTATTTCTGCTTACTTAAAGTTCCATTGTATTCATACTAAACCTAAAACAGCTTGAAAATATTCATTGGCTCCTGAAATACAGGTACTCTAACCTAGATCTGGAGTCAGGGTTTGATTTTTTTCTGTAACCTGTATTTATGCTAATAAATAATTTATTATTATTATTAGTAACTAGCTGCACCCGTGCGGTGCAATGCCACGTAAACAAAAAAAGTGTTTGGTCTTTTTTTTTTTTTGGTCCAGGATCCTTTTCTGAAGTCCTCAGAACACCCTACCAAAGTCATCAAAATCTAATCAATGGTTTAGCAATGCATAGAGGACAAACATACAAACATTGATTTTTATATAAATGCTTTTATAATAAACTTCCAAGCCACATTCAAGATCTAAGTATTAATAAATTCAAATCATTCATTAAACGTAAGTTGTGTCAAAAAGCCTTTTATACCATTAAAGATTATATTGAGGACAAAAAGGCTTGGGATTGAGCTGCTCCAAATTTTACATATTGAAACTTTTTTATTGTGATTGTTTTATACATGTTGACATGAATATTTACTTGTGAAGTATAATGTTATTATTTTAATTATTGTGAATGTGAAGACTATGTCGGTCTTAATTTATTTTTATTTTTTCTTCTCAGTTTTTTGTCTACGCATGTTATGGCAGTTTGAGTAATTTATGCGGCCTGCCCAAATGTCCTTTCAATGGTATTGTTCGTCGAATCGTTGAGCTCCTTATGTTCTGAGTTGAGCTGCACGATTACTGACAAATGCGTGCACTGAATGGACAGGTCCACTCAATCTGTGTGGTTCTTTCTTCAGAAGACCATTTCAGACACTAATCTACATGGTCTTCACATGATTTGACCAAGATTATGTCTGGACTTTAAAAGATACTGTCAACTCTGAGTTTGTTTCGGCCTTTCTTCCCAGAGTAGTCAGATACGAAACGCCGACCTCATCTAGTTTTATAATATGATTGACGTGTAAAAGTGTTTGTAAAAACCTACTTACAGAAATAAAATCATTTATCATTTAATAGAAGATAGATAGAAGACATATTATTATTGACGTAAGAAAATAGGGAGAATTAAATAGGGAATAATCCATACTAATACTAATATTATAAATGTGAAAGTAACTCTGTCTGTCTGTCTGTATGTATGTCACGTTTTCACGCCTAAACCGCTGAACCGATCGTCATGAAATTTGGCAAAAATATATCCCGGGACATAGAGAAGGACATAGGCTACTTTTTGACGCGATAACCGACATTCACGCGGGCGGAGCCGCGGGTAAAAGCTAGTTATTAATATTATGTTTTTTTTTCTCAGGTTCCTAGTATCTGGGATTTTATTAAAATCTCACGGGTGTAAACCAGGGTGAGGTTTTAATAAAATGACGGCTGTGATCGTGGCTTAACTAGCTGCAACCTAATTGCCTAACACTGAACGCACTTTCAATGCGAAGGAATTTGAAGGAAATTTCGAACCCATTGCTTCATGAGTTTGGAAAGTTCATCTGCACGACCACAGAAATAACGCAATGAATATTGTGAAACTGTCAAAATGAATTGCCCCGCTCTGGCTGAAGGAAAACTACACCCTATAACAAAATATTTTTTGTTGTAGGAGAGATTGTCAACTAATATCCAATCATATTTTTTTAATAGAAGAACACGACAATGCCACCTTCCATCCTGCACCGCATGTCACCTGTGCGGGTAAACATTGAAAACATTTTAAGCTTAGGTATAACAGTTTTAGATATTTCAATACAATCGATATTAAAATTTTCGATGTTTTGAACATTGACATTTTATCCGTAGGTATTTTAATTTTCGACGGTTAAATATGTAAACTGTAGAGCAATTCTGTAAAAATCTCACGATGAAAACTTAGGTGAAGTGAGCTTGAAGTGACGTGTAATTCCACCTGATGCTAGGGATTGACACTATTGACAGCTCACTCCACGTTCACTTTACCTAAGATTTCACGGTGAGATGGTTACAGAATAGCACTGCTGTCCACTTGATGATCATAATATGACTGCGTCAGTGAGCGGAGTTCGCGTAGCCGAATTTTGGGCTAAACATGTTTTTACTTTTTTCCATCTGTTGGTGACCAGCAACTAACCTTTTCATGTATTTCTTTTATTTCTTCTTCACATTTTATGTTTTGTTTTCTTAAGTCACTTCTTGTAAAAATGTCTTAGAAATACACCAAAAGAAATGAAAATGTGTTTCTATTAATTATTTAGTCATCCGACGAATAGGAGAAAGAAGATGATAGATTCTGAGAAAGTGAATTCATCGTGTAGAACCTAAAAACTTCGGAAAAAGACTTTGATGGCGTCAAGCGTCAATGATTTAATACGTCAGCGTCGACAAGATTTTTATTTCCCTTGGTCTCCGTACTTCCAGTCCAGAACTGGTATTATTTATATTCTAGTTAGCAACTGGTAGTTTCATCGTCGTACCTATTTGGGGAGCGACTCATCTCTGATCCCGACTCGGTCGCTTCCGCTTACGGACTTGTCAAGCAATTTCCGTCGCCAACATACGAGTACATACGAAAGTAAGTACGAATAAATACGTACGGAATCGCGATACGTTGTGTGCGTTCTGCGTACGAATGCGTGTTTTGACACACATTGGTGAAATGGAACAACATTGGAGAATTTTAAAAATATTGGTTGGTGAACTTGCCTAAGTGTTCAGAATTGTCGTGTTTTGATTTTATTTTAGGTTGGATTATATTTTGAACACAGTTGGGGCGAATTTATGGCGGTTACGGTGTTGTCACAATTTTCAAGGGGTATTTTATAATGGCAAATTTAATGGATATCTAACTACAATTTGTAATAATGAATACATTACCGCTTAGTATTCATTATGCACTATTTGATGCATCTAGTTACTAGATGTGAGCGTTAGGTGTGCAGATAAAAAAATCCAAAATAAAGTCAACCCGTACCTAAATCGGAAAATTGGTTGTGGTTGTGACGGTATACGTAAGAAATAACTACTATACTAAGAAAACCGTTTGAACACCCGTGGTATGTATATCTATCATTCCTACAATCACGTATTTTATTGGCTCTCCTTATCCTATTTCCAAACTTGGGCAAAGCTGTAGAAACTAGAAACGAAAACTATGTGACGGATACATAGTTTCTTTAAACACGCGACCAGATAAGGCTCTAAGGACCGAGTGAAATCACCATTCGAATCATGCTTTGGAATACCGTTGACTAGTAAAAGATGCTTGCCTAAAGGCAAGCATCTTGAATGGGATTTTGAATTGAATGATCAGTTGTAAACAACTGATCATTCAATTCAAAATCCCATTCTTGAAAAGATAAATAAGATATAAAATATAAGAGAAATAAGTGATGGATATTTTTCGATCTATTTGTGAATCTTCAGTAAAGATTTTCATAGCCTGCTCGTGGGTACTGATTAATTAAATATTTACTTAATGGACACTTAACACATAAGGTTTAACTGCGAAGGTACAGCTGTCTCTAGCTGAAGCATGATAGATAGATATATAGAATACTCTTTATTATGTACACCTTAAAAATTACAGATATAAATATAGAATGTTACATAGGGTGACAAAATAGGCGATCTTATCGCTATAAGCGATCTTTTACAGAGACCCATTGGATGGATTAAAAGTAGAAGGAGAAACGATACTGGAGGTAGTCAGTGGTGTACCATTTACATATACAATAAATACATACAAACACAAATCATATAGTCGATGAATTGATCACACATGTGATCTTAGAAAACAAATTAGAATCTCCATGAATATGATTGAAATCTCAGTTATACCTAACCGTCTACAATTACGTCTGCAATGAAATATTTATTCCACACCTCGGTATTTTTTATATCATAGAAAATAATTTAATTAATCTCGTTTCTTAAGCACATTAATTATTACAGTAACATAATATATTTAAGCGTTAAGTGAAACTGTAGAGCATGTCGATCGAAACAATCACGTGAATTAACGTGTGAAAACAAACATTACCGGCTGAAACAATATTTTTTACAACGACAAAAGGACAATTAAAATTAAAACATAGTTACTTTACCTGAAAAACTGAAGTCAGTGAACGCAAACAATATTCACCAGTTTAAAAATCCCACTGAAAACACACACAACAAAAACAATAACTGAAAAATACGTATTTTCAAAACCACTTTTGCTTGCACTATGTCAACGAGCACTAAGAAACCATAACTTGAGTCATTAAATTTTTTGAATGTTTCCAAATTATTTTTTTTTTATTGCTTTCCGTTTTGTTTACATATGATTCGTAAATCGGGTGTGAGTGGAGACGGCGCGCGCGTGCGGCCTCTCTGCATGAACGTTCGGAACTGGCGTAGCAGTACTAGCAGTCAGTACCGACTACCGAGCGATGAAAATTGTACCTACTGTGGAAAATGCTTTCGTTATATCATTAGACACGGCACGATTAGGAGTAAGGACTAATTTTTATCGATATCCTTGTTTCAAGACGACTAATGACCAACTATGGATGTATTTGCGTTGTTAATGATGCGTGTTTCTTTTTTTATTATGATCGTAGTCTGGCAGCTAACTGAACCATGTCTTTATGGAGCATAGAATGATTCATCTCAGCTACCCACTTGAATTATTGAATTAATTAAACACTCCAATATAGACGATACTTAAAACAATACAGTTTTAGTGACCTATTAAATTTTTAGTTTTCACCGTTTTTATATACCTAATATCTGCTTTTATTTTCGTCACAAAAGCTCGTAATAAAAGTAATGATGTTATTATCGAAGTTTAATAATCCGTGTAATAAGTCTTGGTAACGGTTTAACGTTTACGAGTAACTTATTCTAAAGAGAAACAAGGAAAATCAACGAAAATAAAAGGTAAGTAAGTGGACTTTAAAGAATTAAGTAAGTATCATATCCAGTAGACAGTTTTATTGGGCTAATAATTGAATTCAATAGTGAAAATTGGTTTTGCAATCATTCAATTTGATCTCTGCGCATTTGACTAAAGGATTTTTTTTTTAAACTATGAACATTGCTAGATTAATCAAACTTTTTCTTTTACGGAGTTTAATACCTTTAGGACCGATTTCTCAACTCTTCTTCTTCCTGCCCTTGTCCCATGTTACTTGGGGTCGGCGCAACACGTTTTCTTTTTCCATTCCCCCGTCCCGTAACCCAACCGTCACTCTATCATTCACTCCCTTCTCTTTCATATCATTCTTCACACAATCCATCCATATTTTTTTGGGCCTTTCTCTTCCTCTCCATCCATCCACATTTATCTTCATCACTCTCCTCGTCAAAGGACCGATTTCTCAACTATCAGATAAATTTGACCAGATGAAATAATATTGGTTGACAGCTTTTGTTAAGGAAATAATTATTATTTCCTTAACAAATTATTAGTATTTATTCTTCAGATAAAAGTTATCTGGCGATTCTAAAAACGGTCCTTTAGTATGCTAGCCTAACTAGATGTGGACTTAACCGGATTCATTACATCGTACCTACTTAAGTACCTACTACCTAAGTTCCTTCGTATTTCGGCGGTATTGTTATGGCAAAGTCTGGCTCTCTAAGGCTTCTTTAAAGAAACTCTACCCGTCTAAGTAATGTATCAACTGATAACATCGTGTCAGCCTTTGATGAGGCTTCGATACTAAGGAAAATTACGTGTGAAGAAATTGAATTGAGCAACAAGTAGGTTATCATTTTGTTAGCTCGTGGATTGCGTTGATTGTATACACTGGAGGGAAATGTATGCACAATGTGTAGTAAGGGAAAGGGGAAAAGGAAAGTTACAGCGGCGCTGGAAAGTTTAAGGAAAACGCCTTAGGGCCGGTTGTTTCAAACGGTTGGTTAACGCAACATACGTATGTCAAATAATAACGATTACATATGATGTTTAACGTTCGTTAAATACAAAGCGTTGTTTCACTGCATAAAATAACGATCGTCAAACTTCAAATGTATAGGAATAAAATGACGTTAACCAGTGGGTAATCGTTATTTTTTAACGAACGTTAAGGCCATAATTTTGTGAAACGACTCTTTTTTTTTGGTTCGACAATAGCCGGTCGGCGGACTAAAGCACATAAGTCAAAATATTGCTTTATTTTTTCTTAGTACCAATTTTTTTTATTTAAATCAATACATCGGCAGACTAAAACACATACTCGTAAGTTAGTTCGCTTGTTCGGGCTTGAATACGAAGGCTTGTTTGGGCTTGAATATCAAGTAGCGTCCTTTTTCAACCTCTTGATTCGCATGAATCTTGCGACGTTACGAGTATAAAACATATAAGTTTGACTTATGTGTCCGCCGACCCGACTTTAAATGGCGCTAACTAATAAATAAATTATTTATTTATTAGTTATTTAGCGCCATTTATGACGTATACGCGTGCGTCAAGTGGACGTGAAACCACCCGCCCTAATACTGCCTTTTAGATTTACAAAGTGTGATACAACCTTGTTTAACAAATGACTGTCAAATCAAAAATATTTCAATAATCAGTATTAGCGCATGAAATAACACGGAAAAATGTTTGCGCTTTATTTATAAAACGTGGTAAAGAAACCATTGTTTTGAAAGAAGCAGCTTAAAAAAAGATGTAGTGATAAAAATTGAAAAGATTAGATTTTGCTTATATTTCTGGTCATCGACTAAGATAAGGTATCTACAAGGCAGATGTGAGTGGAAACACCGGGAGGGGACACCCAAGGAGGATATATAGTGACCTAATTGGTGATGTTCTTCAGAAAGGTCAAAAATCAAATCAAAATCAAAATATTTTATATCACATAAACCTACATGGGCACTTATGAAACGTCACGGTGGTGGTTGGTGCACGGTTCCAATTAGTCGTTTCATAGGGAGAAGAGCCGGCAAGAAACTCCACGGTTACTCTTTTAAAAATAATTGGCTTTACAATATTATCAAATAACAGTGATAATAGGTATGGGAGGACAGTGTAGGCCTTTCAACAATTACCAGGTACTTAACAAAATAGAAAAGTGCCAACAAATCTACGCTCTACTAGGACTACAACGTTCTCACATTCACAAAATAGAAAATAATCTGAGTATATAAAAGATTAATGATATAATTGCAATTACAACTACAGTAACATATCTGAATAAATATCATATCCACATCTAAATAAACATCGTTAGTTGGGAGCAGTTAATAGACATTTACATAGTTACGTTGTTTATGAGGTACCAGGGAAGCCACATGTGCAGAAGGAATTATTGCCAAACTTCCTTGTCTTCAATGTTGTCTTTTAACTTATATTATGCTTTTTTGATAAGGACACGTTTGATGTCGGTTTTGAACTTTCCATCGCTAAGTTCTGTAACCGATTCAGGTCAGGTTCGTAGTACTCGCAACCGGCTAGCGTGTATGACCAGATGTATGAATGTAAACGAAGCAAAAGGAGTTTGTAAGGAGATAACAGATGGCGTTCTATAGTTTCTGTCTACCCCCATGGAAAGAAGGCGTGAGTTTATGTATGTATGAATACAAAAATACAAAAAAAAATACTAAATAGTTTATTGTGACAAATAGAAAATTACATTTTACATTTAAACGTGTTTAGAGCCTCCTTTTAGGCAAGCAATGCCTGTATTAGAAGGCTCCGCCAAGGATGTATGTTTTTGAAAATTAATTTTGTATCTAATGTGGTTTTAATGTTAGGTACATTTTCTTTTATAGAAAATCTCGAAAGGCCAAGTAACTGGGTTGTGGAGGTCCGATATGCAATCACACCATAATAAAATACTGGTATTCTACATTCAGTTAGACTGGAAGCCGATCACAGCGTAGTTGGGAAATGGCTACTTAGAAGATGACATTTCCTCTTATAGGTTCCAGTATTCCTTGGCTGAATTTAAAGATTAAGTTTAGAAGAAAACCTAGGTTTTTCTACCTTTTGTATACAGGATAAGTTTTTAACCAGTATGAATTTTTTGTTTTGGTGGTTCTGTATCAGTAATAGAAAACATTTACATAATTTTTTTAATACTTTTTTTATGGTCCTATTTTAAATCAGCAAAATATGGATACAATCTTTTCGTAATAATATCAGCGCACAGCTGATAGGTACCTACTATTGCATTCCGCTTCACTGACCGCGCCGCCGCCGCCGCCGGCGCGTTGCGCGACGAGTATCCATTATACCAGTTTCAAAATAAACGTCTTTCGTTAATGATAGGTTCATATTTTTGAAAATAAGAAATAGGTGTATAATAAAACACGTTTAAGTTTAATTTGTCAAAATTTGCGCACTGATTACAAACTTTTCCAGTATACAGGATGGATTTTTGAGATGGGGCAGTAAGGGTAGGTACCATATCCGTTGTAGTTACAGGAAAACGGTTTCAGGCGACTGTCTCTATTTTATTTTTATCATTCACAGATTTTGAAAAAAAAAAAATACAGTTAGCAAGAAAATGGGCCATTTTTACAAAACTTATTTGTTGCCAATCGATCTTGTTTCTAATAAGGATAAAAAAAAAAACTATCGGACCAGCTGAAGTTAGAGGAAAAAGTTCGAAATCGCAAAAAACTTTTCCCATGCGTTTCGTAGGAAATGAGACTAACAAACTATCAAAATTCTGTTCTCAAAGTAAATAAAATTATGACGCGTTTTAGTTCGAAATACCAAGTAATTTTTTTTTTTTTTTTCGTTCTTTTTTGGCCAGTTTTTATTTTAGCGGCCAGTCTATCCATCACAAAAAAAAGTTTTTGTAAAAAATGGCCCATTTTCTTGCTGAAAGTCCAATATATATATTTTTTTCTTTCAAGATCTGTGAACGGATATCGAAAATTCACAAAAAAATAAGGACTGTCTCCTAAAACCGTTTTCCTGTTGCTACAGCGGTTAATGTACCTGCCCTTACTGCTCCATCTCAAAAATCCCCCCTGTATATTATTATTTATTTTTAAAAAGTACTACGCGTCTCATTATAAAAAATTAAAAAAAAATTACTACTAATTACTACGCCACAGTGGATGTAAGCGTATCCAATGTCCGAGTATGTGGCTATCAGCTATGGTTTTCAGGATGATTATAACACCAGCTATCTCCCAGTGAAAGTGTCATCAAAATTGATCCAGCCGTTTCGGAGATTAGCCGGAACAAACAGACAGACAGACCGACAGATGTTTTTTTTTTTAGATATACCGTAGGATGTACTTTCATAATGCATTTCACAAAGATGTTATTTGACGTTACAAACAGACACTTCAGTAAGTGATTTTTATTTTTATTCTAGGTACATCGTCTGCACCTATAATTATTAATTAATGTATACAAACTATTGTTAACATTTTAAAAGAGTAAGTATGGAGTTTCTTGCCCATTCTTCTCCATACATAACTACCTTTTGGAAGGCGCAACTAGAATCAATTAACTATTCATGTAATTTTTGACGTTCAAAAGTGCATCTTCGTGCCTATTTGAAATAAATGATTTGACTGCGACTTTGACTTTCAATTTTATTTATTTGTATAAACTACTGTAACTTTGTTGACAAGTGTCAACAAAATGTCAAGGACATTTTTGTATTATTATGACATTTTTACTTAAATTCAAACGATTTGACATTATTTTGTATTTTGTATTGTTTAATTTTACCAATTGTTATTTAAAATTATAATATATTTACATTTTTGCAAAATTAAATAATAATAACTATGATTTACATCCCCATGATGGACATGGAGGACTTATACAATAAATAAATAAATATATATAATAAATAAATAATCTACTTATGTACAATTTTGCATTCCCATTATGACGGACATGGAGGACTTATATAATAAATAAATAAATATATATAATAAATAAATAATGTACTTATGTACAATTAATTACTCATGTTTGCAAACCAATAAATGATTTGATTTGTAGTTACGCAAGAGAGAGACTATTTCGCTAGAGGGCAACGAACGAGTCGGTTGCCAAAAGACAGTTTAATGTTTTGACTTACATGGTACTCGGCATTATTATAAACTGTTTAGTGGCACTTTATTTATAGCTTGCGAATGCAGCAGTCTTATATTATGGTCCGACAGCATACCTAATGCCTTTAAGATGGTAATTGCTAAACCACTAAGTTTTAATGCCACTAATAACTTATCGTGCTGCATTAAGGCGCTATAATCGGCTCGAGCCAACTGAAGTAGACTCGCAAAGTCGCGAGTGGTTGCCTCGGGCATTTGGTAGGTATTTAAACATAGTAATTATTTTAATCATTTTATCAAGACAAACTCAGAGAATTGTGCTCAACAATCTTACTAACTATTCATTTATATAAAAAATAAGAAAAACACGTCCGTTTTGTAGCTATGAGATTGATTAAACGTTACGAAAAGGGGTGATTTTGAGATTTTTTTCTGTACAGCAAAGTTAATCTGATCGTGTTATTAAAAGCGATTGCATGTCCGCCAGATCCTCCTTATAAGATACCATTTTTTTTTTTTTTTTTTTTCAGAATTTTATTAAACTGTTTTTTTTTGTGTTTCCCATGGATTCAAAAAAATTGTAAGTGGCGTATCTGTCGGATCATACCGCCTTAAGAGCGCTATCTCAGGTCCACAAGCGCCACTCCTTTAAAAAAATCTCGTGACTGAGAAGGAATTATGAAAAACGGCTCAATCAGCTGCCTCGGTAAGTGTGTCTAGAATTTTCTAATACCTTCTATAAAGTTTCATATTGAGACACGAAGCAACAAAATTCGATCTAAAGAAAAACAGCCACATTAAAAAAAAAAACGATCTAGAGGAATGTAGCTGTTTTTCTTTAGATCGAATTTTGATATATATACAACATCCCGACCAGACAGAGCACCCGTCTGGTCGGAGGATCCTCCCGTTTCTATGGAGGATAAGTGAACTTTACACTCTGTTTGTCATACCTCTATAATAGTGTTTTTTATACTTTACACTTCACCCGACCAAGGGAATGAATCCAACACCCACGCTAAACAGTCGTGCTTGCAACCACGATATCAACGAGGCAGTCACCCTAATTGCTTAATACACAGTCACAATCTGAATGGTTTTGAAGGACATTGCTAATAATCCATTCCTTCATACAAAAAAAAAACCTACCTTACACCTACCTTACCTACCTACCTACCTACCTACCCCACCAGGTAAAGTCGCTAGCATATCAGGTTATAAGAAACTGTCAAATTTTCCCCAAATTATTTTAAACCTTAAAATGTTGGTGGTGAAGTTCAAAATCGTTTGAGAAAATTTGACAGTTTGTGGTATCGTGATGTGCTGGCGACTGTACCTTTGTACTCAAATTTTAGTTATGTCGTATCTCTGTATATTTAACTGTGTGTAAATAAATAATAATATTAAAAAAATAAAGAATGTCCATGATCTGTTAGTAAAACAAGTGCTACTACATTATAAAAGACTTCCTATCAGACAAATCATTTCTCCAATACAATCCTCCCTCAGTCATGATGCGTTCAGTGTCCCACTGATGTGTCCCTACCTAAGTCATTAATGCCCAAATACTCAAACGTTACTTAACTTTAAGACGTTCTTATAAGTGTTTCTGTCGCTACAAAACAGTTTAAAGTGACAGAGACAGCATTTTTTTTTTTTTTTTTTTTTTTTCATTAGACTTAACGGCGACTTAAAATTGAATTGCGTTTGAGTATTCAGCAGTAAGTTTGTTTTTTTTTAATATTCTATGTGAAATCTTAATAATTTGTAACAATAATATATTTAATTTATATGTAACTATAGCTGGGACACAGCTGTTTTAATTTTTTTATTGTTTTTATTACTTATCTATGATCCACAATAAAGATATTGATTGATTGATATGTTCGAAAAATTTGTCTTCTCAACAACGTACATAAATAACGCAATGAATATTGTTGAACTGTCAAAATGAAAACCATTGCTACTATGTGTTACGCAAGTACCCTGCTACTAGTATTTATAGAAGTCAGTCTTTTATATTCCTCTAGTTTTATTAAATATCTATCTACACTACAGTTACATTATTAAGTTATTCATAATACCTAATTACTAAACAATTATGTTTATTTTTAAATCTTATCTGCGCGCTCGTGCTCGCTTACGGTATTGACGTGAGTTGCTTACGGTAGCGGTAAAAGTGCTCGTAGTGGAGGAAAGGAGGAATATGATTTTAACGTGCAATACGTTATACGGTATAGTGTTTACCAAAAGTATCTGATGGAAATGTAAACAATTGGGTCAGAATATCTAAAATACCTTCTGATATATTACAATTAAATGAAAGAAAATTTTATACTCATATTAAAAGCACACTTTGTAAACAAGCATATTACAAATCTCTAATTTGTACGATGCTTGTTTACAAAGTGTGCTTTTAATATGAGTATAAAATTGTCTTTAGCATGTTTCCAAGCATTATTATATCCAAGATAAGAATGCTTGGAATAAATGTTTTTTTTTTTTTCTCATTGATAATAAATACAAATAAAAATTACAATATTGCATTAAATGGTTTATTAAAATTAAAATAAAAACATTTCATTAGGCGATTAACACACGGCACCGCGCGCCGCCGCGGTAGGCGGTGAAGCGGATCTCATGTCGCATTGGCCTCTAATAAATCCGTAGATGCCTAACACACGTACACCGCACGACCGCGCGGTCGAGCGGTGCTCTCACTGCCACCGCCCCTCCGCGCTGCCGTCCGCGCGGTGGGGCGGCGCCTCACACACGGGGCGCCGATTAACCGCGCAGATCATCGTGTGTTCAGGACGTGTTGCAATTTAAAAATGGATGTATGTGATCAAACTGGTCAAAACCGTGTTAAATCCATCCGCGCGGACAGGCGTGTAAACCGCCTTACCGCGCGGGGCACCGCTACAAAATCCGCTTTACCGCCACCGCCCTCCCCTGGGTGCGCGGTGCCGTGTGATTATCGCCTTAATATTTTAATAATGAATTACTCGATAACATTCTCGTTATTGAGACAGTCAAATCTCAAAAAGAATTTATATGTGGTGATAGTAAAACAACCAGGAGGTATATTTTGGTTTCAAAACTTCAGTAGGACCAACAGCAATAATATACCCTCGTGGACCTACTGGTAGGACAAAATAGTAGGAACACCGAGAAAATACCCATCTGACTGTCTAAAATTTGTGTTCCATAACACTGTCAATGAGTAGCTCCAATTAGGCACCCAATGTATAATATGTTTTGTGGCTAGACATTTCGATGTACACACATCTTTAATTTTGAGGCTGGCTGTACCTATGTATGTATATAATTTATACCTACATAGGGTTTGTGTCGTCGATCCAACACTAGTGTTTTTGCTATCATAAACAAACTTTACTTTAAATAATGACTAATCAGAGCTCCTGCTTTATTATTTCACCCTCAAAATCACCTTACACGAGACATGTAGGCACGCATTTTGTTTTGATTATTAATAATTAATTATAAAAACATCAAGAGGTCCCTCTGTGAAATGTAAATAACCTGTCACCCTCGCGTGTATACGTGAGCGAAGGAGTTCACGCTACGAAAATTAAATTACCGAGTCGTGTGGCTTTACTGTCGCAGAGATAGGGTTAACCCACGCTTTAGTGGAAATGTACAAGTCTCTTCTTGCTTCAAGTAGGTACTCATTTTATACGAAAATTTAACTCTTGTTCGGCTGCTGTTTTCTGCCATGATAGCATATTAGCAGGGCCTCAAGTCTGCTATTACAATAGTGTCAGAATGGTCTCGCCATTGTGAGTATTTGACAGTGTTTGTATGGCAAATCTGTCAAAAACTCACAATGAAGAGACCATTCTGACACTATTGTAATAGCAGACTTGAGGCCCAGCACGGCTGGAGCCAATGTGTACTATAGCAGCCATAGTCGGGACAAGTTCTTATTTTATTAATTTAATTTTAATTAAAACACGAAAATTATGAGGGCGCATTGTCAAATTTGAAATCAGCGTAATGATTTTATCGATACAATTATTTAACAAGTGCAAGTTATGGCAGAGTTACGGTTCATGAATGTTTTGTAGTATATCCTTTTTATTAGGTACATGTTATGTTAAAGCAACAATGGCAAATGACATAAAGCATAACTTACCGATCGATATATTTTACGATCACAACACGAACAAAATGGCGAACAAGTGTTATAAAAAAGATCACTGGTATGGTTTACGGTGCAAAATAGCACTATAAACATGTTTTAGTTACTTTTATAATGCACATTTGTGACATAAATGTTGCAGACAGCACTATTTTAGTACTAAAAAGCGTTTCTCGACACTTTTACATTTCAACTATAGAACTGATTTATCACCGTGAGAGCCTTTATGTAATGTTTATAGAATAAATCTGTGATAAAACGAGGGCCTTTTTGGGGTTCTGTAAACGTTTACAACACCATTATAGTACTAATCATGAACACTAATAATTAGCACATTCTAAATCGTTCTCAGGGCTTTTATAGTACCAAATTTTGTTACTTGGGCAGCTACACAGGTGGCTACAGGAGTTCACTCACACACAAACGGAGACCTGGTGGACCTCGAGCCGGGTTGCAGGCAGTCCAGGCAGGCTATGCCATCCGTAGATGGTAGGCTAACCGGGCGTTTATTATGCCTGGACAGGAACAGCCTGCGCCTGGTGACAGGGACCATCACAGGACACTGCTCGCTAAACAAACACTTCCACAATTGTATGGAAGTTTGCCTATTGAGGCATGCAGGGCTTGCATGGAGGCTGAGGAAACCGTAACGCATGTACCTTTTGAATGCACAGGCGTCACTCAGATTAGAACAGAAACCATCGGGGCACCCAGATATTTCACAGATGTTCTAAATAGACCAGGAGACGTGATCAGCTTCTGGAGTGAGGTGGGCTGGTTGGAATAACTACTGATGACCGCCATGACCCACGTACAATCCACATTCCACCTGAAGGACTAAGTGTAAGAGAATGGGTTTCTTTCTGTTACTAAATAGTGGGACTTTCTTAGTTATACTTTGCAGGTTTGTCACATACTTACAAGTCGCCCGATAACAACACACTGCTGAAAATGAGCGTCTTAATAACCGCTGGTAAGATCAGTCAAAGGGAATTTGAATTATCTGTGATAAACCCGGTAACAGTGCGATGGTGACTGTATGATGAATTTGTATGATATTTCATACAAATTGCTGTCACCATCTCAGTGAGAGAAGCAACGAACGTACCTTCTTATTAGAAGGTACTAGGAGTGGGCATTGCGAGGACGAACCGTTTTCAAAGACCGTTTTGTGTTCTACGGCGATGAAATCGTTTTACGTCCTGGATTCAAACAGTCTTCGTTGCACAAACCAGTCTTCGAATTATTTAGTGCGATTTTTTATTTTACGTCAATGAAAATACAGTCTAGAACGCAATGAGTCAACTATCTCGTCCGTCGCGTCGTCGTCCTTAACGTTCCGCGTTCGTTTACAAAACAGTCCTTGCAATAGAAAGTGAAATTTATGTCAATGTAATACAGTCGATAATGTATTACTAGTTGTCAATGCGTCTCGTTCCGTTCGTTTGCAAAACAGTCCTTACAATAGAAAGTGAACTTTATGTCAATGAAATACAGTCGATAATGTATCACCTTACCTTACCTACCAGTTGTCAATGCTGTCGTTCGTGATGCGACGATTAAACCTGTTGATAGTTGTAAGAAACTGCAACTATTTCACTCTACGAAAACGCAATTTTATTTCATGTTGGATAAGTTTCGTCGTCCGTCGCCCGTCGTCCATCTTCAAACCAGTTGCTACGACGACCGTTTTTTGCAACCGTTTTCGTCGTCATAAAAACGGTTGCGTTTCGTCCGTCAAAAATTGGACAACGACCCACTACTAGAAGGAACGTTCGTTGTTCTCTTTCTATTCGACGTGAATATCGCCTTTTGGGACACCCAGCACTGTCTTCTTTTCTTGTGTAGCCAGAACCACAACATATAAAATGTATATAAGAATATCTCAGGACGTGGAAAAACCAGTTAGCAAGGTGAACAGCAGAGCTGACTGTCTAGAGGGCTTCAGTTTGGGTGTATCCCACTATTTCTATTAGGTATTTCTATTGATAGAAAAACTGGGCCTGATTCAGACTGATTGTCCCACTATTTCTATTGCTGTCGGCTGCGACAAAAAAAAAAAACACTGCATCACCTCTTATAACGGCGTAGAGTAGAGATGACATGTGATTTACTGTAGAGTGTGTGGTGGAGAATTATTCGAAAAAATGGCAGATTATTAATTTGTTCTCCATTAATTATTTTTGAATACCGAGAAGTCTTGTTTTAATTTTATTCTATTCATTAAAAGTGGTAATAACATAACTGCGTTTTTTTGTCGCAATAGAAATAATGGGATATACATAATTCGTAAAAAACGCTGGTCCCACTTTTTCTATTTTGTATTTTTTTTTCTTTTTTTTTAAATGTTGCCCCACACTTGGAATTTCTCCTGTATGTACTAGCGCCAATCCTTTAAAAAAAAATATTATCTCGTGACTGAGAAGGAATTATGAAAAACGGTTCAATAACAAACCTCGGTAAGTGTCTAGAATTTTCTAATACCATTTATAACGTTTCATATTGAGACACGAAGCAACAAAATACGATATAGAGAAGAATGTGAATGTGGTCGCTTTTCTTTAGATCGAATTTTGTTGCTTCGTGTCTCAATATGAAACGTTATATATTTTTTTAATTTGTTCTATTTCGATTCGATGCGGTAATAACTGGACAACTTGATTTATGCTATTAAAAACGTTAAGTAGGTTGTTAGAATAAATGAACATCTCGTGTTGTTCGGTACTTTTTTTTAATAGTTGGCAGTATTATGATTGAGTTGTGTAAATAATTATAATTTGTATTTTTTAATATCTCAAGACGTCACATTGTACCCTTTAGTAAGAGAGTTATTTAAAAATTCACATGTTTGCTATATGAGGTAAAACAGACCCATCGACTTAGTCATTTATTCACCTTATGATTAAAACAATCCTAATGCCTATTATGCATTAAAAAATATATATATGTAAGTCGACTTATCAACCTATTCACGCCTGGTACGGATATAAGGTATAAGAAAATTCTAGACACACTTACCGAGGTTTGTTATTGAGCCGATTTTCATAATTCCTTCTCAGTCACGAGATAATATTTTTTTAAAGGAGTGGCTCTAGTGGACCGTATTACGCTCTCCTAAGCATCAATTAAAAAAAAAAATACATTAATGAACCTCGTCGATAAAATAAAATACACTAACGTGACCTTCGCCCTTTTTACCTCGGCGGATCAATTGTATTTCAATCGAGAATTTCTTTCTGATTCCAAGGAAAAGGGCATTAAAGTACCTACCTTCCAATATTTTTTTGTTCATTTTTCAGAATCAATTTAAAAAGCAATTAATTGGTTTCAATTGTCCATTTTACTTTTGCAGTAGGTAAAGTGGAATTACATTACAATGATATTAAATTATGTGAATAGCTATCGTTTGAATTTAAATTGGATTGACCTGCACCCTAATTGCGTCTATCAATTACATTCTGAACGATTTGAAGGATATTGCTAATCCATTGCTTCATATGTACTGTGTGCTACGCAAATATTAAAAATAAAATATTATCACAATGATTACTTATATCCAGAGGGGTACTCTGGATATAAGTAATCATTGTGATAATATTTTTGTTATGGACTGTTATTATAAAATAAGTTTAACAATTTATTATCTATACTAATATATAAGGTGTATCTATTCATACACGAATTATTTTAAGAGAAACATCTATAGGTGGTAAAAAAACCATAACAGCGAAAAAAATTTTTTTATCTAAGTGTTATATTTTTACATAATTATTATAATTTCAAAAATTGCTTGAGACATTTTGCAAAAACACCTTTACTTGATTTTTTATTTTTTTATTCTATGAATGACTCGTCCGGATGCGGCAACGGTGGCGGCACGAGCGTAGTGCCTTTTGATAAAATGAATCATCATATCAAGTAATTATAAATTATTTAATTTTTTAAATAATATACTCAGATTTAAAAAAATCGTTTCCATGGCTTCCTTACCACCGACAGGTATATCTTATTAAAATATTTCGTGTTTGAATATATTAATAAAGCTGAAGAGTTTGTTTATTTTTTATTGTTTAAACGCGAAACGCGTTCTATTGAACTACCAATCGGATTTGTTTTATTTTTATAGCCAATTTTTTTTTTTAAAGGTATAGCTATCAGTATCACGCTATGACCCTCAGAAGCCGCGCAAACAGTCATAAACAAGGCTAAGTGAAAACGAAGTTAAAACGCGGGTGATGCGACGCGACGCGGTGGGTCGGAGAAACCAGAATATTTTAATATCAAAATGGTACCTTTACCAATAGGTACGGTACCTACGCTTACCTATTATAATACTTTTTGTATGGCTACCATAATTCACTATGGAATTTCACAGGACATTACAATTATTATTTCAACCCAAAAAAATACTTTTACTTGCAGACAAAACCGGCATCTCTTGAGGTTGATTATATTCGCCAGAGGTCCCTTTGAAAAAACTAAATTATATTTCGGTTTGTAGGTACCTACTTCTAACTCTTTGTAACTAGCCATACCATATACATATAAAACATCATCATCATCTTCATATACAGAGTGGAAGGGACATCGAAACGAAACCGGTTACCATAGATTCAGTACATGATTTTGGACCCCCAAGCGTTGAAATTTTTGGACGTTTATTAAAGAGCAATTTTTTTTTTTTTACAACGGGTTTGCTCTTGACTCTAGTCTAGGTCTGGATGACAGAGAAAACGTCTACGATAGAGTGAGCTTACTCAGAAGAAGCCTGTTCACTCTCATTTTGAATAGTTTAGGGTTGTATGCGTTCGGAAACACAGACGCAGGCAGACAGTTCCACTCCTTTGCTGTGCGCATTATAAAAGACGTTTGAAAACGCTTAGTGCGAGTTGGTGGAATATCAACTAGGTAGTGGTGGTAACTTACAAAAGTTATTATTTCCTACAAAAGTGCAATACCAACGCGGTCAAAATGTATGGGAAAGAATATTTTTTCATGTATGGGGCAGAATCATGGACTTCAGGCTTCGCGTCGATGTCCTTGCCACCCTGTATAGGTACATATCATTAACTTAACCTACTTATTATGAATGGAAAGGCAAAAACATTACTTGCATTCTCGCTCCAAAGACTTGAATCGTTCTTTCTGAAATTTCATACGGAATACTATGTATAACCATGTATGTGTGTAGACCTCCCACAAGGTGGACTGATGACCTTGTGAAAGCCGCAGGAATCCGCTGGATGCGGGAAGCACGGAACCGGTCGAGGTGGCGGTGCTTGGGGGAGGCCTATGTCCAGCAGTGGACGTCTTTCGGCTGAAATGACGACTATGTATACTACTAAATATGTATAGGCATATACCAACGTACCAACTCACCACTTACAACACCATATTCGAAGAAATTGCAATTGCAATGATTACAAAATAATTGCACGATTATCGCTGGCTGCAAATTGGTCATTATCACTTTTAGTTCCCGTTTTCTACATGTTATGCTGGTTTTTATCTGTTGTATCTAAGAGTGGTGCTTATTATATCATTATCTAAACTGCCAATGGACAGGCTATACGGAATTCCTGACCATTGACATTTCATCCTGGAGACGGAGTATCATCATAATTAATCGCTCTCCGCCGACGCCTGCTGCGCCTGCAACGGGCCGGTTGAGAGGATGAAATCGCTCCCTACCTTTCCACAGCCTCCTTCTGCAAAATTACTGTTTCGCAGAAGGATACCACTGCGTCCCAGGATGCCTCACTGCCGACCATCGCATTCAATACGGCCGGCAGCATGCAAGTGCACTCAAGAAGAACTCCCGGTTGGTGTAGGACTATTGCAGGATAATGGAAACTAAGATATTGAATTCTGGGTTTGGGTGGCTAAAGTGAACTGATTATGTAGGACTATGGAAGACTATGGCCACTGCCTGACCAATTTTTTAAATAAAATACACAGATCAAATGGTAAGGGGTGACTTGCACACTCAATAATGGGCCCCGAAAACAGTTACTATGTCTTAAACGCCTGAAGCTACTGTTTCCAACTCAAGATTCACCTAAGCGCAATGAAACGTAGCGTGCTAAATGAGTTAACCCTCCACCAATCAAAGTCGTCATGGTTATGCGAGCATATGCTTATTCACCCCAGTTGGATTAGTAAACTTAGCAACATAGTTAAGCCCGAAGCATAGAATATGTTAAACAGATTGTAGGGACTTTTCCTGGCAGTCGGAACATTAATATCCGTCATGGCATTGATCATATTTAACGTACATGAATAACAAGAAAAATTTCTTGTTACAAATAAGAATTCTGATTTGAACAGTTATTTATGTATTTCGGACAGATCAGTATCACTTTTTGTTTGAAATTAAGACATTAATCACTCGAGCTTTAGTCTCTTTCTAGAGATTGGTTGTGAATGCTTTAATAAGACGGAACCAGGGATTTCTACTACCTGGTTTTACTTAGACACATGACACAGGTATATGTACTTGTGTAACATTTAAGTTGTAAGCAATAGTCAAATCAAGGCTGATCGCCCAAAGTGCCCTTACGGCTACTGCGCTATCACTGTCAAATTGTTACCATAGACATGAAATACAGTATCTGTGGTCGACCGAGTCGTTAAGGCGATATGACTCGACAGAGACCGCGCTTATTAGTGTTTTTAATCCAAAGGAATATTAAAAAAAATGAGCTAACGTTACAGTAGTCGGATATAACATCCGACGTCTCACCTTGGTAATAAGTAACATTTAACCTTATTCCTGAAAATGTTTCAAAATTATCAGAATGATTTTTCGTAAGGAGTGATCTGATAAACCATGAATACGACACCCATGATGAAAAATTTGAAAATTTTCGCAGCTACCGATTTGGATTTTCATTTTGACCTAGTATTGGCTTAAGCACCCTCAAAACCCATGAAAACGACATCCGTGATGGAAACAATTTATGATTTGTTGTAAATTCTGTGATTCCCATTTTTTTATACATCAAAATTCTAAAGTGTAAGTGTAAGGGGAAATGGATCATACTCCCTGAGTTATATAACTCAAGGAAAAAAGAAAAGTAATTCGGCGGTTGCTTCGTTTACGTAAACAAAGGCCCCTTGTTCTTTCCCAATTACGTAAGCCCGCGTTAATTACTACCCATAGGAAAGTTGACCGAGCTATTTCAATCTCGTTTATGAAGAAAGAGGGACATGTTATCAGAAACAAAAGGCGTTACGGTACATAAAGTTTGTTTTAAAGCCTTGAAAGGCAGTGATAAGACGAAAATAGCTACGGTAGGCCTCATGTCACGGCGGCGATCTCTCACGTCCGGCCCTGTTCCAGGCCATGGTCCTGAGCGAGAGTGCACAGTCACCTCCTTCTGCGAAGCAGTAATACTCGCGAAGGAGGAAGCGGAACGCGTGAGAGAGAGGCAGTCTGTGCGCCCTTACGCTCCTAATCGCCGCAGGAGACGCCCTGGGCGGCGGGAATCAAAAGCCGATTCCCGGCCACCGTAGGCGCGGGCGGTATGGACCAGGCCCGAGACGACGGCGCGTTGTGTTCCACGCTCGCCTCAAAGAGATGTTAGCACGCACTGACGGGGTCTGTTAGGACCGGTGCCTACCGGGGTTGCGGGTTTCTTCAAAAGGGATACCGTGGCCCTGGCACACAGGCAACTGAAGGAACACGGGTGGGTTTTAGTCAGTAAAAGCCTGACACGCCCTCCCGCTCCGCCCAGAGCAGGAGAAGTTATTTGATAATTTCCCACTCAAAAAAAAAGGATTCATTCATTATATTTAAGGGTAAATTTGTCGCCTCTTTTAGCAGATGCTAATGTCACCTTAAGACGCCTAGATGGGCAGTTCTACCTTTAGATCCGAATGATTCGACTTAAAGCCGGAAACCACCATATGGGCTCAAAATTAACGACGCCGACAAAAGATTGCCGGAGCAATTACTTACTACTTAGAAACAAATCGTATTTAATAGGTACTATATAAACAGTTTTACCGGTCCATGTGCAAATTCGCCCGTTTAGATTAATCTTTCCATAGAATATGATAGCTCTTTACGTTAAATTTATCCACTGAATACTAGGTAAGTAAAACGAATCAAAAACATTCACCAAATATTATTAAAACAAATACACAGCCAAAGAATTGACACCTTCAAAATATGGTGCTGGACAGCCCACCGCACAAATTTCTCGATCGTTAAACAACTTAAACCGGAGACAGCACAACAACTGTCTTCAACCTGCCTGCAACGTGTCGTGAGATAATGCGGCCACGTTGAGCTTTGGAGGCCAGAAAGGTACCAACAGCTTGGAACATCTAATAGGGACAGAAATAGAGGGCAAAAGACCAGCTACAGACCAAAACCCAAAACGGTGATCGGAACATCCGAGCAACTGGGGATACCTATCAGCACCGCACTCCATCAGGCTACTGATCGTAACAGATGGAGAAAAACTCTTGACAATTTGAAACGGAGTCACGATTCTTAGTAGTTAGCTGGGAGCGATTAGCAATAGAGAGATAATGGTGTCACATTTCGATTCTCTTGTCACAAAATTCTCTAAACTTGACTAAAAATCACCAAAATTTAGTTTATTCCTGTCAAACGATGATTTCCTATTCTGAAATTGACTAAAGTGACTCAATTATATTTTAGTTTTACAGCACTTAGATGGTACTGAGTTTTTAATTGAGTGAAAATGGCAAATGCTATTCTGAATTTGACGTTTTTAAACTAAAATTTAGATTTTCTAACTAAATCTGACTAATTTTAATCGCGATTAAAAAGGTGTGGAATAAAAATAGTTGCCATGAACTTAAACTCACACCAACATCTCGACTTCTGGTACAAAAACAATACTGTATTTTTTTTTCTTTTCTTTTGCTTATATCTCGAAAATGGTGCGCCCTATCGCAAAAATAATGAAAATTTCGACCCCCTTAGCAACACGTCATCTCCTAAAACTCAACATGTAGGTATTTTTTGTTTCTTTCCATATAAAATGTAAAAAAATCCATATAAAACACGTTGAAGCTGCCCCGCTCACGCGCCTCCAGTTCTAAAAAAAAATCATGGGGTACGGCAAACAAGTACAACGTTGCGAAGCCAAAAGAAGAACAAAAAACTACGTAGAGTCGCGATTGTCAAATTCGATTTAGTTGTGTCAAAGTTATTTCTAAATTTAGAGAATTTTGTTTGCAGAATAGCTTTAAGATTCTCATAGCCAGAAGTAAGGAATTTAGTGATAGTTTAGTTAGTTTAGTTCGGTGTACAAGAGAATCGGCACCAATATGCATCAACGATTAAACACCACTAAATTTTACATAATGGCTTAACTTTACAAGTTGAGTTGGGTACAAACCAACGGAATACCATTAGGAGAAGTTTATAAAATGATTAAACCTTGAATGTTGGCAATACGAAATTAAATGATGCCTTTGTTCCACTGTTTGGTGACCATTTCCACAATAATAAGGCAAAAGCAACAAAGCAATGCAAACAAAGAAAAATAAACCGGCCAAGTGCGTGTCAGACCACGCACAATAAAGAGTTCCGTTCCATTTATCAATGTACTGATGCTATGAAGTAATAATAACAATATAATACTACATAGGGTATTTTCAACCCCATAAACTTTGTAATCGCGATATCTCCGTCTGCACTTTTAATGATTTAATTGGTTTTCGCTGTAGGGCGGCGATATGGTGGAATAACAGCTAACTTCATGGTGATAATTTAACAGAATAGCAATACAGAGCGACTGCTATGTCAGATATAGTAAGGTGACCCCGATGAACCTAAAATAATAAAACATGAACACTTCAGCATATGACCCTCATTAAATAGTATTCTTAAGTAATAAGCTCACTTTGGCCTAGGACACGTATCAACTTTACTCAACAATTCCTTAAGTAATAGGAAAAGTTTCATTACTTTAGAAGTTAGGAACAAAAATATATATCGCTTAAACTTACTTAATGGAAACTTTAGACCATAAACGGTTAAATTACGTTGTTCTTAGAGAAAAGCTTGGACGATTAATTAAAGTAAAAGCTCTTGTAAAACTAACTTGAAAAATAACCGTATATTCTTGATATTCTCTACAAATACTAGCTTCTTATACACCGTGGTATTTGAATCGTCTACAACGACAGCCCACTTCATGTATGTACCTATTCAATGACTACTAATCATTCATAAAAAAAGATCATTTAAACAATATTTTTTTAATTAATTTTAAGCAGTCCGAGCCTTGTGTTCCAAGGGTGGCGCGTAATGGAGCGACATCTTTATCAAAGTTCATTCACCCAACGCAAAAATGTTTGTTACTATTGCAACTTAAACTTAATCTAAATCTCAATCTTTTTTTATTTTTTATTCGCTCCTTGACGTATTTTATGTCGGATACATTGAGCAGAGAACTTTTGTAAGACGACTAAAATGTCACGGTGTATAAGTACCGTTTTTTGCTGTGTGCTAATACTAAATACAAACCCGAAAAATCAATCAACTCAACCTATCGTAGTCCACTGCTGGGCATAGGCCTCTTCCAGGCTGTGCCACAACAACCTGTCCTCCGCCTTCCGCATCCGGTCTGTCCCAGCCACCTTTTTGAGGTCGTCGGTCCATCTAGCTGGGGGGTGTCCCACACTACGCTTGCCGATACGTGGTCTCCACTCCAGGACTCGTCTGCTCCACCGGCCATTGGTCCTTCGACAAACATGGCCAGCCAAAATAAACGGCATTGCCTTCTATATCCCATTAGTCTTCTATAGTTGCCCCAATATTTAACAGTGTAGGTACTGCCAACTGGTGAAATGTTGATTTAGGTACTTGAAAAACAATATTTCTCCTATTCCTTCGAGGAGTTCAAACGATATGTTATGTATACTCGTACTGTACCCACTGAAGCCTGAAGAATATATAAAGCAATTTTAAGTAAACTCTCAATAATTCATATTTACCATGATTTTCTGTTCTTTTTTCAATACACGCAATCATTTGTATTGAATTGCCAATACCCGGGGGTCGGGCCCCTGCACTGCGGAACCAAATTATCCTATTAGCCACAGGAATAGAGTGATCAACGCGCGAAAATTCGTCGCTTCCTCGCTACACGGTTGCTAACAGACAACAATTGTGCGGTAGGTTGCAATTAGCAACTGTAAACGTTTGTAAGGAAACTGTTGTGATTTTCATAGAATAAAAAAAAAAAAGAAGAATAATAAATAATATAAATTATATTTTTAAATATTACAATAAAAAATATAAAAACATTAAAAAATTGTAACCCACCGGTATCGGGAACAGGGTCCAAGCTACCGGCGGTCAGGGCTCCAGAGAGAGGAACCTCCTAACAATGCGAGTCATGTCCAGTAGTACGAGTACCTACCGCTCTCTGAATCAAGCGCTTGATCCAGCTGCCTAACGAGAGCCTCCTAAGGTGTTGGTTGAGGCTCTTGGCAATTAAGCCATTGGTTGATATGACTATTGGCACAATAATCGCTGAGTCCACATCCCACATGTCGACAACCTCGTGAGCCAAGTCAAGATACTTGATTTGTTTATTTCTTGCCGGCTTTCACAAGGTTTTCGTCATGTGGGACTGTTATGTCAATAATCATTGCGCGCCGCTCTATTCGATCGACCACCACTATGTCAGTGAAGATAGGTTGATCCCAGTACAATGTGATATTTCCATTTTCGAGAACTGGGTCGGGTACATACTTGTAGTACGGCACTTCCGATTCCAGTAGGTTGTATTTTAGAGCAAGTTGCTGATGGATAATCCTGGCTACAAGGTTGTGTCTATGCAAGTATTCTTCGTTAGCTAGACGAGAATTATTATTACTATTATTTATTTATACAGGGTTATTGGTAAAGCACTAACAACCTTGCAGGACTGTATTACTAACATCTTCAACAACAACTTTTGTTCTATAACTATTTACAAAACATAATACATTTACCAAAAACATACCTTCAAGATTTCGTTGTTATATTCCTTTAGAGCGTTAAATTGAAATATTTTAATTTTTGTATGAAAGTCTGATGAATTATTAAAAGTCATAGAACAACAGAAATATATTAGCAACGAAAATAATTGAAGACTATTATAGATAATTAAAGTTACGAGAGCAAGATCACAACGACAAGTAATGTTCCTTCACGAGTCTTTTAAACACAAGTAACGACTGCGCGCATTTAATTTGAACTGGCAATGCATTCCACAAACTAGTGGACTGGAAGGTAAAGGATTGTAGGAGGTTTAGAATTATGTGGTAGATCCGTAGATAATGATAAAGTATACTTATAAAAAAAATACTGAAAAAGAAAAGTTTACAAGGTTCGATCGATCCATCAGTAACATTGTGTGTGTGCGCGTCTATAACAAAATACCAAGGCACTTCAAAACATTAAACATAAGATTATTTAAAATTAAGTTTTATAAATGGTTACTGGAATGTAGTTTTTATAGTTTAAAAAAATTTTTGGATAAAAAATGTTGATGTTTTTAAAAATACTGATGGTTGATGCATTCGTTATCTAACTTTATAATTTTGCATGCTTCGTTTTTATCCTAGCTAAACATGTTTGTGCTATATAAATCTGTATTTAACACCATTGTATACCATTGTGGTGGTATCAACAACGCCATATGCGAACTACGCATCAAAGACCTGACGTCACAAATCCTGCATCGCGCTATCAGAGTTTACCGCGCGACTGGCATATATACAACATCCCGACATCAACCGTTGGGCAGTTGCCCACCAGACACAACACCCGTCTGGTCGGAGGATCCTCCCTTTACTATAGAGTATGAGTGAACTTTACACCCTGTTCCTCATACCTCTAAACCATGTTTTACGCAAATAAATATTATTATTATTATTAATAACCTTTACCATTAATTAGAAAAGTAAAGAATTCATCGTAAAATAGGTACAAGCTTATAAAATACAGTAAATTTTCAGTAATTTTCACTATAATCCGATCCAACCTGTCCCTTGCTATCCTCTCCCAGCGACGCTCTAAGCCGAGGTTCGTACCTCACTGGAGGTACGCTTAGCGTGTAGTCACTTATTTTATAGTTTTTGCCCTGGCTGGAGGCTTTAATTTATTGAGAGCCAGTCAAGTCCGGCTAAGCAGACGTAAACATCTAGGAGGTTTACGTATGCTTAACCGGACTTGAGCTGAGCTGACTAGAGCTGCTACCCGGGGCTTCGCCCGCGTGGCTTTTTCTAAAATAAAAGTAGACTAAGTTACTCCTTATAGCATCAGCTATCAGCCAATGAAAGTCCCGTCAAAATCGGTTCAGCCGTTTCGGAGATTAGCTGCAACAAACAGACTGACAGACAAACAGACCGACAACAATTTGTTATAAGTACCTACCGTATATACTTTCATATGCATTTAGTAAAAAGCTGTTATTTATTGTTGACATTACAAACAGACACTTAAATTTTATTTATTTGTATAGATTAAAATAAAAGTCATTTTCACTCCAACACACTACCAATTATAAGATTCATCATGCAATAATTGGGAGTACTTCTTATGCTAAATTAACTAAAAACTATTTAAATAATGTAATAAAAGAAATTCTTCAAAAAGTCCTATTTACCTTTAACCTTCATCACTACAAAGCATCAGGGGCCCAAGTCTGCTATTTTTATAAATTCGTCACTCCAACACGATCCCATTGTCATTTTGCTAAAAGTTCGTAATCTGCTAAATTCATAATGGTCGATCATTGGTCGGTCAGAAGTTGGAAGTTTAGTAGGAAGTTTCATTTGTCATTATGTACGAGATTACCAATTCTTTCAATGGAGTTTCAGTGGCTGACCATTGGAAAGTCATAATGACGCCATTATATTAGTAGATTACCAAACTTGTCAAAATCAACAATTATGAAATCAATGATAGACCATTGTGACACTATTGTAATAGCAGACTTGAGGCCCTGGCTAACTGATCGTCTCTTTAACAATTCAAAAGTGCCTGTAAATGGTTTAATTGAAATAAATGCTTTGAGTTTGATCCTAATTACATTTGTATGGAATAGTTGAGCCTGCAAGCTACATATTTATGGAACCCCTATGTCCGGTCAAAAGTGTGCTGGCCACAACTTTATTGCGCCGCAGTTGCGAACAGGACAGAGAAGGACAACTTGCAGATAGCGGACCCTCGCTGCGGAATTCCGGATCGGGATGCAATTGGCGTATGCCGCAAAGTACAGGCTTAAGCTTTTCTTTGCTTACTGTGAGAATCCATCTCACAAGGTACGACCGATAGTGGAATTCGTGAAGCTTTTTCTTATTTTGATATGTCTTAGTACAAAAAAATGAAGTCATCTATAACGAAAGATGTTTATTTTGAAACTGGTATAATGGATACCCGTCGCGCAACGCGCCGGCGGCGGCTGCGCGGTCAGTGAAGCGGAACGCAGTAGTAGGTACCTATCAGCTGTGCGCTCGCCCATTGATATTATTACGAATAGATTGTATCCATATTTTGCTGATTTCAAGTAGGACCAAAAAAAAAGTACTGAACAAATAATGTAAATGTGTTCTATTACTGATATTGAATCACCAAAACAAATTTGCGCATTGGTTAAAAACTTATCCTGTATATTTCGTGAGGAAATCGGCATGTCCTAGAACCAAAAAAATCATGTGAACTCAACTCAACTCAAATAATTTATTTCAATTAAACCATTTACAGGCACTTTTGAATTGTCAAGGAGTCGGTCAGTAAGAAAAATGAAGCTACATGCCCGTGACATCTACCAACCCGCGCTGGACCAGCGTGGTTGATTACGGCCCATTCCCTCTCACAGAGAGGAGGCCTGTATCCCAGCAGTGGGAACATTCTAGGCTGATACATAATCAGCCTATAATATTGTTTAATGTATGTAATACACACATAGATACTCCTAGCCAAGATCTAAGGCTACCCAGCTCGTCATTCATAAAAACTTAATTTTTTCAAACATGCATGGAAATATTGTCATTATTTTCGAAAAAAGAACACGCGAAGTATCGAATTTACGGACAAAGAAAATCAAATCCATTGCAAGAGCGTTTTTTTAATTTGGAACATTACAACGCTCCAGCAGTGTTAAAACGCTCCAGCAATGTTTTATTTATTTATTTATTTAAACTTCTCGTACAAAATAAGGTACAAAGGCGGACCTTAGGCATTCTCTATCAGTCAACCAAGGGTGGTGAAGAGATAAGATGACAGGTGCTCTGTTTAAGAGGAGATAGTAATAATAATAAAAATATTAAAAAGATCACAATTTTTTTCCCCTGCATTCTTTTGAGAAAAGCACTATATATGCCTCGGCGGAAATGGCAATTGCCTGTCTCGTATTAGTGAAGTCCTCGCCTACGACTCGGCCTTCATACTCATACTCGACCTGCAATTGCCTATTTCCCGGCCTTTGCAATAATGTACTATTATTGGCATTTATCAGAAGATTGTAAATGCGTTATTAGATCTTTTATATTACTATGATGAAGAATAGAGCGAGTGGGCGTGTGTCAAAACAGTCTTTCGAATCTTCAAAGGGTTAACGCAGGGACCGCGGAATTCGACTAACTATGATAGCAATCTTGTCAGTAACAAATCCCATAATCCAACCCTCTAAAGGCCGATAAAGCCCTACGGCATAAATTCCACTAACTTACACTACACCCTAACAGAAATACAGAAGCCAACTTGGAAATGCCAAATGCAATCTCGAATTCTGTTCGCAGTATAAAATTATTTCAAGCAGTTTAATGTTAAGTCCAGTTTGGTCCTATCTGATTCAATTAATCGCAGATTCGGAGATTTGAAACTATCTTAGTACCTATCTTACGATAACTATCTTGAGACGTGTGTAAATATATAATATTATACGCTGAAGGAAATAATGAGCCGAACTAATTAAGTTACTTAAAAAATAACTCAACCTTAGTTATAAGGAAATAAACTTCACTTAAATTAACAAAACTGATTTTGTAGTGTGCAAAACAGATTTTGTAGTGTGCAAAACAGATTTTGTAGTGTGCAAAACAGGGTTTTGTAACAGATAACATCTAGTTCGCAATTCACAATTTCTGTGTAAACAGTAACCAAAACTTTTGTTAAAGTTATGCAAACATTTCTTTCAGTGTAGGGTGTATCTATTCAAACACGAAATATTTTAAGAGATACAGAAAAGGTAAAGAAGCCATGGCAATGTTTTTTTTTTTAATCTGAGTGTATGATTAAAAAAAAAAAAAAAAAAATTTACTTGATATGATGACTAATTATCAAAATTCACTGCGCCCATGCCGCCACCATCGCAGCGTCGCAATATCCGGGCGGGTTATTCATAGAATAAATAAACAAAGATTTTTTGCAAAATGTCTCAAGCAATTTAAATTTTTTAATAATTATTTAAAAATATAAAACACTGCAACCGCTAATATTGCTTTTTTACCACCTATAGATGTTTCTCTTAAAATATTTCGTGTATGAATACATACACCTTATATATTATAGTAAGCCTACTGATAACTAAAACTAATTATAATATAATGTTTTACCTGAAAATAAAACAGTTATTATATACGGAACCTTATTCTAGACCTATACAGTGAGACAGCAACTTTCCGGATCTGACGTCACGACCTCTCTTATTCCCCTCCCAGCCGGCTCCGCCCCGCTGTGGCCGGTGGGAGGTGGCGTGGAGCTTGCCCGAACAGTCAGGCGTGCTCTATTTTAACACCATACTGCGATCGCCAACCCGCCTGCCAAACGTGGCGATTATGGCAAACCCCCCCAATTGAGGGAGGCCTATGTTCAGCAGTGGACGTCTTTCGGCTGAAATGATGATGAATGATCAATCTTGTGTCATATTAGATGGGGAATATTCTGAGATTGACACATCAATGAGCTGTTAAGGCCAGTCCTATTTCTGTCCTATTATTGGCCTTATCAATGAACGAACGAATGAATTCAACCTAAGGGACTAACCACACTTATTCAGCACTGTTCAGCTTTTGTCCAGAGAAAACAACGATTTTGTATGGAGATGCGTACGCATCTGATAGACGTGGAAAGCTGAACGGATGCGTACCTACGCATCTTCATACGAAATCGTTGTTTTCTATGGACAAAAGCTGAACAGAGCTGAATAAGTGTGGTTAATCCGTAACACAGTCCACTGCTGGAAATAGGCTTCTCTTTCTCCAAAGCTCTACCATAACACCCTATCCTCCGCCTTCCGCACCCAGTCTGTCCCAGCCACCTTTTTAAGGTCATCAGTCCATCAAGCTGGGGGCGTCCCACACTGCACTTGCCGATATGCGGTCTTCACTTCAAGACTCGCCTGCTCCACTGGATATCGGTCCTTCGATAAACATGGCCAGCCCACTGCCACTTCTACTTGCTTTCTCTACAAGCCTAATTCCATTCCAAAATATGTCGTTCTGTAGGTCGCTATGGCAGGTCAGTATTTTATGTTACTTTGATGGCTTTCAGCACTAAAGTAGATAGAAGTTCGTTTGTGGAACCCTTCGCGGAAAACAGGTTTGATGTTATGTATATTCTTTTGCTCTCACATCAATATGCTGCATTCGCTTTATGTGTTTTTATTGTACACACCTTATTTTGATATCCCGCACAATTTCATGATATTTTTCCTAGTGTAGATTATTAATATTTTTATTGCCGTTATTTTCTAAATTCTGTCGAGTTTTCAATAAAACAGGAGTTCTTCTGTTGAAATAATGTATTTTTACAGTTTCAAAAAATCAATAAAATATCTATTTAATTAATTGTTTAAATCCTAAGGATTACAAAAATAAGTATTCATAGTATAACAATTTAAAAAAATATTTTTTAATTACATAGCTTCAATTGCATCACCCAAACTTTAAAATGTTATTCATACTTACACGACTGAATACGTTTAATTTTACTAAAAGAATATTTACAATGACGGTTATTACGTCTATATATTATGGAAGACTTAAAATTAAATTGACTATTATAAATGAATTATATGATAAGTCTTAAATTATGTCATGTTTAGAGATAGCTACCGATTAAGCCGTAACGTTTAGTACATGACAAACTAAACAGTAAAGTAACTATTAGTGGACTCTTGAATACATTTATTTTTACAATTACACTTAATAAATAAAATTCAATTATTAAAATTTACATATATTTCGGTTTACATATAAATGTCACTTAACTAGGTAACTACTCTGAGAACCAAAATTATTACGATACAAAATTTTCAATTTGTTCATTATACCTACAGATTTTGTAAAATGCTGCCGAGCTTATTTGTGTCCTAATACTTACAAAAGCTGGTGATATTAAAACAACATAAAAGCAAATTTTATTTGAATATTACTCCACATAAACTGGATTGTAATCATCCCGAAAATATTTAAACCTGTTTCAAGATATAACTTAAAGCAATATTCACGAATTACAAAGAGATGTACCTTTCTTCTGTTAGATGAAAGATTTTTATTTATAAATCATCTGCTTTTTACCGTCTATCACAAAAAAAAAGTGAATTACGTATACCTAACTTCACATTTTAGTCGATATTTTCAAACTTAGACTTGCAAGGTTATTTTGCTTCGACGGAGAAGTCATTATCACAAATAGAACAGAAAATAAGCATATTTTAGTGTTTGTTAATAATAAAACTGAAGATGATTAAATATCATGATCCAAAATTCGTCGAAATTAATCTGGTAACACAATATTTTGGCATTCCGGTCACTCTGATATAAACTATATTAAGGTAATACTACAGAAAAGATATTCGCATGACTTATACAAAAAAGACCAGGGGCCCGTCTGCTATTTTTATAAATTCGTCACTCCAACACGATCCCATTGTCATTTTGCTAGAAGTTCGTAATCTGCTAAATTCATGATGGTCGATCAATGGCCGGTCAATGGTGTCGTAATAGAATTGTATTACAATGGCATTTTGAACATTTATTCATGCCAAATTTCATTTATATATATTTTTACATGTTATTTATTAGTGGTATAAGCAATCTGAAGTAGTAGGAAGTTGGAAGTTTAGTAGGAAGTTTCATTTGTCATTATGTACGAGATTACCAATTCTTTCAATGGAGTGTCAGTGGCTGACCATTGGAAAGTCATAATGACGTCATTATATTAGTAGATTACCAAACTTGTCAAAATCAACAATTATGAAATCAATGATAGACCATTCTGACACTATTGTAATAGCAGACTTGAGGCCCAGTAAGATTGGCACAACATGTAGTCAACATAAATAAATATAGATTCAACCTTTTCTTAGTATAAAGGGTTATAGTAGATATTTTACAATAGAATATCGAGTTAGAATCGCGCTTTGCATGGAAAAATCCTCACGGCCACTTAAAGTGGTGATTGATTATCTCATGATTATGTCAATAAATTGCATATTATCGTTTTAGCACGAATTCTGGGCTTTATTATAACTATTTATTTCTTATAAACGTTCCGAGATTTTCTAACATTTCTGCACCATTCAGCACACGAATAAAACTTATACCATTTGTAATACACATAGGCAAAAATAAGTACAAAAGTGATAGAACCAAAACTTGCTACTGATATTGCACAATTATAGAAATGAATTAATAAGCAACGATGTAAATGAAATAATAATAAATGTAATAGTTGAGACTTTAAAATAGATTATAATTTACGCTATTTACAATCCATAGTGCTATTCAGAGCGTTGATAACAATAGTTAAACTAATTTTGATAACAAAACCATTCTTACAATGAATTTCATTTATACCGACTCCGAAAATCACTAAGGCAAGAGCTAACAACTAAATAATTAATGGCATTATTAACTTTCAACTGTCGTGGAACTAACGTAGTGAAGTGAGAAAACAGTTTACTTGGCTAAATATATTAACATGATGGAAACGCCAAATAATCTATTCTTTATAATATTAAGTAAAATAATGGTTACGTACTGGATAAAATGGAGGGTTTTATAAACCTTTATGCATATACTGAAACCTATATAAAATAAAGGTTCTCGTGCCTCGCCTTGATCATGCAAAAGTTACTGTAGTCGAGGCGATGATTGCAAATGGAGTTAAATCTAGTCTGGATTCTGTATAGATAAGTCTGGTGTTTGTTACGCATGTACTCGTACTAGTAAGGTTTTCTCCTCTATTCGTTATCTCAACTAATTTAGAAGTTATTGTCCCATCCGGAGAGGTCGTCTGGTGGAGGTTCGTCGCCATCGGGAGGGTACTGGTCGAAGTTGTGGGTGTCGACCGGAGACTTAACTACAGGGGTGATTGGAGGCTCCAGGGAACGTTGTGCCAGGCCCTCCCAGTTGAATCCGTCAAACCACCTGAAAAGAACACAGAAATTGTTAATAACTTGGCAGTTAAAAAACCGGCCAAGTGCGTATCGGACCACGCACAATGATGGGTGAATTTATCCCAAGAACAAACATAACATTGTAGTGCAAAATGTAACCGCAAATTTAAGTTGGTCGACTATTTTTTGGTGGTTTTTTTAGGTAGTTTGCCTTTTAACTTCGTTATATTATATAACTGGCAGGGAAAAGGACTTGTCTCTAACAAAAATTAGCACTTTAAAAACTTACTATTATGCAAACGGATCCCTAAATCGGAAAATGGTTTTCATAAACTTGCAACCGCACACCATGGGATAGACGAGAAAAAAAATATATTTTAAGATTTTATTTTACCACTTTAACGGCGTGTGGCGTTTGTTTGGTATACCCATACGAGTACCAAATTACAGCTTTCTATAAGGACATGGCGAAACTGCCCTGTTTACTACGGAATCTTAAAAAACCAATCATCTGATCATCATCAGCCTAAAGCTGAACATAGACTTCTCCAATTCAATTTATCAAAATTACGCTATGTTTATCAATTTCATTCAATAGTTTTAAAATATACTCTTCCATTTCCTCATTACGATTTCTTCGTAATTGTTAAAGTTTCTCATTCTATAACTGTTTTCGTTTTCTTTCTAATTGATCTGCCAAGACCCAAGATTCGAACTTACTTGTGTTTCTGAATCTCCGTGATGCCACCTCGTTGGTAGCCAAGTCGCTCAGCAGGATTATCTCTGCACAGCTTCTTGATGAGGTTAGCAGCGTTCCTGGTGATGCAACGAGGGAACTCCACAGCATCGATACCCTTGAGGATCTTGTTGTAGGTCTTCATAGGATCGGTGCCGGTGAAAGGTGGTGAGCCCGTAAGTAACTCGAACATAAGAACACCTGGAAAGATAAATATGTTGATGTTATTAATGCAGTAAATGAAGATAATGGTAAACATACTAATTAGGAACTTAATGGTGATAGTGTAATTATTTTTTAAATTACACGATGAGTCGATGAAGCAATAGATTATGGCGTAACGAATTGTTACAACAAACAAAGTGTTAGAGTCATCAATGAAAAGGTAAATGAATCAAGATTTAATTCCGCAGAGGCAATATTTACTTGAATGTGTAATAACAAAACTATCAATTAATGTTTTTGAAAAGATTCAAGTCCATGATGACCAAGATGTCTTAAATCTATTACTGAAGAAATTTTTTAAGGAATTAAAATTATGTAAGTTAAATGATTCCGTGTCTTACCTAAGGACCAATAGTCTGCACTAATATCATGACCTCGGTTCATGATAACTTCAGGAGCGACATACTCTGGCGTGCCGCAGAAGGTCCAGGTCTTACGGCTAGCTTGCAGCTTCTTAGAGAATCCGAAGTCAACTAGTTTCACATAGCCTTTACCATCTAATAGTAAATTCTCTGGTTTGAGATCCCTGCAAACAAAATAAAAGAAAATGTTCTTAGCTGCTCAACGAAATAGGGATGTTAACTAAAAATGTCCGTCATGTAGATTATTAAAAAATATTGGACACGTATTTTTTCTTTTTTTTTTTATGTAATCAAAAAAATTACGGCGATACATTGAGTTCAAATGTGGCATGACGTCATTGTTCGCTAGATTTTACACGTAGTTTGTTAGAATTGTGACGTAACGAGCCCCCACTCCCCAACTTTAATGTGTTTTATCTAAGTCATTTTTATTAATATGATAAAGCCAAAAAATCGTGTCTAATATTTTTTTAATTACCTGACTGACGGACTTAACAGTTTTTTTTTTTTTTTTTACTTAGGCAACGTCCCTATTGCTGAATGTTTATGTTTAGCAAAGATGTCCGTGTAATAATAAATAACTTGGTTGTCATAGATCAGTTCTTACCTGTAAATAATATTCCGCGAATGGAGGTAATGGAAGGCTTCAACTACACAAGCCGTGTAGAATCTCGTAGTGGCATCGTCGAATTGGCCTGAAATCAAACCAGTAATTTAGACACTTGATCAACAAAAATGTCAACTTGAGAGCCTTTAGTTTTTCTTATTACCTCGATCTCTTAAAATTGTCCACAACTCTCCTCCAAGGCAAGTTTCCATCAGCATGTACAAGTATTTACGATCCTTAAACGTCTTATACAACTTGACGATGAACTCGCAGTTCATCTCTGACATAATCTCCTTTTCTGACATGATGTGTTGCTGCTGCCTAGTTTCAACGATCTGGGCTTTCTTCATTTGTTTCAAGGCAAAAGACCTGCTGGAGTCGCTCTGAATCTGGACCAGTTCCACTCTGCCAAAGCCTCCAATACCCAGGGTCGCGATGATGCGGAGGTCTGAGAGACGCAAATTGGCGAATTCCTCGTTTAATCTGGAAAAGTTGGTGGATTATTAGAAATCTGACCTCGTACTCTATTTTTAACGGATACGGAACGAATTCGACACTTTTGACAATGAATGACCTTTAGTGCGGTAAAGAATAGACTCAGGAGGTGGTCTTGATCCGACAACACGACAATATCGAAGTTGAAAATACAATTGCAGCTCAGTACAAAAACATGCAGTTTTTGATAACTTTGACTTCTTTTAATACTGTCAAGGAATTTGACACCTACTTCCTCTTACATTTGCAAAAACCGACAAACTATTAATACAAGACCAATAAACCAGGAGACTTAAAGATACCAATTAAGTCACATAAACACGTGTTGAAGACACGAAACTGATAACTGTGTGAAATCGTGACAGAAACGATTTGTGCTATCAAAATCTAAATGTTTAAAACTAACTGTCTTCTTCAGACTACAATGTGTCAACCCCAAAATGTCAGTCCATCGAAACAATAATAACTTTCGTATGAAGTTAATTGATATATCTTTTGTTTTTCCAGCGATTCCATTACTAAGTCATCCAGATGCGCTCGCGCCTATTGTTTTCATTCGCACCTCACAATCTGTGCAACAAAAACGCGGGAAACGTAATTGTTATCGCTCAATGCCGTGATAGACACATTTTCTACGTCAAAGAGGAAAGTTAATAACCGATTTGCTTCCACTCTTTAATTAAATTCGACATTGATGAGTAGAAAGTTTAGGAATTAATTCTTAATTTTTATAACTTACCGTTCTTTCAAAATCCGTATTGTTTGCATCAAACAAGAAATAAAAATTATTATAGACGGTGAAATCAAGATACAAATCGCTATCATTTCTATGATTTCTAGTCATATTGCAGTACCTATTGTTCGAGAATCAAAAAAAGATAAATAGCCACACAATGGTTTATGCTACATCTGTGTGGTATATTTCGAGATGTTATCGTAGATGGCTTAGTTTCGGATTGGTGTGCACTTGACATAGGAAGAATTAATGGCTCCCAGACATTAATGTCTTCTTAATTAATGGTTAAATGTAATCACTCCATCAAAATATAATTAACATTGTTCACCATAATCATTACTGACTCGTGAAAAACAAACCTATTCATTCTTTTATCTACAAATAAATAATAGGTTTTAATTTACTATAACGTTTACTAAATCTTAAGAATAGCTCAGATTGTTAATTTATTACAAAAATTATTTAAGCCGACTAACATTTTTTATGAGAACAGACTCACATTGTAACAAACAGGACATGACACGTATCATGTGAATTGTACTAATTATAACAATGACTCATTTGAAAGGGTGAACAAGATCAAACTAGCAGAAGAAGATTTAGATCATCAACGAACAAATGAAGGTAAAAGTGATGACTTACCGCTGTCTGCTGTCTCCTTCATCCTTGTATTTGGTACGGATCTCGTCGAGAGCCGAGATGAGTTGGTTGAAGGTCTCCCGGTCGATGACGAGGCAAGTCGTGCCCTCCGGTGAGTCACAGATAATGTTGGCCGTTCGAAGATCGTCCCTGGAATTTCAGAAAACAATATTGCAATATTTGTCGTGTTTCTATAAAAAAACATGAAACAAAAGGTTGTCCTACAAGACATGAATGACTGTTTTAAAGTCATGATTCATGGCTAAGCACTAAACAATAACATTTATATAACAGTGTCTTTAACACAAATAACTTCACTTTAAACAATCATACCTACATTCTTCGTTAGCATTATTGTCAAGTATTTTCCATGAAAACTTGCATACATTCTAGTTAGTAATTATCAAGTAAAGCTTACCCTTGCAATGCCTTCTCTCCGAAGAAATCGCCTTTCGTGAGAGTTCTTATAAACTTCTCATCGTTACTGTTTGGTGGTTTCTGAGTCACTTTCACCTGAAAAAGTAATAATCATGACATAAGCATAATTCGAAATAAGAAAAATAGAAAATATAAATAGTCCAGCCTTTATTTTCTTAATCTTTCCATTGCTAAAAATGCCATAATTAGGTTCACGTCAAAATCGTCTGACGTTTTTGTAATAGCGTAGATACTGAACATAATAACAGGTTGGCTGAGCTTATTACCGTTATTATAAAAACGTGAAACGGACGTTTAGACAACATCGAAAGTTGTCATTAAACTCCGGATGGACATGAAGTAAGGCACGCAGGGCTAACGGGCATTTATGTTCAGGCATCATAATATGCTCTGCAATTTAGTCACGAGCATGTAATTACCAGTTCCGCTATGTAAATTAGTAATTAGCCTCTGCTACTGATAAGTGAAGCGATAAATTCTTTATGTTTCTCAGGCAAGCTACATCAGTTAAAATTGGATCAACCAACGGTTACAACCAATGTAGAATCAGCCTTTATCGAAAAACTAAACCTAACTGTTCATACAAATAATAGAACGAGATAAGTCATAAAATAAAACAGGAACTAAGCTAGTTCAACAATAGAGCGTAACGTGATGAATGCTCAATGATGCATCAAGACAATAATAGCCGAAACGTTCACACCTCACGACGAATTAAAAACTTAAACATAGACCGTTCTATTTTAGGAACAGCTATTTCTACCTCTTGTTATACTAGATGCGTTTACACATGGTAACAATACAAGATCCTATAAACTGTTTGACGAAAGACAGGAGAGTAAACACTGCCCTATCTATCTAACTTCCATCTATGTAGACCGGAAACTGTTTTACGACACAGTTAAGTCAAATAAGAACCAAGTTTGGAAAAAGAGTGTAAAAACTAAAAATCATACAAACATTGATGAGATAACAACGGAAATAGAAGAGATAATGTAACTTTGAGTAACAGACGACGACGATGAAGTCATCCGGATAATTTTACAAGATCAACAAAACGGGAACTTTTTTCACACCTCAGTGGTTTAATAGGTGCTTGCTTTATAAGTGTTTATTTCTTAGAAGTGTAAAAACTGATCTAACCAATCATTTGGTATAACGAATGCTCTGTGGTCATTCAATCTATTGGTTTGAACTGATCATAACTGGGTGGTATTCAATTTTATTCTTTTTCTTGGCGTGTCTTTGACTATCTAATGCCAGTCCGGAATTTAGCTTCTAGTTTAGAATTATTAGTAGGTACTAGCGTTTAAGTAAGATGCAGTTCAGGTATCAAAGCACGCAGAACATAAGTATGTATGTATTTTCGCAGGTTCGCTCGAACGGTTACCTATTTAGGGAGAATTTCACCAATGAAACTAAACGCAATCAGCTCATCTAAAGCGAGTTCAAGAGCTGTCACTGACAGCTTAGATATGAGTGCCGCTCCGGCGCGCCGCTACCGCCACCTATTCCCCCACGCCTCCGAGCTCCGCCGCCATGAAAAGGCAACGGCGCGCCGGCCGGCCGAGCGAACTTAAACGTCAGGGTAGCCTGCGAAATTCAAATTTTCTCAAGGTTTTTGCAATTTGCAGGTCAGTATCAGGTTGTATGTTGATCTAAATATAATTCGAGGCCGTATCAAATATTGATTTATTGAATTATAATCATAAAAATCATCAATGCAACTTAGCTCTTATTACCATATTGGATGATTATTTCATGAAATCATGATATTTGAGGCCAACTCTATCTTCATCATCATCATTTCAGCCGAAAGACGTCCACTGCTGGACATAGGCCTCCCCCAAGCACCGCCACTTCAATCGGTACTGTGCTTCCCACATACAGCGGATTCCTGCGGCTGAGGCGGAGAATCAGCAAAAATTTTACTTATGGAGTTATTTTGCTGATTCTCATGATTACAATTCTGTAAAGCCATATTTGTTACGGTCGCGAATCATATTTTAATCAACATACGACTTGAAACTGACCTGCAAATTGCAAAAACTTGAGAAAATTTTAATTTCGTGGGCTATCTTAGCGCATCACCCATAAGTCAGTACGAACGAGTTTATCTACGCAAACAAAATGGCGGCGTCATCGTCATCAGTCAGGATACAATGTGGACGTATATAAAATAAAAGTAAATAAAGTGACCGTAACACCGTTCTCAAAATTGAAGAACAAACACAGTTAGGTACTGCTGGAACTATCAACATAATAATAAAAGTATTTGTGATCGATAAATTAGGTGTTTTTTTTTTATTATTTTCTGTTATATAAAAAAATACGTTAGAAAAAAATGCTTTAAAAGTCACGCCGCCGACGACGCCGTCGCCACCGATCCCAACAAGTAGGCGCGCCGCCGCCGCCGCCGGCCTTATACCCATCGGCGCTGATATCTATGGCAGCTCCGGAGCGGCTCGGTTTATATGAGTGTTCCGTTTTATTGGTGAAATTCACCCTTAGAAAGCTGAAGAATATACTCCCTTAAGTTCTTAGAAGTAAGAATCGTTTGCTCATGCTTTGCAATTATTAATGCCATCATACATGTTAATTAAAGTTGTCCTAATCAGTGTTTAGGTTCAGTTGCTTTAATGTTCATCTAACTAACCTGTATTTAATGCTAATAGCAACATAAATAATCGCCGATCCGTAATGTTTGTTCTAAATAATTTAATTTACATATTGGTACAGACTTAAGTACTTTAATCACGTAATGTAACTCCTTCACTCGAAGTTACCAAATTGTATGACTCTATTGACTATGTGAATATTCAACAAGTTACCAAACAATATTACTTCAAAAATTGGGAACATTTCGGTCGTAATAATGAAACCATCAAAGTTTGAGAAGAATATGAACATTACTTCATTATTACGAATTTATTGTAAACTTTGGTATTTCGCAGATTTTAGAACAATTCTTTCAATGTTGAGACAACCTTGAGGATTTGCATAACAATAATTTGTGTTCGGCAAAAATAAATTTATAGTTGTAATTTTTTCCTTGTAACATTATTCTGTTTGGTTCTATAGAAAACAATAATATATTATGTAGTACTATAGCGGTATATTTATCTACGAATATCGATAGAAGCATATAATGTTTAAATGTCATCAACAGTCATTCGTTTTATTTTTATCTTATAAAGGCTAGATTACAAAAATCTAAACGAGTTTCATAGACAACTTATAAAGCGGTTCCGCAATCAAATTTTAATGTATTCACAGTTTATCTAAAAATATTTGTTAATTGAGTTGCGGTAAATTACTTCATTCGCGACGATTTTTTACGTAAATAAACATATATGCACATAAACGAAAAAGGAGTTATTATAAAATACATTTGCACGAGGCCGTACATACATGGTATGTATTTATACTCGCTTCACGTTTATGGAAATAACTTTCTCTCATCACGTCGGATATAAAATGAATGTACCTTCCTAACAAATATCTACAACTTAATATATGAAATTTAAATAATTACTATTCATTACCACGAAAACAAAGACCAAGATTATTCAGACAATAAGTTCGGAGTGCCCAAATATTTCCCACAAAGCGTTCAAAATCTGGCCTCAAAATGCCATACAATCCTCTCGTTTGTCCACAGTGCGCTGACCTTGGGGCCACAATAGCCGGGCTTTTGGCCTTTACCACCTCCGTGTTATATAAAAATTGAGTCACACCAGTGATTGTTTAATGCCCAATGTTGCGATCGCAATGATTAGTCCTTTATAGATTAAAACAACATCATTACATGCCGATTACAATCTAATTCAGGCAGTTTTTATACGTTACTTGGTAAACTCAGTATTCCTGATTTCATAATTGGGTTCCTGTTCCAGTTATCCGTTCACTTTAATATGAACCTCTTTCAGATTTGCATCTAATTTGGCATTTGACTTTGCATTTATAGTTTCATTATTAAGAGTCGCTAATTCTACATCTATGAATAACCCATTTTGTTTCCCTGCACAGTATCCAATATCTTCAACTCTCTAAGCAAATATATAGATAAAGTGCGGAATCAAAATATTCCTGCATTTGCACCAGTCAGAAATAACAATCAGTGTTTACGGAGACGTAATGCTAAATGCCAAGGTGAACCTCTTGCACAGTCACCGTGTCTGCTGCACGAAGCTTATACAATTTAGTGTCATGACAACATAAAGGAAATATTATTATGACTTTCGAAACTTTGCCTATTACAAACAAGTCTTCAAACTAAAATCATTAGATGGTGTTTCCCAAACAACAGTGCCCAATTATTAGATTACATTTATGGTTCCACGTGATGTAAAAAATTTGTTGACGATGACACCACTGACGAAAAAGCGAAATCAAAATTAAATATAAGTATTGTTTACAGTACGTACCTTTATATTATACTTAACAAACACTAATGTTTTTTTATAAGTTAACAAAGAAAGAAAGAAAAGATACGACTAACAAAGATCAAGGTGTATCAACATCATAATATTATAAGAAAGCCAGTGTTATGTCATCAGAAATAATATTTTGAAAGCGAAACGATCATTAGCATCACATATAATCGAATTACGTAGTCCCGAAGACGGATATGTTTACAAAACACGGAGGCGTGGTCAAAGGTAAAAAAGTCACGTCGCTCCGGGCAGTCGCTCGAAAGTTAGTCCAAACAACGAAAGTGAAATTTTCGAGCTTAGTGAAACATCTTCATTTTATGTATGGAACAGATTTCATTCCATGTCATCGTTACAAATGACCACCAGACGATAAATACTCACTTACTCAAAAATATATTAGTAGATGACAAAGTGATTGTCGAACTAATGCTCTTTCTGTGGAATGATAATAAAAAGTATGTAATATATTTCTTTTAAACATCAAATTAGAAAGTCGTTAGACGCGTCAGTAGCTGACGAAGACCATTTAAGTAATAGCGTCATAATTTCCATAAGTCATTTTTAGTAGTGATTGGAATAAAAATTCGATAAGTTCTGCAAAAACCAGTATTATTCATCGATTTTGTAAGACTATGACTATGACTAATCGTTTCTATTTATAAATACATGTAACGACAAATATGATAGGTCCGCGATGAAATTAATTCTTGATTATAAATTATCATAATCATTCCAATTAGCATTCTACTAAGATTATTCTAGTTTTCTTCAAGTTGCATTTGTTATAAACTTACCTATGTATTAATGATTGCTGCTAAGCTAGTATAATGAAATTCTTTAACTATCTATAGAGTAATTAACTATAGATACGTTAAAATTGATTATGCCAATTGCAACAACGCAATATAAAATACTGTGCTAATCCGACACATCAAAATATTAATTGGATAATCGAAGTTCCGGGATAACAGAATTAAATAAACTCCAAATGGTGTGAACGTAGTTACTCGGCCATGCCCGTATATGTATCCGAATAACGCTTTGGAACTACTTGATGGATTTGAAGCGATTGATTCCATAGCTCAGATATTTATTGTAAAAGGAACTATACAAGTCAACTTATATTTAAAACAGCCCAAGTAAAGCCTGGAAGAGTCGCTTGTTTAGTAATAAAACGGAATCAAGAGGCTTACCTGTCCTTTAGAAATGATGAAGAAGGTGTCACCACGGGCACCCTGCCTAATGATGTAATCGCCATTCTGGTAGTGAGTCTCTTCCAGTACATCAGAGATCTTGATCAGTGTGTCTTCAGGCAAATCTTTGAAGATCGGCACGCTGTTGAAAAAAGAAGCAAACCGTTCAAAACTGGACCACAGATTATGTCACCAAAAAAAAGTAAGCTTATTGTTACGTTTGAGAGTAGAAAGTGTTCGGCCGATGGCGTATTATGGAATGTGTACGCTATAAAATAAACAAGTATGGTTTCCATGTTATTATGGTGTATAACTTGTTCTGTTACAGTTTCTATAATAACTGTTGCTGTTTTTTAAGTTTATTGATATCTATATTTTTCACAATACCAAGATGCTTGTTAGACAACTCTTACATTTAAAAAACTGGTCGTTTACTATCAATGTTTTTAATAATTGTTGTCGAATTGTGGACTTATGTAAGTTTACCAATCACGTAGTCAGTTTACTTCAACCTAGTTGTGTGCATATTAAATCAATTCTACAAGCTATTCAGTTGCAGTCGCTAAAAGGCTGCTGGTCAACTTTGCGAGGTTTCCTTGAGCATGTCATGTAATGTAAACCTATAAGTTGGATAGGCAAATATGGATTTGAGAATTTGATTTTGGTTTGGAATTATCTGCAATGCTACTGCACAACGACAAATCTTAGGAAGATATTGTAATCAATTGGACATTTTCTTTTGAATGCATATTATATTTGATTCAATATTATATTGATCTAGCTAGATTATTCTTGATCTGTGTATATTTTGTGTGTGTGTGTGTGTAACCAATAATAATGTATCAGCTGCTTCGGATATTATTAATTGATCAAACAATTTCTCTACATTATTTTTTATCATTATCGGGTTATTGCAATAGAATAAAGATTTCAAACAATTTTATTGATTGCAATTTAACGTGTCTCTGTACAGCTACTCTCTATGGCGGTGCACCACTTATCAGACAATTAAACCCACATAAACGAGTAGTCAGCAGAACAGTACAATATTATTGTAACTGTGCGTCACAGTGAGCGCGAGTGAAAATTGCTTCAATCACATCATTTTTCACGGTCAATACTCTTTGGTCCAAAAGTATATAATTATGTCAATATTTTTAATGCTGTTTGGTAAAACAAAACACAGTTGCGTAAATTCGACCTATTCTATATGCTATAGCGATTCTAACATTGAGAATTATTTATCATAGCAGACATGGTTCTTAGAAAGTGATACATTATGAATAAATCGGTTTGTAGGAATTAAAAAAATCTAATAAATAAGTCTTATTTAACGTTAGCTTAATAGCACTAAAGTTAAATATCATACAAAACACAGCTTTTTCTTTTAGTTGGCAGTTCGACCTCAATGCAAGGTTTGACAGTGGCCTTGCTCAATTTGACAGTGGTTTGTTCCGCAATGTTAGACTATATTAAATCAAATTATACCATATTTGAAATGGTTGGACTTTTTGCTAAACGTCTACAAATATTTATTGTAATGAAAAAAAAAATAAGGAAAATTCAAACAGAAATAATAGGTCGTCGAGACAGCGACTGTCAATTGTTCAGAGGTTCCCTAAACAATGAGCAACAATAACATGAAGTAAATTGATATCTTGTTGCGTTGTTATATTGCAACATCATGTAACTTGATGCTAATGCACAAGCGGGTAATTAACTAAAGTATGTCGAGGCAGAAGCTACTACTCCACGATCAGTATCTTAGACAGAGGAAAACTCAGTATCATTAATGATTATCTACACGTATTACAAGATTAACGGAGCATTCAATATTTCATCAAAACGGTTTTCATCGCGTTCTTGGGATAAGAGTTTCTAATACAATTTTCGTAATTATTTAATGATTGCTGATGTGCGCAACAATGAAAGATTAATGACAGAAGGCACCACTTAAAAATGTGAAACAAAATAAGATACTGTGAGTTATTATAAAATGTGCATGATAAAAACCCATACTAAATATTTGAGTACTACACGAACAAATAAACACGGTGAACGTTATCGACAATGTTTACTAAAGATCGTCACAAAAATCGTACAAATGACTGCTTACAATGATATCAAACTGATAGAAAACGTTACAGTTACATTTATCGTCACTCTGAAAGAACAACTGAGTACATACCTATCGCTCGAATTTAATTGTCTGGAAAGATAAACAGGAAATAATCGTTTTAATGTGGCGTTGGAAGTTATTGATAAAGCAGCTGGGGTCTGAATGAAAGAGTCTATTCACAAGAAGAAAGAATATGAAATAGGGTAACAAGAACTTAAAATCTGAAATACTATTCACTATCCCCTCAATTCTAAAACAAAGCCTGCATAGGCACTCACTGTCATACAAATACGATAAGCGATGCATTTGAAACCATAGATCCACCATCCGCCATATTAGATTTTCAACATTCCTACTTAGTCAATGACAATGCACGACGTAACAAAAATAATAAATCAGTCTAGGATTTCGGACTAAAATATAACGTGCCTTTTGGTTGCATTTCTCGCAAAAATTACGAGTATACATGTCTCATGTACCGGCTAGTTCAGCTTTCTTAGAATAGATTATTACGTCTGTGCAGTGAAAGGATTGCAGTCTCAAAATGTCAACTTGCAAACGTGACGGCTAGTAAGTGAGTATTTCGTAAATTGCGCGCGAGTGCTTGAGCAATTTTGCGTTGACACTGGTTTCGCCAACAATGGCTTTGTTTTATTGCCGGTTGATAGCTAGATGAATATAAACAGTCTGTGCGTAGATACTGAATTGCTTTCGTGCGTTCAATGCAAGCCAATCATTGCGTGTTCGTTTGGCATAGCATCGATCGAAAGAATTGGATCAAACGCATCACCAAATAAAAGCGTTACTAAAATGTGACCCAAAATGCTTGTTTCAAAATAAAACTAGACTTCGTTGAACCGGTTGCATCCCAAATTGATCATATTTCATATCTTCTTTATACTTATGAGTTTATGACTTATGAGTCTAAAGAAATCATCCATATTCTTAACATCAACCTGACAAGTTCTAAATAAAGCAGCAAGCAACAACTTAGATTAACATCGCGATAGAGACATTAATAATCCTGAAGATGATGGCTGCAACTAAGATAGATCACCTGTCTAGAGTTACAAGATACCCGAGCCGAACACAAATAAAACTTTTATTATGGCCATAGGGCACAGAAATGTTTTAATATTTCAATGCGTATGTCGACGCTCTAAAAGTTATATGATATTTTCTATATAAGCGTGTCTTAATTTTAGATTCACATAACTCACTTTAATTGGGTTTTCTACAACGATTCAAGTATTTGGATGTAGGTTACCAATCAACGTGAATGTTTTGATGTTTTCAACTCTCGCGAAGATCTTTCCATTAACATCGTTCACGTTATTAATAAATTAATATTCGTGCATTGCAGTCTGTTCACATACACGGCTCGTGTCAAGGCCCGCTCTTTAGACGGCATTGTAACAGTGTGAGCCCGTCGAAAGCAGAAGAATGGGCCATTGCACGCCCATTGCATTTGCATAAGTGTCCTGAGGTCAATATCCTTCTCTGTCATCGGTAAATGCTCTCAGAAGCAAGCCTGTATTGTTGTGCTCGGCTAATACAGATATATGGAAACCATTTAGAAGGTATAATGAAGACTTCCGTGTTGTATGGCATCAGTAGTCTCGAGAACATGAATAATACAATACATCATTGTTAGTCGATTTCATGCTAGTGAACGTAGAAACATATATTATTGTCCCTTTTCTTTTTTATTATTTACGTATGAACTAAAGCAAATGTTTACCGATTCTAATCATTGTAGGTAATATCACTGCAGGTTTTATTGAAAACATACTTTTTATACAAGGTAAAGATATACACTTAAGTTATTTGAAATTTACGTTATTTAAAAAAGAACCAATTAAAGTAAGAGGACTTAAAGAATGGACTAAAATAAAAAGATGCAGTTAACTTAGATTGGAATAAAAGTTTCACTACGATTTTATTTTAAGCAACTATATCAGAAGGAATTATTTTGAAATTAGATTTACAAACAAACATGTGTTTAAATGGGAATTAGGGCGAGCACTTGTTATTGAAGCGTTAGAAAAAAATAATGTGAACATATTGAACATTTCGTTAGTCAGTGAAGTCAACACATTGCGGGGTTACTGGCCCCGATATCGTAAATAACATGTCTTTTTAGGAAGGATAAGTCGAAATAACTCATCTAAATAAAACACAAACTTTACAAAAATAAAGTGAATATTAATATACAGACTTCTGTGCCAAGCCAAGGGTGAATGATCCGCAATTTTATTTAAAGATATAGCGCAGACCATACATACAATGATTCGCATTTCTTCGTAAGTCATAGAGATATTGATGTCACCATAAAACGAACATCATGGCAATTTTATTGCAATTTATGAAGTGAACACGTATATCTAGGTTCTATCTAAATTAAAAACAAATGCACTGGAAAGTGAGCTATTTCTATTCGAAGATTTCTACTTCTGATGTTGATATAAGTAATGTGAATGAATGATACAGAAGAATTGATTCTTTGTCATACAATTGAAATAAATGATTGCCATTCTAACGAAATATTAGTTCTGTTTCCAAAGCATTAAAGTCAAGATAAAGTGAACATACCAACATAAATATATTGCTGCAAAATGATGTCAATTTAGAAACTTGAAGACAGGGACTTACGAGGCCAATATGGGCTATGAATGAGTAAGTAACGGCTTACTAGATGCCACCCATAGCTTTACGTCCAAAATAAAGATGACTGAACTTTTGTTTAGTATCAGGATGAAATATTAAAGCTATTTATGATGCCCTTTATATCACAGAAGCATATAAAGTCATGAAAATGGCTATTACTGATAAGCAGAAATATATAGTTTGGTTCTTACCTCTTAAGGAAGTCTGTGTATTCGGCTTGGCGTATGAGCCCAGTACGCATCATGATGGTCTGGAAGCACTGGCGTTCGATGGCCCATAGTCTGCAGTCTGTGGCGGCCTTGATGGTGGCCGTACGTTTGCAGTTGTAGAGGATAGCCAGCTCGCCGAAAACCTTGCCTGGTGCCATCGTGCTGAGGTATTTGTTCTCCCGGGATACTTCCACACGGCCCTCTGTAGGAGAAACGGGCATTTTGAGAATCAATCGAGAAAATAAAAATACGTCATGTCACTATGATTGCTATTAGAATGTATGAAAAAACCTGTTTTAAGAGCCTCATTTGTCACTGTCAACTGTCATGGCATAACATTATTTATTTATTTATTTATATTACAAACCACCATGGGTTAGTAGGTGGACAGAATAATATTCTACCATTTGTAATAAAGAATTAGTCCATAAATTATACTAATAAAGCCGAATAATTAGGTTTCTTATAAAATATACATTTTATGTCAGTAGATTTAAAAGTAACATTTAATGTTTGCTAAAACATAAAGCCGAATAGATATGAGTTATTGAGACTAATGTCTTTAGACCATAGGGCTAGTCGCCACACGATATACCCCGATTCAAATTCGAACACTCTTTTGATACTCGATTTCCTACTTTTTTTAGATGACCTATCGATAAATTAGTAAAGTCGGTCGTGTATGCATAAATATTTGAATATTTAACTGCAGTTTTTTTACCATCATAAACCAAATTGTTTTTGCGCAAATGTACAAAAGTATGTCTGAGCCCTAGTTTAACTTGTTTGACTACAACATTTATTCGAATTGGAACATAATTTCGATATCGAACAAATTAATATATACTGTCAAGGCTGCCAAGATTGAAATTGTCAGTGAACATTGGTGAATCATTGCAGTGAACGGACTCGATAGTGCAAAAATAATTTCTGTAGTAGTAAAAACGAACAATCAAGTTTTATGACTCTTATCGTCAAGTGTGAAAGATTACAATTGTAAGCAGCTGTTGTTATCGACCATAGAGAAGATAAGTGTGAGAATAAATAGAGAGGCATGTGAAAATGCAGTTTGTTTAATGTATACACGTGAGTGCATGTATGCTCGAAGTATTTTAACAAGATACGAAGATAAACGAATAGGAATATCCCATTATTGAGATAGATACTAATTTGAGAATGTGAAACGTTAATCACAGCATTCTGTGGTTTTTAGAATATAGCGTACAAATTGCTGTTTTTTGTAAACAGAATTGTTCTTAGAATTAGTGTTTGCTTTACGAAGTTTTGCTGTTTTAGTTTAAAGGTTAGCATAAATGCATAACCAGCCTACAATTTTCCCATTGCTGAGAGACAGGCCTCCTCGGTCTTCGAATTTTCATTCCAGGATATGTTTCAAACTCAAACTCAAATCATTTATTTCAATTAAACCATTTACAGGCGCTTTTGAATTGTCAAGGAGTCGGTCAGTAGGAAAAATGAAGGTACATGCCCATTCGAAACCGTAGTAGGTACCTATAGAGAAGAACGGGCAAGAAACTCCATGGACTCTCTTTTAAATTAAATTGTTACAAAAATATTAGTTACATCTATAATGTTGAATTTATAACTAAATGTGAGAACGATGTAAAATAAAAAATAAAAGCGTACACGTTAAAAGCATCCAGAAAAGGAACAAAAAAAAAAAAAAAACTATTCAAAAATAAAACAATTAAAATAAGATAATTAAAATAAGCCGTGGCAGCTAAGAGATGACCAGTCCCAACTGACGGCGCCCTTTCACAAACATGACGCATGGATTAGCACCATTCAGCTCAACTATTTTGAAGGGAGCTAGATGATCCAACACACGCGCCACCATCAGCGAGAATACAGTACATAGTACTCACACCTGTGCTATGCAATTATATAATACAATACCTCCCGATATAGGTTCCCTCACGATATAGTTTAGCGAATAGCTATATTTAGGGTTGAGTGTTTTTTTATTCACTAGAATTTCCTTAAAATCTATAAATACTTAATGCTTCTAATATGCATAGTCCATCTCGCTCATATTTGATTTCCGTGTTCATGTTACAGTGACAACTAATTTCTTATTTCTAATTTTAATATTGCCCATTATCATGAGGATAGGTTATTTTGATTATTATTTGGTATATCTATCTATTGGTGATTCAAAGCATAGTGTCGCATAGTACGAAACATTAACAGTTACCTATTAATGTTGACAGTCGCACAATTGTTCATATATACTCGGTGTGTGTTGTTGAACAGTTCTGCGTGACGTTACCTATTTTCTATTCAAATGTTAGTCCCTTTGTAATTGTTCAATAAACTGAAGTTAATTCTGAACACAATCTGACATGAACCCTTTTGTTTGTATTCGATAAGTCTTATTAGCATTATTAAGTATATAAGGGGAAGATTGAAAGTGGTGCCGGTGACAGAAAAGTTAAAAGGAAGTCGTTTGGCATGGTATGGCCATATGATGAGGAGGGAGAAAACGTATGTGACGAGGAGAGTGATGAATATAAATTTGGATGGATGAAGAGGGAGAGGAAGGCCAAAAAAATTGATGGATTGTGTGAGGAATGATATGAAAGAGAAGGGAGTGAATGATAGCGTGACAGGGGAGAATGAAAAAAGAAAACGTGTTGCGCCGACCCCAAATAACATGGGACAAGGGCAGGAAGATGATGATAGTCTTATTAGCAATAAAATACTGGTATTCAGCTGCATCTGGTTAGACTGGAAGCTGACCCTAACATGGTTGGGAAAAGGCTAAGCAGATGATGATGTTACTTATTAAAAATATATGGTTAACCTAATCATTTAGAATTAGATGATACAGAATATGTAGTTTCACACTGTTATTTAAATGAAGTACAGTGCAACATAAAATAGTAAAAATTAAATGAGGGCGCGACTTTCTACGTAACTGTCACATTTTTTGACGTAAAATGCTTAAACATGGCAACAATGTACGAGTAGTATGGAATTTTTTTTGTTCCATTTTATTTTATTTCTATTATTTTATGTCGCACTGTAGGTAGGTATAATTTAATTACCTCATTTCATTTATTCTCATTTTTATTTTATTATTTGTGGAGCTCGTGGCTCAGTAATAACAGCCGCACGGGTCGATCCATCAGGTTAAGCTACGCTTGCCCCGGTTCGTCTGTGTGGATGGGTGACCATCTTTACATACCGAGACTCCTCCGTGCCTCGGAAAGCACGATAAATCGTTGGTCCCGACTGTTATTCGTGTATCTTTGACAGTCGTTACGGGTCGTTAGAAGCCCGATAGTCTGACAACCAGTCTTACGAAGGTTTATAGTATTACCCAGTTACTGGATTGTGGAGGTCAGATAGGCAGTGGCTCCATGTAAAATAATGGTATTCGGCTGCATCCGGTTAGACTGGAAGCCGACCTCAAAATATTTGGGAAAAGGCTCCGCAGAAATAAAATTGGTATAATTTATTTAAAGCCCAGATATATGCCGGTGACCTTGAGTGGTTAGCTTGCGGGTTCTGTACTGAGCTCACGCAACGCGTCGTACGTCCAACCAGTAATAGGACTCGCCCGTCCAGGAGCGCTGTCCGAAATACGCATTATAAATTTACTATACATAAAACATTAACACTACTCGTTTAGATGTGATCTTCAGTATAAAACCATTAAAAGTCGATTATCATCGCCGTAATTGTGAATAACGAACGATCGAAGAAATGCTAGATGGATTGTGTAGAAGATATAGATATAGCATGAAAGGGGGTGAATATTGTGGTGACAGTTGATAGAGATGTAGGCATGGAAAAAGAAAACATGCTGTAGACCTGAGATCAATTGGGGACGAAAAAGGTGGTTATTTAAATTTTATCATTATTCAATCTGGACTGGAGTTGAAAGTCATCAAGTAGCAGAAGCTACAAATATTTTCAGCTGTACTCGCATATCATAAACGAATATTTGCAAAGAGCTAACGAAGTCACGCGGCAAGGACATCAGAGTTTAACCTCAATTTTATTACAGTCATGATCAAATGTTTTTATGTAATCGTGATTTTATAACACTATCTAGTTTAATGAGATAATATTTGATATAACTTTTAAAAATTCATAATTGTGTGTGCATTTCTCTTAAATTTATTGTAAACATATTTGAATTTTATTTGACTTTGATTGCAAGTAAATAGTTTTTATTCATTTTTGTTCTTAATTTTACTGTAGAAACCAATCGAAATCTAATATTCAATAAAGAAATATATCAAGAATTTTGCGAAACAATGCTACTTAGCAACTTATCTAAAACTTTCGTTTGTAAAAATTACAAGTTTCTAAATCATGTGTGAAATGATTACCTACAATGTAAAATGCTTCGGAAGTAAAGTGCGATAAATTGGGAAGTAACGCTATATGTATTACACTGATTTAAACTTTCTACTTCTAATTAATATATTTAACTCCCAACGTAAGAACACATGTTTATTCAAATCCGTAACAGAATATTCCTTTGCTTGTATAAATAAGGCCACTTTTTAAACACCTTAAATCTAGACTAAATCAACAACAGACTATCTTAAATAAAGTAAATGTGTTTTTATTTGCAAAAAAGACAAGTTTCTTGACAGAAAAGGACATGTTGCACTCAAAATGAGTGAAAATTACCGCAAAAATGAATTTGTTCTACCTCAAAACATAGATTTTACACTGCTAATGAAATTTAGACAAGCTAAAACAGAAACAACATGGAACCCTAACGACGGCAATTATAAACAGGCTGCAGAACATTTTGTAAATGTTATAATTATCGCCCAAATGCAAAATACTAGTTCACCAATCGGACATGCGAATTGCTGGTCAAGTCTTAGATGACGTAAATTAAATACTCAAAGAACGAAAGTGTTTCAAGGCGACTAGCAACATAATGCTTGGAATATAATGCCGGGGTCAGGAGTTCGGATACGTGTCCAGGCTTACGGCCGTTTTATTGTTCAACCATCTTACTTTGGTGCATTAAGATTACAACACTGATACCGGCTTTCGTACAGGAGATCTGGTATTATTTTCAAACAAGGATCTTGATTTTGCAAACAAAAAATATGTCGTCCTTATTTGGTAGTTCATAGTTATGAACATTATCGGTGGTATTACTATTCTTTCTTTGGTTGTTTAAGTTTTATGCTTGAAATCCTGAGTTATTTTAAAATTACATACATCCACATTTGTGTCATTCAATGCTAACGCTGGTTCACAAGGAAAGCTTAGGAGCACCTCTTTCCTATTATGTATACGAGTAGTCTTAATGAGAACCTATTAGTAATTGCCAGGTTCCTGTTATTTCTATTGTCCTTCAACTGCCATTAATGTAATTTTATCCTAAAAAAACTCTTTACCGTAACCGTTCAACAAAGTCGGTTTTAAAACAACCACTGCACAACGGTGGTTCATTGCCTTTCAAGCAGTTAAATCTTTAAACCCGAATGCGTTAGTAACAATGTTCGAGACAGCTGTAATGTTTCTTGCTCACAATAAATTCAGCATAAATCGCCGAAATTCTACTTTACTTTTGACTATTTTTCGAATCAAATATTGAAACACCTACTAATGATACTACTGACAAGACTTCCAAAAATATAAAATCATTTACCTACGTAACTGTGATAAATTGATTCATGTGGAATCATGGGACTGTTCTTTAATCAAAACAAGCTGCTTTCAAGTTTTAAATTCAACCCGTGTATGTATTAAACAAAAATATTAGCAGCAATAATACAATACACCATTACAACGAAATTACCATTACTAATGATATTTTACACTTCAGACCATACCCGTGTAGATTACTTTACCTCTAATATTCTTTGCCGTAGAACTATACTATGCAATCAATCATTCAAATTGCTGTATACAAGTAGCTATGTTAATTCTCATATTCGTGCCTGACTTTAACCAAATGTAGGGCAATACGTAGCCAAGTTTAATTGATATGCCAGTCTCGATGCGTTTAGCAAACTACCTATACATATGCCAAGGCGCTCAAAACCTCGATCGTTAATGGAGTAAGCGTGGCGCAATGTCCTGTCCCTCTTTAGATTTTGGTTAAATTTAAGTTTGTTATTTTATAATCAAACCCATGATTAAACGGAAAACCCACCGAAGTCGCATTAAAGGAAATGTATTAATCAATTTGCCGTTTTGTCTCGGCTACCAACATAGACCGTCATTTCCCGTGTGTTGTAAGAGTCGGCTAAGAGATTGTATCAAGAGAGTGGGCAACAGCATCCAAGTACTTACACACATCATTGCACTTTGACCAGTAATCTGCTTGTTAAACGTGATTAACTCAAAAGACTATAAAGTCGTCGTATTTTGCAACAGTGTTTAGAAGACAACATTTAATTTGTAGTGAGTTCTTGATTACAAGGATATTTTTTATATATTTGCAGATAGATATTGCAACATAAATAGCTCCAAATCCTTACAAAGCGTAGGCAAGTTATACACAAGGAGGTAACAGATCCTTATGATGATACACTGAGTCATGTGCGTAGGTATTTCACGTTTCATATTACGTCATCAGAAATGTTATTCGTGAGACCTCGAAGTTGTCCCGTCGGTCGCCATAACACGTCCACACATCGATCAACATCAGCACACATGAGATCAAAATAACTTCCCGATAACAACTACGATAACCGTTTATATTGACAATAGATACTTATGTAACAAAAAACTAAATTACATTATGTAAGTGTGTACTACTTATTCTATTGAAATTTACCTGTTTCTCCATTATGGGGGTATTTGTCAACGGACTTGTTGTTCGGGTCCAGACGCGTCACGTCTAACAATATACCCGCATCCAATGACGATTCAGTAGCAGTACTGTCTCGCTGGCAGAGATTGCCCGTCCTCCTCTTTCTGGTTCCGTAAGTATGCACCGGCACTATTAACTTAGGTCTAGGTATTGAGAAATCCGAGTCCGACCCGCTAGACGAACTTTTCGCACTTCTACAAAACACACCATTACTACTTGTGACACGTTCTTCACTAATACGATCTTTTTGTGTCCCGAAAGACATAATGTCATTATATCTGTCATACCTATCATCACTTTTCACTCTCACTGTATTGTATAGCTTTCCATACTTATCACGTTTGATTTGTTTTGCAACACCGTTTATAGTCCGATAGTCACTTTCTTTACTCAGATCAGTAGAGTGTAACCCATTAGCAATCGGCGGGGCGGGTTGACTTTGACTTCCGTTAAACATTTCGTACTGCATTAACGTCAGCTGTTCGCTTGGTGACAGATTTCTTTTCGGTTGAGTGACAGTGACTCCATTATAAACCTCCTCAGGCTGGGCCGCGTCGAGATAAGCTCGAAGAGGCGCTCTTCCTTCGCTTTTTACTCTTAATGATTTAGAACGAAAGCTAGGTTTATTATCTTCGATGCGTCCGTTTCGTTCGTTTACCGGTTGCGTTGTGTGGTTAGGAAGTTGATCGCATGTAGATAACGACTGGTTAATAGGCTGCATGTACAAACCCAAATCTTCCGCTTCGCAATCCATATCGACGTTCTGTTTTCCGTTCCTGGACTTTATTGGACTTAAGTCCAAAGTTGCCATAGAGTTGATCAATTGATACATAGTATTTACATTTTGTTTTATAGGCTCGCTATGAATAGGTTTATCTTTTTTCGTGTCCTTCTGCATCTGTTTTATCTTATCACTGTCAGTGTCATTATTCTGTTGACTTACTCTGGAGTAGTACTCGTAATATGACTCAGACGAGGGGTCAGGTGGGACTGCTCCGGGATCAGGTAATGGATAATAACTTTTTTTTGAGTCAGCTTTTCTCTGCCGGTGTGCATATTTTAAAGAATCCTTACGTTGTGGTGGCACAGGTGGCTGTTTACTGTTCGATGCGAACGCTTCGATATCCCATTCAGTAAAATTCCTACGTTTAACTCTTCTTAATGTCGACGGTCTATATCCATTTGGCATATCCTTAAAACTATAACTATGTTTTAATTTGTTCTGTGCGAGTAGATTATTATTCGCTCTCGCCTTCTCCTCTATATTTTGTTGGTACTTAGCTAATTGAGATATATTTTCATTAGGAACATCATTAGAATAACTATATTCATTATCTTCCAATGAATATGTTTTGCTATCATAATCTTTGTCGTTAGTACGACCAACGTCTCTGCACGACTTGCTTCTTGTTATTGAATTGAATTTAACGCTGTTTGAATGGTCATCGTTTTCATTATATGAACTGAGATTCTTTGCACCAACCCAGTTAGCCGCGTACACAAGGTCCATAGTCCTGTCCGTGATGGACAGCCACGGGTCCTCCATGACCGCTTTTCCTGGATAATGCTTGATTTTCATAATGTCGTCAAATTTCTTAATGTCGCTTCAATTACATCATTGTGGAGCCAAAACGTTTGCCTGTGAGGAGTCGTACTTAATAATGTTAATTCCATTTTCCCGTTGGATGGATGTTATCGACCAACTGTTAAAGGTTACGACGGTCGGACGTCATTAGACGGGAGATTAATGTGACGCACTCGCTGTTTTTGTTAGTTCGTAATAATCAGGAACGTAAATTACTCGAGTCAATCTGTGGAAGTTTGTTTTGTTTGATGCTGCAGCAAAATTTTCTATATCTTAAGGCATAATTATGTTTTTGTTTAAGTCAAGTTAATTGGTTGAGTAAAAATTTCTCAATTTTCCTACTAAATGATTGCGTTAAGAATGGCGCGTTCGATTGGATAATGTAATAACAATGGAAGGATTTTGCAAGCGCTATTATGCTTATCCGTGTCTAGAAACTCAATTATTTTTCTTGAGATACAAAGCGAGTGCACCTTCTCGACAGCTGCACAGTTAACCGCATTGCTAACGAAGTAGGTACCCAGTATACCCACCAATCATGTGAAATTGAAATACATGAGAAAGATCTTTGAATTTTTCAAGACTTTACCGCCAGTTGGTAACTGCTGTTTGTATTATGAATATTGCTGCTAGTTAAACGTTAAACTAAAAAAATAAAACAGCTGTGTGCTACACTATGGATGAGCACAGGCCACTGTTTCATAATTCTTTACGGTTATCATCTTTATTCATAAAAAAATAATAACCACCTAATATAATACCTACGTGGATCTCAGATTTTAATCATCAATTAATAGTAGTTGTATTTTACATACGTACTAGAGTTTTAACAATCTGTCTGTATCGAACTTCACACTTACACTTCTCACTTTGCTTAAACTTCATACATACAGTGATTGCGTTGTTCAATTTCGTCTGTTAAGAGAGGGTTTACATTATACGACCTTCAAGCCTGTGCTTCATAGGTAATTTGGCAAAAAATTATCATCGACCATTAAACTTCGCAAGAGCGGACGCGTCACGGGAGGCAAGCATTACCATTGCACAAGAAGTAGAGTACATCAACGAGGAGGCGTTAACTGGGCCTCAAGAGCCCATAAGGCGAATGCAAACGGAATTATATTGCGTAATAATTAGATAATGGGGGCTGAGTGAGTGCGATTGGCAGCTGGCGAAGCAACTGCTACATACGGCCAGTTTATTGTTATAAATACTGTTGCACTTTCACTGGGAAACTTAACAACACTATAATTAAGCAGATGTAACATTGAGATATGGAATCGAAAGTCACCCATGAACATGAAATGCAATAAGCATATTATAAAGATTATAAAGATAAAGTAATCAATAAAAAAAATGTAGGTGAAGAAAACAATAACAAACGATACGTGTAAATAAGTAGCAAATTAGCAGCAATCATTAAACGCCTGATCGAGTTAGTAGGAAACGATTTCTAAGACATCAGTCGATAGACGAGTTGAAACAAGTTCATTGGTCCACATATCCAGTCGGCTGGTCAGCGATGATACGTGAGAAACATATCCAGGAACTTGAGAAATTGTGGCCGATGCATGGTTAACAATGTTTCCATTAATATATCAATGATATTGCCAAGAAAAGCTAGTGGCACTACCGTCAGCAGGAATACTATCGAAAATCAAAGTAATGACAAAAATATTCCCAACAAAAGTTTATACAGAATGTTGTTGTTAAATTGTTTACAGCTCGGCTTGCAAGTCATCATAGAATATTTATGTGCACTATTTTCAATACAATACCAGTCATCTACCAAAAATCTTTAAGATTTTTATGGGTTTGTTTATTCAATATCTGTGACTGTGTATTTAGCTATGAAATTGTTGTTATCAGCACTACCGTTTACAATAGATAATAGTCAAAACAATTCAAATGACTCGTCATATAAATGGTGTGCATTATGCTTTTACATTCGCAAAAACTACATCGAAAGCAGTAAAAACCAATGAAGTACAAAGTCATTGATAGAATTACAATATATTAGCCAGATACGTAAATAGCACGCGCTGAATTTATTTAGAACTAACGGTAGGTTACTCGAATCATAAACAATGGTAGCCCTTTCTCCTATTCAGCTGACTCCACTATTCAGTGTGACATTCGTGGCGCATTATTCTATGAGGATTTTATCAAATACATACAAACAAGAGCAATTTAAAATAACAGACATGCAGCAATTAGTTTTGTCTTGCTTTAGTTAAGCAATTATTATAATATGTATGACGTAAAATACTACGGCGGTGTTATAATCATTAACTGACGTTTCTATTTCGAAATATTTGTATTGTACTAATACTTTCTACGGTCTGATGATAGTTTTAATAATCGGAATAGTTATTATTATGATAACATCATTTATGTGCAGTATTGTTAACACGCAAGGGAGACAATCCTCTGTATGGATGTTGATACTATCTATCTATACTTTCTAATCTTTGTTTGAATACAAAAACGTGACAATGATTTGACACGCATATTAAATCGATTTATAGTACTTGATTAACAAGTTCAAAAGTGTGTTAGTGCAACAATGATTTCAATAAGTTAACGAGGCGTGAACTGATTCGTATTGCAATACTTGCAAGGAATATCATTAATTATGAAACCGGTACTTGATTGATTTAGTTCATAACATCAAACTTCACCAATTAATTTTTCAACGAGGACGACTCTAAAGTGAATTAATGGTCAATGTTGCTTATATCATTAAAAAAGACGAGGTCTAACAAGACAGTGATGTCATACTGTCAGGCCAAACACAGGCATAGAGAGCTCGAGGTTGCTCGGACATTAATATGCTAAAATATCTTCACTGTGAAGACAACGTTCCAAAATACTTTCACGCCACACGGGTAGTGCACGCAAATACGAGAGGCTTGCAATAACCTTGTAGTGCATGAGAGCCTCCGAAACGTTACTTTCAAATCGAGAATCGGACTAAAGGACACGATGTTTATAAAAATATGCTCATAAAATCCAATGACTCCAAAGTGTATAACTCTAATAAAGCTATTTTTGCAATATCCTCAAACATAAAATTTTGCTGCAGCATGATGTCAAGAACATGTTAATTTTAAATCCTTTTCGGTGTACGGATTTGCGGTTATCCGCCGAAATGTCTCTGGTGCAGCGGCAGCTGCAGCTACCGTGAAAATACACATTATTTCAACACAATAACACTTCACACTATTTACCATAGTTGAATGGAATAAGTCTCTTCAATTCTGTTTAATTGAGAAACAAAAACTATAAACAAATCACATCGCTTGTCTCACAGTGAAGTCGATCGCGACTATTTTAAATTGGGAACGCGAGACATTGAGGACACGGCGACCAATCACGTCAGCGTCGCTCCGCTTACTGCTCTACTCCGATCCGATCAACTCCTGCGCAAACGCAGCCGGCTGACTGCGCGTGTGGTTGAGACAGACTATACGTTAGACAAAGACAAAACATATACTTACCTGAATAATAAAAGCTCCAAGCTCACAAAAGGTGGACGAGGTGGTGAACCTTTTAATTTTGATCCTAGAGATACCGTAGAGCAGTAAGCTGCGACAAAAAATTGTTTCTATGTGAATATGTGATGAACACACTTTTTGGACTACTACTTACAAACAGTACGTGTATTGTGTATACGCATGTATCGCTAAACACTTGTTAAAACAATGAAACAACAAAAGACCATAAGAAGGTGATCACAAAAATGATGAAAGAACCTATGGTATTGCAAATGTTGACATTCACATTTATTTATGTGATCCTACTTTGAGTAGAAGCAAATTTTCTCAAAGTCAAAAGTTGGAGCAATAACACGTCAGAACCTAAGCATGTATAATAATAATGAGTGAATGCAAATGGTTATAATGAGTTGAATCGGCAAGGTATGGCCCGTAACCGGATAGCTATCAAATGTTATGCGTTGAAGGTAGACCTTCAGATAGACACCGAAAAAGTCATTAGTCTATTTTAATAGTGCCTTTATTTCTGTTAAAAACACTGGTACCTTAACAATAATTATGGATTTAAAAAAATTACTGAAGCAAACGTATACCAAAGTTCGTTCTCGTACGTTCTCAATGTATACCAAAGCTGCCTTTGGTAATACATTGAGAAATGGTTTAGCAACTTTTTGCACATTTCTGAAGTCAGTGACACTTATTGCGAGAAACTTCAGAGTGGACTTAGCCGATACCTCAACCAAAAACATTTGGGATGAAAATACAAAATAATTGAGGAATAAGGTTAAAAAATCAGTTTCTGAATGACTGGGCAAATAGTGTTGCAAATGAAAAAGAAAAGTTTATCAATATCAGTAGCGAAACAGATAAAATCGAAAAGAAAGCGGTTAATGGATTAAATTGATGAAACAAACAGGGAAAATGTACAATTGCGATATGCCTGTGATCGTGCCAATCAACGAAGCGTAAGAGAGCATGTAAAATTTGCAATATAATAGGACATAATCATTTTAGAACTTAAATCTTCAAAAACCGACAAAACTACAGTAAGATGAAAGTTATCACTGGATATACATCACGTAACCCGTCTTTAAAACCAGTTATTATTATCTAAGATTTCAGAGGAGCAATATTTTTAAAGAAATGAATTCTACAGTTAAATTTTCTTGGTATAACGTGCAGTAATGGGTGCAGAACATAACCGCTTCGTTGGACATCACAAAGATATCATCATAAAAGTATTATACATGTGAATTCGTGACCATAAAACTCGTTCTACAAGACGTGTCGAAGTTATAAATTAAGTTTATGATTTATAATTTGTCTAGTTTATCTGTTTGTTTTGTACCATCCACCACTTTATTTACAATGTACTTTCCATATCGGAAAATTTCATAATTATGTGTTGTGTATTACGGAATGATTACTAAACGGTAAAGCACCATGCAATTATGGCCAGCGTCGACGAATCGAAAGTTCAAGTAAAAGTAGAAATGCTAATCGTGAAGATGTTCAGTCGGATTTCATTTGTGACGCAATTACTCCACGGTCAAGGCTGTGGGCTGTAGATAATGTTATGGTTTCACTTTTAGGTATAGCAACTATCTTAAAACTACGGTTTTGTATTGCACTTCATACATAGGTATTGGTTTATTTAAACTGCTGATACTATAATGCTCTTGACTTGCTTTATCGGAAGTTGTTGTATACGAGTATATATAAGTTTTTAAGGAAAACATGAATTCAGGGAAATTAATGACGAGACCCATCTTTATCCGTAATGAATAACTCCTAGACCATTTCTCAGAATTCCGTGTTAATTACAAAAGAAATTCCGAAGCTTATTATAAGCCCAATTGTTGCCGTATTCATTTACAGTCATCCAAATGGAACGAGTGAATAGATGCTCGTAGTACCTCCATTTGTTGCCTTGTCTAATTGAACAATGAAGACAGGCATGCAGCCAATTCTTTCCCCTCGTTGAAATAACGCAGTTTCAATGAGTGACGTCATCGACCCGTATCTTATTGGAAAGGGTGTTCTTAAGGGCACCTCAATGAATACGTTCACATTTTATTACATTAGGTATCAGCGGAATAAATGGCGCTCGGTTGATTACTGTGTAATGTTTGAATTCTTAATACTAGTAATAACATATTTATGTTCTAAGGACTTCTGTAATAATTTAATCACGACTATAGTGGCATAGCTATCCCACCGTCTGTGGTTTGTAATTTAGCAAGAAACTAGTATGTTATTTAATCCTCAGAGAAGATAATTGAACTTTGCAATATGTGATAATGATTTAACATCTAAAACCTCTGAAGTGAATTCTTACTTTAAAATTTAATCTTTAGAGCAAATTGAGGATCTTGAAATTGGTAAAACCGAAGTAGATCCAAAATTATAAAAGCGACCACAAATAGTAGTGATGCATTGCTTAATCAAAATGAACTTATTACGCAACAAAATTATGTGTTAAGTAACAAAAGACAGTTGTAACAAGTTTTAATAGAGCCAATATCAGAATTGGGTCACAACAACGAGCCAAAGCAAATGTTTATAACGAGAACTATTCAGATCGTTAAGAGAAATCGTCTGACACGGATGGTCACCCAGCTAGAATGCATGCGTAGAGACAAATGACTGGACCCGACAATGCACTTCTTGCTAATTAAATCTTGGAGAGTCTAGTAGGAGATCTTGTTATCTTATGGAATTTAGAAATTGTTTTGCAAAGATATTGGAATCAGAAACAGTGTGAATTGTTTTGGGATTACAACATACGTGCAGAGAAACGTCAAATCATATAGATGTTGTCCACGCCATCTGCAAGAGGCTTGGAGGCAGCAACATATTAGATCTCTTTTTTAATTAGATCCTCCGACAATATTTAAAAATGTTTTCTTTTTCTGTTTCGAACTGCCACAGTCAAGCGAATATATTAAACGAAAATAACTATATAAAAATATACACCGTAAAAACAACAAATCCTTTCATTTTGGACGAACACACCTGATCTTGCACAGATGTATATAAAAATCAATTGCCGTGTGCTAGTGTCGCGAAAACTCGAAAACGGCTCGACTGATTTTGATGAAACTTTGGTAAGTTTTAGTGTGCGCGTCGGAGAAGGTACCTAACAAAAACAATGGGCGCAAGATCCTTGTTTTTTTTTTTTTTTTTTTCATCTTTTCTATATAAGGGATTTTTGTATACAGGTAGAATAAGCTTTATTGTTGTGAATCTCACTGTGATCTTATAATACTTTAGAAATGTGTTTATTTTTCTCCTTAGAGTTTTTGCTGACTTTGGTTTGTTTTCATTTATACGTATATTGATTTGGACTAGAGAGAAGACATTGGGAAACTGTTTAAAAGCAGTTGGCAATTAAATCGTTACCAACATCACGGATGTTACAAAATGTTCTATACGCCATTTTATACGTTGCCTCACAGAATGGTAACAACAGATAATTTGTCACATCCCAATGTAATTTAGGGTCACTATTACTAGGTGCGTGATTCTGAGGCTATTCGCACAATAGGCTCAAATGTTTCGAGGCATTAAGGTCGTGTTGGCCAACGACCAGGCCTAAGCGACTGGAACTTAAAGGAAAATTGCTTGTTGCGTCAGTTTGATGCGACTAGTGTCGTAAAATTTCGGAATACGCACTCAATGTAAGCACATTTGTGATTGCAGTTCAACGTGACAAGCCTTTAACTAAGAGTAATAAGACATTGTTGCAGATTAGATCAACTTCTTGATCCTGTAATTGGTCATCGGTTGAGTTATTTATATTGCCTTTTTTACTTGTTTCCTTCTTCATCTCCTTGACTCCTTTAACCAAAGGATTTAATTTTACATTTGACATTAAAATGTTATTATGCTTAAATGATATTCCAAAGGCCAAAACGTTATATAAGTTATGTCAAACTTGTTTTAAAATAATTTTAAAATAACTAGATATTTAGTTTTACGCGTTTGGAATAACATTAAATTACATCAGTCGTTTTGTGATATGAATTAAGTGTTCCTTTTCACCAATTTCAGCACGGAATAAAAAGAAGTGTATTAAACCATTATTTCGTAACTAATAGACGTAACCGCAGTTAGGCGAAATTTTAAGTGAAACTTAAATTTATTATCACAGAAAATAGTTCCGACGGAAAATTTCGTAATGCTGCAATTACTTAGAAGTAACTTATTACTTATTTCCTCTGAAGTTAGGCGTTCACTTTTCGGCCACTTGATTAACAAATATATTTTTAGAATGATGGAATAGTTTGATAACATTAATGAACTAGATAATGAGGGTCAAATGGGTCGTTATCAGTTCAAAAACTGTAGCGTAATTATTTAAGATGATGTATTTACTCAATACTCATTAGTAACGATAATATCAAAAGTTCACTTACAAAATGTCAGTGCCATTAGGAAATATATGTTTTAGGTCGATTGGGATGATAATAAATTGAATTTCGACCATATTTTTCTCTGATCTGAAACGCTCTTTGAATTACTTGACCCAATTTTATTAATGTTATCGATAAGAACTTAAATATATTAATGACATTTATGGTATAATTGTATGACACTTTGAAAGTTGGTATGAATTAATATCAAGTTTGGTTTCGTCAGGATATTCATCATGCGCCTAAAGCAACCATGGTGATCAATGCTCATGCCTTCTCTGTATGAAAAGAGGCATTTTCCCTGCAGTGGGACAATAATGGGCTAACACTACGTAGACGCGTCAGCAGACTATGTACTGTACCAGCTGCATTATCTTTCTACACAAGTGTTCGACGATGGGGCAATAGAAACAAACGTGCTTATAAGCATAAATTATCTCTGGCTGTCAAAGCACGTAAGTACAGATTAAATTGAACGGGAATCAATTTATTTATTGCTTTTATTCCTTGTTGCTTTTATTCCTTGGCTGATGCTGCTACCGACGAATCTCACAGGTAGCAATTTTTTTTTTTTTTCTTTAAGATTATTATTATTTTCTTGGATAAATCCATCGATGTGTATGAACGTATAAACAAAACACTATAGTCTGTGATGTTTTTTTCATAAATATTTTTACTAAGAAGATTCTGGTGCTTCATTATGAATATGTTTATTTTCTTCTTAAATAGGATCATATTCTAGAACTGTCGTACTTAAATCTCGATGGAATTCGGTTTAGATTGAATTGAAAGTTAAGAGTATTTTTTTTTTTTTTTTTATGGCAATTGAGCCGGTGTCGACTATTCTGCCAGCGTCACGTTGAGTAGAAGTTAAGAGTTATTCTGCATTCGAGTTGAGATTGTCAGTCTTGACTGTCTAAGGTCTATATTCTAGAAGATTCTTTCATCTGAACCTCAGACAGTAATAAGATTGCCAGTGTCTTCAATATTGTTTGTTAACGTCAATTCAACTTAAGTGACTACAAGTACTGGTACAACTTGTCTACAAATACTTGCCAAGTCTCACTACTTCATTTATGGTAAATCATACACGTTACCCGCTCTATCATTCAGGGCTGTCACATATTATCAACAAAGTTTTCATTAGATTCATCCATTCCAATAATTTAACATGTTAGGTTTTTAATGTTTATTTTAAGCTCATGTATTGTGTGTCACAATTTTCTTTCATAGAGCACAGCTACACCATCTACCTATTTGGAACATTTGTCTTCCATTCTTGTTTGTACCTTCAGTAGTGTACAATCGAATCAGTGCAAAGTTTCAACAGAATGCTATGCCAGCTTATACTGGTTATGTTACCTCTGAAATGCGACCTACTGTACATGTCGCATTGTTTTAGTTAGCCAGTGACGGAACTGTTTTCTTTGATAGTACAATATTAAACGCAACAATCTATAATTCTAGACTTATTACCCAAGTTAACGGGAAATTACGTTTCCAATCAGGAACTTTGGAAATCGTTATGACACTACAATTGAAACTGTTCAACGCAACACTGACTGTGAACCCTGCAATCCAGCTATCACCATCGAGTTCTAACAACATCGCACAGCAAATTACACATGGACGCTCTTTACTTTCACTTGGAACACTACCAGTAGCCGGGGGGCTACAACGTCACCCATTATGTCTTACAAAAAGTCGACAAGGTCTCGAATGTCGATCTCCGCCTCCCAAGGCCGCGGTCCGATCACGCATTGTCTGTACCGCGTATACTGACAGAACTTTTTGTGCATTTCGTAATAGTAGCAAGAGTACGAGCCTTTTTGCCCTCTTTAACTAGTTTCCGTTCTGGAGCATTTTCTTTTGTTATTGTTTTTGGAACAGTGACATTTATTTTAAGATTGACCTTTTTTAGTTTAGTCACAGATTCATACAGATGGGACACTCCGTAAAATCATTTAAATAAAGACCGACTCTTGCTACGACATAATAAAGTGCAATTCAGGTCGCACAACGCTTATTACAGTTATATTCACCTACAAGTTTCCTCTCTTTCTATCGCGTAACTCTTGTATCGGCGGCGCGTGTCAGTCCTACTGAATTTACCCAGTGAGATGGGCCCGCCGCGTACTTGACTACTTGTAGCTTTATACCTAAATTTCGGAGTGTCCCATCTGTATTAATCTGTGATTTAGTGTGCTTTATTTTTATCTTTATATTATTGAATGTTATATAAATGAGTTGTTTATTCATTCAGTCTGCTTCGCTACTTTTGATACTTCAAAACGTGTATTTCCTAGTTTTTTTTATAATAGATCCTTCGTGTTCCTTCAACAATAAAATATTATGACAAAGTCAACGTTGTGATAAATTTTAATTTTATTATGAAACTAATAAAAATTAAAACTTGTAAAATTATTACCAACTCATTACGTATTCGGTGACATTAATTACGCCAATTCTAATGAATATTTATTACATGTTACCTTGTTTCGTCCGGTATTCAATAACATTTAGGTACAAGTAACATTTAAGATGGAGTTTAATTTAGTCTTAGTTTGTCATATAAATCATTTTTATAATGTCAGGGTTCTGAAATTACAGGTATGAGTACAAAATTCGGTACCTACTTAATTTAGAGAATTATTTCTGAGCACGTAAGTACTTTTAATGGTAGCTAAAGGTCCCACGACCTTCATTATGACGCATTTATCTTAGGTTGAATTTATCTTATCGAAATAAAAAACTTAGGACTTTTCAAAATATGAAGGGATTTCCATAATATAATATAAATACACGTAGTAAACATGAAATTGTGATACCCAAAAGATTAACTAAAACTAGCAAGTCATTTCTTATAAACAGTATCCGCTTTTATAACAAGTTGCTAATGTCGGTTACAGAACTTAGCGATGGAAAGTTCAAAACCCACATCAAACGTGTCCTTATCAAAAAAGCATATTATAAGATAAAAGACTACGTTGAAGACAAGGAAAATAATTCCTTCTGCACATGTGGCTTCCCTGGTACCTCATAAACGGCATAACTATGTAATGTCATAATGCACAATAAAGCAGAAATTCCTAGTGTGGGGCAAAGATTTGCAAAAAAAAATATACGCAAATAAATAAAATTGAAATGTCTGTTTATAATTTCAAGATAACAGCTTTTTACCAAATGCATATGAAAGTATATACGATGTTTATAAAAAAAGAAACTTTTTTATTTTAATTTGTCTGTCTGACTGTCTGTTTGTTCCGGGTAATCTCTGAAACGGCGGGACCGATTTTGATGGAACTTTCACTTGCAGATAGCTAATGTTATAAGGAGTAAGTACTACTTTTATTTTAGAAAAAGCCACGAGGTCGATGCCGCGGGCTGCAGCTAGTATATAATTTATAATAACTTTATTTCAGAAGTATTCATTACTGGACATCCAGATTTGTGTTGTACAAAAATAAAACAAACGAAATCAAATAATAATCATTGGGGCGATCCAGTATCTAATATAACGACCATCTAACTGGTCCGCTATTGCTTTCAGAATGCTGTTGGAGCTTGCTCGGATACGGTGCAATATGGAGGTACGTCTCTTTCTCATGATGGCATGAAAGCCAACAATCTGAGCCTCCATAAACCTGCCACACGCACTACAGCATCTTGGCAGTCCCAACAACATCCTAAAAGCATTATGATGAATACGAAGGGCATTCATAGCCCAGAACTGCTCACCCCTTTTCTAAGGTAATTTACATTAGAATTGACAGTTAAAATTGACAAGTAGGTGCTCGTAACCCTACCTACAATTTCCCTTTACTTAAAAACCACAAAAGTGTCAGACTCGAGAGCCATTTAGAAAATGATTTAAAATTATAGAATGACGTTAAATACACCGCAATCCGCAGTATCTGATGCACGGTTGAACACTCTGAGTGGATTTCTGCTTAGGATGCCTTCGCATATGACGTCAGTTGACGTCGCAGTGACGCCACATAGACGCTACGCAAGCGTCGCTCGTGTAGACGTCATCGCATAGCAACTACAGTCCTTTCACGGTTATTATACCTCTGATATTGCATTACTGTCAAAATAATAGTAATCTTTATGGTCGTTAAAATAAGGTTGCTGTTCATTTGCTGCTGCTTGTTCCTTACGTTTGCTTTGACGTAGTTTTGTCGTTGCGCTTGCGCAGTATACCAATAGTTCGAACACTATGTAATCGGTGCCTTTGATGCCAATATTCGCGTGATTGGCACGTTGTTCTGTTCTCTCTTGGAGGAGGTGATAATTATGATAAATAACTAGGGTTTTTTTTTTTGCTTGAAAAAACGCATTTACTGCGTGATTGTATATCGATGCGTCGCCTCGGGCATAGACCCGTATAATGGAATGAAAAAACAACATTTGAAGTGCTTAAACATTTCAACAATAGAATTTTAAGTAATCTTTTTCCTCTAGATTGGGTATTATTGTAAAGGTAGCTCTTTTATCTAATTTATTATTATTCAGTACACGGGCAGGATATTTTAGATAACTTATAGCATAAATTGGTTATAGAAATTTAATTACACTTATTACTTACTTGCGGATACCCGGCGGCCTGTAATACTACGCTAAAATCTTCAGAATCCATGTTCTTTTTGACTTTTTTTTTTCTTTTTGCTTGGCTCCTAAGGGTCGTAGCGTGATATTAAATACCCTATAACCTTCCTCAAGAATTGGGCTATCAAATGCAAGAATTTTCAGAATACGTTCAGTAGTTTCAAATTATATTATTGAGTAGTTTTCTGCTTAGGATTCGCATATGACGTCAGTTGACGTCGCAGTGACGCCACATAGACGCTACGCAAGCGTCGCTCGTGTAGACGTCATCGCATAGCAACTACAGTCCTTTCACGGTTATTATACCTCTGATATTGCATTACTGTCAAAATAAATGTAATCTTTATGGTCGTTAAAATAAGGTTGCTGTTGATTTGCTGCTGTTTGTTCCTTACGTTTGCTTTGACGTGGTTTTGCCGTTGCGCTTGCGCAGTATACCAATAGTTCGAACACTATGTAAACGGTGCCTTTGAAGCCAATGTTCGCGTGATTGTCACGTTGTTGTGTTCTCTCTTGGAGGAGGTGATAATTATGATAAACAACTAGGTTTTTTTTGCTTAAAAGGCGCATTTACTGCGTGATTATATATCGATGCATCGCCTCGGGCATGGACCCGTATAATGGAATGAAGAGACAACATTTGCTGTGTTATAACATTTAAATTTAAATAGTATAAATTTAAGTCATCTTTTTCCTCTAGAATGGTAACTATTATTTAGGTTTATGTAAGGTTAGCTCTTTTATCTAATTTATTATTATTTCCGTACACATGCAGGACATTTTAGCTAACTTATAGCAATAATTGATTATAGAAATTTAATTGCACTTATTACTTACTTGCGGATACCCGGCGGCGTGTGCGAATATGCAAAAAAATTCAGAATCCGTGTTCTTTTTGACTTTTTTTTTCTTTTTGCCATTCTCCTATGGGTCGTAGCGTGATATTAAATTGCCTATAAACTTCCTCAAGAATTGAGCTATCAAATGCAAAAAGAATTTTCAGAATACGTTCAGTACCTAGTTTCAAATTCTATAACGGACATAGGTAAATACATAATTTGGGTTTTATATATAGATAGATTACTCTTTAGTAACTTACTTAAAATTTATATATTTACAACTAGCTGTTGCCCGCGACTTCGTCTGCGATCCGGGATGAAATTGACCTTTTAATATAATTCAATTATGATTCGAAAGACACGTGGCGCCATCTATTATCATAAGAACGTTATTGTTGTTTTCCTCGAAACAGAATTTTTTTTTTTTTTCGGGATGAAAGGTACTCTTTGTCCGTTTGTGTACACCTGACAACGTATACAAAAAAATCAGGATGATCGGTTCAGTGGTTTAGGCGTGAAAAGGTAATAAACAAACAAACAAACTTACTTTCGCATTTATAATATTAAGTAGGATTATTATTTGTATGGTGTACAAAGAGTCATCATCATTCTTCTTGTCCATAACCCAATTTAGAACGGACGGAAAAAACACGTTGCTCCAACCCCAACTCGGTGCAACGTGTTTTTTTCGTCCATACATCTCTATTAGCGGATTAAATGAATATTTTATTTTTTATTTGATAATATTTTTTCACGATTATATCTATTTATTGATAATTATGTATATTTCTGTATCTGCCCGTGACATCACAGCGGGCCCTATCAGAATACCAGCGCTGCGGCACTTATTTTTAAAGGTCGCAGCATCATGCTTAGATGAGATGCTGCTTTTTGACCTCGTACAGGACTCTATTTTTATTTTTTATCCATACTAATATTATAAATGTGAAAGTAACTCTGTCTATCTGTCTTTCTGTCTGTCTGTATGTTACGTTTTCACGCCTAAACCGCTGAACCGATTGTCATGAAATTTGGCAGAGATATAGCCTGGGATATGGAAAAGGACATAGGCTACTTTTTTACGCGATAACCGACATCCACGCGGGCGGAGCCGCGGGCAAAAGCTAGTACTTTTATAATTGTGTGTTTAGTTTGTAATCTTCCTGTGCGAGTCACAATAAATACTTTTTCTTTCTTTCTTATTAGTCTTTCATTTCGGTAGTTTCATAACATAAAAACATAACACCACGCCTTGTTTCCCCGAAGGGTTAGGCAGAGGTGTACACCCGTATTTCGCCAGTTATGATTAAGTCCCATGTAATAGGGGGCGAGCCTATTGCCATCCACGGGCACAAATCCAGACTCCGGCTGCTACTGAGAAATACCAGATGGAAAAGCCCAATAAATAATAACATATAATAAATAAAAGATCAACTTATAATAGTAGTTTAAGTATCTAAGTACTCATCTGTAAGTCATCAATTCATAATTAAGAATTTAGAGTAGGTATTGTAACATAAGTGATTGTGTCATTTTACAAACAACAAAAAAAACGGGGCAGTCTTTGGGAACTGCCGGTAGTAAAAAAAAAATACTGAGCTTTTTGCTCACCCAGAAAGTACGCATATATATGTATGTACAAAGTATACATATAGCTCATGGAAAGCGTTCGGTGACGAACACGCGAGTTCCATGATTTTTGTTCACCCAAAAAGTGCTCAACGCGCCTAAAGAAGTTTTCACTCCGATATAAATATCGACGGTTAAAAGGTAATAAATGAATCATGAATGCCATTCTACTTAAAATAAGACTTTAAGTAGGATGGCATTCATGACACATTTTTGAAAAAAAAATGTCACCGTCGATATGTTGGCTTATTCTTAAATATTGATTCCTAATACTTGCCGACTCTGTAGTCAACCAAGAGGCACTACTCTATCCCGAGTATTCAACATAGCCCACAGAATCAGCATGGTGCCACTGGAACGGCTTATTCCACAAATCCCCCTTATGAGGAAAAGTGGAATCTACAAAAAACAGTCTAGAATTCACCCCTGATAATCCCGCTTAGGGGGGAAAACTAGAATTGAAAAAAAAAACTTAGTCCAAGACCCCCCCTGAAAGTGATTTTTTTACATTAGGGTTCAATTTTCCCTACTGAGGGGGATTCTCTGGGGGGATTAGTGAAATAAGCTGGTTAGAAACACGTGCATACAAAAAGATAATATTATAATAATATATCAAAACCAGTCTAGAATTCCCCCCTATTCTAGACTGGTTTTGATATATTATTATAATATTATCTTTTTGTATGCACGTGTTTCTGTGACAAATAAACCTAGAAAAATAGGTTTATTTCTTTCTGTTTTCTTTCTTTCTTCTTTCATATATTCCACTTTTCCTCCTAAGGGGGATTTTTCAGGGGGGATTTGTGGAATAAGCCGATATGTTGTTAAGAAATTATGAATTTCTATTCTTATAATTATATAGCAAGCCTTAGGTCGTATATTTACATAAACACAATGAAACATCATTGTTACGTGTTGACATCCGCCCTCATTAGTTTGACCTTATGCTCCTGTTTATTGAGTTTCACTAAGTCATAGAAACGCGTTCCATTCATTTGGCGAAGCATTTATCTGATAAATTGTCTAAAAAAACTTTATTGTGTGTAACCAACAATTTTTTGTTCATATCACGTTTTACTCCGAACGAGTTACAACAAAAAATCTGCTGTAGTTTAAATTATTTACCTTATTTATGTTTTATTTTGATACAGTTACGTTCAGATAATTACTGTTATTAACTTTATGTAACGTAATTGCTAACATTATAATATATTTTATCAATATATAATGTTATATTACATAAGTATTTAATTATGTGATCACTTAATTAGGTACACCTACTTAATTGTTACTGAAACTTCGTCATAAATAAACTGTTTTTAAGTATTTAGCAAGGCTACAACTATAACTACGTTTTTTTGCTATTATTAACTTAGTAATAAGATCCTGTTGGTCGATAAGATGTGAATTTTTTGACCGCCAACAGCGCGACACTGATATCACGTTGCAAAGTCATTGCTCACCAAAAAACTTATTTCGCTGCAGTTTTATATGCTTTTTGTGATTTCGATTAAGTTCCTAGTCTAGGAAAAAATATGTTTTTTAAATTTATTTATCTTGTCTGAAACATGCCTTCTATTTACTTATAGAATTTGGGGTTTATTCATAAACGTTGCTTAACACTTTCAATGCCGAAAACCCAGCATCTAGGGTCTAAAAATAATTCTATCGCGTGCCCAAAACCCGCATCCGAGTCGTCGCTGTATGCCCACGACGCGTCATGTACAGAAGTCATCAATAGCTACCTACAGCGACGACTCGGATGCGGGTTTTGGGCACGCGATAGAATTATTTTTAGACCCATATGCTGGGTTTTTGGCATTGAAAGTGTTAAAGTTAAATGACGTTCAAACGTCAAAAATGTATGATTAAACAGTCGCTAATCATTACTTAACTTTAAGCAGCGTTTATAAATAAACCCCTATATTGTCATTTAGATTTTCATATAGATTGACAACAAGACGGTAGTATTAAAGTAAGGTCATAACAGAAAACTTATAGTAAACAAACTGTTGTCCGCGGCTTCGCCCGTAGGGTTTTTTCTAAAATAAAAGCCTAAGTTACTCCATATCACATCAGCTATCTGCCAGTGAAAGTCCCTTCAAAATCGGTCCAGCCGTTTCGGATATAAGCCGAAACAAACAAAAATTGTATAAACATTTTTTTTTTTAAATATAATTACTGTGCATTTGCATTACATATTCATGTAGTTAAAAGTTGTTATTTTGACATTACAAAAAGACACATAAATGTTATTTATTTGTTAAATAAGGATAAATATCTTATGTAAAGTGAGGACTTTGAATTAAATTTAATGTAGGTACCAACAGCCTCGACGGTATTGTTATCAATAATACTCAATAAGCCATCTACATAAAAACATAGTATAAAATAAATCTAAGTCTCTTTTCTTGTATGGCTGTGTGACCGTTTAGAATTTTAAATCTAAAATATATTTTTTTAACTTTCTAAACTACATAATGGATTTTAACGTGGTTTTCACCATTATTTATAACGTTTATTCCAGAATGTTTATGTGTAAAAAACAATATTATTTTAACATATTTACATACTATACAGGGTGTTTGGACCGACAAAATTATTTCAGGGATTGGGGGGATTTATAAGCTAGGTTTTACCCAAACACCCTAAATATGTTTATTTTTTTATTTTTACTACCCAATTTTTTTTCCTTTAATCCGTAATCACTTTTTCGTTTCCGGGTTTACCTAATACACAAAATAAAAAATATATAAATTATATATAAATTTTGTTGTACTAAATCATTTACGAAATATTATCTCTTATCTCTCTTCACTAAGGTCAAATTATCAGTTATTATCATATTTACTCGACTGCTCCAGAAGGGAGGGTTATTTTTTATAAAAGTTTTTTTTTATATTCATTTGTTCGTTTTTTTTTTTTTTTTTGATGATTAAATTATTATATGTGTTTAAGTGATTATGATGATTATTTAACTTAGCTGTAGCATAGAAATGTCAATGTTTTGGGAGGTCGCTATTGAAACCGTGCAAAGCGGGAGAGGGTCGGTAGCAAACAACAAATTGCAAAATACCTACATGTGGTAAGTACGGTGGCCAGCACATCAGGTTATCCGTAACTGTCAAATTTCTCGAAATGATTTTAAACCTTAAAATGTTGATGGTTAAGTCCAAAATCGAATGAGAAAAATTTACAGTTTGTGTTAAATTGATGTATATAATAATATATTTTCAGGAAGGAAAAACTATTGATTATTTTCAAAACTACATTGAAAATAAATAATAAGGTAAGCTGAATTGCTTGATAACTTCAGGTGTTATCCTCATATTTTATTAATAACCATGTAATTTATATGTACCCTACTCAAAATGCGTGATTTGACGTGGAGTTGCGGACACCAGCCCGTATTACCCAATTCATTAGTATTTTATTTTATACTAGCTTTTGCCCGCGGCTCCGCCCTCGTGGATGTCGGTTATCGCGTACAGAAGTAGCCTATGTCCTTCTCCATATCCCAGGCTATATTTCTGCCAAATTTCATGACGATCGGTGTAGCGGTTTAGGCGTGAAAACGTAACATACAGACAGACAGACATTAAATTATTCTTATTCTAATGTATGGGAGAACATGTTTTTCAACTACAATGTTAAATTTGTTCTTGGGATAAATTCATCCCAAAGTGGTCCGTTTAAAAAAAAAAATCAGTTTAAAAGCAAATTAATGGATACCTAACCAAAGTAGTATTTATGGGATGTTATGACTAGAAACGTAGAGAAAATACATACGTTAGTATGGTGGGTATATTTTAAAGTAACTTGTCTAGTTTTTTCTATCCTGTTAGTCCTCAGACAGAAGTATGCAGTCGTAAGGTCAACCGCACTATTGAACTATGAAAATGGACCTTAATACTTCGAAATACAGGCGCTATGGAAGTTACTGTCGACCTGCGCTTGAGTGTACAAGGCAGGAAAAGTCGCGGGTGTCACGGCAGCTGCTTTTCCGCTTTCTCGCGCGCTTAGGGAAAGTATCCACATCGCTTGAACATAGCATCACTATGAATATGACTGTGTTTGTTTCTAAACACTATGAGAGGTAGCTATTTAGCAGATCGCGCCGGATAATTGTTGTAAACGAAGGATACTCGTGAATTAGACACATGCAAGGAAAATTATGTTTTGGAAAATTGCCTTCAGGTGAAATCTGTTGGTTGAAGATATCATTCAGATATTTATTATATTGTAATTTGTTTGAGGATAATAAGGAAACTTGGATGTTACTGTTTGTTATTTTAGACAATCGTATATACTTGATTAATAATACAATAATTATAAATAGCTTGGTACGTAGCAATCGTATCATAGATAATAGGTAAGTTTTAGTCATGTGATTTACTATTATGAGAGTTATTATAAAGAAAATAACGATGGAAGATTATTTAATTATTCTTTACTAGCTTCTTCCCCATTTATTCTTTACTAACTTAACTGAAGTCGTATGACACCACAATATCCAGATAGGGGGGACTCTGTTTTGTAAATATAGTGGTGATGATGATTGACTGCTTAGCCCCATAAAGGAAAAAAAAAACGAACTAAATAAACTTTGCCTGATAATAATCATTTAAAAGCTTAAATCTGTAACTATCTACAATGTTCTAACCGTTAGGTTCATCTTTTGACAATTTTCGGTAAACTATAGAGGAATACAAACATAATGCAATATTGGTCATCAGTTTATCACCCATAGCCAATAGCGTGATAATTTATAGCTTATAGACTGACCAGACTTATAGGGAATATCTGTGCAAAATTTGAACAATCTATTTGGTAGTATTTGCGTAATGCTTGAAAATACATTCAGGCAAACAGGTAAACAAACAAAAATTCTAAAAACTATATTTTCGGCATTGAAACCTCGTTGCAAATACTTTTTAACCAACTTCACTAATATTTTATTATATGTATAGATAATAAAAAACAAGCAATGCTTTGTAATTTTTTTTTACCGCGATCTATTCGGAGTAGGAAAAATAATTAGCGCCATCTAGTGTGCAATAGAATAATTGTAAAGCGCCATCTGTTGTTACATGGCTAAGCTATACAGATAGCACCATCTACCTTCATTTTTAAGAACTAGCAAACATAATTTGTCAAAATGCTATTCATCGCTAGATGGCAGTAATAATTCGTCTCTAGTTTACTGTTATTATTCAACACTAGATGGCGCTAAATACTCTGCTTTACACATATTGAATATGAGCACGATAAGTCTTAAGATGGATAATAAAATAAGAACTTACCTTCCATAACATAAACGATACTGCCAACATCTCCTTCCTTGATGATAAGGCTGCCAGCTGCATATTCGACAGGATACATGCAGTCCACGATTTCACGAATCTGCGTCATCTCAAGATTCTTCATGAAGTCATTGTCCAATATTGCACCTTTGATCAACTCCCTCGATCTGTAATGAGAATTTTTTTTTTTTGTTAGAATGGTTTGAAAACTAAAGAAGTTAATGCGGTCTTAAGACCGTCTGTCTACACCGTCCAATGTTGGGGTTTTTTCAAACCTAGTTTCACATTGTGTAGATAAATTATTTTTTTGGGACAGCTTGTAAACTGAACTTAGGTAGGCATAGTTTTTTTTTTTTTTCTTTTTTTTTATATACTTATAGAAAAAAAAATTGCCTCCACCTTGTTGCACGAAAAGTGGATACTAAGCGTAATACTTTCGCGATTCGAGAATTGTTTTAAAGCGAAGTTGGAAGATAATAAAGAGAGATACCAGATATATCAGCCTGGATCAGATACAACAGGATCATTTAAATCCCACGTCAAAAACGATGCTAATACCTATTTAACAAAAGTCTAGAACTATTTATATTATGCGAGAAGTCTGTTAATTTTTGTGTAGTGCTAATAAGGATAATAATTATTTATTTCCCTATAGGTCACCTGGGCACTTAAGAAAAGTCAAAATACCTCGTGCACGTGCTAACATTATATTTATTTTCTCCTCCTGCTGGGGAATTTGTTGCGCCACTTCTTCTTCCCAGATAAAGTACTAGGAAGTGGTGTACGGCGGGCTTTTTGGGAGACTTTATTATGTCATTTTGACGTTCGAAAAGTGCTGATTTTCAGCCTAAATTGAATAAATAACTTTTGATTTATATATTTTTGATTTCCTAGTATGATCCATGTAGACTTAGATCAAAACATTGTCTCAATTTTCTATATCACAATAGATATCAACCACTTCCTGTACCTAGACACAAGGCAGTTTCAAAGTGCCCTATCAACTTTAATGACAATAACCTTTAAATTATTACAGTAAATTAGTGTCATAAACCATGGCTTAGACCTGTCTATGATGAAACTTATGCTATATCTAGAGGAAGGAAGGACATGCATATTATCATTGTTTATGTTCTTATGCAGAAAGGCACTTCCATGGTAGGTAATAAATTACTTATAGGTAGCTCTTAGATAAATATTATTTTTACATGATAGGAGGATTATAGTCAAGGTCACTAACCACCATATATGTGTATGCCCTGAAAGCAGTGATGCATACCCACATTTCACCATCCTAACCAATATTACAAATGTGAAAGCAAGTTTGTTTGTTACCTTTTCACGCCTAAACCTCTGAACCGATCCTCCTGAAATTTCGCATATACGTTGTCAGGTGTACAGAAATGGAAATAGGGTATCTTTCATCCCGAAAAAAAGTACTGTTCCCGAGGAAAACAACAATAACGTTCTTATGATAATAGATGGCGCCACGTTTCTTTCGAATCATGATTGAATTACATAATTATATTATTACAAGCAGAATACAACCCTAATTAATTGTCAATGGACAAAAGCTAGTTTAAGTATAAGTCCTAGGTGGAACGAGCTTTCTTTTGGCCATAAACCGAGTACAAAAAACCGGACCAACAGGATAAATAATTTTATTTCTGTAAATAGGTTTGTACAAAACACGCCAATCATATTTTAAAACTTTGTAGATGAGGTCGGCGTTTCGTATCTGACTACTCTGAGAAGAAAGGCCGAACCAAACTCAAGAGGTCACGGTCTCTTTTAAGTCCAGACATAATCGTGGTCAAATCATGTGAAGACCATGTAGATTGGTGACTGAGATGGTCTTTTGAGGAAAGAACCATACAGATTAAGTGGGCCTGTCCAGTCAGTGCACGCATTTGTCAGTAATTGTGCAGCTCAACTCAGAACACAAGGAACTCAACGATTCGACGAACAATACCAAAGAAAGGACATTTGGGTAGGCCGCATAAATTACACAAACTGCCATACCATGATTTAAAACAAACGGAGAAAAAAAAGAAACAATGACCCACATAGTCTTCTTTAGTTAGTATAAAACTTAACACAGCGTGGCTGTTAAGCGTGATGTCTAGAGTTTAGTACCCCAGAAATCCCGCTTAACAGCCGCGCTTGCAGCCATCAGACCAACGAAGCAGTGTAAGCAATTAGACTAATCAATCTGCCTAGCCTTTTCCCAACTGTGTTGAGGTCGGCTACTAGTCTAACCGGACGCAGTAAATACCAGTAGTTACACAAAAGAAAATAAATCATTATTTTGCTAACGAACTAACTAAAATGTATGACCCGCATGCGATCAATGACTTAAGGCGAGGTTCTTCAAGTTACCCTCTAGGAAATGTAATTTTAATGTCATTTTATTTAGAAACGGTAATGATTAAACATGTGAAAAAATTATAATGTTGCCTTTGAGACGATTCAGTAGGTACGTCGGGTAGGTACTCGTTACATAATTGGATAAAGTTCGCTCGATAGAAAAAAAATCCAAACATACCCTTATTTTGTAGATTAAAATCATTTTATTTCAATATTATACCACATCATGTATTGAAAATTACATAAATAATCGTCTATGATGATGTAATGTCCGTCGGGTTTAACATTGTTAATATCGTAAAACATATAATTTTCAACCCAAAATTAATGAAATTCACGGCACAATTTACTCGCTTCCAGCTGCCACCTCTAGAACAAAAATGCACGCTCGAAGAACCTCGCTTTAAAAAATATGATTGAAATGTGAGCGGATATTTTTGGTGAAAAACTTTTAACACAAGTTTTAATCATCATGCATCAGGGATGTTTGCGGAATCGCGCATTTATTGCTTTTATGCATTCATTCGTAAAAGATGTGCGTCCTTGGTGCGCAGGGTGCGAACCAGTTCCAACAGCATCCTGGGAGTTATTGCTGACAGGCTCGACTGCTGTGTCATTAGTCGTTGCTCCAGTATCTCAGCTGGAATGCTGAAGCAATGATTATTTTGTTGTGTGTTTGTGTAATTGTTGTTTTAATTGTATCACTAACATAGTTGTAAGTTTATTTTATTGTTACTAACACTGTATGAGTCTCATGGTTACTCGAATAAATAATTTATTGTTATTAAATAAAAGTTGGTTAAAAATAATGTGGTTTGTTTATAATGTATATTCATGATTAAATGACAGAATCATCTATTATAGGCGTTAAAATATTTTAGAATTAGATTAAGTACCTATTTTATTTTATCACTGTTATTATTAGTGGCTTGTAAATATGTTTGTTACACGCGTATCGTTTTATTTATATAAAGAGGATAAAGCTCATAAAAGCGAATAAAAGTAAGGCTATAAATAAAATAATGACCTATTTTGTTAATAAATCAGCAATATAATATCAGCTAATTTTGTTTATTTATTTTACCATTAATCGACAGAAATTGTATAACAATAGAATTGAATTATGTTTTATAATGGAACTAAGATACCACTTTAAAAATATTTTTAATCGGCTTTAAAATCCATTTAAGCATAGCTCACACACGCTGTGTGCCGTGATATCTAAAAACGGCATGCAGAATCTTAGTACAGAGACGTCATACCACCAAGTAGCAGCAGTTATAAGAAAGACTTAATATTACAAAACTTTACGACTTACAAGAAAGCTAAGTATAGAACCTACTGACGAAATATTTTCATCCACTTTACAACCATCAACAATTCGTTTGCGAAACAAGAAATTTCCTTTAAATGGCGCATGTCAAGCTTTCACTGTGGGTACCGTACCCAAAATCTAAACCAGTGCTCGTAAATTTAAGTCTCAAAAGATCTAATGTTGACAGAGCCGTCGGCGAGGACAGTTGTCACATAAAGTTCGTACGTAATTATACCAAATGGGATCAACGAAGGCACACGAGCTAACACACGTCGACCTCGCCACGGTGCCTTGCGATGCCTGTACTGAGAAGAAATTCAATCACTACCTTGAATGATTGATCGATGACGTTAAGTGTAGATATGCCCCTACAAATTGATTGAAGTTTCGATATACAGAATGATCTATATAATTATATATAATTATTTCGAAGCACATTTCCATGATAAGAGAGAACCAACACAAGCTTTTAAATATAAAAGCTTCCGTATCCATAAATCATATAAAAATTCTATGAAACTCTGAGTGTAGAAAAATAAGATACGCTTTCTCGCACTTACCCAATCAAACTATAAGTAGGCGAGTTAGGTGAAAAAGAATTAAATAAAAACATTAAAGCAGATTCAGATATAGATGATCCTAAAACTAAGGTCACAAAGTCACGGTCGATAGTAAGACAAATGAGATTTGTCGACACAAAACGTGTGTGCATGTTACGGATGACGAAACATTGATGTTAAGACAGAGTCGTTAAGTACTTATTCGTGACCAACAAACCGACTTAAATTAAAAAGGCAAATAAAGTATTTACAAAAGAAAAAGAAAACGTAATGCGATTAGTATTCATGAGACGACGATGTTAGATTGTTTGTTACCTAAAAATAATGAGGGTGGCGGTCTAAAAGTTCATGTAATTTTTTGTTCAAAAGTAAAGTCCCACAAATGTTTTGATTCAAAACACGACATGACTGTGTACTTATAGTTCTATAGTTGGTGCGACTGACCTGTTAGTATTATTATCTTAAGATTTTTTGCTACTTTGAAGGCCAAGAACAATTTTCGTATCTGTAATATCGATCAGAGAGAGACAACGTTTCTACAGTATCAATGAGCAAAAAAAAATACATTCAAACTATCATCGGCTTGCCACCACCCTCATTAGTATTAGTATGTACTATATCTATAACAAGTTATTTGGTCTAGCACTATATATGAGCAGCTTTAGAAACCACATTTTACTGGTAGCTGTATCAAATAATATAAAATCCCTCCAACAAGCTTTTTGCAAGAGCACAAAATACAGGCTCCTGCTAATAATTTCCCAGCTGATGAAAAACCCAATAACCTTTGAAATTGCACTTGCAACCATAAAACTTGTTTTACTTTATTATTGTTATTATTTCAAGAAAATGAATAATAAATTGTAAGCATTAGTCACACTAATATAATAATATTTATTATGCAGTTTGAAAATGAAACTGCTAACGATGACATTGTTTTACAATTTTAAATGGTGCAAGTACTCACTTTTGTATTTTAGGTATTTTCACTAATTTCATTTCATATCCCTGTGACAGAGAAGACAGTGGTTCCGCGGAGATAGCTGTCCTCTTCAGTCTCGGTTCACCAACATGGTAGACTCTGGTATTCTCGATGCCCGGTGTCTTCATCACAAAGCATTCTTGCTCGTTCTCTACGCCATTTCTGCGACTGTCTATCAACTGTCTCGTCAAAGGCTTCACGACTTGTCTAAACTTGTCTATTTCATTTTTGAGGTATCTTATGGTCCCATCTTTTTCGTCGATCTCATGTTCCAGCAACGCAATTATTTTATCTCTTCGTTTCAATTCCTCTGTCTTCTCCAACAGCAAGCGTTTCATTTCCAAATACTTCTTCTCCAGTTTGTAGTTGTGGTCCAGTTGGCATTGTTTCGTGTGTGTTTGCGACATTGTTGACGCTGTTTTTCTCACTTTATCACTAAACTCTCTAAAAAGTTACTTTATAAAATTCCACATCGTATTATCGAATATTTCAAGTTTCCTATCACGTTGCTTTGAACGGAACTGTTTAACTGCGTCTGTTGACGAGTTATCAATACCTATATCATTGGAAAGATAAAACATTTAAGTGGTTGATCTATGACTTGTTTTAATCCACCTTTGTTTTTTTATATATTTTTGCTAGCCAGTGTCAAACATAAATACTTTATATTTAATAACTACTATTGTAGATTTCAAACGTTACCATATAAATTGTAACGACGACTGACTATCGGATTCCCAAGTGTGTCTGTCTGCCGGTGAGTCAACCTCTCAATGACTTGCGCCACACATATTGAAATATGTTTCAGTATATGTGCATGCCGCCCGTCAGGCAGACTAAGCTTTAGGCCTGTGTTCACCAACATTTAAATCAACTGTTTAGTTATTTAATCAGTTCTTTACTTAGGAAATTTGACATAAATCAACTGTTTAAATACCTAACCGGTGGTTTGACTGTTGGTGAACACAGGCCTTAATTGGTTTTCATTAAACATGATTAATGGTGCAGATTAATAAGCATAGTTCAAGAATAAAGACCAAAATTGACACACAACACACTGCCTCAAGGAAGGACATTGCGTAGTGAATTTTTTGACTTATATTCGTTTTCTCCTTGAATTAAATTTAGTGTTTCATTAGTACAAGAGAAACAAGTTCGATTAATAAATTGATGTCTGACGCGAATTTTATTTAAATATTATTTTCATGTATATCTAAATGTGTTTAATTTTCTTATACTCAGCATAAAAAAAACATTTGTATTCACAGCAGCTTTTTGACCAGATTTCGTGTCAATATACACGAAATTAATTAGAATTATATTTATAAATATAAAGCTACAATCCTTAGCTTCATGCAAAGAATATTAAATTCACATTTCTATCAAACTACACAAAATATCGCACGAATTCCACTTGAAACTTCCAAAACATACTGAACCAAAGATCTCTTTTGTAAGAAACATATTACAATTTTTAAGTCCAAAATATTCTCGACCATTCACTACTAATTGTTGTCAGACCACATAATAAATATTGACAAGTTGTTTAGACATGTGTTAGGGAATCTATTAATTTTAATGTCTGACATTTTTCACTCAGCCATTGTGTCGGCCTACTCATTAACACTTGAATGACCGAATGATTGAGCAACACAAGTGCACAATGAGGTAGTTGTAACATTGCAACAGTTGCTGTGTGTAGGTGATATAATATCATGTATATTTTCGTAGGTAAAGGTCGTTCAACTAATCACGCCTTTCTAAGTACACATAAGGTCAATGCAGTAGTAGTGGTACTACTGACTTCAAGTATTTGGACCATGACATCATTGTAACCATGTGAAGTACCAATCGTGGTACACCTATTAGTATTTTGCCAAATTTTGTTAACCAACTCATCGATCAGTATCTCAGATCATATCTAACGTCAGTTTATTTCAAGCTTACGTCATTGAGTGAAGAATTCGGAAGTAATGAAGAATTAGGGGTTAAAGAACGAACGTATGAGAAATACAATTTTTGGTATTCTTGGCATCGTTTGTCATTAACTGATATTCTATTGCCAACACCTAATAAACTAATATTGGCTGCAACAAAGTTAAAAAGAAAACTTAAGTAAGAATATTGACAAGTGACATCATCTTTATATACATACAGCTTTCATCGAACAGAAAACGTAATTCCTTTCTTAATGAAACATTGAAATAATTTAATTTTATCTATCTATTACTTTACAGCTTTATTGGCTGATAAGTGATTGATAAGATACCGTTATATCATCAATTATATTACTTGTTCCACATCAATTGTGTATGTCTACTACATAGTTTGTGTAAACACGCGACAGTTTATAATTATTGTGGACTACAAAAGTTGACCTAGACCCGTTTTCTTTGAATTTTGGACCAAAGCCCAGTGCGTTCTGCTACATAAAGCCTAATATCAATAAATATTTTTGTAGCTACTCTTCATTTTAATTGTCCCTTATCATATCAACGTAAGTGGAACGAATACACCTGTTAGTAACTTTATTATCTAATATTATAAATAGATTTTAAACTGCTTGAATATATTTTTAGAATTTTGGTATTTAGATCATAATTGGGTATTATAATATGATCACCCATTTGTTAATCTAAAAACAGATTAAATTTAATAAATTCGGGCACTTTATGGTAATCAGTGCGTAACCCTGGAACGAAGACATTTTATACATAAACATCTGCCTCAGCTATGCTCGAATAAATAAATTACCTTATAACATTCTTGGCCAGGACTTTTAACATCAATCACTAGTAAAAGCTTAACTGAATGATAAATAAAGTAATATTTCAGGTTGTTAAGCAAAACACACACTATGCATTTATCTATATCAGGATAAGCATTTCTTAAATGAATGAGCTGTTCATACTGATTTACTTGTCAAACAATTTAAATATCTTAATGTGCATCAAATGCTTCGTTTCTCTATCTGACAGAGCGATAAACTCAGCCTAGTGTATTCAACACGTATCAATTTTGTTTTTGCATACATTTTCCTTGGTCTAATAATAAGCAATTTTACTTTATGCAAAAATATCGTTGTTAATGTAGTAATTAAAGCAAAAATGGACGGTAAAAATACAAAACTTTATTTAGCATCGACGTAAAAAAAAAACGTTAAAATTGACCTCTGAATGGAATACTACACTTAGTATTCAAAGCAGATGGAAGGTTGTCAAGATAAATAGGACCATTACAAGTAGCAGATGTACTACAGTTTTGATTTCAGCTATCACGGGCAAGAATTATGGTTATTGATGTGAATGAGGTAACTATTCATATACTTAATGGAAAGTCTGCAACGAGCGTCATTAGGTAAGAGTTATTTAATTTTATCTAAAGGCCGGTAATCTTCATCAGAGCATTTACGTCACTACAGTTGGTTAGGGTTACCTATATTCAGATGAAAACCACTGGCAGCGCGTTTTTGGTAAAAAATTTAACAAGTGCTAAACACAAGATCAAAGCAATGAGTTTTATGAAAACATGGTAATTGCGAAAATCGGAATGCAGATAATAGAATTTATAAGTTGCTTGAAAAATCCGTCCAATACGTTCATTGGGATGAACGTGTTCAGGTGAATAGGTATAAATCTTGCTTTCCCTCAAACCGTTTTGTCACCGAAATTCGTATGTGCCAAAACCCTTACGCATGTTCAGCTAAAGTTGACAAACTACAGGCTAATGCTATTTACGGTGGTTGACGTTATCGCGACAGAGTTGAAACTACCGAAAGCATTAGATTAAGCGTGGCCTAATGGCGTAATTGCATCACGTTTATGGCATAACATCATGCGACATGGCGAACGATTCCTTTGTTGATTTTATGTTTATCATAATCACGTCTAAACTCCTTCAAAATACTTTAAACTTGTTGACAGAGTTTACGTCAGTGGTCAAAACCGCGTCCGAGTTGTTTGTAAGAATGAATGTCACTGTAGTAGTTTAAAAAAAAATGTTCAAACCGCACAAACGGTAGCTTCATAGCATGGCTACGCTTATAAGAGCTGAGAGTTTGTAATTGAGATACTCGTAGTTATTCTTGAATTAATTATGGAATACTTTAAATTACGATTATTTCTGTAAAACTGAGGTGACTTATTCTTGGTACGATAAAAGAGTTTCAGCAGATAATTATGTCAACAAATCTGATCAAAACAAAAATGATGAGGACATTCGCCAAACTCGAATTATGACAGAAATTAATGATTTTTCCTGACCTGTCTCGTTTCGTCTTTGACCAAAGACTAAATTACCGCATGAAATATGGACTAACGTCTAAACTCAAATTGAATTTAGACAACAAAATATTTCCACGTACACATCTCGACTAAATCATCAATCATTCGCAAACTCAGCTAAATTTCCAAAGAAAACACTAACAAATCTTTATGCTTCCTATATTTGGTTCAGTCTACACAAATATTTATGAGAGCGATCTAGATGGTGGATCTGTATCAGAAATAATCTAAGGTCAAACATCTAGTGTTTTAGTCACAAATATTTGTGAAGTTTTTAAAATAATATCTCTTAGTAATTGTCCCCTCATTTAGTCGAGCCCAATTAAAAGAAATTGTAGAAGGAATTTGCGGATCCTTGACACACATTGTGCTTTGAGAACTTTTGCATCTGTCCCAATCGTTAAAAGTTACCAGCTTTCAGGTTGGTGTGACGGCGGTGGAAAAATAGCTCAACGACAAGACGTGGGCTATTTTCGTATTCCAGACGTACCGATTTCAATGTTGATAGACACTGACAAGGGACGCTTGGAGAAGTCCATTTTTCAAACACTGTAGCTAAATATACCCTGTGATGAGGAATTTCAACTTTCTTTGTCGCTACAAGTTTGGTCAGTGATAAGTATTATACTGTAAACTTATTATATTTCACGATCTTTGGTAAAAGGCAATATCAGCTAACAGCATTAATAGATCTTACAAGGAAAATGGAGTCTAGTCAAAATAATGCTTTGCAGCAGCGTTCATAATTTGCGTGTCTCAAAAAATAAGTCTTAATTAATTTTCAACATTGTTGATAGTCGTAAGACATTGAGGAATTGCGTGCTTTTTGTTTACATTAACATTTTTAGGAAGACCTATACGTAAATCTTTAGTACCAATCATTCGTATTGTTGTTTCTCAGAACAGTTTCACTTGAGAGACTATTATTATCGTCACAATAGTATAGAATGCAAATCAACCGGAAACCTTTGTGATTATCCTGTGCTCTTTGGATGGACACGTATACTGATTTTTAATGACTTAAACTAAAATTTTACAACGCGATAAAATATCATAGAAATGGTAATAAAAGGACTCGGAATAGACGTGTGAGTACTTCAGGGTTATAAGAATGATATAGTTGGAAAAGTCGTAAAACTCGAACAAAAGGACGGATTTTGAGGAAAATCTTTGCGATCAGGAAGATAATATCGAAGGTTGATGTCGTTGCAAATCAACAATGCATAAACGTACTACTCTACTAGATAAAGTAAACATTAAAACAAGAACTAAAATAGAATTGATCATAGTAACAATAGGTGATAATTGGTCAATTGTGTAGCATCATATGACTTGTCTTCAACTCGACGCCTTCGCCTTTGATTTGACGTCAGACGAAATATTATTTTCAATACTGTCTCTACAAAAAAAGCTTTTATCAGATATGTATTTTACTTTAGTTATTTGTTTTCGCTCTCTGCCATTATTATACTCGGCTACACAATTTCCATCGCTGTAAACGCTAAAACTAGAGTGTGAAATATTTATATAAGTCTGAATTTTCCAGAAACTCACCATGACCAAATTGTAAATGTAACAGAGCAACATTTATATTTTTGTTTAACTTCTTTTGCCTTCAATTCAACAAGATAACATACAGCTATTTAGACTTACTTCGTGTTCTGAATAGTTTTAGCAACATTTCAAGCTGAATTTTTCCTTTCCTTGTTTATTCTAGCTTCAACAGAATTCCTAAGAACTATTTACTACAGTATCTTATTCTATGGAACGTCGCTGCTGTTGCCTAAATGTTTAAAGTATATATTTGTTTTTTTTTCATCACTGGATAGAAATGCTTAGTTAATTTTTATGAATTTTGATTGAATATCAATTTTGGAATCGTTAACGTTACATAACACTTAACTAGCGTATCACACATAATATGTTTTGTTGTACACCATTGAGAACATGACCATAAATACTCCGCCTCCTATTAGCCGTTACTGGTATGTTGAAGGGTGTCGTTTTTTTTTTTTTCATCTCTGGTTAGAGATACTTAATTCATTTTTATGAATTTTGATTGAAGACCAATGTTGGAACCGTTTGCGTTACATGACACTAAGTTATCGTATCATAAACTATATAATTTTTTTGTACACGATCAATCAAGAATATGACCATACATACTCCGCGTCTTATTAGTCTTTACTGTTCTGTTGATGGGTGTCACTAAGATTTTTCAAACAAATATATGGTCGTTTCGCGTTGTTTACACTTTTAAAATTAGACTCATTTATTCTTAAAACTGGAATGACACCGGCTAGTGTTTCGTGAAAATTTTGTAGTAATCAACATAGATAATATTTAAACTACGAAAATGAAATTCAAATAACATTTGATGTTCGATCAGCGTTCGATTTACGAAAATCACAGGCGCGTACTGACAGCTGGTAACGTTATACCGGCTTGAACGTCGCGTGGGTACTAGAGTTGAGACCGACGCGTATTTCCACTTCAGCTTCGCAAAACGTTCACAATCGGTCTTCGCTCACTACATTATCATTTTAAACTTGATTGTCGCTGATGAATTCATTGACATTGAAATTGACCAGCTGTTTCGGACAATTGGGTTGTTTTGTATCTCTAAGTACATTCTTAAAACGAATAAATTCAAGTTCGACTATAAGGGTCAACGGAGACAACTGCTTTTCTCGATAACCGTTTTTTTTTTTGCATTGTTTTTGTATGACCAATTTTTCTGGGACGTCTACGTTGAAGTATTGGATATTATAGTGTGTTCCATTTTCACCGACTTTTTACGGACCGCTGTTGTATGGTCGTGTGTGTGCTCCCATTATTTGCAGATACAAGCAAAACAAAACAAATGAATGAATGAACGATATATTCAAACGTTATTTTTTTTGGTAGTTTTTTTTTAATGGAAGTAAGCACGTTGAAGCAAAAAATTGTTCTATCTTGATGGTTACGCAATATGCTTCAGAGGCTATTCAACTCTAACTTGGCAAAAGACACATTAAAAGATTCTTATTGATTTCTGCTTTCATCGGTCGTTATAAATAAGATAAAGACGCCAGTCGGTAAGTTTTTGAGTACCAGAACTCGTTTGCTTTGATTCTGACATTAATCCCATTTCCGATACTTTTAAGTACGAGAGCACCATGCAACATGCTGTACCTATCATTAGTTCCGGGTCATGTACATATTCGCATGCTAAAAATCATCATGTGAATAGGGCCTAAGTCACAGTAGAGTCAATACTGTCAACAGTCATGGACAATTGGACATGGCTATAATTTATTATAGTTCCTACCAATGAGTACAATGAAACAATGTGTTTTGATTGTATCTTTAAAATCATCATGAGGACAAATTGATACATTACACAGTGCCGTGTCATAGGTCTAAAATACCCATAGTGCCAGATTCAGTTAAGTAAAGAAAGTCACAAAAACTGATTGAATTGAATACATTTTGATTGTGACAAATTCAAATTACAAAGACTAGGCACAGAGTAAAGAAACGGGACTTGGTACACAACTCTTTGTTTCATCGTAAATTAAATATAAGAATTTTACGAATCGAATTATTTACTTGGGTGTCAGTTTTCATTTGATTTATTGATACGGGAGATAGCTATCTTTCAGCTATGTGAATTTTGTGTGGGCTGAAATTCTTACATGGCACCTATTTCACTGACAAGATATGAGTTTTATTTCTAAAAATGAAACTCCACTCTTGCCTTGAATAATATTCAGTTAAAATTAAATCTACAAACTTCTCAACTTAGACTACGTGTGTAGGTAGTACGAGTACTAGATAGATATACCCTTCTTCTTCACACATAGAATTTACAATTGTGTTTCACACAGAGTGGGACAGAGATATAGGTATGTCTACATTTATCAAGAAATAATCACTACAACTAAAGACTTGGCTGCTGTGGACATTCCCAACGTACAATGTGATATATACGGAACTACAGACACACCTACTTTAAGCAAAGTAGGTACAAACACCATAAAAAATATGCTAAATTTAAATATTATTTTAAAGTCGCTCAGCGCGCTATGGAGCGGGCTATGCTCGGAGTTTCTTTGAAGGGTAAAATCAGGAATGAAATTATCCGGAAGAGAACCGGAGTTACCGACATAGCTTGCAGAGTAAGCAAGCTGAAGTGGTAGTGGGCTGGCCATATTTGTCGAAGGACCGATGGCCGGTGGAGCAGACGAGTCCTGGAGTGGAGACCGCGTATCGGCAAGCGTAGTGTGGGACGTCCTCCAACTAGATGGACCGACGACCTCAAAAAGGTGGCTGGGATAGACTGGATGCGGAAGGCGGAGGACAGGGTGTTTTGGCGCAGCTTGGGAGAGGCCTATGTTCAGCAGTAGACTGCGATAGGCTGAGTTGATTGAAATATTATTTTAGCCAGCTGATTAATACGAAATTCTGTCAACGACCTTGTCAGAATAGATGCTCCTACGTATGTCCACTTTAAATGTAATAAGAAAACCAGGTATTTTTGCGGAGAGGTTTTATTCCGCTGGAAATTTAAAGTATTCATTCTAGCACGCAGTTCTTCGACATCTAGTGAATCCCTCATAGACAATCCACATTTTCCGACAACTTATCGACACTTACTCAGGAGAACTGCAGGGTAATTGCGTAAAACACTTATAATGGCAATGCCTTTCATTTGGCAATAGAACAACATTCATTGCGTCTTTTAAGTTGTCTAGCAGACGAATTTGTCAAACATAATATGAAGCAACGGACTAGCAATTGTTTTGTTGGTATATTGGTGTGTGCTATAGCTGACATATAGCAATTAATTTAATTTAATGTTTTGTGTTGCGTACTATAATATTTTTTTTTAAACATATTATTGCATAGAATCAAGTTTTTCTAACTGAACAGACAGATGTGCTGCTGGGGAGTTCGTTGCGCCACTTCTTGTTCCCAGCTAAAGCACTAAGAAGTGGTGAAGGGCAGGCGTTTCGGGGGACTGTCGAGATGACTTATGAGAGACGCCACGCTAACGCTTCGTTAGTGGTAGCATTTCGTTACAAGTTTTTAATTGTCTATATACGAACTTAGCGTGACATTACGTGTCCTTTCCACACCTAATATCATTGCCGTACATTTTGTCGTTAGCGTCTGGCGTTCAACGCTACAGAAATGTTTTTTGTCTAGGCCATAGACTGAATTCCATATTCAATTTTAAAATGTCTTTTATACTGACAGGAATTCGATATATTTTCTTGAAATCACTTAAAGAACTTCTCTGATCCAAAATACTCTCAGTTTGACATTGACGTTCGGCTTTTTTTTTTAATTTCCTTATAGAATCTATACTTTTTCCTTCCCACGCTGCGGAATAAGCGTCAGGCGTGAGCTTGCTATTTTGTCTACCATTTTACTAACGCTAAAGTTTACGTCTGCAGCGTGTGCGGAAAAACGTACGGATGTATTTTGTCTAAGCCTGGGTGGGCTATGTGCCAGTATCGTCACTTGCCTACGCAGTAAGAACATAACCATGACAAGAATTTGGCGATGGTTTTATTTATAATTTTATTCCAAAGAAGCAGAACACATCAAAGATATTATGCAAAATAGGTACTAGAATGAATGTTATACATTATACTGTGCAATTTTTATGAACTTGTTGTTCAACCTTGCAAACTGTTTTGACCATAAAATTTTAGGGTCAAAGCATTTTGTAGGAGAGTAGTAATTATGTGTTAGGATATTACTTATTATGCAAATGGTTATTGGCTCATAAAGTATATAATAATCAAAATGATTAATTGTGTACGTTGGCATTAAATGCATCATAGTTGGTAATGAAGTAAGTAATATGTTCTGGTATGTGAATGAATGGATACGTGCAGATATTTTTTTTTTATATTCTAGATCCTTTTACATACCTCGTGGTAAACTATACTGTCTTGTTAATAGCTATTATGTACCTACATAATAGCTATTAACAAGACAGTATAGTTAAAAACAATTAAACCACCTAGTTTAATTGTTTTTTAAGGGGCATGCGCTAAGGTAGACCGCGAAATTCAAATTTCTTTTCGTTTTTTGCAAATTATATTTAGATCAACAAACAACCTGATACTAACCTACAAATTGCAAAGAACTGGAGCATTGTGGTTCCTAAAAACTGATTATTCGAGTGATGTAGGTAAATATTCAACTAATATGTACTTACCTACTAAAGCACACCTCTATAAAAAACACGGTACGACATAAGCTGCGCTCAGAGAATCGGCGTTTTTCTACATCCGCTAGCAAACTAACTAGTACTGAACTAGTTACTTCCTCAGCCATAAGATTTTACGTGTCCCGAGCCAGGGGTTCCAGGTCCCAGGTCCAGGCTGAGAGCACCTACCAGCTGCACGCTACTCAGGACCGCGTGCTATAAGCGTAGCGGGACTGCGCGTTACATGCATGTCGGAGCTGCACGCGTAGCTGACCGCGTGCCGATCCCTACGGCTTTCTAACGCCGCTGGCTCCCTACTATCCAGGCCGTCTGCTGAGCATGTGCTGAGTGCTGACGCGCATCACGTCTGCCACGTGTTGCCATGGTCGGTACCCTACCACTACTCCTCAAGTGTTAAAGTGCTCAGAAAAGTGTAGTGACCTTACCCACGACCTAGCCGTGTAACTTCTACCTTTTTTTTAATAATATATATCGACACCTGCAAGGAATAACATTGTAACTAATATTTAGTAACATACCAGTTACAATGTTATTCCTTGCAGGTGTCGATATTATGTATTAACCTATATTACTAGTTTCAATTATTATATCTTCTATCCTAATCTATCCGTTACCTGCGCAGTCTACCTGCAAAGCCCTACAGAAAGTAAAAAAAAATGAATTACGCGGGCTACCCTGATGCTTTCGCCTTAAGAGCCTGTGTTTACCCCAGCTGTGTTTATCTTCTAAAACTCAAACTTTACTAATTTGTTTGTGTGATTTTGGCAAGCAACAATATAAATGTAAAGGAAATTGTAAAGGAAATTAAACTGAAATTCAATAAAGATTATCGAAAATGGCCAATATACTTACCAGTTAGGTACCTGCCGTACCAACAAAATGTAGGCAGGAATTATGACGTGCACATAAAATGTATCATTCTAGTTACACCTAGGTCAAAAATGTGGTAAGTACCTACTTAATAGATCTGACGTAGAGGTAGTTATATACATGGCGGATGTGGAACTGGGTCCAAAAGAAATAACCTTGAACTGTGCAAGTCCATCATCTATTAATAACTGAATATCTAATTTATCATCTTATAGTCGTTATGCTATAATAATGGCTACCTATCTGATCTGATCTAATAATAGATTGTCGAGATGACTAAGCGAATTTTCAAGATCACGTAAACAGATTGCCAAGAAAAAATGAGCTCAAAGAAAGTATAAATCTTCTTAAATAAACCTACTAAAAAGATTATTTCTTTAATATAAATATATATTATTATTAAATTTTAACCGTCCACGCCTGCGTCAGCGAAAACTCGCTTTCACGTTAGAAAACTCGTAAAAAAATGCAACAGTAAAAAAATCACTTAATTATTATAATATTATATTTCAATTCAAAGTGATGGCTCAATAAAAGCATTCACTTTGTTTTACTGCATATTAGGTATATTTAGGGCAATAGATACTGAAAGAAAGAAAAAGTAAGAAAAATTAGTTTATTGGCTAATGTTGCATCATAATGCGTTAAAGCATCATGAATAAATCCTACTTCAATGGATAAAAGGGGTGGGCAAGTGATTCCACATTTTGTGGTTTACCACACTGTAGTCATTAATAGCTTGAAAATTATTGAAAAATTATTACATCCATGTTTGTTCGGAACACAATGATAATAATACCTATTATTGGGAAAGATGGTTAGGTACCTACTTCGATAGGTGCGTATAGTCTTAAAAACCTAGGAAAAATAAATATACGTAGAAAACCAATCGAAGTGAAATTAACAATTATTATTATTTTCCTGCCTTCGTTTATAAAAAAGAATTTAAAAACAACTCCATCTACCTTCACAAACACAAACCATAATAGTGCATGCTACTTGACAACAGATGGCGCTGTTAAGCTTTAACGTTTGAATATAGATGGCGCTCAATATTTCGGAATACAACTTCATATGTTACAATACTAATTTTGCGCATTATATGCTTAGTTAACTATAGGCAAATAAGATCTTTTAACATCTTATTCTACTCACAACGGCGACCATACTTAATATATAGACCAACAATGTGAGGAACGGGTCAAATTGATTGCGTAGTCGCTTATGATGAACAGTTCACAGTGAGTGCCTTGTGGCTTGTTGTGTGGTCTAAAAATAGAGTAGCCACTCAATGACAACTTATTGTGCTTTATCATTTGATCATCTTTAGAAGTTTCATGAATATTCCAATTGTAAAAGAGTCATGCGCTTCAATTGCTTTCGTTTAGTCGAGATTTGTTTTTTTTTTTTTTTGTAATGATTCAAGTTCAATATAGTATTTACTACAAAGAACTTTTAATAATAAAAAACAACGATATTCACGTTTCACAGATCGTGATTTCGAGTGCGACTGTCAAGCGTGTTGTCTTGCGTTCGATTTCTAGTTCGAGAAAAGACAAGTATTACCTAATAGGTATTTAGGTAACGGTAGGTACCTAAGCTGGAAATAAAATGGCCTGGTAAAGCGGCATGAATTTCACCACAAAACACAAAATAAATCAACGATTAAGGTAGGTAGGTATGTAAGGAAATATTTTAAGAGGAATAGATGGTAAAAAATCCATAACAGCAAAAAAAAATATCTAAGTGTTTTATATTTTTACATAATTACTATAATTTTAAAATTGCTTGAGACATTTTGCAGAGGAGTTGCATTTTACAAAATTTTACTTATTCTATGAATGACCCGCCTGGATGTGGCGATGGTGGCGGGACGAGCGCGGTAATTTTTGATAATTAATCAGCATATTAAGTCATTTTAAATTATTTTTTATTTTTATTAATATACTCAGTTTTTTTTTTATCATTTTCATGGCTTCTTTACCATCTAGGTGCATCTCTTAAAATATTTCGTGTTTGAATAGATACTCGTACATCGTATAATCCGGACAACAATCATAATAAAAAATTAATGACCATACCCTTCAACAATGATAAAACTATAAGGTATAAGGTATATTATTTACAGAATAAATGATTTCATTTCATTTCATATACAAACGGAACAGTTAAAAATTCGCAAAACCTCAAACACCAAAATAAAAACTGAATCGTAACTAAACCGAAATAAATAGAATGACATTCTATTAACGTTTAAGAAAACCAAATCATTTTAGGATTCCCTCAAAAAGTCAATGCGTTTAGCAATCACCTACGCGACATTGGTAATTGAAATTCAATTTGCTCGAGGGCGAGCTTGAAACGTCTGAACGTCGACGGCTCGTCACTTCAACGAAACGTTACAGATGTTTTCCATTACATCGCTTACACCCACTGAGCGAACTTACAGAACCGTTCAGATTTTATTACCGAAGTACTTTGAATAACCATTAACAAGGCATTTTGTGTTAGTGATGTGGAGTTGAATTTGATTTCTCTAATTTAGAACAAGGGATCTATTTAATTTAACATTCTATATGCAGTTGATTTTTATTTTTATATATTTTTTGACGACACGGTTGGCGCAGTGGTTAAGCGATTGACTGCTGCGCTGCGTGTCGTGGGTTCGATTCCCGCACGGAATTAATATTTGTATGACCTACAAGTAGTTGTTCCGGGTCTGGCTGTTTGTCTATGTGAATTTAATGTTTGTAAACGCATCCACGATACAGGAGAAATTCCTAGTGTGGGGCAAAGTTAAAAAAAAAAAGTTAAAAAAATATATAGTATATATATATATATATATATATATATTCATCTTGACCGTGTGAATTAATGTATCTAAGGATCCAATGGATATAATATCCCACCTATAAACAATAATAATATGAAAACATTTTAGAAGTCAATTATTTTTAACATGGGACTTATACATAATTATACTCTCGACCGCAAAAAAAAAAAACAAAAATCAAAATATTTTATTTCATATAAACTTACATGGGCACTTATGAAACGTCAGAAGCTAGGTGCACGGTTCCAATTAGTCGTTTCCTATGGAGAAGAGCCGGAAAGAAACGCCACGGTTACTCTTTTAAAAATAATTGGCTTTTACAATATTTACAAATAACAGTGTTAGGTATGGGAGGACAGTGTAAACCTTTCAACAATTACCAGGTACTTAACAAAATAGAAAAGTGCCAACAAATCTACAGTCTACTAGCTCTCACTCTTCAAGCTCTTCTCCATATAAAACGACTAGTTGCAACCATGCACCTAGCTTCTGACTTTTCATAAGTGCCCCTTTAGGTTTAGGTGAAATAAAATTAATGGATGGTAAGTAATTCAATAAACCTGCGACATCCTTTGCCAAGCATGGCAATACAATAACTTGACTTCGTACTTCAAAGCTATTACAGCAACACCCTAGTCACTCAACTGGCTTTGGCCTTAAATCACATGCTTTCATAAACAATTCCTGTCACGTTAGAATATCTCTAGTATAAATTTTATAGACACGGCTTACAAGTTTAACTTGCATAAGCTCAAAAGCCATCATATCTAGTGGTATGATAATCTCTATAAGCTCAAAATATGCCTTCATAACCATCTTGATTTATCCCAATAAATCCTGCATATATTATGTCTAAGCATTAAATAACATAACATAACATCACGGTTGTATTACCCGAAGGGTTAGACAGAGGTGCACCTATATTACTCACACCCACATTTCGTTAGTTATGTTTAAGACGCAGATATATGCCAGTGACCTTGAGTGGTTAGCTTAGTACTAAGCTCACGCAACGCGTTGAACGTCCAGCCAGTAATAGGACTCGCCCATCCAGGAGCGCTTTCCCAAATAAGACGCATTATTAATTTATTATACATAAAATATAAGGTATTTTAATAAAACACGTATACTAAAAGATCAATAATTAAATTATCTTTAAAAAGGTTTCAGAAAAATACGCTCGATAGATGTTGCGTGATTCTTAGTTTTTTATCCGCGTATAACTTTACAAATTAATTTCACTATGTTATATAAACATTATAGTACATAATATTCATAAATTAAGTTATTAAGAAAATGCTCTAATTTAACATATATTTTTCCAAATCATTAACACCACTCGATTAAACGTGATCTTCAGTATAAAATCATTAAAAGTCGGTTATCGTCGCCTTAAGTCCCATGTAATAGGGGGCGAGCCTATTTCCATCATGCAAACGGGCACGAATCCGGACTTCGGGCTGCTACAGAGAAACTCCTAATATAAAAACCCAATAACACTTTGTCCGACCTGGGAATCAAACGCAACTGCAACCACTGGACGAAAAAGGCAGTTGTCTCAATAAATTCTGCCTATATTAGGCTTTAGCATTATTGTAATAACGCTTACAACTAAGTTACGATTACGATAGTAATAAACATCGCTGACACGTGAAATACTTTACACTTTTTTGTAAGTATATTAACGATAAACACAGTTGGAGACCGCCTTTACGGTGTAGTACAGAAATAAATAGTAATATTAGAAACCAAACAGCCATTCCAAGCAGGCTAAACTGGCTTATGAATAAGCTACTGCTGGATCTATAATCGTTACTTAAAAGCATGTGCGTTTAGAGTTTTTTTTTAGTTTGGACATGCTTCAGTCTCTATACTGCACTTCTAGCTTGGCATTTGCTCGATAGTGGCAGGAATAACGCTTTAACTAAAGTACGTGCTAACTGCTAAATAACCATCCCATACCATGGAGTTTCTTGCCCGCTATTCTCCATAGAAACCTACTATGCTTTTGAATGTGCTTACTTAATATCTTCATCTTTCTGACTGACCGACCCTGTGACAATTCAAAAGTGCCTGTAAATGATTTAATTGAAATAAATGCTTTGAGTTTCAGTTTAACGTTTATAGATCCAGCAGTAGCTTATTCATAAGCCAGTTTAGCCTGCTTGGAATGGCTGTTCGGTTTCTAATATTACTGTTTATTTCTGTACTACACCGTTAAGGCGGTCTCCAACTGTATCGAAGTATACTTACAAAAAAGTGTAAAGTATTTCACGTGTCAGCGATGTTTATTATTGTCGCAATCGTAACTTAGTTCTATAAAGACTGAGTAACGACTGTCAAACAATAGTGGCGCGTATAGTATACACTCGCAAAAAAATATGATCAAAAGTTGCCAAAATGCACTGAAAACCATGTTTTGACACGACGATACTACATATTTTGTTTTTAGTATGCGCACTATTTAATGCATTTATTAGTTAGGAATCGAATGGTACAATCTAATGAGCTAATATGCCCTAAAGCGATAAGAAACTACTTCTCTACCGACTCCCCTTGACTGATTGTCGAATAAGATATAATGTAAGATCTATTTATATCTAACGAAGTGTTAAACTAGGTGTCACAGTTGGCATCTTAAGCCCCGGGTAGACGGCTCAGCGATGTATACGAATATTCTTGTGAATTATGTAATTAATTTTGCAAAAGTTAGCGTAGAACAGAATTAGGTGGACGTTTTTATTTTTATCAAATATTTACGAAAAAAAATAGAAATAAGTATATAAGCATTGTCGTAGTCGATTTAACACAAAAATCATGGTTTGAATTTGATTTTTATAAAAGATGTACAATTTCAGGTCTAAGAGGACCGATTGTCATTTCAGAATTAACAATGGAAGTGACTTTTTGAGAGGTACACATAAATTTGCCAATAAAATAATAAAATATTAACCATCATGAAAACAAATTAAACGTTAAAATCAGTAACATATTACTCAACGCAATTGTGCTCTTAAGCAGGCCAACTCTATACAGTTAAAGACTTCTTACGAAATCCTTTATGATCAAAGCTTAAATGTTGTTAATGAAAGATGAGCATGAGATACAACATTAATGTTACACTCGAATATAGCTTATAATAACGTCTTGATCCTTTAATTGGTCAGTCGGATGAAAAAATTTTCGTCGTGATATGGGAAAAGTATAAAAAGGAACATTTTATTATCACTTGTCGTTTGTTTTGTAATTTTTAGGAAAATTTAGAGAATGCTGTTGAATATCTTTGGATGAAGAAAGTCCGTACACCGGTTTTCTTCATTTGGTTAAGAAGACTATTAACATGCTCTTTAGTCGTTTTATACCTACTCGTAGCTACTGAGAGTTTTGACGTTATTCTTAGACCATTTTCGAATTCAATAAGCCAGGGTAATTTAAGGGCAATCGACTCCCATTCTGAAAAATATATAGCGCTTTAACAAAATATTGGTATCTTATTAGATAATTAATTTAAACTTATACAATATGTTACAAAAACCCTGTCCGATCCAATAAAGGCGTATTCCTGGTTCAACATATGTACTAGAAAAAATGGTTATAAAAATATAACTCATAAAAAACAAAAGTTATTGATTTTTTATTTTTATAATCCATGCGAAATTTAACACTGAATATGGCAAATTTTCATAAGTTGACAACACTCCACCCGCCGGCAAAATCTTTTTATTTTTACCTATTTTTATTTCAAAGAACACCGCCCTACACTACCGCATTGTAGGCACTTTTTCAACTAGACGCCGACTCTTTGATGTCGCCGACTGGTTGCCTACCGGCGCGCTACTTGTTGGCCAATGGCCAGTCTCCCGTGGAGATAGCTTTTGATCGGACGTCTGTACGTATCACGTGCCGCTATCGTTTCGTTTAATATGTTGATGTGCAAGGCCGACTGTAATTATGCAGCTGCTCGTAGAACTTATGAAGTGCGCTTCGCTAATATGCCAGGTGTGACAATACCATCGGAGCGTGCGTTCCATCGCCTGCATAACCGTGTGTAAAAGCAAATTTAGTGAAAAGGTGACGAATGTGTATTAGTGTTGGAGGTGGACATGTGGAGCACGATCGCCGAAGTATGCAACAACAACAAGCGAACTGATTACCTGGTCGGTAAGTACATTGCCAAAAGCACATCACATTTAAAAACAAATTGTATTATATTGTAGGCTACATTAAATTCAATAAATTGTTTCTTCGGTTTAAAGAACTTTCTTTTTTCGTTTCTTGATAAACAGAATTAGGTCAGAAATCCGGATCACTATGCCTACAAAACAATATCAGCTGATACCTACGCGTAGGCGTAGCGTAGGTTTCTTTCGTTATAAGTTTGGCGGCACGCGACAAAGCAGATTCATGACAAAAAATCATACAAACCGCCTCGCTCGGCGGCGACAAAAAACTGTAGGTAGTGAACTTGTGAACTTTTTCGAGCAATCAGTGTTGCCTCTGATCAGTTTTTATTTTTAATTTTTATTTAATTATATTCACTGGGGAAAAATAATAATTTCAAATCTATTAAATGGTTACGTAATAGTGTACGCAGTACGATGCCGAATAATACTCTTAAGGATCGGACAGGGTTTTTGTTACATGCTGTATAGGTATTTAACGAATAATATTTTGTGAGACATTGGATTTTGTCAGTTATAGATTTTGTAGACGAAATATAGATGCCATAGAACCACAGACAGGGCCATCTGGATCTTAGAGACTTCAAGATCCATCAACAAAAGCAACCGACGACGGCAACGATGACGATTTTTCGGTTGTCTATTGATCTTGACTTTTGTATTGCATTTCTATGCATCTAATATTAATTTGTTCAATAAAATTATATTTTTTTTTTTGTAATCCATACTAATATTTTAAATGTGAAAGTAACTCTATTTTATATTGCGTTTTCACGCCTAAACCGCTGAACCGATCGTCATGAAAGGCAGAAATAAAGCCTGGGATATGGAGAAGGACATAGGCTACTTTTTTACGCGATAACCGATATCCACGCGGGCTGAGCCGCGGGCAAAAGCTTGTAATCAATAAATATTTATTTTTGTATTTCTAACTCCTTATTTAAAAAATACCATAAAATTTTGCGCTTTTTAAAATCACACTTGTCTAGCGGAATCTAGCGCTTTTTTTGGGTGGGATTAGCGCCCAACACTTGAATGCCGCACTGATGCCTGCTGTCTAAAGGAATGAAACTAATGTGAATTATCAACATTTAGAGCCTTTGTTGTCCCACTGTAACATATGTCTCATCTGTCATGGCAATCATTACTGTTTTGGTCTCAATCTTGTTACTATCCCTCCTATTAAACGTGATGACTATGGCTTTAATCGATACTTGTTTCCTTTCTTTAACAGTGAATTTACCTGTTACATTTTTATCATTAGTCTTATTATCCATGATGAAAGTACCCTCATCACTTCCATCCACCACTTTAAAAATATCGGCATTCTCATATAACGTTTCATGTATCCCAGTCCTAACATCGTGTCTGAACTGGCTGGACCAGACACTTTAGGCGCGTCGTAATCCGATTAAAGTATCGATAACACAACTCGTTGACATGTATTTATATTTGTATATCGAAAGCGTACGTAATGCATCATTAGGAACGTATGGGATGGATTTCTGTGCTCATTTTTAAGGAAGTAGGTCCATTGATAAGTTTTGTTTTTTCATGTTTATCGATGCAGGGCTTTGACACATTAAAGGTGTCTGCACACAGCGGGCGCGGCGCGGCGGGGCGGGACGCCGGCGCGACGCTGAGCAGTTGTAATGTACTAGATATTACGGAGGACGCCACACAGAGCGTCGCGTCACGTCGCGTCGAGCCGGACGGCTCTGTGTGGCGTCGTCCGTAATATCTAGTACATTACAACTGTTCAGCGTCGCGCCGGCGTCGCGCCGGCGTCGCGCCGGCGTCCCGCCCCGCCGCGCCGCGCCCGCTGTGTGCAGACACCTTAAGCGTTTACCTTAAAAGCTAGACTAGATTCGATATTCATGAAAATCTAGTCTGAACAGCATATTCCAGTTTGTGATTTACTGTTGACCAATCTTTAATTGTTGGAAACGATATAGACCAAACAAATTTCGAAAAAAAATAAAAAACATTGCCTGTTCACTCTGACACGGCTATATATCAAGCTATAGAAATCCAGTAAAAAATGATCTCGCATTGTATAGGATTTCCATACGATGAGAGATCAGCTTATACTTGAAAATTATAGCTTGATATCTCATAATTAATATACTAAGCCTTCTTGACGTTTGACAGTAAAAATGTATGAGCTAACAATAATCCATCATCATTGTCAATACAAGATATCCGCACTGTTTAATTAGGCAGTAATCATATCAGTATGTCGATTGCAATGAAAATGACGCGAGATCTGTCATATCCGTCAATTTAATTCGCTAACTAATTCAATTAAATTAAATTCATTTATTGCATCAAATATGGTATAAGTTATATGAAGTTCTTATATAAAATATTTAGTAACACACATTTGGCCAAGTTTTACTTAAAATATATTACTAGGTAACCACATTTTACAAATTTATGCATCTACTTATCAGTTAAATATGTCTGTGGTTTAATGTATAAAATTTGTTGGATCATTTAGCTCCCTTCAAAATGGTTGAGCTGAATGGTGCTAATCCATGCGTCATGTTCGTGAACGGGCGCCGTCAGTTGGGACTGGTCATCTCTTAGCTGCCACGGGTTATTTTATTTTATTTTGTTTCTATTTGTTGTACCTACGCTTGACGCTTTTAACGTGTAAGTTTTTATTATTTTTATTTTTACATCGTTCTCACTTTTAGTTATAAATGCAACATTATAGATGTAACCGAATACTTTTGTAACAATTTAATTTAAAAGAGTGTCCATGGAGTTTCTTGCCCGTTCTTCTCCATAGGTACCTACGCTTTGGAATGGGAATGTAGCTTAATTTTTCTTACTGACCGACTGCTTGACAATTCAAAAGTGCCTGTAAATGGTTTAATTGAAATAAATGATTTGAGTTGAGTTGAGTTGAGTTAGAAGGACACTTTTGAAAGTACTCCTCTATCGAATAAAAACATTCTTGTAACAACCACCTCCGCAACGCAAAACAAAACTTATTGAACGGTAGTTGAGTAATTGATCTAGGCAAAGCATTGTAAATTAGGGGAGCCATATAAACGCAGCTCCGTCGAAAAAGTTCTAGCTTTGGAACGCATTTCTAAATCTAAATGTGTTACTTTCCTTTTATTTGTGTTATCTTTCCGTTCAAATAGTTCAAGATTGGACCTCACAAACCTTAAATATAAATGCATGGGACAGTCAGTAGATTGTGCGATTGTGCTAATCAAGGAATGGTAATCGGAATTGGTTTCACTTGACATTTGCTTTATTAATACGTAAACTAAAGCAGTTTCTATTGCTGTCAAGAACATTAATCTGTAGACCAAGTGTAATAAAACTAATTAAATCTAGCGATGACAGCTTGGAATGAATGAATGAGCTTTTAGTGATGACTGATGATTTCAATTATCTAAAATGTAGGATATGGTACTCGTAGTATTTTAATGAGAATCATAATTTATCTTTTACTATTTGCTGCCCGTGGCTTCGCCCGCGTGGCGTTTTGTAAAATAAAAGTAGCCTAAGTTACTCCTTATAAAATCAGCTATCTGCCTGTAAAAATCCCTTCAAAATCGATCTAGCTGTTTCGGAGATTAGTCGGATCAAACACAGATAAAAACAAATTGTGTTTTTGTTATAATTACCGTATAGTTTTACTTTCTTATACATTCAGTAAAAAGTTGTTAATTTGACATTACAAACAGACACTTCAGTACTTGTAACAAATAAACAATTTTAAACATTTTTGTCTGTCTGTCTGATTGTGCAGCCTAATCTTCGAAACGGCTGGACCGATTTTGGCAGAACTTTCACAGCCAAATAGGTGATGTTATAAGCAGTAACTTAAGCTTATTTTATTACTACTTCTTTTATTTTAATTGGCGAAGCCGCGGGCAACAGCTAGTACTTAGTAAAGGACGAAGGTAATGTACTAGGTAATATAATGCTAGGTAAGTTGTTACTCATAGCAAAGTTCTGGGACATTTACTTGTGCCCGTTTTCACTAACACTAGAGTCGCCTAGTGTTAGGGAGGTTTTAACTAGGGATGCATCCGATACCGATACCGATGCCGATATATCGGCGATACTCGAAATTTGCCGATATATCGGCATCGGCGATATTTTTATGGCCGATTCAACGATACCTACTTTTCTAATCAATGATAATTTTAATTACTAAAACTATTAACTAATCTCAGCCTGTCTATAGTTTTAACGGTTTTATTTAGTTTGTCCTGTTATTTTTTCTTTTTATATTAATTTAAAAAATAACCTGACTTGTGTTTTATTTATTTTACCTTCATTTTTTAATTCAACAAGCCGATATTTTTATAAGAGCATCGGTATCGGTATCGTATCGGCAAAAAGGCGTATCGAGGCATCCCTAGTTTTAACATCAGTGCGCTTTTATTTAGGAATTCATTTAGGTGTCTTCTAGTGTTAGTAAAAACGGGCATTTATGATTTTGAAATGCAATATGAATATCTCTAACATTTAAACAGATTCATAAAAAATATTTAAAACATTGCCTTTCTAGACTCACGTGATAATAAAACTAGAAGCCTACAGTCAATTAGATTGACACCTTAAGTTTCCCTTAAAGGAGTCAATAAAATAACTTGAATAATGAGCGAGGAAAAAGTTGAGATCTCAAGAATAGTGACGTTATGAACTTGGTGGCATTACCACGGGGACAGTTCATGTTTTGCTCCAACAGTGATGCGACTGATTTTAGTACAAACCACCTCAAGTAGATGAAGAGACTCTTTTTAGACTAGAGCATCTCTTTTATACAGGTTGTTAGGTGAAACGAGGGACATACCGTAAGGGAGTGTAGTATAGAAAACGGGCCCAACTCTGAATAAAAATCTGCTGTTCTCTACAAAGTCTACCTCGCGACCAAAAATCCAATCTGCCTTCAAAGCAATAGTGAACAGGCATCTTCTGTGCACGCTCGTTCCATCATAGACCTCATCCCTCATCTATTACTTTTCATCAGGCGAGATCGATGTCAAGAGCAGGGGCCTTACTCCCGAAAACGATTCGAGTTTGATTTTGATTCCGATTAGAACTCGCTTCTGGGGCTTTACTCCCGACAGCATCGAATTCTGAATCAATCGAATTGGGTTCGAATTAAATGCCGATCCATACTCTTGAATCCAACACTAGCGCACGATCGTGCGGTGGTTCGAAGCGAAACTAACTTCGGTCAGTTTTAAGGTTTAAATCGAGTTCGGATCAGAAACGAAATCGAATCGGAATCAAAATCATACTCGAATCGTTTTCGGGAGTCAGGCCCCAGGTCCAATCAGTAATAAAAATAAAAATGAAATATATAGAGAACAGCAGTTTTTTTTTTTTTATATTTAGGATTAGTCTCATGATAAAAGTAGGTACTTCTATACATCCTTAAGTTAAGTGTGTCCCTCGTTTAACCTAGCACTCTGTAGTCTGTTGAAGTTTATGATAGATGACGTTAGCCCTGAGCATTAAACTCAATTCGTAGTCGAAGAGCTTTAGAATGAAATAACTTAAAATATTTTGTCCTAAATATTACTTTATATCGATATTTTCCTTTGAAGGCAGTGCCGCTCTATGCTTCAAGATTAACTGTACACTTTGAAGACAAGTGTCTTGACAAATGTACATAAATAAATCTTGCATTACCGCTTACGTAAAATGCGGAATAAAATATGTAACAAACTTGAAGTGTTGGGCAATTACCATGTAAATTAAATTTATTTTTAGGGTTCCGTAGCCAAATGGCAAAAACGGAACCCTTATGGATTCGTCATGTCTGTCTGTCTGTCCGTCCGTATGTCACAGCCACTTTTTTCCGAAACTATAAGAACTATACTGTTTAAACTTGGTAAGTAGATGTATTCTGTGAACCGCATTAAGATTTTCACTCAAAAATTGAAAAAAAAAAAAAAACTATAAATTTTGGGGGTTCCCCATACTCAGAACTGAAACTCGTTTTTTTTTTTTTCTTTCATCAATCCCATACGTGTGGGGTATCTATGGATAGGTCTTCAAAAATGATATTGAGGTTTCTAATATGATTTGTTTCTAAACTGAATAGTTTGCGCGTGAGACACTTCCAAAGTGGTAAAATGTGTCCCCCCCCCTGTAACTTCAAAACTAGGAGAATGATAAAACTAAAAAATATATGATGTATTACCATGTTCCACCGAAAATTGGTTTGAACGAGATCTAGTAAGTAGTATTTTTTTTTTAATACGTCATAAATAGTAAACCACGCTTGCTGCTACGGAACCCTTCATGGGCGAGTCCGACTCGCAATTGACCGCTTCTTTAGGGTTCTGTAGTCAACAAGGAGCCCTTATAGTTTCTGTCTATCTGTCTGTCCGCGGCTCAGCTCAGAGACCCTTAGTACTTGTAATTTGGTATTAGCATACATTTTATTAATCGGGCCGACAAAGTGGTAAAATAAAATCGTGTTTTTTTTTTCTAGTCTCTCGCCTATTGTGGGGTATCGTTGGATACCTCACACTATGGGAAAATATGACGGGTTTGTGAAAACCATTATCCGATTCAGGGATCCGTTTGCGTAATATTAAGCTTTGAAGTGCAAATTTTTGTTCAGAGTCGTGTCGAAGTGGGGGACACTTCCCTGCCAGCTAAATGGTTGTACTTGGATATGTGAAAAAATTCAAAGCAGTAGTAAACGTTTCCTTTAACGAAGTTAATAGGAAAACTATCACAGCTATGAAGGCTTTACAAGTTACCGAGTAATGGTTGACCAACTTACATTTACAGTTGAAAAACATGTTATCCCCATACATTCCGTATGGAAGAACATGTTTTTCAACAACAATGTTAAGTTTGTTTTTGGGATAAATTCATACCAAATACGGAAATACTCTTCATTGTGTGTGGTCTGACACGCAGTTGGCCGGTATTATTTTATTTTTTCATCGTTTATAGCTTACTGAATATATGACGCATTATAATGATATTGATTTGAATATAATTATATGATAAGTACTTATCTAGCTGTACTCCCTTCACTTTCAAACGGGTAATTGCAAGATAGTTTTTCACCAAAAGGTAAAAGGAATATTCCTCCAATTAGATACGGAAATAATAATGAAAGAAATGAAAAGGTAATTTTTTATGGTTCGAACAAAAATTGTTAGTGATGATGACCTTTTAAGTTTACTTTAGTAACATCAGGGCAATTTTTCAAATAATCCCGTAATCACTTTAAATAACCTTTTAAAATTCCAAGGTGCACTTATTATTTCTGTTAAAATATCACAGCAAAGCGAGCCAGTTTTGGGTGTATCACAATAATTAAAGAATTCAATAAACCAGCTCTTAAGGCGACGATAACCCACTTTTAATGATTTTATACTGAAGATCACGGTTAAACGAGTAGTGTTAATGATATGGAAAAAATATATGTTAAATAAGAGCATTTTCTTAATAACTTAATATGTGAATATTTTTGATTATGTTTATATTATATGGTGAAATTAATTTGTAAAGTTATGTCTAACGCGGATAAAATCTGAGAATTACGCAAAATCTATCAAGCGTATTTTTCTGAAACCTTCACCGTTTTAAAGATAATTTAATTATTGATCTTTTAGTATACGTGTTTTATTAAAATACCTTTTGTTTTATGTGTAATAACTAAGAATGCGTCTTATTTGGGACAGCGCTCCTTAATGGGCGAGTCCTATTACTGGCTGGACGTACGACGCGTTGCGTGAGCTCAGTACAGAACACGCAAGCCAACCACTCAAGGTCACTGGCATATATCTGGGCCTTAAGATTTGCAACTTCACTCGAGGTTTAACATTTTTCCCGATAATTACATATCATTTTATTTATGCTTGCAGAGTAATCGTCTCACGGGGCACTTATTTGGTGGTCCGAAATTTTTATACGTTTTCCGAACAAAGGCTGGTTGACAACTCGATAATTTAACGATGCAATTATTTCTTTAACAATAAGAGCGAGTATTGTGTAACGTCGTAAAACTTTGTGAGACCGAAATAAGATTGTCGATCGTAGATACTATCAGTTTTATAAAGTTGTACAGCTTTGTCAGAAAGTGATTTATTTGTGTACGGTACGTATCGATGGCGTGAAACTGATGAGGGAAGAAAGAAATTGGACTCAAACACTTGTGACTTAAGATTTCATTTTACTTGCAGTTTATTCTCGCTGAATTGTGCCGCCCCCTTTTAAATGAACTTTAATTTGTCTTAACGTATCTTGTCCACTTTTCGGATATATATTACGTGGGTTTTATAAATAGAGTCAATTTATTATTTGTTCCGAATGTTAAAAAAGTTTTAACGCTTTTGTCAGCTATCAAAAGTAGAACACATGACCTGATTAAATGTTTTTTCCGCAGAAACGAGCGCCGGTTTTGGAATCGTCAAATAAAATAATCTTTATGCGGCGATTCATTTTGGCGTTTTGACATATTTGTGAAGAAAAGTTATCTAGCAATTTAACAACATATTTTTTTTTTTTTGTATATTTTTTTTTTTTGTGTGAAGTTTGTAGTCTCTACTAGCAAATTTTTTCTAAATTAAATTAAAAAAATAACCGTAAGTAATGATTGGTATCTTAAAAATATTACCTACTTACGATGTCTTTATTATAGCAAAACATAGTAATTACTTCAAACAGCTGAATATCTATAAGGTCAAATTAAATTAGCAAGCGAAACTCCGCAGACGTAATGGATATCGATACCTAAAAATTATTTAAAAAAAATGAGATAGATTGTTACATGAAACAATCAGATTTAAAAAAAAAACTTTTTTATTGTGTAAAGTTCACAAACGTGATGTGTTTCGATATCTAAACACGACAAAGAAAATTTAAAACTCATATTAAAACTACACTTTGTAAACAAACTTATTACAAATTAGAGGATTATATCCAAGATAAGAATGCTTGAACTGCATGCTGGTCCTGCTCCATAGGACAATGTAGTCTAGACAAAATCAAACAGGTTGCTAATTTAATTGTATAATGTATTATTTTTAAGACATTAATTTTATGAAAAATTTAACTCGCACACCTTTTTATTCTACTCTAACAATTTTTGTAAATATGCGAGCATCATAGGTATCTAACACATATTTAATTTATCCGTCATTGCTTCATTTTTTATTGTTGAATAGTAATTTTATTCTGGGTAGGTACATCGTCTTCACATGTAATGATATAATTGATGTATACAAACTATTGTAAAACAGTTAAAAAGGGTAACAGTGGAGTTTTTGGCCCCTTCTTCTCCATGCGAAAATTACCTTTTGGAAGGGGCAACTAGAATCAATTTTATTTCCGTGTAAATTTAGACGTTCAAAAGTGCCATTTATGTGAAATAAATGCTTTGTCTTTGACATTGATAAAAAAAAAAACAGATTTTCTCAACTCATACTTCAAGTAACATTAGCACTACAAGCGGTCGTAGCCCCAAAAAAATATCATCAAATATTTTTTATTTTCATTTTATCTTATACCGATACCCATTACGTCTGCGAAGTTTATTTTATCCTGTATGTAGGTAATGAATACTCAATGACAACTACATCATACCTACTTAATGCTGCAAATCCATGCAACATGGCGGAGAGTTATTAGAAATCCATTACAAAGGTCATTGACACTATGTTCAATGTAAATGCTGACCACAACGCCTAGAGTACGCTCCACATAGACCACAACATAGGCACATTATGGATACTTCGAATAATCTTTAAATTTCAGAAAATGGATATTTCTATCAACGGTCGTGAGGGAAAATTGTTCTATTCACAATGCTTGGCAAACGGATCGGTGGTTAAGAGGCTATTGTGCGGTTGATATATTCCCCGGATTGCCTTTTATGGGGTAGAGGAGCTTATTTCTGCTAGCATCAACATCTAGAAGGCAACCTAGTGGCTCCATGTAGGTAATATTAGGTAGGCGTATTTCAAGAAATTCTTAAGGCGCTATTATCTGGCGCTCGAGCCGACTGAAGTATGCTCGCGAAGTCGCGATTGGTTGCCTTGCGCATTTGGTAGGTATTTAAACATAGTAATTATTTTAATCGTTTTATCAAGACAAACTCAGCGAATTGTGCTAAACAATCTTACTACCTTTTCATTTATATAAAAAAAACGTCTTTTTGAGATTGATTAAACATTACCAAAAGGGAACACAATACAGGAGAAACTCCTAGTGTGGGGCAACGTTTAAAAAAAAAAGATTTTCTTCTATTCAGAAAAGTTATTAGTTAATCAAATCGTCTTATTAAAAAACCGGCCTTATGCGTGTCGGACCACGCACAATGAAGGGTTCCGTAGTTGGGATGAATTTATCCCAAGAACAATCTTAACATTGTAGTTGAAAAACATATTCTTCCATACATTTTGTATGGGAGAACATGTTTTTCAACTGCAAATGTAAGTTGGGCGACTATTACTCAGGAACTTGTAAAGCCTACTTATCTGGCAGGAGGGTGATGGGGACACTTAATAAAAAACTTTAAAAAAAAATTGCACTTTAAAGTTAAGTTTAAGTAAGTAATATTACGCAAACGGATCCTTGAGTCGAAAAATGTTTTTACAAACCCGCAATATTTTTGGACGGGCTATCCAACGAGAAAAAAATATCATCCCCACTTTACCTACAGGTAAAGTGGGGATGATATTTACCCAAAAAAAAAAAATTTCCAGATTTGATTTTACCACTTTATCGGCGTGATTAATATGTATACCCATACCAAATTACAGTCTAGTACTAAGTCTCTTAGATAAGCCACGGACTGGCGAAACTATAAGGGTTCCTTGTTGACTACGGAACCCTAAAAACAATTGCATATGCGCCAATATCTTTTTCACAATTTTATAACACTGTTTTTATGTCTCTCATGGATTCAATAAACTAGTAAACGCGGTCTCTGTCGGGTCATACCGCCTTAATGGAAAAACAATAAGCCTTTTGCCTATCCATGATTAGCAGTGGTACTTGCAACCAATAGTCTTAAGAAAGAGTCTGAAAGAAATATACTTGTTTTGCAGACGGTTTCGGAAAGTTTTAGTTCTACCTACATCTATGCTCTAGCGACGACGTAGAGAACGCTACATGTACCCAATTGGCCAACAATGGTGAACAGCGAAAGACTCGCCTTTGCCTAACAATGGGACAAGTCACAACTAAGCATACACAGCAAATGCATTTGTGTGAAAAAGCAAACAAAGCACAGTTAATGGCTCCGACCAAGAGGATGAGCTAGATATGAGCTAGATATTGATTTGGGCAATGCGTTCAAAATTTGTACTCGCAAGGAATTTTCACGATTCCGGTACAAGATTAGACACGCCTGAAGCGGAATAATTTTTTTCAAAGACGAAATTAACTACTAGAAGCAAGTACATCTTTTATGGGGTACTGTGTTAAATGTTACAACAAAATACTTTGTGATGTATTGCAATTAAATGAAAGAAAATTTAAAACTCATAATAAAACTACACTTTGTAAACAAGCTTATTACAAATTAGAGGATTATATCCAAGATAAGAATGCTTGGAAACATGTTGGTCCTGCTCCATAGGACAGTGTAGACAAAATCAAACAGGTAGCTTATTTAATTGTATAATGTATTATTTTTAAGAAATTAATTTTATGATAAGTTTAACTCGCACACTGACTTTTTATTTGTAAAAAAAAATTGTAAAATCATCTACTCTAACAATATTTGTAAATATCTGAGCACCATGTATCTAACACATAATTAATTTATCCGTCATTGCTTCATTTTTTATTGTTATTACCTGTTGTGGTATAGTAATTTTATTCTGGAGTTAAATCCCGGGATTTAAACGTCATTATAATTATTCCGGGATTTTAAAGGAGATATTATCCACTCTATGTTACATCCTTCCTCGATGTTTAGGTAAATTAACTCTACCTATTCCGATCTCTGGTGATCACAGTCATTTACATTTAAAGTAGGTAGTGAATTACATAATCAGTGATTACAGATACAGAATCACAAGCTATATCTCTGCATGGGCATTTGCCTCGTTATGGGTCGTCACAAGTGCAGTGATCAAGAAATGATTACGAATGATTATCGTACGTAGTCATACAATGGTAGTACGTGGTTAAACATCAGTATGTACCTACTCATCATCGTCCTGCCCTTGAACCATGAAACTTGGGGTCAGGTATGCCCATGTCAACCGACAAGCTATCATCATTCAGGCCCTTTTCTTTCTTGTCATTCCTCACATAATCCATACATTTTCTATGGTCATCCTCTCCCACTCAATCCATCAACATTTATATTCATAACTCTTTTAGTTTCATCACATGCCCATACCAAGCCAAACGATACCTTTTTTTTGCTAGGGCATCTCAGAGTTAATCTTGAGAGGTTGAGACTCTTTAACTGATCTTTCCTGTGGTTGCCTTAAGCTCCTAACGAAACTTAAAGCCTCCAACCAAGGCTAAAAACTTATAAACTGAACGACTGCGCGCTTAGGGCCCCCCCGGTGGGGTACGAACCTCGGCTTAGGGCAGAGTCGGAGGGAGGATGGCAAGGGACCGACGGTGGCTGGATAAAATCAGGGTTATTATTATTATCTGGGGGATTTAAAGCTACAGGCTCAGCTATAGCGCGGGCTGGCGCTTCGCTTACGAGCAAGGGTCGGGGAGGACTATTTAGTCGGGGATTTCGCGATGGGCCTCGGCGGCGAGGTCGGAATGACGGTCGTGTATTGTGTATTCTTCGAACTGTACTTGTTTCCCTACTGCTCTCCTGGAGGGGGAGTCGTGGGGTCGTCTGGGTCGGGCAGTGAAACGATACCCATTATTATGTACTATTTATAGTAAAATCTACTTTATGGGGCTGTTTATTTTAATTTGTAGGTACGAGTATCAACAAAAAGTGCTTCATTTTGAACTTCATTTAAATGAAAAGTTACAATTGTTTTGCATTTTATGTTAGATAAAACAATACAGACTGCAAATAAGATGAACATTTTGGAATTGCTTGACCTTATTACTTTTAATTTCAGCATGACTTCATCCTTGTTATAAGTATTTTGCTAATGATAAAATCATTCTAAGATATTCGTGATATAATTTATTTTTCTGCGAATTATTCCACATCCGTCCGGTGCAAAATTGTAATATAAATTATCTCTGAATATTTTAAAACATGATTTACATGTGCACGACACATACGCAGTTAGTGTAGTTACTGCGTTTTAAGAGACCAATAAATGAATATAATTTGAATGTTTGTAGCAAGAACCTACGCCGGAGAAAAACTAAGTAGGTAACTCATTTTATTTTTGAAAGGTTTAATTATTAATATTTTATTGCAAAAGTGACCGTCAATGTCTGTCGGTTTGGTACGAATTGGCAACAAAATTACTAAAACAATTTTAAAGTGAAGACATTTCACGCAGTCTTTCACATTAATTTACAAAATTCTAAATGTGCTAAGGATCTTTTATGACTAATATCAAACACTCTCACAGAAGATTTAAGTTATAGTTTAGAGAGGAGAAAGCTTTCAGATAGACCATTCCAAAATTACATCTAGAAATTGGCTCCGAACTACAATTAATTAGTTAATCACCTCTTAATTTGGATGAGAAATTGGCAAGTGTGTAGCTCGCGGCCATCGGAATGATTTCAAAGAATAATGAAATGACAGATAATTTAAATAATTAGGTATGTAATTTATCAACAAACATGCTCGTAAAGTGGCTCGTAATGAACCGCTTTTAGGTCCATAATGCAGTGTATTAAAAACGCGTGCTTTTTAATTTACGTTACCGCGCTAGTGCTGTAACGCCACAGATAACTATTTACTAGTCGGATAATTGCGATCTCTAAAAATTTACCTTAAATTGTGTGTGGTCCCTCCCGGAACTAAACGAAAAAGACCCTGATTGGCGTTCTATTATTGCGGATTCTCACAGAACAAATGTATATTACTAACTAAACTACAATTTGACATACGACAACACCGACAACAAACGTGTTTTTTTTTTATATAGGCTCTTTAGCGGTTTTGTCTTTATTCAGTGCCTTTATTTACACCAGCGCGCGTATCGCTAGCGCGGCGCGCGGAAAAACGAAACAAGCGCCATTTTCCATTAAGTTAATAACAATACAAGTCTGTTTTTTTTCTCGCAAGTGCGTTGAAAAAAGTCGTATGAAACGCGTGTGCATTGATCTTTACACTCTCGGCTTCCTTATCCAATAATACCGCCTCGAGCGCAACGGTCAACATAGCACACATGTATCATAATGTACTATTTGGAAACGTAAAGGGATGACGTCAACGGATGAGCGTCATAGTGTCACACGGACAATAGCATAATCAACATCTACGGACGACAATCCATCTCCCAAACATGGTCTTTATTACTGTTATTTATCCGTTGACTACCAGTAGTGATAATCAGGGAGAATGGACCATGTACACAAATTCACACGCACGTGTGTGATTGCCCCTGAATTCGATCCAGAGGAAATGATAAGGGACCCAGTTCCCGTAAGCAAATACGTGAGGCGTAGTGAAGACGGCCGGGCGGCCGCTTTCGTTCGTCCCCGCCATTGTCGGAAGTCGCCAGTTCTCGTCCACCAGAGCGCTTCCGTCACTTATTAAAGTTCCATTCGTCACATCATATAGGGCTGCCCAAAAATAATTGGAAATAATTTTGGCTTTTTTTATACCAGGGTGCTTCTGATCTGATGGATCGAATTCACGATGATCCTTGCGTCAATTAAAAAAAAAGCTTATTAGTTTATAATGACGTCGTAATTAAGACCTTTAATTTGAGCTTCATCCCTATTCATATATAGAAATTGTATTTAAAACCCTACATACCACATAAAATGTATGTGGAAATGGCATAATCTGTGTCTAATTGTTTTATTTGACAGGACTCACTGGATCCGGCGGGTCATCACGTGTATTTATCGTATCAGTTACATAATACTTATTTCAATGAAATCTAGGTATAGCAAAGTATGTAAGTGACTCTCATCTCATGCGACACAAGGGCCCTCTTGTGACGCGTATTACATAATTTATATTGCACTTCATGAGCACTTATGCGTACAATAGTGTCATCTTATAAGCTATGTGCATTCCTTTGATATGACGTAATTTATCCGATTTATCGATTTCAAAATTCGAAACTAGCGGTAAAAAAATACTTCGATAGGTACACAATCTAAATTTACGTCAAATCCTATTCACAAAAGTCTATGAAGAATGAATGAATGTTTATAGTGTAATCAAAACTTGTATGCTCTTAACAAGAAGTTAAATAGCTCTCAATTATTTTTAATTATAAGCTGTTGAGTCGCGCGATTCACTAACAAAAGATGTTAACAAAACAGAGCATTAATCCTTTCTTCCCATTGAATTTCAAACCTTAAGTACAGTCAATTAAGGATATATTTTTAGAAGATACAAATATTTTATGTCATCTTTGAAGAATGCCTATTCTTCCTGCAGATAAGACAGAGACTAATAAAATAAAGAAAACAAATATGACCAAAAGTCATGACATCTATGCTGTTACTATTTTTACTTTTGATGTCGATCAATAACCGCAGTCAAGAACGCATTAAGGAAACATAAGCTCCGACAGGGATTATCATCGGTATGTATGGGGTCCATAATAATATTTTACATTAAACGTAATACCTATTCAAAGATCAATGGAATGTTTGACTAATAAACGTCGAAAGATTACCTAATCATTTAAAAGATAATGTTTTTGGAGAGTTTGACAACCCTGGTACGAAGACTCATATCTAATGCGAAAAAAATGAACCAGAATTACTGTTCCATTTTTTCATTAGTGAAAAATATCCTGAGAAAATTGTTTTAAATAATAAACAAATCGCCTTCAAGCTAGAATTATTTTTTGTCGTAATAGTAAAAGCATCTTGAAGTAACATTTTAAAATGACCAAAAAAAAATTGTTCTTTCACGTTACCCGCAACAAACAGAAAGAAAATCAATAAAATCCATCCTACAATTTTGTGCATGATAAATATATTACGATTCCTTACATATGTAAATGAAAACAAAATATTACCAAGTGATAAACAAAACTACGTAGCCGTAAGGCGCAGCAGGTTGATCACTTTATCATCATTACTGACAAAGAAATTGCCATATTAAAGGTGTAATTCACCTCTTTTTATACACCAATCTCGGCTCCGTATTGGATGATACATTATCAGATAAAACATTCTCTTTTTTTCTTTGTGACGCTATTTTATAGTGGGAAAACTCCTATATCTTTATTAATATTAAATGCATATTAGTGTTTATAATAAACTGTATGTTTATAGCAATTGTATTAAATAGCATTATGCTATCTTAAAAAAAAATACATTGCTATAACTAATATTGTTACAGGGATAAATTGACTACCTACAATAATGGAATTCTAAGATTGTATTTTGTTATTTTCATCCCAAAGTTCCTCTACAAATTCGATGTTAAATTTGTGTTTGCTTAATAACTACCCGTAGTTTGAAGTTCAAACTAAACGATTTTTCATTGATAAAGTAAACATTAAATAAATCATCTTAAAGAGATGTTCCACTAAATGTTACACCGAATTGATTAGAAGAATGGAGTCATTAAAAATAAGTAAGATACTTGTTAATTAATGAACAAGCTCTATACCGATAAAGGTTGAGATATGACGCTTAAACGTAACGAGGTGAATTAAAAAGTACGTAAATGGTATGAAATGAGAAGTTTATACAACGTTTGGCGGTGGTCGAGCGATCAGGAATTGAAACACTGCTCAGGATACTAGCCAACGCAGAATTTACTCATTTATTTACAACATTGGCACTATCAGAAGGTAAAATAGTACAAAACTCTTATTAGAGGAAATATGATATTAAGATCAATAAGCGGAATAGTAACCCTTTGAACTACAAATCAATATGTGTATAAGTAAGTGGAGGCGAGGCGAAAAGATTCTGGCTCGAGAACTGAGAAGAGGAGCTTTGGACGCCTTCCACCAGAAAACCAATTACCTATAAATCGCACAGGTAGTCACAGGATAATGTAATAGATCAGATCTTTGAGCAACTCAGTGAAGAATGAAAAGGTTGGTACACCAGCAGTTAGTCTTAGCTGATCATTTTAAAGGCGACATGAAGTATGCACTACACATAATAAATTCCACTTTTATGGACATCCCAGGAAAAGCCTATTTGTACATCAGCCGAAATTCGCATAGAATGAAATACTGAATTGTGTATTTGTTGCCAAGTTACTAAGGTACATTAGAGCAATAAAACAACTTGATATACAGATTGACAGTGTGTTTAACATACAGGGTGTAAGGGACATCGACCGTATGTTTTGTAGAACGATTACTATGTAATTAGTTCTTCGATTAGATCGTCTTGGCCCCGATTCAAGATTCCAAACAAAATTACAAGCCAATTTAAAAAAAAAAACAAGTGTATATTTGTTTATTTTACCTTACCAATTATTACTTCGTTTACCAATAACTTTGTGGTTATAGATATCTTAACAGGTGATTGATATTTTCCAACGGGTTTATCAACATCACATTCAATGTTACTATAAGTTTCAGAATGGAACTATGGTTCACTTCTGATTAGGATTAATCAGGAGTTGAACAACAAATTTAAATTTTTGGAGTGTAAACTTTAGGCGCATTGAGCGATATTTGGTAGAAGAAAATCTCATGTGTTCGCGTCACCGACATACTAATAATAATAATAATTTTATTTTTCATCACAAATGTTGTTTTAGACTGGAAGCTTAATATAAAAAATAGGTTAACATTTGTGAGAGACTGGTGCCCGAAAAAGGCATAAAATATCTGTGTTACGGGTCACCAGGCATCCCAATACTTAAATATGTACATAATAATTTAGATTAATTAACAAAAGTATGTGATGAAGTAAACTTAAATTCTAAGTACAGTTAAATATAAAGAAAAAATAAAATTAATCTAGACTGGCCGTTCATGTGATTCAAGTATGTGTATGTGTGTGTGTGTGAGGCTGTGTATGTATGCATGATAGTGTACGTTTGTGTACGAGATACAAATTTAGCGAATAGGGAGCAGAAGTCTCAGTTGCCTGATAATCGAGATGCTAAAGTTAACAGTATATCTGTAGCTATGAGTACGAAATGTGCAGCACGATTGCCTATGTTAAAAAAAAAAGCTGATAATCCGCACTTTTTGAACGTAAAATGTTACAAAAGGTAAGTCCTAAAATACCTTCACCAGTTCCTGTTGTTTGAGCAGGTAAGAAGGTGCACGGTTTATTTGGTCGATGAATGAATATCATGTGAAGTAGCTTTTTGCCAGGAGTTTTAAACACCAATAATAAGCGACCCGAGTTGTCACTTAGCCTGTAATCTGCACCTTTCGAGTTCTTACCGAAAATTGATGGACCAATTAAAAGGCACCGCTGCGTTATCATTGCGAGCAGTTGAAAATAAATTGGAACAAAAGTGACAGTTCCAGAAGTAAATCAACTTTCGTTTTTTTTATTTTTTTTTCTTAATGCGTCATGATAATTGTACACTTATCGGCCAGTGTTATCAGGTCGTAAGTTAATTCAGTGTTTCAGAGCTTTAGTACCGATAAATCCTTGCGTTTACTGGTCTCTTTTCTGATACGGAGTCGTAAAAAATAATGGGCGGTCCGTATGATCATTATTTCTTGTTTCTCCATGATAAATGTCGATACTGATTGTGGGTAATCTATTACATAAATCTTTAATGTCCAAAATATTATTAATCTTGTATCAATCAAGGTCTTCGATAATAATGAAGACTGGAAAATGTAGTGTCAGTTCTGCTTCTATATCGTTAGAAATATTTATAGGATTTGTACGTATCCACATAATATAAATCCAGTTTTAATCTGCAAGCCTCGATTAGCAAAGGTTTGCCTCTCTCTTGTAGGTAAAATGTCTAACAACGTAAGTGACAGATAAAAATAAAACAGCAAGCTGCATCGTGTCTGAGCGTATGACAGTCTAATATAGGTCATACCTCTAGTAGTCACGAGACGAGATCAACCCGTGCACAACTGGTAGCGACCACTGCCACAAAGAAATTAAAACTGGTTCGATGTTCTTGACTAAAAAGCGTGCATTACATTCATTGTTAGGTCAAAGACTACGTGTTTTAATATTCTTAACCAGTAAATCTAGTCTTATTTTTTACAAAGTTTTAATGTTGATGTATGTCGTAAGGGATCTGTGGAACATGTGACTTTGAAGTTTAAAAGTAGATCATGACATAAAGCTAAAATTTATAATTTGAATCTGACACTTAGTTAACTACTGAATATATACACGACACGAAAATAAAAGTAATGACTACCCAATAAAAGCATGATCAACATTTAAACAAAGGCGTGTCAGAAAAAGCGAATAAAAACGAAAAGTTATTGCTAAAGAATATTTTACGTTATACTTCAACGAAGGCGAACTTCTGAACTCGGAGCACCAGTTAATAGACATCCGCAACCTCGTAAAGTTGCGGTAACGTACAATAACCTTATACAGGGACTCGACTTTATACACGGTATACAATGACAACCAGACGACAGATGTTTACGACATTACGAAACTTCGGAATAAATTAGACAATGCGATCGAGGACACCACGAAGGTTCCCTCGCAATTCCATAAATATGCAAACACTTAAACTAATGATACGAAACAGATATAACGTCAAATGAAAATAACAAAGCCATTCGCATAATAATAACCCAATAAAACATTTCAATCGTCGAGTTAACTGAAGAATTTTTGACTAATTAGAGTACTTTTAAAACTCAATTCATTTATCACCGACCTAATTTAGCCACAATTAGCAATAATAAAGCATCTGCAATAAACACGTAATGCTGTTGATATCCTTACAATTTCATTAAAAGTTACAGCCATGATGTCCTTCTTCGGCACTCAGACAGCACTTGAACAATAAAACGAAGTCAGATAGTCGTTGAATCACTTGACATACATTTGTGAGAAGAGAAATTCTTACGTGAAGCTTCAAAATATTTCAGCACAAAAACCCCAATTATCCAAAAATTAAGACAAAACAGGCCACTATTTATATTCTGAGCTCCTAATAAAATTACTAAAGATCTCAAACCGGAAAATAGTCCTACACATAATGAACCAAATAATAATACGTTAAACAATTCTAGTAAAATTTTGTTCAATGGAACACTCGAAAGCTGAAACGCGACCATTAAATCTTTAGTTATGAGTGGTTTGTCGCGTTCTAGAGGCCTAAAATTTATGGAGATGTAATATTTACATATTTCTCAAGTCTGATCAGAGAATGTAGTATAAATAACACTAGTTCCTTTTGTACGAGTATGCTACATTATTGGATGTTTAATAAACTATATGCAACAATTTTTCGATTTTGTTATCGCTACATACTAGTTTTATATTTTTGTCATATATATGATGATCAGAAATATATTCACTTAAAAAGTAATGATGATGATATCACTAATTGTTAAATGACACATGAAGATAAGAATAAAAATTTAGATTGCATGCGTAAGTGAGAAGCCGATGATATACACACATTAATTAATCTAAATATAAACTTGGACATATTGTTTAATTAAAATGCTTTAAGTATACAGTAAGAGTAAAGACCGCTTTGGAAAACAAGATTTCTTTATACCATTTTTGGGTACAATAACTGGTCATATTTTGAAATATTCTTACAGAGTTTCCACCTCGTTGAGTTTATTTGTTCTGGCTTTTCATGGTTCAGTTAAAAAGTTCAAAGGCAGAAATAGAGTCTGTACTTTAGATTCGGTATAAAAATATCGAATTTTATTGGATAGCTTGGTATTCACGTATTGGTCTTGTTGTTAGATCTATTTTAAGAAACAATGTTGTAGTTTTGGATTTATATGATTGAAAAAAAAAGGTGGATTCTTGATAAGTTCAACGATATTTATAGTTAGTTAATTTACAAAGTCAATGTCTCCATTCACCTCCTTGACATTTAGCAACAAAGAAATTACCTTCTTTATCGCATTCACTTGTATGTCAAGACGATTATAGTTCTCATCATAAACCAATTTCGTCACGTGGTATCTCTATTCAATCTAATCTTTCGTTATTTCAGACATATTGCTGTTTAAACAGCAACAAATTATCGTGTTCGTATCATTGGATGTCAGATCTAAGTTATTTATTAACTCACTGACTGCATATAGAGGCAAAATTCCAACAATCTGCATAAGACTTGACTGGGGCAAGTAATACAGTAACATTATTTAGTATCCAGTGAACCGATAAGTATGTAAATGAAAAGACAGACAGTAGAGATAAATTGTGTACATAGACGTTTTAACCCACGTATTTCATCAAAACAGGGCATAGAACCGAGTGATAATAAATTATTGTTAATTAGTGTAGCAAGTTTCTTGTTCAACATTATTAATTGGAATATGTCCCAACTTAGTGTATGAAGCCTCAACCTTGAATAGCCCAACCTTTTGAACACCGTAAACTCTATCTAGCACAAACAAAATAAAGGCGTTAATAGACTTAAGCCTTGACATGATATCAATTGGAACATGAGTATATGTGGCGATTATTAATAAATATTTTCAGGCATTTAATAAACTTCCATTGAAAGTTAAAATAAGTTTTTTCTTATTTTGGTATTCCATAACCATAGGTCACAACATATGATATGGCAAAATAAAATTAATTTTAACCCTACTAGCACATAGGTATAATTATTTTGATTCCTTTGCAGTTTTTCTCAGAATACCGAGTCTCCATTTATATTCTGTTAGCCCTTGCGGTCAATACAAATCTGTCTCAGTAAATGTCAACCGTCATGGTGACATGGTTCAACATTGAAAGGTGGGAATTTTACATTCGTTTTAGAAGAGAAGAAATGTTGGTGAATTGAAGAGTTTTATAAAAACAACAGAATTGAGTCAAAACAAACCAATTTCAATAATGACATTGTGAAACACAACGTTTTAAGCATACGAGTGTGATCTGACAATGATAAGGACAATCAGAAAGGTTATCTAGTCTCCTTGAACCGCCACTTTTTGACGGTATTTTTAAACTGCTAATAAATGCTAATGAAAAACCCGTAGGATTTTATCTAGATCGTCTGGTACCTTATTCAAGTACACGGAAATCATACGAGATTATAAAATACCAAAACCTGTCAGGAGCGGAAAACGATCTAAAAATAGAGCTAGATAACAATTTCCATTTGAAATCAAATAAAACTATAAACTTATTTGCAACGACTAAATTAAGAGCAGAAGGAGGGCCATAAAATTTCAAATTAATTAAAGTAACTGCGATATTATGCATAATAGCAATTTAATTTGCAGTTTGTTTTTGCAACATGGATGTTGTTAATGAAGGTAAACACGAAGGATACATGACACAGGCTATCGATTCCTTCCCACATGACATCGGAGAGAATACTAATGGGCATATTAAAATTCACGCTATCGTTTACACTATTATGTCTCATTTTGTTGCATTAAACAGTTAAACGGTGTCAGATTAAGAATACTGATTTGAAATGAAACTGATATTGCTGACAACTCAATTGTGCGTGAAGTAATGAAATTAATGGCGAATTTTGTTGTTTATAAAAACACGAATTGAATTCAAGTATGGCATATGTGATTATATAGATTGTGATATTCAAAATTATATTCCTATTATTGTTCAACCATTTTCTAAAAACTCGATTTCTAATTAATTGCATATCAAATCTTACGTAACTCTTATCAAGTCTCATCAATATTTTTTTAGCACATTAAGGAAAATGTACTGAAGGCCTTGTAACATTCTTTTGTTATCAACATTATTACTACAGTATGGTTTGGTAGTGGTATTATGTGGGGTTAACATAATTCTATTTTTGTATGACAAAGCATTAAGCAAACAAGAGGTATCATTAAAATGATTACCACCAGTTGTTAAAACGTCAACTAATTAACCCAATTTAATCGTAACATTTGTTGGGATTCTTCCATATTTTTTAAAACCGAAAATTGATTAAAATTAACATTTTAGATTTTTAATGAGTCAAATGACTATGGGGACATTTTATGAGTGAGTTTCGCCTAATCTTTAAGGCTAACTATTTGCGTATGTAAGGAATATTTCAGTCAATTAACTCTTTAGCCTTAACGAAGAAAATATCCAATGGCCATTAGACTTCAGGCAATATTTGTATAAGAAATAGGTATGTCAAAGTATTAACGTATGTATAATAAAGGTTATCATGTTGATTTCAGTGTATATTCTATGTACAAATTTTGTATTGGATTGTCACGATTTATATATTAACGCCGTCGTCTGTACCTATTGGTGACGAGACGTCGTGCATTATCTCGTTTTGTATACATTGTATATTGTGATTAATTTCGAAATCGTTGTTGATATTATCTGCGTCAAATATATGTGACATTATTACGTTAACTTTGGAAGAATGGAAGTTTTATTACAATTTATGAGAGGCCTCTAGTTTAGCATTTGACTACGTGTTTGGCGTTCTTTATTAGCATTTGGCATTAAATATTTTATTTTTTCTCTCTATTATTAGAGCCTTTTTGTCGTCTGCCCCATTTTAAGTGTTATTGACCTTAACAAACTAAAATGTGTACCAATTACCAACTTTAAATCATTAGTATTTTTAATTTTGTGTTGCATGAACATTTTCATCGCTAACAGATTTTCCCAGAAAGATATTGTATACTACATATTTTTCCTTAGCATGTTCGTCGAAATGATTACAATTATTTGTATTGGCCAAATAAATTTATATGGGTTTAGTGCGCTTTCATGTATTTGGATTATCTAATGATAAATCTGGGATATAAAAGGACTGTCAGCAATTGAGTACTACAATAGGATTACCTACAATAATGCATTCTAGAATAGATCGGGTGATCATTCATGAGATTACGCAAGATTTTACGACTGCGTTGTACTTTAAGTGGGGTATTATTTAAAGTATCGCTTTGCACGCAACAGGTGCAAGTTAATTAACACTCAGTATATCTCCGTTCACTCCCACCCGTCAGAAAAGGTATGAACTATTATCTGCCAACTCAAAAGTTTAACTGACATAAACGACCAGCTGTCTAAAGTTTTATGCTTCACGCATGATTTAAACATAATACAACTGTTACAAAAACCTTACCTAATTTATCTGATATCTCATGAATGTGAACTTGTTTATTTTATCAAGAATTGATAACATTATAGTAAGTACTTACACTTCGCTCTTGTCGAACGTCGGGAAAGTCTGGTGAGTCAAGTCCTGCAGCGATGAGCTGGTCTGTGGCTCGGCAGAGATACCCTGAGCCCTCTGCTTACGCGGAGCTCTCGATCCTCGGGCATACTGCTGGTACGGGAACACGCTCTGCAACTTGTCCAGTTGCGAGCGCAATTCCAACATCTCCTGGTCCCGTTGCTTCAGCAACGCCTCCAGTTCACGTATCCTCTCTATGAGAGGCTGCATGTCGTTCGCCATCGTCGCATTAGCAACACAATTCTCAGAATCAGCGTTCATTGCGCTTGGAGTCCCCATTATACCATTTAATTCAATCTCTCTATACGTTTCGTTTAAAGCACGCCTATCGCCGTTCACTGTGGGCGCCACGGTAAGCGCTCCTCCACCTGTGTTCACTAGGGCCCTCGGCTCATCGTCAGCAGCTGTTCGCTGTGACGATCCAAAGCAGAGGGTGTCGAAACACACGCGCATTCACTCGGCTACCGAGCACTGAATGGAATCACTAGGGATTTCACTTGTTTATTGTTGTAATAGTACGTTTACGTCCACTGTCACTGTTTGTTCGATTGGGTCGAGCACGGGTCGGGGAGGTACAGGATGCGTGTGGGTCGTGCGAGCCGTGCGGCGCGGGCGCGGACGAGCGGAGTAGTGTAGATCAGATACGCGCGCGCCGCCTGTCCGCTGCCGTGGATTCAGCCCCGCTTGTCTCGGCACCGCCCTGAAAAATATAATTTTGTTGCTATACGTAAACAGAAAAAATATAGTTTTTTTTTTTTTATAGATTATTGTGGAATACAACACGAACTTATTTTTAATTAGTTAACAATTTTATCAACAAAATACTTTATTTATGTCGGTAACAATGAAATTAAAATCTAATCAACGATAAAACTTAATATCATCACTATCTATAACACTGTTTCTACCCATTTTTACAAAGACCAATTTTTTGTAAGCGTTTTTATGAAAGTTTTTTTTTTTTTTTTTTCATATGCGTCACATTTTCTCGAAAAAGACATTTGAATGGACGCCGCCCATATGAAGAAAATACAGATTAACTAAAAGGAAAATTTTCAACATTTATCCACTTGTAGGATACGAACACTTTGCTTTATGAAAATATATTTTAACTCACTGCTTCTGAAGTGATTTTACAATACAATTGCTTATTGCTGGCTTATCAACATACATATAGTTTAAGGGGCGATAAACACTGTATCTGTTTACATCTGGTAGGAAAGATCATTGATCACCTGATTGATACGCAACAATACAACCACATGACAATGTAGTATCTTATCGTAAATCTTATTTGACACAACACGAGGACGAGACGGTTCTGATATGATATTATTATTTATAATAAGCCCATTTTATCCACTGCAGGGACACTGCGATTACGGGCCAATCTTTTATGAAAAAGACGAACTCTTCTCGCCATGTCTTTCTGGGCCTACCTAATAATCAGAGATCGGAATAGGTAGAGCTAATTTACCTAAACATCGAGGAAGGATGTAACATAGAGTGGACATTTTTTAGGGTTTTGTACTAAAACTACTAAATTAAAGAGCTTTTTTAGCAATTTTTGTACGTAACCCCAAAAAATGTTATATGATTATTCAAATCAATAATGTGTAACTTTAAATAAAGTCCAATAAATGATTCATGGTTTTTAAATCCCGGAATATATACGTCATTATAATTATTCCAGGATTTTAAAAGAGGTATTATCCACTCTATGTTACATCCTTTCTCGTAAGTTTACGTAAATTAGCTCTACCTCTTCCGATCTCTGCTCATAATATTCAAATAATTTTAAAATAAATTACCGAATGTTATAGAAGTGTTCATTTTAGCGCGCGACGAAACACTAAACGGATGTTTGATAGGAAATATACGTAGGGAGCGACGCGACGTTGGTTAAATGCCTCTTTGAGAATATGCAAGAAAATGTCATTGCTGACGCTGGCCTCAAAACGAATGGCTGTTTACGATACGAAGCACGTGGTATTATACAAATTTTCCGTGATGGAAAGTCTGCCGAAGTATTATAATAAATATCAAGCTTAAATGGTAGATAATCCTAAAACTATAACAGTTCGACAGGGATAAGAAACCGGTTAATTAAAATCATAAATCATAAACAAACATGTGTATCAAACTAGATAAGTAAATTGAGCCAGCGACTGGACTTCTATATTAAGAAATCAGTTGCAAGCTCGACACATGACATTTAAGATATTAAAATGTAGAAGTATTCAAGATAAACAAAAACTTAGACAGATAGGCGTCGTATCGTATAGAATATGGTAAATGTTTAGATAAACCATGTTGAATGACAAAAGAATAACATACATTTTTCGTTATATTCAAAGAAAGGGAAGCTAATATATATTTAGACGAGACTTTAAAAAGTACGACATTCTCTCAACTGTATAAACAATACAGTGTTCGCAAAGAAAATAAGGAGGATGTGACAGACTTGAGGCAAGTAGCCAATACTAATGAATTTATCAAAATATCAAAGTGAGATAAACATAAATAATGAAAAGCAAATTATGACCAAGCATACACCAAAGATGGGAAATTAATTGAATACTGATAATCATTAAATTTTTCAGAATCATATCTAACGCACAATGAAATTTTAATCATTAATGATAATGGTTAAAATGGGATTGTAAATTTGAAAAAAAAAAATATGATTTTATGAAAGTGGCATTCATTCAAATGTTGATACCGCATTTAAATCGACCGACAAAATAAGACCTAAACGTTAACAACAGTCCTGGCAACAACCGAGCTTCAGTGCACACCAGACACAAAAAGAAGCTATCGTATTGTACTTTCGCCATTAGTACATCAATACACGGTAACATTTCGTTTATTTTGATATTGTTCTTCCCTACATTATTTATTTCTTAAGTGTCATTAATATAACCAATAATGAATGTAACAGCTGCATTAGAAATTTCCGAAGCAACATTCTCAATATCCTTAAGGACGACAAAAGACATTGACGTAATGAAATGTTAATCTTAAACGGCCTTACTCCGGTTTAGTTAGTGGGTGTTCTTGTTCCGTATTTAATTGTTCAGTTCCGGTGGGTGTACATAAAATATCATCACAGGTAAAGGGCGGCTCATATGCACACAATGTAGCTATGTTGCTGGATATAGTTCGAAATGCCACGCCCGTCATGTCAGCTATATTTATTGAAATGCCGTGGCATGGGTGTTCACTTACCGTAATCTGAATATTTTATTGTATAGCTTATATTTATCTTTATTGCTAACTACTGCATTATAATATTCTGGTTGTCTTAATTATAATGTCAATCTGTTGTTACAGAAGCAATAGAACAGAGAACTTTGTTGACTAAGATATAATTGAATACTTGTTAAGAGGGTACCGAGCGCGCAGTGGCTCTCATCGTTTGTTTGGTGATTTCTCTTATTTTAGAAAGAAAAGTTGTACTGTGATACTTAAAATGAAAAATAGTGGCCACTTAGCTCCGTTTTAAGGATTACGGTAAAACTTAACAATGTTAAACTACTGTTTGTAATAATAATAACGTATAGTCTTGCGGAGCACAACGTAACATGCTTATTTTCTGCATTTTCATTCTAAAATAAAAGAAATCACCAAACAAACGATGAGGGCGTCACTGCGCGCTCGGTATCCTCTTAAGGCGTTCAAAGATGTTAAAGACGGTGGAATAAATGCAAAAGTCAAAGACGTGGACAAACACTGACCGACCCAGATGACCCCATGACTCTCCTCCAGGAGAGCAGTAGGGAAACACGTACAGTAGCTCGCAAACATAATACACGACCGTTATTCCGACCTCGCCGCCGAGGTCCATCACGAAATCCCCGACTAAATAGTCCTCCCCGACCCTTGCCCGTAAGCGAAGCGCCAGCACGCGCTATAGCTGAGCCTGTAGCTTTAAACTCCCTCGATAATAATCATAACCCTGATTTTATCCAGCCACCGTCGGTCTCTTGCCATCCTCCCTCCGACTCTGCCCTAAGCCGAGGTTCGTACCCCACACGGGGTGCTCTTAGCGCGCAGTCGTTTAGTTTATAAGTTTTTGCGCCCTGGCTGGAGGCTTTAAGTTTTTAGGAGCTTAAGGCAACTACAGGAAAGACCAGTTAAAGAGTCTCAACCTCTCATGGTTAACTCTGAGATGCCCTAGATTAAAAAAAAAAAATTGGACAAAATTACTCAGTGAACAGGCAAAATCTGAACTGCCGTGCGAATCACCAAAAAGATATAAAGCTTAAAGTATTGAAACGAATAATTGCCACGAGAAACTACAGCCGGACAGTGAAAATTACGCTCCAGACATTGTCACCAATTTAAAGTCTCTAAGGATGTCTAGATAATCTCATGAGATTGACATGCCCTTCGATATCGTCTTGCGAGATACTTCAGAACCCGTTTCAGCTGGTTACCAAGTTCCAAATAAAGTGTTTATTTGCGTATCTACTCGTTAAAATCTGTTTAACAAGCTTTATGTAAACATACAACAATGTTTATTGAGTTCCACTGTAAGGTATTGCTTATTCTTGTTGCGTGTGTTATTTAAAATGTTATTTATTTTCTTAACCGTTAATTGAACGGGTTTAAAAATAAATGTTCGATTTGTTAATATTTACTTTTCTGCAATTTTCTCAATTATGGGTATAAGGAAAACCGTAAAGGGCACGTCAAAGATACATCTATTTATGCTACAACCTAAGTAGTTAATCGTTCCTAATGCTGGGTACACATGCAGTGACAGCATCAGTATGTGGACGTGAGATTTTGAAAATGCCAGCAAATCGCTGGCGATCAAAGTCACTGCGTGTGTACCTAGCATAAGTGATGCTCATAATTCACCACCAAAATCCACAATTATACCAACCCTTGATGGTTTAGCATAATTATCATTTTAAATCTAGAGAGCGTGTAGCCAAAATTCTTACACCTGCTGTGTATGTTTTGGCTTATTTCAGTTATTGCTCAAGCAAACCGGGAAGTGGTATGTTATTATTTGTTATATTATTTTTGGCAATTTCATCGCTATGATACTCCGCCCCAAACTTTTTCACATCCCTTCCTAAATGTTTATAAGAGCAGTATCAAACTTATGGCTCCTGAATTCACCAACATCACCATATTCTACGATTGCAAAATGTTTCTCAGTAACCTCAGGTTAATCTCTAATAATAAATAGCTTATGATCTTGTTCAAATCACTTTGATAGGATTACTGCTGAAGTGCTGACTACCGAGTTTGCAGAACGTAACACGCTCACTTGATTTAATATAATCTTTAAAGCTTATATTTGTTCAACTTTATCTAGTCTATGATCTACAAGTGGCTAGTTTTAAATACCAGTTTCTTACTTAGCTTAAATCTAAACATGAATCACTTTTATATCACGTACAATTATGTAGGCAACCGCTTTCTGAGTAATATTTCATTGCTAGAAGTCGAAAGTGGCCTTTGCAGGTCAGTTAATAACGCCCGTCTTAACGCAGATGGTGTAAAAGCGACATTTTTAATAGTATGCGTCAGTGTTGCAGGTAATCTAATTTAATTTCATGCTACATCCACCATCGTGTCTGTCTATTGGCTTCCTTTGCTAGACGTGGGTCTCACGCAGAAATAGCTACATTATCGTGGCATCAATGTGTGTTTAAAATTAGAACCCATCATTAAGCATATGCATGAATTCATGTAACTTGTCCAAACTATTTTAAACTTTAATCGGCTCCTGAGTACCATAAACATCTAAATTAAACACATTAACATCTATTTTGTAATAATATATATTCTTTATTTCAGAACTGTCATCATGATATACGATTATTACATTAATATTTTTTTCGCTCACATCCAACGGCTTTTTATAATGTCGTTATAATTAATCAGGCAGCTACGCTTCACTTTTAATTGAACATGTTTTACTCATAATTCTAACATAAACTTACAATATCGTGTTAATTAAAACCAGTGACCGCAAGATAGCAAATAATCTAGGTACTTAGTGCATGTTGAATACAGTATGATAAAGTTATACCTAATATGCACTTACCAACATTTGCATCAACGATTGCATATCCAAGCACTTTGCTATGCAGTGCCTCAGATATAGATTACTCTACAAGGCAAAAGTCGACTAGTCTTCGTCGTATGTTATTTACCAATTGAGATCCATAATGTATATGGGAAGAATACTGATATAGAAATCATTTGAGTGTTTTGAAATATTTGATGACCAATTAATATGCTTTAACGCTGCTATGAAAACATCCACAAGCTTTAACCTTTTGACCGCCACGGTCGGGTATAGCCGACAAATGAAAACGTGCACAACACGCCACCGGTGGCTAATGCCGACAAGGAAAGAAAAGGAAATAGGGTCAAATTAAATAAAAGAATGATGTTACGAGTAATAGTTTATTTAAAAAATAGGGGACGGAAAGCAATGATTAATTAGTTATCGATGAGATTTTGGCCGATGCGTTTATGCTCTGGCGGTCAAAGGGTTAACAAACGTAATTCTTATTTTAACAACGTTTGCGTGTAGAGTCAAGAACCAAACAAAAGTAAATAAATGCTCCTCCTCAAGACAATGCACTCATAAGGGCCATCACGTTCCATCTACGTGACAGCCCTGTTAGCCACAATCCCGAACTATTTTTAGAACGCAGTCAATTAAATTCAATTCTCCAGTGCTCGAGGGTTGTCACATGCACAACTATGTGATTTATGAGTAACAAGGCGGCTGTGTGTGTGACGTGGCGTTTAGTGAAATCGCGTTTATTTGGAATTAAGAATAATTGTTCTTCATCGTCTGACGGGCTATTAAGCAAAGTGTTTAATAACAGTTTGGTGGTTTTGTTTTGATCAGTTAATCGACAGACTTTGTCGTTGTGAGGCCTTTTGTCTTCAAAGACAGCCAGTTTAACAGCTGAAATAACATTATTATTAACGGTGTGTCTTACTTTATTTATCATATCCCTATTACCTTCTATCAAGTCATCTATAAAATATATAGTCAAAATCTGCTCCGCGTTGAACATTTTCTTGATAAACACAAAAGCTGACAGAGGCTCCCTCATAAATATTCTCATAAGCACCATTATAATCAATTAAGAAAATTCTGAACAATCTTTCGTCTAGCACATTTTATTTGAGACACATCACTGTCCTATTTTTATTTGGACGCTGTCTCAAGTCGGGTCACCGGCGGTGTGTCAATACGCCTGTTAGATTATATTCGTCAGAATAAGGGACTTCCGTACAAGCTACGTTATTAAATAATTGGCTCACACAGGTTAGTAGGTATGCTGTGAGTTTGGACAGAAATTTTGAATGGGTTAGAATCGTTATGTTGTCTTTCTAGTGAAGATTTGTAGTTGTCTGTATTATTATTAAGAAATTTTACTAAATCCGTAAGCATCATACAGCATATTTATACCGCCAACGGTATAAACATTCTGCGACCGCATTTAGGTGCGGTCGACTGTACCTACGTACTACAATATGTTATTTGTCTGACCATTTGATTCTCTAGTTAACACATTACCTACATTCTTCAATACCTTCGTCGTTTTAATTCTAGTAAACGCAAACTTCTCAGAACTGGATTGGTTCATTCAACTTTTTTTTTAACCTTAAATCTTGTTTCCCAGTGGGGCAACGACAATCTGGTCCAATTCATCATCATCATTTCAGCCGAATGATATCCACTGCTGGACATAAGCCTCCCCCAATTGGGGGGTTTGCCATAATCGCCACGCTTGGCAGGCGGGTTGGCGATCACAGTATGGTGCTAAAAATGCATAGAGAATGCTGCTGCCTATTCTCTAGTAAGTTCCTTAGTCGCCTTTCACGAACACCCACGGGAAGAAATAGGGTGATGCTATTCTTTACGTCCGGCACCACACGGCACCAATCAAATGGTCCAATTCAATGTTCTGAAAATACAGGCGTGTCTTTTCACTGCTAAAAGCGCCAGTTTCAGTTATCTCCTACTTTCCGAGGTGCATCTGTACCAGTTACCGACCACCTAGAGCTTTTGGGCATGGAGCTGAGGTCTGATCTCAACTTCGGCTCAATTATCGAATCAAAAGCACAGACTGCAGCCAAAAAGCTGGGCACCCCAAATAAGGTGAGGCGGTACTTCACATCTGGTCATCTTTTAAGTTTGTACAAAGCGATCCGTCCCTCTATGGAGTATTGCAGTGACTAATGGGGTGGTTCAGCAAAATACCAAATTTTTCCACTTGACTCGGTGGAACGCAAAGCGAAAAGGCTTACAGGCGACGAAACGTTGGTTTCTAGGTAGCCTGCACAGCCTGGCTCATCGGCGTAATGTTGCTTGACTGTCGATCTTCTACAGACTGTACATCGGTGAGTGTGCGACCCACCATCGCCCTTTTATTACCGGACTACCAGACGTACCGCAGGGTACCATGCGTACTTAGTTGATATCCCATCCAATCGTACTCAGCACTTCTCCTCCACATTTATTATGCGCACAGCCAAAGTGTGGAACTCTCTGCCAGCGTCTGTGTTCCCTTCCACATCCAAGATGCTTTAAAGCAAGAGTGAACAGGCATCTTTTGGGCACGCTCGTTCCATCTTAGACCTCATCCATCGCTTTCCAGCATGCGAGATCGAGATCAAGAGCAGGCCCAATCAGTAATAAAAAATAAAAAAAATACCCCACCGATAAAACGCGCATTTTCCATAAACAAATGAATGGCACCTTTTCGTCCGACAAAGACAAAAAAAAAAACATTTTATAACCCTACTCTCCCTTCGCCGCTATCGAGTAAAAGCGTCAGTAAATTAACGTGGATATCGAAGTAAAATAAAGCAAGAATCGAGTCTGTAAGTTTATTATTGATGGAACGTTCCGCGCGCGCAGTAATCCATCTTAAACCAATCGTCTCATTCGTACACGTAGACAAATCAGAAATATATCAACACATTCTGGATTAATTACATCAATCATTTGTGCCTGTTAAGTGTTTTGATAACACGTGCTCAAATTAATGTGCCTATTAATAACTAATAATATTTATAGTCTTTCAATGGAGTACCTTACTCATAGATCGATACAGAAAGTTCTAACGAACTAAGTCATTAGCGTGAACCATTTAGTAATTGAAACGCGATGTAAACTAGCATGTGCTCTTGTGCACACACAATGACAATGTGTAATTTTACATGTGTTGCATTATGTTACGGGGTAAATGATGAAGACCTGATGGGTATATTCCACTTTACACTTTGATCTTGAATGCAGGTCAAAGTGTGACTGCTATTTATTATTTCATGCACGTTGGTTACGCTAGACTCAACAATATTACATAAACATTACTAGCCTGCTGAGATGTTTAAATTGAATGTGTTAAGAAATGTATTTGATTGATTGATAGGGTAGTAATTATTGTTCTAGTTTCAAGCTCCTTTAATATCCTTTACGTCACACCTGGCCATAATGTGAGTTTTACCGCACGCTACGCGTACAGTAAATCTCGCATTGTGGCCAGGTGAAGACGTAAAGTTTGCAATGGATGTTGTCACTGACATTCAAATAAAATCCACGTATATCCTTTTAAAGTTCAAAATCCAGGCAAGAATAACACAATAATAGTACATTTCTTACCACGGGCAGTAAAAAATAAAGCCCTCTATCGCATATTTACAACCCTCGCCTGCGGGTCGGGTATCAAATACCTGTGAATTCGGGCTTTCTTTCTTTTACAGCCCTTGGTAAGAAATGTACTATTATTGTGTTATTCTTGCCTGGATTTTGAACTTTAAAAGGATATACTTGGATTTTATTTGAATGGCAGTGACAACATCCATTGCAAACAACGGAAGATCTTAGGCCCGTATTCATTTGATTGGAATTAAAACTGTCAGATTGCAGACTATACTGTCTCAAATATAAATAGTTTAATGTACTAGCATTTAAGAAATATTTAGGTACGAGTATAAAGTAATTGTAAGATTTGAGTTGACATCAATTCTACCAAAACACCATAAACAGCTTTTATTTTATTTCTGGTCTTGTTTACTTTTACAATTTTTTGTACGAAGATCACAATTCGAATTTATGTCAACTCATTGCATTGTTCCAAATAACCCCCGAAAATCCAAATAGCCCCGTTCGGTATAACGATTCATGGTACAATTGGATTTGTCATCTAAGTGTGTTGCCAAAAGATTTTGAATCAGGTTGTATAATGTGTAAAAGCAAAAGCAATGCGAATCAAGTGAAGCAGTGTGAATCGCAACTGATAAGTATAATATTTCAGTAGACATCTACGGCTCTACAGGATGTGCTAAATCCACATAGTCATACAAGTTAAAGTTTGCAATCGCATACATGTCGATAGCTAAGCACTGAAGCTCTCGTGTGCGAACAAAACACATTTATCACTATTATTTAGGGCACATGTCGACTATAACACAATGGATACAATGCTGCACTGTCAAAGCAAAGTGCATGAAATTGCGTGACCGCTGTTTAATAGAACTGTGCACTACTAGCTTTTGCCCCGGCTTTATTATTTTTTTTATTGGATAGCGTCGTGTTTTAGCAGTGAACTCTCTGTTATGATGTGAAGTGATGAAGATACAGTAGACCAGGGCCTCAAGTCTGCTATTACAATAGTGTCAGAATGGTCTCTTCATTGTGAGTTTTTGACAGATTTGCCATACAAACACTGTCAAATACTCATAATGGCGAGACCATTCTGACACTATTGTAATAGCAGACTTGAGGCCCAGCGGTCGGCAACCTTTTGGCAGGCAAGGGCTTCAAGTCGGCAAAATATACTAAAGGCGCCCCCCACTTGTGATATTAACCCTAGAAGCCCAATATATCTTTGTATAATTGGTCTTATCCCATAGAAAAAATTAAAATGCTATTAAAAATTGACTTTCTATTTCTGATTCCTCGACAGCCTTTTTTATAATTCGGAAAATGATCTAACTTTTTTTCATCAATAACGAGATTTTTCTTTCATTTTGAATGCCTTTACGTATGTGTGCTTAACAGAGATTAGTTTCGTTTTTACCTTGAAGCCTTGTGGTATTTGTTAAAATATCTATTAGTTTATTTTATTTGTATATGTGTATTAGTATCAATAAAACTATATAAATTCTCGTAATCAAGAAGTTAGTATTTTAGTCATTATTTTTGTACCCTACCACTGTTTTTATATTTAACCCAAAGGTTGACTGGTAGAGAATGCCTTGTGGCATTAAGTCCGCCTATGTACCACTATTGTACATGAAGTTTAAATAAATAAATAAGCCTTACATTCAGCGTATTTAAGTCATGTCAAAAATGCAAAGTCTATTAACCATTGAGTATCTGTTAGCTCTGGAATAGATTTGCCTTTTTCATACATAAAAGTGTTGATTTCTTAGAGGCGCGCTTATTCATTAATTAATGCATTTATTTTGATATTTATAGGTAAACAAAACAAAACATTCACGAGCCGCGTGTTGCCGACCGCTACAGTAGACGATGCATACTATGAAGTAACCTGCTTACTCGTGACTTAAAGCTCCCAGGTGACCTATGCTTGCTAGTTGATTTCCCATACTAACTTCAATACTCGTAACTACATACACCGTTGCACTATTCATTCTTTGGCATTTATTTTAAAACAATCCATTCATCGTGCACCTCTTCGTAAAATACATAATTATCTTCTTTTCAAGTAAGCATGAATGTCCGTTGTCTGTCATTCAGTGACTGTTGATAACGAACTATTCACGATATAACCGATATAACCATGGCTACTTCTGTTTACATTCAATTTGTTGCTTTCAAAGAACTGAATCTATTAATCAAAGTGAATTACGATTATTAGTTATGTAGTTATAGTTTTGGAGTTCACGGTTAATACTTAACCTTCTAAATGGTATTCGGAAATTACATCTATTAAAAGTTTATTGTTTGTTTGGGTATGCGGGTACTTTAAGTATCACAAGTCTTAGAACCCTGTCACAGCAATTTCATTTCTATGCATAATTTGCTAAATGAAACTGCTAGCGCAAACTGCATTTCTAGCATTTTATTCGTGTCCATGCTATGTGTGCTTTTAACAAAACTTTTTAAGATTTAATATATTTTTAGTGTTCCGTACGTCCGAATGAATAAAACTGAACTGAATCTGTTCCTAAAAACAAACGTGATGACATTTACTGATTGCCTCGTTGGTCTATTTGTTATCAAACGCTACTGCTGACCGAGTACCTAAGCAATATTTTTGTGAAAAAAATTCATTTAATCCATATTTATTATTTCATTCACCTTTTAGTTAACACAGAACAGACAAACAGACATACGTTATGTATAGATATATGACGAACAGACAAATAATCACACCTACATATCATGTATAGACGTATTTACCACTGGTGTCTTGCTTCGTGTTGATCTGATGGCCGTTACATTTGAGTGATTTCAGATACGTATCGATCGGAAGTGTCGGGATAAAAAGAGGTCATGCGCAGAATAAACTCACGCGCACTACTACGGAGAAAAATTCTTTGTCATACTTACTTCCGGATTTTTTGATAACAAATAAATGTTACATAGAAATTATAGCACGTATTTAAAAAAAAAAGTCAATTCAAATCTACAGCTTTATCCATTGTGTTATATTATCTAGAAACCTAACATCGAGACTAAACATTTCCAGGATATTGTTAGTGTTAAACAAAAACTGTGGATTTTACACTATTTGTCAAAACATTTAAAAACACAGACCCAACCAAGTTTAGATTCGTTTGATTTTTGTTCGATTCTTTAACAGAATCTCCGCGCTACAAACATGGACTGCTAAAATCAAATCTTCATGTTTGGCAGACTCTCAGCTAGCTGGGAAATACTCTGTTAAAAATATTATACCATTGCTTTTATTTCTTATTAGTAAGTAGGCTGACTTTGAAATATTTTATTTTTAACCTAATACGCAATTTGCATGACAATATTTTATTCGAGATTCGAGTTGGATGAAACCCGGTCAAGATATATTTGGATTTCCGGAAGCTATATTTTACTATAAGATATATTGTGAATACCTATTTTAAAAACAGTATTATTATTAAAAAAATAGTATGTCATCGTATAATGATGTTTCATTACTTTTCTTGTAAATCAAATCAAATAACCTAATGAATTCACAGTCTCCTTTTTTTAATATTGTCTAACGATTCAATTGAAAATAACAAAGTTCAAGAAGATAGGTATCGTACTCAGTGGCATACACATTTTGATCTATGCATCTATTAACAAATCAAAATCAATTTAACACAACAATTTGAGAGCTGTAAGATAACATCAGACATTGAAAGCTCATAGTAAATCACTTAAGGAACAGTAAACCAGATCAATCTTAACTTGTCAAAAATAGACACAGTACAAGCGTAGGACTAAATGATTGAAATTAATTTTAGATAAAGTAGGAATATTACCATATTATATCCGCACTTATATAATGTTAACTTTGTGGTTTAACCTGATCTATAAGAATTTAAATATAGACTTAACAGCGTCGTTGTGTAAGACTTCAAATGGCTTCTAATTGTGCTAAAACGTGAACGTAAAGCGAACATTTTGATATTTATTTGCAATTCAGAACTCACAGATCAGAGTCAAAGGTCCAAGCAAAACGAGAATGCCTATAACCAATGATCGGTTATAAAGATTACATACTCGAATAAGACTGTAAAAGCCACAAGCGACTTTTGAACTTTTCCTGACATTTTAACGATTTAATTAGTAAAATAAAGTTTATAAATAAAATTTAAGTAAACATTCTCTATATTATTAAACTGATATAGATTTTTGACATTTATGGGTAATTTTAATGGCGCATTATGGCCGCACTTTGAACGACTTTCACTGGATTGTTTCGTGATTTATATAACTTTCATACTTATTAAATCTTCTCAAGAATTTTTCAGTTTCCGAGCTTTTAAAATAGGTGTTAATTTTATGAAATAATAATTGTTTATATAAATATTTTATAGTTGAAATAACAAGTTGTATCTGGTTTTTGTTGGCTCATAATATATTATTATTATGGAAAGGTTTCTCGTTTGATTGACAGTTTCATTCATCGAGGTGTCGGCAACACAGTGCGCGTGATCAAATGGGCGTGGTCACGGTTTAATAAGTTGCTCCAACCATACTGGGTGTAAAAATATTTAATTAGGCAAATTGATACCAGTCTTTATACCGGAAAAGTCATTCTTATAATGTAAACTTTTATCCTTAATAATATAATTTTCGTTTAACAGTTTTAAAGAGATTTGAATAGAATATGCATGTATCTACCTACCTCATCATCATCGTCAACATTTCAGCCGAAAGACGTCCACTGCTGGACATAGGCCTCCCCCAAGCACCGCCACCTCGACCGGTTTTGTGCTTCCCGCATCCAGCGGATTCCTGCGGCTTTCATAAGGTCATCGATCCACCTGGAGGCCTTCCAACGCTACGTCTTCCGGTACGCGGTCGCCACTCCAGAACCTTTCGGCCCCAACGGCCATCTGTTCTGCGCGCAATGTGCCCTGCCCATTGCCACTTAAGTTTGGCAATTCTTCGAGGTATGTCGGTTACCTTGCTCTACCTACCTATCTACTCCAAAATAAATGTTTTCTTATTCGATTGAAAATCATTTGTCATCTCTATCTTTTAAGAAACCGAATATATGTGTATTAAAGTCAGACCTAATTCGATATATATCATAAATTCATAAGATAACACTGGTAATTTTTGATAATTTATGTTACAGACAGGGATTTCCCAACATTTAATTGACACCTCTAATTCAGCGAACACTTGCCTCATCGATTAAAATTCGGGAGCTGAATCAAGATGCGTCGATGACTCGATTAAGAAGAATCGAGTTCAACAAACGTGAATTGTTTTACTTCAGAAGAGACATGACGTATTAAATGTCGCCGGCCGTTCGTTTAGCGAGTCCGTAGTAATTGAAACCTCGTGATACTGATACATTACTTCTATACATAACAATGTACATAAATTTGTATATGTATAGTACTTACATCCTGTACGCTTTAATTTGTGACGGAACATAGTATATTATTATTAATAATATAATACATAATATTCATAATGCGCCCGCGCACCAAAGGAGCATTCGATCGGTGCTCTTTGAAGCCCATGCGATTGATAAGGAGTTTAATAATGGCTATATTTGAATATTTATTCATGTAGCATTTAAAGGAAAATGTTGACTGAATTGTACGATAAATATTTATGCAATGATGCGATTGGTCGGAGAAACTAAATTAAGCACCACATATTCTGTGGTTATAATTATGACAAAATTTAACGAATGCTACAAGGATAAGTTTGGAAATTTATGGCTATAGAAACAAACACAAATTACCAATTTATGACGTTGGTACTTTATTCATAATAGGTACAATATAAATCACAAATACCTCAAATTAAGATTAATAGCCCTGGTAGCGATGTCAGTGGGCCACAATTTTTTTTTTTAAATATGTTTTAATTTATTTTCCTGAAGAAGCGTTCAAAAATTAATAATGAATCATAAAGAAAGTTTATTTTAAAATCAATAAACGAAAATATGAATAAAACAAAAAACTTGACGTCATTTCATTGAAAAAAAAAAACAAAGACACATAACGAAATAAAAATTTATTTTTATCGTGTCTGAAATCTGGACATTTCATTATCTGTGAATCAAAGACGCTCGATAAACGTTAATTATTTGTTATATTTATTTATAGCAGTTATCTATCCACTATCCAGCAAATAAGGCGCACCCTGAATATCTAATCAAGACGATAACGGTCATTGCACTTAACTTTGAACTATCAGCTCAAAAATGTGAAGCAATGTTTGCATGTGAACTTGACGCGGATTGGTTGATTTGGTTAGATTTCGGAAATCAGACCAATCCGCGGCAAGTCTAACTTAGAAAGATGTATTGATGATTCCTAAGGTAGAAATGATGTAAATACATTTTTTTATTGTCGCGTATCATATTTTAATCAAGATACAACCTGACATTAACCTGCAAATTGCAAAAAGCGCGAGAATATTTGATTTTCGTTGGCTACCACAGCGGATGCAACTTAATTATTTGTGTTTAATGTGATTCCAGACAATGTGTTTCTAAGTTATAAATTTTAATATTATTAAGTACCTACTACGAGCGTTTGATCAGAAAAACCCATATATGAGACATTTAAAACTACTCCATACCTATTCTTCTATTGATCTATTTTGTTTTATTTTTCTGTTTACCTACCTACTCGAGTTAATTATCTTTTTGTATGCACGTGTTTCTGTGACAAATAAACCTATTTTTCTTTCTTTTCTTTCTTTCTATTCTTAACAAAAAGTTTTACCTCAGAAGCTCGCAACTTAATTTTACAATAATCAATATTTTACCGGCTAAATTACAAAAGCATAGTAAGTAGGGTCACTTATCAGTTATCAAAGTGACTAGATGAACTTATTAAGTCCCGCCAGCTGCAGAGCTAGATTCTAGAACAATTAAATGCATCGAGATCAAACTATGTTTGTAATTAATTGTATCTCATCAAATCATTTTTAAGGGCAATGTAATTGAAACTACATAGGTGGGACAAAAACTGACCGAACAGAGAACAGGGTTACGAGTATAAGGAATGTTGAGATTTTTATAATATTACTAAGACAATATTTAGGTTTCTCGAAAGACAGATGCTACTTATTATCATGTTTATTATAGTTCACAGGTTCAGGGTGTAAGTTCTCATCTTAGAGTTCTTTCACTGGCAGAGATTAAAGAGGAAGAAGTACTGTCCTAAGCCTTTCCATATCTAAGCTGCCTACCTTGTACAGCGAACCCCTTGAGATAGGGGTTTTTTCTACGTACCTTCTTCGCACCTACCAGCCGCTGCCGGCTGACCTACGGTGGACGCCACTACAACGTCCGTCGAGTGCCTTACCGCACCCTATACTACCTGGGCCTTGAGGGCCGTCTCGACCTTGCCTGGTGGCCACTACAGCCACTATCTAAGGGCGGCGAGCGCCGTTTGCTACCTGCTTACACTGCCTCTGTGGTGCCAGCCGGATGGTCCAGCCCAGGACAGTACTTCTTCCTCTCTAATCTCTAAGCAATAATAATAATAATAAACGTGATAATAAGTGGTATCTGTCTTATTTATTTACCACCACGAAATCCACCACGTCACAGTGTCGGTTTCACTTTTTTCATGAAGCTGAATATTTTATTTAATCCAAAGGACGAAAAATCTGTATGACATTTGTATGATTTCGGCCGTCACGCTTATAATTTAAGACTATAAGAAGACGAAGATGTTTTTCATATTATGGTGGAGTGTGTCTGGAATGTAGCGGAAAGATATTTGATTCGAGACCAATTTCATATGAATATTTGTCAATTAGGAGAATGTAATATTATTTTGGCTTTTCCAGCATCCAAAGCCGCTAGAATAATAGATAAATTAGTTAATTTAGGGGTTAAGCGTAGACGTTAAGCTTTGCATTTAACAAAGATTTCCTATGAGATTGGCATGTTCACTTTTTGATCAAACCCTCGTCAATAAATAAAGATTAAAAAAAAAAAGAATAGAAGCTTAAGTAATCTTTGAATGGAATATTTTACTGTTGATGTCCTTTTTTTCTTTTGCAATATCTACATATACATTCTACAATATCTAAAGAATATCAAACTATTCGTCAACTCAAGGTCACACTCACAACTAATGACATTCCCTAATAAAATAAATAAGTTAGTAGCTTATAGTCTCCAAGAATCTGGCTCGGAGAATAGTCTCCGAGCCAGATTTTGTTTTTTTTTTTTTTGGTTTTCATTATGTATTTATAGAAATACATAATGAAAACAATTGAATATATTATAAAAATGAATACTTAATTCCAATACCTAAATAGAATTACCTATTTACCATACTTATCGACATGATTTTAGACGTCCATTTTATAAGTTATCAGATGAATATTTACTTAATTCTGAAAGCTCGTAACTTTTCAATATAAAATCACTGAGTTCTTATACTTACATAATATTATAATATTAATAATTGCAATGACTAAGCTAACACTGTCATGTTAATATAAATGATTGTTTCTTAAGTGATCGCGTGATTTTATTTCTAATTATAGAACTACACATAATCGATTTATCACTTCATTAATAGTCCACGTTTTTGTGGCTAAGTAGGTAGGTACTTATGTTATTTGAATTAGTTATCTATAAAAAGACAAGTAGCTGTTACCGTAATAGAGCAAGTTTTCCAAGTTATGATAATATAAAAAACAAATTATATCTATTATTTTTTTAGAAGAAATCTAATTGCTAAATGTAGATCATAATAATAATAGATTAAGACAGGGTTACTGTTAAAATTTATATATCCGTTTAAAAAAATTGAAATTTGTAGCTGATTACAATTGTTCATAGAAATAAGGGTCAGCTTTTAGTGAAGAATTTATAAAATATAAAACCTAACATGACAATTTGATTAGGTGCAACAGTAACTGAATAAAATCTTACCAATAAATCTGGATAAACTCAGTCTTTAAATAAAACTTCCGTTTTCACACTGAATCCACGCACTTGTTACAATATTTTCTGACAGTTCAATATACACAGATTAAAACAACGATAGCCAACTTATCTGAATGTTGACACTGATTTAAGATCATTAAAAAAAAATCGTTAGAATATTTCGTTGTACGTGAGAGAAGCGTGCGCAGCCACGGAGGATAATAAATTTATATTGAGGCAAGTGCAGCCAGTCAGGTTTACTGGTTAGAACTACTCGGGACGCGACGCAAATGTTGGAGGAGCCAGAGTCACTCAAAGGACACCACGCCTACTCGCTCGTCGAAAACGGCAATTGACAACACTATTTCTAGCCTCGGAAACACACACAACACTAGTCAGTGATTCGAATAATGGAATGTAACTGGCCAGTATTTAATTTCTCAAGTGATTTGTTTATAATATTATCTTATGTCATTAGAAGTATTTATGTTTGTTTATAGTAGGTACCTATTTTTAGAAATGGATCAGTTTTTTTTTGTAAATATAATGTTTTATTAAAAAGTAACGATAAGTCGATTTGTTTTAGAACCTAAAGGTTAGAACCTGACGGTTGAACCTAATGTTTGTACTCAACTTTGTTGCTGAAATAAATGAAAAACACACCTACTTACTAATTATAAATATACAAATAGGACAAATACGAGTATTATATTATTAATACCTCAATACCTATTATAATCTTTTGGTGTTATTGTTTATGAACGTTTCAGTATTCAGCTTGATTTTGAATTAAAATATCAAATAAGAGTGTAACTTTGCACTGCCACGCCATCTGTCGATAGATTTGTGTAAAACAAAAGTTTATCGTATTTGATATCTGTTATCTGTATCTGTTCCGTGATAGAAAACGGGCCTGTCTTTAACCCACTGCTGGTTACAATAATATGCACAAAAAACTTCACAATGTATTCGCTGAAGCGTTGCGGGTTTTTCCGGTTCCATATTTAGATGGACGAGCTGGACAACTGGCGAATAATAAAATAATAGAAGAATACAATTAATAATTTTTAATCATTCAAATTCATATATTCAATTATTAGTAACAGCTGTTTCTTGCTTGACTGACATTATTCTCAGTCCATTGAATTTTATTTTTCAGAGTTATTGCATGATCTTACGATAGCGCCATCTAGTATAGAGTAGCGACACTAAAGTACATAGTTTTTTTTTTTCAATGGATAGATGGCGCTGTAACAAAATCATCATCATTCATTTCAGCCGAAAGACATCCACTGCTGGACATAGGCCTCCCCCAATTGGGGGGGTTTGTCATAATCGCCGCGCTTGGCAGGCGGGTTGGCGATCGCAGTATGGTGTTAAAAATGCATAGACAACGCTGCTGCCCATTCACTAGTAAATCCCTTAGTTGCCTTTTACGACATCCACGGGAGGAAATGGGGTGGTGCTATTCTTTACGTCCGGCACCACACGGAACAAAATATATACATTTAATAAAAATATTTTTAACCAAATAATATTTTGTTATATTATTTATTATACTCCATTTACTACAGCATTAGACAAATAACGGCTAAATAACGACAGTTATTGTGTAATATTGTTGAAATTACTGCACTTTAGAGTTATTTTTTTAATGTAAATGGTAAATAGATTACAGTGCTTTGTATACAATCGTGAAATAACGGAGATTACTAAACGTTTACATCAAAATAACGAAAGGGTGAGAGCAGTTATTTGTCTAAAGTTATAATAAATGGAGTATAGGTAAATACCCATAGTTATATATCGATGCAAACCACTGGTTTAAATAGATATTATCGTTTCTTCACGGCTCATGTTATAACAACATAATTATGTCAAAAAATATTGCCTTGCCTACCTACCGCAGTATTGATGTTGCTAAATAAGATAATATATAGGTATGACAAACATACCTATATCTTTGAAATAGCCAGGTCATAAACTCATAATTCATCGCGAACATTTCAAATTGCTTCTCACGTGATTTGAATGATAATGTTTCTTGTTTTGATGGACTATTTCTATTTCACTTAAATTGTTTGTGGTTCAACGACCCTATTAAATACAAATATCCCACATTTAATTATATAAAATATTTATTAGACAGCCAATGGGTTATCCCTGTATTTTGGGTACTCTTGTACCCAAATTGCACCCAACTGCCCACCTAATGTTTATTTAAAAAAATAAAATTGATTTGTCTACCGACCCCGAATCGATTTTGATCAAAAACTGGTTATTTATGATACCTAATGATGGTCTGGTATTTTGAGTACTTTATGTGGCCTACCGAAATGTCCTTTCTTTGGTATTGTTCGTCGAGTCTTTGAGCTCCTTAAATCCTGAGTTGAGCTACACGTTTACTGACAAATGCTTGCACTGACTGGACAGGTCCACTCAAAATTGTGGTTCTTTCCTCAAAAGACCATTTCAGACACGGATCTACATGGTCCTCACATGATCTGACCAAGATTATGTCTGGACTTTACAAGAGACTGACCCCTTAGTTTGTTTCGCCATTAATTTCTTCTCAGGGGTAGTCAGATAGGAAATGTCGACTTCACCAAGCTTGTTTTTATATTTTTTATATGACGTGTAAAAGTGATTCCGATATCCTGTTTACAGAATAAACGATTTCATTTCATTTCATTTCCTATACCGGTCACAGCAAGATACGCAATTGATAAATATACAATTTGTTCCTACTGAGACACGCCTCAGATTTTTTAATTAATTAGCTAATCTTAAATCGTCTGTTACTAGATCTTATCTTACTAGATGACTTGGCACGTTTTATACAACCTTGTCTCTCTCTCTGTTACTGACTGCTCAGAATTTGAGATAACTATTTAAGCTTTAAGTAGGTAGATAAAGATTGCTTGAGGCGATCTTTCACCACTTGTATCGCGAGATGCTTCGATCAACAATGTTGGTATTTTTGATCGAAGGTGGGAATATACGGTATACGATTTTTTTTTTCAACATAGGTACACTTATTAGAAGGTAATATTATTTTGACAACTGTCAACCTTCCTTAGGTTGACAGTTGTCAAAATAATATTACTTTTAGGTTTATACCTATCTAACCCAACATTCATTGTGCCGTCCACATTCCATTTGTCAACCAACACTCACCAGATACATTTTATTTTTACTTCACACGTACCTACAGGTAAAACTACATCAAAAACAGGAAAAAGAAACTATAAAAGATTTTCCTCAATTTTTTCTCTCATTATGCAGCGTCTGTTTTTAGAATGATTAAGTAATTATACAAACATATTTTTTTTTATATTGCCATCTTCGATTATTATTACTAGCCTTTGCCCAGATCTCCGCCCGCGTGGATGTCGGTTATCCACTCATTAGTGGAAAATAGTGGTTATTGATGGTTTTTTTTTAATAAGAAGTCTAGAAAAATTCACAGATTTCTAATTAAAATGGAGAATTTATTACAAAAACCACTGGAATTATCCATTTTTTTTTTTTGCAAATTTCATTACGATTCCAACGACATATGCTTCTTATGTAGCTCCCATACAAAAATACAGAAATATTTTCAGTTTTTTGATCCGCGGCGGATTTCGCGTGACCCCCTGTCGCAGATGGGGTCAAATTACGCAAAATGGCCGTCAGTCAATATTTGATTGAGACACAGACGAGGGGTTATGGCAAAAAAGTAGCCATGTCCTTCTCCATATCCCAGGCTATATCTCTGCCAAATTTCGTGACGATCGATTCAGCGGTTTAGGCGTGAAAACGTAACAGACAGACAGACAGGCAGGCAGACAGACAGAGTTACTTTCACATTTATAATATTAGCAGGGATTAGGTACGCAGTAATATTTATCATTTCTTTCCGATATTAATCTTAAGTGATATCTACAGCACAACACTATCTTTTACGCTGCAAATAAAATGAGATAACAATTCTTTTCATATTAAAGGAAGTAATATAATTTTTCTTAAATATTAATTCCTAATACTTGCCGACTCCGTAGTCAACCAAGAGTCACTCTACTCTATCCCGAGTATTCAACATAGCCCACAGAATCAGCATGGTGCCACTGGAACGGCTTATTCCACAAATCCCTCCTGAAAATCCCCCTTAGGAGGAATCTTGCTTGATCATCTGGAATCTGAAAACAGTCTAGAATTCACCCCTGATAATCCCGCTGAGGGAGGAAAACTAGAATTGAAATAACAAAAAATAACTTATTCCAAGATCCCCTAAAAGTGATTTTTTTACATTAGGGTTCAGTTTTTTCTACTGAGGGGGATTTTCTCAGGGGGATTAGTGGAATAAGCCCACTGGAACTTGGTAATGGAGCGGTATGGCCGCCCCGTTACCAACCGTAGAACAACGTTGTCCGTAAAACCAAAAACCGTTGGCGAGTAGACAAACGTAGAGTAGGACGCACTCAGGCTAGGAGCGACTAGAATACTAGATGGTCGGGAACTCTTTGTATACTTGAAGAGAGACTAGCAATTATTGAAGAAATGTAGCAAATATAAGCAATTGGATAGCAATTTTTTAATATACTTTCAGAGCCGCTTGCCATAGGCAACCAGCCATTCTGACGCTAACGATTTTTGGCAACTGGATGGAAAAGAATAGCTGAAGATCGAGTTATATGGCGTGCGATTGGAGAAGCCTGTGTCCATGGAATGCAATAGGCTAATGATAATGATGATAAAGAATCAAATCATTTTTCATGTCCCTACGTCACACGCAAATATTTTTTTAAACTAAAATGAATAACTTTTATCACTCATTGTTATCGTTACGTCACTCTGATTAATGCTCAACAAATGTTTTGTATGTTATTTCGTTTAAAATGTTTGTGACAGAGTCGTCGTCTTCAATAAATATCCGCTGTGTATTTAGCACAGTATGTCTTGAAAACTAACCATCGCAATGCCACGACGGCCACCTGCTGAGTCCATCATCATCAAAAATGTTAGATGAACTTATTATAATATTTTTACTTAAGCCATCGACTCGAAAATAAGAAGTAGAACTATCACGTAGAACTATAACATATGACCTTCTGTGACCCAAACACGAACGTGTGACGTAAATAAATGATTTTTTAATATGGGGGTCACTTTTGGGAGGCACATTATAAAAAAAAAAAGTTTTACGAACTGTACCTTGTGACATATCGAATGAAAGGGCTTATTGTAAAGATTTCAGTATTTTTTTTTTAACTCTGAAACAAATACTTTTAAAGTTATTTAAGACAATTTATGAAAATTTATCATAGACCTCCTCTTATCTCGGATACTACTGGTTTCTTTGGTTTTGATTAGCGTAAACCTAATGTCTCCCAATATTATGTGCCACGTTTTGTGTATATCTTTTGTTGAATATCCCAAATAAATAAAGCATTTATTCTATTTAGTTAGTTGATTAGTTTAATGTTACGAGATTCATTCCCAATGCTATTTTCAGATAAGAAATAAAAGCGAAATCTAATTTTCATATTTTCAAATCAGTGTTTAGTTCTCTGCTTTGCCCCGTCACAGCTGATTAAGTAACATCCTTTATGGCTGTTTTCCTGGGTACCTAATTAATTTACGACTGTACATTCCTTCCATAATCTTAGAAGGTTTATGTGGCCATAAAATCTGAAGTGAGATTAACTTTGATAGGGTGCACTAAAGTCTAAATGCTGCTCCCAGAATTCGATATAACAGATCGTATTTCGTATTTACTACCCTAACATAAAGATTCTGGCAAAAGTACGTCAACAATTGTTTTAATTAGGTCTATGTTAGATTTTGGAATGTTCATGCATACCTACATCATCATCATCATCATCATTTCAGCCGAAAGACTTCCACTGCTGGAGACATAGAGTCAAGGAAATGAATTGTCAACTAAGTTGACTATCAACCTAAATTGTCATCTTTTGACAGTTGTTTATGTTGTAATATAGCAAAAACAAATCGACCCTACTTCAACACTATTAGTCTTTGTGTTTCTAACTCATAAATATTATTTTTTATAACCAAGCCCTCACTTGCTACTCGACTGAAATGATGAAATGTTTACTTTCTCATAGCGACTGTACTACTCTGCTAGCCTTGCGTGGGACCACACGTCTCACGTTATATTAGTAATTCACACCTTCCAATATATAAAGAAAAGGATAATAAACAAATATTGAAATCCTTAAGAACGGCCTTTCTTTTAAATGCCTCTTTAACCCTAACAGTTTAACTAGCACGGCAAATTGACGCGTAAGGTGACAATTTGCTTAACAATTAATTTCTTTCACTGTAATGATCACACACTCAACCAATCACAAATGAGGGGCTTGTGGCTACGTAATAACAGCCGCACGGGTCGATCAATCAGGTTAATCTACGCTTGTCGCGGTTGGACCGTGGATTGGTGACCATCTTTACATACCGAGACCCCTCCGTGCCTCGGAAAGCACGTTAAGCCGTTAGTCCCGGCTGTCATTCGTGGATCTTTGACAGTCGTAACGGGTAGTCAGAAACCCGAAAGTCTGACAACCAGTTTTACGAAGGGGTACCGTATTACCCAGTTACTGGGTTGTGGAGGTCAGATAGGCAGTCGCTCCATGTAAAATACTGGTATTCAGCTGTATTCGGTGAGACTGGAAGCTGACCCCAACATAGATGGGAAAAGGCTACGCAGATAATGTAGTATCAGCTTAGCAAACTAATTGAATAGTTCAGTTTCTACACGTCGAACACCGTGGACGGTAGACGTCAAACGGTAAAGTTGTGCGAATACCGCACAAACCTTGCAAGATGGATGAACGCCAGTGCGGTTTTATGTGTGTCAGTGACATTAAAATCTGATCCAAATTCGTCTGCCAAGTGTAAAGATTATTTCCATGTAATCGTTCATTAAACTTAGTATGAACTTGGATGGCTTTATAACATTTGTGTGTAAGATGAAATGGCTTGAAATTGAAACGGTGTAAGTTTTTATAAGGGAAATTTGCTTAGTTTAAATTTGAGATCTGACTGTTGAATGCTAGATACTCCAGAGTAGGCAAGGTTATCTGTTGGATTGTAGTACCTAATCATTATAATAAACTTTTTCCGCCACTGAATCATGATTCGCCGCTGGCGAGGCTAATAGACTTTATTAACAGATTTTCCTGTTGCTCTTGTATCTGTTTAGAAATTCTTGGTTTCTTAACAATGCATAATTTTTATCAAAATGACACAATCACTTATAAACTTAGATACTTAGTTAGACTACTATAATATGTTTATCTTTTACTTTCAATAGATTGTCGTTTGACAAAATCCATTCGAATTTGTCATAAAATATCATTGTCATATGGGCCAATGCTTCTACCACCAAGGTTGTCAACACTTTAACCTCCGAAAGACTGATTGATTCACTGATCAGTAAATCAGCTGTCAAATCTTATGTCAGCTATTGTGGTTCGTTGACAAAAACAACAAGATCCAATCAAACCACTTGACAGGAGATAGACAATAGATATTGAGTAGGCGTTCAGAATCCGGTAGTGTTGGTTTGTCAAGAGTATAGCTAAGTAGTGAAATCCTGACCATATGGAGAAAGTAATAACCAATCCTATGGATAATTATTAAAGTGACGATATAAAAAACAAAACCGGTGTATCAGAGGACTGATTGACAGTGGACAAGTTACAAAACTATTATGAATATTCTAACCGATGAAATTAACGTTCACCGTATTCTACATAGGAGAGAATGCATAACATAATGATTTGGGTGGAGTAAGCCCGCGGCTACAGAAACCGGTCGCCACGTAACCATTGTTAATGATAACGCAACGGATCATCGGCTAAGCCTTGCCGTCCATCACCATATGGGAGATATACAACAGATTAAGCTCTGATAGTACTGGGATTATAGGAAGTTAGGAACGGATAAATTTTTGTATGTATTACCTATGTATTTTCCCCGGCCAAACATTTAAAGAACTGAATACAACGATTGACGTGATAGGAAAGGAAATAGCTGTTCTTTTAGCCAGTAAATTCATGTGTTCAGTATCAGAGCGATTTGTCATCATTCTCAATATTTCCAATGCTGAAAATATTGACGTGATAAGAAATAAAATAGCTGCTCTTTTAGCCAGTAAATTCAAGTATTCAGACCAGAGCGATTTTTGATCAATCTCAATATTTCCAATGCTGAACATAAGGCATTACACAGACTGAAGAATGATGGAATCACAAAAGGTGAATATATACATAAGTAAATCACGGGGAGACGAATTGAAGATAGTAGGTATGTTGTCAATGTAAGACATATTACTGCTGCAAATACGGTTCTCTTGATATATGTACGTAACCCCAAAGTAAGAATACTCTGGGGTTAATTTATGTTAGTACTCTTATATTGCACTTATATGTAGACTACAAATACTCTATGGAAGCACATAATAACCACACGATTGATATTAAGTCCTCACTTGATAACATAGACTTTTTCAGACTGACTAGGGTTATACATGCTATAATTTATACAATGGCGATAGCGATCGTTCGTAGATTACATATTGCTTATGTAAATAAATAGATTCGATTTGTATTGTAGAAGCTCCACAAATTAATACATCTTGCCTTATAAAAATAATACGTAATCAAACAAATATTAAATTAAGTAGAGAGGGACCAAATTACGTACACTCTACAAATACGGATGGATGGACATTGTCACGCAACTTAGTTCTAATATTAAGATCCTCTTATTACGTGACGGATGTATTAATTAATATCATCTGCTAAGCATTAATTAGCCTCATCATAACTGCTTTCTACGGAGAGGTAAACCGTGATCATGCTAGACCTTAATCTTCGCTAACCAAACGGCTTATGGACGAAGCTGTCGATAAAAATTGTATGAGTTGCTTTAGGATATCTATGAAAAGAGACTGAAAAGGTCAACTACAGCGCATTGAATTCCTAGTGTGGGGCAACGTAAAATAAATTTAAAGCTACAGGCTCAGCTTCGGCGCGGGCTGGCGCTTTGTCGACAACAATCAGTGTTGTGCCATTAGGTATATGCAGGAACGCAGGCGTTCGTTAATTATAAATAAACTTTGCAAGCACTAGAAAATTGCTATTGAAGGCTCGCACCGGCAGGTGTCGACCTCAGGACGAGCTGCTTCTCACACGGTCAACTGTAAGTCGCTTGCTCTGTCCCGCGTCACCAGTCCTGACTCTGTATATTTTGGCTGCTTAGACCCAAAGTAGAAACTTTTTTCTTTTTTAATTGCTGCAATTACTTTAGTTTATTGTGGTGTCTTACAAATACGGGCAGAAGGTAGTTTAAAATAATTTGCAAGAAAGTTAGGATTTAATGAAAATATTTTAATTAAAGATAATGGAAGCTAACTCAATGGCTACGTCATTCAATTGGGTACTTCATGTGTAGCCAGTACGATAAGATGCTAAGCTATCTCTGTCGCACACTGCATCATGCGTGATCTCATTCGCTCGTAAACCCGCGGTTAGAGTCAAATGAGACTTGATGTAGTGTGAATTCAAAAGGACGTTGTAATGCAATATAACCTGTGCGGGTTGCCAAATATTTGCGTAAATTTTCTTCAAAATTACAAGCTAATGTGAATTGAACCCGATTTGGACGATATGATGTCGTGAACTTGTCGTGTCTTAATGGTAAGACCCCACATTTAGTCATGCACGAAGCAAGGACCAGTCAAAACATAAATAAAATGTATACTCAATTTCGGAGAATATATCTCAGGCATCTTGACCTTGACCTTGATCATAAAACAGTGGATGTTCCACTGTTTTTATGTCCAAATTATCCCGTAATTTCAGTAATCGTAGACATGATTTTTTATTTAGTAGATTGATGACTGAAAAGTCAACCGTTATTAATTCGATAAATACAAAAATACAGGTTGACAACCAAATCAAAGACCAAAAAGGTCAGTAATAAAGATGCACCAAAAAATATTTTGGTGCATTTGCGCGGTAAGTTGGTATTCGTTTTTCTTGTGCTTATGTGTCATACCTGCTCCTCATCACGTACGTCATCGTATCGGACGATGTTGCACCGGTATCGATGGACGCGCGCCTTACCATGTTGACGGATGACGTTCATGAAACGCACTTTTAGTGAGTATCTTGAACTTGACGATACAACCGGTTTCTCATTGCCAAGGGCTTTATATATGACTTAAATCTTATTTGTTGACTATAAGGAAGAAAGATGCTTGAAATTGAGATGTTGTCGTAACTGATAATCATATTGATTATCTTTTGATAAAGATGAATGATATGTCTTCAGATGTATCTTATGTAATGGCATGTGATACCTGTCTACTGTTTTGCTACCTGCTGTGATAGTTTATTCGTCAAGCAATAAAATAACCAACTATTTAGGTCTGACTTGTATTTTAGAATGTAAGTAGGCCAACAATATTTATTCGCCAAAAACATTTTGAGTATCAAATTGGGAATATTGCATCTATAAATTTCCTGCAACACCCCGTAATAAAGACATCTAACACTACAGTTACAAAAAGCAAAAACAGTCCTACGTCATGACCCACAAATCGAAATAAAGTTGTCCAATAAAACACCTCAGTCCTCAATCACTCAGAAATAACATTTGAAACACCTACTCCAATATCCGCTGAATGCACGCAATAATAGAAATGTCAATATATTTTAAAAGAAAATGGATATATTCACGTCATACCCGACAGTTTCGCGAATATTCCTCACATCATTTTGTTAATATATGGGCCATAAATAAGTAAGTAAATGGTTCTACCCACGCAGATCATGTAGCATCATGTGCTTGAAAACGTGATGATGGAGAGCATTCTGCACTTAAAGATTATTCAGTTGAATTTAAATCTTAGTTATAGAAAGCAGACAGTGTGAAATCAATTGGCACCTTGGCAGTAATGCAATATTGTTTTATTTGTATAGCCTCGAGTATTATTGTTTCTTCTTAGTTAGACCCTCGGTATAGTAAGATCACTGAAGGAAACCATGTTTTCGAATTCGATTTGTTTTTAAAGTTCAATCGAAAACGTCTACAATAGGTATATGTTGTAGCATTTAAGAGCTAGGAATCCAGCAATATACTAATGAAGAACAGCAGTAGTTATACATACCTACATGGAATCTAAGCGATGGCATTCTTGTTTATCAAGTAATCAAGTTAGTAATTTGTCCCAGTAGGTTAAAGATCAAATTTGCTTAAAGCACGTATCTTATGCATGCATATAACACTATGTGGTACTGATATGGAAAGTAATGACCGCAAACAGCAACCAATAATAAATCTACAACTAACGATAATATGTTATTACGTACTGACATCGAATGAACAAAGTCCAATAAAGGATGAGACGATGTTCAAAGAAATACGAGTACATAGTCAAATGCATTACTAGTTTGGAAATGATCCTTGAACAACTGTACTTTGGGAGTGCTTTGTAATGTCGAAGTAATGAGATTTTCGTGTCTATCTGATACCTTAAAGGGCATGTCTTGAAGAAAAGGCACACATGTTGTAGAAATACAGGTTTAGCTTAAGGAGATATACTAAGAGAACTGTTGATGGCCGTTCAGAATTATGGTCAACATTCACTTAAATACTCCACCTGAACATGTTAAAGAATTACGAATAGGAATAAAGCTAAACTTTCAATGCATGTGTATCATCAAACTTTGTACCATCATTACAATAACCGAAAATGAAAAAGTTATTAACAGTACAGTGAACTCTCATAAAAACACTGATAAAATCATGGAAGCACTTTCTCTAATTTGAGGCATATCGTTTTAGTGCAGGAGCATTGAGCGTAGCAAAGTATCGAGGGTATTAAAACCAACCAATCAAATCAAAATGCGTCAACAGATGCTACTTCAAGTTGTGACGAACCAGTGAAATCAGTTGTCAAGATTTAAAAGCCATTTAAGTTCATAATATATTTGTTTATTTACTATTACCACTTACATTTGTTTTAACAGGTGGGAACCCACTACAACAATGAAGTCACAATGTCCAAACTCAGACGCGTCACCCAAAAATCAATAACACACCACCACCAACCAAAATGAAATGTTTTAAACAGTCCTATTTTGACTGCCAGGGTTCAAATTTATACCTGTCGATTAACGTGGATAACAATAATATTAAATGGTAGTCGGTGCATTGTTATGAGTGCACACTTAAAAGCTGACCTCGGCAGTAAAGCCAAATAGGAGCAGAAACAACGCAATAATGAACGAGAATAAAGAGACGAGCTTATGAAACACGACAAAAATATAAGTGAGCATGCAATTCGCTCGTTTTCTCAAAACAAACCACCCAACGGAACTCATGCCTCCTACGATAAGCCTAAAATTCAAACAGATGATCCACTCGTCAGATCAAGTGGGGTGACATTGTACCACAACTTTTATTCGAGATTAACTGACGGCCATCGTAACGCATCGCAATGTCTCTATGTAAATGGTCATGCTCATGCATGACTAAACTGATCTAAAAATAGAACCCCGCCTGGGATGTGTGGCGATAACTGGACTAACTCGACCAAACTGGTCATATTGATGCCATGTCGCACAGTGGAACGAATGTATGGGAGCGGTTGGACGTAGACATGTCCGAAAAATAAGAGTAAAATTATGACAAACTAATGATGCCATCTTATTCGATTACTTAATGCCTTCATAAATTGTGGTGATGAATTTCTTCATAACTCCCATATTTCGGGAGTAATTTGAGAAAATGTGAAATTTTACTATGAAAATGAGTGTATCGAGCTCTCTCCCTCCTGATTCCGGGCTTGTTTCAAGTAGCGGTCTCTAATATCGTAATGCTATTACTAAGAGCTATATTTAATACTAAGACACATAGTGCGCCAAATGTGCACTTTCTGGGATAAAAGGAAATGAAAATTTAAAAAAAAAAACGTTTTTTCCCCATTTGTATTTACTTTAAACCGCAGACAGACTTATTAAGAGGTCTATAAATATATTATATATATACAGAAATATATATTAACAAAAATATTCACAAGAACTGATGAGAGTATGACTTTTAAGTAAGTTGATAATAAATTACCTAGTTTCATTAAAAGTACAATAAATAATTAAGATGTAAGCTCTAATTTACTAAGTTACACATTTTAAAACAATAACATCATTTAATTATCTTCGTCATCATCATCATCATCAATTAATTCAAATTCAGAATCGATGTCCGCTAAATCATTTATGTTAACAAATTCGATATCACTTTTCTCAGAATCCGTAAGCTCATAAAATTCCTTAAAAGAAGATTTTTTTACAAACTTATTTCCTTTTGGACGGATACTTGTAACAAGTGGATCAGAAGACAGTAAAAGATTGTGCATAATATCTTCATTGCATGAGATACTGCTATGCTTTCGAGAATGCCCCTCTCTATATTTTCTAAAATCTTTATTTCTAGCCTCAGATGCCTCTTCGGATAGAAAACCAATGGGCACAATTGACATGTTCTGAACTATGTCTGGCCCATGCATTAAAATTTTATGAAGTGAAGAAGGCATATAATACCATGGGTATAACTCCACGTAAAGCTTAGCAGTATCAAAGCAGAACTCTCGGAATTTAGTTACGTTGATCTTCTCTCCTGATGAAATACACTGCAAGATCACACAGATTTTTCTTAAAAGCATAGCATCTATTCCGGTCAGTTCAGCAGATTTAGTGTAGTTTTCAAAAAATCTCCTTGCCGAGTTGCCATTGTTGGTGGATCCACTGCCTTGTTTCACAACATCGAGAAGTAAGCCCGTTTCTCTTCTTACAGCCTCTTGAACTCTTTTCTTCCTGTCATCAACTTGCCTTTTTGCTATATCACCCCTTACTTGCCATGATTTTATGTCTAATTTGTAGGAAATGTGTAATAAGCATTCCATTGAGCGAATCCAAGCGTGAAGGGTGCTTAAGCTATATTTATACATGTCCTCGTTTGCGTGTTTATCTTTGATTAACTCTAAATTATTCATTTCTTTAGGACAAGCCTTGCATATGTCACACACTGAAGCTGCTGTATTGGATATAATGGAATGAATTTTACCATCAATCATTGTCAACAGCAGTTGGTGTTTGACACTAATTCCATCAGTGATGGTGGATGGAGTTAAGGCTTCAATCTCTGCTTCGATTTCAGCCATCTCTCTCTGCACATTTTCTTTGGTTTCCTTTATAAACTTAAACAATATTGGCCGGCAAAATGAAGTGGAAGATGGTCGCTCGTTTTCCCAAATTGTTACACCTTTTGAGACGAGCCGCAGTGGTACAAGACTAATCATAAAATTACTAGCAAGATCGATTTGCTCATCTTCACTCGTCCTTTGATGATAAATGCTTTGGCTAGATGATCCGTCAAAACCCCATTTGCTGGTCAATACGAGCTGTTGATTGGGATCAACAGGGGTTTCTAACGACCTAATAAGTCTTCTTGAGGTTAAATCCATCAAGGCTTGTAATTTGATTTTTGCAGAGCTCTCTGTAACTGTGAGATCTTCTTTGGCCGGATAGCACTTAATTTTTTCTTTAACCAACATGTAGTAACTCGGGTATTGAAGAGCTCCTTCTTGAGTGTTGAAATCCCGAAGAGTGTTATAGCGCCATTTCGATAAGTTCATCGATACATAAAGAGCCAATGCCTTCAAAGGGGATATTTCCCGTACCTGAATTGATTTACCTTCAATGAAGGCTTTGATTTTTGAGGCCTCTTCTGGATTCTCCGTCAAGTATTTCATAACATAAGCTGTATCGCTTTGTCCTGCCTTTTGAAGCGCCCTTTCGGCCGAAAACATAATTTCAGCGCTGCTACTGCTGCATGAAAGACTATCTTCAGTGCGTCTTCTTTTTTGCCGGTTACTAAGGTCCTCAAAAGATTTACGAGGACTAGGATGTGTACAAGTTGAAGCATCAGATTTAGCAGGAGAAATTATGGGCTCGATGACGTCACTTATATTTTCTGTAGAAGGTTCCATATTTTCATTCTGTAATTCCGGCCATTGAATTGCAGCCTGTAGCCAAATCTCATGTTTCTTCCGAAACTTATCTGTGCTTCTTCCAGACTGTGTCCATTTTGCATAAATGCGGTAGCAAAATCGACGACACCAGTCTTTTAAACTTGTTTCAGCACTTTCACATAACTGAACACAACTGTTATCTTTTAAAACACTGAACAAATAGTTAAAGTCGCGTAAATCTTTATGTGCGCGTGCGCATAAAGCAACGTGAATATCAAGATTTGTATTAAAATTTGGAAAATACATTGCGAGATTAGCTTGGATACAACGAGGTGTAAATCAACACTGATTTTAAAGTTACTAATAGTGACCTATTTATATAAAATCCAGGTATCCCAGGTATCCTTTGTTAAATATTGCAAGGTAATTAGTTATTGTGATAATTAGTAAATGATGCATGCTAAATTAGTGTATTAAGAGCCATTTAGTAATTAAATAATAGCAATGTTCTTATCAGTAATCATTAGTGCATCAGTTTTATATGTAAACCTTAAGTCCCTAATTATATATCCTAATTAGCTTATATCTTCTCTAATTGGCTGCTCAGAAATGTTATTGTAATAAGGTAAACCTTTAGAAAAACGGTTTTAATCAACAAAATAAACAAAAAATAAAAAAATTGTGTTATAAAATAAACATCACTCTTTATCCCAGAAAGTGCACATTTGGCGCACTATGTGTCTTAGTATTAAATATAGCTCTTAGTATTAGCATTATGATATTAGAGACCGCTACTTGAAACAAGCCCGGAATCAGGAGGGAGAGAGCTCGATACACTCATTTTCATAGTAAAATTTCACATTTTCTCAAATTACTCCCGAAATATGGGAGTTATGAAGAAATTCATCACCACAAGTTATGAAGGCATTAAGTAATCGAATAAGATGGCATCATTAGTTTGGCATAATTTTACTCTTTTTTTTCGGACATGTCTACGTCCAACCGCTCCCATACATTCGTTCCACTGTGTGTCGCTTCCAAATATAGCTCACACGGTATGGAAATAGTTACGGAATACGCTTAACATGCCTTTATGTTGAAACTCGTTGAAGTGATTATAGCTTCTCGCGTTCAAAGTTTATGCGAAGAGAGTAACTTAAAGTTTGTTATGGTCGATTTTATTCACCTGCGAATGAGTCATTTTACTGAAAGGTAATTTCATATTTCGGGTTTTGGTTTCCAGTCGGCATGCTTATTACGTCGTATAGTGCAGTGGCTCTACAGTTAATAGCTTCAATTAAAAGGGTATTTGCCTCAATTGGCAGCTGAGATATCAAAAAGCTTTTAGTTTTGCAATTCTCTTTATGATTTCATTTAATTTGTAAAATCATTATTATTCTGCTTTGCAAGTGCCAACGCATTAAGTAACCAGGAGTACACTAACTAAAAGGTTTATTACACAGGTGACATTTTATATGTTTATAACTGTAATAAAATGGACATATTATTGAATTGATATTCAAGATTTCTATCTAAAAATATTGCTTAGTGCAATAACTATAAACTTAATCTCAGTTAATTTATTACAGAGGCTTTATTTAATCAACGCGGTAATTAGATTAAAGTGTTAATAATACCTACTCCTTCATTTAGTCTTTCCATCTTTAACTACGTTCGATATTATGGTTATCTAAAACATCTTAATTACATAATAATAATAATTTTTATTAATCATTTATTTTTCAGTCTACAAATGAGGTCCATTGTGTTAGTAACAATCTTACTTAGCCTATATTAGTACTTAGTACGGTCAGTTGCAGAGAAATCTCACCCCCTAGCAATGAATAAATACATTGCTAGGGGGTGAGATTTATCTGCAGCTGACTGTACTTAATAACTAAAACAGATCTTGTTCGATCGGCTAACGCCCACACAAGCGGGCTAACGCCCACACAAGCGAGCTATCTGCCCGGGCGGCTATTGAGTGCAAAATAATGTTGGGACTGTCACGCAACTTGCGAAGTAGCGAAGCAGATTCCTTGCGCCATACTGCGTCAAAGCTGTCAGTTCGCGCATCGGCAAATATCGCCGACGCACTGCAGAAGCGTGGCAGTCGCAACAGCACCCTGAACGCATTGTTATATAGGTTACGCAGAGCATTGCAAGCCCTTTGGGTATATCTGAACCACAGTGCCGCTGTGTACAGTATTGTACATTACGCCTTAAAAAGAGCTATTTTAACTGCGACTGTACATCGAGAGAACCTGCGGGCCAGCATGTTCGCCCAGACAACGCTCTGCGCTTCCCTCTCCAAATCTGAATCGTCTTTCAGGGAATCTGTTACCAGATGGCCCACTGTTTATTGGGTGACCTTAAGTAACAGAGGAGGGACCGTAGATGGACTTCTGTCACCAGACATGAAGACGATATACTCTGTCTTTTTGGTGTTGTATATCAACCCATGAGACTCCGCGGACGACTCACACATAGCCAGTAACTTTCGGAGAGCAATGATTGAGGGAGCCAGCAGTATCATGTCGTCCGCGTAGCTCAGATTATTAAAACAAACACCATCCACATAGCAGCCGACACGCATGCTGCTGAGTCGCTCGACCAAGGCATTCACATAGAGACCGGAGAGCAAGGGCGAGGACAGTCCCCCCTGTCTCACCCCACACTCCAGCCTGCATGGCTCCGAAAGCTCCCCTACCTATCTCACTCGAGTCTCTTGGTGTAGATACCCGTATTTGAGGAGAGATGCGAGCTCTGGCGGAGTGTTGTGTCTCCTAGCAGAAGCTAGGAGACACAACACTCCGCCAGAGTCTCACTCCAGAGATTTACTCTGGCAGAAGCCAGAGATAATCGTAAGAGACTAGGTCAAAGGCCTTGGATAGGTCCAGGATAACCACGTAGACTGGTGTCTATCTATCCGCGTAATACTTAACAGCGTGCTTCAGACTAAAAATGGCCGTCTCCGTTGATAGCCCTGTCCGGAAACCGAGCTGGGCATCATGAATCTTGACATGCCTATTTAGATGCGAGTTGAGCACGCTGTCAAGGACCTTGGCTATTACGGTGGCTAGTGAGATTAGCCTGTAGTTTGAGCGGTCCAATTGACATCTCCAGTCTTGTTCTTGACTACAGGCACCACCAGAGTCCGCATCATGTCCGAGGACAAATACGAATGAGACAGACACAAGCTAAATAGTAGCGCGAGTACTAGTGGCAAGTACGCACCAGCATGTTGTAGGTGCTCGATGCTTAGCCCATCGTGTCCTGGGGATTTCCCTCTAACCATATTTTTAATTTTGGCCCTGACCTATTTCGCCAAGACCATCGTTGGTACCTACTCATCTTTGGGAAGAACATCAAGCTCCCCGCATGGTGGTTCCAGGGCGACTGTGTGGTAAACTGAATTTTTGAACAACTCAGCAATATCTTTTGGGTTAGCAATCCCATCGATACTCACAGGAATACCAGGCCTAGGATTTAGCTTACAAGTACCTTTCCAGAAACTTTTAAAGTCTGAATTGGCATAGTGCTTTGCCAGCAAATCCATCCTTAACTGTTCCTGCGGCCTTAATATAAAGTATTAATGCTATCATGATTCCTGTCCGAAAAAGGGATGGTGCTATCGGTCATGTGTCTCTCTCTCGCGCTGGAATCATGATGGCATTAAAACGTCATAATACGGCACCTGGTGGTAAATAAGCTCGCGCCTTTTGCCTATGGAGGTAGGCTGAAACTACAGAACGCCACCTGCTACGATCCTTAAACATAAATCCTTGAAGCTTCGTTGTCGTTCATATACAGGCTGTAAAAGACCCATATCTATCACATCACAGACACAAAGCCATCATCTACGCATTCTGTATATCAAACCAAGTAACCTTGTGCAAAAGTGATTGCCGGATAATGACATTTATTTTTGAAGTGATAAATCGCTGTTTACGGCAGTGCGCAACGTAAAGCTCGCTTTTATAGGTGTATGCAAAAGAACAGGGTTAGTAGGAGTTTTTTTTTTTTTTTTTTTCATTTAAAACTTTTTTGTAAAATAAATCGTCAAAAAAAGTTGGAACTTTGACATCCTACATTTCCTCCATTTCATACAAGTGACTCTCGGCTTCGTTGAGGGTATTAAAAAAGATTAAAAAAGATCAATATCTAGGTACATAAAAAACCAAACTAACAAAAACCGATGCTAGAAAATAATTATACACAATATTATCATGTGTGGATATTTGCGATGTAGGACAAAATTTAAATAGTTATCGCTTCGTTGTTGAACTTGTGGCTTCTGCTAACACTATGTACTTACATGTTAATGTATAATAGAATATGCATATTGCATTAACTCGCTTTGTTCGTGCTTATAACTATCGGGTTTTACTGTTGTTTGCTCTGGTGCTAAATGTCAACATATTTTAATGCTTAGTAGCACAAATAAAAGGAAACTTGGTGGTTTCTAAAACGAATTGTTTTGCATGTTTGTTGTTGGTTTATGGAATACACGGTTCGTTTAGCGTGTGGATGATTGAGGTCAATCCTTGAATTACCAGTTATTCGCTAAAAAGGGAAAATATAAAAAAGGAAATAAAAATCGGCCAAGTGCGTGTCGGACCACGCACAATGAAGGGTTCCGTAGTTGGTATGAATTTATCCCAAGAACAAACTGAACATCGTAGTTGAAAAACATGTTTTTCCATACGGAATGTATGGGAGAACATGTTTTACAACTGTAAATGTAAGTTGGTTGACTATTACTTGGTAACTTGTGACGCCTACTTGGCTGTGATGGTTTTCCTTTTAACTTCGTTACATATGATGCTGTGATTTTTTTTTACATATCAAAGTACAACCATTTAGCTGGCACCTGCACTTTAAAACCTAATATTTCAGAAACGGATCCCTTAATCGAAAAATTGTTTTCACAAACCCGCGATATTTTTGAAAGACCCATCCAACAATACCCCATAACAAAGGGTAGGCGGAAAAAAAAAAACATCCCCACTTTACATGTACAGGAGGTACCCTAAATAACTAATTTTTTCATGATTTTATTTCACCATTTTGTTGGCATGATTAATATGTATATCCATGCCTATAATTATAGCTTTCTAGTACTAAGAGTCTCTGAGCTAAGCTGGGGACGGACATGGCGAAACTATAAGGGTTCCTTGTTGACTACGGAACCCTAAAAAGGAGTATGTTAGGATCGTAGCTGGTCGCGTTCTGTAGTTTCTGCCTACTCCCATGGGAAAAAAGCGTTATTTATGTACATATGTAAGAGAAAATATTTCCTTAGACGAAACGTTTGGTTTTCATCTAAACATACATTCTTCAACTACAGTTAAAGGAATATAGGCTGTTTGTGTATGTGAGTTTAAATGTTTGTAAACGCACCCACGATACAGGAGAAATTCCTAGTTCTAACGTTTTAAAAACAAAAAAAAAACTTTTAAGTAAGTACCTATGAAATGACAGTAAAGTTCAATTTGTAATGTTTTTAAAGAGGCTACTTTTCCTCGTTTGATTCATATTTCCTCATTTGTGTAATGCAATCGTTTTGAAATGTTTAGTAGTACGAGTAAATCATTGATACGAAACGTTTGGTTTCGATATAAACATACCCTCTTCAACCACAGTTCAAGGAATATTTGCCTATGAAATGACAGTAATGTTCAATTTGTAATGTTTTTAAAGACGCTACTTTTCCTCGTTTGATTCATATTTCCTCATTTGCTTAATAATAATAATAATACATTTATTTATTTTCTACCAAAAATAACAATGTACACAGTATATATTTCAAAAAGTTTTAAGATGGGAGATAGGAACCCATATTAAGTAAAACCTGTGCTAGGTTTCTCCTGGTGTCCTTATCTCGAATACATTATGAGAGCTATGCTAAGAACTTAAAAAAAAAACAGTAGCAGTAGCGCTTACAGCTAACGAACAATCCATACCAATATTATAAATGTGAAAGTAACTCTGTCTGTCTGTCTGTCTGTCTGTATGTTACGTTTTCACGCCTAAACCGCTGAACCGATTGTCATGAAATTTGGCAGTGATATAGTCTGGGATATGGGGAAGGACAAAGGCTACTATTGATTTTGATATTCTGGGCTACTTTTTGATTTTTAGAATATTACAGAAAATTGGATTTAACTAGTTCTATACGGTACAATAATAATAACCTATAAGATCATAACTGAATTAGGGTAAAAAAACCAGTACAACCACATTTTGCTAGTTATGTTTTACCCAATGGGGGCTATCGATTTGTGCTCACCAGTTGGCGCCACTGTTGAGTAATGTCCTGGTCAAGTAGAGGTGGAGGATCAGGTGGAGGTCAGTACTTTTATTTTATAGTTTTGGATATGATTAAGTAGGTACCCATTACTTCATAAAATGTTAAATGAATATTTACATTATAATGTTCCTAAAATTGGCAAGCATTAAGCAGACAAATATTATTCTTCCTCTAAGTGCTACGAAATTTGATCCTAAGTTGTTACTTAAAATTATTGGCCAAAATTTATCAGGAATGGCACAATCTTTATAGAAGAATCGATAGAAAATCCCGCAAACATTGAACGTTCAGTTTCGCATTTGATGTTTTTAGAGACCTCACTCTACAGTAGCGCCTCTAGCGGCGAGTTTAAGCGCGATAGTCCTCATTGTAATAGGGGTGACCCTATCGCCAGTTTTCCTTACTCTTAGTGCAGTTTGAATAAAGCAAACCCGTTGCAATTTAATGACGTAACTCCCAATTTCATTCCGTCATCGTCACAGGCACAGCCAACTATCTGTATGACGGTGCTGATTATAGGAAAAATACCGCCCTGCCTCTAAATATAATGTATCAGATAAAACTGACGTGGATAAAGTTGGATAAACTTATCGCTACCCAATAATTTGAAGAACACTTTCAAAAATAATATAAAAAAGCGCCAATTAAATGTTTATTAGAGTAGAACCATACATTCAAATAAAATGAATTATGAAAATAAATCCTAAAAATGTAGCACTTTTACTACTATTTTATTATGTAGTTACATTAAATCTTTTAATATAATGGTGCACATTAGGCACTCGTCGTAAATCAAGCCGAAATGAGAAAGATAGTTATTTACGAGTAAAGATAGAAGCGAATTTTATGGGATTCTAAAAAGTATGATCATTCGGCGAAAAGCTATGCAAAATATACATTCACATCTTCTCTATTACATAGATAATAGAAAATGAGAGAATGAATTAAGATTAAGTAATACCAAACGGTATAACATAGTGACAACTGTTACCATCGCATATAATTATGGAAAACTCCGAAAATGTGTTACAAATATAAACTTCTGGCATGAACCGACGACCAATTTCAGTTTATTCTCGCTTATAAAAACAGTTTTCATAAGGTAACGATTATTGAGTTGCTGATAACATCGAACAGTCGGTATTCCATGTCATAACGCCGGATTGAGAATGTTTATTCCATGTTGTTAATACATTTTTTAATAACACGTAAGTAACCAAGTAAAATGATATGTTAAATAAATCTTTTCAGGCTTTAATTGCACCTGTTTTAAGAAACGCCGAAAAAAGTTTCCCTTTATTACGATAAACCGTAAAAAGTTTTAGCACCACTGTAAAAGTAAACTTAAATAAATGAAGATATGCAATTTTATAATAAAACTGAGGTGAATGGCCGTGACGGTTTGAATGGAACTTTTTAATTTTATGGAAGAAACAATTAATGTTCTTAAAACAGCAAGTAAACTTTTGAATGGTAGTTTACTGCACAGCAAATAAAACTTTATTGGAAAATTAAATAAACATACGAAAGTGAAATGAACATTTCTCTACTGAATTGAATCCTAACAATGTCGAACAGAAAGATGATATCAGTAAAGCGACCAATAAGAGAATATTTCATAATAACGTAGGCAGTATTAACCATGAGCAAAACCACAGATTACTAAATTACTCCTAAAATTCGCTAACATACGACACGCTGATTGGCATACAGCTAATGCCACTTCAATTATAGCACCACACCGAAACAAAATAACGTCAATATTAATCACGTCCTTGAGTCTAAGCTGGCGTTAAATCTTAGAAATTAATAGGGTGATAGAAAGCGTTTCTGATACGCAGCCAAGAGTAATAGGTAGATAAACTAAATGTTAATTGGCTTTGTGCCACTAGTGCACGTGTAATTGAGGCATGGCGATGCAAGATAAAATATGAAATCCATCGATACCTGACTGATGCAAATGATACCTAATGATAACTAGGCATTTTTTTTTTTTTTTTGATAACTGTGTAGCTAAGTTTTTGCATAAGACATAGAAATGAAAGATGAGAGACGAGTAGTATCAACTGATTAAAAAAATGTTAGGTGTGATATAATTTTGAATATTTTATGAGAATAGAAACAAATTTTGGAGTATATCGTTAGGTAGGTATTGCACTTGTTTGTTATTTTGAATGTTGGGAGTGGTAGGCGTAGTGAAAGACTGACATTCCTCGTAAATCTTACTCATAAGAGAACAATTTCCTGAGGTCACCCAGATTCATCTCTTCGTACAAAAAATTGCAAAACCGTTTTAATTTTCATTTAATTATGAAGCATAAAAAATTCGAAGAGCAATTACTGGGATATAAAACCAGTAGAACGATTAATTGAAGCAATATAAAGTTACGATTGCGAAATTTCTGGTTTTACAGGATGTTAGTGTTATTCGCACATTAAACTACATTTTGGTCAGATATTCCTTTTCCCTCTCAAATATAATGAATATAGTTTCCTTCATGTTTACTTTATTGAGATTTTTGTAGCTAATACTTGAGTTGGTATCAAGCCAAGAATAACAAAAGATAAAATGTTTCCTTTCAGTTTAATTGTTTTGCAGTCGTCAACTGTTTTATTTTTCGTTAAATTCTCCACTGCAATGAAACGCAATTAATTGTTTGGTTGACCGCGTTATTCAATCGTTCTTTATATATTTTTTACAAATTGTTTTTCTGTCGTTACGTTTCACTTTTCCTCTAGTAAGTATTCAGTTTCAGTTTAATCCCATTAAACTAATTTCAATTGGAAATTAGCTATTTGTGTATTGTCATCATGGATGTTAATACCCAATAATACATGTTCAATATTACCTTTGGCCAACTACACAGCCCGTTAGAACTACATTCTATGAAGGCGCCATGGATAACAAAAGTACACTAAGATAAGAAGCTAAACTTACTATTACTCCTTAGAAACCACCCATTCTATTCACATTGTCGGTATTTCCAGCGACAGTAGATACATAATAAAGATTTTCGAATTCCGCGATAGAATGTTAATTTCCCCTATTTAAAATCGACCGTGACTATTTGCCATGCGAAATTTGGTAGAGACGTGCACGAAATTTTGTGGTTGTGTAATGCTAGACGAAATAGGACTATAAAAGGTCACATCAACGCGTACGTGTAGACACTGTATTCGTGATCGTTACAAATTGAGCAACTGTTTTGATACGTGAGGTGGTTACGTCCCTAACTTTTCAATAATACGTTTTGATGACCAAAGATCTTCCTACATCAAGTCGGTGCCTAGTCCAGTGACTATTGGTACTAAGTGTTTTACCAATAGGTACCAAGAAATCCTGAAACATGCAGTTAGAAATTATCTTGACGATGATTTCTATCCTTTTCTAAACATAATTGTAAAAAGTCTAACGACATTTCCCGCCTGAAATGAATATAGAACTGACAATTTATTACATATCCTGGCTCCGAACATCTTTCCAGCAAGTAATGAAGACACATCACAACGCTGAGCCAAGAACGCGGAAGAACTAAAATGTTTCTGTGAAATGATCTTCTACAACAATATCAAAGTTGACACCGTTTCTTTTCATTATCAATTCATAGATCCTCACTACTGATATTGAAAATACTCCTAAACTTGTATTGATAATGGAAATAACCAAAAGTAGCTTCCCATCCATCATGATAAACGAGAAATCTGATTATTCAATAACGTTCCAAATTTTCCTGTACCACAAATCGATTTTGAAGATTCAACCATGCAAAGTTTCGATATAGAGAAGATTAGACTTCGATATATTAATACTTTGGGGAGTACCTACTTCATAATTGTGAAGAATGTCGCGATGTATTTCCTTCTAACTCAATAGGTTTCACATTAACATGACATTGGATTCCAGATGTGACCTTTCGTCGGCAGTCCTTGCTATATCTACGAGTACTACTTATTAACACAGGGACAACAATAAAGTCTTTGGTAAAATTATCGAAGCACGTGTGTATACATTCGATTCTTAACGTTTACTATTATGTTTCGTTATTTATTATATTATTAGCTTAGTCGTTAGTGATTCATCGATATTACTTTGGTTATCTTTGTGAACTTCAGCTAAAAATAGTCCACTTATCTCTTCTGTGTCGTAAATACGATTAGGGCATTTTAAAATTAATTTTGCCGTAGCGATTACCTACTAGATGCTACCATATTTAAGTTTATAAAGCTCTTCATCCGCGAGTTTTTTTCCTTGCCCAAAGTCATGAGAAACAACATTTCGACAAATACTTTTACTATATTTTGGATTTTCCTTTACAAATCTAAGCTTTCTCATTACTTCGCTGCGTAGTGTTTCACGCGGATGACCATGTCCATCCATTCTTCAGTTTTTTGTATATCCACTAGCTACGGTAACGTTTGATTTTCAATCGCCATACCTACTGTATAAACACAAATTTGTATCAACTATGAACAAAACGATAATCGATTTGCCTCACTCGATTATAATAACTTGGTGAAACGTCTAGCAACTGTTATTAGCATATTTTTTTGAATAATATATGCTAATATTGAGGTTGATGTCGTTAATCAATGCACTGAAGCTGTCGATGTATGGTTCTATGCTTATTTTATGAACATATCCACAATAATCTTAGTATTCATCCCTTTTGTAGCAGTATCATCTTTTACACCATCCATCCTCGTCACATGTCGTCTACTGCAGCCATCTACATTTATCCTTAATATTTTTCTGGAGACACTACAGTAATTGATACATCTTATATATAAAATTCTCGTGTCACAATGTTAGTTACCATACTGCTCCGAAACGGCTTGACCGATTTTTATGAAATTTTATATGCATATTCAGTAGGTCTGAGAATCGGCTACTATCTATTTTTTTTTTACATTTTAGTTAGGAAGGTAGGGTAGGGTAGGGTTGGGTGGGGTATGTAGGTAGGTAGGTAGGTAGGGTAGGGTAGGTAGGTAGGGTAGGGAGGGTAGGGTAGGGTAGGGTAGGGTAGGTAGGTAGGTAGGTAGAGTAGGGTAGGGTAAGGTAGGTAGGTAGGTAGGTAGGTAGGTAGGTAGGTAGGTAGGGTAGCTAGGGTAGGTAGGGTAGGGTAGAGTAGTGGAGTTTATACTATAGCTTTTGACAGAACGAAGTCTGTCGGGTCAGCTAGTATATACTATGTATATATTTGCATGGTTGATTAAAACAGTTTAAAATTTTGCGTACCTGAAGCAGAAACATAATCAAAAGAAGAGTTGTTAAAGAGGCCGTTGTCAGATACATTCAAAAATATTTTACCAGTCTCGTTTGCTATGCCATCCGCGACCGTACCTCGAACGGCTGATTTACCCGAGTCACGTGTTTTGACGAAGTAATACATTACATGGTTTGCATAGTTGCATTATTCATTGCGTACCCTGACTTATGGGTACTGCACGAAAGAAAAATTAGGTTGGTTTATTGCTTAGTAGACTATAAAAACATTACGTTGATGAATACTAAATAAAGCTCAGCGTTTCTATGCCGTTTACGCTCTTTTAACGTGCAAATTGAATTCTAGACACTTCGAATGCATACCTCGATGCCAACTGCCCCCACCGTTTTACAGTAATTTTCTCAGGAATTTAAGCTTCGTTGGTTTAAACAAGTAGGTACTGCGTCGTACCCACAAGTATTGGACGTACCGCTAAAGCTGGAATCTCTGGTTCAATCCGTAGATGGACTGAAATGAAATTGGGTTTTTCTGACAAACTATCCAAACTATTTTTATTAATTGACGAATAGACTATGCCTAGCACGTTATTATTACTTCTATTTCTACACCGTTCAGGGTTCCGACCGCGCGAGACTTCTATGAAACATTGGATGTCTGACTATTTAAAATACGAATATTTAGTATTGCAGATTTCAAAGCGAATGTCGTCGCGAGCCATATCAATGGAATTGCATTACAAAATGTTAAAAAGCTCAAAACTGGCCTGTATACTAGTAAAACTAGTTAGTTAGTCATAGAAACGACATTTCACGACTGTCTGGTTTGTTTATTTCAAAATAGCAACGCCAGTTTTTGTCGGGTGCAGCTGAACTATAATTATATAGCAACTGATGATTTTGAGTTTGTGTTGCGGTCAGATACGGCCGTATGAGATAGTGTACTGACACAATATAGTATTCATTTCATTGAATACGATACTATGTATTCCTATTATTAGAATGCCAATGCTGAGACCAGTTTGTAACAAGTACGTGTCTTTGATAGGTATTGGTATCATCGCTTCATCAACTCTTTTCATAATTTGTACTGACCTTTGTCAATAATGTCACCAATATTCATTATTGTAGAAATGCAAATTATCTACAATAATGAATATTGCTGACATTATTGACAAAGGTCAGTAAATATTATGAAAAAAGTTGTTGGGGCGATGATACCAATACCTACGAGTATTACAAACACGTATTTGTTACAAACTGGTCTCAGCATTGGCATTATAATAATATATCTAATATATATCTTTGGTAAAGTTGATCTTTCAAAATAGAAAATTTATTTGGATATCCTCTTGAAAATATAGTTTTATGACGCAATTGGTATAGTGCAAGTTTTTCAACCTTCATCGAGTGGAGATTGGAAGATTTCCGCTGTTTAACTTTGAGACATTTTAAGCTTCCTCTGGGGAACCACAGATATGACTCAAGTTCGACACTCAACTAAAAATTTACAGTACATTATTAAGTTGAAATGTTTAATGAGTTCAGTTTAATATTGACGTAAGTTATTCAATCATTCATGATGAATTCGCTACTCAATATGTTTAAGTTATGTCTGTTATTTGTGTCGGTCGTAACACGAGACGTTATCAACGTCCTCAGAATGTTACATATATTTAATTACTTAGTATTTATTATTAACTTGTTGGTTTCCTCGTGATATTTCCCTGTATATAATTTTAAATCGGGCGATAATTATATCTGGCTCTGCGTTTATTTTTAGAATGTAATAAAATTGAATGAGATAAGCTTTGAAGGAAAAAAGTATAAGTAACGATATGAATACATTTTTTTAAAGATTGGTGAAGTCGCTAGAAAGAGAGTGAGCATTTAAGATGACTGCTGATAGAGATGTACCTATGGAATCGCGCCAATCACAAATAAATTTAAATGAGGGCTAAATGATGATGAAAATGAATTTTAAGATCGAAGCAATTTTCATAGATCAATTTAGAAGATATTAAACATGAATTGAATTTTACCGCATCACTAACTCGACAACAGACCTTGATATGAGTTGAAAATACTCAACTATTTTTATAACCAGTATCAACGGTCAACGCAGTGAAGATGACCTTTTCCAACAAATAAATTTATAAGCATTCCTTATAATTGGCCTTCCATTTAAATAAAATTTGTGAAAATGTTGGATTGGAATTCTAAATGGATTTGAAAAGTATTCATGAAGACTCTGTCAATGATTTTTTTAATGCAAGTCTTCTGTTCCGGTATCCCATTATTTGGTAAATATTTTGACTCAGTTAACTATATAATTATGTATCTAACTACTTACTGTTTTAATTTGATTAACCTTGAACCGGCTGATAGAAATTAACATACAAATTAATTAACTTCAGAGTCCGATTGATATCATGCAAATAAATAAAATACAGGTTGTTAAAAGATTGATTTCAAGATTGGTGTACTGGCCTGTCTCAATTTCACAGACATTATACTTGTGCATAAATAGAAACAAAAATATCGGTAACTAGCTTTTGCCTGCGGCTCCATCCGCGTGGATGTCGGTTATCGTGTAAAAAAGTAGCCCATGTCCTTCTCCATATCCCAGGCTATATTTCCGCGAAACATGACAATCGGTTCAGCAGTTTAGACGTGAAAACGTAACAGACAGACATACAGACAGAGTTACTATCACGTTTATAATATTAGTATGGATTACAGTACCGATAACTTACGAAGTACATGATTATTGTGCCTCTCTTTAAAATAATCTTACTTAGGTAGGTTAGGGTACCTTATATGATTATCTTAAAAGATCAGTTACAAATATTTCACTTCAAAATTTTAATAACACCTATGAGACTATAATCTAGACATGAAATGATTTACTTTTTTCTATAAATATCTCAATATTCAACCACCTAGCTCTCGCAATTTGAGAGTCCTCAGAATATCAGGGCACAAAGAATCAGGCCAATATTTATACTCAAAATAATACGCAGCTAAATAAATAGGTGGAACTAATTCTTGTTTTCTCCCACACATTGCGAAGTTACCTAAATTCTCACATTAGAATTCGAAATGCGTTATATTCATACATCACTGACTACTGAGCAACACGAACGGTTCTAATTGAAATCTTACGTGCATTATCAAGAAATTAGCACAGTTCATATAATAAGATTTAATTGAAACGCAAACAGTTAATTAGTCTACATAATTGATAATTATTAGTTATAACATATTAAGTTAACACAGTTTAATTGGATTTAATGTTCAAAACATCCACCCTCCTTGAAGATTAATATCGTCGGTTAATCCTGATTTCCCGGGAATTAAATCTGACACCAGAAAGTGTTTTCAGAAGTTAATTCGACTTAAATATTTGACTCTCTTAACTTAGCACTTTTCTTGCCTACTTCTCTCTCTTATCTTGATTCCTTGGAATTTTCAACACTAGCAAATGTTTCCGGTAATTTATAAGAATTCTTAAAGCAGTCGCAAAACGTCCAAATTTGCAGTGGTCAGTCGGTCTTGCTTTCATGTTATATGTGTTTATTCTGAAGAAACTAATTCACAGATACGTTCAAAACCGATTAATAAATTAACCATATCAAAATTATGATGAAATGATTAAACTTTTGAATGCTGTCTTAATTTTAATTAATGACGCGTGTTAACGTCTGTTTATATGAGTCGGTACTTAATTTTTTCTGGGTATGCATAAGATTTATTTATTTTTAAAGATCGTGTGAACGGCTGAGTAAAAATTAGACATCGTTTAGCAGAAAGGACTCAACCCACATTATGGTCAAACATGAGTTGTATATACCAGTTAACGGAAGGAACCCACCTTGATGTGGGTTGGTTCCCATCATTAAAAAATCAACCTTAACTTTGTAGTGTCACAGATCTTTTTTGCTGAGCGAAAGAACCAACCGTTAAGACCTCTTTGGTAGATACAACTCATTTTGGACCATAATGTGGGTAGGTCCTTCCGCTAAACTACGTCCAATTATAATGAAAGATATTTTGATCTTCTACTACACACAAATTCTTATGAGAATAGCTCATGCTGTAGTAAAAATATAAGCTAGTTAGCAAGCCTATCAACCTGGCTATCATAGCCAGGTTGGCAGTCGAAATATATTATAAATATTAACTTTCTATCAAAAACAAATAATGAAGTAGAAATTGGACATGGATAGAAAAAAAAATGAAATATATCGTCTATGTTCGTGTGTGTATAAATAAATAGGTAACGTAAGCGACTGTAAAGCACAAAACATTCAAGCGAACACACCATGAGAGGACATAGCTATTATAAAATATGGTCTGGACATTAGGCCAGGGCCTCAAGTCTGCTATTACAATAGTGTCAGAATGGTCTCGCCATTGTGAGTATTTGACAGTGTTTGTATGGCAAATCTGTCAAAAACTCACAATGAAGAGACCATTCTGACACTATTGTAATAGCAGACTTGAGGCCCAGGTATCCAATTGAATACGAGATTATAATAATAAGAGCGAACTACATAAATGCATTATAACTTACAAATATCATCATTCAACAATGTTTTGCGTCCCGCTGTTGGACCATAAGCTCTTACAGATGTATGCCAATCTATAAAATCAGCAAGGACTAGAACTATCCCGCTCGATACATTTTCTGACATATCTTTCCCCCCATACGAATACAAATGAGCTATATCTTGAGTAAAATGTAAGTGCTCTCCGTTTATGTTTATCAAAAATTCAATTAAAAATGACGGCTTTCAAAAAGTCCGCCATCGAGTTATACTCGTAATTTTATTCGGAATTTTTAATGGGATCTTTGAAGGACATAAATGTAAATATCAGTATTTTAACTTGTAATATCAGTGATCTGATTGAAAGCAGTGGAATAAAAAGAGAGTTGAAATTAACATCTCTGTATAATCATTTATCCTTGTAGGAGTTGGTATCAAAACTAAAGCAGGCAAAATTCTTCTGCCCTTATCCGTATTTTATTTAGGTTTAGCGCAGCATTTTATACTTCCACCAAACACCTCTATTATCGTCATCTAAGTGTTCAAATTCACCATAGCTTCCAATATGTGTTTCTAGCTATACCTACTTAAAACCAACCTGTTACCTACTCAATAATATGTTGGTCATACCTATAGTTTACTATTATTTTTCTTGTCTTTCTATAAGGTTATATTACAGGTGCAAGCGTCTTTTAATCACCTAGTTTTGGTCCAGTATTTGGGTCACATCAAGTCCTTCCTCGATTGCTGGGTATTTTTCTATTTATGATTTTCACATTGCTAGCTAGCTTTATTATAATGGTACTTTATGCTTAGGCATCCTCATTCCACTAATCTTGTAGTCCTGCCTCTTTATATTATATGTATATGGTTTTTTCTTCATTCACTTATGGTGATCTAACATTAAAGACTCGTATTGGCGACATACATATTTAAGACTTTGACTCGAGACAAAATTTTGAATATAGAATGTAGAAACAGCAGATATTGATGTGTGCGGAGGCCCTGACACTCCTGATAGCCACTGTCGGCCATAATAAAAATCATTATTTTTGATTAATTTTGATACGCGCTATTATCTAGCGTGTCTTTTATCTAGGTATCGGACATATTTACGATTGTATATTCCTTGAATGTGTACGAAAAATGAATGGTTTTAGTTGTGTTATTCTTTTTTGCTGATAATTCACAACCTCAAATGTCTCAAAATTCTAACATGAAGTTTGAATTTCGAGACATTTGAGGGTTTCTAGCAAGATGCTTCGTCAAACTTTAGAAGGTCAACGGACCCTAAGACGATCCACTGACCACACTTACTGTGATTGTGTCTAGTAGCAAACTCCGATAGTTTTTGTGTAAACAAATAACACGATTCTGTGTCTTCAGAATTTGGTTAAAATTTTCCAGAGGAGTTAGGGTACTAATTCTTTAAAAAAAATACTATAAACCTGCCTGTTCCGGCATTAGATACATTTTCTTAGGCCTGGCAGGTGCCAATTTTGTTACAGTAATTGTATCGATCAATCAGTGTCACCGTTATAAGTTTATAACTTATGAGTTAACTTTTAGAAAGTTACAAATTCAGTTTTAACAGTTTCTAAACTGAGCAATCAGTAGAACAAACAACTTGCAAGTTAACAATTGACTCACTTATCGATGTTTATTTTAAAATTAAACTTATTTGCACAGTTATTATCCGACCTGAGTTTGTTTACGATAACATGACTACCCAAGTTAGCACGGAATTAATGCATGATTGTTGTAGCGAACTACAGTAAACAAGAAACGTTATACCAAATACTAACACTAGGGTATGAATCTAAGAGTAAACTGCTGATTAACCGCCATTACAGAACGAGCTATTTTTAGAATCCGCACAGAGATCACGTCTTTGTCTGCTGTAATGTAAATGACTATCAACCACTCCATGTCTCACAGAATCTGTTTGCGTCGCCGATCAAAACAAAACGTTACATAACCTAAAACTGACACAACAAAATGTAACTCACCTAGTTCATCTTTTAGAACCTTCGTCATTCTGGAAACCTTCATAATTGCACTAAAAAAAGTAATAAGATTCACATTGAGGTTATAAACACGATTGTCTGTTAACGTCACGTCATTTTGACAGGTGACGCGCGCTGTGACCGCCAGCTCGCGCGGCTAGGGACGCACGGGAGAGTTCCCGGAGCGGTGGTGTATTCTGTTGTCGAATAACATAGTTTAGGGAGTGAAGCAGTCGGAGGAGCGTAACTCGTCTTAGCTTCTCGCGGCCAATGAACGGCACGGCCCGATGCGCCAAGGTCACTGGAGGCAAAACCGGCAGCTCGCAGCTCCGGCAGAGGGCGGCACGCGGCGCGAGCGAGTACACGAGCAGCTTGGTTGCTGCCCGTATGGCAACTAAACAGAAACACTGTAAGTATGGCCCGGCATGATGCGCCGATAAGCGGTATTATGGAATAAATAAAAACGTGAAGCGTTCTGAATGTGAATGAATGTGCAGCCAACTTTACGTCATTTTATTCATTGTCTTTTTAATACCTACTTGGATGAGTTGGATGTAACATTGAGAACTTTCTATTGACATACAATGGCCCATGACAGCCAGTGAGCAAGTTATTCGCTAAACGCCTTCATTGAATCACAATTTGTTTTCAAACAATGGATGTACGAAAATAGCTCGCAATGTTTGAAGACACTGCTAATTACTGGCCGTAAGATACTTACCTACTAGTTTCATACTTCAGATACTAAACAGATTTTTTTCCTCAAAACAGGTAATCGCTAAGCTAATTCAACTTTTTGATGTGGAGTTGAGATGAATTGAAGAGTTATTAGTAGCTCTTCATTTATTTAAGACGCAGATGAAAAAGATATAAATCTTATCAGGGGACCATGGGTCTTATCAGTCTGTGTATAGTCGTTTTTTTTAGGCCAACACTGATCTTGGTTAACAAAATGCTCTTTATGATTTTGTAAATAAAACGTTATCTATCAAACCTAATAAAATATCAAAAAAGAACAAGTAATAAGTTTGTATAATTTATTTATAAACATTGAATCCATTCGCTACTCGACGCTAGATGGCAGTACTAGAACTTAAAAAAATCCTGATTTAAAAAAGGAGGACCGTTCCGTTCAGCCTAAAAAAAATGCAATCTTTTCATAATTAATACAAAGAAAACCATTAATATTTTCAAGGTTTACTACTAGCTAGGATTGCGACCTACGAACAAAGTCAAGATGCTATAATATTGCCTGTCATGAAAGGCACTTTGTAGCTCCAAGTTTGAGGACTCTTGTTGTTAATGTTGATATGAGATTTGCCATCGTCCTAACTGTGCAACTTGCGTGCTGAATGCCCGGTATTACCAATGGTTCTACCAACTAAAATATTACTAAAGATATGACCCGTTGATACGAGAGTAAAACAAAGTAAAGAACAAGACAATAATATTTACACAAAGTGCCATCCACAATATAAAAAATTAGAACAGCCATTCGTGTCGGCGGAGTTAAAACGGGCGTAGGTGCAGTTTGAAAATGTTCTAATAATAGCTAAACGTTATTCTGTCTGACCAAAACTAGTTTATTGAAATAGGATTCTCAATTATCTCGACTGTCTACGACTGTACATGGAATGTTGGTGGCGGTGTACGTATTCTATTTGCTTTGACGGTAAAGTTACACACTGAGACAAAGTAACATTTATCTAGGTAACCAATGCTGGAATTAGATCGAATGTAAGAAGCTATCTAGAAAATTTTCGTTACATAGCTCGGTCTTTTGGTTAGGCTAAGAAGTAAAGTTAGCCCGACAAAAGCCAAAAATCAAAGCCAGTATTTATTGACCAGTGATGATCATGATCAGCCATGAATCTTGATGTTTGATATAAATCTGACAGATGAATAATCTGATTAATTCTGTCATCTAGTTTTAAATATAAATTCACGGCTGAACTTGGTAGGTCTTTTACTATCTCGTCTTGTTACCAATAAATCCATCTCTTCTCTTGAGATATTATAATGAGACTATCGAAATAATACTTGGCTTTTTCTCAGCCAAGAAGCACCACAAAAGGCAGGTTCAGAAGCTGCACAGGCACTTTTGTCTTTATATACTTAGGTATAACTACACTAAAGAAATTGATAAAAAGTGGGATTCAGTAAAAGCTCCTCCACATTAAAAACAAAAGCTAATAAATTGTAATAGGGTTCTTCTGATACAAAACTTCTTGTTGTTACTTTCTGCCCTTAGTATGGCATTACTATCCATCACTTTAGTCCCAATATAAGCAATCGGGAGAACTTTCTATATACCTTGCTTTGCAACCCTTTCAAAAAACAATCACGATAATTCTTAGAAAACTCACAATCAAGTTGTGAGTTTTCTAAGAATTATCATACAGAGCTAAGTATCATAATTGTGTGCCACGTGTAAAATAAGTACCTATCTATAAGAAATATGCAGGGATGCAGACAGGCAGTCAGCTTTACTAACTAGTTATGAGATATGCGTCGAACGGAATACTTCATGTATGATACGTGCAATAATTTCAATCTAAATACGTGTCTGCACTGACTCTTAACAGCCGTAACTCCACGCATTTACATCCACGTGGATCCTATATAAGAATCATCCGGGTACCCATATCAAGGAGTATCAAGTTGGTGTGATAAAGCAAACAAATAAATTGTGGGTGTAGAAAATATCTTACGCTACCCAGCAAGCTAATTCTGGCCTCGACTCTCACCACCACGAGCAGCAAAATCCCGGTAGTATCATCAAATGCGTCTGCTGATTTCATCCAGTTTTCCATGGTCCTAGAATTGACCCTTGTAGAATCCCAAAACGAATATTCCTTCGATCATCTTACTATGTCTTGAACCGTTTATGTTCCCAGCGCGAGAGATACCTTACGTATAGGAATGCATTGAAATAGCTTGATCAGATTAAATAGCTGGATAAATCTTAAATCCTGTGTGAAACAGGTTTACTTACTATAAGGAGTTTGAAATGTAGGATAAAATTACAACACAATATAAATATTGGCGGTTATCTTCTTAGTACAATATATAATTTGTAATCAGCGTATTTTTAGTTCATGGCAACCGTTACGGATTGCGTGAAGCACGAGATTGGCATTCTACAGCCTGATCATTATAATAATCATTACTTAGGCTACACTGCGTATTGTAAACACCGACTTGCCAGTTTATTTGTAGTGTGGCGAACCAAACTTATTGTCTATGGTTCCCACTGTTAGATTTATAGGCAACACTACTGTGATTTAGAAGTGATGTCTATGACCCACGGTATTGGTACTTATCATCACTCATTTTCGAACAGAGATGTAAACTCCTGTATTAGTGTTCTGTGTGTAAACCTCCAGTATATAATATTTACAGTGCTTTGTATGATTAACACACGACATTTTTATCCTGTTTGTACAAAGTATTTCTCCCGCTGTCGCTTGAATGAATGTGCTGTGACATAAATACACACTTATAACAACTGGATCGAGTTTCATTCCTATAAACAAGGCGCCATATAGCGCCTAAACTAGCACCTTTCATTAGGCTCTTGGTACTCTGAATTTAAGACTGCATCGAGCGCACAGTGGCACCCTCATCGTTATTTCGGTGATTTCTTTTATTTTAGAATGAAAATGTTGAAAATAAGCTCGTCAAGTTGTGCTTCACAAGACTATACGTTATTATTACTACAAACAGTAGTTTTAAATAGTTATGTTTATTGTAATCATTAAAACGGAAAATAGTGGCCTCTAAGCTCCGTTTTAATGATTACAATAAAACATAACAATTTAAAACTACTGTTTGTAGTAATAATAACGTATAGTCTTGTGAAGCACAACTTGATGAGCTTATTTTCTGCATTTTCATTCTAAAATAAAAGAAATCACCGAAATAACGATGAGGGCGCCACTGTGCACTCAGTAGCCTTTTAACATAAACTAATCATCAGTTTCATCAAACCCAATTTTGAATTCTCCGACTACTCTAACTCGTAATACAATAACTCAATCCAACACTCACTCACTCGCTCAATGCTTTTCGTCGAAATCATTAGTATATATTTCACCTTGTTTGTCTTTAAGTCAAATAAATTGGCGTGCGAAACCAACAGTACCTTTGGTAGTCACTAAAGTATACCATCCCATGGATTAAGAATTTTTCTTAATTACAAAGGGATTCCAGCAATTTCTCCGAAATCGTGACGTAACCGAGTTGCCTTACAGGACACCTTGATAAATTCAAATTCTGCTTTAAAACAGGTATTCAGAAGCACGTTTATCCTGTTGGTCAGAACTTGTTGCTGTAAACCATGTCAAAGGGGAGGAGCTCTTTAAGACATCAGGAACATTGTGCATCAAGCCTAAGGTAGTGATCGGGATATTATAACATAAGAATACTAACTTTATAATATTCTTATGTACCTAGTCATTTTATAAGAATTAACAACATTCAAGCTGTACATCTACTTAATAATATTAGTACTTAATAAACATCTTTAATTAAATTAACGCACAGCCTAAACCGCTAGGTCTATTAGCTTGAAACGCACAAGTCTTTCTTATAAGCTACTGACGATAAGCTACTACGGAAACGTGAATCGAGCCACCCTGCATATTTTTGTTTAAAGGTAACTAAAATCGGATCTTTAAAAAAATGGTAGAAGAAATAAAATAAAAATGTGGTTTGAAGCCAGTCACTGACTCTCATTTCAAACAATGAAATGAAAACAATGGTTTACATATCGAAAACGTTTATTTAGTTACCTCCAAGAGCCTTTTCGATGGCCGTCATGTGGTTTGGCGTGGATGTGCTATGGAATGTTGTCCCATGCTTCCGAAATGGCGGTTTTCAGCTCCTGCAAAGTTTTTGGAGCTAGTTGGTTAGCTCGAACACACCTCTTCAGCTCGGCTAATAAGTGCTCTATTGGATTAATATCAAGGCTTCTAGCAGTATGCGCCCATGCATTATCATGCATAAAAATGAACATGAGCCTCTAGACATTGACGGATGTATCGGTTGCTATTTGGTAGTGGCACTGGCAACTGTGGTTCCATCACAACCACCAATTTTTCCCTCGGTGGAAATTCCGCCCCAGACTGTCCATGTTCCACCAATAACTCACCTTTTCTTCAGTGCAACATTGCTGAAAATGCTCTCCCTGTCTCCGGTAGATTTCCTATGTCCATCATTGCCTTACAGCATATTCTTGATTTCACCCGTAAAAAGAACCTGGCTCCATTGACGTTGACTCCAATGCAAATGTTCGAGGGTAAACTGTCAGTTTAGGACCATTGGCTGGTTTATGAGGTTTTAGGACACGTTCTTTGAGCCTCTTAACAGTTCGAGTGCAAACAGTCAGCCCATGAAAGTTTCGATGTTGTTCTTGGACCTGTTCTAACGTCAGGTGACGATTACTCAGACGTAGTAAAGATAAACCGATCTTATCATACTGTAGTGACCCGGTTTCGTGGTCCTCTCTCTCGGATGGCGCACGAAGTCGCCAGTCCTTCAGGTATCGATGGTAAATTCTTTGAACGGTAGAACGACTTACATGAAGTTATGCACTTACGTAAGTTTCGCTGACTAAGCGAAGACTGAAGAAGTGCGTGGCTACTTCAGGTGCAGTATCAATAACTTGAACGTCTGAATGGATTAAAAAATAAGTAAAAACAATTTCGATAATCCTGTGGATCTACAACGCCACATTTGAACAAAGCGGCAATTCGATCTTCATGTGTTTTGTCGAGTGCTAATTATTTAAAATACAGATATTTGTATAAAAGTTCAAGTTATTTATTTCATAACAAAAATACATTTGTGTCGAAAATATTTGCAGTAGGTTAAAAAGAAGCAACATAAACAATTTTAATACAAGTCACCTCGTCTCTCACCTAAAACTACTAACTTTACAAACATTAATATTCTTATTGATCAATCCAGAACTAAGACCCTAACAAAATGCTTCAAAAATACATTTAAAGTCAAATTATTAACATTATCATCGTCACATGCATATATAAAAAAAGTCAAATAGCAATGGGTACACATACTTAATTTAAGTATAATTTAAAACTAGATTTTAGATTTTTGTCATTAAAAAATTCGTCAATGCTGTAATATGCTTTGTTTACTAACAAAGCCTTGAGTTTATTTTTAAACATGTTCACATTCTGAATATTCTTCAATTCTGTTGGTAATTTGTTAAACAGATTGACAGACTGCACGCGTGACGAGTGTTTGACAACATTACTCGTAAGCGTTGCCTGCAGAATAGTAGGAAGATCTTTCCTGCGAGTATCTACTCTATTTTTTCTTTCTTCGTCTGTTTCAAACTCGTTTAAGTTTTTGTTTAAATGGGTAAGGAGAACTAAAATATAAAGACATGGTACCGTTAAAATTCTAAGTTTAATAAAATACTCCTTACATGATTCTGTCTGATTTAAACGAAGCATGGTTCTTAACGCTCGCTTTTGCATAGTAAAGGCTGCCTTAATACTATATGTATAGCTGTTTCCCCAAAATTTGATGCTATATCTAAGTTTAGATTCAACTAGAGCAAAATAGACGGTACGAAGTTGGGCAATAGACAGAATATCCCTCAGAGATCTGATAGCATAACAAGCACTACTTATTGTATTCGTAATTGAATCTAGTTCTGGCTTCCAATTAAGCAAAGAATCAATTTGTACCCCCAAAAATTTCAAACTTTCCACTAAATCTATTTTTCTGCCTAAAGAGTCCACGTTAACAAAAGCTTTTTTCCTAACTGTAGATCTAAATAGCATACATTTTGTCTTACTTACATTTAATTTAAGATTATTCATAGAAAACCAGCTTTCACAAGCAGCTATTAATACATTTAATTTGCATTTTGAGGTCTCCAAATTATCAGCAGCTATAACAGTACTCGTATCGGCAGCAAATATTATCAAGTCAGCATCTGGTAAAATGTTTTTAATGTATTCAGTTAGATCATTAAGAAATATTATAAAGAAAATGGGTCCCAACACCGAACCCTGCGGAACACCTCTAGTTACAGTAAATGATTTCGATTTATAAATTTCTTCCACACCTGCTTGAAGTGATTTAATTTCGACATACTGTTTCCTATTGGTCAAATAAGAACTAAAAAGTTTTAAAACATTTTCTCTTATACCGTAATGCATTAACTAACGAGTCTATTGCATCTAGTGTCCCTTTACTTTCTTGGTATCCAAACTGATTACGGTTTATTATTTTTACTACTCAAATGTCTTACAAGCCTAGATTTAATCACTTTTCAAAAAGTTTGGATAGAACCGGTAACAATGAAATGGGCCTGTAATTGCCTGGATCTGTTTTAGCACTTTTCTTAAATACTCGTAGTGGCAGAACTCTGGCTAACTTAAATTGGTCAGGAAAGACGCCTTCATTGACGCAGTTATTTATCATTTCAGATATTGGGTATGCCAGTATATCTATATTATCTTTGATTACGCTGAGCGGTATTTCATCGTGTCCAAATGACTTTTTACTATCCATACCTTTAACCATTTTGTAAATCTCAATCGGCATGACGGGATCAAAAGCCATAGACTTATCAACTCTGTCAGCATTTTCAATTAAATGCTTCTTAGCCAGTTCTGGATTACCCGTGTTTACACCTTTGCTGTTGTCAAAAGTTTCCGCAAAAATGTTAGCAAAATGAGTTCATCAGATTCAGATATGTATTTGTTTAACTAATCAAGTTTTTATTTACTTCCCTCATATTCGAAATGAAAAGTAGAGTGTTTACCTCGAGTGAAATAACCTATTTAGGTACTCGAACTATTGGCGCCCTCGCCACCATCTACATTATGTCCCTTTCATCCCTTGTATAACAATCTACTAATAAACTGCATAATAATACTTCAATGAACGAATGCAATTACCAAATAGGATTAGTTAAGATTAGGAGACATGAAATGCAATGGGCAAGTCAATTAATTATTAACTGTAAATAAAAATTCATTGATTACAAAAAACTAAATGGCCTTGTCTGGGTGAAAGGCGTTTCGAGTAGGTAAACTAACTCTAGTAGATGCTGTCTATCCTCTAATGCATTAAACGCCATACTGACAAGCGACACTGGATGAAACATGGAAACGCAAAAGGAATCTATCTGAAGATAGCCTAACTTCGATTGCGTAGGTAGAATATACTTAGATGGACGATGGATGGATGAATGATGATGGATGGTGAAGGGATGGATCCCCTGCCATGCCGTGCCGCCCCGCCAGTGGATCCTTCAGCTTAAGTAAATGCAAGTGCAAACTGACGCTAACGATGCCGCGGTATCCTTAGGCATGCCGCGACGTCCTTAGGCATTATCACTGAAATTTCAATTTTATTGTCATACTTTTATGTTCCTATTCGTCGCATAAAAATCCCTTGCCGTGCCATGCCACCAGTGAGTGGCAAATGGGCTAAGACGGGATGGGCAGACTTACACCATCGGCGATCTACAATAATAAAATTTGACAACGAGCGACCAAGTCTCAAGCAGAAAAAAAATGTACAGGCATTTATTGTAGGTGCCAAGCTAGGCACATATTACTTAGAGGTCGGTGAATGGCACTGCGTGTTTTCCGCTAATTTCTCGTAGGAAGGCACGTATTTACTAAGTGCCAAACGTAAGCATGAACACATGTTAGTCAGTAAGCCGATAGCGGTATTTAGACTTTTAATTTCATAAAAAAACAGATTTGCACAAATACGTTGCCTCAAACAAAGCAGTTAAATGCTGGGCGATTTGTTTTAGATTTGGATATTTTTCTTGGGTTAAAAGAAACGAAAATATGTATGTCTGATATGATCTGCATCATCGCGTTTTCAAAAGAAGGCAAGTCTATATAAAAGGTATTCGATATTTCAGAAGCAGTTATTCCAACATAGTCACAATAAAATGAATATATCATGAAAGTTAGCAACGTTCGTTATCGTCAGTCAGAAATACGTCTTTCAAACTCGCTGAGAATATTTACAACTTCTTTTTCGTATTTAATATAATTTGATACAGTGCTCGCGCTATTATTGGGCCGGCCGGACAGGACTTTATAAAATTTTAGATAGGTAGGTATATTTAGGTAGGTATATTTTCGTAAGTATGCGCGCGATCTACTCTAAAATTGCTTGCGATCGACTGTTTGTCCATCCCTCATCATCTTTCTGCCCTTGTCCCATGTTACTTGGGGTCGGCGCAACACGTTTTCTTTTTCTATTCCCCCCTATCAACCGTTACTCTATTATTCACTCCCTTCTCTTTCATATCATTCTTCACACAATCCATCCATTTTTTTTTTGGCGTTCCTCTCCCTCTCCATCCATCCAAATTTATCTTCATCACTCTCCTCATCACATGCGTTTCCTCCCTCCTCGTCACATACCCATACCATGCCAAACGACGTCCTTTCAACTTTTCTGTCACCGGCGCCACTTTCAAACTTCCCCTTATATACTCATTTCTGACTTTATCCATTCTCGTCACTCCACACATCCATCTCAACATTCTCATCTCTGCTACATGCAATCTTTGTTCATCCGTCCTCTTCACGGCCCAGCATTCCGATCCAAACAATACGACAGGCCTTATCACAGACTTGTAGAGTTCCCTTTTATCTTTTGACTGTTTGTCCACCCCGGTACCCTCCTAATTGCGTAGTTCACAATCAATCGCAATCTGAATAATTTTGAAGCAGATTGCTAATCCATTGCTTCATAAATGTTCGAAAAATTTGTCTGCTAAACCAACTTTAAACCTAAATACCCTAACGCTATTGCTGTTGAACTGTCAAAATGAAACCGATTCCTACTGATAGTGTGTTACGAAGCCTCTGGTCTGAGAGAATATATTATCCATACTCCATTTGAAATAAGATTAGACATTTAAATAAACCTTTTTACAATCCGTTCAACCAATTTTGACTTCTTATTTCAAATGGAGTATAAATAATTTACAATCTTATACCTATAAAATTCTCGTGTCACAATGTTAGTTACCATACTCCTCCGGAACGGCTTGACCGATTTTTAAGAAATTTTATATACATATTCAGTAGGTCTGAGAATCGGCCACTACCTATTTTTCATACCCCTAAGTGATAAGGGTTGTCCACCCCTAACATAATTTTTTATTTTTTGGACGTTTTTTTTATAATGTGGCATTCAAGTTCATACAACTCCAAATCTTCACCCTTTTACCGCCAACCCCTATTTTTTAATAGCGATATTAGTACTTTCATAATTATAAGGAAAGAAAGGAAGGTTCAGGAAAGGTTTTAGTAAGGTAGATAGGGTAGGGTAGGGTAGGCTAGGGTAGGGTAGAGTAGGGTAGAGTAGGTAGGTAGAGTAAGATAGGTACCTACCTATCTTACTCTACCTACCTACTCTACCCTACTCCCTACCACCCAACTACACCTACTACCCTACCTACCTACCCTTCCTATCTACCTAGATAGGAAGGGTAGATAGTGCTACCCGTGCGAAGCCGGGTCGGGTAAAGCTAGTAGTTACTATAAATTCTTAAAGAGTGTTGTTGTGCTTAGGAAAAGTATGTGGGATAAAAATAAACAAGACGAACACAGTTTTTGAAAATTTTATTTAAAAATAAATTATCGTAGTACAACTTGCACCAATAACAACAAAATTTTGGTTTGAACAACATGAAACCGTAACGTTCGCTCAAAGCATATCAACTTATTAATATTGCGCTCTAGAATTATAAAAATTATACACTACACGGTGCGATAGTTTGACCTAGGATTAAGTAATTACTTTTATACTATTTCATCGTGTAAAACTCGCTATCATTCACAACATAAACGGAGATTCATCCCTCAGACAATGTTGAAGATACACTGACATACTACTATAATGACGTCACAAGTCATGCTTTTCTGCTTCAATTCGGTGTAGCCCCAACATGAAAGCAACTCTGCACACAAAAGTTAGACAAAAAATAAAAAAAAAGATCTTAGAGAGTAACAGAAATAGCATCTCGCAAGAGTAAAAACATCGGTCGAAGGCACGGTATAATGTACGTATATTTACTTAGCTCTATCTCGTGTATCTTCTACCTGATTGTACCGAAACTTATATTGGTTCAATATATTATTACATCATGATGTGATCAACTTCCTATATTGTCATTCATTTGGAATTCAGAAAAGCGAACTCTTGCAGCAAAAGGCTATAAAGCGTATTTTCGATAAACTTGCCTGGTTTAACTCGCTTCTCCGAATTGGCAAAATATGTTTAGTTTAGTTAAAATATTTGCTTATAATCTCTTATCAGACACGCAATATAAAACAACAGTTAAATATTCCATGTGCTAATCGTGACCATTCTTCTAAGTTGTCTCATACTTCCTACCATCTTGTGTCTAAGTATAATTGTAAAGTAAATCATATTGCTTACAATTTTACCTTATTCTATTTATTGTTTAAGATATTTCCTATAAAATTGAAATATCCCTGAAGTGATTACCATAAAATGTTTGCTTCAGGCAATTCCGTTATTGGTAATACTCTAGGGCTTACATTGTTGTTAAAATCCACTTTGGGAATTAAAAATACTGGATAAATTAAAATTTATTGTAACAAGTACCAAGTCAGTGTCATCAGTAAAATTGTCCGTTTCAAGGTATCGATTTTCAAAATCGTATACCGAATAATCGACTAACAGCGACTTCAGCGTGACGTGGATTTCACTCGCAATCGCAAATCGCCGTGAAATCTTTTATCTAAAAATGAAAGCACACAATTTGGTGTCTGAATAAGTTTTTTTGAGGATTAATGTTAATTGACCGCAGAGGACACTTAGTTTCCGTTAATTTTATTGCCATAACAATAACGCACATTTTGGACGTGATGGGGCAATCCGGAGTGGTACGATTCGAGATTTCAGATTTTACCTTTGTATCTTTTAGTTTTTGAAATCTTATCACTACCTGTCCAATTTTGAAATCTTATCACTACCTCTCCATACGACCCAATAGCCCGGCTTGCTTTTTAATCTATTCATCTAACACTGCTTTCTGCACAGAACTTTCCCTACATACTATTCAATTTGATTATATACAATGTCAATTCTACAGTTAATAATTTAAAGAATTTTCAAAGAGTATTTTCATTATAAAATGCGTTAAATCAAACAGTATTGTTGAAATTTAGCACAGTGTGTATATTTTAGCGTTTAGCGAAGTGAAATGACTAAAATTATAGCGAACACATTGGACTGTGATAGTATGCTATATAAAAAGTCGTGTGACATTGTACATCACAGATAAGAGTGACTTCATTGCTTCAATAAGTGGAACTGCTGTGACTAATAAGGCTATTCATCTTCATGATGTGGCTATTTTTTATTAATTTCTTATTGACGTCAATGGTCTAGGTTTACCACGTGTTGAACTTGTAATGAGAACTGCAAATGATTTAAAACACAAAATTCAACTTGAAATTCAAACGAACGTTCAAGCAGTTGATCCAATTTGTAAAATCGTAAACGTGCAACGCTTCACAACAATGAATTTCAAACTAAACGGTTTCTTTCTTGAGTTATTACGGTTAATAAAAATGAATTAGTGCGCATTAAACCTTGGGTTAAACTAAGAAAACAAACAAGATAATAATGAATGACAGGGAGATTTAACTAAAGATTGATGTAACACCGAATGTGTAGTAAAATTTTACTCGATTTAAAATCGATTCACGTCACACTGTATACAATCGAGTCGAATCGAGTCCAAAAGTATTCGCGTATGGCGTCATCGATTGCGCTAATTGGCACGACCGCCGATGTATTGTTTGGACCTATACCAACTTCCTTCACCTTATAATTCATTGTGTTGTGTTTTTTGTTATTGAACTTGGCCGCTATCCAATTGGGAAGAAAGCAAACTACACATTAGAAAACTAGCATCGCTTCGTTATTCGTTAAAGATGAATTTCGGCGAATTAAGAGTGAATTGGACATTATGGTGTAACATTTGGTGGGTAACATTTTTATTTCTTGTAAGATTTGTCTGAAGTTTAATATGATCATGTATTAAGTCAACCTGGTTAGCCTCTTTAAATCCTATTCAGTAATTTTTAGTGCTTTGGATTCATTTCAATGACCAAAGTGGTAAACCAATGATCAGCTATAATCAAAAGGTTTCAGGAAATTGTTCAATATATTAAAAAAAAGCTGTTAGGACCCATATGCCAGTCAACACCATCAAAAATAACCCATAGTTCTACGCCCCTCCCACCATCAAACTTATCAAAGCAACCAAGTCCTCAAGCCTCTATCACGTCATCGTACAGTAGCGCACAAAAGTTTCGTCCATCATTTGAACGTGTTCCCTACATTATAACGTGGGTCACTGTTATTCCAGGTGGTTGTACATGTCCTCTATCTGAGGTTTGAAGTAGCTCCTGATTTCTGGCCGTTTCGCCTTCATCGTTGGCGTCAGAAGGCCGTTTTGAACTGAGAAGGGATCCGGGTGTAGGTAGATGTCTTTGACCTGGGAAAGATAGAACAACATGGTATAAATTTGTTTGTTAGAATATTTTCTGCCTATTGATGCTGTTTTACTTCGTGCCTCGGAAAGGTTAGATCAACCATTTTTCAGATTATCTAAAGTACATACATCTTTTATGGGGTACTGTGTTAAATGTCACAGAAATTAATCCATCGACATTAGAGACTGATTATATGTGTAATCGGATTCAGTTTCCTCAATTTTCAGACCTGGGATATTTCCAAAAACCTTGGCTTAGATACAGTCGATCCTAAACGAATCTTGGAAGTGTGTTGCAAAATTGATTTCCCATATTGCTGTATTGAACGTTTTATATAATATACGTAATAACGTTTTGTATATAAAATATGGCAAGCCACATCCTAATCCAACCGCGTGTAAGACGTAATGCACTTAAAGTATCGAAAAATCCTTGAACAGTTTATAAACATTTTAATAAATTTTTATTTTAAGAAATAGTCACTGGTTATGAATTTATGACTGAAATTACATATTTCCTGGTTTAAAAAATAAATTGGTTATTTATTTTTATGCCATTTTCACGGATGTTACACAATTGAATTCAACAATCGATTTCGGCTTATCTGGTTACTGAAATAGAATTCAGATAATGTACTGATAATAAATAATCAGAGATAGTAGTATTGAAAACAAAACCAGTTTTTTATAGTTAGGGACATATTTTGAATTTGTCAATGTCATAGTACCTATGTTTTATTATTATAATAACATTAATAGAAAATGTGCTCCAAAAATACAGTTGTCTCTATAGTTTGACCGATACCGCTGTCAAATTCACCATCAACATTTGAAGGTTTAAATCGGTCGGAGAATTTTGATAGTTTCATATAACTTGATGTGCTGGCGAACATCGTCGTCAACACTCGCGGAACCCACCTCCCGCATCGCCGCGCATTCCGTAGGCGCTGTACAGCGGTATCGGTCAAACAAAGATAATTTTTTTTTGGTACATACAAAAATGAGACATGACCTATATCTCCTCCTTGTTAATTTTACAGGATGTTTCTTGCCTTCTTTCTCGTAACTGAGATTTATCTACATAGCTGGCTGCTTTACTATCGCTAGTGCTACAAGATTATTATCACAATCATAAAATTTGGAACTTGGACTCGTGATCTCATTCATCATCTGCCTAGCATTTCCTAGTATTCTATTATCTGTGCCTTTTCACAATTATACAGGGTGTGTGTTTTAGACGGGGCAGTAAAGGTACCTCTCTTATCCGTTGCAGTTACAGAAAAACGGTTTCAGGAGACTGTTCTTATTTTTTCGAGAAATTTTGATCCCCATTCACAGATTTTGAAAAAAATGTACAGTCAGCAAGAGAATGGGCATTTTCTTGATTCTGTTTCTTATAAGGATCGAAAAATGTTATCGGACCAACTGAGGTTTGAGAATTAAAAAAGTCAGAAAAAACTTTTCCCATACATTTCGTAGGAAATGAGACTCCAAGATGGGTAGACTGGCCACTACAAAAGCCAGAAATCGCATAAAACTTTCCCTTAACAGTATAAACGTTGTAAACTATTGAAGGACATTTTTTTTTCTTCAGAATTACCGAAATCACAATCAACAAACTATCTGAATTCTGTTCTCAACGTAAATAAAATAATAATGTATTTTCGTTCGAAATCCGAAGTTAATTTATTTTTTGTTCATTTTTGGTCCGCTTTTATTTTAGCGGCCAGTCTATACATAGTAAAAATAGTAAGTTGGGAGTCTCATTTCCTACGAAATCTATGGGAAACGTTTTTAGCGATTTCTGACTTTTCTAGTACTCAAACCTCAGTTGATCCTATATAATTTTTTGATCCTTATCAGAAATAAGATCGATTGGCATCAAAAAAGTTTTTGTCAAAATGGCCCTTTTTCTTGCTGACTGTAATTTACTTTATTAAAAAAAATCTGTGAATGGCAATCAAAATTTCACAAAAAAATAAAGACTGTCTCCTAAAACCGTTTTCCTTTCGCTGCAACGGTTAATATAACTACCGTTACTGCCCCATCTAAAAAATCTACCCTGTATTGTAATCAGCTTCCAGTGTACTCGGATGCATCTTACCTACACAACCCAGTAAATGCACGATACCACTTGCTAAGGCTCGTTGTCAGACTTCGGGCTTCTGACTATTCGTAACGACTGCCTAATGGGGTCCTTAGACGGTCAAAATTGCTTGACAAGCTTTTACGTGGTTGACAAGCATGCATGCATGGCTTGACACAACGTCAAGCGTGCTTGTCAAGCATCCCCATTCATTTCTCATCAAGCATTGCAAAAATATAATTTTCCATCAAGCATTATCAAGCACGTAGTTTATACTTCTCAAGCATATTAAACTTCGTTCTAAACTGTCAAAACTGCTTGACAAGCAATTTCGACCGTCTAGGGGCTCCAAAAGATTTACGAATGACAGCTGGGACCAACGGTTTAACGTACTTTCCGAGGCACGGAGGGGTCACCCATCCATTTACCTAACGTTGCTAGCGCAGCTTAACCTTGATCGATTGATTCGTGAGGCTGATACTTAGCCATGAGCCCCTCCAAGCATAGTCACATACATAAATGTCATAATAATATCATTTGTTAATTAAATGGACCAATTAATGTAGGAAAATGCTACACCATTTCCATGCTCACCTGTTCGAAAGTCTTCAGTCCAGCATTCCGTCCCCACTGCAGCATGTCCTCCAGTATGATCTTCTTGACGCGTTCGTCCTCACACAGCTCTGAGAATGTTCCCTTGATGCCGTACTCCAGCGCCCAGCACTTTACCACGTCTACGTCCGGGACTACCACTGCTACTACACATGACTGGAAAGAACAAAGAAAAATAAAATGTAATTATAAGTTTAAATAAGTCGCTCTGGTGCCGTAATGAAGAAAAAAAAAAACCAGGGTCATTGTTAAAAAACTAACAACTTCTTAAGACTATATTACTAACATCATACACAGCGACTTTTGGTCTGTGACTTTTAATCATTCATCAGATTTTAATTTATCAGAATTTCATACAAAAATAATTGTTATTTATGCATCTGTTGTATAATAAGGGGTATCATACCACGAATGTGGGTTTATCACATGAGTGTTTTAGTACCTAATTATGTACAGTTGCATACAAGACTTTATCTACACCCATGTTATCTACTCTTTGATATTTTCCAATTCATGAAATCTTGGTACGCTTTTTCATATTGTTTTCTCGACTTTTCTAGTAATAATTGGTTAAAAATGTCCTTTGCTGCATTAGAAATATCTGGTGGTGTGTTATCAAAGCTTGTATCACTCATTTTTGTAAACAACAAACTTATAAATTTTTGCAATACTAATATCGATCAAAAATGGCGGGATGCGACGTGAACTCGAATTACCTATGTATAAGTTTATTTTTTTATTACGGCGCTGTTGTAGTAAAACGCGCGTGCATGACAATGTTCTATTTTTGAAATTCTTAAATGTGGCTGTTTGATGAGTAAGGAGAGGATTGAAAACGCAAAGGAGTTGCATAATGAAACTTAGTACAACATTATAAAACTCGTTTGGATGATATTATGGTTATAAGTATTGATAACGGTTGTTTTAATGTTAGCAATAAGCTAACTGTTTCATAAACTTTTATAGAGGATTTATAGCATGGGTGTAGATAAAAATATTTAAACTAACGCTCTACGCGCAAAACACACTGCCGTGTCTTACGAGTGACAGTGCACGGGAGGCGTAGGTATGTAGGTACAACAAAATACAGAATTGAAATGATTTAGATAGAACAACGAAATCTTGAAGGTTTGTTTTTGTTAAATGTATTATGTCTTGTAAAAAGTCACAGATTAAAAGTTGTTGTTTATGATGGTAGTAATACAGTCCTACAGGGTTGTTAGTGTTTTACCAATAAACCTGAATAAATGAAAAAAAAAAGATTTTGACTTTCTAAAATTTATTTAATTTTAAGATTAGTGTCTCAAGCAGACGATGCATAAAACTATTCCTTTAAAAAATAGCAAATTTATGTGTGGATGACTACCATTATGTTTTTGTTTTGTTTTCTGGACCATTTGCTTGTAGTTATTCATTCATTCATTCATTTCAGCCGCAAGACGTCCACTGCTGGACATAGGCCTCCCCCAAGCACCGTCACCTCGACCGGTTCCGTGCTTCCCGCATCCAGTGGATTCCTGCGGCTTTCACAAGGTCATCAGTCCACCTTGTGGGAGGCCTTCCTACGCTACGTCTTCCGGTACGCGGTCGCCACTCCAGAACCTTTCGGCCTTTGCTTGTAGTACGATTTGGTAATAGGACAGAGGTATTTTGATTACAGGTCGTTTTTCTATTAGGACCATTTACTTTTATGACTTTATGATACGGAGGGGTATTTATTAGGAACTAGCTAATCCGACATACGTTGTCCTGTCTAAATTTCAATAATTCATACAAAATTCTCATAGAAAATGCACTTTCAATTATCCCGAATTTTCCATTTTCACGGCAACTTTGATTTTTTTTTTCATTCCGTGATAGCCTTACTCGGACTATTGCGAACATTTTAAAACAAAAATAACGAACAGCATTTCATTTTTAATATATAAATTTATATTATTGAAGGCCATTGCGGTTACGTTGCGAAAAGGATGATGCTATTGGTTCTGTAAAGTAATACCTCTTTCTCGCATTGAAACAATGATGGCTGGATTGTAACGTAGTGTTTGTATTGTATTAAGGTTATCATCATCAATATTAGGTATAATTATCAGTGAAAAGACGCTCCTCAACATGTGTCCACAATAATTCGTTGTTCTAATGAAATGTATGTATATTTTCTTTGTACTCACATTTGTAATTAACTTATTAATAACAATCTTGCGCTAGCAAAACACATTTAATTATTAACTTTTTGTAGTGTTTGGGTCACCAAGATACAGGCTGTGCCTAGTTTGGGATCCACTGTTTAATCTGTCTCCATTTAACACAAATAACGGCTAAATAACGAGAGTCATTGTGTAATATTGTTGAAATTACTGCACTAAGAGTATTAAAAAAAAATGTAAATGGTAAATAGATTACAGTGCTTTGTATTTATCGTGAAATACCGGAGATTATTAAACGTTTACATCGAAATAACGAAAGGGTGAGAACAGTTATTTGTCTAATTTTATAATAAATGGAGTATAAGTCTTCTGTTACTGAGAATTTCATACCATGCTACTTGTATATTTAAGTGAAATGAAATGAATTTGATTTCGAAAATAGTATCTAAAATTATATCAGCGGCAGCGTCACATGATATGAGATGGTATCAACAAACGGTGGTTCAGATTGTTTGCTTTGTACATTTTTTAACGGGAATTTGTTGGAACGTTTCGCAGTATTCTTGGCACAACTGTTCTGATGGTATGTCAAAAACACGCTGATTGACATGAAAAAATTGATAGATGAGAATTGTATGCCTTCAAAACAGGAAACCCATTTCCTGTTTTCGAATAACAAAATGAATAAATAAGGAATGAATCGGTTAAAATCCTGTTTGGTTTACCTTAAGAGACTCGCCATGTACGAAAACTTGCTCGACGTACTGACTTCTAATATAAATGTTCTCAATTTTTTCAGGAACTATGTATTCGCCTTGTGACAGTTTGAAGATGTGTTTTCTTCTGTCGATGATTTTGAGGGTGCCGTTCTGAAAACAGAAAACAACAAAGATATTAAAATGTCACCAAAAATGAATCGGAGCTGTGCGTTATTTCAAAATTAATAGTAGCAAGCAGTTGACGTTGAGAATAATATGGCTATGAATATATCGTTACAATATCCACAATAAACATAAAAGAGTACAAAGCTAACTAAGATAACTTTGTAACTAAGACAACCAATCCATTTGATATGTCAAGGGTTCTTCATCCAGATTCGTTTAACACTGTTATATCCTTCATTACCTTTATTTTTTGACAAATCTCTAGAAGAACCTTCTTTCTAAAGACATTCAAAGCCGCAGCTTTTAGAAATTATCCACATTAGAAATAATCTATTGTAATAATGATTACAAGATCATAATTTCAGAATACATTGTTAGAATTTAGAAGAAAAATGAAACTCACCGGCAACCACTTGCCAACATCTCCCGTATGGTGCCATCCGTCCTGGTCAATGACCTCTCTGGTCTTCTCTGGCTCCTTGAAGTATCCCTTGAACACGTTGGCGCCTTGCACACACACCTCGCCCTGGCCTTGCGACGCGAAATACTCCATCTCGGGCACGTCCACTAACTGCAAAGAAGGAATGTAGAGAATTAAACTTAGTTAACATTGAAGACGAGGAAAAGGCAGAAGATGTCAGACTGTGGCGGCATCTACAACGCCACATGTGAATTACGCATCAAAGACCTGACGTCACAAATTCTGCATCGCGCAATCAGAGGTTACCGCGCGACTAGCATCTATACAACATCCCGACATCAACCGTCGGGCAGTTGCCCACCAGACACAACACCCGTCTGGTCGGAGGATCCTCCCTTTACTGAAGAGTATGAGTGAACTTTAGACACTGTTCCTCATACCTCTATACAGGTTGAAATTGAATTCATGGGCATCCTCTTAAGGGATCATTATACTCATCATTATGTTCATAATGATGAGTATAAAATAAAGCATACAAACAAACACGAGTTGGTGGTTGATAGCTGAATCAGACTCGATAGAAGAACAAGGAGTTCATAAAATAAGTTATGATATCTATAAAATTAATTTAGCCTAACTTGTAGTATGCCCAAAGCTGTAGTAACAATCATTGACAAATATGTGTAAAAAAAGTAGGATAAAACAAAACATGTGGCATAAAGTAACGAACTAGATGATGGTGGAATCATTACTGCATCACCTCTGAAAATAGCTGAATTAGAGAGAGATCAATAAAGATACGTTAATGGCAACGATAAAACAAAATAGCCCCATTACATCACAAAGGCGCCGCTAAGGTTTAAAAGTAACCGTGACCTATTGATATAGATGAGGTTAGGGGAGAATCAATTACTATTTAATATCACACGAAACGGGCTTAAAAAGGAGATTATCCAAATCCTTCAGCAAACGCCAGATACTCAGCTTACTATATAAGTAATGCCAGTTTAGTCATACATACATACATAGACACACACACAACATCACACACATTTACAGCACCTACACCGCACAGATACACACCCGCACACACTTATTGACTATGTCACTCTCTGTATTTTTTATTACTTTTCTGTGTACTTCGTAATTGGCGTAATGTTTAGAATAATAATTATGTTATATTTACTGTCAGCTGTGAAGCTACCTTATAAATAAATAAATAAATAAACTATCGAAGTCGATTGATTCAACGAGTAACACTTTTCTTGCATTTTAGATTTTGTTCCAAGTAATTACAACCAAACAACCCATAAAATTTTGATGGATTACATTTAGAGTGTTTGATGAAACAACAAATTGAAGACCAACTAATGCGTAATATCTCAACCAATGAAATATGATTTTAAAAGAACAGCAATAACTCAGCTGGCTGGAATATTTTACTTCTAAATATATAAAACAAAGTCGGGTTAGTTACACCATTTATAAATCAAGAACGGCTGGACCGATTTTCGGCTGGACTAATTTTGGATGATCTTTGATTGGTTTCCACCGCGAATAGCAGAATAACTATTGAAACATGTGTAAAAATTAACGAAAAAAAAAGATAATTATATATGTATGAAGAAGAGTCATTATCTCATACATTTCGTATGGAACGGATATTGTGGTGTCTTATGACTTCCACGCAAACGAAGTCGCGGGCAGAAGCTAATAAAATATAGATTAAGATTCGTGCTATGAATATATTTGGATGTCATCACATTTATCATAGATCACGAAGGTCGATCAATTTCCCAGATATTTTGTACAGAAATTCTCAGACGTACCTTGACTTGCGCAAAGGTATATAAATAAGCCCCGAAACCAGTGAGTAAACAGATAAAAATTTTCCCGGGGCCACTTACTGAATCCTGGGTTTAAGGCGACGATAACCAACTTTTAATGATTTTATACTGAAGATCACGTCTAAACGAGTAGTTTTAATGATTTGGGAAAAAATATATGTTAAATTTCAGCATTTTCTTAATAACTTAATATATGAATATTTTAGATTATGTTATATCACATAGTGAAATAAATTTGTAAAGTTATGTATAACGCGGATAAAAAACTGAGAATCACGCAAAATCTATCAAACGTATTTTTCTGAAACCTTCACCTTTTTAAAGATAATATAAATTGATATTATAGTATACGTGTTTTATTCAAATATCTTGTTTTATGTATAATAAATTAATAATGCGTCTTATTTGGGACAGCGCTCCTGGATGGGCGAGTCCTATTACTGGCTGGACGTACGACGCGTAGCGTGAGCTCAGTACAGAACACGCAAGCTAACCACTCAAGGTCACTGGCATATATCTGGGCCTTAACGGCTGTTTGTCAAGCGTTTGAGTCATAATGTTTTGGCAGGTGCTGATATCTGGGATAGGTGTTTAGTGTATATATCGGTTGCTGGAGTGGATCAGCTCGATATGTGTTCGTATTATAATATCATATTCAATTTTCATAAATTGCTTCTTCATCTCCAACTCCACACGACCTTAGTTCTTTCTGCTGAAGTTTAAGCTGGCTGGCATTATTAAGTGACAATTATATAGTCACCTACCTACTTTACATGTTAAATTAAAATGTAAGGGTTTAATGTCATAATATATCATTACGGTAGAGCCTTAAAGGCTACCGTGTGATGTTGTATGGAGGAGATATATTTTTATAAATATAGGTTATTTCAAACATTTTGTTGTTTTCTTGCATTTCACTACATAACCATCTTGCATTTGCGGTTTTGTTCCTTTACATACAGAGGGACAAACTCATAAATGTAACAGTGGCCACTGTTACATATTATATATGATTTTGTCCCTCTGTTAGATTCTTGTGATTCAACCTGGTATTGTCTGTTCATACATTCATACATAATAAGCTTATAATGTTCCCACTGCTGGGACATAGGCCTCTTCTCTGAGAGTGGGAGCGGGCCATAATCCACCACGCTGGCCCAACGCGGGTTGGTAGATGTCACGTCTTCGAATTTTTTGGTTCTATGACATGCCGGTTTCTTTACGATATATTCCGGACCGTTATGAGAGTAGTGATTTTATTTTATTTTTCTATTTCTTTTTATTCAAGAGGAACAACAAACAGCTACAATATAAATACAGAAACAAGAAAATACACAAAACTTAGAGACAATATTGCAGCCCACAACGCTGTTCACAGATTAACAATAGGATACAATACAGTGAGAATAATGAAAATAATCGCTAGGGTTACAAATACAATATATGTATATATTTTACTAACTTATTAAATTAACTTTCGTGTTTAAGATGTATATTATATGTATATAATACTCAAGAATATTCAACAAAAAAGAAAAATATAGAATAACATTTAAGAAAGCTCCTTAAGTATAAGACTTTTGAACCCATAGGGGGGACAGGCAAAAATGTCTATATGTTCAAAAGTCCTATTGTAGGAATCGACCATTCTGCGAATAGGCGAACGCAAGCCAGAGTTGGACTAGCAAGTACCCACAGAAAATAACCTTTCGCTTGTGGACTGTCCTAGGAACTGCATAGCATAACATGTTGGAGAGTTCAATGCTGTCAAATTTATTTCTAACAATACTGTATAAATTCATAGCTTCTAAGTATTTACGTCTATTTTCAAGTGTTGCGAGCTTATACTTTGCAAGCAAATCTTGGTATGGCAAATAATACCCATAACATCTATAATGCATGGTACGCAGGAATTCATATTGAACACACTCAATCATTTCAACGTATTTTTTATAGTATGGACTCCAGACGGACACGGCATACTCCAGTTGAGAGCGTACTAGAGACTTATACAAGCAAATATAAGAAGAAGGCTTTTTAAAATCGACTGTTGATCGCATTACAAATCCGTATAATTGATACGCTTTATTAACAATCTAGTCTCTCTTACTTTGTGTGAATTGTTTCATCATCTAGTGATGATGAAACAATTCACACAAAGTAAAGTCGAAAGTTCTAACAACCCACAACTCAGTCGCGGCTGATACCACTGGGCCATTACTGCTCTATTCATAGCTGCTATTAACCTACATTTTCTTAATGATAATCCTCCAGTTGTCCACTAAACATTTGAATTTTATAGTATTTTTGTCATGAACATTTGCCATCTCTCTGTAGTTTTCATCACGCCTCCTTTTTGAGCACTGGTTATAAAACTTCAATGACATAAAATTACCTTCACTTTGCAACAAGCGACGGGAGGTCCGACATGTTCAGGTACGTGGTCGCCCTGAACTGTGAGAGTAACTGGCGCCGTGCACTCCGTCTGACCGTAGCCTTCCACGATCTGTGAAAAAAGGAAAATTATGAGTAAATATAGAAACACTCACGTAGACACTCACGGAACGGCTGGTCCATAAATTCAAGATCGCTCAGCGAGCTATGGAACGGGCTATGAGTTTCTCTGAGGGATCGAATCCGGAACGAGGTTAACCGGCAGAGAACTAAAATTGTCGACATTCACAGAATAAGCAAGCTGAAGTGGCAATGGGCCAGCTATATAAGCCGTAGAACCGATGACCGTTGGGGTAGACGTGTTCTTGAGTGGAGACCGCGAATCAGCAAACGTAAGGTAGGACGTCCTCAGGCTAGGTGGAGCGACGATCTTCGCAGGTAGCGTGGTAGCAGCTGGATGAGAGTTGCCGAGAATCGAGCTGAATGGCGTGCAATTGGAGAGGCCTCTGTCCAGCAATGGACTGCTATAGGGTGATGATGATGATGATAGAAATATGATATCATAAACATATCAAAAGTAGTAAAACAATCAATCTTGAAGATAATCGCTAAATAAACTAAGATCAACGAGCTTGTTTGCGTAGGTACTTATAAAAGAAGACAAACACTCAACATAAGAACAATTCAAAGTAGATTAAGTATGTGGGTGGACATGAATGGGCAAAGAACACCGTTTTTAAAAATGTTCTTGAAATCAATTATTTCATCATAACTATTTTTATAGATACTGGCACTAGGCAGTAAAATAACAACTCCTAGAACAATAAAACCGGCCAATTGCATGTCGGACCACGAACAATGAAGGATTCCGTAGTTGGTATGAATTTGTCCATAAAAATATTTTTGAACGGTCTATCCAATGATACCCATTGGATAGATTAAAAAAAAACATCCCTACTTTACGAGGAGGGGAAAATATACTTCAAGTTTTTTTTTACTACTTTGTCGGCGTGATTAATATGTATACTCATGCCAAATTACAGCTTTCTAGGGTATCTGAAGTAAGCTATGGACAGACAGACAGACAGACTGACGGACATGGCGAAACTATAAGGGTTTCTTGTTGACTACGGAACCCTAATAAAAAGCATTTAGATGTACATACATGACGGTAGGCACTGGTGAGGTCAACATAAAATCTTGACGTAAATCATCTCGTTACAAAGTAATAAAGCCCGATTAAATTAATTTCCTTCATTTGAAGAAACAAAAGATTTCCAGCAACCTGAAACTTTACGGTCATTCACACTGCAGCTGTAGGCGTGGTTATTAAACCAAATCAAGAAACGCCTCTCACTGTGACTCATATGACAACAATAGATGTGAATGAAATTTTTAAAGAGACTCAGATGGTCTTGATAGATAAAGCACAAACAGTTTTGCGTCTAATATTAATAGAAGCCGATGATATGAACATAATATCGATGAGAAGAATACAAACAGCGTCGGCGCATAGTACGACCGTCAAAATAATATATGAACACATTGATATAATATTATTTTGCCCTGTGGCTATCAAAATGTTATGATATAAAATAACAGCAAAACCGCTCTCGAAATAGCTAAGAGGACTGTTGGCGGTTTTCCATACGGCTGGATAGTATTTGAGATATGCGCGAAGATGTAATTGATGTCAGAGACATTGTTAGAATGGTCTCTGAAGCGCCCTGACGATAATGTAAAGCTCTAAAATTAAACCGTATTGTTATAGTGACAACACTTTTCATTCTAGAACGTAAAACGTACGAATTACGTACTCGAGAGTATTCTCCGATGATGTAAACCAAAGTCGAGAAAGCGTTTTCTCAATTCGTGAACCTTCTTCATCCGCGTGGCCGGCTTATTGCCAAGTAGTGCTTGGTTTAATGGGAGCTATTAAATGCCCTCATTAGTAACCTGTCAAACCTTCTAGGTATGAGATGGCCAATTTCTAATATTATGCGACACGAATACCAATATTGTCTTCCTACGAAAACGCGAGAGCCAGATGATTGGCTGGCTAGAGAGTGACAATGTTGCTAGAAACATGTGAGACATTAGTGAACCAGATGATTGGCTGGCTAGAGTAACAACTTTGTTAGAAACATGTGACATTAGTATCTTTCGAAACAAGCAGGATATACTGCTATCATAAATATTCTAGTAATGAGTACATACCAAGCATCCAAGTGCGCATCTCGCGAAGGTAAGCACGTTGCCAGCGAGTGGCGCCGATCCCACCACCATGATCCGCAGGCGACCGCCCATGCCTTCACGCACCTTGCGGAACACCAGCTTGTCCCACACGGAGTCACTGCGTACAATACCCCTGCAAAGATAATTTAACCGACTTTAAAAAGGGAGGAGGTTCTATGTTCAACTGTATATATATTTTTTTTATGTATGTTCACCGATTTCTCCGTCAATTGTGGACCGATTTTGAAAATTATTTTTGTTTGAAAGTGTATGCTTTCGAGGTGGTCCCATTGTCATCAAGTTAGAAACTGGTATGGGGATCGCATGAAATCGGTGGCATAAAACTAAAATACAGATCCAAAGACACCGACTTCCGAAATTAAATTTATTTTTCACTTTGTAGTCTAGTGTTTTTTTTTTTTACAAATAATAAAACATAAGACTATATTATAAACTCTCCGATCCTGTCACGCTCAATGCTCCTGTGCAAAGTTGTATACAAAAGGAAACTCAAAGTAGAGCAACATAATTATAATCCCATTTTGTAAAATGAAATTACATTACCACGCTGAGCGTAGTACCAACAAGCAAATAAGTAGGTACTAAGGCTATAATCATGTCTGTTAAATTTATTTATTTTTACAATTTTAAGAAAGCTTACTGACTTATACACGTAAATGGTAACGAAGTAGTAAACAGCTGACAATTGCTAATTACAAGCTTCCACATATATGACAAGCTTCCACATATATAAAATTGACTCTTAATAGAGCCCTCCGCTTCAACAGCTACGATCCCATAAGTAACAATTAGGTGAATTGCATTGCTTAATGTTCATGCACGATACTAATTAATTTGTAAAATTACCTCTTTAACTCAGACTCCTTCGCTGATAGTGCCATATTGAACAGCAGCTTCTTAATCTTGGAGTTGGATATTTCAGCCTGAGCTTTGTCGTAGAGTCTATTCAACAGTCTGGGTACCGCAGGCATCATGGTTGGCTTCAAGGCAGTCAAATCGTCACCTAACCGTCGAATATCACCGCTGTAGAAACCCACGGCTCCTCCTACCATGTAGAGAGCATTCTGGAAAGATAAAAATGAATGGATATATGACCAAACTATAGAATAGTTTAATCATGGTACAGAACCAAACGAAGAAGAATGTGCGTGAGCGAAGTCTTAGCAGCATCAATTGTACATGATAATATCATTGGACTTGGCAAGCACAAAGATAGTATAATTGCAGAATGATGACATCTTACGATTACACAATTAGATCACTGTATGAAGGGCGGTCTGTTTGATGGTACTAAAATAACTCTGAATTCACTTTCATGTTCATTCGTAGTTAATTGGGATGTTGACTATCTTTAACCATGTTTAATCTAATAATGAAATTTTAAAGAAGGCATACTAGATAATCTAAAAAATCAATCAAATCGATGGAAATATAAAGGGGTAAAGGATGTAAGGATGAGGGGTAAGGGATGGGAAATATCCCATCCATGGAAAGCGCGACGGAAAATATCTGGCGGTGGTGGGTTGTTATATGTGATAAGAAATAAATAAATTTGTGAAATATTCATTGTAAAACCTTATAGCTTGATTATTAAAATAAATAACACTTTTACACTTAACCTCGTAATATTGTTTAACTTTTTTCAAATCGTTTTTAGTAAAAATTTTTAATCATCCCTATTCCTCATTGAACGTACCTCGCAGCACCGCTCCAGCATATGCGCGAGAGGTAGGAAGGAGATCATGACGTCATGTTTCATGGGCCTGTGCTCGCCAAGCTGCATGATGACGCTGCACATGGACGCGACCACGTTCTCGTGCGTCAACATCACGCCTTTGGGCATCCCTGTGGTTCCTGATGTGTAGCAGATCGTGCATACACTTTCTGGTTTCGGTGGCTAGAATGACAGACATGGAATTGTTAATCACTGACATCAGAGAGAAACCTGTGAGAACCATGATCATTCACCAAGAGATTTTCGAACCTAAATTGTAAATTACACATTGTATGACTTAAAACTTATGAAGAAGGCATAGACCTAAAAACACGAACAACGTTGACAAAACAAATACTTACATGGCAAGGGTGGTCCCTGTGAGCTCCTTGTACTTCAACATCGCTGAACTTAAGAATTTCAACACCTCGGCTTCTCGCTCTTTGATGCGTGGAAGGCGAGACCTCCTTAATGGTGATCAGTTTCCTTAAACATCTCGGCGACTGGTCAAGAAGCAAATTGGCTTTTTTGTCGTCTTCACAAATAACTACAGTCATTTCGGCTGGAACGAACAAAGGAAATAGTTTGATTCCAATCTAGGACATTTCTCGAATACTTTGTCTTTTTCTAATAGCTTTCTGAGAAACAGAGAGAATAGGAATCTGAATCCAAGTGCCTAGACAAAAAAGGAATGTAAGAAATTCCGTAGACGTTATAGCTTTATCCGTATGTATAATTGTATACTAAAGTTAATATCTTTTGAGCTTTAATTATAGCTTTAGGTAAACTGCATATTCCTATTGCAAAATAACAGAGTAAAAATTAATAAACGTCTGTTTATTTATAGGTTTTATAAAAGCTGCTTATACGTACTCTGATTTACAATGAAGGCACATGCATTTGCTCCAAGAGTATCATACAACGGAACAATGACCATTGAATAACAGTAGGCAGCTTGTTCTGTCATCACCCATTCGGGGCAATTCTGTGAATATATACCTGGAAACACAAAGCATGTTTTAATATAAGGAAAACTCTCTACGTCATTTCTGGAAGTTCGTAGGAAACTTACCCACAAATGTGTTCTGGCCAGGGACAAGCCCTTGGCAAATAAGTCCTGAGCCGAAGTTTTTCGCTCGTAATAGAGTCTCATTGTATGTCTGCCACACGTATGGCTTATTTGGTCCCTCGCGCCAACCGAGGCAGTTGCCATTATCTGCAATAAGATAAACGTATTGTCATTTAATATTGTAGGTATTTATTATAGTCTTCATTTATCATGTCTTCAATCTCATAAAGCTGTCTCAACTCGACCAGCAGTTAAGTGGCGGAATATTCCATACAATATAAACTCGCTTCATTTTTGCTGTTTTATTTTTATTCGGCCAATGAGTACAAAGCAACCGTGTATTGTGGTATAAAACTAAAAAACCCACTGTCCCGGCTACTCTAGTGCCACAAATTACGTTTAACTGTATCCTGTAAACCAGTTCGTGAATGATGTTAACAATATTTTGTAATAGTGGGGTATTATCGTATTTATCGTTAACGAGCGGAAATGTTGGAGGGAAATGAGGTGGGTCTTAGAATTGCGCCTTGGGGCACTCCCTACCTTTGCAATTGTATGCGCACCATTCTGTTAGTACGAGTGCAAGCAATTGGATACGTAAACGTATAGTTAGGATATAAATAAAGCCAGCACAACTTGCAAATTGCAACTAACTAAATGGAATGAGACTCTTGGATCGTTGGAAGGAATTCTATGATCAGCGTAAGGAAATTACATCAAAATAACACGTAACTTACTTGATTCTTTAACACCCCGTCGAAAAGTTTCGAACAGTGTGCGAGTGTCTTCATGTAGGTAGCGAAGGAAACGACCGTTTTTCGCTTCTTTGTAGAATTTTGATACACGAACCATTTCGGGTCCCTGTAATCAAAGCAGAGATTATATATGGTTACATTGCTAAACTTATAACGATTTTGACATGACAGCAACGATTATGTTAAAACTGAGCATATTTAACAAAACTGTCTACAGGTAGGAATAAGTAATAAAAGAACAAAACAATAAACTGGATAATGATTTTATAATACGAACAAGTTTAGTGTCATCGCGCTGAATCCTTGCAACGTACGGGGAACTAATCAGCTGTAATCTTATTACCAACTCGCAGTCATCGGATTATTACGACAAACCAGTAATGGCTAATGAGAAATACATATTTAAACATACAATTTAATATGACTTCACAGTTCAGGAATTTCTGTTATTGCAAGCTTGAAATTCAAATAGATTCAAGAAGCTTTGTATTGTGTGTGAATTCATTTTAGAACAGATGTTGTGGGATAGTTTTATTATCATATTCAACACAAAATGCGTTAAAGATCTCATAAGTAAATAAACCACAGGAAAGTTCTTTCTCAAAGTTACTGAAATCATAAATGCAAATGCTTCTCCGTTAACCTAATGACATAGTTGGCCCACTAAACTCCAAATCTCGACTCGGAGCGTGGAGTACTCTTACACGTTACGGTATATTATTATTACAGTTTGCACAATGATAAATGGAACGATGAACGGGTCAAAGACACTTGTGGGAAAAGAAAAAAAAAACAATTTGGCGATAGAATCGGCAAACCATAAAATGTTATGTCATTACCGTAATGAACGGTACGGTGTGAATTTTTGTAGGCTTTTTAGATAATACGACTGGAAATCTTACTCAACTTGAACCTCGTTTGTTAATGAAGAAGAACTTAAATGTAATTTTGTAGTGTAGTGAAGTGTATAAAACTTATACTCTATGTCACAAAAATCAGAAAGGTCCTGCTGAAAGTTCACGAATTTATTGATTTTATTATTACGTTTTGATATTTAGAGTCACTTTCGCTACTGGCTATTTATTGGACACATAAAAGTATCAATAAGTTGTAGACATAACATTGTTGTTATTCGAAAACAATGTCATTGAAAGAGGCCTCGGTCAGGAAACCCTCGATTAAATAAGAAGCTGTTTAAAAAACAACAGTAAAATATATTGGAGAAAATGATGATAATATAAACGGGGCTGAAAAAGCAATGACGGATGTCAACCCATTAAAATAAAATTATGAAAAACAAAATGTGTAAGAGATCAAGCAACCTGATCTTGAATTTAGTACGCAAGGTCAAAAGGAAATTGGTCACGCGACGCCAACTGAAAAATGTGCCGGTTTTGTGACCGAGTATTTATAACAAAACTACGTGACACATGCGACTCTTGTCCACGCTATTCTCAGTTCAGTCTCGTATGATGACAATTTTAGAAATAAGAATTGTCGTAATTCTACGTTGAAAACTCAATTGAACAGCGTGAAAAAATATTTGTGTTTCAAATAACATTATATCTTCATCAAAAACAAGATTATTCCTTTCAGTATTGACTTCTAGTGTTTGAGATTCACACAAGTTGTCATGCTTCTTTCATCGTCTTTTATCAAGACCAGCATATTTTCTATTTTCTAGCATTTTCTGCCACAGTGAATGAACGCTTTCATTGAATTTGTGATCTCGATTTGACAGAAAGACGGTTTAACTTAAAGGAAAAGCTTTGCATGGGCAAGAAAATTAATTTGACGCAATAAATCTCTATAAATACCACAGGAAAGCCCTGAAGAGGGCGTGACGGGTAACTACCCGAGTTTTCTTGGCAAGAGGAATTATGATGTCTCCGAAATAGTTGACATTGTCGTCGTGTTTAGCTGGCAGTCATTTCCGCATGAATTCGTTTGCAGTTGTTAAGCTATTAACACTGTATTAAAGTGCAGTAAACTGGAAACCGGACATTGAGTCCAAAGGCTAATAGATACAGACGGATATGATTATAGTATCTAAATCTTAGATAATATAAGAGCATCAATTACACATACGGATAGAGATTGCCCCTGTGGGTATGACCGGGGCCATACTGATCAAACCCTCTATAAGTTAACAAAGAAAAAAAAAACAAACAAATGGATATACAAAAAGATCTTGAGTTTCCAAAAAGCACTAGAAACTTCAGATTGTATTTGCTAAGCAATCTTTTTAAACCAAGGCCTTCCAATTTTCGTATTTCCATCTTCATGACATGATTGTGAAACATAACAACTGCCCTTTGAGTTTGTCTCAGTTATATTTATCTACTAATTCACATATTATTTCAAAGTATGTCATTTTGTGCAAAGTAGTAAGTGTTAAATGTTATTGTTTGTAGAATTATGAAAGTAAAACTGTAACAAATTTTAAATCTAGTCCATGGTATAGTGAGCACTTAGCGCTTCGCCTACCTAATAATTCACAACAAAGTATCGAGGTTCCTCAAACAATCGATATGTTGACTGTCATAAGCACACCGCAGTGCTTCGTTCTATGTTTTTTTAACGCATCAATACGTAAACAGCTATATCGGGCGTACATATTTGGCCTTTATTGCAAACAACTAATTTGGTGTGGTGTTTGCCTGGTGATAGTGTTTTAATGCTTTCTTTAACAGTTTTTATGGGCGTGTATTGTTCAGTCGATGAAATATTATTAACACACTACGTCATCCAACTGTCAAATAATGATGAAGAATGAGTTGTGATTTAAATATATGGACCGTTTAAGTTGGTAGTCAATTTGGTAAACAATTAAATTCTCAGACTGTAAAATTTTAATTGTCTTTTAGGAACAGACGCTAAAATCAGCTGAATAATTATCAATTACTAAGAATGTCACTCATTAGCAATTACGAGTGATAGGAAAATTTGGCACACGATCAAACATGTCACGGGATAACGCCTTTCTGGATACAATTACTTTATAATATAATTAAACTAATGAACAATAATGACGACAAAAACTATACTCCGTCTGTATATATCCCTAAAATAGTTTGTTTACATTTCATATTTACAAACAATAGTACTACAGAAGTAGTAAATTGTGAAATGATGTTGGGAGTCAAAGGCTTCCAACAAATCAGTAAAAGATGAAAGCACTACATAAAATTATACGAGTACTAACAATTTCAGTCATTCGTTCAGCTCATACTGAGTTTATATTCACAAATCGATTTTGACTAGAATTTTAGTTCTAACATTTATTTCTATTTATAAAGTAACTAGATTTTGCCCGCGGCTCCGCCCGCGTAGATGTCGGTTATCGCGTAAAAAAGTAGCCTATGTCCTTCTCTATATCCCAGGCTATATCTCTGCCAAATTTCATGACGATCGGTTCAGCGGTTTAAGCATGAAAACGTAACATACAGACAGACAGACAGACAGAGTTACTTTCACATTTATAATATTAAGTATGGATTTCATTGCTTTGCTTTTCCTTTCGTTTTCTGCTGTCACAAAAAGATTTTCTAGTAGCGAAGCTTAATAATAATTAATAGCAGTTTCAGATAAACAAAATTCCTGAAAATTGTTTTTATTTCATTCAGAGATTACCGTAAAAATAAATGGCAAGTTAAATGAAGACAGACATGCTATTTTTATTATATTAGTGAAGATTGCATGTTCATTAGTAGTTATTCCTGTTTTTTAGAACATTTATAACCGCAGATAATTTATAGTTCATTCAGTTTAACTCATAGAGAGATTCTTACTCCTACGCACTGGCCATAGTAACGAAATACTCTGGTGATGATAATTCAGTTGTTACGAGTAATAATATCGCCATTGATATTTGTGAAACTTGAATGGAATGTTTAGATGAACCTCACATTACTGCATATCTTGTCGATGAGTAATAGGCTGTATCTCGATTTGTTGTTGTTGGATCAAAAGATGAAAAGTAAGCTAAACCTGATGAAAAGTAAGAGCTGGAAATTCAAAAATGGATAAATTGAGCTTCTATGTAAAAGTAGTGGAGCGGGCTGAAGATGTTGATGCATGCAAATGCAACATTCAAAGAAAATGTTGAAATAAAGTTTAACGATATGAGTTTATTTTCCCTTTCTTTTCTTTTTTGTCCATTATTTATCTCTTCGATCAAACACCTAAACATTTCATGGTAAAAATAGAACATAATACCTACTTTTGCAAATTTCATCCTTTCCCAGTCGTATTTCAATGTCATCATGTAATTTTACAAAACTGATTGCGTGTGGGTAAACGTAACAATAGTTCGTCTATATTCTCGATAGTGTCCCGTGACTTGTCTGGATCGTTTGCCAAAAATCTACACAAAATAGTAGGTAGACTCGTGAGCAAACGACCCTTTATTAAAAATATTTATGTTTTGTCACTAGGAGAGAATAAAATGTTATTTTTTACTTTTTAGTCGTGGTGCACACGGCTACATATCAAGCTATACATTTCTAGTTTAAGCTGACCTCTCATTATACAAAAATCCTATAAAATGCGAGATCAGTTTATAATGGAAATTTATAGCTTGATATGTATCCCACACAAATTCGTATACCACTAATTGCTATGTAAATATCACTGACAGGAAATTACTGTAACATCATCACCATACACTAAGTAGAAATGAAGCTAACTCAAAAACTCCCCAAGCAAAGTAAATAAATATATGATATGGGACCACCGCACAAGCTTCTACACCATTTTTTTTTTTTAATTGCTCCACAATTGACGAAAATATCGATGAACATGACAATATACAAAAAGAGAAACATTTTTTTTTTTAAGAACCTGGTAAAGAATCATTCTAAGAATATTTCATTAGTGATGTAATTCTGTACTTATAAGATAGCATAAATATCTACACGATGTCTCTAGGTTCCTTCGTGAATGGAAGTAAACGTCACGTTATTACTGTAACGACTTGGGCACGCTAGATCTTTGTTGAGCAATAATATAAATGGGGATCTATTCATAGTATCCATACATTTCAACATTAATAACGATTATTTTACACAGATGCATAAAGCAGGAATGATGGAAGCACGTAAACAGCAATAAGAGGTCTATGATACAGTAGATTGAGATACGTATTAAGAAGTGTGCCCTAACAATTTGTTTAGTCATTGCGGATTAATAGTAATTTATCTTTATTTCAGACATATTAAGTCCATAAAAGTTCATAAGTTTTTTTATAGATATTAGCGTTAGTAGGGTTAGTAGTACACACACAAAAATGAAAAGGTGTTAGTAGTTGGTTAGACTTAACATGATGCTCTATACGGGTTGAATTTTTGAGACGGGGCTGTAAGGGCAGGTATCTTATCCATTGCAGGTACATGAGAACGTTCTTAGGACACTGCTCTTAACTTTTTAGGCAATTGCTAACAGCATTCACAGATTTTTGAAAAACCATACAGTCAGCAAGAAAAACTCCAAGTAATAATAACGTCAATTGTCACGTTTTATTTGTATAGCGCCAGTCGATGCAGTTTCGTATCAGGATTAAAATACTCTTTTGAACCAACCTAGGTTAACAAAAATCCACGCTGTATGTTACAGAGGATAGTGAGCGTTAGTAGTACTTGCCAGATAATTGTACACACAAATTGTCCCTTTACTGTATGAATCACTATCTAATTAGATTTATAATATCCAACATACTATCAGCATCTATAGTCTAACAAGATGTGGCAAATGTCAATATTTGGCACAGCCGTCTCACAAACACCTAAGATAAATATTTTGTACTTTGAAGTGAAAACTTCTTTAGCCGCGTTGAGCGATTTTTGGTAGGGGAAAACCTTATGGGTTCGCGTCAACGAAATGCACGACATGCTTGTGACGTGTTGCGCCAGATTGTCAGTTATTCCAAAATTTTGAGTTTTCTCTTCAGTCAGTCCTTATGAAAGCCAATTTTATTTTTTAGATTTTGAGGAGGCCTTTGCCCAGCTGTAGGACAGGATGCGCTAACAAACAAACAAAAAACTGTAATTTGCTGTACATTAAATTCTAACATCTAGTTTATTGAAAACAGCATTATTCTCTGTTCTACATATCTATAATATAAAAATGAATCGCAAAATGTGTTGGTAAGCGCATAACTCAACAACGCCTGGACCAATTTTAGCAATTCTTTTTTTTTAATGTTCGTTGAAGTCCAAGGATGGTTTTTACAGCGAGAAAAATTAAGGTACGGTAGAGTAGGGTAGGGTAGGTAGGGTAGGTGGGGTAGGGTAGGGTAGGTAGGTAGGTAGGTAGGGTAGGGTAGGGTAGGTAGGGTAGGTAGGGTAGGGTAGGGTAGGGTAGGGTAGGTAGGTAGGTAGGATAGGGTAGGGTAGTAGGGTAGGTAGGTAGGTAGGTAGGTAGGTAGGTAGGTAGGTAGGTAGGTAGGTAGGTAGGTAGGGTAGGGTAGGGTAGGGTAGAGTAGTGGAGTTTATACTATAGCTTTTGACAGAACGAAGTCTGTCGGGTCAGCTAGTATCCAATAAAAAGTGGTTCTAAAGTCTCTATAGACAGTGATCATGGACCTGATAAACAGTTCTATATAATGCCTGCGGAAGTTGCATAGTCGAGAAAGGTTTGCCGGCTGCTGGAAATAACGATGGAGTACCTATTCACCAACGGATATCCTTTATAACACTTCTAAAGTAATAAAAAACCACGAGGTGTACCATAAAAATCTCACATCAAAGATCTATACTCGTACATCGCGACTTCCTCAAAATTTATTACATATTTTATTCAGAACATTAGTAAAACTATTTGTAACACCTAAGGTCGCCTGTTTTATGTAAAGTCTCTACAAATTACTTCTATATTTACGCCTGACGTTTTATAGCTGATATTTTCTTTAATATTAGAGGATTTACTCGTTAATCTACCGATAAGTATAAATATTTAGAGATAATTGTAAATTAACATAATGCTTGATGAACACCTCCCACATTCGTATGAACTTCTTGAGTAGATAACTGAGGTATATCGATATAAGAGATAGGGTAAAGCGATATCTAACAAATTGCTATCCCTTTCATCTTAAATTCAAGATTTTAATGGATTCAAGTTCTGAATAAGAGAAACGATACATTGGCATGTTTCATAAATCAATGATTCAGAAATGAAGATTTAAAATGCTTCAGCCGTGAATCATTATTTGAGGCAATAAGAACGACAGAAATATCCGTTCAACACAACCATTTTGTTATAACTTATTATCCAACAATAGTATCCATTAACCCGGTCTATTTCAGTATTACGACATTTTAAGTATTTATCCTACTGTTATTATACATTACTTTTGGTTTTTAAGGTTCCGTTGTCAACAAGGAACCCATGGAACCCATAGCTTCGCCATGTCCGTCTGTCTGTTTGTCTAACCGCGGCTTAGCTCTACTCTTGGTACGAAAGAGTAAGCTGTAATTTGGCATGAGTATACATATTAAACACGCTGACAAAGTGGTAAAATCAAATCTTGTTTTTTTTTTAAGGTACCTCGTCTATCCCATGGTGTGGGTTGTGTCGTTGAATAGGTCGTTCAAAAATATTGCGGGTCTTCAAAACCATTTTTCGATTCAGGGACCTTAGCCTAAAGCTTTAAAGTGCTAATTTTTGTTAAAGTGTCCCCCCCCTCTGCCAGCTAAATGGTTGTATTTGGATATGTGAAAAAAATTGCAGTACTAGTATATAATATAACGAAGGTATAAGGAAAACTATCAGAGCTAAGTAGGCTTCATAAGTTACCGAGTAATAGTCAACCAACATTTGCAATGTTAAGTTTATTCTTGTGATAAATTTATCCCAACTACGGAACCCTCCATTGTGCGTGGTCCGAAACGCACATGGTCGGTTTTTAAATCATAGTTTTACATGCATTAAGTACTGGTAACTATGGGTAGAAATAATACTTTCGGAAAGAGTTAGGAAATAGACATAATGATAAGAATCTTTACTTAACGCCATTTTCATTAATTAACTGTTATCAAACCAATTTAGCATCATTTGGATTGATATGTAAAAGTATAGAACATAACAAAAAAGGGTGGCCATATTTTAACAAATGATCAAGGAAATATTGCAGACTGATTCTGATTAAATTTGAATAGTTTTAATCTGAAATGAATAATCTAGAATTAAATGTTGCTTCTATTTCTAACTGGCAGCACCATGTATCGTAGCCGGTGGGACTTTTAAATGATCTGAATCTAAATGTTACGGAGCTTTGCCAACTGTCGGGGCGTGAGCAACATCTCACAATGTTCCTAACTCTACGATACATATCAATTTTACCCCACACTTTGCAAATATAACAATATCATCCCAGATATCCTACAATTTTATTCACTTCTTACAGTATCCGTTTTGTTTCAGTGTTATTTCTCTTCATTCAGTCTTATTAATCACCATTACGAGAATGTTGGTTTCCATTTTATTTTATTTTCACAATATAATGTTCATAATTTCGTTACAACTCTATTCATTACAAAATACTCATTAAGGATTGTTAATTAAAAATCTCATTATTTTAAATTCTTTGATGTACATTATTTATTTTATTGCGTCTTCGAAGGTTTCTACGTTTATATCACTCACTCTAAGGGCATCCGATTGTTCGCTGACGCTTATCGGAGGTCGAATCGGAGGGACTCCGATGCAGCAATCACAGCACGCCATTTTTACGATTAAACGTGATCACACAATAAAATGCACCGTTTGTTTTTTTTTTTAATTAAACTGTCTTATATTGCGCAATCATCGCTGAATTAAACTGAGCGCGTTTCAACTTTTCATTAGGTTCACTACACTTTTCAGAGTTCACGATTGGTATCCTTTTGTGAATGGTCCGTCCCGTTTAATCGTCTTGGCCGAGAGAGACACTTTGGCGTAGTTTACGAGTATCTCGTCACTTTCGCTAAAGACTTTTGAGTACTGTCAGGAGAGCAGCGGGCTGGGCTGCTCGTGGTACAATGAGTTAAAAATATCGCTCGAAGATGCGCTCTGCCAACTCGCGATCGTCGGCAGTTGGTATTAGGACAACTCGAACTTTGATACCGCAATAAAGAGGAATACCCTGTCGTCATAATTTTATATGTACTTTTCCGTTGGATTAAGAGAATCTTCTAAACGATATTTTTATATATGTTGACATAAGATGTCTCCTACTTAATTTTTATTTATGCGCTATCTGTAAATATATTTCGGCTTATTTCTTACTACACGCAGGAAGAGTATGTTTTATTTAATCATCTACTTGTAGTAAGCCTTGTTTATCGATCATCGACCCCAACTAATACGTGCATCGAAACAATAGTCAATGATAATAATATTTTGTAATCGCCACATTTTTTGTGATTTCATGGCTATAACTTAAATAAGAATTGTATTATATTAAAATTTTATCCTTTATTTGGTTTAATTAATGAGTCTTTGCCATGGGAGCGTGTTTATTGCGTGACATTTTGACACGTGGCCAGGACATTTCTCAAACATTGCATTCAATGATGCAATAAAAATCAATAAAATTATGCATCTTCAATAAGATGCATAATTGTAACCTTCTACCTACTCTGTCTCATCGACGAATACTGTAATGTTACTGTTAGAGTTATCCAACAGCTGGTTAAAGTCTTCCAAATCTTTCTAACTTATACAGCCCTTGCGATATTTTTTTCTCCATGCTGTCCTGACAATTTTATGTGATCTACGTCTGGGTTGTTCGTGATTGGTTCTTGGTTCGTACTTACTGGCTCAAGCAGGCTCTGTTCATGGAGTGTGACGAGTGGCTTCTCAGGCTTCGGCCTCGTGCTAAGGTAGAAGGCCGAGGCAGCTGCTACGCCGGTGAGCGCCAGTGCGCCCGCCGACCCGCCAACCATCCACAGGTACTGATCGATCTCGCTTACTGCACAAAAGAAAAGATTGGAGATCAGTTAAAAAGTTAAATTGACATAGGACGGTTATTCTGGACTTGACATATATTTATTATCCTGGGACAGCTTAGAAGCAATGTGGTATCGGTTAGACAAATAAACAAGGGCCTTTACTGGTGTTTCTTCAGAGACTTGAACTCGTGTTCCTGCTAGTTATTATTTTTGTTTACTAGAGTCCGCTTTCCTTATGATACGAATTAAGCTCTAGGTAGGTAATACGGTGATTTTGACCTAAGTTTAATTCTTCAAAAATTTATAACGTATCACGTATCACGTCTTTTACGTAGCTTGAAAACCTTAAATGGCTAATAAACAACTGGCAGGGAGATTATGCTGTCCTTATCTAATCTAATAGGTAAGCACTTTCTTAAACAAAAAAGTAGTAGTTGGTTATACGTAATAAAACAAAATTGAATGGTCTGTAACTTATTGGGATGTAACTTTACTTTAAATCTGATAAAAAATCATCAGTCCCAATTACGTGAAAATACAGAGATACACTCTGAAACTTACGAAAATAAAGTACCTGCTATACCCAAAGTCTCTAATTCAGATAATTTATGTAAACAAAGTAATGTCAAGAAATGTCACTGTCAAATTGACAGGACAGTGGTGCAAAACATTTTATCATACTTATTCTTTTTTTGTAAATAGTCATCGCTAAAATTAAAGTGAATTAATTATAAGAACTATGCAAACAAAATACCGTTGCCAAACAATGCATTGTGTAGTATGTCGGAGACACGGCATATGATCGTCATAATCAGCCCTTTTAAGTCCAGTGCTAGACGTAGGCCTCCCAAAATCGATTTCCACTCGAAACAGTTTACTGCCGTTTTCATCCAAAATGTGGCTAGATATGCTACTTACATTATGAATCTATGAATGAGAGTTATAATATTAGTGTGGTTGAAGTTGTAAAAAATTTGAAAATGTTTGGATCTTCTGCATTGTTACCAGTATCATAAAATATTTTATACCAAAAAAAAAACCTTTTTTCAATAACTTTGTCTAAAACCGGAAATTTATAAAAATAATTACGGTATGATTATTTGTTAATTATTATTTCTTAAAATCAGTACTTAAAAGAAAATGTAACCTCTTTTTTCGCCATTTTATGTGAATTACCATTACGAAAATATTTTTTTGACATGTTATACCCTTTGTTTACATAAATTATCTGAATTTGAGACTTTGGGTATAGGTATTTTTTTCTTCGAAATCATTACCTCAAAAACGAATGAGAGTAAATACTATAACGAGGTGAAATACTGAGAAAAAGTAGCTCAAGAATAATAAAGTGATACGTGCTGATAAGTCAAAAGAAATAAAATTTATAGATGTTCGATACATGAACAAACAATTCGTCAGGGCACCGATTAATAAATCGTTAAAGCCAAGTATGGAGATATGATAATGACAACCCAATAAAACTTAACCAAAGAGCTATCTGACCAACTGGTACTTTCGATAATGACCTGCCTGCAAACGACCTTCCTTGTCAATCTGGACACCGCTAATGAAGATTGAAGAATTCTTTTAAAAAAAAAACGACTCCTGACGGAAAAAGTAGTACTTGAAGGACATCTTTAATTATAACCGTTGGACATTGCAGAAATATTAATAACTTTATAAATTCTAGTGTATAAGTGGGAAGATAAGTAAGTTATTCGTTCTTAGATTATTGTTGGTGCAGCGGCTTCTTAGCATACGCCTGCGCCGGCATTATGATCCTCCGCATAAGGAAATGTCAATAAAACAACTTTCATGCGCCCGAGCGACTAGTAGTTCCTGAACTATAAACCGCGCGCGCAGTCTAGCCAGTATAGAAAGTGGAAACTGGGGAGCGTGCACAGACGTCGCATTAGCGCATAGATTTCTCGGGAATCTCTCGCGCTTTCTACTGACATACTTTTACGGTGATATTTACGACATTACTATAAATGCGTATATGTTATCAAGACTTTTAACGTTACTACAATTATGAAGAAGCGTCGCCTTTACAGCGTATAATATTTTCTAGGCAAGCAATAACTAATAATATGGTCAAGAATATCAAAAAATTTAAGTTACAGCATATATTATTTTAATTTTAATTTTGTTTGATACTATTGAAACTATCCCGAAATAAAGCAAGACTAAAATCAAAAGTACAAAATTAGGGACAGGGTTATACAAATCGCAAAAGTCAATGTCGTAATCACCGTTTCAATCATTAGAAGGGCTCAAATTATTTGAAGGCAACGTTTAAGGTCACATTGTTGGCCTCGATACCTTGTCGCTTGTACAGATAAATGTACTCGTCGATTTCAAAAGTTAGAACCTTGGTGATCTAATTTCCCCTCATTGAGCATTCAAAGGGCGTAACAAGCGTGACGGCCCTTCGAGGGGCCCTTAGTCTTCCATTAATACAAACCGGTAATCACTGATTTCTATTGTTCTATTATATAATTTTTCTTTGTTACATTTTTTTCATTATTTCCGTGCTCTGGTGTAACATTGTTATAATCTTGGGAATTGTTTACAGTTAATGCAGAATCGCACCATTTACCTAATTAAATAAATATATACAAGATTAACCCAAATATCGTGATAGAAAAGTCAAACATGGCATAGAAAAGTTAAAACATCAACTTCAACTTACAACTGTTGCATTGGTTCCACCAGATAGTTTTTTCTCGTGTATTTTCTTCAGTCTTCTTATTTTCAGTCTTCTTAAGTTTTTTCTGTATTTTTTGACACTTTTCCTTAACACTAAACTCAGTCTTTGGGGCTCCCATGTTCACTTTGTCCTTTTTAACTTGAAAACCGAACTTTCCGCTTCCCATCTTGATCAGTTTAGCACATAGCGTTCGATTTATATCAGCACAATGTGCACGTATAGGTACATTATCCTTTCCACTGACGCCTAGGGCATGGTCTGCGTCGGCTAGATTGTTTAAAATGTTAAAATTATGACTATACTATATTAGTACACGTTCGCCACTCGAGTGTCGTAAAGATATTCGATATCGAATTATTTTGTTGCGGAATGAAACGGAATCCATAAAACTAAAAGGTTTTATAGAGTTATCTCGAGGAGGCTTTGGCCTTGTAGGGTTCATTAACACCATTCAGTCGATAACTAAAATATAATCAAGCACCTGATTCCGTCTGTTGCTTATCTAGTTTGAGTCACTCCCGTTGAACCGATTAGGTGAGTACCTAGTGAAATTGAAATTAGTTGGGAATGATAATCAGGTGCGTTTAACATAGTATTTGCGCATCGGTGATTCTAGATATAGATCCAATAATGTAAATTGACGATATTTTCCACATCAGTGATGCGCGACCCTTATGCACGCCAGAGGTATTATCCAGTTGTAAATATCAATCTAGAGCATTTAATTCTGTGATTGCAACTTCGTTGTGAGTACCAAATGCTCTGTTGTATTCGTGATTGAATAGTTAGTGTTTCTTCTGAGAACCGACTTAATAGGCACTCAGAAGGCACTCAGGCAAAAGTAGGTTTAAAACAGTGCAATATTAACAGCACTGCGGTAATAAACAATTAATATTTGTTTGCATTCACGAGTAATTGCTGAGTGATGCAGGCATACAGAATACGGAAGAGACCACTAAAGAACCTAAGTTTGTATTTTTATTACAATAAATTCATTGGTGCACTGTCGAGCAGAATAATTGATAAGCAAAAACAGATAAAGATAAAACAAACGTCGCGTCGTCGCCTCGTATAGCATTTATGGGCTCAGTGCGGTTATTAAAAGCGGAAAAATTAAACATCTCACATAATTCAACGTCATCTCTGTGAGTGGGTGCTCTCGGGATACAACCATGAATACTCCCATGGACATTAATGGCTGACGGTTCAATTACACATAAGACATATACATATACACAAGACATAAGCGGAGTGCTTTGAAAACTTTATGATCATTTCAATTAGCTTGCCGATTACTTCGGAATAGTATAATTGCTTTGATTATCCGCGAGATAATATTGGTGTGCACTTTAATGTTTTTAAGTTGAAATTATGTAAACCGACGTGTGATTAAGAATCATAAATATGTACCGCTCTAGTTTTAAAAACGTTAAAATTATGTTTATATTGGAGTGAAGTCAATAAAATCAATGTTATGCGTTATTAGTCTCTTTAAATTTTATAATGATGACTACCCTAAAAGTGAATTTATTGTGATTTATTCGGCAGAAGATTAACTTTTACAAGCTCGTGGAACGAAAATTTAATAAACCATAAACTGAATTTTTTCGTTACTGCTTTTTTGTGCCTTGGTACTTATTATTTGCCAACAAAAAATCGATCACAATAAGTACCGTAATGTTTCCTTGAAAACAGCTTTGATTATTGAGTTGATTGAGTGCCGCGATGTTTTATTCAGGCTACGGGCAAATACTTTGTACTCTGAATCCCTTTGGCGTTGTAAGATATTATAACTATAGTCGACCTCATAATTACTTTTCACCTTCCTAAGGTTGAATGTCCAACACAGACACGGTCGAGTGACAAAGGGCATGTCACTTGCCCATGTAACACCCACTCTCTTAAAGATCGGAGACGCTACACTTGAAGTTGAGGACGAGTATGTTTACCTAGAACAAACTGTCCAGTTAGGTAGGTCCACGACTCGGCTGCTGGGCAGCGTTCGGAAAGCTACGCAATATCTTCTCGTCCCACATACCGCAGTGTCTCAAGATCAGTGCGTGTTGTCAGTGATGACTTATGTATGGCACTGAAACGTGGTCGCTCACAATGGATCTTATTCGAAGGCTAAAAGTCACCCAAAGGGCAATGGAGAGGGCTATGCTTGGAGTTTTCCTACGTGATCGAATCAGAAATGAAGAGATCCGCAGGAGAACCAAGGTAACCGACATAGCTCGAATAATTGCCAAACTTAAGTGGGAATGGACAGGGCAGATGACTTAAGTGGCATTGGACAACAGATGGCCGTTGGGGCCGAAAGGTTCTGGATTGGCGACCGCATACCGGAAGATGTAGCTTTGGAAGGCCTCCCATAAGGTGGACCAATGACCTTGCGAAGACCGCAGAAATCTGCTGAATACGGGAAGCACAGAACCGGTCGAAGTGGCGGTGCTTGGGGGAGGCCTATGTCCAGCAGTGAACGTCTTACGGCAGAAATGATGATGATGATGATGATGAAAGTTGAATATCACTTGCTCGTCTTAAAACGAGAAAGTCTATTTGTCTATGTGATAGTTACATAATTCCAACTTTACTGAAGTTTAAATTAATTCCTAGTATTTGTTGTCAAAAGTGGTCAAAAAATACGACATCGGCTATACATACTCGTAACAGTTCGTGTCTAATCCTCTGCCGAACTTCAATTCGCGTGGGACAACAAGCTCCTAATCCATGCATTGGATGCAAGAAGCATGCTGACCTAATAACAGCTTCCATATTCGTAAACCACCTAACGTATACTGAAGGAAAGTCTTGTTTTATTTGATTTCCTTTGCTGTATTGAATGTGAAGAACGGTTTTGGAATTGTTAGTGTCTCTCTCAATCTTTAAATCTTTATGGCAGGTGCTAGTGATTCGTCTCATTGTACTTTGTATGATGCATACTTTAATAATTTTTATAAGACGGATAGTTTGTGCAGTTTGACTTCAGAGTATGGATTAACAGCTTTTGTATAGACTATTTATGTCAAACTGTCATATTTATGTATTTTTAAATTAAAAATTATCTTACTATCAATAGTCAGGTTTTTTTTAATTATCGGCTTTAAAATGTTTTAAATCTTCTCAGATGCCTTCGAAACAATACGATTTAACTGTTTATAATTTTCATATTGCTAGCTCGATAGTCCCTTTAAACACGTTGAATACATCAGTCACGAGTTTGGGCACAAGTTCGGTCACACCGATAATACAGGAATAAAGCAGGCATTATAGTTATTAATTGGCCTGTTGTTACGTCCGCCTATAAGCCATATTTCATCTAACAACTGGCACTAACTATTCGCACTAAATCTAGAAATAGTGAACGTTTGGTTTATACGCACAATTTGTCGGTATTATTCTTCGTTTATGACGTACCTATATGTGACAAGAGTTTGGTAACAGTGCCTTATTCCTGGAAAATATTAATTTATGTTTTGTTGAAATTATGATTTTGTTGTCCTTTTGTATTCAAAGCTCTTAGCCTACATTCAGGTGGAATAATCCGATTCAGCCTGTCCCTTGCTGTCCTCCCCCAGTGACGCCCTAAGCCGAGGTCCGTACCCCACAGGGGGTGCCCTTAGTGTGTAGTCGCTCACTTTATAAGTTTTTGCCCTGGCTGGAGGTCTTACTTTATTGAAGCATCCACAGGAAAGTCCGGTTAAGTAGACAACCTCCTAGGTTGACCTGCGAGGTCCCAAAGTAAAAAAAAATAAAATTATCTGGTGGAGTTTAGGATAGCCATCCTGTAAACTGTGGTGCCTTTCTTTACAACGGATTTATCTTAAATCCTTTATCCACACCTACCTTCGAATTTCATAATAATTAGATATCTCTATCTTCAGGCATCCCACCTGACCGTGTGAAAACTGAATGCTATAAAACATATAGCAGTACTTTTCACATAATGCTTCATTGTCATTGTATAATAATTTAGTTATGAAATTCAGATCTTCTATCTTAGTTATGACCAGTAATGCATCGTCCACGTATGCCAATAGTTCTCGGAATTGATATCGAATACCTACAGCAGCTGGTAGCTGTCATAATGTGATAGTTAATGAACAAATTAATTTAAATAAACAGACATTATTTATTATTGGTTGATTTGAGGTTTTGTTGTAATGGTTCCTTCTTCGAATTTCTTTTAAACGAAATGAAATCATTTATTCTATAAATAGGATATCGGAATCACTTTTACAAGTCATAATTTATTTATTAAAGGAAAAAATAATAATAATGAAATATAATATTTGTTGTGTTTCGGCAGTTAGAGTTAAGATAGCCAGTTCCTCTGTGGTTGAGGATTCCGGGTGAAGCTCGCTTTCATCTTCGGCCTTATCATCACTTACCATCAGGTGTGAACAAGGCCAAGAGCTTCCCCGTTGTATGTAAAAAAAAAATCTAGATGGTGTCGACATTTCCCATCTGAATACCCCTGAGAAGAAATGGCAAAACAAACTCAGCGGTTAAAGTCTCCTTTAAAGTCCAGACATAATCTTGGTCAGATCATGTGAGGACCATGTTGATCCGTGTCTGAAATGGTCTTTTAAGGAAAGAACCACACAAATTTTAGTGGACCTGTCCAGTCAATGCAAGCATTTGTCAGTAATCATGTAGCTAAACTGAGGACTTATTTGAATTTCTAGTCCCAGTTTCCTCAATTTCTGCACAGTCAGCCAGCTACCGTAAATACTTAATTACAGAAAACCATTCAATAGGGACTTATAAAACTATCAGGTATTTCCGCTATTGGTACATTCACACCTAACGGTGACTCTGACATTTTGATCTGGTTCACGAAACAATAAAATTATATGCCTGTCATCCAAACTTGTTATACCGTAGGCCTATTCAAGTGTCATCATCAGTGTCATCACCCTCATTTATTTGCAAGCTTAATAATCTGCATCGTTGTCAATACAGTAGTGCCACAGAGGCCAATGAACATAATCGGTATGTGGAATAGCATTGTGGTGTATACAATTGCAGCGCAAATTCAACGACAATAATACAAATACTTCGATAGGAATTCCAAGTACTATTGTAGTATTAGATCGAGCAATAACAAAACGCGAGTTCAACAACCTGAGATCGTAGCGTGTTTTGATAAGGTCGTCAATTCGCCATCCGCGAATTTTTTTCCGAGAGAACCGCAGTAACAGTTAAAAAAGCGCTAAGCGGTCAAACGCGGACCGTTTTAATTACTTCAACGTCACGTATCTACTTGTAGTAAAATTTTACCGTTAGTGGAAAGTGATGTGACAAACCGCTGTTCGATATTGGAACCAAGTTTTTTTTTTTTGTGAATCTCCGTTTACCGTATAGTAGCAATCAGATACGCCATCATGCCATACTTTTAATTTATACAATTTTTGGGTAGTCAACAAGCAAGCAGCCTTATTAAAAACAGTTTCCCTATACATTTACCAAATCAAAACAAACACATCCTCGTGGTGAAATACGTAATTAAACTGATTAACATTTTTATTGCTGTCCGTATAACTTGACTGTGTCGATCGGCACTGTTTAAATGCAAATCGAACTATCGCCATTCTATTCGCTGCCGACTATGTACTTTCGATTACAAAGTGTTTCAGTTAAAATATTTAAAAAGAAGGAACTTTTATTTTAAATAAAAATAAAATAACTGGTCAATAACCTTACAAGGAATATAAGTGGATAAATCGGCAAATCAAGTCAAATAACGAAAAAAATTATCGGAAAGAAAATTACAGTTTCGAATGATCCAATCTATCAATCCGGAACCATTGAAAAGTCAATGACTGCATTTATTTTTTATGGTTGTCGATCAAGATTCGTGTTTATTTAGATTTACCTCTAGCTTAATTGAAATCAAATAAAACACGACACACTGGTAAGCGCCATTTTTTAATATGCGCAGTCATTGAAACTTGAGATGCGTAATGTTGATGAAATCGTCAATAATTTGAAACAAATTAATATCATCAATAATGATTTCGCACAGAACATTACGCAAGCAAGTACCAATGTACGTACACGAATGCACTTCCTAGGCGTTGCGCCTGCGCATACGAAATGAGACACCCACGGTAAGTGAGTCACGTCCACACGCGCCTCCGGCCCTACTTTACTATTGTACATACATTATATACAAGCAAAGACAATAATGTTGTTTATTGTACAGACTTCATCGTTCAAAAGAAAATATTAAATGTCTACAGGATGTCTTTACTGTTTCTTAGAACGTTTAGGGCTAATATTAGCACGGCTAAAAATGTTGTTCCAACTATGTATGGCATGGCTTCTTTATAACGATTCACTCATCTTCACTTAGGTTTACGATAATGTACAAAACGCTGTCAGAAGTAAAAACTAATTAATTATAGAGACAGCTGCAGACAAAAAGGCGCAATATTTTGAAGGGTCCATCAAGCGAAGAACGTTCAACGTTTAAAAGTTTAAGGTCAAACGTTTCTGTCAGGGGCGAGCTTAAACGAGAAAAGGGTTTGATCTTTTTGTGTTGCGCCTACATGTAGTAGTTCCCTTCAATTTGTATGAAGTAACCTTCGAATCTCGTACCGACAAGGTAACTTTAGATCATTTATCTTCGTTGTACAGGACGTGAGACGTCGTGTTGACTGAATACGTTGCAATTTCTTTGGCAATGCTCAAGGTCTATGACATGAATATAATTAGTAATAATAAGAACGGTTGACTCGCCAAGCCGTTTTATTACTTTTTTTTTTTAAATTCCTGATTGGTCCTGCTCTTGACCTCGATCTCGTCTGATGGAAAGCGATCGATGAGGTCTATGATGGAACGAACGTGCCCAAATGCCTGTTCACTCTTGCTTTGAAAGCAGACGGGTTATATGTGGAAGGTAACGCAGACGCTAGCAGAGAGTTCCACACTTTGGATGTGCGCATAATAAATTACTGATGGGAACGTGTAAGTCCAATGCTTTGATTGTGTATAGAGTCATCGCACCATGCAGATTTTTCACTGACAGAAAGTTGGACTGAATTGTGACTAATAATAAAAGGGATGCTTGCAATTCATTGGCTTATTATCAGCCAAATTAGATAGATCGAGACCTAGCCAAATTCAGACACACTAATGAGTGGGAAATAATAAATAATGTGTAGCTCTGCAAAAGCTGAGTAGAAACAAAATCTTTTCTAAACGTATTTAAAAAACCAATTACAAAGCGATCATTAAAGTTACGTAAGAATAAGAAACTATATATTAATTTGAAATAAGATCTTCCATTATATACTCGTTCAAAGTAAATACAACATGACTAATACAGAACCATCAATCAAGAACTCTCATTACTAACATGCCATCTTCAGACATGTAAACATAGGTCAGTTGCATTGTATTTATAATTCCCTTTTCCTCAAATATCGCAGGAGTGGGCTTTATTCCTCGTTTTCTTCCTCGAGAAAGCAGGTGTGCACTAACGAGCCGACCAGTATCATTTGGCCCTAATGTCGGATCAAACGACCTTTTCCCATCTCGCTCAGACTCACACCCATTTTATGGAGAAACTACGTCGACGATAGAAGTTTCGAGAAATCTAGATTAAAAGGCAATACGATCAAGTTCAGTGTCATTGTCAAGTGATATAACTGAAGCAATTTATATATTTATAACAATGCCACTTGAATCATGAGTGCAAGCAGTTAAGTTCAAGTGACATTTTACGTCATTATTCGTGATGTGTTCCTCGAAGAGATAAAAGTTATTCGCGTTACGTCTCTAAGTGCATGTCAGTAGTTTATAGCGAGACAGAACAAAGATTCTCTTTAGAGCGCTGGTGACCCACAAACGCACAATGGCTATCGAATTTCTACCATAGCTAGAGCAAGTCGTGATCGCCTCAAGCACGACTGCATTAGATCGCTTTTTGCGTATTAAAATTAATCGCCGAAGCCTTATGGGCTTGAGTATTGCCTGTTATGAATATTTGCTGGCTTTGAATTGACTATTCAAGTTAGTAAAGTGAATTCGATATCTTTCAAGCATTGGACATGAAACAATAATCTTTTGGTAAATTCAAATGATTTAATATACAAATGCTGTATCTGATATTTAAAAGGAAAATTCAATTAATATTATAATTGTATTTTTTTCAATAAAAAAAAACAATATTAATATTAAATGGTACGAAGATGTGAGATTGAATTCCGCAATCGAGCATAACGCAACAAAACTTGTTATAATAAAAATATTAAAGCTAATAACGCAAACGCAATCAACCGCATGACGTCCATAGTTGCAGTTAAAAACAATGACAAAATTAAGGCAGCATGCAAAAAAGGAAAACACAAAACAGAAAACACGACAACAAACATTGCGACATTCGAGCGGCGACAACATACACTCTCCCGGCAAACTCGTACACTTTACCTATAAAATTTGTAAACACTCAGAGTTTCGGTTATCGCGAGTCGGTAATCGTCACTAGTATCGTATGGGTCGTCAAAGCTACCGGGCCGTAAAGGCGGTATCGCGGTAAGCGCGTGCGCAGGCTTGTACGCGCGGCCGTTGCGCCGGCCGTCCGTTGCGACAATGCGCTTCCATGTTGCCGTGTGGTGTGTTGCCTCCCCCAGTCTCACCAATTGCCTAGCCACCTCTCTCTTTTGAGTTGTCACGGGTCGGGCCAACGGTAAGCACTCGGGCCCGCAATTTGCTATCTTTCATCAGTGTTGAAAGCGATTGATGTATTTGCAAGGGTGTCATATAAATCTGAACATGGCTTTGATTAATATCCGAAATTAATAATGAAATATGAAACGAGGAGTCACGAAACACTTTATAAAGGCTTGTGGATCCTTTGTGTTATAAAACAGCTATATTTCAAAATGAGTCAACGTAAAACTTTAAACAATATTTTAGGCTTCCACTTGATCGCGTGTTTAGAATCATGTGAATTCCGAGGTGAAATAGAGCGGAATTCGTATGCATAACATTATTGAGATGGATCGATCAAAATGTAAACCATGTTCACAAAAGAATAGAATTTACTTGCATAACACACTTACAGTAGCAATGGGTTTTTATTTTGACAGTTTAACAACATTCATTGCGTTATTTACTTTGCTGAGCAGACAAACTGTTCGAACGTATGAAGCAATGGATTAACAATATCCTTCAAAATCATTCAGATTATATTGATAGTGTGTTACGCAAGTAGGGTGGTCCGGTGCTGAATGATCGCCACTATGAAATATTGATTTGCTTGAATATAATTTTTATTTTTTTATTCTCCTAATCCCACATTGATTCATGGCAGACTAACTAGGTTTCCTGGATATAAAACATCAACGAGAGCATTCCCAATTTACCTAGTTTCCTTACTATCAACAGCGAGGTGTACTATAAAGCCGCTTTACCGCTTTGTTTGTTTAATTTAAGCTAACCACAAATCTTTAACCGCTATTCTACTTCGTTATACATGACTAGCTTTGGATATATATAAATTGTTATATGTTTATGAGAAACACTTAAAGATAAATTGAAGTGTAATTGGCCACAATATGAGTGGAGGATAGCAAAATGTCATATTGCGTTCATATCATCAATATCGATACTGCTAATATCAAGTTTTCGTCATGCGAAACGACCAATAGTTCCCTAGTTGAAACCTGAAGTTAATGCCTACAGAATACTTAAACAGGATTTCCTTTGTTAGTATTTTGTAGGCATTGACTTCAGGTTTCAAAAAAACATATCAATTTTGAAGAAAAAATTATGTTGCAATATTGGCTGGGATAGAATATTAGTTTGAGTCAATTGATGAGACATAGGTAATATCCAATGAACAATTAAACGTACAATAGAACAAACAAGAGCAGGAAGCTAATAGCTAGCTTCATTCAATCATCATCATCATCTTTGCAATTTGCAATCAGTAATCTGACGTCATCAATTTGCCTTGTAATGATTTACGAGAATGGACAATGTTCCGTAATAGACGGCAATATAACAATGTATACAGAAGAGACAGATTATGCAATTCTAAACTTAAGAATGTTGTCCTTTCAAAGCAAAACAGGACTCCAATAAGTATAAGGAAACCGTAGAGTGCAGACCGCATAGTCCAGTGGCTCAGACTACAATAGCACATTAAAAATTATGGCTTAGCTCTGCCACGCACTGTCACTCAGAATCTTTAAACTGTTGCAGTTGGGAGATTTGACCTCTCTAAAGCGTTTTATACCATTGAAGTAGCTGATGTTAAAATTTCATGCCTTTTTTTCAATAAAAATAAATACAATCATGAATCAAAATCTTTTATTCAAATAAGGATGAAAGAATCAGCCCGTTTTGATCGTCAAAAGTTACAAAAGACAGCCTCCAAAAGACCCACCCTTCACCACTTCATAGTACTTGAGCGGTAAAGATGTTGCGCAAAAATCTCCCCATCAACACGTCTCTGTCTTTTCCAGAACTCAATACCTATGTATTATTTATCATTTTTATTAAACCCAAAGGATTGTGGTAGTGGATACAGTGAACATATTTTTTTAAATATTTACTTTACCATTAATTGAGCAATTCTCAACAAAAGTGTCTCCATCTGAAATATATAATAGGATAATATATATATGTCCTTCTAATTCAAGTTAAATTTTATGCCAAGGAATTTTATGACAAAATCAGATGCAATTATTTACCAAAACATTTCTTTTTTGGCATATAAAATTGTTTAATTTTAGATTATTGCTAATAAATACCATCAAAAGGTCAGGAAATAATTTTAAAAAAAATTGAATAATTTCAATGTATGCAGTTTCTGGTGTCCTATCCCAAACTGTCACAGTCACGTTCGCAAAGGAAGTATTAGTCAATAACTTTGATGTCCTTAGGTAATAATACATAAGGACATCAAAGTTATTGACTGATACTTCCTTTGCGAACGTTAACATACATATACACGCAACTCTTACGAAATCCTTAATATAAACATTGACATAGGCATTAACCGTGTCAATGCAGTAAAACAAACAGACGTACAGTTCGCAAGGGCGTCGAAATAGACCGAACATATTGGCAGAATCAGTGCTAATTTGTATTTGAAATATATGAAAATGTTTAGACGAATATGTTAGGAACGTGATCTATGTCGCGTTCGGAGAACAGCTACCACCATCAATGCAAAAGGACGGCTCAGGTCATTAACCCGCTTTTCTACCGCGGTGCCTACAAGCCATAATATTTCATTTCGGAAAGGCCTATCTCCGGTAATTCGGTTGAGCGAGGTGAGCTAAGTTTAATTATATTATGGGATTAGCTATGATGAATCCGGAATAGATCCAGATTTGACGCTAAGATCGCTTTCAGGTTAAACAGGCAGGGAAGTGACTGTTGGCCAAGCATATCTACAGAAGGACGACCAGCCTAGAATAGTACTACCGTCATAGTTAAGTTAACGCGATTACCTGGATGCATATTGCACAAGGTAGAATAATCCTGAAGTCCAGTGAGCGGGCCAAAAGAATTCAACATTGGGAGGATGACAAATTCTTTAGTAAATCTGCTGTTGGGAAACCTGCCTCGTGTTTCATAGGTTGTTACAATCTTATAAACAATCCTCAATTTACATCACATCTAGGCCTTTACATAAACAATATATTACATGAAGGCATGGCTTCCAATTTTCCAAATTCTTTCAATCAGCTATGATATTTTAGAAAATAATCTTTTCCAGCAACAGACGAATAAGTAGAACATACTACATATAAAAACAAGAAACTAATATTGCTGCTGTTATTCTTGAGATTAACCCCGACAATCGAACTCTTGATTCTTTCAGTACAAAACAAGCAAGAGATCAAGGTACGCATTAAAATCTTCACAAAGGAGAACTGCCTACTTACATAAAAAAGACATTGCATATTAAAAACATATTGTCTTGGAACTATATAGCGGAACTTCAATGATTTGCCAACGGTCCGGTACTCTTGGTAGGTGTAATTTGACGTGCATTCTCTGTATGCAAAATAAAGTAAGACAAACAGCAAATGATATTAGCGAAAATAGAGAGACAGGCATCATTTAGAATTTTATTATCAGGGCTATCTTGTTAGGTTGAAACTACCACATACAAATGTAATATCAGAAGTAGTTAGTTATGAAGAAAGAGAAATATAGCAGGCTTACATTACCTGGCTTTTAATAAATGATGCTGCTGTGTATGTCAGAAAAACTAAACAACAACGCTCCGACAGAGATGGCATTCTGGGTAGCATGAAATGTCACAGCATTCGAACAACTTTAATTGTGCTAATATTGTGAAGATACAAAGTAAAATTGCTTATTTTTTTATTTTTTTTTGTAAGAGGTTCTTATTATAACCTCTGGAAATACTGATCCCATTACAACTTTTTCTTACTCTAATAGAATGCTACACTATTGCCGAGTGCTTTAAGAGATATTTAATGGTAGGTATAGTTGACTTCCACACTGAAGGGATTCGCGGGCAGAAGTATCTGATAACGTTTTTGGTATGAAAAATGTTAATGTTTTCCCATTATTTTTCTTATTTGTTTTAGTGTATTTACATGTGTATATTTAATTGTGATTATATTTATATATAATTAGGTAAATATATTATATTTATAGTTTATTGTTAGTTTGATGTTTAGTTTGTTGTTGTTTATTGTTTTTTGTGTATCTTGATATTTAAATAAATATTTATTCCTACTTTTTTCGTAATTGCACCTAGCACTGTTTGTCTCTGCATCACCGAAACGTTGACTGGCTGTGGCATTAAGTCCGCCTATGTACATTTCTGTACTTGAAGTTTTAAATAAATATAATAAATAAAAATTATATGTGTCTTCACTTCAAGAAACGTCAGCCCTATTCGGAGTCGCACAGACTAAACTCTGCAAATCTCATGGTGTGTGTAAACAGTTTGGCGCAACGCCTGGACGGAGACAATCTAACTGGCAAGGCTAGCGTGAGCGGCGATTTTCAAAGACTCCACACAATTGTTGTCTCACGTTTTATAAGTAAATAGAACTGTTTTACATTTAAATTGTACCTTTAACTTTAGGGTTTCGATTTGGTTTTATATCTCTGTCACGTATCAATAAACTTATCTAAAGGTCAGTTCACACCGAGACGCGACGCGACGATACTGAAAGAGGCGAAGATTTCGCGCTGCGCCGAATACTGCTGTGTGATGTCTTCTTTTTAATTTTATTTTTGTATTCTTCTTCCTCTTCCTCTTCTGCAAGAAGTCCGATTATAACATCATCCCAGTCTATCATTATAATTTCACTCGAGCACTCGACCGAACTGCATCAATTCTACACGAAGTCTGGACGGAAATACCATTTCCATCCAGACTTCGTGTGAGACAAGGCGCCATGGCGGCCTCGGCTGTGCCTCGCGGCGGCCCGCGGCTTCGTGAGGCGCAACGCCGTTCTAGCACGCCGCGTGTACCGGCGATGCACCGCTGCGTCGCGATGCGTCGCTCTATGCCGCGAGGTATCACGAGGCGCAGCGCTGCATGGTGCAACGTATTCTGAATTCTCACAATGAAATGTGTATCTTTTCGTGTAGAAAATAAAGTTATATTTTGAATCGCTCTTTTAAAGTTTGCGCGCAGCGTCGCATCACGTCGCGTCTTGGTGTGAGCTGACCCTAACTGTCCATATTAGGTAGTTTAGTAGTACCTATTGAGAAGACTGGATTCAACCCTAGCAAAGTTGAGGAAAAAGCTTCAAAATCTTACTATAGTCCTTATTCACAGTAAGTAACAAATACATATACGGCCTGTCAGTATTCGTAGAAGAAGCAATTCAGAGAATTCAAGTTTGGAATTGTAGCTGATAAATTGCAAGGGTACAATTCCAAATTCCGGATTGGTATAACACAGAGTTTCCTCAAAGAAAAACGTGCCGAAAAACGAACCAAATATGGTATTCATATAAAGGCAATTCGTCACCTTTACATCTACATATAGACATTATTCGAGACACATACGTAGATTTAAGTCACGTCTTTGTTTTTTCAAGTTCATAAACACGGACCTACCTCAACAGCCTACTTAAAATAATGCACAACATTATTATAAACAGGAAGTCTATATAAACACCTAATTGATATGACGACATATCATTTGCATACCCGAGAATATACTCTATCGATACTCGTAAAACTGAGAGCTTCCTTTTAGTAAACGGTTTTACGAGTACTGCAGTTTTTCAATATCGTTAAAACAAATGAATCTTATAATTAGACCTGTATTAATAGGACGATATAAATAATTACAATAAAAAATGAGTTAAATATAAATGAGAACAACATAAAAGAGAGCATAATACCGGAAAATATCTGTCAAAATTAAACCTTATTTTTTTATACAAAAACTGCAAATAGATTTTATGACATGAAACGATTCTTAATTTAGAACTGTTGATGTTGCTTGTGTTAAAGCCAAAATGCAATTCGATAATTCTATTACTCTTTGTTGCGACGACTTAAGCCATTCACACACCAGAGCGGTCAGTCGTCAATTTACATGTTATTTCTATTTCAATGGGCGATAAATTCAGTAGATCCAAGACTAGTAGGTAACGTAAAGGCTTTAAAAAAAGGACAATAAAAAAAAACCCCGGCACAAACTACAAATCCTTTACAAACTGCAATTTTCCTTAAGCCAATCACGATTTACCCGACGAATCACGATAAATCGCAAGGTGTACACCCAGCTTTAAAGAAATGGCAATATTAAATTGTATAGAATCGAATTTTATTGGCAGGCTACCCACACACTCAGTTACACTGAAATTACAGTTCAGCAATAAACCCATACCGCGGGAAATAAGCATACCCGCAGGTGGTAGCAGAAAAATGAAAGACACGATTATAACTCCCCACAATAGTGTCATTAATCCTTTATGGGTTCCTCGACCCCGGTTCTCGAGTGATAGACAATGGTGGTAGTCGTGTTTGTGAGCTGAATTAATGCGTATGCACATGCAATGGGAAGCGGGACTCGACCAGCCTTGAACTTGTGCATGCACTTCTATGCAAGCGATGAATGCGAAAGCAGTCGCCATTTCTAGTCGGCACGTCATGTAACGCGTACGTAAAAGCCGACACGCGGCATTTTCCAACTAGCCGGACACAGAACGCACCTACGCGTCGTCCTTCCTACTGCACTAGACTGAATGCACGCCGTGCTTTCATCTGTGTAACACTGTGTGTGCCGGCCGATAACACTGAAATATGTTAATTAAGCGTTGACGATGCCGTATCTAAGTGCACTCGTCAGATAAATATAATCCTCTGCTACTACTTCAATAACAGGTAGATCATAACTGTAGAATACCTCATAAAAATTAATTTAAATTCAAGAACGTGTATTTTCGCATTTTATGGTCATTACCTCATCCGACTGAAATTATACAACATGTTATAAGTGGTGAAGAGTCACGATAGATTATAAAATAGGTTTTTAATAAATAGATTTCATATAACAAGAGTAGTGGAAAATCTTTAAGCATACATACAGTCGATGAATTAAAGTCAAATGGCTATTTCATCTTGTCCAGTCCATAGTTACAAATGGTAGGAGCGCAGCAGTTGGTAATAATAAAACTTCTACACTTAAATACCCGTGTTTTATACTAATCTTAGTAAATACATAAATGTCAAAGTCATGGTAAGTTATAGTCGGTTTCAAAGATATTTTCACTAGTGCTTCTAAAGAAATGACATTTAGCGATTTATGTTTATGCGTTCACATTTTTATATTCGTAAGCTATCGCGGTTTAACTATGAAATTGATCACGTTTATTTATTGGAGGTTCAGCATTTACATCATCATTAACATTTATTTACAAGTCGAATAACATTAATAATGCCTAAATTATTAGCAATATTTTTATAAGAAACTGTGTGTAACGAGCTTGAGTAGGTACTGCATTTACTCGGTAGCCATTAAATATACGGTATCGCGTTCTGAGAGTTAAGTAAAGGATAGTTTAGTAATTTTCCAGCGATCTCGCGAATTGTACGGGGTAAACAGCCAGTAGGTTGCGGGGTCAACGACCCGCCAACCGGTCGGGCTTTAAGCTTTGCTGAGCGGACATAGTGAGACAAACTTGGCCCACATTTCAAAGCTATTACAACTGGTATACATGTTTAGGAGAACGTGAGAGGTCCCGGATTAACCATTGTCTGATTTCGGAATATGCTAAGGCTACTCCTAGGCGAAAAAATTGTAGTATTATTGCTACGATTTTTTTTATCACCAAAGTCAAAGGTGAAAAATCTAACAGCAACTTCACCTTGCTACAGATAAATATAATACCTAAAGTGCGGCCGCCAAAAGAATGCGTTCACTGACACCTGTCAGTTTCATATAAACAAATATGAGTTTCAGTGTCAAAAACAGTCTCTCGGTGGCCAGAATTTAACGGCCTGTATTTTGGCCCACTGCAAGGCTTATCTTTTTTATATCGGCACGAGATTGTGTTTGGACAGATCATTGATACGAGTATAATGAATTCTAAGATGCATATCCCACTGTCACTAACTATATTCGCTCTTCTGGGCAAAATTTACAATAAAATACCTGTGGACATTTTAAACACCAATGAACTCCCACTATTCAAATATAAATTGCGTAATTTTTTAATTGACAAAGCTTACTACACGATCCAAGATTTTCTTAATAATTAGTACCTACTATAATCTGTCACCATACACCTTATTTTGTAAGATTTGCTTTATATGTGATGAACGATGAAATTTTTGATATGTCGCATGTTAACATAATTCATTATTGTATGCCTACTAGGCAGGACATAATGGATCTGTAATTTACCTAACATCTGTCTGTATAACCTATGCCCACAATAAAAAGATTTGATTTGATTTGATATCTTTACACCACATGGAAAAAAAATTGCCAATCGTTTTGCATGCCACACTTGAATTGAAAAAGGATATTGCGAAACATCCAGTTTCTCCAGTACCTACCGTCTACACAGTACGTCAAAAGTGACATTCAATTAAAATAGACCGCGAGCACCTACCATAAAACTATTTTCTTACTACTAGCAGGCCTATCTTATAAACTGACATGTGTCACAGTTCGTACGATTTTTAACCGACTTTGTATGAGATATTCGATAAAATCTACCGTGACACATCTTTTCTCGCAGGTTTTTGTATCGTCCTCGACAAAAACAATAAATTATTATAACAGAGGCAGCACTCTTCTCATTATTTCCTTGTTCGCCTCGTCATCGACTTATATTAATTTGCAACATTGAAAAGCTTCCAACCACACTCTTTAATGATACTATAACGGATTATGGTAGTTCCAACTTTTTATGTGTCATACAGAAAGTGCTTACTGTGTCTTAAGCATACTATCAGATACTACACGGATCGTAGGACCCCTGTACACGTGTTTCCTTGACTTCAGTCCTTGTCTTTGCCTTCGACCTGATGACATATGATATCCTTTGGGATAAGCTGAACAGTATTAAACTGCCGCGTGAACTTGTTACTATCTTCAAGTATCGGTATACGCATCAGATAAACAGCGTCAGATGGGTAGGCCCAATATCGAAGCCGTATCATCTGAAGTGTGAAGTATGGCAGGGCGTATTGATATCAGTTTTCAACCTCTATATGGACGCGCTCAGCAGTCGGCATTTCGGCTCCCTTGTTGATGGCGTTTGCGTCAACAACCTTAGTTACACTGACGACATGGTGCTGCTGAGTGCGCTGGTCTGTGGTTTGAGGAATCTGATACAGGTCTGTGATGAGAACACAGGGTGGCATATACTAAAATATAATGATAGCAAGTTTCAATGCATGGTCTTTGGAGCCAGCGGTGCAAAATGCCTGGCTCACAGAATGGCACGCCTTAAGTTTGCACGCGAACATTTGCATTGGACTCAACGTCAATGGAGCCAATTTCTTTTAACGGATCAAACCAAGATTATGCTGTAAGGCAATGATGGATGTAGGAAAGTCTACCAAAGACAGGGAGAAAGTTTTCAGCAATGTTCCATCACCCACCACCATAACTCACATTGTGTTATGGCGGTGGGTCATGAACAGTTTGGGGCGGAATTTCCAGCGAAGGAAAAACTGGCCTTGAGATTGTGATGTGGACGAGACCACGGTTGCCACTACAAAATAGCGAACGATACATTCGTCAACGCCAAGAGGTTCATGTGATGCCATATACTGAGTTTGTAGGCCCGGATTTCATTTTTATTCATGATAATGCAAGAGCGCACACTGCAAGAATTGTTCGAGAATACCTGCATGACGTTAGTAATAGAATGGCCAGTGTGAAGCCCTGATATGAATTCAATAGAGTTCTTATGGGATGAGCTGAAGAGGTGTGTTCGAACTAACCAACCAGCTCCAGAAACTTTGCAGGAGCTGAAATATGCCATCTTGGAAGCACGTCATAGTGGCAATAATTATAATTCCATGCCGAACCGCATGACGGCCATCGTAAATGCTCTTGGAGGTAACACAAGCTACTAAGTAGATGTTTTCTCTATGTAAACCATTATTTTCTTCAAAAATATCACGCTTATTTTGTCCCCGAGAAACACGAAAAGACGACTTATTACAATAAAACTGTTTTTTTTTAGTAATCGGAACAATGACAAACGGAAATTATAGTGACTGGCTTGAAAATCACGCTTTTTATGTGCTACCGTTATTTATAAAGATTTAAACAAAAATATGCAGGGTGGCTCGATTCAGGTGTCCGGGACTGTATATTGCCAATATTGCATAGTTTATTTCTCAGAAATAAATCGAGTTGGGTGAAAAAGTATGTAATTTTGTCGTAAGGAAGTAGGCAGGCTTGTTTGACTCATTTTCAAAAATAAGTTTTATGGATACTATTAAAGTGTTTGTGTCGGCGTATAACTAAGTAGAACGTTCCAATATAAATGGTTTATGAAGTGTAGGAGGTTTGTAAAGCCTTGAAATTATATTCTAGAAGGTACTTATTATTGAAAAACGTTGTAGCGATCAGTAGCTGCCTTATAAGAATAAAATTACTTACACACGGAAAATCCATCGCGCTTTGGAAAGCACGTTATATTTATAATAGAAACAGCCTGAAAGATGTCTGGTGAACTAGCCTCATGGTACCATAATATGAAATTTTTAAGGTATGTACCCAATCATATGTGAACGTAGGATTAGGCAAGTGCAAGGCAACATACAAAGTAACACAAAATAGTGCGCAAACGCTGCTCGCTTACATTGCGTTGCGTAGCGTATGTTCACAGTTACCATAGTCAAAGCAACAAAAGATATCACACGATATAATAAACTGAATTAATGTTTCTGTCCAAGCCATAAAATATGTTTAAAACGGTACATAAATAGTTTATTTTTTATTATCATAATATTGTTATTATCTGATTAAACTAGATGTAATAGGCAATTAAGTTTGATATAAAGCCCGGTTAGGCCATTTAGACGTTTCAAATTAATTTTATGAACCATTAAGGACACCTGTAGAGACCTTTAAAAATTATGTAACGCAAAATATGCTAATAGAAGAATAATGACAGCAGGGCATTAGAACTCTTTAGTTTATCATGCTGTTATTCTTTATCTCGCAGTAAAGTAAGGCTAAGCATTGGCAACCCGTCGTGTTTGTGGTTGTCGTAAAACAGCTAGGTTATACCAGCACCCTAATTGCGTAACACACAATCTGAAGGATAATGGCTAAATCATAGCTTCATACGTTCGAAAAATTTGTCTGCAGAACAACATAAATAACGCAATGAATGCTGTTGAACTGTCAAAATGAAACCCATTGCGCAAGTCGCCTTTTTGCATTAAAAGTGTACAATTTCAAAAATATTCGAAATTGAGTTAATATGCGGAAATGTTTGGTATCACAAGTATTTTTCTCTTAAAACGCTCTCCTGTAAAATTAGTAAATGTTGAGATTATACAGTTTTATTCGAAATTGAGTTAATATGCGGAAACGTTTGGTATCACCAGTATTTTTCTCTAAAAACGCTCTCCTGTAAAATTAGTAAGTTTTGAGATTCTAAAGTTTTAATGCGAGAAGACGAAGTGTGTTACGCAATTACCCCGCATCTTTCAGTAAACAATTAATAGCTTATCATATTATAAACTCAAGGATGACCTATGGCACCGAAACGTGGTCACTCACAATGGGCCTTATTAGAAGGCTAAAAGTCACCCAAAGGGCAATGGAGAGGACTATGCTTGGAGTTTACCTACGTGATTGAATCAGAAATGAAGAGATCCGCAAGAGAACCAAGGTAACCGACACAACTCGAAGAATTGCCAAACTTAAGTGGCAATGGGCAGGGCACATTGCTCACAGAACAGATGGTTGTTGGGGCCGAAAGGTTCTGGATTGGTGACCGCGTACCGGAAGACGTAGCGTTGGTAGGCCGGCAAGTTGGACCGATGACCTTGTGAAGGCCGCAGAAAATCGCTGGATGCGAGAAGCATAGAACCGGTCAAAGTGGTGGTGCTTGGGGGAGGCCTTTGTCCAGCAGTGGACGTCTTTCGGATGAGTGATCGCCTTCCTACATCGTCTTTTTCAAACTAGGCGTTTCCAAATCCCTAATTTCAGTTATACCGTCGAATGAAACCGTCTTCTTCCTGTAAATCAGATACGCTATAAATTGAATACTGCAGGGAGGGATTGCATAGTATGATCATGATGTTAGTTCAAGGGGTTTTGTGTTTCTTATGCCCGTTTTCACTAACGGTGTGTCGCCCACACCGGATACGGGTGTTTCGGGAAGTTCCTGTTTCAGATTAGGCGGGAGGAAACGGCCGGGTGTTACCACTGTGTGGATCGCTCGGAGGACACGGTGGAGCATACGGTGGAGGTCTGCCCGGCTTGGGCAGAACACCACCGTGTCCTCACGGAGGTAATCGGCGGCGGCGATCTCTCGCGTCCGGCCCTGGTACAGGCCATGGTCCGGAGCGAGAGTGCATGGGAGGCAGTCAGCTCCTTTTGCGAAGCAATAATGCTCGCAAAGGAAGAGGCGGAACGCGTGAGGGAGCGGCAGCCTGTGCGCCCTCACGCCCCTAGTGCCCGCATGAGACGCCCTGGGCAGCGAGAATCGATAGCCCATTCCCGGCCACCGTAGGCGCGGGCTTGCGGACGGCGAGCTATGTGCAGCTCGCCGTCCAGTAAGGAACAGGCCTGGGTCGAAGGCGGGTTGTGTTCCACGCGCGCCTCAAAGAGATGTCAGCATGCACTAACGGGGTCCGCTAGGGCCGGTACCTGCCAGGGTTGCGGGTTTGTCCGAAAGGGATACCGTGGCCCTGGCACACAGGCAACTGAAGGAACACGGGTGGGTTTTAGTCAGTAAAAGTCTGACATGCCCTCCCGATCCGCCCAGAGCGGGAGAAGTTATTTAATAATTTCCCACACAAAAATAAAAACATTTTCACTAACGTTAGGCGGCACATAAATGCATGCCTAAATAAAGGCGGTAAAACGAGGGTTGGGAATCTATGAGTGTCTACAGATCCAAGGTTTCTAGAACAAATCTACGTATATTCTGCAATTTAATCCGATTTATCATTATTTTATTAACGTAGCGTCATCATCTGCCTAGCCATATTCCAACTATGTTGGGGTCGGGTTCCAGTCTAACCAGATGCAGCTGAATTCCAGTATTTCACATGGAGCGACAGCCTGACCTCCATAACCCAATTACTGGGTTGACGACAAATTGACATGGAAATCTCATGCTGAAAATGTGTGCCAAAAACTTAGTAAATCTTCATATGTACTCTATAACCTCTCAAATAAACTAAACATAAATACATTAGTTATAGCTTATCATGGATTAGTTGCTTCATTATTAAGATACGGTGTCATATTTTGGGGCAACTGCAGTGAGAGGGAAAGAATATTTAGGGCCCAAAAACGATGTCTTAGATCAATGACAGGTCTTAAGTCTACTGAAAGTTGTCAACCTGTATTTATATCCCTAAAAATTCTGACATTACCTTGTTTATATATACTGGAAGTTGCCCTATTCGTTAAATTAAATAAACACCAATTTACCTCAATGATTGACAAAAGACAACGCACAGCTACAATAAGGTCCCAGTATAAAACCCAATTGTGCACAGGTGGCCATAAAACAGCTTTATTAAAAAATAGCATCCTTTCCATGGGACCGCTTATATATAATAAATTACCTGAAAATTTAAAAGACCTTCCCATAAAAATGTTTAAGAAACAATTAACTAAACTATTGCTGCAGAAATGTTATTACACAATTAAAGACTTTTTAAATGACAAAACTTTATAGTAAAATGTTATTGATAAAAATGTACGTTGTTTTTGCAATTTCAAATGTTTTAGAATAAAATGATGACATTGTTATTTATTTTATAGGTATGCGATATTTTTATTTTTTTATTTTTTATTTGTTATTGGTTGTTCTGAAATTATAATTTGACATAACAGATTTTGACACAGATTATCTAAATTCTTTAACTAATAATAATTGTGATTGTTGCTAATGTTTTTGGAATATTCTGACATTAAGCTTTTTGACATTACACATTACGACATATTATATTCTACATTTTATGATTTGTGAGAGATTTAATATTTAATTCATTAATTATTTTGATTTGTTTTTAGTCTGATCTGTAACTACATATTAAATTAGACTATGGCTAATAATAATTGTAATAGCTGTATCTATATTACCATTTAATTCAAACAATATTTTGCATGCCGTAAGGTAAAATGTACCGGGACATTTAATTAAACATTCCAACTTACATGTATACCTACATTATCAGCAAATAAATGATTTCTTTCTTTCTTTCTTTCTTTCTTTCTTTCTGGGTAACACGATACTCCTTGGTAAGACTGGTTGTCAGACTTTCGGGCTTCTGACGACCCCTAACAACAGTCAAAGATCTACAAATGACAGCAGAGAACCTATGAAAGAATACTCGTAATTATACGGCGGTGGTACTGTGCCGGAACTGCGAGTTCACTAATATGTGTGAATCATCTTCAACTTGCTTTCCGAAGCACGGAGAGGTCTTGGTATGTAAAGATGGTTACCCATCCACGGACCAACCGCGGCAAGCGTAGCTAAACCTGATCACAAGCCCCCAAACGTAACGTAACGTAGCGTATTTATGTAAAACTAGCTGCGCCCCGCAGTTTCACCCGCATAAGTGTCGATCCCGTGGTAATATCGGGCTAAAACGGCCTATGTTAATTCAGGGTGTCAGCTACCTCCATACAACATTTTATCAAAATTGGTCCAGCCGTTTGAGCGTGAAGAAGAGACAAACATACACACACACTCACAAACTTTCGCCTTTATAATATTAGTGTGAAAATAAGGCATCCCCATATTTTTATTTTTTACAACGCTACGCAAATCGCGTAGCTCTACTCGTACAGTCTTTTGAAAACACAAAATTTTAATTCTGCTACAATTATTCCCTCACATTCTTAACACGTAAAAAAAAACTGCAATTCCGCTACATGATTGTATTGTGATTATTTAACGTGTTAAGTGAGGAAATGATTTTCCTCACTTACTAAACACGTTAAATAACCAAGCTCAGCAAACATTTAGAAAACAAAGTAGGTAACTAATGTATCGTCAAGTTTCTCTAATATTTCCAAAGTTTATTACTTTGTAGTCGGTACAAAGACTTTGATACGTACTTCAAGTTTAGTTCGCCCGAAAGAGACGAGATAATGTGCTAATTTCCCAGCAAAGCGTTTGTGCGTCGTAAACAGTTTTATTGTTATTGCATCAGCCTGAAAGCAAGGCTCTATGAAGCCAGAATGGAAGCTATTTTCTTATTTACATGTGGAATTAAGTGTGTGGATTGCTGTGATTGTTAGTATAAAATGCTGCCAGCAGACATTTTATTTTTAGAGGGAATAGGCCTCACTGTTGTTGTATGTGTTATACAGTCAGGTCAAATTACCTTTTAAACAAATTGACAGCCTTCATCAGTTCGCCGTGTTATAACCATTTCATATAACTGTCAGAATTACAGTTGTGATTTGAATATACCTACAGACAATTTAAGTTGGTAGTCAAATTGCTTAACAATTCATTTTCCTGACTTTACATTACTAGTATTTCTGTTATACCCTTCTTTAGCTACCTACGCTGTTTTAAGTGGGTTCATATCGATAGTGCAATGGGTGGAAGTCGACTACTCGACAGCCTAAGCCTTATGAGTTGGGCCATTGCCATTAAAGAAGTAAGCTATTATTTGATTATTGAACATTATGAGACTAATATTGCCAATTTTATTAACATTGCACAATGAATGTAACTATACTGAAATATTAGTAGTTTATGCACCTACTTGTAATCTTAGTAAAACATTGCTACAAGTTTCTTCTGTTGTTTAAAAGGAAGCGATAGCCGAAGGAAACGCATGTATGCAGATGGTATATAGAATGATATAATATGTTCAGGCATTTCCATATAATATGCCTTATTGTCTACTATGCCTATTGTCTATATTTTTCTTTCTTTCTATCCCTAGAAGGTACAGGATGGCCAATTTGGAAGTATACAACTTTAAATTTTGATTATTTTTATTACAAACGAAAAGTACAGGATATTTTTCTATGATTATTTTACTCAAGCTTGGTAATCTTATACGAAAATTAAGATCAGCTAAGTCTCCTCCTTTTTTATACTCAAAAATGCGATCGTTTTTCATTGTGTTTTTCATTAAATTTTCGCATACTTTGTTAGTTATCCCACTAAAAAAAGTCACAAATATTCTGCTTTTTGTAATCAAGATTGACCACGACACGTCCCTTTGAATAACCCCATGCAAAAAAGTCAGGACATGTCACGAAATCCTCAATTATCAAAATGGTATTAGAAAAAATTTGTTCGTTTTTAAATTCGTTTAAGAACTTTAGGATAAAATTACTGAAAGTATTGCGGTGGTCATGGTTTTAAAGACTGTGCATAACGAATATGCCGCATTTTAACTAAATAATAAACACCAAACAACTGCAAAATTTGGCTTTAAATCAGAATGGGGGCTAAAAAAGTTGTATACATCTTAATTGGTCACCTTATGTACTATCGGTCCTTGTACTTAATTTTTCAAGTGAATAAAAAGAGGAACTATCCAACTGTAGTACTATTTTAGTCACGAGATGATTATGAATATTTATAACGTTCATCTCTGTGCAAATAAAGCATATATCGTCTATGAATGAGTCATCTATATGAATTTTCTATCATGACATTGCAAAATGATAGAAGATCCTCCCCCTCGTGAAAGATAAATGGCATTCACTGCTAGAATTAACTTACATTACGAGTCTCTTTATTTGCTGATACTACACCTTCCATTGGTAACTTCAACGATTCATACGTTGATATAGGAATCGCGCATAATCATGGCGGCCCTTTGACAGTTTCGTTTCTTGTTCAACAAAGACAAAGAAAGCCCAGGCATGATTACAATCATAGAGCTGCACATCTATCTTTGACCTATTTCGTGTCGGAATGGAACTATGAACCTTCGCAGCCGCCCTCTATGCGCCAGAGCAGACTGGTTACATTAATCTCCCGGTTTGCGGTTAGTGTGTCGAGTAACGGTACAACAGCAGATGGGAGGCAACGCGCCTACACCGAAACATAGATCATCAGCCTTCGTAGAGGCGATGTACTTTGAACACGTGTTACAAATGTCTGTATCGGATCATACTGTTCGTGAATAAGACTTGAGCAAGAATGTTTGCTGGTAAGTTTATTTTGAAATGCAGGCAAGAATCCCTTTTATCTTTTAGCTGTATCTCAGCTTGAAGTTCAGAAAGTTCAAAACACTTTCTGCATAAAACAAAAGAGATAATTTTCAAATTGTTTGTACAATTCACACTTAATACCAAAAATAGCTTTGTACCTAATTACGTATCTGCGAAACGTTAATAAAAATCTTTTGTGCATACGCATTCGCTGCCAAAGTGTTGAACTTGCGCAGGAGTGTTGTGTCATGAGCAGTTATGTGATGCCTGTGACCCACTTCATTGTAAATCACACAAAAAACCTCATTGACCATTGTTCACACTGTCAGATTGAACGGACTTATATACATAAATAATACTGTCTGGTAATCTCTTTTTGTTGCTGAACTTCGCTTTTATCTTTTATACTATTAATTGTTAAATGGCGTCATCAACCAGTATAGGAGGTGTTAAGTTAATGACCGCCCCAACACATTAACAAAGATAAAGTTAGATAGTAAAAACACCTACCAGAAAACACGTTAGGATTTCAAAGTTTCACAAGTTATAAATTATGGAATTAAAATAAATTCTGAAGCTTTCTACTGAAAATACTCAAAAAATATGTTAATTCCTTTCTTTTAGTGTTGAAACCCATTAAAGTAATTGCAACGATCCGTTAGATGCCATTTCTTTCATTAGCGCTGTATAATGGACACACCAATTTCTAAAATTGTAGTAAAAAATATGAGTTTTCCCAACAAAGTATTTTAAGATGAAATTGTTCAAAACCTCTACAACCTATAGTTTGCGCCCAATTCAATAGGATGACGTGTATTTCTCATTACACTACAAAAAAGATCAACCATAAAATTACAATGTCCGACGTCACATATCCAAACAGTTACAAAGTATAAGAGACTCTATTTGCGGGCAAAAAATGATCACGAATCAAATGCATAACCTAGATTTGTAAGCAATAAAAAATCTATACAGTTATCTATCGAATCATATCATCTGTGAGGCAGGACCGGAGTGCCGAGGTCAACGACCGCAGCATCTGATGTTTTCGGTTTGACGCTTTGCTATTTAGAATTAGATAAACTCGAAGTGGCAGAAAATAAATAATTCTGATGAGAAATGATAAACTGGTTTTATAAGACCAAATTGAATGTGTTAACTTATAAAATGACAAAGAAAAGGAGTCACGATTATGTATAGTTATGTAGATGAAAAATTACAGTTCACAGCATGGCCGTGGGTAACATTTATCATACGATGACAAAACGTAGTTTGATTTATAAGATTAGAAAGTGGCACATTGTTCGTTATGAGAAACGATTTCGCGAACAATTTTCATAGCAAATAATGTATGAGATTGAACGATAAACAAATATTAAATGATTGAGACAAAGCTATAGCTGAAACAGTGGAAGTAACTACTCCAATTGAATAACGTAATTGTTAGAACATGAGTACATTTCGAATGAATGGCATTACTAATATAATGTATCTGATTAATTTAGTTGTGTTAATGGATGAAGTATAGAATTACCATTGACTTACGAGTACCCGGCTATATTATACTTTGATAGATGTTGGAATTTTTCTATGGTAATCATAGGGAATACATGAGAGAGATCACGCAATCAACAGAAGAATAAAACCAATCAAACAGTGAAACGCTTAGGGCTGGGATATCATGAGCCACCAGTAGGTATATTTGTAGAATAGGTAAAATTTTACGAAAGGAAAGGGAAAATCTTTAGCAATCCATACAATATCAAAATCATTTCGATTTTGATATTTTGAAAGGAATTAATAAACTATCGTGCACACAGTACTTGAACTAGATAGCACGGAAAATGTATCATGTGTTAGCCAGTTTAAATCCAAAAAATAAACGTTTATTAACCAACATTCTGACATTTACACTCGTTAGAAGATAGCTGTATCTGCGACCTCGCTCATTTTTACCGTACCCAATTAAAATCACCTGCTACATCAATACATCGAGCTATTGACAATGATGTAGGTGGTATCGGAGGCTGCCAACTGCAGGTCCGGTTGCGCTGACACAGAAACCTGGTGCACGGTCCGCACTGACCGACAGAGCTCTCACTATAATTGCAGCGGGTGCAACGACCGGCAATCTTCGTCGACGATCGCGAAAACAAACAGTCCCCGAATTACTTCGTGCACGTTACGAAAGGGGAATTAGCCGGCACTGAGTGAACTTTTGAGCCGTGGTTTACCGTGCAATGAGGAATTGTATCGGGAGTTCTTGCGTCAATTTTTCTACGTTTTTAAGTGGTTATTCAGTATGGGTACGGTGCTTTTCATATTGGTTCCCGAATTTCTTCTTGCACGTTACAAAAGGGGAATTAGCCGGTGCTGAGTCAACTTTTAAGCCGTGGTTTACGGTTAAATGAGGAATTTTATCTGGACTTCTTGCGTCTATTTTTCTTCGTTGTTAAACGGTTATTCAGTACGGGTATGGGGTATTTCATATTGGTTCCCGAATTTCTTCTTGCACGTTACAAAAGGGGAATTAGCCGGTGCTGAGTCAACTTTTGAGCCGTGGTTTACGGTTAAATGGGGAATTTTATCGGGACTTCTTGCGTCAATTTTTCTTCGTTATTGAACGGTTATTCAGTACGGGTATGGGGTATTTCATACTGGTTCCCGAATTTCTTCTTGCACGTTACGAAAGGGGAATTAACCGGTGCTGAGTCAACTTTTGAGCCGTGGTTTACGGTTAAATGGAGAATTTTATCGGGACTTCTTGCGTCAATTTTTCTTCGTTATTAAACGGTTATTCAGTAAGGGTATGGGGTATTTCATACTGGTTCCCGAATTTATTCTTGCACGTTACGAAAGGGGAATTAGCCGGTGCGGAGTCAACTTTTGAGCCGTGGTTTACGGTTAAATGAGGAATTTTATCGGGACTTCTTGCGTCAATTTTTCTTTGTTGTTAAACAGTTATTCAGTACGGTGCTTTGCTAAATTGTGCTTGCCGTTTTAAAATGCTTTATGATGTTAACTAAGTTGAGTAAATTAGATGGATATTATTTTGCTACGGCCGCTATTTAATTGTCATACTCATGATAAATGGTTTAAAAAGTTTTTCAAAATTACATTCACGAAAGAAAATTTATGTAAAATTATTTTAATATTTCCTATCAACACATCCCTTACAGAGGACTGATGCTTTACATTTCACTGCTAAGGACTGACAGTTGGAATGCAAATTATATCTCTCTAGTTTGAATTTCGTATGCTTAAACTGCCAGTATCAACAATTAACATCAATTCAACCATTTGCAAGCAAGCACGGACAATTTTATTCTTAAAAGAACGCCCACCTTATTAAGCATCTATTCATAACTTGTCCTATTTCTCTATGGTATAATAAAAACGCTATACTCTATTGTAATAAAATGGGAATATGTTTTATAGTACTGTTATCCTCATCCCGAATGTTGAGAAAATATTTTTGATAGGTACTACGCAAATAACTTAAAAAAAAGCCAGCATAAAAAAAAGCAATTAAAGTTAATTATTTTGTTTTTCCCTATCTAAAACTGTTAATAATCAAAATTAAGTGGCTTATTTATAAACATTGCTTAAAGTTAAGCCATAATTAGCGTCTGTTGAGCATACATTTCTTAAGTTTAAATGGTATTAATCGAAGCGTTTAAACGTCTCTAAACTTTAAATGACGTTTATTGACGTTTATTCTACGAATAAATGTCTTATCTTATCTTAAAAAACGAAAAGTGCGTGTCAAAGTCAAAGATTTATTTGCAGATAAATATGGTTACAAAAGTTCTTAACAATGGTAGTATAATGTAGCTTAACATATTTAATCATAACATAGTGACATGCACATTTTTGGTATACAATTAGATCATTTTAATTTAAATTGAAATAATTATTTTATATTATAAAAGGATTTCTCAATTAACCAACTGCGTAAGGCCCTTCTGAAGCGGATCATTGGAAGTTCTTTAATTTGATTAGGAATCTTGTTATAAATCTGAATACACATAGGATGACAACTTCGCCGATATAGTTCCGTTTTCATTCTAGGAATAATTAATCTATTAGGATAATTATCTAGTTTTGAGCTCACATTTATCTCCCAGTTTTTCAAACATCTCAGGGTGAGATTTGGTAAATTTACACACTTCCTCGATATAAATACCTGTTAATGTAAGTATTCTAAGTTTACCAAACAGTGGTTTACTCGTACAGGATGTAAGAGGGTCTACATTACAAATCGCACGTATACACCTCTTTTGTACGATGAAAGCTCTTTCGAGATGCACCGAGTTTCCCCATACCAGTATACCATAACGCAGTATTGAACCAACATATATAGACGATGATGTGCCAATACCTCCTAACTAATATTTTTCTAGAATTCACTTGTTTATCATTTTGAATTTAAAGGCAGCATTTGCAGGTTTTAGTGAAATCTCTTAAGTGTATTTTTTGTTGCTAAACTATATGTGGAAATACCTCCAACTAAACCAACGTGCCTATTTTATGGCATTACGGCCATGCATGCATCCTCATTCAGTTTGTGTACATTTTTGACTTTTTCAGTTAGGAGTATTGGCACTTCACCATCGATATGATAATGCATGTTGGGATAGATTTATCCCAAAAACAAATTTAACATTGTAGTTGCATAAAACTGCATATTCTCCCCTATATCGATATACGTCACGGTCAATTCTCCAACTGCAAATGTAAGTTTGTAATCGCAAAAAAAAATGTGATAAAACTACAAATTAACGATTTTCGGACTTTTTCCTTTACTTGTGCTGTGAGACCTTGCTCCTTGCCAAATTTCATGATTCTAGGTCAACGGGAAGTACGGGAGGTTTTGATTTATTTGCGCGTAACAAAATATATCGCATAAATGGCCGTATATTTAATTATATTAAGAGCTAAATTTAGAGCTCTATAATTTATGTTAACCGTAGGCCAATGAATTTTATAATAATTTCAACTTGAAACCTCGATGCGTTCCTCAGAAAAAGGGTCTTGACAGATTGACAGACAGACAGACGGACAAGGAAGTAGTCCAATAAGGGTTCCGGGTTTTTTCCTTTTGAGGTACGGAACCCTCATCATCATCATTTTAGCCGAAAGTCGTCTACTGCTGGACATAAGCCTCACCCTATTGGGGGCGGGTTTGCCATAATCGCCACGCTTGGAAAGCGGGTTGGCGATCGCAGTATGATGTTAAAAGTACATAGAAAATGCTGCTGCCCATTCTCTAATAAGTCCCTTAGTCGCCTTTTACGACACCCACGGGAAGAAATGGGGAACCCTAAAAAGTATTCAATGAACTTTGTGAATTTGTCACCCAACTTGGGATTTTGGGTACTCCTACCCTAATCCCCAAACCTACACCATAACCACACACACCACAATATAACAAAAAAAAAAGGTAATGTGACCTATTATTGGCCCAATTGTAAACAGAATAGAGTTTGTTTCGTCGGCCTGCCAATCCCAGTTGCTACGATACACTACACATACACTGTAGGTACCTACGTACCTATCGGTAATGATACTAACATAATGGAAGGTGGAAGTCAACGTTTCCCCTTTCTCCGCAATCAACGGAGCTGTGTCCCCCACTTTCCGCACCTAAACATTATCTAAGTGCGGAGGGCGATAAACCTCGGAGCGGACCAAACCATGACTCAACTAGCCTTATTTTTTCAGCTCGGTTTTTTTATAATTTCATTTTGGGGTGATCAGAAGTCAAAGTCATACATATTGAAGGTTAAATTTATTTTTAACCGTTAATCTTAATTCCAATCAATATTAGGAAGGGACTGATATATGATATATATTCATTGTTATCTTTGTCTATCTATGCACCAGTATCTGAAAAACTATTCAATTAAACCGATTGTTCATTATTTTAATTATGGATCAACCAATCACAACGAGTAATTTGGGCTGATTAGGCATTCTGCTTATTTATTACTTATTTATTTAAGGACTAGCAGCCCGTCCCGGCTTCGCACGGGGTAGACAATTATCATTTTAAGACTCATTTTTCTATACCTTCGGTTACATTGTTCAAATTTTACCAAGGATCCCTAATTTTTTTCAAAATGAAATGTAGCCTATGTCAAACTGGAAGAATGTAGCATTCTATTGGTGAAAGAATTTTTTAAATCGGCCCAGTACTTTTTGAGCCTATTCATTACAAACATACAAACATACAAAAATAAAACTTTTTTGATGCCATTCGATCATGTTTCTTATAAGGATCAAAAATCTCTATAGGACCAACTGAGTTTTGAGTAAGTAGAAAAGTCAGAAATCGCAAAAACTTTTCCCATACATTTCGTAGGAAATGAGACACCCAACTTACTTTTTACTCGTAACTATGGATAGACTGGTAATGGGGATCAAAATTTTTCGGCTTAACGTGCTTTCCGAGGCACGGAGGAGTCTCGGTATGTCAAGATGGTCACCCATCCACGGACCAACCCCGGCAAGTGTAGCTTAACCTGACGGATCGACCCGTGCGGCTGTTATTACTTAGCCACGAGCTCCTCAAACTCATACTCGACCTGCAATTGCCTATTTCACGGCCTTTGCAATAATGTACAATTTTTATTATTATTTTGCTAATTATGTAGCTTAACGAATATAAAATTAACTTAGTTCTATTCTTAGTATTCTTAGTTCTATTCTTCTAAAGCAGAGTCACAGCAAGCAAATAAAAATGCTCTTTCTGTTCAGCCTCATATGAATGAAACAGATTGAAATCTCAATTCAAATCCGCAAATAGCCCGTGAGGTTGCCAACCTATCGTTCACGAATGCCATAATAACCCGTTTCTAGTAGTTGACTCTCGTAACTTGCGTAGGACAATGAACTACTAATTATGTTATATAGAAAATATTAGTTAATTTATGGGCGATTTATGTAAAACTTTCGAACTGATAGCAGCTTAGTGTGTCCAGATAAAGTTGTCTATATAAATAAAAAACCGGCCAATTACGTGTTGGACCACGCACAATGAAGGGTTCCGTAGTTGGAACGAATTCATCCCACGAACAAACATAACATTGTAGTTGAAATACATGTTCACCCATACATCGATATACGTGACGATCAATTCTCCAACTACAAATGTAAGTTGGTTGACTCTACTACCGTGATTTTTTTCACATATCCAAAGTCAATCATTTACCTGACGGGGAGGGCACTTGGCTCTAACAAGAATGAGCACTTTATACCTTCATATTTCGCAAACGGATCCTTGAATCGAAAAATGGTTTTTAAAAACCCGCAATATTTTTTAACGATCTATCCAACAATGCCCCACACCATCCCACTAAATTCCTGTTGAGTTGCTTAGATTTCAATTCTCTAGAAGCAAGATAGTCGCGCGATCAGATGACTGTAATATTTCAAATTCTTAGAGGGATTATTGATGTTTCTGATCTGCATAATGAAATCTGCAATCTATTTGTCCCAGACAATTATTGTCGTGGCAGAAAGCACCGCTTACTGGCTGTTCCAACTTGCCGTACTGTTGCACACTCCATGTCTCCTATTCCTCGGACATTAGCCGCTATTAACGCTCTCCTGAGCTCAAACACAGATCTTGATATGTTTGTGAATGAATGGAAGATGATACTGTCAGAATGTTTTAATTTTTGTGAGAAGAATGCATGACTGTGTTAAATAAACTATAATAATATGTTCAAATAGTGTAATTGGCTTCAGTCGTTCTATTTAAAATAAATAAATGGGATAGACGAGAAAAAAATATATTTTAAGATTTTATCTTACCACTTTGTCCGCTTGATTATTATGTATACTCGTGCCAATTATAGCTTTCTAGTACTAAGAGTCTCTGAGCTAAGCCAACAGACAGACAGACGGACATGGCGAAACTATAAGGGTTCCCTGTTGACTACAGAACCCTAAAAATGAAATTATGTTCGTTTATAAGCGCATCGCTTGAGAAAGACTAGACCGATTTGGCTATTTTTCGTTTTAAAATGTTCGTAACAGTCCAAATTAGGTTTTGTATGGAATGAAAAATTGGAATAGTTTCCCGGGTTTTTTCTTTAAATTCGGTAAGACTGAAACGTCCTCTTTTCTATGGGTTTTTTTTTTAATGAATTATTCAAAATTGGACAGAACAACCTTTGTTAGGCCAGCTAGTTATTAATAAATATATACTATTTTATTATGGGGCCTATATTTCGTGAAAGATGATGTAATTATACCTATAGCTACTGTTTCACTATGTCCGTGTGGTGCCGGACGTAAAGAATAGCATCACCCCATTTCCTCCCGTGGGTGTCGTAAAAGGCGACTAAGAGACTTACTAGAGAATGGGCAGCAGCGTTCTCTATGCATTTTTAACACCATTCTGCGATCGCCAACCCGCCTGCCAAGCGTGGCGATTATGGCAAATCCCATAGCCCTCCCCTTTGGGGGAGGCCTATGTCCAGCAGTGGATGTCTTTCGGCTGAAATTATGAGTGATGACTGTTTCACAATCAGCTAATAACGGTATTTATTTTAAGCCAACTTACAGCACTTTTCGCGACCAAAGAATGGGATTTCACCTCTCGCTCCGCAGTGCGAGTTTGCCAGTTTGCGACCCATCCACTGTCACCTAGTAACAACAACTTAGAACCTTTCGTTTTATTGTTGTTAATGGCGTTTTAAGTAAAAGAACTGAGACACTACTGGAACAAACTAAAATTCATGAAATGGGAAAGTGCTGACTCACCCTACATTAAGTTAAACCTACCTTGAAACAGTGAAGTCATTTATATTTTCGTCAGTTTTCAAATTATTTCCTACCTTTTGAAGCCACGCCACTGAGTAGACAATAGTCAAAAAATTTAATATATTGTATATCTATACTCCATTAGACAAATAACGGCTAAATAACGACAGTTATTGTGTAATATTATTGAAATTACTGCACTTTAGAGTTATTTTTTTATGTAAATAGATTACAGTGCTTTTTATTTATCGTGAAATAACGGAGTTTATTAAACGTTTACATAGAAATAACGAAAGGGTGAGAACAGTTATTTGTCTAATGTTATAATAAATGGAGTATAATATTGTATATTATTTATATTATTTATTGTGTATGTTTAATATATTTTTAATTACTTGTTATCAAAGATCAAAATAGCATAAACCTTTGATTAATATCGAGTCGACATCCAAAAACCTTTTTAATGACCTGGCCATTTTATATCTTCGGTTTGACATGTAAAGAAGATGGCTGAATGTCATTCTATTGACATTTAAACGCACTATTAAAATGCTGACTCGGTAAAGTAGATTCTATCGTGCAATGAGCTGACAAAAATAGCCCTTAAGGTGACGAGCATATTTTGTATGTGACTGGACATGCCAGACCAATGACCAGAGCTATTTTAAGTAAATACGAGTACATACTATTGTAAAGTTGTGCTCGTTCAACAGTGTTTTAAACCATTCGCGTATTATTACATTACCAATACGAATAACAACAAAATAATTATACAGCAATGATATTTTTTGCAAGTGCGGTAATTTCATGCTTCATAAACGTTGACCGTGAAATAATTATTATAATAGTGGGGCAGCGGTAGACAGTTGGTACTGTATAGCCGACCTCGTAATTGTGTTACCACTTTTGGCAAAAATTCCCAGTAAATTGAAACTTAGCTTCTGACGCTAGCACCTAGCTTTTGACGTTTCATAACTGCTCATGTAGGTTTGTTTATATAAAAATTAATTGGCATCCATTAGTCTCACAAAAACTCGAAAATGGGTCGACTGATTTGAATATATACTCTTTTGTTTTGTTTGCCTCAATATTGGGGTGGTTTAGGAAAAAATAAAATGAGGAAAAACAAAAAGAAACAGCCGAAAATCGCAAAAATCTAAATTTTGTCTCACGTCGTATGAAGTTCACCGGGTCACGGTCAAGGCCTGTTATAAATTTCATTCTTTCTGAATATACCACAACTTAAAGTTTCCCTTTATTTTGGTAAGTCAAAAGAAAACAAAGCCACGGTCACAGCTAGTGTGAAATAAAATATTTTTAATTTGAATTTGACCCTATCTAACTGTCATAAGGAAAAATAGCCGTGCAAGTGACATCATTCATGGTGGTAAAGTAAATTCGAGATCGACAATACATTATCGACATTTTGCTGCAAGTCAGTAGCTCATTTATCATCGATCTGCTACTGTGGTATCCATTTTGTATCTACATTTGTTTCGCCCGAGGTCATCACTGACTAACATGTATTATGGATGCTAAATTACTTATAGGTAGATACGCAATTAGAATGGTGCTATAGATGTGTTGTTCGAATAATTTAAAGCTGTCAGTAACAGCTTGAGTTGTTTTAAAACGATCATCAAATTCAATTAGAAATATGATTAACGGAGTTTTTAGATGGTTCAAGTTTTTTGTAAATGGGATGTGGTGAGTGGAGAAGGGCATAGTTTGTAGATGGATACCAATTTATTTGATTGATTGAAATAATTATAATACTGTGCTGCAGTGACACGGTTTTGTGGTCGTCCTGGACAGCGCATGAAGTCGCCAGTCTTCAGGTATCGATGGTAAATTCTTTGACCGGTAGAACGACTTACATGAAGGTATGCAGTTACGTACGTTTCGCTGACTAAGGCCAGACTGAAAAAGTGCCACAGCTTGCGTGACTACATCAGGTGCAGAATCAATAATTTGAACGTCAGAATGGATTAAAAAATAAGGAAAAACAATTTCGATACTCTTGTGGCGGCATCTACAACGCCACTAGCGAACTACGCATCAAAGACCTGACGTCACAAATCCTGCATCGCGCAATCAAAGTTGACCGCGCGACTAGCATATAAGTATACAACATCCCGACATCAACCGTCGGGCAGTTGCCCACCAGACACGACGCCCGTCTGGTCGGAGGATCCTCCCTTTACCATAGAGTATGAGTAAATTTTACACCCTGTTCCTCATACCTCTATAACAACAACATACACCTTCGCCAGATATGTTTAAGTCCCATGTTAGGGGGCGAGCTTATTGCCATCAACTGAGCACAAATCCAGACTCCGGGCTGCTACTGAGAAATTCCAGATGCAACATACAACAGCTCATAATATAATAAGCCTATAATGTTCTCACTGTTAGGATACAGAATTCCTCTCGGGCCATAACACACCACGCAGGCCCAGTGTGAGAGGGTAGATGTAACATGACGTCTTCGAATTTTTTTGGCAACATGGCTCATGAAAAATACTAAATCAATGAAAAAAAATGGGGCAGTCTTTGTGGACTGCCGATAGTAGTGAAAACGAAGTACATTGTATACACAGTATACATATAGCTCATGAAAAGCATTCGGGGACGATGACGCGAGTTCCATGATTTTTGTTCACCCAAAAAGTACACAGTATACATACAGGCTGTAAGAGACAGCCCTCCGCTAACAGGGTGTATTCAGCTCTTTATTTTGAATCATATTCCACTGGAAATTTTCTCAGGAAAATTTACATTTTTTAAATTATTTTTTCAGTTACTATTCCTTTAATTAAATGTAAAGTTACATTATCTGCACGCAGCACTCCATGTATGGAAATAAAACAGCAAAAAAAAAACAGAAATGGATGTTGAAATACTTTAACGAACGACGCCTGAAATCAACTGTTCACTTTATGCCTAGCTATAGAGTTCATCGAACTCACCGCGCCCCGTGGCGGGGAGAGCGGCCGAAAGCTCGTTGCGCTGCCGTACGCTACGTGCATTTTGTCACGGTAACGATACATTGCGTGTTTATTGGGTTCCCATAACGTTCCTGAAATAATTTCATGTACCGGTTATCTTAGTATGATATACTGAATTCACCACATCAGTGACAATGACGCGAGTTCCATGATTTAGTTCACCCAAAAAGTGCTCAACGTGCCTTAAGATTTTTCACTACAAAAATGTTATTCTTATAACTAGAATAATGAAACATTTATGTTTTTGTATAATACTATCGGCACATTAAAAACAAGATGATAAGTAGCTAAAGCAAATATTTATTATCTATGTACTCGTTGCCTATTTCACCGGATAGCTCGCTTTATTGTGAAATCAACAATAATAATTATTATTATTTAAACAAGAGACTTACTGACACAGTGATATACGATTCCATAATTATGTCTTAAGTAAATAAAGTAATTTCTTGTTTAGTTAAAATTTCTGTGAAAAGGCGGATCCTTGTCTAAGCCGAAGTTGAATCCACATCCTTATTGCGTAACACACTATCGATCACAATCTGAATGATTTTGAAGGACATTGCTAATCCATTGCTACTGTAAGTGTATTAAGCAATTACCCCGCTGAAGAACTTTCAACAAATACCTACTTCTGTTATGCAACGCAAAAATCTTTGAATCAAAATTCCACAAGCAACCTTGAAAACTACGTAGAAATTCAAATTGAAATTTTCATGAGTTCAGTAAAAGTTAAAAAAATAGAATTACAGTAGGATTTGAAGCCAAATTATAATGAAGTTAAAAAAACACTCACGTTTCGACATCTTGCTGGACCGGATACAACTTATTCAACACGGAACCTGAAATCAAAAGACAAAAATATATTAAACATAATAAATAATATCATTATTTATCATATGTATTATTTTTCGTGTAATAATTGTACTTACGACTGTTTCAACGAACTGACCTAGTGCGTTTGATAATATTAATATTCAACTAGAGAATACTGGACGGCATGCAGTGAAAATAATTCGTATCTTGTTCAGTTCAAAATATGGGTGCCTATTGCGTAAACATATGCTATCATCAGTAGTATCGATCAAGATAATTCAGAATTGTGTACCATTAGGTATTGTGCAAGAATGTTTTAAACGACTACAGTCAGAGGTAACAAACTGATGTTATAAATATATTCTGACACAGTTAAACGTTCTGTTTTCCTTATCAGGTTCATATCATTAGTTTATTTTGCCAAAAAGGTAGTTTGTTATTTTGGTAACAGCGTCCCATAATAAACACTTATTGGCCGTTATTTCAAACGAGCGTTTTCTTTTACTTTCACTAAACAATTAGATCACGAAACTGTCTACAGTATATTTAAGGCCCAGATATATGCCAGTGACCTTGAGTGGTTAGCTTGCGTGTTCTGTACTGAGCTCACGCAACGCGTCGTACGTCCAGCCAGTAATAGGAATCGCCCATCCAGGAGCGCTGTCCCAAATAAGACGCATTATTAATTTATTATACTTAAAACAGAAGGTATTTTAATAAAACACGTATACTAAAAGATCAATCATTAAATTATCTTTAAAACGGTGAAGGTTTCAGAAAAATACGCTGTATAGATTTTGCGTGATTCTCGGTGTTTTATCCACGTTAGACATCACTACATATTATAAAACAAAGTCCTCCGCCGCGTCTGTCTGTCTGTCTGTCTGTCTGTCTGTCTGTCTGTTGGCGATAAACTCAAATACTACTGCACCGATTCTCATGCTGTTTTCACCAATGGATAGCTTGGTTCTCGAGGAAGGTTTTAGTATATAATTTGTTATGTTTTTGTATGCATTTTTGTATGAATTAACGATATTTGTTGGAGGTGTCGGAAAAAAATAAGCCGTCTGGGAGCTTTCAACGAAAACGTTGTCTAAACCCTTTGAGATATAACAAAATAATGTATGGTGGAATTGTGTATCTTTTATAGGTCTTCAGAAAAGTCCGCGGTAGCGTATGTCTATCTCTTAAGGATAACATACTATATCCATTTTATTGACTTTTTGTAGGTATTTGTTTGCCGAATTTTACTCTTGGAAATACGATTACGATAACAATACGCTATAATATTGGTAGCTATTAGCCAAATTATGTTCGTAGATAAATAAGCTAGCTACTTATGTGTATTTCAAACAGTATACAAGAATATTTATCATAAAAACATTACTAAACACGGCGGCCTTATGATCAAAATTTGTGCATTCCAAAACTTTCGTTACTTTTTCACTGACATATTTATCACTTTTCGATAAACTAACACTCAATACGAAATCTACACTTATTTCTCAGTAATTCTGTATAAGATTCTTCAAAGATTAAACCGTTTTCTCATTGAATCTTTACGCACGTATAACCTTGATGAATGTTTACATTAAGCACCGCACCACACCGCCACACGACCACAGAGTACAGACGTATTTTGTTTTCTTTTTTTTTTTTCGTTCATTTAGTGGTGTTCCCGCTAAAATGTCAACCGGTCAAGTATTAGTCGATTATTCGAATTCTACAGCCAGATCGTGTTGCAAGTACAAAATAAATGTCAAATATTTCGTCCAATTGCGAACGTGACCATGAGAAAAGTTATGCACCAATGGTGTTCATTATATATTTCGAGCGTTCTATCAGCACACATGGTGTATCATGCGACATTTCGGAGGATTTCGTTTTGTTTTCACATTGTTGGTACTTACGTGAATTATTTTAAAATTATCATTTGTGTCGGACTTCTATTTCGTGTTGTAATTTGGTACAATTGATTGCTTTGAGAATTTGAGTGAAATTTCGTATTTTGATTTTGTGTTTTTTATCTTTAGGTAAAGACTCATTCACGTGCAGAACATAAGTACTTTTATTATATTAAATCATTTGTTTCGGTTTCTATTCACATAGTGAGTCACATTAAAATTAATATTATGTTAGAATTTTGAGATATAGCCGGGATATGGAGAAGGACATAGGGTACTTTTTTATGCGATAACCGACATCCACGCGGGCGAAGCCGCGGGCAAAAGCTAGTAACTTTATAAATTAGTTTCACTATGTAATATAAACATAATCTAAAATATTCATATATTAAGTTATTAAGAAAATGCTCTAATTTAACATATATTTTTTCTAAATCATTAACACCACTCGTTTAGACGTGATCTTCAGTATAAAATCATTAAAAGTCGGTTATCGTCGCCTTTATTAATATGCTATGAAAACAGAAACGTAGTGAGTAAACGGGCCTAGAACCAAAAATTCGAAGACTTGTGATGTCTACCAACCATACTGAGCCCGCGTGATGGTTTTGGACCGCTCCCTCTCACAGAGTGGTGACTTGTTTCCCAGCAGTGGGAAGCAAGCCACCATAATAGGCTCGTCGCTCATTATAGGCTGATTATGCTAAGAAAACTAGGAGTTACTCGATGTACTGCAATCATGGCTATGGGAGAAGAAAAGCAGGCTGGGTCGATCCCAAACAAGTTGGAGTAGGACCAGGAGGATGAGGAGGATGAGGATGGTGACTCAGAGTCACGTGAATGCGTAAAAAATATCTGCAATGCCATAAAAATTTATGGCCGTTTAGGCAGGGCATTTTTAACATACTATATGCGTTGCAATGCCACGTTAAGTAAAAAAAATGCTTAGTCGAACCTTTTTTTTTTTTTGGGCCGGAATCCTTCTCGGGTGTCCTCAGAACACCCTACCAAAGTTTCATCACAATCTGATCAATGGTTGTATGTTGTCCTCTATGCGTTCCTACGCATAGAGGACATACATTGATTTTTATTTATTTAGATAGATTACCTTTAGTAAAACATGGAGATGCTATATCTGAGTTAGTAATAATTTATTATATTTTTTAATACAACTTCCGGAATAAATGCTCTAAATGATGGTGAAAACAGCATTAAATTAGTTTAGATGATCTTAAAAGCGGCCTCACAGACAGACGCGACAAGCGACATTGTTTATACTACGTATAGATATAAATAACTAGCTTTTGCCCGCGGCTCCGCCCGCGTGGATGTCGGTTATCGCGTTAAAAAGTAGCGTATGTCCTTCTCCATATCCCAGGCTATATTTCTGCCAAATTTCATGACGATCGGTTCAGCGGTTTAGGTGTGAAAATGTAACATACAGACAGACAGACAGACAGATAGACAGACAGACGGACAGAGCTACTTTCACATTTATAATATTAGTATGGATTAGTATGGATATCATGGTTTTTGTTAATATTCTACTTGACAGGAGATAGACCCAGAGGTCTGAACTCAAAGGGTAGGACGGTGAAGTTTCTGTGCTAACTGTTCCCTCTGTTAGTCAACAATTTCTGTCTACCTTTGTCAAAGTTATCCTGTAAATGAACATTCTAGTAGCTACTTGGGCCGGTATACGACATATACAAACCTAACTAGCTTCTGCCCGTGACTTCGTTCGCGTGAAGTTTCTTGTTTTTACATAGCATAAGCATAATGTTCAGCTAGGATACAGAGGCCCTTATAGTGTGAGTTTCTTTTAACCATCTCGATTTTACGCATCGAGCGCGTTCGGCATTCAGGGGCCTTACTCCCGACAGCATCAAGTTCTGAATCAATCGAATTGGATTCGAACTAAATGCCGATCCATACTCTTGAATCCGACACTAGCGCACGATCGTGCGGTGGTTCGAAGCGAAACTAACATCGACCGAAAGATTCGTTGGGATCGAAAAGTTCGTACTCCACACGCCATCTGACAGATAGATATCGAGTTGTTGGATCAAAACTAAACGTCAAAAAACTACTTTCTTCAGATCGAGTGAGATTTTTTTGTGTCATTAACTGCTATATTTTTTCAAATGCTTTATTATTATGGCTTGCCTTGCGTCGTTTTTCAATGTTCTTGAGGAAGCAAGTCGTATGGATATTCATGCGAGAAGAAATATGCAAAGGTTGAGTCTCTATAACACCCGGGCTATGGAAATGGATTCGGAAGAATTTAGAAGTTTTGTTTGTTGAGTTTAAATAAAGCACTAGGGTATCGTTTTTTATTACGTGGGAAAGTGTAAACATTCAACTACCTAAAAGTTACTAACCAAAGACAGAGCACTTGACGATGACGTAATCCCCCGGATACGCATAAAACGTCGCTGATAATACTCGAACCTATGTCGATCTTGGTTTACGATTCGAATTGGTTCGGAAGTAAGGTTTTAAATCGAGTACGGATCGAAACGAGTTCGAATCGGAAACAAAATCAAACGCGGATCGTTTTCGGGAGTAAGGCCCCTGATTAGCCTCCGATTCGCCCTTCACCAGTCAGAGTGCTGAACGGGCTTGATGCGTAAATTCGAGATGGTTAAAATAAACTCACACTAGGGCCTCAGGCCTGCTTTCTTCTAGAGGGAGTGGACTGTAATCTACGACGCGGGCCTAGTGTGGGTTGGTAGCTGTCACATGTCTTTAAATTTTTCGGTTCTAATACCGGTTTCCTCACGATGTTTTCCTTCACCGTTTTGAGAGAAAAAAATAATAATAATAATAATAAAAAAAAAAAAAAAAAAAAATAATGCGAATACGCCCTAGATACAAACTCACAAATTTTACCCCTTTATAATATTAGTAGTCATCGCTAAACATAGGTAGTATTTTCTCATACCTACAACTAAAATGTATGGCGCATCCGGTGACGTTTAATACATAAGTTATGCGTGCTATGGTGGGGGTTGCTCGCTGCACTCACAGGGCCCTATTACACTATCAATATTATCATGATCCTAGATATCGTGATATTATCATCAGTAAAATTATCAATATAGTAATCATAATTTGACATCAATACCATCAATATTTCATCAATATTGGATCACGATATCGAGTATTGCGTGATAATATTGATAGTGTGATAGGCCCCACAGTCTTTTCCGAGCAGTCGCAACGATAGCTCGCCTAACGCAGTAATTTTGGAAGCAGTGTTTTATTGTACATATCTAACCTAACCAAAACCACGACACAACACATCCCATAGAATTTTTTTTGCTGTTGTATATTTTATGAGTCTTGCTTTATCAGCTGTCTCCCTACATCATTCTCACTGCTGTGGAAATTGTAACCCATGTAAAAGCATGACATTTAGAACCATTTTGACACCCGCAGTTGTACAAGATTTGCAACTAATAAAGTTTACATTCGTAAAACACCATCTTGGTTTGTATGAAACAGACAGGTGCCAAAAAAGCATTCTCTCGGTGGACATAGTTATGACCTATGACTTCTAATTACAATAATTCCGAAGGAGAAGTGTGAACGTAATTTCATAATTGTTTTCGTGCGTCGTTGATAAACGAAGGTTGGGCAGAGGTATACCCATAGTAGGAACACCCACATTTCGCCAGTTATATTAAAGTCCCATGTAATAGGGGGCGAGTCTATTCCCATCAACCGAACACAAATCCAGACTCCGGGCTGCTACTGAAAAATTCTTATTGGAAAAACCCAATAACACTTTGCCCAACCCGGGAATCGAACCCAAGACCTCATGCTCAGCAGTAGCGCTTGCTACTGCTGCGCAGTAGCAAGCGATGAAGCAGTCATGATTTGGAACTATACTCCATTTATTATAACATTAGACAAATAACTGTTCTCAACCTTTCGTTATTTCGATGTAAACGTTTAATAAACTCCGTTATTTCACGATAAATACAAAGCACTGTAATCTATTTACCATTTACATAAATTAAATAACTCTAAAGTGCAGTCATTTCAACAATATTACACAATAACTGACGTTATTTAGCCGTTATTTGTCTAATGCTATAGTAAATGGAGTATAAAAAACTTTAAATTCGTAAAACATACTCGTTTGTATGAAACAGACAGGTGTCAGAAAAGCATTCTCTCGGTGGACGGAATATAATAACTAAGCATTATTTTCCAGCTTTATCAGAAATTTTACGACATTCCATCAACGTTTACTGCGCAAATACAGTAATTAGTTATAGATTGGAAAACAATATAGCTGACTATATACTAGTAATCAATGTAAAACAATACTATTTTACCTTGGAATGACTACCGATGTAACAAAATTTATTGCAGAACGCGCAAATTTTCCCATTTATCCAGTCACTATTTTTATTATAGAAATGATGTGAATTATCCATTATTAGAAGCAAATATTTTACAAATCAAATTATCATCAAACATCGTGAATGCAGATTTTTTTTTTTTTCTAATTAAATTTTTGTCATAATTTTGACTTAACTATAGAGTAAAAAAAAATGCAACCAATATTAGTTTTTTAAACTTTTAGCATGAAAAGAGGTTTGAGCTTTAGTGTAAAATCTTTTTTCAGGAATACTTCAATGCAATCTAGATATACATTATTTTTCATGACACTTTTTTACATTTTTCTTTCTCAACGAAATCATGTCGTATTTGCGTTACCTAACTTTATAAAATACGATCTATTTTATCAAAAATCGTATACATAAATGAATAACCTTGTCACGGAATCATTAAAAAGACATGAGGTATCTAACTGTTATACCATGCTTTGTATCACAGTGTTAAACAAAATTCATTGATAGCGAATGTATCGATCCGGCTGATTTTATTTAGTCCTGTAGTGTTGAGATGTAGAGCATATGTTTAATATAAAAATAACGGTATTCATAATAAACAAAGCTAAGAAGGTCAGACGTATTCCAGCTTCGTGCATGATAATTAACTGGGTATACACAACTTATTATTAGGTGCCACATTATTCCATCTGGCACTAAAAAAAGCAATTGAAGCACAATTTACTCACCAAATTCAAACTTTGATTTGCTATTTTCAAAAACACTGTCCCGTTCCGAATAATTATTAACTCAGATTTAATGTAATTTCAGCTCAATTGATTTATAGCACTAATTTATATGAATAAATACTCACTATTCCTATAAATTTGACCTAGTTACGTACACTACAAGTATTAAACTAATATTTATTTACAACATTCTAGGAAAATTTACAATAATGTACAATTTCACTGCACTATTTTATACACACCGCATTTCCAGTGATGTGAGTCGCGGAAAACGAAAACGCGCTGTCTAGCCAACATTTTTTTTGTAAAAGGCTTCTTCCCGCGCATGCGTGTATTCTTGGAGGTTATCTACTTTCCCTCTCACTTTCCTTATTACGGGAAAGAGACAGGTGTTTACTAGAGCAACATGCGCAGTGTTATTGATGAAAATTTTGGCGGGAAAACACGCCATCTGGGGTGATCCTTTAGCGTCACGTGATTGGCTGTATGTTAGTAAGCTATGTCGTCATGTAGTTGCCGTCTTTATGCAAGCGCGTTTTCGCTGAAGGATATAAAACAAGCAATGGATTATGCTGTACTTTTTACGGATACATACATATTGTATGCTGGTAAGTTACTATGGTTTAAATCGATATCAATGATATACATAACATAACATCACGCCTGCTTACCCCGAAGATTAGGCAGAGGTGTAATTTATAAATATACTTTAGTACCTTTTAGGTAGATTTCGTCAGAAAAAATCTACCTATTGGTTTCGCACCTAAAGTCGAGTTTTCCGAAAATTTTACCATAGGGGGGTCTAGTTATGACCCCTAGAACCCAAATCAACCGCCGGTTAAAATTTTATATATATATGTATATGTATGTATGTATGTTGGTTGGTTGGTGGGGCGACAAGCAAAATTTAGCCACACTCTAGAGGTCGCAATTATCTAATTATGCGGCAGGGGGGGTGGTTTTTCGAAAATCTGTTTTTTGGCCATAGCGTTTTTCCTATGGAAAATTTACGGACTAATAAACCAAAATAGAATATTAATCATCATCATCATTGCTTCTTTTGAAAAACAAGAGATAAATACTAACGTGATATGGTTTGATTATAATAAAAATATATACAAATTAATAAAATTGCCGTTTTATTTAAGTACGTATGTGTAATTATGTACTGGTAACAAATGAGAATGTTAGGAGAAAGCTTCTTCGTGGTACCTTCTTCGAAATCTACCTCCTTCTGCGGCTTGCCGAAGGGATATTTTCAAGTGAACATTTATTTAGCCGCGTTGAGCGATGTTTGGTAGGGGAAAAACTTATGGGTTCGCGTCACCAAAATGCGCGACATGCTCGTGACGTGTTGCGCTAAACTGTCAGTTATTCCAAAGTTTTGAGTCTTCACTTTTGTCGGCAGGCCTTACGAGAGCCTATTTTTTTTTTTTATCGATCATGTTAAACTAATGACTTTTTCTCTTCTCCCATAAAATCGGTTTTCTGATGCAGTTTAGCTTATCATTGCAGACTTTTGTAAGAGTTAATAAAAACAAGACAACAGAATGGCGTCTGTTTTAACTATTATAAATAGCTGATATCTCTGTCGGCACGGTTGGTGGCGCAGTGGTGGAATGATTGGCTTCTGCGCTGAGTATTGCAAGGTTCGATTCCCGCACTGAATCGTGTTAAGCTGCGTAGCGCTAAAACCATCAACAGCTTCAGGGTTAATCAAATAATTAATCTTGCTCTACGAAAAATTTGAGGTAAACCTAGGGTTAAACTTTTTCCGGGAGGGTCGTGGACGTAAAGGCTGTGCCAGTTTCCCATGGCCCTCCCATAACGGCATTGAGGGAACACCGCTGGGTTTTTTAGTGGGTATACCGGTTCTACCGGGGAGTCCCACATACCCCTCCCGTCCCCCGATGGGAGGGTATGCGTAAAGCATTTTTCCCAGCGGAACAAAAAAAAAAAAAGGGTTCAACTTTTTAATAATGCTTAACTCTGGGTTAGTGTTAGTAATGTCGAAATAAATTGACGTTATCCGCTGAAAACTTTCTTTGTATTTTATATTGTTCGACGATAACGAAAAGTACGTAAAGAAAGTTAAAATTCGGTACTATATCAGCAGGCAATAAATTCATGAACTCATACAAAAATTAATACAAATTATAAAAAAACTTAAACATATTTTTCCTAATCTGACGTTTTCGTCAATCAATAAAGTAAATCTCCATGGAAACCACATACAATACGATTAAAATGAAATGTCATATCATAAAATTCAAAGACAAGAAAGTTTTACTTATCGTAATGCAGTGTAAAAACCGGCCAAGTGCGTGTCGGACCACGCACAATGAAGGGTTCCGTAGTTGGGATGAATATATCCCAAGAACAAACTTATCATGTAGTCGTAAAACATGTTTTCCTATACAGAATGTATGGGAGAACATTTTTTTCAACTGTAAATGTAAGTTGGTCGCCAATTACTCGGTAAATTGTAAAGCCTACTTAGCTGTGATAGTTTTCCTTTTAACTTCGTTATATATAGGTACTACTGCCGTTACATTTTAATTTCTAACTACAACCGTTTAGTTGGTAGAGGGGGTACCAACTAAAGCTTGATAAGTCACGGTTTACTTAATCAAAAAACGGTCTACCCAAACCCCTAATATTTTTGAAATAGCTATCCAACTATATCCCACACTATGGGAAGGACGAAAAAAAATATCATCCCCACTTTACATGTAGGGGAACCCTAAATAATTGTTTTTTTCAAAATTTTATTTACCACTTTTTCGGCGTCATTAACGTGAATGCTCATGCCAAATTACAACTTTCTAGTACCAATAGTTTTTGAACTAAACCGCGGACAGACAGACAGACAGACAGACGGACATGGCAAAACTATAAGGTTTCCTTGCTGACTACGGAACCCTAAAAAGATGGGTATATAATTTCTGTTCATTAGTATTTGGTCGGATTACATATCAGGATTAGGTACATACTCGTATTACATATCAGAAAATATAAAATATAATTGCAATGTTCCCAACCCAAAAACCCTAATTTGAGCTTAACTAACCCGGTGTTACCTTTAGTGGCGCAAAGCGTAATAAGAGTTAAAATGGTAATTACTTAACTCCGAGCTAACAAACTCTACACTTATTTAAATATTTGGATGCATCCCTAAGCCCATAAGCCTCCTCGTGTGGCGCAGTTTGTACCGCCAGTTACTCAACTGAACCGAGCGCTCGACGTATCCTCGGAAGTCACACCCAATACCTAATATGACTGGCCAATTCTTCCCTTGCGGTGGTAGCGCCCGCCTGGTTCACGACCAGCCGCCCACTGGAGTCCGGCGTCAAGCGGCCTGCTGTGTTTCATCGATGCGTGGGAATACCAGTGCCTGAGAGAGTTAGCAGTTATGTTGTCCAAGACTAGTCTCAGCCTAGGAGTGAACCTCGTCATGAAAACTCACTCTGGAGGGTAGCGGCATCCAGCCAACGCAGGAAGTTGGGGGCAACTAGCACGCCAGCCACGTGTGAAAGGCTCCCCCGCCACCTCGCGAAAACTCCCGAAATGTTCCGCCGTGCCAGTGGAAGGGAGGACCCGACGGGCATCTTCGGGGGGGTTCGGGCGCGCCCGCAGTCTCCAGGTGAGTTTCCATAAGCCGCTGTTAAGCCAACTGGACTCGCTTCGCTTTCTCTCTAAATTTCTACGAAACTCTTAAACCCCATGAAGCGCAAAAATAAAAACAATAAGTCTAAACAACGGCGGCACTTCCTCCCCCTAAAAGTGCTATTCACTAACATACGTGGATTGCACTCAAATATCAATACGGTCCATCACCACCTTGAGACCGTGAAGTCGCGCTTGTTCTTTTTGACGGCGTCGAAGATAACGACCCCATTAGACGTGGCGTACCTCAACTACACAGGATACTCACATAAGTTTAAGAATCAGGCTGTCAACGTCTCCGCTAATATGAGGTTGCGGGTTTTCCACTCTTTGGCGGACACTACTGGCTCTCACAATAAAACATTCGACAATTTATAACAGTGTTTACAGGTCGCACAGAAGTGACCAGGAGACGAAAAGACTCTTTGACCATCTTACAGAGGCAGCCGAATTGGCCCAATATCCGACAGCGGAGCTTGTTTTTCTGGGAGATTTTAATGCGCATCATAAGGAATGGTTGCTCCCGTACCAGAAAACGCACCATGCTGGAAAAGAGCACTCTGCATCGGTCTGGGCTCCGCTCGGATCGTCTGACCACTGTCTGATGGAATCCGTGTCTTCCTGTTCTCCTCCAGATTGAAGCCTTAGAGTCACGAGGCGAGTATGGAAGTACGGATCAGCAGACTGAGATGAGACGCGGCATTTCTTTGCATCTTACCCATGGAGGCGAACTTGCTTCTCTTCGTGCAACGCTTCCGACTGCGCTGACGCAATTGTTGACGTGATACATCAGGGAATGGAATATTTTATCCCATTCTCTGACGTCCCACTTGGCTGTGAGACTCAGCCCTGGTATAACAAGCAAAGATCAGGCATACCAAGCCTAAGCTTCGGCCTGCTGTGACAGATGCGTCAGTCAAAGCGCTCGCGTAATGAAAAGAACAATTCTGCTGCTAAGGATTGCAAACGGGTGTTACGGAAGGCGCGTTTCGACCATTTGGACGAATCGGGGCCGATTAGGCGTCCATACCCTTCGGGTAGCAAGGATTTCTGGTCCCTGTCTCAATCGATCGAGACGACCTTCTGCCGTCCTTTGCTGCCTCCTATGCTAAGTCCGATGGAACGCTGGCTCATACCACGCATGAGAAGGCAAACCTATTTGCCTCAATCTTTACCGAAAATTTACGCCTTAAAACGGCCTTTAACAAACCACTTAACAATAACTTAACATACGTCACTGTGGCTCCGCAATTGTGGGCATCTCTACCAATCCACCTGAAAGAGGTACGAAAGGCCCTTTGCAATCTGTACGTGAATAAATCCAGCGGACCAGACGGAATACCCGCAAGAGTCCTGAAAAGCTGTGCGCCAAAGTTGCAGGACCAATCACCAATTTAAAAAAACCAGATTAAACATGCAAGTGAGCCTGAGGCGCTACGCGTAATAAGAAAATCTTAGGATTTTCGAAAATATTAGATTTTTCCAATTATCCTGCGACACGTTATATGATATCAACCATATAAGATTCTTTGATTTTCATAGCTTTGCTTATCTTAGCTCTGGTAGAAATTGGTTCAAGGAAGCTGTTTTTTTTTACATAGGTACGCAAAAAGTGCATCTCATAGCATATTTTACCTCGCTCTGGTGAAAGATACAAAATTTCAAAGCTCGGCCACACCGCTTTGTTCTTTCCTAGTTATTTTACCTCTGATTTTACATCACTGTCAAAATCACAGTGATCTTTATTCTATTATAATAAGGTTGCTGTTGGGTTGCTGCTGTCAGAGGCAGGATAACTGTGATTTCAAATCGGCTGTCCATAATAATCAGAATGTGGGACCGCAACACGACTTTATAAAATAAAATTACATATTATATTACAGCATTATATTATAATTATCAACTAAATATGTACCTACAAACTTACCTGTATATTGAACCTTAAAAGAGAAAAAAAGAAATCATACAATAAATCATTAAAGTAAAATTAACTAAATTGTGGCGCCATCTACATCGCCTCATGTAAACTATGCATTACACTGATGTCACGCAAAATCCTGCGTCGCGCAAGCAGCAGAGTTTACCGCGCGACTAGCACATATCGTCAACGCCCCGACATCAATCGTCGGGCAGTAGGCCATCAGACAACACCCGTCTGGTCGGAGGATCCTCCAATTTCTATGGAGGATGAGTGAACTTTACATCCTGAAAGTACCTCATACCTCTATAAAGAAAAACTTTTAACAAGTTGGGAATAAGTAGCAAAATAAATGTATAAATGTCTAATAGGTAATAATACTTATGACAATAAAACCTATATCAATAATACCTGTAACAAACAATAGGTACCTATAGCAAATAACGACTGCAATGTCTGTACTTTATAATTAGGCTATGAATCCGTTTTTTCATGAATTGCTTTACTTTAATAAGCCCCACATTTTTCGAAGGCACCCTGTACGGCTGCCTCGTAATGATCTGGGTCCCGTGTTGGCCCGACACGATTCTTCAAGGTCTTTTGCAAGACCCAATTTCGACCAAACTTGCTCCCCTGTTGCATTTTACTGTCACACATACGCCAACCATGATTCCAACTCGTGCATTCCGGAAGATAGTACCTCTTCTCCGGTATTTGCTTGGCCCTCTCATTTACATACTTTTCCCTACCAAAGTCTGGCTTTGGTTTGAATAATATTCTTTGGGTCTTTGCATCCACGGGGCGCATCAATGGATCAGGTGACAAGTCAGTGTCTGGCCGCGCTAGTCGAGGATCCTCTTTGGCGTCTCCCACACCAAGGTTGATGAGTGAATTCTCATGTCGTATGCTCTCAATGCCAGGTATGGACTTTGCGTCGCGGATTGGTACTTTCCTCCTATTGCGAGCAGCAACTTCATGGTCTCGAGTGATTGTAGCCATACCTTCGGCCATGGTGTTCCTGATGACATCTTGCTCGAAATAATTAGTAGGTTCTCTAGTGAGTGTGGCTGCCAATAGTATCTTTTCTGTATTTTTGCTAACCCAATATGACCGCAAACGTTTCTCTTTTTCATACGCTTCGGAAAGAAGCAATATAATTTCCGGTTTGGTGATGTCCATCTTCGTCATTTTGTCGAGAGGATTTGTTTTATCTTTTGTTTAATGTAAAATATAATGCAGGAACTCCTCAAAAATGTCGGAAGTAAGAACTAATTAGCACTCTTTGATTTATTTTCAAATGTTTTACACATTTGCTTGTTTATAACGTTTCACAATTTATATTGTTTGTTTCACTAAAATTCATATCAAGTTTCAAGTATCGTACTGACATAAAAACACAGAACACTAATACTCCTTGCATAAAAATGTTTCATTATCTCATTCAAATATTCCGGAGAATCTTACCAAAAAGTTAAAGTATTCTTACTTGGTTATTGGCTCTGATCTGAGGTTATAGGTATATTATGATTAGATAAACGATTCCTGAGAAGTTGCGGGCAGCTAAATAGGCTACTTATTTAGGTATTTATCATTCCAAATCTACATTGCCAGTAACTATGCCAGGAACAAGTCTCATTAAAAAAAAAAATTCAAACAGCTTTGATACGCAACAGGGAAATGGGTGTGTATGATGATGCTTCGTGAGGTGGTTTACCCAGCTTTGAAATCATAATCACTTCAGCAACTTTCCACGGCTCAAGTACATGCTTTAATACGAATGAAGCATTGATGAGTCTGACAAGTTTGGCGCTGGAGATGTTTCAGGATTTTTCCCGTAATAAGGTCATCCTGGGGATTATACATATTTGAATTTCCTTTGAAACTTATTTCGGGGTCACAAGCTTAGATCTTGCAGAATATTGGCAAACTGTAGGTTGTCTACAGAGCCGTAATTTGGCTAAAAAGTTTCTTCTAAGTGATGTGCAAATTTTAGAGCTTATTGCTTATGGCCCATTTTCCGTTACCATTTCTGTTAGGGCAATTTGTGTAATCGGTCTTTTGAGTGACTATGTCGCTTTCCAAAGAGAGTATTGCGTTGTATGGTTACTGGTTAACTGACGTAAGTTAGATTGAACGCCTCATCTCGAAAGTCTTGTATGTTTCATTTTAATCTTTTCGTAAGATTATTTAAATAAAGTTTTATCTCACGGGAATCTAGTTTGCTGCCATATTTTTCTTTAAGTCCTTTTTTTCAGATAGTAGGTCTATTAACCATCAATTTTTTTTATTAAGCTGTTGTGTGTTGTTTCATGCATTATTGGATATTATTGCTAAACTTGTTTACTTGAGAATCGAGCTGACCTTTTTATTTAATTAAGTTTTTATATCAATATTCGTTCGTTATTCTGTAATTATATGTCGGAGACGGAATGTATCCGGTACTCCAGCACCATCTAGTGGCGTTCGATGGAATTGGTGAAGTTCGCGCCATCTAGTTTCGACTAATCGGGTCGCCAGTGGTGTTTAGCGGCGCATGACAGTCATCAACATAACGTTCGACCGGTGGCAAGTGGTCGCCGCAGATTCGACAAGTGAAGTTCATCGGTGGCGGTCAAGCAGTGAAGACGACTAGAAACTGTTGCGCGTTCGGTATAGTTGTGTCGTGTACCACCATTAATTACTTTGCATACCCATTACTGTATAGAATCAAGTTCTTCTAACTGAACAGACAGATGTGCTGCTGGGGAGTTTGTTCCACTACTTCTTCTTTTCAGCTAAAGCACTAGGAAGTGGTGAAGGGCCGGGCGTTTTGGGGGACTGTCTTATGTAATTTTGATTCTCAGCTTAGATTGATTAAATGACTTTTGAGTTTAATTCGGTATTTCTATTGCGCAATAACCAACACTACCCACAGTAGTTAAAATATGGCTGATGATAACGAGAGAAAACTACCGTTCTCCGACATATATAATTATTCTATATTATAATATTCGGGCATACTGGACTGGATGTAGAAAAGAAGGCTGCCAGGCTCAAATGTGATTGGGCGGGTCACATCAGCCGCATGCACGATAACCGCTGGGCGAAAGTCTCAACACAATGGGTGCCTGTAAATAGACGGCGCCGCCGAGAACGGCCCAGAAAAAGATGGCGAGATACCTGGACGCGTACCGCGAGGGTTGGTTCGAAGTAGCGCAAGAAAAGAGTTCTTGGAAGGATTAGTGGGAGGCCTTTGCTAAAAAAAAAATTGGTTGTCTGTAAAGTTGGTATACGGACGATAGTTTAACGTGACAACGTCATACCAAAACATTGATGCGGCGCAAGCGTACAATAAGCGTAACGGGACAATGAGCCATCCTTTTTCGTGCATGCAGCCGGCGTTCATCGATTTATTAGACGTTGTCACGTCAAAAAAACTGTAGGTCGATTAGGTCTGGTAGTTTCTGGTGGTCAGTCGGCCAGTATGTACCTAGGGTTTCCTTATGACCTCACAGTGCATGTCTTTAACTAGATTAAGAAGCTGTCTTCCCTTTGTTGTAGTTATCTCGATCCCCAATTAGTGTTCTTAGCGTTAATGTCACCGCCTAATATAAAACCCTGTCCAAGGAGTCTGAAGAACTGTACATATTGTTCTTTGTTTATCGTGTAGGTACAATATAACAAATATAGCGGCCATATACTGTCACCCAAGAGTAAGCTCTTGGGGGACAGTATATGGCCACTATATTTGTTTTAACTGCAATCGCCACAGCTTGCGTGTCTAGTTCCGTGTATGTACATACCTACACTGTTCGTAATGACAGACATTTTCTTTAATAATAACCGCGCTACCTTCTCTTCCCGTGATGTTAGGGTGCAGCGAGTTATAAACCTTATAGCCTTATCTCCTTACTAATAAACGTTGTATAGCGTCTGTATCGTTACACACCGATTTCTCTCTTTCACTCGTCAGTAATTTGACTTTCGATAGAAGAAGACAAAGCGTTGTGTAACTATACAGACGCTATACAACGTTTATTAGTAAGGAGGTTAAAATTTTACAAGACTGTTTAGTGAAGTGAGTTTCAGAGATCAAACAAACATCAATATTTTCGGTGTCCAGAACAACTTGCAACTCATGTTGGTGTTGCAGCAGTCCGTTGGAATTCCACGCCATTATTTTAAATGTCATTCTTGATTTTTGATGATGCCTGATTCTAATTCCTCTAGTCTCTGGCCAAATGAGGATATGCACTTCAAGATCTGATTAAGCTTGTCCTCAAAACTTGATGATTGTGTGCTTGGTTGTTCCGCTTGTGCATAAGAAACACTTTTATATGCATGTGCAGTTGCGATAACTGCACATGCATATAAACATGTTGTCTGTGCAAACCGTGCACTTGGTTTTGATGTCTGTTTGTCGGTGTTTCTAACAATCTGTTTACCAGCAGGTGTTACTGGATTATTTTTTTAAGTTCTGTTCTTTAACATTTGCATCTCCTTGGCAACTAAACACCCTCTGTAGTTGGCTGGGTGAGGTAAGACACACTGGACACACTTAGGTTTTTCTCGAGAGTGACTATCATGGCATTGTGTAAAGGTCACGGTCAAGGTCAAGGTCAATGAAAGGTCATACGTAGACAAGTATCCCGGGGAGTGTTCTAAAAGGGGGGGATTTTTATCCCTCTCTTTCATCCACAAAAACGCGCAAAATTGCGAAAAGCTCAAACAAATTCAATGAAAGTCGTTAATTATTTCAAAATTTGTTTAATCATAAATAAATAACATTTTTGTTTGGAACAAAACAACCTCCATAATTATTCACACACCATACAACTCGTCATTTAGTGAATTACAATTATTAATTTTCTAATTACTTTCTAATAATACTTACAGCAATCTTAAAATTAATGTTGTACATAGTTTTATTACCACAATTAATTTGAGATTTTTTCATGTAAATATCTAATGCTTATAGAGAGAATTATTCCAATTACAAAATATATTTTTTTTATCTTTCGTTATGGAGGATTTGGTCATAATAATGTATGAAAGAAGAGTGCGATCCAAAATGTGAAGTAACGACTCGAAATTGTTTTGCTTCCAAATTTAAAGCCATACATAGAGTTGAAAGTCATCGCTCAATCTTAAAAGTTTTACAACTTTTTACATTAGAACGTTATGATTTATTCATTTGCAACATTTTAAAAACATTAAAAAGTACAAAAACGAATCCAAATTAAGACATGATCATAGTCAAATTTAATAAAAGACTAGAAGAACAACTACTAGCGAATGTCCATTTATATATAAAAAAAACATGCAAAATATTGCAGTTCACTAAAAACTTACGAAGTTAGCAGTTTCTTTATTATTTTAAAAACGGACACATTACTTAAAACAATATTCTGTTAGCTTTTATAATTGACACGTTTACTACAAAATCTTGATGGACAACACAGACAAAATCGATGCAAAAAAATCTATTTTTAAATCGAAAATAATATTGGAATGGATCAGCGGGTGCCGTAACTGTCTTGAAAATAATGATTGCGAGGCCACGGTTCCTATAAGCAGATAAAGAACAAAATTATCCATGTATAATTAATAGAGAAAACCCGAATTTATAATAAGTACTTACCAAAATTACAACATGTTAGTATTAGGTACAGTATTTATAACATTGATTAATTATTTACAAAATTGCGCTGTGCGACTGAAAATTATTAGTTGACATACACAAGCTCTCGCAAGTGTTTATCATGTATTCCGCACACACACACACACTCATAATCAGAGGTTTAATAATAGAATTTATAATAATAAAAAATCCTTATGAAATGCATAATGTATGAAAAAATTAATGATAAATCCGAATAATAGGAAACAATAAGATTTTTAGTACAACAACTACGTAAAAACTTTTTGGTATTTTGGTCATACAACTACGTCACGACAGTTAGGCCCTGTTGTTACACTTACTGCGGTTAGCGTTGGTTAGAGTATTTTAAAAAGTCGAAATATTTTTGTTTCTATGAGAAATTTAATATTTCATTAGCTGTAAAATGTATCATCTTAAATGATACCAAAACTATCGACACACACGAAACAACTTCATGTAATACGTAGTAGGAATAAACGAATGAGGTAAATTAAAACATTACATACCTACTTGTAAATTTTTCTCTTATAGGTACTTAAAAATGTAAAGCTACATAATGAAGTGTATAAAAATAGTGCGGCGATGGTCATGACAACTTACCGAATAATTACGCCATGCGTTTAGATAAATGTCAAATTCGACTAAATCATCTATTCACTAAACGAATATCACACAGCTGTCAGTTGTAACTCGCGAACTGCATATTATCCGCGTAATCGTCCAACATTCCAAGCAGACCAATAGGAGAATAATGATGTGACATATAAACAAATGGACAGACACGCAATGGAGAATAAATTCATTTTCTAAAATGCAATAAAACTTACGAATCACAATTAAAACTTAGTGAAATTTCATTGTTAGTTGTGCTAGATACTTAGAAACTTAAAGTATTCTAATCCTAACATTCTAAATAGACGATTTGGCTTCGCTATTGGCCTTTGAAACGTGGGAGCACTAACAAGCTGCTTATTCACTTTATCACATTGTAATAGTCTATAGAACTTTTAAAAGTCATTGAGTTGACAGAATTTGTTGGGATCTCTGAGAGTGAGGACGTTGTTGCACAGGAGTCCTACGACGGGGTTCTCGAGGTTTTCGTATTTGGAGTTGGTTTCTGATGAGAGGCTGACAGCACCACTGCTGTCTCCCTCATACGTGTTCTCTGTGTCGTCTACGTTCTGAGAACTGATGCTTGATTTGTCGTTCCTCTCTGGCAGCTCCTTGTCAAGTTGCCCGTAGTCGAATTTCTCGCCACTGTCGTTGTTGGAGAGGTCGATCCAGTGACCACGATTGCTCTTCACTCGGTCGAGCATCGGCTGCAAGGCCGGGGACAGGACTGCGAATGCCTGAAAACATTTTTTTTTATTACTTGCTGTACTTGTAACTTAAAATCATTTATTTTTATTTTTAAACGAATGATTACCTCGTAGATAGGCAGACAGATAGTATCGATGAATTTGACTTGCATAGCAGGGAGCTCATCTTCCTTATCTCTATTCATTATGTCCTGAAATAAAGATAATCAAATATAAATACAATTTATCTTATTGACGCACATAAATCATAAAGCTGTGAGTCATCAGGGTTGCATGGTTGTTTTAAACAGCACTAAAGCCGTTTTCACTAATACTCATGACCATCAAAACAGTCCACTGCTGGACGTAGGCCTCTCCAATAGGGATGATGCCTGGGTAAAAAAAAAAGAAAAACTGATTAGTCCGTCAATCAGATAATAAAAAAATATTAGACACGTATTTTTTGCTTTATCATATTAATAAAAAATGACTTAGAAAAAACATATTACACTTGGAGAGTGTATTACACTTCGAGAGAGTGGGCTCGTTACCCCACAGCTCAGTATAAAATCTAATGAGAAGTGACGTAATGCCACATTTGTTTTGATTACGTAAAAAATAAAAAAATACGTGTCCAATATTTTTTAATAATCTACATGACGGACAAAAAATATTTTTTTAGTCATCATCCCTATTGCACGCCATTCAGCTCGATTCTCGGCAACTCTCATCCAGCTACTACCAGCCACCCTGCGAAGAACGTCGCTCCACCTAGCCTGAGGGCGTCCTACCTTACGTTTGCCGGTTCGCGGTCTCCACTCAAGAACTCGTCTACCCCAACGGACATCGGTTCTACAATTAATATAACCAGCCCATTGCCACTTCCTAGACACTTACTAGAGAATGGGCAGCAGCGTTCTCTATGCATTTTTAACACCATACTGCAATCGCTAACCCGCCTGCCAAGCGTGGCGATAATGGCAAATTCCCCCCCTTTTGGGAGAGGCCTATGTCCACCAGTGGACGTCTTTCGGCTGAAATGATGATCAGCTTGCGTATTCTGTGAGCTATGTCGACAACTTTGGTTTTCTGCCGGATCACCTCGTTCCGGATTCGAGCTCTCAGAGAGACTCCAAGCATAGCTCGTTCCATAGCTCGCTGAGCGACCTTGAATTTATGTACCAGCCGTACCGTGAGTATCCACGTTTCGGCTCCGTAAGTCATAACAGGCAGGACGCATTGATTGCAGAGTTGCAGAGCTTCGTCTTTAGGCTCTGTGGAATACGTGACGAGAAGACTGCGCAGCCCAGCTGAATTCTTGTTTTAACCTCCCTCTCAAAGTTGTTCTTACCAAACTGTAGAGTTTGCCAGAGGTAAAAGTATTATCGAACGAACTCGAGAATACCGCCATTGACAGCAATCGGTGATCAATCAAACAATCTATCAATCAACTTTTGCCGCTAAGCTGAGCGTTGAAAATCCAACGGCGCGCTTTTATGTAGGCATTCATTTAAATGTGGCCTCATCATTCATCATTTCAGCCGCAAGACGTCCACTGCTGGACATAAGCCTCTCCCAATTAGGGGGGGTTTGTCATAATCACCACGCTTGGCAGCCGGGTTGGCGATCGCAGTATGGTGTTAAAAAAAAAATCCATAGAGAACGCTGCTGCACATTCTCTAGTAAGTCCTTTAGTCGCCTTTTACGACACCCACGGGAGGAAATGAGATGATGCTATTCTTTACGTCCGGCACCACACAGTACACCTACACATCAGTGATGTCGCCTAGTGTTAGTGAAAACGGCCCTTATTGCAACAAAATAAAGGCGCTGTCAATGTCAAATTGACAGACTCAACCAAAGAGTACTTACAATAGGCGTCAAATTCAAGTTCTGCCTCTCCAGATCTCCTTGTCTGAAGAACTCCCCGGCAACTAGGGCTGCCACCCGTCGCTCGACGGGCCAAGGCTTGGTGATCGCGGCGAGGTCGCAAGCGGTCATCAACATCGCCCGCAGCAGACCACGGCGGTCCTCACACTCGCCCCAGCTGGGCGTCACTTGTCGCTCCTCGCTGACCAGTTCGATGAATCCTTTGCGTTTGCTGGAAGGTGAGGTAAGGATAGTTTAAAACCTTGTTTTTTATGAAAACTTTGGACCGATGATTTATGGCTGAGGATAGGCTGTTCCCAATAAATGTTCCCTGCATGGTATAGGTTTCGGAGGTTGATATCATTTCAGTTTGGGTTTTGGCTTAGATCTGCCTGTTATTTCGACTCGTCACTTTCTTCTATGATATCAGAATAACACAAGGGTTCTTAGATAAACTAGCACAGGAAGCTGCTATCTTAAGTCTGTTGAAAAAAGTCGTTGAAACCGCTGACGTGCGTCATGTCATTGTGACTTTTATATCATTCACCTAAGGTTAAAATTACAATGATCGACGCGCGCTGTAGCTATAATGATAATTAGAAATGTCATAGCTCGTATCATAAGCCAAAAAAAATCTATGCCATTTTATGTGAAACAAATTCCTACCTGAAATAAACAGCCAAATCGGTGGACAGGATAGCATCTTCGAGCACTTTGACGACTTTCTCATAGTCATCCGAGGACAGGTTGAGCAGGATCTGGTTCCCGGGTGAGTTGAGGATCATCAGGCACTGGTCGAAGTGATGATGCTCCATCGTGGATGTGGAGTACAGCTGGGCCAGAGGTGATGAAGCCCTGGAACGAATATATGGAGCAAGTTGAGTAAAATATTCAAAATTATATAGGTTCGTCGGAACTCCTTCCATAAAGAACACATCGTTATGTCGAACTGTTCAAATAATATGTGATACCTACTATTTGTAAGTTCTCCTTTTTTGAAGAATTCTAAATAATATTTAGCGTAGAACAAATAGTTTTCAAATCGATGCTAAATTACTGATTCAAACACAAACGGTTGAAATAACGATTTCCTTCTTTCTGAACTTATTTACCGTACCTATTTTTATTCATTACTAGCTGTTGCCCGCGGCTTCGCCCGCGTGGCTGCTTCTAAAATAACAGTAGCCTTAGTAGCGTAAGTTATTCCTTATAACGTCAGCTATCTGCCCGTGTATGTCCCGTCTAAATCGGTCCAGCCGTTTCGGAAATTAGCCAGTGAACAGACAGACAGACAGACAAAGTTTTTTTTTTTATATGTACCGTATTTACTTTCATAAGCATAAAGTAAAAAGCTATTATTTTGACATTACAAACAGAGACTTAAATTTTATTTATATGTACATATTATTATTTGTCTAGCCTATGTTTTCCCACTGCAGGGTTTGAAAAGGCTTTCCTTTCTCCTTTCTACTCCTCTTTGTCTTGAGCTAGTGTGTGGACCAATCCTGTCTGTAGGCGTCAAGATCTTTTTTTAATTTCTTAGTATATACTAAGAAGCAGGGCTTTAAATACCGGTAAATTTTCATAACGTTACCTTTTATTGACAGAGTTAACGTTATTATTAAAATAACGGTAATCGATTTAACGATATTTATGCAACTATTCGTGTTATCGTTATTTTAAACGGATGAGATGTAAGTAGTAGGGCCTGAGGCGTACGGCGCGGCGGGAGGCCGCCCTCGCGCCTCTCTGATGCCGTGCCGAACAAAACGTTGCCTGAATCTGCCTGATTCTTACCTACAGAACGGCAACGTAGCTTAATTAACGTTATTTATCGTATTTTTGTTAATGTTAATTAACGTTATATTACTGGTAATGTTATCAAGTAACGTAAAATTTTTGTAACGTTAGTAAGGTATACATTGAAATTTAACGTTACGTAACGGTTATTATTTTGTTATTTGGTAACGTTAACAAGCCCTGCTAAGAAGGTTACTACTCACTTGATTTGAAAAGAGTTATTGGTCCCCCGGTGGTCGAGGTCGTGGCACAGACAGCCGATGATCAGCGCCAGGCACTCAAGTTCCCCGAATATCTTCCACCACTGCGTCTCCTGGAGCAAGGCCAAATATTACTCGAGTTTGAATTACCTTACAGTTACAATTATTGACAAACTTCAAGCTTTTAGGTACGGTCATTATGGCCAGAAGAAGATAAAGAAGGTATGCGAATGCATCTTGACCTAGGTTCTTCTAGAAATAATGCAAGCAGTATTCAAAATGTTGTTATATTTGTTTTCAGAATCTGAGATAATTATCAAGTTTTGGAAGAACAAATACAAAGTCATGCAAGACAAAATTCAAATACCTTTGAATTAAAAAAAAAATGGATGTATTTATTACAAATTGTCACCCAATAATCAACTTAGAATACATAACGCTCAAGTTGATAGTCAGTAGCCATGTAAATTATCTGAGATTATCAATTCAATATCCTATAGGATCACAGAAGGCATTTACGTCAGAATCTTGCACAAGACTAAACAAGGCGATCTACACACATCAAAAAAAGTTTGCGATCACTTTGAAAAATCGAAATTTTTCTTGTTACGGTAGAATATATTATGATTTCTTCTTTTTTTTAGATTCCTTATTTAAAAATATGATTTTGAATACAAAACAATAAAACAGATCAATTGTTTTTCCATATAAAACGCTTTCAGTCCTAGCTTAAGCTTATTCAGAAATATAATTTAGTTAATTTTAACTGATTTAAAATACTTTTTCGCGGAAAGTTGTGATTGAAAAAATGCCAAGAGGATTATCAGAAGTTTTACGAGCAAGAATAGTAACTTTGAGGGAAGAAGGATACTCCGCGAGAGAAATAGCACGCAGAGTTGCTATATCCCAATCCTGTGTGGCAGAAGTACCACGGGATGGGTAATTTTGCTGACCGAACCCGCAGTGGTCTAATTTTTGAATTTATATAGATATTTCTATATAAAGAAAACACACAACAAAGAATTTTTCATGATAAAGTTCATTTTAAAAATTATATCAACTTATGCTAGTGATCACAAACTTTTTTTTGATGTGTGTATGTAATAAATGCCAAATCAAGCAAAATTTCAACATAACAAAATCACTCACCGTCAAAATAGCGAACATCATCTGCGCGACATTGAACGCGTGCCTCCAATTATGATACGTTACATTGCGGTAATTCTTCTTGACGCTCAACAGCCACCGACAGAGCACACTGTAATCTATGTGAAACCGCTCCACAAAGTCGAGATCGAGGAACATACGGAGACACGCACGGAGTGTGTCGTCGTCCGTCATTTCGATGTCGTCAAAAGCCAGCTCGTGAAGACTGAAGTGAGCGGAGGAGGGTATCCTTAACGTCTGTGGAAGGTAAAATAATTGGTCAGTGATACTCCTGAATATTCATTTAAGGCTGATTACGGCGGTATGACCCGACAGAGACCGCGCTTATTAGTTTTTTTTAATCTATGGGAAACATAAAAAATTGTGTTATAACATTCTGAGAAAGAGATATATATTATTTAAGAATCTGGCGAACTTGCAATCGCTTTTAATAAACCTATTCGATTAACTTTGCTGGATAAAAAAATACCCCTTTTCGTAATGTTTAATCAATCTCATAGCTACAAAACAGACGTTTATCTATACTAATAATATAAAGAGATATTTGTTTGTAAGTTTGTATGTAGGGGGTAATCTCTGAAACTACTGAACGGATTCTGAAAATTCTTATTGTATTTCATATCCCAATTCCTGGAGAATGTTATGGTCTATTTAACATCACGCTGCGACCATAAAGAACCGGATAAAAAGAAAACGAAGTAATAGCGCGGGCAACAGGCTGTTTCACGCGAACGAAGTCGTGCGCATAAACTAGTTATTTTTATATAAATTTAAAGGTAGGAAGATTGTTAAGCACAACCCACTGAGTTTGTTTTGATAAAATGATTAAAATAATTACTGTTTAAATAAATACTCGTGACTTCGCGAGCCTACTTCAGTCAGGTCGAGCGGAGCCGGATCATAGTGCCTTAACACAATGCAATTTAATTTGTCTTTGGCATACCATAAGTTGAAGCAACCCAGTTTTAGCGTCTAAACAGTGCTTAACCGACACAAGTCATTTGTTGCTTCAATTTAATTGCATGTCATAGGCGTGCATCGTGTAAATAGGGCTTTGTGATACTTATTATTGTTGCAAATTGCAATTCACAAACGCGCGTCATCGTCATGTAAATTTTATGTCATTGTCACAAGGTTTTAATTAAAATGTTAACGCGTGCTCATGAAATGCACCAACTGCTTCCTAAACTCAAAAAGGGACCAATATTTTGCTTGCATCGACTGTTTAAATTTTTGCCTCCGATATTTACTCAAATTTTGCCATAGCCAGTTGCATTTAAAATGATTTAATCAATTACAGACGTACGTACTACAAATAAGACTACTATTGATAAGACGTAAGCACGTAAGTAGGTACGTTAATCCATCCAAAGGTTGTCTTCAAAAGATCGCGTCTAGCGATAAGACCGAAAAGATAATAATTAAGACCGCCCATCGTGTCACCCCTTCTAAAATTTCTACATATATCTGTAATTTTTATTAATAGTATATTTTATATCGAGGGACTAAACGAAGCCATAATATACCAGAGGTGGTTTGACTCCCGAGCGTGCGAGGGAGTCAATGGAATCGAGGGTATATTAAGTTGGCGTTTAGTATCGAGGTGCAAACTGTACTTTTCACTTTGAGTTCGAGAAAAATCGTCAATTTAGTACAAAAACATTTCATAAATATTATTCCTCCAGTCCATAAAACTTACGTAAGTTTTTAGGTAAATCTTCCGCGATTTTGGCGGCAGGCGGCAAAAGATTAACTACTTTTTAAGTTTTTTGCTCTTTGCTCGACGTCAAACTCTTCACTGTCACTGGACATTCTTATTAAATTTTAAAAACCGAACAAATTTACACTCGACAAAAATTCTGAAATTTTCGCGGTCAGTTTTATCTTCTAAACCAGTCACAGATTAACAATTTAAAACACGCCACCTTCTTTGCGGAAAAACCATGGAACTAAAACTCTCAACATTTTCGCAATGAAGATGGTCCACACTCCACAGATAATAGTATATTTACTGGCTGTTTGAGTTCGTCTATGTCACATGAAGGAAATTAAAAAACGAATTAATTTTCACTCCCTAGAGACTAAAGTGGTCACTTTAGTCCCGCTTGGTAGAGCTATATTGGCGTACTTTTAGAGCATGAGAAGTGAAAAAGAGTATTTTAACTATCTATCTAAGTTTTTAATTGATTAACAAAATCAACAGTTTTGTAAAAATAAATCAACAGCTTTTAACGGAAATATTGCCATTAATAAAATATCCACACAAACGAAATCACAAGCCACGGCTTGATAATAAACACGGTAAACATAATTAACATTCACCCATTCAGAAAATTAATAGCCATTATCAATTAATATTGAGTAAATAATGTGTGCATACTGCAGTGCAATATTAAATACGCCACGTGACGTCGCAAGGAATTTAATTACTCGCATTCAGTCTTCAGGTTATGAATTGAAATGGCTGAAACAATGTGGCTAAGTTAAATTACGAACTTCAAGCTATGTTCAGTTGTTAAGTTTTTTAGCAGAACATTATACTGTGGCCGTATTACACTTGAACAACGTCGACAAAGGGGTAGGGTCATTGAGACGTACAAAATACTTATGGAACCCTACGAAGTGCTCACCCTTGAAGATCATTACTAGAGATCGGATATTCGGATGCATATTTACCTAAAGTGAATATTTAACTATGAAAGTCAATACTTTCATAGTTAAATCTATTATAGTTAAATCGTATTCATATCATTCATTCATATCATATTTCATAGTTAAATCTATTTTAAGAAGCCGCGTCAATACGCGGCTTCTTAAAATAGATTTTTTGTAAAAAAAAAAATCCCGAGATGCCCGGATCACCGGGAATGAGTCGGGTATATAGTATGGAAGCGGATCAGACTGGCTGTCAGACTTTTGGGCTTCTGACGACCCGTAACGACTGTCAAAGATGCACGAATGACAGCCGGGACCAACGGCTTTAGCCACCAAAGCCATAATCCAAAATCTTTGTTTCCATATCCTGCAATAGTCCTACACCAACCGGGAGTTGTCCTTGGGTGCAATTGCATAGTGCGAACAGGGATATTTGTCGGTTGGTACCTTATTTAATTAAAACGTCTAACAGGCCTCTGCGAATTGGCTTCGGCCCCTCAATCGCCTTACAAAGGACCGGGACCCCAGGATCCCGAGATATGTCAAAGACATTTTAAAAATAGTAATAATTATCGTCCAATGAGACAATAATATTATGTCACCAAATTATTTAAGGTTGGCAAAACATTCAATTTAATTTCATGGTCCCAGAGGCTTTTATTTAAATAAGCTAGAGAAAAGTATAAATGTTTTGGTAGACGAAATAAGATGTTAGCAATTTGGAAAATATCTTGAAGGCACAATAAAATATTTAATTTATTTTAATGGTTACAGAAACCTTGATTTTAATTATACTGGCTAAAATATCTTGTTAAATTTTCAATTATTCTAACAAATTAAAAATTATCCTCATTTCTTTTATCGCCACAGGCAACAAAAGCCGGTACCTACGTGTGGTATCTTACTACCAACTTTCCGCGAGCAATCATGAGCCAAGTTTCGCAACAAACTTGTTAACGTAAACATGTTCATCTAATTACACTTTGAGTTTGTTAATTATATGACTGGCTGAGGCGTTTCGCTCGGAGCTACCAACTTTACAAACTACAACATGCAAGAACATACGACCTGGCACATACATCGAACACTTCTACAGTCATTTGTTTATAACTTATAAACACAACTCTAAACTCTATTACTACAAACGTTAGGTTCATAATTCAGTGTGTATTTAAAACAGATTACTGCATTCGTGCCCATTTGTGTTGTGAACTCACCCGTAACCGTTGAGCATCGTCTAATGAAGCGGACGCGTGGTAACTTAGTACCTGTAATCATACAAATAACATATTCACATCAAATGAGCCTTGTAGCACAAACATTAGAGGAAATATGCGTCATAACTCAGGAGTTAAGTTTCCCTCAATAAAATTTTAGTGGAGTATTATAATAATATGGTAAGTGAGGATGTTGAATTTGGAATAGTGCCAGATACATGTAGGCGTTTCAGTATGGCACAATGGACAATTATATCTATTTGAAAGCTGTTGGCTTGAGTCCTATTAAGCTACTTGGAATAAAAGGCCGCGACCTAGCTTAAATTAGAGCACACCATCGTTTCAATAAGTACTTTTCAAAAGATTAGTGGTGGTATTATCAGTTGGCCAAGCATCCTGATAAAAATCCTCGATTTTGACAAATGCCATTCCTCCAAGGATGCCTTTAAAGGGCTACGTCCATTTATCTGCGATAGGTAACTATACCTACCGCAGATAATAATAATACTACGAAACTACACACAAACACACACAAGACGCTACGTCTACTAAGACTACATCGATGTTAAATAAAATCATGACTACTGTTACCCGGGCGTAAAAATGGCACTTCGTACTTTAGAAAGGGACTATCACAGATACAACTATCAAAGACGACGAAGCTCCACTTAATTACAACTCGAAGTGCCATAATTACGACTAGGTGGTATTAAAGGATGGCGATTTATTCACCTGCATCCGTCAAGGGGATGATTCTAACCGTCATAATAAACAACTTTTGCTATGAAACTCATATCCGACTCGGCGAAAAAAAGAACAAATTCCTATACAACAGTAGACAGACGATTTCGGTAGGATTTATTTTATTTTATTGTAACCGCATGTTTGACGCCGCGAACCACATCAATGCAGTACCCGGCCAAATCCAAGAAAAACGGCTGATCTATTTACACATGGAACCACAACCTAAAACAGGATAAGATTTACTTCGACAAGGAAATGAATTTTTGGACAGACACGGCTGGGGACCGAGATACGATCAAGAATGCTGCTGCATCGCGTGATTTACACGAAACCGGAAACGGACTTTAGACGAAGACCTTGGAAACAGTAGCAGTGATACAGAAGGCAGTCGAGAAAGCAGCTGGACCTGAGCCAAAATGGCTGCGACGTCGTTAAAAGATGCTCTCCCGATAAATATCACCCGTCTTTCCACTACTCCATTGCTTGCTTTAGGATGCATATCCGGAATGGCTCTAATAATCCTCCCATATCCTATGGTCTCGTTTTCCCTACCATTATCGTGCCCCGGTCTACTCCTTGATATGCAATGGCCACCGTAGTCCCATGAAACATGAGGCTCCAGGGGCTAGTGTGAATCTTTGGGTTCATTAGAGTAATCGAGTCTGGTTAAACTACGCTGGGGTCGGTGCATTTCATTCATTCATTCATTCATTTACGGATCAGATATGAATTTCATAGCGAAAGTTGTTCAGTATGACAGGTAGAATCACCTCCATGCCGGATGCAGGTGGCTAAATCGACACCCTATGTCTCAATTATGGTATTGAAAACTGCGATGTTAATATTGATGATGACAATATGAATGAAGATGATACTGTTAATGATATTGTTAAAGTAAAACTCACGTCTAAAGTAACGCTCTGTTTCGCCATCGCTGTGATAGCCTTCTCATACATGTGTGTATTGTGGATGCCCATACCGCAGAATATCGCGAACGCCTCCACGAAGTTCTCGTCGTTCTTCGTGAATAGGAGCTCGTCGAATTTGTTGACTAACTGGAAGATTAACATAACATTTAAATAGAAGAAAATATTAAGAAATAACCAGATTCATAAATGTTGTATGGTGATATAGTCTTAACAGAAATACGAATGGCAATTCCTTTAAATATATTTGGTTTTAATCCATGGGAACCGTTTACATTACAGAGTTCTTTTAATAGTCGCATACAAAACCTAGGAGGCTTTTTCATGTGACAAAAGTACCTACTAAAAGTACATAAAAAAGGGAACTTGTTAAAACTCCTGCAAACAGGCGCGACACGCAACGCGACACGCAACGCGACACGCAACGCGACACGCAACGCGACACGCAACGCGACACGCAACGCGACACAAAGACACCGCGTGCCGCGCGACGAGCGGTCTCTTTTTGTCGCGTCGCGTGTCGCGCCTGTTTGTAGGAGCCTTTGTGAAAAATATTGTAGTGCATTCGATTCCATTCCGGGTTATTTGTCCAGTTTTGTTTTTCGTTACAGATAGTGGGATTAAACACGTGTCTAAAGAAACCAGCTGTTCATTAAACTCTTACAAAGTAAGATACTTTATAATAACGATACTCAAGCTGATATTATTCGTTACATCAACAAACTTTTATTAAGAACTGTTGTGTTAACAAAATTAAGAAAACAACCAAGTTTGTTAGCAGACGACACCCACGGGATGTACCTACTACCCACTACTTCGAGCTTCTTATTTAATTTTATTTTTAAAGAAGCAGCACTTGATTTTAAGTGCAAGTTACTTTTTTTCATAATTTGTTACCGACTTTTACAAGAAAATGTGTACGCTTCTTTATTCCAATCAGAAAAGAGACATTATTTTTCTTATTATTTTGCATACTGTTGTATTTTATTTGTCTTACGTTTAGTATCAGTTTCTCAATTGATTAAAAGTGTTATATTTTATCTGTGTCAGTTTCATATCAATTGATCAATTGTTGGTAAAATGAGTGATTCCGGAAGTTACGCTTTTTGCTAAATAAAATGAAATGGCGGTAAAGCAATGGCGGGAAAAAGAATGGTAGGAATAGTTTAGGTGACAGCCGTTTTGTAACGGCGTCACATTCTTTCTCCAGCCGTTGCGACTTAAACATTATTTAGTAATAACAAGTGCAAGTATATTTGTTGAGAAAATACAACGAAGAAATAAGAAAAGTAATACTTTGCTTTATTTAATCTCCTTACTTCTGAATTCATTATAGTACGATGATGAGTATTTACAAATACATACATTTAATTAAGGGGGATGCGCTAAGGTAGCCCGCAAAGTTCAATTGATTTTACGTTTTTAGCTATTTTCTGATCAGTGTCAGGTTGTATGTTGATTAATATATGATTCGAGACCGTAACAAATATGGCTTTACAGAATTATAATCATATTAATCACCAATACAAATCTTTAAGACGCAGATATTAATATTGCGTGATTATTAGCTTGCGTGTTCTGTACTGAGTTCACGCAACGCGTCGCATGTCCAGCCAGTAATAGGACTCGCCCATTCAGGAGCGCTGTCCCAAATAAGGCGCATCATTAATTTATTATACATAAAACAAAAGGTATTTTAGTAAAACACGTATACCAAAAGATCAATAATTAAATTATCTTTAAAAAGGTGAAGGTTTCAGAAAAATACGCTTGATAGATGTAGCGTGATTCTCAGTTTTTTATCCGAGTGAGACATAAGTTTACTAATTAATTTCACTATGTAATATTTAAACATAATCTAAAATATTCATATATTAAGTTATTAATAAAATGCTCTAATCCATACTAATATTATAAATGTGAAAGTAACTCTGTCTGTCTGTCTATCTGTCTGTCTGTCTATCTGTCTGTCTGCCTATCTGTCTGTCTGTCTCTCTGTCTGTATGTTACGTTTTCACGCCTAAACCGCTAAACCGACTTGTCATGAAATTTGGCAGAGATATAGCATGGGATATGGAGAAGGACATAGGCTACTTTATTACGCGATAACCGACATCCACGCGGGCGGAGCCACGCGCAAAAGCTAGTTTAACACATATTTTTCCAAATCATTAACACTACTCGTTTAGACGTGATCACGTGATCTTCAGTATAAAATCATTAACAGTCGGTTATCGTCGCCTTAAGTTAGAATTGTCCTCAAATTTCATGCTTCGGAATGAGTACAAAATGTAACCTTTATCTATAACAAACATTGTTCCGTAAAATACATTTTTGTGTTCAGAGTTTAGGACATGAAAATTTTTTGCTTACGTTACAAACCCAAATAAAAAAGTTTACATTAATCACCTCAATTAGGGTCCGAATGACGAATAAAAGGTAAACACAATTACAAAGAAAAATATTTGTCCCTACTCTAAGCTTTTCACTAAACACATTCCTTAAATCAGTAGATACTCCTTGGCAATTAAATTCAAAACTTTTTAAATGGAATTTGATGTATCGTATATTGTGAGGAAAACATTCAGGAATTATTAGAGGTTCTATTGTCAGTAGGTACCTGAGGCCCTAGTGTGAGTTTCTTTTAACTATATTTATTTTACGCATCGAGCGCGTTCGGCATTCCGATTGGCCTCCGATTGGCCCTTCACCAATCAGAGTGCTGAACGGGCTCGATGCGTAAATTCGAGATGGTTAAAATAAACTCACACTAGGGCCTCTGAACCATTGCTGTATGGTTCGCGTACTGAGAAATCGAAGTTTGTAATGTTTATATTTTTGTAATACATTTATCTGAATTCTTTTTAATCGATGTTTTTGTGCCTAAGATCCATTGTTGGTCGAAATAAACGTTTTTTTATTTATTTATATATGGAATATTCTTATATTGGGTAGAATGTTGCGTATCAAAAATCCTTTGCAATGTTGAATGAAAGAATGTTTCCATATCAACAAACCCGACAGATAATACATACAAAGAACATTTCCACAAAGAGGAAACTGTACACAAGAAGCCCCTACATTTTCGCTAATGAGTACTTATATAAAAATAAATATAAGAAAAGCAGCTGCAGTTACAACTCATAAAGACTAAACTAAAAAAAAAAAATGTCGCATTGCGGAAATTTGTAATGCGTTTCTAGTTTTCTACAGATTCACATTAACTCTGCAATAAAAAGAGTTTTATCATCCGCGTTTTCTATATTATCCAGTATAATTTTATGTGATGTTTCTTCATATAGTTCCATCCGTTTACAACATGTTAAATATTCAATAAGTTTGCTGTCAAGTTCTTTTAATGGGTGACACGACTGAGTAATTTATGCTCCCCCGTATAAAGTTATTCGGAGCTAATATATTCAGCGGGAGTCGCGTAAATCCAAAATCCAACATTTGAAACGAACTGTGTACTGTGTACTCAATTTACAGGGAGTTAATTGGCAAAATCCACGTCGCTATACCTTATCCCATCTCTTGTGTTATTTCAGTAAGTAAGTATTCAGTTTTATAGTGCCGCATACGACCGCAATGCGCTGTTTCTATAACAATTGTTACTTTACTCTTTTTGGAATTTTTCATTAAATCTACGTGACCAAGTTTTCGCGTTTGCCGAATAACTCCGGTCACGTTATGGAACCGTTTGGCTATTTTTATGGATCCAATTAACATATTTTTACACATTTTTGGCAAACTTCGTAGATAATTAGGCTAATATTTAAACGCTTCCCTTGAGAATTTTCAAACGTAATCTGGTCGTGTGACTAGCTTAAAAAATAACAAAGAGCTTCTGTGAAATTTTGCCAACTTACCTGAATGACTCCGATAATCCTCCCTTCGGAATTCTTAACGGCCATGCAAAGTATTGTGTTGTGTTTAAATCCGGTGCCTTCGTCGACGGACGGATCAAAACGAGGATCTAAATAGGCATCCGGAATGTTCACCGTCTGAAAATGTACAGAAAATGTTATTTCTACCGACACAATGTTAACAGACTATAATGTTCCCGCAAGCTCTCACTTAACCTCCTTCAGAATGAATACGCTCGCGACTTACATGAGAGTGTATGTTAAACCCCTCGGCGAGACAATTTTAATGAACCACCGCGAATTATTTGAAAAGCACTTAGGGAAAACTTGGAAATTGCTGCATATCTTAAAGCCGTTGACAATAAATACCTTTGGAGAGGCTTAAACTTTTAGGAGTAGAAAAAATTGGTTGTCTGTAAAGTTGGTTTACGGACGATAGTTTAACGTGACAACGTCATAAGCATAACTCATAACAAAACATTGATGCGGCGCAAGCGTACAATGAGCGTAACGGAACAACGAGCGTAACGGGGCAATGAGCGTAACGGGACAATGAGTCATCCTTTTTCGTGCATGCAGTCGGCGTTTCTCGATTTTTTAGACGTCACGTCAAAAAATGAGCTATTATTCTTAATTTTAGTAAATTAAGTTCTCTAGAAATAATTAAGAACGATGAACTCTTCTCTTCGGCATAATATAGATAAATTAAGTTCTTTAGCAATATTAATAACTTCCAGCAAGTTTCATAATCCATGTACACCTTATCATAGACCCCAAGACGGAAACTTATCCCTTCCTATCCTCATTTAGTCCACACACTAAGCTCTTTAAAGTTTCAACTATAAGTCCATTAGCTCTAATAAGCCGTGGGTCCCTCTTAATTCTTATCACAGTTATTAAGCTGACTTGGCTCTGTGGTCTAACAACCAGTGGCGCGTTGAAGTTGGCTAAGGTCGTTAGCTGAAGTGCTCTAGCAAAGTCACATCTAGTAGAAATGAAAGGGTTTTGTTTCAAAAAACTGCAGCATAATCAAAAGAATGAACAATACTGGCAGACACTTAAATGCTATCGCCAAATATGATACAAACATTATAAATTCTAATAGCAATTCCAAAACAGCTCTAGGACAAAGAGAAGTTAAAAGTCACGATTTCATAAATAAAATTACAATAATGCGAATATACACACAAAGCTTGTTCAAGCAAAATTTAAGCATCTAATAGTGACCTTTTGCAGCTGAAAAGTTTACCACGGACAATAACAGTATGCATCCCACACGAGACGGGAGTTATAAAAGTCAACTGACGGATACTGTCACTGGTAATTTTAAGCAAACATTTTATTTTTGATTAAGAATATCTACGACGAGGTAGAAACTTTTTCTTCTATTTACGATAACTTCACTTTCTCCTGAAGGATATAAGCTGAAGGATATTACTTTGTTTAAGTCTACCCTCCCTCTTTCTCTATATATATATTTTTTTTTTTTTTGTACAATATTGGATTCATTATTCTTCGCATTGTTTTTGCTTTCCTTCGTTATTCATTTTATTAAAGACTTTTGGAGCTACTATTTTATGTCCCTAGTTTTCAGCAATGGGTACCTTTATGTTTTTCTAAACACTTTCCACTTTCAACTACCACTACACACAAAAAAACAAATGAAATCAGGTCTTACCTCCCCCGTAGTAGCCACATATCCCGTGATGCCAATGTTGATAGGGAACCGACTTTCGTAAGGTGAGGTCCTTAGTGCGTTTAAGTCGGTGTCATCGCCGGCTTCCAGGTCGAATACTCGGGAGAAACTGCCCTTCGATGCCTCATGGACTAATAGTACCTGGCAATAGAAAAAGATTGGTAAATTTTATGGTAGACACTAGAACCTTTTTTGGGATTGTAAATAATAAAAATACTCAAAAAAAAAACCCTTATACACTAAAATTAAGACTTGTGTTTACGGCAAAATAGGTCAAAAATACGATACACATTATATGAATTATTGTAAATTAACAAGAACTCCAAGTGAATCTAAATCTAATCGAAATCAGTAAGAAAAAAAAACCTCTCCTATTTTAATTTATGTTGGAAGGACCGCTACAAATTAATGGGGTGTGTAATATATGGCATAATAACAAATAGTATAATATCACTTGTAATAACGTTCACATGATATAATAATATTTTCATATGCTATAAACACAAACAACCTAATATCGTGTGATCTAATGTTATATTTCATATAATCTTCTTTTACTCTAATAAAATTTAGTATAACGTTCATTTCATATAATTTTCAATATAATGCTCTTTTTATATAACGTTCAGTTGACCTAATTTTCATATTTACTCATATTCAGCCAAAATTCTGTAATTAATATGTAAATATTAGGAAACATCATACTGTTATAACCTCATCTAACCCAAATGATTCACCAACAATAGAGGGGATCTGACGCTCGGCAGCCGCTGCCGCAGCACGCTCGCTGCGCTCGGCAGCCGCTGCCGCGGTACGCTCGCTCGCCTTTGTGTTTTAACCTAACCTAACCCAAATGATTCACCAACAATAGAGGGGATCTGGCGTTCAGCAGCCGCTACCGCGACACGCTCGCTTCACTCACTCGCCTTCGCGCGTTAATGGTCACTGTTCTAACCTAACCCAAATGATTCAGTAACAGTAGATGGTATCTGACGCAAATTATATTAAATGTTAGGCACTTACAGATTTTGAACATTATAGTAACTGAATATTATACTAATCGAATATTAATTCAAACATTGCATTATATAAGATGTTCATTAAACCATATAAAATTAGAAATGATATCAATAATTAATTATATAATTTCATCGTTATATAAAAAAAGTGTATTAAATTAAATTAGGTCATATGATCATTAGAACTTTTGATATCTAATATTTCAAACGTTACACACGCAAATTAACGATGGAAGTTGCCTAACTACCGAACGAGCCGATAGAACGGACTCATAATACTTCAAGTCACAATCCTTTGTAATGAGGTGGCTATAGAGACACAGCATTTATTTCATCTCTTCTTCATCATTAAGACCTTATTTACATACTTCATTCAAATACCCACACAGAATTAATTGTAAAAGTTCATGTAAATTACAAAGAGAATTTAAATGATATGCAGTGTTTTCATAAATTCAATATGGGCAATCGTAGTCGAAACGGCATGCAGCCGCGCATTTCAATATATTAACCAGATTAAATATTGCAGGTACTCCTCAGGACTCCTTTATTTAAATGTAAATTAGGTTTACATAATTTGGAACTTGACTATGAACTCGGTATAACTGCCATGCAAGAATCTTAAACAGAACTCAAATTTTCACGTTATATGTTTTGCATTTTTGGCTCTAATTAACTTGAAATGATAGCATTTTTATCAACATTTTCCAAACACAGTAAAGCAAAGATTTTTGTAATCTCCAGTAAGTTTTCAAAAGTTTGCAAAGATTTCATGCCGCATGGATGATCAAGATTAGAATAGTTTTTACTTCATAAAAACAGACAGAGATCTGAGATACAGACTTCCTCTTCGCCGAGATTCGTCGCGGACATACGGACTGGGCCCGAGGGTATTGTACCAATAAAACATTAAAGATGTCTGTCTGGCTCTGACTGTAAGCGACCAGTACCACAAAATAGATAGGTACAGAAGTCTGGCTCCATATAACAAGCGAAAACAGGCGCACGGACGCACACACGTACGGCGAGTGATCACAAACTATGTCAAACGAATGCCAACACGAGTGCGCTTGCACTCTCAGCGCTGCACGAAAACACATGTCTATGTGTGCGCACGTTTTCGCGCCTTGCATGGAGCAGTCCTTCTGTACCCCTCTATTTTGTGGCAGTACGCAAGACGCGTAGGAATAGCCACACAAGTGCAATAAGAACACGGCTCCTATGATCGTTCCCGAGCCGACAGAACCGGCCGTGTTATGTGTTATTACTTCTCTAACTGACCATTAATGATATACGATATTTTTACGACCAGCATGATGACTAGTCGATGCCTAGTCTTTATATTATACGAGATTCGAAACGCGAAACATAAAATACGTGCAATATATTGGTTTATAGATGACTAGCTGCGCCCTGCGGTTTCACCCGCATATATCTCGATTCCGTGATAATATCGGGAAAAAAAGTACCCTATGTGCTATCCAGGTTATAAACTATCTGTTTGTCAAATTTCATCAAAATTCGTTGTGCTGTTTTGTCGTGATTGAGTAACAAACATCTATCCATCCTCACAAACTCACATTTATAATATTACCAGTTTCTACCCGCGGCTCCACCCGCGTGAATGTCAGTTATCGTGTAAAAATGTAGCCTATGTATTTTCTCCATATCCCAGGCAATTTCATGACGATCGGATCAGCGGTTTAAGCGTGAAAACGTAACAGACAGACAGAGTTATTTTCACATTTTATAATATTAAATATGGACTAGCTTTTGCCCGCGGCCCCGCCCGCGTGGATGTCGGTTATCGCGTAAAAAAGTAGTTTTTGTTCTTTTGCATGTCCCAGGTTATATCCCTGACGTAACAGACGAGTTACTCTCACATTTATAATATTAGTATGGATTAGTAGAAGTACGAAGTAGGATATTCGTTTATAATAGAACATTAATCGATTAGTGACTATACACTTCCAAATTGTTTGCCATAGAGCTAAATATTTTAATTGGCATTTACCACAAGCGAAGCACAAAGTAACCAAAGCGATATTAAACTTCAATATTGTCTTGCAAACAGCGGTAATTGGGAGGCCAAAAACAAAATTCGTTTCGGGCAAGTTTACACTGGCCGGCCGTCCGATTTAAAATTATTTTTGGGACTCGATTTGAATGCTAATTTTATTGTAGCCTATATTGTGGGAAATTGCCTATGTTAATATTGTGTCGAACAGAGCACACCTGTTCATGTTCATTCAATTATGTTTTCAGAATGCGTAAGTTAGTTGGTTACACCTTTGTTAAAAATTTGTTTAAAATTAACCTAGCTAGCTAACTGGTTAGCGTAGCTGGTTGAATCTAAGTAATTAAATATCGCTACCGTAATTATGTTTAGACACCTTTAACTGAAGCATCTTCTTATTACTTTAATGAATTTCCTCTGTCTCTAGATTTCTCCTTGATTCGATAGGATTACTATAGTAATATAATTATACAAGTATAATATAAAAGAGACGCTCGCTGCAATGCGCTTTGTTCTCCTTACTTAGTTAAACTCTGTCTAACACCAGAGCGCTTAAACCAAAATGCCAGCAGATACTGTTTTGGATTTAATAAAACAATAGTAACTGAATAGAGCTTCATAAACTTTGGAACGTACAAACAGAGAACGCAGCGGTATTACTCGCTTAATCTACGACTACAGACTCAACACCTCGCCGGAAATTATCAACACCTTTTCTTCATACATTTACTCTTCCTTTTCGGTTTCATAAAACGCCAGGTAACCAATTGAAGCTAAAGCATCGAACAATTCCCGACTAAAACTAATAACATCTAGACCAGCATCGGTAAATGCCTGAACGTATTATTTTCATCTTCGTGTAATTTCTATCAACGTCTCACTGGATCTTCGGGTTCCACTTTCATAAGAACAAACCCCAACTTCCATTAAAGGACTTCGTGTTATTTCTGCACATTGTTCGTTCATAATTGAGTTTTCCTTGGAAACGATCCAATAAAGTATTTGCCCGAGGGATAGTGGGTTGTCGCGCAATATGATCGGACGTAGACGCACGTCATCGGGCCCCGATGATCTGCGATAATCTGGTACTAAGCCATTTTGATAGTTACAGCTTATAGCAATGTTTTATCACGGGTTATTTTTGGGACATGCGTCAAACTTGGTTGTTTTAAAAGCAAAGGCTTGATTTGTTTCTCAAATTGAGTCATATTCCTATTTGCGAGTTCCGTTTCGAGGCGTCAATGATTTTGCCAAAACGCTGTCATCCTAATGTGTTACTTTACAAATAATGGCTCCTGGGAGAGGGACCAGTACTAAAAAGTAACATACATTAGCTAAGTAAAATTCTTTACGCACCTGTACATTACGAGGTGATCAATTCAAAGGTAATTACAGTTTAGTCACCACAAAAACGTTAATTTAAATGCTGTTAACGTGTCGTATAATCTTGATACTTGTCTGAAACCTTTTTATAGAGGTCCCAAGAGTGAAGATTTTGCTCGCCAGCTTATCGCTTTCCATTCTCATTAGGGCTCATGACACAATTTTATCTTGATCCTCTGGCCCGACCCGACTCTGGTTAACTTTATTTATTCTAAAGGTTATTTCCTACAAAATGGCGCATTTTTGTGTGCGATAACATTTTTGGTCCCTTATCATTATTCCGGTCAACATTTGTTTGAAGTCAAACAAATGATAAAAATAAACAAAAAAATTATTTCGCCACTTAACCTTCTACTTTCATGTTATTTTAGCAACGGAAACTCGGTATCATTTCAGCTTTTAATAAAAATAATCCGACCCGATACCGGCCATTGGGTGGATTATAACAGAAATGTTAAGAGCTTTTGTCAATAAATTTTATCACTGAAAATATACCTAGCAAACACGAGACCCTAATCCATCTATCAGGCTCATAAGCCTTTAGTACACTTCAAATCCTATGGGTACAACTTTGTTCTTTACATTCATATATTGAAAAATAAAAGTCATCTTTTCCAATAAAAAAATGAAAGTTGGCAGACATATTTTTTTCTAATATTTTAAGGCACTCGAGGCATCTCATTATTTGAGTGATGATATCAATCCATCAGTTTTTATAAGACACTAGGGTACGTGATTATTTCGGGTGGTCTTTTTACAACGCGAAAATGTTTGATAAAGAAAGATATTTTTGATGTGAAACATCTAAAGGCCTTATTGGGAGTAAAAGCGACTCGCCGTGACGGCAAACGGCATTACACTCTCTTATGCTGTGACGTCAAACGACATGAAGCTCTCTTATGTCGTGACGGCAAACGGCATGACGCTGTCGTCATGCCCCAAAGTCTATATTAAAAATATTTATTTGTCTTGTATTTATATCTATAATATAAAAATGAATCGCAAAATGTGTTGGTAAGCGCATAACTCAACAACGCCTGGACCAATTTAACCAATTCTTTTTTTTTTAATGTTCGTTGAAGTCCAAGGATGGTTTTTACGTTTTTTTTTTTTTTTTTTTATGGTTTTTACGAAAAATTAGGGTAGGGTAGAGTAGGGTAGGGTAGGTAGGTAGGTAGATAGGGTAGGGTAGGGTAGGGTAGGTGTAGGTAGGGTAGGGTAGGGTAGGGTAGGTAGGTAGGGTAGGGTAGGGTAGGGTAGGGTAGGGTAGGGTAGGGTAGGTAGGTAGGTAGGGTAGGGTAGAGTAGTGGAGTTTATACTATAGCTTTTGACAGAACGAAGTCTGTCGGGTCAGCTAGTTCTGTATAAATATATCATTCTAATAAGAAAAATATATTTATTTTTGCTCCATGTTTATTTATTGGTAAAGAAAACCAAATTACATATAAATTCTTTCAGTTACCATCAATTTCGATGTTTTATATCTGCCGGGCGTCCCGTGACGGCAAACTTTTTAGGGTTCCGTAGTCAACAAGGAACCATTATAGTTTCGCCATGTCCGTCTGTCTGTCCGCAGCTTAGCTCAGAGACTCTTGGTTCTAGAAAGCTGTAATTTGGCATGGGTATACCTATTAATCACGCCGACAAAGAAAATCTTGTTTTTTTTTTTTTTTTTCATTACACGGAAAGTGTGGATGATATTATTTTTTTCTCGTCTATCGCATAGTGTGGGATATCGTTGGATAGGCCGTTCAAAAAGATTGTTTCGAGTTTGTAAAAAACCATTTTGGATTCAGGGATCCATTTGCGAAATATTACGCTTTAAGTGCAAATTTTTGCTGTAGTCAAGTATCCTGCCAGCTAAATGGTTGATTTAAGATATGTGAAAAAAATCATGGCAATAGTATATATAACGAAGTTAAAAGGAAAGCTATCACAGAACAGTAAATAACTTAAATTTGCTGTTGGAGAATTGACCGTCTCCTATATCGATGTATGGGAGAACATCTATTTTAACTACAATGTTAAGTTTGTTCTTGGAATAAATTCGTTCCAACTACGGAACCCTTCATTGTGCGTGGTCCGACACGCACTTGGCCGGTTTTTTTATCTCTTACAACAAGAAAGGAAATGTAAGAAGGTGGTAACTACCTAAGTTTTTTCATGGGTAACATTTTTCGCTTATAATCTGGTTTCCTGTCATCTATATTTTTTATGTTATCGTAGAAGTTAATGCGGATTATCTTAAAATTACTTGCTTCTCTATTCATGAGACCTTTTACGTACAAACAGTGTCTGTAAAGCGAATACGTTCAGCATTCAGGCACTCTGAATACGGGCGTCATAGCTGAAGAAGAGTGCTTTTACAATGTACCTTTCGCTCATACGAGCGAGTATTCGTTCAGGAGCGGCATTCGACACAGTGTGGGAGTGATAAACGACATTCCATTATGCTTCTCCCACCCTGTAATCTCACAATGTGCTGAAGCATTTCGAAACGGGAAAAACGGTAGCGAACTTCCGCCTAACTAAATTAAAGGGATACCTTTAACTTTTAGTTAAGCTTTGACGGACGTAATTAAGGCCCAGGGCTAATTTCTAACAGTCATCTCCAATATCCTCTCAATATCTATAGCCCTAGAACACGACTTTAGTAAAAGAAAACTTTGTATAATAAAGTTCACGTCAAACTTTATGGCGGCTCTGGGGCCTTATTATTACGTTTTAATGCCATTATGATTCCAGGCCGAAAAAGGGATGGTGCTAGCGGTCATGTATAGGGGCCTTATTATGACGTTTTAGTGCCATTATGATTCTAGACCGAAAAAGGGATGGTGCTAGCGGTCATGTATAGGGGCCTTATTATGACGTTTAAATGCCATTATGATTCCAGGCCGAAAAAGGGATGGTGCTAGCGGTCATGTATAGCTCCATCTCTCTCTTGCACTGGAGCCATGATGGCATTAAAACGTCATAATACGGCACCTGAAGTGCGCTACTTACTACGCAGAGCCCCACTCCTCACCCCCGCTGATCATTGAATTCGTTACAGCGCAGCGACTCGTCTAATGTTCCGAGCCACCATAAAGTTTGAATTAATTCGAAGGATTTTGAAGGAAATTCCTAATCCATTGCTTCATATGTTTGCAAAATTCATCTAATCGATAACGTAGATAACGCGTATGAATATTGTGAAGACATTAGAATTGTTAATGTGTTACGCAATTACCCCACAGTTCCGGAATGACTGACAGACATTTATGTAGTTGCTAGTTTTACTGCCTTGTCTATATTTTTACGATAGTGTGCTACATCTCACCAAGTTACGAAACATTGGCGTTAGTCCAATACACTGATACTTTGTTCAATAATACATAGAGTATGCCTAAAACGACTGACAGCCAAACCAGTCTTATGGCTTATTTACTCGATGTTAGTTTCTCGCCCATCGAGAGGCGAGAATGTCCATGCGAGACTCGCGATCGCCAGTTGATTATGTGTTTATCTTTAAGCGAGAAACAAAATATTGCCTAGGCCTAGGTTCGTTATTGACATACGACACGAGACTCTACAAAAGGTTTTCTGGAACTGAGATTAAAAAGTACGATTATTGTTGGTTGGCGAATGCTTCCAATTTTTTTAATGCTTTAGTATGTACCCGCCTACTGTGATACCAATTAACTTCTTTTATCTCATTTCGATAATCGCCTATTAGAAGCTCGAGAAAATCTGCTCGTGTATATGAGCCATAAAGCGCTGAGTGCCAAAACCGTTTACGTAAAAACATTAGCGTTTTGTTTTGTACGGAGATATGAATGGAGACAATCTTGTCTCGACTTCTTGTAAAAGGTTTTTTGTTAAACTTGATATATCTCTACTGCAAACGTTAGTTCTTATGAATAATTCTAATAAGTTTATAGCCAACATTACAGACCTCGCAGACGACTAAACCAATTTCTAGTTTCGATCGGTTTTTTAGTCTCTTTTTTGTGAGCACAAAAGCAGCTTTCTTGTGCGCAATATAGTTTTAGAACCAACTTTCTCAAATATTGGTTAATTCGAGTCTAATAACTTGACAACCCCAAGTAATGAAACTGGCCTTTTATATCAAACATAATCAGCCTATGGTTAACAGTTCGCACTGGTGGGAATTAGACAGGCCTCTCTGCAAAAGGGAGTGGGCCGTACCGTACCTAATCAACAACGCGGGCCCAGTGGCGTGTTCTCAAATGCTTCTTCATCTCAACACTTGTATGGCGTTGTGCTAAAGAAGCTTTTGGACAGACAAATTTTCTATACGAGCTACATAAAATATGCTTCTTTAACACAATACTAAGATCAAGTGGCAGCTTAAAAGGGTTCGCGTTGCGTTGGCAACTTTACCGGAAACCGGGCATCCGTACGCTTCTATGAGCTAACACCCACGCTTCACGGCCCGCCCGCGCCCCTCCCGCATACCCTGTCTTTCGTTCCCGACTTCGCGACTTTCTACGATGACATGAATGAAAATCTACTAGTAAATGAACATGAAGTTGAAAAGGAAAAGTTAGAATTATAATTAGAATTTTATTTATTTGTAAGAGTACCTACACAACTACAGAAAATTATGAATTTAATGAATCAATGGAACTGACACTAAACAATCATCAAAAAAAATAAAAGCAATTTACAAGAACATAGTCAAGCAATTGCGAAACTAGAAATCGCTTTTGAAAACTTCGTCGAGGTATTAAAATCCTCTGTAACTCCAACAACTTCACTAGCTTTGTTAAGACTTGTCAACTACATTGAGAAAATAAAAACTCCTGCACACGCGGAAACATTTATTTTCCACAAAAATATGCACAGGAGCTTCAAAACACAGTCAGCACAATAAAAGTCTATTTCCAGAAGAAAAGAGAGACGCCTTGGCAAGGGCGGTAACAGGATACAATTCAGTCGTCTTACAAATAAAGAAAAATTAAAAAAAAAAACGATTAAAGCGATTTCACGATTTAAGAAAAAAAAAATGATCTGAATTTACCCAATCCTAAGTAGTGTTCATGTTTGATTTTAGTACGTATGTTTAAGTTTGAATTTTTACTATGGCCAATGAAACATTGTGAGTTTAAATTGAATAAATAAATAAATATCAATCATGTTTTACTTATCTACCTACAGTTCTGACAATTATTTACAATAAATTAATAACAGTAAGTTTTCCAGTGTGTCCAGTCAAAGAAGCGTTCGGAAGCCAGTAACGTGACAACACTGACAACAGAGCGCATACCCTTCTAAGCGTCAACATGGTCTAAGTGTTGTATTAAAGAAGCATACGTGGCTCGTATAGAAAATTTGGCTGTCCAAAAGCTTCTTTAGCACAACGCCATACAAGGGTTGAATTGAAGAAGCATTTGAGAAAACGCGGCCCAGTGCGGGTTGGTGAAAGCCACATATCTTTTTATTTCATACTTAAAATTAAATATGTTTATTATATCTCACATAACAATAAAACTTAAAATAAGGGACCCAATTCCAGGTTAGTGCGCAATAAAAACTTAATTTACCGTTAACAAAAGTAACTATCCACACAATTATTGTGGTGGACGTAAAATTTTACATTTTGGGAACTAGGACTGGCAACATTACTTTACAGTTATGGCCATAGTAAAACCACAGTACTCGAGCCTTTGACCGTTAGTAGTAAACACTTGAAGACAATTTAATAGGCCACCTCAGTCTTTCTAAATACCGTTATATTCCCGATACTATATTCCATTTATTATAACATTAGACAAATGACTGTTCTCACCCTTTCGTTATTTCGATGTAAATGTTTAATAAACTCCGTTATTTCACGATAAATACAAAGCACTGTAATCTATTTACCATTTACATTAAAAAAATAACTCTAAAGTGCAGTAATTTCAACAATATTACACAATAACTGTCGTTATTTAGCCGTTATTTGTCTAATGCTATAGTAAATGGAGTATAGTATTCCCGAAGATTGTTTTTAGGGTTTCGTAGTCAACAAGGAACCCTTATAGTTTCGCCATGTATACATATTAATCACGTCGACAAAGTGGTGAAATAAAATCTTGAAAATAAAATTTTGCACGGAAAGTGGGGATGATAATTTTTTTTTCACGCCTATCCCATGGTGTGGGGTATCGTTGGTACACTTAAGGAGTTGTAATACTGATTCTAATGAGTATAATTCTAAAAATACTGTGTACGTATACACAGTCAAATTTAATTCGTTTAAATCCTCATAAGGGATAATTGTACTCATCATTATGAATAATAATAATTATTATTTATTTATTCACTTCAAGACACAAACATCTGTGTAGCCCTGACTCTTGTACTAGGATTTCCTGTAACACAAGAGCCAATAACTTTTACTATGGGACCAAACCTGAAATCGCGAAATAAAAATCAGCTGTTCCCTACATGTTGACTGTCTTATGCGAACAAATGTAGGGAACAGAAGATTTTGTTTTTTTTTTCGCGATTTCAGGTTTGGTCCCATAGTAAAAGTTATTCATAATGATGAGTACAATGATCCCATATGAGGATTTAAACGAATTAAATATTGATTCTGTAGTTGTTACGGTCGCGAATCATACTTTAATCAGCATACACCCTGACAATGAGCTGCAAATTGCAATAATCGTAAGAAAATCTCAATTTCGCGGGGTACCTTAGCGCTTCCCTCTTAAGAGTCTATACAACCTCACTCTGTATCTCGCTCGCACACTATTGCTACCGTTCACGCGAGCAAGCGAGACAGGGCGGCAGGGAAAAGGCTCCAAGGCGCTGATAGTTTAGGTAATTTCGTTTTACGGTGAAAATAATGGTCATTTAAAAAAAGTAAATAACATAAGACCTGCTTTATAGTTAGTTCAGTTAATATGCAAAGTTTCATTATCTAATTTGAAGTACTTTTTGAATACCAGCGGTTTATTGTTCGGTTTGGAGGTAACTTTGGATTTTTTTTCTATCGAGAAAGTTTTATGGAATCGTGTTTTCGGCTAACATAGTACTTAACATTAATCCTCAACTTTACCATATATTTATTTCAAAATTAATGCTACAGTTTTTTCGACTTAACGGAGGATCATGCTAAGCCATTTGACGTAGTATAGGCCCTTAAGTTGACGATATGTAGGGACACACTTATTTATATTTAGAATTATAGAAAAAAGAGTAGAGGATCAGCTTAAAGAGCTGATAGAGAGCGTAATAATGTCAAATGCATAGCATAGTAGCATTAATTCTAGGATTATTATGGTACATTAATACTAAATACGAATTTATTTATTAATCCCAGTAATGAAGTGCGTAGCGTGTTAACAGTACCCCTAACCATTTAAAATATAAACCACTTACAGCAAGCATTTATAAAAAACATGGAGCGCTTTGTGTTAATGGAACGACGTCCAGAAAATTAATATCACCGAGCTACCATACAAGAGTTATTAAATGTTTTTGTCTCGTAACCGAGGCATTGCGGTCAAAATTTAATAAACACTACATCACTTGACTTTAGCACTATGCGACACTGCGTTGTTAGGGCTGCTTCCACACTGCAGTGTAGTTGCCAGAGATAATATGAGGCACACAATGGAAAGGTGAAAATCGTAAGGGAAAATATCGGTAGCAAAAAATATCGGTAGCAATATCGGTAGCAAACTATTTTCCTTAAAATATTTATAAATATTTTAAGGAAAATAGTACGCTTGTGTGACATGCCTTGTAGTATCAAAACAAAATAGGTTCCATAGATTTTATTAGAGATCATCTAACTGAAAATTGCACGCCCCTCCACTCCTTATTACACATTTCAAATGTTTGTATCATTGATGTATAAAAAAAGGAAGATTAGGTACACGCTCCTCGACGTGGACCGCATAACATACGCCGACCGGCACAACTTACTTCAGTCACAATCGAACTCGCGTTTGTGTAGCACATATGCAGCACGTTAAGTAAAATTACCGTAATCGTCTAAATAAGCAGCAAGAATGCCTGTCAAGAATCCTGCCAAGAATCCTGTGTTTTCAAAATGTGCACAAATAATTCACTAACCAAAAACAAGTTCCACGGGATTACTTTCCACTCGTAAGTACACCAAAACTTATTTTCTTTATAATTCTCCTGAATAATATTGCTTTCTAGGTCGCCATTTGTTTCTGAATTGGTATGGATACGTAACAGTGATAATTATTGCTATCTCGTTCCCGCTACAGCCCACACCATATCTCTCGCTTTTTTGGTTGTTGATGCATGACATACGACATCGGGAAATGTAGTTGTGTGGGTGTGTTTACATATATGTATAATTGTTTCTAGTCCAATAATGTTTACGTGACATTAGAACGATGCCTTATGTTCCTCTTTTTATACATCAATGGTTTGTATAGTTTTTTTTTTTTTTTTTTGTGGAGTTGTTTGCAATTTCTAAATGGTACGTATGTTCCAATTAATTTGTTTTTTGCAGATCTATCGACAGAAAAAAGCGTTTTCATAAATGCTTCTATTTGTAAAACATTTACTTACCAGTCTTCAGAAAAAAATGTATAGATCTTCTAATTGAAAATAGCACGCCCCTCCACTGCTTATTGCATACACATTTTTTTATTTTTTTGTAACATTTTTTATTTCACTTTTTAATTGTTTTGTATTTTGTGTTTCACGAACTGTGACCAAATAAACGTTATTCCTTCTTTCTTTCTTTTTTTTCTTTATTTCAAATGTTTGTATAAGAATTTAAGTAGAGGAGCATGTAATTTTAAATTAGATGATCTTTAAATTTTTCTGAAGAGCAGTAAGTAAATGCTTTTGCAAACAGAAGGATTTATGAAAACGCTTTATTCTGTCGATAAATCTGCAAACAACGAAATAAATGGAACATACATAGATCCTTTCAACCCTTGAATGATATCCGATCAAGTCACTTCTTTGTTTTTATAAGTGCTAAAATATCCTACTCATATTTGAAAGATTCCAAAGGCTTCTTTTTCTATCAAATGTTTTGGGATTCTAATGCGTTGACATATAATGTAGGTAGTTAATACTTACACAATATTGCAGTACTATCAATCGATACTGAAATGGTATTGGTTATGGAAGCAGGGCCAAGTAGGCTGCTGTCGATTTTAGGGGATTATGCTGTTGGTAATAGCATGACTCGCGAAGATTGGTGCGGCCACTACGTTGTTAAATTTTATCACTGCACTGCACAAGGGATCACTGCAGCAATTGAGTTCGAGTCCGTATTATGAACCACCACTTTAAAATTATTAAATAAATTAATTTTTGAAATAAATAGATTGTGTATCCGAAAGGTTCTGGAGTGGCGACCGCGTACCGGAAGACCGTATAGGAAGGCCTCCCACAAGGTGGACTGATGACCTTGTGAAAGCCGCAGGAATCCGCTGGATGCGGGAAGCACGGAACCGGTCGAGGTGGCGGTGCTTGGGGGAGGCCTATGTCCAGCAGTGGACGTTTTTCGGCTGAAATGATGATGATATGTATAATTACTATCGCACAATTTTATCTGACCAAGTTTATGTCTGGATTTTAAAAGACACTGCCAGCGGTCAGTGTCTTTTAATTTAATTTGTTTCGCCATTCCTTTTCAGGGGTAGTCAGATAGGAAATGTCATCTAGCTTAGAGAAATTAGCTTTTTTTTTGGAGCTGGTTTTGCACTTGCACTATGCAATTTTAGTGTGGCATGTTTCATAGGTTGTCATTATCTTTCCAGGGAACACTGTTTTACATAGACAACATGTTTTTTTCTTTTCGGTTTACAACTGTTTTGTAGGGACTGAGCTGACTGTCTGTATATTTTTTTGTATGAAGTGTAAAAGTGATTCCGATATTGTATTTACAGAATTAACGGTTTCATTTCATTTCATTTCATTTCAAGACAGAGAGGTTTGAAAGGAAGAAGGTGAGGCCTTTGCCCAAAAGAAGGAAACGTTGTAGGGTAGCAAAAAAAATAAGGATTACTATAATACTACCTATAGTGAGAAGTCGCATAGTAAAAGTGGGTTGCGCATTGCTAGTAGCTAAATTAAATTACCCTACTAAACTAAATATTGTTTGTTCTAGAAGTGAGTTTACGTGCAACAGGTGGAGATCGAAATCACGACCTCTCATTCGCTTGACCCCGCCTAAACCGTTGGGCTATTGTCACTGGTCGTTTTTTTTTTTTCCCCCAATTATGTGTTCGCAAATCGCAATGACTTAAAAAGATTTTAATCTAGGATATGTCTCAATTAGTATTCCACCGTTTGCGTAGATGACCGCGATTGCGCCTGGCGCCACCTAGCGGCGACGTTTCAATCATCATTAGATAGTACAATTATGTATAGCTTAGCGTATTAATGTTATCAGCTATGACAGCTAGACAGATTATCTAAGCGCTTATAAAGGGTTACTTTACTAAGAGAAAAGTGGATTTGTACAGGTGCAAGCATTGTTTGATATTTTACAATGGCTAAATTGTCACTTTGACCATTGAACCATTGAGTAAACAATTTTGAAAGCTCGCCAAAATCTCTGTAACTTAGTTCGAATTTCACCAATGAAACTGAACGCGATCAGCAGGGCAACTAGAGTCAATTAACTATTTTTGTAATTTATGACGTTCAAAAGTGCCTTTTATGTGCCTATTTGAAATAAATGATTTGACTTTGACTTTAAACCGCGTTCAAGGGCCTTCAGTGTCAATATTCCACAACAATTTTAACATTGACAACTTAGCTCAGCTTTAGCCTTCTAGTTTGTACTTAAACATTGTTGCCAGCGTACGTACTTTTTTTGACGTGACAATGTCTAATAAATCGATGAACGCCGGCTGCATGCACGAAAATGGATGACTCATTGTCCCGTTACGCTCACTGTCCCGTTACGCTCACTGTCCCGTTACGCTCATTGTACGCTTGCGCCGCATCAATGTTTTGTTATGACGTTGTCACGTTAAACTATCGTCCGTAAACCTACTTTACAGACAACCAATTTTTTTCGGGAATATATTCAATTGAGCATTCAATTATTATTGAGAGTTGTTACAAAATTATTATTCGAATAACGTGCCAGTAGTTTGCAATAGTAACCAAAAAGTAGTGGATATTCTATATCTCATACATACCCTAAGAAGTCCGCACAGTTTAGTGGCGACAGACAGGCGGAAGAGTGATGGTGTCCGTGCATAAATCTACCATACTAAATTAACATAACAGTTTTCTACGTTTTAAAACGCCCGCCACAATTTTCGTCATTACAGCAGTAAACGTGAAGTACACTTGCAGCATAATATCGTCGTTGCGACTTTAAGACCTCTTATGTGTCACTTTTGGCAAAATCACTTTTTTACGCCAGCCTTTTTCACATTTTGAAGCTCTATCGAATGCAAAAACTCTCATGTGTATACGACGATTTGATCAGAATTTCTTCACCAATTTCAAGATCTACAATGTAGGTACGCTTCCTAATACAAATTTTTCTCATAAAGTTGAATTTTACACATAAACGACGATATATCTTTCACGAAAAGAAATTTATTTAATTTGTATGAGAAATTTTCCTAGATTCGACAAAACTTAGGTTTCTATTTCAGGTTTCGATAACGTAAAATGATACTAACTATTAATTAATTTAATGTAAAAAAATGTAATTGGGACACTTGAGAAAATTTCCAATCAATTTTCGAATGAAAATTAAATAGCTATTGACCTAAAATACGTAATTTATTTGCCGCGCACACTTTTTTAAGGTTCCGTAGCAAACAAGGAACCCTTATAATTTCGCCATGTCCGTCTGTCTGTCTGTCTGTTTGCGGCTTAACTCACTCTTACTGCAAGAAAGCTGTAATTTTGTATGAGTACACATATTAATTACGCCGACAAAGTGGTAAAATAAAATCTTGAAATATTTTTATTAGGTTAAGTACCTCCCCTACACGTAAAGTGGGGATGATATTTTTTTTTTCTTGTCTGTTCCATGGTGTAGGAAATCGAAGGATAGGCCGTTCAAAAATATTGTGGGTACTTTTTGTTACGAGTTAAGTGTGTGTGTCCCCCTGCCAGCTAAATGGTTGTATTTGGATATTAGAAAAAAATCACAGCAGTAGTAAATATAACGAAGTTATAAGGAAAACTATCACAGCTAAGTAGGCTTCACAAGTTATCGAGTAATAGTCGACCAACTTACACTTACAGTTGAAAAATATGTTCCCCCATACATTATGCATGTTTTTCAACTACAATGTTAAGTTTGTTCTTGGGATAAATTCATAACAACTACGGAACCCTTTATTATGCGTGGTCCGACACGCACTTTGCCTGTTTTTATTGATCTATACCAGCATTACCTACCACATGTTAACTCTCTACTTGAGTCCGCGTATCACTGGTCAGTTTCGCTCACTAGTCAGTTTATTGAACTCGCCAGTTTCGTTGATTAGTCAGTTTCGCTGAGTCAATACTGGAGATTATACAGTTGCATCAACTTGACAGTTTCCAGTGTTTGCCAGTTTCCTACTTATGTGAACCTATGAACCTCGGCCTTTGGTTCGCGCGCTCACAATATTCTACTGGCATCGACACAGGAGTGTGATTTGTTCGCCGCGAGATGGATAGGTGTATGTATGCCATAAATGTTTGAGATTCAGTGAGATGATGGAAGAAAAGATGAGTTTTTATTTTTAGGGTTCCGTACCAAAATGGTAAAAAGGAACCCTCATGGTGCGACTCAGTCTGTCTGTCCGTCTGTCTGTCACAGCTGGATATCTCAAGAAGTACTAATGCTATCAACTTGAAATTTTGAATAGTTTTACATGACATTTGCCCAACTATTTTGCAAATAGGAAAGATATTTTTTTTTCTTGCAACTGGGACTGAACGAGGCTCTTAAAAATTCGAAGTGGGACTACTTGGGCTGGTATCATATGAAAGAGCGCTATTTGCATATTCTCAAACTTTTTGCAGACCTCTTAGTTTTCGAATTTTGACGAAAAAAAAATACTGTTACCGAAGTTTGCATAGAGAAAAATCTGAAATTATTCTATATGATAGGAGTTAAAGTAAAGATTTACAGGAAAAATAAAACGATGTCTCTAAACAGCACACTTTTTCTAATATTACAGCTTTAGGTCAGCGCCATCTCTTGACCGATAGTGGAACTAATATAATTGTTTTTGATGGTACAGAACCCTCGGTGCGCGAGTCCGACTCACTCTTGACCAGTTTTTTATTCTTTGTGCCAATATTATGTGATTGTTATTTGTTTATTTTACTTGTTTTTTTTTTAGTTATGTGTGTATTATTTCTTATTGTTATTCCTTTTTTATTGTAAATAAGTCTGCTTTTATGGAAATTCTGTAATGTTGTTGTGTGTGTTTTACCAGATAAATAAATGAACATTCAACATCCGAAACATATTTCCAGCATCATCATGCTTCTCAGTCGGCTTCCGACGGGCAAAGGAAAATGCTTTATTCCGCGTAGTAATAGATATTCGCAGGATATGAGAGAAGGTTCTTGAAGCGTACATTCTTGTTCTTGAGGTGGCAGCGGGGCGCGAGTAAATTGTGCCGTGAACTTCGTTAATTTTGGGTTGAAAATTATATGTTTTACGATATTAACAATGTTAAATCTGACGGTCATTATCATAGACGTTTATTTTGATGTGATTTTCAATACAATATTATAATACATAAAGTAGTATAATATTGAAATAAAATGAGTTTTAATCTACAAAATAAGGGTATGTTTGGAATTTTTTTCTATAGAGCGAACTTTGTTCAATTATACGTACACACGGCTATATATCAAGCTATACAAAACTAGTTTACGCTGGTCTCGCATTGTATAGGATTTCCGTATAATGAGAGATCAGTATATACTAGAAATGTAGCTTAATATGTAGCCGTGTGTATCTACAGAAAGGTCTCAAAAGCAACATACCTATAATTTTTTTCACGTGTTTAATAATTACCGTTTCTAAATAAAATAGCATTTAAATTACATTTCCTAGAGGTTAGCCCGCCTTAATCTAGGTCCTTTCCTATTCCAACAGGTGCAATAAAACCTTGCTATCTACACACGACTACGTCGCAAATACCCATGACATCGTGTACCTATTATATATACTTGTGAGACCTTAAGCATTTACATATCGACCATAAAACAATTGATGGTCATAGCCTTACAAAGTTACAATACATTAACTAGGTTGGTAGGTTATACAGGATAAGTTTTTAGCAAATTTTTTTGGTGGTTCAGTATCAGTAATAGAACACATTTCCATAATTTTTAAATATTTTTTTTGGTCCACTCGAAACCGGCAAAATATGGATACAATCTATTCGTAATAATATCAATGGGCGAGCGCACAACTGATAGGTACTGCGTTCCGCTTCACTGAACGCGCCGCCAGCGCGTTGCGCGACGAGTATCCATTATACCAGTTCCAAAATAAACATCTTTCGTTAACGATAACTTCATTTTATTGTACTAAGACATATCTAAATAAGCAATAGATGTATAATAAAATACGTTTAAGTTGAATTTCAAAATCAAAATTCAAAATCAAAATTTGCGCACTGATTAAAAACGTTTCCTTTATAAGAGTTTCATGAAATATAAAGTAATATAATCTGCATCTAATCCAAAGGTGTCTGCGTCCAACTATATTGGGGTCGGTTTCCAGTCTTACCAGATGCAGCTGAATACCAGTATTTTATATGGAGCGACTGCCTATATAATACTGGGTAGCACGATACCCCTTGGTAAGACTGGTTGTCAGACTTTTGGGCATCTGACTAATGTCAAAGATCCACGAATGATTGACTGAATGAATCCACGAATGTCTGAATCTAATTTCAAGGGATTCATCCAAAATGAAAAAAGAACTGGCAAAAAAAGAAAAATACGAATCAAATTGTGAATAGGTATTTTTTTACGAAAAGTTCGATCTAATTTCGGAATAGGGATGATGACTAAATAAATATTTTTGTCCGTCATGTAGATTATTAAAAAATATTGGACACATATTTTTTCTTTTTTTACGTAATCTAAACATTACGGCGAATTGAGTTCAAATATGGCATGACATCACTTCTCAGTAGATTTTATACGTATCTGTGACGTAACGAGCCCCCACTCCCCAAGTTTAATGTGTTTTATCAAAGTCATTTTTTATTCATATGATAAAGCAAAAATTACGTGTCTAATATTTTGTTATTATCTGATTGACGGACTAAACAGTTTTTTTCTTTTTTTTTTACCCAGGACACATCCCTATTCCAAAGATATGAACTAAAAATAGTCGCTAACTGTACTCAAAAAAAAAAAAAAGCCTGGGAATTAAATTTTTAGGATAATAAAATAATATCAACTTCATGAATAATTCCGAAGTTCCGAGCCCTTAGTGTAACCTTGGTCGAGGTTGCCTGTCACTGGTTCAAGCGTCAACGCTACAATGAATAAAGGTCATATAAATATCTGAACATTGTGTTACTGACATAATTGTGTTTTTTTTATAAAAAAATAACGAAAGGACTAGGCTGTAAATATTTAGTAGTCACTTACCACAATTAGCTGACCCTCCCTTGCATAAATGGTTGAGATTTTTTAGAATACGGATTGATAGAATTTTATAATTCTTAATTTAATTTAAATACCTATACGAAATCTACCCAAAATAAGAAAAAAAAACGAAAATCGTACGATTTATTAGTAAAAAAAAACCTCAACCATTTGAGCAAAGGGAGGTCAGCTAATTGTGGTAGCTCACTGTACCTACGCATTTTGAATTTTATTAATAAACTTATTGTATTGTTGATAATGGGTAACTGGTCACAAAAATGTGAGTACCACTTTCATTCAACCGATCGTAATTTTCGCTACCCTATAGTTGACGCGAAAATAATAAAATCGGTGTGTAAAACATTTTATTTTCACTTCCCTAAACCATAGAACAAAGTTTATTATTCATTCTGATGGGAACAATCTCTTTTAGGGTTTAGGACCACTAAACTTTCAGCGAGGGTCCTCATTTACATGTTTTACTTAATCAAATAATTTTATGAAGTGTAATCGTTGCTGGATGGACAATTGGACAGTGAAACTCTATGAACAACGGGAAAGTGGAAATTTATGTAGGTACTCAAACTCAAAGTATTTATTTCAAATAAACCAATTACAGGCACTTTTGAATTTTCAAGAGGTCGGTCACTCAGAAACATGAAGCTACATAGTTGCCCATTCCAAAGCGTAGTCCTATGGAGAAGAACGGGAAAGAAATTCCACGAACACTCTTTTATATCAAAGTATTTTTACAAAATATTGTTCAAAGCATTAATTTTGAAATTATACATGTGAGAACGATGCAGAACTTTAAAACCGTCCGTAATAAAGGTATAAAAAAAAATACAATTTAAATATTTAATTAAAATAACTGGCAGTTAAGAAATTACCAGTCCCTACTGACGGCGCCCATTCACGAACATGACGCATGGATTCGCAATATTCAGCTCAACCATTTTGAAAGGAGCTAAAATCTACCTGTAACGCATATCATGAGATAATTTTCACCTCAAACAAGTACCTAGGACATAGAATACCTAAGGTCGTGTTTGCCTTTACCTCCGTATCGTTAGAAATAATAAAAATGGTATAATCATAACAGTTGACAACTTAATGAGGCAGTTAAGAAACAAAAAAAATACAGTGACACTGCAAAATTGGTTCGTAAACTGCTGCATGCGGCCTTAACCCGGAAAATAAGGAAACAATAGAACTACCGTAGTACAACAAACCGAAATGACCACAAATTTTTGGCTCAGGAAATCCAAAATATAACCAGAACCTCTTACAAAGAAATGACGACGTATTAAAGGGCCACATAACATCTATCCTGTTACGTTAAAATGATAAAATAACAGCACATTGTTCTATCATGAATTGATAACATTACGTTATGACGTTCACCCGCGCTTATTTACTCCCTAATATGATAACAATAGCAAAGCCTCCTTTGATACAGTAAATTGATTTACTAAACAAACACAATAGTCTTGAAACAATTGTTATCGAGTTAGTTATGATTGGGTTTCCCAGTATGTAACATTGATTAGTCATAGTTCAGTATCAAATATCTTGTGTGCCTTATTAGGAACGGTTTAATCACCGTAACGCCCTTAATCCTGGGTTTTATAGTCCTTAGAAGCAGAAGGCAATACCTTTACTATTGAATATAACATTAAACATATCGACAACTCTGTTGACGATAAGGATAATTGTTGTAGAGACACGAAGCAGCTATAATTTTCCCATTCAATCGACTCAGTCTATTGAAGAGGCCTCTCCTAGGTTGCGCCAGAAAACCCTATCCTCCGCCTTCTGCATCCTGTCTGTCCCAGCCACCTTTTTAAGGTCGTCTGTCCATCTAGCTGTGGGGCGTCCCACACTACGCTTGCCGATACCTGGTCTCTACTCCAGGACTCGTCTGCTCCACCAGCCATCGGTCCTTCAACAAACATGGCCAGCCCACTGCCACTTCAGCTTGCTTACACTGCAAGCTATGTCGGTAACTCCGGTTCTTTTCCGGATAATTTCATTCCTGATTTTCTCATTAGAAAATCTGAATTACGTTTTCCGTCCGGGAACTATGAAGAAGCCCTTGTTATTACCATAGACGACGAGGCGTTAATAATTGCAGGGCAGTCTATAGACAACTTGGAAATGATTACAGCTTTTACCTACAATATGTTTTTGATATGATGAAACGTGACTGAGCTGAAAGCAATTTAATCTGTCCGACACAAAGTTGTATGGAATACTTAAAAAGCTGTTAACGCTTTTATAGAAACGTAAATAGGGCTTAAAGGAATAAATTTAAGTATTTTATTTGTTCATGGACGGATTGTCGGAGAAGTAGCAGGGTCTCTTTTAAATGTAGCTTCATAATAATGTTTTAGGTTAAGAATAGTTCCGATAGTTAGTACCCAGCAAGACTAAACTTGATCCTTGGAGAAATGAAATAAAAAGAAAAATATCTCTTAAAAGTGTTAATGTTCACATGAACAATTATAATGGCCGTAATATACATTCCATTACGAGTATTGTTCCCTTACCATTCAAACATCAAATCGTAATCCATTAACTAATAAACAAAATTGGAATATTCGACCAACCGGTGAATAATAAACAAAAGATATGAATGTTAATTACTCCGATGTAAATTTAACACCTTTCACCCCTTTTTGTCGGTTATTCACAAAGCTGCTCAATTCGTTGGACCCGAAAGCGGATTAATTTTCATTCATACACTATATTATTGTGATATTTGAATAATATTTCCAATTAAAACGGCTAGACCTAGACTTTTTTAAAGTAAACACGGTTGAATAAACATGCAAGAATATTCGCACGCTTTTGTCAGATAACTTAATAGTTGGAATTCTATCATTAAAGTTCAATCACAGGAGATACTTATTAAGAACCCAAGTATTCGTTGGAAATAATAACATCTCCAACTTCTAATGCAATATGAAAGGACTTTAACAGTCCTTGGCTATAACACTAATGGTAAACAAAACGCCTCGACTCAAACGTTTCATTAGGAAAACAAGCAAAATTAATTTTCTCGACTCAAAGCATTTCGAATTAAATGGAAATTGATATTACAAGTGAGTCGGCCCAAATTGTTCGTTGATTGAATGAATCAATTTATCAAAACTTATTCCGATATTGAAATTCGATTTCAATCATAAAATAAGGAGCGCTATGGAAATAATAAATACCACTAAGACATTGGTGGGAAAGCTATCTTCAAAGGGATAATTAAATTCAATGTATTTCAATAACGTTCTTTGAAATACATTGAATTTAATTATCCCTTTAAGGTATGATGTCTTTGAGGGTTTTAGTAGAAGCAATAAAGAGTATGAGGTTTTTAAAATGGAACCGCCTGTGTCTTCTCTTTGGAAGAACGAATACTGGAATGTTTTATTTAGATTTTCTTCAATAAACAAACATGTAAATAGTTGCGATAACTTGGGGATTGCACACCGGCTCGCTTTACCCGAGTTCGTATGGATTACAAACTTTTTTCGGATTGCGAGATACCTCTTCGTAGTTTCCATTTGGGCTAACAAGATAAACAACATTTGGAAGTTTCACCATGTATTATCTGGTACGTTACCTGGGGCGAGTGCAAGTGAACTTAACTTCGACTTACTTGAAGTAGTAACAGATTCGGAAGGAGAAGTTAAGATATAAAATCTTACAGACGGAACGAACGGCAATATGATTTTCTACAGCGTAGATGATACAAAGATACAAACCAAACTCAATCAAACGAGTAGATGAGTAAGGAAGATTTAGGGAGACAGTGATTGTCATAATTAAAAGCTTTTAATATATAAATGGAAGGTAATATCTTAATAATATGATGATTTTACTTAGTGATGGGAAAATAAATTGAAATAAGGGCACGAGAATAATGATGACTTAGTGATATTAGGTACTCCATTCTGAATGTAGGTAATGATTATAATGTAGATATTCCTTCCGCTACTAAACAAGTACACAACATTGAAAGTACTATTAACTTGCCCAAAACATCGGATAACCACAATGTAACCAGTATCTAATATTAACACTATTGAACTAACCTGTACTCGCTGGCATCTAATGAGGCTCTGTGTATGCGTAAGTATCCTTAACACCATGTGTTCTATAGTACTCTGTTCTTCAAACACCATTCTGGCGAGGTCCAAGAGCACCTGGTTCCTCTTGACTTCCAACTGGGATCTCTCGTAAAGCTGTGCGTTCCGAAGACCGATGCCGCAGAATTGGAGGTAGGATGAGAAAACTTTCTCATCATAGGACGTGAAGGGACCGTCGCTCTGTTTATTTATAACCTGAATGATAAATTGATATTAGTGATATAAAAGGTTTTGTCGTTTTGTCTCCTAAGTGTAGTTGTCGGTTTGAAATATTCGATAATGATGGAAATTCTTTAGTAATGTGGTAAAGATGAAGAATAATTCAATATTGTTCTTAAGGAAATTGAGAAAAACCATTTCGATAATCCTGGACAGATTTATAGGTCCAAAACAATAAACAAATTCTTTCATCCAATACAAAAGAAAAACGTTACAAAAACAGTTACAATATTTGACGCTGTTAATCAAAAGAAAATTTATGTGCAAAAGCAAATGTTAAATTAAAAAAAATATTGTTCTTCGTATTTCAATATTTATTGTTCGGAAGTGACGTTCAAATTCACTTTTCGCTGGGACTTTGTTAACAGGCAGATGCCATGAGATAATAAAAAGTTTACCAACAGTCGTCAAGTAATTTCAATTCCACGTCGGAATATTTATAACTTAATACGCTTAGGACGTTGGAAACTTTTTTGATTTCATCTTCTCTTCGCTGAGCTCTCATTTCGCCGTTTCTCAGATGTTTTTGAAACAACATTTCAAATGTAAACAGGCCGAAAATGTATTTTCGCAAACCAGATTTATTTAGGTAATATCATAAAAGAAATCTTTTTATTAAAAGCGGTGTAATGAAAGTTTAATGGATAATATCGTTGTATTAATATAATTTAAACCGGCTACATACCTGAGCAACACCGATGACCTCTCCATTAATGTCCTTAATGGGCATGCAGAGAAGTGACCTCGTTTTATAACCCGTCTGTTGGTCAATGTCGTGGTTAAACCTTTTATCCTGGAACAAAGAAAAACACAATAAGTACACTGATATTTGTGTGTCAATCCAATAATCTTCATCCTAGAGTAGATTTCTCGTTGCATAGGATAGAGAGACATTGGCATGACGACTATGTTCATTGAGCAAGTCTTTAATTGAACTATTATTACTCGTCTGAATGGGGCAGCTTCGAAATGAAGTCTCATAATAGGAACTGGGCCGAGTAATCGGAGCCGTGGTAGTGACCGCAGACCGCAGCCGTCCTCCGAGGAATCCGAGGCGCAGGCGCCTCTTAGTACTCTCAATATTATAACTTCTTTTGCAAAATACCCTCAAACAACAACGGAAATAACTCTCATTCATCACTCATTCTTCGTGGGCGTTTGCATGTTACTATTTTAAAAAACAAAACCGAAAATATCAATAAAATATATTTGCTGGGAAAATATTACTGGGAAAAATTAGTATTCTAAATGGCGTAATCCTTAAATTGGGCTCGTCAAAATTAATAAATTCATCTTATCCGCAATATTGTAAAAACAATATAAATATGAGTGGGAAGGTTGAAATTTTACTCAAATATGGTTTCACTGAGACTTCAGTAATCGGCAGAAGAAATATTCACATTGTGTTTCGTTAACCTAAATAACGTTACAAGTCCGGATCAAATATTCTAAATAGGTATACCAAATTTTCTACAACAACTTTTGGTATCTCATCTCACTCAAAACATCCAGGTGTTGTGGTTGAGGCAATAGATCACTTAATCTTAGAATATATCGTCAAATTCAAGCGATAGGCACCACGTGCACCGATTCGCGTGCGATCGCTAGTTTCGTATAATTTATTCGTGCAAACACCGTAAATCTGTCGCCAGTAAAGAATGTGATTTGAGGAATCCGTTGTGTTGTATCGGCGAATTTACGACACGAATGACTGGATGTATCGGTGCCACAATGCAGTGCGAACACGAACATTTGTTGAACCACACTCCAACGTATGGAGCCAAGCCAAAAGGGGAGGTATATTGCGAGCCACCGTTCATTACCAACGCCTGTCAGCCAGCCAGATTGGGCTTAAACCCTCCATTGAGCATACATATCACACTTTCGGTAAAGCCGAGCGAATATTTTGTAGTTTAAGGCCGTTTGTCAAACGTCTGACCGGTATAAATCCATCCGCGAAATTTGAAATTGAACCAATAAAACCTTTTGGCAACATAAATTCTTGATATGCATATTAATAGCTGGCGAGATAACGTTCTCGTCTTTCATTTGGATTTGCAAAATTGCTTGAAGTATTAAATTAAATAATTTTATCATTCAGCCTGTGCTGACATTTTTAGTAAAGTTGGGAGTAGGAAAACATTTGCTTGATGCCAAATCAAGCCTAGATTATTGTCTTTCACGCAATAAACAAAAGGCTCGTACAGACTCGTGCGATATCGCGGCCGCGACAGGCACCAACAAAGAAATTGTGCTACTAGTGTCGCGTCGCGCCCGCGATATCGCACGAGTCTGTACGAGCTTAAAATCTTTATTACAACAACAATGTTGACAAATCTTAAAACTTGAACAGCCAATCTTCGCCCAAACATCGCATTATTCTGTTTGGTCCATTCGTAATGAGAATGTAATGCTAAGCGATACCGAAGTAGTGACTAAGACAGATTGCGGCATTCGTGTAGCAATTCCGACCGCCATTACTGTTTGAGACATTCGGTAATTTAATATTGATTCCGACTAAGTACCAACTATGCACGTGTATTGTTAATTTTGAGATTTACTCAGACTTCCAATCATGATAATAAATTGGACAGTCAAACAAGCAAATTAAACTGTCACCTTACCAATAAAGTAATTAAATTATTAAGCAGTGTTAGAAATTCTGTCAAATTAGATGTTAAAATATCACTATGGTATTAATTTTCTTATGGAATATTTGGCACGGGATCAAAAATTCTTCAGCATAATCAGCTTCTCCAAAGTTAGAGCTATCCTAGCTCAGCATGACAGACTATAAAATTGTGTTAAAATAAAAAACTCGCTCTTGCCAACTCAATAGCTTTAAATCGAATACAATTCGGATACAAGTTTCCCAGAGGAAAGATTTTATATATCTTCGTAGGGAAGTATACTATCTCTGAGAGTTTTTAGTCCAAATAAGAGTTCACAGAAATCCTGACAGCAGAAAAACCTGACATCAAAATAAAACGTAACCGATCGAAGATTCCATTTGCGATTCTGATCTTGGACGGATCGTAAAAGTAATAGGTACCAATTGGACGTTCAGGAATGCTAAATTCTTTCAAGTGACTGACTGTGACAGTATTAATATTGAACATCACAGAAATAAAAGCCCTTTGATACGTTTTCATCGCAAATTCTATTTGTGCCAGACAAAATATTCATATTTAATTTCATGTCACACGACATGTTCACTGACACAATCAGAATATTCAGAAGATTCGTTATATTTATTATCATTTAGTTTCATTTACCATAATATCTACAGGATCAGCAGAACTCTCGATACGTTATACACACCATTTTGCTGGCAGTACGTAGGAAGTTATTTTGAATTGTATTGGTTTTGTAGTATTGACGATGATGGTGTGAATATCAATTTTTTCTACTTCTTATTGACAGCACTGGAGTCAAAGAGCCATATGCTCTTCGACAACATTATACAAAAGGTTAGGTTTTTCAAACACATGGCAAAGAAAGATTTCTGCAAACCAAAAATTAAATCAATCAGGTTAATCCATTTCAAGAATTCAAAACTAGTTCAAACTTAATAATAAATTCAGACTGGCTCGAGCAGTTTGCTCACTTCGTTTTCTTTTTCATTAGACCTTAAATCTCGGAAATCCTTAAACCCCGAACAAAGGTAGAACTTTTTATTTCGCCATGTAACAGATTCGTGGCCGGCTTAGCGTAAAAGTGCTAATGTTAGGCTTTTCTTCTAAAGGCTCCATTATCCCCTTTGAAAGTTACACGATTCGCACCGCCACTATTGTCTACAAACTATTTGGAACAACTTCGCAAATAGTAGAACTAACATTTTAGGCTACCTAAATAAACGTTCTAGGTTTTTTAACAAATAAAATTGTTTTATCGAGCTTTCATGTTTTTTGGGATAGCTTAGGACTTGAGGTAGCAAATATTTTGGGTAAGACAAATTCAATGACGTAGTTTTCACCTGTAGCCTCATCACTATGTCGTAGTAGGTACATTTAAATACGCAGATTTTCCGATTTCGAGGGTTCATCTCTCAGCAGCAGACGCCTGAGGGCTGATATATGACCGAAACTCACAAACGGAGTAGGCCGAAAAGAACTTCGAAAAGTATTTAGATTAGAGTCAAACCCTGTTCAAAATGCGAACGCGTAGATAAATTCCTACCCAACTAACTTTACCCTAGAGAGAGCGATAGGAACTACCATCAACTACTGACACTTAACGTATAAAATGAACAAATATATTTCATTTTCATAACAGCACTGTTCAAGTGCACATTCCTGTGTAATTTTCCTTGGAATATTATCGTTGGGAAATAAATACATATTACTGCAGAGCGTAAAAGGCAACTTCCTGTAACCTTCGAGCTTCAATATTGTTATGGTAATTTATGCTTCTTTATTGTGCCTACCTCAATATACCATTTGGCATTTAAGATTATCAGCTGAATTTAACTGTGGATACAAGTGGTCTGAATGTTGTAAAATAAATATTTATGTAATTAATCTGTTCCACTGTTCTATAGTTTATTCAAGAACCGATTTCGTACTTGATTTGTTTTGAGGAGCAACACAATCACAAGAATAAACTCAAAGAATATTGAAAGGATTACAAAGAGAAAACCGTTGTTTTACGTCTGCCTAAAATGTTCAAAGATTGTTACGCTGAGCTTGCTCGTGGCTTGAGCAAAGACATGTTTAATTACACAACGAGGACGGGTATCAAGTAACGAAGAAACCATGACGGCGTTTAATTATCACGAAATTAATTTACTTCAAGGTCACAATGAGGTAGGCCCACTCAAACGGGTGCTTTCTTGATTATTCAAATTATAAATCAAAGGAAATCAAATACTCCTTCTGGAAATTTCACCAGTGTTGTCATAACAAGGTTAGGTCTGATATCATCATTTATGAAACAGATATGATGTCGCAGAACATTAGGCGTTCTTTACAAAGCAATCACACAATGTAACGGAGCATGAAATAGAAAACGGTGTGACACTAAATGACAATTTTCCAGTCAAGTTGACGAACATAGTCGCACTTTGTCACAAGATAACGAAGTTTGTCAGCATCAAACATAATTCTATGACTATCGAAGTATAACAAAATAAATGAGTAGTAGTGTAGCCATATTGTACGCAATCTATTTAGTGCTATCTTTCACAGGCATTTGTATGCAAATCGTTTTCATAAACAGTCGATACGTGAGCACGCATCAAATGCCAATCTTGGCAAGGTCAGGGGCTTGGAGGCGGGCCAGGATAGGAAGCCATAGTCATGCTGAGATACCATCTAGTTAAGACAGAATATAATCTAGAAAATATCGGCCTTCGAGAGTACTAAAAGCTCTGAAAGAAACCAAATGGAAATAACAGAAAATACAAAACGTCTAAAAAGAAAACTCCTATCGTCGGATGCCAGTACGCTAAAGATAAATGAATCACGTTCATAATTTAAACAAGCTCAGAGCCTAAAGAAAACATATTCTTCTGCTATAATATTCATGACCGGAGGCGTATGTTTCATACACAAATTACTCATAATACAACGGATTGTAACATTTTAACGTACATTTATAAGTCTCACGTACGAGAAACGTAAAAAATGTATACATTCGAAATATTATTTTGGACTTTTGGTTTCAATGTCGTGTTTTTTCTACAATTGACGTTATAATTTAATAATTTATTGAGCATTTGTCTCAGATATTCATAGACATTTGGCCTGCTGAATCATGTATTACTATCATCGCACATTTGTCGTCTATCAGCCAAAACACGTGTAACATTATTATTTGTCAAGAGATAGCTTGACAAATAATAATGTTAAAGAAAACACCAGCATATTTATATCTTTCTTCCATCTGCAGAAGAATAAACTAAAGATAGTATTTGGAAGCTTGTTTATGTGAATCCGTGTTGGTAAATCCAGCTGGGTCAGCGAATTCATGAAGTGACTAAAGAGGGATGGCATTTTTAAGCGCGCAATTTATCCAGCAGTGGATCGTGTCGCTGGGAATAATTTATGTGCACTCGTCCTGTTCTGACGAATCACAGCGAGGCGTTGTGCCCGCTCCACGGATTACATGAAATGTTGGAATTTCTTCACAGGGAGAGATAAAAATCTGGACGCTTATGTTTTGTCGCTGTTTTGGCCAGAGGGTTTTCGTTCTGCAATTTGACTTCAAAGTTGCTCTGTTTTAAAATAGAAGAATGTTTAAAATAAATGCAAAGTGTTCACATTATTCAGAAAACTTCCTACGCTCGCAACTCTGCATTTTATATGTAAGCCATGTGATTGTTCGTGTTCTATTTATTCATGCAGATGAATTACACTACTTCAGCAAAAAATCTACAGGAACGCAATAAATATTCAGACTCCAGTACCGCAGTCAATTTATATATTCTGCTACATTCCCTAACCATACGAACTCTTAGACATAGCCCATATACAACAACAAAAGCCACTGCCACTGTTCTCTCATCCGAAATTACGAATTCACAAATAAAATACTGCGGGAGAAAACCGAACAAGAAAAACCGCTTACATAAGTAAAATCACCTCTAGAGAGATTCTCCGAAGACCTTGATGAATGACATACGCTTGATCCTTGCGGGGCAGAATGAAAAATTGACATCGATGAATAAAACTCAAGCTTGATGGCTGGCAACGTTCTACGACCAAGCCCCATCCTCGACCAAGTACAATGGACATTTGTTCCCATAAATCAGGCCATGTCCAACGAAGATATATTACAATACTTGGATTAAGTGATTGTCAATGGATAAGAAACAATCGATGACAGATTTATTCAGAATATTAATAGAGCAAAAGAAATATAAAATGGAGGACATTTATCACGTCAGATTTTCTTTTCGTTTACGATTGAATTAAATGCGGTGTGATTAATTTTAGTTACAGATGCATAAACATTAATAACACGTTCAACAAGATGTCTAAATCTCTCAACAGCTTTTCAATAAATTGTAGATTTATTTAGAAACATTTATCATTTAGAAGTGACCCCCATTACGAGAGTGATGACCCTGTTCTATTGTACCTGCTACCCAATGTGTATACCAAGATTACTACAGCCAATACCTAATAGAGATCTGAGCATAGATACAGTTGAAAAAGCTTCTCTGCGACCGGAGGGTAGACAGGATGCATAGGGCACGTAATCAAAAACTTTTTAACATAAAAACAACAGACTTTAAAAAAAAAAAAACACTGAAAAGTGAAAAATAACAGAACCAAGGACACCGACTTCCGAAATTAAAGTTATTTTTCACTTTTCAGTGTTTTTTTTTTTCACTTTTTAGTTATGATACCTATCCCACAACAATTCGATTACCACTACTTGCTATAGCATATAGCTTGCGGTATACCGCACAAACAAGAGTGACACAAGAAACCTATACGAAGTGGATTAAATATGAACTAAACAACTCAAAAACTACTCGAGCAAAGTTAATAAAAATCGGTTAATAACCATTTATAGCCTGAGTGCATCTCATGACAATTCCAATAAGCCCAAACACAGCTAGGATACATTGTTTTATTACGGAGTTCCAGTGCATACCTTCCGGCTTCATCTTCAGATCAGTTCAATGGTACCATTTTTATCAGAATTATTTATTTAAACTTGCTTCATAGTCGCTTAACAATCTTAATCGAGATATCTTATCGCCACCCGTGAAATATTTATCATTGAGGAGTTCCGGTGGCCATTCGTGATCTTCTTGATCAGTTCCGCTTCATCAAATTATACTTTCTGAATGCAAATGCTTGAGTTGTTGATGAAAATACAAAAATCGCTATATGTTTGCCTATAAAATTTGAGGAGTTCCCTCAATTCCTCATGGATCCCATCATCAGAACTGGATTTTGAAAAAAATGGGACCAATCTGGAAGTATATCCTTTCAAATACAAAAATATTTTTTCAAATCGGCTCATAAACGACGGAGAACTGAGGTAACAAACATTAAAAAAAAAAAAAAAAACAACCGAATTGAGAACCTCCTCCTTTTTGGAAAGCCGGTTAAAAAGAGTATGCGCTTACCCGTTTTTCAGCATCGGTAAACCACTTACGGAGCGCTGTACATTTCAAAACGCCGCCAGCCGTCATCTTGAGCAAGTTCCAAAATCAATACCGAGTAAAGCGATATCACTTTCAACATCATAAAGCTTTTTAAATCGCAAAGAAGAAAGCTGTAAATGGACTTCTCAAATAGAATTCCAAAATGGTATGAGAAAACTTAAATCTATTTATTTAAAATATTTCTTTAAAAAGGTTTACAAGTTTCAGGTTTCGTTACGAAAATAAACACGGAAACCCGTGCAATATTAACGAAGACGTAAAAGAGCAACAAATAGAAAAGATACGCGTGTAAATAAGTAGTATATTGATTATTTTATGTATTTCTAGCCAGCCAATTCCTCTCTCCCAGGTCTGCTAGAAGACTTTATTTAAGAAAATATCTATCACTAGCTGACCGAACAGACGTCCTGTTTCCTTGAACTCGATCACACCGCCACCTACCGGGTCCGATTGTCGAATCCCCTTAAACACACAAAAAATCATCAAAATTGGTCGAGCCATTTAGGAGGAGTTCAGTCACATACACACGCACAGAAGAATTATATATGTCGTATTGTCGTGGTCATATCGTAGAATTGATCATATAATGATATGGTCGCCCATATTATGAAATTATTGCATTTCATGAAATGCCCAACTCAAACTGACGATATCATGAAATGACCTGGCCAGATCAATGAACGATCAGCGATTGATGATATGAATAGCTACGCATGACTATTTCATGATGTGGTCAAACATTAGTGATCATATCGTAAAATTGTTACGTTGTCCACCGTAACTATTAAGCGTATTTTTGTTTTTAGGTTATACAACAAATAAAAGAAGGTAGGGTGACCAGGAACCTCTCACTAGTTCGATTCATTATTTCGATCGTCGAACTAGTGAGATTTTACGCAAGAACGAGCGAAGCGAGCTCGGCACTAGGGGCACTCCGACTCACAGGTTATGTTCGAAGGGGATGGCGGGGTCTAGTGAGCGAGCGAAGCGAGCGAACAATGATCCTCCCATCCCCTTAGTGGTTTTTTTTTTTTAACAATGCAAAAGTAGGAGTCCCGCGAAGCGAGGCTCCGTCGACAAGCCTTGTTATTGCTTGGAAACAAATTTAAGAACAGTGCTTCGATTCATTAGTTCAACGATCGAACTAGTGAATCGTTCTAGTGGGATGCGTTTGGCATCTGACTACTACGATTCATTAATTTTTTATAATGTTTTAATTGTTACCTAAGTTTTTTTTTATGTGAACTATCTGTGTCCTGTTAAACTTATTGTGATTTGTTCCATTTTTCAAAGCCTCATCAAACTGATCTCATGATTTTGTAATAATATTAATTTTTATTACAAAAACATGAGATCAGTTTGTTATGTTATTAGTTTGTTTTTTTTTTTTTTTGTTTTGTTTTTTTTTTTTTTATTTGTTTTTTATTTGTTTTTTTTTTATTACCCAATACTATATTAATCATGGATACCCTACATTAATCATATGACCAAACGTGGATATCGTCAGTTTGAGTCGGCCATTTCATGAAATGGGTGTATTTCACGAAATAGGCGACCACATCATGATATTATCAATTCTACGATATGACCACGACATATATATAAAGATATAATATTCTTTTGTTATTATTATATGTATGGATATGAAACATTTCTGTTTATAAAGCAAAAATAAATGTAAATTCGTCAAAAGGTAGCGTTTCGACGACAAATCAAAAAAGATGTTATTGTTGATTTCTAGTGGAACACATCTGCATTTCTTACTCAGAATACTACGCACAGAAGATATTTGATAGATAAATAATTGAATCGTTACGTTAATTAATATTATATTTCACGTATACGCATGTTACGGCAGTTTATATTATGACGCCATAATTACACGTCAAACGCATACATATTGTCAGTATCAGTTGCTTCAATGAAAATCTAAAATTAGAAAATTATTTCGTTTACTAAACCAACGTAATAATTTACGAAACAACCTCACATACTCACTAGTAACAATCCATACGATCCGAAAATAACTCAAAGTGTTACTTTGAATCTAAAGTATAATAATAGTTTTAATTCATTCTTAATACTACCTCAGCGCCACCACACTCTGTATCTCGCTCGCACACTATTGCTACCGGTCACGCGAACAAGCGAGACAGGGCGGCAGGGAAAAGGTTCCAAGGTGCCAATAGTTTAGGTAATTACTTTTTACGGTGAAAATAATGGTCATTTAAAAAAAGTAAATAATATAAGACCTGCTTTATAGTTAGTTCAGTTAATATGCAAAGTTTCATTATCTAATTTGAAGTATTTTTTTGAATACCAGCGGTTTATTGTTCGGTTTGGCGGTAACTTTGGATTTTTTTCTATCGAGAAAATTTTATGGAATCGTGTTTTCGGCTAACATAGTACTTAACATTAATCCTCAACTTTACCATATATTTATTTCAAAATTAATGCTGCAGTATTTTCGACATAACGGAGGATCATGCTAAGCCATTTGAGGTAGTATAGGCCCTTAATAATTAAACTGGTCTCCTAAAAGTATAGTTAAGTTACCTCCATCATTGTTTCAACGAAGTAGCTGTTTTCGTTGAAATATTCGCAGACTGGAAATCCGACCGTGGGTAGGAATTTTCGGCGAATTTAAGGCGAAACACCGCAAACAATTTATTTACCTACCTAGTCTGTTAAGGGAAAGTTTTGACAGGTGCGAGACAGAAATTGATCTATGAGAGCTGTTCCTAGACGCTCACTTAATTTATACTGCGCTAAAAATACAAACGGGCAAATATCCATTGTTATATTCTATTAATATTTGACTTGCTTTAAGGCCCGAAGCACTTAGGCGTGTTTAAGTTCTTTTGCGCTAAACGTTTTTTCAGAATCAGAATCAGAAATCATTTATTTGCAAAAAATGTAGGTAAAACATAGTTTTTGCTTTCACTTTTTTTTTTACATACCTATCTTTGTCCTTTTTTTTTTTGGTGGGTAATTATCAAATAACTGAACTCCACTCATCACACATCACACTCATCTCTCCACAGATGGAGGGCGTGTCAGACTTTTACTGACTAAAACCCACCCGTGTTCCTTTAGTTGCCTGTGTGCCAGGGCCACGGTATCCCTTTCGGACAAACCCGCAACCCTGGCAGGTATATCTTTGCCCTGCGTTGGCGACCGCATGCAAAGTTTAAATTGTGGTATGAAAAAGTATCCCATACAATGCTGCTAGTCCTGCATAGCTATTCACAACCATTCAATACACTTCCGTACTGAATAGAACATCAATCGATGTTATCGAAAGAATCCTCTAAACGCTGTTCAAAAATCCAAGGCAAGGCGCAAGGCACATCAAGTTATCGAAATGTGTCGTTTTCGATACGATAGGTCGAATAGTTGTAAATAGCTATTCAGAATACACTTCCAAAATGCATCATAATTCGTTAAAAAACTCAGACTTGTATAGGAGAGAAAGAGAAAATAACTTATAATATGCATTAAGGAAGGACATGCTCCAAGTAGTACTATAAAAAGCCTAGATACATGATAGACAGATTAGCTACAAGACATTAACTAAACCGTCGTGATAACATGCCTCGATTAGCAATAAATATTTAACTGTTTTTAATCGTGTTTTGCAAGAACCACACGATCTTATCCAATTATGTTTAATGGATTAAAAATGTTCTTCATTAAATTAAAAGAAATAATAAATGGGAAGATTCATTCCAGCAGAATTCTTCGCTAATTTATTTGCTCAAGTCAATGGCAATGATTACGGACTAAGACTTTACAGTACAGTCCATATTAGATTAAATAGAAATAGAAACTTAGTATTAAGTAAATAAATATGCACGAACTGACTTGTAATAAATTTATATTACATTATTACCGTGTGGTGCCGGACGTAAAGAATAGCATCACCCCATTTCCTCCCGTGGGTGTCGTAAAAGGCAACTAAGGGACTTACTAGAGAATGGGCAGCAGCGATCTCTATGCACTTTTAACACCATACCGCGATCGCCAACCCGCCTGTGGCCATTATGGCAAACCCCTCACAATTGGGGGAGGCTTATGTCCAGCAGTGGACGTCTTTCGGCTGAAATGATGATGATGAAATTATTAACGTCAATCGGGTAAAATATATATAATATATAATTTTTTTTTTTTCAGGTACAGGTAATCACACGATAATCGTTTCTCGGAAAACAGAATATAGCTTTAATAAAGTGTGTTTTCCTTTGAACGACCACTATGGGCAACTACGCCAACAATATGACTAATAATAATATGATGAATATGTGACGGCACGGTTGGCGCAGTGGTTAAGCGATTGACTGCTGCACTGCGTGTCGCGGGTTCGATTCCCGCACGGAACAAATATTTGTATGACCTACAATTAGTTGTTCCGGGTCTGGCTGTTTGTGTATGTGAGTTTAAATGTTTGTAAACGCACCCACGATACAGGAGAAATTCCTAATGTGGGGCAACGTTTTAAAAAAAAAAAAAAAATATATATATATATATCAGGTATAAAAATTGCAACAGTGTTTGAATAATGGGAGTTTGCTACTCCGACGCCTGTGGGCGTACATCACATGAAGTTGCATTGAAGCCTTTCTAGTGAACTATGGGTAGATATCAATCTTCCGGGAATGTATTAAAAATAGTGAAATACTACTAAGAGTTCGTATAATAATATACGAATGCTGTACCGCGCGCCCAAAACCATACGTCAAACGTCACTTTTTCAAAAGCGAAATGTATTATCGGTATTAAGATATGGAAAATCTTAATACAATTCTCTTAATACATTTCTCTTTCACCTTCAACGTTTCCCTAACATAAATCTTTAGAATGTAAGAGGCTACCTAAAAGCTTAGGACCAGCATAAGTGGATTATATACAAATACGGAACGAAGGGTGTTCAAACTAAAATCCTTTTATCCATAACATGATTGACGTGTGAAATAGATTTACCCGTTTACTTTACGCGTAACGTAACTCGAGTGTTAAGGATCATTTTTGACTTTCAGGAGACGTCTCGCATGCCATATGTTAGACCGATTGGCTGGTTGCGCGAATTCCGATTTAGTGTTTAGTCTCGATATTAATGCTTGTGATATTTATGTTATACCTACTAGCTTTGGCACGCGGCTCCGCCCGCGTGGATGTCGGTTATTGCGTAAAAAAGTTGCCTATATCCTACTCCATATCCCAGGCTATATCTCTGCCAAATTTCATGACGATCGGTTCAGCGGTTTAGGCGTGAAAACGTAACATACAGACAGACAGACAGATAGAGTTATTCAGGTAATTCCCGCGACTTCGTCCGCATGAAATTTCTTGTTCTTCCGTTCCCCAATCCGTTCTCGAGATATCAAAAAAGCCGTTCCATAGAAAAATGTACCTATAAGAAAATTAATTTTTCCTCATATTTTTTTTTTCGGGAATTAATTAATTATTCTGATATTCGGGGCGGAGAAAAATCCAAAAAATCTAATATCATAAATTTCGGCACAGCCGTTCTTGAATTAAAAATGGTGTAAATAACTCGACTTTGTTTTATACATTTAGACTAGCTGTTGCCCGTGGCTTCCGCCCATGATACTTTTTCTAAAATTAAAGTAGCCTAAGTTACTCCTTATAACATTAGCTATCAGCTAGTGAAAGTCCCGCCAAAGTGGGTCTAGCTGTTTCGGAGATTATCCGGAACAAACACACAGATTAAAAAATGTAAAATTGTTTTTTTTTTAATTATAAATACCTATACGGATTTGATTACAAAAAAAAAAAACTTAAAAATTTTACTTTCTTAAGCATTTGGTTTAAAAGTTGTTATTTTGACATTACAAACAGACACTTCAGTTTTATTTATTTGTATAGAGATATAGATTAGTATGCAAAGTGAAGATAGATTTATTTTGTACAATTCCTAGAGTCCGAGATTTGAAGAAAAAAAAATTTGGACTTCTCCTTTTTTTGGCCTTAATTTGAGCCTGAAACAAAGTCCTAAAAAATCGTTACGCCTAACTCTATGATCAATGAGATAGTTAAGAAATGCCATGCTTAAGTAAAATTACTGAAGCCAGCCAGATAAAAATGCCACATTAAGTTGAACGAGATCATTTGACGGAACCCAGCCGTGAGCAAGAAATACGAATGTGCGTAGATAAATGTCCAGGTGATAAAACGCAGACCTAATGACAGTCTGCTGAAAAATGCTCGAATGTAGTTTATATTCGTATGTCACAAAGCTAGGGAAAATGCGCCTTGTTTTTGTTTTGAAAACATTTCTTTGCTATTTTCACTTGCAAAGAGAAACTGCATTTTTTTTTATAGAAGAGCCATTCTCCATTATGTTGTTAACAGAAGATATACACACATCAAAAAAAGTTTGTGATCACTAGCATAAGCTGATATATTTTTTTAAATTGAACTTTATCAAGAAAAATTATTTGTCGTGTGTTTTCTTTAAATAGAAATACCCTGTTTGAAATTAAAAAATAAAACTATTTATATTTTTTATTAAAAAAAAATTGATTAATCATAATGTAATTGTAACAGAAAGATAGAAAGAAAAATACTGTTTAACCAAACTTAAATAACAATTTATTAACTAAAGGTTTATATTCAATATAACTCCTCCCCTGGTTCTAACACATGCGGTGATCCTCCTGGGCATGCTGAGAATAAAGTTATCCAGCATTTCTTGGGGTAACCTGTCCCATTCTTGAATAGGGGCTTCCCTGAGCTCTGGCACTGTCTGGGGACGTGGCTGACGGTTCCAAACAACTCGCTTAAGAGCATCCCACGCGTGCTCTATTGGGTTTAAGTCATGCGAGCCGAATCTTAATATAATCTACCATACCTAACAAAAAAGATTTCGATTTTTCAAAGTGATCGCAAACTTTTTTTGATGTGTGTAATTGCATTTGCGTACATTCCTATATTTTACCGATCGGTTCCCACGCACCGATCACAAACAGGACATACAATTTAAATTGCACAAAAAGCGAATCTTTCATAGCTCAACATAGAAAACCCATTCATTATTTAGAAGCAAAAGCCAAGTATCAACAAGAAAATTCTTCATAGCTCAACATAGAATGCCCATTCATCCTTTCGAATCAAAGGCCAAGTATACATAGGTACACCTCTCAAGTCAAGGTCTAACAAACTTAAACAAATTATGAGCTCTTAAAGATACTTCGTCTCAAGTCGATTAAGCCCATTAGTATCGGGATAAAAAGCTAAATTGATATTTTATAAACGATACTCTGTTATAAGGGGTCCATACGTGTTTTCATTCATCAACAAATTAGCATATTATTTACCCTTATTCCCGTGATAAATGTCTGATATTAAAGACGATCGACAGGAAATTATTAAGTTATTCAAAACGCGCCGTATAAAACGAAAGGTGCATCGTGCAATTAATTCAGAATTAAATAAGAACAGAAAAATCCCACGAAGGGTTTCAGAATTAGATAACAGTCCCTTAGGGGCCCAAGTCTGCTATTTTTATAAATTCGTCACTCCAACACGATCCCATTGTCATTTTGCTAAAAGTTCGTAATCTGCTAAATTCATAATGGTCGATCATTGGTCGGTCAATGGCCTCGTAATAGAATTGTATTACAATAGCATTTTGAACATTTATTCATGCCAGATTTCATTTATATATATTTTTACATGTTATTTATTAGTGTTATAAGCAATCTGAAGTAGTAGGAAGTTGGAAGTTTAGTAGGAAGTTTCATTTGTCATTCTCATTATGTACGCGATTACCAATTCTTTCAATGGAGTGTCAGTGGCTGACCATTGGAAAGTCATAATGACGCCATTATATTAGTAGATTACCAAACTTGTCAAAATCAACAATTATGAAATCAATGATAGACTATTTTGACACTATTGTAATAGCAGACTTGAGGCCCTGAAAGAATTTCGGCCATGGCGGCCAATGTCAACAGAGACTAACCATCTACACGGAAGATATTATAGTGCACAAGTGTTTGCGCAGACACAGGTGTACTCACTCATCCTTCACTCTCATAGTCCGATGGGACGGCAATCCAACACAACTGGGGAGAGATCAGGCGTAGGACTAACAGCCTAATTTGTTTTCCGAGGCACGAGAGTATCACACCGCCAACTTCCATACTTCGGTCTGTTGCTGAGAAATTCCTAATGGAAAAACATAATAACACTTTGCCCGACGTGGGAATAGAACTCAAGACCACACTCGCTTGCGACCACGATACCAACGGGGCAGTATAGAATTAAACATGAGTTGTAACGGTACCGTGTGGTGCCGGACGTAAAGAATAGCACAACCCCATTTTCTCCCGTGGGTGTCGTAAAAGGCGACCAAGGGACTCACTAGAGAATGGGCAGCAGCGTTCTCTATCGCCAACCCGCCTGCCAAGCGTGGCGATTATGGCAAACCCCCCCAATTGGGGAGCCCTATGTTGCAGTGGACGTCTTTCGGCTGAAATAATGATGATGATGACGTACGGTGGCCAGCACTTCAAGTTACCACAAACTGTCAAATTTTCTCGTTCGATTTTGAACTTAATATTCAACATTTTAGAGTTTAAAATCGTTTGGAAAAATTTGACAGTTTCGCGTAGTTTGATGTGCTGGCGACTGTACCTACTTGCTTGTACATCTGGGTGTTTCAATCTCAAACTCAAACTCAAAGCATTTATTTCAATTAAACCATTTACAGGCACTTTTGAACTGTCAAAGACACGGTCAGTTAGTCAGAAAGTTGAAGCTAGATGCCCATTCCAATACGTAGATCACTATGGAGAAGAACGGACAAGAAACTCCAAGGACACTCTTTTAAATCAAGATATTACATAATCCTGTGTACATTATTCTTGTTGCTTCTATATGTGAGACAATATAAAAACTAATAAAACAATTCAAAATATAAAATTACAAATTAAAAATAAGCCTATAATAATTCTATATGTTAGAATACAGGGTATTCAAAAACTATCAAGCACAGATATGTACTACTGAATTTTATATTCTGATGATTTGGAACAACCCCTGAACTGAACTGTAAGACTGTAACATCAAACCATTGATGTATAAAAAAGGAAGATAAGGTACCGCTATAATGTCACGTAAACATTATTGGACTAGAAACAATTACATGTAAACACACCCACACAACTACATTTCCCGATGTCATGAAACAACCGAAATAGAGAGATATGACGCGGGCTGCAGCGGGAACGAGATAACAATAATTGTCACCGTTACGTACCCATAACAACTCGGAAACAAATGGCGAACTAGAAAGCAATATTAATCAGGAGAATTTTAAAGAAAATAAATTTTGATGTAGTTACGAGTGGAAAGTAATCCCGTGGAACTTGTTTTTGGTTTGTGAATTATTTGTGCACATTTTGAAAACACAGGAAGGCATTGTTGCTGTTTATTTAGACGATTACGGTAATTTTACTTAACGTGCTACACATGTCCTACACAAACGCCAGTTCGATTGTGATTAAGGTCAGATGTGCCGGTCGGCATAGTTTATGCGGTCCACGTCGACGAGCGCGTACCTAATTTTCCTTTTTTAGGGTTCCGTAGCCAAATGGCAAAAAACGGAACCCTTATGGATTCGTCATGTCTGGTTTGTCTGTCTGTCTGTCCGTCCGTATATCACAGCCACTTTTTCCGAAACTATAAGAACTATACTGTTGAAACTTGGTAAGTAGATGTATTCTGTGAACCGCATTAAGATTTTCAAACAAAAATAGGAAAAAAACCTATTAACATGTGGGTTCCCCATACTTAGAACTGATACTCAATTTTCTTCTTTTTTTTTTCATCAAACCCATACATACCTGTGAGTTATTTATGGATAGGTCTTCAAAAATGATATTGAGGTTTCTAATATCATTTTTTTCTAAACTGAATAGTTTGCGTGAGAGACACTTCCAAAGTGGTAAAATGTGTGTAACCCCCTCCCCCCCCTGTAACTTCTAAAATAAGAGAATGATAAAACTAAAAAAATATATATGATGTACATTACCATGTAAACTTCCACCGAAAATTGGTTTGAACGAGATCAATTTTATTTTTTAATACGTCATTAATCGTAAACCGCGCTTGCTGCTACGGTACCCTTCATGGGCGAGTGCGACTCGCACTTGGCCGTTTTTTTATACATATGCATCAAACTGAAGCTGTAGGGTCAAACGGCAAGAGTTAAAAATACAGCCAAAAAATATTATCTTCACTGTACATACACTTTGCGTAATATACAGAACTATAGTCCTGCTACTGTCAGTGTTTAATGACCAGTCGTAAAAGGTTATTACTGTAACATTTTTTGTATTGCGTCTCATATATTTCATGAGACCCTGAGTTGGGTCGCCGGGAACAAAATATTATTTAGCTTCATTAGCTTATGTTTAAACGCAGTCATTTGTTTTAGGGACTTGATATATACTGCGGGGATGACCAACCGCGTAACGTACATAATATGGCAATTGATCGCAACGCCTTTTATTTTGAAGGTTCAGAAACTTTAATTGCGTCATTTACATTGAGTAGATGAATTTTTGAAACCTATGAAGCAATTTATTAGGTTTTTCTTTCAAAACCCTTGGATTGTCATTCCAAGTGTGTTACGCAATTAGGCTGTCGATGCCGATGTCTTATCATTAAATGCGATCAAACACTATTAAAATAAAGACACCAAGAAAAGCCGGCTTGGTCAAAGTAGTCAGTCAAATCTCAAAAATTTACGACCGGAATCTATACTAATACTAGCTGACCCGACAGACTTCGTTCTGTCAAAAGCTATTTGACTGTGGCAGTTTGTCTACGCGCAAAGGAAACTACCTACCTACCCTACCCTACCTTACCCTATCCTACCCTACCCTACCTACCTATCTACCCTACCCTACCCTACCTACCTACCCTACCCTATTCTACCCTACCCTACCCTACCCACCTACCTACCCTACCCTACCCTACCCTACCCTACCCTACCAACCCTACCTACCCTACCCTACCTAACTAAAACCTTCATTTTTTTTTTTTTTTTGATAAAATCTATTCTCAGACCTACCAAATGATGACTGACACGTTATGTCAAACGCCATAAAGTTACATTAGAAGATAGATTTACCTACTTATTATTACAATAAAAATGTAAATATGGTCGTTTTCTTACAATATTTTTTTTTTAACTTTCTTAAATTTTTCTTACATAAGAACCTTCTCCTGACAATAACAAACACAACAAAAAAATAATTAGCGAAATCGGTCCAGCCGTTCACGCGTGATGCCGTGACCAAGGGAAATAGGGATTCATTTTTATATATATAGATTATAAAGAGAAAAAATATTTTGCTTGTTTGTACCGAATAAGCTCCGAAACTACTGGAGCGATTTAACCATTTTTTCACAAATAGAAAGCTAAATTATCAGGAAGTAACATAGGCTACAATTTATTTTCAAAACAAATAGATATCCTTGAGTAAATTGCAATAATGTAATCCAAAGTAGCAAAATTTTGCCTATAAAATTCATTATTTGGCGGGCGTTGAGAAAACTATTGATGATACATGAAAATTATGTACTACATGATTAAAGTACTCATTATTACCTAATAAGAAAGAGAAAGTATTTATTGGGACTCATAGAGGAAGATCACATTTTAAACTAAATACACTCATAGTAACACTAATAAAAAATAAAATGAAAAACAAAGGTAAAATGAAAACAAATTCCTGTACGGGCCCAAAAGGCTCCTATCTCAGCATGATGCTGCGACATTTAGAAATAAATAATAAATAATTACTATTATTAACATCACGATAAGACCCTTAGGAGCCAAGCAAAAAGAAAAAAAGTCAGAAAGGACGCTTAGTGCTGGCATGCGATGCGATGTGACGGGGTGGGTCGGGAACAAGAAATTTCACGCGGACGAAGTCGCGGGCAGAAGCTAGTATTATATTATATTCTAGAATTCTATCACTTTTGCGAGAAAATGTGTTACAATATTTTCACTGGTGTGAAATGAAATGAAACTAGGTCCCAAGTGAGACCTAATTTCATGATTGACAAAACATTTGAAGAATAATTCTGAGAAACAGGAGCTTTAAGCAGTGAAGCTTCTAGGATATTGTTATATACTACTATACTAGACAAGATCATGTCATTTGTGACTTTATGTCATCGCATACTCTGTCCTATATACATAAATATATAAGCTCACGGCTTTTTCCCATGAGGGCAGGCAGAAACTATAGAACGCCACCTGCTACGCTCCTTACATACTCTTTTTACTTCGTTTACGTTCATACTTACTACTATCTGGTCCTATATACTGGTCTTCCTTTCTGAAGAACATCACCAATTAGGTCACTATATGTCCTCTAAGGGCGTCCTTGCGTTTCCACTCACATCTGCCTTGCAAATACCTTTTGTTAGTCGCCTTTCATTCATCCTCTCAACATGACCAAATCATCTAAGCATACTCTTTTCAATTTTTGTCACTACATCTTCTTTTGAACCGCACCGTTGCCATATCACATAATTTTTCAGCCTATCATTCATAGTCTTGCCACACTTGCTTCGCAATATGTTTCTGTCCAATCATCATTCATCATTTCAGCCGAAAGACGTCCACTGCTGGAGATAAGCCTCCCCCAATTGGGGCTTTGCCATAATCGCCACGCTTGGCAGGCGGGTTGGCGATCGCAGAATGGTGTTAAAAACGCATAGAGAACGCAGCTGCCCATTCTCTAGTAAGTCTCTTAGTCGCCTTATACGACACCCACTGGAGGAAATAGGATGGTGCTATTCTTTACGTCTGGCACCACACGGTACTCGCTTCTGTCCAATATGTTGTGCGAATATCTAACTTTTTCCATTGGACTTCACGCCTGTGTCAATTTCTGTACGAACTCAGTAAATATCTCAATGTGGAGCGAACATGGTATTTCTACTCCGATGACGTTAATCCAATTAAAAAAATGTCGGCTGACTTATTCGGGGTCGTAATAAAGTTAAAAAAAGCGGCCAAGTGCGAGTCGGACTCGCCCATGAAGGGTCCGTAGCAGCAAGCGCGGTTTACGATTTATGACGTATTAAAAAAAAAACTCCTTACTAGATCTCGTTCAAACCAATTTTCGGTGGAAGTTTACATGGTAATGTACATCATATATATATATTTTTTTTAGTTATATCATTCTCTTATTTTAGAAGTTACTGGGGGGGAAACACATTTTACCACTTTGGAAGTGTGTCTCGCGCAAATTATTCAGTTTAGAAAAAAAATGATATAATAAACCTCAATTTCATTTTTGAAGACCTATCCATAGATACCCGGACACGTATGGGTTGGATGAAAAAAAAATGTTGAGTTTCAGTTCTATTATATTTTGTTTTTTTTTTTTTCTATTTTTGTGTGAAAATCTTAATGCGGTTCACAGAATACATATACTTACCAAGTTTCAACAGTATAGTTCTTATAGTTTCGGAAAAAAAGTGGCTGTGACATACGGACGGACAGACAGACAGACATGTCGAATCCATAAGGGTTCAGTTTTTTGCCATTTGGCTACGGAACCCTAAAAATGCAAATGTATTATGAGATGAAATTGCTATTTTAGTCGAGTTCTCTAAACATTCTTATAACGCGGGTTTTCATCACTGAGGTTATTTTTGGAATCAAGTGGGACGTAAAATGAGGTAGCTTTTAGTCGGGCCGTGTTTACCTCTTTTCATTACAAGTCTTAAGACATAGACTATTCGTAAAAAAACTGTGCTTCGTGAAATTTTTGTTAATTATCTAAGTGTTCGTTAGGTAAAGTAGTCAGGATTTTCATTTAGAAATCCAACGCTTTTTCCTTAAATCCAATTACCTCACCTTTCTTACTTGATACGATTAGTTTTACTTCGATTTCTTTGGGCCTATCAAGGGATCCAGTGGAAGGAAAAGAAAACATTTTTAGGAATTCATCCCGACATTTTCATTACTTAACAATTTTCCACTTGGCGAAAATTCTGGTGAAATATTTTTTTATTCTGACAAACAAAATAATTTCGTCAATTTCCCGTAATAAAGAGCTGAGAGATGAAAATTGTGACATTGAGTATTATGACTAGTACTCCCGAGACATTTCAGTGTCACATAATAATTTATAACGCAGTTGTCATAAAAATATAATTCGTCCAAAACTTTGAATGAATTAAAACGCTGTTTTTAAGTAATTACTCTTTTCCCTACTTCTTTTGTGTTTGACACAGGTGTCTCGAGCCCAGTTCCTTCGATCCTTATTATGACCCATATCTTCAAAACCGTTTTTAAGAGATAATCAACAGAGATTTCTTTAATTATACTTGTTTTCACGAACCTTATAAGCATCAGGTATGTTGACGGGCTCGCCGCTCTCGGCAACATAGCCGACGATGCCGCTGCCCCACGGTATCCGGATCTCATCGAGCGTTTCCATCTGTTCGGGTGTTGACTTCGAGCAGACATCGAACAACTTCGACACCAAACACCTGGAAAAAACAACAACAATTAACGACATGTTTGAAAACTTTGAAATTGAAAAACATTTTTTGAAAAGTTAAAAACAAATAACGTCTATGAAAAGAAAATAAGGTGGAAATGGTTTTAGCTGTAAAATATTTTGAATATTCACAGAAATAAAATGTTGGAGTTATCACATATTGACCGTGTACGGCACCAGACTTTTAAAAATAGAATAAATACGAGTATTGAAAATATACAAATATATTCACGTTCCATTTGCGCCGAAAAATACGAAGCTCTATTTGTGTTTGAATTAAAACAATTGGCGTCACTTTATTAGCATTAAGCCAGATTTGAAAAAAGTCAATAGAAACTAGTGACGCAACGAACACTACTTTTACGAATACGAATATCTAATTCTACTAGAGCTGCACGCAATTATTAGTCAAAGAAGGTGAAAGGAAATTAAACACGCTAAGCAAAATAAATATTTCGCTTATGCTAAATACGTGCTGTCTTAGCTACAAACAAACACTAAAAGTTCGCCACAATTGCTGACCATCTGTGGAAATAAATAAAAAATAAGAAAGTTTTATAAATCCTATTAGATTTCTAAGAAGTCACTAATTACGAAAGTCATGAAAGTGTGGCGGGATATTCAACGCCACATGCGAACTACGCATCAAAGACGTCACAAATCCTGCATCGCGCAATCAGAGTTTACCGCACGACTAGCATATGAGTACAACATCCCGACATCAACCGTCGGGCAGTTGCCCACCAGACACAACACCCGTCTGGTCGGAGGATCCTCCCTTTACCATAGAGTATGAGTAAACTTTACACCCTGTTCCTCATACCTCTATAAAAGTATTCGGCGAATACGAATATTCGATAATTTGACGGTATTCGGCGTATACGAATATTCGTATTCGTATTGGAAATGTAAAAAGAATAGTTGAACAATGAAGCCACCACATTCCATTACTATCAAACAGACAAGCAAACTAGAGAGGCATACGACAGACAATCGAATTCCCAGTCCCTCCCTGGGAATTTTCCAATAGGCAAATAGGATGAAGAATCCGTTTAATAAAACCTCGAGAGTCATGTGTCGTTGGCACATGTGGTCGCCGCCTACGTAAAAGTAAAACTCGATACACGTGACATTTCAAACTATTACATTACTCGTTTCTAATTGAAGATTTATTTGCATGAGATTATCTTGTGGTGGCATTTTGTATGATATCTACTTCATGATTTATACTCGATGATCGTTGATACGGCCGCGCCCTTGCAAGGTAATTAATGTGATTATGTTAATCAGGTGTACTTATTGTTTGTTTACATACGAGAATAAAACTGACTTCACCATCATTAGTGCATCATTGTACAAATTCAGGGTTCGAAAAAATCCGATTTTTATAATAAATATTATAAAAAATCAGATTTTTTATATATATCAGATATATATCCAGCCCAAGAAAAAGAAGCGAATTTCATTCTGTAAGGGGATTAAACGCTTAAAAATGAGAAAGGAATTTGTAAAATAATATAAGTGTCAAATTACCACATTTTTTATTTAAAAAAAGTAACAAAAGAATTAGTGTTTATTTGAGAAATATTTTTTTAATGAACACTTAAAAAAACAAGTACCTATTATTATAATAATCTTCATTTGTTTTGTGAGATGAATCAGCTAATTTTAATAATAATTTGTTATCATAAAAAAGTAAATGATAAATGATAAATGATAAATGATTTTATTTCTGTAAGTAGGTTTTTACAAACACTTTTACACGTCAATCATATTTTAAAACTAGATGAGGTCGGCGTTTCGTATCTGACTACTCTGAGAAGAAAGACCGAAACAAACTCAGAGATCACAGTCTCTTTTAAAGTCCAGACATAATCTTGGTCAAATCATGTGAAGACCATGTAGATTGGTGTCTGAAATGGTCTTTTGAAGAAAGAACCACACAGATTGAGTGGACCTATCCATTCAGTGCACGCATTTGTCAGTAATCGTGCAGCTCAACTCAGAACATAAGGAGCTCAACGATTCGACGAACAATACCAAAGAAAGGACATTTGGGCAGGCCGCATAAATTACTCAAACTGCCATACCATGATCAGAAAAAAAAAAATACTGAGAAGAAAAAAATAAAAATAAAGACCCACATAGTCTTCACATTCACTTAACAAAACACAAAATAATAATATTATACTTCACAAGTAAATATTCATGTCAATGTGTATAAAGCAATCACAATTAAAAAAGTTTCAATATGTAAAATTTGGAGCAGCTCAATCCCAAGCCTTTTTGTCCTCAATATAATCTTTAATGGTATAAAAGGCTTTCTGGCACAACTTACGTTTAATGAATGATTTGAATTTATTAATGCTTAGATCTTGAACGTGGCTTGGAAGTTTATTATAAAAGCGTATACATTGACATCTGAACGAACCACCTATTTTCTTGAGCCGAGTTTTAGGTACAACATACATGTGTTTGTTCCTAGTATTTATATTATGGATATCACTGTATTGTTTAAACAATTTTATGTTTTTAGGGGCATATAAAAGATTTTCAAAAATATACTGAGAAGGCACAGTCATAACATTAATTTCCTTAAATTTCTCTCTGAGAGAGTGTCTCGAACTTAATTTATAAATTGATCGAACAGCTCTTTTCTGCAAAACAAAGATAGACTGAATGTCGGCGGCATTTCCCCACAACAGAATACCGTACGACATTACACTATGAAAATAACTAAAGTACACTAAACGGGCTGTCTCTAGGTCAGTTAAATTACGAATTTTTCTAACAGCGTATGCTGCGGAGCTCAGCTTCTTAGACAATTTATCTATATGTGGGCCCCACTGAAGCTTAGCATCCAAAGTTAAGCCCAAGAATACAGTGCTATCTTCAGGATTCAATTCTTCGCCCTTTATCAACACATTATTTGTTACTCTGTAAAAAGTAAATTACTCTGAATTGTAGTTTTTCGCTACGTGTTGCCAGGGTAAACATTAATCTCCAAAAATGTTTGTTCAACACTGAACAAAAATTTATATAAATGAATTACAGGAAAAAATCAATTAATACATATATATCAAGATAAAAATCAATTGATATATACCGTGATATATATCATGATATATATCCGCTGATATATATCGGCGATTACACTACAAAAAGAATTCACCCCAAATCGCAATGAGAATCACGTATTCCAAATTCGAAGCTCCCTTCCCTAACCGTTCATTCACAGTCGAATGTATGTATTGCTTGCTGTAAGTTACAACGATACATACATACATCACCCAATGATATTACGTCAGCGAATCTTGGACTCCCCAGGAAGCCTCCTCTTTAAGAGCGCACTCAAACTCAATAAACCCTCAGACGGAGGCTTAAGTGGCGACTACACACGTAACTTCATTTTCGTTCAGTCAAATTGAATAATTGGATAAGCTTTATAGGAGAAACACGTTGACGGTTTTCGTACTCTTAAATTTGGAAGGATATAGTGTATTTAGTTAATGAAGAAAGTATTCGTGCTGACTACCGACGAATATATATGAAGTTACGCTATTCTGCATAACGTTAGCTATGATCTAATCTTGACGCACTTGAAAGATTTGCGTAGTTTGTTTTAAGGACTTTTTACTAAATAATTATATTTTGTCATTACTGTTTATTATTCCTTTTTTCCTATGTTAGCTACAATTTTCAAGAAGAGCCGTGGCCGCCACACATCACGGCCCCAGTTACGGCTGTCATGACGATGATGGCAGCGGCGTTTGACTTTACGGTGTCAAATACGCTCCCCAGGAAAACACATCAACTTACTTTCATAGACAAAGTTTCAGTAACGTCATTCACCGGTATATTGCAGACGCTATACGGCAATCGCTCTACTATAAAACCGTAGCTTTACAGTACCGGGTTTTTGCTATCATAATCCTATACTAGTTTTTTTTTTTTCTTTTTTTTTATAACAATTCATTTATTCAAATTAGGCTAAGGATCGGCACTTTTCGAACGTCAAAATTACATAAGACATCCTCAAAACGCCCGCCCTTCACCACTTCCTAGTGCCTTAGCTGGGAAGAAGAAGTGGCGCCACAAACTCCCCAGCAGCACAGCTGTCTGTTCAGTTTAGATAAACTTGATTCTATACAGTAGTAGATTGTTATCATTGTCACAAAAATGTGTACTATCTAAACTACTATCTAAATTACTAGCTAAATGATTAAATTGACAACGAATATAGCTGGTGGTATGGGTCTCCCTTGTTTGACCGAAAGAAATTTGACAAATTTTCACATCCCAAAAATAAATTCGCATAATTTCATTTGCCAAATTATTACTTAGCAAAAAATCTATTCACAAAAAATTGTAACGCAAACCTAATGTTTGGCAAATGAACGTTTAAACTATAACTTGTTTGCCAACTAGTACTTTTAGCATTTTTTATTTAGTCAAATATTTCAGTTGGAATAGCAGTTTTTACGTAAAATCAAATAAGCCAAATATTCAGTATCGTCAGTTTTCAATTCTAAATAGTTGAGTTCCTACCTACTAAAAACATTTTTTTTTTCTATTATTGCAAGTCGTGTCTGGCACTCGCCGGCCGCTACCGCGGCACCGCTCGCTTCGCTCGCTCGGCTCATGCGTAGGAGGTCACAGTTTTAACCTAACCTAACCTAACCATTTAAAAAAAAAATATCCTACTCTAACTACTATATTTAAATTAAATTGCATTTTTTATTATATAATTCCCAAAAAATCTTATTTTTGAAAATATGCGTACTAAAATAATTCGAAATATTGCAATGGTATAAAAAAAGGTTGCTAAAATTTGTTTGGGTAATGAAATTTTGTCAAAATCTTTTCGGCAAAACGGCAGGCACCCCTGGTGGTATAGTTCGACCGGTACCGCTGCACCGCGCCTTAGAAATGCGCGGCGAGGCGGGGGGCGGCATTGACGAACGAGAAGCGGAACGCCCGTGAGAGTTGACTAATGAGCGGCCTGCACTGCCCCCCCGTCTCGCCGCGTACATACCTAAGGAGCGGTACAGCGGTATCGATCAAACTATACCACCAGCTACATTCGTTGTCAATTTAATCATTTAGCTAACTAAAAATTGGTCCTTTGAGGCGCCTAAAGGTTTTATTACGAAAATTGAAACATCACACAAAGGACCACCAAGGACATAATACCACCGAAAGGTTATGAATAGAAATAACCTTATTTGGTTGGAATCCATAAAGTTAAATGGTAACATGTTAAAATTAATTAATTATGCCTCATAATCATAAATCTAACCAATCTACCCTAGTGCCAAGTAAATATTGCTTGTTGTTATTTACATATATTTTTACGATACTATAAGACTTAGCAAACAAGATTAATTTTATTAGAAAAAAAAAAAAAACAACGCAAGCTTACATTTCAAAATCGACTAAGAAAGAAAGATCTCATAGTAATGTAATACAACTTAAGAAGGTATGCAAAGTAATATTTATGATCTCCAACTAAAGATACGATAAAAGGGGCAATAACACAAGTAAGGCAATAAAATCCTTGTTACGATGACAAATATGAGTAGGTACATACGGGGCAGGATATAACCCTCCAAACTTCATCGGTTGTTCCATTCTGTTATGATTTCCTTGAACGGGTACCCATTTGACCTTGACCTTTCAAGGGTTAGCAACTGTTTCAACCTATCCGCGACTCTGGGGAACTTTTAAGTGTCACTCTTCATTCATGATTGTATAGCCGGTGTAAATATTCGGGATTACATTTTTTTATGTCGCATTATTTTGAATTGAGGACACTATAGTTACCTATTACTTTAAAGGACTTGACACTTTAGACACTTAATTATATTACGATAAAACGGTTTTTCAAGATTGTGCTGAATAGTCAAAATCAAATAAAGGAGAAACCCAAACTCCATAGAAACTTGGGCCTGACGTTACAGGGCTGCAATTTGGCCATAAATTAGAGCATTTTGGAAGGTTTCACGAGCCCAATTTTCACGACTCCCAGCAATGGCCAAATTGGTAAAATCAGACAATGTTTACATTTTATGTTATTTTTATATTTCGAGTTATTTCATTAAAAAATATCTTTTTGAGGCTTTCTGGTACGCACACGCGATATGCTGCAGCTGTAGCGCCTGCAGCCTATTACGATGACGTTTTAGGTACATAAAAAGCGCTTAGGGGATAACATTTACCGTTACCGAAAACCTCGGCTGAAAACTATGTTTATAAGACACTACTGTCGTTTGCATTTGCTAATATTGTATTTACTAGGTGATTCGATGCAATCTCAGATTACTGTAATCTGAGATTGCAATAATATATTAAAAAATAAAAAACACAATTGTGATAAATTGTTTTATTAGTCACCTTCTTCATTAGGATTATCATAATATTTAAAAAAAAAATGGTCTTCCATAGACTCAACATTTTTGAAATCCAAAAATTACATTCAGACTCTTTTAATGAAAACATATCTTGAATTTGATATGCACTAAATGTGTTAACAATATTATCACTAATATCATTGAGAAAGTCCCATGACGTGCATGTTAAATGGATATCACAAAGGCAATTTTTTGGATGTACATAATAGTTATACATTTTAAGTTACTGTTTTCGCATTGTAATTGTTATTCGGTTTCTTTCATGTCTCTGACATCCTTCCACAAAACATCTTTCAGTTTCAACAGCTCTATAATAATCAGGTAAAACAATAAGCGTTCCAACAGTTGATGCCCTTGGTGCAGAATAAGTTTCTTGCCTTGCTGAAAGTTCTTCTAAATGAGGAACGTCCTGACTATTTGGCTCATTGACAGCTGATGAAGATGCACTAGATGTTGAATGGACCCAACAAGAGTGACAGACAACACTTGAAGCATCCACCTGAAAATAATAATTTATCTACATTAAAGGATGCCTTTACACAGAGACGCGTGATGTGTTATTGACCACTTTGAAAATGACAAATCTAAAGAAATCCTGCAGATGAGAAATCCTGATGTTCCTACATCAGGATTTCTCATTCGCAGGATTTCTTTGCTTAAATGACCACTGTTATCACACAGTCTTTCTAATTCACTTAAATATTTTAGCATACCAAATAACATTTTTTAATGCCATTGATAGCAAAACTAAACAATGTTATTAATAAACTGAATAAAACTGATATACTAACCGTGCGTGATAGGATCCATTCTCTTATAACTTCGTGTATTTTGCACTGGACCATTTCTAAGTTGATGGCAATGAACTCTTCTTAGAAGAGAACGTCCACAGGGAATACACACTCGTCGGTGTCCACTAGGTGTCTGTTCCCTTTCTTCTGGTCTATTTGCATCAAGAGATACAGCATTGCCATGAATACAGCAAGTTTGGCAGATAGTCATTTTCATTTACCTGAAGCAAACATTTATCATTTGTCTATTAGGTCTAGCACTATCATTTAGCAATAAACATCTGAGTGGCACATTTGGGTAATCGTAAGTGGCCTTATTACATTCCCACTGCAGGGAAACAGGCCTCCTCTCTGTGAGAGGGAATAGGCCGTAATGAACCATTCAGGTTCAGTCCGGAATGGTGATGTCACGTCATGTCTTTGAATATGAATTTGTTGCACATTCATCATTTTATAAAATACAACTATCAACAGACACCTGATCATAAGCGACAACTCTATTTAGTTTCAGTACATTAAATAATTACATAGAACAAAAATGATCAGATACTATAAATATCAGATACTAACCGTTTGAGGCGCGACCCATTCCTGTACAATTGAAAGAATCATTTAATCTTCCAATCTTCGCCTTCCTATTGTATTGCAGCTATCCGTTGCTATTCCGCAATTAATGCACAGGCACATGATGTCGAACCAGTCGAAGATAAACAGATCCAGTTTTCCAGCAAAGGTCAGCAGGGGTGGCAGGGTACGGTGTCAAATGTTCAAGCGAGGGTCAGTCAGAAGGCAATCAATTTCTGAGTCTAGTATTCGAGTATAGGTCTTATTAAATAATAAATCGAAGAGAAATTCGGAAAAACATTCACTTGCGCAACAATAGGTACGAAAAGCAAATGGCATTATTGACAATTTGACATGACATTACAACCATGACAATTGACAGACGTTGACATTGACATTTGCCGTTTACCAGTGGAATCCGTGATGCAATCGAGTTTATCGATTATTTATTTCTCTTAATGATTTTTTAATGGTACTTTCGTTAAAAATGAATTAGATTCCAGATTTTTTTATTTTACATTGATTTGAATACCTAAAAGAACAATTATTCTAAAACAATGGAGTATTATTTAATTATTTAAGAGTATCGATTTCCACTAAATCGATTATATTCTTAGGTTACGCTCTATTGATATAATGCCAGCGTTTGTGAAGTTAGTGACATATAATGAAATAAGTGTTGTAACGGTTTATAAAGGTTGTTTAAAACAAAAAATAGAAATCTACTTATTTTCTACACTTGGCCATTGTTATTGAGTCTAGGATTTAAATGGGTTGATTAAGCAAAATATACGAATTTTTTGGTACATATCTGATTCGTGTAACGGTTAGGCCCAGAAACGGGTTTCTCCTTTATTTGTAGTCTTCTCGAACTGTTGTCAAGACAAAAAGCTCCTTAAAATAACTTGGAAGAAAATTAAAAATCAGTGCCCTTCGATCTTTCCATAAGACTAGTTCGTGAGAAAAATTAATTCTATGTCAGCTGCTGTCTAAAATGAAATAGCATTGCACAAAACTTTATTCAAATTGGAAAGCAATAAAAGATAGTGAAAATATTTAAAAATTTTCTCAGTTAAGTAGTAGACATCTTAAATGACCTTGACCTTGACAATGTCCGTTGTAATTTATATCGCATCTGTCAGTTTAAAATATTCGCCAAAGGTCAGCTCAGCCATAAATAATATTACAAACATAAAAGGGGTTCACCAGATAGGTTTATCAACAAAAGAAGGATATATCTAATCGTATGTTTTGTTTAGAAATACAATTTTATATGATGTAGGATCAATACTTATATTATAAATGAGAATACTATGTCCGATCGTTTGTTAAGATTTCACAGCTGAGCCGTCTAACCGATTTTCAAGAAACTCGATTAGCTTGAAACCTAAGGAAATATAAAAGGATTCTTTAAAAGAATCAGTATTTCAAGGGTGAAATAGGGTGACGAAGTTTGAATGGGATCATTCTACACCAAGAACTTGTTATCAAGATATAAGAATCTGAGATAAAATAGACGGAAGTCGTTTTGCACGTCATAATCAATAATGTATCGTTTGACTTCTGTTTCACATTTCTGATCTTGCGCAATTTAGATTTCCGCATGATTAGCCACGTTTTTATCTATACATATATCATACATACATACAATACAAATAAATAAAATTGAAGTGTCTGTATGTCAAAATAACAGTTTTTTACTAAATGCTTACGAAAGTATAAACTTTTAATATTCTAAAATAAAAGATTTTTGCCAACTGTTTTTTTTTTTTTTTGACATTACAAACAGTCACTTTAATTTTTTTTTTATTTGTTTAGAAAAAGCAACGCGGGCGCAGCCGCAAGCAACAGCTAGTTAGTAATTATACGAGTCTTTACGACTACGAAGTACCTAAGAAAAATGTGTATATTTTTACTGTACCTACCGACTTCTAATCCTCGGGGGATTTAAGGTAATAATAGATCGACCTACATTCTCAAAGACTTAATTAAGTTAGGCAATTTTTGCTTCAATAGATTCGACAGGTATCGTGGGATGTTAATCCTAAGACTTTTACCTTTTTAAGGTCGTAGCACACGTATCAAATCGGAAAGGGATCCTCACCGTATCAACTCGAGCCGTTCAGTATTATTTGTATGAAACTTCCTACTGCAACGCACACTAATCGAAATCGTAACTTAATCGCCTCGCCTCGGGACAAGCTCACCACCGCGGTGCGGTGCGTGGTCGACTTGCAGTTCCCGCGCTTACGGTTCTCCGTAGCATGTCCGTAGCCTAGCTTACGGCTCTCCGTACCCTAGCTTACGTCTCTTCGTCCACGCCCCTCCCGCGGTCTGCGTTGCCGAACGTTTCTCTGAATATTGTCTGCTTCTTTCTTATACATTCTTCTATAGACTGCAGTATGTTATAAAAGAGATATTTTGGCATATGGAAATAAATATAAAATTTATCTTCATCATCTATCAAATGTTTTATAATAGTCCGAAATTCTACTTCTAGTTCTTCTTGCTTTATTCATATTGTGTACCCATATTCTTTTTCTTCGTTTCTTTCTATTTTCTTTTTTTTTTTCTTCATCAAGTGGCACTATGGCAATGATAGCCAACTCGCGGATTGTGAACCGAGACATAACCGTGCGCTACACTTAACGTTCGGATTCAAAATGATTGAACTAGTGCCGCCTAGCCGTCAACCAGCGGTCGGCGAGCCGTAGCCGAGTCGACGTATGGGAGCTTCTGATCTGCTTTGGTTACGTGCTTACGTAAGGTTGACGACTGTTTGACGGCGACGCGAAAGGCGATACGGTTACGATCCCTTTCCGATTTGATAAATGTGCTACGACCTTTAGGTTTCCATAGTCAACAAGGAACTCTTATATTTTCGCCATGCCCGTCCGTCTGTCCGTCCCCAGCTTAGCTCAAAGACTCTTAGTACTAGAAAGCTATATTGCTACGTACATACAGATGGGAATGGAATAAAATAATTAAAATGTCAACTTTATTTTTGAAATTCAGAGGAGTAATTGTACGATCGTTAGTACCTACCTAATTGGTAGACCACTAATTAATTAGTGACACGACAACTGACCACAACCACATATCGGTGAAAGCGATCGAACGAAGAGCTATTGCCAAATAAGCTTGTATTGTATGGCCCTTTATTCAAAATGCGTATATAACATAAATATAAATAACCGTATTGCGTATTGGATTGACGCCAAAAGCTATATAACCATGGACGCAAAATTTCGCAGCCGGCTTTGTCCTTCTAAATATTACATGCGATTTATGGAATAGAGAAACGACCGAAGATCGTGGAAATTAGAAATTCGTATTGACTTAATTTTGTATGGATATGGACTGACGCCACGTGCGTAAAAGAACTCCCGAACGATAATTTATGACGTATGGTCTTTTTAATCATCTAAGGGCAAATTCAACCCAATTTAATCCTAGTTTTAATCCCAATCATGCGATAAAATTTTCATTTTTAGACAGTATTTCCACAGAAAATCTGTCAAACGTAAATATTCCACAGATTAAATATCTGACTTTGGTAAAATCAGCCCTAGCTAAGCATGTCACTCTTTTTAAAGGCTCTGTAGGTACAACCCTACAGAAAACACTACGAAATTAAATTGGAAACGTGCGATCGAATATTACCGTTATTAAAATTACATTATTACGCCGCCTACAAATCAATTAGGAAAATTACGTGTTCCTTTGAAATTACCGTGAATACTGGTAGTTCTTAATATATCGTTTTCGTTCATTTTTGCTTAATTTAGAATTATAATTATTTTTGTTATTATTACTTCAAGCACAAAAACATTATAGATGCGGACTTAATGCCATAGGCATTTTCTAACAGACACTCTTTTTTTTTTGTGAATCTTTTCTCGAAGTTCAACCTAGGAGTTGTCTACTGCTTAACCCACGGCTTAACCGGACTTTCCTGTGAGTGCCTCAATAAATGAATGCCTCCAGACAGAGCACAAAACTTAAAACAAGCGATTACACGCTAAACGCATCCCACTGCGGGGGTACGGACCTCGGCTTAGGGCGTCTCGGGGGAGGACAGCAAGGGACGGGCTGGATCGGATTCTGATTATTTATGAACGAATTTAAAGCTATACAGGCTCAGCGGCACGGGCTGGCTCGAGCAAGGGTCGGGGCGGGGATGGACGGGACGCGCGACGGGTCTCATCGGCGAGGTCGATAGGACGGATGTCGGGAGATATGCTTTCTAACTGTGCTAGTGGAGGGACTACTCTTCTGGAGAAGAATGATAGCGTCATCGGGGATGGTGAAAGTATGCTTTGACTGCGAATCTTACTAATGCGAGAAGGAGTGTATCAGGCGGCGGCCGCAAGCAGGGGATTGTGGTGGTTAATAGCAGAGTCCAAGAAAAGTGTGGAAAGGTGTTTCATGAACTGCTGAATGGTGGGCATTTTAAGATCTATGTGTAGATCCAAATTGCGTACGCAGAAGGGGGGCCACCTGTTACCTTTCTAAGGAATCAGTTCTGTCAGTCCAACTCAAAAAAATATCGATTTTATCAGTCTTTCTACTTACTTAATGGTGCAGATTCCCTTGTTCACAAACTAAATTTAAGTTCAGTGCATCTTTTTATTTCTATTTCATTAAGAAAAGGACAGAACCAAAATTTTAGTTTAGTCGCTGTCAAATTAATCAGCGTTTGACGTAAATTGACGTCTAAACTTGTATGGAGTAGTGACAGGCGCTGACTAATTTGACAGGACTAAATTAAAATTTATCTTCTATCCTTTTCTTAATGACATAGAAAGAAAAAGATGCACTGAACTTAAATTAAGTTTAGTTTGTGAACAAGGGAATCGGCACCAATATCTAGCGGAACATGGAACAGTTTTTATCATGTTGCCGTTGATATAATTAGAAAAAAAATACAAATCATTAAAAGATAGGATCAAAAAAAGAAAAGGAAGAGAAAAAGGAGGGGAGGAAAAGGGTCTTCTTCTTCTTTTCGTGTGTTTCAGGTTAGTGTAGTGACTAACCTGGTGTCAGAGTTTTTATGCCGCCCATTGGGCCTCTAACTTGGCACGTGCCGTTGAGAAATATCTCTCAGGCATTTTCCGGTTTCCTCACGATGTTTTCCTTCACCGTTTTTTAAGCCAGTGATAATTATACCATACGCATGAATCCGAAAAGACAGAGGTGCGTGCCTTGGGTTCGATCTCGAGACTAGTGCTTCCAAAATTACGGATTTGCTAATTACGTAACTAGTTACGCATTTTGATGCTTCAATTACGTAACTACGTAATTACGTACTTAACTGTTTTGATTTTTTAAAGCACGATAAATTCTGGGCTTATTACGTATTTTAGAAGTAAAAAATCAAACAACTTCAAATGAAAAAAATTATAATATTAAGGAATTAAAAGTAAATTACAGATTAAAATGATAATTTTAAAATTAAACTCAAAATCAAAATCGTCAATCAAATCAAAATGTAATATTTTGATTTGATTGACGATTTTGATTTTGACTAAACTCAATCAACAATTCAAACAAAACATGTACCACGCACAAATGGTTTAAAAGTAAGAAACAATATAAAATATGGTTATTTTTCCAATCTTTGTTCTTGATAATATGATCTCATAAATGATAACGAATGCAATGTTCTGTCACCAAGGGAACTTCTTAGTTTAGAACAAAGATAGCCGGCAGAAGAAAATGCCCGTTCTGCTTCAACACTAGTAGGCATTATACATAGTAAATAATTATAAGCTGCTGTTAGGAAAACTTCACGACCGCCGCCAGTGCTATCGTAGATACACATTTCAACTCTGATGATGGATTCAAGATCTGTGTTTACTCCAGATTTGTTTACTGTAGACATAGTTTTCTGTATTTCTTTTTCTAGTTGCTGTGCAACAGTCAACTCGTCGCCACAACCATCATTAGCATCATTGTCATCTGCTTCGGAATCTAAACTCATTTGTGTACTTGTAGGCGGTGTAAATTTGAGCCTTTCTAATAAGTTTGCAACATATGTTCTAATATAATCCGACGTCGGTTTTGTAAAAGTTTCTGTTTCTTCGGTTTTATAATATTCTTCATTATTATGCAAATACTGCAAGACACCAGACACATTTGTTCGCCTTTCTTTTATTCTTTTTCTAAGGGATACAGCAAGCTTGTCACTGAGCCCATTGGACTGAGCATCAAGCTTATTTAACATAAACTGAAGCGCAGCATCTGCTGCTAACAAATTCGAGTCACGGCGACACAATGCCATCACTGTAGTTTTTATTATATCTAAACTATGATGAATGTTATGTAGATCTTGTATTTCTGTGTCTGTGAAACTTATATTTGATTTTAAGTCTAATAAAGCCTTAAATAAACTTGATTTCAATTTCAGAAATCGTCCAACCATATCTGATAAGCTGTTCCATCGCGTTTTGCAGTCTAGTATAAGATCGAGGCTTTTACCATGCTCTTGTAAAGAATATTTTTGCAACAAATCGGTCTTCAGTGGTGATTTTTTGAATGATTTAACAAGTTTTCTTACTTTTACTATAATATCTTTGTACAGAAACTCTGGTTCTAGAACTCTAGGTACTTCTATGAAAAGTCCGCCATCGTTTTCTTCAATTTCTTCAGTGTCAGTATCTGAAGCTTCATCTTCTAGTTCTGGTTCAGTAGTTGTACTTTTCCGTGTCTTATATAATACGTCCAGCACTGCAAGTTGTATTCCGTGAGCAAAACACAACTGATGGTGACCATCAAAATTTTTGCCCATTTTAACCATAACACTGGCTCCGTCCGTTGTGAATGCAATTATATCTTCAAGTTTCAAATAAAAGTCATTTAGATGATTTTCTAACAGTACAGTTCCAACGTGAGCTGGCATTGAACCCTTTATCCTTACTAGTCCTAAATTTTTATATTTAGCTGGTTCTAGGTCTTTATTATGAATATTTATATTCATATACCTCCGGTTCCGGGTAGAGGTCCATTCATCAAACGTTATAGTAAACCGTTTTTTTTGGGACTTCATATCTTTAAACTGATTTATTAATTGTTTTTTTATGGCACAACTCTGTTCCAGGACAATTTTGGTAATAGTTGAAGGAGATTTCGGTAGATCATAGCCAGATTTTTTGAAAACATACCTTAGATCTTCAGAAGTACAAAATTTGCTTAATGGGATGCCATCCAATGCTGCCATTCTAGTCACTATAACGTCCAAGGAATACTCAGTGGAAAAGTAATCCGTTAGTTTAGTTTTCTTCGATGGAGGTTCTAAACTTTTTCTTGCTTGAAAGCACGATGAAGTACTTGCCCTTTGCGCATCTTGCTCTTGTGACATCTCGCCAATATGTTTAGCACGCATATGTGTATGTAGTGCTCCAGTAGCACCACCAGGAGTCTTCAATTTTTTTTGACAATGTTTACATTGGACACTTTGCCCATTTTCAGCCCTCAAAAAGTATTCCCATATAGCTGATTGTGTGCGTTTGTTCAAAAACTCCTTATAAATAGTCTTCTTTACTGCAGACCTAAAACAATATATAAATATTTCATAATTTAATAGTTAGGTAATACATATAAATAGCATCTATAGTTAGGCACTACACTTAAAACGGGATACATTTACATACGTACCGTGAACTCATAATCAATGTCTATTTGCACAGACATCTAACAAGCAACAATAAAATAAAATCGCACATATTTTTTTTTTTTTTATTAAACATCGCACCACACTAGGAATTACTGCTGTATCGTGGGTGCACTCACAATCATGTAAACTAACATACACAAGACACCCAGACCCGGAACACCTATCTGTAGGTCATACAAATATTTGTTCCGTACGGGAATCGAACCCGTGACCCGCAGCGCAGCAGCCAATCACTCAACTACTGCGCCAACCGTGCCGTCAACAATATAAAATCAACTACTAAATTATATGTATAAACTCTCACACAATACCCTAGAAACAAAGTAAGTAGACAAGTAAAGTAATGTTAAAATAGGTACTTACATTTTCGTTGAAGTATCTCTACTCGTGTATGGTGGATTCTACTTAGAAACTTGTAATGAAAAGCTTCTGAAAACCAAGCGTCAAACTTTGCGGCACATACACAAAATCACAAAAGTCAATAAAATAAGCTTAGACCAGGCAGGACAGTATCTCGCAGGTGTACGTAAGACGACTGAGTACCGAGTATTGAGATTGTTTCTAAATTCACGAAAGTAAAGAAAAATGTAGGGAGTTCCCTTAGCTTGCTCAATCCACAATATTAAACTTTATTATCTACGAGGTAGATCAAATACTTGCGAAACACTTATAAACTTTGATTGTGTTACGTACCGAACTATCCACAACCAACGGGGATTCCCTTCGTTTCCCGATTGGTCAACAATGAACTCTATTCTGTACGACTAAGAAATTAAATCTTGCGGACTCAAATTGGAAGTTATAAAATAAACCCCGGGAATTCGGGGGATACCCACAGAAAGGGTTTTGGTAAGTCGTAGGTTAACTAAATTAAGGTAAATTGTAAATACACAGATAAACCCATGCCTTTTTCCCATGGAGTAGGCAGAAACTATAGAACTAAATAAATGGGTACCTAAATTAATTAATATTATCCTATAGTTACGTTATTACGGACTGCAGCTCTTCAGTTACGTATTTGTGAGATTTCTAAAATCTGTCCGTAATTACGTAATTGCGTAATTACGTAATTACGTAATGGAAGCCCTACTCGAGACATATGACTTGGCAGTCCGATCGACACACCACTAGGCAATCACTGCTGCCTTTGCAATATTTTTATTATTTTTGCATTATAATATCAGAATGCAGACAGTGCATAAAGCCCTAATTTACGGATACCACAACATTCATTGTACCACAAAACAACATCTACAATGTTCACAGTCGAGGGCTGGATAAAATACAATAATAACACATAGATCGGTAACCTAGCAGCTTGAACCACAGAAACTTATTTTCTCGAGTTTGTTTTTTACTTCTACAAGTATCTAGGTACTGCGGTTGACTTGCTTTGTGTATCCTTTGCCCGCAGATACTAGATTAATTTATATTTTTCTTGAATCTAACTTATGTGAAATTAATTCAAGCTAAGACATCGCATTGTAACATTTTCTTATTTCCGAACGCCGAAATGTACTGCATACCTTCAAGTAATCGATACTTAAAAAAAATTATAATGTCTTCTAATACTTCGAAAACCGTCATTATACCAGAATTTAATTAGATTTAGATCGCATACCGTTACAGAATATTTTAAAACAAGGCATAGTCGGCACATCGTTAACCCGAACTACACAAAAATCGCGGCGACCGGACATTCCCTCGGGTTTTTGGCTACTTCCTTTTTGGTTATGCCCAAGATCTTAAATATTTACTGTCCGATATTGGCTCAATTGCCTCTAAATTGCCAGTTTTTCGTTTTTGTTCTACTTTTACGCTTTTACCAGACAACTCGCAGTAGCGCAAAGAAATTGAGCGGAATTTACTGCCTTTGTGCATCGCTACGTAAAACGACAAAGGTCAGGAATATCTTTACTGCTTCAGAAGAATTTAAGCGTCATACGCAGATCGCATTTAAGGATTAACCAGCGGTTACCTTATTTGTTTATTTTTTACTCATTTTTGCGGGATGCCATTGTCCTACCATTTCCTTTATACTTATTACCATTCGATAGACTCCAAAAAGTCAAGAAAAATCAAGTAAAACATTCACCAAATCTTCCAACAGTCAAGGGGCAACGTTCAAACATCTGAAACGTTCTATCTTCGCTGTCAAAATAAATTGCACGCCAACGCCTCTGGGGGTCTATGAAAACAAAAGCTCCTAGTGGCTTGTCGCGTGACAGCGAGTTATATCAGGGATGTTAGGGCCTTAACAGACATACCACTTCTAGCATAGACGATCAGCGATTTAGTCGCTTTTCGAAAGCTCAACGCGACCGATCGCCAACCGAAGCAGTATTTATAAAATTCGCAATGTTGACACCGCACTCAAATGCAGCGACGTCAAAAACCGATGCAGCATCGAAGCAATCCCTACTTACGTGTGATTTTACTACTGCGACCGATCGAAAACAGTCGCCAAAACACGATGCAGCATCAAATCAACCCCTGATACTCACGTGTTTTTACTATCGTGACCAATCATTGGTATAGTCAGAAAATCGAAGCTAAAAGTTGCATGTCTGCTAACGACCTTACACACATCTCCCCTTGGCAACACACTGGAGAATGGACGAACCACTTTGTTCTGAAACCGAGAACGAACAAATGTAACGACAAGACTGTAACTGCAGCCGAGATATGACGGCTCCCGGCGGCCGGGTGGATGTAAACGGTTCGGGAAATGAGCTCATCGGGTAGTGGCATATTATATTCATTGGCTTTGGAGGCTTTAGTATTGTTGAGCTTGTTCATTTGGTGATTGGAACGGTTTATATTACAGCTTTGATTCATACACTCCTATTTTGACTTGTGTAACACACAAACATTGAGGTAAATCAGGGAAATTAATTGTTTACCAAATTGACTACTTCATAACTTTTTATTGTCCGTATATTCAAATCTCAACTTTACTCTTTGACAGTTATATCTATTGAAGGGCTATAACACAGCAAATTGACGGAGTGTGTCAATTTGATACGCAATTTATTTCCCAGACTTACTATTTGTCGTATACGAATAAATTTCTTCAAGATGTTTTGTATGTAATTATATACCGTAGAACGTGGCTATTTGGATTTTCGGGGGTTATTTGGAACAAAGCAATTGTAAGATTTGAGTTGACATAAATTCGAATTGTGATCTTCGTACGAAAAATTGTAAAAGTAAACAAGATCAGAAATAAAATAAAAGTTGTCTATGTTGTTTTGGTAGAATTTATATCAACTCAAATCTTCCAATTACTTTATTCCAAATAACCCCCGAAAATCCAAATAGCCCCGTTCTACCGGTACATATTTTTCAATGTTGCTGAAGTCTTGGATGTTTTTTAAAGATTTGCATTGCCGGTGCAAGGGAAAATCTTTTCAATTACTTCAACATTACCAAAACAAACACTTCGATTTCGAAAGTACCGTTTGCAGTTTGTCTTTTATAAAACTGTAAAATGACTAATACCTGACAAAATGAAGTCAGTCTGACCGTATAACGGTTGGGTAACCCTAATTGCATCCTAAGCGTGTATTCGTCATCAGTTTAACAGTTACTTGTGCAACTCATTGTGCACATAGCTACATAAATTGAACGTGTAATATCAGCACGTGGATTAAAGGATTGGCCCGCTGGACATGTAAGAGAAAATTAGTCTGTAACCAAGACATAGTTATGTCTATCAATAGGTTTTTTTTTCTCACGTAGGTGTTGGATTGTTGTCATTTTGTGAGACAACGTTCACTCAATTATAGGTGAACGTGAGAGAGGATTTTTCTGCTTTTTGCTCTCTTTGGATTGAAATGCGTCGTCGGATGTTTCATGGAAGGTTCCATTATAATCCACGTGCCCGTTCAATATATTATGTAGCTATATGTACAGTGAGTTGCACAAGTAACTGTTAAAGTGATTACGAAGACACGCTTAGGATGCAATTAGGGTTACCCAACCGTTATACGGTCAGACTGATTTCATATTGTCATTTCACAGCTTTATAAAAGACGAACCATAAACAGTACTTTCGGAATCGAAGTGTTTGTTTTGGTAATGCTACAGTAATTTGTCACTTGCACAAGAAAATTACCATCTTTAAACAACATCTCCCAGTTATTAAGAAAACATATGCTTTTTTTTTTTTTTTAATGGCAACTCAGTGTGTAACCACGAGGGGCTCGGACTCTTTAACCGGTCTATCCTGTGGTGCCTTAAGCTCCTAACGAATTTTAAGGCCTCCAGCCAGGGCGTAATAACTATAAACTAAACGACTGCTGCTCGCTAAGGGCACCCCCTGTGGGGTACGAGCCTCGGCTTAGGGCAGCAGAGTCGGGGGGAGGGTGGCAAGGGACCAACGGTGGCTGGATAAAATCAGTGTTTTGATTATTATCGTGGGGGGTTTGGATTACATGCTGCTCAGCGAAAACGCGTGCTGGCGCTTCGCTTACAGTCAAGGGTCGGGGAGGACTATTTGTTAGTCGGAGATTTCGCGCGGGGCCTCGGCGGCGAGGTCGGAATGATGATCTTGTAGTGTGTACTCTTTTGTGAACTGTACTAGTAGACCTATGACTCTCCTGGAGGAGAACGTGAGAGAGGAGGAGAGTGATGGGGTCGTCTGGGTCGGTCAGTGCATGCCGTGGACGGCGGGTCCCGCTAATAATAGAGGGAGTGTAATTGGCGGCCTTCACAATCAGAGGGTTGCGATGTGTGGCGGCAGAATCAAAGAAGCGCTTTGAAGCGCGTTTTATGAATTGGGCTATGGTGGGGAATTTAAGCTCCAGGTGGAGGTTAGTGTTCCGAACGAACCAGGGGGCTCCCGTGATCTTACGGAGGAATCGATTTTGGTAAAAACATATGCATCGCAAGTAGACTGTTTCTATTCTACTATGCGGAAACGATGCACGTCTCTGGTGCGCAGGGTACGGGCTAGCTCCAACAGCATCCTGAGGGCATTCGCGCAGAGGTTCGATTGTCAGTACCTGAACCATTGCTGTATGGTTCACACACGGAGCAATCTATGTGATATGTTTATCTGGTCATTTTAGATGTTTTTTTTTTTTTTTAATTTTGCAGCCTTTCCTATGATCCTTTGTTGGTCGAAATAAACGTTTTATTATTATTATTATTTTATTTATATATGTCTACATATCTCGGGACCCTGGGGTCCCGGACCTTTGGAAGGCGTACGAGGGGCCGAAGCTAACTCGCAGAGGCCCGTTAGACGCTTTTTAATTAAATGAGGCACCAACCGACGATTATCCCTGTACGCACTATGTAAGTGCACCCAAGGACAACCCCCGGTTGGTGTAGGACTATTGCAGGATATGGAAAACAAAGATATTGGACTATGGGTTTGGGTGGTTAAAATGGACTGGTTACCAAAAACTATGGAAGGACTATGGCCCCTGCCTGATCAATGTTTTATTATACACGGATAAAATGGCAGGGGGTGACTTGCACACTCAATAATGGGCCCCCGAAAACGGTCGCTAGCACATAGTGACGTAGCGACAAGGGGGCAACATGTCCTGAGGTGCTCGAGGAGTGGAGAGGTATTCCAAGGCTCTCAGAACAATCCCAGAGCCCGGAAGATGGTCAAGATCCCTACAAGCACTTACTGGAATACTTCCTTCCTCCGAGCACGTTTGCTCTTGCGAATCTCCACTCAAGCCAGCCAATAAAGGCAAGAATGAGGTGGGAGCTCAGTTCCTCGTCAGTGTTCACTCCAACCGGCCAATAAAGGCAAGCCAGAGATGAGGAACATGACTTCTCCCGGGAGATAGGGTCCGTAGGGTCGCAACTGCCCAACAGCTCGCCACATGCTGCCCTGCGGGTTTCTGTATCTCTCTTGGTCTGGCTCCTCACTCTAGATATGTTCCGGGAAAGTAAACTCTACCGGCACAGACCTAGAGTTCGGAGCGCGCAAGCCCCACCACGACGTCAACGTAGAGATACGGCGGTGGGGTTATTATTATTATTATTATTGAAAATATGTACAGTGGCTAACACATCAAGCTACACGAAAAATACTTTAAAATATTGTTGAATAATTTCAAAATCGAACGAGAAAATTTGACAGTTTGTCTTGATGTACAGCCACCGTACATAAAAAAAATCTTGATGAAATTAATTCCTATAGGTACGACAAATATTCCATGAAATAAATGTTTATCAAATTGACACACTACGTCAACTTGCTGTGCCCTTCCCACGACGCATCCTACGCGAAAAGCAGCATAAAATCGAAATACAAATATAAAACACAGGGGCCGATTCTGAAATTTCAGACTTCTAGAGTCTGAAATTAAATATGATATGAAATATTTTACAAAGAACCTCAATTATAAAAGTTAGTAGGTACGTACAAATTAAGTACAAAAGAAAAATATTTTTCCAACTAATTATAATTCCAAAAGCTTCCATAATAGATTAAAATTATAATGAAATATTAACATAATTATATTTATGTTTTCATTAGGAACAAATTACAAATTACCATCTGATATGCTAATAGACGCATGTTATTTGAGCTTTGGGCGACTGTTTTCCGTAGAACATGGTAAATAATTCGCTCTGGACTTTGTAATGTTAATGAAAACCACGATCTTTAATTAAAACTTTTTACGTTACTTATTTACGTGACTAGAGGAGTTCCGGTGAACTCGTGAAAATACGTTTTACTGCGGGGATGAAGTTTAAAAGTCCATACTTAACGTTACAGGGGTCTTTTTTGGCAGGTATTAGGTAGAGGCACTTTTCCGCTATCCTTTCCGCCTTTTTCATGGTGGCTGCCAAACTGAGTTACGTTTAAATTCCTTAAAGTACTTTTTTTTTATCTCGGGCATCTCAGAGTTAACCTTGAGAGATTGAGACTCTTTAACCGGTCTTTGCTGTGGTTGCCTTAAGCTCCTAACGAAACTTAATGCCTCCAGCCAGGCCGTAAAAACTTATAAACTAAACGACTGCGCGCTAAGGGCACCCCCTGTGGGGTACGAACCTCGGCTTAGGGCAGAGTCGCAGGGAGGATGGCAAGGGACCGACGGTGGCTGGATAAAATCAGGGTTATGATTATTATCGGGGGAATTTAAAGCCACAGGCTCAGCTATAGCGCGTGCTGGCGCTTCGCTAACGGGCAAGGGTCGGGGAGGAAATACTAATGCGACATTTGGTACATGTTATACTAATATTACATGACATTTCTGCTTGTCATAGCTCTCCGTTTGTATCTTTACAACAAAAACTTTTTCCTTGTTGGGAAAAAAAATTAAATATAATAATATTCCCGACATTACTGCAGCATACTTCGTTGCACTGCGCTGAAATCGTATAAACTCGGCGCTAATGAGATAATACTCGTAATGGTAAAAGCAAGCTCGTTATGTAGCGTATTAGTTGCTCTTTAAACTTTAAGAAATACGTGCAAATCCTTTTCTATTTTGATTGAGGAAATAAAATTATTATAATGATTATATTATTATCGTGTGGTTTGTTTTGTGGATGTCCTAATAATGTAGGATGTATAGAAATTTAACATCCTTCTTCGGATGCTATTAAATTACTTACTAAGGAACAAACTTAGTCAATTTTTTCTTATTATAATTGTTATTATTTTATTCCTGTAGTAAGTAAGTTTTATTTCGGGCGTTTGTATGTTAGGGTAATCTTCGAAACTGCTAAACCGATTACGAAAATTCTTTCACAAATTGGAAATAGGTACAGTATTGCCGAGTGTCATAGGATGTATTTTATGTTAAAACAAGAAATTTCACTTCGACGAAGTGCGGGCTAGTGGGACATAAACATAACTGAATAAAGGTCTACACACATCTACATACACACATATATTTTGGGAAAAGGGAGGACCAGGATGGATGACTGCTGAGAGGCGAGAGCCACACTATTCTTCAGTATCATAATGTAAATATTGTGAAAGTAGTAGAATAAAGGCTTTTTTATTTTTTTATTTACACATCTGCCTACGCCTTCGGCGAATACAGTCGTGAATTATGTGAAGCATGGCATATATCTATGTGACAGCATTAATTCTCGGATCGAGGACACATTTGCGCCTAGAGAACGGTAATTCGCATTAACTCAGGGTTCCCATGGGGGTATGATTTATCTTTCTAGCACATAATTACGATGTAGGCTTTTCCTTATGTCCACTGCTGTATAATTATATGGTTTTAATTACACTTATACGAGGGAGGAGCTCGTGTTCGGGAGGGAACAGCCGCACGGGTCGATCCGTCAGGTTAAGCTACGCTTGCCGGAGTTGGTCCGTGGATGGGTGACCATCTTTACATACCGAGACTCCTCCGTGCCTCGGAAAGCACGTTTAGCCGTTGGTCCCGGCTGTCATTCGTGGATCTTTGACAGTCGTTACGGGTCGACAGAAGCCCAAAAAGTCCGACAGCCAGTCTTACCAAGGGGTATCGTGTTACCCAGTTACTGGGTTGTGGAGGTCAGATAGGCAGTCGCTCCATGTAAAATACTGGTATTCAGCTGCATCCCGTTAGACTGGAAGCCGACCCCAACATAGTTGGGAAAAGGCTAGGCAGATTGATTACACTTATACGAGTATGTGTCATTAGTACTCTCGAACATGCGATGATGTGGATCTTCGGCATGCCATAAATCAATGCTTAAGAATTAGATATTTATTTCAGATTAAGCTTGATTGATTTGCTGTATCAAACGAATGACAGACGTGGGAATCCGCTAGATGCGGACACACAGGACCGGATGGACCGACATACCAAACTTAAGTGGCAGCGAGCAGGGCACATTGCTTGCAGAACAGATGGCCGATGGGGCCGAAAGGTTCTGAAGTGGCGACCACGTATTGGAAGACGTAGCGTTGGACGGTCTACCACAAGGTGGACCGATGACCTTGTGAAGGCCGCAGGAATCCGCTGGATGCGGGAAGCACAGAACCGGTCGAAGTGGCGGTGATTGGGGGAGGCCACTGAAAGACGTCCACTGTTGGACATATCCAACAGTGGACGTCTTTCGGCTGAAATGATGAATGGTGAGGACTGACTGGTGAAGTAGACCTACGTCAAGAAAGTGGACATATTTCGGCTGAATGATAAAATGATGACCAAATAAATTAAAAAAATTCAATTGTCATAAATCAGGAGGTTAGGACAGTTACATTATAGCTATCCATACTAATATTATAAATATGAAAGTAACTCTGTCTGTCTGTCTGTTCTGTTCACGCCTAAGCCGCTGAACCGATCGTCATAAAATTTGGCACAGATATAGCCTGGGATATGGAGAAGGACATAGGCTACTTTTTTACGCAATAACCGACATCCACGCGGGCGGAGCCGCAAGCAAAAGCTAGTATATTATAAATGTGAAAGTAACTCACTGTTACGTTTTCACGCCTAAACCGCTAAACCGATCGTCTTGAGATTTGGCAGAGATATAGCCTGGGATATGAAGAAGGACATAGGCGACTTTTACGCGATAACCGACATCTACGCGTGCGGAGACGCGGGCAAAAGCTAGTTCCTCATAAAGCTAATGGTTTAAACTTGACATAGCCATACTTTTTATAACTTACACAAATCGTGAAAGACCAGCTACATGCTAGTTTTGATACAGATATCCGAACTGTGGACTGTAGTTTATGACACGGACAGTATATAACAAAGTTAAGATCCAGTTAAAACTAGCAGACGACGTTTTTCAAAGATCACTGAGCTTAAATTCATGCTTGAAAAATTTAAATGCCTGCAGAGATGAGTAAGCGTGGGGTTAAGTTATCACGATTCTGTATTTTAAAAGTTTATTATTATAACAAAACGAAATTGTTAAAAACTTGCGATAAGTTCGAATAATACCGATCGAATATCGTATTTTTTCGTTCAATAAAACATTCTATGCTAAATTAGTTATTCTGAGTATTCAGAAGGCGTTCAATTTCATCTATTTTAGTCCCATGGCAGTAGTAAGAAGTAAGGGTAGCACCTCATGTAGGTAATACGAACGACACTTCACCCAAATACATTTATTTTCCTTAAAAAATTTCGCGAGCAGCACCGCACTCACGGCTACATATCAAGCTATACATCTCCAGTATAAGCTGATCTCGCATTGTATAAGATTTCCGTACAATGAAAGGTCAGCTTATACTGGATGTGTAGTTATACCTTGATATATAGCCGTGTGTACAAGTGATAGACGTCAAAAACCATAAAAAATAAAAAGTGAGATTTAGTATGAGAGACAGAATTATATCTTTATTCTCTCTCATGTAACAAAACGTGCCTAAACGTGACGCGACCTTGAAATTTCATTATCAATTCTCGTCCAACTATCGAATCGCTCGCCGCCTAAGAAGTTTAACTTCAAAAAATTTATCCATTGCGACGAAAGGAAGTGAGCGAGGAACGAAACTTCAAGCCTCTAAAACATTAAATGATTCTAAAAGAAATCAGCGGCAAAGCAAAGACATTAAAGATACCTAATGCAAAGGAAAAATGTTATTCCGGTTGGATAATGCGATTAAATTATATTTTTTCCTGCCCATTTATTTTGTTTTTATTCACATAATGGGCTGTGAGCGCGGTATCTATACATATTATAAATTAAAGTCACTTTTCGTGTTCTTCTAAACTCTATTTTTACGGTCGAATCGGATTTTGATGTGATTTTCACTATCATTTAAGCTCATTACGCACTGTCGACTTTTCGCCGGCAACTCGGTCCCTCAGCGACCAAAACAGGCAACTAGGGCCAGGAGACCAATCCGAGCGACTGTATTCCAAGTACATTCGTGCAGAATGGAAGAAGTTGCAATTAGTAGAAAAAGGAAAGCAAAAGAGAGTTGGGTACATCCTTTCTTACAAGAACGGAGATTAAAAAGAATGTTTAAAATAATATTCGTCTCACGATAAATCTCAAACAGCTTTTCGGGATTGTATTTCCAATATTTTATCAGGATCGGAAGCCTGAGCCATTTTTGTGAGCGACGTCCGGTCCTTCGACAGTTGCTCGCAGTGTGAATGCTTCCATTTGAAGCTGTGTTCCTATTGGTCGCCGGCGACCGACAGTCGCTTGTGCCAGACGCTTTGTTCCAGAAGTTTATGTGCATAATACATTAATATTACAGTTACATAATTATAATAAAGAAATCACGTTGATTTGTTAAGTCGTAATAACTCTGCGAAGCAGGGACTGGTGGCTAGTAACAAATAAATATACGATCATCATCTGGTCGCCTTCCAGTCTTACCGGAAGCATCTGAATAATGTTATACATGGAGCGACTGCCTATCTTCACCTTCAATCTGACCTCCACAACCCAGTAACTGGGTAATACGATACCCTTTGGTATCGTACTGGTTGTCAGACTTTCGGGCTTCTGACGACGATACCTAAAGATCAATGATTTTCTTTCTGGATTATTTTTAGCTTTTTTATTTTGTTCGACGCATAAAACTTCAGGAATTCGGGATGAAGTCAAAAAAAGAATAGACAAAAACCAAAAACAGCAACCACAGCGGTCTCTAATGGCAAAGCACCTTTACTGCGCGCTTCCAAATGAATTTCCATGCGAAATTCCATTTTAGAGAAACCTCAAAGGGGTTAGAGCCGTTGAAACTCAGAGAAAAAATTATACGAATGTACAAACCGGGAAAACGCTGAAAATATTTTATGAACGCTTTTGTACGTGGTTCGATATAGAGGCCATAGAAGGAAAGTACATATATGCACCAGGCACGTATGAAGACTTTTTGCTTTTTACGCCCATGATAAGCGACGTGGATGAGCACATAAAAATAAGAGTTCGTGTAAGTAGTAAAAGCAGCAGGTTTTTATTATATTTTCAATGTTCTAACTTAATCATTTTTCATCAATAAGCAAGAGAAAATAAACTAACAAACTGGTGAATAGTAGATTGTTTGCCAAGGGAGCAAACAACTATTTTGAAGGCTAGAGTGTTTCTTTGAATCCTGAGCGCAGCGAGGTATTCAAAGTACGTTACTCGAGCTTAAAATAGTGTTGCGCCCGAAGTGGACACTACTTTTTATCACCCTCTATGAAAAAATAAGTAAGTGCAACTAATGAATAAGAATACTACGTTTATTTATTTGTATCACATTTTTAGCGTCCGACACAATGTTCTCTGGAGTTAAAATAATACTTTAAGTCTCACTACTTGAGGAAGAAATACTATTTTTTTATACTAAGTAAAATCCGAATTTGAGTTAACAATTACGAACGAAGGCGGAATTAATTTCGCGCGTTTTTTATTTTTTCACAAACTTTTTATTTTATTTTGGCTCGCTTGCGGTTTGCTTTATCATACAGCCTGTTACTTGTTCATACAATGTTCGGGCTTGATCTCTTTGGTGATTGGAACTTTTACTAACAATATATCCACATTCGAAATTCAAATCACTTTTAGTCCCTAGGAATTAAAGAGCTCTTTTTGAATGGATGTGATAAAAAAATATATATACAGGGTTATTGGTAACACACTAACAATCTCTCAGAACTACTGTTGTTAGTATGATGTTAGTAATACAGACCTGCAAGCTTTTTAGTTATTTACCAATAACGCTTTATATCTGACCTGTGAACTAAACTGGACTAGCTACAAACATCCGTCATCTCTCAGAATAACCACTCCCCGACCCTTGCTCGACGAAGCGCCAGCCCGCGCTGTAGTTGAGCCTGTAGCTTTAAATTCCCCTGATAATAATCATAACCCTGATTTTATCCAGCCACCGTCGCGGTCCCTCACCGTCCACCCCCCGAGTCTGCCCTAAGCCGAGGTTCGTACCCCACAGCGGGTGCCCTTAGCGCGCAGTCATTATGTTTATAAGTTTTACGCCCTGGCTGGAGGCTTTAAGTTTTTAGGAACTTAAGGCAACCACAGGAAAGTCCGGTTAAAGAATCACGATCTCTAAAGGTCAACACTAAGATGCCCTATAAAAATAAAATAAGAATACACAAGATTCCATAATCAATACAAGGATAATACATTAGCAATACATAATGCATTGTATTCATGTTTGTTATGAACTTTGTCAATATGTTAAGTGCATCCGTTGGTTGGAGCCACGTAGAATACAAACTAGTACAAAATTGTGTTAGCTCCCAGACCAATATGGTATAAGCAAGTGGTTTCAATATGACACAACTATGCACAGTCACAGTATTAATTTAACTTTCAGACAGTTGGCAATTCTTTGCGAAGGTTGTTCAAGAAAGTATGTGAGAACATGCTAATTTAAAATTTCTATTTCGAAGCGATGTCTTGTAAAAATGTGGAAAATTTGAAAACTTTTAACGTTTACCTTGTAAAATCAAAGATGAATGCTATTATATTATTAAAAGAGTTTGAAAGTCTGTTGATTAAAAATGAATAAAAAATGCAAAACAGTGTTTTAATATCTTAAATTCCTTAGATAACCGCATCAGAATTTAAAAACATGCAGCCTTCAAAACTGATATAAAAAAAACCGGCCATGTGCGTATCGGGCCACGCACATTCCGTAGTTGGGATGATATAGTCTAATTCTAGTTGAAAATCATGTCCTCCCCTACATCGATTTACGTCATGATCAATTATTCTCCAACTCCAAATATAAGTTAATAACAGCAAAACAAAAATGTGTTTAAACTACAAATTAACGTTTTTCGGACTTCTTCCTTCACTTGTGAAAATTTCATGATTCTATACTCCATTTACTAAACTTTTAAATGGAGTATATAGGTCAACGTGAAGTACCCTATAATTTTTTATTTATTTGCGAGTATCAAAAGAAATGATTTGATTTGATTTAAATGGCCGTATTTTTTTATTGCGTTGACTTATACTCTATTTATTATAACATTAGACAAATAACTGTTCTCACCCTTTCGTTATTTCGATGTAAACAAACGTTTAATAAACTTCGTTATTTCACGATAAATACAGAGCACTGTAATACTCGTATATTTACCATTTACATTAAAAAAATAACTCTAAAGTACAGTAATTTTAACAATATTACACAATAACTGTCGTTATTTAGCTGTTATTTGTCTAATGCCGTTTTTTTTTTTTTTTGAATACTCCTGGTGACTGAAGACCTACGTAGGCTATTTGATATCAATTTAAATTTGATACCTCCACGCGTTTCTGAAAAAAAAGGTCGTGACAGACTGACAGATGGACAACGAAGTGATCCTATTAAGGTTCCGTTTTCCTTTTGAAGTACGGAACCCTAAAAATATACAAACAAGAAACCAGACGGCACAACTTTCGATTTATATCTCTATTCATGAACTCTCCACTCCTCATTAGCATAATCATTATTTTCTGAATATTAAACCTGTCATAAAGTTTACAACGCCTGCACATTGTGCACTTGATGGTCCAGCAGTGTCATCCAAAGGTTCAATCGCCGAAGGTCGTCGACGGGAGACGTCGGACTATTAATTTTCGTAATTAAATTTGACCCTTCAGACAGCGAAATTCACTTTGACGTCTAGACGTAATTATCCCTTAAGCAGTTTCCTTCCAATTTCATTACCTCTAGATCCTCTTACATTTGCGCAACCACATTAACGAAAGCTATTAGAATTAGCGAAAGGTGGAATGATTAAACTTTATACTAATTTTAATTCTGTGATGTATATATATTATATATTATTTATATACAATAACTACAATAATAATAATTTATATCACCAAAAATAATACAACGGATTACATATACTTATAGGCTAGTACATGGGAGTATATAACATGGGAGCATCTGTAGCCGAACTAGGACGAGTCCTGTATCTCGGCATACAGCGCCAGACCCCTCAAACCTGACAAAAATACATATTAGCCCCAAAAGACATGCAAAAAGATGCATCAATGAATGTAAGAAGAAAAAACTGAGACAATAAAAAAATGTGTGTGTGTGTGTGGGGGTGTGTTTGTTTTAAGTACCATCCGAGGACGGTCATATGAATACACAAGGCACGACCGAGGACCTTTTCAAAGCGAGGACCTTTTCGAGGGTCCTCGGTTTGACTTGACCAAAGATTCGTATTCTGCAAGCGATTTTGAGTCTTTCTGTATACTTAATAAGAAAAAGTTGTCTGAACCTCGGTTTGATCAAGATTATTCATAATCTTACACAAACATTGTGTGTCCACCAGGTGGCGTCACTGTCGCCTCATACACAGCCTCTTTACACTCATTTCACGTTCGTTGTATTATCTGAGGACCTATGTGTTAACTTTAACACAAAAGACCTCGGTTAGCTAGCTTTTCCAAACAATGTGTATTTAAGACCTCGGTTTGCTAGATTTTCCAAACAGTGTGTATTCTAGTCCTCGTTTCGACAGTTTTCCTGATGTGTAGAAGACGAGTTATGTGCTATCGTTTAAATAAAATTATGGAGGAGAAAATCGAAGGTAGATTGAATCCTTATCCAAAACCTTTGTAGCTACTAGGTGCAAGAGGATTAAGTAGGCTTTTTCTGCAGTATGTGCTAAGTAGCCTGCTTAGATAGAGAGACACAACATTATGATATGCACCATAAAATATTGTATTGTCATAGAATCGTAAAGTAGGAATGCCTTCCTTGGTGAAAATATGGGCAGCAGGATTTGAAACAAAGAAAAAGTTAAAAGAAATAAAGAACGTGAACGTACATAACACCATTGTAAAGAAAACAACATAAACTTTGCTGAAATAGAAGTAGGTTTATTTTAAAATAAAACGAATTATTTAACTTACTTTTACCAACGATCAAAAAATTTAATTTTTATTAATTTAATTTAATTTAAAAATTTCTAATTTTTACCATTAAAATAATAACCAAGTTGCAGCAACATCTTTGAGAAGCATGATAAGAAAACTTTTATAACAATTATTATAAAACAACAACAAAACAATGATATGCACCATAAAATATTGACTTGTTGTCTGCAAATAGAAACGCTTACATGCAATTTTACTGTTACTAACCTAAATTAGATTTAGTTTTCACTTTATACTCATTGTTAATTTATTACATTAAGTATTTATGCACTTCCTAGCCTGAAGCACAGGTTCAACCTAGTTCAGGCAAATAAGCAATTGTGTTCTATTTTAATTGTTAAGGAACTTATTGTAAATGTGCCCTTTTTATAAATAAACGATTATTATTATTATTTATTTTTATATTTTTAACATATCTCGGGATCTTGGGGTCCCGGGCCTTTGGAAGGCGTACGAGGGGCCGAAGCCAACTCGCAGAGGCCCGTTACACGCTTGTAATGAAATGAGGCACCAACCGACGATTATCCCTGTACGCACTATGCAAGTGCACCCAAGGACAACCCCCGGTTGGTGTAGGACTATTGCAGGATATGGAAACAAAGACATTGGACTATGGGATTGGGTGGTTAAAATGGACTGGTTACCTAAAACTATGGAAGGACTATGGCCCCTGCCTGATCAATGTTTTATTATACACGGATAAAATGGCAGGGGGTGACTTGCACATTCAATAATGGGCCCCCGAAAACGGTCGCTAGCACATAGTGACTTAGCGACAAGGGGGCAACATGTCCTGAGGTGCTCGAGGAGTGGAGAGGTATTCCACGGCTCTCAGAACAATCCCAGAGCCCGGAAGATGGTCAAGATCCCTACAAGCACTTACTGGAATACTTCCTTCCTCCGAGCACGTTTGTTCTTGCGAATCTCCACTCAAGCCGGCCAATAAAGGCAAGAATGAGGTGGGAGCTCAGTTCCTTGTCAGTGTTCACTCCAGCCGGCCAATAAAGGCAAGCTAGAGATGAGGAACATGACTTCTCCCGGGAGATAGGGTCCGTGGGGTCGCAACTGCCCAACAGCTCGCCACATGCTGCCCTGCGGGTTTCTGTATCTCTCTTGGTCTGGCTCCTCACCCTAGAAATGTTCCGGTTAAGTAAACTCTACAGGCACATACCCAGAGTTCGGAGCGCGCAAGCCCCACCACGACGTCAACGTAGAGATACGGCGGTGGGGTTAAATTATTATTTTTAAATGTCTTTGACTTATCTCGGGACCCGAGGGTCCCGGGCCTTTGGAAGGCGTACGAGGGGCCGAAGCCAACTCGCAGAGGCCCGTTAGACGCTTTTAATTAAATGAGGCACCAACCGACGATTATCCCTGTACGCACTATGTAAGTGCACCCAAGGACAACCCCCGGGTTGTGTAGGACTATTGTAGGACATGGAAACAACGAATTGGACTATGGGTTTGGGTGGTTAAAATGGACTGGTTACCTAAAACTATGGAAGGACTATGGCCCCTGCCTGATCAATGTTTTATTGTACACGGATTAAATGGCAGGGGGTGACTTGCACACTCAATAATGGGCCCCCGAAAACGGTCGCTAGCACATAGTGACGTAGCGACAAGGGGGCAACATGTCCTGAGGTGCTCGAGGAGTGGAGAGGTATTCCACGGCTCTCAGAACAATCCCAGAGCCCGGAAGATGGTCAAGATCCCTACAAGCACTTACTGGAATACTTCCTTCCTCCGAGCACGTTTGCTCTTGCGAATCTCCACTCAAACCGGCCAATAAAGGCAAGAATGAGGTAGGAGCTCAGTTCCTCGTCAACGTTCACTCCAGCCGGCCAATAAAGGCAAGCCAGAGGTGAGGAACATGACTTCTCCAGCTCGCCACATGCTGCCCTGCGGGTTTCTGTATCTCTCTTGGTCTGGCTCCTCACCCTAGACCTGTTCCGGGAAAGTAAACTCTACCGGCACAGACCTAGAGTTCGGAGCGCGCAAGCCCTACCACGACGTCAACGTAGAGATACGGCGGTGGGATTATTATTATTATTATTATTAATTAAAAAAGATCGACATAATTTGGTCGAATTTAACATTACATTACTTAACACAATGTTTAGTTAGAACGCAGAAGAAGTATGCAAAAAATTAAGTACAGCAGCTATTGTGCATTTTAATCTATCCAGGGAAGTTAATATGCCCACCAGATTAGTTGCTTACCATGGTTTGGTGGCGTCATTAAAATTTTAGTCTGAGAGAACAGGTATTCAAGATTCAAAAACGATGTAAAAGGGCAATGTGTAACATGAAAGTAACATATAGTTGCGTAACTGTATTCAAGTCTCTTAATTTGCTAACATTCCCATCACTTAACATTTTCGAAATAGCTGTCTTTGTAAAATCAAATATGCATCTTTTTAATAAATCATTTGACAATACTCGTATAACACGACATGGTTAGAAGGCAGTATACTCGTACAAACATGCTATGTGTTAATTATAAATGTTATTACTCCATCTGTGAATTTCTAAATGTAAAACTTTATAAGTAGTTACCTAATCTATCCTGACCTGTTTTTAATTTTAAACCTCAGTTCTAGTTTTCCTTTTCTTAAGTTATTTAATTTTGTGTTTCAAGGTAAACGATCTATAGCACAAAAACGGAAACATTGTACAACTGTCAATCAGTAAACAAACAAACTGGTTATTATCTTAATTTTACTATATAAACTTAACGCGTATGCTAAATTTGAAGACGATGCTATCAACTGTTGAGTAGTTCCCTCATGAAAAACGACCTTAGCTGCAGCATCAGCATAAATTGGTTATTATCTTAATTTTAATATATGAACCTAACGCGTATGCCAAATTTGAAGACGATGCTATCAACTGTTGAGTAGTTCCCTCATGAAGATACGACCCTGGCTGCAGCATCAGCACAAACTGGTTATTATCTTGATTTTACTATATAAAACTAACGCGTATACCAAATTTGAAGTCGATGCTATCAACTGTTGAGTAGTTCCCTCATGAAGATACGACCCTGGCTGCAGCATCAAAACAAACTGGTATTATTTTAATTTTGCTATATAAACCTAACGCGTATGCAAAATCGGAAGACGATGCTATCAACTGTTGAGGAGTTCCCTCGTGAATAAACAACCCTGGCTGCAGCATCAGCACAAACTGGTTATTATCTTAATTGTACTATATAAAACTAACGCGTATGCCAAATTTGAAGACGATGCTATTAATTGTTGAGGAGTTCCTTCATGAAAAACGACCCTGGCTGCAGCATCAGCACAAATTGGTTATTATCTTAAATTTAATATATAAACCTAACGCATATGCCAAATTTGAAGACGATGCTATCAACTGTTGAGTAGTTCCCTCACAAAGATACGACCCTGGCTGCAGCATCAGCACAAACTGGTATTATCTTAATTTTGCTATATAAACCTAACGCGTATGCAAAATTAGATGACGATGCTATCAACTGTTGAGGAGTTCCCTCGTGAAGAAATGACCCTGGCTGCAGCATCAGCACAAACTGGTTATTATCTTAATTTTACTATATAAAACTAACGCGTAAGCCAAATTTGAAGACAATGCTATTAACTGTTGAGGAGTTCCCTCATGAAGAAACGACCCTGGCTGCAGAATCAGTAGAAACTGGTTATTATCTTAATTTTACTATATAAACCTAACGCGTATACCAAATTTGAAGTCGATGCTATCAACTGATGAGTAGTTCCCTCATGAAGATACGACCCAGGCTGCAGCATCAGAACAAACTTGTATAATCTTAATTTTGCTATATAAACCTAACGCGTATGCAAAATTGGAAGACGATCCTATCAACTGTTGAGGAGTTCCCTCGTGAAGAAACGACCCTGGCTGCAGCATCAGCACAAATTGGTTATTATCTTAATCTTACTATATAAAACTAACGCGTTAGCCAAATTTAAAGACAATGCTATTAACTGTTGAGGATTTCCCTCATGAAGAAACGACCCTGGCTGCAGCATCAGTAGAAACTGGTTATAATCTTAATTTTACTATATAAAACTAACGCGTATGCTAAATTTTAAGACGAAGCTATTTACTGTTGAGGAGTTCCCTCATGAAAAACGACCTTGGCTGCAGCATCAGCATAAATTGGTTATTATCTTAATTTTTAATATATGAACCTAACGCGTATGCCAAATTTGAAGACGATGCTATCAACTGTTGAGTAGTTCCCTCATGAAGATACGACCCTGGCTGCAGCATCAGCACAAACTGGTTATTATCTTGATTTTACTATATAAAACTAACGCGTATACCAAATTTGAAGTCGATGCTATCAACTGTTGAGTAGTTCCCTCATGAAGATACGACCCTGGCTGCAGCATCAGCACAAACTGGTTATTATCTTAATTTAACTATATAAAACTAACGCGTATACCAAATTTGAAGTCGATGCTATCAACTGTTGAGTAGTTCCCTCATGAAGATACGACCCTGGCTGCAGCATCAGAACAAACTGGTAGTATTTTAATTTTGCTATATAAACTTAACGCGTATGCAAAATCGGAAGACGATGCTATCAACTGTTGAGGAGTTCCCTCGTGAAGAAACGACCCTGGCTGCAGCATCAGCACAAACTGGTTATTATCTTAATTTAACTATATAAAACTAACGCGTATGCTAAATTTGAAGACGATGCTATCAATTGTTGAGGAGTTCCTTCATGAAAAACGACCCTGGCTGCAGCATCAGCACAAATTGGTTAATATCTTAATTTTAATATATAAATCTAACGCGTATGTCAAATTTGAAGACGATGCTGTCAACTGTTGAGTAGTTCCCTCACGAAGATACGACCCTGGCTGCAGCATCAGCACAAACTGGTATTATCTTAATTTTGCTATATAAACCTAACGCGTATGCAAAATTGGAAGACGATGCTATCAACTGTTGAGGAGTTCCCTCGTGAAGAAACAACCCTGGCTGCAGCATCAGCACAAACTGGTAATTATCTTAATTTTACTATATAAAACTAACGCGTATAACAAATTTGAAGTCGATGCTATCAACTGTTGAGTAGTTCCCTCATGAAGATACGACCCTGGCTGCAGCATCAAAACAAACTGGTATTATTTTAATTTTGCTATATAAACCTAACGCGTATGCAAAATCGGAAGACGATGCTATCAACTGTTGAGGAGTTCTCTCGTGAAGAAACGACCCTGGCTGCAGCATCAGCACAAACTGGTTATTTTCTTAATTTAACTATATAAAACTAACGCGTATGCTAAATTTGAAGACGATGCTATCAATTGTTGAGGAGTTCCTTCATGAAAAACGACCCTGGCTGCAACATCAGCACAAATTGGTTAATATCTTAATTTTAATATATAAATCTAACGCGTATGTCAAATTTGAAGACGATGCTGTCAACTGTTGAGTAGTTCCCTCACGAAGATACGACCCTGGCTGCAGCATCAGCACAAACTGGTATTATCTTAATTTTGCTATATAAACCTAACGCGTATGCAAAATTGGAAGACGATGCTATCAACTGTTGAGGAGTTCCCTCGTGAAGAAACAACCCTGGCTGCAGCATCAGCACAAACTGGTAATTATCTTAATTTTACTATATAAAACTAACGCGTATACCAAATTTGAAGTCGATGCTATCAACTGTTGAGTAGTTCCCTCATGAAGATACGACCCTGGCTGCAGCATCAAAACAAACTGGTATTATTTTAATTTTGCTATATAAACCTAACGCGTATGCAAAATCGGAAGACGATGCTATCAACTGTTGAGGAGTTCCCTCGTGAATAAACGACTTTGGCTGCAGCATCAGCACAAACTGGTTATTATCTTAATTGTACTATATAAAACTAACGCGTATGCCAAATTTGAAGACGATGCTATTAATTGTTGAGGAGTTCCTTCATGAAAAACGACCCTGGCTGCAGCATCAGCACAAATTGGTTATTATCTTAAATTTAATATATAAACCTAACGCGTATGCCAAATTTGAAGACGATGCTATCAACTGATGAGTAGTTCCCTCATGAAGATACGACCCAGGCTGCAGCATCAGAACAAACTGGTATAATCTTAATTTTGCTATATAAACCTAACGCGTATGCAAAATTGGAAGACGATCCTATCAACCGTTGAGGAGTTCCCTCGTGAAGAAACGACCCTGGCTGCAGCATCAGCACAAATTGGTTATTATCTTAATTTTACTATATAAACCTAACGCGTATGCAAAATTGGAAGACGATCCTATCAACCGTTGAGGAGTTCCCTCGTGAAGAAACGACCCTGGCTGCAGCATCAGCACAAATTGGTTATTATCTTAATTTTACTATATAAAACTAACGCGTTAGCCAAATTTGAAGACAATGCTATTAACTGTTGAGGATTTCCCTCATGAAGAAACGACCCTGGCTGCAGCATCAGTAGAAACTGGTTATAATCTTAATTTTACTATATAAAACTAACGCGTATGCTAAATTTTAAGACGAAGCTATTAACTGTTGAGGAGTTCTCTCATGAAGAAACGACCCTGGCTGCAGCATCAGCACAAACTTACTTCTCCTTCACAGTGATTACACCTTTCTTATTCGCGGTCCGTACGTTGCTAGGTATCACAATATCATGGAAATAATAACGTGTGCTCTGAGTGAGTCTTATAAGAACTAAACAACCACTACCACGCTTCACTTTTATTATTTTGTGAGTAATACGGCTATACATCTACATATATTGGATAATATTTTTTCTCCCACTGTTTACGTTAAAAGCAACAGAGAGATCCTCGCTTGGTACTTCATATTAGAAAATGTGTGTAAGAAATAAATCGGAACATTCTGCTTGCATTAATCAATTATTATCTTACACGTAAAATGAATTCGGTAGATTTTCCATGTCCTCGCTTTATACAAGTTCTACGCGAAAAACTGTCCTCGGTTTGGTAATATAAAGTCTAACACAGCGTCCGCACTTTGTTCAAGATATAAGAAATATTGTGTAAAAATACGTCCTCGGAAGGGCGTCGCAGGGCTTATATAAGGGGTCCTCGGTTGGCCTACACAAAGTCCTCGTATGTGCATCGCTAGTTACATTTAGCTGTGTATTTTAGGTCCTCAGTATGTTAGCCGCAATTCATACGAAAAAATGTTGAGATAGCATTATCCTTATAAGCTCATCACTATAGATTTACCCACCTGTCTCTTTCTATCTTATGTAAAAAGGCCAATGAGGTATATAAACCAGTTTTTTGGAGGGTCCTCGGTTCGTTCAAGAACTAACAAGGTCCTCATAAGGATGTCTGTACAAACATGGGTGTGTGTGTGTGTGTATATGTGGGCGTTATTTTGTGTAAGTGTAGAGTAGCGAAAAGTGTTGGGGTGTTGGATAGTGTAAGTAGTACGTCATACCGATTTTGTTTATTTTTGTATGTTCAGAACATAAAAGCAGCTAAATGTAGGATTTTTCGGTATGACATCAAGTTAGATTGCGTGGGCACAAACAAGTAATCCTGACATTAAAATGAGAGCAAGACTAAGCAGAATAATAGACTTGAAGTATGCAGACTTATATATAAATTTTACAACGGCGAATGAAAACGCAAATTCAACAAGAAGAAATACATATTCAAATGTAAAAAAAATTGAATGAAATTACAAGAAATTCAAACATAATGTGTACTCTTATAATAATTTGATGAGTGCTTGTAAAGGGGAATACATTCAAGAAAAGTTTTGATGAACGTCTAGTCTTTAGAAAAGTCATGTTTTTATTGATCGAGGAATAAAACCATTAGAACTCGTATAGATTTTATGCCCATCTATTCTTCATTAGAAATGGTTTCATTAGCTATGAATCAAGCGCCTCATAAACATCCACACAGACAGTAAAATCACTCAGGCGGATGGAAATACAGCTGTCGTGGATTTATAAAACAGCAATCAAATATATATTGGCCGTTCCATGCAAAATTACTCTTTCGTATAAAGAAAAGAGACGGATATAGTGATGTATAACAACTTGAAACGTCTGTAGAATTACACAGGCATCCATCGCAGCACTACAGTAGCACAAACTCGTTCTTGAAGCTATAAATTCTGATTACGAACGGGTGACTTGCATTCAAGTGCAAATTCTCATTTCGATTTTCTAGTTCTTATTGGAAATGTTTTTCGAGTCCATTGTGGTACGCCTTTCTAATCAATAGCGTTCCAATTAATATAAACAAAAGTTGTACTTATTTCCTTGTTTTGTATCCGTGTTAAATAGATAATTGCATGCGTCAATTATTTTGACAACATTGAAACTAAGATTTTAGTGGTTGAGCTTACATCTTCATCGTTGAACTATTAACTATTCAGAAGCAACTTGGTTTTAAATTCGGATCGTGTGATTGGCTGTTTGATCTACTCTTTAACAACCCTGTGTAACATTCAGATAACTTCAGCCGGTACCACAAACGGCAAGGCAGACAGTTCTGTCTGCAACTTTACTTTTCCTAAATCAAAGTTTGTTCAAACTTTGTGGTTACTGAAGCAACCGCGTGGGAAGCCCAAGAGACGTATACTTTATTCAAAATGTCAATTGTTCCCATTGGCTATTCGGATCTAAGTGGCCAGGTAGCAACTGGCCTCAACTTTTAAATCGGTAAGCGAAAGACAATCTCTAGGGACATTTAAGCCAGGCAAAAGTGGTCGTACATGATAACAGGAAGGAAAATTCAAACCCAAATGGATTAGATATCATACCTTTGCATTTAGAAAGCATACTACGTTAGATAAAAATAAAAACATAGCAACGAAGCTATGATATGAAAAGAAATAAGATTGCGTATGAATAGATAAATACAGTTAGTGCTTATTCGTAACCTAATCTTAGCTAATAAAAATTCAAGAGGCACTACAGAATATTTGCGAAGTAAAAACTCTACACACATTCTCCACTACAACGTACAATAAATAACATTAGAGATAAAACACATAAAAAATTACAACGGGCTATTAGCAGGTCATTTATTACCGTTCAAATATCATCCACCTAAATTGACTCGTCTAGATGGGAGACACAATTTCTCATAAAGTCAATTTCTTCCTGCACTGACCTGCCATTTTGTGGGTTAGGTGACGCCCTCTCTCCTTGCACCAAAAACAAGGACCCTCGATCAGCATCCAACAGTATTGATACATTTTGAAGGATCTTGTGACACAGCACCCGAACTTCTAGCTCGTTGCAGATGTCTTTCACCTACGACAAAAAGCAAGGAAATTTATTAATATCAATAATGCAATAAAATAAGTCTGTAACAGTAAGATACTCATTCATTTAGAAATAAATAAATTAAATACGTTTATTTGCGATAAACATGACGCAAAGAGAGAACACAAACACGAAAAGAACAAGTTGGGGGAAAATATGCGTCACATCCACGCAATACGCCCATCGCTCAGCATAATGCTGCGACCCTAAGCGAGACAGAGCCCCAGCGCTGGTTTTCAGCGACGGCCGGCGTTGACGTGATGAAGTAGTTGACGTGGTGTAGCATTTAATGAGATAAAAATAACAAAATAAGAAATCAAATAAATACAATACTTAGTTCTAAAAGTATATACATATAAATATAATATTTAAAATGGCCACATTCCGTTCCGTCGGTAACGAATGAACAACTCATGCGACGCTGGAATAATGTAATCTGTGCATGAAACTGTCATAACAATTTGTTTACCAACTACACTAGGTTTTGTCTTTAGGAGACGTATAACGGTACACCTAGCAGTAAGACAAGCTCAAGCCACAGTCAGTTTGGTGATGATTTTGCTATGAGCTGCCAAAAGGACACTGCTGTAGTGTAGCCATCCATCCCGATAAAAGTCGTCAAGTCGCCTTTTATGACACCTTATTTTTTGATGCAACGAAACATAACTCATCCCATGTACTTTCAACTTATAACATAAAGTTTCTCCTTGGATTCGTACCAGGATAAAAGTCAAATAAAACGAGAAACTAGTTTAAAGTGCAAACCCAGTTTCATATCAATGAATAAAACAACACGAACTACCGGGACTTGGGGAATAAAATTTTGGAATACAACCACTGCAAAAGTCAGTGCGAAACTTTATCTAGAACATTAGAAGACAGATAACTCTATTGTGAAGCCAATAATTACTGAAAGTAGAAAAAAGTTTAGTCAAGTTTCTACCTTGATACGGTTTATTTGACTTTTAGATCACTGTTGAAGTTAGGCAGCTGGTCTAATACGTTGTTAACAATGGAGAAGTAGCGAAGAAGAAAGATTAAGTAAATATTTACAATATACAGACGGTATAAGAAAATTGTATAAATAATAGAAGTAGTTTTAGTCACTTTTGACTTTACTTTGACCGAGAAGAAACAGCAGTAAATATTTTAGATCAACCTCCCCAATACAACCAACTAAACGTTCGACAAACAAGTTATGAAATCCAAAAGTTCTATACGATTATTGTGTGTCACAAAAAGGATACAAGATTTCGTCGAGGGATGTCTGACCGACGTCAGGCTGCAATAGAGGGATGTCAACAAACGCTGTCCACCCACGTACCATCCCACCCGAGTGTTTCGTTAAATCTAGACGTCGAATATGATTTCCGAACTAATTTCCGCCACATTTCTACCAGCGTCATCTATTTACCGAATACACTAATACATTTTGTAAAATGTGTTTCATTTATATTATAGTGGATGTTGGTCTTGTCAATATTATTATAATGTACTGTATGTAGGTACTTTGGGGATAAGAGATTATAGGTTATGTGGCGTGGCCCTGTTCCCATTGATTTTACTATGTATGGGTAAACTCATTTAAACTTCACCTTGAACAAATTATATTGTAATTAATTGTCCGAGTAAAATGCAAATCATCTGTTTGATAGGATTTACACATTGTCACATAAAATTAATTGTTTGTTTTTCATTAAACAATTCTGAACCATGCATTTGTTCTTTATGATGATGCTGACTAGAAATCAAAACGTCTATGCCAAATATTGCCTAAACCTTATATTGAATAGGACGCACAATGCCTACCTTGCATTATGGACATACATTATTTGAACTAAACCTTATTCTGACTATGATACAAAATGCCTACCTTGCAATGTGTCTATTATTTTAGGAGAAGAAAGGGAGTACCGTTTCTGGTTGTGTGGTCACAGTTCTAACCTAACCTAACCAGTTCAGAGGCCCTAATGTGAGTTTATTTTAACCATCTCGGCTAATTAGAAATTATTGCATTTTATGCATTTTGCTTGTTAAACAGTTTGATCTCTAGGTGATTTACAGCTTAGGCAATTTGCTGTTTAGACATTAATTTTAGGCATTTTGCTTCGTAGACGAATTGAAAGTTAGACACTCTGATCATATACCCCATTTGTGACCCACGACCTTGACACGGATCTAATACACGGAAAACGACGTAAATTTTCCTCCATAACTAAACTTATTGATTAAATTGGTAACATGTTTTTTCAGAGCAGTTCAAATTTCATTATTTGGGTAGGTATGATGTAAAAACCCCGTCGCTGTCTCAATTAATACGTACACAAAATGATTAATTATAGTCAATTTGGGTTGAACTTGACGCTCTAGTAATCCGAGACCCAGCAACCAAACATTTAGGTACAACAGGAACTTCTTTTAATAACTCGATGGAGAGAGAAGTTCTGAATGAAAGATATTTGCACTGCGTAGGCGTACATTTACGTTAGAGAAAGCCTATTCTTTCTTCGTAAATATACCATTTTTGGTAGAAAAAGCGGGTAATAAGATCACACTGTCTGATCTTCGATTGAAGCAGAAAATTTAAGGACTTCATTCAAGAAAGACTGTCTATTTTTAGGACATCTCGTTTCAAGACTGTCCATTACATTTTTTTTCCGGAAAATTAAATATTTTCTCTATTGGGACACAGTTTACAATACAGTCCCGAAATACGCGGTAGCAAAACCGTACCGAGATTTAACGAGTTCGAAACTTAAATCCGAATCCAAACACTGTCGAAGAGGAGCCGAACGATGAAAGGTTACGAGAGTATCTACTTATCTATAGCTGGCAGATAAACGGCTCCTGAGTAGACATCAGCCATCATCACTGAATGCACTATAAATATTCACGGTCGTCCAGGCGCACACGCGGACAATGAATGTTTATCTAGCAGTCCTTTTTTTTTGGGTATGGCATCTCCTGGCCTGGTTTTTTTGTAGTCGGCTGTTTAACCGGAATATTCTGTGGGTGCCTAAATAAATTAAGGCCTCCAGCCAGGGCACAAAACTAAACGAGTACACGCTAAGAGCCAGCCCACACGGCGCGTTGCTTTACGTTGCGTCGTCGCAAAGCAAATATTTTGACGCATAGCCGGCCACACAGGCACTTGGCCATCGCAGCGTTACTACGACGCATTCCGTCGGCGCAGCGGCGACGCACAGTTGCGGCAAGCATTTTGTAAAAACATCGCAGTCAGTAATCCATATCAACGCTCTCCGACGTCGCAATGAGTACACCCCCTCCCGCTTCGTCTCGGGGATTGCTGTCCTTCATGTGTGCGTTGCGACGACGCAGCGCACCGTGTGTACACTTTGGTTATTTGTATGTAAAACAACGCAACGGCAGCGCTGCGTCGACGCAACGGTGACGCAACGCGCCGTGTGGACTGGCTCTAAGGGCACCCCCTGTGGGGTTCGGACCTCGGCTTAGGGCATCGCTGGGGGAGGGCAGCAAGGGACAAGCTGGATCAGATCAAGATTATTTTGTGACGAATTTAAAATTACAGGCTCAGCAGTGCTAGCTGGCTCGAGCAAGGGTCTGAGCAGAATCAAGCGGCCCAGTCATCCAACTGCTTTTATACGAGCGACGTCAAAATAACGTAAATCGGAATACAAGGAAGACATTCCCAGGTAATTTTAAACGCCATACGGCAAGGCAAGGGTAATTCCTGAAGGTCGAGTTGATATTACGGATAACGAGGGTAATGCAAGATTGAGGATAACCGCAATTTCCTCGTTTATGTTGCACAGGAATGTACAGGTTTATGATGTCATAACATTAATGTGTGAAAATGAGAACATCATACGCCGATTAAATACTGACCTAATAGTTTAGTCAGCACACTAAGCTTAAATAGCCATTAAAACGGAATCATACGGGATAATTTTCAGTATTCAGTTTAGCGTTGAAAAAAGCAGGATAAATTCGTGTTTCTGCCCAATTCCGTTGCTTTTTTCAAATTTTCATTCGTAAGTAACAAGAAAATTTGCCAGTACCTATATATTTAAGGTTTTTTTTTTTTTCAATAAAACCGAAGAATATAGAAAAAACGAAAACATTTCATGTTTTTTTTTTTAACTTAGGATATCTGTTTTAACTCTTTCCATAATACCCACGATTAACCATCGACTACTGCTTCTGTAGAAGAAAATATTTCAATAAAACTAGCTTTTTTTTTTACTTTTCAAAACATCAAGCGAAAAATTCGGAAGAATCCTGTTTCTTTCCAAAGGATTATTTCTGTTAATTTTTCTACTTTTGTTTTACTTTCAAAGGAGATGTTTCAAAATGTATGGAGCCCCGGCCTGGTCTTTGTACACTATACTAAATAATGGGGAAACACAATTAAAACAGTTTTCAATCATCCATTTACTTTAAATTGGCTTTGTTTGGTAGTAAAGCACAATAATGTACACTTGGAATTGCAACACACAACAATCCGTCATGGCGGTAAACTGTCATGTTGATTGATTACTGACATTCGACATGTTTATTTCTGTCATATTACATTGTCAAAGAGAATCTTACGTTATTCGTAGTTTTAGTCATTTGTAATATTTAGATCTAGTTGTGGTTTGTGTATAAAGTACAGTCCAGTTGACCTGCGAGATGCCATGAAAAATATCTTGTAAGATTTTTACATAGAGCATAAATGTACAGAATACATTCAATCGTCGAAATATTAACTCAGACAACAACAATGTAGCGATCTTTTGATTTACAGTTCACGATCTATGGTATACTGTCATTGTTTTTTAACCACATAGTAACTAAATTGGCGAGACGCCATATTGAAAGTCAATAAAAATAATAATTGATAAATATCAAATGATTACTAGAAAAATATGCGTTTATGCAATTTATCTGTATTTTTCCCAAATCCCTAGGATTTTTCTCGATTTTTACTGTACATATACTGGGCCGATTTTGAAACATCTCCTTTGTTTTTTTCGGCATTTACAACGCTAATTCAGTTACTTTAAAATGTCCCTCGTTAAAGACACATTGGGTGCATGTGTACCGGCGCGTATGGCGCCCGTTTATCAAATGCGGGCGAACTGTCGGCAACCCAGACAGAACGCAGAAACAAAGTTACTGGAAGCGAAGTGCGACCGCTTTTACGAATACCAGACGTGATCTGCATAATTCAGGTGTTGGTAACGCCACAAATTAATACAGATAGGACACTCCGCAGAAAGATAGAATACTCTTTACTCGCAGTTTAGGTATGAAGCTACAAGTACGCGGCGGGCCCATCTCAATGGGAAAATCAGTATGACTGCCGCGCGCCGCCGGCATAAGAGTTACGCGATAGAAAGAGAGGCAACTTGTAGGTGAATATAACTGAAGGTAATAAGCATTGTGCGACCTGAATTGCACTGTATTGTGTCGTGACAAGAGTCGCTTTTTATTTAAATGATTTTGCGGAGTGTCCCATCTTTATTAATCTGTGGTAACGCGCGCAATAATTTTAACTTGATAGACGAAAGAAAGGCACGTGATAATTTTATTTACGAGTACCCGATAAGACAGTGACAAGACTGCGTGGCGGAGAAGGTGTAATCTTTAGTGGATGCGATAACAACTCCAATCTCAGTCAAGTATGATTATTATGCTATTGAGACATGTTTTTGCCCGTTTCACGTGTTTGATAAAATTCTATTGAAGCAATAATAACAACAACAAACAGCCAGGTGTTTTGTTATAGTAACCGGCATGAGGCGTGAGCACACACTGACACCTGCTCAGTAGTAAATTTTTAGGTCTCTTTGGCGGAATGAAGAGCCGAGAGGCGCCGAGCTGCATGCGATTGGTTCGTCAGTCGATACTCGTCGTCTATTGGACCCTCGCGTGTCATTTTTATTTAGCCGAATGTGTACATGCGCGAGCTTGCCCCCACTACTGCCCACCTGTGCTCACGACTCGTGCCGGTTATTATATTATCCTCCATAATCTACCATCTTATAAACATGAAACACGTGCGTAAAGATAAGCAACTGATTTAAACCGCAAATAGCTGCTCCCCGCGGCACTGACCACGTAATTTTTTCTAAAATAAAATTACCCTAAGTTACTTGTTATAATATCAGCCATATGTCAGTGAAAGTCCCGTCAAAATCGGTCCAGCCGTTTCGGACATTAGCTGGAACAAACAGACAGTTTTTTTTTCTAAATCGTTTTTTTTTTTGTTTTCTTTTTTTTTTGTTTATAAGTGTCGTATATACTTTCATATGCATTTAGTAAAAAGCAGTATTTTGGCATTACAAACATACACTTCCTCCTCATGAAATTCGTTCAAATTAATCGAAATATGATGTCCTTTCCATTGAGCTATGGGTCAAGCGGTGTGTTTACATGTAATTATCAAGCCGGGCCGCTGTTTTATCGGAGCTGACCTCTGTGCTTGTCAGCGAAGAGCCGACAGAGGCCTAATTTAAGTACCAACACATGTAAAACGACACCCGATTGTTTCGTAAATTAACTTTTAATTGACGTCACGCCGGGTTAATGGTGTTTCTGGAATTTTGGCTGTACCAACTACGTATACTACATCTATAAAAATAAATAAAATTGTAAAAGTGTCTGATTGTAATGTTAAAATAGCAGCTTTTTACTAAATGCATATGAAATTTAAACGGTACTTATTAAAAATAAATATTAAAAAAAAAAAAAAATTGTCTGACTGTCTGTCTGTTTGTTCCGCCTAACCTCCGAAACGGCTGGACTAACTTTGACGGGACCTTCACTGGCAGATAGCTGATGTTACAAAGAGTAACTTAGGCTACTTTAGTTTTAGACTAGCTGCTGCCCGCTGTTTCACCCGCGTGGCTTTTTTGTTAATTGAAAGACAAGCCACGTGGGCGAAGCCACGGACACAGCTAGTCGTATATATAAGCAAAAGGCACCTTATGAATAGCACCATCCTATTATCTCCCGTGGGCGTCGTAAAAGGCGACCAAGGGTCTTACTAGAGAATGGGCTGCAGCGTTCTCTATGCATTTCTAACACCATATTGTGATCGCCTACCCACCTGCCAAGCGTGGCGATTATGGCAACCCCCCCCCCCCCACGTTTGGAGGAGGCCTATGTCCAGCAATGGACGTCTTTCGGCTGAAATGATGAATGATGACACTTTTAATTTACAAAAAATAACGCCCTAAAAAGTGTGAAACAAGAAAATATTCTCATCTGAAATTGTTATACACACTATTCAATATTCATCATCATCATCATCTGCTGGACATAAGCCTCCCCCAATTGGGGGGGGGGGTTTCCATAATCGCCACAGGCGGGTTGGAGATCGCAGTATGGTGTTAAAAGTGCATAGAGAACGCTGCTTCCCATTCTCTAGTAAGTCCCTTAGTCGCCTTTTACAACACCCATGGGAGGAAATGGGGTGGTGCTATTCTTTACGTCTGGCACCACACGGAACAATTATTCAATATTATCGTCTATTAAACAAACAGCTTACATTTCAATGTATTTATACATATTCATAGCAATGTTCAGAGGAGGATATATTTCTCTAGAGAGCGCCATATTTAATGTGACGTCACATAGCCAATAACCAGCGGACGATCAAGACGCTTCCAACGATACCTCATTTGTCAAATTATGATAAGTAGTTTAGAAGTTATGGGGGAACAGATAAACATACATATATACCGGTCAAAATCATAACCCTCTTTTTTGCTTCGCCGTAGTCGGGTAATTATGGACAAGCAAAGCTATCGCACTCGCCTAGGGTGTGATTTACATACCGTAACGTCTTGTACAATAAATCAAACTGTTATTAAGACAATTCATTCTATAAATCACTTTTAAGCGTAGAACCAAAAAAAAATAACATCTTTAAGTTTTAAAGGGTTATAAATTCTAAGAAAAAGGGTAATCCAGAGACATAAATCTATTTGTACAAAGGGTTACTTCAAAATAGTATTAACTTACTCCTTTAGGATTTGTGTAAAGAAAATAAACGTCAAATTCAAATTAGGCGATTAACACACTGCCACGCACCACGCAGCGTAGCGCGTGAATGCATGTTTTAACGTTGCATTTTAACGCGCGTGGATGCATTTTCTGTGTGTTGGACTTTGCGTGTTTTCTATACAAACGGAGATACTCACAAGCAACGTTAAAACACGCATTCACGCGCTACGCTGCGTGGTGCGTGGCAGTGTGTTAATCGCCTTAAAGAGCTAGCTTAATATGTAAGCTTTCCTAATTGGTTTTAGCGGATTTTCAGAGTCAAAACACGATTTTCACTAAAACGTTGAGTTGAATAATTTGAATAGATAATTAGGACATTAAAATTACAGTGTTTGTTATTTCTGCAAATCAAATTCCCTTTATACCTTTGCCGTTAAATTACCTTTTTTAGTCCGTAGTCAACAAGGAAACCTTATAGTTTGCCATGTTCGTCTGTCTGTCAGTCTGTCTGTTCGCGGCTTAGCTCAGAGACACTTATATTACTAGAAAACTGTAATTTGACATGGGTATACATTACACATGTAAATTGGCATGGGTTTGCAACTATTTTTTAGCAATGTTTGGCAGTGCAGCGAAAATATAAATATTTTTGCTCGTATACAGTACAGTACCCAAATACTGCAGCTGCGGTTATACCTAACGTCAAATAAATCTGAATTAATGGTCATTGACCCGCATACATTTATACAAATACGTAATTCAAAAAACAGAAATAATTACATAAACTTGCCCCGAAACGACCTTTATCGTGATCCTTGACTTTTTCTAGTATTAAAATTGGATGACTTACAGTAATAGAAGAGTTACTGGTAATTACAATTTTAATTAAAAATGCTAGACTATTAGTATTTTATTTATTTTATACATTAATATTAGTATCTGAAATTATTCGACCGTTAAGTCAGCTGCGACTTTAAGATCTTATAAGATCAGTGACACTTATTCAAATTAACTTTGAAACTTGAAGAAAATATTTCTAGTATTGTGAAACTAAAATTAAAATATAGCTTAATGTAATATCTATAGATGGATAGAATATGCTTTATTGGACACCAACAATTTAAAGCTCATTTCAAGACATCCAAAGGGAGCAAACTAGACATGGGGGAAAATTTCAGTAGTCCCAAGCGCTTGGGTGCTTGGGGCTACAGAAAAGCCGTGTGCGTAACAGCAAATACGCATATTTTCTCGCACTCGTGAAGTATTACCAAAACTGACGTTGCTAAAGAAAAATCGACCCAATTGGCGCATTGGCACAGAATAAATAAATTGATTGCCGTCATGTCTAGGGGCCGTCAACATTTCCAAACAGGATAAATGCTTCAACAGCTAGTTATGGTCTTCTTATGAGTTATCGTCAACAGCCTTCGCTTGGGATACACAAAAGGTTACACATTAAGGGCCGATTGTTTCAAACGGTTGGTTAACGTAACATACGTACATACGTCAAATAATAGCGATTACATGGTTGTACGTTGTTTCATAGCTTATAGTTTTATAGAATTTCGTTTCACATAATTTTTTTCTCATATTTTCGTTTCATAGAATAATCAATACGCAGAATTCTTACTTTGAAGATTTTTAAATCATTGATTTTTGTTTCACATAAAGTTAAATGTTAGAATAGTCATATCATAGAATTACAAATCAAATATTCTTTATCCATAATATATTGTTTATTTAATATAAAACTAATTACCAAGATTTTTTTCATTTTATCCATTTTAAACTTTTCTACAGCATTTTTTGCTCGCTTGCATGTAGCATGCAAGCAAGCATGCAGCATGCAAGCGAGCATGCAACATGCAGCAGACATGGTTTCTGTCGCCTCACGCCTGCGCGCCTACGCGGATTTAAATTACACTCTAGGGGTAGGGCAGACAAGATTACGTGGAGTCGGTTTTGCAGCGATTCGTTTCTGTCATTAACATATACCAAACAAACAATATTCGTTAAAAAATAATTCTACTGTGTGATAAGTTAGTTAAACAAAAAAATGTGATTAAAAATTCATTGAATTGTGTTTCTGTGAAATATTTTTCATTCAAGTAAATAGTCTTTGAAACAATAATATTCGAACTAAAAATACAAGGACCAAATATTATACGAAACATTGTCTGGGAAACGAAATTCTGTGAAATTTGTGTTTGCGTAATAAGGGGATAATAATATAGGATATAATGATGTTTAACGTTTGTTAATACAAAGCGTTGTTTCACTGCATAAAAAAGCGATCGTCAAAGTTCAAATGTATAAGAATAAAATGACGTTAACCAGTGAGTATGACACCGGTTACTGTAATCGTTATTTTTTAACGATAGTTAAGGGCTTAAATTTTGTGAAACAACGCTTTTTTTTGGTTTGACGATAGTTAGCGCCATTTATGACGTATACGTTAATTAATTACGTTAATTAATATTCCGACATGACGTTTATATAACGTCATGTCTTCGGGTTCTTTGCGGTAGTGTTGTGGCCGTTATAAGCCGTATTTTTGACCGAATAAAACCGATGTTTTGAAAAATCGATTCTTTTACAAACATACAAAGTTAGTGAATTTATTTATTTATTTACCCGAACTAATCACACTTATATATTTTTATTCTTTGCCCGGGTGCATATCAGTGGCGTGCCTAGAGCTTGCCTCTAGGCACGCATAGTATACAATGTGTGTATGATACATAAACCTTCCGGAAGAAATCAGTATGTTTATGTCTTGGTTTGGCTTTGAAACTCGCTCAAATATAAACTTAGTTGGGATTTCTGTAATAACTGTTAAATATTAAAAACTCGTACGCGTAATAAAACGATATGCCTCGAGAATCAGTTTTAAGCAATGTAGATAAATTGTCGATTACCAAGTCTAAGTATGATAAATCGATATGACGCGAGAATCGGTTTTTAAAGCAACAGATTTTTTTTCCCACTTCTACACAAAGTATTTTTGTAGCTGTCAAATCCGACTTCTTAGACTGTTACGAATATACCATAATTATATACAGAAAACCCGACTACAACCGTTGGGCAGTAGCGCACCAGACACAAGACCCTTCTGGTCGAACGATCCTCGCTTTTCAATGAAGGATGAGAAACTTTTCTCCCCGTTCCTGATGCCTTTTAAAGCTTAACTGCCATATGCAGTTGCACCCAAAGAAACCGAGTACTGTTTTTTTTTTTTTGTCTCTTGTATATTATAAATTATTCAAGTGTACTCACTAATTCAAAAATAAGTTCCTTTTCGTCCAGCTGCCTGAGCTCATGCCGTGACCTCCGCTGCGGCCGCGAAGGTGTGGCGTGAGGAGGCTGGTCTCCGAGGAAGGTGGGTGTGCCGTCGACCGTCGTCACCAACGGCTTCAGGAGACCGCCACGCTCGAATTCGTGCGCTGAGATCTTCCTGTCGAATGAGAAAAGTGTTTTAGTTGTTGGCAATTGTGAAAACTTGGGAGTGGAATTTTCAGGGGAATAGTCTAGAAAAGATGAGTATAGTCGGCTCTAAATGAACGTAGATGGCGGTGGTGAAATAACGATGGTTTTGACTACTTCCTTAGTGCAGGAAGTAGTCAAAGCATCTTATTTCACCAATTTAATTTAGGCCCACTTGCACTACATAATAATAAATACATTTAACGCTAAACATTTTCAAATCAGCACTCTGTCTCTGACATCTTTAATCACGCGGATTAAATGAATACAATATTTTCATTTGTTAACATTTTACATAATTATATCTATTCTATTGATAATTATTTATGTATTTCTGTGTCTGCCCGTGACATCACAGCGGGCCCTATCAGAATACCAGCGCTGCGACACTTATTTTTAAATGTCGCAGCATCATCGAAGTGTCTTTTTGCCTCGTACAGGACCTTTTGTTTTATTGACGTAACAACGTCTAATAAATCGATGAACGCCGGCTGCATGCAAGAAAATGTCCCGTTACGCTCATTGTCCCGTTACGCTCAATGTGCGCTTGCGTCGCATCAATGTTTTGTTATGACGTTGTCATGTTAAACTATCGTCCGTAAACCAACTTTACAGACAACCAATTTTTATTTTTTTTTCGTTTTATATAATTTTAATTTTCTAACTTTTACCATTTTGTGTTTAGTTCAGTTCGTGATCTTCCAGTGCGAGTCAAAATAAATACTTTTTCTTTCTTTTTTTTTTTTCTAAGCAATTGACAGAAACAGAACGAAGTTTTGAGTTCGTTTAGCGCTAAACGTATTTGTTGATTTGTGGTGCAAGCTGGCCTTCGTGGCTAATCTTTAGATCCATGTCGGACTGTTTGTTGGCAGTTTGTTAACTCATTTTTAGGGTTCCGTAGTCAACAAGGAACCGGGTTTATAGTTCTGCCATGTCCGTCTGTCTGTCTGTCCGCGGCTTAGCTCGGAGACTCTTAGTACTAGAACGTTGTAATTTGGCATGGGTATACATAATTATTAATCACGCCGACTATACTCCATTTACTATAGCATTAGACAAATAACGGCTAAATGACGACAGTTATTGTGTAATATTGTTGAAATTACTGCACTTTAGAGCTTTTTTTTTTAATGTAAATGGTAAATAGATTACAGTGCTTTGTATTTATCGTGAAAAAAACGGAGTTTATTAAACGTTAACATCGAAATAACGAAAGGGTGAGAACAGTTATTTGTCTAATGTTATAATAAATGGAGTATAAGTGGTAAAATAAAATCTTTGGTTCTCGTCTATCCCATGGTATGGGGTATCTTTGAATAGGCCGTTCAAAAATATTGCGGGTTTGTTAAAACAATTTTTCGATTCAGGGATCCTGTTCCGTAACCATACATTTTTTATCTATGCGCGCACTGTGCTTGCGAACGAATGAGAAACGAGTCGAATCCAAGATGGCTACAATTGCAGTTGCCTAAGTGCGCGCTCCCGGTTAAAATCCTTGGATGAGGGTTAATTGTCGCTAAACGGCTTCTATCTGGACTGGTTTAATTCCTGAAGGCTCATATAGTGCAGTACAGACTTTGGTGCACCAATTTGTGAGTGGATAATCGGACCACGGCCGGTCGTCGTGCAACGCCAGCCACGTGCCATATCAGGACAAGATTCCCTCGAAGAGCCACAGGAGGCTAGCAGGTGAGTGACGTACTTTATGCTTGGATGGTCTAACGATCTCCCCGCGAGCAAGCACAGTTAATCATATTCCACAAAACACGTATCGAAAACTGAGCTTGCCCTCCAATGTACCAACATCCATTTTGGTACAGATCCGTTTGCGTAATATTAAGCTTTGAAGTGCTAATTTTGTTAGAGTCAACTGAAGGAAAACAGAGGAAAACTGTCAAAATGAAGTAGGTTTTACAAGTTACCGAGTAATAGTCGACCAACTTACATTTACAGTTGTCTTTCTTTCTTTCTTTAATAGTATGTCGCGCAATTAGAATGCAGTTTTAAGTTACAAAAAGTAGGTACATTATAACACAAGTTAATTCTTAACTCCAATTTCTCTTGTCTTCCACAAAATTTTACTTTACAATTAGCTCATCATTATGCATGTAGGTTAGCGCTCAGCAAAGTCCTCCTAATCCACGGAGGGTGGTTTAACACTGGCAGATAAAGACGAGATGACAATGACACAAGATTGATGGAGACTAGCAGCAAGGATTTTCAAGACAGGAGACGGGAATTTATTTTCTGTTCTTTACTTCTTATGGATATATGGTGATTCTGGTTAAGCTAGTAATATTTTATCTTCATCTTGTGAATATTACCAGTCACTATTTTTTTGGCAATGGGGCAGGCACAAAATATAGAAAGCACGATACCATATACATATATATAGGACCATATACATATACAGCGTGTTACAGAAAGGGTATATCCATACAAACGGGGTGAAGAGTGTATCTGGTTCAGATTCTCTGTACAAAATTTCAGCTCAAAAGCACTAACTAGAAAATGCTTAATATTTTTTTTTTTCGTTACTTTATTCAATTTAAATCATAACAAACGTGTTACCGCCGTTTCTTTGTGTGTAGTTTATTGACACCGATCTTGGTCTAGTGATGTGTAGAATTCGATTGGAAACATTTGATTTTTAGTTAAATGTTTCTTAACTGTTTATTTATGTAGGTATAGGTATTAAAAAATAGTGCCCTGTAGTTTGTTATCACCAAAAGAACCCGTGCCTTTGATATGTATATACCCTTTCCGTAACACGCTGTATAGGACTTAAGTCGGTACCTACGTGTACCGACTTACGTCCTGTCAAAGATTCACGAATGACAGCCGGGCCCAACGGCTTAACTTGCTTGCCGAGGCACGGAGGTCGGAGATGTCTCGGTATGTAAAGATGGTCACCCATCCACGGACCAACCCCGGCAAGCGTAGCTTAACCTGATGGATCGACCCGTGCGGCTGTTATAACTTAGCCACGAGCTCTTCAATTAATAATAGAAGTAGTATAGTAGGGAGTTAAGTATTACTATAACAATTTTTACATAGGTACTTACCTACTGAAACTTTTTTTTTGTGAATATTATACATGCACATTGACATGAATATTTACTTGTGAATTATAATGTTATTATTTTAATTATTGTGAATGTGAAAACTATGTGGGTCTTTGTTTATTTTTATATTTTTTTTCTTCTCAGTATATTATTTTTTTCCTAATCATGGTATGGCAGTTTGAGTAATTTATACGGCCTGCCCAAATGTCCTTTCTTTGGTATTGTTCGTCGAATCGTTGAGTTCCTTATGTTCTGAGTTGAGCTGCACGATTACTGACAAATGCGTGCACTGACAGGTCCACTCAATCTGTGTGGTTCTTTCTTCAAAAGACCATTTCAGACACCAATCTACATGGTCTTCACATGATTTGACCAAGATTATGTCGGGACTTTAAAAGAGACTGTGACCTCTGAGTTTGTTTCGGCCTTTCTTCTCAGAGTAATCAGATACGAAACGACGACCTCATCTAGTTTTAAAATATGATTGACGTGTAAAAGTGTTTGTACAAACCTACTTACAGAAATAAAATCATTTATTATTTATCATTAAGGATGTCTATTTTCTCTAACAACTTTCATAGTAATTTTCACTTATCCGAATTGTTTATTTACATCAATTATTTGTCTGAACTCGTTAACTGTTGACTCTGTAAGCGTGTATGCTTCTCCTAAACCAACGGATCGGATTTTTTCCAGCTGTGAACATAGTATATTTATTTAGGACTAGTTAACTTGAAAGTGCTGCCTATACAATTATTAATTAGACTTAAGAGGACTCTCACAGGTCCACTAGCACCACCTCTTTTATAAAAACATTATCTCGTGACTGAGAAGGAATTATGAAAAACGGCTCAATTCACAACCTCGGTAAATGTGTCTGCGGTATCAACAACGCCACATGCGAACTACGCATCAAAGACCTGACGTCACAAATCCTGCATCGCGCTATCAGAGTTTACCGCGCGACTAGCATATATACAACATCCCGACATCAACCGTTGGGCAGTTGCCCACCAGACACAACACCCGTCTGGTCGGAGGATCCTCCCTTTAATATAGGGTATGGGTGAACTTTACACCCTGTTCCTGAAACCTCTCAATGTCTAGAGTTTTCTAATACCTTTTATAAAGTTTCATATTGAGACACGAAGCAACACAATTCGATCTAAAGAAAAACGGCCACATTCCTCTAGATCGAATTGTGTTGCTTCGTGTGTCAATATGAAATTTTATAAAAGGTATTAGAAAATTCTAGACACACTCAAAGCTAATTAATACCTAATAAAAATGTATCAGTAATTTCAACAGCCAAACAAAGTAGTCTGTCATGTGAACTTACAATCCTTTTGGATTTCTTCGTAAATGGTTACGCAATATAATAGGGTAACCCTTTATGAAAAATGTTAGTACATAATTATATTCTTCGAATTTCCTTACTTAGAAAATGAGATAAAACATATTTGAGAATTTCAATACATGGGTTAGAAATGAAACTGGGCGTAGCTTACAAAACAATAAACGTAATTCTGAAAGCGTATAAATCAGGACTGACGCGTCTTTAAGGACTATTATTTAATTAGTATGCCTAAAGCCCCATTTACAATCACACGACGCAAGTTTCTTGCCTGTGGCATACAGTCAAATTGAAGCAACAAATGACTTGCATCTTCTCAACATTGTGTATAGACGGTGTATCTTTTATTGTTCCTTCAACTTAGGTATGCCACAGGTAATTAAATCCCACCGTATAAATCAGGCCTTAATTAAACTAAACTAAATTGTAGGTAAATATTTTTGCAGAAGCCTGTTATTTATTAATTATGTATTAAATATTATATCATCATATACCTGCCCTTGTACCAGGTTACTTGGGGTTGGTGCAAAACATTTTCTTCTTCCATTCTCCTCTGTCAACCGTCATGCTAGCATTAACTTTTTTAACCGACTTTAAAAAAGGCGGCGGTTTTCAGTTCGTTGGAATCTTTTTTTTAATGTATATTTCCCGATTACTCGAAGACAGATAGAACAATTTGAAAAAAAAAAAAAATCTTTGAAAAGGTATACAGGTGGTCCCATTGTCATCAGGTCAGGATCTGATGATGGCAATCTGGAGAAATCGAAGGAACTCTTCCAATATTATAGGCTCACCTATAGCAATTTGGGTATTTTTTTATAGTAACTTGTGCATTTGCCCTCGGAAAGCACTATTTGGTGAACTGATGATGAAGACCACAGATGGCCGCCGGAACTCCTCAATAATAAGTATTTCACAGGTTGCGATTCGTTTACTTTAATATGGTTGCAATCAATTTATGCTCGTCACAATGCGAATGGTGAAATGGAGCTGATGGTGAAACACCAGGAGAACTCTTCAACAATTAACGTCCCTGCATTGAGAAAATCAATACTTATTTTGTAAAAGGCGATGAGCAAGTTGACATAAGGCTATATTGTAACTAACATAAATTACATAAATTATAAACAGACCCACTAAAAATAGTGGGTCTGTTTATAATTTATGTAAGTTAGAAATAAAAATCTATTCAACAAAAAAAAAACCGACTTCCAAAAAAATTTTGTGAAAATAACTTCAATTTCGGAAGTCAGTGGCAAAAAACTAAAATGCAGATCCAAATACACCGACTTCTGAAATTAAAGTTATTTTTCACTTTGTAATGTTTTTTTTTTAGATTAAAGTTTTTTCTTTCATATAAATCTTCACACAATCTTTTCTTTGGCCTTATTAACTATGATAAAGGCCCTATTGTCCATGACATTACCTGACTGGTGTGGTGGCCCCGGAGCCGGAGCCAGCGCGCGACGGTGACGCAAGCTCGGCACTCGGCGGCGTCGCGTGCGACACTAACCACGCGTCCACCACCTGCCGCGTCGCCTTCCTGCCGACAATTGCCGTTTACCTTATTAAATACTTCCAAGACTCCAACAACTTCAAGACTTCCAAGAATGACTTTTTAGTGCGCGTGATTATGAGATCTAAACGTTAACTCGTCAACAATGCGCTGGCACATCTTTGCGATGTTGTGCGATCTTTGTGTGCATGAGCAATTGAAACAGTTATGAAGATCAGATTAACAAATAAGTTAATAGACATTGGTATGTTTACAAATTATAGCTATATACAGCAGTTAGGTATTCACAGATATTTAATATAAAACATTCGACGATACAACACTCGATACATGCATCTGATATATATTCTATCCCTATCTTACATCATAAACTAGAGCAGGACAAAACTATAATTCTATGAACACAAACGTAATTGTAACGGAAACTTTGATAACAATAGTATCCATATAAACTAGTTGACGCTAACTAAAATAGTTGACAATGTTTGTATAGGACGAGAATATCTCTGCACTGGAAACTAAGTGTAAAGTTAATATGGCTAGTAGAATAATACGAACATTTGCATTCTAGTTCGTTATGAGAGTTGACGTTTTGCATTAGGGAGCTGTTACTTTTTTTATTATGTCATACGGTGGCAAACAAGCAGCAACATCACAGGTGTCATGTAAAATATCTCATGTCCCAGTGATTACACATCTCAAAACTATCAGAATTCAACAATTCATGCATGACCCACACTTTTTTAACATAGGTACAGTTTAAACCCTGGTTCCCCGACAATGATTTGAAACATCAATAAACGTAGATTTTAATTAATAATCTTCTCATTTAAAGCTCCCACAAATGTCGAGCATGGGTTCAATTAGTGGATCTACATTAAGTTACACGAACTGTGCCCCGTTTCCTTTGTTTTCCAAATTATAATGAGGTAACTTGAAGAGACAAAAGCACTCAGGGATAATAAGGTTAGTCCTAACAGGCCTTTCAAGTATTAATGTTATTATAATTTCCATGTTTATTTATAACAGAAGAAAGTCTTTTTGACGTCGCCTTTATTTGTCAGGATGACAAGTTTGCCAAGGTATTAAAATTATTAACGGATATTTCGAAAGTTCCAGCACACTATTGGAGCTTCAAACTTCAGCTTTGCACAAACAGACTAAGACTTGGTCTTAGCATACCTGCATTATTAAATATCAATGCACTGCGAACTGTGACCGCAATGAAATCCCGCGAGAAGCTCTAGAAACTCTAGCAGGATGTTGTGAAAGCCGATATCAAAACTTACAAACTAGGTACTGAAGCTACTTAGTAGGAAGGAAAACGGATCTCTGCACTAGACTGAAATAATGTAGCAGAAAAGACAAAGTAGAACCAAATTATTTTCGTTACTTTAACAAACTTGTGACAAAGACAGACAATAAATAAAGACAAGCAACAGCAAATGAAGCTGTATACGAAATAAGCACAAAGACGGACATATTAAACTAATAAATATTCAGCATGTTCATTCCATACGGTAGAATAGCACTGACATACTCCTTTCCATTTTCCGGGCGTCGAACCAAAGGACAAATGGAAATTCTCCAATGTGACAATTTGTATACGAGAGTAGAGTTCAACAATAACATACGGTCTGTATATTTTCAAATTTATTTCAGTGAGTCTGCGAAACTTGAAATGCGCTTGAGAAAGTTAAGAATTGTATAAGCTGACACTAAAATGTTGCAGCGTATCGCATTTTACATTCAATGAGATTCGATAAAACTACATTTAACTTATTCGAGACATTAACACTAAGCACTGGAGAATTTATATTAGGTTTTATTGCTCACACGTCTCGGTAAATCGGAGTGCTAATTTGAGATAAGTGCAATAAAAATCCTACAGCGAATATTGATCAGAATGACCTGAAATTGCGCAGTTCACACCAAAACACATTATCAACAAGCCCATTCCGTTGAATAGGCCCAACTGCCTCATTATAATTCATACTAGGTACTGCCTGCCACCCATCATCATAATTATTTAAGCCAATTCATCCATTCATAAAAGTAATCAGTGTGTCTCAATCTTAAACGTTTTATAGCCCATTCTGGACCGACAAGAGCATTGTCATTATAAACTTCAATAAAAATAATAACTTCCAGAATAAGTTGGTTTATGGCAGGTTTTACTGCATAAAGTATTTTTACTGTTTGAAAACTGGAGTCACTGCTATAATGGCCGTTAAACTTTTATGGTGAACATGAGGCTACCGGAATGCAACTCCTAGAGGGGAAAAAATATAATAATATTACCTTCAGTTGTACAAAAACACTTGTCTAAACATTATGCAGGGTTACAACTAAGAGAAAGTGTTAAATCTTCTTATATTCAAACGCTTCAAAAAAGGAGAAGGAATTAGGTTTATGACGATGGCAGATTTTTACTTACTGACTTAAACCGAACCGTGTTCCTTCAGTTGCCCGTATGCCAGGGCCACGGTATCCCTTTCGGACATACCCGGACTCCGTCAGTGCGAGCTGAAATCTCTTTGAGGCGCGTGTGGAACACAACGCGCCGTCGACCCGGGTCTGGTCCTTACCGGACGACGAGCTGCCCATAGCTCGCCGTCCGCAAGCTCGCGCCTACGGTGGCCGGTAATCGACAATAGACGCCCGCCGCCCAGGGCGTCTCGTGCGGCGACTAGGGGTGTGAGGGCGCACAGACTGCCTCTCCCTCACGGGTTCCGCCTCATCCTTCGCGAGCATTACTGCTTCGCAGAAGGAGGTGACTGCCTCCCATGCACTCTCGCTCCGTACCATGGCCTGGACCAGGGCCGGATGCGAGAGATCGCCACCGCCGATCGCCTCCGTGAGGACACGGCGGTGCTTTACCCAAACCGGACAGACCTCCACCGTATGCTCCACCGTGTCCTCCGGGCGATCCATACAGTGGTAACACCCGGGCGTTTGCTCTCGCCCTATGCTGAACAGGAACCTCCCGAAGCAACCGTGTCCGGTAAGGACCTGCGTTAGGCGGAAGGTGAGGACGCCGTGGCGCCAGAAACGAAACGAAGAATGTGCGATAAGGCCAATACAACAATGGAACTCATCAAAACCGTGACATTGAAGCTTACCCAGTGACCAATGAATGATGATGTGGAGATTGAGTACATGAGTTGATACATAATCTATACTATAAAGCTGAAGAGTATTTTTTATTTGTGTGTTTGAACGCGCTAATCTCTGGAACTGCCAGTCGGTTTTTTAAATATTATTTTTGCATTTGACAGCCCTGGCTTTATAGGCTATTTATGATCGACACGCTAGGACCCTTAAGAGCCGAGCAAAAAGAAAGAAAGTAATAAAGAACGCTAAACGAAAATCAAGTAATAGCGCGAGCAGGCGATGCGATGCGACAAGGTGGATCGGGGCACTAAGAAATTTCACGCGGATGAAGTCGCGGGCAGAAGCTAGTCCTGTATAAAATGACTTTGTTATCACTACAGGTATAATAGTTTGATGCTAATAGAACACGTCTGGATGCTGTCAGCTCTGATATAATCTTTTGTCTTCAACGCCCACGGGAAGTGGAATTGTGGTTTATTCGCACAAAACTTGTATGATCCGATAAAAAGCGGTTTACTTATATTGTTCTTATTAACTTTGTAACAGGGTTTTTGCGACTGGTCAGTAACGATTATATCCAAGTTTCCTTATTGCCCAGTTTATGTTTATTTGTATAATCTGTCGGAAGTATATTTTTAACCGTAAAACCAGTGAATTTATTACCGAAAAAGCGGTATTAATTTTATGATTTACGATCTCACGTTCCTTGGAGCGTGGAAATGTCTAATTTAAAAAACATGGCGTCAATTTAAGTAAATATTTTACGTCACGACTTTATTATATTGCTATTTTCTAGACAAAATAATTAATTTACCTAACATAGCTCTTGATACTTCAAATTATGTTAAAGAATATCTTGTAATTGTAATTGAATTTCAATTATACATCGTTTTGACAACAAGCCTCAATGGATAACTTGTGAGATTAATGCGTTTAGGATAGATATGAAAGTTTGTTGTTTGTATGGGTCATGGACAGCAATATCTTTTTAATAAACTGAGATAATTTATCAGATTAAAACATTTACACCACGACGATCTCATTAATTTAGTTATGGAAACCATTCCTGTTTTCTTCAAAAAGCTTTTCCTGTTTCTAGTTAAACAATATTTTTCTGCCATTGTTACAGAAAAGTTTAGGTAAAATATATCTGGAAAGCAATTGGCTATATTTTACATAATTAACAAGCCACAGAATCGTTACATAGATTAACAGAATTTCCCCTTCACAGACACAAATCTCATTATACAAACACAAATAGTGGTTACAGAGAGCCGTGGCATGCGACTATTAAATGAAGCTTGTATACCCATCAATTAATCTACACAACACTAATTTAAATTAAAGTCGAAATTGTTGAACAGCCTGAACAAACCAAAAGCTAAGTGACAAAGCTAGAGGGTTTCAAGAACTGGGACACAGTAATTAACCTAAACAAAACTATTAAGACTTGTGGCCTTCTGCTAATAAATCATAATTTATATTACGCTATGGTAAAGTCTAGGGCTGTTTTATTTCTTTTAAATTTATGAGAAAGTAACATTTTAGCATCTAAAGAAATCTACCATATCACCGCTTCGCTTCTCTGAATTTAATAACACTACAAAAAAAAGCGAATATGATAAAAGTTGTTTGCAAATAAATGTTTATTTTATGAAAATAGTTTCGTTAAGAATATTGAACAACTCTACCAACTGTTCCCATTATATACCAGCCTATAACTGTCCCACTGCTGGGCCTCTTCTCATACAGAGAAGGCACGAGCATTGATCACCACGCTTGCTCAAGACGGGTTGGCGATTTCAGACTTATATTAACTATAAGTCCAGGTTTCCTCACGATGTTTTTCCTTCACCGATGTCAGTAATGTCCAAGATAAACTCAGAAAGAAACTGTACCCATTACTGATATGTATATTATTATTAGCAACTAGTAACAGTTGTGTTCATAGTTTTAATAAAAAACACGAATCATAACAGCTATATGCTGAATTCAGAATAAGCATAGCACGTGAAGGTATACGCACTTCAATATACACTGAAGGCACTGAATCAATACCAAAACCCAGACCGACGTGAAACCAGCAGCCGTAAATTCCTTAAAAGTTTATCTACGAAATAAAAGCATCAATGTTAGAAATAAAGCTAAAATTACAAACAGTCTGTGGCATTAAAGACGTTAGACAAAACTGGCAATCAGTTGATAAAGTTAGTACTTAACGAGTGGGTTGCTAACTTGATGTACTACAGTAACAATTGCCAACAGTAACAGAATCAGACAATGGACTTGAATGTAGTTGTGCAATCACTACAAATTATCTGTTAAGAGTGCAGTTGGTTTTTTAACTGTATAGGACACTAGAAGCTTTAGCAAGTTGGGCTGGTAAAGTCAGATGCAGACAGCAGTGGCTTTGTGTACAATAAAAATATTCAGTAGCTTCATTGGCTGGATGGCGACCCTAACTCAGTTGAGAAGTTTTTAAAGTTCACAAAGAAGGGAAAGGTTATTGAAACCCTTTTCGGAACGCAGCTTAACCCTGTTAGGAAATTTATTTATTTGTCTAGTTAAATACGTTGTGTTAAGAGCGGCCAACCCGTCATACTTTTCATACAAACGCTCGTACGTGATTATGGCGTTGGAACACATCTTTCAATGAAAATTTTGAACTTTTTGGTATCATGTGCACTATCTAGGTTTCTATGAAAGCAAAAAAAATAGAATTTGGTGAAACAAATTCAGTAAAAGCCTCCAAAAATCTGCTTTTTACACACATTTTACCTGAACTTTGGCCGTTCATAATGTACTCATAAATTGTAAAAATAAAGAAAACATCTCCATAGAAACATCGCACATTTAATAGAGATTATTAATAACTCACATTTATTTCACAAACATGTAAGGCTTTCTCAAAAACACGTATTTCCTGAAACAAGTTTTATGAAATTTCCGGACATTATTTATCGTTCAATGTTATTGCGTTCTCACTTGCCTGTTAGCATTAACATTGCGCTGGATGAAACAACAAGCTTTTCAATCAGGCTCGCGTTGACGATAGACGGACCGGGAAGGGCCCTCTTAAGTAATATTAGCCATATAACACAAAATGTTACTATGACTAATAATATAAAATAGACTAAAGATTCGATCGACCTTGTCCATCCAAATCAACCGCTAGTTCACATTAACGAAGAATTTCTATTGTTCTACATTTTGGTGACAATTTGATTATGATACAATGGAACAATTAAAACTTCAAAACAAAACCTTAATTCAATTGTTTAAAAAACAAACAAGACATTTGAATACGCATTGCATTGAGAGAAGCCTTTGAAAATTAATTGAGTTTCAACAAAAGGGTTCAGAAATTTTATGAAGTCTGTAATATTTTCTGAGAACAATGAAGGCTGTAGATGAATTTCTAATTATTATTGGCAAAGACAATCACAAACACAATCTGTCGGAGTGGAGGATTACTGTCCCATCCAATACCCAGTGCAAGTGCGGTGTTTCTGATCAGACCATGTCCCACTTGCTGGAGTGTCCTATGTGCACTTGCACTAAAGAAGACCTAATGAACGCCACTGATGCCGCAGTTAACTTGGCCACCTATTGGGCTCAAACAATATAATAACTGGGTACCATCGACACGAAAAAAAGAAGAAGATTGGCAAAGAAGAAAATAAACTTTTGAATATCATAAATCATAATCTATACCCAAAGTCTCTAATTCAGATAATTTATGTAAACAAAGGGGATAACATATCAAAAAAATTACTTCGTAATGGTAATTCATATAAAAGGCGAAAAAGAAGGTTCCAATTTTTCTTGATTTAAGGAATTATCATACTGTAATTATTTTTATAAATTTGCGGTTTTAAACAAAGTTATAAAAAAAATGAGATTTTTTTGGTTAAAATATTTTATGATACTGGTAACAATGCAGGAGATCCAAACATTTTCAATTTTTTGACATCTTTAACAACACAAATGTTACAACTCTTATTCATAGATTCATATTCTAAGTAGCATAATTATCTAGTCACATGTTGGATGAAATCGGCTGTCAAACTTCCGAGTGGAAATCGATTTTGAGAGGCCTTCGTCTAGTAGTGGACTTAAAAGGGCTGATTATGACGATCATAATCTCCGACACACTACACAAAACATTGTTTAGCAACGGTATTTTGTTTGCATCGTTCTTATAACTAATTCATTTAAATTTTATAGATGACTAGCTTTTGCCCGCGGCTTCGCTCGCGTTAATTTCGATTTAAGAAAAATACTCTTAACACACTACCAAAGTTTCTATAATAATATAATTCAAACTTGATTCGAAAGACACGTGGCGCCATCTATTATCATAAGAAAGTTATTGTTGTTTTTCTCGGGAACAGTAATTTTTTCGAGTTGAAAGGTACACCCTATGTCCGTTTCTGTACCTACACCTGACAACGTATATGCAAAATTTCAGGATGATCGGTTCAGTGGTTTAGGTGTGTAAAGGTAACAAACAAAAAAAAAAACAAACTTACTTTCCCATTTATAATATTAGTTAGGATTATTTACAAAATAAATAAATATATATATATATATATATAAATTGACAGACACCAATGATTTTGCACCACTGTCCTATCATTTTGACAGTGACATTTCTTGACGTTACTTTGTTTACATAAATTATCTGATTCAGAGACTTGGGGTATAGATGAATTCTTCAATTGCAATATACCATATGAAATGACGCTATAAATTATGAAGCTAAATAATTGTTTTAATTAGTGCATGGAAAACGCGCTTTTGATAATGTTTTACCTCCTGCAGTGCAGTGTTGTCGTGTACAATTTTCTGCCAACCTCTTAAGGGTCCGTGCACGAAAAAAACTCTCTTTTGGCAATTTCTTATCTAATTGTGAGAAAACTTGAAATAATCGATACATTAAGTCTGTGTAACTATAAAAGTACAGTTTTCATGGTGCTAAACCATTCGTGTCAGTCACAGCAGCTTTTAATAGTTTCATCATTTTTGTGCTCTCCAAAATATAGTTTATTTCGCCATGGATTTACTTAATGAAGATATTGTATAACCATAAAATAAAGTTTTGATTATATTTGAAGGATAGCTGAAGACTAATTTGTGATTTTTAAATTTCTTGATATGATTTGCCAAATAATAGGAAAAAATATATTACTGACGGGGTTTAAAACAAAAAAAAAAGTTTTTTCAATATTATTTTTCTGCTATATTTTGTATGGAAGTTGAAAAAAGTGGTTCCGCCACATGCAAGAAGAGCATATAATGATATTAATGATATTTTTTAATGTTCAAAATCAAAAGTAGTTTCTTGTAGAATGATGATCAAATGTCAGTCTCGCGTCATTTTTCGGAAAACGTGTTGCAAATATTAGTGATTTACCGTGAATACTTAATTTATTTGAAAAATCCCTTTCAGCCACATGCAAAACAAAGAACACGACTTTTCAAATCTCAAATAATTTTGTTTAAATTATTTTTTTCTTTCTCACAACCAATGAACAAAATTGATCAAAATCAGTCGATTTCGTGCACGGCCTCTTAATAAGCTATGAGTACCTCTACCAACTGATAAGATTAATAAATAGTATGACCAGTTAACGAGCTATGATTTTAATTAAAGCACATATGTTCCATTATTTTATATTTGCATTTGTATTCTTCTCCTTTTAAAGTAATAGATGCGCATTCATTATTCTCTTTCAATATTTAAACGTTTAGTTCAAACCACGACAGAAACTTTAATCTTCATTTAAAAGCCACAAAATGTTTTAGAGCTGAAATATCACTGAATACCCTTTTGATTTCTCTAAAACATTTTGTTAAAAGGTTTGAAGTTAATTAAGCCGTTGTCAAGGTTAGTTTCAAAATTTTAGTTTTTCCATTAGGAATTCCTCAATAGCACTCTGGAGTCGAATTTGGGCCTATTTCATGGTAATAAGCTGGTCTATTTACATTGGACTAACATATTTGGCAGATGTATCTACAAAAGTCCTCTGCCTAACCTTTTGAGGGTTACAATAGGGATGTTTCCTGGGTAACAAAAAAAGAAAATCTGTGTAGTCCGTCAGTCAGATAATAAAAATATATTAGGCACGTATTTTTTGCTTTATCATATTAATCGTCACAGCTACGTATAAAATCTAGCGAGCAGTGACGTCATGCCACATTTGAACTCAATGTATCGCCGTAATGTTTTGATTACGTACAAAAATAAAAAATACGTGTCCAATATTTTTTCATAATCTACATGACGGACTAAAAATTTTTTTTAGTCGGCATCCCTATTTGCGTGATGACGATTACGATTGTCAAACTCCTCACTGAAATTTTTTCGCCACCTTACCGAATGAGAAGACATATTAAATGTATCAGAGAAGTATATCGAGAGTGAAAAGGGTGAAAACAGAGCCGTCAAGGAATCATATCAATCGATGTCTGTTGTCTTCTTCTCGAAACAAATGTCTTCGACCTAGTTTGCAGATCTAGTGTTATGTAGGACGTGTCAAGCCTAGACTCATCTGTCATGCGGCTACTAACTGGGTATCCTGTCTGGATATTTTCTTGTTAGCATCGCTTTTCGTACTGTCTGCTGCTTTTTACTAGTCAGTGATTGACGGGAGTCGAACTTGTTATCTTGCTGAATGATGTTTTAAGAAAAGTTTTTCATTGATTTCGTTAGTTGCATTTCAGAGTTCTGCTAAAAGCGGACAGTGAGCCTTTTGAAATAAGGTTCTGCGAATCTTATTATGACAGAGATATTGCTCCAGAAATTAAAATAGTATTTAAATTGAAGTTAGAAATGTCTTTTTTTTATTTATTTAATTTATCTTTGACATAACTTGGTGTCAAAGATAAATTAAATATTCCTCGAACTGCCATGTATTCGAAAAAGAAAAGCCCCAACTAAGGGCGGGTTGTTTCACGTCCACTTGACGCACGCGTATACGTCATAAATGGCGCTAACTATCGTCAAACCGTTGTTTCACAAAATTATGCCCTTGACGTTCGTTAAAAAATAACGATTACAGTAACAGGTGTCATACCCACTGGTTAACGTCATTTTATTCTTCTACATTTGAAGTTTGACGATCGGTTTTTTATGCAGTGAAACAACGCTTTGTATTTAACCTAAGTTAAACATCATATGTAATCGTTATTATTTGACGTACGTATGTTACGTTAACGAACTGTTTGAAACAACCGGCCCTAAGTTATCAAATAAACATTCGGAAAACAACCAAACGTTAAGTACGGTTAGTAACAAATCAGGTTCGTACGGTAAGCTTCTCTAAAAATATTCATTTTCTCTTCAGAATAATTTACTGGTCCAATTTCATTATTGACACAAGTTATTATTAGGCCACAAACGCCCAACGGACATACGGTACGGGATTAACCGAAAGCTTTTGATGATAAACAGAATTATGTCTGTATTGCACGTACGATGAGATAAAACCGTTTAAGCCCATACGAGCCAAGCGACGGTTTATTTGTATAGTAAATTAGTAGTTTCGACAAAAAATCTGAATTGAAAATAGATCGTTTGTACAACTACAGGTCAGGATGCGTGGGTATTCGTCAATGACTCAAATAAAACATTTCGAAAGAATTTGTATTCATAGTTCTAACATTTTTAGATCGTCGTATTCAGTGGCGTACCACTTTCATTATGAAAATGGGATCGTGCCAAGATGTCAAGATATGTATGTCATTATCATATTACTGACACTTGATCGGATTTATATGATTAAGATGGCGATGTCTTGGGAATGACTCAGATATTATGAGATCCAATTTAATGCAGTGTCATTCATATAAGTGTAACTGTTACGAATTAATTTATATTCCATGCAGATAACTCTTGAAATAAGCCCAACTTTTAAATTAATATTTGAAGCAAATCTCTTAAAACCAGTTTTCAGTGGTAATTCACATTTCGCCCGCCTGCAACCGGGCCTTTTGAATTAGCCATTGTATATGAATCCGTATGACCTGAATAGAACACATTCAGGCAACGTTTTCAACAAATGCCCCGCATGTAGAGAGCGCGTAAATTATTGTGGGTGCCTTTTGTAATGATAATGTTTACAATAGGCTTGTACCTCAATCAAAACAGTGATAGTTGGCGTACAGGATGACTGTATAATGAGGCATTACATCACCCCATTCAGAGATTTGAATCAAATTGAATGGGGGATTCAAATTAGAATCAATGAACAGGTTTTCGCGTTGCACTGCGTCCTAATCCTAAATCGAAATTCGTATCAGGTTTTGGCCAGATCAATGCAAAGCGCATTGGATTTGTCGAGTCATTGGTTCGATTTCCACATCAAGACACAAATGATACGCCTACAGATTTATGTCTGTCCCTATACTTAGTTGTCCCAACACCATTAAACGCTTGTTTTACTTAACAGGATTAGAACCAACTATTAGGTAACCTGTGCTTTTAGTGCCACCGCTAATTGCGTTGGCACCGCTAAGCTTTGTTCGGTAAGCGCCGCACTTTACGTCCTAACAGCAACTTTGTAAATGATTATTATGTTGCAAGTTGTTTCAACATTCGACATTAATTTATTATGTATGTTAATCATTTTAGCTCCGTCTAATGGTAAATCGTGCGGAAACCGACATGTCCTAGAGCCTAAAATTGGACGATATCCATATTAGTAAATCGTGCGGAAACCGACATGTCCTAGAGCCTTAAATTCGTCGACATCCTTATGTAACATCCACTAATCCGCTCTGTGCCAGCGTGGCAGATTACAGTCCACTGCTTCTTGCAGAGAGGATGTCCGAGTCACAGTAGTGCGAACATTATAAGCTCCTCATACTCGTAAATAATGGAAAATTCTCTTCCAACGCAAAGATGTTTTGGTGATCACAGCGTCTTCAAACGCTGTTCTTAAATGACGTCATCTTCCACTTCCCACCGCCATGTTGATCAAATTCGTTTCCTTTAACTGGCACTTACAACTTACGCATGAACATTAGAAGCACGCGTAGGTTGTAAGAGTCGGCTTACGGAAACTTTGCGTCTTTCCCTGAAAATTTTATTAAGAACTGCCATAGTCCCTAATAAATAACACACATGAAATAATTGATTTCAAGTTGATAGAAAGTTCCGCTGACATACGGCACAAAAGTTTGCCAACATGACTTATCAATACGTCTCCTAAACACTGCTTTTTGGAAGAGAAGATCTTCATTATCATCAGATCATATTCATTTTCATATCCGCCAAAAACCATTACGTAAGAAAGAGATGAATATATTTACCTCAAGAAGTAGTCATGCACGAACTCCTGGTTCTCGTCGAGCCAGGCTTCGGTGCGCGCGCATTCAGCATCATAGCAGGTAGGCGCGGGCATGCCGCCGCCCGCGCCTCCCGCCGGCTCTTCTATGCTCCGCAACTGTAGGCCTGCGACAATACAGAACGGCACTCAGTTATAGATTTAATGCTTCTTAAAATAAGCTTCAGTGTTACACTTAATGACACTTAACATGAGCTACATATTCACATGCAATGAAAATATCTGGGAAACCCGTCTTAGTTCTAGGTTTTTGTAATGATTCGCTCCTTGAGATCAGGGATATTTTCGATGAGGACACAATTTCCTTTGAATTGCAACTTTAATTTGCTGAATTATTTGCAGATGTTTCGACATAAACAAAATTACATTTTGACAAGACTGCTACAGCAAGACAGGAAAAGTTTAGTAGGCATTATTAAGCCAATGGAAATGGTGTTAAAAAAGCATGAATTCGAAACCAAAACCTACTGCAGTACCTACCTACCTATCAGTTTTATTCAAAATAAATAAATACAATAAACAACGGATCTATTTCTGTATTTTCTGATTGCAACCTTAAAACCACTTGAATGCTTTCCTATGAACGTTCCTACACAAGAATACTTTCAAGTATTCCCGAGCAATGTTAATGAGGCTGTTCTGGGAATAATAATCAAACCCATTCCTAGAGCTTACAGTTTGCATCAAAACATAAACACGAGGTAAATGTCACAGCTAGGGTTGCCAACTTTTTTTGACAAATAAAACGTATAAAAGTGGTTTGGATAGGAAAAAAATAAAGTATTAGGAAGAAAAAAAAGTATATTTCAAATTTTATGTTTTTTTTGCTTTAAAAACGTATTTTTGTGTGCTTTTAGCACATGATAACAATTTCTTGTTATCTTTAAATGTTACAAAGCTTGTTTGACAATCAATATTTAAATTTAAATAGATAAACAATTCGTTTTTAATTAAATTTATTGATGCTCTATTTCTCTCTTCTCGCCACTTCAGATTCATTACAGAAAAAACTCTTTCAGTAAAAGCTGAAGTTGCAGGAACGGAGAGTAGGTAAGAAATATTTTTTTTTATATTTGGTTAGTATTTAGTTGATCAGAGTATTGATTTTTAGGAGTCACTGGTGTGTCGCTATCAGAATTACTCGTCATTTTCAGCATTAATATTTACTCGTCATTTTCAGCATTAATATTTACTTTAAAATGCATTCTTCACTTATAAACAAAACTAACGGACCAGTTTTGTACAATTTCGTCGATAATGAAAGACATCTGTGACAAATGTCACAACTGACATCTAACATTTCGTTCAGTAATTAAAAATTGTTTCCATTATCCGTTTTAAATATTTCGTTCAGCAATTATGAATCGTTAAGTACCCATAATGAGTATTTTGTTTTACGCACCACAGTAAAGGTTGACAATAAAGTATTTTTGCATACTTTATTTGTATTTATTTATTTATTTATTTTATTATTTATGTACACACAGTTAAATACATAGAGATACGACATAATTATAATTTCAGTACAAAGGTACTGCTTATTTCTTAAGAAATTTCTTCCAGCAGACCTGCGAAAGGAGGTATGTAAAAGTATAAAGTATAATTACCAAAAATAAAGTAGGATACGTTATTATAAAGTATGGTTGGCAACCCTAGACTCACAGCCCACGAGACTCGTACAGAAAATATAAGATTGAAAATTGAGATTTTGATTACAAAACCGATGCTTGGGAAAGACATGGAAAATATTGCTGAACAAACACCGTAGTCAAGAGTGCAAACAGTACAAACAAAGTACTAGAATTTGGCAACAAGAATGATAAAAACCAATAAACCAGTTATCATTTTCTTTTGTACCTGGGATTGAGATATTCTGATATTTATCCGTCCACGAACATATAAAGTTACAACATTTCAAACAAATTGACATTATACAACATGTGTCAATTGACAAACAATTCAAATAGTTTTTTTTTTTTCCTGTATCTTTATTGTAAATAATTATTAGAGTATTTTTAAATAAACTTCTTCAAAATCAAAATGCAAACTATGTCAACACAATGAACTTCAAACTTTCAATAAGACATTTTATACGTCATCGTCAACGGAGTTTCGATACTATAAAATGACAATCAACCAAAAAGTTCAAACTCATTTCATTTTATCGGAACAAAAACTTAAGAGTTCACATAATATAACACAACAAAAACGATACAATTGTTTAACTGGAAACAATAGAACTACATAGGCTTACTAAATAACAATATTAAATAACAGAAGATCTTTAATTGAATCCTCAAAATTCTCTAGCGTCAAGAAAGAAAATTCAGTTTATTTACTAATTACATACCACACTACTTCAGCTACAGCTGCTCGCGACTAACATGCAGTGGTAGTAACATGTCCGATTGAAAAATAATAAAATAGAAATTGTACAAACATTCCAAATAATTACTTTATCCTACCAGCTAATTGGTCTAGTGGCAAAACGCTTCAGATTACTAAAATGTTTTGGAATCCCAATTCCGAAATCAGATCATTGAAATGGAATTTTAGAGATTTAGATTTTTACTAGAGTACTAGGGATTTCAAATGAAGACGTTTGTAATACATGGGATTAAGGTAGGACTTAATCAAGAACCGTGGGTTTCTCTTTAGACATATTGTTGCCATGGATAACTTATTTACAACTCGTAGAGATGGATTCATATCCATACTATCTACAATATGCCAGGAGCCTCAGCCGTCAGCTTTTTCAAACATATTATGCATTCACCTGGGCTTATGCCTGATTATTAATACTGGGCCTGGTGGAAGTAAAACGCGCTCAGGGCAGAGCACCGATAAGATGGTCAGACACGATCAAGATGCTATTGGAGGTAACATTTACCGAGCGGAACACACTGCAGAAGACCGCATAGCTTGGAGCCGCGTCGTATGTGGTCGCGATACTCAGCTTTTGAGGGAACGACGAAGAAGAAGAAGATTATATAAGATAACACAGTCTACTTCTAAAATATAAATCTTGCTTTTTATAATATCTATTTATTTATTTATACGTGTACTTCTCGCACACAATAAGGTACAAAGGCGGACTTAATACCATGGCTAACGCTGTTATTCTTATAAATTTTTTAGGGGTCCGTTGGCAACAAGGAACCCTTATAGTTTCACCATATCCGTCTGTCTGTCTGTCCATATTAATCACTGTACATATTAATTACGCCGACAAAGTAGTAAAATTTAATCTTGAATAAAAAAAATTGGTTGTCTGTAATGTTGGTTTACGGACGATAGTTTAACGTGACAACGTCATAACAAAACATTGATGCAGCGCAAGCGTACAATGAGCGTAACGGGAAACTGAACGTAACGGGACAATGAGCGCAACGGGACAATGAGTCATCCTTTTTCGTGCATGCAGCCGGCGTTCATCGATTTATTAGACGTTGTAACGTCAAAAAAATGGTTGTCTGTAAAGGCTCGTACAGACTCGCGCGATATCGCGAGCGCGACAGGCACCGACAAAGAAATTGTGTTACTAGTGTCACGTCGCCCCCGCGATATCGCACTAGTCTGTACGAGCCTTCAAGTTGGTTTACGAACGATAGTTTACGTGACAACGTCATAACAAAACGTTGATGCGGCGCAAGCGTACAATGAGCGTAACGGGACAATGAGTCACCCTTTTTCGTGCATGCAGCCGGCGTTCATCGATTTATTAGACGATGTAACGTCAAAAAAATGGTTCTCTGTAAAGGCTCGTACAGACTCGCGCGATATCGCGAGCGCGACAGGCACCGACAAAGAAATTGTGTTACTAGTGTCACGTCGCCCCCGCGATATCGCACTAGTCTGTACGAGCCTTCAAGTTGGTTTACGAACGATAGTTTACGTGACAACGTCATAACAAAACATTGATGCGGCGCAAGCGTACAATGAGCGTAACGGGACAATGAGTCACCCTTTTTCGTGCATGCAGCCGGCGTTCATCGATTTATTAGACGTTGTCACGTCAAAAAATATGGTACCCCTACCTGTAAAGTGAGGATGATATATTTTTCTCGTCTATCCCATTTTGTGTGGTATCGTAGGATAGGCCGTTTAAAAATATTGCGGGTTTGTCAAAACTATTTTACGATTCAAGGATCCGTTTGTGTAATTTTAAGCTTTAAAGTGCAAATTTTTGTTAGTCATGTGTCACGCCGCCCTTTGCCAGCTAAATGAGGGTTATTGGATACCTATTTGACAAAAATAAAGGCAGTAGAATATAATTATAACTAAGTTAAAAGGAAAACTATCACAGACAAATAGGCTTAACAAGATAACAACTTACTCGTACATTTGCACTTTTGCAGTTGGAATGTATGGGAGAACATGCATTACAACAATATGTTAAGTTTGTTCTTGAGATAAATTCGTCCTAACTACGGAACCCTTCATTGTGCGTGTTCCGATACGCACTTGGCCGGTTTATTATAGAGCATTTACTCTTTCTGTTTTATACTTGCGACCAACAAATGGCAGCTTTTGTCTTTATGTTTAATTCCAGCAGCTCTAATTATTCCAAGCACACATAAAACTTAGGTATACGTTCCTAATTTGTTGGATTGTACCACCACAATACTTCAGAGAGTAACATCTCTTCCCAAGCAACAATACATACCCCAATAGTTTACGTTCTTCGGTAATAACGTTACCAATATCTCATACTGTGACTATTTGATGTATAAAAGAGGAAGAAAAGGCACCGCTCTAAATGTCACGTGAACATTTATTGGACTAGAAACAATTACATGTAAACACACCCACACAACTACATTTCCCGATGTCTTTCGTCATACATCAACAACCGAAACAGAGAGAGTTATGATGCGGGCTGTAGCGGGAACGAGATAGCAATAATTGTCACTGTTACGTAGCCATAACAACTCAGAAACAAATGGCGACCTAGAAAGCAATATTATTCAGGAGAATTTTAAAGAAAATAAGTTTTGATGTACTTACGAGTGGAAAGTAATCGTGAAACTTGTTTTTGATTTTTGAATTATTTGTGCACATTTTGAAAACACAGGAAGGCAGGCATTGTTGCTGCTTATTTAGACGATTACGGCAACTTTACTTAACGTGCTTCACATATCCTACACAAACGCCAGTTCAATTGTGTCTAAGAGTTGTGCCGGTCGGCATGGTTTATGCGGTCCACATCGAGGAGCGCGTACCTAATCTTCCTTTTTTATACATCAATGACTGACTCTGTAACCTTTATTCGTGTCCTAATGGGATCGAACGTGACAAACATTACTTTTGCTATACGTGCGTCAGAATCACCCTTCCGGCGTTCACCTGTTGATTATTCAATTAAGGTCAGAGAACCTTCTGCTACTTTATTAAGTGCAAGCTATTATACTTATTATGAATTCAATAATTATAACGGTTGTTGGCATTGAGAAACAAATGTGACATCCTTATTATTGTTAATGAATTTGGTCGGGAACGAGCGGTCAGTATAATTTTAATAGGTCAGTTCCACAATGTTGAAAATTTAGAATGGAGACAATAATATTCTTAAAAACATCGAGTTATGTATGATATAAGTATTTCCTTAGTATACAGAAACTTAAGCCTAAAATGTGTCAGAGAAACAGCTACATCTGTAACAATACCTATCTCGCATCGCCATTTATCTTTGGTCACCTAAATACTGTCTGGACTAGCCCGAGGGCCACCCTTACTCGAAACGGCTTCGGCGAAGATTCATGCCGTTGCAAAACGTATGGCCAATATATTTGTTAAATATTTGGACTATAGCGATAACAATAATGATCGCAGTGTCTAAGCACGTGTGTGATAAGCTAAATTATACAGGGTCAAATTAAATTAGTTAGCCAAACTCGGCAGACAGATACATATTTAAATACGATTTAAAAAAAAAAGATTTTTCTCAGCTACTTAAAGTAACTACACTACCAAAGGTCATTGACCCCAGAAAAAAACCATCAAATATTTTTATCGATATCTAAACACGATAAAACAAAGTAAACTGCGGAGTTTCGCTAGCTAATTCAATTTGACCTTGTATATTGATGAATGTACTCCCATTCTGTATATTGATGAATGTACTCCCATTCTGGGGTAACATTTCGCCGAAGACATTAATTTCTAAGTAAACTAAGTAAGTAATAGTCACAATGAGACATTTACTGCCAGAGAATGGGACTGTCGTATACTGTTATATCAAGCATGTTAATTGAGCTAGCGAGGATAAACATTTGCTTTTGCCTAATTGAAATTGACACAAGGTAGCATGGATGATTTGCGTAGTAATTGAAGATGGCAGATATAATTGGATGGTTGTTATTACGTGTTGCTTTGGTTGGTGATACAAAAACTTGTGGCATTAGATAACGTCGTATTATATTGCAGGCGTAATTAGTATGTTATTATGACAAAGTCTTCTATTCCATGGGACTTTACACCTTTCTCTTCCCTACCCTTTTTGTGGAACTATCCTACATAATTATATGCATATAGGCCTGATGTTACGATGTTATCAAAGGAGCGTGTAGACATGGTTTAAAATGCGCGCTTCGTTCTAGCACTCACGCTTATGGCCTACGTCTTGGTCTTGTTCAAGCTCGTTCCGTAACAGCCGTAGTGCTTTTGTTTTTATGGTAATTGCCAAAAGTCGCTGCTATGCACGTAGTGCCGCGGCTACGAGCATATCGCTCTAGTGCTTTTTTTTTGGTTGGGGAATTATCAAATAAGTTCTCCCGCTCGGGCGGAGCGGGAATGCGTGTCAGTATTTTACTGACAAAAACCCACCCGTGTTCCTTCAGTTGCCTGTGTGCCAGGTCCACGGTATCCCTTTCAGACAAACTTGCAACCTTGGCAGAATCTTTTGGAGTAGCGTAGCTTGCCAACTACGCAAAAAAAGTCGTAGCACTAGAGCGATACGCGCATAAATCGCTCCAGTGCTACGACCTTTTTTTGCGTAGTTGGCAAGCTACGCTACTCCAAAATAATTGATAAGTTATCTCCTTCATACAACGTTAAATTGTTCAACATAAAAGTCTGACTTAATTTTGTTTTTGTATTTTAGCTTTATATACAGGAAAAGTTTGTAATCAGTGCGCAAATTTTGACAAATTAAACGTGTTTTATTATACACCAATTTCTTATTTTGATATGGTTTAGTACAAAAAAAATAAGTTATCGTCGCGAGGTCAGTGAAGCGGAACGCATTAGTAGGTACCTATCAGCTGTGCGCTCGCCCATTGATATTATTACGAAATAATTGTATCCATATTTTGCTGATTCCAAGTAAGACAAAAAAAAAAAAAGAATTGAACAAATAATGGAAATGTGGTCTATTACTAATACGGAACCCCAAAAAAAAAATTGCGCACTGGTTAACTTATCCTGTATATGACTTTTTATCAATCAAGTTTTACTAAATTTAGATTCAGTATCATCAGATCAATACTTAATACCGACTAGGAAAAATATGGAAGAAAAAAACAACATTAAACATACGATTTTAAACCGGATGTTTGTTTCTATTTACCACGATTCCAGTCCTAAAGAAATATGGCTTCCAACGATAAATTATGGTTACTCAATAAAACATACTGTCCGCTGGCGTGGGAAAATAGTGTACATTTGAATTAATTAATGAATTTTATCAGCGTTAATTACTTATGCAGATTACGGCAGATATAGGCAATTTAGATAGCCCGCTTAACTACGGAGTTAATGTGTTGGCAATTAAATTAGTTTCTAATTAGCTTCAACGTAATTGACAATTCTAATGAGGCTGAAATGTGTTAAAAATAAAAGTAATTAATAAAACCTCTGTCTGATGGAGTTAACTGTATTTGTGGACTCAATCAATCATTGAATTTTAATGAATGATAAAAAAAAAATTGCAAAGCAGCATATTGAAATTAAGCTAAGCACATTTATAAACCTCCTCGTAAAACCTCGTAAAGCCTCGTAAAACGTAAAATGGCTGCCCCCGGAAAAAAAGCACGGCACAACTGTCTCCCAAGCAGATCATAATACAGAGTATCATAACTTTCATACTATCTTCATGCTCTAAGCAATCGTCGAAAATAGAGAAACAATCTAAGACGGAATCAAATCTTCTACTCATTGTGTACATGATCGAAATACAGAAATAAAATTCAAGAGCCATCCACGTGTATCTACACGTGGGAACAAGGTCGGAGATTTTCCTGTTAAACATAACAAAACAAGTTATTATCCACATAATTAATCATGTAATATGTAGGTGTGTTTACTACTAGTAGCCCCAAAACATTTCCTAGGCCCAACAATTTGGTTATAAAAAGGACATACAATGTTCTATTGCAATTGGAAGAACAACCACCTTAAGGGGGTTGTCACCGGTCCACTAGCGCCACTCCTTTAAAAACATATTATCTCGTGACTGAGAACGCATTATGAAAAACGGCTCGATCAACTAGGTATATCGGTAAGTGTGTCTAGAATTTTCTAATACCTTTTTAAAGTTTCATATTGAGACACGAAGCAACAAAATTCGATCTAAATAAAAACGGCCACATTCCTCTAGATCGTATTTCGTATTTTGGGCCCTACCAGAATACTAGCGCTGCAGCACTTATTTTTAAAGGTCGCAGCATCATGCTGAGATAGGAGCCTTTTGGCCTCGCACAGGACTCTGTTTTTATTTTTTATAGTCGTAGTTTGGGATCTTCCTGTGCAAGTCACAATACATACTTTTTCTTTATTTCTTTATGAAATAGTCATTCAATCAGATTATACGAACTTAAGGAGATATGTATTACTGATTCTAATGATTATAATTCTGTAAATATACATATTTGCTACGGTCGCTTATCATATTTAGATCAACATACAACCTGATACTGACATGTAAATTTCAAAAAACGTAAGAAAATTTGAATTTTGCGGGCTACCCTGACGCTTCCTCCTTAACAAATTCACCGCACGAACTACATTGCTGCCGCGGTTTCTTGAGGTATGAGCGCTGCATGACATTAGTCTAGGTGAGACAAACGAACTGTGAAATATAAACTGAAGCGCTGCCAAAGTTCCAAAGGGTGGGAACCCTTTTCTATGAGGTATCAACATTGTTTGCCAATAAAAAGGCTTTCAATTGCATTGGTTTGTTTAACGAATGTCGAAAACACTACTAATGTACCTACTAAGAGACACGGATAATAGATTGGTAACTACGGATTTCATAAAAGTACTAACGTTACTATCTCTTCACCCAAAAATATTATTTTCTGCGGCCAAACCCATAAATCAACAAAACACTATCGCGGTATGATACATAATTTAAAAGCAAATCCCTCAGGACTGCGTTTAATATTTATTAAATTTCCATATTCCAAACTATTTTCGAGCTTTTACGGCGTCGCTGTTGTTTGCATATTTATTGAATTTATTTAAAATAGAACTTTGGTCCAATTAATCCTGGATTAATTACTGGCGCCGCATTATTATAATATCAATGCAAATAAAAATCTTTCTTTTCCATATTCAGGCAGCTGCCATATGTGACCGCTTTTAGGCTAAACAGATGTGCCTGAATACCAAAATTTTATATTATAAAAGTAAGGCCATGAGACCGTAGCAACCCAGCTTTCTAATAGTACCAATATCTATAAGATTCCTTACCTGATTCCAATATAAATTACATGCTTAGGTCGGTGACATATTAATTATTTCTTAGAATAAATTAATGTTTGCTGGAAAATAATACTAGAATGACACAATACCTTTGGATGGCAACATGTCTGACTCATCATATTTATATAATATAATATTTCAGTCACCAAGCATGAGGGTGAGACATAACACATATACAGTTATAGGTAATGTGTAGCGACACAAGTCCCTTGCGAAGGGGAAACAACCCTTCGCAATTTAACAGACATGTCTGGCAGGACTGAGAATTTTACAAACAGAAAATATCGATTATGCATACAGGAACATGTACACTTTCATTCTTGAACAAGCCTGGAGCATCCTTACTAATATGAGTATTATAAATCCGAATGTGAGTGTTATTATTTATTAATTTGTTGCTTTGTTACTTCTTAATGCCTCTTGACACAGAGTAAACGATCAGTAGTAGGACAAAGGATACTTTTTATCCTGGTACCTAATACATAACAATATAAACAATTGGCAAAAGCTTAAACTATAGTATAGGTAAAATAAATATATAGGAATACTAGTATTACGTATGTAAGCAACAACCGCAAAATAGCCGATTTAGCAATTAGTTCTGCTTTAAAAGAAACACAATAATGTGCACAAGATTACATACACAGCTCTGACGTAATCTCGCATCGTAACAATCCAACATTGCTTCCATTAGCTTGGTAATGAAAAACGTAGAATACTACACGCGTTTACAAAGTGTTGTTATCGTATAACAACATACTGCGAAACAAAGCAATCGCTGCATCTTGCGAAGCGAAGATCTTGCTTTCCGAGAAAACGACGGGTTTCTCTTAAAACATAAACACAGGAAAAGCCACTCCAATCAACTCTGTTTGTGTTCTAGTAGAAGGAGATTCCAGTGATCTTTACAATCTTGGGAATTTCTGGGGATTATGCGGGCCTTTTATCATCATTATAACTTCATGATTCATGAGAAATATGAATGATTAAATGAAAATGTTAACGAAACCCGAGCCAGTTTTTCTAAATAGTGTTTGCAGGAAAAGTCAGTTCGTTTAATTCTACTTAAATGGTTCTACTAAAGGGAGATTCCAGTGATATTTGCAATCTTAGAAATATCTGGGTTTTATGTGGAAGTGGATCTTTTAGTACCGAGGCCTTCTGAAGCAACTACGATGATTCACGAGAATAAATGAGAACGTTTGCAGCGAAAACACGCCTTGGTTTCCCAAAAAAAAAATGTTGGGGAAGTCAGAAAGCAGTTTGCGATAAACAAGAATTTCGCTAATAAGACTGAAAGCCTGAAAGGACTAATTGCTAACCGCCGAACTTACGAACATTTCTTTTCAAGAAAGTAAATTCTTAAGCTAACAAAAAAAAAAGACTTCTTCAAAGACTTTTTAAATACAAGGACGTTGTAAGTGTAACTAGCTAATTTAAGTTCTGTTTATCTTTTAGTCTCATCGTAGACGCTAAGTCGTAGTATAAACTCGGCTTTGATAAAGGAGATAGTTGGATTAGACTTAAATATAACTGGAGAAATGTGGGTTTACTATAGGTACACCACTGCCTAGCCCTTCAGGGATGACAAGCGTGATTTTATGAATACGTGAATAGAGGAATGTTAGACAATAGCTCGCGATCCGCCTAAATCGTATATCGTATCCAATTTTAAATCGGCTTATTTTACAGTGTTACTAGCTTATGCCCGCAGCTCCGCCTGCGTGGATGTCGGTTATTCCGTAAAAAAGTAGCCTATGTCCTTCTCCATATTCCAACCTATATCTCTGCCAAATTTCATAACGATCGGTTTAGCGGTTTAGGCGTGAAAAAGTAACAGACAGAGTCACACATTCATATTTCACATTTATAATATTAGTATAGATACTAGCTTCTGCCCGCGACTTCGTCTGCGTGAAACTTCTTGTACCCCCGCCCCGGCCCACCCCGTCGCATCGCATCACCTGCCCGCGCTATTACTTCGTTTTCGCTTAGTGTTCTTTCTTACTTTTTGCTCGGCTCCTTAAGAGTTCTAGCGTCATGATTAATAGCCTAAAGCCTTTCTCAAGAATTGGGCTATCAAATGCAAAAATATTTTTTCAAATTCGACTGGGAGTTCCTGAGATTAGCGCGTTCAAACAAACAAACAAACTCTTCAGCTTTCTGTATAGATAATATTAGTATAGATTAGGTGTTATTAGGTTTGCCAACGTGCGATAGAGCGCAGTATTCCAGGCGTTAAATTAACAGACCAATTCGCAACACCACACTGCGCTTCAAAACACAGATTGCTGTGACGTAGCTCAAAAAGTCGCAAAGTTAAAGTGGGACTGGGCTTGCCATGTCTGCCGTATGCCCAACGAGCTGGGGGCCAAAATAGTCACTATGTGGAACCCTGAGACAGCTAGAAGGCCTCGCGGCAAACCCCATTGAAGTTGGCGGGACCAGCTAGACAAAACAAACGACCAGTGGTCCACATTAGCTCTGGATCGCAAACACTGGAATTCTTGGGGAGAGGCATTTGCTCCACAGTGGAATGATACAAGCTAAGAGCTGGTTCACATTAGGTCGGACCGACAGTTTTACCGTTGACCGACTGTCGGGTGTTGCTGTTCTTTTTTTTTTACTATGGGTTTGCTCTTGACTCTAGTCTAGGTCTGGGTGACAGAGATCTGGTCTGGATCTGGTCTGTGGTCTGGGAGTGAGCTTACCCAGAAGAAGCCTGTTCACTCTCACTTTGAATAGTATGCGTTCGGAAACACAGACGCAGGCAGAGAGTTCCACTCCTTTGCTGTGCGCATTATAAAAGACGTTTGAAAACACTTAGTGCGAGTTGGTGGAATATCAACTAGGTAAGGGTGGTAACTTGCAGTGCGTCTAGATGTCCGATGGTAGAAGGGGGCCGGTGGAATGAGGTCGTGGAGTTCATGGGCACACTCGCCGAAATAATCTGTAAAAGACCGACAAGCAGGCAACCTTGCGGCGATGAGCCAAGCTGTGAAGCTTGGCATCCACTAGTTTTACGTCGCCAATGAGCCTCTTAGCTCTGCGTTCCACCGAGTCAAGCACAGCAAGTTGCTACTTAGCTGAGCCATCCCAAAGGTGGCCGCAATACTCCATGCAGGATCGGACTTGTGCTTTGCAAAGGGTTAAAAGCTGTCCAGGCGTAAAGTATCGCTTCACCCTGTTTAGGACGCCCAGTTTCTTGGCCACAGTTTAAGCTTTGCACTCGATGGTGGAGCCGAAGTTGAGACCAGATGTCAACTCCATGCCTAGGAGCTCGAGCCGATTGCAGATTGTTCATACTAAAGCTGCCGATCCGACCTAATGTGAACACCACCGTCGGCCGTCGTTTTACCACTGCCCGGGTCGTCACAAAGCGAGTGCCGAGAGTAGGGAATGTACGAGCGGGAGGCTCCGCCGCTACGCGCCGACAAATGTGAACGGCGCTATACTTGCCAGTACGCCAAAATTATGTCCGATCCGACAGAAATCGTGGCTGAACGTCCGGTAAATGTGTCGTCTCCGTTAGTTTTATCGGGTCGCCCTAATTTGAACGGCGCTATTGAAATACATAATGCCAATATGCATCCGACACGTTTGTCGGTCCGATAAAACTGCCGGTCCGACCTAATGTGAACCAGCTCTAACAGTACGTAACAGTAGGTATATGTACACACTTTTGTGGCGTTATTAAACAACATTTGGTATGAGTTCTAAGCTCTTTGTATTACAAAAAGATTACAGAATAATTTTACAATTTTGCTCACTTATATCTGATCATTTCTGAGATAGCACGCTATGATTCATAATCCCTAAAGACACTAAAGAAATCACATTTACATAACCATTTTAGTTCCAGAGATTATTGATTGCCAATATCAACTCCCACATGTCTTTTGTATGAAAGGATAGTATTATCTTCTTTACACAGAAACAAACTCATACCAGAATAAATAAAATTATTATGATTGTATCTAACAAGATTGCGAAATTATTTATCCTTTGATTTTTCGTCCTTCCATTGTACATTAATGGAAAATAAATTACTTTGCCCAGCTTACGTACCCATCATTGTTATGATGAAGTCTGTAATCCGATCTCCGAAGCTAGTACAGTATAGAGTATCTCTATTCCTCTAACCACTTGGACTGTTATTTAGATAGCTGAAAGCTTTCTATCTTTTTTTGATTTACCAATATGACTACAATTTTTTAACGTTTACATTGTGAAAAAATTATAAAGTTGCGGTAATAGCTTCGGTCGATTTTGTTACAGAAATAAGGCGAGGTTCTTCAAGCGTGCATTTTTGTTCTTGAGGTGGCAGCGGGGCGCGAGTAAATTGTGCCGTGAACTTCGTTAATTTTGGGTTGCAAATTATATGTTTCACGATATTAACTATGTTAAACCCGACGGACATTACATCATCATGGATGTTTATTTTGATGTGATTTTGAACACATAAAGTAGTATAATATTGAAATAAAATGAGTTTTAATCTACAAAATAAGGGTATGTTTGGTTTTTTTTATATCGAGCGAACTTTGCCCAATTATGTATCGAGTACCCGACGTACCTACAGAAAGGACTCAAATCAACATATAATATTTTCATGTGTTTATTCATTACAGTTTCTAAATAAAATGACATTAAAATTACATTTCCTAGAGGTTAACTTGAAGAACCTCGCCTTAACAGGTATCGTTTAAAAGCGATTGTAATATCTTGTTAGAAAATTTAGAAAATCTTTTTTTTTTATAGGATTTTTATATTTCGTGTACTTATATAGTAATATTTACTTACGACAGATTAAGATATTATTTATTTGATTTTATCCATCCCCGCTTTGGTCAAGGTTCGTCTTTTATTTATAAAGACAACTAGCTGCTGCTCGCGGCTTCGCCAGCGTGGTTTTTTCTTAAGTAGGTAAAAGTAGTCTAACTTACCTACTTCTTATAACATCAGCTATATGCCAGTGAAAGTCTCGTCAAAATCGGTCCAGCCGTTTCAGAGATTAGCCGGAACAAACAGACAGACAGACAGACACACAAACATTAAAAAAGTTGCTTTTTTTTTAAGTAACGGTACTTATAACAAAAAAGCAATTAATGAGAGCCAGAGTGGCCAGACTGTCATTTTTTAAATACTGATTTTATTTTGAAAAACTGCTTCCGAGATAGGTTTAGAGCTGTTTTTTAGGCCACTCTGGCTCTCATGGCCTCATATTATATATATACTTTCATAATTATGCATTTAGTAAAATCCGTTATTAATTTATTTGTATTGGTATGAACATAAGTCTGTATGTATGTATTACGTAGTGGAAGTAGGTAGGTATGATACGTTCGCAAATATCAAAGAGAAGATATAGTCATTGGCAAATATAGTTGCTAAAACAAGATAAGTACGCACATTAAGAAAATATAAAATCTAAGAAATAAGCCACCTTTTGCTGTAAAGTAGCAAGTCTTGTAGCTAGTTTAAGAGCTAGAAACCACCTGTGGAAATAATGGACTCTATTTTTACAGTGTTTGAGAGTACTCTCTATTTTTATACTATTGGACAGGAATATAATAATCATAAAAAGTTAAAGGAGAAGTCAGCATGAACAAGGTTACCACTACCCGGTCGGGGTTGGCTTTGCACTAAGCCTCAGGGCATTTTGAAAAGATGTTCGTTATAGTATAAGACATTTTGTTGGTTGTTTCTAAGATCAACAACAACAATGTTTGGGTACTGTTGAAACACAACAACAATTTTGGTAGGTATGTGTCGAATAACATTGTACGTTACAATTACTATGTTCATACTTTACTACAGTGTTTTTCAAAGTGTGGGTCGCGACCCCCTGGGGGGTCGCGAAGCTTCCATAGCGGAGTTGCAAAATATCAGGAAAGCTACTGCATTAAAATAAAAAACAATAAAGTTTACAGTGTTTTAATAATACAAGGAAGAAAAATAAGACACACGGGATTACTTACCACTCGTATATATACAGCCAAAAATGCAAATTTGTTGAAAGTTATGATAAGTTTTTAAACTGTCATGGTCACTAATATTATTATTAACACAAACGGGATATTAATTGTGTGTTAATAATAATAAGTTATAGTAATATTTAATGTTTGCTTCGCCATGTTTGTGCTACCCACGTCATGCAATTTCATTGATAATCTTAATAATCTTAGTCGTGCGCCGAGCCCAGGTTTACTGATTGCGATGTTAGCGCGTAACATAGCTTCCTTCTTTTAATATATCAATGGCTGGATTGAATATTTGTCACAAAATAAAATACATGAACAAAAAAAACGGTCGCGAAATATTTCTTCATAATAAAGGGGCCGTGTCATGAAAAAGATTGAAAAACACTGCTTTACTATGTTGGAGGCACCACGATCGAACATAACGAACTAAGTATCCAGTGAGAGAGTAGGTAGGTAAAATTATAATTCTTCAGTTGAGTTGAACACTACTCGATGTTTGTTGAAAGCTGAGCGCAATTAGGAGCTTAACCACAAAGAGAATTTAGTCGTTGGTGGAGACAGACAAATTTTAAGAATCCGTATATGTTTGTAGGTGTAAAAGCATTTCTCTAGGCGCCACCACTACAGTCATACGACAAAAGGAATTACAACATAACATTCTCATGCTTCACATTCCATCTTTGACGCATCTAACCTCACTTGGTAAAACAAATGAAATGCAAACATTTGAAATTAGAGAGAGAGACAAGATCAAAGTTCTAACAACATTGCCTGCATACATAACATTGTTGGTCCAAGTTTCTAGATGTTTGCATACCTTTTGGGGATGAGGAGGGCAATTGTTAACATTTACATAACTAGAGTGCAAGGCATTTTAACTGAACTTATGTTGAAATTCTTTCTAACTTACGCGGTTTCTCCCGAACTATACTGCGTGTGTAACGAGTTTCCAAACTTATTGGATTGTACAGTGGCCAGCATATCTTGATATGCTGGCCACTGTACAATCCAATAAGTTTACTTAAGAAAGACAAGAGTTTATTACTTAAGACGAGTTTTAAATCGTTTGTATCGTAATCGATAAAGACAGTTTCGTGTAGATTTTAAACTTTAAAATGTTGATGATTAAGTTCAGAATCGAACGAGAAAATTTAAAATAAATTTAAAATTAAAATGTGCCACCGTACAGTTTTTATTTAGATAGATAGATAGATAGATAGATAGAATACTCTTTATTATGTACACCATAAAAATTACAGATATAAATGTAGAACTGTTACATAGGGTGTCACAATGGGCGGTCTTATCGCTAAAAGCGATCTTTTACAGACAACCTTTGGATGGATCAAAAAGTAGAAGGAGAGACAATACTGCAGGTATTTAGTGGTGTACCAATTACATTTTTTTTTTTTTTTTTTTTTTTTTTTTTTTTTTTTTTTTTTTTTTTTGAAATGGCAACTCAGAGTGTAACCACGAGGGGCTCGGACTCTTTAACCGGTCTATCCTGTGGTGCCTTAAGCTCCTAACGGATTATTAAGGCCTCCAGCCAGGGGCATACTTAAAGCTAAATTAGAATTTTCCGTCTGCTCGCTAAGGGCACCCCCTGCGGGGTACGGACCTCGGCTTAGGGCAGAGTCGGAGGAGGGGGGAGGGTAACAAGGGACCGTCGGTGGCTGGATAAAATCAAGGTTTTGATTATTATCAGGGGGATTTAAAGCTACATGCTGCTCAGCTAAAGCGCGTGCTGGCGCTTCGTTTGAAAGCAAGGGTCGGGGAGGACTGATTAGTCGAGGATTTCGCGTTGGGCCTCGGCGGCGAGGTCGGAATGATGATCTTGTAGTGTGTACTCTTTTGCGAACTGTACTAGTAGACCTATGACTCTCCTGGAGGAGAGTGATGGGGTCGTCTGGGTCGGTCAGTGCATGCCGTGGGCGGCGGGTCCTGCTAATGGTAGAGGGGGTATAATTGGCGGCCTGAACAACCAACGGGTTGCGGTGAGTGGCGGCAAAGTCTAGGAAGCGCTTTGAAGCGCGTTTCATAAATTGGGCTATGGTGGGGATTTTTAGCTCCACGTGGAGGCTAGTGTTCCGCACGAACCAGGGGGCTCCCGTGATTTTACGGAGGAATCGGTTTTGGAGGGTCTGCATCTTATGGATGATATAGGGTTTGGCGTGGGCAAATACTGGACTCGCATAGGTCATGATGGGGCGGATACACGCGGTATAGATACGCAACTTGCATCTAAGTGACAATTTGCTTTTACTATTTAATATAGAGTGAAGCCTATATAGAGCGAAAGCGGCGCGCGAGCGCACCTTCTTTACATGCTCTGAAAAGGAGAGATGATGGTCTAGGATCACACCAAGATACTTGGCTCGCTTCTCCCAAGGGATAGGCTTGCCTAGCATGGTGATCGGTCGACCACTTACATATATACAATAAATACATATACACAAAGCATATAGATACTTATCCATACAAATAAATATATATATACACACAATAATAAACATGATACAATAGCAAGGAACTTTAAGTAATGATGATGATGAATGTTTATTTATTTTTTTAAGGAATGGGTCGAGTAATTACGGGCAAACTCATTCACATTGAGTATAGAAATCTTATAATTAAAATATCGACACGATGTACTATGCAGTTACGCGAATACCAACGATGCTACTGCAAAATGCATTTAGATTTTTGCTAGATAAATTAATTAAACCTACAGCTAACACACGAGATGTTGAAAAATATATGACGCGTTTAGTCTGGAAGTAATAATGTTTATTGCGGAAGTTTGAAATAAAAACACAGAATGAAACATGCCTTGGTTATTTTTAAATTCAAGATAAACAGTTCAGTTATAAAAAGGAATAAGTATATCCAATATTTGTTTGCTTTGATGATATCAGAAAAAAAATACTGCTCATATTTTCGGAACGTAAATGCTTTGCAGCATCCTTGGTACAACAGGAATTTTTGATTTGCTAACGTAGCATTGATGTTCATTAGCATGTTCTAGCTGGATGAATAGTAAAGGAAATGAATTGTTAAGCAAATTGACATGCTACGTCAATTTGCCGTGTTATAGACATTTCATACAACTGTTAAAGAATAAAAATTATGATTTGATTAAATGGAAAATTTAAGTTAAACTCCATACTTACTATTTTAAAATGTTAACAATAGTTTGTATACATTAATTAATAATTATAGGTGAAGACGATGTACCTAGAATAAACATAAAAATTACTTACAACAATTGGTAAAAAGAATGAAAAGTGAAGTAATGACAGAAAAATTAATAAATGCGATAGGTACATGGTGCTCACATATTTACAAACATTGTATATGATTTTCCAAAAAAAAATAACCTCTAATAAGTCAGTGTGTGAGTTAAACTATATTAATCACAGAAAATAAAATGAATATCATAAAAATTATAAATTATACAGTTAAATTAGCAACCAGTTTGATTTTGTCTAGTCTCTAAATTGTCCTATGGAGCAGGACCAGCATGTTTCCAAGCATTCTTATCTTGGATATAATCCTCTAATTTGTAATATGCTAGTTTACAAAGTGTGCTTTTAATATAAGTTTTTAATTTTCTTTCATTTAATTGTAATATATCAGAAGGTATTTTATTGTAACATTTAACACAGTACCCCATAAAAGATGTACGTACTTTGGACAATCTGAAAAATGGTTGATCTATTTTATCTTTATTTCTAGTATTAAAATTATGTCTATCACTGATTTTATTAAAGAGATGTTGATTTTTTTTTTTTTTTTTGTAGGGCATCTCGGAGTGTAACCACTAAGGTTCGGACTCTAACCGGATTTTCCTGTGGCTGCCTTAAGCTCCTAACGAAACTTAATGCCTCCAGCCAGGGCGTAAAAACTTATAAACTAAACGACTGCTGCTCGCTAAGAGCATCCCCTGTGGGGTACGAACCTCAGCTTAGGGCAGCTGCGTCGGAAGGAGGGTGGCAAGGGACCGTCGGTGGCTGGATAAAATCAGTGTTTTGATTATTATCATGGGGAGTTTGGATTACTTGCTGCTCAGCTAAAGCGCGTGCTGGCGGCGCGTCACTTACAGTCAAGGGTCGGGGAGATTTTTTTTTTCTTACATACATTAGTTATTATACTGTCTTTTATTTTAATAATGTATATTAGTTAATTGAGTATAAGAAGTTTATCCAACGAACACAGGGTGGAAAGAACATCGACGCTAAGCCTGTTACCATGGATTCAGTCCCTCTTTTAAATTTATTTATAGGTAAACGTTAAAACACAATGAATATTCATCACAGCTATTTAGCCAAACTCAAAGGGTGGCAACATGACTTCCTACTCCATCTCCACTGTAACTCGTAAGCCTGTTAAAATATGTAAGGCTCTTCCACTCAATATTGGATAATGTTCACACGTATATAAGCTTGTTAACTTACTTATTGTTTGCTTATGTAACACAAGGGGTTCTTGTACGAGGGTTCTTGCTCTGTGAAAGGAAATAAGGACGATATTTTGCATTTCTGGGAAAAAACGTTGGTCTTATTAAAGAATTATTATATGTAAGCTATGGTAATCCACGATAGAATTGGGTTTTATTTTGCTTTTTGTGGATAAAAGGATAATAACTTTTCGTTAGCCTAGCTAAACCATGCTCAAAAAGCACCCTAAAGGCTTCAAACAGGCGCGACACGCGATGCGACACAAAGGCACCGCTTGTAGCACGACGAGCGGTGCCCTTGCGTCGCGTCGTGTGTCGCGCCTGTTTGTAGGAGCCTTTAAGGGCCTATACTACCTCAAATGGCTTAGCACCTCCAAACCGAACAATAAACCGCTGGTATTAAAAAAATACTTCAAATTAAATAATGAAACTTTGCATATTATAACTGAACTAACTATAAAGCAGGTCTTATGTTATTTACTTTTTTTAAATGACCATTATTTTCACCGTAAAAAGAAATTATCTAAACTATTGGCGACTTGGAGCCTTTTCCCTGCTGCCCTGTCTCGCTTGCTCGCGTGACCGGTAGCAATAGTGTGCGAGCGAGAAACAGAGTGAGTTGGCGCTGAGGTAGTATAGACTCTTAAACAATGCCGCTAATACACAGCCAAAAAACTTTGTCGAAACGTACTCGACGTTCATGGAAACATTTACAGAATTATTCCAAGATACATTTACACTAAAACTTTAGCCGTCCCAAAAATTAACACGAACAGAAGCTAGTTAGACAATTTCTTAAGTAAACCACAAACTTACAAGTTAGGATTACAAAACCCAACGGGATGCGACGGTCAAATATAGGACAAGGGGAAAATTTACACTGTACATTGAAAATGCTCCTTATTGTCGCATTAGAGTGAAAAACTCGGGAATGTAATTTTGGTCATTTTTATTTTATTACATTTTTGGAAAGAAAACCTCGCAACGCAAGCCTTAGTTTCACGCAAACGATACGAGGTTTTCAATTTTTATAATAATTATGTTTAGGACTTTTTTGATTATCATTTGCCATACACTTCAAGTGTTACTTATTATTACAAGTTATAGTTAAGTAAGGCACCAAAATAAAACGGATTAAAATATATATAATATATAGTCTTTTTATTCTATAATGTTTAATCGATAAACTTGTAACTGCCACAAGCAATCGCATTTTTTTTTTTTTTTAAGAAAATCTCGGTTTTCGTGTCTTTTTACGCTTATACGATAATTAATTGAAATATACTAATATGTATCTTATGCATCCGAAAATGTATCCAAATCGTACACTAAAATACACATATTTGATGAAAAATTAAATTTTACAGGGCGCCGTTTTTTCTCCCTTCTTGCTTTTTTCCCATATCATTATGAGGTTTTCACTCTAAGGCGACATTACATGTTTAATGCAAGCAAAACTTGAAAAAAGCAGTATTGCAGGCAAGGGACAAACAAAAGTTACAACATATTTCAGGTTATTGGTTTGTGCCTGCAATACCAAAATTCTATAGAATATAATGCTTTTTTTTCTCTCTTTTCAGTTAAGTTTTTGCAGTCGGGTTTTTTTATTTTTTTTATAATTTTCTTTTTTTCAAGCTTTTTAGTTTTATTTATATATATATATAATTATGTATATTATTACTCATTCATTATCATCATCATTTCAGCCGAAAGACGTCCACTGCTGGACATAGGCCTCCCCCAAGCACGGCCACCTCGACCGGTTCCGTTCTTCCCGCATCCAGCGGATTCCTGCGGCTTTCACATTACTCATTAGTAGCTTTTATTTGATACCAATATTGTTGTAATTTATTTTTACAAAAAACCTTCCCAATCCTTTTTTGTATTTGCAGATGTATTTATTATATAAATATTATATAGTATACGTCACTCCCACAATGAAGACGAATCTAACGACACCTCATATGTTAAAAATCCATTAAGCAGTTTAGGCTACAGAACGTGCTAAAGAAATAGACATACATACGTACGTATACTCTCAAAAAATATTACCCTCCTTCTGGGGCAGTCGGGTAACGCAACAGGTAAATTTTCATCCTTTTAATTACCGAAAAGTAGGTAAAGAAAATTTTGTAATTCCCTAGAGAAATTGAAAAAATTGGTACTAGTTGTGTGCGTGTGGAAGGTTAATTTAATTAATTCTCGTATTCAGGCACCACAGAATTACTGAATTTAATTATCATAAGAATAGTCCTTATTCCTTTAACGAACCACGACCTTATTTTGACAAATAAATAATTATTCATAAGTCCATATTGACCGAAGTCGCCGAAATAATTGTTTCGTTTCTCATTTTCTTTTTGTATTTACGTTCAGTAATTATTTTGTAAGGAAACTTGGTAGGAAATTAAATTATATTTCTTGCCACAATTTTTTTATATCCCTGATTAGTTTATGACCAAATGACAGTGCGTAGTCCTTTTGCAAAAGGAATCGTGAAACTGAAGGTAGGAAACTGGGCAACATGCAAAATGCTGTAAATACTTTGCTGTAACCAGGGCTTGTTAACATTACCAAATAACAAATAATAACCGTTACGAAACGTTATTTTTCAATGGTATACCTTACTAACGTTACACAAATTTAACGTTACTTGATAACATTACCAGTAATATAACGTTAATTAACATTAACAAAAATACGATAACTAACGTTAATTTAGCTACGTTGCCGTTCTGTAGGTAAGAATCAGGCAGATTCAACCAACGATTTGATCGGCACGGCATCAGCGAGGCGCGAGGGCGTGCTGCCGCGCCGCGCGCCTCAAGCCTCACTACTTACATCTCACCCGTTTTAAATAACGATAAAATAAAATGTAGCATAAATAACGTTACATCAATTACCATTATTCTAATATTATAATAACGTTAACTCTGCCAATAAAAGGTAACGTTATGAAAATTTACCGCTTTTTAAAGCCCTGGCTGTAACATCATGAATACTCATAAATACATCACTCATTCTTTCAATAATAACAATGAGAACATTAACAGCCTCCAAGTGTCAGTTTTCATACACTTTTTCCACTATCAGATCTTACGGACTTGACATAAATACGGTTAGGACATGACGATTAGGCGAGTCTGACTCCCACATATTGACGTAGTACTTGCTATTTAGATCCTTATCTTTAGTGTGATCTAGACAACAGACTTAATAATAATGGACTTTGCTTATGAGTGTGGGAGAGCAAAATGTATGGAAAATGTAGTGCTTTTTGCGGTTAGAGTTTCTCTATAATATACAAATAAATAAAATTGAAGTGTCTGTTTATCATCATCATTTCAGCCGAAAGACGTCCACTGCTGAACATAGGCCTCTCCCAATTGGGGGGGGGGGATGCCATAATCGCCACGCTTGGCTGGCGGGTTGGCGATCGCAGTCCGTGTCGCAGTCAGTTGGTGTTAAAATGCATAGAGAACGCTGCTGCCCATTCTCTAGTAAGTCCCTTAGTCGCCTTTTACGACACCCATGGGAGGAAATGGGGTGGTGCTATTCTTTACGCCCGGCGCCACACGGTAGTGTCTGTTTCTAATGTCAAAATAACAGTTTGTTACTAAATGCTAAAGTATATACGGTACATATAACAAAATACAATTTTAAAGATTGTTGTCTGTCTGTGTGTTTGTTCCGGCTAATCTCTGAAACTGCTGGACCGATTTTGACGGGACTTTCCCTGGCAGATAGCTGATGTTAGAAGGAGTACTTTTGTAGTTTAGAAAAAGCCACGCGGGCGAAACAGCGGGCAGCAGCTAGTTGTGAAATAAAAAGATCCTAATTCCCTTGAGAGACTTTACTCAAACAAAAAATAATTTGATCAAAGCAAAAATTTTGACTGATACCTAATAAAAATGTTTTCTCTTTTATTGACAGTTATATTTAATCAATCGTCTGTGAAGTCTAATATTAAGTGGGAATACTCAATTCACATTATTATTTGAGTAAGTCTTTCAACTTTCTGATCGCAAATATATTACTGTCAATTTCAATACAAGTGAAAGAACAAATTCTAATGATATAAAAGTTAGGAACATTTTAGTAAATTACACTGAACCACAGATTACTACAGATGGGACACTCCGAAAAATCATTTAAATAAAAAGCGACTCTTGCTACGACACAATAAAGTGCAGTTCAGGTCGCACAACGCTTATTACCTACAGTTATATTCACCTATAAGTTGCCTCTCTACCGCGTAAGTCTTATGCCGGCGGCGCGCGTCACTCCTATTGAATTTGCCCGTTCAAACGGGCCCGCCGCGTACTTGTAGCTTCATACCTAAACTGCGGAGTATCCCATCTGTAGGTATTAATCTGTGACTGAACTTGAATACTTGATCCAAATTGTGGCACATTATTTGACCTGAAACGCTATGGAACGAATAAACTTTCTGGCTTTTAGTAAACTGTGATTTATGACAGAAGAAACTTTAGTTTTTCCATGTTTTCATCTATACTAATATTATAAAGAGGTGAAATTTGTTGTAAGTTTGTACGTAGAGGCTGAAAATTCTTCCACTAATATGTAGCTGCTTTATCCTTGATTGCTATAGGCTATAATTTATATTTATATCATGCATATTATCCGCTCGTATTACAGTTCTATACTAGTACGAGGGGATAGACCGTATCAGTCCAAAGACAGCCAAACCACTTTTACAATCTTTCATTTCACATTCTCCAACTGTTGACCTGCCTAATTGTCAAAATAGCTTTAAACAATTTTTGACTATCTTGTGTTTATTATTAAGTTGCTCTGTATGGTTGTCTCATATTCATGAATAAAGATCATTATTATTAGCCGAGCTATCACAATTTACGTTAAGCAAGTCGAAAAATAATACCTCTTAAAACATTATTATTTGCATGCGCTGCCTAAACAGTTGCATATACCTGAAAACAATGTATGGCAATCTGGTCCGCCATAAAATAATCCTACAAAAAAGTCAGCGTCACAGCGAAAAGAGCTTTTTCAACATAATTACGTTTGGATGATTATTTAAACAAGAAAATATGAATCCTTTTCAAAGTAAATTATTACAATTTCGACTCGGGATTTTAGAACAATTTAATTATCTTTCTAAATGATTTAATAACTGTTCTAAAAGTCTACAACGAGCCAAACTTAAAAACATTAGTTCTAATACAAAAAACCTTGAAAGTAGTTGTTTATAAGAAGTTTAATGTAATACCATCATGATCCAGTAATAATTCACAATAACAGGTACACAATCGTTAATATATTCAGATGGAACTTTTTGTTTCGTTAATTACAACTCTACAAGTTACACCATATCATCCAAGAACTATGGAAAAACCCCCAGTAGGTTGTAGTGGAATTTTTCTGTCAGAAAATTAAAACGTTACATAAGAAACGTATAAATAATCGGTACTTCGATGAGAACCTCCAAGCTGAGCGCAGCCACACGCATGAGCGACGTCAGTACGATACAGGCAAAGTAGTCAAGAACGTTATTACTTTTGTTTGGCGCTGTTACGAAAGCGTAAACTGTGATAAATTTATCGATTCTCGAAAAGAGAATATCGACTGATAACCCCCATACCGAAATATATGGCATCGTAAAACGAGGCTTGCTTTTATTCATCATAAAACGACTTTCAATAGAGGAAATTAAGTTGACCGTAAAATGTGTATCTCTAGCGATGTACGAGAAGTTCCCACATGGGTATTTTTAAGCCTCCTTAACTTGGTAAAAAAGAAAAATATTACCTCGTAAAAGTATAGGGGCTGGGCTGTTTAACAATGGGTCGTTAGAGATGTTAGCACCAATGTTTGTTTAAAATCAATGGTGCAACCAATATGCTTCATGTTAAGGCCAATGACCACTTTGTATGCGGTGTTAGTCGCTCTGCCCATATCAGTGCTAAGTTAGAGCAACATTTTCGTTTGCGGCCGATGTGTTGCATAACCGCGAACAATAACTATCAAAGCAAGCGGTATTGTGTGGTATAGGTATTAGTTTATACCACCATAGTTGTTATGAGTATGCTGATCAGATTTTATGCTATCATACTTATTGGTTTAATCTGAATGTACGTATGCTTTGATTGAGATTATTTTATCATCTAAAACCCTTTAAATACTGTTGTTCAAATAAATATCTTTTCAACTCATCGTTTATCCCTAAGTTCTTTTACGAGTTTAGCGTTATTTACGCGATATGCAGCAGAAATATAACAAATTTTACATGTTTTTCGTGTTACATTGTTAGTTATAAGATAACGCACTCAACATCGTCTATATCCAGCACACAGAGATGTATTTATATATTTATGTAAGAGCCGTGCAATCTTAACCGAGCTCGTAATTCAAAGTTAAGGGTGTTCGGAGTACTCGTACTGCAGTAATTTAATTCTGTGTGAGTGCACTGTAAAAATGAAGTTTGTTTTACTTGAGTGCAATGGAAACGTTGATCGTGTGGCTTGCAGACCAAAATAAAATTTGTTATAACATTTGGAAGCGCCCGAGGAAAATACCTCAATAAAAGTTTATTAACAAATATGATATGGCGCTATGTTGGAAATGTTTTTGAGGAAATTGGATTTTATATGTGTTAAGTAAAATGTTACTTTGATTTTACAGTTAGGTGTAAGTTTTTGAATGAGTTTTTGTTTTGTTTGGAGCTTATTTAATGCAAATTAAAGTACCTTTTCTTGTTCTAAATACGATGTGGTAGGTGTAACTTGTTACATTTTAACACTAAAAGGCTTGAATTTTTTCTTCTCTATTGATTTTTGGTTCACTACAAATACATTTCATCACGCTTGACTTGTTGATTTAGTATTAACAGCCCTTCATTAAAATTCAAATAAATGGACCTCCCTGATAATGTTATTAATAACTACTTACTAATGACTACTTACCTATTGAACGAACACACCGAATACACTGTACTTATTATACAGAGAGCTTCACTGTCTCTTTTCACAGCCGAAGCCATACATCAAATATCATTTATGAAAGAGAATGAATATTCGAAAAAAAATCAATAGATAAGTCTCATAGTATGAAGCCCTTTATTTCCTTCAAGAGAATCGTAACTTTTATCGATACATATTATCAATTAAAGTAGCTTTTCGTGCCTGTTTGTGACCGCGTTGTTCTCCTAAATTGCGCAACCGATTTTGTTGCGGGTTTCACCATCATTTAGACTTAGAGCATTTATTCCGGAAGGTTTACGTGTAGGTATAGATAGATAGATAGAATACTCTTTATTATGTACACCATAAAAACACACAGGGTTATCGGTAATATGTCGGAAATCCATTAAGGGGATTAAGGAGACGTCATTTGCAACCAAATTATCCCTTATGACTCCTATGTAAATGTCAACCATATTTTTTGCAGAAATCGACCATTATAGTCAAAAAGCTTGCTCAAAATTTGTAACGTATTGTAGTTCCGATTTAAAATATACTAATGACTAGCTTTTGACCGCGGCTCCGCCCACATGGATGTCGGTTATCGCGCGTAAATTTCATGACGATCGGTTAAGCGGTGTAGGCATGAAAACGTAACAGACAGACAGACAGATTTACTTTTACATTTTATAATATTAGTAATTAAAGATAATTTACATTTTATGGTTGATTATGCACTGAAGAGTTAGCAAGCAGATTATAAGTAATGAAATAAACAAAATATTTCATGTATTGGTTTTTTTTTAAATACATTTTTCAAGTTGTATACCTACAGATGATCTTCAAAAAAATCTAAAATGTCAAATTACTAGAAAATGGTTGACATTTGCATAGGAGTCATAAGGGGTCATTTGGTTGCAAATGACCTCTCCTACACCCCTTTAATGGATTGCCAACATATTACCAATATAACCCTGTATAATAAAGAAATCTCAATGTTTTCAAGTCTTAAAACCCATGCGAAGCAGGGGCGGGTTGTTAGTTATAAACTTATAACTGAGACCACCTACAGTCGGTTGTATTCACCAGAATCGTTAACATATCAAGTTAGTAACTAGCAACCAGTATCGAGTTACAGTAGCTACCCGAAACTGTCTGCGTTATTTCAAATAGTTGACAGTAACAATAACATTATGATTGTGTTATGACTGGCAAGAACAATGACTCATGTTTTTGCGAATTTAACACGATACTTTGTTGTAAGGTCAGGAATATTGATAAGAGATAGTAATAGTAGTCTAGAATTTTCACATCATCAATATCCTACTACTTTATAAACCGAGAGTTAAGTATCTCACAGATCCGTAGGAGAACCAAGGTAAACTCAATAGACCATTTCAGACACGGATCTACATGGTCCTCACATAATCTGACCAAGATCATGTCTGGACTTTAAAAGAGACTTTGACCCCTGAGTTTGTTTCGCCATTTCTTCTCAGGGGTAGTCAGGAGGCAGTCACCTCCATCTGCGAAGCAGTCATGCTAGCGAAGAAGGTGGCGGGATGGGAGACGGAGAGAGCGGAGAGAGCCTCCCGTCCCAGCCGCCGCGGTAGACGCTCCGGGCGTCGGGAGCCACGTGACGACTCCCGGCCACCGTAGGCGCGGGCCTGCGAGCGGGGAGTAATGGGTAGCTCACCGTCCGATCAGGACCAGGCCCGTGCCGGACGGCGCCTACGTGTTCCACGCGCGCCTCAGAGAGATGTCAGCAACGACGAGGGGGCCCATTAGGGCCCAAGCCTGCCGGGTCACCGGGATTGTCCGAAAGGGGTACCGCTGCCCCGGAACATAAAGGGCCAAGGAAGGAACACGGGTGGGTTTTAGTCAGTAAGAGTCTGACACTCCCTTTCGCTCCACCCAGAGCGGGAGGGGCCATTTGATGATTTCCCATCCTCAAAAAAAAAAAAGGGGTAGTCAGGAAATGTCGACTTCACCAAGCTTATTTTTATATTTTTTATATGACGTGTAAAAGTGATTCCGATATCCTATTTACAGAATAAACGATTTCATTTCATTTTCATTTTGTACTCGTGATTAGAATGTAGATCTATTTTGTTTATTTTTTTATTTTTCTGTATACCTACCTACTCAAGTTAATTATCTTTTTGTATGCACGTGTTTCTGTGACAAATAAACCTATTTTTCTTTCTTATTTCTTTCTTTCATATTAATAATGACCCAATTAGCTCGAACCTTGGACTTTACTTAAAAGATTAGCAAAAGCTCCTAATTCCTACGTTTTTATCTTAAAATCTAAATCGCTGTTGTTTACTCTTTAGGTAAAGATTTAACAACGAAGATTTGGTCCCGAAATAGACTTAGTAATTTGAAAAAACCTTTTTATCCCTTCTACTTTTTACGAAAATAGATTCCAGCTTTGTCAAGAGACAATTTTCATCTTGAAAAAACTGGTCTCAAATACTCTCGCGAATTGAAGCGTAACTTCATCGTAGGCCTCTTATCAAAGGAGCTTAGCTTAAGTAATAAAACATCACTTTAGTATTTTGCTCAGGTCAATCAGCAGAACACACAAAATACTCCGAGCATTTTATTCCTATGTTGAATGTACTGATGAGGCCATGAGAGGGCGGAATCCCAGATTGCCACATGTTTTCTTGAATTCAAATCACGGTCGGACTTCGTCGGAACTCAGCGAACTGAACCAGAACTATTCGTTCTTCAAGTTTAAATTGCTTTGTGCCAACGTACCTGTCCCAGAACAGGTGACGGCCACTCGTATCAACCGTATTCGCTACACATTATGGCTTTCCAATTCCATTAATTCCACTAATGAGTCACACGGCTTTAATAACACTCAACTGTTCTAATTGACTCCAGGTTTGTTAGAAAGTTAGACACTTGTGGCCTTCGACGTTCGTTACTCAGCAAAGGCCTTAAAACTGCTTTGATAACTTTGTAGCGAACCTCGGGGTTAATAAGATACAAAACTTTGTCATATTTAGATCCTTTTTTAGTACAAGTTGTCGAAAATGGGCACAATGTAAATTTAGAAACCAATTATTAATAAAATTAGGTAGGTCGGTAAGTTGCTAAAATAATCCCCTTCTTAAAATCCCCATTGCTTTCCTAAGTACTAAAATATAAAGTTATACCATCAGTTTACAAAGTTACACAAAGAACTGTAGCAAATTTCCCGCCAACGCGCAACGTAATAAAAGACTTGGCCATGTATGTATAAGGAGAATCCAGAAAACTGTTTATGGATTGAAGTGCACTTGATTCTCATTACAACCACGTCACATCCTTTCGGAGAACAAAAAGACCAGCTGATGTGACTCATGTGAAATGTGGACATTATATGGAAAATTCTCTAAATATTTTATTATTCACCCGTTTTTAGCAACAACATATAAAGTTCGCTGTTTCGGTTTCACTTGAGTGAAAAACGCGAATGTTCTGAATACAAATACAGCCATTTTCGGTAAAAAGGACGAACTAGAAAAATGGGTTGGAGTAAAATTAAAAGATAAAAACGAAAGCGGAAAACTGGAGGGTTAAAAAAGCTATGCCATAACTATAAAAGCCACGTATCAACATGGTTAAAATGCTAACGTTAGTAGATGAATGAAACCATAACGGACTGTTTTACACAAACCAAATGAAAGTTCTGATAAAATACTTTTGTTTTATCGCAAATTAAATAAACAAGGATGAAAATTGTCATGAACATCACCTTCTAAAAATACCTATCAGAATGCCCATGTTTATATAGATAAATAAACAAAATATCAATGCGAAATTCATATGACAACTGTAACATCAAAGTCAAAAAAGAAACCCAACTGAACAAAAACCAATATTCTAAAGGTTTCAATGGAACCAATAAATATTTCCAATATTCAGGAAGTCAGCCCACTCGCAACTACGGTAGGCAATATACTCTTTAGATTATCGGTTAAGTTTTACAGCGCAGTAAACTATCTGCCTACAAGCTATCATTTCCGTTCCGGGTATACCACGAATCATAACTCTTCGACTGAATACAGATCACCTCTGAATCCATCAACTCAGATTATATTCTCCTCTATGGTAATGGTAACCTAGCTAATCTTTCCAATTGTCTATTTGAACGTGGCAACTGACTTCTTTACAACTTTTAGTTGTTCAGTATAAGTTGAATATTCGACCTTCCACATTCCCTCCCTAGTAGATATACTGCACTCACCATCACTTTCGTTTGAATAGTGATGTAACATCGACCGAACTGACTGATGTAACTAGGAATTTATTATCATCGACACTTTTACAGTGTTTGTCCACCGCCACCGTCAACGGGACGTCAACGAGAAACGAGATTATTCGAACCAAACGTGAAGTCCTGTTGACGGACGTGCGGTGGACACGCGGCCATAGTAAGCCCAGGTTGGGACGAGCGATTTTTTCCCGCAACGATTATTTTTCGCGCACTGGATTTTTTATTTTTGAAAAACAGTGCGTTTTTTCAACGCGCTGGGATGCACTTTGTTGAATTCTCAATGCTCGGCTCAATACAGAGAATTGAAAATCCAGTGCGCGATAAAATCCCGCAGCGATATTTTTAAGTCCGTGCGAACGTGGGCTATGCTTGGGAGTTTCTCTGAGAAATCGAATCCGGAACGAGGTGATTCGGCAGAGAGCCAAAGTTTTCGACATAGCTCACAGAATAAGCAAGCTGAAATGGCAATGGGCCGGCCATATTAGCCGTAGAACCGATGACCGTTAGGGTAGACGTGTTCTTGAGTGGAGACCGCGAATCGGCAAACCTAAGGTAGGACGCCCTCAGGCTAGGTGGAGCGACGATCTTTGCAGGGTGGCTGGTAGCAGCTGGATGAGAGTTGCCGAGAATCGAGCTGAATGGCGTGCAATTGGAGAGGCCTATGTCCAGCAGTGGACTGCTATAGGCTGATGATGGTGATGATGATGAACATGTGCTAAATGCTCGTATCGATATTTCGACGCCGTCATCTCGTTCTCGTTGACGTGCTGGTGGAAAAACGGCCCTACTCAACAGCGTATGCACCCAAAGCTGAAATCGATTCCTCTGTGATAGACAGAGGGATCCATTTCAGCTTTGAGAAAGAACAATATCTTCTCCGTGACCAGCAGCCTGGTTTCAGATAAACTGATAGGTATTAGCATCAAAGGAGGATACTGTTACCCGTTTTCTATGAGTAAATCAATACTCTATAATATTTACTCAACTCTTCTATTATAAATTTACAATAGTTATTCAGAGAAAATATTTAACTAATAAGATGAGACACAACATTTTTCTTTTCGCTCTTTCGACATCTGTCGGCTCGTCAACTAATTAGCATCGACAGTGCTTCTCATTCTTAATTAAATTTCGTCTCGCTTTCATCTTCAAATAATCATAAATTCAGTGTGCTTTCTTTGACGACGTAATTGAAAAACACCAATAGGCATTTCAAATCGTAACCAAGTTCAGATCTAATGAAAATTTGTTCTGAATTTACGAAGATTTATTCCCAATATTTAAGGACGCACTCAAGCAAATAAATCAGAGTTACTGTGAAGCAAAAACCGCAAAAAACGCGTTAAAATAACACCTGGAAAAGTCAAATCGCATAGACGAATTCGCGAGTAGGTGTGAACGTTTTTAAAAACATCATCGTCAAAGGTTTGTTGTTAGTTTATGTAAATATGATGAAGCCGAGTCTTGTAAACAGTCGAGTTGGAGATGATCATAAATTTTATACGTCCATTGTTATCTTAGTAGGCATCTCGGCAAGCATCCTAAACGGATTCACTAACAATAGAAAGTATAATACAAGCTACCATCTGTCTTCAAATGTCAGCGATAGATAAAGAATCTCAGAGTCTGCAGAGTTGAATCTAACTGGGACTTTCTTTTGTTGATATCACAAATTAGGAGTTATTTATAAATGCCATAGATTCTTGACCATGAAATAATGGAGACTACACAATGGATACCAACTATTAAGTCGTATTACTCAGCCATTGATACATACAGTGAAAAGGAATCAATTTCTTAAAGTTTAATGCAGTGAAGCAATGTTATTTTCTTTAGAATATATTTTACATTTAGATAAAATTAGCCCCATAAGTTTGCGTAATAGATTCTTTGTAAGTAGATTTGCTTACAAGTCTATTAAAAAGTCAAGTTTAGCGAGCAAAACTAGACCCTTAAAGAATAGATGTTCATAATTAATAATAGAATATTTTTTTTATTAAAACTGTAAATAGTCTTACTTCAAAACGGATATTTTTACCGATATGCTAGCAACGCCCCGTGTTTTCACTTGCATAAGTTTCGATCCCGTGGGAGTATCGAGACAAAAAGTATCTTAAGGGTTAATCCAGGTTATAAAATTTCATCTAAATCCGTTCAGCCGTTTTTATTTGATTGAGTAACTAACAACAAACGTTTACATTTATGATATTATATTTTACTAGCTGCGCCGCGCGGTTTTACCCGCATAAGTCTCGATCCCGTAAGAATATCGGGATAAAAGGTATCACATATATCCTAAGCCAGGTCGTGGTCAAACGATGTGCTAAATTTAATCCAAATCCGTTCAGCCGTTTTAGCGTGAAAGCGTAACAAACAAACATGAAACATCAAATCTTTTCTCTTTATAATATTACTAGCTTTTTAGCCCGCGTGGATGTCGGTTATCGCGTAAAAAAGTAGCCTATGTTCTTCTCCATATCCCAGGTTATAACTCTGCCAAACATGACGATCGGTTCAGCGGTTTAGGCGTGAAAACGTAACAGACAGACAGAGTTACCTTCACATTTATAGTATTAGTAAGTAGGATTTATGATATATGTAGGTTCAATGTGATCGTTGTGAATAGTTACTTCTACATATTATAAGAACCTATACTCGTAATATTCCTCAAATACACAAGCCCAAAAAAAAATTGACCTCCGCCTAACATCCCAATAGCTACTCCTCATACACTTCAGGAGTTCCCTACATGATTTATGAAACACTACTTACGGTACATCAAACACAAATAATACATCCCCCTCTCTGTAACCACTTATTAATCAATAGCAGCTCCTTCAGAAACTGTGTGTTAAAAAGTTTCTTATATCAGTATAAACCTTGGCTACGAAATAATTTTGACCTGATAACTACCTGCAAATTCCAAAAAACGTAAGAAAATTTGAAATTCGCGTGCTACCCTGAGGCTTTCGCCTTAAGGCTCCTACAGACAGGCACGACAAGCGATGCGACACAAAGACTTTGCTCGTCGCGCGAGACGCGGTGTCTTTGTGTCGCGTCGCGTGTCGCGCCTGTTTGTAGGAAACCTTTAATAACGCTTTAGTAAGTCGCGACGTGTACGCCTGCCATTATTGAAATATGTTATGACATTCTGGTGTGGCGGTATCAAAAACGCCACATGCGAACTACGCATCAAAGACCTGACGTCAAAAATCCTGCATCGCGGTATCAGAGTTTACCGCGCGACTAGCATATATACAACATCCCGACATTAACCGCTGGGCAGTTGCCCCTTCACTATAGAGTATGAGTGAACTTTACACCCTGTTCCTCATACCTCTAAACTGGCTTCTCAATCTACTCATTTGTAATTTAAGTTTGCTACACATTACTTTTAGGTAGCGCCGTGAAAGACGAACCAACACTGTCTGTTGTGGGTTAGTTTATTGTGGGTTAGTCTGTCATAACTCACAGAAATGTTTAGAAGGTGATAAATATCTCCTTGTCCTCGCTAACGGAGAAGCTCAGCTCTCTTTTCAGGCAAAAACGACCAGCAATCAGTATTGAACTAATACCCAGTAATAACTACTTCAACATTCATCTCAAAGTTTATAAATAGAAATTGGTTCTGCTCTTTGAATAAACACTTTGAACACGAAGCTCATAACGTGTGGGAACAGATCGACTGGTTGGGGTCGGATTCAACACAATATAAAAACTTATTTAGAAATATCTCCTTCCATTCTATTTACATACATATTACAGTTTCTCAGAAAAAAGCGATAACAATTTAGGGATTAGAATTTACAACTTAATTATAATAACAACAATAATAATAGCTTAATTATATTTTTAATGAACAGAGAATTGAAATTTTATTAATCACAGTTTTATTTAGGGTTTTTATTTGTTTTAAAATAGTATAATTACAATTTATAATTTTATTTTTAATGTAGGTATGTGTGTGTCTATGGACTGCGAATGTCTGATTTAAATAAATTATTATTATTATAAATAAAAAAAACATAAAAATTAAAAGAAAATATAGTGTAAGTTAATTGATTACCAGAGATCGGAATAGGTAGAGTTTATTTACCTAAACTTCGAGGAAAATACATAGAGTGGATAATACCTCCTCTAAAATCCCGGAATAATTATAATGACGTTTAAATGCCGGGATTTAAAAACCACTAATTATATATTGGACTTTAAATATAGTTACAAATGATTGATTTGAAGAATCATACATATTTTTTTTTATTTTTTTTTATATATTTTTTTTTATTTTTTACCGTACTAAAACTACTAAATTAAAGAGCTTTGTTTTACATATTATAGGAAAATAAATTCTTGAAAAGTTGTCTGGTTATTGTGTATATATTCTATTGCGATAATAATCCACTCCATGTTACTTCCTTCCTCGAAGTTTAGGTAAGTAAACTCTACCTATTCCGATCACTGTTGAGCACCCACTCGTATAAATAAACATGCAATTAATGAGGACTGTGTTAATACAAAAAATAAATAACATTAATTAATGTAATTAATAAATTTAAAATAAATTAATTTTAAAATTAATTAATTAATTTTAAAATTAATTAATTATTTAATCAATTAATTTATGATCAATTACATTTTACATCATTTTAAAACAACTGATTGTAGGATTGCGGTTAATATGGCGCTACTCCGAGCAAACCCTTGCAATAGCGCGGTAATCTACATCTAAAATCACTTTATTAATGTTCGATATCGTATCATCACATTGCACGTTCTTTTTTTCTTATGTGTCATAAATATATTTAAAATTTCCTTTTAAAAAAATGACTAAATTTATCGATGCTTGCATCTTTTGCCAAAGGTGACCAACTATTAATTTGAGGACTACACTAATGCATAGATAATTAAAAAATCTTAATAATTCACGTTTTATTTTATTTCAAAAGATCGCTTTTCTTTTTTTATTAAAGTGATTTAAAAATTTGTGTGATGTCGGCGTTCGCAGAGAGCGAGACAGCACAGAGAAGGACCGAACGTCAGCGTATTTGCTGAAATTCCTAATTCGCCAAATATTATAAAAGGTCAAGAATAATTATCGGGTCGGCGGACTAAAGCACATAAGTCAAACTTATGTGTTTTATAACGTCGCAAGATTCGTGTGAATCAAGAGGTTGAAGGAGGACGCCACTTGATATTCAAGCCCGAACAAGCCTTGATATTCAAGCCCGAACAAGCGAACTAACTTATGTGTTTTAGTCTGCCGATGTATTGATTTAAATTAATAATTTTATACTAAGAAAAAATAAAGCAATATTTTGACTTATGTGCTTTAGTCCGCCGCCCCGAAAATTTATCTAATTGTCCGTAAAAAGTATCAACGTTGAAGCAATTTTAAAATTTAATTTAAAACAGTGTCAATATTCTATCATTGTTTGAAGGTTGAACGTAATCGTGGCAAGACCTTTAGCACAGATTAGTAACTATAATTAAAGGCAAAGAATCGAAAGCAATAAAATTACCACATAGTCGCGAATAATATTGTCATCTGACTACAACATATATATACAAATATAAGTACAGATATATCCGATTGTACTCATTTTACATTAGGATTCATAAAATGTTACAGTACTGGTCTTATCAGAGTCAATGACCTTACGCTCAAATGACAATAATATGCGCACAAGGTATCTATACGTAACGGCGCGAAAATAAACAGACGGAAAAGATTGCGAACAATTTGTGAATGGAATGAGTTGCATAATGCCACAAACTTATCTGACCCGGCGGCAGAAACTGGAACTAACGAAATCACTGGACAAAGTGACAGGTTCTGTCACATTTTGTTTGCCGACAGCGCCGCCCGTTGACAGTCATGACCATGCCCATAGCCCCTTTCCACCCGTGGGTGTCGTAAAAGGCGACTAAAGGGACTTACTAGAGAATGGGCAGCAGCGTTCTCTATGCATTTTTAACACCATACTGCGATCGCCAACCCGTCTGCCAAGTCTGCGGTCTGGGAGGCCTATGTCCAGCAGTGGACGTCTTTCGGCTGACATGATGATGTTGATGAATAGAACATAATAAATTACACAAATAAAAAAACTAAATAGTTTTTTTTTTTTTAAAGTCGTGATGGCCCGTTGGTTAAGGCCTCGCCTCTCATGCATGAGGTCGTGGGTTCAAATCCGGGCAAGTGCCAATGTGATTTTTCAATTCTTATGTACTTTCTGAGTTTATCTTGGACATTACTGACATCGGTGAAGGAAAAACCTCGTGAGGAAACCTGGACTTATAGTTAATATAAGTCTGAAATCGCCAAACCGTCTTGAGCAAGCGTGGTGATCAATGCTCGTGCCTTCTCTGTATGAGAAGAGGCCTTTGCCCTGCAGTGGGACAGTTATAGGCTGGCTGGTAAATAGTTTTTAACGTAAAGAGAGGGTAGAAGTGTACCCAATAATCGTTACCCAGCTGTTTAAGGCTGCGTAATAACATAGCCTTGGCCTCAGCTTGAATGGAAGATTCCTTTCAGTGGATTACTTTGCAGTAGATATAAATTATTTAATAGAGCTACTGACCACATCGCCTCAGTCTGTCTGACAGACAGGTTCAATCCGAGTACGTAATATCGTTACGATGTCATTTAAAATTGCATATTTATGTTGATTGACGTTTATTCGTGATACAGCTAGTTTTAATGCATTAAATACGATACAATTTTAAATTGTATTGTGGTCTGTTTTCACATTGCGGTCGTGTATCGTTTGGGTCAGTGCGACACGCGACGCGACACAAAGTCACCGCGTGTAGCGCAACGAGCGGTGTCTGTGTCGCGTTTTGTGTCGCGCCTGTTTGTAGGAGCCATAATGGAAGAAAGTTTTTCATTCATGTAACAAATGTCACCCCAATGAGTCTTTAATCGGATAAATTACTTACCATAATGACCATGTCATTGATTGTGTTTATAAAAACATAAATTATGTCTATTTAGTATTTAATGACAGTCTTTTACCTTGACACTAAAGAATTACAACCTCATTGAAAAAGGAAATGAAAATGGTAATGCGCATCTAGTTTAAAATTGGTATTTACAGAATTTTCTAAACTCATCATAAATTCATCAAACTTTAGAATGATGAATAACAAAATTGCCACAGGTTACAATGATCAGTCTCTAATACAGATTCTTCCACAATAACTATTATAACATTAGAAAAATAACGGTTATCATCACTCTTTCGTTATTTCGACATAAACGTATACCTAATAAACTCCTTTATTTCACGATAAATACAAAGCAATTTAATCTATTTACTATTTACATTTTTTTTAATACTCTAAATTGCAGTAATTTCAACAATATTACACAATAACTGCCATAATTTTTCTAATGGTATAATAAATGAAGAACAGTCCACAACTAAACATTGGCCTTGCTTGCACAAGGCCGCAGCGAATCATTCTAGTTGTATCCATTATACGGATTATACCGTATAATCAGCACGCTTGGTCTTCCAATTAGTGATAGATTGAGGCTTGAGTACCAGCAATAGGAATAGTACAGACTGAGTATTAATCAAACTATTGTAGTAGAGTATTATCTCAACGTTTCGATATTATTCTGCAACAACCGCTCTTAACACAGCCGTTTTTTTTGTGTTGGCCATTTTCGTTTAGCAGTGGTCTTTATCAAACCACTAAGAAATTAAATAGACCAATAAGACCGAGTTATTCCGATCTGATCTCCAAAATCTGTTCCACTGGCGCATCAATCCATAAATCCATACTAATATTATAAATGTGAAAGTAAGTCTGTCTGTCTGTATGTTAGGTTTTCACGCCTAAACGGCTGAACTAATCGTCATGAAATTCGGCAGAGATATAGCCTGGGATATGGAGAAGGACATATACTACTTTTTTACGCGATAACCAACATCCACGCGGGCGGAGCCGCGGGCAGAAGCTAGTTTACTATAATTATGGCTACAATTCACGTCACGTAAAAAACCGCTGGCCAACTGAACAACTGTAACGTTGTATAGATCGGGTCACGTAAAAAGCGCGCTGGCCAACCGCAAAACCATACGTTGTATTAGTTCTCGTCACGTAAAAATGGTATGGTATGGTTGTGCAGTTGGCCAATGCTCTTATTACGTGACGCGTGGTATAGACCAGTGGATCAGATGAGAACACAGTGGATCAAGAGCAATAGACAAAGATAGATGACGATAGGTGGTAATTTGATGGCACGGTTGCCGCAGATTGACTGCTGCGCTGCGTATCGCGTGTTCGATTCCCACACGGAACAAATATTTGTATGACCTATATATACTCCATTTACTATATATAGCATTAGACATATAACGGCAATGTGATCCTCCCCGACCCTTGACTGTAAGTGAAGCGCCAGCACGCGTTTTAGCTGAGCAGTACGTAATCCAAACTCCCCACGATAATAATCAAAACACTGATTTTATCCAGCCACCGTCGGTCCCTTGCCACCCTCCCTCCGACTCAGCTGCCCTAAGCCGAGGTTCGTACCCCACAGGGGGGCACCCCCTGTGGGGTACGAAACTTAGCGAGCAGCAGTCGTTTAGTTTATAGTTTTTACGCCCTGGCTGGAGGCATTTAGTTTCGTTAGGAGCTTAAGGCAGCCAGAGGAAAGTCCGGTTAAAGAGTCGGAACCTTAGTGGTTACACTCTGAGATGCCCTAGATAAAAAAAAAAAATATGGAAAATAGATTACATTGCTTTGTATTCATCGTGAAATAACGGAGTTTATTAAACATTTACATCGAAATAACGAAAGGGTGAGAACAGTTATTTGTCTAATGTTATAATAATAAATGGAGTATAGAAGTAGATGTTCCGGGTCTGGCTGTTTGTGCATGTGATTTTAAATGTTTGTGAACGCACCCACAATACAGGAGAAATTCCTAGTGTGGGGCAACGTTTAAAAAGAAAAAAAGAGAAATAAAAAATTGGTATAGAAAAAATCTCGCAGTTTTGACAATTCTACCTTATCTAAATACGTACTTTTCTTGTGGTGCAGACATGATCCGTGAAGGCGGCACATGCTCGCCGTTTGCCCCATGCGGGCGCTACCTTGCTCTAGTCGCCATCCGCGCGCCACCAGACGCTTCCAGTCCAGTCTACATTTCGATCCTTATCGACACTCCATAACACTTCACTGGTACAACACTATTCGTCACACCTAACATCTTTTGTACACTAAAAACACCGCAGTTGATTTAGTATACTGGCTGTTATTGTTTACTTTTTTAGGCTGTGGAAATCCCGTTTATTAGACTTGTAGAGTAATAACAAGATGATCTGAGATGACCTTGTTGCTTAATGATAACATAATATAATAATTTGGTGTGTCATCCATCAATCAGGTTTGAGGCTTTGAGTGTTTGTGGTTGGTATGATTAAAGACGTTATTTTGTATCGATGATCGATATCGATAATCAATTTATAATAGTGTTGACATTATGGTAAAATGCGGATTATGGTATTCATATTCATATTCATCTATTTGCATTCCACAAGGTAAAAAGATGTTAACAAAGGACTTAGAGCTAAGAGCCGTTGTAGACCCTGTAAGGGCACAGCAAAATTGGTATTCTTATGGTACCTACTTAGAATCTCATGTCATGCATAAAGCTGCTTTCAGACTAGGCTATAATATAACAGCATATAGTATATAGCTCATAGCACAACAATATCGCGCACCATACATTCCAATAATATATAGTACAGTTCAGTGTGCACGTGTCCATAACGATGTATGGTGCGCGATATTGTTGTGCTATGAGCTATATGCTATTATATTATAGCATAGTCTGAAAGCAGCTTGACACACTAAACTGAAGTCATCTATAATCTATCTGTAGAAATAAATAAAATTAAAGAGTCTGTTTGTAATGTCAAATAACAGCTTTTTACTAAATGCATATAAAAGTATCTAACTACCGTACTTATAAAAAAAAAAAATATGTCTGTCTGTCTGTCTGTTTGTTCCGGCTAATCTCCGGAACGGCTGGACCGATTTTGATAGGACATTCACTGACAGATAGCTGATGTTATAATGCGTAACTTAGGCTTGTATTTTAGAAAAAGCCACGCGGGCGAAGCCGCAGGGCAGCAGCTAGTTGTACAAACGCAAGCAGGTCAAGCTACCCGAAACTGTCAAATTTTTGCAATCAACCTTGAACCTTACACTGTTGTGATAAAGTTGAAAATCTAATAAAGAAATTTGACAGATTGTAGTAGCTTGATGTGCTGGCGTCTGTACAATAAACAGGCGTAATCAAACTAATTATTTATTCACTTCGTAGTTCGTGCTGAATCTATTTAGCAAACTTCACTTGTAAAACCCACATTTAAGGCTCGTTCAGACTCGCGCGATATCGCAGGCGCGACAGGCACCGACAAAGAAATTGTGCTACTAGTGTCGCGTCGCGCCCGCGAAATCGCACTAGTCTGTACGAGCCTTTATTGAGTAACTCGACCTACCTACGTAACTAGAGAAAAACTACTTCAAAAGCGTATTCACACTTAGGTCTAAAAATAAACCTAAACAAATATAAAAATAGGTATTCCTTAAAAAAGGTTTACCACGCTCATGTTTTTAATTTAGTAAAAGCCTTTCAAGCGAATGCTGTTTTATATTTCTTTGAAAGTAAATATTTAAATAGACGGGAAACCCCAGCAAAATTCAGCACAGATTGTTTGCCTACTTCAGTATGTCGTATGTCGACGAAACAACAAACTCATCAGTTATGCAGATTTTAATCTTCTTAAAAGCGGTAGCGTACGGCGCAGTGTATAGTCTTTTAAGTCTTTAACTTTAATGTTACTGAGCGAGCGAGCTAAACGCCTACTAACACGGTATTTACCTCATTTTAACAGATTTAAAAGATTAAACTATTTGTTCAAGAGGGTGATAGCCTTGCTTTTACGCTAGCCGAAAGATTAATGATCGATGAAACGAAGATGAATGATTTTATTTCTGTAAGTAGGTTTGTACAAACACTTTTATACGTCAATCATGTTTTTAAAGGTGGTGGTGGCGGGAAAGGTGACGCTCTTTAGAGCATTCTGTACCACCTTCTACACGTGCAGCGTGTGGGAGAAGTATACGCATTCAGAAAACTGATGGGATTGCCATGGCGTTGCAGTGCATCAGGGATGTTTGCGGAGGCGCGTGTGGATTGTTTTTACACTTTAATGCGCAAGCGCGCTGCATCAATGGTGGCACGAGTCATGGCCAGCCCCAACAGGGTTCTGAAAATGATAGCGGACAGAGTGGACTGTCCTTATACAACGTGTTTTTTTTCATATCTCATATCTCTAGGGTTATAATCTATGACTAAAAATAATACAAAAAGTCTTAGATTAAGTGGTCCAAAAATGCATAGTTTCGAAGATAATTTATCATCAATCATATTAATTTAGGTAAAAAATTATCATCCGTATGACGAATTATTAGTTTTGCGATGTTGCCAAACTGATGAAACTGAGACCCTCGATGTGTGTAGGTATCTAAGTTTCATTGATAAATACGAGTAATTCATTTTTATTCAAACCAATCATTAATATTTAAAGCTAAGAAAATGCAACGTTGTCATATTTTACGTAAGGGTGTTTTATATTAATAATCGTGACTTTGTACAATTATTTTTTTAGAAAAATTAAAACAAAAAAAAATGATAATTGAAAATTAATTAATATGCCAGTTGATTCTTTGATATGGTCTCACTCATACACTAGAGTTATGGGATATAAAAAAAAACACCTTGTATAGATCACTGTTGTCAATTACATGTGTCACCGTATTGTGTTGTTTACTAACACGTAGTTGTAAGAACATTGTTACTAACCCTTTATGAGTCTTGGGTCGAAATAAAGTTTTTTGATTTGATGTGATTTGAAAACTAGATGAAGTCGACGTTTCCTATCTGACTACTCTGAGAAGAAAGGCCGAACCAAACTCAGAGGTCAGTCTCCATTAAAGTCCAGACATAATCTTGAGTCAGAGCATGTGATGACCATGTAGATTGGTTTCTGAAATGGTATTTTGAGGAAAGAATCACACAGATTGAGTGGTCCTGTCCAGTCAATGCACGCATTTCTCAGTAATCGTGCAGCTCAACTCGAACTTAAGGAGCTCAACGATTCGACGAACAATACCCAAAAAAGGACATTTGGGTAGACCGCATGAATTACTCAAAACTGCCGGATCAAAATTAAAAATATCCGAGAGTAAAGCAAAAGGGAATGACCCACTCCAGATTAATATCTGTCTTCTGTAGATGCAACTAAAAACTATCCAGATCCTAGAAGCATAAACAGAACAAAACAAAAGAAGACCAACGTTACAAAACAAGTGCGGATCGTGACAGAGACAAAATACATCATAAGTTTAAGAAAGGCTGACGATGAAACGTTTAAAAACAAATGGGTGAATAACATCGAAAAAAGAGAGTGTATACCGAAAACAAATGACAAAACAAAACAACAGTTGTCATTGATGAATAGTACGCGAGTCGAATGGAATGTCATTCATGAAAGGAGGTAGTAGTAAATCATTGTCGACTCCGCCCCCGCCTCACACACAGACGGGGTACACACTGGACAATTATACTAAAACTATATGGGGGAAAGTTTTAGCTTGTATCATAGGGTTCAGTGTTAGGCGCAGGCCACATAATATAAATGGGATCGGGCGAGGACACGGCGCGTGGCGCAATGGCGCGTCATAACCACGACCGAGCAACGATATACCGTGTATCCTAAATTGCGCTTTATTTCCATGCATTTTGAATGAAATTTGAATAGAATAGGAAGCCGCCCGCACCATGTCCGCGCCCGACGCCATTTATATGTGGCCTGCGCCTTGAAATGGTTTTTCCAAAGTTTTTAGGTGAAATTTTCATTTATTTACGGGTCGTGTGATGAATATATTTCTACTAGCTTCTGCCCGTGACTTCGTCCGCGTAAAATTTCGGCCCACAACCCACCCCGTCGCATCGCATCGCCCGCCTGCGCAATTCGTTTTCGCTTAACATTCTTTCCAACTTTTTGTCGTTTTGCTCGGCTCCTAACGGTCATAGCGTGATGTTAAATACCCTATAACCTTCCTAAAGAATTTGTCTATCCACACTAAAATAATTTTTGAATTCGAACCAAAAGTTCCTGAGATTAGCGTGTTCAACCAACCAAACAAACAAACTCTTCAGCTTTATAATATTAGTATAGATTATTAGTATCACTACATATTATAAAAGAAAGTCCTCCGCCGCGTCTGTCTGTCTGTTCGCGATAAACTCAAAAACTACTGCAGCGATTTTCATGCTGTTTTCACCAATGGATAGAGTGGTTCTCGAGGAAGGTTTAAGTATATAATTTGTCAAGTTTTTGTATAGTTTGGCTAAATATATAATGATATTTGGAGGTGTCGGAAAAAAGAAGCCGTCTGGAACGGATCTGGCTGAAATTTGGTACAGGGATAGATGATAGCCTGGAAAGACCAGGAATAAAAAGTAGCCTATGCCTTAACATAGGCTATTTTTTATCCCTGGAATAGGTTCCCATGGGTTGCGGGAACGGGATCAAAATTTCATGATTATTTTTGGTCGCGATAACCGACATCAACGCGGGCGAAGCCGCGGACATCAGCTAGTAGATTATAACTTCCGTTTGACATTTAGGAGGTTTCAAACACGTGTTTTATTTCGGTATGAACACGTGAATGAAACCGCAAACGTGAAATACCTATTGAGAAACATTCAAATTATTTATTATTCGCATTAAATTGAAAATACTCGTAAGTATAACTTTATGAACAATTTAATTTATGTAACAATTAAAACAATGACACCCAAATGAGTTACATCCTAAATTTTATTCAAAAGATAAAATATTACGTACTTGTAAGTACCTACTTATTATACATTTGGGAATAATATACTTATCTTAACATCCTAACAATTAAAGGCTCCCGCAGACAGATGCGACGCGACTACGGAGCGACGTGATTCTGGTAGAACAATTTCCATGAAGTTTTCATAGCAATTGTTCCACTAGAGTCGTCGCGCTCTGTCTGCGAGAGCCTTAATTACAGGGTTACAAAGATGAAGATTAACAACTTTAAGAGATATCAAGTTAAGGATTTATTTATGGAAATGAAAGTCTTACCGAGTTGATGATTTTGTTAAAAATATAATGAACCCGATTATTTTATAAATGTCTCTATTTCCAAGAGAATGGTCTCTGAATTTAATTTAACTTTTGTTCAACATACATAGGGGTTATTATAAGTTTATGGCTTTTATGATCTTTTTGTCTTATTGAGAGTCTCTGGGGGTGCGTTTTAAATTGGTATTATTGGCATGGAAATTAGGAGTTATAGGAAGTCTTAACCGTTGGTACACTTAGAACACACGGCTACATAATTATCAAGCTATACATTTCCAGTACAAACTGAAGTCTTATTATACGGAAATCCTATACAATGCGAGATCAGCTTATACCGGAAATGTATAGTTAGATACGTGGGTACACAGGACTACGTATGAGATCTAGGGAGTCGTGTTATTATCAAATATTATTATAATATTATAATTATTATCAAAATCAAAAATCAAAATCAAAATATTTTATTTCACATAAACCTACATGGGCACTTATGAAACGTCAGAAGCTAGGTGCACGGTTCCAATTAGTCGTTTCCTATGGAGAAGACCCGGCAAGAAACTCCACGGTTACTCTTTTAAAAATAATTGGCTTTACAATATTATAAAATAACAGTGATAATAGGTATGGGAGGACAGTGTAGGCCTTTCAACAATTACCAGGTACTTAACAAAATAGAAAACCGCCAACAAATCTACACTCTACTAGGCCTACAACGTTCTCACATTCACAAAATATAAAATAATCTAAGTATATAAAATATTAATGACATGATTGCAATTACAACTACAGTAACATATCCGAATAAATATCATGTAAATATCAGTATTTGGCTGATACTAAAACCCATTTTATTTTGTAATCTACATTTTCTTCTGTATCTATTTTAAAAATAAAGCTGAAGAGTTTGTTTTATTGTTTGTTTAAACCAGTCTCTCTGGAACTACCCGTCACATTTGAAAAAATATTTTTGCTTTTGAAAGCCCAATTCTTGAAGAAGACTGTATCATCACACTACGACGCTACGCTTTAGGAGCCGAAGAAAAAGATACTTTGTAGATTAATGTAATAAATTATACAGAAAATGTAGTTATTAAATGCTCTAGGTTATTGTACACGGCTATTGTATTGTATTCTAATACGATTATATGAATGAAATAAAAAAAAACTTTCCTTAATACGTTGACTGCCATGACGGACACCATGTGTCCGACAGCATACTTTCCCCCGGAGCCGCACCAATAAAAACAGTCGAAACGCTGTCGCCGTCGGCCGCCTAGAGGCTTCTGAAGTGATCGAGGGCATGCGGACACATGGTGTCCGACGCGGCTCCCTGGACCCGATATACTGGCGGTCACGAGGGGTCCGCCACGGCCCACTGGGCTAAACATGGTTTTTAGTCTGGCAGTCAATGTGTTAATAATAATAAAACAATATCAATGTTTTCGTAGCTGTAAATAATATTAATCATTATTATTGGTCACGAACATTTCGTGCCGATAATAATACTGTTCCCGAGGAAAACAATAATAACGTTCTTATGATAATAGATGGCGCCACGTGACTTTTGATTCATGATTGAATTATTACAAGCAGAGTGCAACCCGAATTGATTGTCAAATTCTAGTGATTAATGTTATGGCATTGGAAAAGTGCGATAAATTTCAATTTTAGTAGGTATAAGATTACCAACTAGATAAACGATAATGCAAGAACGTGGTTTGTTCTTATACCTTCAAGGATCAAATAATTTTATGTGCGGATGTAAACTTCACAAAGTTTACGAGGAACTAAACGCGTCAGTAATAATTGTTGACGTTTTTCATTGGCAAATGACCAAAACTTCAGACTTCCTGAAAACGGGCGAAATATTCTCTTTACCCTTTGTCTAAGTGGTTAAATAAAATAAACGAAGTTCTTAAGTTTGGGAGTCAAAAAGAGAAAGGAGATTAGGAGACTAAGATGAATCGATCACAATTAGGAAATGAATTCATGTGACCGTTTAACCTAGTTGAAAGTTATCACAGTCGCTTTCATCTTGAGAATGCTACATACATCTACTTAAGAGCTTTACGATAAAAAAATACTCCACACTACACTCCATTTATTATAACATTAGACAAATAACTGTTCTCACCCTTTCGTTATTTCGATGTAAACCTTTAATAAACTCCGTTATTTCACGATAAATACAAAGCACTGTAGTCTATTTACGATTTACATTAAAAAAATAACTCTAAAGTGCAGTAATTTTAACGATATTACACAATAACTGTTGTTATTTAACCGTTATTTATCGAATGCTATAGTAAATGGAGTATAGCTAACCCTATAAACGTTGTCCTGTCCTCTCAATAGTTCATCCAAAAATTCCATAGAAGAAAGGACATCAAGTTTTTCCCGAACTCAAACATTTTCCGGGAAACATTTCCAAGTTTCTTTTCATAAAAACCTTATTCGGACTATTACGAACATTTAAAAACAAACACAAACAGTCAAATCGGTCCAACCGTTCTCAAGTAATGCGCTTACGAACGAACAACGTTTCATTTTCATTTACCTACAAATCTATGTAAGTAAATAAAAAAGTTTGTCTCTTCATTATCTAATCTATATATATAAAATGGTAAACTGACTGACTGACTGGGTGATATATCAACACACAGCCCAAACCACTGGTCCTAGAGACATGAAACTTAGAGGGTGTGTTCTGTGGGAAGAGTAAGTATCCACTATGAAAGGATTTTTGGGAATTCTGGGGTGGAATTCCCAAAAATGGGCTGTGTGTTGATATATCACCCAGTCAGTCAGTCAGTTTACCATTTTATATTACTATATAGATTACATAATGAAGAGACAAACTCCGCTTTAAGGCTCCTACAAACAGGCGTGACACGCGAAGCGACACAAAGGCACCGCTCGTCGCGCGACACGCGGTGTCTTTGTGTCGCGCCTGTTTGTAGGAGCCTTTACAATTTTCTGTTTTGTTATTTCCCAGCATCTCTGTTCGGCATTTCAAACCCTTAGAGTAAAAAGCTATATACTACGGAATGACTTTAATAAATCTTGCCTAATTATGAAAATTTATTTACACCGTGACATAAATTGCTTTGACTTGACATAAATTGTTATCTGTCTTGATTTATTCGTATTAATTCGCCAACGAACTTTGCTCAAAGACCTGCACGCTAATTACGTAACACACTATCAATCACAATCTGAATGATTTTGAAGGAAATTGCTTCATATGTTCAAAAAATGTATCTGTTCAACAACTTCAATAACGCAATGAATATTGTTGAACTGCCAAAATGAATCCCATTCCTACTCATTCTGATTTAAAGCCAAATTTTGTAGTTGTTTGGTGTTTATTATTTAGTTAAAATGCAGCATATTCGTTATGCACAGTCTATAAGACCATGACCACCGCAATACTTTCAGTAATTTTATCCTGGAGTTCTTAAACGAATTTAAAAACGAACCAATTTTTCTAACAAATCATTAAGTGTAACGAATACCATTTTGATTAATGAGGATTTCGCGACATGTCCTGACTTTTTTTGTATGGGGTTATCCAAAGGGACGTGGCGTGATCAATCTTGATTACAAAAAGCAGAATATTTGTGACTTTTTTAGTGGGATAACTAACAAAGTATGCAAAAATTTCATGAGAAACACAATGAAAAGCGATCGCATTTTTTTGTATAAAAAGGAGGAGATTACGCTGATCTTAATTTTCGTATAAAATTGCCAAGCCTGAGTAAAATAATTATAGAAAAATATCCTGTTATTTTCGTTTGTAATAAAAATAATCAAAATTTAAAGTTGTATACTTGATCACTTGATACTTGACCAAATTGGCCACCCTGTAATAATACAAAAAAAAACAATTGAATTCACTATTGTTCAAAACAAATGACAAACGCATATCTCTGTTAAGAATTTTTCAATTAATTAACAGCTGATGTCTGCAATTTAAACTTTAATCAAGTTCTAAATTGCGTATCCCACATCGGTAATTCAGTATAACATTAAATTACGTTTAACGATAAATAGTTCGTGACCATTAACTTGAGCGCCTACTAGTTTTAAAGCTTGCAATTTAATGGGACTTTCATCGCGAAATTATACCGGGATTGTAGTAAAGTACGGGAGGTTGAAACTTGAAATATCTCGGTAATCCGTAATAGTGAGTCTGGTCCATAGTATGGTGGAGGCGGCAGGCCCGGACACTGCAAACTGCGATATAAATGTCGTCAGGTCGGGGATTATGTATTCAGAATACAGCTTACAGTCAGCTCTTTGCGAAAAACCTGGAATAACTTTATAATTCAGGGATTTTTATTATTTTTACAAAATGCTTCAGACTGCTTACCGGATTTGGTACCGTTTTAAATCTAGTACCTACGTAAAGACTTTAATATCAAAATATACGTACTTAATAGATTTTCAGCGCAGTCACTTGACATAGATTTAAATCAAACCGAAAAATGGTTTTACGTAAACCAGCGGGGTAATTACGTAGTGTGACGTAGTGGATTTTGGTGGTAAGAAATAATAATAAATACAGATACCACTTTTTATCATGTTTATTAGTTAGTTCACAGGTTCAGGGTGTAGGTTCTTAGCTTAAGAGTTCTTTCACTGGCAGAGATTAGAAGGGGGAAGTACATTACTTTTTTTTATATACTTAGTTATAGTTTTTTCTTAATTATGTAAAAGTTTTCGTAGCCGACTACCTATCCAAATTTAGTTCTATTTTTAAAATTCATTTCCGCCTTAGAGAATCAATTACTATGAGTCTTTCCCGCCCAAAGGGGGAGCAGCGTTTTCCACCCGCTACTTGGATCAAACAAACACTACTTTCCGAGTATGAGAAATAAAAAATAGATTATCGAAACAAGTTAAGTTTCGGGTTATAAATACAACCGTATGTAATGAATATGCACACCTCATCATCTGCCGAGCCTTTTCCCAACTATGTCGGGGTAAGCTTCCAGTCTAACCGTCTGACCTCCACAGCCCAGTTACTCGGTAATACGATACCCCTTGGTGCGACCGGTTGTCAGACTTTCGGGCTTCTGACGACCCGTAACGACTATCAAAGATCCACAAATGACAGCCGGGACCAACGGCTTAACGGCACGGAGGGATCTCGGTATGAAAAGATGGTCACCCATCCACGGACCAATCTCGGCAAGCGTAGCTTAACCTGATTGATCGACCCATGTGGCTTTTATTACTTAGCTACAAGCCCCTCGATGAATATGGACACCTACATATACTTAAATAGATATAAATACACTGTTACTGTTATTGTTTTCCTATTTTATCAGTTTCAAACATTTCCTCTCACACATTCACAGTTACCTCATGCAGCAATAAATAGTATAAATACGCGGCGCCTCTGAAAGCCGCAGACCACAGTAAGGTACTTACGTAGAAATGATTAGAGCACAGAAACCAGCACATAATTTGTTTACCTCATTTCACTCGGGGACGGAATGGGTATACATTTTATGTTTTAATTTCCTGTGAATATAAGCGAAACACCACTGCAGCGTGTTGCTTAGGTTAAGTGCCTAGGACATTTGGTTACGGAGGAATTATCTGAAGATGCAGATTTGGACAGAGCGCAGGGCGTTGGCAGTTCGGTGCAATATGTTAGCCCGCAGATTTGCGCGCTGTAGTAAGGATGTGAAAGTTTTTAAGGCCTACTGCCAAACCTTTTACACGTGCAGCCTGTGGGTGAAGTATACGCATAGGGCCCTACAACGTCCTGCGCGTTCAGTATATTAGTGGTTTCAGGATGTTGATGGGGCTTCCTTCTGCAGCGCTTCGCAGATGTTCGCGGAAGCCCATGTCGACGATTTTCATGCCATAATGAAAAAAAGGGCAGTGTCAATCATGGGTAGGTTCAGCATCCTAAAAATATTATATGACAAGACGGACAGCCCCTTTATTAGGCACTGGGTGCGGAGGCACGTGCCAACATGTGTTGAGCCACGAAGCTATTAGTTGTTGTTAGGTTAGTTTGTAAGTTTTACTAACATAGTATTTTTAAGTTGTTGTTACTAATACTATATGGATTATATGTATTTTTATGTGTGATCCGAAATAAATGAGAGTAATAATAATAAATACGGCCTTCGGTATGTGAGAACGTTCTTCCTCCTTTCAAAGTAAACTGCTTTAGCCCTCGTTTTGCACCTATTACAGTTAAACCTATACAATGTGGAGACAATAATACGATAATAAATGAAAACACTGCTAATATGAATTCATAAGAGTATTTTGGAACTATCAAATAAATCCTAGCATCGGATTAAAAAAAAAATGACTTTATCAAATAAACTAAATGGTAGTGATGGGCCTATGGGTTTTGCCAATCTTTGACTAGCTATAAATCAATCTGCCTAGACTTTTCCCAACTATGTTTGGGTCGGCTTCCAGTCTAACCGGATGCAGCTGAATACCAGTATTTTATATGGAGCGACTGCCTATCTGACCTCCACAACCCAGTAGCTGGGTCACACGATACCCCTTGGTAAGACTGGCTGTCAGACTTTAAAAAAGATATTATCTCACGACTAGGGTTGCCAACTTTTTTTGACAAATAAAACGTATAAAAGTGGTTTGGATAGGAAAAAAATAAAGTATTAGGAAGAAAAAAAAGTATATTTCAAATTTTATGTTTTTTTTGCTTTAAAAACGTATTTTTGTGTGCTTTTAGCACATGATAACAAAGAATTACTCGTCATTTTCAGCATTAATATTTACTCGTCATTTTCAGCATTAATATTTACTTTAAAATGCATTCTTCACTTATAAACAAAACTAACGGACCAGTTTTGTACAATTTCGTCGATAATGAAAGACATCTGTGACAAATGTCACAACTGACATCTAAAATTTCGTTCAGTAATTAAAAATTGTTTCCATTATCCGTTTTAAATATTTCGTTCAGCAATTATGAATCGTTAAGTACCCATAATGAGTATTTTGTTTTACGCACCACAGTAAAGGTTGACAATAAAGTATTTTTGCATACTTTATTTGTATGTAAAAGTATAAAGTATAATTACCAAAAATAAAGTAGGATACGTTATTATAAAGTATGGTTGGCAACCCTACTCACGACTGAGAAGGAATTATGAAAAACGGCTCAATAAGGAATCTCGGTAAGTGTGTCTAAAATGTTCTAATACCTTTTATAAAGTTTCATATTGAGACACGATGCAACAAAATACGATCTAGAGGAATGTGGCCGCTTTTCTTTAGATCGAATTTTGTTGTTTCGGGTCTATGGAATCGCAACACAGAGTAATTACCTACGCGATGTGTATTGTCTTTGATCTTGGTGCGACCATTCAATTTTGACCTGCCCCGACATAAGCGATGGACAACATTTTTTAACTTTTATTGCAGAATACGAGGCTTTTGGCTACTTTGAATTTCATATATTTTTTTTGTAATGTGCGTTTTGTTTGTGCCGAATAAACAATTTTTATTTATTTTCTTTTTTATTCGAATGAACGGCTAAGGGCATTGAGGACAATGCACGGTTAGTAAAACGCGTGGGCTAAGGTCTACAATGCCATTACAATGTCTGTAAGACAATTGTAATTAATGACTTATTTAGAGGTTGGAACAGCTATGTCCATTACGGCCTACGCTGCTGGCCACGTGTTTATTTGAATTTCATTCGATTATTTCGTCGAAGAAAGTGTTGTGTTGATGCAATAAGATATCAATAATTGTTTCACTATTCGACAGGCTTGTTTGTATCATTTCATCCAGGGACCGATATCGATACTCGAAGAATACCGATATTTTTTAGAAAATACCGATAACAGTATCGACATCTGGCATAAATACTGGTATCTTAGTATCGGTATAAAATATCGATGATTATATCGATACTCAGTACTGATATCAGGCTACAATGTGACGGCACAGAATCTTTATTGATGATTCTTAAGTCGCAAATCATATTTTTATCAAGATACAACCTGACGCTGACCAAATTGCAAAAAACGCATAATAATAACGGTATTATATCTATACCCAAATACCGGTATTTATAGCAATATTTTGGTATCATGTATCGAAATTATATCGGTATTCAGTCCCTGATTTCATCAAATGCTTCCCATGTTCTCTTTTGTGGTCTATATCTGAAATAACCTATCACACCCACTCATACTTAATTTTTTTCATTTCAATACACTTAGTTTTTCGCTCTACATCCCTTGTGTATGCCGAAAAAGTAAGTGTTCACAGAGACTATCTCTATGTCTAATACTATTAGTAACCTTAACCATACTGATATATTTTGACATGTATCATAAATAAGCCATAAGCCAGGAAAGGCCAGTATCCATTAATCTCCTTACGTATCGTATCAGTTTGTAAGTGATATTGTTGGGATAATGGACCCGTAAAGTTCAACCCAATAGTACCTATTCTTGTTACGTGTTCCTATCATAGTTAACACATCTTACATTTGTTTTCCATTAGGTACATAAGTCAGCGAAACCATAATATTGTTTCATCTAATTTACTATTATTGCAAAGAGTAAAATTTGTGAGTTTGTATCTTTGTATATGTATACGGGGTAGGGTTGCCAGATGGCCGGGAAATCCGGGATTGTCACGGAATTATGTCTCTGGTCCCGTGGCCAGGAATTACACTTTATAGTCCCGGATTTCAAATCCGGAACCACAACCACCACCATTTTTTTTCACCCTCAAATTGTCCCGTAATTGAAATGTCTGTATCTGGCAATCCTAGTAGGGGTTGATCTTCGGAACTTCTGCTCCGATTCCGAAATGTTTTTCACTAACGGGAAGATACAGTATTGCCGAGTGTCATAGGATATATTTTATATCAAAAACAAGACACGCTGCCGATGTCGCGGGCAGAACCTACCCATACTTAATATTATAAATGTGAAAGTAACTCTGTCTGTCTGACTGTCTACTATGTTTTCACGCCTAAACCGCTGAACTGATCGTCATGAAATTTGGCATAGATATACCCTGGGATATGGAGAAGGACCTAGGCTACTTTTTTACGCAATAACCGACATCCAAGCGGGCGGAGCCGCGGGTGAAAGCTAGTTATTTATAAATAGCATTCAAAAATTGCTACGATACAAATCCAAGGAATCTGTGAAAATTCAAAATTTTTGTACAAGAATTTACTGTCGGGCTAACTCTATGAAAATCATGCATAATTCAGAAGTCAGATTCGAAACCAGATTCTTATGCATGGACAGATTGCACGCCCTCACGTACTCCTGCTTTTGTAAATGTCTTGAAAGATATTCAGGAATTTTATCTCAAACACCATCGTAGATGAAATATTGAATGAAATGAATGAAAGTTCATGACTAGTATAATAATAAGGTTTGACTTCAAAGAGATATAAAGCAGAAGGAATACATAAATTAAATTTTCCGACATTATGTACTAAAGAATATGTGCTTCTGTGCTTTTCCTTACAAAAGGGGTCATGAAACCATATCGGAAAGCTTGCAATCAATGGTAGCAATCGTTTTTAGTTGGCGCCACTGGCGAGTAAGGGCCAGTCAGTACTTTTATTTTATGTTTTGGATATGTTTTAGGTACCCATTACTTCATAAAATGTTTATTTGATTACATTTTAAAACATTAAATGAATATTTACATTATATTGTTCCTAAAATTGGCAAGCACACAAACAAACAAATATTATTCTTCTTCATAAATAAACCAGGAATTTTACAATCTTTACAATTATAAATAACTAGCTTTTTCCCGCGGCTCCGCCCGCGTGGATGTCGGTTATCGCGTAAAAAAGTAGCCTATGTCCTTCTCCATATCCCAGGCTATATCTCTGCTAAATTCCATGACGATCGTCGATCGGTTCAGCGGTTTAGGCGTGAAAACGTAACAGACAGAAAGAGTTACTTTCACATTTTTATTATTAGTATGGATTAGTGATAATTTACGATAGAATATCCCGCAAACAGTGAACGTTCAGTTTAACATTTGACATTTCTAGAGACCTCGCTCTACACTCGCGCCTCTAGCGGCGAATTCAAACGCCATAGTCCTCATTGAAATAGACCTAACCCGCGTTGATAAATAAATTGATTTATTGATTGATTGATTGATAGCATGATTGCACTAGGTCTCAATTCAGTGTCGAGCAAAGGTCTTGAGAAATCAACCTGCATTGTAAACTACTTATTCTCTGTACGGCAAATAATCTTTACTTAGCACTAGGTTTTGCCCATGTCGGAAATTTTCACACGGGAACGTACCGGTATACAAAAGTCGATCCAAGCCAGCCAAAGCCAGGTCATGGTCTACCTGTGCGCCAAATTTCATCAAAATTCGTTCAACTGTTAAGGCCGGAAAAGACAGTTTTGAATATATACAAATAAATAAAATTGAAACCTCTATTTGTAATTTAAAAAAAAAAAAAGTTTTTTAATAAATGCATATACGTGCAAGATATGTGCCATCGATTGTCTGTATGTATGTATAGGTATACATTACACTTCGGACACCAGGAACAGAGACATAGTCGAGACGGTGAGGACCACCGCACTCGCAATAGCTGTTGGACGGGTCTATGATAACCGACACTGTGGTCTAGTGGTAAGACCAACTGTCTCAGCCCAAGAAGTCCCGGGTTCGATTCCCAGTGGGGTACCAAAAGGTTCTGCTCGGTTTGGTTGATGGTAGGGCTTGTTCTAAGTCCGCCTGGCTAGCTACCACCATCTTATCTAAGTCTGTCGCCAAAACAACAATGTTAACAGCATTTGTTGTGTTTCGGCAGTTAGAGGATAGCCAGTTCCTCTGTGGTTGAGGATTCCGGGTGAAGCTCGCTTCCACCTTCGGCCTTATCACTTACCATCAGGTAGGCGTCTGCCCTACCCCTAGAGTGTAATTTAAATTCGCGTAGGCGCGGAGGGGCGAGGCGGCCCGCGAGCTGAGGAGTAGGTGCCGAAGCTACGGTGGTGAGCGTGAATACCATCTGCGACGATAAGTTCGCGTGGGACCGCCGGAGCCCCGCAGTGCCGGAGCCGTGACAGAAACCATGCCTGCTGCATGTTGCATGCTCGATCCTCTATTTTGCCAATAACGCAGTCATTGAGCACGATTATAAGAATTATACATGGTTACGAAATCAATCTTCTTAGTTTCTTGATCAATATTGGTTTTGGACTGTCTTTTCCACTTCCAACACACATTTATAATCAGACTAACTTCTGCTGAGACCGTCTTCCAGTTCGACTAAGTACGACAGACTTCAGATGGATTGGTATAGGAAAACTTTGTACTGCTATAATTGTTTAACACCAGCTGGGTATTAAAAAGATTAATGATAATAAAATATTCATGGACTTTCGAAGAATTTATAAAACCTTTTATCAATTCGAAAATGCGTCACTCTGTCTCTTGATCTACTAAACCAATTTTGAAGACGGACTTAGAATTTACGCACTCTTCAGTACTATATTTACATGATTTTTTTTTATTTTTTAACTCGGAAAATAAATGACTTCATAAAGGCTCCTACAAACAGGCGCGACACGCGACGCGACGCAAAGACACTGCGTGCCGCGCGACGAGCAGTCTCTTTGTGTCGCGCCTGTTTGTAGGAGCCTTAATACAGGGTGGAAGGGAAATTGACGCGAAGCCTGTTAAAATGGATTCGTAATTAAAAAAATATTGCTGTCCCTTACATTTTGACCGCATAGTATTGCACTTTTGCAGGAAATAGCTGTTTTTTTTTTTTAATAACCGACAAAAAAATTCAATGTAGGGGTTCCAGAATCATGTACTGAATCCATGGTAGCCGGTTTCGCGTCGATGTCCCTGCCACCCTGTATTATGTAGTCAATAATCTGAGATGAAAAAACCGTATCATATCTGGAGGAGCCCAAACTTGGTATATTTTGAAAACGATTTTTATTTTAATTTAAAACAAGTGACTGAAATATAATGATGTGATATTATTTTTTTAATCGGCTTAGTAAGCCCTTTCATTGAAAACCACACACGATAGATTTCAGAACAAAATAAAATATTTTCCCATACAAAAAAAAGATGACATCATAACTGTCCTTTTTTGTTTTTTTTTTTTCGTGCTACGGGTCATTTGATTCGTATGGCCAAAAGATCAATCGATCAGATTTTCATGCTTTTAACACTATTTGCAGCTTTTATAGTAGAACTATGTCAAACAAGAATCTATTCAACCATGGCAGTAAACTACATCGTTCACATACCTAATCAACAAACAAAATTATTTGTTATCAACTCGGTACTGATAAGCCGAGCTGCATATTTCAAAGTCGGCAGTATTTCACCGGCACCGTGCAATATGCCACGAGACAAGGTAACGCAATCTGAGACTACAGAGCTGAATACTAAGCGACCGTAATGTATTCATCTTGGAAAAATCGCGGTCTCGAACCCTCCCCTGAATGTAATATCGAAAATATGATATGACACTTATTGTGGATTGTACAACATCTGGGCTCTAGAAGTTAAAGGTAGAATTGAGAGAGCAGAATTCCCAGGGTCAAACTATTGTAATACAAATCTAATATTACACCTGTAATGCCCGAAAGGCTACGTAGAGTTGTAGGTACACCTCTACGTAACTGTTATGTTTAAGTCACATTTAATAGTGGGTGAGCCTTTTGCCGTCCCTTTGTGCTCACTAGTTCCTTTGGAAGTTCCTTTGAGAATTTTTGGATCAGTAATTACTTTGCAAAAGCTAAAGGAACTACTGAGACTAGATATAAATGGTGACGAGCACTACGTGCTGTCACATTATACATGCATAAGCTCACTGTATACATATGTAAATCTATTTCCTAAGGCGCTCGCTTGCCTCTACCGCGGCAAACGCTCGCTTCGCTCGCTCGGCTCGCGCGCACACACGCACGTTGGTCACAGTTCTAACCTTACCTAACCTATTAACCTTCACCTATATAGTCGGATGTCAAAATTATAAAAATTGAACGAGTTGCCAATTTGCCTTAGACATTTCTGAGTTTTGTATATGTTTGTTTCCTTTAAAAGGAACTGGTAAAGGAAACTATCTAGTCTCAGTAATTCCTTTAGCTTTTGCAAAATAACTACTGATCCAAAATTTCTCAGTAGTTCCTTCAAAGGAACTGCTAAAGGAACTAATGAGCAAAGACCCACAAATCTAGATTCTAGGCTGCTATTGAGAAATGCGTGATGGCGACCCAATAATACTTTGCCCAAACTGAGAATCGAACCCAGGACCTAAAGCTCAGCAGCAGCGCTTGCGATCACTACACCAACGAGCCAGTTAATCCAAATATGTGAGAATAGAGCTTACGTAACTGGTAAAAAGAAGAGTTATGTGGTCATGAGCCTCAGTCAGATACACATCGACGGTGAAGTGCCAATAACACCTAACTGGCAAACTCAAAAATGTACACAAACTGAATGAGGATGCATGCATGAAGGTAATGCCACAAAACAGGCACGTTGGTTTAGTTGTATTTCCACATATTAGTTTAACAACTAAAAATACACTTAGAAGATTTCTCTAAAACATGCGAATGACGCTTTTAAATTCAAAATGATAAAAAAGTGAATTCTAGAAAAATGTAAGTTAGGAGGTATTGGCACTTCACCGTCGACATATCAACATTAGGAGTTAACTCTGCATAGCAATAGAACTCAACCTAATACACCGATGTTTAGTTTAACTCGTGATCAAATCAATGTCAGAAATAATTCACGAAATTATAACTGGTGAAGGTAAAACGTTACAGGCAATTCGTTTAATTGCCCATATTAATTGATTACCATTAGAAAAATAATATTGTATTGAATATACGCAGAATACACGCAGATTATTATAAGTTACAAGGTGGGTCACGTCGTGGTTCTTTATACAGGGTGAAATTGAATTCATGGGCATCCTCTTAAGGAATCATTATACTCATCATTATGAACAATTTTCACTATGGGACCATACCTGAAATCGCTAAAAAAGAATCAGCTGTGCATTTATGTTCGCATAGCTCGTCAAAATGTAGGGAACAGCTGTTATTATTTCTTTTTTTCGAGATTTCAGGTTTAGTCCCATAGTGAAAGTTGATCATAATGATGAGTAAAATTACCCCTTAAGAGGATGCCCTTGAATTCAATTTCACCCTGTATAACATGAGCCCTCCAAACTCTCTTGCCGTGGAGAGCATATTTACTCTCCACCCAATATTTCTTCGAGCAAGTAAGCTTGTGTTTTTATAATGACATTGAATTGAAGATATAATAATAATATTGAGTAGCTGTAAGTATGATAGCTGTACGTATCGAGCTTACCAAATTGGCTTTAGTTTTCCAAAGACATAATTTTAATAAGTTATTTATTTCGTAATCAACAGGTTTTATGAAATACATTTTAGAGGTCATCTTTTAAGTGTGGAGATTTGTAACAGAAGACCTTCCTCTTCCATGTCTATATGTGTACACATACAAACCCTGTTAATGACAATCAATCACAAAATCGGTACAATAAGAAAACTAAAACTAGAGAATTTGAAAATAATTAGTTAGGTACTTGAATTCAAATCCATACTAATATTATACATAAATGTGAAAGTAACTCTGTCTGTCTGTCTTTCTGTCTGTCTGTCTGTCTGTCTGTCTGTATGTTACGTTTTCACACCTAAACCACTGAACCGATTGTTTTTTTTTTCTTGGGTGTATGTTTTTGAGGAATATTACGAGTATAAATAGGTTCTTATATGTAGAAGTAACTATTCACCACGATCACATTGATCCTACATAATATAAATCCTACTTTATCTAAACTATCCATACTTAATATTATAAATGTGAGGGTAACTCTGTTTGTCTGTCTGTCTGTTACGTTTTCACGCCTAAACCACTGAACCGATCGTCATTTTTGGCAGAGATATAGCCTGGGATATGGAGAACGACATAGGCTACTTTTTTTACGCGATAACCGACATCCACGCGGGCTGAGCCTCGGGCAAAAGCTAGTATATAATAAATGTAAGAATCACTAAAAGAGGCGTTTATAAAAATACTTGTTTAACTCATTCAGGATAGGAAGACAGCACTTTAAATAAAAATGTCAGGATAAAGTCAAACTAAAATAGCTGACAATGTCTCTTAAGCATTTATAAAAAGACATAGTCTTAAGATTAAGATCAAATTCCAGGACGATGTGAAATAGAAACTCCAATAAAAGTCAAATCATATTGCATGATGACATTTCTCTCAATCAAAAACGCTTCCAGCAAAAATAACCTCAAAGATTGACATGAAGGACCCAATATCCGCTTGTATTTACTTGAAGAGTTCTAAGAATATCGATACGCGACTATTTACTTCAATTTTTAACATCAAGATGAGTTTATGAAAGATTTTACAGTACTAGAACGTTATTTAATTCAACTGTTTCATGTAGGAGCGAGGACACTGCGATTTTAATGTCGCTTAATGCTTGTGTGACGTCTTGTACCATCAGAAACGGATGTCGCATTTAATGCACGATTTACTAATTTGTCGACCGTGTGTATCTGCATGGAGGACGAATCAGAAGACAGAAAGGCTATGCTTCGGTTGAGCGCATTACAAACAGAACTATCCGTCGTTAGTTTGAATTAGGAACAGAGGCCATAGTGTGAGTTTCTTTTAACCATCTCGTTTTACGCATCGAGCGCGTTCGGCGTTCCGATTGGCTGCCGAATGGCCCTTCACCAATCGGAGTGCTGAACGCGCTCGATGCGTAAATTCGAGATGGTTAAAATAAACTCACACTAGGGCCTCTGGAGGCAGGCCCTAAAATAGCAAAGTAAACAGAATACAATTATTCATTTAGAATGAGAAACACTGATTATATACAAATAAACTTTCCTTGGAACGAGTACTAGAACGGTATGATTAAAGGTAAAGGTAGGTAGAATATTGTTAGTCATTAACTTATCATTATAATAAGTTTAATAATAATTTATTTTATTCAGACATTCACAGTCCATAGACACACACATACATTAAAATTATAAAATATAACTATACTATTTTAAAACAAATAAAAACTGAGGTTAATAAAATTACAATTCAATTTTTAAATTTTACTACACAATTTTTACAATTTTTACTGTTTCCTAAGATACAGGACTACCTAGTTTAGGAGACAGGGTTACATAATCTGTGTAGATTTATGTAGATATATCATGTTTTTTTTTGTTTGTACATCTGCTCTTGTGTATCATGAATCTTGTGTGTTTTATAATAAAGATCATTATTATTATGAATGGTCATTAAAAATAAAAAGTAATATAATATATAATGTTAGTAAAAAAAAGTTATTAAAAAAAATTAAAAACCCGAGTGCTGCGTTAAAAGACTTAATTTAAAAAAAAAAACTGAAAAGGTAAAAACAAGCCCATTTTAAATAAAATAAAAGTTGGAAGTTGGTTTAGTTTTTTTTTATTACTTTTTTTTATTTCCAGCTTTTATTTAACATTTTTTTTTTTTACTTTATTGTACTTACTTACGTGTTTTTTTACAATTTGTCACTTCGAGGTACTTTTAACCATATGAGTTGTATATATTTTTGTAATCACCATTTAAAACCCTTTATTTTGATATCCCACTCGATGGTATTTGAAGAAAAAAATATTTGGAACTCCACAATATGGCACCCCAAATCCGCCATTTTACTTAGATTTTTTTATTTTAATGTAGCCAATGACACTCGTGCTAGCAAGACAAATCTAAAGACGTATAATTTATCCAAATCCGTTTATTCGTTTAGGAGTTACGAGGGAACTAAGAAACGGACATACATACACACATACAGGTCAAACACATAACCCTCCTTTTGGGCTTCGTCAGAGTCGGGTAATAAACTGGACAGTTTTTTTTTAAAGAGATCGAGTTTAAAAGGTTTTTTTTTTTTTTTTTACTTGATGTAGTATGTAGGTAAGTCTGCAAAACATATTGAGACTGAATCCATATTACATATCGAAACACAGTTTCAATCACAGTTGCTATTGAGAGCATAATTTTACTATTTAATGTTTATTTTTTAATTTAAACATAGTTTTATTTTTGCATTAAGTATTCGTTTTATTGTATAATGTTGTGTATATGTACATAGTTTTTATTTTTTATTATTAATACTATAGTTTATCTAAATATTCCGAGTTATTATAAAATACTTACTTAAAACTTGAAATTGTATTAAACAATTACATTTATCTCCATTTTAAACTAATTTATAACTATAATAGTTTTTGCCCGCGGCTCCGCCTGCGTGGTTGTCGGTTATCGCGTAAAAAAGTAGCCTGTGTCCTTCTCCATATTCCAGGCTATGTCTCTGCCAAATTTAATGACGATCGGTTCAGCGGTTTAGGCGTGAAAACGAAACAGACAGACAGACAGACAGACAGAGTTACTTTCACATTTATAATATTAGTATGGATTGAGACTACGAGTCCATATTACGTATTGAAACACAGTTTCTATCACAGTTGCTATTAAGAGCATAATTTTACTCAGAAATTAATCTATACTAATAAATCTGAAGAGTTTCGTTTGTTTGGTTGAACGCGCTAATCTCAGCAAATACTGGTACGAATTGATTCTTTTAGTGTTGTATAGCACATTTTTTTAGGAAGATTATAGGCTATTTAACATCATGCTACGACCCTTAGGAGCCGAGCAAAACGAAAAAAAGGCGGAAAAAACGATAAGCGAAAACTAAGTCATTGCGCGGGCGGGCGATGCGATGCGACGGGGTGGGTTGTGGGCCGAAATTTTACGCGGACAAAGTCGCAGGCAGAAGCTATAAATTATATTATTATATTATACTAGCTTTTTCCCGCAGCTCCGCCCGCGTAGATGTCGGTTATCGCGTAAAAAAGTACCCTATGTCCATCTCCATATCCCAGGCTATAAATCTCTGCCAAATTTCATGACGATCGGTTCAGCTACCGGATCGGTGCGGGGATTAGTTATTAAGTACCTATTCAAAATTAATTATTTGGAATACATTCACACAAGTCGTGTCCTTCAAAGAACATGAATCCAAAACTGGTTATATCAGCGATAAAATTAAGGAAAATAAATTATGGACTATTTTTATTTACCTTATTTTTAATATCATAAATCTAAAAAAAATAAAAGTTTTTTTTTTTTTTGTCTTACGTATAATAGACCATTAGCAGCAGAACTTGCTCCTTAGCTAGCAGTTCTTTTATTTAGATCTAGATTAAGAAAAAAAAAACTATTGCGTTTTTTTTTTTTTTTTTTGATAAAACTACTTTATATTGCATAATTTGTAGAGAGCAACGGTTAATAGCGTGATTATGTCTCCCGTTCTTTGTAAGCATAAAATAACCCGCCGAATGCATAACTTACGTTTTTTGGTGTTTGTTAAACAACGTTCATTAAAAAAAAATGTTTTAAAATAAATAAACAACACTTAAAAGTGTAATTAAAATTCCATAAAACTTCCTTTACATTCGTTTTATACTCCAACTATAACTTTTGAAAAGTTTTTCAAATGTTTCCACAGTTTTATAAAATAGTGGTATTCCTGCATTTTACTTTGAAGAAATACACAGTGTCGGCAAATTGCGTTCAGTAGTAAATCCCTGGAGATACCACTCTTGGCGCCGAGAACAATAAATTTTGCAAGCGAAAACATTAAAATCTCGTTAAAATGCTTTCCATTATTGGCAATGGCACAAGTAGTTACAGCCAGTCGCCGTATAAGTCAGTTGAAAATACCGGAAATATAAATTCGAAAGAAGACGGAATAATTTTTGTTTTAATAGTCAAGGCACGTAGATTGTAATTGTGTTTGAGAATTAGAGGAGGGAATGAAAAGTTCCTGAAATGCCCCGGTTTTGTTGAAGACCGGGTTTTGTGAATCCAAGATTAGATTTGGTTAAGGCTGTAGTTACGTCTCATCAGGGGGCCAAGTCTACTAATGTACAAACGTTGCAATGGTCTCTTCATTGTGAGTTTTTGACAGATTTGCCATACAAACACTGTCAAATACTCACAATGGCGAGACCATTGCAACGTTTGTAAATTAGTAGACTTAGGCCCCAGGTCTGGGGTGAATGTAATTGAGAACAAGCTGTAGATAAGGTCGGCCCACGGTGGCATTATTGGCGAAGCAACAAGTGTGTTCGCCCGACTAATCTCGCGACAAGTCAATAAACAATACTGAGATCACATGGGGTTCCGCAAAGATTTTTGATGTGAAACATCTATTGGCATTCCTTGGCAGTAAAACTGACTCGTATGCCGTGGCGTAAACGGCATGACGCAGTCATGCCGTGATTCCCCCTCTGTGCCACCGCTCTGCGCCTCAAGTCTGCTATTACAATAGTGTCAGAATGATCTTTTCATTGTGAGGTTTTGACAGATTTGCCATACAAACACTGTCAAATACTCACAATGGCGAGACCATTCTGACACTATTGTAATAGCAGACTTGAGGCCCTGGACTCCCTTGTGTGTTCGCGCACGTATAATATACACTTCGTTGCTTCTAAGTAATAAGAAAAATAAATTAATATTATTAACGAAACAATTTTTTCCTTATTTTACTCCATATTTCGTTAAAGGTTTTTAGGATTCCGTACCCAAAGGGTAAAACGGGACCCTATTACTAAGACTCCGCTGTCCGTCCGTCTGTCACCAGGCTGTATCTCATGAACCGTGATAGTTAGACGGTTGATATTTTCACTGATGATGTATTTCTGTTAAAAAATAAATATTTAAGTGGCTCCCATACAACAGACAGACATGATTATTTTGCCGTTTTTATAGATAATGGTACGGAACCCTTCGTGCGCGAGTCCGACTCCCACTTGGCCGGTTTTTATTAATTATGAATTTTAATATTAACATAGATGTTTTCACATCTGCCGGGCGTCCGTCCCATGACGATCAAATTTTTTTTTTAATTTGTTTTACTGATTCAATAAATTAATCACTAATTTGACTAATGTACAGTCGCCAGCACAACAGGTTATAGGAAACGAACAAATTTCTCCAAGCGATTTTAAACCTTAAAATGTTGATCGTTAAGTTCAAAATCGAATGATTTTTTTTACAGTTTGTGGTAATTTGATGTACTGGCGACTGTACCGTGCAGAAAATTCTGTAAGTAACTAATGACTCGGAAAATATTTACATTTCAATTAGATTGATAATAACAAAAACAAATCTGTTTTCTAGTATCCGTAGTACGTATCATTCACTTATTAAATAAGTATTTTCCCAGTAAAGTGCAAACAAATAAGTACTTACATTTTTTCAGTAACTTCATGTTCACTAGCCAAAGTATGAAATTATACTGGCGAAAATACAAGACACAGGGGATGGCTAGAACTTTTTAATTTTTTTAAAGGTCAAATGACATTTAAAGAGGTCTAATTACCCCCATCGGTATACCGATCAGACGTAAAAGTAAGAAATGATGTAATAAAAGTTAATTACAAAATGGAACTAATGTGTCATAGGGCGTAGCGCTACTGAAATATATTGAAAAATATAATCGACTAGGGAACTGAAAAACATTCCGAACATGAAACACAAAAACGCACCTGCGCAGTAATATCGATTTTTTATGACAATCCATTCCCACATTGTGAACATTAATTAATTACTTTAATAACGAAAAGAGTAAATGGTAGGTATATTCAATCTATATCAATGTCAACAAAATTCTATTACGAATTAAGACAAGACGTATAGAGACATAGAGATCGGATATTCGGATGCATATTCACCTAAAGTTGAGATATTGGCTAATAGGGAATGCGCTTTTTTATCGAAAAAATCCGCGGTTCCGGGGTCGACAAATTTAGAGTTCTGATTATAGAATCGAATGTAAGTATATTTACTTACGTTCAGGTGTTGGCTAATATGGAATGCACTTTTGTATCGATCGTAAAAATCTTGCGTTTCCGGACTCGATAAATTTACTACTTTTTGACTATAGAATCAAATGCTAGCTTATAGTGTAAAGTCAAATAATACCACATATTTAAGAAGTCGTTTCGTATCCGATAAGTTGTGCATTCCCAGATTTTCTGGATTTTCTGGAATCCCAGGATTTATATTAACAAAAAAATATTTAATAAGCCGCTTCCATAATTTCATAGACAAAAATTAACTTTAGGTAAATATGCATCCGAATATCCGATCTCTATATGAATTATGCGTTCGACCATCAAAGACCGCCTTGATGCACAAAAATAATAATATACCAAATGGAATTAAGTACTTAAATATTATTCAATTTAAAAACAAATTAAGACATCTATTAATGGAAAAAAATTATTATACTATTGACGAATTCATAAGATAAATTGTAAGTTATTTGACATTGATGTTTATTCAATTTTGACAATGTATTATTACCTTCATTTCCAATCATTATTTATAGTATGTATACTCAATTGTTAATGTTTTCCTTGCTTGTTCTGTCTTTAGTTATGTTGTATTTCGTTTTAATTATTTTGATTGTTCTTTTTTACAATACTTAATTACTAATTATGTGAAAGTTTGTACACCTTTAAGGTAGATTTTTGAGGAACTAATTATTTATTATTAAGATCTCATGTAAAATTTACCAAAAATCACACCAATAAATGAATTTGAAAATGAATTTGAATTTTACGTTAAAATATTTTTTATTATCATGCGGTACCTACTCTAATAATCGAATGAGTCATGTTCATGACAAACGCAATTCTAGTTTTTGTTTGCGGGGGCCTCGGTCGCCTCGTTCGGAAAAGCTGATACATCGCTCGACTAGTCGACATCATACAGACGAGCTTGATTCTTGAAACGTTTCCTTGACACTGAACTTCCCTGAAGAAATAAAACGAACGGTGTCATTGTCTTCATACAATTGAAACAATGAGCAATGATTACCGTTTTGAGAGTTCGTTCAAATTTGTTTCGCGAACATTCTACGATATAAACATACCTATAATGGTCTATGTGTGTGTCCTAATTTGTAATAGTTAATAACAATTAGGGGCAAAGGGGAATAGGTTATTAAAACTATAATAAATTAGCTTTTGCCCGCGGCTACGCCCGCGTGGCTGTCGGTAATCGCGTAAAAAGTAGCCTATGTCCTTCTCCATATCCCAGGCTATATCTCTGCCCAATTTCATGACGATCGGTTCAGCGGTGTAGGCGTTAAAACGTAACAGACAGACAGAGTTACTTTCACATTTTTTTTATTAGTATGGATAATTGATTGGCAGCTAAATGTGACTGCTTTCTGTAAACAAACGCTTCTCTATTATTAAAGTCACCAAAAGTTCTTACTCATCATAGAAATTCCGTCCACGTCATGAACGCAAAGAAATTCTCGAAAAGTATGCAAACCTTTTGCTAAATATTGTAAGTACCACCGTACAATATTTAGCAAAAAAAAAAAATCGCCAAAAAAAAAACATGTTACTTGTATTGGACCCCCTAAATTTTTAATTTTATTTTATTTTATAATTTATTGTTATAGCGGCAATAGAAATACACAACCTGTGAAAATTTCAACTGGCTACCTATTACGGTTCATGAGATAGAGCCCGCTGACAGACCCTTCGGGAACGAATCCCTAAAGGCTCCCGCAGATAGACGCGAAACGACGGTGCGACGCGATTCTGGTAGAACAATTTCCATGAAGTTTTTATAGAAATTGTTCTACTAAATTCGCGTCGCGCCTGTCTGTGGGAGTCGACCTAAAATACATGTTGGTAGGTACTTATGTTTATAAACAAGGTCAATAATATATTACGAGTTTGAGCTTTCACTGAAAAAGATGTCAAACTTTTTGCTCGAGTGATTAATAGGAACAAGATTATTTTGAAAGTCATTGAACTAGCAACCGATCGACAACAACTTGACTATAATATTATATAGACATTATTATAAGGGATTATACTTTATACCTAGACTCAATAAGGTTTATTGTCAAAACTGAAAAGCTTTTATAATATTGGTACATAATATTCAGTGATATTGATCACAATCAGAATAGATACCATTTCATATAAAAAAATCGATATTGTAGCACAATTCTTGCTATAGATTAAAAAAAAATGTAAACTGGTATTTGGGTTTAAAGTTTAAGGTTTTCAGTTTTGCATACAAATAACTAATAAGATTATTTAATCTAATCCAATCCAATCAAGAAAACTGATGTAGTGATGTCTAGCATCAGTTTGCTAGATTGGAATTGAGAATTTTGACATAACTCAGGATTTATTATGGCATTTATAATAAAGATATGAAATTTTAAAATTATATGCTATAATCGGAAATGAAAACTAGTTGGTATAACATCAAGAATAGAGTCATCCTAAAATGTGCCTTAACCCAGACCTAACTTAAAACATCTTTTCGCTTGAATTGAATTCCCTTTTATGGAATTCTAGACTATGCAAACACCAAACACATCTTACTCTAAGGAATGTATATTCAGTAAAGAATGAAAAATAAAAATAATCATCTGAAGTTTCAAACTTTAAAGCATTCCACTTTCCTCATTCCCGTCATGACTTTTTTTCATCAGATTAAAAATGCTATAAATCAACAGATAACATTTTGGGTTACGGCATTGAAAAATGTTTAAGTATGAAATAAGTAGGTACTGTGCAGTTTTACGGTTATTTTTTTTGCCAGATTCCAAAATCCCCTAATGTCAGATGATTCTTCTACAAAACGAGATACGAGTGGTATCGCTAAAAACAATACTCATTACTTAACAATATTTATTTAGTATAATATAAAAGAAATTAAATTGAAAAAAAAATGGATATCGGAACCATTTTACACGTCATATAAAAAAAAAGATAAATGTCGTGTCGAGTCGACATTTCCGATAAGACTACCCCTGAGTAGTAATGGTGAAACAAACTCGGGCAAAGAAACAAATGTGTTGCTGTAGCTATATGGCAAAAGCTAGTGTTGCTCACCGCGCGGCAACGCCCGCGTGGATGTCGGTTATCGCGTAAAAAAATAGCCTATGTCCTTCTACATATCCCAGACTATATCTCTGCCAAATTTCATGACGATCGGATCAGAGGTTTAGGCGTGAAAACGTAACATACAGACAGACCGACAGACAGACAGACACAGACAGACAGACAGACTGACAGACAGAGTTACTTTCACATTTATAATATTAGTATGGAGTATGGATATTCAGTTTTCAGCTATTTTGGTTTCTATTCAAGAAAAAGCAGGATAACTGATGCATAATCCTTTCATCTCCATTTTAACTGGGTAGGCAGAAGGTTGGAAGACAAATTAAAGGAAAATTTATACAGGAATACCGAAGGTCAATTGTACCTATAATTTTCGAAGGCAAAGCAAATGGCCCAGCAAACTGTAACAATAACAACGCACGAACAGCACTGCAATCAAAGCTCAGCACTGTTATAGCCGTATACGGCCTCCATCTACAGCTAGATTCCTACCTATGCCATAATGACATAGAGCAATACTGCGATAGTGGTCTTTAGTCGGGCAATTAGTTTAAAGCATGGACTTCAGTGGTGCCAAAGTGCCAATACAATCTGTACTCGTAGGTACTAACATAATCAAGCTGAAGAGTTTGTTTTTTTTTTTAACGCGTTAATGTCTGGAACTACCAGTCGAAAAAATATTTTTGCTTTTGGTAGCCCAATTCTTGAAGAAGGCTATATGTTATTTATCATCAGGCGTCGACCCTTAAGAGTCTATACTACCTCAGCGCCACCTCACTCTGTATCTCGCTCGCACACTATTGCTACCGGTCACGCGAGCAAGCGAGACAAGGCGGCAGGGAAAAGGCTCGAAGGCGCCGATAGTTTAGGTAATTTCATTTTACGGTGAAAATAATGGTCATTTAAAAAAAGTAAATAACATTAGACCTGCTTTATAGTTAGTTCAGTTAATATGCAGTTTCATTATCTAATTTGAAGTATTTTTTGAATACCAGCGGTTTATTGTTCGGTTTGGAGGTAACTTTGGATTTTTTTCTATCGAGAAAATTTTATGGAATCGTGTTTTCGGCTAACATAGTACTTAACATTATTTCTCAACTTTACCATATATTTATTTCAAAATTAATGCTGCAGTATTTTCGACATAACAGAGGATCATGCTAAGCCATTTGAGGCAGTATAGGCCCTTAAGAGCCGAACCAAAAGAAAAAAAATCTGTAAGAACGCTAAGCTAAAGGCTCGTACAGACTCGCGCGATATCGCGAGCGCGACAGGCAGTGACAAAGAAATTGCGCTACAAGTGTCACGTCGCGCCCGCGATATCGCACTAGTCTGCACGAGCCTTAAAGCGAAGTAATAGCGCGAGCGGGCGAGACTATGCAACGGGGTGGGTCGGGGAACAAGAAATTTCACGCGGACTAAGTCGCAGGCAGAAGAAAAGCTAGTATAGTATACAATATGAATTTATGTCTACTGCAAGAAGATGCACCAACAAATGGACAGAAAAAAATCTTGAATGACTAAATCACAAGCAACCCCCATATCCTCATACAAACTGAATTTGACGAAATTATTGAGGGGTCCAATTAGTTACCTCATCATAATTTTTTAGGCATAATCCACCCTAGTGCATTATGGCTAAAAAAATTAAATGTATACCCTAATTTAGATTTGAACTGCCTACGTCGTAAATTGACGAAGCCCTATCAGACGTGTTTGCAGTTCAAAGCACTGTCCTTACTGAACGAAAACGACTATCTATCTAGACATTGTAGAAGTAAATCTGCAGCTCCTCTTATGGTACTTCTCGCAGTTGCGACAAGTCGAGTTAAACGTCGATCGGGCGGTCGGGACGCGCCGGAATGCCGCCACAAGGTCGAGTACGATCATCGGCCGTAGATCGTCCGAGATTTACGCTACACACATCACTGGACTTTATACATGTAACAGTATGTTGGATGGTTAAATATTGAAGCTAAAATGATATAATATATGTACGTCTATGGACTAAAGACCTAAAGACATGCTGACTCGATCAAGTTCGGGACATTGGAATGGGAACCGAATGAACGGTCAACCTGATTTTCGTAGTGATTTTCGTACCTATGAGCATCAGTGGTCTTTCACTACAAAAATCACCCTTACTGCTACGATATAAAGTCCCGCCCCGACCCTTACTCGAGCCAGCCCGTGCCACTGAGCCTATAGCTTTAAATTCGTCCCTAATAAATAATCATAATCCAACCCAGCGCGTCCCTTGCTGTCCTCCCCCAGCGACGCCCTAAGCCGAGGTTCGTACCCCCGCAAGGAGGTGCCCTTAGCGTAGTCGCTTAATTTTTTAGTTTTATGCCCTGGCTGGAGCCCTTAATTTATTGAGGCACCCACAGGAAAGTCCGGTTAAGCAGTAGACAACCTCCTAGGTTGAACTGCGAGATCCCATTTATAAAAATAAAAATAAAATACGACATAAACTCGCTGTCAATGTCAAATTGCTGATGTGCGGTTGACCGTACTGTGCCCACAGTGTTACAGGCTCCTATAAAAAGGCGCGACACGCGGTCCCTTGGTGTCGCGTCTGTTTGTAGGAGCCTTAATGCGGAATAATACAATTTTTTATATAACAATATAAAATAACAATAGGCTAAAGAAACAATATAGGTACTTTTTATTGCTGTTTCACTGAAGTGAAACGTGAACGTAGCTGAATTAAGTAAAGAAACGTAAGCAAAGCAACAATGGTAATTACAAGACAGTAGAAACGTTAAATAAAACTATTATTATGGACATTGATAACCGTAGTTTTTGATGCGGAAATTTCTACACAAATAATATAATGTCATTATGAATATACAGTTGTTTTAAGCAAAGGATATTAAGGAGGAAGCGCTAAGGTAGCCCGTGAAGTTCAAATTTTCTTACGATTTCTGCAATTTGCAACTCGTTTTCTGGGTGTATGTTGATTAAAGTATGATTCGCGACCGTAACAAATATGTATTATTAGAATTATAATCATTAGAATCAGTAATACATCGGTAAAAGTAGCGACTGTGTACCTATCTGACTGAAGCTGGTTGTACTCGTAAGACTAACCCGTAAAGACTGTCACAGATCTACAATTTATGACAACCAGTGACCAAGGGCTTTAACGTACTCTTCTAGGGACCGAGGGTCTCGATATTGGATGGTCACCCATCCACGAACCGACCAGCGTAGCTTAATCATCGACCGACTTGTGCAGGTCTCATTTTGCCAAGAGATCCTCTTTTCTCCGAGCCGCATTTCTTAGAATAGAATAGAATACTCTTTATTATGTACATCACAAAAATTACAGATATAAACTAACACAGTCACACAGTCATTATCAAAAGAAAATTGTCCAGAAAAACTTTTCCCAATAACAAAACTCGTGACCAAAACGAAATAAAGGCTCGTACAGACTAGTGCGATATCGCGGGCGCGTCGCGACACTAGTAGCACAATTTCTTTGTCGCTGCCTGTCGCGCCCGCGATATCACGCGAGTCTGTACGAGCCTTAATTGTTAATGGATGCAAAACCAATATTAGCTTCTAAATTGGGCAATCCCATTGATTTTCAAGACTGCAAAAAGTGTGGCTACAAAAACATGAAATACAATGAAATCGTGACTGTATCTATTCTCTCTAAAAACAATAAAATAATGGTATTTGGTTTTATAGTTGTTTGCACCGAACATACCGATGTTCTATATTGAAAATTTTATGAAACGCATTGCAGCGAGCATTCGAGTGTTTGAATATATAATGTATGTATTACTACACTAAACCACTGTCCATGCTGCTGTAACACCTAAAACAGTTTTATCGGATTCTCATGAAATCCAACAGTCGATTGACTCAGTTTAAACAACATTTTAATGATAATAAACACAGTGAATGATTTTAAGGGTAATTTTATAATTCCACTACATTGCCTCAGTGTAAGTAGAAGTACGTACATACATTATTGCAAGATTACACGCAGTGCAACAAAGTACGAACAATAACATTGGGCAAATCAATTTACAGAAAACTCGTAAAATTCAATGAGAAGATTATTTAATCATCCGGACCGTAATACAAAAACTGCAAAAAACATAGTTAAAAAAATAAACTGTTTTATGAACTTGCTGAGTAACATGAACCTCTTGCAAAGAATAATTAAAAATTCAGAACAATGACGGTTAACAGAAATACAAATATTAAACAAACAGTTAAGTTAATGTACTCGTACGCACTTGAGATTCTTAAATAATTAATTTGTTTCGTCATTGATATTAATTTGTTCATAAATGTTATCTTGACACGAAAAAGGACAGAGATTTTAGCGATAAAGAAGAAGAAAAACTGATTTTTATCCGCACATTTGTGAAATTACCGCTCCCACTCAACATCGGTAAAACTGTAATCCAAGAGATCGGTATCAATCGAACTTTGTAACCCTTAATGGCAGAATCCATCCGCGACGAGGCCAAGCAAAACTTTTACCCATTTAGCGCCAACTTCGAACATTGATCCTTCATCGTTGATCATTTTTGATAAAAACCATTATACACGAATTTTATTAAACTTCCAAACTCTCCACCGAACTGTTCAACTGTCGTCAAACTGTATGCCAAGCACTATCAAATGTACGATTTCTAACCGATAATGTTTATCTCGGACTATCAAAAACACAGATCATATTATTATCAAATCATTATAGATCGATTACATACCCGTTCCATTATTATTACGTTCGTAGACAAGTTTAGTGCCTGTTCGCTGTTTTATTCGTTGTATTATTTGCATTCAAGCTTGTTTTACACCTTGTTATCATAGGTAACAATTTTACAGAAACCAATCCAAATAACTTATGAAGCAATTATGTGTACTTAAAATTCATCGATTACAATCTTGACCTCATTAAAATGAGTTAGTTCACCTACACCAACGCCAAAGGTTTAATCAGAAAATAAAATAAAATGAAAAATAAATACCGTACCAAAACATTTTCTAACGAGTGGGCAATTCATCAAGTACTTCCAGGGCGTGTGCGGAGCCGGTTTTTTCTTCTTACAGCCCCTATGCGAGTGGGGATGGTGGCACCGCTCAGCGGGCTTGCCGTGCTTCGTGAACATTCCGAGTAAACCCTGACGCTTCCATAGACTGTCACATCACTGGCACCACTGGCATAACACTAACCACACTGGCCTGGCTTTAGCCGCCGACAAGCACTCTCGCTGCCAATCACTCACTAGCACCAATCACAAAAACAACCACTAAATCAAGGTCATCCGTAGCCATCACCTTCCGAGTGAAAGACTACATGGGAAAGGCCCCGCACAAATGTAACTGAAAAGAAAAAAAAAGAAAAAATGTAGTTTTAAACCCCTCCCATAGGCAGAAAAACAAAAATAAATAGGGACATGAAATTGCATGTTCTCGTGTCCAAAGTGGGACGGAGACATATTGAATAGTTCATCTGAGTATTCCATAATGTACGGTTGTTTCCGCTGTGGCATGCCAAGACAGAGTGAAACAAAAAAGCCATTTGAGCAACGAGTCAGCGTTTTTTGTGCCGTTACATTTGAAAGTGGAAGTCTGCGTCAATGTTGTTTGATCATTACTTCGCCAGGACTAGTTTGATTCCTATCTGACAAATCTCAAAGTATTAAAAACACGAGCAACAATGGTAGTTCGTAGAAACGAAATCGAGGACATAATGACGTCTACACAACTAGTCTAACGCGACATTAACTTGTAAATTTTACCTTCTGACAATAAAATCGACCGATAACGCTCAATTTAATTCTTATGTCTTGTGATATAAGAATTAATTTGAGCGTTTTAATACGAAGCAAATGTTATATGGGGTCTGAATTCGTGACGTGAAGGCGAAACCTGTTTCAAAACAGTATTTTTTTATTTCATTTGTTCAACAACCCAGGTCACATGTCTGAACCAAAAGTCGCAAAAATGTTATGTGCTTATTGTTTTATTCATAATGCGTTCATGGTTCTCAAAGAGCTTTGATTTTATTTAGGTTTTTTTTTTTCGCAAATTTCACGAGGATTAATTTAATGTAAAGGATTGTAGTAAAATATGTAGTTTTGAATACAACATACATTAAGCATACTTTTTTATTTTCTACACTTCGCGTTTCACAAAAACTACATTAAATTAACTTTTGATCGTCGAATACCAGTTTGGTTCTTATCAATTTTTAATGAATAACGTTTTGTTGCGGTAGAGCATATAACATATATAACACAGGACGTATTATCAAAAAGTCAAAGTTATCGTGGGTTGTAGTAATCTTAGTACGCTACTCAAGCGACTGAATTTCAATACATTATTATAAACATGTGTAATGAATGAGGATTGAGAATTTCTAGGGTCAAAGGTCAACATCAGAAATATCGAAGCGTAAAAGCTTGAAGTAAGGAGGATGTTTTTCGGAATGATAAAAGAGATTTTTCAAACGGTGGTCTAGCCTATCCTACCACTACCAAACTGAGTAGTGAGTAGTTTTGACGCCTCAGCAAAGATTTCATCAGGGTACAGTCTTAATGTATGAACAAGGGTCCAAATAAACAGAAGGATCTCTAAGAGCTTTTCCTGAAATGGAGACTATTTTAATTTGTATATACTTCCGACATCGGGAAGATGTACAGTATAATACGGCTCGTAGGACCATATAGAAAGTAGTGCTTGGCGCTATGGTGATCTAACCCACTTTTCTCGTATTGTTAGGATATGATATATTATTATGTTAAAAGTTGAAGCCACGAATCATATAGTGAAGTCCTCAGGGAGGAGCCAGGGATCTATAGGATTAAAGTGAAATCGGTTTTCGTTTACACAATTATGCCAAACGCTGGCCTAGCGCAAACTTATACTCCATTTGAAATAAGATAGACCTTTAAATAAATCTTTTTTATAGTCCGTTCAACTGATCACGACTTCTGGGGGCCAAGTCTACTAATGTGCAAACGTTGCAATGGTCTCTTCATTGCGAGTTTTTGACAGATTTGCCATACAAACACTGTCAAACACTCACAATGGCGAGACCATTGCAACGTTTGTAAATTAGTAGACTTAGGCCCCTGTTGCATTGATGGCATGACAAATGTCAGCTTCAGTAAACAGTTGGTATTGTTACTACTGTTTTGCTTTTAATGCCATCCTTATGCCTACGGAATAGAAGTCAAAATCGGTTGAACGGGCTGTATTTTTTTTTTAATTTCTAATCTTATTTCAAATAGAGCATAGATATAGCCAAGACTCAAGAGATTAAAGATAGAGAGGAGTTTTATAGCCATACTGAAATCATTGGTCTGTCTCATAAAACCCAAAGAGCTGTTAACGAAATCATTCGGTGGGCTCGTTTAGCGTGCGTCCACCGGCCACGGAAGGTCAAAGCGCGCACTCACATACATACACACAATATATTCCACATAATACACAGGCACGTACCTAAACAAGGACAACCTTATCGCTCTTCCGTTTACTTTATAAAAGCAACGTGTGTATTGAAGATGATATTCTCAATACGGGAAAACATACAATAGTGCATTGTGCATCAATTATGTCAGCGTTCAACTTAACTTTTGATGCTTTAATTAATTGTGGTATACATAATAAACTTAGAATAATTTATCTTTGTTATCACCATTTTCTTTGTTACCAAATCGAAGTTAAAGCTAAATATAACTTTTCTACATTTCTAAGAAACATATTATCGACCAATGAAATGCTCATAGAATCTCTAAACAACTCAAGTTATCGATAGCCGTCGAAGTATCTATTTTCTTTGTTACCAACCATTCCTATTCGAAGAGTTTGTCGTCCGTTTATTTCATAGAATTACATGTTATGCACTAGCTAAGAATCGTCGAGGTATGGCTTCCACGAAGTCGTTTCCATTTTAGGGAGACACCACGTCACCGTGCCCTGAGCGCTAGTGTGGGCAGTTTTTGCTCCAACCTTAGTTAAGACGAAGTTTCTGCTTAATGAACAAACTTATCTCCCTGTAATAAAGAAAGATGAATAGCCGGATTTAAGAACATTCTACTCAACAAAACATAAGCTTCTGTTGTAAGAAACAATAAAAGTTCATAAACATGAAAAGAAGTATAACATTTTTTTATTTGTTCGCTTTGATGCTGATCCGAGATAGCTTTTAAAATAATCCCCATAGAAAACGTTAAGTAAGCAAAAGTGATTGTAATAACAGAAAAACTGGTTAAAATGAAGAGAACATAAAGACTGAGTGAAAAATTACATACGAGTACAATCTATCTATTCCTATCTGACAAATGGATAACATATACGATGTTGCCGAACGTTCATCTATCAACATTTCTTCTCCTACGAGTATATCTATCGATTTAGATTCTCCTTAAAACGGCCTCGATAAGGCAACAGTTAACGTGAGTCCGTGCACACTCGGATGACTCACCGTAAGCCAAATATGGAACTTGACCAAGACCCTTGGGCGTTGTTGCACCGAGAAACGGAGCCGGATTCACCATACTCGACTCTACTATTATTTTCTATTCAAGTACATGTTGAACATTTCTTTGTTTAAATATCGTTGTTTCTAGAACGTGTGCTAGCATAATAGCAGATAATATACCCTTACTAGTAAATGCACTGCACATTTTAAAGGATCAAGCAGATTCTTTAATTAAAACTACTTTTTTATCGATGTCCAGTTTAACCAGTTCTATAACGATAGCATTATTTCGTCGAAATAGTCTTATGATGATGTATCGATGAATTGATAATAAACCGACAACATATCAATATTTAAATATGAGTTTCTGTTAAATACCTTTACCCAGTTGACAACCTACGCAGGAATCTAAAAGCCGACATTACTTCGTTCATCTGAATATTATGATGAGAAATGTTCAGTCACAACAATCACGACATTCCCTTTCCCCAATTCTTTCCCAGAATTTTCGTATTACGTGAAAAGTGTGGAAACATCGACGGTTTCCAAGTAAAAGTCGTTTTGACTCAACGTCAGATGTTTTGACTACAATAACGGTGCTCATCGCTAGCAAGCTGACCGTCGGGCGGTGGGGGGTGGGGGGCAATGGGGCTAGGGTGGATGTTCATTCATCTGAGGCGTGACGTCACGCGCGAGGTCGTGCCCTCGCGTGCCCACTCCGCCAGGAGAATAAACGACGAAAAAAACTCGCTGAATATCAACATGACCTTTGGCTACACTTTTACATTTCAGAAAAATCATCAAATTACCGTCGATCTAGCGTAAACCGACACTTGTCCTTAATTAAAGTTCGTAGACACTGATTGATTAGACACGCTTTAGTTAATAGATTGTCATTTCTTCTTATTAAGGCGAGGCACTTTTAGGACTCCAATTACTCTTGATACCGTATGAATCAGTTTCACTTTGGGTCGTATTTCTTTCGTAAGCTGTTCAAAACGTTAGCGTGTGTGTGAACCAGAAACGACGTGACGTTGTGTGTTAGAGGATTTTATAAGGCTAATGCATTTATAATGCCCTTTGAATGCAGCTGTCGTCTGAATAGACAAACGCTTCAAAGCTGTGCTGCGCTAAGAATATACATTATGATGATAGTTTTCAGAATGAAATTGAAACAAATAGCTGAGCTTGATGTAAAAGGCCTCACGAATCCGATCGAGCACGTTTTATAGACAATAGAATCGATGAAATACATAAAACGAATCGGCGCGGGCGCGGGCGGTCGCTATTGACAATCATAAAACAAGCGACGCATACGAGAAGCCTGTTCTGAGTATGGATGTCCACGGCGAGATAAAGCGTCTGAAATCAACCGGTTTGCACGGCAATAAAGTAGTGCTATAGCGTTACTAACATGTTTTAGTGAGGGCGTATCGATTGCATTAATGAGATGTGGCCGCACGTGGGGTCCGTGTGTAGAATTGTGGATGCGATTGCAAATGGCCGGGTTATCGATATAAGGACGCTTTATGGCCCCATTATGATTTAGGAACAATAGTAAGCGATCTTTTGTAACGCTTTATGGGCGCTATTACTGACTGTGTGGCAAAATAGTCATAAATGTTGTGCAGTTTTGGACCGTCAAATTTTTAGACGTGACTCATAAAGGGAATTCAGAGATAAGGAATCGGGCCTCGATTATAGGTCAGAGACGGGTAGGGTTTAACCCGACAGAGTGTTGATAGGACCGTTGTCCTCACTGATCCCTCAGGAAATTTAGCGGCGCAGGTAAATATGGCTGTCAAGGATACAAATCCCTGTCTTGTGAGAAGAATCTATATTCCTGAATGGTTGAGAAAGGTACTCTTATAGCTGAGATAAGGGAATAATATAACTTTTCTTTCTCAACGAAGTTAGTAAAAAGTGGGAAACCACTTCGATATGCATGAACCTAATAAAACGATCAAAAATTCTGAATTGCTGGATTTAAAATTTAACAAGTAGGTAACTTTTGTTGCCAGTTAGAACTCAATTTTGCCAGTTTCGGAGTAATTGAGCGGCAAAGTTGGGTAAAATCACTAAAGAACGGCAGACCTTACAAAAAAGAACATTTATTATTAACTAAACGCTCTTTTTTACTGGCATTAGGCGTAAATATAAAATGAGAAAACTTGTCACTACATTTTTAACAGGATTCAGAAAGTTAAAATTGTGTTAATCCGGTATTCCTTTCTTCTTACTTTTTGTAAAAATATTAAGTTAGCCGTGATAAAAACTTGGGTAACGAAGTAGTACATAATTTATGCAGCCAGGGACCTTTTACCTATGTTGGATAACACTCTTTTAATTTTGTGCCAGAAAAAAGTGTAATACATTTTATGAATTAACTTTCCGTAAAATAAGCAAAACATGACATAGAACTTGACATGACATGACACAGAATATTGTGTCATATACATATCTACAACAATTCTGGGCCCCTTATATAATAGACCATTGCAATTAAAGTCGCCTTTCGCGACAGCCTCGTGAAGATAAGGCCAGCCAAGTGGGCGTTTTGCGCTTGTTCGAGTCCAAGTACCCTACAAGAGTTATTTTAATCCATCGTCCCTGACACTTATATACCTACAACCCAATATTACGAAGGATAACATAATAAATAATTACAAAACGCCAACAGCTAGCGATACGTCACAGCCAGCGATAAGCGATGACTTGGAAGATGACGGAGGCTTGTCGCGATAACACGAGGTCAGACAGCTAATAAACCGTTCTGTTGTACAATAACGACGCCTGTATTATTGAATATGATTTACCTACTCGTGCAGACTTTAAAACGACCTCTTTCTTCCATATCTACTTGTTTCCTCGTGACATAATTTATGACTGATAAGAACACCTCATGATCGACGTTGGAACTCGAAATGGAACAGACGGTAACGCAGTTTGTAAGGGAGAATGATCTACCGGCCGATATTGCGTAGAAGTTATGAAAAATGTTTTAGAATCTTGACGATCTAAAACCCTTTAACGTTGGGCGAAACATTATATAAGGCCTATATTATTAGTCACACAAACGTTTAGATAAGCGAGACTAAAAGGTCCATAGTTTGTCTACCGGACGTCGGCAGCTAATATATTCCAAAACCTACGACTAAGAGAAACAGTGGAAAATCAATAAGCTTCATTCATTTCAGCTAAAAGACGTCCACTGCTGGACATAGGCCTCCCCCAAGCACAATAAGCTGAGTCTGATGGTAAAAAAAACCCCCCAAGAATTCCCTATTATGTAGTTGTAAACTACTAGAAACTACTACATATATTTTCTTAGATCTCGAGAAACTCGATAACGGAAAGGCCGAGACAACTTTATATCAACCGGATCACATGGAAGACTTTATGGCGGTCGCTTTTAGTTCCATCTGAGGGCTCTCCATTACGATATTTGGGCAAAGCTAAAGGAAAAATTGGAAATGGAACTAGACCGAGACCGACCTGACCATAAACAGGAAGATTAGGAACAGGTACCACAAGGCATGTCGAAGAAATAACGCTTGGAAACGTGTACAAAATCACCATTTTGGATATTAAATAGACTCCAGATAGTCAAATTTAATTTGTCACGACCAAGGATGAATCATTTCGAATCTGATAGATGATTAATGAAACGGTTTTTGAAAAATCCCCAGACAAGGATAAGATTGCATTCATAATCAGATGCAATGACTGAAACCTGCATAATGATTCATGATCATAATATTCAGAACTTGTTTTTAAAATCCAGTTAAGCAATGAAGAAACAATACAAGAGCCACCTGATAAAGTTTCTTTGCCTACAACACATTATTTGGCCGTTGACATGAAGTAGAGTAACATAGTAGTGTTCAAAGCAACAATAATAATTACTATTCCAGACGAGACGTCTTCGAGAACGACGAAGGTTATTCACCCGTTAAAGAATTAATGGCACGACTTACTAATGCCTTAGTGGTACTTAATCTTGGTTTCCTCAAGGGGAGTCGCGTAAACAATATTAAAATATTCACTTGCGTTATAAGTTGGGTGTTTTGTGAAAGCGACTTAAAACGACCGGAGATGGTTGAAGTGTTCTGCAATATGGCCAGAAATGACAATGCAATATTTTGTTTTGGTCATGAAAATAATGCATAAAGAGATGTTTTCAAACTAGTTGATACGTAATGCAACGGTTTGGCACTGTATCAGTGCAATTTCCCAAGCCAAACTCGCGCTATCTCATAAACAGACACTAGATATATTCATATTTAGAAACATGTGAAGAGGAAGAACAAGTGTATTTTAAAGTTAATATTATTTCAAATACACGTGCACGTGATTCCGCTTCCACTTCAACTGAATCAGGTGACTTCGAAAAAAATTCACTTTATAACTCTATTATCATTGTAAATTAATCCGCCGCAGCGTTATATTTTCCCGTTGCGGTGGCAAAACCGTGGCTACCCAGCACGTGTTTAGTTCTGCCTTATGTGTGTGTGCAACATATATTAGATATTGCGTATCTGAGTAGTCGAGCGGACGGGGGGCGGGGCACCGCACGCGAACTGATAATAATTATTAGTCTGAAGCAATTAAGAGGCGCCAGATATACGCCATAGATGAGATAGCGGCAGACTTTATAGAGTGAAGAGGCCGGCAGACCCACCTCGACACAGTTCTGGAGGGAAATCAGCTTGATGCGAAACTAGTATTTCTATACTGACATCGCAGGATTGACATATTTGCAAAATCATAACTACATACATCGATTCTTTCTGAGCATCAAAGAATGATTAGTCAGTTTCAAAGCTTGTTTTATGTGGCACAGTTCAAAGGAAAAACGATGAATATATACCAATATGTTCAAGATGTTGGAGTGAAGGAATGTGTGAAACATTCCTTCACCTCAACATCTTGGAAAAATTGTAAGCCAAAATCGAATTCACATGATTTGTATCTACATCTCCGTCACTCCCATTATTCAATATCACAAAAGTGTTATACAGTACAATTTTAATACTTGGTGTAACTTATAGCTATCGATTACCGGTTCCTCTTGGGAATGTATCGAAACTGATACGAACACCGATGGATACACGGACCCACGTACTACGTATTAAGATCTGTATCATAATACTTCATAGAAACGCGCAATATATCCTTAAAGGATCGGATATAACAGGAAGTCTCTAATTACTTGTTAAACTTAAACGATAACTGGTTTTGCTCGGGGCTCTACCCAAGTGCAAACTTCTTCATTTTCTGAGATTTGGAGACCCATATGTGGTAATCCAGGATATTATTTTTCTTTTGTCTCAAGTTTCACCCAAATCCTTGCAGCTGTTGTGGTGAAATTGAGTTTCAAACAATAATAATAATTGATTTCGGATATTGGTTCAAAGCCTTCGCAATCAGCTTCAGCAAAACAGTCAGTAGTGAAAGACTTGCCAGTTCCATATAAAACAAAAAAACACTCTAAACCGGCTAAATTTTTTACATCTGCCAGTTCTTTTAGATTCATAAGCCCGAGTGCTCGTGAGACTACTGTTTCACGAATAAGTAAACAATTTTCTCACTGTGGAAAATTTACTACGAAGTATTGTTAACAGCTACATGGGTTTGCGTGTCTTAGAACATTACATGTGCGATGTTGGTATGTATATCATTTGCGTTTTTCTGTATCATTAAATAGAAAACGCTTTGACAACACATGCTTGCACTAACGAAGGGAAAGTTTTGTAGTCGTTAAAGAATTATTGTTTTCATGTAATTAAAAATCTTTATCATGGGTGGCAACTAGGGTCTGATTACTCGAAATGGGATAAAAGACGGTATTAAACCATCAATCATCTTCAGGTTACCAGATGTTACCAAACGCTCCACATGTTTTAAGGCGGCGATAACCGACTTTTAATGATTTTATACTGAAGATCACGTCTTAACGAGTAGTGTTAATGATTTGGGAAAAATATATGTTAAATAAAAGCATTTTGTTAATAATTTAATATTTTAGATTATGTTTATATTACATAGTGAAATTAATTTGTAAAGTTATGTCTAACACGGATAAAAAAATGATAATCACGCAAAATCTATCAAGCGTATTTTTCTGAAACCTTCACCTTTTTAAAGATAATTTAACTATTGATATTTTAGTATACGTGTTTTATTAAAATACCTTTTGCTTTATGTATAACAAATTAATAATGCGACTTATTTGGGACAGCGCTCCTGGACGAGCGAGTCTTATTACTATCTGGATGTACGACGCTTTGCGTGAGCTCAGTACAGAACATGCAAGCTAACCACTCAAGGTCACTGGCATATATCTGGGACTTAAAATTACATCACAGTCTTACAAACACTGATAATGGCTAGAACAAAAGCATAAGTTGTACTCGTTATAATCGTTTAAATTGATACTAACAAGACCATTTAAAGTCATTTTCTCTATCACCAATTTGTTTAACCTAAGCAATATTCCTTTAAGTCGCGATTAAACAAATAATCGACGCCCTCAAACGCTACACTGCCATCAAAAATCACTTAGGGCCAATAGCAAGATCATCAAGCAACATTTGCCTGGAAACGCGCGAATAATAATATCTTTATCAATATTTACCGAGATGTTCATAGTAATAAAAGTTAATCGTTCAGTCAATTAAACCGTAGTCCGAGCCAAATTGTCAATTATCATTTGCGTTACATTGTCTTGAATGGTTCTAAGACTCACGAGGGGACTATCCGTCCTTAATTGCTACTCGACTAAATTCCTATTGGAGTTTCTACGATGACCGTTCATAAAGTGTAATATTGTTTGAATGGACACTTTGTGATGGTCCTTGAATTAATTTGTATTGTTACCGTTTAAGTGCTTCCGCACCAAGAAGCGGCTTTTGGGAACTTGTTCTGGCTTATTAAATTTGATCAGATTTTGTTGATATTTGGAACAGGCTTTTTGTCTCATCTGTAAATGGAACATCCTTGGCATTGACATTAAAATATTAGAGTTACTCCATAGAAAGGCTTATTCTAAAATTCAACCAGACACTACAATTTTGTAAGTAATCTTCCCTCTGAGTTGATATACCAATTTCCATAATGCTTCTGTCTTGTGTAAACTGTAAAGATCTCATCGATAGCCATTGATTGGTCTGCGGACTCTGCGGTACAGGAGTAAACACAGGCTGAACCAAACCAATTTGAGATTACAATAGCCATTCCCAAACACTCAGTCACAGGCCCAGCAAACAATGTAGACCTTATGAAATAGAATCCTTCATTTCAGGTAACACCATTTACGTAGGTACCGTACAATCCTACTATCCTCAAGTATATTTTTCATTATAATAATGCGATCATTCATCTTCGTTCCTCGCAAAATTGTCTAGAAATAGAACTGCGAACAATGGTCGTGATTACGAATCTCCTAACCCGACTTCTGATTAATCCTTATTGATATGAAAATGGATCAAGAGACGAATCGAGATTCTCGTAATGTGCCAAATTAGTGAGCATCGAGATAAGGAACATCTCGTATATATTTTATCTTGGTGTGGCGTAAGTTTTGTCTTATGAATAATTCAGATAGATTAATACGTTCAGGTTACCGTTTTAAGTACGTATATTCGACGACTTAGGACTCTTAGCTACTACCACATATTTGTGAGGAAATTTCATAAAACTTGTTCCAGGAAATACGTGTTTTTGAGAAAGCCTTACAAGTTTGTGAAATAAATGTGTGTCATGTGCAATGTTTCTATGTAGATGTTTTCTTTATGTTTACAATTTATGAGTACATTATGAACGGCCAAAGTTCAGGTAAAATGTGTGCAAAAAGCAGATTTTTGGAGGCTTATACTGAATTTGTTTCTCCAAATTTAATTTTTTTGCTTTCATAGAAACCTAGATATAGTGCACATGATACCAATTCGTTCAAAATTTTCATTGAAAGATGTGTTCCAACGCCATAATCACGTACGAGCGTTTGTATGAAAAGTATGACGGGTTGGCCGCTCTTAACCACGAGCCCCTCCATGCATATGAAAGTATACGGTACTAATAACAAAAAAAAACTTTTATTTTTGTCTATCTGTCTGTCTGTTTGTTCCGGCTTATCTCCAAAACGGCTGGATCGATTTTGACGGGACTTCCACTGGCATGCTGATGTTAGAGGGAGTAACTAAGGCTTTCTTTAAAAAAAGCCACGTGGGCGAAGCCGCAGGCTGCAGCTAGTTAGTGAATAAATAATACAGAAACTTCCAACTAGTTTCTGAAATTGTCATATTAATTACCAATAGTCTGACTAAGAGATAGAATCAAAGCGTACGGTGTGTACTCTGTTGTGCTCAGAACACGATTTCTGTGGAAGTTACCAGTAAATTCGATTATATTGCTTCGAATTTGGCAAAGTCGTATAACTTTATGCTTTGTATGACAATGTCATATTTGGTAGTTGGAATCTCAAGATGGTAACAATGAAAATTGTATAAATCTATAAGGCAATTATGTAGATTTAGACGTGTGGAAGTTATCATAAGACTAGCGACCCGCCCCTGCATGCACGGTTTTACGACTTGACGAAACATCGAGATTTCTTAATTATATGTAGGTAAGTTTAATTTAACTGTATTATGTCACATAAGCCTTCCGGAATAACTTCTCAAAATTATGGGGAAAACCGCATCAAAATCCGATGCGTAGTTTAGAAGAACAACGCGGTCACACAGAAAAACACAAAAAGCAACTTTAATTTGTAATATTATGTACTAGCTTTTGCCAGCGACTCCGCCCTTCTCCATATCCCAGGGTATATCTCTGTCAAATCTCAGGACGATCAGTTCAGCGGTTAAGTCGTGAAAACGTTACAGACAAACAAGATTAAGACAGTTATTAAGGAATATAATTGACGAAGTTTTTCGGAAATATTTTAACCTTAATACAAATTAACACGGAATAAAGGTACACCGTTAGTTATTCCCAGGATAACTTTATTCCGTGTTTATTTGTAAGGCCGTAAGACTTTAGCGTTATCATTTTCATAGTAAAAATTAAGGTCATTTAAAAAAAAACTAAATTACAGAGCTTCCTTCGTGAGCATTATTAGATGAAAGTGGGGGAGACACTGTTCATGCTATTTCTGCGCCATTTTTCACTGTAGGTATACCTTTTTGACGTATTTTAACTCACTAATTGCATTCTTATCTCTATCTCGTGATACTCGAGAATGCATGTGACTGATAAACGTAATTAATTGCAGTTTTATTAATCATTATCGATAATCGTTAAATAACTTACAAACAAGACTAAGATTATATTATATACTGCGCCGACACAAACCAAAGTAGATGATGATTAATGAACAAAATGTAGATAGGTAATTATGGATTTCCCCTGGCCCCACATGGAAACTATTATATTATACAGGGTTATTGGTTAGACTAATAGCCTCTCAAGACTATTACTAAAATCATAAATCCGCCTATGTATCACTATTGTACATGAAGTTTAAATAAATAAATAAATAAACAACAACTTTTGTTCTTAAAATAAAATAAATAAATAAATCATTTAATTCAGACAAATTTGTGTCCATATTTTGTTAGTATTACATGCATTAACTTAAAACTATTAGTCATGACGCGAGCAATCTGGATATAAATAATTAAAATGAAAATAAAATTTAATTATGTAATTGAAAATAAGTTAAAATGAAAATAAAATTGATATAAATAATTTAAAATAAATTAAAATTTAATTGAACTAAATTAAAATTTAATTGATATAAATTAATTAAAATTAAGTTAGTAAGTTAGTTCTATGACTTTTAATAATTCTTAAATAAGACTACAACAAGAAAATAAAAATATTTAAATTCAACGCTCTCAACGGAATCTTGAAAGTTTGTTTTCGGTAAATGTATTATGTTTTGTAAAAAGTCATAGAACGAAAGGTGTTGTGTATGATATTAGTAACACCGTCCTACAAGGTTGTTAGTGTTTTACCAATCACCCTGTATAATCGGACTTTATCTACCTACACTAACATTATCTACACTAATAGCTACATCTACATTAATATTATATAGAGAAAAGATTAGTATTTTTGGTTGTAATGAATGAACTCCTGTAGTTTTTGAGTTTATTACTGAGTTATGAATGTTTATTAGAGAATTTATCACTGAGTAACATACATAAATATATCCATACTAATATTATAAATGTGAAAGTAACTCTGTCTGTCTGTCTGTCTGTCTGTATGTTACGTTTTCACGCCCAAACCGCTGAACCGATCGTCATGAAATTTGGCAGAGACATAGCCTGGGATGTGGAGAAGGACATAGGCTACTTTTTTACGCGATAACTGACATCCACGCAGGCGGAGCCGCGGGCAAAAGCTAGTAATTTATAAAAATAATTATTAGGCGGACGATTTTGCTGCCGGAAGCTAGTGATAGACGTACTGATTAATTGTATGCGCATTTACTGGGAATTTCGAATATTACCACAAATAGAATTTAAAAAAATATATACACCTCGTACTTTAAATCCCATTACTGCACCTTAACATTTACCTACCTAACATTCATTGAGAAGCATAGACAATATCTTTGACACGGATGACCTCTAAGGGGTGGGAGTGGGAGGGTCCATCCGAGACGCGTAAACGACTCCCAATCTATGCGTGTGCGCATGCTACGCGTGTGTGTGAACTTGTGTAATATACATTGATAAATTACAAAATACTACGCGTTAGAATGGAATTGTTTGGGTTAGTACATAGGTGCCTACATTTATTAGCATAATATTTAGATAGTATAATGAATAGCGTCAACCGCATATACGATAATATACTATGTACCTACTCATATGCCTACTGTGTATATTATATTATATAATATTTTATTTGTTAGTGCGCGCTTCTTGTATACATATTACATACAAATGATTTATTATGAAAGGTTTTGATATAAAATGAATAAGTACTCGTACAACAGTAAATCTTAATGTGAAGAACTTTTGGTTTTGATAAAAGAAACTTGTTTTTCAAGTAACGAGAAAAATAACAATTAAAAAAACACTTTTGTAATACGAAGCCAAATAAGTTTACAATAAGGAAAATTTATAAAACATTATTCGGCTGTCTGTGTGCCAATAACTTGGAAACCACTGAACCTAATTTCTTGTTGTTTTATCAATAACTAGCTTTTCCCCGCGGCTCCGCCCGCGTAGATGTCGGTTATCGCGTAAAAAAGTAGCCTATGTCCTTCTCCATATCCCAGGCTATACCTCTGCCAAATTTCATGACGATCGGTTTAGCGGTTTAGGCGTGAAAACGTAACATACAGACAGACAGACAGAGTTACTTTCACATTTATAATATTATAGTATGGATTACGTATGTTTGTGTTCCTAGATTTAAAAATTCACGTATTTGTTTTTTTTTATATATATATTTTTTTAAATATAGGTAATTTCGATGAATTATGCGATGTGTGATGTTTTTTGTTTTTCAAAAGGATCGTAGCAGGTGGTGTTCTGTCGTTTCTGCCTACCCCTTTTTTCGATGAATTTTGTTAATAATTTGGAAAATATGAAGAAAACTCTAGCATGATTAACTAAACATGTTTTATTACGTGAATTCTAAATAAAATCCTCTTCGAAAAACCTTTTCCACTATCCTACATAAGGCCTTTTAGGTTTTATACTCCATAAAAAGGGACATGTTTTAGGACTAGGTTTAGTGCTAGACTAACATAAAAGATCTACTTACAGAAATAAACATCATTTCATTTCATTTGTTACAAATAGAGATTTCTTTACGAGGATTTAATTTTAAGCGACTTTTTCAGTGTTTCATTTCAGCCAGTTCGGTTTCTCTTGTTTTACTCGTCAAAAAAACCGAAATCGTCGCCAAGAGAAGGCACCATAATTATCTTACTTTTCTATAACCTTGGCCTATAGATGTAGAATAAGCTAGCTAAAACGCAAAAACTAAATGAATTCCGAAGAACACACAAAAAAAAAAAACAAAAAGTACTGCTCGCCAAAACCGGTTAAGCCATTTTTGGAATGGACTCTCTCATGGACAACTACAAAAAAAATCAAAACCAAATAGATAAAATATTTATTTTTTTGAGTTTATACACTATCATTATAATTTTAAATGTGCCTTGAAAACCGATACATCGAGTTTTTGGCGATAACAAAATATTCCACGCGTACACACACGTGTTTCATAGTCCCTCCAAATAAATGTGATAATTAAAAAGCCATGTCTCTAACTCCCTGACTTTTTGAATTAGGAAAACCCTCTAAAGTCAAAATCTTTCCATCAATCGTCCGCAAAAACACGCTGTATATAATACAGGACTATGCCGCTGGTCCCAAATCAAATGATTGAAAAAAGTAATCCAACTTCGACCTAAAACGAGAATGTTCGACCTAAAACGAGAATGTCGTGCGTATCATTGTGCGCAAATCGTAAAAGACGAATAAGGGAAAAGGGTTCCGTTGATGCTCGTAAACATCCGGTTTACAACTGCCACAATATGCATTATATAAAATGCTTTAAATACTTCCATGTACCAGCAAAATTGTTGCTTCAATCTTTGCTAGGTGAGCCAGGACTTGCTCGTTACGGTTGCTAACCCAAATAATAAAACAAATTGGCCACCCCATATTACTTTAAGTCATTACGTGTGTTATCTTGCTCACCACAATGTTGGCTTCTGTTTGAAGAGGCTCACAGACCTCCATAACGAATTTCGAACCTCTACAATTAGTAAACATGTGCTTATTGGTAATTTTAAACTAATCACGTTTGTAGATCAGAGGCCTAATTACGTAACACAATATCAGTAGGAATTGGTTTCATTTTGACGGTTCAACAAAATTCATTGCGTTATTTAAATTGTTGAGCAGACAAATTTTTCGAACATATGAAGCAATGAATTAGCAATCTGCTTCAAAATCATTTAGATTGCGATTGATTGTGTGTTACGCAATTAGAGATCTGTTTCTACTTTACTTTAAAGTTTTTGCTTTTAATTTTATTCAGAAAAAAAACCCGAATCTACGTAGATTACCATAATGTCGTTTATAAATATGATTTGTCAAACATTAGCGTAGATACATATCTATTTGACTAATTTAAATATGAACGAGTCAACAATTCACGAAACTAAGTTGACACAACACGAATAATAAAAACAAAACCCTGTCGAAGAAGTGTGTTAAAAAGATAAACGTCCGTACAGTGTCAGTCTCGCTTGACCAAACAACTATGAATCATGTATCATTGTGATATAGAGGAAGCGTGAATGTACTAGAAGTGGAATCAAACTCGTCCTTATTTCTTTACACGATTCTAATTAGAAGAAGCCCTTCACTCAGTACAGGCAGTGCATGCAATAATGCATAAAGGTTCACGTAATAAATGCATTATTATGTTTGTGCTAAAATGCACGTAGTGAACGCCGACACTATGGACTGATGTGTATGTTTGTGTGCACACATACTTGTACCTACTCGCGCACCACATGTATGAACGTCTATATTATGAATGTTGCTTGCTTTTTTTTTTGCTAAGAACATTTTACTCAGTTTTGGCTAATTAAAAGCCACAACTCCATATGAAACTGAATATTAAATAATAAACAACATTGATCTTTTTACTTATTTCTACAGTTTAGAATTATAACACAGCCAAAGCTAGTATCGTAAATCAACCGGGGTCATACTTACAGATAACGTTTGTCGGATAAAACTGTAGAGGTTAACAACAAAAATCCATCAACAAAAACACAAGAGACGTGATGCAGGCGTGCTGCATACACAGCGGACGTTAACCCGGCTCCGGCGGGCTGCGTTTCGAAAACTTCGCCGTCAAGCGTTTAGAGAATATTCAAAAATAGACCGACCGACTCGTATAAACACGCAACAATGATCGCTCGCACGTTTTACTTCACGACGCGACTCGAAATTCGAAACGAAAGCGATCCGCGGCCATCGGATCCGTCCGGAATCGCTTTGAAAAGTTTCCAGTGCACAAAGTTATTGGGATCGCGAACTAGGGTTCTACGCGACAAGAGTGCGGCAGCCCCGTGGCGCTCAGAAGTGAACTGGCGCCGCCGACCGACCGCGCTCCGCCGTCCGCCGCGCCTCGCGCCGACACAGGAACACCCACACCGACGCCGCACCACACACATACGCGGCCGCATCATAAACACAGTCGCACTACTCGCACGGCTCACACACACTCAATCCGAAACTGATAAACAGCATAAAAACACAACATCACTCTGCAACTGCACATATAAACATTCCACGTTTTCCTGCTTTTGTGTGTTTGACACTGGAGCAGAAACTTGCGATATCAAATAGACATCATCCATTAAACGCGATGAAAAGACATTAGCGTGTGACTAATCTGAGTGACACAGGCCCGAAGATAAAGATATAGCGACAGGTATGTAAAGCTATAACAGGTTTCCACTGATGATTGAATGGTGAGTGTTTAGCAGAAAACTCGAATATAATTGCACTGTGCGCAACGGAACATTGTACACAAACGGAGCAGGAAAACACGGACAATAAACAGAGAGGTCGAATAGCGATTGACGAGACGCAACACGCACTCACTCTTTAACATACGAGTAGGTACGTGAGCCGCGTGTCGTATAGAGACAGTTATCAACAGTAGACGCGATAGGAGACGAGCACGGGGACTAATGAATGAAGTCCGGAGATGCTGCTGCATTCAACGATACGCAAGGGTTTAACCTACGCGACGATTCGTAGATACTTGCTCCCACTGTAGTATTTCAGAATGACAAACAGATACCCAACAGAATAAACATCACTTCAAATGCTAATAAACATTTCAAAATTATTTATTCAACGTTTGTCCGGACACTGGGTTAACTGCGTAATAATTACCACAATTCTGATAAGAATGATAACAGTGATCGTGATAACGATTTGAAGCTATTGTGTAACATTGTTACTTGCTATGACACCATTAATAAAAAAATAAAAACAAATACAAACCTTTCATTAACAATAACAATGTACTGCGCGTGACAGATGTTAGTGATGTTTTGCATGATGATCAAGATGCAATAAGATTGATAATCAGAAATAATACTTACGGAAATAGAATCCATCTGTTTGGTCGCATGTACGGAAATTACCTGAAATCACAAAATAAACTTTTAAAAAGAGCCAATAATTATTTTTTAGATTGCTTTTGGTTATTCTTAATTTTTGTTTCTCTTTGTTGGCACTGTATATTTTTTTAACAATACTCCAAACTTGTATTGTAATCCCCGACATGACATGGCGTGTGATTTCTATATTTGTAAAACTTTTCCACGACAGCCTTTTATGAAATGTTTCTATCTTCAACTTGAACGAAGTGGGGTCAACCTATGAGATGCCAATCTTTGCTTCTATTGTGATCTTTATGTATACTGATTTCTGGAGGAACCAAAGAAGACTCAATAATAGATTTTTGCACATAATTGTAACTTAAAATCTGAATGCAATTCTCTACTTGTTTCAAAGAGACATAAAATGTTCTTTCTAAAAGATCTTTAATTCTTTTCCTATTTCAGTGTTAAAGACATTCTCCATATTTTCCTTGATATAATTATAATGAAAAAAAAAATCTTACACTACATAAGAATTAAATAATGGCTCAATTGTATTTCTTGTAACTTGATCTCCGAAAGGATAATCATGTTCATGTCAATTTTGTCACTTTCTTTATAAAATAGCTCGATATCAATTGAAGCTATTATTTACAAGTATTTTCTCCAAATGGTCCTATTTACGACGTCGCTATCCGAAATTCAATTTCAGCGTTCGTGAAATTCTATTTGTGTTTCGACACACGTCTAGAGATAAAAAAAATCTTTGGAAATTGATTTACTCGTATCTGTCTGTACTCAGCTCTCATCTTATTGTCACCCGCAGTTCAAATTATAATGAAAAAGGTTTTAATTGGCATAATTATAACTTACTATAACTACTTTTTTATCCTTAAGCTGCTTTCAGACTACGCTATAATATAGTATATAGCTCATAGCTTAACAATATCGCGCACCATACATTGTTATGGACACGTTCACACTGTACTGTACTATTATATTATTGGAATGTATGGTGCGCGATATTGTTGTGCTATGAGCTATATACTATATGCTATTATATTATAGCGTAGTCTGAAAGCAGCTTGAATGTAATTTCGGGCCATTTTTGGCACATGACAAGAAAAACTGTTACACTGTTTCAAAATTTAAAATGCCATAATTTATGAATTGACGAAGGATATTATCATCAATGCATAGCATTGACATGGCAACTACACAATAAAAACCTCATAAATCTTCAACCTGCTCATTATTCAATGGATGTGCTATCAATGGCATAGAAAAGTCGAAACAACGTAACGACATACGAAAGGGAAAGTTGTACCTAATAAATGATGGTGCCTAATAATAAGTGTGCCGAATTTCTTCAGAACTTCGTAACTCGTTTATAAAAGGTTGCCAAGTACTAATAGGACAGGTGGATTTTGATGATGGATGCATTCAAAATGTTTATTGATTATTTTTTTCAATACGTACACCAACAGCTCTGTATGTGTGAGTGTGTGTGAAGAATTTAGGTATAATTTTTTATTTTTTTATTCTACTATGAGTTTGCTCATGACTTTAGTCTAGGTCTGGATGACAGAGACAAAGTCTACGATGGAGTGAGCTTACCCAGAAGAAGCCTGTTCACTCTCACTTTGAATAGATTAGGGTTGAAGGGTTCCGTACTTGGGAAGAATTTATCTTAAGAACAAACTTAACATTGTAGTTGGTAAACATAGTCTCCCATACATTCCAACTGCAAAAGTAAGTTTGTACGCACAATATCGATATTTTTACCATGTTATTTTAAGACCATAGACTTCTTATAGATTTTCCTGTAATCTATAATAAGTATAGCACTATTTTCTCTATTTTTTTTTTCAAAATTTTTGGCTCGGTAGTTTCGGAGATAACGGGGGGGAATGGTTAATTTTCGTCTATTTTCACTTATAACTTTAACACAATTTATTTTAAAATTATAAAAAAATAGCCCAACACGTCCGTGTTTGGGTCACTCAAATTGATATGTACACCAAATTTCAATTTAATCGGTCCATTAAATTCGGAGCAACTTGGCTGTGACAGACGGACAGACAGACAGACAGACAGACAGACAGCTAGACAGACAGACAGACACACGAGTGATCCTATATAAGGGTTCCGTTTTTTCCTTTTGAGGTACGGAACCCTAAAAACGACATTGGACAGAAATTGCTGACTAAACTAGTAGTTATACAGATTTTAAATAATATAATAGTAAACAAGTAAAATACAGTTTAGTGAACGGCACAACTTATCTCAATTTTTTATCGAACAGCTATACAAAAACAAATACTTAAATAAAAATTTACTATTTTTACAAAAATTTAATTTTTAACAATAATTTTGTAACAGAGATAACTATCAAGTATTTTTTTCTTTTTCGAAAAAATAGTTAGTTTTTGGTTTAGCATGTAACAATCATTAAACGTTCTAATTAGCAGGTCATGAGAATATTCTTAGTGCATTAACATAGGCTTTTTTACTTATGTCGTAAAAATCGACATAAGTAAAAAAGCGACCAAGAGCCAGTCGGACTCGCAAACGAAGGGTTCCGTCCCACCGTACAATATTTAACACCACATTTCATTAAAAAAAAACTTTAGTTAAAAAAAACACATTTCTTCTATGGTGCCCTTAATTTTTACATTATTTTATTTTTATTATTATAGCGGCCTGACCATCCATTACATGATATGGAGACCACTCCGTGCCTCGGATACCACGTTAAGCCGTTGCTTCCGGCTGTCATTCGTACTTCTTTGACAGTCATTACGGGTAATCCGAAGCCCAAAAATCTGACAACCAGTCTTACAAAGGGGTATCGTGTTACATAGTAACTGGGTTGTGAAGCTCGGAAAGGCAGTCGCTCCATGTAAAATACCGGTCTCCGGAGCTGTATTCGGTTAGACTGAAAGCTGACCCCAACATAGTTGGAAAAGGCTAAGCAAAATTTTGTTATAGCTGACATAGTGTAACAATATTTTCACTGATTGTGTACAATCTGTGAAAATCGGTTCAAAAGATGCAGCCCTGTGACGGCCGGACGGACGGACAGCGGAGCTTTAGTAATTGAATCCCGTTAGCACCCTTTGGGCATGGAACCCTAAAATGATACCTACCAATTGTAGATAATAGGAATCTGTCGGACGGCTGTAACAAGACAGTGCAATTAAATTTAAACTTTTCAACGATGATTACGTAGGCCGAAGTAGAAACTCCATACTATTCAATATAGGACCAGAAATATTGCTTCCTTACAATTCCATTAAATTAAACAAGTCCACCCCCTGCACTGTCAGACACAGGTATAGCGAAACGATATTTTGACAATTTTGTATTTTTGAATTCGAATCCTTGGCATTGGAATAAAATTCGAGGCTCATGATTAAATTATATTTTCAAAAATGAATGTTGCTCAATTTATGAAATTACACGGTCATCCAAAACATTTTCAACCTAAAGGACCTAAAAGACTTAAAAAAGAAGGGTCTTTAAGTGCGTTTTAGGGTTCCCTTCCCGAAATGGTAAAAAGGAACCCTTATGGTGTGACTCAGTCGGTCCGTCTGTCACACCTAGATATCTCAAGAACTCTAATCCTATCAACTTGAAATTTGGAATAGTTTTAGATGACGTTTGCCCAACAATTTTGCAAATAAGAGATTTTTTTTTCTGCCACGAACTGAACTTCTTAAAAATTAATGTGGGATATCATATGAAAGAGCGCTATTTGCACATCCTCGAACCTTTTTAATTTTTTTTTTAGGTCGCATGTTATTCTACATTTGACGAAAAATGTAAAAAAAAAAAATACCGCTGTCCCTTACCTTAATATACCCTTATCTCCGAAGTTTGCATAGACAAAAATCTGAAATTATTCTATGTGATAGAAGTTTATGTAAAGATTACAGGAAAAATAAAACGATGTCTTTAAAAAGCACACTTTTTCTAATATTGCAGTTTTAGGTCAGCGTCATCTCTTGACCGATAGTGGAACTAATGTAATTTTTTTTGATGATTTTTGTTGGTACGGAACCCTCAGTGCGCGAGTCCGACTCGCTCTTGACCGGTTTTCGTTAAAAACGAAGGGTTTTAAGTCCTACGTTTTTTAAGTCTTTTTCGCTCTCGGACATTAACCGTGATTTATACAAACGCGGTCCACAAATAGCAAAAAACAAGAAAAACGCGTTTTTTGGCATTACAACAAAAAATACACCATAAAACTATAAAAAACAGAAAACAAAGAATAAAATGCCAAAAGGGCCTCAGCTCAGCATAATGTCAGAAGAAAACAAGGTGTACCACCTGACGCTGATTTTCAGCTGCAACCCACAAGTGCCATACGCATAATAAATAATAAACACATAGTTAAGTCGGAGCTTAGTGGCCACTATTTTCCGTTCTAATGATTACAATAAAACATAACAATTTAAAACTACTGTTTGTAGTAATAATGACGTATAGTCTTGTGAAGCACAACTTGATGAGCTAATTTTCTGCATTTTCATTCTAAAATAAAAGAAATCACCGAAAAAACGATGAGAGCGCCACTGTGCGCTCGGTAGCCTCTTAACATTTTGAGTATAAGACAATAATAATTGACTAATAAAATATAAAACTGATCAAATTTCAAAAATTGGTAAAAATAGTTTTTTTATAAATTATTTTATATGGCATATGTATTATGTCGACTCGAATATTTTCGAAATCTTTTTGATGGTTAAATAAAAATCCTTTTAATTTCAATTTGAAAGCCGAGTAACTTTTACTGTACTTTATGGGAGGAGAGATATCGTTCCAGCATTTTGTAACTGCGTAGCGAAAACTACCTCTGAAGCCGACTTGTATAGTGGGATGGGAAGTCGTTGAGAACATTTTCTTCCCTCACCGATTCTGTGTCATGTAACTAAGATCAAATCCTTCTTGGATAGTAGTGCTTCTTCCCACACTTGTCCAAATCTCCTGTTTACTATCGTCACGAAATTTCTATATCGTTATTGCTTCTTCTGAAATCACATCATTTCTAACAGATTTAAAAATATTACAACATTCAAAATCTAAAATAGACCTAGTTTTGAATAACCTATAGGAAAACTAAACAATTAGGGTTCTACTAAATACTTTGTTAACAAAATAATAAAGTTAAAGCTAACAGTTTATTGTTAGTTCAGATCCAAGAACAAATGATAATGTGTCCAACTAAGTTAGGAATTCAGAACTTTCTGAACTGAAACGAATAGAGTCACTAACATTATTATAACATTACTCTGTGACTTGATTATCATTCAAATAGATTCGTTACAACAACTTTCATAATGCCCGGTATATTTATAAAATTTAGGGTAATTTATGAAGAAGCTTTGATAGAGCAGATGATCATTTTTAATACGTGTAAGACCAAAAAAAATGGCAAATGCGGATTAAATAAATGATTATTATTAAACACAAACAGATAAAACATTTTAAAGAAAATATGTACCTACTAACTTTTGCACGTGGCTCCGCCTGCGTGGATGTCGGTTATCGCGTAAAAAAGTAGCCTATGTCTCCATATCCCAGGCTATATCTTTGCCAAAGTTCATATCGATCGTTCAGCGGTTTAGGCGTGAAAACGTAACAGACAGACAGAGTTACTTTCACATTTATAATATTAGTATGGATAGTCCATACTATGAAAACACGAAAGGGTCGGACACAAGATATAGAGATAACACTGTATGTACATACAAAAGCAATAGAGAAACGTCCAGTCCTCAGCCCACACACTCGATCTCGTCCGTGTGATTAATTTAATCGAGATGATCCTTTATCCAATAGGTACACGTGGTTCAAATACTTATTGTCGACCATATTTTCCCTGAAACATATGTAAATACCTAATAATTTGTTCATTTGAATCTGGGAAAGCACGATTGTAGCTGAAGTATTAAAGATGTGTCGAATCAAATGTGAAAATGCTAACATTTTCTGGTTTTCGAAAATGATCAGCTTTATAGTTCAGTAATTAACTATAATAACAAATCACTGACAGTTAATGTACTTATTACTATAATTCTAATTTAATACGAACATTCAAATAAAAATGTTTTGTACCATCTCTGTTACTACTGTTTAGTACCCATAATACTAGACTATTTGCACTAAAAGCAAATATATGCAAGAACGTAGACAAGATCTTGGACTGTTTTGTATATCTTGCAGTCTCGAGAACAGTGCCTCTTTCCAATAAAACGCGTAAACGGTTGTTTTTCGTCCAATAAAAGCTAATGGTCCTGTAGATGGGAGGTTACTATAAAAAGGACAAAATATTTCATACTTTCCAACGTTTAAAATGATTGTGCTTTTCGACAAAAGCTCCACTGAACCCAACAAAGGATTCAGAAAAATGGAATATCAAAACAACTGCAAAGAATTTTTCGTATCGTTTTCACAGTACACCGATTCTCTTCACTGAAATAGAAACAGCTAAACTAGACAATGCCATCGTGATTATTATTTCGTGGATAAAAAGCAATGAAACCAATCCGGACCCTTTTCATTTTGTACTTTTAACTAGAAGAACTTGTTCTATGGGTTATTACAAAGAGTTTAGGCTGTGAAAATGAGTGTAAATATTCACTGCGGCTTTATAAAATATTCTATTGTATATTTCAATGAAAATATGAAGAACAATGTAAATACTTTATTTCAATGTCTAAAGTTTAGACAATGTCAAATGTCAGATTCATGGTTTGGAGTAGCCTACGATACGACACTTACGATAGTTTAGACTCTAAACTATCGTCAGATTCATGGTTTGGAGTAGCCTATGATATGACACTTACGATTGTTTAGACTCTAAACTATCGTAGGTGTCGTATCGTAGGCTACTCCAAACCATGAATCTGACATTTTTAAAGACATCAAAAACGTCATACGTGTAACATACAAAATTCATAGCTGTAAATTCAGGGAACAACAGCAGCGAATGGGTTTACCCATTCGCTGCCCAGCACCCAGCATTTACGTATATGTCAAAAAATTATTCGTTCGTGTGCCTACAACCCGTATTCGAGCAGTCGCTATAGATGACTTCTGTTCATGCCCAGGACCCGACTAGCGACACCAAATCTAAGTATGTAAATTTGCCAAACAATTCATGGCTTACAAGAAAAAAATATTTTTGAACTGGGCAGCAAATGCGTTCTGAATGAAATAACAATATATTTAAGTTTTGCCAGTTTTTGGCAAGGAACTGACTCACAATCAGTATTATCGGGTTACACATTTGGGTCAATGCGATATTCTAAAAAGAAGATATAAGTAAGAATTTTACTTTTTTTCATACAATTTTAATGTGGCAGACGTGCCAATGGTTGTGCCAACTGTGAAACAAACGCAGGATCTTTAGATGTTGGCAGTGCTTACGTCATTTATCATTCGCCCGCAGAACAGAGCCAAGCATACTCCCGATCCTTATCTGAAATAAATTACACTACGCCACGAATATATGTATAGGTGTCATAAAACTACATACAACCGCGTGATACGGCGCCTTTTCATGTACAAAATTATCGCACCCAAACCAGAAGTTTATATTTTACGTGACTATCTTTGGAGCTGTCCCTGAAATCAGAGGCCTTCGTTAGCCCATAATAATACTTGACACTTTTCAAAAAGATTCCTTAATAAATTCTCAAGTAGACTCCCAACAAAGATATTTAATAAGGGTCCAAAATAAATAACGACTATCCAGTCTAGTCATTTTACAAAAGGGATCTTGAAAAGAGACGCCTTTGGAAATAATATCGTTTTAATAAATTAGAGTCATTTATCCAGTTCTAGGACATGCGTCTTAGTTGAGACTTTAATAAATTATCGACGATATTTTCTCAAGTAACATTATTTAAAGCAAGGGACAGTTTTGATTGACTGCTGAAATTTGTACACAGACTGTAATTAGCTAGAGGCATAATAGCTTCGAAGTTTCCCCTTTCAAATTCTTCGGCTAATTAGATTCATCGCTTTTACATAGGATGTTCCATAAGTCTTGCAAAAATCTAACTATTTATTAAACTTTTTCAAAATAGGAACCATCACTGTTAATACACTTATGCATGCGTTCAAACCACGTATTAAACATAATCTTCCACTGATCCTTTGTGACACTGGCACAGACCTCATCCCATGCACTTATTAATTCGTCATCAGTTGCAAATCATCGTCCTTTCAACTTTCAACCTCTTTGAAATTCCTTATATCACCAGAACACAGTAGAAAGAGAAGGACTCTCTTTACCGAATGTATTAAACATTTCCTCGTGGCACTCCTGGTAAGACAATCCACGTTTGAAATTGTAAAAGAAAATCACTCTGTACTCGCGGTTACCGAGACCAGCCATTTTCACAATTTTTTTTATTTATTTACCAAAGATTACTTACTGATGCCAAGCTCAACAAACACTGCGTGCATGGACTTGTAATAAGTGGCAGATAACAATACGCTCAGTCATATGTGTCCAAACTTGTTACATTCTTTCTATTGCAACACTTATCTTATTTTGATAGCATTGAGGCAACAATTACATTGTGAATTTGTGATTAGTAGGAGTTGGTTATCTCTTTGAACAAAAGAGACAGTTCTGAATGATATTAACCCCTTTTGATTTTTTTGTATTATTTCAAATACATTAAAATGATTATTATTATGCAGGGCTTTAAATACCGGTAAATGTTCATAACGTAACTTGTATTGACAGAGTTAACGTTATTAATAAAATAACGGTAATCGATTTAACGTTATTTATGCGACTATTAATTTTATCGTTATTTTAAACGGGTGAGATGTAAGTAGTGGGGCCTGAGGCGTCCGACGCGGCGGCGCCCGCCCTCGCGGCTCTCTGATGCCGTGCCGATCAAAACGTTACCTGAATCTGCCTGATTCTTACCCACAGAACGGCAACGTAGCTAAATTAACGTTAGTTATCGTATTTTTGTTAATGTTAATTAACGTTATATTACTGGTAATGTTATCAAGTAACGTTAACTTTTTGTAACGTTAGTAGGTATAACATTGAAATTTAACGTTACGTAACGGTTATTATTTTGTTATTTGGTAACGTTAACAAGCCCTGTTATTATGTGACGGAACTATTTACACTAGGTACTAAATTAAATGGCTAACAAACTAAATACAAGGACACTTAGACGTTGAAGTTCACGTCAACATCGCTGTCATCCGCAAACGTGCCCAGAAGACTGAAGACAGCATTGCCACGTTGAATGGCAATGCTAATTCGTTGGCCAAAGAGATATACATTTATTTCACCCCTTTTGAAATATCGCTGGATCATAATATGGTGATAATATGATCCGGCAATATTTAAAAAGTGCTCTATCCTTTAAGTTAATTTACAACCGAACGGTCTGACGGACGGTCTGAACGGGCGCCGTCAGTTGGGACTGGTCATCTCATAGCTGCCACGGCTTATTTTAATTTTTGAATTGTTTTTATTACGGACGCTTCCAACGTGCACGTCTTTCTACATTGTTCTAACTTCAACATGAATGATGTAACCCATATTTTGTAACAATATTTTGTTTTAAAAGAGTGTCCGTGGAGTTTCTTGCCCGTTCTTCTCCATAGCAACCTACTACGCTTTAAACGGGCAACTAGCTTCATCTTTCTGACTGACCGACCCCTTGATAATTCAAAAGTGCCTGTAATTGGTTTATCTATACTAATATTATAAAGCTGAAGAGTTTAGTTTGTTTGAACGCGCTAATCTCAGGAACTACTGGTTGGAATTGAAAAGTTATTTTTGTGTTGGATAGTCCTTTTATCGAGAAAGTTTATAGGATATATAACATCACGTTACGACCAATAGGAGCGGAGCATAAATGAAAAATGTTACAATAACGGGAAATATTATTCCTTTTTGAGAGCTTCCGTTGCGTGCGCTGCGTAAACGGGTTAAGTTACGCAAATATCATGTATGATGAAATTGTTCCACTTTAAAAGTTCAAAAAAAAAAGTCCGCGACGGCATAATTATGTCTATCTTTTAAGATTGACTCACTATAACCTTTTTTTATGGTAATCAAATTTGTTCGAAATTAATGCATTATTTGCGAAGGAATTTTATCAACATAATATGAAACCTTATCCAAATAAATATGTTATTAACCACGAGTATTTAAATGTAAACAAAATTGTCCTTGAGATCACTTGATTTCAATCAACATCTTAGGAGATATCATAATTTTAAAATAACTCCGCAACAAAATAAGTACGTACCTATGTTCGGGTTCACGTGCGCATGACGCGCGAGAAAAAATATTTTTTTAGTGTTGGATAGTCCATTTATCGAGGGAGGCTATAGGCTATATAACATCACGCTACGATCCTTAGGAGCCAAGCGAAAAGAACAAAAGTCAGAAAGAACGATAACGAAGTTATAGCACCCTGTTTAAAGCATACTGCCAGGCGTTCTACACCGGCCAACTTTGGTGCAAGTACACGAAGAGTACTTATAATACTCTTGGTGTACAGTACAACAACGCGTTCCGGGCCATGCTTAATCTGCCCTGGCGGTGTAGTGCGTCTGGTATGTTTGCCGAAAGCAGGGTCGACGATTTTTATGCTGTATTACGTAGGCTTAAAGCATCATTTCACCTGAGACTGATTAAGTGTAAAAACGACATTGTGACTACTGTATTTCGCACCATTTACGTGACTACTAAGTATTTTATCTTATTATGACTGTTTGAATTTAAACCTACCTGACATTTATAAGAAAACTAATTAATTAATTAATGTATAATACAATAATAATAATTTAGTTTAATTTAATTCAATATAATATAATTTAATTTAATATAATTAAATTTAATATCTATTTCATTTTTAATTCAATTAATTTTTCTAATACTATGGGTGTATGTGTAAAAAACTTGCCTGAAATAAATGAATTTTATTTTTATTTATTATTTATTTATTTATAGCGCGAGCGAGCGACGGGATGCGACGCGATGGGTGGGCCGAAATTTCACCTGGACGAAGTCGCGGGCAGAAGCTAGTTTGAAATAAATGCTTTGAGTTTGAGTTACATTACCTAAATAAGACCTAAAAAAAATATTTACTTTTATTGCTTGTGTAGTAGCGACTCGCCCCTGATTCGCACGGTTTTTACGCTTAAGAGCCATTTAACGTTTTCGCGCGAATATCTAAGATTTTAGTCGCCTAATTTACCATCTTAGTTAATTCTCTGGTATTGGTGAATATGTGTAAATAATAGATCATTCTTTCGTATTGACACTTCATGTAACACATTTACAAAAACTTATTTGTGTACTTTGTAGTTATTAATCTCCCAGAACTAGTTTACTGAAAAATCATCGCAGAGGCAATTTCAGACTCCTATTTCTATAATTAATATTTATAAATTTGACTGAAAAAAATACACAAAGCATCAGACATATAGTTTTGTCGACAAATGACGTACTAGAATTTCGATTATTAATAACATTAATAGGTAAAAAAAATAAAGACTTAGGACAATTTTTACGATTTATTCGCATTTATATTGCGATTTTTTTGTTTGAATAAAGCGTAATTACATTTTAAAAATCATCTCAAAATGAACTATGTTCTTTAACAAATCGAATTCTCAAGTTTGATTAAAATCCCTTCATTTAATTAGCCACAATATCCTTTTTTTAAACACTCTAAAAAAGAATAAATTGCGATGCACAAGTGGGCACCGTTCCGTTTAGTACAGCGCGAGCGCCCATCGAGGAAGGATCTATGCTACTTTTTCCCGCGTCTCAATTGTCGAGTGCTCATATCGTAACCGTGATATTATACTACGACCACAACATTTTGATGCTTCCCAAATTGACTCGTTTTTACGAAGATTGCGTATTGCCGGAAATTATAGACCCTAGAAAAGCAAGATTGCCTTTAAGAAGCCTTTACGACAAATATTTATTTAACGTAAGTGATAGTCATTATTACTTGACATTATTGTCAAATAATAATGACCAACACTTATATTTTGTACGATGTGATTGTTTTCCTGTTCATTTTTATTATATACTTTCAAAACATATATTTGTATTTTTTTATTAGTCTAGAAAGCTTTAGTAGACTGTTTAAATAAAATAACTTTTTTAATAAATCTCTAAATACCGCATTATTATTATAATGGCTCAAGATTATTTAGTCCGTCTCGACACTCGCGTTACACTGCTTAAATTGTGTATGTGTGGATAGCTACGCTCACATACACAGCGCTGCCGTCTTTTACCTAAACTCGAGCGTTAAAATTTTGTGAAATGGCTCTTAATCATAACCAAAACCTTAGTGAATTATAAACCTAAACATTCCTCATGAATCACTCCGTCCATTGGTGAAAACCGCATGAAAATCCGTTCGGTAGTTTTTGAGACAGACGCGGCGGCGGGAACTTTGTTTTAGTGATAGTCAGGGATACGTTTGCGCGTTGATAAGAGGTTCAAAGAGATGAAAATGTTTTTCCTCTGTACCAAACCTACACGAATGAGATTCACTGAGGTATTCGCCGTGAAAACGCATTCTACAGCTATCACACGTCACCGGGTGTAAATTAAGGTGAAATAAATTTCCGCGCGCCAGACATCTCGAATTTCACTTCACATTGTAAAATATTTCACGTAACTGTCAGGACTGACACTAACACCACGCGAATGTTCCGAAAATAGAGTGAGCTTACACGTTATATGCAGACCCTAACATCTGAGGAACGTGCGACACAAGCTGAAGATTAAGCACCACATCATGGCAGGCGAACGGTTTCGTTCAAATTACCGGGATTTGCGGTTCTGCCGACACTGAAATTACTCAGATATACTAAGCTATTTATCACGGTGCGGTGTTTTAAATAAAAACTGGCCAAGTGCGTGTCGGACCACGCACAATTAAGGGTTCCGTACTTGGAAAGAATTTATCCTAAGAACAAACTTAACATTGTAGTTGGTAAACATAATCTCCCATACATTCCAACTGCAAATATAAGTTTGTACGCACAATATCGAGAGATTTACCATGTTATTTTAAGACCATAGACTTTTTATAAATTTTCCTGTAATCTATAAGTATAGAACTATTTTCTGTATTTTTTTTTCAAAATTTTGCTTGGCTTTTTCTATACAAATAAATAAAATTGAAGTGTCTGTTTGTAACAGAACCATTTATTTAATCCACGCGGGCGAAACCTCGGTCAGCAGCTAGTCGAAGATAAAAGTACCCTAAGTTACTCCAAAATCAGCTACCGTATCTGCCAGTGAAAGTCCCGCCAAAATCGGTCCAGCCGTTTCTGAGATTAGCCCAAACAAACAAACAGACAGACAGACAGATCGACAGACAGACATTTTTTTTCTAAGTACCGTATATACTTTCATAAGCATTTATTAAAAAGCAATTGTCCAAACAGACACTTCAAATGTATTTATTTGTATACATATACATATATAGATATCAAGCCTTTGGTTTATTCACACCTGGCTTATCCAATTTCGAATGCAAGAGCATAATAAAAAACAATTCCTGACCTAGCCGCTATGATATCTAAAACCCTTATTCCACACGAACAAAGTCCATTTTTGCGCGACGCTGTCGGAAGGTTTCCAGGCGAACGCCGGATGTGAAATTTTCCACAGCAGCTTCAGGATTGCTCGGAATTGGCGGGATTCGTTCATTCACTAATGTATTTTTGGCTTGCCGTTCGTATCGGAATGGTGTCATCGCCACACATGTGATGTGGGATTGTGGGTTGGCGACCCCTGTAGCGCAATGCAAACAAACAGCTGATCGATATCGCCACTGCGATGAAATCGTGTCCCAACAAGTAAGAGCTGAGTAGTCGCACGATCGTTGACACCGATACACGAACACAGTTGCCAGTGAACCCGACATTACATGAAAACGTATCCTAATCATATACTGCTAAAGCTCACTTTGTGATGACTACGTTTAAGGCCCATATATATGCCAGTGACCTTGAGTGGTTAGCTTGCGTGTTCTGTACTGAGCTCACGCAACGCGTCGTACGTCCAGCCAGTAATAGGACTCGCCCATCCAGGAGCGCTGTCCCAAATAAGCCGCATTATTAATTTATTATACATAAAACAAATGGTATTTTAATAAAACACGTAAACTAAAATATCAATAATTAAATTATGTTTAAAAAGGTGAAGGTTTCAGAAAAATGCGCTTGATAGATTTTGCGTGATTCTCATTTTTTTTTATCCGCGTTAGACATAACTTTACAAATTAATTTCACTATGTAATATAAACATAAATTCACATACTATGTTATTAAGAATATGCTCTAATTTAACAAAAAAAAAAAATAAACCAAATCATTAACACAACTCGTTTAGACGTGATCTTCAGTATAAAATCATTAACAGTCGGTTATCGTCGCCTTAAGGTACAACGGTAGGCGACCTACGCCAACTATTAGACTATCAAAGATTTCATCCTCTAAAAACTTCGCGTACAAACACTGTGATGGATCATCTACATTTCAAAATATTTGTACGGAAATTTCTTACTCACTATGTTGGATTTCGGCACAAACAAGACCTTGACTACAAAAGTAGAGGCAAAAATACACGTGCCTTAATACCTCTAACCCTTGATTATGATGATGATGATGATGATGATGGGGCTCCCTTCTCCGCACTTAGACTCTCATTTGGTCCGTTGTGCGTGGGGATTCTGGCTAACAAAGCCAGCCTAGCTCCGCCTAAAAGCACAGAAGCTTCCTGGGAGCTTCACAGGCTTCACGGAGCGATCTCACTGTTCCGAGGATTTCTTCACGTTGTGGAGCCACGGCCTCGCATTCCAGGATGACGTGGGCGGCTGATTCCTCGACGTCAAGGCAGCCCATGCAAAGGGGGCTGTCTGTGACGCCTATGTAAAAAAGATGTTTGTTAAGGAGATTATGGCCCGTAATTGTACCTATTATTATTCAATGGTTATTTCTACTTAGGCTGAGAAGTTTTTTGGTTAATCGCGGGTGTACCATTGGTAAAGCCAATTTTGACTGTCTACAGTCTGTTAACCGTGACCATCTGTTGTTATGGAGTTCGGTCGATCTTTGGCGAATCCACGCACGAAATTGAGAGAAAGGCAAAGGGAGAAGTGGGTACGGGCCTAGCACCTTCATATCGGAGCCTCTCTTCGCAAGTTCATCTGCAGCGTCATTGCCAAGGATCCACTATGCCCTTTGATCCACTGGAGGGTAATTCGATTGAACGTCGATAAACTCTCCAGAGCTAGATGGCACTCAAAAATACCTCTAACCCTTACATGAACATCTGTTCACGAATCCATAGAAATACATCGGTAGATATAAGCATTAGCTACCTATTTATGTAGTCCAATACAGCTATGCCCGACACGAAGGGGGAACGCGGCCGATGTTTTATATTCAAGGAATATAACAACAATACACCGACTTAAATGGATAATACTTTTTGAATGAACAATGTACGAATGTGTAATTTGAATGATATAATGTTATGTATAATACAGGTTATACAGGACGTGACAGGGATATTTAATATGACACGTAAGTATAATCAAGTGATTTGAATTTAGTTATGAAAAATAACAATAAAGTATAGAAACCACGACTTTGTACATGAACCGACTGAAGACACGGTTTTTTGGATAGATTTGGACAAAATTGAAACAAAGTGGGAAAAAATGGCGTATGAGGGACGAAGATTTTGTCTAGCAGTGAGACTGTGGATAATGATGACGATTAATAATAAAAAGTCAAGTAAAAACCTAAGAATATTCAAACCTAAAATATGATACGCGACTGATTACTAAATATGTATTTACATAATTATAATTATTAGAATCACAACTCCTTAAGTAAGTATAACTCCTCAAATATCAAGATTTCATGAAATTGTCATCACGCAAACAGGCGCGACACGCGTTGCGACACAAAGACACCGGTCGTCGTGCTACACGCGGTATCTTTATGTCGCGTCGCGTGTCGCGCCTGTTTGTAGGAGCCTTAATATGAAATTAGAGAGTTGTATTGATTATTATCTTAATTACTATAATTATAAACAGTCGAATTATTAATTCACTGGAGGAAACTGACAGGTGCTAACTGCCACATTAAAAAAATAAAAATAAAAAATATTAGGAAATATGTATTGTATTCTATATATGTTTTTTTTTTCTATCCAGAAAATTTACCGAAAACTTGTTTTGAACACAATGGTCCATCCATAAATATGCTCAAGACTAACATAATTTTTTTGCTGGGCAAAAATTTGATTGTGTGAAGCTTTTTTTGACTATGTACAGCGCCTTAAGGCTCTCACAGAAAGACGCGACAAGGGTCGCACTGCCTGTCGCGGCCGTGATAATGCGCCAGTCTGCGCGTGACTTTAACGTAGTAACTTTAACGGATTAATCACGAAATACCTCTGTATTTTACCTACACAATGGCCCTTAGTCGTGGATGGGTTAGCAACAGTATAGACTTCCCTCCGTGAGATAGGGTTACAGTAATGGCTTTGGCTGGCACTTGGATTGTGCCAGGGTTAAATGTTTGGTCGGTAATTTTAGGAGATAGACACATTTGCCAATGTTCTGTTTTCCCTATTCTGTATCTATACAATAAAATAAAATTGAGTGTCTGTTTGTAATGTCAAAACAACAGCTTTTTACCAAATGCATATGAAAGTAAATACGGTACTAATAACAAAAAAAACTATTTTTAAAATTTTTGTCTGTTTCGTTCTGTCTGTCTGTTTGTTCCGGCTAATATCCGAAACTGCTGGACTGATTTTGACGGGACTTTCACTGGCAGATAACTAATGTTCTAAGGAGTACCTACCTTACGCAACTTTTATTTAAGAAAAAGCCATGCAAGAGCCGTGGGCAGCAGCTAGTTGTAAATAAAAAAACCAGCCAAGTGCGAGTCGGACTCGCGCACGAAGGGTTCCGTACCAATATCTATAAAAACGGCAAAAAAAATCACGTTTGTTGTATGGGAGCCCCCTTAAATATTTATTTTAGTCTATTTTTCAGTATTTGTTGTTATAACGGCAACAGAATTACATCATCTGTGAAAATTTCAACTGTCTAACTATCACGGTTCATGAGATACAGCCTGGTGACAGACAGACAGCGGAGTCTTAGTAATAGGGTCCCGTTTTACCCTTTGGGTACGGAACCCTAATGTAGTAAACTATTTTAAAGTGAAACGTGAAAAAATATCTACAAAAATACGCTAGAATTTTTTTTTTTGGCAGCCACTTTGAAACAGCCAGTTTTTGACGTGACAACGTCTAATAAATAGATGAACGCCGGCTGCATGCACGAAAAAGATGACTCTTTGTCCCGTTACGCTCATTGTACGGATGAGCGCCGGCTGCATGCACGAAAACGGATGACTCATTGTCCCGTTACGCTCATTGTCCCGTTACGCTCATTGTCCCGTTACGCTAATTGTGCCGTTACGCTCATTATACGCTTGCGCCGCATCAATGTTTTGTAATGACGTTGTCACGTTAAACTATCGTCCGTAAACCAACTTTACAGACAACCATTTTTTTAAGTAGCCAGTTTTTCACTGCAACTGCATCAGGCAAAAATCTCCCGATTTTGAAGAAAAGCTTCCTAGAGCTTGCAATATTTCGGAACTGACAACCGATCTTTCCGAAAGATCACCAAGTGTGTACCAAACGGAGTATTTACGATATTTATATACTCGTATGAAAGTCTAGAAGCGTATGTTTGGTTTGGATGCGTTGCGATTATTAACCACGTCACTGGAATAAGCCGTAACAAACACAAACAGAGGCCTCCTGTGAGCCACGAGGGCCGCACGTGCTCATCCTCATATTTCGTAACAATTTATGAAGTACTAGCTTCTGCCCGTAGCATCGCCCGCGTGGCTTGTTCTAAAATTAAAGAAGCCTACATCAGCTATCTGTCAGTGAAAGTCCCGTCAAAATTGGTTCATCCGTTTCGGAAATTCAGCGGTACAAAGAGACAACCAGACAAAGAAAAAGAAAATGTTATAATACATATAAACCGTATATACTTTTAGCATTTAGTAAAAAGCTTTTATTTGGAAATTACAAACATACACATCAATTTTATTTATTTGTATGTATAGATTATGAATCATACAGTATTATTATATTGAGTTGTTTCAGTGATTCATAATAAATGTATTATAATTTTTACCTTACTGATCGTTTATTCTTTCTTGTAGTCGGATACAATCCTGTTATTGTAGTGCCTATAAAATCCAGTCAAAATAAAATAATTCATTTCAATTAGAGTTCATTCCACATTAAGTTACCTTTTTATATGATGATTAGAGATCGGATATTCGGATGCATATTCACCTAAAGTTGACATGTTGACTAATATGGAATGCGCTTTTGTATCGAAAAAATCCCGCGGTTCTGGGATCTACAAGTTTAGGTTTCTGATATATGTTTCTGGCATATTTACTTACTTTCAAATGTTGGTAAAAATTCCAATTCTAAATAAATATGCATCAGAATAGTTATGCAATCCAAGAAACCCGGGTTTTTTTTAGATTTCACTTAAATATTACACACTGGGCTAGTTATTTATGCATTCCAGTTGTTCCTGGCAACACGGGTTTTTTGTTACTATAAAAATGTTTTAAGAAGCCGCTTCCATACTTTCATAGCGAAAAATTAACTTTAGGTAAATATGCATCCGAATATCCGATCTCTAATGATGACAGAGCAGGAAAAAAATACACTTAAAAAAATCTTTTGTCCGAATGAAATACGATCCACTCCATGCAGGCTGGCCTTAATAAGTGGTGGGATTGAAATCATAAACGTTTATTTTCAGTGCTTTGGTCCCTAAACCGTGGAATCCTACCTTTACTTCGCAGTCAATTCAACAGCATGTGTGGTTTTATTTTGATTTCCATATTATTATCGCACAAATCAATCAACTTTGAATGATACGCAACATAGTACTTACGTTTCTTCGCAGCTGAATATAATTCATGTTGAGACTTTCATGTTTTCTTTTACTCGAGTGGAAAGTAATGCACTTTGGTGAACCTTGGTTGCTTTGTACCACAAAAATATTACGGGAAAAATCCATTATGTATTCCGGTAGGTAAGTAAAACATAACAATGTAATACAATAACAATTTATGGGTATCGTTGAAGGAAATTCGTCAGTATTCAGATACACGTGGAAACGGAACTGGCAAACTCCGATAAATTGCGGTTTATATTGGTTTGTAAATAAGCGTAGTCACGCGTAAGGCGAAATATATAATACAAAGGATATAATAATAATAATATATAACCCCACCGCCGTATCTCTACGTTGACGTCGTGGTGGGGCTTGCACGCTCCGAACTCTAGGTCTGTGCTGGTAGAGTTTACTTTACCGGAACATGTCTAGGGTGAGGAGCCAAACCAAGAGAGATACAGAAACCAGCAGGGCAGCATGTGGCGAGCTGTTGGGCAGTTGCGACCCCACGGACCCTATCTCCCGGGAGAAGTCATGTTCCTCATCTCTGGCTTGCCTTTATTGGCCGGCTGGAGTGAACACTGACGAGGAACTGAGCTCCCACCTCATTCTTGCCTTTATTGGCCGACTTGAATGGAGATTCGCAAGAGCAAACGTGCTCGGAGGAAGAAAGTATTACAGTAAGTGCTTGTAGGGATCTTGACCATCTTCCGGGCTCTGGGATTGTTCTGAGAGCCGAGGAATACCTCTCCACTCCTCGAGCACCTCAGGACATGTTGCCCCCTTGTCGCTACGTCACTATGTGCTAGCGACCGTTTTCGGGGGCCCATTATTGAGTGTGCAAGTCCCCCCCTGCCATTTTATCCGTGTATAATAAAACATTGATCAGGCAGGGGCCATAGTCCTTCCAAAGTTTTTGGTAACCAGTCCATTTTAACCACCCAAACCCATAGTACAATATCTTTGTTTTCCATATACTGCAATAGTCCTACACCAACCGGGGGTTGTCCTTGGGTGCACTTGCATAGTGCGTACAGGGATAATCGTCGGTTAGTGTCTCATTTAATTAAAAAGCGTCTAACGGGCCTCTGCGAGTTGGCTTCGGCCCCTCGTACGCCTTCCAAAGGTCCGGGAACTCAGGGTCCCGAGATATGTAAACATATAAAAATAAAATAATAATACATAATATAATAACTACGAAATAACGTTTGATATTCAAGTTGGTGCCACTTTAGGTCCAGTTTGAAACAATGTTTGTCACAAGTACAGGAAACAAAATGGAATTGTTCGATAAAGAAACCTACACAAGAAAATTTTGTTTATTAACGCCTGTTCCTGAAGTTATTCTACTCCATTTCAGAACTGTCAAAACAAAATCTTAAAGCCTTAATAAGAACCTTGTGAATTATCAAACACAATACAGCAGACTTCATCTTAGTGTTTACTCCAAAATTCTGTGAACATTATGTCAATAAAGAGAATCAAAATAAATCTATAAGTAAGAATGATTGTCTAACCTTTATATCAGAACGTGTAAAGATTCGGTTCAGTAAATATCAGACCTTATCGAGAGAAAAAATACGTAACCTATATTACCTACTTAGCTAATATTTCGCCAGCTTGCATGACTCCGAAATTGTGTATGGCTTTAACCCTTATGGCTCCAAGAACAGGCGCGACATGCGACGCGACACAAAGACAGCTCGTCACGCGGTGCTTTTGTGTCGCGTCGCGTGTCGCGCCTGTTTGTAGGAGCCTTTATACATATAAAAAAAGCGGCCAAGTGCGTGTCGGACCACGCACAATGAAGTGTTCCGTAGTTGTGATCAAGAACAAACTTAAAATTGTAGTTGATAAACATTTACGCACAATATTGATTGATTTACCATGTTATTTTAAGACAATACTTCTACTTCTATAGGTTTTCCTGTAATCTTACAGGAAAACCTATAGAAGTAGAAGTATTGTCAAAAAAAATACTCAGAACAATTTCTGTACTACTTATAGATATAAGTAGTACAGAAACTGTTCTGTGTATTAATTTTTTTTTCAAGATTTTTGGCTCATCAGTTTCGGAGATAAGGGAGTTTTCATCTATTTTCTTTAATAACCTTAAAACGAACTATTTTAAAATTATAAAAAAATATTTATTTCAAATCCGCATATCAAGTCCTTTCATTTAATTTGTGCATAACTTTTTTTAATTTTCTTATGTTTCTCTCAAAAGTGACCCCATATTCAAAATTCATTTATTTACGTCACCTCCGTGTTAGGGTCACAGAAATTGATATGTGTACCAAATTTTAATTTAATCGGTCCATTAGATTCGGAGCAAATTGGCTGTGACAGACAGACAGACACATGAGTGATCCTATAAGGTTTCCGTTTTTCATACGGAACCCTAAAAAACAAACAGATATAAGTAGGTCGAGAAACAAGTTAGTGCTATCTACGTTAAATTTCAAATAACATAGGCCTCATTGGAAATGGGGTCACCTTCGTCAAATCCATGTCACTTTAGCACCTTTAATATGACATGGAATGATGAAAATATCACCAAGTTATGGAAATACGATGCTCATTAATAGTCGATGTCGATAAGGATTTGCAAACGAAATATCGTCGGATTTCTACGTCTCTTTCTGATTATTGTTCCACGTAATTCTTTGGTATAGACGCTCTAGGTATCATGACCAGAGATCGGAATAGGTAGAGTTTATTTACCTAAACTTCGAGGAAGGGAGTAACATAGAGTGGATAATACCTCCTCTAAAATCCCGGAATAATTATAATGACGTTTAAATCCCGGGATTAAGAACCTCGAAAAATTTATTGGACTTAATTTATAGTTACAAAAGATTGATTTGAAGAATCTATAATAGAATAATTTTTAAGGTTACGTTGCTAAAAAAAATATAAAAAATGCTAAAAAAAAAGCTCTTTAATTTAATCAGGGTTCGAAAAAATCCGATTTTTTATATATATATCGGATATATATCCAGGCCAAGAAAAAGAAGCGAATTTCATTCTGTAAGGGGATCAAACACTTAAAAATGTGAAAGGAATTTGTAAAATAATATAAGTGTCAAATTACCAAATTTTTTATTTAAAAAAAGTAACAAAAGAATTAGTGTTTATTTGAGAAATAATTTTTTAAACACTTAAAAAGCAAGTACCTATTATTATAATAATCTTCATCTGTTTGTGATTTTATCTCAACAAATTTTAATAATAATTTGTAATCATAAAAAAGTAAAAAGTAAATTATTCTGAATTGTAATTTTCGCTACGTGTTGCCAGGGTAAACATTAATCTCCAAAATGTTTAGTTCAGAAGACAGGAAAAAATCAATTGATATATATCAAGATAAAAATCAATTGATATATATATCGTGATATATATCATGATATATATCCGCTGACCAATTTTACTGTCATCTCTGCTCAGTAGAAAAGATGGAAGTAATGTCGACTGTTTAATGTCTTGCAAGAATATAAACAGAAACCCTTCAACTGAAAGTTTCATTGCAATAAACTTTCTCCCACGTATAACTTAAGTAACATAATTCCACAGTACAAAGGCCACAGTCAGTGGTTAGCTGACGGGAATTATTAGCGTGCCAACCTAACAATAAGTTTGTAACTTTGCAAGTAATTTGAATTTCTCCAGTATGCTGCATATCAAGCTAATGTTCGTTTGTTCATTGCCCTCGAAATGAATTAACAAACAATACATTATAACGGGTTACCTAATTACAGCCGCACGGGTGGATCCATAAAAAGAAAGAAAAAAAGAAATAGTACATTACTTACCAAAGGCTGTAAAAGAAAGAAAGCCCGAAATCGCAGGTATTTGTGACCCGAGCCGCAGCCGAGGATTGTAAATATGCGATACAGGGCTTTCTTTTTTACTGCCCGTGGTGAATACACAATTTTACGTCTTTACCTGGCCACAATGAGAGTTTTACTGTACGCGTAGCGTGCGGTAAAACTCACATTATGGCCAGGTGTGACGTAAAAGTATTTATTGGGACTCATACAGGAAGATCACGTTTTAAACTAAACACACTCATAGTAACACTAATAAAAAATAAAATAAAAAACAAAAGTAAAATGAAAACAAAAATCCTGTACTGTACGGGGCCAAAAGGCTCCTATCTCAGCATGATGCATCAGGTTAAGCTACGCTTGCCGAGGTTGGACCGTGGATGGGTGACCATCTTTACAAACCGAGACTCCTCCGTGCCTCGGAAAGCATGGCACGTTAAGACGACGATAACCGACTTTTAATGATTTTATACTGAAGATCACGTCTAAAAGAGTAGTGTTAATAATTTGGAAGAAATATATGTTAAATTAGAGCATTTTCTTAATAACTTAATATGTGAATATTTTAGATTATGTTCATATTACATAGTTAAATTAATTTGTAAAGCTAGTACTAGCGGATACCTGGCGTGTGCTACTACGCTAAAATTTTCAGAATCCGTGTTCTTTCTGACTTTTATTTCTTTTTGCCCGGCTCCTTAGGGTATAAGTAGCGTGATATTAAATAGCTCAAGAATTTGACCATCAAATGCAAAAATAATTTTCAGAATCCGTTCAGTAGTTTTTTTTTTTTTTTTTTGCTTTTAAAGTCTTTAACGGACATAGGTAGTGATGTAGATACATACTTTGTGTTTTATATAATTACTAGCTTTTACCCGCGGCTCCGCCCGCGTAGATGTGTCGGTTATCGCGTAAAAAAGTAGACTATGTCCTTCTCCATATCCCAAGCTATATCTCTGCCAAATTACATGACGATCGGTTCAGCGGTTTAGGTGTGAAAACGTAACATACAGACAGACAGACAGATAGACAGACAGACAGACAGATAGACAGACAGACAGACAGAGTTACTTTCACATTTATAATATTAGTATGGATATGGACATAGATTTAAAATCACTACAAATCTTATTAATATTTGGAAATCATGTCACTTGCGCAACCAAGTTTAGTTCACTTTTACCTACAGATGCAAAAGGGGGTTGTTATAAATAAGTTAGAAGCCTTTGTCTGTATGTTTGTTTCTCTATGCCATCGTAGTTCCCAAACGGATGGACCCTTCTCCATGAATTAGGCATAATGAATTAGGTTATTATCAAATACAAAAACAATTTTCAGAATCCGTTCAGTATTTTCAAAGATTACTCCCTACATACATTTTTTTTAAATCTAAGTGTTTTATAATCCATATCCATACTAATCCATACTAATATTATAAATGTAAAAGTAACTCTGTCTGTCTGTCTATCTGCCTGTCTGTCTGTCTGTATGTTACGTTTTCACGCCTAAACGGCTGAACCGATCGTCATGAAATTTGGCAGAGATATAGCCTGGGATATGGAGAAGGACATAGGCTACTTTTTTACGCGATAACCGACATCCACGCGGGCGGAGCCGCGGGCAAAAGCTAGTTTTACATAATTATTATAATTTTAAAATTGCTTGAGACATTTTGCAAAGGAGTTGCATTTTCCAAAATTTTACTTATTCTATGAATGACCCGCCCGGACGCGGCGACGGTGGCGGCACGAGAGCGGTGAAATTTGATAATTAATCATCATATCAAGTTATTTTAAATTATTTAATTTCTTTAAATAATATACTCAGATTTAAAAAAAAAATATTTCCTTGGCTTCTTTACCACCTAAAGATGTATCTCTTAAAATATTTCGTGTTTGAATAGATACACCCTATACATTGTACTTAATATTCTTAAATATAATTTAAGTACTTATAATCAAGATTTAAGATTTTTAGAGTCATAAAACTGCAACATTATTGCAGTTCAAACTGCAGTTCCCAGTTTGCGGTAGAAACCTACTTTAATAGCATAATAAAAGCTTTTTTTTTTTTCTTCAAGTTAATTAAAATCTCAAATTGCATTTATAACATAAAATATATCCAGTTTTATGGTATTTACTCACGGATGTGTGCACTTGAGTAAGGTTTTATTATTTTAAGTTCGTTAAGAAACGGAGTCTAGACATGTTTTTATTAGAGACACTCTGTTACATGACTTTATTCTTTCGGAAACAAACTAATAGTTACGGTTGAAGGCAAATTATACAGTACACCAAAGAATATTATATATTTTTATCTACTCCCATGCTATAAATCCTCTATAAAAGTTTCTGAAACAGCTTATTGCCAACATTAAAACACCCAGTGTCATAGTAACCATAATAGCATCCAAACGGGAGTTATAATGTTGTACTGAATTTCATAATGCAACTCCTTTGCTTTTACGAGGATGATGATCCCTTCCATTCTCACTACTCAATTCGTGGTATCTTTATGAATTTCAAAAAAAGAAAATTGTCACGCACGCGCGTTTCACTATACTATACCATAGCGTCGTATCCCGCCGTTTTTGTTCGATAATAGTATTGCAAAAACTGTTTCAGAACCTTTTATAGAGGATTCATGTCATGGGTGTAGATAAAGTCTTGTATGCAACTGTAATAATTAGGTATTAAAACACTCATGTGATACTATTATCACACTCGGCTTCGCCTGGTGTGATAAACCCACATTCGTGTTTTAATACCCCTTATTATACAACAGTTGCATAAATAACTATTATATATTTTCTGACCGTGATTTCGTGATTTCAGGTTTGTCCCATAATGAAAGTGTTTCATAATGATGAGTATAATTACCTCTTAAGAGGATGCCCATGAATTCAATTTCACCCTGTATATCTAAAATGTCAAGTTGTGTGTTAAGAAAGTGTAAAAACGATGTTTCCAATATAAATAAGAGTGAAGGAATTTCATACCATAATTTGTAATAACAACGCAACGATATTTGAACGCCGCTCAGTATGAACGTAACTTTCCTTTATAATATCATTGGTAAAGGCTGCTAAAAACAGGCGCGACACGCGACGCGATACATATGTACCGCATGTCGCGCGCGACTTACACATTGTATATTCATCAGTCCAGTTCAGGGCTTGTTAACGTTACCAAATAACAAAATAATAACCGTTACGTAACGTTAAATTTCAATGTTATACCTACTAACGTTACAAAAATTTAACGTTACTTGATAACATTACCAGTAATATAACGTTAATTAACATTAACAAAAATGCGATAACTAAGGTTAATTTAGCTACGTTGCCGTTCTGTGGGTAAGAATCATGCAGATTTAGGCAACGTTTTGATCGGCACGGCATCAGAAAGGCGCGAGGGCGGGCTCCCGCCGCGCCGCACGCCCCAGGCCTCACTACTTACATCTCATCCGTTTAAAATAACGATAAAATTAATAATCGCATAATTAACGTTAAATCGATTACCGATATTTTAATACTAACGTTAACTCTGTCAATACAAGGTAACATTATGAAAATTTACCGGTATTAAAGCCCTGGTGCAGTTTTCAGAACACAGCTAATATATACCTAAGTACCTACTCGACTCACTTTCAAATTCCAAGTTTTTTTTTTTTTTCCGACCTAATTGGTTTTCCCTCAATGTCATACCGTAAAGCCATCGATGACTTTGATGAGGGCACACACGCTGTCATAAAATTTTATACCCTTATCTGATAGCAGCCATTTTGTATTTCCACACTTACGAGTTGAGGAGCACATGGTTAAATGATAACAGCCGCACGGCTCGAAGGTTAAGCTACGCTTGCTGCGGTCGGTTCCTGGATGGGTGACCATCCAAACATAAGTATCGAGCATTCAATCTTGAACAATTTGAACGGAAAGATAACACAAATAAAAGGAAAGTTACTCATTTAGATTTAGAAATGCCCGTTTCCAAAGCTAGAACTTTTTCGACGGAGCTGCGTTTATATGGCTCCCCTAATTTACAAGGCTTTGCCTAGATCAATTACTCAACTACCGTTCAATAAGTTTTGTGTTGCGTTGCGGAAGTGGTTGTTACAAGAATGTTTTTATTCGATAGAGGAGTACTTTCAAAAGTGTCCCAAGTGTCAAAACTGTAAAATGTTGTTCATCATCATCATCATTTCAGCCGAAAGACGTCCACTGCTGGACATAGGCCTCCCCCAAGCACCGCCACCTCGACCGGTTTTGTGCTTCCCGCATCCAGCGGATTCCTGCGGCTTTTATAAGGTCATCGGTCCACAAAAAAAAGTGGAAAAAAGTGGTTACATAGTAATTAAAATATTTTAAATAAAACTCGTACTTGTCAAATGTGTGTTACTAAATATTTTATTTAAAAACTTCATGTACCTACCATATTTGATGCAATCAATTAATTGAATTGAATTGAATCGAGATCCCTCCGTGCCTCGGAAAGCACGTTAAGCCGTTGGTCCCGGCTGATATTCGTAGATCTATGATAGTCGTTACGGGTAATCAGAAGCCCAAAAGTCTGACAACCGTCTTACCATGGAGGGTGCATTGTTACTGAGTTACTGGGTTGCGGAAGAAAGATAAGTAGTCGCTCCATGTAAAACTGATATTCAGCTGTTGTTTGTTGACATTAATTTGCTAGTGACGTAACACAGTGTAATTAAAAGCGCCTACACACTGGCGCGATATCGCGGGCGCCACAAGGGTCACGCTGCCTGTCGCGCCAGTGTGTGGGAGCCTTAATATGCAATGTAAATTATCGTTGGTCCCTGGGGCCTTACTCCCGAAAACGATTCGAGTTTGATTTTGATTCCGATTCGAACTCATTTCTGGGGCCTTACTCCCGACAGCATCGAGTTCTGAATCAATCGAATTGGGTTCGAATTAAATTTCGATCCATACTCTTGAATCCGACACTAGCGCACGATCGTGCGGTGGTTCGAAGCGAAACTAACTTCGGTCAGTTTTTAAGTTTTAAATCGAGTTCGGATCAGAAACGAAATCGAATCGGAATCAAAATCAAACTCGAATCGTTTTCGGGAGTAAGGCCCCTGGTCCTGACATCAAGCGATGGACTAAATTGTCAAACTTTTATTGCTTGAATACGAGGCTTTTGGCTACTTTGCATTTGTGTATTTATTTATTTGTAATGTGAGTATTGTTTGTGCAGAATAAACAATTTTTATTTATTTCTTTCTTTCTTTCATCCAGTTAGACTGGAAGCCGACCCCAACATTGCAGGGAATAGGCTAGCTAAGCATATTTACTTATACTTACGAGTTACGGAATAGCTGCGTTTGCGCGAATCAATCTATTGGTACTTCCTTAACGATTGCTTAATTATTTTGGTAGTATTTATCACCGACTACCGAATGAAGGGTTATGAAATTCACAGGCCATGTTTGTAAGAATATATTTTCTAACCTTGCTCAGCCCAAAATATAGAACCTATTGGTGTCCTGGGATTTGCCTCGACCCAGAAAATGTCCACATGGTGTCACAAGAAATTTGATGCGGCCGACGTTCCAGCGTCCGCCATATTGGATTTCCATCATGATGCGAAACTTCATCCCTTTCATTTCATTATTCGTAGTTGGGCTAAAGTTTTATATTTTTATATGTACATGCTGCCTTCCGTATGTAAGCCCGACACTTTGGCATGGTTTACCTAGCCTAAAACCGAATTTCCATGAAGAAACTAGTTGCGCAAACTTAGTTATTCATTTAATTATTTATATAACAATTGCTTGTTACACTTACATCTACAACGCCATATGCGAATTACGCATCAAAGACCTGACGTCACAAATCCTGCATCGCGCAATCAGAGTTTACCGCGCGACTAGCATATAAACAACATCCGGACATCAACCGTCGGGCAGTTGCCCACCAGACACAACACCCGTCTGGTCGGAGGATCCTTCCTATTCCATAGAGTATGAGTGAACTTAACACCCTGTTCCTCATACCTCTACAGTAAATACCAAAGCGCGCAGCAAGCCAACAACAAAACATTCAACTAAAAAGTTCATGCAAACACTAAACACAGATTTACTGCTATACACAAATATTATCAAAATCCGGTTCCTCAGAAATTAGGGCGTTCAGCTGATTGATCGCCTGGGTTGTGGGAGCATATCGAGCAGTATGGGTACCCACTGGCGGAGCCTCAAATGGGAGTAAACAATGAACAGCGAGCATTGATAGTTTCACGAGACCATACCCCCTCAGACATTGATGACTGAGTTTTTTCATCAATCCTAAAAGAGCAAACATTTTTGCTCAATAACATTAAAGGCTCGCGCAGACTAACGGAATGGACTTAGTAGCTACGGTAAGTATTTCCCAGAAATTCCTTTTTCTAAACATAATTGGGGCTTGTGTCTAAATAATAACAGCCCCCATAGTTCGGAAAAGGCGAGGCAGATAGATAATCAACTAATCATTCACGCTATTATAACAAAGTAAAAAGTGAACATTGATCGCACCGAACTTTGCATATTAATTGAATTTGTGACCGTCTCACATAATTAATGTATTAGCCGCGGTGTTGCCTAATTCAAATAGTTCGCTCGATACATTAAGGAAACCGCGAATTATATATAGCACCCACAACAAATAAAACAATCTATACAGGGGCGCTAATTCTCGGCACTAAAATAAAATTAGAGATAAACTCAATGACGTGTCACTGGCGCGATATCGCGGGCGCTACAAAGATCGCGCTGCCTGTCGCGCCCGCGATATCGCCCCAGTCTACGCGAGCCTTTATAGTTCTAGAACTTAAATAAAAAAAATCTTAACACACTACTAAAGTTTCTATATAATAATATAATTTGAATCATGGTTCGAAATTCACGTGGCGCCATCTGTTATAATAAGAACGTTATTGTTGTTTTCCTCAGGAACAGTACTTTTTTCCGGGATGAAAGGTACCCTATGTCAGTTTCTGTACACCTGACAACGTACATATTTGCAAAATTTCAGGATGATCAGTTCAGTAGTTTGATGAATCTGATAGTTTCGGATACTTTCAGTTGATTATACTAAGGGATGGGCAAACTACGGCCCGCGGGCCATCTCCGGCCCGCTAATGGTTGCAATCCGGCCCGCCATCAACCCAAAAGTATAATAACTTAAATTGCGCGAAACCAAAATTTATCAAGAGAGAAGTGCAGTGTCGCATTGATCAACGCGTACAGTGCAGTGACGCGTACTTGCTTACATTAGTAAATCTTTGTTCCTATTTTGTAGATTACCTGCTACAAATATCATGTCCCTATTTTATAGTGTAATTGATTTCATCACTTAATTTTGTATAAACGAGTCAATAAATAATTTTATTTCGGTAAATACAGACACAATTAAAAAGGAAATGTAATTGAAGATGGAATTGCATTGTTTTTATTAAATACAATTTGTATTTTAATCATCATCATCATCATCATCATTTCAGCCGAAAGACGTCCCCTGCTGTACATAGGCCTCCCCCAAGCACCGCCACTGCGACCGGTTCTGTGCTTCCCGCATCCAGCGGATTCCTGCGGCTTTCATAAGGTCATCGGTCCACCTTGTGAGAGGCCTTCCAACGCTACGTCTTCCGGTACGCAACGTGTATTTTAATAAAGAAATATATTATAGCCAAAAAGTCTAAAGCATGGCCCCCCATAGATTGTTATTTTAATATTGGCCCTCATGGGAAAAAGTTTGCCTGCGGGGTAATTCCGTAACAAACAGTAGCAATGTATTTTTATTCTTTTTTTATAAAATTTCTCCTGTATTGTGTGTGTGTGTGTTTCATTTTGACAGTTCAACAACATTCATTACGTTATTTACGTTGTTGTGCAGACGAAATTTTCGGACATTATGAAGCAATGGATGAGCAATATCCTTCAAAATCGTTCAAATTGTGATTGATTCGTTCAGGGGTAAAATGTCCAATTCTCAAAATGTCCAGCGGTGTCAAAATGTCCAATTCTCAAAATGTCCAATTGTCAAAATGTCCAATGGTCAAAATGTCCAATTCCCAAAATGTCCAACTACCAAAATGTCCAACTCCCAAAATGTCCAATCTTTGAGAATGTAGCTTTGTTCAATAACTCATCAAAGCGCTTTTTTAATACATAAAAAAAAGAAGAAAATACTGAAATAATCAAAATATGTTTTATTTATAAGTAACAAATTAAGGCCAGAGAAGACCACAATTGTGTGCAATTAGTACCGCTTTTGACCATCACGAAATGCGGTTTGAAGAGATGGTGTTATCGAATGACGACAGATGTTCACGATATGATGTGAACTTTTTATACAATATTTATCTTTGGTTTTTTATTGGTTTTTTATTGTCTATTTTTGATACGTGGTTGTTTTTTGGCACTATCTTAAAATATACATCTGTTCACGATATGATGTGAACTTTTTATACAATATTTATCTTTGGTTTTTTATTGGTTTTTTATTGTCTATTTTTGATACGTGGTTGTTTTTTGGCACTATCTTAAAATATACTTCGAATTCTATACCGAATGGCTGTGTTTTTCTTACATATTAAATAAGAAATCTATCCTGCAGCCTTAGCAGTCGGTAATAGTGGTCCTTCTACCGGTCAACCAAAGTGAATAGTGGTCCTTCTACCGGTCAACCAAAGTGAATAGCGGGGTCATGTTTTTCAAAATTTTTGGGTTGGGGATATTTGTTTCTCTTTAAACACGCCTGGGCATAATTTACGGCCTAATAACGCCTCCGCCACTGCTCCTGCGCCATTGGATGTGGAAGACGTCATCCGCGCAGAACGGCACATTTTGGGGCGAAGCCAGCTCAATGCTTTCAGAGAAGAAATTCACTGCCTAACTATTGGAAGGCACATCCCTAAGAAAAGTTGATTGGCATTTTTATCACCAGTATTAAAAAACGGACTTATACATCTTGCTGGTAGAACCTCTGCTGTCTCTCATAAACAGCCCATTTTACTGGATGGAAAAGAACCAGCAGTGCGTCTTCTTATTCGTCACTACCACAACAAATTTGCTCACGCTAACACAGAAACAGTCCTAAATGAGCTTCGACAGCAGTATTGGATCCTGAGGATACGGAACGCTGTGCGATCAGTGGTGCGTGGATGCCAGCTGTGCAAACTATTAAAAGCGCCAAGACTACAACCACCCATGGCCGACCTTCCCGATTCAAGACTCGCTCATCATCGGAGAGCCTTTACTTACACTGGCTTGGATTATTTTGGACCCATAGAAGTGGCAATTGGACGAAGACGAGAGAAGCGGTGGGTGGCGCTCTTTACGTGCATGGTGACTAGAGCTATCCACCTTGAAATCGTAGCCAGCTTATCTGCAGATTCTGCTCTTATGTGCCTGCGTCGCTTCATTGCTCGTCGTGGTACTCCCAGCGAAATATTTTCTGACAATGGAACATCGTTTGTGGGAGCAAACCGGCAACTGAGAGCCCTTTATGACGCTTCAATTCCACAGTTTGCAGCAGAAAACAAAATTGCTTGGCGCTTTATGCCACCACTGGCACCCTTTATGGGACCTGGAGAAGGCTCGTCCGTTCCGTGAAGACGGCCCTCAAAGTAACATTGAGAGAGCGGGCCCCGCGTGAGGAGGTTCTCGCCACTCTGTAGACAGAAACAGAGGCAATTGTCATCGCGCGTCCATTGACACACATTTCACCCGATGCTGACTATCCGGAAGCGCTCACACCCAATCATTTTCTGCTCGGCGATTCATCTGGACACTCGTTTCCTAGCGAAGCCCTAACCGATGCGGCGTTGGTTGGTAGGAGCGGTTGGCGAAAGGCAATGCGACTTGCGGACTATTTTTGGCGGCGCTGGGTCCGTGAATACTTGCCCACCTTAGCTCCGCGGCGCGTTCCGGGTACAGACGTTGCAGTCAGGGTTGGGGACCCTGTGCTTATTGGAGACGGGGACTTACCAAGGGGCACCTGGCCACGTGGCGTGATCGCGGCTCTGTACCCGGGTCGTGACGGCGTGGTGCGGGTGGTCGATGTTCGCACCGCAGGGGGCATGTTCAAGCGACCGTTAAAAAATATTGTTCCCCTGTAAAAAGGGGAGACTGTTCACGATATGATGTGAACTTTTTATACAATATTTATCTTTGGTTTTTTATTGGTTTTTTATTGTCTATTTTTGATACGTGGTTGTTTTTTGGCACTATCTTAAAATATACTTCGAATTCTATACCGAATGGCTGTGTTTTTCTTACATATTAAACTAGCTTTTGCCCGCGGCTTCGCCCGCGTGGATGTCGGTTATCGCATAAAAAAGTACCCTATGTCCTCCATATCCCAGGCTATATCTCAAAATTCTAACTTAATATTAATTTTAATGTGACTCACTATGTGAATAGAAACCGAAACAAATGATTTAATATAATAAAAGTACTTATGTTCTGAACGTGAATGAGTCTTTACCTAAAGATAACAAACACAAAACCAAAATACGAAATTTCACTCAAATTCATAAAGCAATCAATTGTACCAAATTACAACACGAAATAAAAGTGCGACACAAATAATAATTTTAATATAATTCACGTAAGAACCAACAATGTGAAGACAAAACGAAATCCTCCGAAATGTCGCATGATACACCGTTTATGCTGGTAAAACCGATAAAACGCTCGAAATATCTAATGAATACCATTGGTGCATAACTTTTCTCAGGGTCACGTTCGCAATTGGACGAAACATTTGACATTTATTTTGTACTTGCAACACGATCTGGCTGTAGAATTCGATTAATCGACTAATACTTGACCGGTTGACATTTTAGCGGGAACACCACTAAACGAACGAAAAAAAAAAGAAAACAAAATACGTCTGTACTCTGTGGTCGTGTGGCGGTGTGGCGAGTGGTTAATGTAAACATTCATCAAGGTTATACGTGCGTAAAGTAATGGATTCAATGAGAAAACGGTTTAATCTTAGAAGAATCTTATACAGAATTACTGAGAAATAAGTGTAGATTTCGTATTGAGTGTTAGTTTATCGAAAAGTGATAAATATGTCAGTGAAAAAGTAACGAAAGTTTTGGAATGCACAAATTTTGATCATAACGCCGCCGTGTTTAGTAATGTTTTTATGATAATATTCTTGTATACTGTTTGAAATACACATAAGTAGCTAGCTTATTTATCTACGAACATAATTTGGCTAATAGCTACTGATATTATAGCGTATTGTTATCATAATCGTATTTCCAAGAGTAAAATTCGGCAAACAAATACCTACAAAAAGACAATAAAATGGATATAGTATGTTATCCATATGACATAGACATATGCCATCGCGGACTTTTTTGAAGACCTTTATAAGATACATAATTCCACCATACATTATTTTGTTATATCTCAAAGGGTTTAGACAGCGTTTTCGTTGAAAGCTCTCAGACGGCTTATTTTTTTCCGACACCTCCAACAAATATCGTTTATTTATACAAAAATGTATACAAAAACTTAACAAATTACATACTAAAACCTTCCTCGAGAACCAAGCTATCCATTGGTGAAAACAGCATGAGAATCGGTGCAGTAGTTTTTCAGTTTATCGCGAACAGACAGACAGACAGACAGACAGACGCGGCGGAGGACTTTGTTTTATAATATGTAGTGATAAGAAATCTATCCTGCAGCCTTAGCAGTCGGTAATAACAGAAGCATCGCCTTAGAAACAGAAAACAGCGTTGTGTCAGGTCAGGTTTATACGAAAGCAAAATATCACTGTTAGAAAAGAGAAAACGTGGTAGTAGTATTTTAAATAAAACATTAGGTTATAGAGCTAGATTCATAATTAAAAACTCTTTTCTCTTTTCACCGATAAACAATACAAATATGGGTGCTATTTATTTAAAAAAAACCGGCCAAGTGCGAGTCGGACTCGCGCACGAAGGTTTCCGTACCATTATCTATAAAAACGGCAAAAATATCATGTTTGTTGTATAGGAACCCCCCTTAAATATTAGTTTTAATTTAATTAACTATTTTGAAAGTGAATATATAACTAAAAGTTCTGTGAATATTTCAAGCGATATTGATAACGGCAACTGTTGCCGTTATCAGTATCGTGCAAAAACGAGCAAAAAAATCACGTTTGTTGTATGGGAGCCCCCTTAAATATTTATTTTATTCTGTTTTTTTAGTATTTGTTGTTATAGCGGCAACAGAAATACATTATAGGTGAAAATTTCAACTGTCTCACTATCACGGTTCATGAGATACAGCCTGGTGACAGACGGGCAGCGGAGTCTTAGTAATAGGGTCCCGTTTTACCATTTGAGTACGGAATACCATAATTAAGAAATTATGTAGTCCATTTCTAGCAATTTTGAATTTGTTACATAAAAGTTGACACTTTCACTATTATTTTAATTTTGTGCCACCATTATATGGTAACTAATGATGAAATATGGTTTAATTCAGTTCAACAAAAGCCAGTATTTCCACAGAGTAGGTGGCGAGGTTTCAGCCGAATTAATTTATAGTCCTTTGCTGCAGTGGCGGGTAGTTGCCAGTAAAAACGACATAAACGTGAAATTCTCTAGTCTGACCTTACTTTGTCTCGATAAGATAAAGAGATGCTATTAAACCATCCTCCACATATTCCGAATATTCTGTCACGTTATGTAGTTTGAATACCTAACGTGTGCCATAGAATAATCAATGGTACCGATTCCCTTGTTCACAAACTAAACTCAATTTAAGTTCAGTGCATCTTTTTCTTTCTATTTCATTAAGAAAAGGACAGAAGATAAATTTTAGTTTAGTCCTGTCAAATTAATCAGCGCTTGACGTAAATTGACGTAATATTATTAGGCAAGTTTTTAGTCACGTCTAAACTTGTATGGAATAGTGACAGGCGCTGATTAATTTGACAGGACTAAACTAAAATTTATCTTCTGTCCTTTTATTAATGAAATAGAAAGAAAAAGATGCACTGAACTTAAATTTAGTTTAGTTTGTGAACAAGGGAATCGGCACCAATATCTATCTTCAGAAGAATTATTATTTAAACATCACTTCGAACAAACTGTGTTGAGTTGAGATGTGAATCCACGATAATTCTTTGTTTTGGAGTAAGGGTTGAGGATATATGCAGCTAACGGTAGGTGTCTCTAAAGAAGTGAGTCTCAATGATTCTATAAAAGAAACACAAGATTTCCAAGAAAACTAATTTTGCTCCCAAGAAATATGGACTAACTTATCTGACCTGTGAACATGAAAACTGACTTACAACAACTTACAAAGAATAAACTATATTAGTTTTAAATTCAACGCGGTCTGGCGTAATATTCTTGAAGAGGGCAAGACGGCTACAACATAGGCCTTAGTTGAAGCATAGAATAAGAAGACCATACAGAAGCGAAACTTGTGTTTCTTCCAGTGACTGAGCCTATTCTGTCGAATTAACCACTCGGTTTCCTATCATCTAGCTACGACCCGCGTTAAACCAATGAATTAATTAATTCGGCCTATCCCAGTACACTGCTGGACATAGGGCACTCCTGTGTTGCACCACACTCGACCTTACAAATCCAGTCTATCCCAGGGGTAATTAAGCCGCGTACCGGCAAGCGTGGGACGAATCCCACACTTGCCGTTACGCGGTCTCCGCTCGAGAACTCATCTGCTCCAATAGCTAAGGATAGCTATTGGATAGCCCACGACACTGCAGGTTGCAATCGGCGCTCATAATCAGTATATAACGTCCCCACTGCTGGGACTCAATCAACTCAACCTAACGCAGTCCACTGCTAGACATAGGCCTCTCCCATGCTGCGCCACAACACCCTGTTCTCCGCCTTCCGCACCCAGTCTGTCCCAGCCACCTGTTTAAAGTTGTCGGTCCATCTAGCTGAGAGGCGTCTCACACTACGCTTGCCAATACGTGGTCTCCATTCCAGGACTCGTCTGCTCCACCTGCCATCGCTTCTTCGTTAAAACATGGCCAGCCGACTGCCACTTCAGCTTACTTACTATGCAAGCTATGTCGGTAACTCCGGTTAAGATTTTATCCTTCAAAGAAACTCCGAGCATAGCCCGATCCATAGCGCGCTGAGCTACCTTGAATTTGTGGACCAGCCCAACCGTCGGTGTCCACGATTCGTATAAAGGGCGGACGCATTGGTTGAAGATCTTAGTTTTCTAACATTGCGGGATAGGCGACGAGAAGACTCGACGAAGTTTTCCAAACGCTGCCCCAGCCCAACCCAACAAATTTTAGCTTGAGCGAGTCCCAGCAGAATGATCCAGTCATCCTTCTACTGAGACTCGCTCAAGCTAAAATGTCAATAATGCCGTTGATATCTTACGCCCCGAGACTCAGAAGTTTCGCTTCTACACTTTCTTATTCTATGGCTAAAGTCAGTGCCGCCTGTCACATTACGACGAGAAGTACTGGCGATACGTGCCTATGTCAAGGGGCAAATTTTATGAGGTTATCTGAATATACCAGCAAAACGGTCAGGCAATGTGTTTTATGAACTAAGGAGACTTGAATCATATATAGTGATGGTCGAAATCGGTAGTCGAGTTCTTGGCACGAAGTAAAATCTCTTGGCTCGATCATTGTCATAACAATTTAAAACCCGTAGACTGAATTGAATGATTGAAAGAGAGCATGTTTATTTCTATAGCTACTATGATTATTTCATAGTTATGCCTAATAACTAAAGATCGGATATTCGGATACATATTTACCTAATTTTTCGCTATGAAAAACATGTTCTTCCATAAGAAATGTATGGGAGAACATGTTTTTCATCTGTAAATGTAAGTTGGTCGACTATTACTCGGTAACTGTGAAGCCTACTTAGCTACATATGATAGTTTCCTTTTAACTTCGTTATATGCTGTGAATTACACATATCCAAATACAACCATTTAGCTGACAGGCACTTGACTCTATGAAAAATTAGCACTTTAAAGTTTAATATTACGCAAACAGATCCCTGAGTCGAAAAATAACAATATTTTTGAACGGCCTATCCAACGATACCCCACACCAAGGGAGACGAGAAAAAAAAATCATCCCCACTTTACGTGTAGGGAAAAATACCGGATGACTTTTTTTACCGTCTCGAAAAAAATTGGGTATACTAGGTGAACGGAGTAGAAGCCTATGGCATAGCAATTTTTTTTTTTTTTATTTCAGAAATAATACTAAAATAAAAGATAAAAATATTGAAATTTGGGTGCGTATGATTTAAATTTAAATATTATTTATCGTATTTATTTATTGAATTATGTTTTTTGTTAAATTTCTGTGTTTATTGTTATAGTATGATAAGTTTACTTCAAATGTGTGGTATTTATCCATAGATCAATTTCTTTCTACGTTAAAGAAAAAATAATAAAAACTATGCCATAGGCTTCTACTCCGTTCACCTAGTATACCCAAATTTTTACGAGACGGTAAAAAATGTCATCCGGTATATTTCAAGATTTTATTTTACTACTATCTCGGCGTGATTAATATGTATACTCATGCCAAATTACAGCTTTCTAGTACTAAGGGTCTCTGAGGTAAGTCGAGGACAGACTGACAGACGGACATGGCGAAACTAAAGGGGTCCTTGTTCAATACGGCACCTTAAAAATATTGTAAATTTATCAATTCCGGAATCGCGAGATTGTTACGATCGATACAAAAGTGCATTCCATATAAGCCCACAGCCAACCCTAGTAGCATTTTTGTTGGCGTTTTGTTGGGCCACATACCTCTGAAGTTGGCCCAATTAAATGCAAACGGAAAATGCTACTAGGGAACATCTTAACTTTAGGTGAATATGCATCCAATTATCCGATCTTAACTAATAACGAAATCAAATCCAAACCCAAATAAAAAAAAAAACAAATCTTTAAAATATACGTAATAGTTCGCTCACAAGTTCCGGTTATGGCATAACTATGAATATAAAATCCAACAGTGGCACAGGTGTCATGTAAATCATCAATCTACTAAGAATTTTAATACTTACATTATCTTTAAGTGCTACTTAACTATAAGCAGATGAGTTATAAACAATAAAAGCCTGTAATAATGTCAAAATATGTTATAGCCTTGTCAGATGATAACTATAATAATATAGACATAACTTTTATTGATCACATAACAACGCCAAAACATGTTAGCACATAATCATGTCAACGCATTTTTATGGAAATAATAGCCCATTTTCATAAAAATGCGTTGCGTTGACAATTTGATATAAAGTTAACTTTACGTTTTAAAACAGAAGGTTAAGGGCGCTACACACGGCTACGATACTATAATATTTTATCTTAAAATTTTAAATTAATATATGAGGCCATGAGCGCCAGAGTGGCCTAACTGTCATTTGTTCAATACTGATTTTATTTTGAAAAACTGCTTCCGAGGTAAGTTTAGAGAAGTCTTTTAGGCCACTCTGGCTCTCATGACCTCTGAGAGCCAGAGTGGCCTGTCATTTTTTTCAATACTGATTTTATTTTGAAAAACTGCCTCCGAGGTAAGTTTAGAGCAGTTTTTAGGCCACGCTGGCTCTCATGGCCTCATATATTAGGCCATCACAGACGACGAAGATACGATAATATATTGTAAGCTTTCGTTGCGACCGCACGTGTCCTGTGTTATACCAATGTACAGAGTGATTTAATAACTTAAGATGTTATGCTACGATAAATTCTCATATCGCTCTCTATCTTACGATACGAAAATATGAAATAAATATTATCTTCGTCATGTGTAATGGTCCATTGAATTGTATGACGAGCAATATTGTATCTTAAGATAAAATATTATAGTATCTTAGCCGTGTGTAGCGCCCTTTAAAAGATAATTATAAAAAGCACTATATTTTTTGTGTAGGTACTAACATCTCGTTTTATTACGCTAAAAGATCTCAAGTTTCATTCAGCAATTTTTACTACATATGAGTTCTTCAAGATTCTGATCTCTTAATCAATCCCATGTTAGCTGTTCTTAAAATAAGTAAACCATTTCTTCCATCTAACGTCAGTTATTATTTAGGTGGAGGCACAGCTAAATCCTCCTTGCACTGACCGACCCAGACGACCCCATCACTCACCTCCAGGAGAGTCATAGGTCTACTAGCCACAGTTCGAAAGAGAGTACACACTACACGATCGTAATTCCGACCTCGCCGCCGAGGCCCCGCGCGAAATCCCCGACTAACGAATAGTCCTCCCCGACCCTTGCCTTTTAAGTGAAGCGCCAGGACGCGCTTTAGCTGAGCAGCATGTAGCTTTAAAACCCCCTGATAATAATCATAACCCTGATTTTATCCAGCCACCGACGGTCCCTTGCCATCCTCCCTCCGACTCTGCCCAATTTTGACGTTCAAAAGTGCCTTTTATGTGCCTATTTGAAATAAATGATTTGACTTTGACTTTGCCCTAAGCCGAGGTTCGTACCCCACAGGGGGTGCCCTTAGCGCGCAGTCGGCTAGCTTATAAGTATGCCCTGGCTGGAGGCCTTAAATTTATTTCAGGAGCTTAAGGCACCACAGGATAGCCCGGTTAAAGAGTCTCAACCCCTCGTGGTTAACACTGAGGATGCCATTAATAAAAATAAAAAAATAAAATCCTCTTTTCAACATAATTCAATGGGGAATATCAACATATCCAATATGGAAGCTATCTAAAAATTATGACCTCTCATTCACCATTAATCCATCGTAAATCTTGACTTTTGCTCTAGGCTATTAGGCTTTTGCGTTTATTCATTATTTAATACAACGTATACTGATTTAACCACTCATTTCTATGTAAGGATACCAGTGTATCTATCGATCAGACTTCTTGAGCTCTACATATAAAAAAGCATCACAAGTATCCTCAAAAATCATTATTCACTACATGACATCCCTCCAGACATCACGAACTTGACCTTTAAAGCAACCTTGACCTGTACGAAAATAGGAAAGTCCACAGATGATGAATTGGAGCGAGATTATCATAATACCGTCGCACTCAATTCTCCAAGGAACAAAACGCCGCCGGTCCATTGTGCGTGCGATATGGATAATTTATTATCCTAGCTAGTTTTCCTCCCCGCCGCAAACGATTAATCATAGCAACCTAAGAAATTAATTATAAACGTTTCGCAGAACACAAATGTCTGATGGTTTGCATTTGTGAAAATAACTTCAAGGAAAATCTAGGATCCTGGATACATACGTAAATGTTATTCATTGCTTCCAATAACTGCAATGTAAATAATCATATTGGAAAAAGTATTGTAAACATTATCGCGCGAAAATAAATGGAACGCTGTGTTGGCAAGGCGTCGGCACAAAGCGTTCCAGAAATCTAAAGTACCCTGCAGTACCTATGTATGTACATAGTATGGACTAATTGAATTCAATAATGTTTGTTCATGCAAAAGAGAATGCTAACATTATTTTTATTTCATCTTTACATTGGATCGGTAGTGCTAAAAAGTAATTTCAAACTAAGTACAGGGAAATAAAAACACAATTCGCATTCACTACAGCAAAAATGAAATTCTGAAATTAGTTTCGCTACGCTTTGGAACATTTTCGGTATCGAAGTAATGCATTTAAACGAATTAACCTAAATGTAACTGCTTAAATGACTGTCCTTTTGTGAATTTACAGTGTCTATATATTTTCAGTAAAACAATTAAAGAAAATGGTTCTTTAAATTAAATTCCCAAAGCAAACAATCTGAAGAAAGGGCTTCATTTACTTATCCAGTGTTCCGTTAAGATTTGTGGACCATACGTCTGCCTGAGTTTTTAATTAACTGTCTTCCTTCAAGTGTTGTCTAACGTTGCGCAGTAAGTAAAACGTCTCGTTTATTTGACTATTAAATCTATACCCAAGGTCTCAAATTCAGATAATTTATGTAAACACAGTAATGTCAAGAAATGTCACTGTCAAAATGACAGGACAGTGGTGCAAAACATATTATCATTAAATTTTTTGTATCTATAAAATTAAAGTAAATTAATTATAAGAAATATGCAAACAAAATACCGTTGCCAAACAATGTTTTGTGTAGTGTGTCTGAGACACGGCATACGATCGTCATAATCAGCCCTTTTAAGTCCACTGCTAGACGTAGGCCTCCCAAAATCGATTTCCAATAGTAACAGTTTACATCCGTTTTCATCCAACATGTGGCTAGATATGCTACTTACAATAATTATGAATCTATGAATGAGAGTTTTTAATATTTGTGTTGTCGAATATGTAAAAAATTTGTAAATGTTTGGATCACCTGCATTGTTACCAGTATCATAAAATATAATATTTCTCTTTTTTTAATCTCCTTTTTTTAATAACTTTGTTTACAACCGAAAATTTATAAAAATCATTACGTAAATTATCTGAATGAGACTTTGGGTATAGTAATCGTTTATATTCAATCAGTAGGAGTGTTTTTCAGTAAAAGTTGTCTACCTTTACCGCAAAAATTTCGACCGTTTGTAGCTAACGTTAGTCTTACGACAGAAAATTAAACAACAGCAATTGCGCCTTTTATAAAATTAATCACCACTTCGTGGTGTTCCCATTTAGTTTAAATCGTTTTCCACAAACTTAGTACACCTTATTTTCATTTCAGCTTTCACGGCCAAATCTTCCGCAACGTTTAATACAGGGCACTCGCGCCCGGACTATGAACAATCTTGCTACTATTTAAAAATTAAACCTGCGCAGTGTACAGGGAACTCCAGTGTCGGAATTAAAAATGAATTTCAAATTCAGCTTCCAGCAATCCAAATAATTCAAGTGACTTACAATATGAAGTGGAGCGTCAAGTAATTAAATTGCGTCGGAGTCGAGGGCCTCCTAAGCCGTGTTGGAAAACAAATTTATCAGGAAACCCGTCAAGCTTCTTGCTACGCCACACAAATTGGGAACATCGAAAACACTTCGGATGACGTAAAGGGAAAATTACTCTCACGCAATAGTATCGCCATATACCACATAATGACCTGGGGGAAAACTTGACCAACACTCAAATATAATTACGAGATGTTATCTCGAAGATGGAAGACCATTTACGTTTATTAGTGATTAAAAGGGTACGTTTACGTAGGGTGGAAGGCAATTAATAACACCATCAATTTAACTAGTTTACCCTGTTGATAACTAGTTGAGCACCATATGCATAGCGTTCGTATCAAATAATTGGTTCGACTGTTACAGCTAGATATAGCTTAGGGAACCTCACATGTGACTTTTTGGATACTCACATGATGCGACTAAATAGCTCAGTCAACAATATATTTTGCACCTGAACTGAAACATGTTTCTAATCTATTCTATTAAAATTAACACTCATTTTTATAGTCATAATTTGATACATAACGTTTTCTGATTTAGTTTTATTTGCTAAAATAAAATAGTATTTTCTACGAATCAGATGGCACGAGGAACGTTGTATATGTTTGGAAGCTTTGGTGGTATGACACTAATGGTAAACAGGCGAATTAATTATTTGTATCTAATGATAGCATCTCGCTAAACCGCAGCCAATACGTGGGAAAAGCTAGAATAAACCAATGATCCATGAATGATAAGAATCTAAATTGTAACCCTTAAACAGAATGGCAAGAGATGTAACATAAGAAGACGCTCGTTTAAGTTTTAGTGGTTGCATAAAACTGTCCCAATAACTCAAGTTTTCTAGACCAACAATAAACATATTCACACCACCTCTCAGATGCATTCCCAGTCATCAAATCGCATAATCTTCTACGATAAATAAAGGATTTTATGAATCATGAAACAGTTCTCGAGGAAATCGTTTGTGGGTTTTATGAGCATATTTATCACATCATCGTTTCACGGGAATCGTAAAATGAATCAGTTTTACAACATGGGAAAGGTTAAAATAATGGTTGTAAAAGAAAAACGTAAACTTTCCGTCGTTTTCTATGTCTACGATGCCATTAATATGAGTACTTTCCTTATGTCATTGACATTTGTTACAGACTGGATAATAGCACTACGATGGAAGTTCGTGAGGGATTCGTCTTCGTTATGCTCGAAACAGAGATGGAAAATCATATATAACATTATGCATATGTAGGCCTAGCAATGCCAACTATGATTTATCTAGCTGCCAAGTTTCATTGAATTAGTATACATGTTTGGTCTACCATGTAGTGGACGCATATAAACATAAACACAGTTTCTGTATTTTAAAAACTAATAATTTTTTAAATACTCTATGTTAGTTCACCGATATTTTTATATTTACGTTTTCGATATCTACCAATTCAGTTGGATATCTATCTCTCTTTAGATACATCGATATAATAAACGATGCCAGAAAAATAGGTCAACAGAGATTTATCATTGACGCGATCAAGAAATATTGCAGTGTTATAAATGATATAATCTAATACGTACATTGTTGTGTAGTCGTATAGGTTTTATTGCTTTTGGAGTGTTATTTACATATCTATAATCAGTTGTTTATAGCTGTCTGCATACTTGTGTAATGTCTGTAGGGAGTGGGGGTACAACTGACACAGATTTTCATTCAATGATCAAGTTCATTACTTTCGTTCTAAAAATCAAGTCAGAATATGAATAACAGACTTAAAAAAAAAGATTTTTCTTATTCTTTTGTTTTGTGAATGACTGAAAACTCTAACTAAATTTTTAAGGTTTTCTGGGATTATATTTAATCCGGAGGCATTGGAGCCATTTTAGGCCATTGCCTGGTAATACCTGCCTCTTTTAGACCTATTCCATGTTTGTTGAAAGGTTTTTGGGACAGCCAAATAGCTTAATGCTTCCTGTCTCCAGTCAAAGGCTAATAATGGCTATTGTAATGAAGTTTATGTTACCTGGCTTTCTCCGCATTCGCCACTGCACCGGCGGCGGCGCCGGGCTGCCCGAGCCCGACGATGCCAGCTTGATGCCGTCACCTAAAAACAAAACACCTTTCTTTAGTACTATAGTATGAATGATAAGATAAGTGTAGAATGTAAGTATTATTGTTATGACTATGTCGTCATCCTGGACTATTTATGATCAACAGAGAGTGATGTTTATGTTGGGGTAGAGGATGTCTGCATAATATCTCAATCATACATACATACATGGACCCTTATTTAAAAAAAGATATCACTCTACTTGATAATGTGCAAAGGGCAACGAAGATGGTTCGCACCATGCGTAATCTATCTTACGAACAGCGCCTCAGACTTTGGCCTTATCAGATTGGAGCAGCGTAGACAAAGGGGTAGGCTCATTGAGACGTACAAGATACTTACAAAACACTACGAAGTGCCCAGCCTTCAAGACCTTTACACACTGAATGCCAACAAACATTTGCGTGGACATTCCCTAAAACTGTGGGAAAGTTCGTCAAGGAAAAAGCCTTTGAAGCAATTCTTGCCTAACCGAGTTGTAACAGCATGAAATAAGCTCACGGAAAATGTTGTGACGGCTCCCACACTAAACTGCTTCAAGAACCGATTGGACAGATTAAATATCTCCAAGCTATTTGAAACACATGCATCAGCTAATTAGCTGCTAGTGTGTCTTACAAATAATAATAATAATACATCACTGTGCAACTCTGAGCTAGTGAAAAATGGAAAATTCGCATTCCTCCTAACGAATCACGTAATGAAAATGTGGTCATCATCATACTATTTGATTATCTATACATTCACCGCTGAACATGGGGCTTCGAATGAACGCTGCATAGATAAAATGACTAACGTCAGTAGCAATCTGCTTTAAATTCTGTTTCGTGTAAAAAATTTCGAACTACTAAATCTAAACTTATTAATTATCATAGGCGCTTAAAGGAGAGAAGACGCATAATAAATCGATTATCTCAACTTTATTTTCATCTAACGACATCTATTGCCAACAGATCCAACTAAACAAGCGCAGAACTGCCGACGCGACGTGACGGTGGACACCTAAACTAGTTCCAAGCTTGGCTGCCAACGCTTTGAAGTAGTAAAACCGGACACCGCTAGATGGCGCCAGTCAAACCTCGACAAGAACAAAGGCATTCTACTTGTTTCTTGAATAATAATTGTTTAGTAATTATTTTGTAAATTCATTAACATTAAAATGACCTGACTTTTTTGTTCAATTTTTAATTTGTTTCTCAAGGATCAGCATCAGAAGAAGAAACCGTAATGAGGCTTTAAAACGAACGTGTTTTGAATAAGAAAAAAATTAAAAACACACTTTACAACTGACATGAACATAAATGAACAACATTAAAAACCATAATGAAATTTCTTGCACGCCAAGACGTAAAATGCGTAAACAGTAAAGATGATGAAAAGGCATAAAAGTTTAGAACCGTTTTATCATAGAGTCGATACAGTGAAATGCTTCTAATAGCTCGATAAACTGTAAACATAGGATAAATTTGAAATTCAAATAGGCTCTGGACCACTTTTCGCAGTATCCAGTACACACACGCTGAAAATCAGCGCTTTGATGGTAGGTTCGTCCGAAGTCACAGCATTTTGCTGAGCAACAACCTGTTCTTGCACAGATGCGACGCATGGCTTAATAATTGTTCTTGTTACTGTTGTTTGTTTGTTACAAAAGTATTTTCCACTCAGTATTCGGCATATTGTTTTTTGTTCAGATTTATTTCTGATCGTTTGTTTGTTGACATTTTTGCCAGTGACGCAACACAGTGTAACAACCCAGCAAACATTTTTGTCATATAATTAAACATTTATATGACCTTGAGTCTTATTCAAGTTATTTTACAGTATTTTTTTTTACTCTTCGTCATGTACTGGTGCATTATGTGCCCGAATAGTCATAAACATTTTTTATCGTATAATAATGTCATATAGACGTTATTTCGACATTTTTTTACAATCGTCATATAATAGCGACTACGACGACATCTATAAAACTTACTTATATAACTTTTCGTAGTGTAAACGTTTTCGTAGTATAAACGTCATAATACTGTCAATTTTGTCATATAATTACCTTTTAAACATCTGCTAAATGGATAATGCTTGTTTACACGTAGTATTTGTAAACATTATATATAAGTCGAATAAGTATTATGAGTGCAACCTGTATACATCCTAAAGTATCACAAACATGATAATACGACCGCAATTTAATTAATACTCATATTAAAAGGTATATTTTGAAATCAAATTTATCATATTTATTTACATGGATCGAAAAAAGTGGAAAAGTATTAAAAGAAGTGGTGTATTCAAAAGAAAAGTTAAAAACAACTATCGTTCACTTCAAACACGTACTTTAATACAAAGTAATAGAGCTCAAGCTGAAAGTGAGGAAAATGAGAAGGGTTCCGTATCACATTTAAATGCAAATTTAACCAATCAATTTAACCAAAATGCTACGAGTACACCCTGCAGTTCATTTGCCGAAGTTCAGGACCCTTGTTAATTTTTCGAAGTTGAAGACAGTTATTCATCGTCCGAAAATGAAGATAATGTTGATAAAGAAGACACTTCAACCAACAATGATGACTTCAGAGATCATTATAAAAAGTGGGCTATTGATTTTAATATTCCACAAGTTGCATTAAAGCAATTAAATGTAATTCTGAACAAAAGAATTCGAGGAGATATTCTTGGAATCGAAACATCGCGGAATCGGCCGGCCTAAAGAGCGAGCGAGACCGACATATTGGTTCCGTGTATCTAAGTACAGAGCGCCATCTAGTGACTCGGGATAATAGTTAAAACTCTATTCGGATTCAATAGATAAATTACGCTACTAACTTTTAACTAGTTAAAATTTTTCTAACACAATAAATAAAAGTTATGAAAAATGCTAAACTCAGTTTTTATAGCTAATTGTGTGAAAGGCGTAAAAATAATTAAAACTGTAGATATTTTTTTAACTCTAACCTATTAAGTTGAAGCGTGTTTCTAAAATTCTTACCATGTATTTAATGATTCAAATTTAAATGGGTAGGTATGATTAACTGACTAATTACAATATTCGCATTCGTCTTCTGGAAAATGATTATAGATAGCAAAATATTTGCAATGGGGGCACCAAAATAAACCGTAACGTAATAAATGATTTACATTGTTGTCTGTTAAAACAAAATGTAACGGTCTATTTCCACGGACTATCTGTAAACCACATCCATAACAACGAGACCAAAAAATAAAATGAGTTAATGACCACGGCCATTTCAAATGTGCGCGGATCATCTCGATGAAGTCAATCTTTGACAAAAACTTATCAACATCTGCATAATTATAGATCATTGTGGGGTTTACCTAAAACAAAAGTATTATTTAGACTTAACTAAGTTAAATGTCACGCAAATCGCAATTCTTAAAAAAATAATTATTTGAACTAACTTAGCTAGGCGTTTATTATTTCATTATTGATCCCTAAATCAACTGTGATGGCGTACTCATTTACATTGAACACGCAGTTTATACGTCGGGAAGCTATATAGTTGTCATATAACGCATTCACTTAATTAATAATGAATATAAATATATGAAAACATTAAAATTTTAAAAGCGCATAAAAAATTAGTTACAAACTTACCTCACATTAATCAGTAAACTTGATTGCACAATGGTTTACAACTGATGAAATGGTTATATCACCTCAAGCAACAAAGAAAAAAATGCAATATTAACTCTGCTGTCAAAAACACTGCCAAATTATATTAACGTTACGTGATACAATCTGTTATAATATAATTCGTTCAATTAATATAAGCATCATCTTTAAATGACAATAACACAACGATTACATTTTATAAAAGTCATAATGTGTGCCATTACTCGACAAGAAGTCGAATACACGCCGCGACAGCTATCATTACATGACATGTAATCAAATCGCCGACGTGTATATGACTACTATACGACTAAGTAGGTATTTATATGACTTTTACACGAAACTCTTAGCGCCTTAAGTTGAATAAAATGGGCCCTAATGCCGTCGAGTAAACGTCCTTATGACATTTATACGATTATTATAAATAACATTAAGTAGCCAACAAAACGTCTACTCAACGTCATAAATGTTTGCTGGGAATCACAGACCTTTTAAAGTATTGTAACCACAGACTAATTAGATATTGTAACATTTTTTTTTTTTTTTCCTTCGCCCTAATCGGGCAGGCTAAGGTCTTGGACCATACCGCCTCGTCTTCAGTGTTCTTGAATAAAAGTAAGGCCAAAGCCTCGTCTTCAGTTACATCCTTTTTGTTTAAAAGTAAGTAAGGCCGAAGCCACGTCTTCAGTGTCATCTTTCTTGTCCAAAAATAAATAAGGCCAAAGCCATGTCTTCAGTATTCATAGATATTGTAACAATGTAAATTGTCTTTGGTCCCGTCAAACTTTTATTGCTTGAATTGGAGGCTTTTGGCTACTTTAATTTATGTATTTTATAATTTTATTTTTTATTAAGTGCGTTTTGTTTGTGCAGAATAAACAATATTTCTTTCTTTTTTTTTTTTTTCTTTTACACAGCAGGTAGGATTATCTGGAACAGGTAGGTACCTACGTGCGCTGATTCATCTTTACTGTTAGGTCTAACTCATTATCTCTATTGTAAAAAGTTGTAATTTTGGTTTTAAACTTTTCAGTCAATACCTAAACTAACTTCTTTTAAACCCTAGTTTAATTTTTTATGATTTTGGTTTTTCACTTTTCGTTTACCTATGTTCTACAAATATTTGAATTTGGAGAAGTTAAACTTAATTAAGATATCGTTACATTAAATTGTGTACTTAATAATCATTCGTTGTTTGTTTAGGACCTCCAACAAAAGATATTTAACATGTCGTCTGTCGTAATTAGAGACACAATTAAAAACCCATTGTGTCTCGCGTAGATCGACGTTCCGACATATGAAGGGTTAAACAACATCATGACACATAAAATTATGGCATTTATTTAGTTACCTAGCAAAAATTTTGCTAGATTTGAATGTTATTTCATTGTATTTATTTAAGCTATAGGTACTTCTTCTTATTATGGCAGTGCTAGAAAATCGTGGAAAGAGTTATTTTACATAATTCAGTTTTACTAAAGATACGTTATTAACTTATTACATTCATCCTAATACAATATGACGTCAACATTTCCATTCTTACATGGCATAGAAAACCAATTCGCCACACAGGCACAGGATGACATCAGGGCCTCAAGTCTGCTATTACAATAGTGTCAGAATGGTCTCGCCATTGTGAGTATTTGACAGTGTTTGTATGGCAAATCTGTCAAAAACTCACAATGAAGAGACCATTCTGACACTATTGTAATAGCAGACTTGAGGCCCTGAACTTGTGTCAAAATGACAAAATGCTATTCACGTGGTTAATGCAATTAACTGATCGTTATCTTAACGAACGTTATTGGCTAGTTAGTTAGTTTAGTAACTACTTAATTCACGTTATTATGGTGTATTCGGTCCATCTCAACACTGTTATCTGATGGCATCGACGACAGCCATTTTTTATGTAAAAGTACCCGTTCGTAATTAAGTGTCACGAAGTATTAAATACTGTGTCACCAAGTATTTCTCCTTTTAATCGATATTTGCTTGTTGTTGTGCTCTTTCGCAAAGTGGTCAGTTTGAGTCGGCAAACCTATCATTGTTAAATTAAAAAAGACCATATATTTGCTGCCTACATTTTCTATATTAGGTTTAAGTATTCATTTCCATTTTACGAAATCAGTTCAAAGTTTCCACACGAAGAAACTTTGTGGAAAATTCTTGACCTTTTTCAAACACAAGCGTTTTGGCAAACGAATTTCATTAATTTTGCTCAAATAATAATTTTTTACAATGTCTCATTTTGATCTTGATTAACGCCACAATTTCGACGAATTCTTTCCCCGCTGGGATGTTTTAACGAAAAATATAAAATTGCACTTCGGTCTCATAAAGGAAAATTTGGCCATTCGTAACGGGAGCCAATATCCGTTAACCTTACATCTGAGTAGATTATATTTTTTAATCCACGTAAAAGCATCGCTCCGTTAAATTGTGTTAAGTCGACCATAATAAGAGACTGACCGTAGATTAAACGCAGATTAAATAAGTGATGTCCAACATTCGTCTGTGGGACGAGCGACACGAGGGTTCATTAATTGGGGCACTACGAATAATTCATTACGGTTCAAACAAAATTAACTGGAGATATTGCTTCCAAATTTTTGATTAGGTGTCCATTAACATGTTGATTTACCCAGGTATTTGTAATAAAACACGGATTTTATGAGTAATCCGATTTGTCAATGGCTCTGGCAATAACCAGAGTAATGACACCCGTAGTAAATTCATTAAAAGTTTTAATTAAAAACACGAAGCAAATTAAACATTTACACACGTTATTTTAATTTCAGTAGAATGGCTTCAAACCTCATGAAGCACTTATTTATAACACTACAAAACAGAATTATAATTGAGTGCATATGAACTTAAGTAATTAATTATTTAAATCAGCGCCTGAAAATTAAACACTTGTTTGCGAAGATTTAATTTTGCAAAAGCAGCCTAACTTAAGTGGGATTGGAATGAGTCATGAGCCAAATCTACCACTATGTTGGTCCCAGAAAACGTCCGGCGACATCGAGGCAGACCCAGGAGAAGATGGCGGGATGAGATTAAATGCCTACAGACAAGATTGGTCCACACTAGCTCCAGACAGAGAGGAGTGGAAAGGAGAAAGGGAGGCGCAGTGGTTAAAACAGGCTAAAACAAAAAAAAAAATTGCTTTCGATTTATTCCTGGTTTTACGTACGTAGGTATGTACGAGATTTTTTTTTAAACAAATCTGGCAAGGATTCATGAATGATGCATGATATTTCCCATATTGGAAGAAAGGTCTGAAAAGGTTCGATTTCGCTTAAGGCGAGATTCTTCAAATTAACCTCTGGGGAATGTAATTTTAATGTCATTTTATTTAGAAACGGTAATGATTAAACAAGTGAAAAAATTATATGTTAGTTTTGAGACCTTTCTGTAGGTACGTCGGGTACTCGTTATACTCGTATAATTAGATAAAGTTCGCTCTATAGAAAAAAAATCCAAACATACCCTTATTTTGTAGATTAAAATCATTTTATTTCAATATTATACCACATTATGTATTGAAATCACATCAAAATAAACGTCTATGATGATGTAATGGCCGTCGGGTTTAACATTGTTAATATTGTAAAACATATAATTTTCAACCCAAAATTAACGAAATTCACGGCACAATTTACTCGCGCCCAGCTACCACCACAGGAACAAAAATGCACGCTCGAAGAACCTCGCCTTAATACGACCATAATTATGTAGGCATAAATCCAAAACACATCGCGACTTCACAAAGAATATCACACATATTATAAGATAAATAAGAACATAGGTCCGTATTCTAGAACAAATCTCAGTCGTAACGAGTTCAAATTTTAAACTAGATTATTATCAAATCTGTCAGTTCTAAATCTAATCCCGACAGTTGTAATTGAGACTTCTAGACTAATCAGACGATTGATCGCTTCCCTTCTTTGAATAAAAACACTCTGTTCTTGCAACACTTTTATTTCACACAACTGCACTGTTTCATCATGAAACGAAGACTGCCTTTGCATTACATTTTACCATTTAAAACGACATTTGTCCCCACCCAGAAATAACGATAATATCATAACCGTTATTTCTAAGTGTTGTCAAAACAAAATAATACATTCGGTTGCCATAATTAAAATACATTTAAAAGTTTGTTACAATAAATTTGTACTTTGACAGTGTTGCCACAGTGGATAATATAATTCGGTATTAAAATTACACATTATTTTAAATGAAATCCATGAAATCACGACACTTCTAAATGACTTGAAAAATGAAAATCATAAAAAATATCGATAGAGGAACGGACCCTCGGATTGTAGGTAGTAAATGCCTGATTGAGTCGTTCACTATCAATCTTGATTATTTCAACAACAAAAAAAACCATCAATCCTTAAGTTGATAAATCGGCAGAGGTTGAAAGGTCTTATCAATCATCTTTTTTTTCGCATTAATTCATCAATCTGGTTGGAAAAACTGCAGCAAAAAGGTCAAGATGACCTAGTCCAATGGTACTTAAGTATCTGTATTTCCATTTAGGAAAATTAAAACAACTTTTGAGAGAGAGTACAGCCACGGGTGCAGTTAATTTTAAATTACCTCCTACATTGTGCCAGACTTTAGCTTCGCAGAGGTAGTTTGTTATACCCAAAGTCTCAAATTCAGATAATTTATGTAAACAAAGGGGATAACATGTCAAAAAAATATCTTCGTAATGGTAATTCACATAAAATTGCGAAAAAAAGGTTCCATTTTCTTTTAAATACTGAATTTAAGAAATAATTATTAGAAAATAATTATTCTGTAATTTCGGTTTTAAACAAAGTTATTAAAATATGGAGATTTTCTGGTATAAAATATTTTATAATACTGGTAACAATGCAGGAGATCCAAACATTTTCAAATTTTTTATATCTTCAACAACACTATTATTATAACTCTCATTCATAGATTCATATTGTATTTATCATATCTAGCCACATTTTGGATGAAAACGGCTGTAAACTCTTTCGAGTGAAAATCGATTTTGGGTGGCCTACGTCTAGCAGTGGACTTAAAAGAGCTGATTATGACGATCATAGGCCGTGTATTGGACACATTACACAAAACATTGTTTGGCAACGGTATTTTGTTTGCATAGTTTTTATAATTAATTCACTTTAATTTCATAGATTTGATTTACAAAAAAAATATATAAAATGTTTTGCACCACTGTCCTGTCATTTTGACAGTGACATTTCTTGACATTACTTTGTTTACAAAAATTATCCGAATTAGAGACTTTGGGTATAGTTCATATGCGGTAAGTCACGCTATAGGCAGATATATCGTATGACCCATGAATGGAGTGGATATTTAGGTATTTAAACCACTATTCCTAGCCTACGGGTCAGATATAATCCTTGTACCCGGTTTTGACAATTAAATCGTTATGTGATGGCGTAAGTGTGCACACAGTGGTAGCTGAGCGGAAAGCGAGACGAACTGAGCATAATAATATGCGTAGTTTTGTACCATGTCCAACTAAAGACAGGAGAGAGAAAATGAAGAAGTTAGCCCAGCCACAGTAGCCAGTGCCCCCTATGATACCCGATAAAAACAATTTAATGTTTTTAACAAAAAAAACAACCAACTCCCAAAAAAAAAACCTCAAAAGTGAAAAATAACTTTAATTTCGGATACCGGTGTCCTTGGTTTTTCGATATTTGCCGCCGAAATTAAAGTTATTTTTAACAATTTTTTTTTTTTAAGTCTTATTTTTTTTTTTCACTTTTTAGTTATGGTACCTACCCCACAACAATTCGTTTACCACTATTTGCACACAAGATATACGTAGTGGATTAAATACGTATTATCGAAGCAAACTCATAAACTACCCAAGCAAAGTTAATAAAAATCGGTTAAAAACCATTTATAGCCCGAGTGTATTTCATGACAATTCCAATAAGCCCAAACACGGCTAGGATACATAGTTTTATTATGGAGTTCCGGTGCATACCTACCGGCTTCATCTTCAGATCAGTTCGATGGTACCATTTCATCAGAATTATTTATTTAAGCTTGCTTCATAGTCGCTTAACTATATTAATCGAGATATTATCTTATCGCCACCCGGGAAATACTTATCATTGAGGAGTTCCGGTGGCCATCTGTGGTCTTCTTCATCATTTCCACTTCAACAAATGATACTTTCTGAATGCAAATGCTTGAGTTGTTGATAAAATACAAAAATCGCTATATGTATGCTTATAATATTTGAGGAATTCCCTCAATTCCTCATAGACCCCTCATAGTCTGCACAATTGGCTTTCGCCAAGTATGTTTTTTATTTTATTTTTTATTCTACTATGAGTTAGCTCTTGACTTTAGTCTAGGTCTGGATGACAGAGACAAAGTCTACGATGGAGTGAGCTTACCCAGAAGAAGCCTGTTCACTCTCACTTTGAATAGATTAGGGTTGTATGCGTTCGGAAACACAGACGCAGGCAGACAGTTCCACTCCTTTGCTGTGCGCATTATAAAAGACGTTTGAAAACGCTTAGTGCGAGTTGGTGGAATATCAACTAGGTAGGGGTGGTAACTTGCAGTGCGTCTAGATGTCTGATGGTAGAAGGGGGCCGGTGGAATGAGGTCGTGGAGCTCATGGGCACACTCTCCGAAGTACAATCTGTAGAAGACCGACAAGCAGGCAACCTTGCGACGATGAGCCAAGCTGTGAAGCTTGGCATCCACCAGTTTTACGTCGCCAATGAGCCTCTTAGCTCTGCGTTCCACCGAGTCAAGCGCAGCAAGTTGGTACTTTGCTGGTTGGATGTGGACTATAACATGCAATAAGGAACTTCGTTCCAAAAAGTTTATTACATACATGCATACACTCACGCCTTCTTCCCATGGGGGTAAGCAGAAACTATAGAATGCCACCTGCTAAGACTCCTTTTGCTTCTGTTACGTTCATACTCCTAGTCATACACGCAAGCCGGTTGCGAGTATTACGCACCTGACCTTTCTGAAGAAGATCACCAATTAGGTTACTATAATTATGTACTCCTAGGGCGTCCCCTCCCGGAGTTTCCATTCAGACCTGCTTTGAAAAAAAAAAAAAACTCCTTTTGTTAGTCTCCTTTCATTCATTCATTCAACATGACCAAACCATCTAAGCATACTCGTTTCAATTTTGGTCACTACATCTTCTTTTAAACCGCACTGTTGCACTCACACCATTTTTTATAACCAGACCCAGCCGCAAAGTGCATATGCTTAATGTTCCTAGGCGTAGAATAAAATTGTTTTCTAATAATGTATACTGCATGTCCATTACTGTTTATAACAAATTACCTGATGGCTTTAAAACTCTCAGCCTCAGAGCATTTAAATGTAAATTATTTAACTTTCTTTCAAGCAAATGTTATTACTCTATTGAAGATTTTATGAATGAAAAATTTACCTAAATATTTGACATTGTTATCCTTGACCTTATTGAATTTTGAATTATATAATTAATCTCTTTTACAACTATTGTTCAGTTTCTTTAAATTATTTGTAATTCTAATTCTAATAATTAATAACTTAATTTTGATGTAAATGATGACCCATAATTTTACAAACCATATTTGTACGCCGCAAACGGCAGAATATTATGATCGTATTACATAATGAACCTAACAACTTTGTACAATATTCTGACAAATAAATGCATTCTATTCTTCTATTCTTCAACCTATTATTTTATAGTCACGCCACACATGCTTCGCAAGGAAAAAGTAAAAATACAATAATGCACCCCTTGTGATCCTCTGCCAGAGACTAGCGTATACATATAGTAACGTCGATTGATATGAACTCAGGCGGTTTATTTTCCTCATTCCCACCTCAATTTCCTCGCTGTTGAGCTCTCTACACTGAGATGCAGGTAATACATAGGTAGGTAGTTTTAGGCGGCGCTTATATTACCCTGCGAGTTTAGCTCCGTAAATTGTCCGGATGAACCATGAGGATTGAGGGGCAAGGCTTCGTGTTTAGTTTCGAATCTTATGATAGTTATTTCATGTATTACTGTTATGGACCAAGTGATAAATTGGGCATTATACATAATGCCCGGTCATTATGAAAAATGCCCAATGTGACAGTGCAATTTGATAATAATTATTCAAATAATCAAATTGACCGGGCATTGCAGAGTAATACAAACATATTTAATTACTATTTTTTATTGTTATTGTCGTTTGACAAGATTTCAAACGTAGAATCAATATTTAAAATCAATCCTTTGGGTTAGGTTATGTAGAACAGTGGCCGTTAACGCCACATCCCTTGTTGGTGAATCATTTGGGTTAGGTTAGGTTAGAACGTGTATTATCAAATTGCCCAATTGTCATGTAGCAATATAATAATGACCGTGCAATGTGATAAATAATGAAGTTAAGATAATAATTAATCACTTAGCCCGATAGAGCTAGACATTATTCATAATGCTCGCACATTATTAATAATGCCCGCATTGATCACCTGGTCCATAACATATCGATCGATACGGTTCATCAAAATCGATTTTAACATTTTACTAAAGCTTTAGGTACATAAGCAGCCTTTCATGTTCTCACTGCTGGGACACATGCATCCTCTGTGAGAGGGTGTGGGCCATAATCCACCACGCGGACCTAGTGCGGGTTGTTAGATGCCACATGGCTTCGAATGTTTGGTTCTAGGACATGTCGGTTTCCTCTTGGTGTTTTCCTTCGCCGATTTGAGAGCAGTGGTGCTGAAATTAAATACACAAAGTACCTATAGCGCCTGCCTGGTTTCGAATCTCACGACCTACAACTCGTGAGTCGGGGCGAACTAACGACCTACGAACTTTAGGTACAGGGAAGAGAAAAATAGTAGGCTCAAAACATCTGTACAACAACGTCAACGCCGACTTTAACTAGGTTAAGCACTCAAAAGCTAAGTTCGTTACAGTTGACCGAAACAGTTCTTTGGGCCGTTGCGTTAATTACAAAGTTAGTTTCAAAGCAAATGGATGGGCCCCTAAATATCCCGAAACAGCGGTTTTAGCAACGAACTCTCCCGCCCTCATTATTTATTTCTTTGTTGTTTAAACTGACGTCTATTCTTGTCCTGTTTTATTGAACTTGAATTTTCATAGCAGATTTATGAAATGTCACACAAAGGGTCTTTGTACTCTTTGTCTCTTCGTCCAAGCGTTTCCTGGCTTTGAACGGTCGTCCGCTCCCGCAAGAACGTCCCCTTTAGACTAGATGAAAATATTCTTTCGCCAAGGAGTAGGAAATAAGGAGCAGTAGTGACATGTCTTTGAGTGTCCATGGCCTAGTAGACCAGCTATTACGATTAAAAAACTTTCTGAGGACAAGGCAAGATAACAAGTGGGATATACTTAGTTTTCACAGACATAATCAGCAATCTGATTAGGTCCATGGTTTTCCATGTTGCAATTTTTTTTCTAGGCCATTGTTAAAATTGGTGCCGATTCCCTTGTTCACAAACTAAACTAAATTTAAGTTCAGTGCATCTTTTTCTTTATATTTCATTAAGAAAAGGACAGAAGATAAATTTTAGTTTAGTCCTGTCAAATTAACCAGCGCTTGACGTAAATTGACGTAATTTTAGTAGGCAAGTTTTTAATCACGTAAACTTGTATGGAGTAGTGACAGGTGGTGATTAATTTGACAGGACTAAACTAAAAATTACCTTCTGTCCTTTTCTTAATGAAATAGAAAAAAAAATGCAATGAACTTAAATTTAGTTTAGTTTGTGAACAAGGGAATCGGCACCAATGTCAATTCATTTAATTTATTTATTTGGTACACCAAAAGCAGTACCACAGATAAAATATTATACAGATACCCAATCCGATACAAAGAAATGACACCTCCCAAAGTCTGGCTATTTTTCTTCCTCCTATTTTTTATCAGATGCATCAGCGACTCACTAATTGCCAGAGACTGTATTTTTACATCGCCATCTAGGATTCGGCCTCAGAAATGACAGAAACAGAATTGACATTCGCAAACAGAATAGCTACCTACTTTTAAAACGTTTCGTATAATCCTTTTGCATAAAAAGTTAGATAGTTTCAGGTTCAGTAATATAAAAAAAAGATAATTATGTACCAAAAACATGTAGGTATGTACTCCTAGAATTCTTTAGCAAATTGAGTAAAACGCCATCTATAGCAAAGAGTATTAAACAAAATGATTGATTTTATCAATATACGCGTTCAAATTAAAGTAAAAGGCTTCATTTATCTTTTTTGTTGAAAATACGTGATTTATGAATGTAAATAGATAAATCATCATTAACAAGGAAGTTTTGATTTTTACTAATCGTACTTCAGCTAAAATCTGCCGTTTAACGAGTTTTGGTGATTGTTAATTTCATAATTGTTACCTATGCCATCTATAAATTTTCTTCAAGACTAATTATAATTTGTTCGAGTTGAGACCCCATGGCAGTACATCAAGAAAAATAAAACAGAACAATAATATAATAAAAATTACTGGTAAATAACAAAGGTATACAAACGGTGAAGGCAGATTGAGAACACCTGTGTCAGCGCAAACACTATTGCACTTTAATATCTCCCGCGTAGATCTAGTCGCCGTAAAATACAAGAAATCTTTTTATTTTTTATTGACATTCATATTCTTTGGCGATTGAAATCACCGCCTTATCAAAGAGAGCTAGTGCCCTTATTTTCACAAGCACGAGCCGATCTATGATTAAAATGAATTTTATTCGGAGTCGCTTTTATGAAATAAAACATGGAGATACTGCCTTCTGACATACACAGCCTGAAAGTAAACAGTTACTTTACCATACAGATATTTGAAACGTGATTTCATGTACATACGTATAAAATAATGAGAGATAAGGAGCATGAGATAATATGAGAACATTATGGAGGAAGAAAAAGAGGTTGTGTCATCAAAGGATAATCATTGAGATGAACATCAGAGACAGTTCTTCGCATTTCTAAAGTGTAATACAACATCCTTATCTACCTCATACCGTTTTCACGTCATGAAAGTCGTTACATTTTATTGAAGAAGTGAAAGTTCACGGTGTTTTTCCTTCCGTTTGAATACGGTGATAAAAATTTGTTTGGCTTTAATACTTACGATATTTTATTGAATCTGTCTGGACAGATTCTACCTCAAGGTTATTATTCCTATTCATAATTCTAAAACATTTAAATTCAAGATTTTAAAATACAACACGGATGAAATAAAAATGTAAAGTAGGTAGAGTATAATGTTCAACCTTAAATAAATACAAATTTATATTTCATATTATGTATTTCTATTTCAGTACTTCATCACGATCTCAGTTCTCTTACAAGTTAGATGCATGAAGGATTCGAAGACAGACCTCCCCCTCCCTGTAAACTTACGACATAGTCGTTTATTCAGTGAGTATTCGAACAATCCGACATCGGGACTGTCGACGAACGGGAAATTAAACGGGACGCAAATGTGAACACAGCGAATTGACGGGGAACCGGCAAAATATTTGTTTTGCTCGTGCAAGTTCGGGGAAGCTTGGGGTTGTTCGGAAAACCGGAATGTTCCCAACAGTTTACTTTTAAATGGTATGCTTGAACGTTTGAATTAACATTAGGGATCCCGTGGGATGGATATTGGTAGATTTTGTTGATGGCAATGATTTAGAGGACCACGTTTACGTAAACACAACAAAATAATAGCATAACACCTAGTGTAAAACAAAGTACATAAGAGCAATGGGCTCAAAAGATACTGTAACAATTAATAGTCAGTAAATAGCATCTCTATCTACAAGTAATAAGATGAATAAACAAATAGATGAATATGCCAAAATCCATACTAATATTATAAATGTGAAAGTAACTCTGTCTGTCTGTCTGTCTGTCCTTTTCACGCTTAAACCGCTGAACCGATCGTCATGAAATTTGGCAGAGATACAGCCTGGGATATGGAGACGGACATAGGCTACTTTTTTACGCGATAACCGACATATACGCGGGCGGAGCCGCGGGCAAAAGCTAGTAAAACCATAAGCAGACCATCAAACCATAAAACATTCTATTATTTCCACCCCCATATAACCATTTAGCAAACCATAATTAGCTATACGCTTATTTTTGTTGCCTTCCCACAATAAAACGTTCCATAAAAGACGTACACTTTCCATACAAATACTGTCCCTACAATTTCGTCTCGAGTCCCATATACTACCAAGTATATTAGAGAATAAAGGCGAAAAATGTGGGTAGCAACATTTGCCTCGCAAACCTTACTTTCTACGAAGACATTGTCGTAAAAATAACATGGGCTTGCTTCCGTAAAATAAAATGTTCCTACATACATCCCACGGCAAAATTGAAATAGCACAAGTATTGCATTATTCACAGGGGCCTATGAATATGTTATTGGGTAAAATTTTACTGGCTTCTAAACTAAAAACTAACTTACAGGTGTAGCATGTAACTTTTCATTCTAATATATGAATATATTATATTATATTTATTCATTTATTAGAAGGAAAAGTTACTTGCTACACACCTGTAAAAAATCTACACAAATTGTTTTGTTAATCATAACCAATTTTGGCAATATTGTCTTGTTAACAATAACAAAACAATTTGTGTAGATTTATAAATGTGCTCTAAAATATTGATATTTTATGCATTCAGTAGATGACGTAGATTAAAACAGATTATTACTAACTAAAGAACGGGTAGGACATAAATATTGTTTGAGTTTTATTAGGTTATAGCGATTATTAATATTTCAAATTTTATACGATTTTATTATAAAAGTATCCGGTTCACGAAACTTTCCAACTAACGAAAATGTACGAGTTTCTAATTTTGAAACTACCAATTTCATCGTTTCGTTAGAAAACCAAACATTTAATTTTAGTTTTCTAAAAGCGTCATGTTCAACTGCTAAAACTTTTAATAACCTAACCAGTGGCACTAACGAATAAGAGAACTGTAGTCCTAATTGATGTATAAAAAGAGGAAAATAAGGCCCGGCTCTAATGTCACGTAAACATTATTGAGTTCCACATAATTTGATTATACAGGATGGAAACTTTCACCGCTGACAGTTACTACTTCCCCTTATTGCCCCGCGGCAATAAGGGGAAGTACGTTATCCGTTGCAGCTACACGAAAATGGTCTTAGGAGACTATCCATAATTTTTTATGGAATTTTGATCGCCATTCACAGATTTTCAAAAAAATTTAGAGTTAGCAAGAAAATAGCCATTTTACACAAAAACATTTTTTTATTCCAATCGATCCTGTTTTTAACACGTTGACTGCCAGACTAAAAACCATGTTTAGCCCAGTGGGCCGTGGCGGACCCCTCGTGACCGCCAGTATATCGGGTCCAGGGAGCCGCGTCGGACACCATGTGTCCGCATGCCCTCGATCACTTCAGAAGCCTCTAGGCGGCCGACGGACAGCGTTTCGACTGTTTTTACTATCGCAAATTTTAGACAATTCTCGATTTATTGGTGAGGCTCCGGGGGAAAGTATGCTGTCAGACACATGGTGTCCGTCATGGCAGTCAACGTGTTAATACTGATCAAAAACTTCTATGGGACCAACTATCGTTGGAGTACTCAAAAAGTCACAAATTGCAAAAAACTTTTCCCGTACATAGTCAGTCCTAAGACCATTTTCGTGTAGCTGCAACGGATAAGGTACTTCCCCTTACTGCCCCGCTGAAAGTTTCCACCCTGTATACCTTAAGAAACTATTTCAGTAATATATTTTTTATTTTTTAAATGAAATTTAAGGGTTGCTACTAACGTTTTTGAATTTTAAATAAGAACTCAAATTCTCTACATTTGTTGAATTATTTTATTCAGAGATCATCCTCCCATCTTTCACCTGTCTTCCTCTACGTCTTTTTCCATTCCTTGGGTACCATTCTGTGACTTTTCGGTCCATTTTTCCGCCTTCACTCTCTTCATATCGGGTCCTATCAGAATACCAGCCCTGCAGTATTTAAATTTTTAAATATCGCAGCATTATGCTGAGATAGGAGCCATTTTGGCCTAACACAGGTCTTTTAATTAATTATGCCTTTATTTTATTTTTATTCTTGTTTTGAATGTAAATTTTGTTAGTTTTAAATGCTCCTTTTTTACTGTTTGTATTTCCTGTGCGTGTTTACTAAATATTTTTCTTTCTTTCTTTCATATACCCTTATTAACATATATCATTAGTGAAATATAAATTGAAGGTGAACAGCAAACCAAACGAAGACCTTATTTTTTTGGGTAAGATAAATTTAGGGCCGGTTGTTTCAAACGGTTGGTTAACGTAACATACGTACGTCAAATAATAACGATTACATATGATGTTGAACGTTTGTTAAATACAAAGCGTTGTTTCACTGCATAAAAACCGATCGACAAACTTCAAATGTAGAAGAATAAAATGACGTTAACCAGTGGGTGTTACTGTAATCGTTATTTTTTAACGAACGTTAAGGGCATAATTTTGTGAAACAACGCTTTTTTTGGATTTACGATAGTTAGCGCCATTTCTGACGTATACGCGTGCGTCAAGTGGACGTGATACGTGATACAACCCGCCCTTAGTAGTTTTCGGATAAAATCCTATCCATAGTAGCGTCAAACTGTGAATATTTTTTGCAAAAGAGAAGACTGATACGTATCCGTCATACATATAATAGTTATAAATACTAATATGTCAAAGTAACTAAAATATACGCCACAGTAACATAAAGGTTTGTGGTGGAGAGTACGAGCGCACAGTCTACCGGCTGGCTGCCTCACTCAAATTCATATTTCATGGTTTTAATTAAACCGTACTATGAAGGGAATGTAAGCGTACGCAAATAGTAGAAATAGCTCCGTGCTACTTTAATACAAGAATGAACAACTGAGGCAATGATGCAAATGGAAAACCATCATACTCTAGTTACATAGCTTAGTTGATGGATTTGATGTAAAACCACTCACCATACTATTCTAGGCCCATATATTGTGATAAATGATTTTATTTCTGTAAGTAGGTTTGTACAAACTCTCAAACACGTGATTTGGTCGACGTTTCCTATCTGACTACTCTGAGAAGGAAGGCCGAAATAAGATCAGAGGTCACAGTCTTTTTTAAAGTCCAGACATAATCTTGGTTAGATCATGTGAAGACCATGTAGATTGGTGTCTGAAATGGTCTTTTGATGAAAAAACCACACAGATTGAGTGGACTTGTCCAATCAATGCACGCATTTGTCAGTAATCATGCAGCTCAACTTACAAACAGGCGCGACACGCGACGCGACATAAAGGCGCCGCGTTTCACGCATCGAGCGGTGCCTTTGTGTCGAATCGCGTATTGCGCCTGTTTAAAGGAGTCTTTAAGGCGACTATAACCGAATTTTAATGATTTTATACTGAAGATCACGTCTATACGAGTAGTGTTAATGATTAGGAAAAAAAAAATTGAGCAATCTCTTAATAACTTTATATGTGAATATTTTAGATTATGTTTATAATACACAGTGAAATTAATTTCTAAAGTTATATCTGACGCGGATAAAAAACGGAGAATCACGCAAAATCTATCAAGCGTATTTTTTCTGAAACCTGCACCTTTATAAAGATAATTTAATTATTGATCTTTTAGCATACGTGTTTTATTCAAATACCTTTTGTTTCATGTACATAATAAATTAATAGTGCGTCTTATTTGGGACAGCGCTCTTGGATGGGCGAGTCCTATTACTGGCTGGACGTACGACGCGTTGCGTGAGCTCAGTATAGAACACGCCAGCTAACCACTCAAGGTCACTGGTATATATCTGGGCCTTAAGGTGCTCGTCGATTCGGTGAACAATACCAAAGAAAGGATATTTGGGTAGGCCGCATAAATTACTCAAACTGCCAGACTACGATAAAAACTAACTGAAAAACAAAATAAAAATAACTATGACCCACATAGTATTCACATTTTTTTTTAAGTTAGTTTATAACAGACTCGTCATGAACGTATGCTACAGAATAAAGGTATCATGAATTAAAAAACATGATGATTAAAACGTTGAAAAACTTTACGGCAATTCTAAGCGTAACGCTAAGTAATTTCAAGACAGTGAATATCTCCGAAACATGTGCCTAGAGCGGTTAAAGTAAACATAAAAAGTGATAGCAGTATCTATTGCCGGATGCAATATGCATAAAGATATGGACTATGTAGATCAGTGTTTTTAAACGTGTGGGTCCCCCTAGGGGGTCGCCAAGCCTCTTAAAGGGGGTCGCCGTTACATAAATATAAAACCATATTAGTTCAAAATGTTATACTTATTAAGAAAAAGTTAATTAGGTTAACACGAATCAAAAAATACCTTCAAATCACATAAATCATTAATGTGACGAGGACCAAGCGTACCCATTCACATTAATGTGTTGGTTACTGCTGTTTATCGTTAACCAGTTTTTAGATTTATAATTTTTTTATGATTAGAATTAAATCGTTTTCAAAATTTAGGCGATTTCTCTGTTTGCCTTTTATTTGAGTCATACACGAAAACGTTAAATCGCACAAGTAGGAGGTTCCAAATGGAATGAAACACTTCAAGGGTTCTGTGGTTAATTGTGGGTATTCTGGTTTTCTGTTTAACCAAAAGGTACCTAAAGTGATAGACTTGAATTTCAAGGTAGAACAGACATTACAATTTCAAGGTAATTGAAATCCTCCTTCCTTCCCTCCTCCTCCCTCGGGTCCTTGAAATTGTAATTTCTGTTCTACCTGTCGCGAAATATTTTTCTATACTAAGGGGGCCGCGCCATGAAAAAGGTTGAAAAGCACTGATGTAGATAGTATTGCTTCCAGACATAAGTCAAAACATAGCAGTTGTAGTTCCTTTCCAAGAGACGACATCTTTCTGTTAAATTTGCACGCGTTGCATTCATTCATATTTATTATGCATCGTGAAAATGTGTTTCATTACGCGCAGAACTCCGCCTTATCTCACAATAAATTACGCTTGAACAGCAGGCAAAGCAGAAACTCAAAATGCCTACTGCCTATAAGGAGGATTTTTCCACCCAATGATTGGATTAAAGAATGGCATCTTTTGTCTTTATTGTTAACCAATACTGGCGTACGGGGCCTATGTTGAATATTTAGTGCGTGGCGATGTGGGTACGTGACCATTATGGTACACAATGTTGGGAAACTTAATAATATGACCTAATCTATGGTGAGGTGCGCTCATCGATTTTTAAACAGATAATTTTCTTTCAGTAGTGTCTTTTAACAGTTTTACACTTTTTATCTATAATCTATAATCTTTTTATCTTTTTATCTGTTTATAATGTCAAAACAAAGTTTTACTAAATGCATAATGAAAGTTTAAACGGTACTTACTTGTAACAAAAAAAAAAACAATTTTTATTTTTTTTGTCCGTTTGTTCCAGCTAATCTCCGAAACGGCTGGACCGATTTTGACGGGACTTTCACTGGCAGATAGCTGATATTATAAGAAGTAACTTAGGCTACTTTTATTTTGGACTAGCTGCTTCCACTTCCAGAGGTAAAATTTGTTTGTAAGGTTGTATGTAGATGGTAGTTTATGAAATTCCTGAACGGATTCTGAACATTATTTTTGTATTTGATAGCCCAATTCCTGAAGAATGATATAGGCTATTTAACATCACGCTGTGACTCTAAGGAGCCGGCCAAAAAGAAAAAAAGTCAGAAAGAACGCTATGTGAAAACGAAGTAATAGCACGGGTGGACAATGGGATGTGACGCGGAAGGTCGGGGGCCGAAATTTGACAGAAGCTAGTCTAAAATAAAAGACAAGCCACCTGGGCCAAGCCTCGGGCAGCAGCTATTTTGTTACAGGGTTTATTTCATCTTAGTTAACTCATTTTGTACTATGACTTCAGTCTGTGAAACAACTTATGAAAATAATAATAATTATTATTATTTATTTAATTCAGACATTCACAGTCCATAAACACACATACATTAAAATTAAAATTATAATTATACTATTTTAAAACAAATAAAACCCCAAAATTAAACTGTGATTAATAAAATTTCAATTCTCTGTTCATTCAAAATAATATTATAATTAAAATTGTAAAAATGTCAGAATTGTAAAATAAAATGTCAAAATATTATAAAATAAAAATTTAAAAACTGTATAAATTGTAACCAAAAATAATAAGATATCAAAAAATTAAAATTAAAAGTCATTATTTTAAAAAAGTATGTGGTTTTTCGACTTTATCACTCTGAAAGAAAACATTGCACAAAACTTTTTTTTGTGCAATTGATTTTGTTCACGACGGCTGGTTTGCTTATCGAAAGAGTCCGTTTGGTTATTTCCAGATTTGTTTGAGGAAAATGGTTTCAGCCTTACCTATACTATTTATAACAAGTATTACGACTTGCGATAACTTCCAACTTTCTCGTCGCGCAACGTTCAAAATGATATCATTTGTTTCTTGTCATACTGATCTGAAATGAAAGAAAAACAAAGTAACATCTGTACAACGCCGTATGACGAAAAAGAAATTAAGAGAAATGGGTCGCTTTTTCTACTCGACACGGGTTCCGTCCTACGTGTTCGCCTCTGAGCGCTTAGGGATTATTTTGATCCCACAAACTTTGTGGGGTTTTTCTCGACTGAATAGAAAAAGGCAAGAAAGGCAACCGAAACACCTGAAAGTCCCTATGGAGTTTCTCGAAAGGGTTGGGCAAACGTTTTATATCGTACGCCCAATAGTTTCACCCACATTTCTAAGTATAACATTCTTATACAAAGAAAGGATTAGCATAATAATGTAGTCAAGGGAATATCCTCAGGTTTAAATAAAATAAGGGTAAAATCAGAGAGCCTTCAACATCATTTCGCATTACCGTCAGTGGATTAGACTAAACAGGGCGTTTCTAATTAAGTTTTCAACGAATAGTTCTAGCAGCTAACTTCCGTACGCAAGCACTAATCACGGCAAAGTTGTTTGACAGCACGTGCTAACTTCAAGCAAGTTTGGGACGTAAGTAATGAGGCAGATGGGCTAGAATGGGGTCAACTTTCAAATAACTGAATCTGACCTTAACAGGGTTGTCACCGGTCCACTAGCGCCAAACATATTATCTCGTGACTGAGAAGAAATTATGAAAAATGGCTCAATCAACTATGTCGGTGTGTCTAGAATTTTCTAATACCTTTTTAGGGTTCCGTAGCCAAATGGCAAAAAACGGAACCCTTATGGATTCGTCATGTCTGTCTGTCTGTACGTCCGCATGTCACAGCCACTTTTTTCCGAAACTATAAGAACTATACTGTTGGAACTTGGTAAATAAATGTATTCTGTGAACCGCATTAAGATTTTCACACAAAAATAGAAAACAAACAATAAATTTTGGGGGTTCCCCATACTTAGAACTGAAACTCAATTTTTTTTTATTTCATCAAACCCATAGTTGTGGGGTATCTATGGATAGGTCTTCAAAAATGATATTGAGGTTTCTAATATCATTTTTTTCAAAACTGAATAGTTTGCGCGAGAGACACATCCAAAGTGGTAAAATGTGTCCCCCCCCTGTAACTTCTAAAATAAGAGAATGATAAAACTAAAAAAAAATATATGATGTACTTACATTATTTATTTATTTATTTAAACTTCTCACACACAATAAGGTACAAAGGCGGACTTAATGCCATAGGCATTCTCTACCAGTCAACCAAGGGTAGTGAAGAGATAAGATGGCAGGTGCTCTATTTAAGAGGAGATAATAATAATAATAAAAATATTAAAAAGATAACAAATAAAATAGATACACAAGTACATAAATATGTTATAAACTTATAATAGACATACATATAAATTACTATAATATATAAATACCTACCTATTATATATATAAACATATATCAAAATTCAAGGAGACCATGTAAACTTCCACCGAAAACTGGTTTGAACGAGATCTAGTAAGTAGTTTTTTTTAATACGTCATAAATCGTAAACCGCGCTTGCTGCTACGGAACCCTTCATGGGCGAGTCCGACTCGCACTTGGCCGCTTTTTTTAAGTTTCATATTGAGACACAAAGCAACAAAATACGATCTAGAGGAATGTGGTCGTTTTTATTTACATCGAATTTTGTTGCTTTGTCTCAATATGAAACTTTAAAAAAGGTATTAGAAAATTCTTGACACACCGATATAGTTGATTGAGCCGTTTTTCATAATTCCTTCTCAGTCACGAGATAATATGTTTTTAAAGGAGTGGCGCTAGTGGACCGGTGACAACGCTCTTAAGGCGACGATAACCGACTTTTAATGATTTTATACTGAAGATCACGTCTAAACGAATAGTGTTAATGATTTGGAAAAAATATATATCGCCTTTTCGTATTAAAAGTGTACAATTTCAAAAATATTCGAAATTGAGTTAATATGCGGAAACGTTTGGTATCTCCAGTATTTTGCTCTTAAAACGCTCTCCTGTAAAATTAGTAAGTTTTGAGATTATACAGTTTTAATGCGAGAAGACGATATCAATGGTCATGCGTTGACAACTCGTAACCCACATTTTTTCGCAAAATAAGATAAGTACATAATTTTGTTTCTTAAATTAAACGCCAAATCTTCCCATTGATAACTCGTCATGCATAAAAAATGTGGGTTACGTGTTGTCAACGTATGACCATCGATATGTTAAATTAGAGCATTTTCTTATAACTTTATGAATATTTTAGATTATATTTATATTACATAGTGAAATTAATTTTTAAAGTTATGTCTAACGCGGATAAAAAAATATTTTTCTGAAACCTTCACCTTTTTAGGGGTTCCGCAGTAAACAAGAAACCCTTATAGTTTCGCCATGTCCGTCTGTCAGTCCGCGGCTTAGCTCAGAAACTCTTAGTATTAGAAAGCTGTAATTTGGTATGAGTATACATTTATTAATCTAGCCAACAAAGTGGTAAAACAAAATCTTTAAAAAAATATATTTAGGGTACCTCCCGTCTTGCCAGGGTTTTCACAGCAGTAGCATATACATAATAGTTTGGGGAAAAAGTTTCTTCGCATTTTTTAAGAAAATTCAAAACATTTGTTAATATAGTTTATTTACATTTAACTATAGTATGTAGGTACCATTTCGTCTGATAACTTTTTGCCATCTTGTAGGTAGGGACATGATCCCATTGCTATATAAATTTTGAGACTTGTGATAAAAATACCGCGACAAGTGGTTTTGGCAGTCCTCTCGTGATGTTAACCTGACACTGCCTAAAGAATTCTGAAGAGACCGAAACAGGTGGAAATCTGAAGGTGCAAGGTCAGGACTATACGGCGGATGCATTAACACCTCCCAGCCAAACGCTCTTAATTTTTGCTGAGTGGCTAAAGATGTGTGAGGTCTAGCGTTATCATGATGAAAAACCACACCCCTTCTGTTGATTAATTTCGGCCGCTTTCTCTCAACTGCTTGCTTTAATCTCATCAGTTGTTCGCAGTAGAGTTCAGAATCGATGGTCCTGCCTGGTGGTAACAGCTCATAATGAATAATGCCTTTCCAATCCCACCACACACACAGAATCACCTTGTTGCGAGTTAACCCGGGTTTCACCATAGTCTGTGAAGCCTGACCGGTCTTTGACCACGACCTTTTTCGCACGTTCTTGTCGTACGTGATCCACTTTTCATCACCAGTTATCAGCTTCTTCAAAAATGGTTCGGTTTCATTACGTCGTAATAAAGAATCACAAATAAGTACACGGTTCATTAGGTTTCTTTCAGTGAGCTCGTGAGGTACCCAAATATCGAGCTTTTTTGTGTACCCAGTTTTTTTCAAATGTGCCAAAACTGTTTTGTGGTCAATTCCGAGTTCTTCAGCTACGTCGTAACTACTGATATGCCCACTTTTTCAAAAATGGCATCCATTTTATCCGTAATAGGGCGACCAGAGCGACATGCATCTTTGACATCAAAATTTCCGATTTGAAATTGTGCTACTCTCACAGACACTGCACTAGGTCCATAAACATCGCAAATTTTTTTCGCGGCTTGCGTTGCATTTTTACCTTTTTTGTAGTAAAATTTTAAAATGTATCGAATTTCTTCATTAAATTCACTCATCTTAACAGTACGAAAAACAAATGAAAATCACACATTTTCCTAATTTGAATTATGTTCTTTAAAATTTAAACTTTCAATGATACCAAAACCAGCCAGATACAAATAGTATAGCCAAAGAGATTTTATTACAAGTTCATACATACTACATATAATGCGAAAAGACTTTTTCCCCAACCTAATATAATATAACGAAGTTAAAAGAAAAACTATCACAGCAAAGTAGGCTTTACAAGTTACCGAGTAATAGTCGAACTTACATTTGCAGTTGAAGAACATGTTTTTCAACAAGTATAATTTTGTTGTTGTTTTTCAACTACAATGTTAAGTTTGTTCTTGGGATAAATTCATCCCACCTTCAGAACCCCTTCATTGTGCGTGGTCCGACACACACTTGACCGGTTTTTAAAGATAATTTAACTATTGATCTTTTAGTATACGTGTTTTATTCAAATACCTTTTGTTTTATGTATCATAAATTAATAATGCGCCTTATATGGGACAGCGCTCCTGGATGTACGCCTCGTTGCGTGAGCTCAGTACAGAACACTCAAGGTCACTGGCATATATCTGGGCCTTAAGACACTTTCGATGGACATTTTATCCTGACAGGGTCGACAGACAGATAATGAAATTCTGAATTGACGCTCAAATTATTTGCACCTGAGACTTGCAAACAAAGCAAACACAGTTGTACCTACTTATATATTGAATAGTTGAATCATTAAAATAAAAACGTTGCAACGTTTACATTTCGTGAACAAAGCTTTTACACCTGCAAGCCATTTACTGAGCGCCGCAAACATGAAAAATTCACCGTAAATTTTTTCACAAATTTTAATGTTTTTCGGTTACACGTGGCTGTTACATTTTTGATTAATAACAAACAATAAACTGTATTATTTCAAAAAAATTACCGTGCTTTATTTAAGGCTCCTGCAAACAGGCGCGATACGCGACGCGACACAAAGACACCGCATGTCGCGCGACGAACGGTGCCATTGTGTCGCGTCGTGACGCGCCTGTTTGTAGCAGCCTTTAATGAAAACGGTCTTCGGCAACCATTTAAGTACAAGCAACGAGATTCAAATATGGAAATAAATCGAATTATTCGTCTAGCTCCAATACTTCTGTGAGAAAATAAAGCGAATGAATACCCATTTACCAAACAGAAAAAGCAATACGTACTGTTTGAAAAGCGTGTGTATTGAACAGTAAAGAGGCGTGATATAGCGGTCAATAAAACGGAAGAGGGATATCAGGTTGTTAGGTAGAAGTTGATAGGAAGATAGAGGCAGGCAATTTGTCGCTGGCGAATGAAATTGTGCATCTGCACGAAAACGCTTTTACACCGGCCCGTATTTTCCCTTCCCTCTGTAAACGTTGACAGCACAATCTGAATGAGATTTAATTAGAAGTTTCTCTTCCCGGTTTATTAAGGTTCGATGGAGATGAAATGTAGTGGGAATTACTTTCAAGTGTTTCATTTCAGGTTATTTTTTGGGAGTTTTAATTCACCGTAATTCAGTGGAATAGTATTTCAAAAATCACATATTGCTGCTTCAATTCAAAAGTACCACAAAAAAATTTGAATAATATTATAAATGTGAAAGTAACTCTGTAAACCGATCGTCATGAAATTTGGCAGAGATATAGCCTGGGATATGGAGAAGGACATAGGCTACTTTTTTACGCGATAACCGACATCCACGCGGGCGGAGCCGCGGGCAAAAGCTAGTCCTTCATATTTTTTTAAAACATTAAGGCCTGTGTTCACCAACAGTCAAACCACCGGTTAGGTATTTAAACAGTTGGTTTATGTCAAATTTCCTAAGGCCTGTGTTCACCAACATTCAAACCACCGGTTAGGTATTTAAACAGTTGATTTATGTCAAATTTCCTAAGTAAAGAACTGATTAAATATCTAAACAGTTGATTTAAATGTTGGTGAACATAGGCCTAAGAAATTTTGAGTAAACAACTGATTAAATATCTATAGAGTTGATTTAAATGTTGGTGAACACAGGCCTAAGGGGTTTATTTATAAACGCTGTTTAAAGTTAAGTGATGATTAGCGACTGTTTAACCATACATTTTTGACGTTTAAACGTCACTTAACTTTAAGCAACGTTTATGAATAAACCCCTAAATGCTGCTTAAAAATACGTGTTTAACGATCCATAATATACATATATTTGATATAAGAAAGCATTAGACAAAAAAAAATTTTTTCTTCTCTGGTTAGCTCTTCCGTAAAAGTGTAATTTTGATTTGTGGTAGTTTAGAATTGAAGCAGCGATATGCTAGACAATTTTTGAAAGCAATCTTAAAGAAAGGAGTGTAGCAGCTAGCATGGTGCCATCGTATTGTAAAGAAGATGTACGTACAAAGAAAATGTTATTTATTTATGAAGCGTTGACCGAAAATGGCGAAATGTTTGATAGCTTATATATAGGATCTGGGTTGTCACAAGGGATCAATTCAAGATAAGCGTCAACATGGATAAAGTCCCTGCCCTATTTCTTTAGCACTGACCATGATTTCAGGAACTTATATTACTTTTAGCTTTACATAAATTAATATGAAGAAATTTTTGGGAAGTATGATGTCATTGCAGATGATGGCTTAGTCTTCGCGATTGTACACTTTCCAGACACTTAAGGTCTCTGCACACAGCGGGCGCGGCGCGGCGGGACGGGACGCCGACGCTACGCTGAGCAGTTGTAATGTACTAGATATTACGGACGACGCCACACAGAGCCGTCCGGCTCGACGCGACGTGACGCGACGCTCTGTGTGGCGTCGTCCGTAATATCTAGTACATTACAACTGCTCAGCGTCGCGCCGGCGTCCCGTCCCGCCGCGCCGCGCCCGCTGTGTGCAGAGTCCTTTATGTAGCACCTCTAGAATTGAATACTTAATGTACCGATATAACAGCCATTACCTTTAAGACTATCCCAATCGAATTTAAGATGTTTTTGGAAATCGATATCCACAGTAATTTGATGACGGAGGTCAGGTCAGTAGCTCTAAAAGGTAGTATCAAAATCAATCAAAATCAAGTCATTTATTCAAATTAGGTTGAGAATCAGCATTTTTCGAACTTCAAAAATTACATAAGACAGTCCCCCAAAATGCCCGCCCTTCACCACATCCTAGTCAGTATTTCCAAAGTACGCAGAGATAAGCAAATAGTTTCTTCGAGCGAATTACTCAGAATGATTAGTTTTCTAACATATATGATTGCCATTTCGACATCGTTTAACGTTTTTGAGAAATAAAATAAAATGTAATAATTCCCATACAAAAAATTTTTTTTTTTTTTTGCGATACATTATTTGATGTACGACAACAATATTTTTTTGGCTTATTTGTTATCACTGCCACAAGATTAGAAAAAAATATCAGCGCTCTAGGATCAACGTGTGCGCCGTCCTTTCCACGTTTGTCAGTGATAAGTTTAATATTTTGTTTGAGAAAATTAAAGTATTATAAAATCAATAACATAGATGACAAAAACACTGAAAAAAACGAAAATCCGGTTTTGTTATCCTAAAAAACCCGGGTTTCAAATCAGTCGGTTATCCGGTTTTTATGGTTATCCGGCTATCCGGTTTGCATGCCCTAATCCTAATGCTTTAGCTGGGAAGAAGAAGCGGCGCAAAAAACTCCCCAGCAGCACAGCTGTCTGTTCAGTTAGAAAAACTTGATTCTATACAATAGTAGGTATGCTAAGTAATTAAAATTACGAGACACAGAACAGTAATTTTTTTTGCCCTAAGTCAGCTAATACGCCAATATAGTAGGCCAGTAATAAACCCGAATCCTTATAGTCGTTTGAGGAAATAGAAAACAAAATTTATCTCGTGTAACCTGATCGTTACTTTAGAATGTCTTGTCCTAGATTATAAGGAGAGGAAACTAGTCCCTCTGACCTAATTAAAGAATTCATTGTGACGAGTTAAGGCAGCCGATTCTTCGTCACAGTTCTTAATGAACAGTACTCATAGTCTGTCTCTAGTATTCATAAAGCATTTGTCTAACTATCAAGTTAGACAAATGCTTTATGAATAGCACGTTAAAAAAAACTACGGACGGAAATTCAGTAATACTACTAAATAATAGTCCACCATTGAGTACCTATATACTTATACCCAGTCTCTAATTCAGATAATTTATGTAAACAAAGTAATGTCAAGAAATGTCACTGTCTAAATGACAGGACAGTGGTACAAAACATTTTATCATATTTTTGTTTTGTAAATAGTCATCGCTAAAATTAAAGTGAATTAATTATAAGAACTATGCAACCAAAATACCGTTGCCAAACAATGTTTTGTGTAGTATTTTGGAGACACGGCATATGATCGTTATAATCAGCCCTTTTAAATCCAGTGCTAGACGTAGGCCTCCCAAAATCGATTTCCACTCGAAACAGTTTACAGTCGTTTTCATCCAAAATGAATAAATGAATGTAATATTAGTGTTGTTGAAGATGTAAAAAATTTGAAAATGTTTGGATCTCCTGCATTGTTACCAGTATCATAAAATATTTTATACCAGAAAAATCTCCTTTTTTTAATAACTTTGTTTAAAACCGAAAATTTATAAAAATAATTACGGTATGATTATTTTTTAATTATTACTTCTTAAAATCAGTTCTTAAAAGAAAATGAAACCTCTTTTTTCGCCATTTTATGTGAATTACCATTACGAAGATATTTCTTTGCTATGTTATCCCCTTTGTTTACATAAATTATCTGAATTTGAGACTTTGGGTATAGTGGAAAACTTTTTTCCATATTACGTTAAGTACCTGTTTTGTACTGTCTCAAGGACGTTGTATTGTTTTAAATATATTACAAACAGTCTGTAACTTTAAATAATAGAAGTACAATAGAGAAGTTATTTCTTAAAATTAGTACCAGTATTTCAAGAATCGGCGAGAGTCGTGACTTTGGGTACGGAATTTCAAACCTATACAGGGTGGAAAAAAAAGACCGTGGTTGGAGGAAAAGTACCCTTAATACTGATGATGGCAAATTTTACTGAAAGGAAACATTCCTTTATTTTCAAAAATAATTAAAACTGCATTTAAAGATTTTTGAAAAATCACCTGCCTGAGCCGGGAATAGAACCGGTGAAATGTGAAAAAATTGCTATGGCCGTCATAACAAAAATATATTAAGAAAAGTCCCATACAAGAAACGTTTTTTCGCCATTTTTTTGCTCGTTTTTTACTAAAGGGTTTATTGTATTTATATAAATAATTATGTAGTGTTAAATATTTTACGGTGGTAAGGAACCCTTCGTTTGCGAGTCCGACACGTACTTGGGCGCTTTTTTTTAACATGAAATACCATGTCATATGAAACCAAATCACTGTGATTTAATCAAAATTTCAACATGAAAACGCTCTTCTCTGATCATCTATGGAAACATTTGTAATTGGGACATATGGAAGCATCGCAAATGCTTTTAGGAATAAAGGAGAACCAGTAGCTAAGTATCTTTGTGTGGGTTGTTCGACAACTGGCGAGTGTGAAACTCGCGCGTGCGTGGGTTTAATCGGAAGGTGCAAACCCGCGCGCAGTCGTGAGTTTCATACTCGCCAGTTGACGAACAAGTCCTTTGTGTGAATGATTCCCCATTTTAATAAAAAAATAATGATATCGCACTAGTCTGTACGAGCCTTTAGTCTCTAGTTAAATATTCGTCCAACATATCCTGCTCAGTCAGTAACGCGTTTGTATGGAATGAACGCCAATGATCACGTGACCACGTTTCCTCTTAATATATTCACTACAGCATGAGCTATTCCCTTAAGACGCAGATATATGCCAGTGACCTTGAGTGGTTAGCTTGCGTGTTCTGTACTGAGCTCACGCAACGCGTTGTACGTCCAGCCAGTAATACTCGCCCATCCAGGAGCGCTGTCCCACATAATACGCATTAGTAATTTATTATACACTAGCTTTTGCCCGCGGCTCCGCCCGCGTAGATGTCGGTCATCGCGTAAAAAAGTAGCCTATGTCCTTTTCCATATCCCAGGCTATATCTCTGCCAAATTTCATGACGATCTGTTCAGCGGTTTAGGCGTGAAAACGTAACATACAGACAGACAGACAGACAGATAGACAGACAGACAGAGTTACTTTCACATTTATAATATTAGTATGGATAAAACAAAAGGTATTTTAATAAAACACGTATACTAAATAATCAATAATTAAATTACCTATCTTTAAAAAGGTGAGGGTTTCAAAAAAATACGCTTGATAGATTTTGCGTCATTTCCAGTTTTTTATCCGCGTTAGACATAACTTTACAAATTAATTTCAATAAGTAATATAAACATAATCCAAAATATTCATATATTAAATTATTAAGAAAATGCTCTAACTTAACATATTTTTTTTCAAAGTCGGATATTGTCGCCTTAAAGTTGGTGCCGATACGCGAGAGAATAATATTGCTCCTGGCCCCGTAGGTGGCCAAGTAAATTGCGTCAACTATTAGCCTCTTTGAGGTCGTCTTTGATACAGCTGAACGAGCATTAAGGGCACTCGAGCAGAAAATAACGGAAATCAGAGTACATTATACCTACCTACCTTGAGTAAGTATTAAGATTTGAAAAGGATCGATGTTCAAATAGAAAGAACTCTCCTGAAGAGATGAGCTTTACATACAAGAGAGTACATCATGGAGTGCTAAACGGTTTAACTGTCGCCATGATTGGTTGAAGCATACTGCCCAAAGACGTAACTCCTGGGCCTCGCGTGTTTGTATGGCAAATCTGTCAAAAACTCACAATGAAGAGACCATTCTGACACTATTGTAATAGCAGACTTGAGGCCCTGGTGGCCAGTGTTAGGGCCTATGCGCACCACGTTTTTTAAACGCGCCGTTGACGCGCGTTTGTAGCGATGCAGACGCGATACGCACGCAAGTCAGACGGAGCCTGTAGACCTTTGCACACCTGTATAAATTCAAATACGCGTTTGAATCGATACAGACGCGCGTGTGTAACGATACAGACGCGATGCAAACGCGCGTGTGTAGCGATACAGATGCGATGCAAAAGCGCGTGTGTATCGATACAAACGCGCTGGCATTTTGCGTTTTTAAGTTTTCTGCGTCGAAAGCTCCATTTTTTGTTCCAAAGACGTGCGGTGCACCAAATTGCTCGATTGCTACTAGCGTAGATTCACACTTTCCTCGTCCCGCCCGTAGGGAAGGTGCGCGCGCTAGCGGTCGCATCGGTGTCGCGCGTTTGAATCGATACAAACGCTATACTAACGCGCGTGTTTATCGATACAGAGGCGCCGGTGCCGCGCGTATGAATCGATACAAACGACAACAAACTGCTCTGTAGGATAACAGCGCGCGCGACGGCGCGTTTAAAAAACGTGGTGTGCACAGGCCCTTAGGAATATAAAATCTATACCTACTAATAAATACAATTTAAATGTCTGTTTGTAATGTCAAAATAACAAAGTTTTACTAAATACTTATAAGAAAGTATACACGGTACTTACAACAACAAAAAAACTGTTCTTTTGTTCCGGTTAATCTCCAAAACGGCTGGACCGATTTTGACGGGAATTTCACTGGGAGATGTTATAAGAAGTAAATAAGGCTACTTTTGGAAAAAGCCACGGGGGCGAAGCCGCGAGCAGCAGCTAGTGAGATATATATGTATTTCCATTAGCACTTAGGATATTTTCCGTTCAAGAAAACCAGACTGCAAACTTGAAAGTCACGTGTGGATTTATACGTCAACTAGTTTCCACATTAAAGCAAACTCGCGTGAAGAACTGAGTTCTTCATAAACAATATTATTATTTATTACTGAAACTACACGAGGCTTCAGTGGTGGGTCACACTTTAGGTATTTACCATTTTGAATTTGTTAGCATGACTTATTTTGTATGAAGGCCATTTGTTTCTTAGAGATCTCGCACTTATCATAATGTTAATAGATGAGGGAGTGGAAGTTATTCTAGATGATTTTTTAGTATGTGAACAAGCCGGTATTTTGTTTCATAATGAGTTTGAATAGTCAAGCAGATATTTGTCGTCAATTTAATTCAAATCTAAAGTCTCTCAATTTTACTGATAAGATTGTCAAATCAAATCATTTATTTATTTTGAAAATGATGACTTAATAACAAAAGTTCTTTAACCTTGAACGTGGATCCACGCGATACACAATGGTTTTTTTTATTGTGTTTGTAGTTACGAGTCACCTTCGGCGCCAGTGTATCATTTTTGCACACACTTGTTAATACAATGTGTATCAAAAATGATGGCCCTGGAGATATGAGAACACACAAAACTATTTGGTAGGCCAGTGTATCATTTATTATATACACTCTGAAAAACCTGAAAAAAGATGGGAAAAGGAAGATGAAAGCTTAAAACACATTAATACAATAAATAAAACCATATAAACAAAAAAAAGTGTGATTTTGGAAATCATGCTTGGCGCCGAAGGTGTTAAACCATATCCTACCTAAACAGGTGTGCAAATATCTATTAAACTTAAATAACAATATTTCTTTCATTATTCATTAATTTAACTATTACAAATAAGATTATAATGATGATGATGATGTTTTCTATTAACACTAGTCTCTTGGTAAAGTAAATTTTCAAATTAGATTTAGACGGAAACTAATTTATTCAAAAGGATTGAAAATGTGTCTTAAAAAAAGGAAGGAACAAAAGATAACGGAACTGTCGAAGATCAATTAATAATTAAGCGACAAACTTCTGCCCTTTTCATTTTAAATTAAGTATGCAAATCGAAGTATCAGCAATTAAGTTTTCTAAGATAAAATAAACAATAACGAAAAAGCTGGGTTTTTCCGTAATATCAAACTTGAACTGCCTTAAGGGTCCGTGCACGAAAAAAACTCTGTTTTGGCAATTTCTTGTCTAATTGTGAGAAAACTTGAAATAATCGAAACATTAAGTCTGTGTAACTATAAAAGTAGTTTTCATGGTGCTAAACCATTCGTGTCAGTCACAGCAGCTTTTAATAGTTTCATAATTTTTGTGCTCTCCAAAACATAGTTTATTTCGCCATTAATTTACTTAATGAAGATATTGTATAATCATTAAATAAAATTTTGATTATATTTTAAGGATAGCTGAAGGCTAATTTGTGATTTTTTAATTTCTTGATATGATTTGCTAAATAATAGGAAAAATATATATTACTGACGAAGTTTAAAACAAAAAAAGGTTTTTTCAATATTATTTTTCTGCTATATTTTGTATGGAAGTTGAAAAAAGTGGTTCCGCCACATACAAGTAGACCATATAATGATGTTGATGATATTTTTAAATGTTCAAAATCAAAAGTAGTTTCTTGTAGAATGATGATCAAATGTCAGTCTCGCGTCATTTTTCGGAAAACTTGTTGCAAATATTAGTGATTTACCGTGAATACTTAATTTATTTGAAAAATCCCTTTCAGCCACATGCAAAACAAAGAACACGACTTTTAAAATCTCAAATATTTTTTTTTAAATTGTTTCCCTTTCTCACAAACAATGAACAAAATTTATCAAAATCAGTCGATTTCGTGCACGGCCTCTATGAACACTTTTTACAATCGACTTCGCACGTCGAGAGAATGCGTTCCACGCCTGTCAGTTGGACACGATTAGCACGATAACCGACTTTTAATGATTTTATACTGAACATCACGCCTAAACGAGTAGAGTTAATGATTTGGAAAAAATATATGTTAAATTAGAGCATTTTCTTAATAACTTAATATATGTTTATTTCCCAAATAACAGCTACTTATATTGCAAATGCAATGCAATCCCAGGATTCATGAGTCAAAGGCAAGTCATTTATTTCAAATAGACCATTAAAAGTAGGGATGCAATACGTCCGGAATTTGCCGGACAAGTCCGGAATTTTATCTCATTGTCCGAAACGCGGGGGGAATCCTTAACTGTCGGAATTTCCAAATAAGAGTAGAAAAAAAGAAGATTAAAATAAAACATTATTTTGTATTCAATACTTAACAACTAGATGATAGTAGATTTATGATTATCTAATTTGATTTCAGGCACCCCACTATATACTGCAACAAACCTTTCTTTTTTAATATAGTTTTGTAAAAGTTTTGACATGTTATTTCTTTTAAATTATATTGAGTCACACTAAGAAACCAACCAAGGAAAAGTCCGGAAATTTTAACAAATGTTCAAATTTTCCTCCGGAAACAAATTATATTGATCGGGGAACCCTAACTAAACGGCAAAAAGTCAAATTGTACAAGAAAATAGATTCGATTCTTTTGCCCTTCCAAAAGATAGTTGCGTATAGAGAACAATGGGTAAGAAACTCCATAACACACACACAGAACGTAAAATCACGTCAGGTGTACCCACATTCATTAATTACCTAGGTATATAATCCATACTAATATTATAAATGTAAAAGTATCTCTGTGAGTGTCTGTCTGTTACGTTTTCACGCGTAAATCGCTGAACCGATCATCATGAAATTTGGCAGAGATTATAGCCTGGAATATGGAGAAGGACATAGGCTACTTTATTACGCGATAACCGACATTCACGCGGGCGGAGCCGCGGGCAAAAGCTAATAGAAGATAAATAGGTTGCATCGTAAGATAAATAATAAATAGAATTTTTGTTATTATGTATAGGTATATATGAAAACGATGTGGTATGTTCAATAAATGAAACACTATCAGACTCTGTAATGTATAGTTTCAGGACAAAGTCTGACTTCGCTCTCACAAACACTGCAGTGTTTTATAAACACATATTGTTCTAATTACTCTTCATAATGACCAATTTATCATCACACTTAGTCCGGCTGACATTTGTAATCAAACACCCAGGGAATAGAGAGTGATGGATTGGGAGCAAAATTGGATTTATACTAAGCTTACTTTATTATCAATAATGGTTTTGACATAATTCTCTCAGTCGCCAAATAAATTATGTTGTTATAGTGCGACATAAAATAGTAGAAATTATATGAGGGCGCCACTTTCTACGTAACTCACATTTTTTGAGGTAAAATGCTTAACATAGCAACAATTTAGTATGGATATTTTTTTGTTCCATTTTATTTAATTTCTACTATTTTATGTCGCACTGTAGATAAATATTCCGACATAATAATCATTTATTATCCAACTAGCTGCTGCTCGCGGCTTCGCCCGCGTGGCTTTTTCTACAATGAAAGTAGTTACTCCCTATAACGTCGCAAGTGAAAGTCCACCCATTTCGGAGATTAAAAAAACACTGACACAAACAGACAGACAAAAAAAAATCGTTGTTTTGTTATTATAAGTACCGTCATATATTTTCATTTGCATTTAGTAAAAAAAAAAGCTTTTATTTTAAACATTACAGACTTAAATTTTATAATATTTGCCTAAAGTTGCGAACAACAAATACTCAAGATAGTCATTTAGTAGAAAAAGCAAGATCACCGAAGGTTAAGCTACGTTTGTTGAAGTTGGTTCGCGGATGGGTGACCATTCAATACATATTAACACCCCTCCGTGCCTCGAAAAGTACGTTAAGCTGTTGGTCCCGGCTATCATTCGTCGATCTTTGACAGTCGTTACCGTTTTAGTCAGAAGCCCGAAAGTCTGACAACCCATGGGGTATCGTGTTAAGGCTCGTACAGCCTAGTGCGATATCGCGGGCGCGACGCGACACCAAGTAGCACAATTTCTTTGTCGGTGCCTGTCGCGCCCGCAATATCGCGCGAGTCTGTACGAGCCTTTATAGTCAACGGCATGAGTCGTGAGCACAAACGGACACCTGCGCAGTAGTAAATTTTTAGGTCTCCGAGCAGCCGGGGGGCGCCGAGCTGCATGCGATTGGTTCGTCAGCCGATACTCGTCGTTTATTGGACTTTCGCGTGTCATTTTTATTTCGCTGAAAGTATACATGCGCGAGCTTGCCCCCACTACTGCCCATCTATGCTCACGACTCGTGCCGGTTATTATACCCAGTAACTGGGTTGTGGAGATCAAATAGGCAGTCGCTCCATGTAAAATACTGGTATTCAGTTGCATCCGGTAAGACCGGTCCGGATCCGGGATCCGGTTGCTTAATTTAAAAAATACATAGAATAAATAACAAAATATGGCAATTAATATTATTTTTTGCCATATTTTGTTGTATTTTTATATTTTCAGAAGATAATAAATTACAAAAATTCAGTTTTGTTGTTGTCCTGAAAAGTTCTTCAAATGCACATATCAGATTTGGCAAGCGCACCGACGAAATAATATGTCAGAAAATATCAGCGTAAAACTGTAAACATATGAAAACAGAAAAATGACGAAATAGTAAATTGAAGTGACGCTAATCGGAAATTATAAGTCACGTCTCACGTTAGGGCTCCTACAGGCGCGACATGCGACGAGACACAAATATCAGCCAGAATACATACTCCTACCTACCCAGAAAACACTTGGTAATCCCAACGAATGTGTGTGTGTGTGTTATTGCACCTACCACTGTTTTTCTCCATGACCCAAAGCCTGACACAAATTGATTTTCTGAGAGTTTTCCTACAGACATTATCCATGACTCTACCATCATGGATAATGTCTGTAGGAAAACTCTCAGAAAATCAATTTGACATTAAATACAGGAATCCCATGAAGTTGCTTGTTAACTCCATGACGGGTAGAATCTGTGTTTGATTACAGGGTGACCTGCCCTATAGTAATGTCGTTGGGTCACTGGAAATGAGGCTGAATTTAACTTTTTTTCCGCGGAGAAATCCTCATGGATACCCTCGGTCTGGGAAGAACGGAGGGCATGTTAGACTACTACCGAGTAAAACCCCATTGTTCCTTCTAGTACCGTGAGTCGGGGCCCCGAGAGATACATGTACGTACACCTTGTAATTAGAGGATTATACACGTATCCAAGATAAGAATGCTTTGAAACATGCTGGTCCTGCTCCATATTAGGACAATTTAGAGTCTAGACAAAATTAAACTGGTTGCTAATTTTATTGCTTGTGTAATTTATAATTTATATGATATTAATTATTATTATTTTTATTATTATTAAAAAAAAAATCTGTGAATTTTTAACCGACTTTCCAAAAAGAAGGAGATTCTCAATTCGGGTATTTTTTTTTTAATGTTTGTTATCTCAGAACTTAACATATATTTTTTCCAAATCATTAACAATACTTTAATAATTTTGTTAAATTAGAGCATTTTATTATTAACTTAATATATGAAAATTTTAGTTACTCCTCATAAGATCAGCTGTCTGACAGTGGTCAACTTTATGATACCTATACAAAAAGATGACATTAACAAAACAAAAAAATCGGTCTCTGTTTGTTTGTTCCGTAACTTATAGTCGAATTATGAATTCACTGGAGGAAACTGACAGGTGCTAGCTGCCTCATTTTTAAATAAAAAGTATATATGTATTGTATTCTAGACTTTTACAACTATACAATACATATATTATACATTTATTTTAATCTTTATAAATCAATTAAACTAAACGATGACCATTACAATAATTATGACCATTTTTATTAGAAAAAGTGAAGCACATGTCAGATTACTCCAGTGAATTAATTATTCGACTTTAGTCTAGGTACTTTTATTTTAGAAAAACCCACGCGGGTGGAGCCGCGGGCAACAGCTAGTCTTAAATACTTATTATATTAACTTCTCCGATAAGCTCTCTTAGAATTTTTTTTATGGAAACGTAGGTAATTATAACCAAATTATTGTGATTTCCCAAAAACTACATTTATTGTGTTATGACAGGTTATGATACTAGTTGCTGATGTGCGATATGTACAGGAAAAGTTTTTAATCAGTGCGCAAATTTTGACAAATTAAACTTAAACGTGTTTTATTATACACCTATTTCTTATTTTGATATGTATTAGTACAAAAAAATGAAGTTATCGTTAACGAAAGATGTTTATTTTGAAACTGGTATAATGGATACTCGTCCGCGCCGCGCCGGGCGCGGTCTGTGAAGCGGAACGCAGTAGTAGGTACCTATCAGCTGTGCGCTTGCCGATTGATATATTGGGCACTATCCATATTTTGCTGATTTCAAGTAGGACTACAAAAATGTATTGAACAAATAAAGGCTCGTACAGACCAGTGCGATATCGCGGGCGCGACGCGACACTAGTAGCACAATTTCTTTGTCGCTGCCTGTCGCGCCCGCGATGTCGCGCGAGTCTATACGAGCCTTAAGGGCCTATACTACCTCAAATGGCTTAGCATGATCCTCCACTATGTCGAAAATACTGCAGCATTAATTTTGAAATAAATATATTGTAAAGTTGATTATTAATGTTAAGTACTATGTTAGCCGAAAACACGATTCCATAAAAAAAAATCGATAGAAAAAAAAAAAACAAAGTTACCTCCAAACCGAACAATAAACCGCTGGTATTCAAAAAATACTTCAAATTAGATAATGACACTTTGCATATTAACTGAACTAACTATAAAGCAGGTCTTATGTTATTTACTTTTTTTAAATGACCATTATTTTCACCGTAAAACGAAATTACCTAAACTATCGACGCCTTGGAGTCTTTTCCCTGCCGCCCTGTCTCGCTTGCTCGCGTGACCGGTAGCAATAGTGTGCGAGCAAGATACAGAGTGAGGTGGCGCTGAGGTAGTATAGACTCTTAATGGAAATGTGTTCTATTCCTGCGACTGAACAACCAAAAAATATTTGCGCAGTGGTTCAAAACTTATCCTGACCAACGGTTGAATTCACAGTAGTCATAAAAATCTAAGATTAGTAAAGGCTCGTACAGACTAGTGCGATATCGCGGGCGCGACGCGACACTAGTAGCACAATTTCATTGTCACTGCCTGTCGCGCCCGCGATATCGCGCGAGTCTGTACGAGCCTTAACGCGTTTTCTTCAAATGAAAACGTTTTAGAACAATCAATGACATGCGCTTGCGGCGTATTGAAAATTTCGACTTTATTATTTTAGTTTGACTATATGTACATATAATTTGGTTACAAGTAATACGTAGTAATCGTATGTTTTACATTACGAAAGAGCAGGGGGCCAAGTCTACTAATGTACAAACGTTGCAATGGTCTCTTCATTGTGAGTTTTTGACAGATTTGCCATACAAAAACTGTCAAATACAATGGCGAGACCATTCTGACACTATTGTAATAGCAGACTTGAGGCCCTGATCACTTTTGGAATTTCCCACATTCAACTCGTTACTTGTCAATTGATGTACACAGTCAGGGAAATTAATTGCTTAGCAAATTGACACTCTACGTCAATTTTCCATGTTATAGCCATTTCATACAACTGTCAAAGAAGTTGTGTTTTGAATATACAGGCTAAGTTAGTAGCCCAAAAACGTCGCAAATTAAGAGGTTTTGCTACATATTATTACAAGCCCAAAAAAAAAAACAGAATATAGTCAAGTGTATAAACAAAAATATTTTAAAATAATGCTGTAGCATCTTGAAAAAAAAAATCGCAAGAAAGAACACGAAAACACTTTTACGCTCGAAATGCTCAATATATTGAGCGGCAACTATCAACTATATTTTTGTAAATTAAAAAAAAAGAATATTTGATGAACTAAATAAATTTGTAAAAATGTTTTTACTTATGGGTGTATTTAAAAAAAAAAAATGCTGCGAAATAACTTTCTTATTGGCGGACACGAGACCAAACGCATCGCCATTTTCAATTTGTTCCCGCTATGAAATACCTAGTATATGCTTCCGATAAACTTAATTTGCATCGTATAAGATAACAAGGTTCTAATTACGGTTAAGGTTTTCGTAAGTCAACCGTTTACTACAAGATTCGATTTTATTAGACAAATAGCAAACACAGCTGAAGATTACACTATCTGATACAAAATATTCTAATATTGACTTTGACGTAAAAGAGTTCAAGCACCAGATGTTTTCCTGCAAACAATACCTACGACTTAATCAATAACAATCTACGTAAATGTTCACTGATCAGATATCATCGCCAAGAAAATTTATGAAACCACAAGCCATAGGTAGCTCTGTAATTCAGAGTATAATAGTAATATTTATTTACTCAAACTAAGAATTGTAGTAGTGGCTATCAAGCTTCAAGAAACTCTTTTACCAAACGATTTTAAACTTTAAAATGTTGACGATTAAGTTCAAAATCGAATGAGAAAATTTGACAGTTCGTGGTAACTTGTGCTATATCTACAATCGCCTGCGTGAGCACTGCTTCCTAGCTAGGTTATGAAAACCTGTGCTAAGGGGGATGCTCTAAGCTAAGGTATGGAAGCTTGGTATGGCCGCGAATACCTATAGAACAACAAACAACCTAATACTTACCTGCAAATTGGAAAAAATGTAAGAAAATTGAATCTCGCGGGCTAGCCTGACACTTTTAGTCCGAATCCCTAAAGTATAATGACGTAAAGTTACATAGTGCTTGTGATGTTACTAGCGTCTAAGACACTAACTTGCAGCGGATTTAAATTCAAGTTTTCATGAATTCACAACTTTAACTAAAGCCTAGACTCAAATAAAAAATTTAATCTCGCGGGCTACCCTGACGCTTTCAGTCCGAAACTCCGAACCCCTAAAGTATAATGACGTAGGTAAAGTTACATAGTGATGTTAATCGTATCTAAGACACTAACTTGTAGCAGATTTAAATTCAAGTTTTCATGAATTCAAAACTTCAAAAGGTCTAAAGCCTGGATTCGAATACTAAACCCTTTAATACTGAACATTTGCGAACAAAATGTCTCTTAGTTCAGTGTCACTCTTGGCAAAAGCCTCGTGTAACAATTTCTACTCATCTACGCAACTCTTTTCCAATTTCGACCCGCTGGGCGTTGTGAGCTTCTCATTTTTAGAGTTCCGTATATAGTAAACAAGGTACCCTTATAGTTTCTCCTTGTCCGTCTGTCCGCGGCTTAGCTCAGACTCTTATTGTTAGTACTAAAAAGTTGTAATTTGGTATAGGTATATATATATAATCACACTGACAGTGGTAAAATAAAATCTTTAAATTTATTTTTTTAGTGTACCTCCACTACACATAAAGTGGGGATGACATATTTTTGTTGAAAAAAAAATATATATATGTTATCGTATCGTTGGATAGGCCGTTCGTTTAGGTGTCCGTTTGAGTAATATTAAGTCAAATTTTTGTTAGTCAAGTGTCCCCCCCTCCCCGTCAGCTAATAAGTAGGCTTTACAAGTTACCGAGTAATTGTCGACCAACTTTTTGCAGTTGAAAAACATTTCTTGCGACACGAACTTCCCCTGTTCCTTTTGCCATCTCTCTTTCCAAATCCCAGGAACGTAACTAACAGTAAAGTGCAAAAAAATTGTAAGTTTTGTAAAAAAGATGACAAAGACAAAGTACACAGTTCACAGGCACTGAAAACTGGAACAAAAATGTGAGAAAATTGCCCCCGCTGTATTACCGTACCGTCCTTAAAAACCCCATCAACCTCCTTTCCTGTCCTCCTAAAAAAGGACATTTACAACCACTAAATAGTTATTGGGGGCAGATGGCGGAGAATTTCCTACATTTTTGGGTCATTACGCTAAAACACAATCCTGTCCCACTCTGACGTCATCCCCGAAGGAGACCGAAGTGGTTAACATTGAGTTTGTGTAAATATACTTACAGTCTGGGCCAAAATTATGTTACACATAATGAAATGCAACAATGATTTTCTCCTACTGATACTCCTATTTGATTGAATTTATGAGGTGTTTTGCATAATCCTTTTTTGTGGATTATATCACTGTATAATTGAAACAACTAATAGCATAATCAGGGTATAATGTTCCCACTGCTGGGGTCTCCTCTCTTCGAGAGAGAGTGGGCTGTAATTCACTACGCGAGCCCAGTGCGATATAATGATAAATAAAAAATGGAATGATACTATTTCAATGTTTATGACAATAATTTAAACAAAATAAACTTCAATTGTAAATTAATTAAGGTGATTCATCATCATCATCATCATCATCATTTCAGCCGAAAGACGTCCACTGCTGGACATAGGCCTCCCCCAAAATGGGGGGATTTGCCATAATCGCCACGCTTGGCAGGCGGGTTGGCGATCGCAGTATGGTGTTAAAAATGCATAGAGAACGCTGCTGCCCATTCTCTAGTAAGTCCCTCAGTCGCCTTTTACGACACCCACGTGAGGAAATGGGGTGGTGCTATTCTTTACGTCCGGCACCACACGCAACCGTCCAATTAAGGTGATTGTAAATGATAAATAATTTTATTTCTGTAAGTAGGTTTTTACAAACACTTTTACACGTAAATCATATTTTAAAACTAGATTAGGTCGGTGTTTCGTATCTGACTACTCTGAGAAGAAAGGCCGAAATAAACTCAGAGGTCACAGTCTCTTTTAAAGTCCAGACATAATCTTGGTCAAATCATGTGAAGACCATGTAGATTGGTGTCTGAAATGGTCTTTTGAAGAAAGAACCACACAGATTGAGTGGACTTGTCCATTCAGTGCAAGCATTTGTCAGTAATCGTGCAGCTCAACTCAGAACATAAGGAGCTCAACGATTAGGTAATGTCGCATGTCTTCTAATTTTTGGTTCCGGTTTCCTCACGATGTTTTCCTTTACTGTTTTGAGAGCAGTAGTGATGTAGTTATTTACACAAAGTAAAGCGCCCTGCCTGGGTTCGAGACCTACAACTCGTAAAGGCTCCTACAAACAGGCGCGACACGCGACGCGACACAAAGTCACACCACGTGCCGCGTGACAAGCGGTCTCTTTGGGTCGCGTCGCGTGTCGCGCCTATTTGTAGGAGCCTTAAGTCGGGGTCGTTTCCACTGGACTACCACACGACTAGCTATACCCAAAGTCTCTAATTCAGATAATTTATGTAAACAAAGTAATGTCAAGAAATGTCACTGTCAAAATGACTGGACAGTGGTGCAAAACATTTTATCATTAAATGTTTTCGTAAATAATCATCGATAAAATTAAAGTGAATTAATTATAAGAACTATGTAAACAAAATACCGTTGCCAAACAATGTTTTATGTAGTGTGTCGGAGACACGGTATATGATCGTTATAATCAGCCCTTTTAAGCCCAGTGCTAGACGTAGGCCTCCCGAAATCGATTTCCAATCGAAACAGTTTACAGCCGCTTTCATCCAAAATGTGGCTAGATATGTTACTTACAATATGAATCTATGTATGAGAGTTGTAATATAATATTAGTGTTGTTGAAGATGTACAAAATTTAAAAATGTTTGGATCTCCTGCATTGTTACCAGTATCATAAAATAATTTATACCAGAAAATCTCCTTTTATTAATAACTTTGTTTAAAACCGAAAATTTATAAAAATAATTACGGTATGATTATTTTTTAATTATTATTTCCTAAAATCAGTTCTTAAACGAAAATTGAACCGCTTTTTTCGCAATTTTATTAGAATTACCATTACTAAGATATTTTTTTGTTATGGCATCCCCTTTGTTTACATAAATAATCAGAATTTGAGACTTTGGGTATAGTTATGAATTTTGGTATAGATATAAATATTTTTGCCTTCGACTGTACAACGGTGCTAACGTACACACCTACTGTTATAGTTTGTCAAAACTTTACAACTGTTCGGACAGATTGTGGTCGCGTTTGTGGGGCCGTGCACGAAATCGACTGATTTTGATCAATTTAGTTCATTGTTTGTGAGTAAGGGAAAAAGAATTTAAACAAAATTATTTGTGATTTGAAAAGTCGTGTTCTTTATTTTGCATGTGGCTGAAAGGGATTTTTCAAATAAATTAAGTATTCACGGAAAATCACTAATATTCGCAACAAGTTTTCCAAAAAATGACGCGAGGACTGACGTTTGATCATCTTTCTACAAGAAACATACAAAATAGAACAGAAAAATTATATTGAAAAAAATTTGATTAAATAAAAAAAACTTTTGTTTTTAAACCCAGTCATAATGTAATAATTTTTTTCTTATTATTTAGCAAATCATAACAAGAAATTTAAAAATCACAAATTAGTCTTCACCTATCCTTAAAATATAATCACAATTTTATTTAATGATTAAACAATGTCTTCATTAAGTAAATCAACGACGAAATAAACCAAATTTTCGAGAGCCCAAAAATGATGAAACTATTAACAGGTGCTGTGACTGTCACGAATGGTTTAGCACCACGAAAACTATACTTTTATAGTCACACAGACTTATGCCCAAATACTCAAACGTTACTTAACTTTAAGACGTTCTTATAAGTGTTTCTATCGCTAAAAAACAGTTTAAAGTGACAGAGACAGCATTAGACTTAACGGCGACTTAAAATTGAATTGCGATTGAGTATTCGGCAGTTAATGTTTCTATTATTTCATATGTAAGAAATTGGCATTGATCTCGCCTAAACGAGTAGGTAGTGTTAATGATTTGGAAAAAATATATGTTAAATAAGAGTATTTTCTTAATAACTTAATATATATGAATATTTTACATTATTTTCATAATGAAATTAATTTGTAAAGTTACATCTAACGCGGATAAAAAACTGAGAATCACGCAAAATCTATCAAGCGTATTTTTCTGAAACCTTCACCTTTTTAAAGATAAGTTAATTATTGATCTTTTAGTTACGTGTTTTACTAAAATACCTTTTGCTTTATTTATAATAAATTAATAATGCGTCTTATTTGGGACAGCGCTACTGGATGGGCGAGTCCTATTACTGGCTGGACGTACTAAGTACAGAACACGCAAGCTAACCACTCAAGGTCAGTGGCATATATCTGGGGCTTAATATATGCGTAAATTATGTAAAATTTTGCTAATTAGTAATAACGCGTAAATGATTACCGAGATGGTTCGAAAATTTGTTCGTAAGAATGTATGAATGAAGCAGGTTTCTGTCTTTCTTTCTTTTTCGTGTGGTTAGTGGCTAACCTGTTGCGTAACAAAAAACCAATCGCAATCTGAATGATTTTTAAACTAATTGCTACTCCATTGCTTCATATGTTCGAAAAATTTGTCTTAACAACAACGTAAATATAGCAATTAATGTTGTTGAACTGTCAAAATGAAACCCGTTCAAACTGGGGGTCAAGTCTACTAATGTGCAAACGTTGCAATGGTCTCAGATTTGCCATACAAACACTGTCAAATACTCACAATGGCGAGACCATTGCAACGTTTGTAAATTAGTAGACTTAGGCCCCTGATAGTGTGTTACGCAATTACCCTAGGTGTGAGAGTTTTTATTAGGGATGGGCCGAAAATTCCTTTTTATATTCGGTGTTCGGCATATTCGGCAGGTTTACCGAATATTCGTATACGGCCGAATATTCGGCTATATTTCCGAATTTTCGGCAAAGTGGTAGGTACTCAAAGTTTTTACTGTATTGAGCCGTGTATGATTTATCATGACTTGAGTGTTAAATGTATTATTTTTATTAGGTAAGTAATATACAGTTTAGCTTTATGTTTTTGTCGACACTGTAGCTTTATTTCCAATAACAGTAGATAAAAAAGATGGTTATTAAAACAAAATATAAGTACGCTGTTTCGGGCGAAGTTTTACTCCTTACTAGATGATGGTAACAACATCTGGGGGTCTACTCCCTAAGTCCGTCAACGAACTAACGGGCCCGTCCGTTAGTAGTCCGACACGTCGGACTGAACCCTACTCCCTAGTAATTTCGGATTCATCAGTTTCCAACGGAATCGTAGACAATATTCGTGAACGAAAGACGCATGGCGATTGATGACAATAGAGTTGTGCTATTTTACCGGTCGATTACCGGTTTAATTATTTTGTGGTTTTCAAGCTAAATAAACAAAAATCAATATTTTTTCCTTAGAAAATGACTACATTTTTAACAATATACTTTTTATTATAAAGATTAGAATTCTTTTTGACATTTTGACGGAATTTTTCAAATTAATTCAACGATACAAGCCGGGAAGTTTAAAAATTATTTTATTTTAGTTTCTTTCTTATTCTTTTCGTAAAATGGCCCCAACCGCTGCAGAAACTCACGGACACGGACTCTGGCCGGAGGCGCGCAGGAGCTGGGCAGCCTCAACGTGCTTTATATAGAAATTTTCACTTTTGGTGTGAAAAAAAAAAATGCCAACATGTTGAGTTTTAGGGGTTTGGGGTTTCTAAAAGGGGGTCGAAATTTTCATTATTTTTGCGATAGGACGCACCATTTTCGAGATATAAGCAAAAGTAAAGAAAAAATATATACAGGGTGTTTGGCAGAACGTTGAACATACGAAAATGGTGGATAGGTGGGGTCATCTGCTACTTACTCAGCCCTAATTTATTTGGCCCTGGCCCCCTGAATATAAAAAAAAAATTTGTTTGCTTTCTTTTAGTTTCACCACTTTCTTAACTTTAAAGTGTATTTTTTTATTAAAAATGGGTAAAACAGGCAATATTTTAGTTTATTTTTTTATCTTTAATATTGGCAGATTCTTATAAAATTATTGCTTTATTCAGATGTTAGCTAGAAAAAAAGTTATGACTCCTCAAACTTACAGAAAGATGTAATAAATAAAAATATTGCCTGTTTTACCCATTTTTAATACAAATTACACTTTAAAGTTAAGAAAGTGGTGAAACTAGAAGAAAGCAAAAAATTTTTTTTTTTAATATCCAGGGGGCCAGGGCCAAATAAATTAGGCCTGAGTAAGTAGCAGATGACCCCACCTATCCACCATTTTCGTATGTTCAACGTTCTGCCAAACACCCTGTATACAGTAACAGTACTGGGCCTCAAAGTCTGCTATTACAATAGTGTCAGAATGGTCTCGCCATTGTGAGTATTTGACAGTGTTTGTATGGCAAATCTGTCAAAAACTCACAATGACCATTCTGACCATTCTGACACTATTGTAATAGCAGACTTTGTACCAGTAGTCGAGATGTTGGTGTGAAGTTTAGTTCATGACAACTAATTGATTTTATTCTACATCTTTTTAATCGCGATTAATAATAGTCAGATTTAGTTAGAAAAATCTAAATTTTAGTTTAAAAACGTCAAATTCAGAATAGCAAAATTGCCAAATAGCTTAAGATAAGTCAGTAACGTCGGGAATACTCGCCAACCTAAATTCTTGGCGTCAATATTGTCGACGTTGCCTCCGCTCTTCCTATATAGCTTTGTCAAGCCTCTAAATAGTATAAACAATTATAATCGTTCGTCGACAGAACGATAACTATTTTGATGTCGTATCAACTGACATAAGGTTCCGTCAAAACAAGCGTCAAGTTCAACTTTTCGGACGGGCAAAAACGCATCGGGAGTAGGGACAGTTGTCAAATCGTGTTGTCATTCATTCTTCGTCGGGCCCCGAACGAATCGTCCGTCTGTTGGTGATAGGGAGTAGGAAACGCCCTAAACGAAGGCCGAAACGACGGACTTCGTGCTTAGGGAGTAGACCCCCTGGTACAGCGGTTGTAGCGGACGGGAGGGTTCGGCGTCAATCCGCGCCGCTCACTTGCGTGAACAAGTTCAGTTTCAGTATACTGTTCACGTAAGGGAATCAATTATTATATTATTAATTAATCATTCGGCCGAATGTTCGTATTCGGTGAAAAAACCCATGTTCGGCCCATCCCTAGTTTTTATGCCGCCCATGCCTCTTGACTTGGCTACACACGCCGCGCCGTCGAGAAATATCTCTCAGGCATTGTGTTTCCTCATGTTTTCCTTCACCGTTTTTTAAGCAACTGATAATAATACAATACGCACATGAATTCAAAAATTCAGAGGCACCTGCCTTGGGTTCGTACTTGAGACCTCTGACTTGGCAGGCTGACGGTCACACCACTAGGCTACCACTGCTAAAAAAGGTTTCTGGGCCTCAAGTCTGCTATTACAATAAAGAAAGAAAGAAAGAAAAAGTATTTATTGGGACTCATACAGGAAGTTCACATTTTAAACTAGTGTTAGAATGGTCTCTTCATTGTGAGTTTTTGACAGATTTGCCATACAAACACTGTCAAATACTCACAATGGCGAGACCATTCTGACACTATTGTAATAGCAGACTTGAGGCCCTGAACTTTACTTTGTGTGTGCTGATTTCAGCAGGCACGTTGTATTGTAGCCATAGCCTTATTGATACTCGCTCGACAGTTCGAGACTTCGAGTTTCCCGTTTGCTTTTGTCGTTTTCTAATATGAAACCAAGCAAGAAGCAACACAACAGTGACGTCACACCCTGACACATGAATATTGAAAATACGTCTTCCTTTTCAGAAGTTTCTTTAGAACAAACAACGGTAAAGTCAGTAACATTTACTCTAACAATATTATCATTGATTTACAATATCTTGTGAAAAGTAGATAGTTCTAATGAATGACGAACTGATTTACATAGGTGTAGACCTATGAAGCAATGTGCCCTGCCCATTACCCACCCATGAATACAAATACAATAATCTATTACAGTTACAATAAGTATTAATAGTTATCCTGGTTTTCACAACACATATTTTGTAGGTTATTAGCGAAGCTTTTTGAACAGGTGCTGTGGTTTTAACCTAAATATAGCACATGATCCTGTTTTAACTTGTAATGGGATTTTCCGGTTAACAATAACAAAATAATTAAGTAGTAGTTATGTTGTGAAGTTATTCAAATGCTACATATAGATATAGGGGCAACCCTATATTAATCTGCCTAGCCTTTTGCCAACTGTGTTGGGGTCTGCTTCCAGTCAAGACAGATGCAGTTGAATTGTGGCGACATCTACAACGCCACATGCGAACTACGTATCAAAGACCTGACGTCACAAATCCTGTATCGCGCTATCAGAGTTTACCGCGCGACTAGCATAATACAACATCCCAACATCAACCGTTGGGCTGTTGCCCAACACAATACCCGTCTGGTCGGAGGATCCTCCCTTTACCATAGAGTATGAGGGAACTTTACACCCTGTTCCTCATACCTCTATAGCATACCTGTATTTTACATGGATCGACTGCCTATCTGACCTCCACAACCCAGTAACTGGGTGATATGATACCCCTTGGTAAGACTTGGTGGTCATGACGATGGACAGATAACAGTTCGGTTCAGGCACGATGAACGCCTTGAAGTTGACGATCCGGTGCGTTTCCAGTAACTACACCCTCGGCGTGTACGTTGTCCTTTGGCGTATGTACTCCACGATTTCCTCTACCTTAGTGGTGTAGTGCAGGCGGGAGATGTACACCGGTGGGTTTGGCTTTGCGGCACGCTGACTCGGGCGCCGTAGGAGCTTTGCCACAGCGCAGCGGTTCTTGTTCGTTCGTGATCGGTGCTTCCTCCTTTGCACCATCACGAAACCGTCATCATTATCAGAGCTATTGAGATCCTTTTCTGGCATGAGGTTGATACTAGGAGCGCCAAGGGCACTCGCAGTGACGCGAGCGAAATCCCTTTGAAGGGGTTTCGCCAGAGTAGCAGGCACTGGTAACGGGATGGGGCGAGGGGTTCGGGCGGCGCTGCGTTGTCAGACAGACATATAGGCTTCTGACGCGGAACGACTATCAAAGATCCACGAATTACAGCCGGGACCAATGGCTTAACGTGGTTTTCGAGGCACGGAGTAGTCCCGGTATGTAAAGATGGTCACCCACCACGGGTCGACCGGGGCAAGCGCAGTTTAACCTGATGGATCGAGCCGTGAGCCGGTTATTACTTAGGCACGAGCTCTTCAATGGGACAACCCTATATGTAACACCCTGTACGTAACCCTGGATGTAGCTATATTGTTAAAAACAGTATTATACTGTTTTTCACTCTAAATACTGTGTATTGTTCAACAAAAATAAAGTATGGTTGACAACATGAATATACTTTTATCACTTACTGTGATCCAGAGCTATATATAATTAAAAAGTTTCATCTACTACCTCCGTATAATGCCTAGGCATGGGCGCGGTGGTTCAGCTGGCCTGTATTTCAGAATGAAACTGTTAATGACTCGAATTTTCGGAATATAGTAAATAGATAATTGTTATCAGAATACCTTTTAGATGCTATTATTAGAGTTGATTCTACATTCTCAGTATTCATATAATTAATGTTTTGAAGAATGCTAAGAGGTGAGAAGACAGAAATAGAGCTACAATAACTTTTTATTAAATTATATTATTATTTTAAAATCTGCTCGTATATTTGGTGAGGCATATAAAGCTTTCAAAATTGGTGCTAAATTGATCAGTTGCGAGAGTAGAACTAATGAATTATATATTTAATTTAAAAAATATGATATTTTTATTTTTTATTCTTTTTGATTTTAAAACATTTAAAAAATACTTGCAGTAAAGTGTAAGTACTTTTCCGAGATACTGTTTCTTTTTTAGAAATATTGTTTATTTTCCCACTTTGATCATAATATACTTTATTTCTTACACAAAAAGTTGGCGACCCTAGTTATATTCCATGTAATTTGTGTTTTTTTGCCAAACGTTTTACATTCTAGTCCTTAGATAGAATACTCTTTATTATGTACATTATAAAAATTACAGATATAAATGTAGAACTGTCTAGTCCTTCCTCTTTCACAACAAGAAAATATATATATATATACTTCCATAACTTTTCCTGGGTCGAAAAACCAATCTACTTGTACTGCTAAGGTTCAGCTCCCTAAGTCCTAACTTCATGATCGAAAACCGATATTAATCATAATTAAGATACCACTACCGTATACTCCATCGTACCTATAGTAAATTAGCACACGAATGTAGGCGGGTCGCTGAAAGTATGTTTCATAAACCAAGTAAATACATTAGCAGTAACTGTATCTTGCTCATCTTACGAGTATATCTACACATACACATAATTAGGAAGATAGGAGTTTGATAGGAACAGCACTGGTAGCAGACCAACTGCCACGTGCACTGGTGTCCTAGAAAGAACCGGAATGCGAGTCGCACAAACCAGGGAAACATGGCACAAAAAGAAGAACGCCTATCCTCAGCTGTGTGTGAAAGAATGCAACCAATAATGGCGATGATGAAATACCTGAACGAATCTTACTTTCATGTATTTCCGGAGATGCTCGGCTGCTTTTGAACTCGACCGAAATCGTCTTCTAAATCTATAGTATCTTATCTCCACTGCTAGATTTGGCAAGATCTACACGAGAACATAAAAGTTCTACAAAGTTATTTATAACCGTTTAGATTGTTTCTCACGGTCAGTTCCGTCTTTGAAACTGGTGATAAAATTAACTCCTGCATCGAATGTTTTCTAAACACATTGTTACGGCCATGGAACTGTGAACATCGCAGCTGTTTAGTGTTGGCGATGCAGTGTTTGAAATGGACGACTTTTACGAACTGTTTCGCGTTTTATATCAGTTTTTCGGTCCGTTACTGTAAGATAAAACGAAATTGTAAGGCATTTTTTTGGGTTCCCGGTGCAAGTAAGAACCGTCAATGTTGTCTGTGGACTTGGACTCTTGCCATGCACATGCACAAATCGACATCAGATAAAATGAGTTTAATGATTAGTGATTACTTACATTGAAATGTTTTCCAAAATGGACAGTGTCCGTAATCACGACACGACACAAGTAAAATTAAAATGCAATTCGACGTTTTAATTCAATTTCGCATTTGTATTTCAACTTTCAAATTAATTATTACTCAAAACTTGACATTCGTACGAACAGCACCCTACGGACATTAACTCAAATGGAAATAATAAGCGTAGGAATCTGAATAAATTTCAACCTCAAAGCGTTGTATTTTGAAAAGAATCTATTACCATTCTTCGGGCAGACGTTCCCGACGCATGGAGCAGACTGAAATTCACATGAAATGTAGGCAACCTGGTGGATAGGATTGCGGTATGCTAAACACGTCAGCTATTTTGATTTACAAATGGGGTAACGTAAAACCCACGGATCCACATAAATTGCTCTGGACCAGACACACGGACGAGTTTGTTGTTAGTCGGTTTGTGGCATTAGAACATTGTTGCAGATTTGTGAGGCATATATGCTGAAGGACACGGTCTGAAATATAATGCGTCGAAAAGTCAGTTCATGGTTTTTGAGGCCGGCTTTAAATGTTCTATAACAGTACCACCCATCAAACTGTACGGAGTACCCCTAGTTAAAGTAGAACACTTTAAATACCGGCATTTAGTTACTGCCGGTCTCAGGGACGATGATGACATCGAGCGGGAGCGGAGGGCGTTAGCAAATATAATAGCTCGCAGGTTTGCGCGCTGTTCCAAATCGGTCAAGCAAACACTTTTCAGAGCACATTGTACCTCATTGTACACGTGCAGCCTGTGGGTGAATTACACCAAAAAAGCATACGAAGTCCTCCGCGTCTAATATAACAACGGCAACAAAGCGCTGCGCTGATGGGGCTGCCACGACACTGTAGTGTCTCGGGCATGTTTGGCGAATCGAATGCGTAAGCGGACCGTGTCCTTGGTGAGTAGGAGGCGCGGTAGCCCCAACAGAGTGCTGAAGATGATAGCGGACAGGCTCGACTGACCGTACATTAGACACTGCAGTGACTTGCACATCACTTACAGTCGTCCATGACTGATATAAGTGTTGATAGTGCGGTGGTTTTTGTTTTGTATTTTACATATTGTAATGTTAATGTATTGTCTGTTGTGTGTGTAATGTATTGAATATTGTGTATGAATCATGTAACTTGAATATTAATAAAATGTTTTTTTTTTTTTTATGAATGCTTTGAAAAGCGAAATGCAAAAAAAAATATATTTAATTTAAGATATTGAAATGAAACAGTAAAATAGTTTTGCGTACATAACGAAACTAGTACATATGGTCTTAAGGCGACGATAACCGACTTTTAATGATTTTATTCTGAAGATCACGTCTAAACGAGTACCTAGTGTTGATTTGGAAAAAATATATGTTAAATAAGGGCGTTTTCTTAATAACTTAATATATGAATATTTTTGATTCTGTTTATATTACATAGTGAAATTAATTTGTAAAGTTATGTCTAACGTGGATAAAAAACTGAGAATCACGCAAAATGTATCAAGCGTATTTTTCTGAAACCTTCATCTTTTTAAAGATTATTTAATTATTCATCTTTTAGTATATGTGTTTTATTAAAATACCTTTTGTTTTATGTATAATAAATTAATAATGCGTCTTATTTGGGACAGCGCTCCTGGATGGGCGAATCCTATTACGACGCGTTGCGTGAGCTCAATACAGAACACGCAAGCTAACCACTCAAGGTCACTGGCATATATCTGCGCCTTAATGAGAGTCTGGATTTCCACGAAATAAATCAAACTTAATTTTGAGGCTCATAAAAATAAAATGACTTCCGATCGGTATTCTAGCAATCTCATCATTAAGAGCGTTAACGAGACAAACTTACTTTGATAAAAAATAAACAAGGCACAAAGCCTATAAGGAAAAGACAGCATTTGTAATTGTCTATTTGTGTTTTAATTAGATTGTATAAGCGCTTAATTTGTGCGTCAACAACTGATTTTGTCTTAATTTTTTACTGGGTTTTCGACTCATTAAATACCTACTCATTAGTGTACCGAGACAATTAATAATAAACTCAAGGAGATTTTTAGAAAACCAGCCTCAAATGAGTACTTTATACAACACGATATTAAAGCAACCGTAAATGGTACAGAGCACACCGAAAAGGCACACCCAGGGGAAATTACATCATAGTAGCCGGACGGGACGGGTGTTGTGTTACCCTTAATTGAAAAACAGTCATGGCATTTGTACGAGCTCCCGCCAATAAAAGGAGGCTGTTCAAACTGCCAACCCGAATAATCATTAAATCCCTTGACACTGTGGTATTCCAATTTCCTCGATATGTACACATTGGCTTTTTGAATAAAACAGGAACAGCGGAGAGAGTTTCAATGAAGATAATTTCGTATGCATGGCAGAGTTTGCTCTGTATCAATAGAAAGGGAAAAATGTAAATTTTATCGATAGCAGTAGTCATAGAATGAAGTTAATTTGAAGGCATTGAAATTCTAACAGTATTTCCAACGTATTTTGAATAGCATTTAATTTTGCTTCAAGGTAAACTACAGATCTGAAAAGTGTTTTTATAAATCACTAGCTTTTGCCCGAGGCTCCGCCCGCGTGGATGTCGGTTATCGCGTAAAAAAGTAGCCTATTTCCTTCCCCATATCCCAGGCTATATCTCTGCCAAATTTCATGACGATCGGTTCAGCGGGTTAGGCGTGAAAACGTAACATACAGACAGACAGTTACTTTCACATTTATAATATTAAAGTATGGATTGGACCTAAAACAGTTCCTTGTAGCATTCCATGCGAACAGCGAGTCTAAAGTTAATATAAAAATTATGAATCTTTTGGATTGAAGATATTCTATTGTTCCATAACAAAAGGAAAAACGACTTCATCTACTCACAGAACTCGATTCACCTGATCTCATTAAAGAGTTTTAAACAACAGAGCAGCCCATTAAACCTTTGTTTGTGAAACCTAAGAAAATGCCCACGTTGTAACTAATAATACTATTTTATTAACAATCCTTGATTTAATCAAAGTTTGGTATACCAAAAACGTGTGACCTTTAGGCCTAAGGAAATGGCTGTGGTCGAAACCTGTTTCTGAATAATCGAAGCGCACAAATTGCTGCTGACGTATACGATACCTTAACTTTTGTACAACTTACGCTAGCTGGCTCACCATTCTCCCGCATTCTGTCTGGCTTTGACTACACGCTTAGGTACCCTATTACTTCTGCAGCCAGCTATCAAGCGTGTATCTTTGCTTTGCTGTCTCAGCATTTCAAAGGTTATCTCGGCAATACTTTCGCCAGAGCTGACTCAAAAACGAAGCACTTAAATAAATAAAAATGTTACGCTATTTTCGCTCTTATTGTGATATTGAGAAACCTTCCTCTCAAAAATCTATAAAACAAGTTTTCTTCATTCACGTTTTTAATAGGTACTTTATAATATACTAGCTTTTGCCCGCGGCTCCGCCCGCGTGGATGTCGGTTATCGCGTAAAAATGTAGCCTATGTCCTTGTCCATATCCCAGGCTATAATCTCTGCCAAATTTCATGACGCTCGGTTCAGCGGTTTAGGCGTGAAAACGTAACATACAGACAGACAGACAGAGTTACTTTCACATTTATAATATTAGTATGGAAGTATAGTATATAGTATAGTATATAGTATAATAGTATATAGTATAGTATAGTATATAGTATAGTATGGATTAAATTACCTACCAACTTTATAGAAAAAAATATTTATACCTTTGTGTCACGTCGACTGGATATACTCGTATTGTAGGAACTGTCGATTTGTAATGAAAAGTATCTCGATCGGCTTTTAAGTAGCATTAATTAAATGTCTTGCCTTGCTGCCTTCGCTTATTAATATTATATAACACCTTCATCATTCATGCCTAGTTGATTTTCTCAATTTAAACGTGTGTCGCTCCGAAGACTTATAGATATTATGAACTATGGGTAGAGTCAATGAAGCGAACGGGGTAAGTTGAATCAAACAACAAAGTTCGTCGATGACAGATAACAGCTAAGCTATTTTAAGTAAAATATCTAAATACAGGAAAAAAAAATACACAGTGCGCAAATTTTGACAAATTAAACTTAAAAGAGTTATATTAACTACCTATTTCTTATTTTGATACGTCTTAGTACAAAAAAATTAAGTTATCTTTAACGAAAGATGTTTATTTTGATACTAGTATAATGGATACTCGTCGCGCATCGCTCCGGCGGCGCGGTCAGTGAAGCGGAACGCAGTAGTAGATACCTATCAGCTGTGCGCTCGACCATTGATATTATTACGAATAGATTGTATTAATATTTTGCTGATGTCAAGAGGACCAAAAAAAAAGTATTGAACAAATTATGGAAATGTGGTCTATTACTGATACCGAACCACCAAAAAAAATTTGCGCACTGGGTAAAAACTTATCTTGTAGGAATCAATTCTGTATCCACTGCGTCTACTATCACAGGTAAGGCTAAAGGAAGTAACAGTAGCACTGCCATTGAAAAGGCTGAACTGAAATCAAAGTCTACTCTATCACTAAACTTATCTTTAAGCGGCCTTACGACTAGTTTTCACGCATCGTAAATAGGTTTCATAGGAAAAGTTGTTCAGTATGATGAGTAAAATCATACCTCGGATACCCGTGGCTATATCAACTGCCTATACTGCTATGACTATGATGTACCGTGTGGTGCCGGACGTAAAGAATAGTACCATCCTATTTCCGTGTCGTAAAAGGCGACTAAGGGACTTACTAGAGAATGGGCAGCAGCATTCTCAATGCGTTTTTAACATCATACTGCGATCGTCAACCCGCCTACCAAGCGTGGCGATTATGGCAAACTCCCCAATTGGGGCAGGCATATGTCCAACAGTGGACGTCTTTCAGCTAAAATGATGATGATAATATTAACTGCCTGTATGTATAATCAGAGGGTTCATATAGAAAACATTGGTTCGGGAACTTAATACAAATTCTAAGGCACAACAAGCATTGGTCCGCCACAATACGGTAAGTAATATAAGACTCGTTAATGCCTACCACCTACACTGTTGGCTGCGGTTGATCAGACCATTATTACGTGCGAAAACCACCGCACCGGGGAATAGAAGTATGTCTATATCTGCCTTATTCCCGCGAGCTAGCCTGCCCACAGTTTTGTTAAAGTTTCCGCCTTTCCGATGAAAGTTGGTGTTTGCATGCGAAACTTTTTCGCTGGCAAAGTTAAATGAAAATGTTTTTTCTGTATTTAATTTAACCGATAGGATAGGTACGGTAACTTTTCGTGTTATTGGTAAGTTTCCTATTATATTAGTTTCCTATAATGTGACATCTGCCAATCCATCCACCATCCACCATCTGCTGGGCCCGCGTGGTGTAATGCCCACTCCCTCTCACAGAGAGGAGGCCTGTGTCCCAGCAGTGCGAACGTTATAGGCTGATTATGCTTATGCAATAATAAGAATAATAATAATAATAATAATATCCCCACCCGTATCTCTACGTTGACGTCGTAGTGGGGCTTGCGCGCTCCGAACACTGGGTCTGTGCCTCTCGGTAGTTTACTTTGCCGAAACAGGTCTAGGGTGAGGAGCCAGACCAAGAGAGATACAGAAAGCCGCAGAGCAGCATGTGGCGAGCTGTTGGACAGTAGCGACCCCACGGTCCCTATCTCCCGGGAGAAGCCATGTTCCTCATCTCTGGCTTGCCTTTATTGGCCGGCTGGAGTGAACACTGACGAGGAACTGAGCTCCCACCTCATTCTTGGCTTTATTGGCCGGCTTGAGTGGAGAATCGTAAGAGCAAACGTGCTCGGAGGAAGGAAGTATTCCAGAGAGGTCAAGATCCCTACCAGCACTTGGTAGGGATCTTGACCATTTTCCGGGCTCTGGGATTGTTCTGATAGTCGCGGAATACCTCTCCAGTCCTCAAGCACCTCAGGATATGCTGCCTTCTTGTTGCTACAGCACTAAGTGCTAGCGACCGTTTCCGGGGGCCCATTATTGAGTGTGCAAGTCATCCCCTGCCATTTTATCCGTGTACAATAAAACATTGATCAGGTAGGGGCCATAGTCCTTCCATAGTTTTAGGTAACCACTCCATTTTAACCACCCAAAACCTATAGTCTAATATATTTGTTTCCATATCTTGCAATAGTCCTACACCAACCGGGGGTTTTCCTTGGGTGCACTGGCATAGTGCGTACAGGGATAATCGTCGGTTAGTGCCTCCTTTCATTAAAAGCGTCTAACGGGCCTATGCGAGTTGGCTTTGGCCCCTCGTACGCCTTCCAAAGGCCCGGGACCCCAGGGTCCTGAGATATGCCAGAGAGAATAATAATAATATTAATCTTCTAATATAATAGAAGAAACGCTGTACTAAATGGTAGTCAAGAAACGTGATAGTAGCCAAACTAACGCACTACATATCAAGGACGATAAAATAATCAAAATGAGTAAGCATGTAATGATCCAGATTCGCAAACTGCGCCATTATCACCCGGAAAAATCAAATAATAAATTATGTTATCATACTTATCACTCACGCCTACGTATCATAGTAACACCTCAGATAAGATTTAAGTACAACTACGAGTACAAACAGCGATTTAGATAAGCGCTTAATCGAGGGCCCGACGTTTTGATGCAGAGGCTTTATCTAAAAAGCCTTTTTGCAAAATCGACGTAATATCCGACTGACAGAGTAAGTGTGAAATAAGTGGAACGTTGATTAAACTGTCAGTAGCCATTAAGTCGCTAATTGATTTTTGACAAGCCACTGTTTTATCGAACAATTTGTTGCGTCAATTCACAAAAATTTCATCATTGGGGCGACAAAGATTCAACGCTGTTCACAGCATGACAATTTACCATTTACAAATAGCACTTAAAGAAAAACTACAGGAAGATTTCTTGAATGGCGGCATACATAGGTGACATATATTTGCTCTGATCATAACCTGAGGACAAACTACTTATCAAACCTGTTTCAGCCAAAGGAATAAAATAAATAAAAGGAATAAAAATATAAGAAGCTGTTTGGACGTGAGCCGATAAAACCGACCCCTGTCTCAACTCGTCTTGACGAGGATTGATATTACGAGTATGTGGGCTGTCTGCCGTAAGTCTGAAACTTGATATTCGTTACTAAATAAATAATAAAAATACCTTTTCTATATTTCAGCAGCACCTTACTAGTTAGTTATATTCGCAAACCGTAGTAGGACCAAATATGTATGACCGTGCAGGAAACCGAAGAAGGGTAAGAAAAGTAAATTAAAAAAGTGTGGTTCTGTAGTTTTTGCCTACCTACATAAGAAAGTATTTTTGTGTTATGCATGTATCGTATCCGACACAGCCTACACAGGATATATAAATTGCTTTCAACCAGAATTCATCGTAAGGTTTCAATTTAACGCCGAGTGATCAGTCTTAGCTTAACGAACTGAAAGGACCACCAGATGCCCTAAATGAATAAAAAAAATGAATTTTTTCGTGCTGAATACCATGAGTCCATGACTAGACTTTGCGACTAATTTCTTCTTATTTCAAAGTCATAGTTTTTCGCGCGTATCTTGTATGTATGTTTGTAAATTTCTTTATTACCTCTTATCTTCCAAACGGCTGGATGGATTTCGACAGTTAATGCGGGACCCAATTACAAATTATAAACCGAATGAAAATTAATGGGTTCCACTTGCAACTAAACTTAATGCGGGTATTTAACTTAGGCTTTCAGCTAGTCTGTTAAAGCGAAGTAGAGTTTAATTTGTTTTTGGTTTTCTATTCTCAATCTTGTTTCGGTCTTTTTAGTGCATTACTTATAATGTAGTTATGAAAACAACTTCCATAATGGTCCTGTCTATCTTCCGACGGATATCGGATACTGTAAGCCGATACAATATGGCGGATTGACGGGAAGACGGAACAGTTGCTTCCGCAGCTCACATCCTTTAATTTGTGGGCGTCTTCACCGATATCGATTGATCTTTCAGTAAGTTTCTCTAGTTTCTTGTGTCCTTTAAAAGAGGAAAACTGTTATTCACGTGAAATCCCACGCAACAATTCACCGTTAAGTAAAACAGCTAACCGTAGAAGGTCAAGAAAACATAGAGCAAAGAGGCGGCTAGATGAAAACAAATGTCTGCAGGAAAAAGCTTGGGATACTTAGGCCTCTGCCTCGAAACTTGCGGGCAGCGAGCGGCGGCGGCGGTGGCGGTGGCGCGGGAGCGGCAGGATCTGATGCGTAAAATTAAATGGACCGGCCCTCGAAAACAGCGGCGCGGCAGCGGCGCGGGGGCGAGCAACGAGCGGTGCGCTCCAGTCAAGCGGTGACCACCCACGCGTCTGCATTGCAGTGTTGTGCAATTTATTTTTGTGACGTTAGGAATAAATTTGAATCGAAAAGATGTTGTCGCCGTTGTTCAGACATTTCGTTCGCGAATAAAAACAAATATCTCGACGACACAACCATGAACACAATACTTCGCCGCTATAGTGCCGCGCAATCTGCCCGCTGGTTTCGAGAACAGGTCTGCGTTGCCCGCGCCGCTGCCGCGCCGCCGCCGCCGCCGCTCGGCTGCCCGCAAGATTCGAGGCAGAAGCCTTAAAGTATTTACGCCCACATTGTGTCCGTGCGCCGTGAAAAAAGACCATACACTTGTTTATTACCGACAGAGTACCAGTTACATGTGGCGAATATCATGTTATTTTTTTCACCAGCATAGAGGTATGAGGAACAGGGTGTAAAGTTGAAAGTGAAAAGGGAGGATCCTCCGACCAGACGGGTGTTGTGTCTGGTGGGCAACTGCCCGACAGTTGATGTCGAGATGTTGTATAAAAGCCAGTCGCACGGTAAACTCTGCTTGCGAGATGCAAGATTTGTGTGACGTCAGGTCTTTGATGGGTAATTCGCATGTGGCGTTGTAGATGCTGCTACAAATTTAAGGAAGTACGGAACCTTCTGTAAAAGTTTGGGCCTTTTAAGGTAGGTATTCTTAATCTGACAATGCACGATAGTTGCTGAGAAATTATAAAAGACATGTTGGCAGTCTAACAGCAAAGGTCGATGACTTACAAACAGGGACTGAATACCGATATAATTTGGATACATGATACCAAAATATCGCTATAAATATGTACCGTTATTTGGGTATCGATATAATACCGTTATTATTAAATTTTCTTGCGTTTTTTTGCAATTTGCAGGTCAGGTTGTATCTTGATCAAAATATGATTCGCGACTGTAAAAAATATGTATTTCCTTAAGAATTATCAATAAAGATTCTGTGACGTCACATTGTAGCCTGATATCAGTACTGAGTATCGATATAATTATCGATATTTTATACCGATACTCAAATTACTGATATAAAATACCAGTATTTATGCCAGATGTCGGTACTGTTATCGGTATTTTCGTAAAAATATCGGTATTCTTCGAGTATCGATATATCGGTCCCTGCTTACAAAGGACTGAGGGGCAATACCTGGCTGAGACTTGCAATTACAAGGTTGTTATTGCGCAAACGGGCGAAGCCAATACTTCGCAGTGGGAAGAAAAAGGCATTTGGCCAAAAAAAAAAATACTCATTGCATCCACGTTTATAACCATAGTTTAAACCAATACCTGTGACAAATCATGATCCGAACCAAAACAATACCTCATTCATTTAAAGAAATCAAAATAATCACTGATACTGTTCCGTAATTTAGAAAAAGTCGTTCGCAACCGTACGCACGCAGCCGAATGAAACAAAAACATCGTGAACCGAATTCAAATGAAGTTTTTGAATGGAATCAAGTGATCAATAAGGTGTGGTGAATAAAAATCATGAGACGAATTTCCTGAGTACCTTAATTGAATGCTAAACATTCGACATAGGCAAGTGGCACCGGATGGGGGACCGCGCGCCGTACCGAAGATGGCCGTTTTAGGGGTCTGGTAGACGTAAACCAAACATCGGCCTACTATAAGTAGTATTGAGATGGTCATGGGTAACAGACTGTAGACAGTTAAAATTGGCTTTACCATTGGTATTTTTCACCCGCGATTACCCAAAAAACTTCTCAGCCTAAGTAGAAATAACCTTAGAATAATAATAGGTACAATTACGGGCCTTAATCTCCTTAACAACATCTTTTTAACATAGGCGCCACAGACAGCCCCCTTTGCAGGGGCTGCCTTGAAGCCGAGGAATCAGCCGCCCGCGACATCCGTGAATGCGAGGCCGTGGCTCCACAACGTGAAGAAATCCTCGGAACAGTGAGGTCGCTCCGTGAAGCCTGTGAAGCTCCCAGGAAGCTTCTGTGCTTTTGAGCGGAGCTAAGCTGGCTCTGTTAGCCTGAATCCCCACACACAACGGACCAAATGGGAGTCTAAGGGCAGAAAAGGGAGCCCCATCATCATCATCATCAAGTAGTATTGAGGAAAATCAGAATTCACATCAACGTCCCCACAGCAAATGCATATCAATTTTTTCTGCTTATCGGGTACAGGAAAAATCTTGACAGAACTTGTTAAACGCAAGGTAAAAAAAAAACAGAAAAAAATGCACTTACGAAAAGGATTGTAGGCAGTGAAAGTTGGTTCTTCTTGATGAGTCATATAATCATATTCATTGAGTATCGATGGTACGATTAGTCGTAGACAAAGAGGATACACTCAGCTGTTTACTATTCCTCGCATGCCTTATTCACATATCATAATAGTTTTAATAACGGGACGTCTACTTAGGACCTAGTGCATCATTCATAACTTACCTACTAGCATTGGTCACTTCACTAGTCTAGTCACTAGAGGCATTCGTGTGATTAATCTAATATAATCTATTTACTTATATAAAATTCTCGTGTCAGTGTCTGTAACAAAACTCCTCCGAAACGGCTTCACCGTTATGAAATTTTGTGTGTATATTCAATAGGTCTGAGAATAGGACGTAAACTATTTTTCATACCCCTAAGTGATAAGGGTGGTCCACCCCAATTTTTTTATTTGTTTTTTTGCACAATTTTTTTTTATGATTCAGCATTAAAAAATACATACAACCCTACATTTTTACCCTTCTACCAACAACCCTTATTTTTTAATAGCGATATTAGTATTTTAATAATTAGAAGGAAAAGAAGGAATGGAACGAACGTTCAGGTTCAGGGTAGGTTTTAGGTAGGTAGGTAGGTAGGGTAGGGTAGGTAGGTAGGTAGATAGTTAGAGTAGGGTAGGTAGTAGGTAGGTAGTTAGGGTAGGGTAAGACGGGTAGGTAGGGTAGGACAGGTAGGTAGATAGGAAGGGTAGGGTAGATAGAGTAAGTAAGAAGAGTAGCTAGATAGGTAGGGCAGGGTTTTTTTTATATTAATTTTATTTAGGAAGGTACAGTAAGGTAGGTAGGTAGGGTAAGTAGGATAGAGGGTAGATAGTGCTACCCGTGCGAAGCCGGGCCGGGTAAAGCTAGTCTCTTGATAAAATCTTTTGTTTTGATGTATCGGACATTCTTTTCGTTTCGTCCTTCATTTTTTGAAGCCCTGCTACCGACGAAAACCAGACAAAAAGGGAAGAGGCAGTGAGTTACAGTCTTGAGTCTACAGAAGTTTTTGAAATATCGTGAAGAAAACTCTTCGTTTAGAACATAATATCGGTTGTCGGAGTATTTAGAAAGAAAGATAGGTTTTGTCACAAAAACAAGTGCATACAAAAGTATAATTAACTCGAGTAGGTAAGTAAACAGAAAAATATTACAAAATAGATCTCCATTATAATTACGAGCACAAAATAGTCGGCAACTGCACGTGATGATAGTTATCATTCATTTTAAAATTACGATAACGAATGAGGGCTTATTCCACAAATCCCCCCTGATAATCCCCCTTAGGAGGAAAAGTGGAATCTATAAATAACAGTCTACAAATCCAGCCCTGATAATCCCGCTTAGGGGGGAAAACTAGAATTAAAAAAAAAAGCTTATTCCAAGTCCCCCCTGAAAGTGATTTTTTTTACATTTGGGTTCAGTTTACCCCACTGAGAGGGATTCTCTCAGAGGGGATTAGGAATAAGCCGGATTATCAGGGGTGAAGTCTAGCCTGTTTTTTTTTTATTATAGATTCAACTTTTCCTCCTAAGGGGGATTTGTGGAATAAGCCCGAATGAGCCACCAAAAAAGTACCCGAATAACGTAGAAACTAAAGGATTCCATAATTGCTTTTCATATTTGGATAGGATCTACTGTTCCATAAAAATTTAATTCACTACGTGATACAGCTAACGAAAACTCCCCAATTAATAACAAGTGTTTTATTTTCAACTAGCTGATGCCCGCGGCTTCGCCCGCGTGGTTTTTCCTAAAATAAGGTAAAGTAGCCTATGTTAGTCCTTATTATAACACCAGCTATCTGCCAGTGAAAGTTCCGTCAAAATCGATCCAGCCGTTTCGGAGATTAACCGGAACAAACAGACAAATAATTTAAAAATTATTTTGTTGTTGTTTTAAGTACCACACTAATCTTATGCATTTAGTAAAATGCTGTTATTTTGACATTACAAACAGACACTTATTTTTTTTATCAGTAGGTACTATACTGCCCTGATATGATAAGCCGAAAGGCGCTATCTCTGAGATACGCCCTTTTAGTTTTTTTTTATACCATTCAATAATTAGAATAATTTCGCATCTAATGGTATATGCGAAACAGCGCTATCTAACTTAAAACATTTAAAAAAACCACTGAGAAGTTTTTTTATATCTCAAATTTTCTCTAAATTACTAAAAGATTTGACGGATAAACTAATTTACAAAAAGTCGTTTTTCTCAAAACTTACTCTGATTGAGTAAGCGCTTTTCGGTTTATCAGGGCAGTATAGATTTCGCTGTTCAGATTTTTTTTACCACATACTTCCGCGTTCCTTTGTTCTAAGCTTACTTTTAAAGATTTTTTATAGAATACTAGCTTTTGCCCGCGGCTTCGCCCGCGTGGATGTCGGTTATCGCATAAAAAAGTACCCTATGTACTACCCTCTCCATATCCCAGGCTATATCTCAAAATTCTAACTTAATATTAATTTTAATGTGACTCACTATGTGTTTATTACCGAGCTGGGCCTCAAGTCTGCTATTACAATAGTGTCAGAATGGTCTCGCGATTGTGAGTATTTGACAGTTTTTGTATGGCAAATCTGTCAAAAACTCACAATGAAGAGACCATTCTGACACTATTGTAATAGCAGACTTGAGGCCCTGGTAATGAGTTGAACTATCGAACTATGTGCACACTAATAGGGTTGAAAATAAAACCACAATTGTGTACTGATCTAATCTAATCTAATCTAATCTGGTATATTTAATTAAAATTGCGAGACCCCAACCAAATCGCGGTAACGAAACCATAGCGAGATCTATTTCGACGTCAACGCCATCTATCGAGCTTGACATCAAACTTTTAACATTTCACAATAATAACTATGGTTTTATGGTTTCTTCATGAACACTATGTGAATAGAAACCGAAACAAATGATTTAATATAGTAAAAGTACTTATGTTCTGTACCCCTAACATGAGTTGTTATCGAAAACTTACTCGCTATCGTTAAACTCGCTAGCGTATTAACGTGGATCGAATAGATTTCGATAATGCTTGCACCATGAGTTTTACGGAGTCTTACGCGGGCGCTAACGTAAGCTCGATAGATCGTGTCGTCTAGCTAACTTCACTCCTATGTGTTTGTTTCTTTCTTTCTCAGTAATAAGAAGCGAGAACGGCTAAAAATGTAATGTCAGTCAATACCACGAAATAATCCGACTAAACAGAAAGGTTGGCGGTTCGTAGACTACGTAAGTTATTTAGTTGTTATTGAATTTTTATTCCTTATATGTCATTATCGTCTATTCAATTTGTAGTTTTGCTGACGATGTGTAGGGTCGAGTTGTTGAATTACTCGGTTTGCGGCGTTTTTTTATTTTTAAATGTGATATAACTTAGAAAAAATTGAATATTACAATGAGGACAATTTCAATTGTTGGTGGAGTTCATGGAAAGGTGTGTTTTTACTTTATGTTAATTTCTTTTAAAACTTAAAGTTACGAAATTACCAAATAGTTGCCCCTCAACCCATATTCCATGCTAAATAAGCTCTTCCAGACATTATTTAGTCTCTAATGGACTAAAAACGTATATAATTTTAATGTAAACCTACGTTTCACACCTCAAAAAGCTAGTGAGTTACGTAACTACTATCGTAAGCGTATTTTTCGATAGCGTCTGTGAAATTAGTGACTCATGGTGCCGTTTTGTATAGCGACAGCTGAAAAACGTTAGTGACTATCGAATAGATTACGTTAGGTTTCTTACCTATCGAAATCTATAGTGCTCATGGTACGCATTTTAATTCTTTCAGTGACCGCTAGGGGCGCTGTACAGTATTTCATACATATTATTTACGGAGACGCTAGCGAGTATTGGCTGTGCAAACTCATGGTAGAGCTACAGGGTCACGTTCACAATTGGACGAAATATTTAACATTTATTTTGTACTTGCAACACGATCTGGATGTAGAATTCGATTAATCGACTAATACTTGACCGGTTGACATTTTAGCGGGAACACCACTAAACGAACGAAAAAAGAAAACAAAATACGTCTATACTCTGTGGTCGTGTGGCGGTGTGACGCGATGCTTAATGTAAACATTCATCAAGGTTATACGTGCGTAAAGTAATGGATTCAATGAGAAAACGGTTTAATCTTAGAAGAATCTTATACAGAATTACTGAGAAATAAGTGTAGATTTCGTATTGAGTGTTATTTTATCGAAAAGTGATAAATATGTCAGTGAAAAAGTAACGAAAGTTTTGGAATGCACAAATTTTGATCATAAGGCCGCCGTGTTTAGTAATGTTTTTATGATAAATATTCTTGTATACTGTTTGAAATACACGTAAGTAGCTAGCTTATTTATCTACGAACATAATTTGGCTAATAGCTACTGATATTATAGCGTATTGTTATCGTAATCGTATTTCCAAGAGTAAAATTCGGCAAACAAATACCTACAAAAAGTCAATAAAATGGATATAGTATGTTATCCTTAAGAGATAGACATATGCCATCGCGGACTTTTTTGAAGACCTTTTTATGATACACAATTCCACCATACATTATTTTGTTATATCTCAAAGGGTTTAGACAGCGTTTTCGTTGAAAGCTCCCAGACGGCTTATTTTTTTCCGACACCTCCAACAAATATCGTTAATTCATACAAAAATGCATACAAAAACATAACAAACTATATACTAAAACCTTCCTCGAGAACCAAGCTATCCATTGGTGAAAACAGCATGAGAATCGGTGCAGTAGTATTTGAGTTTATCGCGAACAGACAGACAGACAGACAGACAGACAGACGCGGCGGAGGACTTTGTTTTATAATATGTAGTGATAGTGATAGTGATAGTGATAGTGATAACGGCCTTCCGGTGACTTGTCATCGGCATGACACAGGAGTCACACTGATGACGTAAGGAGAACAGCCACCGTGTAGTTTTACTAGAAGAGGGATATCCATAAGGATTTCAAAAAATCAATAGCCGTAGCTACTACGCCACGTAAGCAGTCGGAGGCAATACTGCAACTGCTGGCATCAGGCATCAGCGTTTTTGGTAAGTCAGATTGTAAGAGACTGGTTACTCCGCCATCTAGATACGAAATTTGACGGTCCAATAATGTCTAGACATTTTTGTACGTGATAGGTTAAAATGTACATGGACAAACGCTCTGTTATCACAGCAAATTAAACATAACGGCAAAATGAGATCATCTGTGTTGGGTAAATACCAAACATTGAGATGATACCATGTGACTCTAATATTATCCGATTACATGACCGACCTTCGAAGCTTTATTGCAATATTTACCTATGTATGTGTGTAAATGACTCATTTTAGCGAAGAGCTACGTAATTGTTTACATACTCGTAAAATATTTCATTACATGTCACATCATTTTCACTATCCATTTAGCATTGAGTTGGTTGCCAGTGTAATATAAATTGGTCGTAACTCATAACAATTGTAGGAGCAGCTTAAAAGATCAGCTAAAATTGTTACCGAGTTGAGATTTTCGACGAAGTCAAGTCATTGGCCAACTACATTATACCATTTTTTACGAATGATGTAGGAACCCTTCAACATCCACAGTCAACAAGATAGTCTATTTTCCTATAATTCATTTATACCTCGCGTGCAGCAGTAGAAATAAATTAATGAGATAAACTAGTACGTGAAGACCTAGCAAATGGATAAGAAGCTTGCCAACACATATTCTTCGTACGTTCCGAGTCTTTGGACGAATCCAGAGCAGCTGCTGAAACGTAGTGTTTCAAGCACGTGCCTAATTCGTCCTACGTGACGGAGAAACTCGATGCAGAAATAATGATTATTACAGCAGCGTTCCCACTTGGTTTCAACTTGAGACAGTGTTTCATCGGGTCGGGCTAGGTTATATGTTTTGACGTCGAATTGTATCTCTTGTACATATAGCTAACTTCGGACAAAAGTTCTAAAGAACCGTGACTGTGCATATGAATCAAGTGCATTTGTTTGGTTTTGTTTTAACGAAGCGTTTGCCCCTTCTAAGATGCAAACATAATTTGTTTAAATTAATAGCACAAAAAAAAAACCGCATCAAAGCTTAATGAGAAATGGGCATACTCGTATTCTCAAATAGTGTTCTGGCTGAAAGTGAAAATACATATCTCAGTTATAAGAACAGTTTCAATGAGAGTAAGAAGCACGCGAAAACATGTCAGGGCCTTTCAATGTGAAGATGGAGCAGGAATACTTTTTTGACAGCCTGTTCTCATGAAACAGAAATACTTGTTTACTTTTATATATAATATGTGTGTGCAATGTATGTAACTCTGTGTTGTTATACTATCATTCGTTCATAGTGTTTATCATGATTGTTTGATCCGAGTGTAAAAACTTTATAGTCACCTAAGTACCAATGCGGATACTTCTGGTGTCTTAGTTATAAACATAAGTAGGTACTAGTACATTATGGTTATTTACATAAATAAGTTTTCATAAGGTTATGTTCCTGCAATTAAACCTGAACATAAGGCATGAAATCTGGCTGTTACGTTTCGCAAGTTGAGCGATTATTATTTTAGTATCTGCTCTGTAGGTAGACGAAACGACTCTTGCAATCAGTTAATAAAATAATAAATAGCACATGTGCTATATATTATTTTATTAACCATGACTTTAATTATATCCATGAGGATATTGTCGCGAACGATAATTATGTCAGGACTTGAAATGACGCAACTGTACCATTTATTATGAAAAGAGATCACCCGGCAAATAAATATGACGGGGGTTTATTATTATCAATAACAGCTATCTTAGCGGAAAATATTTAACCATAAAGGCTCGTACAGACTAGTGCGAAACCGCGGGCGCGACGCGACATTAGTAGCACAATTTCTTTGTCGCTGCCGCGATATCGCGCGAGTCTGTACGAGCCTTAATAATTGCTTGCACCTGCACAATACTCTGTGATAAGATTTCAATTAAAAACGAATTCTTTGATAATATTTTGATAGCTTAAATGAATATAGATAAATCCTTTTTGCATTTCCGTGTACCCAAAAAGGCGAATTGCCTACAATGCGGAAGCACATAATAGAGCTGTGTTATTGCTTAATACAGGGTGGCAGGGGGTTGTATTTTGCTTTACAAAAGCACACCATCTTGTCTTTATAATTATGTACATAGTTTAGAAGGAGCTGACGTTCCATATAGAACGTTTTCGGTTGGTGTACTATCCATACTAATATTATAAATGTGAAAGTAACTCTGTCTGTCTGTCTGTATGTTACGTTTTCACGCCTAAACCGCTGAACCAATCGTCATGAAATTTGGCAGAGATATAGCCTGGGATATGGAGACGGACATAGGCTACTTTTTTTACGCTATAAGGCGCCATCTCCACGGGCGAGAAAATCGCTGCGATAGTCTCGCCGTGCCATCAAATTCAATAGAAGCTCTATGAATCAATCTCCACAAGGCGTTATCATCGCGGCGATTATTTGAAGGCCCAGCGTGAATATCGCCGCGATTCTCTCGCCCGTGGAGATGGCGCCTAACCGACATCCACTCGGGCGGAGCCGCGGGCAACAGCTAGTCATATTATAAATGTGAAACTAACTCTGTCTGTCTGTTACGTTTTCACGCCTAAACCGCTGAACAGATCGTTATGAAATTTGGCAGAGATTATAGCCTGGGATATGGAGAAGGACATAGGCTACTTTTTTACGCGATAACCAACATCGACGCGGGCGGAGCCGCGGGCAAAGCTAGTAGTAATAAAATATTTGTGAAAGCAATATGCGTGTTAAATTTTATTGTGGAATAATGAAATTTGCTAGGATAACATTGGTATCGGGATGATTGAATTATAAATGATAGAAAGTTTTCTTGTGCTTTGTCAAAGAGTAATAGACTGATCTTTGCATAAGGGAAACTGCGTTATGTGGATGTATGATTTGCATATCTTTGCTGAGTCTTGTCGGTGCTGCAATCCTCAAAATGTACTGAGGAACAAGTAACTGTACGGGAGGCTCGTTCGAGCGTAGGTGAATGTGGATCTCTGCAGCTTCGAGACCAATAGATGCGATTGCTGCGTGGAAGGAGCCTCGGGACCATCAGGTGTGACTGCTGCGCAAGGAGAGCCTCGGGATCTTCACTTCACTGAAGTCTGGAATATTTTCCTAATCTAATTGTAAGTAACCTCTCAGGTTATTTGTAATGTTACAAGGGACATCCACGCCCATAGGTTCAGTACATGACTGAATCCATGGTAACTGTTACTGCGTCAATGGGGATGTCACCCTGTATAGTGTTGCCGATATCTTGTCGGAATATATCCAAAATGTGACCATCAGAATTTTACGGCTTTTTTAGCAATTTATTAGAATAACTCAAACCAGTCTCCTAGGCTTTTGATCAATTTCAAAGATTACATAAATCGAGAATAGAAGAAAAAACATCCGATTCTTCATCCAAAAACTAAAAATCTGGTAGTAAGGCCAGTCCTACAGGTCAATCAACCTCTCTTAGAAAAACCTCCATCGTAGACAAGGCAACAAGCGAACACAAAACCAGTTATCAGAGTAGCATGCGTGCGATACAAACAATGATTACCATCGATGACTGTAAAAATCGTGTATGAACTACCAAACACTGCGTACAAATCGTTTTGCACAGACGGAAGGACGGTCAAGGAGGTTCACCTTGTTGGAAAACACATCGCTTGTCAACTTCAAGGTGAATATGACTTTGTTTTTGGAATATTTTGAAGATTCAATAACAATAAGAACATTACATCTCAGAATGTTTCCTTAAGTAATTTAATTTGGCGGTTTCGCATCTCGCTGATCACTAACTAAAGCCTGATTTACATGATACGAAGGCCTGAGGCATACTATAATTTAATGCACGTCGAGGAGCGCGTACCTAATCTTTCTTTTTGAGGGTTCCGTAGTAAACAAGGAACACTTATAGTTTCGCTATGTCCGTCTGTGTGTCTGTCCGTCTGTCTGTCTGTCCGCGATTCAGCTCAGAGACTTAGTACTAGAAAACTGTAATTTGGTATGAGTATACATATTAATCACAACGACAAAATGGTAAAATAAAAACTTATATTTTTTTTAGGGTATCTCCCCTACACGTAAAGTAAGGATGATATATTTTTTTCTCGTTTATTCCATGATGTGGGGTATCGTTGAATAGGCCGTTCAAAAATACTGCGGGTTTGTGAAAACTATTTTTCGATTCAGGGATCCTTTTGCTTTAAAATTTTTGTTATAGTCAAGTGTCCCCCAAGCTAAATGGTTGTATTTGGATATGTGAAAAAAATTCAGAACAAGTGGTTTAAATAACGTAGTTAAAAGGAAAACTATCACAGCTAAGTAGGCTTCACAAGTTACCGAGTAATCTTCGACCAACTTACATTAACAGTTAAAAAACATGTTCTCCCATACATTCCGTATGGAAGAACATGTTTTTCAACTGTTAATGTTAAGTTTGTTCTTAGGATAAATTCATAGCAACTACGGAACCCTTCATTGTACGTGATCCAACACGCACTGGGCCGGTTTTTATACATCAAATGTGCAACAGTAAAATGTTCACCATCTAAACAATTTTTAGACGATGCAAGTCGTTAGTTCTTTCAATTTTGTAGCCAGTAGGAATGCCACAGGTAAGGAAATCGCATCGTGTAAATGGGGCTTAAAAGGTCATGAGATTTGACTAAGAGCTCCGGAAGACATGTCTTACAGACAAAGTATCTGTTCCAGATGTCAAGAATGTGTAAAGGGCTTAGATGTGTGATAAGGACACGGTGGAGCATACGGTGGAGGTCTGCCCGGCTTGGGCAGAGCATCGCCGTGTCCTCACGGAGGCGATCGGCGGCGGCGATCTCTCGCATCCGGTCCTGGTCCAGGCCATGGTGGTCAGGAGCAAGAGTGTATGGGAGGCAGTCACTTCCTTCTGCGAAGCAGTAATGCCTGCGAAGGAGGAGGCGAAACGCGTGAGGAAGCGGCAGTCTGTGCGCCCTTACGCCTCTAGCCGCCGCAGGAGACGCCCTGGGCGGCGGGAATCAGTAGCCGATTCCCGGCCACCGTAGGCGCGGGCTTGCGGACGGCGAGCTGTGAGCAGCTCGCCGTCCGGTAAGGACCAGGCCCGGGTCGACGGCGCATTGTGTTCCACGCGCGCCTCAAAGAGATGTCAGCACGCACTGACGGGGTCCGCCAGGACCAGTGCCTGCCAGGGTTGCGGGTTTGTCCGAAAAGGATACCGTGGCCCTGGCACACAGGCAAATGAAAGAACACGGGTGGGTTTTAGTCAGTAAAAGACTGACACGCTCTTCCGCTCCGCCCAGAGCGGGAGAAGATATTTGATATTTCCCCCCCCCCCAAAAAAAAGATGTGTATGATAACCTGACAGCTAAATTGTGTATACAACATAAAAGTATGCATTTGAAGCACGAGAAAATATTTAAACGCGGAATATATTCTCATGAACTATATTTTCAACTAAATCCGTTGAGATTTAACGTCAAGGTTGTGTATTCGTTTCTCTGTAATAGCTTCGGTGGTTCAGTAATTACTTGTTTACATTAAGAATATTATACTTCACTATTAGCACAAATTAAGTCTTGCCTTGGTAGATGGTCTATTCCATTCATTTAAAACCCCAAAAAATGCAATTAGTCATGGTACAAAAATGTGTTATACATATAAACATGCACGTAACGTAAGCAAATTATAGTGGATTCGCCTCGTGTTACAAGTTGCAGAAACTTGTTGTTTTTCGGTAGGTTGTTTACCTTATTACCAGACACGTGGATTCTGTAATTATTTTCGAGCTCGTTGTTAGCCTCGTGTAAGCACTAATTTGGCTTTGTATGTCGGCTTGTAGGCACTAGTCTGGCCATTCTGGTACAAACTGGCATTAAGTCCGCCTCTGTACATTTGTGCGAGAAAGTGTTAAATAAATAAATAAATAATAAATAAATTGCTAGAACGGCCAGGCTCTGAGGCTGTTACTGAGAAATTCCTGATAAAAAAACCCAATAATACTTTGCCCAACCCCCGGATCGAACCCAGGAGACCTCGTGCTCGGCAGCAGCGCGTATCACCAACGAGAGTAATGATTTTATAAATACGAGTAACACTCATCATCTCCATAACCTTTTCCCAACTATGTTGGGGTCAGCTTCCAGTCTAACCAGATGCAGCTGCATACCAGTATTTTACATGGATCGACTGCCTCTCTGACCTCCACAACAAAGTAACTGGTTGTCAGGCTTTCGGGCTTCTGACGACCCGTAACAACTGTCAAAGATCTATAAATGACAGACGGAACGAACGGCTTTACGTGCTTTCCGAGGCACGGAGGGGACTTGGTATGTATGGTCACCCATCCACCGACTTACCGCGGCAAGCGTAGCTTAACCTGATCGATCGACCCGTGCGGCTGTTATTAATTAGCCACAAATCCCTCCAAGTCTAAGTTATTTTGTAAATAACAAACACTACCTGTGTTAAAGAATTTATTCAATTCTCAATTTAATCTCAAGTTGTGAAGAAGATAATATAGGTACGTAGTTAGATTTATTTCTTATTATCTAGAACCTATCGTAATGAGTTTACCACTGACATTGGAAAATTTGACACCTAGTAAACTCGATTTATGTTCAGAGGTTCAGAAAAATTGGAGTTTGTGTAAACGTAGCGACAGGGTTGCGGGTTTGTCCGAAAGGGATACCGTGGCCCTGGCACACAGGCAACTGAAGGAACACGGGTGGGTTTTAGTCAGTAAAAGTCTGACACGACCTCCCGCTCCGCCCAGAGCGAGAGAAGTTATTAGATAATTTCCCACCACAATGCTTTCAAGATGTTGAGGCTGCCTCGTTACTGTAGCGCGTTGGAGATGTTTGCGCAAGCCCGCACCGACGGCTTCTATGCAATTATACGCAAAGAAACTGCGTCACTACTGAGAAGAGTGAGGGGCAGTCGAAACAGCATCCTGAAAATTGTAGCCGAGAGCTTTAGCTCTCCGATTATACAGCAGTTTGTGCGGAGGTTGATTTTTACTAACACTAGACAATAAGTTATTTTTTGTGTGTTACTAACACTATATGGATATTTTGTGTCCGAAATAAAGGAGTTATTATATTATTATTATTATTATTTATATACGAAAACATCCACAAAGTCGTGCAAATAAAAACATATTTTTATCTGTTCCACCCCCTGTTGCAATGCAAAGTTTTTAAACAAGTGTTTAAATATTAAGAGCTATGCCTGTTGTCGATAGTGTATCTGATTCTGTACAATCACTATCTGATTTTGGCAATCACTTTTGTGAATACGTCCGTAGAACACGTGTTCACTCACATCAAAGTAGAAATCCGTACTTACATCATCGCCGCCGTCGATACAATGTCCTCTTCCAAGTGGACTGCGTGGACGCGCCAGCAAATTTCAACAGGAGTTCGAAGTTGGTTTCCTTTTAAATCGGTTTCTAAGCAACATTTAGTCATCTAGTTGTAGACGCAAGGTAGCTTAGGAGGAAATCAGGTTTAAAGTGTCCACATCAGGGTCCAGCATTGGACGTCTATCGGTTGAAGTGATTGATATTTTGTTCGATTTTCTGACCTCCATCATCATCATTCCTCCAATTTTAGAGTTCCGTAGTCAACAAAGAAACCCTTTTAGTTTCGCCATGTCCGTCTGTCTTTCTGTCCGCGGTTTAGCTCAGAGACCCTTAGTACTAGAAAGCTGTAATTTGACATGGGTATACATATTAATCACGCCGACAAAGTGGTAAAATAAAATCTTGAAATATTATATTTTTTTAAAGTGGGGATGATATTATTTTTTTTCTCGTCTATCCCATAGTGTGGGGTATCGTTGGATAGGCCGTTCAAAATATTGCGGGTTTATGAAAACCATTTTTCGATTCCGGGATCCGGTTACGTAATATTAAGCTTTGAATTGCAAATTTCTGTTAAGAGTCAAGTGTCAGAGTCCTGCCCTGCTGAGCTGTACTTGGATATGTGGAAAAAGCAGTACTATATAATTAACGAAGTTAAAAGGAAAACTATCACAGCTAAGTAGGCTTTACAAGTTACCGAGTAATTGTCGACCATCTTACATTTGTAGTTGAAAAACTACCGTGTAAAGTTTGTTCTTGGGATAAATTCATAGCAACTACGGAACCCTTAATTTTGCGTGGTCTAACACGCACTTGGCAGGTTTTTTAATTAGCGTTTTGGCACGACTACATTAAGTTCCATTTTGCATAGCATTGTTCGTCGCTATCACGAATACGATGGTTGTAACTTTGTGAGGAGCATTTAGTTACAATTCCGCATACGTAGCTAAATAGGCTCACAAGCCTAATTTGCATAATATCGCCGTCTGCCATTGGCACGGTCTTTCATGTTTGCATTCAATTAGCATTATAATTAGCGAGCAACATACATTTACTTTATTGTAATGAAATGCTCTTTTCTTTTGCTTAATAAATATAATTTCTAATTGAATTAATGAATGTTTCGTAGTTTATCTGTTGTTTCAATATCAAACGTTGCGATGGTCGTAGCATCTTCAACAAAGCGTTTGGGTGTTTCCAGATTTATTATTTATTAAACTCTTCATTTTATATCGAAACAGGTCGACACTGTCGTCTTCCCCCATTCCGCACGACAACAGAGCAGACTAAATTAGCAATTCGGGAGTATTCCCGGTGTCCCCACAAACTTGCAAGCAAGACTTTAATAAAATTATTAAAAATTGTCCCCGCTGTTCCCATTGCTCTGTTCTCGTTAATGGGGACAGCGCGAAATGAAACAAATAATTATAAATTGTTCCCGTCGTCCCCATTGATGCGGTGGCTACTTTTTTATAATAATTTCGTTGTCTATTTTCATGACAGTATACATACATACAAAACCATACATTATATTATAGGTAAACCGCCGTAAACTTAGCCCTCTTGATGGTTCGCGGGACTCGGGGCGGGAGTTTTTTGTTTTGTTTCATTTTACTAAAATAGTACTGCCTATCTCACTTATGTGTACTACACTGCTTAATAAATTATTTTTAATGTACATAATTATTGGATTTCGTGAGTTTTCTAAAATTACAAGTTATTATTTTTCCTCCCGTGGGTGTCGTAAAAGGCGACTAAGGGTCTTAATAGAAAATAGGCAGCAGCGTTCTCTATGCGTTTTTAACACCATACTGCGATCGCCAACCCGCCTGCCAAGTGTGGCGATTATGGCAAATCCCCCCAGTTGGGGGAGGCTTATGTGCAGCAGTGGACGTCTTTCGGCTGAAATGATGATGATGATTATTTTTTCTATGTTACAAATGATGAAAGATGATGAAATGATGAGACGGCACGGTTGGCGCAGTGGTTGAGTGATTGACTGCTGCGCTGCGTGTCGCGGGTTCGATTCCCGCACGGAACAAATATTTGTATGATCTACAAGTAGTTGTTCCGGGTCTGGCTGTTTGTGTATGTGAGTTTAAATGTTTGTAAACGCACCCACGATACAGGAGAGATTCCTAGTGCGGGGCAACATTAAAAAAAAAAAAAAAATGACACGCACTGCGATAGGTCGATGTTGTCACCGCTAAAACGTGAGGCTAAGCAGTTTATAGCAATGTTTGAAAGTAAACGAACCTAATTGTTAAAAAATAATAATGCAAAAACAGAACATCAATCTAAGTAAATTAACGGGAGAACTATTTACACGTGATTTTCATAGGAATGGGAATGCACCGGTGCGGCGCGGCGCCGAGCTGCACCGGTGCGGAGCGGCGCCGCGCCGCGGCGATTCCGCAACATAATGTGATGCCTGTGGCAACACATTATGTGGCGACACAGAATTGTTTATTTTAGTTATTTTCATAGTCTTATGTCGTATGGGATTCTTCTCTGGGGAACCTGTGCGGATATTAATACAATCTTTGTTTTACAGAAAAGGGCTGTTCGAACCATTTATAACCTTGGTGCAAGAGATTCCCTTCGGGATTTTTTTTAAGAAATAGATATTCTGACTCTCAATATATATTTGAAAATCTATTGAATGTACATAAAAATATATCAAATTTTAAGAAAATGTCCGATATTCATAGTCTAAATACCAGAAATAAACACAATCTTGCTGTACATCGCACTCGCCTCCACAGAGTAGGCAACTCATTCATGGGTCAATGTATACGCTTTTACAACAAACTTCCCATTGAAATTCAAAACTTACCCATTAAACGATTTAAAAGCTCTATTAAAACCAAACTTTGCAAAAAAAGGGTACTATAACATTTCTGATTATTTAGAAGACAAAAAAGCTTGGGATTGAACTGCTCGCTCTGCTTAAAGCGTTTTGATGAAACCGTAAAACTTGACATTTTAATAATTATAAAACGTTTTATATACATACCTAATTATTGACATTATTAAATATTATATACAAAATGACATGAATATTTACTTTGAAAAGTATTACATATATCTAAATCGATGCATATATTACTTTAATTATTGTGAATGTGAGCACTATGTGGGTCATTTGTTTTCTTTAAGATTATCTCTTTTTCCTCTTTCTCAAGTAGTTTTAATGATGGTCTGGTATTTTGAGTACTTTATGCGGCCTACCCAAATGTCCTTTCTTTGGTATTGTTCGTCGAGTCGTTGAGCTCCTTAAATCCTAAGTTGAGCTACACGTTTACTGACAAATGCTTGCACTGACTGGACAGGTCCACTTAAAATTGTGTGGTTCATTCCTCAAAAGACCATTTCAGACACGGATCTACATGGTCCTCACATGATCTGACCAAAATTATGTCTGGACTTTAAAAGAGACTTTGACCCCTGAGTTTGTTTCGCCATTTCTTCTCAGGGATAGTCAGATAGGAAATGTCGACTTCCCCAAGCTTGTTTTTATATTTTTTATATGACGTGTAAAAGTGATTCCGATATCCTATTTACAGAATAAACGATTTCATTTCATTTAATTAACAAAAGCGCAGATAGCATTGCTTATATTTTGCGAACTCAAACTGGTCATTAAAAAAAATCGAGTACATAATATTATAATTATGCGAACGTTTGTAACGTTTTTAAAATGTTAATTCTGTGATTTTAAACTGTGAACAAAACTCACCTATATTTGAAATATTTATGTCGTATTTTATTTTAGAAAAAAAATCTGTAAAATAAACGATTATGAATATACACTGAAATTGTTTCATTTTTACCGAGGGTAGTGTCGAGGAGATAAGATTCGAGAAAACAGTACCTACATATAAGTAAATAGCTGTTTTTTATTATTATTTTTGTATGTTTAAAGGCACCGCGTGCCGCGCGACGAGGAGCGGTCCCTTTGTCGCGTCGCGTGTCGCGCCTGTTTGTAGGAGCCTTAACATATATTAAGTACTTAAGCAATAAGACCTCATCAAGTGGGTACAATGGCACACAAAGTAAATAATTTTTAAATGTTTTAAAAATGTTAATTTTTAATGGACTAAAATGTTTCTTTTTTTATTATAGGTTTTATTTTAAATAAATAGTAATAAGTTCCCATTGTCCCCATTAGACGTATGGCAATGGGGACACCGGGAAGTAAATTACCGACTTCTCGCTGTCCCCATCATTGGTGTAGGGTTATGGGGACAACAGGAAAAATAAAAACCTTCGTCTCGTTGTCCTCATCAATGGGGACAGCGGGAATACTCCGCAATTCGTATCATTTTATTGAAATTCGTCAAATGACGCGCGAACCGCGAACCACAGAGAAAACCCGACCGTTGCGATTTTTAGAATAACATCTTTCGATACAAATACAACCTTCTCGTATTTTATCAAATGCTCCGTTTTCTGAAATCTTAGCGTACCTATTAGGTTTCAAAATCATAATTCTCCTACCCTTTCTCTAATTTGATTGGGGTCGACGCAACAAGTCTTTTTCTTCGATACCTCTCGATCACCGTCATCTCAGTATTGACCTCTTTCTAGCCTTAATCATCTTTCACGCAATCCGAAACTATAACATAGACCGTACTTCTTCTAGTGCCTATTAATATAATTACTGAAGTCGGGGGGACGAACGGGAATACACGAAGGTTCGGCCATCTCTTCCGTCTTCTAACCACTTTCTCCTTGTCTTTCGCAAAGTGAAAAAGGTCTGCAACATTCGCAACTACGTAAAAAGTCCTGGTTGAGAAACATTCGCGAGTGCATTGGGCACTCGCGAATGTTTCTCAACCAGGACTCTTTTCATGAGCTACCATAGTATAACAATACAAAGTAGGCTAAACGGTCAGACCCTGGCACATAACAATAAATTAATTAAATGGCCAGTCATTATTGAACAACAAAGGAGGAACACACACAAAGTCTAGCGTTAAGAGCCCGCAGGTGGTCCTCTTCTAATAGAATTTTTCTTTACATCTGAAATAATAAGATCGTAAAGGCAAGATCTTGTATTACCTTATCGGAATATAATAAACTTGTAGAATGTATTGGTATTGGAATACTAGTAGTTCTATTATTTTTATTCTATGTTACTGGTATTTTCTTTCGATTTCCTTGTCTTCGGACAAGGCGATTGAGTCTCACAAAATAGTGTGTTTTGCACACAATTTGGAAGAGATCCGTTTTGAAAACAAAATCCGTCACTGCTTGTTGATAAGTTTGTTTTCTTCCTCAGTGTGGAATTAAGTTTAATGTTACTTGAAACTGTCATAAAATATCCTGTCAATTGGATAAAATAAATAGATAAATATTTTTAGTGACGAATTTTCAATTATAAACGCACAATGTCAAACAATTCAATTATGAAGAAATATAAAGACGATGAAACAAATCAATTTTATCTAATTGTGACTAATTAATTAAAACAAGCCAATCATTATATCCTACAGAAGTACAATAACGATTTAATAAATGTGTTCATTGTAGAACAAAGTCCACTTATTCATTATGTTGTTACTACATGATTAATTTAAACAATACAGTTGTTGCATAATACTTTAGGTACAGTGGCCAGTATTATCAAGCTACCCGAAACTGTCAAAGTTCTCCAAACGATTTTAAACCTTAAAATGTTGACCATTAAGTAGGTAACTTGATGTGCTGGCCACCGTACAAAATCGTTACATTTTTTTTTTTACATGCATGTAGGTAAATTGTAACTAGGTAGGTGTATAACCTATATTATCGAACTATCCTTATGTTTTATGCAGTAGGTAAGTCTCTATGGTTTTATCATCAGTATTGTAAATTATTTAATGACTAGCTTCTGCCTTCGTCCGCGTGAAAGGACATCGTCGGAAATGGCCCCAGGACCAACAAACATCTGACCTACATAATAATTATAAATATATTTTATTAGACTAATTGCGAATATCTGTATGAAACGGACATTCTGCGTTCCATAATGAACAATTAAAAGAGCGACTATTGACATCACATAAAATATACCGCCATCTTTAACAATTAGATTAGACATACAATTAATGATGTCCAATCTTTCAATAACATGACTAACATACATGAGGTGATATGACTTCCTACCTAAATATAAATAAATAAAATCAAAAAAACATTAGGATAAAGTCGTTTGCATTGAAGTTAAATAAATAAGTACTTATTTACCTACCTACCTATTTTAATACAAAAACTAGAATATTTAACAAATACCTAATAGGTACTTAGGTAAGTACTTAAATGGTTTTCTGATTCTCTTAGCTTAATTAACCACATACAGGCAATAGAAATAACAGTGACATGCATTTATTAGCATGTATTTCGAAGTATTGAAAGGATTGTTTCTTACTAAATATAACCTCAAAATCTTTTTTTTTTTCTTGAAATAAATTCTTTCTGCAAGTTGTCCGTCATTAAACTTTGTCTTCATGGGCATATACTTGTAATTTAGAACACGCAAAGTAATTTTCCTTTGCTGTTGATTCGGGGGCGAACGATGTATGGATGCAGAACAATCTCCTTTCTAACTGCCTGCCGCGACGATCCCATCCATCCCCGACTCGACCCTTACTCGAGCCAGCCCGCGCCGCGCCGCCACAATTTCGTCCATCAATCGTAATCCGATTCAGCCCGTCCTTTGCTGTCCTCCCCCAGCGACGCCCTAAGCCGAGGTCCGTACCCCACTGGTGGTGCCCTGAGCTCGTAGTCGCTTAGTTTATACGTTTTTTGCCTTGTCTGGAGGCTTTAATTTATTGAGGCACCCACAGGCCCCGTTAAGTAGACAACAACCTCCTAGGTTAACCTGCGAGATGCCAAATACAAAAAAAAAAAAGACACGTGCGCCACCTAGGTACTGTAAGTTAATTGTACTTACTATGCCTATAACCTTCGCGTAAGTGCAAGCAATAACTTGACAAAGTAGATTTATCGCAAGCGGATTAACGGTAGGGCAGCCAGCGGATAAAATACGAACAAACAAACATTGATTTTTATACATGTATAGTTTATTTTGTTATTAGTTTTATTTAGTTTAGTTTATTATATATTGTTATTAAGAAGAAGATAGATTAAACTCGTGATGCAATTTCTATAGAGTTTAATTCTTTCAACATATTTCACAATATTGTGACCTTTGATCATAGCGTTCTTAAAAACAAATAAATTACTTACCAAGTAATTTATTTCTTTTTAAAAACGCTAACTAGGACTAAGTTAAGTATTTTTTATCTAAATTGGGGATAGTATGTTGCCATATGTGTGCATGACATATATTTGAAAACAATAATGAACTCAGGTTGTTTAAGTCTATTGTAACTAACCCCTTTATGGACCAACACGGTCCGAAATAGGTAAATGACCATTAATTGAATGATCAAAATTATCCGTTACACGAGTTTCAAAACGTGTTAACTGTAAACTAAGCCATAGTTTGTTTACAATTGATAATGAACCCGATGACACAAAATATTATCATTCATAAGTAGGTATCAACCAGGAACTGATTGCGAGCGTAATTTACGAACCCAATGTTTATTATGAACTTGACGATCGCCAAAACAAACTACTCCATTCCATTAACTCCGTTGTATTGTTTTTATCAAAACGATTTGATTGCTTTGGCGTAGGCGCAAGATATTTTAAAGCGCCTTCCATCTTCGGTCATTTAATTCTCGTTATCGGTTTCACATGATCGTGGACTAAAAACCCGAAGAATTTTAACTGTTATAAAGGTGAAGGCTTTTGTGGACCAAATGATACAAAATATAGAGGCACTAGCTTCTGCCCGCGACTTCGCGTGAAATTTCTTGTTCCCCCGACTCACCCCGTCGCATCGCATCGGCTGCCCGTGCTATTACTTCGTTTTCGGTTAGTGTTCTTTCTTACTTCTTGCTCAACTGGGCTATCAAATGCAGAAATATTTTTCAAATGGTTCCATGTAGGTACGTCATTTTCCAACTAGGTCAGATTTTGAGTTAGTAATGGTTTCTGGTACACCTCACATTATATTCATCACACCACATCTGCGAGACTTCTTTGGTGGCACGGACTATATAGTTTAGAAATTATGACCTTAAAAGATGACTTTTTTTTTAGAACTTTTTAAGAGGAACAATTCCGTCATACATGATTGTTAAAGAAGAGAAGCTCTCAAAAGGAATACATTTTCCACGTTTTTGCACGTTTTTTCAACTGGGCAACTGCCCGACCGGTTGATGTCGGCATGTTGTACCAGTCGCGCGGTAAACTCTGCATGCGCGATGCAGGATTAGTGTGACGTCAGGTCTTTGATGCGTAGTTTGCATGTGGCGTTATAGATACCACAAAAATATCGAAAACATTATCAAGACATTATAAGCAAATAAATGATTTCTATTTCTAATCCAAATGTAACTTTGTATGTACGCACAATATTGCGAGATTTACAATGTTATTTTAAGACCATAGACTTATTATAGGTTTTTCTATAATCTATAAGAAGAAATATTTTCCGTATTTTTTTTTTTCAAAATCATTGTTTCAGTAGTTTCGAAGATAAGGGGTAAGTTGTCAATTTTCTTATTTTTTCTTAAAACTTTAAAATTTAAATTATAAAAAAAATATGTCCGAATTCTTTACAATAATCCCTTTCGTTAGATATTTCACACGATACAGTGTGCGAAACTTGTTTTTATGTCATTTATCAATTTGCCCCTAAAAATTAACGCCATATTCAAAATTAATTTATTTACGTTACACGGTCGTGTTTGGGCCACAGAAATTCATGTGTTCCAAACTTCAACTTAAGGCTCGTACAGACTCGCGCAATATCGCGGGCGCGACAGGCATCTACAAAGAAATTGTGCTACTAGTGTCGCGTCGCGCCCGCGATATCACAGTAGTCTGTAAGAGCCTTTAATCGGTCTAGTTGATTAGGACGGAGCAAATAAAAAAGAAAAGAAAGAAAAAGCGTTTATCTGCGATATCTAAACATGACGTAATAAAGAACATAAATACAAAAAAAATATATAAGAAAACTATGGGGGAAAATGCGTCACATCCACACAAAACGGCTATTGCTCAGCATTATAAAAACTAAGCTACATACATGAGGAACCTTACAGCTACTGCCACTACTACTGCTACTGGAATGTTGCCATTATAAATATTATATTTATTTAAATTTTTAGAAGTATTGTATTTATTTTATTTCTTATTTTGTTATTTTTGTCTCATTATTTATGCTGCACCGGGTGACGTCATCACGTCAGCGCCGGCTGTCGCTGAAAACCAGCGCTGGGGCTCTGTCTCGCATAGGGTCGCAGCATTATGCTAAGCGATGGCCGTTTTGCGTGGATGTGGCGCATATTTTCCCCCAACTTGTTATTTTCGCGTTTGAGTTATTTCTCTGCGTCATGTTTGCCGCAAATAAACGTATTTTCTTTCTTCTTCTTTCTTTCTTCTTCTACTAGCAAAAGCGGTGTGTATGCGTTTGTAGTTGAATACATTCAACGCAAACGTTGTACAGTAACGAATTCCATTTTAGTAATCTGTGTAGAAGCTTTAGCTTGAAAACCCAGTATAAACTCTAAAGTCGTCGTTAGTAAGAAGGACAAGAAGTTCAAGTATTGTACTTGAACTCTTGAAGTGCCTTCGTTATGTGCAATTGTAGAAACTTTGCATCCTTGAGATGCAAAATTGGCACTCCGATAACTTCCGGGCTACTAGGAAAATGGTTTATTTTTGTTTGACTTACAGCAGTGTGTACATAATTTTTTGTATAATGTACAGACTCGGTTTTTCCATAACATGACCTTGGTCAAGCCTGAGTAAGTCCGTGTTAGATTTAATTTAGCCCCAATTATCACTTGGAACCTATTAGTAATATCGATAAAATAGGTAGCTATGAAATAATGGTCTTGGAATGAAAACTAACTGTTTTGTATAGGTATAATATTTTTCCTACCAAGTTTGCGAAATCACCTAAATACCAGTCTGCGTTTATTTTCATAGTCCGTATGTTTTGATACTCAATATTATTTCATGATAAGTTATACAGTTTTTATTGTTCACTCAATCGATACGATAGTGATTTTCTCGACATTTATTTGATACCCTAAATTAGTATATATATTATGATAAAGTTTACGATAAAGAACAATAACACCAATCGTTATATGCGTCAAAGGCCTAAAACCAATAAATTATATTGAAAAAAGTAACACGATGTATTGTTTAGACTTAAATTAGACAAACAGGTCCAGACAACAAATCTCCCTTTCATTCATACATAAGATAGACGGTATGTACCGTAACCACAAAGGAGTGAGCTGAAACAGGATACCACCTGCTTCAAACTACATAGATTTATGTAGTATACGGAGCGGGTAAGCATTTGGTCTGTAGTCTCGCGGTACGTAGCAAGCTCCTTTACTTCATTGATCTTTCTCCATTCGTGGTTCTCATTCATGTGCACGGATTGCAACAATCTATTGTGCTAATGCTGCGAATTAGCATTCTGAGTTTCCTTTGCAATTCAATGCTCTTGCTTCAATGTCTGGTGTATTGTCACTGCCTTTTTTCTCTTCACACTAATATTTCCAAATACAAACCAATAAATATCTTGGCCGGATACCGGCGACAATAATTAAAATTACAATAAAATAAGGATTAGGTAAGTATTTTCATAGAAAAGCACACTATAATCATGAATGCGCACGCAAAATCAATGTTTTGCCGATTAAAATCAGCATGGGAGTCGTAGTAGACGATAAGGTTTAAAATACCTATTACATAATATGATAATTATAATAGCGTATTGATGAGTAATTCATTATGTAAGGTAACATCATAGAAAATTCCACATTTTTACTAGCGCGTAATCAAGGAAAAATGTAGAATAAATGATGATCATAATAGTAGATTATTATTATTTACTAAAGGGAAGTGTCTTATGACACGGGCGTTATATTTAATCCCGAACGTAACGAAGGCTTCCTGAGCGAACTGTACTTAAATAGAAAAAAAAAGGTTTTGCTATGGTAAAAGTTTTCATATGCGTTTTTAGTTGAGCTTCTAAATTCAAATCACAATATGCACCAGCAGGTCAACGAAATTCAACACAATATTATTATTGCCCGGCTAGACAGTGTTGCCAGTGCCCTGTCGTCAAAAGTTACCCAAGACTGTTCAAAAAGTAACGTTTTCAGAAAAAAAGTTACCCTTTTCAATTTTTTTTATTTTAATACTCTATAAACAATTTAAATTGTATTTAGAACTTAATTTTAATCACTGTTTCAGCATTTTTAATGTTTTTTCTTTTTTTGTATGACGTGTTTAATATGTATCTTTTTTATATGATAATATCATATAAAAAAAGATACTAAAAAAAATCACACCCGTCATTTTATGACAGGTGTGATTTAGGATACCTTTTCATGGTTACCATTGATTGTGACCATATTCCGAAATAGATTTCACGTCCTTAAATAAATAAAAATAGGTAGATAAGGTCCCAATGGAAATGTAATAAAACCCAGATTACGATTCGAAACACATCGCATTAAAGCTTTTATAATGTAGATTTAGGGAAAAGACCTTAATGGAAAAATAACTTTGACCGGGTTATCTACTGGTCCAAACTACATATTTATAAGTAATATATGAGACCTAAATGTATAAATAATAAATATGAGACCTAAATATACTGACAAAACGGGCCAAAACGTGGTTCATGCCAAACTTTTGGACACGATTATTTTAAAGATTTTTCAGAAGAATTTGTGTTGAAAACTTAGACTACGGTGAGCTAAAAGGAATAGTCAATATGACTTGAAATTCTTTTTCTTTGATCTAAATTTAGATAATCTCGAAATAGCAATAGGAAGCCAAAACTTCCACAAAGCCTGCGTTATTTTAGAAGTACTACCACTCCTTAAGTCCACTCACGAACGTGAGTCGAGTTAAGTAGTGTTAGATCATCGTAAAACATGGCCTAGAATGGCAGTCCGGTGGACAAAAAATCTTAATGTTGGATGAGATCTAAAAATGCTTTTTAACAATGTGCATTGATACTGACATGGTGAGATGATTTGGCTTAAAGGTATTAATTATACTGAGGTGACGACTGATAATGATTAAATTGAAAAATAAATAATAAGTACTGCGCAACCCGCAAATTAATTTGGGATAAAGGCAGAAGGATAGTGATTTTGATCTAAATGTTGACCACTTTAACATTATTCCTTTGATTTCGTTTCAATCCGAAGTGGTACACATTGCGCCAACAAAACAGGTTTAATTTGTTATCGTTCGTTCACCTGCTATGCTTGAAAACAGCGACCGCTTACATGCCAGTAAATTGAAGATCCGGTCCGGTGTTAAAATAGGAACAACATTTGCCGCAAAACTTTAATTGGAAATTGATGACAGCAGAAAGAAATGCGTAGAAGAAGACGTGCCGCTCCGACTCTGAATATTTTTGGATAAGGCCAGTAAGATTCTGGAAGAAAGAAAGAAGAAAGAAAATACGTTTATTTGCGGATATACGTCACATCCACGCAAAATGGCCATTGCTCAGCATAATGCTGCGACCCTATGCGAGACAGAGCCCCAGCGCTGGTTTTCAGCGACAGCCGGCGTTGACGTGATGACGTCGACCGGTGCAGCATACAAGAGGTGAGATATAAATAAGGAATAAAAAATTAAATAAATACACAATAATTAATTCTAAATGTTTAGGTATATAAAATCATATTTAAAATGGCAAAATTCCGTTCCGTCGTCGGCAAAAACATTACGAACAGATACACAGTAAAGAGGGGTAAGCCCCCATAACCGATACTATCCCAGTAAGTACCTTAAGTAACAAAAGACGTTTTATTATCTAAGCAAGGCGTTGGCGACCATTACGAGGACCATAACTAGTTAAGGGGTGCTATGGACTATTTGTAGAAGGCTATTGACGTGGGAGTCGATGGATTACTTTACTACTATCCCTTGAATAACAGTTCTTGTTCTGCTGTGTGATTATGTCCGGGTTCCGTGAATATATCGAATGTATAAGTTTTTAAACTGTCATGGTCACTAACATTATTATGAACAATGAATAAACATGGTAAATATCCCGCTTATGTTAATAATAATTATATCGAATGTGTTTCTTTAATGAAATCGAAGTATAGAATAGACTCAAAATAATGAGGGCTACCGTTTTTGTGCTCACCAGTTGGCGCCACTGCCGAGTAAGGTCCGAAGTGTAGCTGCTAAAGTTTGTTACTACGGCGTAAACACAAAGTTTACATTTAAATCATATTTAATACCTTAAAACCGTACCGCAAAAATATCGAGCATGCCGCTGTATTGCGCAGTCCAGTTTTGTTCAGAAAATAGGATGACATAAGTTACCGAAGGATGAAACTGTCTCATAGCACAAACATTCATTGACCCGTAACTCATATTTGCCAGAGTTAATCTCAGGTATTGCAAAATATTTTACGTTACTAACACAGATCTCAATATCTGTAATAAAGTATTTATTATTATTATTAATCTAATTTGAAATAAACACGCGTAGTCCACCCACAAACAGTGACATATGACATTTCGGAGACCTCACACTACACTAGCGCCTCTAGCGGAGAATTCATACGCGATAGCCCTCATTCAGCAAGTCCTCTGAATCTTATTTCATCTTGCAAAATTCACAGGCTGAAAATGGGCCTACTGCTTGATAAACATCGGTCACTGGTGAAGATACGAAGGTTTTCTGAAATAACGTTCACTAGGTGGCAGCACTGAGACATCAGGTCCGTGCACCTGCCAAAAGTGTCAAAGAGCCATTTTCTTTAGCCGTGACTGAAGGCAGAACAAATGAATGAATAAATGAATGATGAACGTCATCATATATTTTATATTCATTGTCGAAATGGAAGACTTCTTGTCAAAGTCGCGCCAACTAGTGGCGTGAATTATCATGAAAACCCTCTTTCATCATGGTTGAGCATATCGATGGCAACCGTGATTTTAGCTGGACTTTTCCGATTTCCGAGGATCTTCTTTACAGTCCAATTTAATGTAAGCAACCAAGTTAAGGTAAGTACAGGTAGACCCCTCAATTATTATTTGTATGTACGTATTTTTGATTTATTCCTTTCTAATACCAAAATCTAATACCACTATGTATGTTTTTCAACAAATTTGATGAAACAAATATCAGTGGTATTAGTTAGAATAGAATACTCTTTATTATGTACACCATAAAAATTACAGATATAAATGTAGAACTGTTACATAGGGTGTCACAATGGGCGGTCTTATCGCTAAAAGCGATCTTTTACAGACAACCTTTGGATGGATCAAAAAGTAGAAGGAGAGACAATACTGCAGGTATTTAGTGGTGTACCACTTTCATATATACAATAAATACATATACACAAAGCATATAGATACTTATCCATATAAATATATATATATATATATATATATACACACACAATAATAAACATGATACAAGAGCACGGAACTTTAAGTAATGATGATGTTTAAGGAGAGAGGAAGTGATTTTTAACCAAAATTTTAAAAGTGGACAAAGATTGAGCACGCCTTATCGAGACGGTTAAACTTAGTTTTTGGTATTAGAACGGAATAAATCGTATTTTGTTTTCCTCTTTTAGTTTTAATGATAATCTGGCAGTTTGAGTACTTTATGCAGCCTACCCAAAATGTCCTTTCTTTGGTATTTTTCGTCGAGGTTCTTTTTTTTTTTTTATCCATACTAATATTATAAATGTGAAAGTAACTCTGTCTGTCTTTCTGTCTGTCTGTATGTTACGTTTTCACGCCTAAACCGCTGAACCGATCGTCATGAAATTTGGCAGAGATATAGCCTAGGTTATGGAGAAGGACATAGGCTACTTTTTTACGCGATAACCGACAACCACGCAGGCGGAGCCGCGGGCAAAAGCTAGTTTGTATATATATTTTGATCTCCAACAATATTATATATACACAATACAAGACACATAAATAAAGGGCAATATCAGGTATTAAGTAGTTATACTCCTTCACTTATAGGAGACCACAACATCCAGTTGAGTGTTGAGTCTGAGTTCTAAACGATTTAATTGACAAATGCTTGCACTGAATGGAAAGTAGATAAGTCCACTCAAATCTGTGTGGTTCTTTCCTCAAAAGACCATTTTAGAGCTTCAGACACTTATCATGATCTGCCAACATTATATCAGGACTTAGAGACTTTGACCCCTGAGTTTGTTTCCAAAATCAAAATGTTTTATTTCATACTAGCTTTTGCCCGCGGCTCCGCCCGCGTAGATGTCGGTTATCGCGTAAAAAAGTAGCCTATGTCCTTCTCCATATCCAGGCTATATCTCTGCCAAATTTCATGATGATCGGTTCAGCGGTTTAGGCGTGAAAACGTAACATACAGACAGATAGACAGACAGAGTTACTTTCACATTTATAATATTAGTATGGATAAACCTACATGGGCACTTATGAAACGTCAGAAGTTAGGTACACGGTTCCAATTAGTCGTTTCTTATGGAGAAGAACCAGCAAGAAACTCCACGGTTACTCTTTTAAAAATAGTTGGTTTTTAGATTACTTTCAAATAACAGTCCTTCGCATTTCGCCATTTCTTCTCAAGGGTAGTCAGATAATGAAATGTCGACTCTATCAAGCTTATTTTTTTTTGTATGACCTGTAAATGTGATTCCGATATCATATTTACAGAATACACAATACAATACAATTTCATTTCACCTGACCAAACTATGTCCCATAATATATGTATATCTATATGTTGGAGTGTCCAAAGTGCCCATACACCTGCACTTCTGAGGACCTAACAAACGCCACTGATGCCGCGATTGGCGTGACCACCTACTGAGCCCAACTCATCTAACATAATATCTACAATATTTTTACCTTTGTCATCGACTCGATATACGTATAAGAAGAAGAAGTGCAAACCATGTTTCTGTCAATTCTCCGATCACTTCAGTGAAGTTTAGCAAGTTTGTTTTGGCTCGCACCCAACATCGAATTCTTGAACAATCATGCATACAATTTGTCAGGATTCTTCTGTACAAGTTATAAATTGTTTAACTTCTAACAAAGTTCGACGACTACTAATCATGAATTGATTACCTTTCAATCTTTATTAAAATAACAGAAAAGGCAGGAGGCACTTGATTAAAATGATGATTCTATTACATAAGTATTGGTAAATAATAGTAATGAAATTTATTTAATTAGGCACCAAGACCCAATAGATGATGTAAATGAGTAGCAGAATTTATCTGCTAGCAAAAACTCTAGAAACACAAAGACAAGTTTATATTATATACCAATCAAAATCCCAAACAGAACAAGCCTTACCATATAATTTGAGGTAATAAATAACACCAAAGAAGGTTGCAGGCGAAAGAGAGGTAGAACGATGTGGGCTGATGAGCAAAAGGAACTGATCAAGAGTGAGTCGGACTCGCGCACCGAGGGTTCCGTACCATTAAAAATCATAAAAAAAATTACATTAGTTCTACTATCGGTCAAGAGATGGCGCTGACCTAAAACTGAAATATTATAAAAAGTAGGCTATTTAGAGAATAATTTCAGATTTTTCTCTATGAAAACTTCGGAGATAAGGATAATACATCATCAGGCAGGATAAGAGCGATATTTTTTTTTTTTTTTAATTTTTCGTCAAAGGTCGAAAACTATGCGGCCTAAAAAATGTTTGAGAATGTCAAATAGCGCTCTTTCTTAATGATACCTCACATGCCCTAGTAGCCCACTTCGAATTTTTAAGACCCCCGTTCAGTCCCTATTACAAAAAAAAAAAAGATATAATATTTTTATTTCTTTCTTAATTGTAAAATAGTTGGGCAAACGTCATCTAAAACTATTCCAAATTTCAAGTTGATAGCATTAGTAGTTCTTGAGATATCCAGCTGTGACAGACGGACTGACAGACTGAGTCGCACCATATGGGTTCCTTTTTACCAATTTTGGTAAAGAACCCTAAAAATTACGAATCAAGAGCTAGATTTAACTAAATTTTCAAAACTCCGTCATCATTATAACATTCAAACATATATATGTACATTATTTATATATTATAATCCATCTAATCCATTATTACATAAAAAAAGTTGATAGTGCAACACGTGTCGATTCAAATGACCTCGTAAACAACCTAACATAATATTTAGGTCCAGCAACTTTATAACAGGTTATTTATTAGTCATTCTCGACACTGTAAATTTGTATTTCTAGACTATATACAATTTATTATGTTACCTCTTTGTTATGTAATGCGAAGCACAGAATGGTAAAACACTGCAGGACCTCGGTTTTGTACCACACATCCTGCTGATAAGTGATCGCCTTCATTTGGATGTTGAATAGCAAATTCAAAGATTCTTCTTCAAAACTACATCGATCTATCAGTCAATATTGTTGAACTCTCAAGCTGAACGGTGATGAAATTGATCGAGTATTACGAAATTAGGTTGCATTGCAGGGCTCCGGTACAAATTGGACCGAAGTTGCATCAAACCCGAAGACGAAGGCAACACAATTCAAGCCTGTGTCGCCAGTAGATATTCCAAAAACATGAATTTCATATGTCGCACACGTGTAGACGACTAGAAATAATGTGGTCATTTGCATTACAAATGTCAATTTGGCAAGCAAATTCTGAGCCAAACGAAACTCAATTAGTGTTATTGCCGTCCGTTTTGAATTTTACGGTGATTTTTAATTAACAATAACAAAAATTTAAATGTATGTGGCAGGGGCAACTGATGCCTAAAATTCCAAAAGGAATCATTTTTATTAAACAGATGCTACCAAACATTTCAAAAATAGTGAACACTGGTCAGCAAGTCACTAAGGTGAAACTGTACGTGAGAATATGCCAATCGCATTACATACTACGTAAGTAGAAATACTAGTTCCAGAATAATTGGACCTTGATCGTGAACTCAGTCCAGGAGGACAAGGTAAGTTTGATATAAAATAAATCATGTTACAGACAGAACCTGTTTGGTTTTGGTCATGGATCATGAATTCATGATCAACAGTGAAGTAATGACAGGATGTTATGGCGTCATCACTTTCTATTAATATTGCAATAATTATGCGATAAGGAGGCCTCGAAGAATTGCCAAACTTAAGTGGCAATGGGCGCCCTGCCCATTGCCACTTGCAACATTGCTCGTAGAACAGATGGCCGTTGCGTTGGGGCCGAAAGGTTCTGAAGTGGCGACCGCGTACCGGACGACGTAGCATTGGAAGGCCGCAGGAATCCTCTGGATGCAGGAAGCACAGAACCGGTCGAAGTGGTGGTGCTTGGAGGAGGCCTAGATATCCAACAGTGCACGTCTTTCGGCTGAAATGATGATGATGATGAAGGAGGCCTATCTTTGCTCTATTTAAATAAAAGCCATTTCTACGTTTAATGTGGTGGCTGCACATGTGCTTCCTAAGATGATATGCAATGAGCTGCATCCTAATAATGCGAAGGGCAGGAACGCAAACTCGCAAGCAGCTGGGCTATTGTCGGTTTATGTAGGACAGTCGTTGCATTAATTTACGAGTTTATAGTTTGCCACAAAACATAATGATAGTACTGGATACTGCATATCCATAGGGCATAGTGGAACGCTAAAAATAAACAATATGATCTGAATGCCAAGCGAGTAACTAAAATATTGGCCATGACAATCTCATTATTATGTAGTTAGAATATTGTTCTATCAAAATTGAGAGACTTTCATCCGCATAACTACAACTGAAATTACTGTGTGTTTTTATTACGAGGGCAGAAATAATTTCAATAAGCCTACGTGACAGATGATCACATATGAGGATATGTGATCATCTGTCACGTAGGCTTATTATTAATTCGTTATGTCTGATGTACGCAACTATTGCTATCGAGGGATAACAATAGTTGCGTACATCAGACATAACACTTAATTTGAGCATCAGCATCCACCATCACAGTATCACAAACAACGCAATACCAACGATTTGTCAACAAAAACATCAGAGTAGATCAGTGTTGTTTACATCAACAATTTCATTGTACTCGGGCTTTGATGTTCAGTATTGTCGTTTTCAAGGAAAATTTCATCCAACGTTAAGTATAACGGGCGAGGATTACTAAAAATTGTTCAAATGGCGTCGAAAAGCAATCAGGGAAGTGGCCGAGACGGACGTAATGAAGGGCTTCGGGTTTCTAAGCTCTATGAACTGACCCAGCACTTAATGCCAATAATCGATATTAGAATATTTAGGTACTTTGTTTTACACGAAACGGAATAATTTGTGCTTCTTCCAGATTGTTTTCTTTTGCTGCGAGGGCAAAAGTCGTAGGAGTGTCTACCCACTTCTTTATATCATTCATGCATGAAATCTTTATGATGGTTAACGTGATGGGGTTTGGTCACCAATCCGCTTGATCCAGCCGTCTGTGATCCAGGTCTGTAAATATTTTAAAGATGTCTATCCCACTGAATGGTTTTCATTCCAACATACAGTTGTTTTGAAGTCGTTTCTTCTAGTCTTTTCAGTATTATCGCCAACTTCTTTATTTTTAGATACTTCGCAATAGGTACATGCTTTTATATCCGCAGACATCCATTGCAATATTAGTATCTAATAGACCAATCATCCATCCTAAATGTTTCCCATTAGCGTAATATTTATTCAAGTAATTTTCATCACTTCGGTTCGTTTAATTTCTACGCGGCACGGCTGTGAGCATTATCTTAATCGATTTCCTTCAGTTGCCCCTTTCAGTGTGTATGTACAAGATGATAAGCAGACCGCGTGACTAAGTTATATGTTTGTAATGGATCTTGGTTTTGCGCTATTATTACTGAGTCATTCGCATCATACATAGATTACTGAGTCGACCTACACGATTATTAACAAATGCGTGCACTGACTGGACAGGTCCACTCAAATCTGTGTGGTTCTTTCCTTAAAAGCCCATCTCGGACACTAATCTGCATGGTCCTGCATGGCCTAAAAGAGACTGACCTCTGAGTTTGTTTCGGTCTTTCTTCTCAAAGTAGGTAGTCGGTTAGGAAACACTGAACTCATCTAGTTTTAAAAAATAATTTATTTTTGAAGTGTGAAAGTATTTTTTGAACCAATTTACATATTTAAATTTGTATATCATTTACTAGCCAATTATAGCTTTACCACCTTTCTCCTTACGTTTGGTCTTCTTAATTGGAATGTCATATCATCATATGATATAGGTACAGTACTTAATTATGAAGATTGAAGGTGCAGGATTGTATGACAAGCGTCAAAGGGAAACATCGTGCGCTCGTGAAGATCCACGTGATCGCAATAATTTCTAGCATGTGTGGCGTGCGGTACAACTTTATAGCCGTAGGTGCCATTACCAAGGCAGTTTCAGATCATTAGAATGTCTATACGCATAAGTAAGCGCTTGTCTTTGGGATATTGTTTTTTAAATAGTAAAAACCAAAGTCTTCTTAGGTCTTTAGAAATTATGGCTCTGTGAATTTTACTTCAACCTTAGCTAGTTTGAAGAAAAATTCACAGAGCCAATTTCTAAAGAACTACATTACTATCTTCTGTAGAATTTCATGGCCTCTTTACCGACTCCTTTCGTAAGAAAGATCGGGCCATCTAACCGGGGTTCTACTATGGCTTCATAAATAGTCCAAACCGAAATATTATGATATTCTCAAGTTCTCAACCCCAAGGGAATATAAACTAGAAAAGAACGCAGTTCAAAATTCCGCTACCTTTACAGTTTTACCCTAATACAAATAAACACATATTTGTAAGGCCCTAAATATTAAGGGCCTTACAAATAAACACGGAATAAAGTTATCCTAGGAATAACTTCGGTATAACCACACATTTTGACGTTTATACCTAGCATAACTTTAATCCGTGTTTATTTGTAGTTTTTAACATAATATTATGTCATTGTGGTAATGGTGCGATGACCTTTTAGTATGAAAAATCTTGTTTCATCATTGGCCAAGACTACATCAATTAAACGTCACACGATGCAGTGATAAGGGGTGTAAAGTCCGCAATGGTGCACTCGTGGCATTAATAACTCTCAGATTACTCTGAGATGACAAACCATTCCTTTGGGAAAGGCCTAGAGAGGTTGCATTATAATGATGCAATATTGTGATTCTGCCATTTTTAACTATGCGCCGCTGGGGCCAAATTTTCCTGTGTTCAACTTTTTCAGATACCTACCTATGTACTTGACGTTTTTGATAAGTAAGTTGTGACAAAAACGTTCACGAGCCGGTTTAATTAGTTTTGTAATAAGCGTTTTTGTAGAGTCAGTTTGTGACCTTGTTTCAGAATGTTTGTGGAATGAAAATTGAGGGCTGTAACTTTGCAGGTAAGTTTAAAATGTAGTTTGACGAAACACAAACCCCTGGTAAGTTACTGTTGTCAATACCTAGGCTTGCCATAACTTTCAGGGATCAATACGGGACGTTTCAAACAAATTAAATAAAAATGTCGAAATCAAAGTTTTTATTTGAATAATAGTAATAACAATTTTAACTTAAATTAACACGTTTATTTTTTGGCCCGTCATATATTTAGCTTGATTTTACTTTTTGTAATGATCTCGTTTTCTTTTTAACCGATTTTCCAAAAAGGAGGAGGTTCTCAATTCGGTTGTATTTTTTAATATAAAATCATAGCTTAAAATCATAACTGCCCCAGTTTGGGCCATTTCTGAATTTTGTCGAAATTATTGGAATACGGGAGAATTGCGAGAAGTGTCAAATACGGTGAGTCTCGTAATATTTATGGCAACCCTATCAATACCTATGCGATTCATCACGGTGTGTTGGCTAAAAATGGTATGATATTTCATCGATATACCTAACTCTGATCCCTTAAGGAAACCTAGCATTGTAGTTAATATAAGTAGTCTGAAATCGCCAACCCAGTTTTGAGCAAGTTATCAAAGCCTTCTCTGTCTGAGAAGAGGCCTTTGCCCTGCTGTAGACATTATAATAGGCTCGTATTTTTTGTTTTTATTTAGTAATACCTACCTAAAAAGTTTGATAACATCTAACATCAAAACTCAACGCCCTTGTCTCGGCAATGATCTGAATTTGTAACTTGCATTATTTAAAACAAACTTGTTCTCATTTAATCAGGTAGATAAAACCATTTTAATTTTAAAATTAGTATAATTCTTGTCTTTCAACACCGTTTTATTATTAAATCAATGACCTTTTGCGCCACTCAAGTTATTGAGCAATGGTCGCAGTTATTTTATTTTTATCAATAACAAATTATGTGTGTGTGCTTATGTTGATAAACTACTGTGTAGATTATACTTTATCGTATCGTTACATCGTAAGATTTGTAGTAATGGTGGATAATAATTTAGTCATTATTAGAGTAAAAGGAATAATTACAAAAATACTGTCGGGCAGAGTTGATGTTAAGTGGAACCATTATTGGTTAGCTTTTTTTTTTACTGAGTTATTGACATAGCTTGTTGAGTAAGCAAGCTGAAGTGGCAGTGGGCTGGCCATGTTTGCCGGAGGACCGATGGCCTGTGGAGCAGACGAATCCTGGAGTGAAGACCGCGTATCGGCAAGCGTACTGTGGGAGTGCCCCCTAGCTAGATGGACCGGTGGCTGGGAGTGGGACAGACCGGATGCGGAAGGCGGAAGACAGGGTGTTGAGGTTGTGGCGCAGCCTATTAGAGGCCTATGTCTATCAGTGGACTGCAATAGGCCGAGTTAATTGATTACGACACGTGATGTAGACTTTTAGATGGACATTTTTTATTACGACGTTATCAAAATAAAATCTGTCCCAGCAGGTTTCAGAAGGTTTTCTTGATTGAAGTGGTTCAATTTTCTGACTGGCTGTTTCAAGGCTCCTACACACAAAGATACCGCGTGAAGGCTCGTACAGATTCGCGCGATTGCGCGGGCGGGACATGCAGCGACAAAGAAATTGTGCTACTAGTGTCGCGTCGCGCCCGCGATATCGCACTAGTCTGTACGAGCCTTGACGCGCGATTCGCGTTGCGCCTGTTTGTAGGAGCCTTTAGTTCTTCCATATCTAAGTAGGTCTTATTTATTGCAGAATAAACAATTTTTTTTCTTACTTCCATTTCTTTGTATTACATATCTACCACAATTTTTCAGCTAACGTAGTTTTTGTTGTTATGGATTTGGATATCACGTCGAATTGCAACAAAAGAAGATTATTGGCAAAAACCACATGCTTGGCAAGCATTGATGAATAAAAAAAGGTTGGCAAGCGAATTTATGATCGCTGAATGTTATTTTAGTGCAAACTGTAAAGTGGAATAAGTACCTAGGTATTTGCACATAGGACCTAGGTAATTGCCTAGGACGGCCATAGGCGAAACGTGGAGTAGAGGGGATCTAAGGTATTTTTTGGAGATTCACTCATTTTTTTACCGGTATTACCGGGTTTACTCTATTAGGTTGTGATGTAGACAGTAGACAGTTTGAAAGCCCGAAAGATCGCAAAGTTGCCTACTCCGTGCAAAATTATATTACAAAATTGGAAGCGTTATTGCCACACACGTACCATCCGTCGTTCGATTTGAACATCGAACGATGGATCGTTTCGATAATTACCCCGTGTATGGGGTCCTTTAGATTTATGTAGATCTCGATCGGAGCTTAGTCGGTAATTGTGCTATCGCCTCGCTAGGTACCTACCATGATTATTAATCACACGATTTGATTATGTAGGTACTTATCTAGATATCTATACAGGTACATAATCAAATCGTTTCATCATAATCAAATAAATAACTGGAAAAAAAACACAAATACTAGGTAACCTAAATAGTTGTGTGGACGTGGAGTTTTTGAACTGGTACCTAATCTACCTATAGTTGCACAATTCACATTCCTACTAAAATTGCCTATAACTTCAATTTTAGTAGTTTACCTACCTAGGCACCGACCTACCCATGTCTATGTGCCTAGACATGCTGAGTCTTCTAATTAAATTCTTAGTAGCCGAGTTCAATTCCTATTAGCCTACATTTGAGCCAATGGTATCTAAAATATTCCAACAGGTAAAAAACCGCAAACAATAGGTATAATAAACTATACGGTCACTTCGAAACGAATTTCATACATGTAACGCGTGAATTTCATACGTGTTAAGGCTCCTACAAAACAGGTGCGATACGCGACGCGACACAAAGGAACCGCTCGGCGCGCGACGAGCGGTATCTTTGTGTCGCGTCGCGTGTCGCGCCTGTTTGTAGGAGCCTTTACGCGTGTATTGTACAAAAAAAATACAATTTTAGAGACAAACTATCGGTTTTTTTATTACTTCCTAGATAAGTACTACGCATTACATTGTAATATAAACACGCGTTAATTCTAAAGTAAACATTACATAAAAGTCACAAATAAAAAATCTTAACGTAACGTCTGTCATTAGATACATTAATCGTCAAGAAATAGCAAAAATAAGTACATAATTACTACGATTCTTACCACAAAGACGGGTTCAAAGCAACAAGTTCACGGACAAAACACAAAAACTGCAAACTGAACACAACACCAAGAAACGAATAACTTTGTAAACACTGGTTGCACACGCGGTAGAACAATAACTAAAAAGTTTTAATTAAACTCTTGTTAACCCTTACAATGAATAATAGAAGTTCAAAACTAATGAGAAACTCATTCGAAACCTGCCAAGTGAAAGTTATCGCGATAACCACGAAGAGGTTATGTTATTGTTATGATGTAACGGAAGCGTCGACATAGCACGAACTCCGGGCTATTACTGAACGAACTGAACTGAAGTGAATTGCGAACCGCGAAACGGTTGTCGAGAGAATGGAATGACGCACTTGACTATACTCATTCCCGGTACGCGGTTTTATGTTTGTTTGCACTTTGCAACTGACTGTAATATTATTGTAAGAAATTATAGAACCTTGTAGATAATGCAGAAGAGCAAAAATGTTTAGGCGAATACATTTTCCATTCATTTCCTTAGTAAGTGGGACGTAATTAAAATCGTTACGAAAGAAGCAAACAATAGATCGGTATTGTAACGAACAGGTGGATAAATGGAAACCTACCTAACAAAAACAAACAACTAGTCCTAATTATAGATAAAAGATTAATTGAAGGAAGGAAGAAGTTTATTTAGTAAGAAAAATATTTTTATTTTGTTGAGGACTTATTTTGTTTATTTCCAACAGAATAGGGAAATAAAAAACCTGCCAAGTGCGTGTCGGACCTCGCACAGTGAAGGTACTGAAGGGTTCCGCAATTGGGATTGAAGTACGCATGCACAATACTGATTTTATCGATCTCAATTCGGTTCATTTCATGGTATAAAAAAAAAAACTATAAAAAACAAAGTTATTTCTGCGGTTGTAACCGAAAATATTAAAAATATCATTGACCTAAATAGCAAAGTCACTTACAAACTCCTTAGAAACATCACAATCTATAAAGGGCTCCTCTATACAGGCGCGAAACAAAGGCACCGCTCTTCGCGCGACACGTGGTGCCTTTGTTGCCGCTCGCACATTATAGAGTTATAATCGTCTAGTTTTAACTTAATGGCTGGACGCCATTTTAGTAATATCTAATGGAATCTTTAACAAATTTTTACTTATCCAAGTACATCATATAAGTTGGTCGATTACTCCATAACATAGAGAGCCTTCTCAGCTGTGATAGTTTTTAGTTTTTATTATGAGTACTTTTCACTTATCCAAAAACAACGGTTTTGCTGGCAGGAAGAGGGGAGCATTTGACTCTTTAACTAAATTGACCATCCCTGAATCGAAAAAAAAAAATCCTACAGTACATACCAATTTGTATGTACTATTAGCATGTAACGGTGGCCAGCACATCAAGCTACACGAAACTGTGAAATCTCCAAACGTTTTAAACTTTAAAACGTTGATGATTAAGTTCAAAATCGAACGAGAAAATTTGACAGTTTGTGGTAACTTGATGTGCTGGCCACCGTGCATTACATGTTAATATTTTTGAAAGATTTATTAAATTGGACGAGTAAAAAAAAAACATTCCTGCTTTACGTGTAAAGGAAAAAAAAGAAAGAAATTTTCAAGACTTTATTTCACAACTTTGTGAAACCGTGGACAGACAGACAGACTGACTTTGCGAAGTTATGCGAGTTTCTGGTTTTACCACGGAAAACAGGAGCGCCATCTGTTGTGCAATTACCAAAACATAGTTATTGAGAGAAACTACTCACTATAGGCGTTGTTCTTGTTCAGACAGAGATGGTGGTGCTATACGGGCCGGTGGACAACCACAGTAATTTTTGTGCTGTTCTAATTGGTCATAATGCAATTTTATTACAGTCAAACTATCCATGTCTGTCGCCAGTGACAAGTATGGTTTGGCCGGCCAAGCACAGTCAAAGGAACTTAAATATTCAAGTCGGTCCTCTGTCACGGGTCGTGGTATTTAGTTTTCATAAAGTATTATTTGCATACCTTTGGAGGAATTCTAAAATACGAGATTTCTAGGAGCGCGAGCGTTTGATGCGCCACTATGTATACGGGGACCTAAGACGTTCAATCTAAAATCTTGGCTTCATTGTTATTAGTTTAATCGTGTATTGCTAGAGTTTGGCCAACGAAAGCTGACCATGAATAATTTTCTAAACTTTTAGTATGGCAACATTTTAGGACTATCAAAATTGTCACATTGGTGGTGCCAGGAAAGTTGAGCGGTGAACTTTAATGAGCAGAAGTAAAAACATTGGCAAACTAATTTCGTTTGGCGCATATCTATGGTACCGATTATGACTATCCTCAAAACGAAATATTGTAATTTGCAATACTCGAATACATAATGGTGGTTTAACAGTTCTAAGTAAATACTAGGTGTAATAAGGTTATTATGGTCTAAGATCTGTTGTACTATTGTACTCAGAAAGTCGATATTACACGTCTAACACTTACTAATATTATAAATGTGAAAGTAACTCTGTCTGTCTGTCTGTCTATCTTTCTGTCTCTGTCTGTCTGTCTGTCTGTATGTTACGTTTTCACGCCTAAACCGCTGAACCGATCGTCATGAAATTTGGCAGAGATATAGCCTGGGATATGGAGAAGGACATAGGCTACTTTTTTACGCGATAACCGATATCCACGCGGGCGGAGCCGCGGGAAGATGCTAGTTATCATATAAATATGAAATACTGAAGTAAGTATCGCATAATATTTATTCGATAATAAATAGTGTCAACACAGTGTATAGCCAGGGTGGATAGCTGTTGATTTTTAAATTTGCCGCCTGTTTTCATGGACAGCTTTCGTTGATCAGACTCTATACGCAAAGTCTCTAATTCAGATAATGTATGTAAACAAAGTAATGTCAAGAAATGTCACTGTCAAAATGACAGGACAGGGGTGCAAAACATTTTATTATATTTTATTTTTGGAAATAGTCATCGCTAATATTAACGTGAATGAATTATAAGGACTATGCAAACTAAATACCGTTGCCAAACAATCTTTTGTGTAGTATGTCGGAGACACGGCATATGATCGTCATAATCAGCCCTTTTAAGTCCAGTGCTAGACGTCGGCCTCCCAAAATCGATTTCCACTCAAAACAGTTTACAGCCGTTTTCATCCAAAATGTGGCTAGATATTATTATGCTACTTACAATAAGAATTTATGAATAAGAGTTGTAATATTAGTGTGGTTGAAGTTGTAAAAAAATTAAAAATGTTTGGATCTCCTGCATTGTTACCAGTATCATAAAATATTTTATACAAAAAAAAAACTCTTTTTTCAATAACTTTGTTTAAAACCGAAAATTTATAAAAATAAATACGTTATGATTATTTTTTAATTATTATTTCTTAAAATCAGTACTTAAAAGAAAATGAAACCTCTTTTTTCGCCATTTTATGTGAATTACCATTACGAAGATTTTTTTGATATGTTACCCCTTTGTTAATATAAATTATCTGAATTTGAGACTGGGTATAGATTGGCGTATTTTTTTAAATTAATTTTAAGTTGTGGTTGACATTGAACTTCGGAATTAGTATATATACTATATAGCTAAACACCTGAAAGCTTACATGCACCGAAAAATCGGTCTTGAAAGAGAAAACGTAAATTGATCGTATACGGTCCCCCAGTCGATTACGAAAACCCGCTTCTGTGATCTAGTGGTAAGACCACCAGTCTCAAACCCAGAGGCCCCGGGTTCGATTCCCAGTGATGGCAAAATTTTCTGCTAATAATATAATAAAAAAACCGGTAATTTGTTTCCAAAATGCGGGTATCCGAACGTGTATGGTTTCCTCCTGGCAATAATATGCTGCTGTTAGCTGTCAGTATCACTGTCAAGCTGTCAATTCATACGGTTGAAGATTCAAAACATTGTTTACGAAATACGGAACGGAAATTCAGTCATATAAAAGTAGTTTGATAATAACTTAGTACTATTTGCTTGTGAGAAAGATTTCAACCAATTTCAAACAATATGATCAAAACCAAGGCATGGACCGGTGGTACTGACGAAGAATATGAAACTCAGCATTTCGGTTTTGGGGCCCAACGCCTCAAAATAGCAGTGCGACAAATGGTAGAACAAAAAATAACAAACGGTGTTAAAGATATGGAATCTTATTTGCAAGAATCGTTGGATCTCAATGAAACTGATAAAGTGACACTAACGAGATCTTGTGATAAGTTGATTCATTTGTACTGTGAGCGTGCAGGATCGTCTTTGGGGGCTATTGATGAAGAGATAGAACGAATGTTGAAAATCCCACAGAATGTTTTGTTGCCTGAAGATGAAGTTCAACTTGAGCAAACATCAGATTCGGATTTTGAAAAGTTAAAGGAGGAGGTGGCTTCACTAAGAAGGAGAGTAGAAAGAGGTGCGTTAATGGAAGCTTTACTGTCGGCGGAAGAAGAGGAGCTCGCTTCTGTGGAAAAAGTATGTGAATCAGCGAAAAAGGACATGGAAGCAATCGACTTACTTTGTAAGAGTGCTGACAATGGTGACAGTTTGAAAGTGGTGCAAAGTGAAACACAGTTTTTGTGTGCTAGTGCGTCTTTTATAAAGAAGCAAAATGACATATTTGATGTATGAATGTTTAGTGTGGCTTTTTATGTTGCCGGACACATAAGAATCTTCTACTTATTTGTATGATAAAGTGGCACGAAATCAGTAAGAATGTGTTATTTCTGATGATTTCTAGATATGAATGAACTTGTTTATTTAAATGTAACATTATTTTAAGTAACTATTATATGAAGAAAAGTGCTAGCGTTTCCATTTTTTCTGTGGTAAAAAACTAAATGATGTTTGAGGAGTGTCGGAACAAAAACCGATAAATCACATTGTTGTTTTTTGTGGAAAAGTGTAAAAATATGGCCAAGTTCATGGTTTTCTAATTTAGAGTTAAACAAAATCTATCAATTTATTGGTGTTAGCATCACTGTTTGGAAACCTAAATACTGCATTCGTGACTGTGGTACCTGTTGCGTTATAAAAAAAAGAAAATGGATATATCGGTTATTGACCAAACCAACTGGATATATGGACTTTTGATAAAACACCTGAACAAAAATGTTAGGGATTTATCGGTATCGGTTCCGATCAGTATCTGTTCCGATCGCCATCGTTGTTTAGTATTTTGCAGATGAATTTAGAGCAGATTTATCAGTTTTTGACTGGGTTACATAACCCATAGAGCAAGATATGTACGAGAACACCTAATTGGCATCATAAAAAGAAATGTCAAAATGTGATTTATTGGTTTTTGTTCCGACGCTCCTCGTTTATTGTCTGGTGAGAGTTATCAGCTTACTTTGTTGACCAACAGCGTCTCACTTTTCGAATGTTTTGATACAAAACTGCTGTATCATTAGCAGGGATACTGGTATTGATCTGTCAAATTTTCTATGTAAAAAGTATCAAAACATGTGTAATATTATATTAGTTAACCAAATACAGGGTGGGTTTCTGAGATGGGGCAGTAAGGGCAGGTACATTAACCGTTGTAGCTACAAGATAACAGTGTTAGGAGACCGTCCTTATTTTTTTGAGAAATTTTGGTCGCCATTCACAGCCTTTGAAAAAAATGTACATTCACTTCACATCATTCACTTCATGACGACACAGTTGGCGCAGTGGTTAAGCGATTGACTGCTGCGCTGCGTGTCCCGGGTTCGATTCCCGCACTGAACAAATATTTGTATGATCTACAAATAGTTGTTCCGGGTCTGGCTGTTTGTATATGTGAGTTTATTCCTAGTGTGGGGCAATGTTTAAAAAAAAAACAAAACTAAACTTCACTAGTTTTCTTGCTAACTGGAATATTTTTTTCAAAATCTATGAAATGGAATCAAAATTTCTTTTTTGATTATGTAAAAAAGAAAAAAATACGTGTCTAATATTTTTTAATAATCTACATGATGAAAAAAAAAAAAAAAAAAACATTTTTTATAAACATCCCTATTATTAAGTACATTTATAAATAAAACATCACAAACAGTCATTTTTATTTTAATGTAAAAACAGAACCTCTTACATAAAATTCACCTAGAAACGAGTATCATAGATTAACAATACTTATTACATCAATTCTAATATTATAACACCCATGTTACATCATGATTACTATTTTTAATGTTTCTAATCTCCAAAAAAACTATACAAAAATTGATACATTTAATTTTTATATTCACTTTAAAAAAATTATATCTTGGCACATAGAACATGAAATAGTTAAGTCTAAAGAGATTCAAAGAGTAAAATTATATTCAAGAAAATAAAATAAAATGTTATATTGTACTAGTTTTAGTTGTATCACATTTAAAACTTAAGCTACTGGCACACCTACAAATGAAGAGTTTCACTCTCTTTGATTTTCTTTCAAAACCTAAATTGCCGTCTGTGAGCAAACTAACATTACAAAGAAAAAGAAGCATCACTATAATTTTTATATCATGTAATTGATATATTTAAAGGTTCTGTGATATAATATGCAGTAATACACAATAAAATTGATGAGTAGAAAACATCATTTGTGTATTTGAGAATTAGTTTTTTGTTACAAGAACATTTATTTTCTCAATTTATGCTTTGATCAAAACAAAATAACAGATTTTAAAATAGTTAAACAATTGTATAGTTGGTTTATAAGACCTAAATATTTGTTTACAAAATTGTTTTACAAATTGTTTTAAAATACTTCAAAAAATGTGAAGAATTATGAAATCATGCCAAACGTTTATTGTAACACTTTTATTAAATTTTATAAAATAAAATAATATTCATACCTACATTTTATTTGTTTTACTTTTACACTTTCCTATTTGTTTGACTCTATTTTACGTTATCTTTTAAATCAGTTTAGAAACTCGAGCTTGAAAAATATTCTATACACACTGAACACAGTAACAGTTATTATTATCTACATCAAAGTAATGATAGGATAGCCAACTAGCGTAAAAAAATAAACATTAACTATTCTATGTATAATTAGAAAGTGAAGACGAAAGATTATGCTCTGCGCAGACGACGTAGTAGTATGGAGCTAAAGATTTTCTGATGACTTTGAATAATACACCTTATTTAAGTGGTATAATGTGCATAATTGTATGAAAGCTGACAAGAAACGGCTCCTTTGAAGGTGTTTGTACTTTACCACACTTGAAATAACGTCCACTATTCAAATTGTAATAAAATCGTCTGCTCTGCACTCCTCTAATGGTGTATCTAGTCAGCCCGGCAGCATGGGCCATGAGCATGGCCGACGCAACAAAGCCGGCGGGATAGTGCCGCCGGCATTGGCCTTTCGCGGTTTTCAGTATGAGTGCTTGTTTGGTTATTTAGTGCAAAATTACGGATTTTGATTGGGACGAAAGTGCAATATTATTATTAATAGAACAATTTCACGAATGTGAATTAGGTACTGTGGAACCCTCTGATAAACTTGAACTGGTATAGCACTTCTCCAATTAGTATTAGTTTTCGATATCATAAGTCCGGTTAAATTTAATAGTGTTTCGAAATCGTCAGAGAAACCCTCAGAAACCTTTCAAATTTTGAACTAAGAGTCTTCGGTTTAAGTCATCCATTCTGAATTCTTCAAGCATTCTGGGAACATCACGCCTATTTCGTAGACTTGGTCTCATCCAAAATCTTCTCATCCTGTTTTTTTCTTTTTACGCCAGAGAATTGTACGCCAAAATTTATTGCAGCAGCAATTGCGATGTTGTTGTCCATTTTTGCTTCCAGTATATTTTATGCGTATACCTCCAACTTCACCAAGTCACAGCACTACTACTACAACTGCGAATATAGATTCAGAGCCGCGCTTGCCGGGCTCTGCTTGTAGTCAAGCCGCCGGCAATGCCGCCGGGCTGTGAGAATACACCATTAGGACTAAGCCGAGCCATACAAACCAATGACTACCACATTTTCTTTAAAGTACTTTATATTTTTTTATCTCATGCAATAAATCTATAAAATGTAAACATGCTGTATGAACCTTTAAAACACCATTTATGAGTGAATGAACTAACTTTGGTTTCAAGTATACTGTGACGAGTTTCTTTTTTTTAAATTGCACTAGCTTGTAAAGATTAACTTTGTACACAAAATAATCTAAGAACTCAGACCAAAAACTTGTTTTAAAGATTCTTACAACCTCTGTAACATGTCACAACATTCATAATTGATTAATACTGCTTATCACAGATGGTAAATAAAAGAAAACAATAATTCATCATATCTAATGAGTTTATGTACAACACTTTAGAATTTATGCTTTATCTTGAGTCATATTTACAATTTGTTTTACGCCTATAATTATACAAATGGATTATGATGTATGCGTACCTAGTTTACAACACATAATTAATAACAAGTGTTATGTTTTTAAATTCAAACTTAATAATTAAGTTTCATTCTAAATTAATTAAGACTTTCTTTTTAGTTTTTAATTCCGTATGACTTATGAAATTAAATTTTTTCAAACTTTTATTTCTTATTGTCTGTCCTAAAGATGAACACCCAGTGCTCAACATTTATATGTATAACTACGAATATATTACAAATAATAAATCATTTTATGTTCACTTTTCTCATAAATTTACTTGACTTAATCATTTTGGTAACATTACCACAGAAATAACATTTAAAAAATAACACTTTAGATACTATTACTAATTCATAGCATAAATCTTCTAAATTAATATTTGGAATGGTTACAATATTACAATGTAAGGAAGATATAACTAGAATAAGCGATATAAACAATAACAAGTCTTACAAGAACACAGTTTTCTGTAGTTGTCGACAACTACATACATAATTATGTCTTTTGGTGGCACGCTTTGTACTAGAGATGTTAAATTGATTATTACAAATATTTCTTTGGTATAAGTTACAAATACTATATCTACCTGAGCTGAGTAATGACTAATGAGTATTTAACGGTAATCAGTATTGACCACTAGCCTTTTCTACAGCGATGTAATAAATACAAATGTTTCATCGAGAACATAAGGATTGCTATTTCGATATTTTTTCATGAAGTATCCTATCTAAGAATTAACAGTAAATATTCATCATCGCCTGAAAATATAAATAGATTTACGGACTACAAACCGACTTGATTTTACACAATGCAAAGAAATATATTTTAAGATAAATAGCACAGTTTAACTACCTACTCGATACAGTGGGGTACATTTTTTTTTAGAAATATGAACGCCCTCCATTATATCCCGAGTTGATGTATGGTAACTCGGGACATCACATCATCAAAAGCCCCGCCTATTTCCGACTGTACCAAGTAAAGATATGGATAAACTGTATAATTAAAAAAGTTCCTTAGCCACCAAAACATGCAAATAAAAGTCTGATCACTGAACTGAGCGTGTGTATAACAAAGCATCGGATTCTGTGTGACGTCACACGTATGCCGGCGGGCGTGCGTCAACGCTCGTGGTGACGCGCTTGGCCGCCGGTCCGGGCCACGACCACCCACTATCGCTCAGTGCTACCAGTCACACTGGGCCACTCCATTCTGTGTTGTCCTGGAAGAAAAAATTGTATTAGTAATTATTAATGAACACCATGCCGTGTCGTGAAAAATTGGTATAAGTAATTATTAATGAACACCGTGCCGGGCCGTGTGGTGCCGGACGTAAAGAATAGCACCATCCCATTTCCTCCCGTGGGTGTCGTAAAAGACGACTAAGGGACTTACTAGAGAATGGGCAGCAGCGTTCTCTATGCATTTTGAACACCATACTGCGATCGCCAACCCGCCTGCCAAGCGTGGCGATTATGGCAAACCCCCCCAATTGGGGGAGGCTTATGTCCAGCAGTGGACGTCTTTCGGCTGAAATGATGATGACGATGAATGAACACCATTCTCATTGGCTCGTCATGTATCTAGCGCGATTTTCCAGGGGGCCCCCCCTGGAAAATCGCGCTGGCCCCTGAGATGCGATGGCTGATGAAGCCGAGTCAAAACTTGTAATCTATTTTACGTTACATGTTTTTCGAAATGTTTGTAAATGTTTAATCGTATTTGCGAACAGTTGATCATTTGTCAACAGGTACCTTTATTTTTTAATTCAGCATTTGCACAGTGGCCTCTTAAAGGCAATCCTTGGCGTACCAGATACAGTATGATGTGTATAATTTTCTACTACAACTAGTTTATTTTTCGGTTGCAGATTATTTGCTTGAACTTGTTTTTGTGTGAAGTTATTTAAATGTTCAACCTAGAATTTCGAATAGGTAACCTAATATTCTGGAGTGGGCACCAGATCATTTTGGGCTGGGCACGGCCTACCCGGTCCTCCCCTTTATACGCCTGTGATCATCCTATATCTGCTGTCATCTCAGAATTTATTCCATTTCTAGCTATCAACTCTCCCAGTCTCAAAATCCATCGGTATTTTTTTTGGTCTTCCTCCATTCTTATAGTCGACATGAATCCTTATTTGCATCACAAAAGTGCATTAGGCCAAGAACATAATTATGGTAATGGTGAGGCTCCACTAAATGTATTATGATGGCTGAATAACCTCAAGTTCGACATGGCGAGAACTATCCATCACTTCCCTCTTTGGAAGAAAATAATCCATTACGGAGCATATTCGATTATTTTGACGTGTATTCCGCGCTCTCGACCGCATAGTGACACGGAGCTATTTTGTTGTTTTCCGAGTGAATTCACAAAGAATGCAGTGTTTGTAATAAGTTCCATAGGTAATTTAATTATTGTCAAAATAATAATTTGCGATAAGAGTTAAATAAGGTCAACTGTGATATCTTTACTTTCCTTTTAAATGTTCATAAAAAGTAAAGATGCCATAGTTGACTGCAGACTATCTCAGTAGGTTACCCTGTAATAGTAGATGTAAAAGGGAAAATAAATAAATAAAGTTTCGTTTACCTGTGAAATATTAACAGTCTTAGGGTGTATAGGGCTCTGGGGCGCGTTGGAGTTGGCGTTGGTAGTGAAGTAGCCGCCCGGCCGAGGTCGCAGGTGGCGGTTGTGCATCTCCATCTGCACTATTTTCATGAACTCGATCTGAGCTGCTAGCTTTTGAACTTCTTCCTGTAATTTTGGTAAAATATACTTCAGAAAGAGTTACAGATTTTTTTTTGTATGATCAGTCGTTTTGGCTTTGGGTGACTTAATAAATTCTTGTAAAACTCTGTATGCTTCGGCGAGTAAGCAGTTTTGATATGAATACAGGATAAGTTTTTAACCAGTGAGCAATTTTTTTTTGGTGGTGGAGTATCAGTAATTGAACATATTTCCATTATTTTTTTGGTCCTACTTGAAAACAGCAAAATATGGATACAATCTATTCGTAATAATATCAATGGGCGAGGGCACAGCTGATAGATACCTACTGCTGCGTTCCGCTTCACTGAACGCGCCGCCGGCGCGCTGCGCGACGAGTATCCATTATACCAGTTTCAAAATAAACATCTTTCGTTAACGATAACTTCATTTTATTGTACTAGAGATATCAAAATAATTAATAATAGGCGTATAATAAAACACGTTTAAGTTTAATTTGTCAAAATTTGCGCACTGACTAAAAACTTTTCCTGTATATTAGACATTCTACAGTGAGTGACCGCTGAAATGCAGAAAAAAGTACTACTTCTTCTTCATATTCAATTGCGAATAAAAGACTTCCAGGGACCGTCGCGCGTCGATGGGCATCCGGATATGGTTAAAAATGACACCAGCGTACTAATTCTACGTACGAATTCTCATACTCAACTCAATTTTAAGTCGCCACTCAAAGTCAAAGGTCAAAGTCAAATCATTTATTTCCCTTCCAAAAGATAGTTACGTATGGAGAAGAATGGGCAAGAAACTTACTCTTTTTTATGCATTAATTATTAATTATATGTGAAGACGATGTACCTAGAATACAATTACTATACCACAAAAGGTACAAATAATGAAAAGTGAAGTAATGACAGACAAATTAATTATGCTGCTGCTCTGCACTTTCTTTGTCACTTTAATCTTTCTTCTCTCCATTTCTTATCTTTCTTTTTATCGAAGACACAAACACTTTTTGAAAACCGTCCTGTTTGATAATTAAGTACTGTAACGGTTGTCTGTAAAAGGGAATCTTACATCATGCATGCTGGCAGAAAAATAATTCTGGTTGGTTGTATTTGAACACTTCAGCGAATTTAGAATCAGTTTCAAAATTCAAGAAGCGTTTGTTTTAGAATAATAATTTAATTGAATTTTTAATAATCATTTTATTTCAGAAGAACATAAAGACAAGACTAGATAAACAAAAGACAAGACAGCAAGACATTGAAGACATTATTGTTTTAGGCGCGTAAAAGTGAATACGTCCTCTTGAAATAAATAGCTAAAATTCAGTATTGCTACTTAGGCCAGGTGCGCTCGGGCGTATTTTTTTCGCCCATTCTCAATGCTCGACTCAATACCGAGCGTTGCAAATCCAGCACGTGAAAAAAATCGCTACGAATAAAATACGCCTGTGCGTACCTGCGCTTATTTAGCGACAACACCGTATCTACATGTTTCGATACCAGCCGTTCTACTCTGTTAAAATCTCACCGTGAATCATTTCATTATTCTTGTGTGTAATATTTGTATGCTTGCGAGTAGAATGCAGCACACTAACATTATCATTATAAGACCTAATATAAACTATGTACAGTCAGTTACTGCGATTAGCTGACCCCCTTAGCTCAAATGGTTGAGGTTTTTTTTACTAACAAATCGTATGATTTTCATATTTTTTTTTAGTTTTGGGTAGATTTCGTATAGGTATTTAAATAAAACTAAGAATTATAAGATTCTATCGATTCGTATTCAAAAAAATCTCAAACATTTATGCAAGATAATTGCAGTAACTGACTGTATCTGCATTGTGACAAATAAAATGATTTGATTTGATATGAAAAATTTGATGAAGTGAGATTGTGAGCTGTCATTCCACTCAAGTTTTCACGGTGAGATTAGGTTGGCAGGACTCGTATGAGCTTTACAGTACCTTGAGTTCCTCATTCTCCTGGTAGAGGTCTGGCGGCTCGTCGGGCACGAGGCCGATGCCGTTGAGCGACGACGAGGCGGGCACGCCGCGCGCGCGCGCTCGGCTGTCCCACGTGTCGCCCGTGCCGCGCACCACGCGCAGAACCTGCAGAGGGAGGCAAGTCAGCTCCGAGTCTCCGACCACAGTGTTATAGTCAGCGCCTGTCCTAGCCTTAGATCAGGGTAGAGCGAGATTGTCTTTCGGCGCCCTTTGGTACACGCTTTCACTTCACGTTAACTCTACTTTGGTTTTATCTATACTAATATTATAAAGAGAAAATATTTGTATTTTTGTATGTTGCGAATAAACTCAAAAACTACTGGACCGATTTTTAAAATTCTTTCACCAGTAGAATGCTATATTATCACTGAGTAACATAGGCTATAATTTATAAAGATATCACGCAGGCGAAGCCGCTGGCGGAAGCTAGTATTAAATAAATAATAATTCCCAAATAGGCAAAAATCTACTTTTATTGCAAATATCTACTATATAAAAATAAGTCGGGTTTTCCTTCCTGACGCTATAACTCCAGAACGCACGAACCGATTTCCACGGTTTTGCATTCGTTGGAAAGGTCTCGGGCTCCGTGAGGTTTATAGCAACTTTTTTTATTTTTTTTTAATGGTTTTTACGAAAAATTAGGGTAGGGTAGAGTAGGGTTGGATAGGTAGGTAGGTAGATAGGGTAGGGTAGGGTAGGGTAGGGTAGGGTAGGGTAGGTAGGTAGGTAGGTAGGGTAGGGTAGGTAGGGTAGGGTAGGTAGGTAGGTAGGTAGGTAGGTAGGTAGGGTAGGGTAGGTAGGTAGGGTAGGGTAGGGTAGGGTAGGTAGGTAGGTAGGTAGGTAGGGTAGGGTAGGGTAGGGTAGGGTAGGGTAGGTAGTTAGGTAGGTAGGTAGGTAGGTAGGTAGGTAGGTAGGTAGGGTAAGTAGGTAGGTAGGTAGGGTAGGTAGGGTAAGGTAGGGTAGAGTAGTGGAGTTTATACTATAGCTTTTGACAGAACAAAGTCTGTCGGGTCAGCTAGTTAGCACATAGAATTTAAAGTAGCTCTAATTAGTATATTCCTGCTTCTTCAACATTAAGAAAGCTTTTACTGCTACAAGTATATAATTAAATTAGTATTTGGCGTTCCATGTGGTGCCGGACGTAAAGAATAGCACTACCCCATTTCCTCCCGTTGATGTCATAAAAGTCGACTTACAATGTCTAAAGTGAGCAAGAGATACAAGGGTGCATTAGAAGAACAAAAAAATAAATAATTAAAGTTGTAAGGAACGCATTCTCTCATCGGCCGCAAAATAATGTAGTAAAACTACACTCACCTTAGGTAAAAACACCAGCAGCACTGTAGTCGACGTTGATAACTGTGTTCTTATAAATCCAAGAAGATATTTTATATCTGGTCCTGCCTGAGGCAATATTAGTAAACTGTAACAAAGAAGAAAAAAAAAATGCTGTATACACTTCATCCAAATATGATTTTAGAAACTTATCGTTTCCGAGACATGGAGTAAATAGCACGGTACAGAACTTAACTATTACTAACATTTTATATTGGCCGAAACGCGTTTTAAAAGTATTTGCAAACTACAAAAGCAGGAGCGATTCGGACAATCAACGGGCTTTTGTAATCACGTGCACAGATTAATACAGATGGGACACTCCTCAAAATAATTTAAATAAAAATCAACTCTTGCTACGACACAATAAAGTGCAATTATTCAGTAACGGTTTTAGCATTACCGGTGCCCTGGGCCTCAAGTCTGCTATTACAATAGTGTCAGAATGGTCTCGCCATTGTGAGTATTTGACAGTATTTGTATGGCAAATCTGTCAAAAACTCACAATGAAGAGACCATTCTGACACTATTGTAATAGCAGACTTGAGGCCCTGGGCGAGGTTTCTATGGCACCCCTTTTGCAATTTCATTTTCGATTGACAAAGTTGCCAATCTCGGTTGAGATATCGATCGCAGATAGGTTTTTATCAGCTTAAGCTCAGAAAAACTCCTTTCCCCACTCGCTACCATTACAGGTATAGTGACCAACATTCTCAATGGAAGGACGAGACGGGAAACCAGACATGAATGGCCTTCGGCGCCCCTTCATGCATGGCGCCTTTGGGCGGTCGCCCAACCGCGCCCTGCCCTAACGCCGCTTCTGGTTATATTCACCTACAAGTTGCCTCTCTTTCTAACTCTTATACCGGCGGCGCGCCTCACTCCTACTGAATTTACCTAGTGAGTTGGGCCCGTCGCGTACTTGTAGCGTCATACCTAAACTTTGGAGTGTACCATCTGTATTAATTTGTGTCACGTGTCTCAACTCCCAGTAAAGGGCGTTACACATTTGTTTGGTCGGCACCATATAAATATAATTAACAGGAGAAGTGGCAAGTTCTGTGTCCGCGCGCGATGATCAAAATGCTCTTTGCTTAGGCAAGTGGCGGTCTCCGCGAACTAGTGCGCTTTCGACCGTGATCGTGACAAATTATAAGAATGCCGTGTTGTTCAGTGGTTTCTCGTAAAAACCGAAGCCTAAACAAAAATGTTGTACAGACGCCAGCACATCAAGCTACTAAAATCTGTCAAATTTCTTTAATCGATTTTCAACTTTATCACTACAGTATAAGGTTCAAGGTTGATTGCGAAAATTTTACAGTTTCGGGTAGGTTGACCTGCTGGCGTCTGTACATCATGGAATCACTTATCATATGAGCCCGATGTTTTCCTGTGAGTGAGTTGTACAGTGCATGGTAAATGCGCGTTGTGTTTGATGTGATAAGGTTTATAATTGATTGTGTAGTAAGTTTCAATTTATGAATTGCGAGTGTGTGCGCGACTTTGTTTCTATTGCTTTTACTGAACTGCATGTATTAATTGTGGCGAGTGGTAGGGAAAGACTAGAGACATCGGGTTCCGATACATTTTCAGCTGTCGGGCATATCTCCTTTATTATAACTATATATTCGATTCGGCAGTATTTATTGAACAACAAAGAATATGTGAACAAATTGATTGCGGCGGTCCCAGCCATTTCTAGATAATTATATTATATTCGGCTTTCATTCGGCTCGTGCCGATCGGAGAGCGGCTTTTTCCCGAACATGTATTTTACATGGAGCGGTTGCCTATCTGGTGTGTCATTCTGAACTTCTACAGTTAATTATTTCGACACGGTTCCAATTTCGAAAAACAATAGTTCGACTACTCATTGCTTCGACAGAACATTTATATTCGACAAAACATACTTCGACAACAAACACCTTCGAAAAACACTACTTCGACAGAAGACTTCTTCGATATGCACTTGTTCGGCGGATCTCTATTTCGACAGAACATACCTTTGACATAATACTCAGACAGACAGAGCAGTCAACAGCAAGCAGAAAAAGCAAGCAGCCTGGGCCTCAAGTCTGCTATTACAATAGTGTCAGAATGGTCTCTTCATTGTGAGTTTTTGACAGATTTGCCATACAAACACTGTCAAATACTCACAATGGCGAGACCATTCTGACACTATTGTAATAGCAGACTTGAGGCCCTGACAAGCAGTCTTACCAAGGAGTATCGTATTAACGATACCCCTTGGTAAGACTGCTTTTCAGACTTTCGGGCTTCTGACGACCCGTAACGACTGCCAAAGATTCACGAATGTCAGTTTAACGTGCTTTCCGAGGCACGGATGGGTCTTAGTATGTAAACATGATCACCCATCCACGGACCAACCGTGGCAAGCATAGCTTAACCTGATCGATCGACCCTTTCGGCTGTTATTACTTAGCCACAAGCGTATACCCGCGTGTAAGTGGCAATGGGCAGGGAACATTGCTCGCAGAAAAGATGGCCGTTGGGGCCGAAATGTTCTGGAGTGGCGACCGCGTACCGGAAGACGTAGCGTAGGAAGGCCTCCCACAAGGTGGACTGATGACCTTGTGAAAGCCGCAGAAATCCGCTGGATGTGGGAAGCACGGAACCGGTCGAGGTGGCGGTGCTTGGAGGAGGCCTATGTCCAGCAGTGGACGTCTTTCGGCTGAAATGATGATGATGAAGCGTATACCCGAACATATACTACTACATAGTTATTCGATTTTACCGCCCGACTGTGCCGAATCATAGACCCGAACAAATGTGTAGCACCTGTTATTCCGATAATGTACAATACTTACTGGAAAGCTATCATGAGGGAGTTGACGGTGAATATGTTGTAGATGGCTATAGAGATGAGTCGCGCCTCGTTGTACAGACTCTCCGCGTGACGGACACGGTAGCATACGCGCACGCCCCACAGTAGGAACAGGATTTCACCTGGAAAACATAAATGGTTGCGGAGCTGATGGAGAAATCGAAAATTCAAAATAATTTAAATTCTGAACTGACAAATATCGTGATAAAAGCCCTTAATTAAAATGAATTGTTAATTCGTTTTTAATTTTGGTAATAATAATAATAATTGTTTTTTTTTTTTTACCTATCCACTATAGCTACCCAAACCCATAGCCCAATATGCCGGTGGTTTTCCTTGGGTGCTCTTGCACAGAGCATACTTAGAATACTAGTCGTTTTGTGCCTCAAAACTTTAAAAAAAATTAAGGGGCGTCTGCAAGGTGGCTTCGGCCCCTACGCCTTCCAAAGGTCCAGGATATATAAAAAAATAGTGGATTTAAGTTAGTAATTAATTATTTTAATCACATCGTTGAGAGGCTTCTGTTCAGCAGAACAGGCTCATATGATGAAACTGTCGACAAACTTTAGCAATCATGATTAATTACAGTTTGAAACGGACGTAAAGAACAGCACTACCCCATTTCCTCCCGTGGGTGTCGTAAAAGGCGACTAAGGGACTTACGAGAGAATGGGCAGCAGCGTTCTCTATGCATTTTTAACACCATACTGCAATCGCCAACCCGCCTGCCAAGCGTGGCGATTATGGCAAACCCCCCTTTGGGGAGGCCTATGTCCAGCAGTGGACGTCTTTCGGCTGAAATGATGATGATGATGACAGTTTGAAATGATTTAATTAAGTACCAATTACCTATTGCTAAACTGTGATCCCACCAATTGTAAGTACACTGCTTGAATTTCAGTCCTCTGTTATCCGATATCTGTAAACACGAAATGTTGAATTGAAAACAAACAAGAATAAAAAATATAGTAAAAATAAAATCTATATAATCATACATGTTTTCCATCATCACTATGACTAATCATCGCTATGACTAATCATCGCTATGACTAATCATCGCTATGACTAATCATCACTGTGACTATATTGGGGTCAGCTTCCAGTCTAATTAGATGCAGCTGAATACAAGTATTTTACATTGAGCCTATCTGACCTCCACAGCCCAGTCAACTCAACTCAACTCATTTATTTAAAATAAACCATTATAGGCACTTCACTTCAGTAAGATGAAGCTATTTGCCCATTTCAAAGAGTAGTAGGTTCCTATGGAGGAGAACGGGCAAGAAACTCAACGGACACTCGTTTAAAAAAAATATTGGTTACATCATTTATGTTGAAATTATACATGTGAGAACAATGTATAATAGAAAATCGTGCACGTTAAATGCGTCCTTAATAAAACGATAAAAACAAAAGACAATTTAAAAATTTAAATGAGAAGGATGGCCTCTGTTTACGAACATGACGCATGGATTAGCACCTTTCAGCTCAACCATTTTGAAGGGAGCTAAATGATCCAACACACGCGCCACCATCTGCGAGACATTTGAGTGAGCATGACATACTCTCAGTAGCTAGGCCAAATTCAAGTCAAAAAAAGCCGTACCCAGTAAATGGTACCTTTATAGTAGGTACATAATGCTCACACATGTGCTATGCAATTAAACAATACTAAGAGATTGAATTTAAACAATACAAAGATAGTGTTTACAATCTTCAGCAGTTCTAAGAATATCTTCAATTAGTTGTCGCCCCTGTGGAGCAGGGCCAATGTTGAGCCAAGCATTTTTGTCAGTGATATAATCCCCCAACTTATAATATGCTTAGCTGCATAGTGTGTGTTTTATATAAGTTTTAAAAGTCGTTTCATTCAGTTGGAGTATGTGGGGAGTATGTGTTGGTCCCTATTTCTAGTCCTATAATTGTGTCAGTTACTAGGTAATACGATAACACTGGTAAGACTGGGACTACCTGTAAGATCTATGAATGACAGCCAGGACCAACGGTTTAACATGCTTTCCCAGAAACGGAGGGTATTTCTCGGTATGTAACGATGATCATCCATCTACGGACCCACTGCAGTAAATGTAGCTTAACTTGATTGATCGACCCACACAAAACAAAATAACTGGCAGATATTATTTTTCTATAGCAACTTAATCAGGCAGGTTGGCAGGTAGAAAATACCTCAGGCATTAAGTCCGCCTTTGAACAACATTTTTTTACTTGTGCATAAAGTTTTAATTAATAAATACTTACAACTTCAGCATCGGGTGGGGCGGACAAAGTCCAGGTTCCTAAGTAGACTAGCATGATGAGTAATATTGGTGCCATCCACTGGAGTAACTGCTTGTCGGTAAGCTTCAGTTTGTGAGCTGACTTAACTCGGTATGTTAGAGATACTCTGAAAATTCGAGAAATAATTAGATAACTAATATTTAATTTCCTAAGGGTTTGGTAATATTTAATATTATATATTTAATTTTGGTAAAGTAAAATTTTGTTTCATTTTATGAGAATAATAATATTATTATATGCTTTTCACACCTTTTAGTTTTCTTTGTATTGTAAATACTTACACTTATTGTGTAGCTCATGATGATCATTGATGATATCTCGAGAAGGTGGAAACATGAAATTTCACGCCGCCAAAGTCGCGGGCTAGCAAAATATATATTTAAGATATCTATAAATATGATGATATGATATAATAATTACCTCCAAGTTTTCATTAACAGTGCTGTATATGTAATACAGAATCCCATGTGGCGAGTCCATTTTGTAGCAATACATGAGTATCTATCCAACACTGGGAATATCGCTGCCATCTAGAAACATTTTTTTTGTTATTTGTTAAACACAATTAACACCAAGCACTTGGCTTCTTTCATTAACTGATGGATGAAAGATTTGTGTTAAGAAAAATCCAATGAAATACTTCAGTAGTTTTCAAAACCAAGTAACAACTAAAAATGGATTTTAAAGATCTTTTAGTCCTGAATTCCTTTTCCCCAAAAATTGTGTACAATTTTATAAAAACAGCATTATAAAATTGCTACAAAATCCACAGAAGTAACATACTCACTTCCATATACATGATAGCGCATCCGAGAAGTGTGATGGAGAGAAACACAGGACTGGCTACACGGAACACCTTCACTCTGCGATGGTGACGAGTGTAGATGGTCAGGCAGACTGTCATCACTGCACAGCTCACCGATATCACCAGTAAAGATATCCTGAAAAGTTATAAAAGAATAAGGTAAAGCAGAGTTGTAATATAAAGTTGTTTTCCATTCTTATGTCATAAATTCTAGAAGAAAAAATTTAGTTTTCAATTTGCTGGACATACAATACAATAAGAATTTTATTTCAAAACATTATCAAATTATTACTGAAGAAAGTAATCTACAATAAAATTCAGTTACTTAATTTCAAGATGTTGGAGGAATGTGAAGTTAACTATGTTCTACCTATTAGGAGTGCAATAATGTATTATTACCATTGTACAAAAAAAAAAAACATTGATTTGCTTATGCTATTCAGTACCCTGGAAGGGGCTGAACTGGCAAACGCCCTAGGCTATTTGCGTCGGTGCGCTCTCGACAGAAACTTCGCTCTGTTCCAGCATGGGGACAAGACTATCGTTGGAGAGAGGGACGTCAGTCTCAGTGGAGGTAAGCACTTAGTCTCTTTTAGACAGTAAAAGTCCTATGAGACTATCCCAACACCCCAAACTGCTGCCAACCAAAGCAGCAGAACTATGAAATGGTGGCAGCCTCACGTCCTGGCGAAGTGGGGCATAGTCGATTCACCTAACACTCAATGCGAGTGTGGTGCTCCTGAACAGACTATGTCCCATCTGCTGGAGTGTCCCAATTGTCCGTTCGCCTGCACCCTTGACGATTTGGACAATGCCTTTGACACCGCAATAAATGTGGCCACCTACTTGGCCCAAAGAGTGAAGATGTACCATAGAAACGAAAAGAAGAAGCCTCACGTCTTCATCTTCAGCCGTTAGACAAAGAACTCTTTCACGGGGAGTTCTGTTAACTACTGCTTTTCGCTGATATTCTTACCGGAATGGCCAGTTGTAAGTGGCAAGGCATGGCTCCGGTCCCTGACACGATTCGCAACCCGGCTGACATTTCAAACACTCGTATGGCTCGTTCCAGTTTTCTAAATCGTTTTCTTCGTATTCTTGGTATGCAACTGAAAGAAAACAAACACGAAAATAAGTATTAAAACGACCCTACAATTTTGACAACTTGGATATTTATATTATATATTTGCATGCCATTACTGCATGGCAGAATGTGTCTTTGCACTGATTATTTTAATAAACATCTTTTGTACCCATCACATTTTATGCAAATTAATGATTTTGATTTTGATAAATCATTTGCAAACGCCAGATTACCCATTCCGTACCTGAATTCGATAACAGGGTTATCTTTAAGTTATCTTCAGCATAAAGTTTAATTAAATTATTAAACAAAATAAATGAATGTTTTTAAAGTACACAAGTGAACAAAACAAAACAAAAAAAAAAACAGTGTCACTGTCAGAGGCAGATGAATAGCAGTGTTGCCAACAACTTAGGGCCTGATGTCGCCATTTTTTACCGCTTAAGTAGCCTAATGTAGCCGAATTTCAGCTGCTGTAGCCTAAAGTAGCCCAAAAGCCAAAATATTGCTATGAATAAAATGAAAATTTAATTTATATCAATATATATTATTTATTCATACCTGGAGTTTACTAAAGTTTATATTATGTAGCTGAAAAGTAGGTAAAATAGTAACGTGGCATTTACAAATTATTAATTTAACTTTCTTCAACTGCTGCTAGCAATATTAAGGCATCAACTAGATTTTCGACGTCAACGACGTCATCCGCGGTACCCACCAGCTGTTGCAGCTGCTGTGCTAGTACTGGAGACGTACGTTTTTCTGCCAGCATGTAAAGTAGCCATATGATTGCTTGGTTGAAAGCTATTGCAGCAAATACCTCTGACATTCATACGTGTTCTAAGAATGGCCATCAGCATGGGTAGTTGCATTAGGTTCCTTAATTTTGTCTTTACCGTACCCATCACGCAGAAATTCTTTCAACGACGGCATTACTTAAAGGTAATGAAAAAATATAGTTAATTGTGGTAGTCAGTAACAGTGAAGTGATTATTTATCATTATATTGCATTCTAAATTTGGTTACAATTAGCCAAGACAATTGATAAATTTAGGGTATTAACCAACCATAAACAAATAGGGTGGCCATCCTTCTTTTTTAATATAACAGACCTTTTACATTTGCGTGGGCGTTGATTTTTTGTTCTTATGAGTAAGGTTATTTAGGATTCGGCAAATTTTAATACCATTTCCCTGAAGTAGTCTAAAGGGCGACCAGTCACATTCCAGATTTTTCCGTCGCCGATTATCCTGCTGAGTAGCCTAAAAGGCGAGAAATCGCCTACGTTGGCAACACTGATGAATAGAACCAGCGGATTTTTTTTTTTATTGTCAAAAGTGTCAAATTAAAAATAATTGTCATTTTGAAATTTTCTATAAGTTGCCACAAATGTCAAAACAAATGACCTAAAAGGTCCAGGTCATAAAATTCAAAAAAAAATAACGAAAACAAAAGAAAAATGAATAGTTTGAATAAATTAGGTGGAATCTAGAGGCGACTTCAAATCTAATACCTAAATCACAAAATAAAATTCTATGGTAACATCAGCAAAATACACATTCATAATTTGTGTATTTGTGTTGCCAATATGCCAACGACTTTTTTCCGAACGTGTGAAAGAAAGTTCGAGAGTTTTCTGTTATCCACGAAAATTAAGAAAAAACGTAGTACCTATGTTAACATTACCTTCAACAAGAGATCCATTATATCCTTCACGATGAAGTAACGAGTAGAAGCCGGGACGGCATCGGCAAATATACGATCCTCTCGCCCAACCAGCGTGACGTGCACTCATCTCTCTGTTTGGCCTGTATTCACACTAGACAAATAAAAGAGTCACAAACGATTTAATGCCAAATATTCTGTAATGAAAGATATTCTGTTTTATTATATAAATAAAACTCAAGGTCTAGGTATACTTACGTAAGTGGTTTCGTTAGGGCATTTGTGTGTCCCGTGAAAGGAATATATTTGGTTATCATTGTCATCTTCAGTATCCGCCTCGCACTGGTTTATTTCCAAGGTAGATATGTCTATGTCGAGCGAGACGATACCTTTCAATCTGTAAGAGGGAAATGTATTACGGCCATGGTAGTTATACGGAGATAGGTCTACATAGGTACCTACTAAAATGTTATTCCAATGCGGGCCAAATAGGGTTGACCAAAGTAATGTAAAAGTCAGGATTTTAGTTTATTATCCCAAGGCCTTCCTATTTCCCGCTAGTCGATTTATGTTAAATGATATTCAGGAGGATATATGAAAGAGGTAAGTATGGTAAGATTGGAGTTGACCTTATAGTTGGAAAAGGCAAGACATATAGGATGCAGATGATTCCAGTTTCTGGGTAGATACTCGAAACTTTACTGGTACAATGTGATATTAGAGGGTGTAGGGGACAGTAGGGGTGGTCTATCAATAACATAATGTAGTTTTAAGGCTCCTGCAAACAGACGCGATGCGCGACGCGACACAAAGAGACCGCTCGTCGCGCGGCACACGGTGTCTTTGTGTCGAGTCGCGTGTCGCGCCTGTTTTTAGGAGCCTTTAGGATGTGTGTTACTCCGAAGGCTGCTTACAATTCGCTGCCTTCGTAAGGAACATGGAGTTTACAGTTCCTAAATTTATGAAACGAAGAAAATAGGCGAGAAAGCCACATTATATCCAGTTTTTGGATAGGTTCTTACCCACGGATAGTAGAGACAGGCACGGTGTAAGATAACAACCATCGTTTTGCTTCGCAGCTGTAGTATGGGTACGTCCACCAGCCTTCCATAGTCGCACCAGGCGGAGATGGCATAAACTTTGGGGACCGAAGCGTTTCACTTTCATGTGCTGACACATACCTGGAATCGAAGATATTTTACAATAGATTAGTAATAAACCTAACTTGATGATCATTAATAGTCTACGATAAAATTTCGCCAGTCTTTTCATAGGCGCAGGTCTCCTACATGAACCGAATACATAAATCTGACAATGGAATATGGAGAGCCATAAACGAGGTAAACTATTTCTTCGTTAAGGCAATTAATGTTCCAGCTAAAATAATACATAACTATGTAATGTAATTGATTGTTTTGTAATGAATTAATAATAATATATTTTTTATAATTACGAGTAGGTAATGAATAATCATAATTTTGAAACTTTTTACTCTGGTATAAATTTTGTATGGGTGTAAGTATTCCTGAAATAAAAATGATTTAATTTGATTTTTGATTTGATAGCTAATACAAGCTATCAAATCAAAAATCAAATTAAATTAGCTTGTGGACGCAAAGTCGACCATAATTATATCGAATTTAATTTATTATTGTCTCTAACTTAGTAACTGCAAAATCCCTTTTCTTCCGAAATTCTCATCTAGGTAGGGTACCTATTTACATCAACAGATTATGTAACATTAATAAATAATAATAATAATCATTTAATCAAGCAACAAGACTCAAAGTGTTAGCACAGACACAATTTGTGACATCACTGCTGCAAGGTAACAGGCCCAGCTGATACCCTGCAGCAGTGGTTCACATACGCACAATCCAGCCTACTTGCCACCATAGACAGTATGCTGTTGGTACTGCCCCGCACCCTACTAACCAGGGATGCGCACCGCAAATGCCCTACCATGAAAATAAATGTGATGTAATGCCCTACCATGGATATTCAGGATCAGGCGGCTTCTCCAGCTGCGGCGACACAACGGCGACGGGATCAGCGGTGCCATATCTCTCCCAGGCCACGGCACTGTTGACTACGCCATCTGCCCGCAAGGCCAACGCTCGTGCCCCCACCGCCCGCTCCGAGGGACTTGCGCCTAACACCAGGCCTTGGGACACCGCCATTAGGAGTTCTGTGCGTAAGATATAGAAAATAATTATTTATTTATTTTCTTCATAAACTGTGAGGACTTTCCTGTGTTGGCAGCAGCATCTTCATATCTATCAAGGGCAAGGCTTGTTAAAGGCAGGCTATTCAAAAATTTTGTAGTTAATCTTGCAAGGCAATTTTATTAGTCACGTATGAGCAAAAAATATTCATTATCAGCGATGGTTTTCAAATTGGTATTATGAGCCAATCAAACCTTGGGGCTTGATTGGCTCATAATATCAATTGTTTGTGATCCATCAGTTTTTTTATTCAAAAATTGATCACGGACCTAATAGTTTTTCTGGTTTTTCGTACCAGGAAGGACTAAGGTTTTTAGTCGGTATTTGTCCGACACTGTTCAGGCTACCCCATCTTGTTCTTCCAGAAGAAATTCCCGCTTCTGCCAAAAATAAAATACAAACAGAAATTGAGAAAGCGTCTTCTAATGTTTAGGTTCGGATTCCGCGTAAAATGTTGATAATTTGGATTCGTTTGTTTGATTTCTGGGGTCGTCAATTAATTAAACAGCGGCACAAAATCAAATCAAACAAAATTGTTTAGGTTCGAGGCGGCGCCCGGTCCCTTTCTCCTTCGTTGAACGATTGTTTATCGAAACTTGTTCGTACCCTAAATTCTGAGTTTCCTGAAAATATTGACGGGTCTTAAAAAAGCCTGAAACACTTTTAATTTTGGTATCCTTTAGTGGGTAGGTACCTCCTGAATCCTGATCCTTTAGTAAACCAACATTATTATTTCTTCTCTATACCGGAAGCTGATCTTTGGTCTGCAGTATGACATTAACAGGCCAAAATCCAGGAAGGCAACGTATAGACCCAATGTCAAGGTATTTCACTGCCGCCGCTTTTAGGACGTTGGTCCTGCGCCTGATACTTCTCCGGCCAAATCGGATTACCGTTCTATCGGACTATGAGTGTGAGGGAAGACTGAGTGCACCTGTGTCTGCCGCACTGTAATATCTCCCGCGCCGAAGTCAATTCGTTAAGATTGGCCGCCATGGGCGAAATACGGTCTGGAGAACTATTATTACTTTACTGCAAGAATTTTACTCCCATCACGCAGGGTGCAGGGGTCCATCTTGATGTTGACCAAAACATGACGCACAACGGCCGGCCCCACGCTCCTGTTGCCAGTGGATACTGCGTGCACCAGACCAAGTGTTGATTCTAGATTAGGGTTGCCATCCGTCCCGGTACACCGGGACATGTCACCGGTCTAGAACTTCTGTCCCGGTCGTCCCCGTTAATTTACAAAATGTCCCGGTAATTCAATTTGCGGCGATATGATCCGACAGAGACCGCGATTAATAGTTTTTAGAATCCATGGGAAACCTAAAAAATAGTGGTATAAAATACTTTTTTGTTTTCTTTTTAGTTTTTGTTTTTTTTGTTTTTGTTGTGTTTTTGCGTGCAGTCGCTTTTAATAACACGATTAGATTAACTTTTCTCGATAGAAAAAACTCACTAAGTTACCCCTTTTCGTAATACTAAATCAATCTCATGGCTACAAAACAGACCCTTTTTTCATAATTATTATATGATTGAGAAATTAAATGGTAATATTTTTTTTTTTTTGACGTGACAACGTCTAATAAATCGATGAACGCCGGCTGCAAGCACGAAAATGTTCCGTTATGCTCATTGTACGCTTGCGCCGCATCAATGCTTTTTTATGACGTTGTCAGGTTAAACTATCGTCCGTAAACAAACTTTACAGACAAGTAATTTTTGTGGTGACAACGTCTAATAAATCGATGAACGCCGGCTGTTTCTGTTACTAGGATATTTTCAGTCACTTACTGCTAATGTCCCGGTCAGTACTTAAGCTTCTAAGGCAACCCTATTCTAGATGGACTGTAAGTATTACCCGCATTTTCAAGTCCCAGCTGGTGGAGCAGGTTAGCGGCGAGATCTGCTCTGGCTCTCGCAGTGTCCCATCTTGCGGCGTGTAGCGGTGCTCTTAGCCGCCCATACCGGTGTGTGACGCACAACGCGCCTGTTGCACCAGTGGCTACTGCGTGCACCAGACGAAGTGACGATTCTACTTCTTCCTGTAAAAGAAATCTATGATAAAACAACCAGCAGCGTGGCGGTGACTTTTATTGAATTAAAGGGCTAGAAGAATTAATTTCTTTTTATTTTGCTGTAAGTGCAGCAAGCAATTTTTTTATTTTTTATTTAAAATAAATAAATGAAAGAGTAGACAATTTTTTTTTACGTGTCGTCTTTTGTATATTCTTAACCTACCTGACTCTAATTCAGTCGCCAATCGTGAAATAAAAATTGTAATAGGTACAGTGGCCAGCACAATCAAGCTACACGAAACTGTCAGATAACTCTAAACGATTTTAAACTTTAAAATATTGGTTATTAAATTCAAAATCGAACGAGAAAATCTGACAGTTTGTGGTAACTTGATGTGCTGGCCACTGTACTTGAATTGTCGTAAAATATTTTCTAGGTAATAGGTACTTGAATTGCAACATGAATTTCCCGAAGACGTAAAAATCTAAATTATGTTATAGGAAACTGCAAAATAAAGATGCAGTCAAAGCGTGAATTTACCTATATTTGAACTACATTGACAAGCGTGCGATTGTCAAGAAATGATTTTCATAACCTCCGTTTGGAAAACCGCACAAAGAAGAGAAACGGCTGGAAATACCTACGTGTTATTGTAGTAGACGCCTCGCCTTCCAAGTAAATTAACGAGTATTGATTAGTTACAAAATGCTCCTTTTGAAATGTTGCGCCTGAAAAATAACAAGAACTTTTGCTGTTGCCACGCCGAAGAAATAACTCACGGCAAGAATTTGTACTTTTGAAGTGAATTGTTAAAGAACCAAGAGTAGGGTCGTGAGGTCGTGGACTGTTAATACATTATTTTAACCCGTATTTTCGACATGTTATAAATGAGGGTGTGACATAAAACATACATTCTGGAAGCTTAAGAACTTGCACTCGCAATTATATTGTGAGAAAGGGAGAGTTAAATAAGAAGCGATCGGCCAGATTCGATGCAAGTCAATTAGAGAAAAAAAGTAAAAAATTCTAAAATCGTTACCATAACAACGCAATCACAAAAGGCAACTTACGTTTCAACATCGGTTTAAATCACAAACAGAACCTTTTCAAGAATAACAACTAATCCCGCTTTCATTCAAATTCCATTTCAAACATGTTTAACATATCCTGAAAGATATCCAATTCAACTTGTTGAATGTTTTTGTGGGAAGCGCTTGTTTTAATAACACAGCATAGCATAATTTCGCAGGCAGCAGAAAGGGTTATATTTGCAACAGCGGGACTTGTAATTACGGAAAGAAATGGGACAGAGGCGACAAAATTTATATCCGTTGTAATTTCAACAATAACACACGAGACAAACATATTTTACCGTTTTCCGCCTTCCCGTAACGCAGGATTAGGTCGTCATGACGCTAATCTCATTTCGGGATCACCCATAACCTGATTGGAAGTACGGAGCAACAAATAATGTAATTATTTTTCTATTACTGAGATGAGGTTTTGTACCGCCACATCGAATAACACTTCAATAAGTGTAATGTCGACAATTTTTTGGATTACGTCCATTGACTTCGACATAGAAACGTAAATGAATGCTGAAAGTCGAAGAAAATAATGAAAGAAAATCTATTGACAGAAGAAACGTTTCTTATCATAAAACAAATGGATCCCATAAGCTTGTATTAGAGTAGGAACTAGTGACCCGTCTTGACGTTGGTCTTAGCTGGTTTGAGCTAAACCTTTGTTAGGAAAATATCCACTTGGTGGGCAGAATCATATCAGCTCTCGTCAGCCAGATGCAGCCGTATTGACACTTAGGTAGAATCTCACCTAGTAGTAAGTAATTTGAACGGGTTTTTCGATAAGCCAAAGTAAGAATCTTAACAATTGAATATCGACGTGGAATTATCTGTATAAATAAAACATACTTCAAAAGAAAACAATGGATATACTTACCATCGCTGAAATGTTCTATCATTAAAAAAGAAAACAGCGTTCGGTCGTCTCGAATTTCAAGGAATTGAATCAAAGGTGAGAGCATTATAATTCGGGCCTTATTAAAAATGTATTAAATAAACAATATAAATACGATTGACCTATTTCGTTACGTGTTCATTCTTTCAAACGAATTTTTAAATGAGTTAAATTCCCGATTGCAGTACAAAATGTTTTCACACAGTTTGTCGAATTTAGATCCCCAGAGTTCTATCGCAAAGGCATAAATGAACTTCCGATTAGATGGCAGCAATGTATAGATAATGAGGGTAAATATTTTGATTAAATAAATATATTACATCTTGGAAAAAAACAAGTTTTAATTTTGCAGTATAAATCGGCAATTTCATACTTAAACCCCTAATATTTAAATATTTACTACATTTATGGTCGAAGGACATGCGACAGTATTTACCCATAGACACCTCTGTTTACCTCTTCAAAGGTATTAAAAAAACGGCCAAGTGCGTGTCGGAGCACACACGAACAAATTTATCCCAAGAACAGACATAGACTTATTGTAGTTGAAATACATGTTCTCCTATACATCAATATACGTGACGATCAATTCTCCAACTGCAAATGTAAGTTGGTTGACTATTACTCGTTATCTTGTAAAGCCTACTTCTCTGTGATACGTTTTCCTTAACTTCGTTATGTATGCCGTGAATTTTTTCACATATCCAAAATCAACCATTTAGCTGGCTCCCCTGCCAGATACATGGCTCATACTTGACTCTAACAAAAATTAGCACTTAAAAGTTTAATATTACGCAAATAGTTCCCTGAATTGAAAAATGTTTTTCGCAAACTCACAATATTTTTGAACGGCCTATCCAACGATACTTCACTACTAATGGGATAAACGAGAAAACCAACCCCACTTTACATGTAGGAGACGAACCCTAAAAAAATATATTATATTTCAAGATTTTATTTTACCACTTTATTGGCGTGATAAATATCATAGTCATGCTAAATTACAGCTTTCTAGTACTAAGAGCACATGATAAAAAAAACCGAGCAGATAGAAAGCTTCATACTAACGCCGTGCGTGGGAGCAACTACTACACGCACAGCTATGTGTGCGTGACCTGTCACCGACAAGGCGCGGGGGGCGAGCAGTACCCGTTTGGGTGAAAACCGGTTTGAGCCAGCTCAGTGTGCGAGCATAGTTAAGGGGTGCCAATGCCGACAGCGATACGACGCGGACGTTTAGCTATTCTTACATTGTTTTTAAAGATGCCAAACTATTGTACTGTGTGAATAGTAGGAAAACCAAGATTTCTTTTTAAAATTTAAATCTAACAATTCTAATCTAGCAATTTTAATCTAACATATCTTTGTACGTGATAATTATTTTAAAACTTAGAGTGTGGATTGTACTTTACAAAATAGTTTTTTTTTTTTCATTTCAAACAATAAAATGTACGTACACAGTAGTGTAGGTACACACAGCTACAATCAAGCTATGCATTTTCAGTATAAGCTGATCTCTCATTGTACAGACGCCAGCAGGTCAAGCTACCCGAAACTGTCAAATTTTCGCAATCAACCTTGAACCTTATACTGTAGTGATTAAGTTGAAAATCTATTAAAGAATTTTGACAGATTGTAGTAGCTTGATGTGCTGGCGTCTGTACGAAAATCCTATACAATGCGAGATCAGCTTATACTGGAAATGCATAGCTTGATGTGTAGCCATGCGCACCTACTTAATTTTAAACAGACTGTTAGCATAATTAACCATTTCGTCTTTCAAAGCTATAAAAGTTACACTATTTTTAATGTTCCGAAAATTGTAAATCGGAAACCTTATGGGACCACCTCAGTAACAGTGCCTGTTCCATTCGTTTGTCTGTCCGTCTGTCCGCCTGTCCATCAGTCCGTCAATCCGTCCTTCCATCCATCCATCCGTGCTCATTGCCAAATCGGGACTCTCACTTGCCTTTGGTTTTTTATTTTCGATAACCGAGTGACAGCCTTATGAAAGTAGGTAAGAATTTTGAACTCTGTTAGGAAGCTTTCTTTCTGCTCGGTTTTTTATTCTTGTGCTAAGAGTCTTTGATTTAAATCGCGGCGCGCGGTGGACAGACAGACGGACATGGCGAAACTATAAGGGTTCCTTATTGACTACGGAACCCCGAAAATGATTGCAAAATGGAATATAAACATCTATAATAATCCTTTCCAACTAATTCAATAGAGTAATAATTAGTATCACCAATCAATATAAAAAGGTTCCCGTTTGCACATAGAACACTGAACATTAGTGTTATTATAAAGCCACTAAGAAATTACAAGATAGAGTTTCCTGGGTAAGCAATTGCTTTCTAATTACTACGTCACTGTTCTATTAAAAGCACGTGTCTAGTTAATTAAGTATGGCAGTAGGTACGTGTTAGTTCAAATTCGGATGCCACATTTGTTTCTAACGAGTTTAAAACAAGCCACGAAGTCTTCGCTTCTTACTTAATTACCCCTAAAGGCGGAATATTCTTACTTGTGGAATCAAAATAATGTTAGTACTTTTATTTGAAGCTTTCAATGTTTTACAGTTTGCTTTGTTTCGTTTTTATTTTTAAGGGGTACCTGAAATTAGAAACTACCTACAAAATGCTTGAAATATTAGCTGTCTCTAGAGACCTCATTAAAAATGATATTGACGTGTACAGTACCTACACATGTACACATAGGTACCTATTAATTAACTTAGAAAATTAATCGATTTCAAGCTTACCTTTTTTTTTAACGTTGTGTAATATTTTGTGGTGTTTTGTGTTAATTGAGTAGTTATTAAAAATAATACTTTCCAAAAATGTTTTGTACACCGACTTGGTTGAGATGTTTATTAACGAGCGTCTATGTTTAGAAAGCATTTTTGTTTATGGAGGAAGCGCTAAGGTAGCCCGCGATATTCAAATTTTCTTATGATTTTTGCAATTTACAGCTCATTGTCTGGGTGTAGGATTAAAGTAAATCAATACATATTTGTTACAGTCGCGAATCATCGCGACTGTAACAAATATGTATTTATAGAATTATAATCATTAGAATCAGTAATACAACTCCTAATAAAAGTTCTGAATTCGAAGTAAATGATTCAAGGCAGTTCGTTCTGTCCCCTAACCTCAAAGCAAAACATGTAAAGAATTTAATTTGAAACGGTCGGTCTTCATGTTCTCAATTTAATTTAAAACCGTCTACGAAGGAAGCTGCTATCGGGCATCGTGAAAGCCATTGAGAGGACGTACATACTTTATGTAGAGAGGAAGATTGCAGCGCTACAGCGCTTCAACAGTTTTTTGTGCAATATTTTATACATGGTATTACTTTGCTAAAAATACTTTTTAATTATGAATAGTAAGTAGGTAGATACCTAGTAGTTTACTCTTGGTAACAGTAACCACAAAGGCATAACAAAATTAAAAACATCAATATTTTCACGTGCTCTTTAGGTAATACTAGTATTGTCGGATTTTCAAAAAAGTAACTTTACCTGCTTGGGAAAATCAGTCTGTTTAAAATGTTGTAAAAACGTAACCTTATGTTTAACATTGAATAGTTGATTGTACAGCTAGTGCATAAAAGAAGCCATTTTACCCCGAGACGTATAATTATATCTACCCGAGCCGCAGGCGAGTGTGGATAGTTAAGTCGAGGGGTAAAATGGCTCGTTTATGCTCGAGTTATACACTCTGCTTTTCAATTCGATTGCGAGAAAATGAAACAGGCATAAATTCCATTGTTTTAGTTTAATCACATTTCACTGTTCAGAGAACAGAATAATAGCTATTACCGCCACAATTTAAAAAAAAAATATTTTCAACATGACTGTGTCATTGGACTTAGGAACTTCATACTGTCAGGTCATAAAACTTTTCTTTGCATTTTTAAATAATAAAGACAACTATTTAATCTGGTTTTATTAAATTAACGATAGAAAAGTGATATAAATTAAAGCAAATTATATAAAATAACGACTTTAATCTGCGACGTTTTATTATGCGTGTGGCTGTTGGGCCTGATTATCTTAGTATTATAAGAAAAAAAAAACATTATGCATAAAAAGCGACTTTATGTCGCCTACGCACAATATAAAGACGAACTTTTAGAGCATAGAGAAGTGAAAAAACTATTATTTTTAGACTACGACCGTCAAGTATAAAACCTTTCGATTTTACTTCAAATTCTAAGTGCGTGGTAAAACCATAGATAAAACCCTCCGTTTCACCCACCATACATCAAAATACTTGTTTATTATTTACAAATGAAAATGAATGACATGATGAGTCACTTGAAATATAAGTCTTCAAAAAACAGTTTATTTGTGTAAACTTTACAGACGTTATGGGTATCGATATCTAAACACAATAATATAAAACAGATTTTCTATATGAGTTGAGAAAATCTGTTTTATATTTTCTTCTCTTCTTCAAGTAACAACACTTCCAGCGGTCGTTGACCCCCAAAAAAGAACTTCACATCTATTTTTTTATTGTGTTTAGATATCGATACCCACCACGTCCGCAGAGTTTCGCGAGCTAATTTAATTTGACCGTGTATACCTAATACATATGGATGCTTCCACGGGTTTCACCGCATATTTGGTTACACAAACCTCCGGGAAGCCAGATAATTGACAAGCTAATAACGTATCAAATTCACTGGCTTTATTATAATTACCGTCCATAATTGGGTGTACCTTTTTTTTTTTTTTTGAGGATGGGGAATCATCAAATGACCCCTCCCGCTCTGGGTGGAGTGGAAGGGAATATCAGACTCTTACTGACTAAAACCCACCCGTGTTCCTTCCTTGGCCCTTTATGTTCCGGGGCAGCGGTACCCCTTTCGGACAATCCCGCTGACCCGGCAGGCTTGGGCCCTATTGGGCCCCCTCGTCGTTACTGACATCCCTTTGAGGCGCGCGTGGAACACGTACGCGCCGTCCGATCAGACGGTGAGGTAAACACAAGTACACAGGTAAGGTTCAGCTCAGCAGTCATCATTATCATGTCAGCTGAAAGACGTTCACTGCTAGACATAGGCAAACTACCGCCACGCTAGAAACTGTGTAGCTATAGTTTCTGCTTCCAAGAAGTTAGTAATAGCAATCAATCTATTGGCTTTGGGCATCATTTTGCTTTAATTTTAACAAATTAATTAAAATGTCTATTTTCAACAAATTAAATAAAATTACGACGGTTAAAAGGTAATAAAGGTAAAAGCGATTTTTTTTTCTAAAATGCGTCATGAATGCCATCCTAAAATAAAATTAAAAATTAAAATTAGGGATGGGCCGAATATTCGTTTTATATTCGGTATTCGGCATATTCGGCAGATTTACCGAATATTCGTATTTGGCCGAATATTCGGCTATATCGCCGAATATTCGGCTATTTCGCCGAATGTTCGGCAAAGTGGTACTCAAAGTTTTTACTGTATTGAGCCATATATGATTTATCATGAGTTGAGTGTTAAATGTGTTATTTTTATTAGGTAAGTAATTTACAGTGCAGCTTTATGTTTTCGTCGACACTGTAGCTTTATTTGCAATAACAGTAGATAAAAAAGATGGTTATTAAAAACAAAATATAAGTATGCAGCTGTTTCCGGCGAAGTTTTACTCCTTACAAGATGATGCAATAATAATATCCGGTACAGCGGGTATTGCGGGTGGGAGGGTCCGGCCGGCGCCACTCAATCAATCAATGAATCAACCGGGGAATCAATTATGCCGAATATTCGGCTGAATATTCGGTTCGGTATAAATTTTACCGAACATTCGGCTGAATGTTCGTATTCGGTGATACCCATGTTCGGCCCATCCCTACTTAAAATAAGACTTTAAGTAGGATTGCATTCATGACTCATTTTCGAAAAAAATTGTGGTGTGTAATATTACCTTTTAACCGTCGATATGGGAACTCCTATTTAAATATTGTTGACTTAAACTGCGTAGATGGTTAATAGAAAATTGTTTTTATACATTACAATAATTTCTTCAATATGAGATAAAAATAATATTTTAAGGTAAGTAAATACAAATTGTTATGTTAAGGTTGTTTTGTAATTTATATTAGAACATATTTTGTATGGTCTTGTAATAATAATTTATACACATAGTTGTAAATTTGACTGAGTACCTAAGAAGGTATCATTAATGTTAACCTAATAAAACACCAAAAAAAAAAAAACCTTATTCTTATTCTAATTAATATTCCTGCCTGTACGTGATTGCAACGCTTGTTTTAGTTAGACAGAACTTAAATAGCAAACTCATAATGATCTGAAATCATTATGAGTTTGCTATTTAAGTTCTGTTTATCCCTCTGAGATCGTCTTAGCCAAAGCTTACCCACAAAAAGCGAAGCACAGAATATTAACAAACAACAATTTTTTTTTATGATGATGATCAATTTAGTGATGATAACTCTCTTCGTGCCTTCAGATCACAATAATACTAGCACAACGGTCTCTGATAACGTACCTGCGTATTTTTATCTCCTGAAACAAATGGGAGGACGGTCCTTTTTTTTGAATTTACATAAAACGTACTCAAGAAAAATGTTGACACAAAAAATAACCCAGCTCTCCGCAGGTTTCAGGGAGCTTTATAAAAACATCCCTTATAAGCCTATTTTGATGTACCTACGCAGACGCACCCCCTCGGGCGGTCATAATTATTGACGTAAACCCGATGAACCATTGGAGGTAGGAGATATATAATTATACCTACGCAACACCAGTCTCATTGGGGTATGGGGCGATCGTTAGCATTTCAGCGCCAGCATGTAATATCTGATGCATTTGTATGAATTTTGCAGTTGCCGTGTGTGTTATTAATTGTTTAACTGATTGAGTGGGATGTTTGTTTGCATTTCATTTTAGGTGGGCAGTTATTGAATTGTTATGTCATTCATGCTTTAATGGACCGACGACTTTAAAAAGGTGGATTTACAGACTTAAGGGCGTCGCCAAGGGGGGGCAGGGAGGGCAGCTGCCCCCACTCCTAGAGATTCAAATAAATTGTAGCCAAATGCAAAGCAACCAAAATCCTAAGAAGCATTATGGGGGAAAATCGCCTCAATGGTCTGGCCATGATTAGTGTAGGTACACAGAAAATTTATTAATGAAAACTTACAAAATGTTCATAATGAAGTGGTCGAGAAGTTTACAAAAAAAGCATGAAAGAATATGTTTTAATTAACTCAAAAAAAAAAGGGTGTCGCTCTACCACTTTATTATTAAAATATTGTAACTTTATTCCATTTTCTAATAGATATAATAACTTGGTTTACAAGGTTTATTTATTGTACAATTAAAGAGCTCGTGGTGCTTTACACATTGGACTTTGTATCTTTGTTATAACAATCACCGTAGAGGTAAAACTGGCACTACAGCTTCATGTGCTCTTGCACTGAAAAAAATGCACTCCAATCAAGTGACTTTTTAGCTTGTTTGACGATATCTTGTTTAGATTAATCAAAATCTTAGTTAAGTTGATCATCACGACATGATTGCAGCAATACTAGTTCAAATGATTGAACGCTCAAACAAGTTTCTCGATTACCCTTAACATGGCATCATTGTAGAAGAGTTAAAAAAGACAAGTTTAAAAAAAAAAATACTGTAAAAAAGTAAGTTAGTTGTGTCAATCAAGGATTTTGATTACTTCAATAAAGATCATTGAAACTTTAATCTAATAATCTTGGTTGGAGCAACTATGTTTTGACTTGATTGCTGCAAATAGGTTTTGTGATAACTCCAATCAAGATCCCGTTTCAAATCTCAATCAAATAAAAGTAGTAGCTGTGATCATTGTGCTTGATAGGCTCAGATGCAAACAAGTAATTAGTCAATCTAAACAAAATCTTGATTGTGGCAACTACTTTTTTTTTTTCAGTGTGACTGTACCTTCAATTCATACTTTTCCCATCCACCATATATCAACTTGCCCCTCTCTGGGCCATCGGCTGGCGACGCCCTTGGACAGACTGGTTGCGGAAGGCGGAGGATAGGGTGTTGTGGCGCAGCCTGGAAGAGGCCTATGTCCAGCAGTGGACTGCGATAGGCTTAGTTGATTGATTGCTTGATGAATGATTTAATTTCAAGATTTAAAAAATCCTACATTATTTCTGGCAATATTCTTTTTGGTGACCCTACATCCTACAATCATCTGAAAATAAGGATCGTTTTTTAAGGATTATATTCAATATTAAACAAAAACTAACTCTATGTTAAATTAAAAAATACCCAATACAATACCGATTTTAATCGAATCGATTCGCTGTCACTTCATTTACCTAAATCGAAATAGTTTGTTATACCTTCGCACCAATATTCTGACCTAAATTCTAACCCTTTCAGTCAATATGATGGCTTTATAATTAAAATGTCGACAGGCTGCAATACAGGCAGCTTGGCACGTATAGCCGTAACCCAATTTTAAGCTTTTACGAATGAACACGGCTTTAACTACGATGCAGGTGAGAAAATGTGCCTAAATACTTTATCAGTTTCATGCAAATTTCGCAGTGAAAATATTTCAATTCAGACTGTAAAATAATATGGCATAACGAGTTTTAGTCACTTTTCGGCTTGTAAAGCGTCGTCTCTGTCACTCATACTTGTGTGGCAGTCAGGGCCGGTTGTTTCAAATGGTTGGTTAACGTAACATACGTACGTCAAATAATAACGATTACATATACATATTATGATGTTTAACGTTCGTTAAATACAAAGCGTTGTTTCTCTGCATAAAAAACCAATCGTCAAAGTTCAAATGTAAAAGAATAAAATGACGATAACCAGCCGGTTACTGTAATCGTTATTTTTTAACGAACGTTAAGTGTGGAACAACGCTTTTTTTTTGGTTTGACGATAGTTAGCGCCATTTATGACGTATACGCGTGCGTCAAGTGGACGTGAAACAACCTGCCCTTAGATATAGTTATTTTATTTTATTTTTTGTTATAAATGGCCTCTCGCAGGTCAACCTAGGAGGTTGTTGTCTGCTTAACCGAACTTTCCTGTGCGTGCCTCAATAAATTAAGGCCTCCAACCAGGGCAAAAACTTATAAACTAAGCTACCTGTAGGGTACGGACCTCGGCTTAGGGCGTCGCTGGAGGAGGACAACAAGGGACAGACTGGATCAGATTATGATTATTAGGGTACTTACGAATTTAAAGGTACAGGATCAGCGGCGCGAGCTGGATCGAGCCAGGGTCGGGCAATACGAAATTTATAAATAAGCTCAAGCAAATATTAATTCAAAAAGCATACTACACAGTAAACGAATAAATGATAATGATAAATGATAAATGATTTTATTTCTGTAAGTAGGTTTTTACAAACACTTTTACACGTCAATCATATTTTAAAACTAGATGAGGTCGGCGTTTCGTATCTGACTACTCTGAGAAGAAAGACCGAAACAAACTGAGAGATCACAGTCTCTTTTAAAGTCCAGACATAATCTTGGTCAAATCATGTGAAGACCAAGTAGATTGGTGTCTGAAATGGTCTTTTGAAGAAAGAACCACACAGATTGAGTGGACCTATCCATTCAGTGCACGCATTTGTCAGTAATCGTGCAGCTCAACTCAGAACATAAGGAGCTCAACGATTCGACGAACAATACCAAAGAAAGGACATTTGGGCAGGCCGCATAAATTACTCAAACTGCCATACCATGATCAGAAAAAAAAAAAACTGAGAAGAAAAAAATAAAAATAAAGACCCACATAGTCTTCACATTCACAATAATTAAAATAATAATATTATACTCACAAGTAAATATTCATGTCAATGTGTATAAAGCAATCACAATAAAAAAAGTTTCAATATGTAAAATTTGGAGCAGCTCAATCCCAAGCCTTTTTGTCCTCAATATAATCTTTAATGGTATAAAAGGCTTTCTGGCACAACTTACGTTTAATGAATGATTTGAATTTATTAATGCTTAGATCTTGAACGTGGCTTGGAAGTTTATTATAAAAGCGTATACATTGACATCTGAACGAACCACCTATTTTCTTGAGCCGAGTTTTAGGTACAACATACATGTGTTTGTTCCTAGTATTTATATTATGGATATCACTGTATTTTTTAAACAATTTTATGTTTTTATGGGCATATAAAAGATTTTCAAAAATATACTGAGAAGGCACAGTCATAACATTAATTTCCTTAAATTTCTCTCTGAGAGAGTGTCTCGAACTTAATTTATAAATTGATCGAATATTTATTGAATAAATACATGATAAAAAAAAATAACACAAGCAGACACCAAAAACAGCTAGTCATATAGAGAGATACATTCACACAGACATAGATAAACACAATGTGATATAATTATGTTAATTGACCTAAATAAATAATTATTATGTATCAACCACTTAATTTAATTTTGATAACATATTTAAAAATTATTGATTGTTAATTTGTTTCCTAATTTTATTTTTAATTTTTAATAATGATTTTAATATTTTGCTGTGCCCTACAGGGTCCGTAATTGTAACTTAGCTTTAAGCCTTTGTAACACCTGTTTAACATTATGAAATGCAAATAAATATGAATATGAGTTTATCTCACGAATTTAGTTATCAAGTGTGAATGACGCAGTGGATGTGTGCGTGAAGACGAGTAGCGTCAGCACTTATTTCACATACCCATACACACGCACACACTCATTTCCGACTTCGCTATTGTCTCGGACGGTACCGTGCGCTTAGACACACATTCACAGCGTGTTTGTATACTTGGTAATCACAAGTCAAGCGCGCGACACGCGACGTTGTACGACAGTGTACTGTATCCTCACATAGACAGGTTTTTTTTGGATGATCTTAATTCAAGTCTGATAGTCCCGTATAATTTGTATTTTACAGTGTAAAAAGACGCTTGTCGAAGACGAAAGTCATTTATACTCCCCGTCATTGTGATTTTTTTTGTGTTTGACTATACCTGGAAACCTTCTGGTTACGGAGATTTTGAAGGTCCAAGATTTTCTTATGTTTTTCACGAGAACAAGTTTTAAATGTTATGTATAACATAACATAACAACCTTCTGGCTACGGAGATATTGAAGGTCCAAGGTTTTCTTATGTTTTTCACGAGAACAAGTTTTAAATGTTATGTATAACATAACATAACATTACGCCCGGGTATTGTATAGCGTATCGGCTAAAGCACCATCTCTACGGGCGAGAAAATTGCGGCAATAGTTTCGCCGTGCCATCAAATTCAATAGAAGCTCTATGAATCAATCTCCACACGGCGATAATTTGAAGGTACAGCTTTACTATAACCGCGATTCCCTCGTCCGTGATTATAAATGGCGCCTTAGTGTTGATAGATTATATTGCCGCCGTAATTCTATAGACAATGTGTCGTATAGGTGAATTTATTACATTGGTATTGTATCAGAATTGTCGAACTTTTGTGGAAGTATTTTAATTATATAAATGTCTTTATCGAGACGAATAGCTTAACGTGTACTTGGTAGACTTGCGTATTTGCGATGACATGTTTAGTCGAAATATTTGCGATCGATGTCTCATTCGGAAAATCAAAAAAATTGGGGAGCTTGTGGCTAAGTAATAACAGCCGCACGGGTCGATCCGTCAGGTTAAGCTACGCCTGCCGGGGTTGGTTCGTGGATGGGTGACCATCTTTACATACCGAGACTCCACCGTGCCTCGGAAAGCACGTTAAGCCGTTGGTCCCGGCTGTCATTCGTGGATCTTTGACAGTCGTTACGGGTCGTCAGAAGCCCAAAAGTCTGTCAGCCAGTCTTACCAAGGAGTATCGTGTTACCCAGTTACTGGGTTGTGGAGGTCAGATAGGCAGTCGCTCCATGTAAAATACTGGCGAGCTGCATCCGGTTAGGACTGGAAGCCGACCCCAACATAGTTGGGAAAAGGCTAGGCAGATTTTGTATAACATAACATAACATCACTCCTTGTTTCCCCGAAAGGTTAGGCAGAGGTGTACCCATAGTAGGAACACCCACATTTCGCCAGTTATGTTTAAGTCCCATGTAATAGGGAGCGAGCCTATTGCCATCAACCGGGCACAAATCCAGACTCCAGGCTGCTACTGAGAAATTCCTAATGGAAAAACCCAATAACACTTTGCCCGACCCGGGAATCGAACCCAGGACCCCAAGCTCAGCAGTCGCGCTTGCGACCACTCGACCAACGAGGCAGTATATAGTAGTGTGTGTAAAGTTAAGTTATGTATAACTTAACTTTAAATACCGTCACTACTCCTGAGGAGTAACTGCATAGCATACTTATTGCAATGGCTTCCATTTTGGCAGTTCAACAACATTAAATAAGAATAGAATACAGAATACCAGCGCTGCGACACTTATTTTTAAATGTCGCAGCATTATGAGATAGGAGCCTTTTGGCCCCGTACAGGATTTTGTTACTTTTGTTTTTCATTTTATTTTTGACTAGCTGACCCGACAGACTTCGTTCTGTCAAAAGCTATTGTATAACCTCCACTACTCTACCCTACCCTACCCTACCTACCCTACCCTACCCTACCTACCTACCTACCCTACCCTACCCTACCCTACCCTATCTACCTACCTACCTACCCTACCCTACTCTACCCTACCCTACTCTACCCTACCCTAATTTTTCGTAAAAACCATTAAAAAAAAAAAAAAAACCATCCTTGGACTTCAACGAACATTAAAAAAAAGAATTGGTTAAATTGGTCCAGGCGTTGTTGAGTTATGCGCTTACCAACACATTTTGCGATTCATTTTTATATTATAGATAGATTAGTGTTACTATGAGTATGTTTAGTTTAACATGTGATCTTCCTGTATGAGTCCCAATAAATACTTTTTCTTTATTTCTTTCTTTCATTGCGTTTTTAGTTTACGTTTTAGAGCAAACACATTTTTCGAACATATGAAGCAATGGATTAGGTAGCCTTCAAAATCATTCAGTTTGTGATTGAAAGTAAGTTGCACAATTAGGGTGCTGTACCGTTGCATGCACCTCTATGTACAATGTTTTGCGTGCGTTGCGTTGTGCATTGTACGCAGTGCGCAGTGTACTGCACCGTAAACAGAGATTTTTCACACCAAAAATAAAAGTCGTTTTTCAGCAATAATTTTTGCTGTTACATAGTTTGATGTACAGAATGCTTAGAAAACGGCTATGTCATTCATATCCCTAGAAGCATTTTCCGTTGGCATTTATTTGGGCCAACTTCAGAGGTATGTGGCCCAACCAAACGCCAACAAAAATGCTACTAGGGATGATCTTTTTACACTCTGTATAATAGTACCCACCCATCATCCTACTACTCACTCTCCTGCTCTTGACTAATGCAATGGGAGCATACAGTGCAATAATTTGACAATATTAACTAATTTTATTTATTGTTTTTATTTCATAATTATTTATTTATAGTTAATTAATTTTTAAGTAATAATAATATGCACAAGTATATAAAAAAGCATAAAAAAATTCGTCCGCATCGCTGTCAACAGGAAGTGCCCAAAAGGCTGGCAGCATTGCCACGTTGTATGCCAATAATTTACTTATTTATTTTATTAAAACTTTGTGCACAAGTAAAAAAAAATACTGTACAAAGGCGGACTTAATGCCTGAAGCACTTTATACCAGTCAACCCTTATATCTATGAGTCAACCTTAGGGTGATTCAGAGACAAAACTACGCAGGTGCAATACAGGGGATAGATATGTTCTTAATTTAATTAAATCCTATTTAGACAATAGAAAGCAAAAGACAGAAATCACTAGAATTAATATAACCACTAAAAAGGAAGAGATATACTTATCAGATGAACGTCAAACTACTTTTGGTGTTCCACAAGGTAGTGTATTGGGACCTCCACTATTTACACTATACATTAATGACTTGCCAAAATCAATTCCACACCCTATGACTTTATTTGCAGATGATAGCACGGTGACAATTTCTAGTAATAGCAACGACATGATCCAATATAAACTTGACATTCTCAATGCCTTGACATCTATAATAGAATGGTTAAATAATAATAACTTAAAGATTAATTTAGATAAAACTAAAATTATACATTTTAGCCAACGATTGACTATAGAAAATATGGACATAAATATAGATGATAAAATTGTTGAAATCGTTAATACAACTAAATTCCTTGGACTAATAATTGACAAAAGACTTGACTGGAAAGCACAAATCGAGAACCTCTGCAAAAAAAATTGTAGCTCTGCATTTGCATTGCACTCTCTAGCTGCAATTGTGAATGTAGATACCTTGATTGCGGCCTACCATGGCTTAGTTGCGTCTTACTTAAGATACGGCATCATATTTTGGGGAAATTCTACCGACGCTAACACGGCATTTAAGGCCCAAAAGAGATGAATTAGATCTATGTTTGGACTAAACACGGTTGATACATGTAAACCATATTTTAAAAGGTACAAGATATTAACTCTTCCTTGTATGTATATCCTCGAAGCCGCAATGTTTGTTAAAACAAACCTCAATTTGTTTCCACGTCTACAGGACGTTGTACCGCGTAACAGACGGGATATGACCATTCTTCGAGTATATCCAGCAAAAACGGCACTAATGCGCAAGAGTATCGTCTGCATGGCGCCTACTATATTTAACATATTGCCTAAACGTTGGAAGGAGCTACATAGTAAGGCATTCAAGCGACAATTAAAAATGTTTCTTTGACAAAAAGCATACTATAGTGTCTCCGAATTTCTAGCCGAAAAAGTTTTTCTAGATTGAATAATTTTATCTTTTTTCTGATACTATATATTGTTACTTTTAATTGTTTTTCAATGTTATGGAAATATTTGTAAAATATTTGTAGCATATCTTATCAAAAATGTTATTATAGTGTATCAGACTTAAATAATTCTAATTTGATTTCATTACATAATTCTATAATAATGATACTATATTATTAACGAAATACTGACAAGCATTTGTTATGACATTGATATTTTTTATGAATTATTTTTTACTTAGTGTTGACATTTTTAATTTATTTTGTTTGCTGAATTCACTTCATATTAATGATATTGACCTAAAATTAATTACTTATTAACAATCATACCTATTCATATTTGCACGCCATAGTATTTGGCAAACATGTCTGAGCCTGTATTTTTGTCTTTATGTTATCTTGCATGCACGTTTTTATTTTTAAAACTCTTGTATGTGTACACATGTTTATGCAAATAAATATATCTTTATCTTTATCTTTAAAGGGAGTAACTCCAAATCGATGTCTTTCCCAGAACTCAATTTTATTAGTATAAAAACAATAGAATTATAAATAACTCTTTTTTTATACTTATTATGTAAAATTAAAGCAAAACGAAATAAAATAATGCTTTCTTAAAAGAAAAAAATATTTTCTTAAAACAAAATGTATTATTTTCTTTCGTTTTCGCTTATTCCCAAAGTATGGGATTTGGAGTTACGCCCTTTGTATCGGAAAGTGTCGAAATTTATAAGGAGAAACTGACTGACTGACACAGTACATTATACAGGATAAGTCTACATACTATACTTTTTTTTATATTTTTTATAAAAAAATATTAAAATTGCGATTAATAACCTGCTTAGATACCCTACATCGGCGAATTGCGCGGGCACACAGCTGATAGGTACCTACAAATTGGGTTCCGCTTCACAGCACACGCCGTCGCGCGGCGTGTATCCAATAGTTTCAAAATAACACGAAAAATAATAAATATTATATCGCACACCTAGATGAAGGGTGGCACAACTCAAAATAATCCAAAATCGAGTTATTGCGATTATCGGAATCAGTGTTGAAAACTACATTAACTCCAAAGACACCGGTGTACAAACTCCATTCATAAAAGACTAGATTGCGCTGTAAGTCAGTCTTTTTGAGTAGCTCCACGGTCCCCACCAACAACAGTAACGCATCACCAGTTATGACATGTCAGCTGCAGGGAAAGATGCTGTCAATACGCTCAAAGAGTAAATTATTTCGACTTAGTTTTGTATTCGTGGCTAATCGCAGTAATCAAGCGTGAATTATTTTGAGTTGATTTCGTATTCGTGATTGAATCGGTCTTGTTTCTTGTGTGTTCTTCAAATTATTTCCACTTACCCCAGTATTGTTGAAAATTGTTGTTTTATTAAATTAATATTTAAAAAAAAAATTATTAATAGCAAATTAATATCTTAGTAAAATAATATACAACATCATACAACAATAATTTAAATCGGTCAAATAGAAAATGAGTAGAACGTTTTTGCTGTTCCCGAAAAAAGAGGTATTTTGAGTTGTGCTACTCTTTATATAGGTGTGCGATATATAAACATACATACAAAATAAACTTTGTCAGGAGAAATAACGATCGGCAGAGGAAAAAACGAATCCAGCAAATCAGGGCTGAGATGATTCTGTCAACTTCTTACAAATATGTTTACGTGTCTTCGCCTTAAAGATAACGGGGTGGTTGCCGTCCTGATATTCAGAGGGAGCGCATTCCAAAGAAAGACCGCCTGGACAAAGAATGAATGAAGCCAGAACGGTGAGCAGGACATCGTAGAAAACGATTGTTGGTGGAACGAAGACTTTTACTATGGGCAGAGCATAAGTATTGAACTTGGGAAGTCAGGTAAGAAGGAGAAGTGGGTTTGTCGAGAATATAGAACAACGTAGACAGAGCCCTCAACTATCTGCGCTGACGAATGGGTAACCATTTTAAAAGCAGTCAGTGCGCGGGTACATGGTCATACTTCCAAAGATTGAAATCGAATCGAATACAGTTATTGAGACGGCGGTCAAGTTTATTGAGGAGATCTGCATTCAGGTCATAGTAATACACATCACCATAGTCAATAGGACTCAATATTTTTATTATTTACACGATGACTTTAAATACGAAGAGTTTCTAGGCTAATAATAGAATTCAAAGACTAGGCTGAAATGTAGCTACGTTATGGTTAAACCATGTGTAAGTTACAGCCAACATGCGCCACACAATATCCGACCAACGCGCAACGGCTTGGACACATCCAGCCGTTGGTCGTATATTGTGTTGGTTTCACGTAACTGCCATCACAGACTACAGTGTTATTGCTGAAATGCATAAGAATAATTTTGTGTGCCATCTCCCCACAATGTCATTTACAATAATATGGGCTATCTTAGCGTAGGTCAGGCTTAGGTGTTTTTTAAGTTGTAGTAGTAGAGCCGTTTGTGAAGTTGCTCGTCCTGGGAAGTAGATACCACAACAATACCTATTTCTGCCGCCAAGAGCAGTGTTTTTGTGCTCCGATTTGAAGAGTGTAGATGCCAGTTGTGGCACATGATACCTTTCAGCACCGTTTCTGAGATGGAAACGGTAATGGTTCCTATTGCCATATGTCATGTTGAAAGTTTCAACTTACCCGGTAGGTGGTAGTGTTGGTAGCTTCCGTGGGTGGCAGGGACAACAGCGCGAAGGGCAGCAGCAGCGCACTGGACATGCGCCGCGGCCCCCCCATCACTGCCCACCATTCGCGCGCGCACGCGCCGTTCTGCAACAAAGCATGTTTGAAATAAAATACGAACTATTTACAAACCAAGATCCAAGAGTACTGGATCAGACCAAATGAAAAATAAATCAAAAGACTACGAGTAGCATTCGCCTTGGCACTAAATTCAGAGGGGCAATTCTTGTATTTTTTTGGAATGTTCTACCGAAAATCATCAACAATTGCGCCTAAGACACATCGCTCTAACATCCCTATGTTGAAAAAAAAAAAACAGGTCGGAAAAACGTCACGTGTTACGTCTACTTAGTTCTTAGAAACATTCTTTTATAACCTTTTAATTTACCCCGATTTTCATGAAATAGTCTTTGAAAAACACTGTAGATACACTTAGTTACGTTAAAGTTTAGACACTACAACGGAATAGATAAAACCTCTTATCTATTCCGTGGAACCTACTATGCAAATCATCATCGGAGATCATCAACATAATATACTTCCGTCACAAACATTATACACCTAACCTCCCTTTTAGGCTTTTTGTGTAATGGTACGATCATCAACAGTTTGCGTTGCTGAAAGATATATTTCATCAGCGCTATTAATCACGGTGACGGTTGGCACAGAAGCCATAGAATAAATTGCCGCTGCGACGCATTTCAGGTGGCGAAACACGAGATAGCGAAATTTTGAATTGAGAAAAAGACAATGTGTTTCTTGTGATATTGCTACCAGTATTGCTGCTTTGCGCACCAATGACTGATACTAAGTAACTATTATTATGTGTGAAATGCTCGCAAAGGTTAAAATGGCATTAATCATTGAAAATAAATACAGAAAAAAAAAACTATCTATCAATTAATCGAAAGCAGGTGCTGTTGAACGCACAAGATTAAAAGTTGTTAATAAAAAATAAATAAAGAATCCGTCCGGAATGTTCAAATCGTACCAACGAACATCACAGCGCCAAAGATAGTTTCCATTATTCTCACGTTTCGTTATTATTTCCTCACAGAAAATGTGTCAATCACCCGTAAATATCTTATTCTCCAACAGTTATACGCGGGTGTTGTTTCCCAAATGGAGGCCTCAATTTTATTACGAGTGGCTCCATTTCACTTTTGTGACAGCCGATGAAGTTTTGCTTGGGACTTGTTTACTACCTCGGTATAAGAGTGTGGGTTTGACTATAGTCGCGTAACTCGCGGATAAGTATTTACTTATGGTATTTCGCAGCATATAGCACGGTAGCTATGGTGTTTTGAAATAAGCTGTGTTGAAAACGTGGAAAATGTGAAAACAAGTCATCCTCAATGAAGCAATAAAGCTAGAGAACCTGGTAACTTATTTAATATATAGACTTGAACAGGTTAAAGAGATGGTACAGTAGAGTATATCTTTTTTTATCATGTGGAAATCTTCATGGATGTCTGCCACCCTGGGGTGGGTGGAGGTGCCTGTCAGACTTTTGCTGACTTAAACCACACGGTGTTCTGCTGCTACTTTTAGCCGAGGTGCTGGATTGCTTGCGCATTTCGTCACGCTCCCCCGGCTAGCTGTTGGCCGGCACGAATTCATGTGGACCCCGTCATCCTCAGCGGCCATATACGGCCGCAATTCCTCTAAAGAACGGTGCACGCAGAACACGGCGCGCCGTCGTCTCTGGCCTTTCACTATTCAGGTAACAAACTCCCCTAGTCTGTTGCTTGCAGGCCTCACCCTCAGGCGGCCGGAGATCATTCCGAGCCCTCCGGTGCCCGGTGCGTCTGCTACGGATCGGATGGGAGATTGTATCCTCCCTCTCCCTTTCCGCCGCTTCCATCGCAACCATTACTTCCTCGCCAAAGGAGGCGACGGCATCCCCTGCGCTCTCACTTTCGACGATGGACTGGACCATATCCGGAAGTGAGAGAGTATCCACCGCGACGAGGTCATGGCGTTGCACTGCCCAAGCAGGGCATTCCTCGAGGGTGTGCTGCGTCGTGTCGTCGAGGCAGCTGCAAAGGTGGCAAACGGGTGTCGGTTCCCGGCCTATGCGGCACAGGTACTTTCCAAAGCACCTGTGTCATCCGGAAAGTAAGGGCGCCATGCCGTCTCTCTGGTCTTACCGCCGCTATAGTGGAGAGTATATCTACCTGAATATAGTTATGTAGAGTAATAAGTTGTTCGGGTTCTATTTAATATCACAACTAATAATACAAACTTTATTACTCGTACACGTTAACCTACATTACCCTAATCTCTAGTTAATCCATCATGAATCAAAGCATTTAAATGCTAAGTTAGTTACACACAACTTTGTTTTCTAACTTCGAGATTCGGCCATTAGGCTGGGCTGGTTGTATCAAATTACCCAAATCAACAAATCTTGAACCCCAAAATCCTTAATGGGATCAGATTTATCGCTATCCTAAAATATCAAGTTACATACTTCGCAATAACCCGCTTTAAAGGGCTCATTTTGTATCATAATTAATGCCCAGAAAACTTTTACATGTTTTCATTATTTTAATAATCACCAACCTTTCATTTTTAGGCATATGTCAGAGCATAATAAGTTAATATTGTATTGTATAACGGGCTGGTGTCACCAACTCCAAGTCCAAGCGAGTAATATATTGTACGCTCACATAATTATTTTGTTTAAAAATTTAATCATTTTTATCAGTCAAAGGTCTATCCCTGCTTGTGCCTGTGTAATGCTTATAATATAAAAGTGACGAAAATATGAAAGCAATCCAACAGGAGCTCAAACATAGACTGAAAACCGTCTACCTTAACCTTATGGCTAGTACATAGCCGATACCTCAATCTCCTTGAATTATATAATTGCATAGCACAGGTGTGAGTACTATGTACTATAGAGCTACCATTTACCGGGTAATATGTCTTTTATTGACTTGAATGTGCCCTGGCGGATGAGAGTATGTCATGTTCACTCAAATGTCTCGCTGGTGGTGGCGTGTGTGTTGGATCTTAAATTTCCTTCAAAATGGTTGAGCTAAATGGTCCTGGTCCATGCGTCATGTTCGTGAACGGGTGCCGTCAGTTGGGACTGGTCATCTTTTAGCTGCCACGGCTTATTTTAATTTATTTAATTGTTTTTAATACGTTGTTGTTGTGTAATTGTTGTTCTCACATGTATAACTTCAACAAGAATGATGTAATGTAACCCATATTTTGTAACAATATTTTGTTTTAAAAGAGTGTCCGTGAAGTTTCTTGCCCGTTCTTCTCCATAGGAACCTAATACGCTTTGTAATGGGCAACTAGCTTCATCTTTCTGACTGACCGACCCCTTGACAATTCAAAAGTGCCTGTAATTATTTGAAATGAATGCTTTGAGTTTGAGTTTGATAGTGGTTCATCGAGCCAAACAAAACACATGTTAGTTGTAAAATCACAGCCGCCACAAGTTGTTCCATAAAACGCGCCATTAGATAATATTGTACGAGGTGCTGTGGTAAATTAAAAAGGGGAAATGGCTTCAGGTGATCGTCGGGTGGTTTGGTATCCAGGTCAGCTGTGTTACGGCCGACCACTGCCTCGGGCGCTTCCGTCTAAAGCCGACCTCTCTTCACGACAGTTTGTGAGAGAATCAATTTTGAGTCGCTTAGACCTCGTTATTTATATCGCAGCGGAAAGGTTGGTTTTTGGTGGAATTGAGTAGGTAGTAAAATACATTTTATTTCTGGAAATTTTCATTTATGAGACACACTTCGTGAGGTCAATGAATTCATGTGGGATTCGTTCGTCCTGGGACGAATGTAATTTCGTAATTTGATTTGGCTAGTAGGTACGACACATAAAAACCACGTACCTACCTGTTACGAACACGCTATTTAGAAGTAATGTATTCTCTGTCTTAATTTTTTTGATATTTTGTTATTTTCTGTTAGATCTTTCTATAAAAAAATATAATCACATTTTGACCTTTTCACAATCTCACTTTGTTTTTTCGAATTGCCTACCGATCGGCCCGTAAACAAAAGTAAAGTGCGCCTGCAGGCGTAGATAAATGGGCAACACTATTTGCCAGTTTTCTGGCAATATCATTATCACCCAAACCACACGGTATTTGCAGAACATTATTCAAAAGTTGAATCTCGTATGAAACGGAATCTCTTGATACTTAGCCAAGTCACATGACGGAAATAATAATTGCCCTACTGGATACATTCATGACTGTATTTAGTAAGGCAACTATTACATTACAGTCCTTAAAAATCTATTATGTTTATGCAAAATAGTACATTGTAATATAAGGGTGGAAAGTAGGTTATAACCTACACACCCGTATATCACACGACGTTTTTCAATACAGTTGTGGTAAATAGTAAAAAAAAAAATTAAAAAAAAAAACAATTTATCATACAAATTAAAATTTTCAGAAAATGGCGCGTTTTTGCAACCGGGCATATTATTTATTTATAACGAAAACAGCCTATACAGCCTATTCTATTTTTGACAAATGTTGATGTGAAAATAATTAAATTAAAACTGGTAATTAAATACATATGTATATTAAACAACCATTTAAAAGGCTTTTGAGTATTCAATGCTAAGACGTACGGACTCATTCATTTTTCCTCGTATAAAATCTATCCCATTTTATTCTATGTATGAAAACTCCTTGCTATTAAACTTTTTAAATTGTCTTATAAATTTAAAATTTAACTGCAAAACAAAATGATTGAGCTCGTAAACAAAAGTCCCGACCGCGTAACAGAAATATGCCTATGCAAAAGATTTAATTTTCGAATCATAATTATAGCCTCAAAGTACGCCATGTTTAACAACTGTATTGAAAAAAAAAATGTAACTCGCGTAGTGCGTAAAAACTGGAGCGTAGCCTTCGTAGCATATCGTAGTGTAGTGCTACGCCAGCTACGATGGCTACGCCAATATTTTTCTTTTTTCATCCATCCTCTCTTATCGATACCTGCGGGTGTATGAATGTTTTTTTTGTAGTAACTGTTTGGCATTACAGTCAAATGCAAATATTTACTTCTATTTTATAGCAAAACGATTCATATTGAAGTATGTACTCTAAGGGCCCATTCACACGTATCAGAACCACACCACATCGCAGCGACAAAATGTGGTCAAGCTGTGGTGACGTGTGAAAAGTATCGCTGCGGCTTCTTGCGGTTGCGTTGTGGTACCTACAAAATGTGCCGGCCGCTAGTTCACGGTGTCGCTGGTGGTTGCATTGTGGTTACGGCGTGGCTGCGATGTGGTCGGTACCACACACGCGGTCGATAATGACGGAAAAATGTGGTCCGTGTGAATTTAACTATTAATATTCATATAATTACCTAGTATTACATATTACATATTAGTACCTTTGTACTGAAATTATAATTATGTCGTATCTCTATATATTTAACTGTGTGTACATAAATAATAAAATAAATAAATAATTAGCGCCCAACCAAGTGTTGTGGTACGTGTGAAACAAGCCTAAAGTACATAATTCGAACACTACGTAGAGAAAAACTGATGTTTCAGCTAGTTTTATATTGATTGCAAGAGACTCTCTAGTTCTTGAAAAAAAGAGGATTTGTGTTGCAATTTGTGTCAGTTTCTGCACGGAGCTCGGGGTTCTTGTTAAATGAAACAAACAACAGTGAATTGCTTCCTTTAAAAGAACTATCTTTCGTACTAAGATACAACTGGTATTAGATCGTAAATCTCTTTAAAAAATAAAAAGCTTGTAAGAAGGAGAAACGGTTGTGCCCAAAAATGCAATAAACGGAGATTGATCTGTAGTCTGTACGAATCTGTATTCCGGAATGTCGATCTTCACCAAAGAATCAGTATATATAAGGTGTATCTATTCATACACGAAATATTTTAGCAAAACAAAAAAATAAAAAAAAATGATCTAATTTTATACCTACCAAAAATTTGCATGTCATTATGTTATGATTAAATATGTTAAGCTACATTATACTACCATTGTTAAGAACTATTGTAACCATATTTATCTGCAAATAAATCTTTGACTTTGACTTTGATCTTTACTTGGTAAAAAGCCGAGATTTTTTTTATCTGTGTTATTGTTTTTACATAATTATTATAATTTTAAAATTGCTTGAGATATTTTGCAAAAAAAACCTTTACTTATTCTATGAATGACCCGTCCGGATGCGGTTACGGCGGTGGCACGAGCGCGGTGCCTTTTGATAATTAATCATCATTTCAAGTAATTTTCAATTATTAAATTTTTTAAATCATAAATTCAGGTTAAAAAAAATCGTTTCCATGGCTTCTTTACCACATAAAGGTGTATCTCTTAAAATATTTCGTGTTTGAATAGATACACTCTATATATGTATGTGGGCTATTTAATAATATATATACTTAATTAGTATATTTTTTTAGTCGATTTAATTTCTTTTTTATAATTTAGTTTCTAGCCAGTAGGTATGGAGTAGATGAGGGGAAGCGGGGAAAAACAAAAGAGACGAAAAGAAAGGTGAAAAAAGGTGACAGGTGTACTAAAATAAAAAAACATATTAAATTATTAAAAGGTGTTTATTTCTGCCGATCTTCCATCCCACATGTATAGTAAACAAGAGGGATGATGACTAAAAAAATGTTTTTCGTCCATCATGTAGATTATAAAAAAATATTGGACACGTATTTTTTCTTTTTTTACGTAATCAAAACATTACGGCGATACATTGAGTTCAAATGTGGCATGACGTCACTTCTCACTAGATTTTATACTGAGCTGTGACGTAACGAGCCTCCACTCCCCAAGTTTAATGTGATTTATCTAAGTAATTTTTTATTAATATGATAAAGCAAAAATACGTGTCTAATATTTTTTTATTATCTGATTGACGGACTAAACAGTTTTTCTTTTTTTTTTTTTACCCAGGCATCATCCCTATTGAGAGGAGGCATACAAGAAGAGATCATGCAAAGTAAAATAATATGTCAATTTAAATAATGGGGAATAGACTCGTCATTCTTGTCGTCTCCCATTGTATATTACTCCTATCCTTACGGAAAAATATCGGAAGAATAATATTTTTCATCTAGGTATTGTTTACTTATCGGAATGAAAACCAACTAAGGTCAATGAAAATCAAACATGTCGTAACCCGCAGAGACATAAAGAACGGCAGTAAAATAGGAGCTATAAAGTGTATGTTTATTAACTTTTCGTAATTGGTAAACACAATTATATCGCGTGCCTTCTGAGATATGTGCTTATTTAATTTTGTGAGATATATTTTTTCATAAACTTGATAATTTGAATTGGATTTAAATATAACGCACCGTACGAAAAATACGCGCTTTGTACGTAGAGTTGGCGAAATCAGCCCAATATTCAATAAAATATATAAATGTACCGTGTGTTTCTTTTCTTGCAAAGATTTTCCGATCTATTCTGTAAAAATGTCACCGAGAAATCTTACAGTATTATCGTTATAGCTATTGGTGCGGGTGACATTAGACGAACCGTTCCTTTTCACTTTTGAACGTCACTGCGATTTACAATCATGACTGAATATTTTAGCTGCACCCTAAATATCATAGTCGTAAAATACGGAATCAGTAATAAATGTAGTATTCACTCTGCCAAAATTTTCTTGTCCTAAAATAAAATCAAAGAGAAATTAAGCAAAGTGCTATGCGTGTGTCGTAACGCCATAGGCATGTTTAGTGTTGGGATGTATTGCTTTGATGTCGAGATTTTTTATAGAAAAAGAAGTTTACTGTATGAATTTTTAAATATTTGTTGTTCTCTTTCTAAGTAGTCTCGGCGGCGAACGACAAACTCCCTGGCCTGACTCCCCATAATAGTTTTTTTTTTGGTGCGCTTAGGCATGTTAATTACCACAATCAAGTAAAACAACAAACTTAACAAACAATAACAAATAACAATTTTAACACAAAAGAAAATAAACAACGGAATGTCAAATGGCAATACGTGTCACATACAAGGCGCTAGCACTCGTACTGACGCAAAATGGCAGCCGACGCATGACGCCACGTGGCACAAATGTAACCAAGAATATATATTTTTTCTAAATCTCGGTTGTGCTTTGAATGTGTTTGTGTTTTAATGTTTTGTATTAAATACATATTTAAAACTAAATTACATAATAATAATAATGCATGCAATGCATATTCAATGCATTTAAGAAGCAATTAGCCCAATATTTTATAAATAAAAATTTAACGAATAACCTTTAATTAGTAGGCAATTACAAATAATAATGCATTGGATCAGTAAAACACTCAAAAAGTTAGTGTTGACGAACTCGATATTGTATCTATTTAGCGTAAGGTAAACATTGTTCTCATTTAGTGACTGTGTCTTTTTTGAGAATAAATATCTTTAAACCTAATAATATAGAGAACGAGACCTTAGCTGTGAGAATCGTTAGGTATAGATAATATTGAATTGTATAATGTCACCGATCTAGTCATGCAATACTGACATGTGTCACCCGCACCATGCTACAACGTAAATACTGTAGGTGAAGTGTGCTGTAAATGGTGTCAATCCCTAGCATCGGGTGGAATGACAGTTTACTTCAATCTCACTTCACCTAATTTCCACGGTGAGATTTTTTTACAGAATTGACCAGCTGAGATTCAAGTGTGATTGATGCAAACAACTTTGACGATTTCGTTTGTTTCGCAAGTACTGTGTTGGTTTACCAAATATGACATGAAAGAAAAAACAGACAGTAGTGAAACTCAGGCGTCCAAATACGTCCTTTCAGTCCCAAAATTGATTCCGGCCTTAAATTCGGAAGTACATCAAATATATTCTGAATTATTATCATTGAAAGGTGGAAGTATGAATTATTCAATAACATTTTCCTGTTATTAAATTTTGCTCTTAAAAAAGGCGTCATAATGTTCATCGTTATAAAGGTAATGTAATTTTACTCGCTAATCAGCTTAGCAACTTAATTGTAAGGGGGGCGTATTTTATGCATCCGACCAGTACCGATAAAGTCAAAATTTAGCGTTAAAATGTAAAAGTTATATAAAAATTATTTATCTTATTAAAAAATTATTTCGAAAAAAATTGCATTTACTCTTTTACTAACTAAAAGAGTAAATGCATTTTTTCGAAATATGTTATTAGATATAAGATGGCTGTAAAACCCGTAACAAATATGTTGCATAAAAAAAAAAATGCTCTTATAGACAGAAGTAGTAGTAGTAATATTAATAAATAACTATGTAATCGTATGTATTTGTGGAATTCACCTCTCCGTGTTTCTTTGCTGATATAAAAATTTGTTTTAGACGTGATCTTCAGTATAAAATCATTAAAAGTCGGATATCGTCGCCTTAAACGATTTGGGTTTAACTTAACAAACACAGCTGCTTCTAGTATGTATAAACATGGTAGTGTCAGTATTTTATACTGTTTAAAGTATGGCATGCAACTATCAGTAGTTTTAAGCTTAAACATCGCCCTTATGGATCTTTTTTGATTCTTAAAAGCTGTTTCTTCTTTGGTTGAGTTACCCTAAAATATTGTTCCATATCGTAGGTGGGATTCTGCTACGAGTATACCGTAGTAAGCAAGTACACAAGAAGCACTTTGACACTCGTCATTGATTTTGCAGAATTTGTAAAGGATATTCTATAAATCCGCTGGTAATGTTTTGTCACAGTATTGATATTGCTACATCCATGAGAAGTTTGGAACTTCCAACAAACGGCTTATTCCACAAATCCCCCTTAGGAGGAAAAGTGGAATCTGAAAACAGTCTAGAATTCACCCCTGATAACCCCGTTAAGGGGGAAAAACTGGAATTGAAAAAACAAAAAATAACTTATTCCAAGATCCCCTAAAAGTGACTTTTTTACATTACGGTTCAGTTTTTTCCACTGAGGGGGATTTTCTCAGGGGGATTAGTGGAATAAGCCCAACAAACTGCTAAGAGAATTTTATTGGAGGATGCGAAAAAACAGAGCAGCAACATAATAATTTAATGAGTGATCTTTACATTGCCCTGTTTATTTATCGTACTTGATTTAAAACGTACTAATAAACACCATAATAAACGCATTTTATAACTATATATATGTTTGTCTGTATGTAGGTAGTTTTTTTTTTTCATTTGGTATAAGAAGCTGGTGCGGTGGTCCCATATAACCTCCCCGACCCTTGCTCGTAAGCGAAGCGCCAGCCCGCGCTATAGCTGAGCCTGTAACGTTAAATTCCCCCGATAATAATCATAACCTTGATTTTATCCAGCCACCGTCGGGCCCTTGCCGTCCTCTCTCCGACGCTGCCCTAAGTCGAGGTTCGTACCCCACAGGGGGTGCCCTTAGCGCGCAGTCGTTTAGATTATAAGTTTTTACGCCCTGGCTGGAGGCACGAAGTTTCGTTAGGAGCTTAAGGCAACCACAGGAAAGTCCGGTTAAGGAGTCACGACCTCAAAGGTCAGATCTGAGAGGCCCTAGTTAAAAAAAAAACCCATATAAATTAGTTTTTGAGTTAGCTTGGATAATATGTATTTAATCCACTTTGTGTTGTTCACATAGCAAGTAGTAGTATATAAATTGGTCTAGGGTAGGTACTATAAAAAGGTGAAAATTAAAAAAAAATTACAAACAAAAAAAAAAAAAACGACTTTGAACTGTTACATCAGTAAGTACCTAATCGAATAATCGACTTTGAATGTAACTGCAAGTGGCAATGTAAATAATCAAAGCGTATGCGATAAAGCGATTTTGTTGGCGGTTAAACACCCTGTAAACATCGATTGCTAATCATGAATTAAACATTCTAATAAGAAGATTATTCTAAGCTATGCAACCATATTAGCCATTAAGCCATCCATTATTTATATGAGAACCACGGTGAATATACAAACGGCTACATATCAAGCCATACACATCCTTTATAAACTGACCTCTCATTGTACGGAAATCCTATACAATGCGAGATCAGCTTATATGGACATGTATAGATTGATATGTAGCCGTGTGTACCAGGGATACAGAATCCGCAGTGACCGAGGTGAGGGCCGATGAAATCAATTGAACAAGCGCACATTCGGTAATTACAAAGCACAGTATTGATCCTCGGTAATGAGAACAGAACAAAGACTGGTTTGGTTTTTGAGTATCTGTATGTATGTATAATAAGCGTATTAGAACAAATTTAGGCATTACTAGTTGCTGTTCGCAGCTTCGCCCGTGTTGCCTTTTCTAAAATAAAAGTCTAGTTAACGAGTATAGTCGACCAATTTACATTTGCACTTGGAAAGTATGGCAGAATAAGTTTTTCAACTACAATGTTTTTGTTCTTGGGATAAATTCATCCCAACTACGGAAGTCTTCATTGAGCGTGGTCCAACAAACACTTCCCTATTTTGAATTAAATGTTAAGTATTATTTTTTTTTGTTTGTTTTGTGTCTAAGTTCTAGCCCCACTTTTTGCCGGTACACACTCACAGTAAAAGCTAGGTTTGCATTGCTTTCCAAAATCCAAATTAATTCATCGTTTTGTTAAACCATTAAACTTCGTATAATCTTTAATTTCATTGCAAACCCTTTCATGAACAACTTAGCTCTCAAACAGTTGGGTATTGGGAGCAAAATGGTTAAATCCTCAGTTTAAGTGCCCCAGACTACACATTATCAGCACGGGAGTTTCTAATTACTCAATTTTAGTGTTAATACTATAAAATGGTTGTGGCATTCGCAACTTTGATGTCGCGCCGTGGGCAGCGTTCCAACGAACTTCTGAAAGAGCTGGATATATCTGACGTTCTGTCCCACTAACTAAATGCAGCGCTTTAGCGCTTTCATTGGACTGTTCAAAGTTTTAACGGTACTTTTGTGATTTACTTTTAATTAATATATTTAATCTTCTTGGAAAACTTCCTGACTTTTCAGTTGGTAACTTTTTGCAACAGTTCTACGCCATTTATGGAAATTCTTTGGCTTAAAAGTTCAAGGATTTGTATTTATTTATTTATTTTATTTTAAAGAAAGCTTACAGACTAACAAACCAATGATATAAAGAAAGTAATATAAAAAAATTGCTAATAACAAGCCTCCACATATAGAAAGACAATGTCTATAAAAAAAGTACATACAAGTTAATATAATTAGTTAATTATCCATAAAAAATGGCTGTTCCAAAAGCCGTCTTAAGGTCGCCACACTGGTGCAGAACAAGTCAACATTAAGGTCCACAGGAAGCCTATTGAAACTTATTCTTATTGAGAAAACATTCCGCCTATAATTAGTCATTGCGAAAGGTACATTTAATATTGGCCGTTGACGTAATCCCATACTGACGACAGACGACAGACGTAGACTATACTGATACTTAATGACGGCTGCAGACTTAACAGTTGTTACCTCATTCATTCATTTAAAACATTTCAACTCGACCATAATGGGCTAACAGACTGGTCATTTCCACTCTAGATAGATACTGTTGGATCTCACTCCACCGCTGATTTCCGCTGCCGCGCCACCCGCCACAAATCGAAATTCCATTCCCACCATTTAAATACTTGGCGGTCCAAAACTGCACGTTTTGCTACGTACTACCTACTAAATCTTGGAACGAGCTTGCATCAGCTATTTTCCCCGAACGCTTACGAGATGGGGGTCTTAAAACGAGCACTGTAACTGGTTTTTTGGGGTTTAAACCTTGATCTGCAAGTCGAAAAATTGCTTCCTTTTAGTACGGGTTTTTTTCTTTTATTTCCGCCTAACATAAGGAAAAAAGAAAGAAAGAAAAATGCGTTTATTGGCATTACAGCAAAAAATACACCTTCAAACTATAATAACAGAAAACAATGATTATAATGCCAAAAGGGCATCTATATCAACATCTATTTTCAATCGAATTTTTTGGAGCCTGCGAATATTCCAATGACAAAGACTACCTCCATTAAAACTCCTCTCCTGCAGAGGAAGAACTGAGCGTACACAACTACAAATTCAAGAAGAAAAACAAGGACGTAATCCGTTCCCTAATGAATATTTCAATCTGATGTAGTTATCTAACCCCTAATATCCTGAGTAATACGTATAGCCTCGAAAAATGATGAGATGCTCAGTGTCATTCAGGCTCCATAAGACATAATCTTGTTAATACAAATAAGATCTGGGAATACATAATAGGATTCCGTATATTTGTTATCGTATTTCCTCTTGTTTCGTTTGTTCTTGACGCTTTCATTTTCATGATGTGCGACGGGAATGGATTCCATAAGAGTGTCAAATGTTACTAAGATCGTGTTTGTCTCCGATTTTCTGCACGTTTTGATATTTTCCTGTTGGGATGAGCCTGAGTTTTGTTGAGCGTTAGATACTTATTATTATTATAATACTGGCTGTGACCGGGTTCTGCGTGCGGGTAAGTTTTAATGTTTTTCGGAAGGAATGTATTAAAGTACCCTATAACCTCTTTCAAGAAGCTATCTTACTTTGTGTAGGGACTTACATTAAATCCCAGCTGGGAACATGAACAAGCTGAAGAAGATTTTTCGCAGCTATTATGGCAAGTGAGAGAATTCATTTCAATTCAATTTCTTTAAAATTGAATTGAAAAGAATTTTCTCATGTACATTGCCCTTACCTTTGATATTCGCAGCATCTGATTATAACATCCATGTAGGGAAAAGGCACATAGGTAATTATTACCTACATATAGGACATAGGTAATAGAGATTACGTACGTATTACCTACATAGGACATAATATAGATAAATAAAAAATATCTGTATGAGTAAGTTATACATTTTCCTCTCAAGGGATCTGCTAATTACCATTTAAATTAATTACCACATGTTTTTGGGTTACTGTAAAAAAGCCTGTCTTTTTTAATTGCAGTTGACACACATGATGCGTGTAGGCTTTACACGGTTACCCATCGTGATAAACAAATCGATGCACACACAACCAAATCCAAGGTATCAGCCAGAATCGGAATCCAGAGTCACAGAAAAATGTCGTATAGGCAAATAATCAGAATTATTAGGCAAGCACTAGTCACACAGGGGCAGTAAATCTCAGAGTCCCTAAGCAGAAGCAATTGATGAAGTAGAAAATCACGGAGAATCGATGGAAAACTAAATAACGAGACGCACGCGTAAACAACAAGTTGTCAGTACCGTACATGTCATTATGCAACGTTGACAACTTAAATGTTATATTTCTTTTTTTTGCGATGTTGCCATACTCGAATAAATTGCACTACGAGGTCATGTATATATTAAATTAAACAATTAAGACCGCTATATTCTTAGCACAAACAATTATTTTTATTTTCACATTTATTTTCTGTTGCAGAAATGTATTTCAAAAGTATATTAATGCAATACGAAAAGCAAAGCATTTTATGTAACTTGACCAAGATTTATATTGCATGGCAACATTTAACGTTCAGATTAGCCAAAAGTCATGAAGTTAAGCCAGAAAAAAGTAACGAAGCCATGATTATTTATCATCATCATTAATCTAGTCAATTCCGTTTTTAATTATGACGACTTTTTTTTCCAGAGTTTAATAGGTCATAAGCTTGATTTGATAAAACTTAGTGAATTATTTCGTCGCTACCTATCACGGTGATATATGTAGACGCTTAATAATTTCATCAACAATTTTTTCGCCATTGTTCTTTACGTGTCATTGCAACGGTGCAGCTAGTCACTACATTATTGCGCGTCGCGTCTGTCTGTCTGTTCGCGATGAACTCAAAAACTACTGCACCGATTTTCATGCTGTCACAAATGGATAGCGTGGTTCCCGAGGAAGGTTTTAGTATATAATTTGTTAGGTTTTTGTATACATTTTTGTATATATTAACGATATTTGTTGGAGGTGTCGGAAAAACAATGTGGCTGGTATTTTAGTATATCGTGGTTTTCTACGACTTCCACGCGAACGAAGTCGCGGGCAGAAGCTAGTTAATAATAAAAGTGTGAACGGGTTTTTGGATAAGTCAAAGTAAGATTCTTAACAATTGAATATCGATGTGGAATTATCTGTTATAAATAAAACATACTTCAAAAAACAATGCCTATACTTACCATCGCTGAAATGTTAATGGGCTTTAAAAATTAAAACAGCGTTCGGTCCTCTCTCGTTTCAAGGAATTTAATCAAAGGTGAGAGCATTATAATTCGGGCCTTATTAAAAATGTATTAAATAAACAATATAATAGCGGTTGACCTACTTCGTTACGTATTCATTCTTTTAAACGAATTTTTGAATGAGTAAAATTCCCGTTTGCGAAATCACAGCTTGCGGGCAGCGAGTTTTGTTCTTTCGTGACATTTATTTTTCATTATATGAGTATGTCGGAGAACGGTAGGTTTCTCTTGTTATCATCAGCCATATTTTAACTACTGTGGGCGTACTGTGGGTAGTGTTGGTTATTGCGCAATAGAAAAACCGAATTAAACTCAAAAGTCATTTACTCAATCTAAGATGAGAATCAAAATTACATAAGACAGTCCCCCAAAACGCCCGGCCCTTCACTACTTCCTAGTGCTTTAGCTGAGAAGAAGAAGTAGTGGAACAAACTCCCCAGCAGCACATCTGTCTGTTCAGTTAGAAGAACTTGATTCTATAAAGTAATGGGTATGCAAAGTAATTAATGTTGGTACACGACACAACTATACCGAACGCGCAACAGTTCCTTGACGTCTTCACTGCTTGACCGTCACCGATGAACTTAAATTGTTGACTGTGCGTCTTAGTAATAGGGTCCCATTTTACCCTTTGGGTACGGAACCCTAAAAGGGGAAGAGCTCTTGTTAGGATTCCGTAGTCAACAAGGAACCCTTATAGTTTTGCTATGTCCTCTGTCCGTCTTTTCGCGGCTCAGCTCAAGAGATCTTAGTACTTGAAAGCTGTAAATTGGCATAGGTATACATATTACTCACGTCGACAAAGTGGTAAAATAATATCTTGTTTTTTTTTTAGTGTACCTCCCCCTCACGTAAATTGGGGATGGTAATTTTTTTTTTCTCGTCTTTCCCATGTGATGGGGTATCATTGGATATAGTGGTATTTTGCTTTACGAAATCATATCATCTTGTCTTTATAAGTACATAGTTTTGAAGGAGCTGACGTTCTTTTATTCGTTTAGACCTTTTCATCTAAATTTATGTTTTCATGTATGAAATGGTATCACACTCACTCAACCTACATTTTCTAATTTGCATACATTTGTTTATTTTGGTGTCTGATTCTGCACCCAAACGATATTATTGAGTATTGGGTTATTTGTAACGTTACAATAGGCCGTTCAAAAATATTGAGCTGGCTCAAACCGGTTTTCACCCAAAGGGGTACCGGGGTCGCCCCCCGCGCCTTGACGGTGACAGGTCACGCACACATAGCTGTGCGTGTAGTAGTTGCTCCCACGCACGGCGTTAGTATGAAGCTTTCTATCTGCTCGGTTTTTTAATCATGTTAGTACTAGAAAGCTGTAATTTAGCATGACTATGATATTTATCACGCCGATAAAGTGGTAAAATAAAATCTTGAAATATTTTTTTTTATGGTACGTCTCCTACACGTAAAGTGGGGTTGGTTTTCTCGTCTATCCCATTAGTAGTGGAGTATCGTTGGATAGGCCGTTCAAAAATATTGTGAGTTTGCGAAAACCATTTTTCGATTCAGGGATTCGTTTGCGTAATATTGAGCTTTAAAGTGCACATTTTTGTGAGTGATAAGTGTCCCTGCTCTCTGGCAGCTAAATGGTTGTTCTTGGATATGTAAAAAAAAACCATGGCGGTAGTATAATTAACGAAGTTAAAAGAAAACTATCACCCGAGAAACGAAATCGAAACGGACTCAAAATCAAACTCGAATAGTTTTCGGGAGTAAGGACCAGGTCCTTACCGGACAGCGAGCTGCCCATAGCTCGCACGGTGATCCACACAGTAGTAACACCCGGGCGTTTCCTCGCGCTTTATCCGAAACAGTAACGTCCCAAAACAACTGTGTCCGGTGAGGACCTGTGTCAGGTGGAAGGTGAGGACGTCGTGGCGCCTCTGTAGCCACTCCTCAAATTCTGGACGCCCCTGTGTTGAAATTTTTCGTCGGTAATTTAAAAAATTACTATCCTAAATTGCTTTCCCATACATTTTGACCGCGTAAGTATTGCACTTCTGTAGGAAATTGCTGTTTGTTTTTAAATACCGAACATGGAAACCGAACATACCGAACATGGTTTTTCTCCGCCTCTGTGGTCTAGTGGTAAAACCACCTGTCTCAGATCCAGAGGTCCCGGGTTCGAATCCCAGCGGGGGCAAAAATTTCTGCTCGGTTTGGTCGGTGTTAGGGCTTGTTCTATGTCCGCCTGGCTAGCTGACACCATCTTATCTAAGTCTTTCGCAAAAACAACAATGTTAACAGTATTTGTTGTGTTTCGGCAGTTAGAGGTAAGATAGCCAGTTCCTCTGTGGTTGAGGATTCCGGGTGAAGATTGCTTCCATCTTCGGCCTTATCATCACTTACCACCAGGTGAGATGAAGGCTAAGAGCTTTCCCGTTGTATATTAAAAAAAAAAAAAACCGACGAAAAGTTTCAACTCAGGGGGTCCAGAATCATGACTGTACCATGGTAACAGGCTTCGCGTCTTTCCACCCTGTGTACTTTCATATGCATTTAGTAAAAAGCTGCTATTTTGACATTTAGTTTAGTCCAAGTTCAATAAACCCGGCGCCATAAAGTCTGCAACTTCAATATTTAATATGGCGATTTACCGAGTCTCATTGTAAGGTTAAATATTTGCGGTTTTAATATGAGCTTTAAGCAAACCGCTCGATCAAAGTCAAGCTAATGTATTTTATATTTGTGCAGTAGAATCAATAGTTAACCAATGAATAGGGCGCTTATCGCTTCGCAGCTCCCGTGCGGGCATTTTCGATTCAATTCAAGTCAGATAAAAATGTAGTTAGTTTTATTTTGTAGTTAGTAAATTGATAAGATTAAGACTCAAGACTCTCTGATCTTTCTTTCATCTAAACATAAATGAATAGCTATTTCTACTCTACGAAGACAGTGATATTTATTTAAAATTTCTCATACTCGGAAAGTAGTGTTTGTTTGATCCGATTACCGGGTGGAAGATGCTGCTTCCCACCTATGGGCGGGATAGACTCATAGTAATTGCTTCCCTCCCTAGGGCGGGAAAGAATTTAAAAAATATACTTAATTTGTGAGTGAGTGAGTGACTGTATAAACAGCCAGTGTGAATTTAAAAAAAAACCTATTAAGGCTGCAGTCTTGCAAAATTCACTCGCGGTGAGTTATTTGCGTAAATTTGTATTTTTTTTTTAAACAAGTTAAGGAAATAACATGAAATATTATTATTGCACAGAAATAAACATAATATAAGTAATAGCTAGTAATTTTTTTTTAGTACATGGAGGTGGATTATTTTAGGTAAATCAAGCGTTGAATACAGCTCATTCTGCCCAACAACATTTCGAGATACATATGTTTGTGCTCCTACTTTAGGGTAATTAAGAATTATTTTCAAAATCTGTTCAGCACATAATTAGTTGAATATTTCTCGTCTTCAAAATGCGCTGATTAGTTTTTTCTAATTATCCTTCATTTTCTTATTTTGGAGGTCACAAAGTCATCAAAATTCTCTGTTTTTATCTCTTAATAAACGGTTTGTTTCTTATATAAAATGAATCGTAAATATGTGTTAATTAAATTATTTTAATGCCAAGAGTACAACGAAATAAATACAAAAAAAAAATTGCACCTAAATTACCTTATTCTAACAATAATAACAATCTGAAAATACCCAAAAAGATGCTCGGCGCGTGGACTCACCGCACGCGATTCTTACATTGCGCACTAGAAGATTTTTAGGAATTTTGAGATTATTATTATTGTCAGAGTAAGGTGATTTTGGTGTTTTTTTTTTGTATTTGCTTGAAAAAACCAATCAGCGCATTTTGAAGACGAGAATGTTCAGCTAATTATGCGCTGAACAGATTTTGAAAATAATTCTTAATTACCCTAAAGTAGGAGCACAAACATACCTCGAAATATTGTTGGGCAGAAAGAGCTGTATTCAACGCTTGATTTACCTAACATAATCCACCTCAATGTACTAAAAAAAATTACTAGCTATTACTTATATTATGTTAATTTCTGTGCAATAAAAATATTTCATGTTATTTCTTTAATTTGTTTAAAAAAAAAAAAATACAAAGTTGCGCAAATAATTTACCGCGAGTGAACTTTGCGAGACTGCAGCCTTAAGCGGGACGGCCCGCGGCGGCGACACGGTGTGTTCCATGTTTAAAATTTAAAAAAGACTATAACAATTTGGCGGGATACCTACTAACTCTGTGAGCTGTAGGTACCGAATTTCAAAATCTCGGTTTTATAGTCTAATATTTGATTAAAAATGAGTTCAAGCGATTCTGAAATGTTGACCCCAGATTCGGTTAAAGACGGCATAATAATACGAGTATAGTAATCGAAAATCTTTTGCCAGAAATATCAAAGGACAGATACTTAGGTACCTAATACATACATATAATGGTTTTATGAAGTGGCGAGCAACATGTTATTATTATCAATAATTATTTTAGAAAAGCTATTATTTTTTGCTTTCCTTATATTCGAAATAAAAAGTAGAGTATTTAACACGGGTGAAAGTCACCAATTCCTACTCGGACTATAGCCGCCCTCGCTTCGCTCGGAAGTCTCAATACCTCGTGTATGAATTAATTCCTTTCGACTCTTGTATAACAATCTTATATTCTTCATTTTTGACATCGCGCCATAGAAGTCTTTCTACAATCTGTCATTTTATCTTTCGTTTATACCTTTTCCACTGTGTCATGCTACGCGTGCAGTACAAGAAATATTAGGATTCTCATCAAAATGTTGGTTATAAATTGATTCTTCTGTACTCCTTCTTCAATGTGAATTGAGAACGACAACTAATCAGAATTCGAAGGGAATCGCAGAGATAACTGAATCAGGAAGTAACTCCAATATCGTAAGGCCAGGCTGTGGTGTTGACTGCAATATTACTTGTGTGTATAGGTATAAGGTATGTATGTAGAACTCTCTACGACGATGTCGCGCGGAATAACACTTCGTCTTGTACATATATCCATGTATGTTGCCACATACCTATGTATGTAGTAGTGTCGACAATATTATTGTATACTGACTACAATAATATTATCACATGGGTAACGTGTTAAATGTATACGTCGTATGTTTTACTAACCGAACATGCTTTGATAGGTATCATGAAAATATGACAAATATTAACACAATCAGTCATAACCAAGACATTATAATAGTTGCTACAAACATGTAGTGTTATCTTCTAAATATATAAAAGAAGAAACTGACTGACTGACTGACATATCAACGCAAAGCCCAAACCGCTGGGTCTAGAGATTCCAAATTTGGCACGTAGGTTCCTTATGAGGTCTAGAGGTGCACTAAGAAAGGATTTTTTGGAAATTCCACCCCTAAGGGGATAAAATAGGGGATGAAAGTTTCTATGAAAAATCTTATTCATTTGGTTGGTTAACTTGAAACTTGACTCAAATATTTGCCTAAGTAAGTAATAACATTTCTCATTATTAGTTTTTCAATACTACCCCTCAAAGGGGGATTTCGGGGTGTAAAAGTTTGTATGTAGGAATTTTAACGCGCGGTTCGATTAACTTGAAATTCAGTAGAAATACTTGCGACCAAAACTAAAGAATAACATGTATCAGGGTTTTTCAATACTACCCCTAACGGGGTGAAAAGGGGTAGTCAATTTTACAGAAGAGGATTTTTCTGGACAAAATCCAATTCAAGTAGGGAAGTATTGACATCCACGCGGGAAAAGCCACGGGCAACAGCTAGTAGATGATCGTAGTAAGTTGTTATAAGCAGACAGACAAGAGAATGCTGCTACTGATCCTCTTGATATTCTAAGCGTTATCAATTAACCATTAAGTTGCTTTTTACGACATCAAGAATTAAAGAGGAATATAACCATTCTATCCGGTAGATAGATAGGTAAAACATTTATTCAGTGCACACAAAAGACATAGCACAAAACACAAAAGCACAATAAAATAATAACAAATTACATCAATATATATAAAAACAAGGTGTCAATCCACAAACAATAAAGAAAAACATACATAAAGAAACAGAGTGACACCATGACATAATTCAATCAAATATACAAGGTGCGGTGTGCATCTCAAGGTTGCACCAAATGGGCAGCTCAGCATGTGTCAAAGCAAATATACCTGACGCATCAGCGTCAGGGATATTATATATATTATATATTCTGCTGGATCCCTGCAGTGACATACGGATGTCGAGCAGATGAGATAAATAATGGTGTTGTGACAAAGTGCTTATGGGCGGAGTAAAATTATGTAAGTATACCCAGCAACTTAGATTATGTATTCTACAGTTAAGTTTTGTATTGCGAAATGATCTTTCGTTCATGTGTTGGTTGTGTTAGTTACGCAACTAAGGATATGCAAGGATTCATCGTCAACATCATCAGCCAATCAGTCCACTGAATCTTCAATGAGATGCCAATGTTCGAGGTTTGAGCTTAGTGGTGTGCAATCGACAAGGCCTTTCTGCCGTTGCGGACATACATAACCACAGCTAATCTCATTCATCTAATGCAAGAACAAACAAAGAAACATTCTCCCAATTCCCATGACTCCCGAACAAACTAATGTGATTTAATTACCTCCTCACACGATGGGTAGAAACCTCGTTAATTATGGACTCTGTTACATCAGATTTGTATTTAGTGACTGCGGAATTAATGGCTCTCCTGATTCTATCCCCGGCGATAGTGTGGTCGCAAAAGGGGTATTTAATTTATTGGGTGTGACAATGCAGTAATGGTTTTTGTTATCTGGTTTTGGTTTTGTTTGGGTTGAGGGTAAATCTATGGGCAAAGCGTTATTTTTATGTAGATTAAAGCATAGCTGCTGGTAAAGTCAATAAGTAATTAACAGGTGAACTGTCTGTGGAAAACAAAACATTGTGGCGGCATCTATAACACCACATGCGAACTACGCATCAAAGACCTGACGTCACAAATCCTGCATCGCGCAATCAGAGTATACTGCGCAACTAGCATATATACAACATCCCGACATCAACCGTAGGTCAGTTGCCGACCAGACACAATACCCGTCTGGTCGTAGGATCCTCCCTTTTCAATAGAGAATGAGTGAACTTTACACCCTGTTCCTTATACCTCTATAACACTACCTTATTTAAATAGTAGTGGCGTAAAATGACAAAGAATTCATTTTCTATCTACATTTGAAGATATTCTTCTGAAGCAGAATGAGCCAAAATAAATTTTAATAATAATTTTAATTTTAATTTTTTCTTCGCCAGAAGCAAATCAAATGGACACACAGCGTGCCCAAAAATTATATCAAAACTCGTCAAAGAAACATACGCAAGTGCGATTTCCTTAATTTTGCAGGTTTAGGCGGTAGTAAGTAGTAACCATAGTCTAACATGCTTGTGCGACAGTAAGACTTGTTATTACATTCGAGACCAAAGGGATCTACGATTGCGATTTCTAGCAAAGGTCGTGTCGTAACGGAATTTGGAAGCTACTGCCAATGTTTAAAAGTGAATAGGTAGGCTCACAAACAAAGCTGTTTTGTTTGGATTGGAAACAATGTTCCTCGAACTAAAGTTGCCTTCAAAAGACCCCTAACAGGTAGGTTTTAGTAGGTCACGTCACTCAACAACTTCAGAATTTTCGTTGAATCTCGTAATCGTCGCTTAGGTAACAATACCGCGTAAGTCGAAATTTGGCCATGTGACGTTTTATACTTCATTGTTTGTTGGCGTGCATCCAATGAACTATGTGAACTATTCAAATCATTTTTTATCATCATGAAAAATGATTTGGATAGTTCTAGCTAGGACCGCGCAAATCGTTTGTTGTGTCACAACCACATAAGTTTTCAGTTCGCCATACTATCTCGTGTTATTGTGTGACCGCGCAGCAAAGTTTATGGTTTATTTTTTATTTTTTTAACACTGTTTTATCAGAGAGACAGACAGTTCTGATGCACCAAAAAGGTAAGCCAACTTGGTTATTTGTAGCATAGTAGAGAGAAATTACTGTTATTTTAAATTGATATTATACACGTCAATACATCGGTAGATATTCATGCAGTGTTATGTTCATTGACATAGGCGGTATTGTAAACAATTTTGTTTAGAGTTACGCTGTGTTCCGTAAACAGATTTTTGTCTCTCCTGAAAACTTATCTTTAATTTGCGCGGTATTGTTACCTAAGCGAAATAATGTTATAGTCATCACAATCTACGCCCGACAAAAAATCATCATCATTCTCTTGCCCATATCCTAGTTTATTTGGGATCGGCGCAGCATATTTCCTTCATCTATGTATTATTTACGGCGTCGTTTTGATTAAAAATAATTTAGCCTATTAGATTGCTTTCCAATCCGTCCGTTTAAGACTTTTAAGTGTTCTGGATGAAAATTACGCTATAGGTAGGTACATAAAGGATGGCAGGGACATTGTAACGTTACATTTTTCCGGGAGGGGAAAAATGTAACGTTACAAGTATTTACAGAAACTTAATGCTAAATGGTTTTTACAAGAATAAGTAGTAATTATTTCTAATCCTTAAGAGAGTACAAGTCCAACGTTCCAAGTTCTGAGAAGGGTAGGCGGTAGTTTTATCTCTGACCTAACTGTAACGTTACAACATCGACGCGCAACCTGTTACGATGAATTCAGTAGATACATAATTCTGAACACATCCGCGTAAAAAAATCGGCTGTTTCATAGAAAATTTTAATATCTACGAGGTCAAAATGTATGGCACAGCAATTTTGTTTTAATAACCGGCGAAAAATTTCAACGCTAGTCAAGAATCATGTGCTGAATTTCATGGTTACAGTTTGCGCGTCGATGTCCCTGATGCCCCTGTACGGTAGGTATAGTCCATTCACGTAGTTATTTACCGGAAAATATTTAATTAAATTAGAATTGATTAAAAGCGTACTTTTCATCATAATATTAATCTTGGAGAAAAATATTGATTTACAGTTGAAAACGAAGAAAATCATTTACAAGGACCAAACGCAAATCCCTTTAAACATCAAACGATTATTATTTGTGTATCGAGTTGTTTTACGAATCTCAATTCTCGAGTATTTGATCGTCCTTGTATCGATGCTTTTAGTACAAGACGTTTATTGCAAATAACTGAGGTGCCAAAATGATTATTCCCTACAGGGACGAACTAACAATTCAGTGAACTTCAGTCTCATTTCAAATGAACGAGCGATTCGAACTATTTACTTATTTACTAGCGTCCCAGCCCGGCTTTGTTCAGAAAGCTTATAAGAACCTATACTTCTATTTATTGTTATTGCGTCTAATAATACGAAATGTTTTTACTATTGGAACAATTGTTTTTTGTTTGCCACTTTATCACATAACATTTATTGTTGTTTTCAGTTTATTATATCACCTTATTATTTTGTTCGACATTCGGTTGATTTTCATGGTTGTAAATATACCAGTATACCTACGTTCGTGCTCGGTTATGTGGATACCTATTTAAACATTCTTTTTTTTTTTTCACAAACTTCCAATATTTTTGAAAGGCCTATCCAACGATACCCCACAATATTGGATAGACAAGGAAAAAAAAATCATCCGCACTTTACGTGGAGGTTTTTTTTTTTATTTTTTTTTAAATAATTTTACTCATATTTCGAACACGACTTATTCATAACTATCCATTTTTCAAATCAAATCAAATCAAATCAAATCTTTATTTGTGAACATAAGTACAAAAAGATGTTATTTATACATTTTAGCTGATCTGTATGTTCGGCCAATAATCGGCATACAAATATAATATTAGTTAGCAGGTTATTTTTACTATCATAATGAAATAAAGTCTAGGATAAAAGAAACGAAGCAATTGAAAAAATGTCATGAGCCGCATAAAAAAAAAATTGAATTATATTATTAATTATTAAGAATGTCAAGAAATTTAAATTTAGTCATAATTTGTCATTTAAATAGTCTTCAATCGAGTAATACGTCTTTTCAACTAAAAACAGGAACAACTTTCTTTTAAAATGGCTGACATTTTCCTCACTTCTGATACATTTTGGCAAATTATTGTATAATTTTGGAGCCATTACGAAAATACTGTTCTTGTATAAAGCAGTTTTAGATCCAACAGTTTGTAGTCGGTCAGCTCGACGCTGACTACCTACTCGGTCAAATTTATACATATTATTTTTGACGAACATAGATGTCTGGTATATGTACAATGAGGGCACTGTTAAAATTTTCATACTTTTAAAATATTGTTTACAGCTGTCAGTGGTTTGCAGGTTACAGATCGCTCTAATACACCTTTTCTGACACTTAAACACCATATCTTTACCCGAGGCGTTTCCCCAAAACATAATGCCATATCTTAATGTTGAGGCTACTAGACCATGATATGCAGTTAGTACGGTGTTTTGATTGGCCGTTTTACTTAGCATACGCAGCGCATGAGAAAATTGGTTTACTTTACTACATACTTTGTCAATCTGGGTATTCCATTTTAATGTGCTTTCAATATTTAATCCCAGAAATTTTGTCACATTCGTCTCATCAATCCTTTTATCATTATATCTTATATCTAAATTTAAATTTTGATTTACTGTTTGTTGAAATTTCATTATTACTGTCTTATCTAAATTTATTACCAAATTATTATTCTCTAGCCAACTTATAACTGATTTTATGTTAGAGTTAATGTCTGATTCTAATGTATCTAATTCTATTCTTTCTTCTTTTAGTCTTTTGAATCGTTCTCAAATTGAATAACAATTTTTTTCGTAGCTTACTGCTTCGGTACCCGTTGATTCACATAAATACATCTTATAAAACATCGAACTAGCCGTACATTCAGCTTCAGCTCACGTATACAAGGTAAAAGTTTGCCCTCTCGCCTCAGTTTTCACTAAGTATAGCCTGCAGAAGAGCATTTAAATCTGCCAACACAATACTCTTTAACAAAGTTATAGTTACGCTGTTAAAGTGCACTTATTAAACAGTGGCTGGCGCCACGAAATTGCTGTTGCGTAGAACAATAGATATTCGAGGTTTAAATTATAATCGTTGCAAATCAGGAGCTCGCGTCATGATTATGCAGTCCTTGTCCTAAGGTCTTCTATGATTAACGCGCGCTCCTGAAATACAACAATTATCGAAGTCAAGACTTTGATGGCTGCACCTACACAATTTGACTACCTGATAATTGCAGTTCGCAGTAATAGCTTCAATGAAACTGCACGATAACTTTGATTTCCAAACTTCATGGAGCGACTGCATTCCAATTGTATTCAAACCTTAGTCGCATCTGTATTATCTACTTGCACCTATAAGTAATGATTCAAAGTCAAAGTCAAAGTCAAATAATTTATTTCAAATAGGCACGAAGATGCACTTTTGAACGTCAAAAATACATGAATAGTTAATTGATTCTAGTTGCGCCTTCCAAAAGGTAGTTATGTATGGAGAAGAATGGGCAAGAAACTCCATACTTACTCTTTTAAAATGTTAACAATAGTTTGTAAACATTAATTAATAATTATAGGTGAAGACGATGTACCTAGAATTAAAATTAAAATTACTTACCACAATTGGTAAAAAGAATGAAAAGTGAAGTAATGACAGAAAAAATAATAAATGCGATAGCATGGTGCTCACATATTTACAAACATTGTATATGATTTTCCAAAAAAAAAAAAACTCTGGCTATGAATGGTTATTAACCGATTTTTATTAACTTTGCTTGGATAGTTTTTGAGTTAGCTTCGATAATACGTATTTAATCCACTTCGCAAAGGTATCTTGTGTCACTGTTGTTTGTGCGGTGTAGCAAGTAGTGGTAATCGAATTGTTGTGGGATAGGTATCACAACTAAAAACTGAAAAATAAAAAACCTTGGTCCTTGGTTCTGTATTTTCGTTTTTTGACACCGACTTCCGAAAATTAAGTTATTATTCACTTTTTTTGTTTTTTTTTTTAAAGTCGGTTGTTTTTTTTTGTTAAAAAGTTTTTTTTATAGTCTTCAAAACCTTGGTTCCGTGCCTGGTGATATCTTTTGACGTTGTCGCGTTTTGATTGATTGACATTATTTTTACGGGCTTTACGAGTATTTGCCATTGCCCTTTGACTCTTAAAAAGATAATGCGAAATAAAAAATCTAACAAAATTAAAAAAATTAAGAAATTTAAGAAATTTTATATACATGTAGATAAAATAGTGGAAAATCCGAAAAAGAATATAAACCGGACGCAGTAAAACCCGCATCGTCTATTTTTAGCCGTCACTGCTCGACTATTTTCCCATGAATTCATTGAATATAAACCCTTTGAGCTGCGGAAAGCATCCGCTATGGGCAAAGGCATTCGATTACACGTAATTGAGTCTCCGCTGAGACCTACAGTTCTGCTTACTCCGTTGGGCATGCGAGAACTGATTGCAGACTTCCTTTGTTTAATTATTCTTTTAGTTTTTGTTATTTATTTTAGTACGGTGGCCAGCACACCAAGTTACCACAAACTGTAAAAATTTCACGTTCGATTTTAAACTAAATTATAAACATTTTAAAGTTTAAAATCGTTTGGAGATATTTGACAGTTTTGTGTAGCTTGTTGTGCTGGCCACTGTACTATGGTAGCTTTTGTTTTAGGTAAGTAAGTACCTACCCCAACTCGACTGAATGAAATTATCAAATAGTAAAATATACATAAAATATCAAAAGTTTTAATAAATTTTCATACCTAATTGAAACCGCCATTTAGTCACAGCAGGTATGTGTGCCGTGTGGTGACTGACGTAAAGAATAGCACTACCCCATTTCCTCCCGCGGGTGTCGTAAAAGGCGACTAAGGGCCTCACTAGAGAATGGGCAGCAGCATTCTCTATGCACTTTTAACACCATACTGCGATCGCCAACCCGCCTGCAAAGCGTGGCGATTATGGCAAACCCCCCCCCAATTGAGGGAGGACTATGTCCTGCAGTGGACGTCTTGCGGCTGAAATGATGATGATGAGGTATATGTAGGTATGATTTGCAACAATAAGTTCGCACAACAAGTTTTTCGCAGAAAATGAGATCAGAGTCAATTGTTTTTCCTATTCTAACAAAGTAATATGATATTACTAGTATTAGAAATAATATTTTGAGTGACGACTTACCAAAATAATCGACGTACAATTTTTTTTTTAAATCCACAACAGGGAAGCTCTGGGCTTTCATCTGACCTGATGGTAAGTGATGAAAAGGGCGCAGATAGAAGCGAGCTTCACCCGGAATCCTCATCCACAGAGGAACTGGCTATCTTACCTGTAACTGCCGAAACACAACAAATACTGTTAACATTGTTGTTATGGCGACAGACTTAGATAAGATGGTGGTAGCTAGCCAGGCGGACTTAGGCCCGTATTACAGAACGTCACTCAACACTCAAGCATTACTTAAAACTAGTTTCTACCAATCAAATGGCTTGAATCTAGTTTTAAGTAATGCTTGAGTATTGAGCGACGTTCTGTAATACGGGCCTTAGACTTGGATCATTTTGTACAACCAATAAAAAGGCCCTAATATTATTCAAAATGCCGAAATTTTAACATACCTTTAAAATGGTTAACCCACTTAGAACGCCGACTGTACTCAAAGTAATTTCTCGTTTTCAGGTTCAGTCTGAACGCGACAGAATGTTATCTGAAACTAGCCCTTACGTCTTTTATATCTAGTTAACGACTGTGTTGACTAGATGTACGCCTTGCTGTGTGACTTTCATGACGCAAAACTGCTTACCGACTATTTACGACATTTGCACACACATTCGCTTGTATGGGAAAGCAAAATTCCGTGTAAAATGTGGTTAATGATGCCGATTCCCTTGTTTACAAACTAAACTAAAAAGTTCAGTGCATCTTTTTCTTTCTATTTCATTAAGAACAAGGGAATCGGCACCATTGGTGCACCATTGGTGCCGATTCCTTTCTTCACAAACTAAACTAAATTTAAGTTCAGTGCATCTTTTTCTTTCTATTTCATTAAAAAAAGGACAGAAGATAAATTTTAGTTTAGTCCTGTCAAATTAATCAACGCTTGACGTATTTTGTCGTAATTTTAGTCGGCAAGTTTTTAATCACGTCTAAACTTGTATGGAGTAGTGACAGGCGCTGATTAATTTGACAGGACTAAACTAAAATTGCGCTAAACTATTAATTAGCGTTGGAAGGCCTCCCACAAGGTGGACCGATGACCTTATGAAAGCCGCAGGAATCTGCTGGATGCGGGAAGCACAGAACCGGTCGAGGTGGCGGTGCTTGGGGGAGGCCTATGTCCAGCAGTGGACGTCTTTCGGCTGAAATGATGATGATGATGATGACACTAAAATTTATCTTCTGTCTTTTTCTTTATGAAATAGAAAGAAAAAGATGCACTGAACTTAAATTTAGTTTAGTTTGTGAACGAGGGAATCGGCACCATTGTCTACCTGTGTTAATAACGTTCATATTATTAGAAGTACAGTTGACTCAGTATACTTAGGAGCCGTCGATTTGATATAATTTTCATTTTCTCTAATTTAATTTAGTATAACGTTCATTTCATATAATTTTCAAATTGTATAATGCTCTTTTTGTATAATGTTCTTGGTTACAAGAGTATCCTTCTCATAGTACTAAGACGTAGGCTAGTTATTTGGTTTGCTCTTTGATGTTAAGCAAAATAGAAAGAAACATTGTTTACAGCTTTTTATCCTTATTTACATCCGTCACCTCACACTTCAGGTCCAGTTAAAAACCAGCGTCAGGCAGTAGTTGTCTGACATTTTTGCTGAACTGGTCCTTTTTGGCGCAGCCGTTAGGCACTTCACTCCTAATTTCTTACATCGTACTTTACACTTTTTCTTCTGTATGTTGTATTGTTTCATGTGTGCCTTTTTGTCTGTGCTACATACATGTATTTTCTTTGTATACGGCTTCTTTTAGTAATGAATGGTGCAGTAAAGATGATAAAAACGCCATTTCATTTTTTATAGTGCTCTGTTTTTTATTCTTTCACCATAAACTTCCGTGATATATTATTGTGTGTCGGCCTGTAGGGGTTGTAGGTACTATTACGGACATCCGAATTGGCACACTTTCAAAACAAAATCCCGTGCTCATGGTGTCCACATCTAAACAGATGTGGACACCATGAGCACGGGATTTTTTAGGCGGTAAACACCGCCTCTTTTTGCGTCGACCAAAAAACAAAAAACCTAGGAAAATGTTGTTTAAATAAATTTCTGAGGATCTGTTACAAAACAATGATCACAGATGTATGACCATCCTTTTCCGACCAATAGGAATAGAACAATAAAAGAACCCCAGGTTGATGAGCTTATGTAAGCGCTACTCTAGGGGCCGAGCGCTGTAAGCAGAAATAGTCCTTACGATGGTCCGATTCGGATGTCCCCGATAGTACCTTCTATTTGTTTTATGAACATCTCTAAGTTTGTGTGTTAAAATTCATTGGTTAATATTGTACCTACATAACGGTAATTATCACTAGGCAAGTTATGTATTTGACCTCTCTTCTTATCAAAATAATAAATTTTTAAACCACATCGAAATAAACCGATCCTGTTCAATGCACGTTTATTTGCTTCAACAGCATTGATATTTACACAGACAACTTGGAATTAAACCTGTCAATTTGGTGGAAGATAAATACGAACTGACTACAAGCGAGACAATTCATCTGATAACGAGTTTTGACGGCGGTTGATACAAGTACCTACCGCGTCCCGACAGTTCAAAACAGTGTCAGACTATATCTAGGATCGGAGACTAGTTTCAACAGGTTACAGTAACTAAATTTAGATGTTTATCGTAGATGTTTGGAAAATCATATCAATAATAAAATTGTGAATAAAACAGCAGATTGTAAAGATTACTTTTATGCAATGTACGAATACACCGGATTGTGTATTCTACAATCCGGTGTATTTGTACAGACGCCAGCACATCAAGCTACTACAATCTGTCAAATTTCTGTAATAGATTTTCAACTTTATCACTACAGTATAAGGTTCAAGGTTGATTGCGAAAATTTGACAGTTTCGGGTAGCTTGACCTGCTGGCGTCTGTACAATGAATAAAAGTAATCTTAACAAATCTGCCGCGCTAACGAAGAATGCAATAACTCGTTTTGGACGACTTTGAGTTATATATTCGTTGAGTTATATATTTGGAGTCAGCGAATCGAAATCTATTAACTCTCTCTAAGCAACTTATTTATTGATCCTTCAGGAACTCGGTTTTTCAGTAAGCAAGAATGCAATAACTAAAACTTCATAACAAATTCAATAATCAAATATACAATTCTCGGAAGCGGCAAAATCGAGTTATTGCATTTTTCGTTAGTGCGACAGAAATAAATAAAATTGAAGTGTTTGCTCCATTTCAGCCGAAAGTCGTCCACTGCTGGACATAGGCCTCCCCTAATTGGGGGGGTTTGCCATAATCGCCACGCTTGGCAGGCGGGTTGGTGATCGCAGTATGGTGTTAAAAATGCATAGAGAACGCTGCTGCTCATTCTCTAGTAAGTCTCTTAGTCGCCTTTTACGACACCCACTGGAGGAAATAGGATGGTGCTATTCTTTACGTCCGGCATCACACTGTACGTACTGTACACGTACAAAACTTCATAACAAATTCAATAATCAAAAATACAATTCTCGGAAGCGGCAAAATCGAGTTATTGCATTTTTCGTTAGTGCGGCAGAAATAAATAAAATTGAAGTGTTTGCTTGTAATGAAAAAATAACAGCTTTTTACCAAACGCATATGAAAGTACTAATTATAACAAAAAAAAAAACAAACTCTTCAGCTTGATTATTAGTAGTATAGATGTTTAGATATATATGTACACTGTGGCATTATAGTCGTCTTACAAAGACAGCCCACTTCATGTATCCAATGACTACTAATCATTCATGTAAAAAAAATTTTTTTTTTGAACATAATTTTTTTTAATTTTTTTTTATTAATTATGACGCATAACATAGTTTAAAACACCCTGTTACGAGTGCAGTCCGAGCCTTGTGATACAAGGGCGCCGCAGAATGGATTTAGATTAAGTTTAAGTTGCAATAGTAAGAAACACATTTTTGCGTTAGGGTGAATGAACTCTGATAAAGATGTCGCCGCTCCATTCCGCGGCGCATTTTTCAGCAAAAGTGTGCTAGGTATGGGCTCAAAAATATATAAAAGTATACCAGCAGCTATTAGAAACAAAGAGTGTCTGGGTACCTTTAAGAGGTCTTTGTTAAAATTCCTTTTTGATAGATGTTACTGCTCCATCACTGAGTTTACTGCTGATAAGCAGAGGTATGACGATTCCGACTTGTAATTAAACACTTACTTATGATTTTATTTATTGCCTGATTACCTGACATATTTTTAATTGAGTGTATTTTTTTTTTTTTGCTTTTTAATGTTATACATTGACATGTCACTTTAATTGTAATTGCTTGTTTATGTTAATTTTGTACGCCATATAGTGGCAAAACATAGTGCACATATTTTAGACAATATATTATCTGTAACGATACCTATGTTTAACAAAATAAATGATTGATTGATTGTTTCCAATGCACATTAAGAAAATAAGAAATCTGTCTTTTTTCCTATATTAACTTCGTATACGAGTACACCATTAAAGTTACGTGACCACTTTACAAACACCTTAGGACATTATACGGTTTTATTACGGACCCAATCCGACTTTAGTAACAACTTTACGATGGAATTGTGGATAGAGTGCTATCGGTTACGGGTCCTGGCCACGGCATTTAATAAACGAAATTTTTGCACTAGCTCTCGGACTATTGAGGAATTCTCGTCCCTGGTATTTGTAGTCTTTTGATCCCTTTACGCAGTTGGTAAAATCCGGCCGTAAATAGATATGGCATCGGGTTAAAAAAAGTTTGGCTCCGTATCCGTATCGTTTGGTAATAAAGTATTGTCTCTATCATACTTGTGTTTCAGTCACTTTCTATAGCTTGATGTGCCAAATTGATGAACAGGTACCACCGCGGTCTCAGACATCATAAGGACTATTCTTGCTTGCAACACTCGGCAGCTATAGTAACGCTTACCTACGATTATCAACCAATAGCATCGCAGCATCAGATTTTTGCTGAGTGTTTTTGTAAATAAAAAAGACTGTAAAAAACCAGACGAGGTGGTCAAACATCTGTGATAATTGTAACAAAACCTGAGAAATTAATTTAAACAACATGTGTTTATCGTGTACTCGCAGTAGCGTGACTACAGAGTGGTTAGTCGGCAAAATGCCGCAGGCCCCCAGCCGGAAGGGGCCCCTGGTCAGTGGAGAATCCATTAAAAAGATAGTATCTCGTTTTCCAAGGAAGATATCAGTTTTCGATCCTCTTTTAGACACAAAATAGAAACGTCATCTTCTATAAGAGAACTTGCTGACTTATTAATAATAAAGAATCATTTTAAATCTTCAAGCTTTCCTAAAGTGTGCACTGCATTTCTGTTATTTCTCACCATTCCTGTGACTACGGCTAATGCCGAGCGATCATTTCCAAAACTAAAATTGACCGATGAATTTGCCACGGGCCTCTAACGGTATAGTTACGCCACTGTGTGCACGGGATATTGTTTTCAAGGTGGTTAGACTTTCGTGCCATCGACAGTACCTACTGGAAATTCTTTTGTTTTAGAAATCCACCGTTTCTGCGTATTGTACCGATTGTACTGGCGTATGCATACAGTATACAGGATGGAAATGTTGTGACAACGGGTATTAGGAAGGTACTATGCCGTCATTGTAGATATTGGAAAACGGATACTTAGTATGGAATAGGTTGTCTTTCTAATGTTAAAATGACATCGTTTAAATGAGAGTACTGCCTTTAGGTACTTTCATTACGAGACAAATTTTAGAAGGAAGAAGTTTCAAATCATAATGTATATGAGGAAGATTTTTCTTTGAAATATTTTTATGTAGAAATGTAATCACATCTTTGTATGGTACAGTTTCAAGTTTAAATGATCTTAATAAAACCAGCTAATAAGGCAAAGGACTCTTATTTTGAAAGCACAAGAAATTAGTTTGATCACCACGACTGCATGTCGTGATGGCAAATTCAGACTTAAAAAAAGTTCTTGTTTCCCCACGATACACGATATTTTCCTTTATCATTAAGGACCATAATCCTGTGAAAACGGTGTAGGTTCTCGAAGTAAAAGTTCCACGTGTTAACCCAGAAACACTTTACATACGGTGGAATTCTGTGACAAGTTTCATCCAAATTCCTTTAGCGGTTGGGCGTGATCGAGTTAAAAATATATTCCCATTTATATTCAAACATCTGAACTTTCTCATTTAAATTCTAAGAACGTGTGATAGCAATTACTTTTGACTATCTTCGTTCATGTGTGGTCCACATTTATTTTATTAGGTATAGTTATTTAAAAAAATAAATAAGGGAAATCCAACAGTAGTACACATATAGTACCCAATACGTTTTCCACAGATTACAATTTAGGTGTACACTTTGATGGCACACGTAACTGTAGTCAAAACAAAATTAATTATATGAACAAAATAAATTAAAAATAACAAAACTCTTGTTTGTGTATTGTATCCTACGGGTAGAGTTGCCGAACCTAATATATAATGTAGTATCAAAAATATAATAGTTCTAGTATGAAAAATATAGTAAGCGAAACTAGCATATTTTTATTTCAATACAAAATGGCGTGATAATCGCAATAGGGCCAGTATTATTCTCATAAAACCTGAATTAATGGTATTTTGTAAACTTAATTTACAGTGTGAAAATAGTTACTAACATTTAAAAAAACCTGTTAATGGTGCCGATTCCCTTGTTCACAAACTAAACTAAATTTAAGTTCAGTGCATCTTTTTCTTTCTATTTCATTAAGAAAAGGACATAAGATAAATTTTAGTTTAGTCCTGTCAAATTAATCAGCGCCTGTCACTACTCCATACAAGTTTAGACGTGATTAAAAACTTGCCGACTAAAGTTACGTCAATTTACGTCAAGCGCTGTTTTATTTGACAGGACTAAACTAAAATTTATTTTCTGTCCTTTTCTTAATGAAATAGAAAGAAAAGGATGCACTGAACTTAAATTTAGTTTAGTTTGTGAACAAGGGAATCGGCACCATTGACTCCTAAAAACAGGCGCTACACGCGACGCGACACATAGGCACCGCCCGTCGCGCGACACGCGGTGTGTCACGTCGCGTATCGCACCTGTTTGTAGGAGCCTTTCTAAAGGTTCATAGTAGTAAAAAATATGCATTTAAAGAATAAAAATGTTTTTGAAACATACCTTCTATATTTTTTCGCCATCTACTATATTTTTCGAAGCAATGACTTCTAAAATACTATATTTGATATAAAAAAAGTTGGCAACCCTACCTACAATGATAATAACAATTTTCTCAGGTATACGGAATCGACTGTTGATCCTTTAGAATTTTAGCTATATTACTTTTAAAATATTATAAATTATATTATAAATATAATTCGGTCTTCTTTTTCTTTTCGTGTCGATGGTACTTAGTTATTATATTTTTTGAGCCCAATATGTAGCCAAGTTAATTGCGGCATGAGTGGCATTCATTAGGTCTTCTTTAGTGGAAGTGAACGGGCACTTAGGACACTCCAGCAAGTGGGACATGGTCTGATCAGAAACACCGCACTCGCACTGGATGTTGGATGGGACAGTAATCCCCACTTCGACAGATTGTGCTTGCAGCGGCCTACCTGGGTACGTAATCGATTGAGACCTTTCCATATAGGCCACTGCAGATCACGCCCGGGCGGAAAATGTTCCCGGGATTTGACGAAGTCGGTGGTGGATGCTTGTCTTTTCAGAGCTTGCTTCTCTTATTGGATGGTTTGTCCTGGATAGCTTGCGTAAACCAGAGTACCTAGAGTATTTTGGTTAAGAAATAGTATGACGATTTCACTAAATCGCTAGGTATGTTATAGTATCTGTTAATTACAGATATGGTTAATATATCACTCTACTTACGTTTTTCTTTCCTTTTATCATATTTTATTCTTTAAACGATATATAATTTTCTTATATCATTTTGGATAATCTAAATCTCTTTTTATACTTAATTACGTGGTCTACTAAATAACGAAATTCTAAATTATAATTATAAGTTTCTTAAACGCACTCTCAGAATTTGTCAAGGAAGTTTTATACAACTTGGCCGACTACACCTGGCTAGTCAGATGGCTGGCAGGTAAGAGGACATATGTCAGCAACAACTTCAAATCGAAAATGGATTTTTCGAAGAGAACAGAGAATTCAAGAACGTCCAGATTTCCCTGTAAAAGGAGCCTGGAGAGGCAATTTCATCAGTTTACGTCTGGGTTCTGAGAGTGAACCATCTCCACTGCGGAAGATCTACTGAGGACTATCAAGTTCACGATAACTTTAAAGTGAACAGTGTTGGGGTCGTCGACGCTCTGACGCGTCCCTACACTTTTCTGAGTATACTTCTCGACACTGCTGAGATTGCGGTGACATCTTTTCTTCGGAGCTGCCTTGACGCCTGTTCCTTGGAGCTGCCCTGTCTACTGGATTGCGGAGCTTTCCTGACGCGGAGCTGGGAGTGCCTTCCAAGTATCATAAATCTCATCTTCCTCTTTCTTTCCTCCAGAGAGTGCGTGGTAATTTTAAATATAAATACTGTATTTTTTTTTACATTTAAATTTATTAAATTATTCAGTCTACTTTAACCTTTTTATTTATTAGGAATAAGTAGACGTGACAATAAATAGCTATGGACGAGTGAACCCGGAACATATATCCATATTCAGTTGGTATGCCTGAAAGACCATCCACTCTAAAAATGTTCATCACTAATGGTTTGGCAGTTTGACGTAACAAAGAAACAAAGAGTTTTTACATTTACCCACTACATTAGTGTAAATCACTTAGTTAAAACCTGCCAGGAGTTGCTACTTTTATTCATAATGAAAAAAAAAAAAAAAAAAACTGCTTCTATTTTTTCAAAAAATTAACACTTCATAAAGCGCCCCCCGCGTAAAAAATGATTTAATCATTCACTACTTTCCCGGAAATATTTTATTATAAAACCGAGTATTTTCTTAATTATAATGCAAATTAGTTTCTGTACCCGTCAGTATTTTCCTGCTTTTGGAGTACAAAGATAAAATTAAACAAATTCCACGCATAAACCGCCACAAGTAAGGAATTTATTTCATCTCTATGAAAATGGTTGAATATGATAAAACATAGTCTCCTACGGATCCAAGGTTAGGCTTTAGTGTTAAAAATAACACTAATACATTATTATGCATCGCGGTATGTGTTCGCATGGTTGTATGAAATAATAATGATTGAAATATCGATGCAAGCTTCTAACTTAGTTTTAGTCCGCCTGTAAAAAATGAATCTTTTTTATTAACAGGTTAAATAAAAAGGCAATTTTTTTCAAAGAATTTCGTAATAAATACCATCAGCAGCACCAGGTGGGTGGGTAGAAAAGTGGTAGGACACGATCAATTGGAACCGTGCACCGAGTTTCTGACGTTTCATATGTGCCTATGTAGGTTTATGTGAAATAAAATATTTTGAATTTGATTTTGATTTGAATCTACAGAAGATCGCGGGGAGGACTTGGATGATATTCGCACAGACTGGGAATATGGCACAAAATATAGAAGGCCTATAATCAGCGGTCGGTAGGTGGCGGTACGAGGCCACTGATGATGACGACCATGCTAGCACCTCAGATGCGACGATATTCTTGACACAACTCGTTTATAATAGGGCTTAAAAAGCTTTTAAGTAATAAGCCCACAAAGGAAAAGAAACAATAAGGAAAATGGACAAAAAAGAGCTATCCAATAAATTGCTCGTTACTCACAGGCGCAACCTGGGCTTCTTCTTGTAACGACACATAAATTGCTCGGTTCAAAGTCAGAGCGCATATTAATAGCTCGGATACAACACATTAATCTATATTCTGAGTATGTCATATCCGTAAATGTTAGTCTTACGCGATTTGCATCGTTTAAATAGTACGATGCGAATAATGATTATAGGCGTTCCATTGTCATTTAACATATGTAGATAGAGGGATAATAAGTAGGTACTTACTTTAAAATATTATAAATCTGTTTAGAAAGAAGATTCTTCCTATACAGTATTTTTTTTTGTTGATAATATTAATAATAATATAATATTTTTTTAATACATATCGTCGCCTTAGAGGCTTAGAGTGAAAACCTCGGTAATGCAATTTCGGTAATTTCTATTTTATTACATTTTTCGAAAGAAAACCTCGCAACGCACGTCCTAGTTTCACACAAAAAAAGTTTTGCAAGCTGTAATGCCATCTATGACGAGTTTGAATATTGCAGACTAAGAGACACATTATATGAAGAAGCTGTGGTAATAAAGTTTACAGGGCGCAGTTTTTTCTTCCTCCTGTAAAGTTGCCTTTTTCGCATATACGAGGTTTTCACTCTCAAGGCGACGAATTATATAGCTATATCTGTACACCGGAGGCAAACAATCTTAAGTCACATTAAGCTAATTATTCAGTGCACATGTTGATGATGACTCAATTTGAACATTATTCACGTAGTATGTCACTTGACTCCACAATTGTGTGAAATTATAAGTAAAATTTTATTAGTTGTTTAAAAGTAGGTTAATAGGTAGTTTTTTTATTACAAAAATATATTAGAACTTATTCTATACTTTTATTATATTTGGACTTAGAATAATATACCTCAGATATACAGATATATACTGGGGGTAAAAGTCCTGATGCAGTACCGTCTGTATTACTGTATGGTACACCTTTGCAGAGAGTCTACAGGTTTAAGTATCTTGGGCATATATTGACTCCCAGCCTCAAAGACGATGATGTCATTGAACGGGAGCGGAGGGCGTTGTCGGTTAGAGCGAATATGCTGGCTTGCAGGTTTGCACGATGCTCACTTCCTGTTAAAATCACGCTCTTTCGAGCCTAATGTACTGCTTTTTACACGTACAGCCTGTGGGCTAGATATACGCAAAAATCATACAGCGCTCTCCGCGTACAATATAATAATGCGTTTAGGATACTGGTGGGGCTGCCCCGTTTCTGTAGTGCGTTAGGGATATTCGCAGATGCGCATGTAGATTGCTTTTACGCAACGATGCGTAAAAGGTGCGCTTCCCTGGTGCACAGGGTGGAGGGCAGCTCCAACAGTGTCTTAAGCTTGGTGCGAGTCGCCTGGACTGTATTTACGTGGGTCACTGTTGTGCCGTCCCTCATGGGATGTCACAACGGTGACCTAACGTTATTGATTGTTAATCTTATTGTTTTCCTTGTTTTTGTTTAGTGTCTGTGCTTGGGTGATTGCTGGGGAGCATGACGTACATAATTGGAAAAAGGCTAAGCAGATGATGGAGAAGATTAAATTTATAAATAAAAACAAATAGAAAGTGAATTAAAAATGACTTTTTGTAAACTGCCTCCATGTTGTGTACGCGACAAAATCAAACTGGTTGATATTTAATTGTATAATTTATAATTTTTATGATATTCATTTTATTTTCTGTGATTAATATAATTTATAATATGTTAATTTTTTACGAAAATCATATAAAATGTTTGTAAATATGTGAGCACCATGTAGTTATCTATCGCATTTATTATTTTTTCTGTCATTACTTCACTTTTCATTCTTTTTACCAATTGTGGTAAGTAATTTTTATTCTAGGAACATCGTCTTCACCTATAATTATTAATTAATGTATAAAAATTATTGTTAACATTTTAAAAGAGTAAGTATGGAGTTTCTTGCCCATTCTTCTCCGTACATAACTACCTTTTGGGAGGGGCAACTAGAATCAATTGACTATTTTTGTAATTTATGACGTTCAAAAGTGCATTTTACGTGCCTATTTGAAATAAATGATTTGACTTTAACGCGAAATTATCGAAGAAAAGTTTCAACGCCCCCTGCGTTGAAATTTTACGTCGGTTATTTTAAAAAAAAAAGCTATTTCCTAAAAAACTACAATACCTACGCGGTCAAAATATATGGGACAGCAATTATTTTTTAAATTACCGACGAAAAATTTCAACGCCTCCTGCGTGTCGAAATTTTTTGAAAAAAAAAAAAAAATGTCGCATAATGTGCCTAATGTGATCTTTTAACCGTCGATATGTACAACCATTTAGCTGGCAGGGGGGGGGACACTTGACTCTAACAAAAATTAGCACTTCAAAGCTTAATATTACGCAAACGGATTATACGAAGTAAATTTTTTTGTCATATTGTTGTATCCACCTTGTATATTCCCAGCATGTGGCACGGCATACGCCCCGTATAGTTCCGAATTCAATTTTTTCTGCCCCAACACTTCAGTAGGAGTTGGTTCAAACATTCGGCCATTTTACTTTTCCTAGGTACTTACGAAAGTTGAAAGTGGAAGCCATTTCCGAGGGCCCTGTTTTAATTAACTTCAAAAAGAACGAGCTTCGTAATTTCTCTTGTTTTTCGTAGTTTTTACGATTCCATGAAGTTGGCGAGTTATTAATTTAAATTAATAAACATAATTTAATTTTCAAAATTTAAATATGGTCTTGAGTTCATACAACAATCCCATAGAAAAAAAGCACAGTCCGTTCAGTTTTTCCCGCGTTTTCTAGTTGTCTGGTGACCTTTTCTAATTTTCATTTCCCTATAAACCTTGCAGAGTACCTACTACCAAAAGTTGGAAGAAACAAAAATAAATACTGTCCAGCCGTTCTTACGTTTACCGACGACCAGCATTTAATTTTTATTGAAATATATTAGTCTCAAATATTTACATCCACATACCTAGACTATTTAAGGAGGCATGTACTACAAAAGACCATTATGAAAAGCCAGAATTAGTTACTGTTTCTTGTAGAAAAACCCACATGCAATTAATTTGATTAAAAATATCTCAATATTCAGTATCGTTTTTTAATATCCGTCTCCCGCACTAAAATATTCAAAATATCTGTTGAATAAATAGTCTATTTGCACTGTTTACTTAGCAACGTTAGCCCTTCCCTGGTACAATAGGCCCGGAGGTAGCAATAACCCCATTTCCTTTGTCTGTCTTTACTCCGAAGGCTGTTTTAGCTATCTGTATACAAAGCTATTTATTATTCTGGTATCGAATTTTTATTTGATCCTTGAATATTTTGAGGACCTTTCTTGTAATGAGATTTTGGTCTATAAAGAGAGAGATGGATTTTTAAGTGATTTATCATCCATTCATCATTTCAGCCGAAAGGCTTCCACTGCTGGACATAGGCCTCCCCCAACTTCCCCCAATTGATTTATACTCCATTTGAAATAAGATTAGACATTTAAATAAACCTTTTTTACAGTCCGATCAACCGATTTTGACTTCTATTACGTTGGTGGGATGACAAATGGCAGCTGCAGTAAACAGTATTGTAACCACTTTTTTCTTTTAATGCCATCCTTATACCTACGGAATAGAAGTCAAAATCGGATGAACGGGCTGTAAAAAAGATTTTTTTAAATGCTAATCTTATTTCAAATGGAGTATACCTTTAACGCATTTGCTGCCCAGTTCAAAAATATTTTTTTCTTGTAAGCCATATATTGTTTGGCAAATTTACATACTTAGATTTGGTGTCGCTAGTCTGGTCCTGGGCATGAACAGAAGTCATCTATAGCGACTGCTCGAATACGGGTTGTAGGCACACGAACGAATAATTTTTTGACATATATGCTGGGTGCTGGGCAGCGAATGGGATGAAACGTACAATCAGATAACGTTACTTGAGTCGCCTTCAAAATCTAGTAGTTTTTAGGTTTCCGTATTCAACAAGGAACCCTTATAATTTCGCCATGTTCGTGTGACTGTCAGTCCGCTTAGCTCAGTGACTCTTAGTACAGTCAGCTGCAGAAAAATCTCACCCCCAATACTCCATTTACTATAACCATTACACAAATAACGGCTAAATAACTACAGTTATTGTGTAATATTGTTGAAATTACTGCACTTTAGAGTATTTTTTTTAAATGTGAATGGTAAATAGATTACAGTGCTTTGTATATATCGTGACATAATGGAGTTTATTAAACGTTTACATCGAAATTACGAAAGGGTGAGAACAGTTATTTGTCTAATGTTATAATAAATGGAGTATAGCAATGAATAATCGCCGTCAGTTGGGATTGGTCATCTCTTAACTGCCACGGCTTATTTTAATTTTTGAATTTTTATTACGGACGCTTCTAACGTGCACGTCTTTCTACATTGTTCTCACATGTATAACTTCAACATGAATGATGTAACCCATATTTTGTAACAATATTTTGTTTTTAAAGAGTGTCCGTTGAGTTTCTTGTCCATTCTTCTCCATAGGAACCTACTACGCTTTGGAATGGGCAACTAGCTTCATCTTTCTGACTGACCGACCCCTTGACAATTCAAAAGTGCCTGTAATTGGTTTATTTGAAATAAATGCTTTGAGTTTGAGTTTGAGTTTGAATAAATACATTGCTTGGGGGTGAGATTTCTCTGCAGCTGACCGTACTAGAAAGCTGTAATTTGGCATGAGTGTACATATTAATCACGCCGAAAAGTGGTAAAATAAAGTCTTGAAATATTTTTTTTTAAGGGTACGTCCCCTACACCTATAGTGGGGATGATTTTTTTTTTCTCACCTATCCCATGGTGTGGGGTATTTTTGGATAGGCCTTTAAAAAACATTGCGGGTTTGTTAAACCCATTTATTGATTCAGGGATCCGTTTGCGAAATATTAAGCTTTAAAGTGCAAATTTATGTTAAGAGCCAAGTGTCCCCCTCTGCCAGCTAAATGATTGATTTTGAATATGTGAAAAAATTCACGGCATTAGTATATATAACGAAGTTAGTAGGAAAATTATTACAGAAAAGTAGGCTTTACAAGATAACGAGTAATAGTCAACCAACTTACATTTGCAGTTGGAGAACTGACCGCCACGTATATCGATCTATGGGAGAACGTATATTTCAACGGTTATGTTAGGTTTGTTCTTGGGATAAATTCGTTCCAACTACGGAACCCTTCATTGTGCGTGGTCCGACACGCACTTGGCCGGTTTTTTTAAAGAACTTAAAAAAGCTAAAAGCGGCCGCTTTTAATGTCTGTAATACTGCGTGCTTATGTATGTCCAGAAAAGAAGTGGGAATTTTCCAACAGTATCTTTTCGGGTTGACCCCACCCTTCCCTAGTAGCATTTTTGTTGGCGTTTGGTTGGGCCACATACCTCTGAAGTTGGCACAACTAAATGCCAACGGAAAATGCTACTAGGGTTGGTACTTGGAACTTGATAGACCTACGTATGAAGGTGCCTAGAATTAATATTACCTACAAACAAGCAAAGCTAAAATAATTAATCAACACCAGCTCTTAGTAACAGAAATCGGCTACTAATTAACAAAATTTTAACCCCGAATTAATCCACTCATTAATTCCACAAAGATTCATTCTACCAAAGAGGCGGAATTTAGTTAGTAAGAAACGAAGTACGGACCTCCTTCTCAAATCTCAATATCACAGAACAAGGGAAAGGCGATTTACCCTCAAAGGGGAAACGAACTTAACGTGTTTTTACTTCCCCTCACATTGAGGGCCTTCGACGGCTAGAATCTCCTTTTATGCTAAACGAAAAAATCGTTATCAACTTCTTGCGAACCGGCAGCCTTATTTTTATGAGATACTCAATTTGAAAGTCGTTATTGGTGCCGATTCTCTTGTCACAAAATTCTCTAAACTAGACTAAAAATCACCAAAATTTAGTTTATTCCTGTCAAACGACCATTTCCTATTCTGAAATTGACTAAAGTGACACAACTTAACTATATTTTAGTTTGACAGCTCTAAGATGGTACTGAGTTTTTAAATTTAGTGAAAATGGCAATTATGCTATTCTGAATTTGACGTTTTTAAACCAAAATTTAGATTTTCTAACTAAATCTGACTATTTTTAATCGCGATTAAAAAGGTGTGGAATAAAATTAGTTTTCATGAACTAAAATTCACACCAATCACCTCGACTTTTGGTGCAAAACCAGTACTGTATATAAGGTGTATCTATTCATACACGAAATATTTTAAGAGAAACATCTTTATGTCGTAAAAAAGCCACAGCAGCGAATTTTTTTTTTTTTATCTAAGTGTATTATATTTTTACATAATTATTATAATTTTTAAATTGCTTGAGACATTTTGCGAAAAAATCCTTTATTTACTTATTCTGTGAATGACCCGCCTCGACGCGGTGACGCCGAACGGTGCGGTGGGGTGGCGGTACGAGCGCGGTGAATTTTGATAATTAATCAACATATCAAGTAATTTTAAATTATTAATTTTTTTAAATAATATACTCAGAATAAAAAAGAAAATCATTTCCATGGTTTCTTTACCACCTATAGGTGTATCACTTAAAATATTTCGTGTGTATCCCTATATATATTTTTTTCTTTTCTTTTGCTTATATCTCCAAAATGGTGCGTCCTATCGCAAAAATAATGAAAATTTCGACCCCCTTTTAGAAACCCTCAAACCACTATTACTCTACATGTAGGTAATATTTTTTTTTATTTTCCACACAAAAAGTGAAAAATTCCATAAAAAACACGTCGCGGCTGCCCCCCCATGCGCGCCTCCGGTTCTATAAAAAATCATAGGCAAACAAGTACAACGTTGCGAAGCCAAAAAAAAATATACCTCGTGGAGTCACGATTGTCAAATTCGATTTAGTTATGTCAAACTTATTTTTAAATTTAGAGAATTTTGTTTGCAGAATAGCTTTAAGATTTTCATAGCCAAAAGTAAGGAATTTTAGTTATAGTTTAGTTAGTTTAGTTCGGTGTACAAGAGAATCGGCACCATTGTGCGGTTTTATTTTTACTTTGAGTGCACATAATAATATTATTATAATGCTTAACTAGGTATATACCTGTAACGATACTTGAATTTCAGTAGATCTGTTTCCAAGGAAATCAATCAAGCGTGATAACATTGGTCATATAATATGTATCTTTAAGGTAGGTAATGTAATTAGGTATGGTTTTTTTTTTAAACATTTTGTAAGCATGTTTTCAAAAGTGTAATGACCAGTCTGGGGAAAATTTGGAAGAACCGTGGCATCCGCCGGAATACCAAAATACGACTGATCCGTGCTCTAGTTTTTCCATTTTTGTAAATGGCGCGGAAACGTGGTGTATTAAACGTAGCGAGAGCTCCAAGATCGATGCTTTCGAGATGTGGTGTTGACGGAGGCTACTTCGTATGCCTTAGACCGCCATGAGAACGAAGGAATCCGTACTGGAGGAATTCAACATCACCAAGCGGCTATCTGCAATATGTCAGGAGCGTGCCCTCAACTTTTTCGGAGATATTGTGCGTTTACCTAAGCATGGTCTGGAAAGGCTTATGATACTGGGCCGGGTGGAAGGAAAACGCTCTCAAGACAGAGCGCCCCGGCGAGATTGTCAGACGCGATCAAGAAGGCTGTTGAAGGCACCATTTACAGAGTGGTCCACACTGCAGAAGATTGCATAACTTGGAGACGTGTCGTACCTGGCCGCGAAAAAAAAAAAAAAAAAAATCCAACAAACGTTAACAAAAACCTCGACTCACCTCGATTGTTCAAATCATGCCTGAATCTGGAAAAAAAAATAAACAGCTCGTTAGTTTCAATTTTACAATGCAATGTAGAATAAAAATTCGCCAGTTTGATTTGTTGCAGACTGAGTTGCATTTCTTCCAGCAAAGTGGTCCCCAATAATTCATGAAGCAATTTAGCAAATTGCAATTTGCATAATGGTGACCATCGCCATGGAAAATTAATAGTGTCTTTTATTAGCCGTGGCTGAGCTACGAGGCGCCTCCGGTTTTATTTCAAGGAACTAATTAGTAAAACGGTTCGTGAGAAGCTGCCTTTACGCTTGGTTCTTAAGGTGAGTTTACACCGATAGATTTGGTATATTCCTGCTCTCCCCATCGCCCGTGTGCCCGTGTGCATTCATGGTTATTCACATAAAATGGCGGAAAAAAAAGGTTTAATTTTACTTTTGTACAGATTTTTTTTTTTGTTCTTGGGGGAGGCCTATGTCCAGCTGTGGACGTCTTTCGGCTGAAATGATGATGATGATGATGACTGATTTTTTAATTATTATTTCTAAAATCAGTACTTAAAAAGAAAATGGAACCTTATTTTTCGCCTTTTTATGTGAATTGCCATTAATGGGGACACGGGTGATGGGGACAGCGGGGATACACCATAGATTTTCAAAACATATAACCACTATTTGTTAAAACATGACATACTTTGTTAAGACACATTTTGGGACAAAAATGTGTGGAAATAAACAACGTTTTTAACCGACTTTCCAAAAAGGAGGAGGTTATGAATTCGGTTGTATGTTGTTTTTTTTTTTGTATGTTTGTTACGCCAGAAATCCGTCGTTTATGAACCAATTTGGAAAATTCTTTTTTTATTTGAAAGGATATACTTCCAGATTGGTCTCATTTTTTTCAAAATCCAGTTTTGATGATGGAATTCATGAGGAATTGAGGGAACTCCTCAAATTTTATAGGCAAACATATAGCGATTTTTATATTTTCATCAACAACTCAAGCATTTGTATTCAGAAAGTATCGTTTGATGAATTGGAACTGATGAAGAAGACTACAAATGGCCACCGGAACTCCTCAATGATAAGTATTTCACGGGTGGCGATAAGCAAATTTAAATAAATGATTCTGATGAAAATGGTACCATCGAACTGATCTGAAGATGAAGCCGGAAGGCAGTCACCGGAACTCCGTAATAAAACAATGTATCCTAGCCGTGTTTGGACTTATTGGAATTGTCATGAAATGCACTCGGGCTATAAATGGTTAATAACCGATTTTTATTAACTTTGCTTGGGTAGTTTTTGAGTTAGCTTCGATAATACGTACTTAATACACTTCGTATAGGTATCTTGTGTCACTGTTGTTTGTGCGGTGTAGCAAGTAGTGGTATTTGAATTGTTGTGGGATAGGTATCATAACTAAAAAGTGAAAAATAAAAAGCTTTTAACAAAAAAAAAAACCGACTTTAAAAATAAAAAACACAAAAAAGTGAAAAATAACTTTATTTTCGGAAGTCGGTGCCCTAAAAACGAGCATACAGAACCAAGGTCACTGACTTCCGAAAATAAAGTAATTTTTCACTTTTTTGTGTTAATTTTTTTGAAAGTCGGTTGTTTTTTTTTTTGTTAAAAAGCTTTTTGTCTTTAGGGATTAAAATTCGTATAGATAACGCTTTAATGAGCCCTAAAATGAGCTGAAAGTCTAGCTACCTAGAAAAATGGTAAAAAAATATATTTATTCGTACCGTACCTTGTCTTATGTTAGTCCATTCTTGTCTAATCTTCTATAATATAAAAATGAATCGCATAACTCAACAACGCCTGGACCAATTTAACCAATTCTTTTTCTTTTAAGTTCGTTGAAGTCCAAGGATGGTTTTTACGTTTTTTTTTTTTTTTTTTTTTTTTTAATGGTTTTTACGAAACGTTAGGGTAGGGTAGAGTAGGGTAGGGTAGGTAGGTAGGTAGGTAGATAGGGTAGGGTAGGGTAGGGTAGGGTAGGGTAGGTAGGTAGGTAGGGTAGGGTAGGGTAGGGTAGGGTAGGTAGGTAGGGAGGGTAGGTTAGGTAGGTAGGGTAGGGTAGGGTAGGTAGGTAGGTAGGGTAGGGTAGCGTAGGGTAGGGTAGGTAGTTAGGTAGGTAGGTAGGTAGGTAGGTAGGTAGGTAGGTAGGTAGGTAGGTAGGTAGGTAGGTAGGGTAGGTAGGTAGGTAGGTAGGTAGGTAGGTAGGTAGGGTAGGTAGGGTAGGATAGGGTAGAGTAGTGGAGTTTATACTATAGCTTTTGACAGAACGAAGTCTGTCGGGTCAGCTAGTGTTATAATAAATAGGGCTTACAAAGTTTTCGAAGCATATGTTACACTAGACTGTAGTGATTTCGTAAAAAAATTGAACACGTGTTCGATTCGTTCCTTATTTCAAAATCCTTTAAATAGATTTTAGTAGTTTTTTGTATCGTAGGTTACACAAATATTCGCTCGAAGTTGGTTCGTTAATACTACATAGTATCCCCGTCGAAAAGGCATGTTATGTTATTACTCTGAGGTTGGGTTATACTTCTGTTCGTTAAAACTAAACGCACCTTTACATCATTAAAGTTCCGCGAAGTTCTTAATGGGTGTACCGTACCATACACTAACATGAAATTATCGGTACTGAGAGGGTTGATAGTTTCGAGGAAATACCTACTTCTCTATAAGGTTTTCTTCGGTTTTCTTTCTTCTTCTTCTAATTTAACCCTGCATAAGTTACGTTACTGACCCTCCAATAGTAATTTTACTAGTTTTCGGTTATCAATACTGTGCTGGTTCTATAATTTTAACTTTTGCCTTTTTTCTGAAGGAACTTTTTCAGCAATAAATTGATTTGGTTTTTCCACCTCAAATTAAATGTAAATCTTTATTATATTCCTGTTTCATTATAAACGTAGGGTCGGCCATCCCGCTGTTTGTGACATCCGTGTCAGAAACATTGGCAACAAGTTAAATATGTATTAAATTCATTGAATTATCCCGGTGAGCGAGCAGGCTTCCGTTTTAGTAACATTTATATTTAACTTGTATACTGCAACCCGAAGTGATAATCTTGTTTGGTAGGTACACCAAATAAGTAGGCATTAGTATTTTATCGTGGATTTAAAAAGCCTCTACGCGTGCTGAAGCTGTTAGCCTAAATAATGAAGCATGGAAAAATCTCTTTGCGTACAATACCAACCAGTTAGTTGTGTAGCAAACAATATTTATCTTTTGTTTTTAGACATGAACACCAGAACCATTTTCGAGAGACATTCTTGAGCCTCGACACTTATACAAAACTGTTCTAAAAATCTAAGAACGCAAAATATTCTTTTAAAATAGACACAACATTCTTTCTGCTGACTTTTTACATACACTTCATAACATTAAAGTGAATTTACTGCGTGTTTCTGCTTACAAATTGCGATCACGAGTCGCTGGACCACCCTGTGGAGTAACATCTGTGTAATACTTCTGCAGCAATTTATTCCCAGTGACAAATTGCTTTTGCGGCCCTTCCTCTATTTTAAAGCATTTTTTCAAAAATAAATACTTTCATACAGATTTATTTTGTTTTATTAACTTTGCTCGTCGTTACTATTTTAATGATTTTTTTCATAAGTATCCCTACTAAAGGAAAAATTCAAAATTTAAATGTTATTATTGAGATTGTTCATTAAATACCAATTGCGCCATCTAGTATCGAGTAGCAGAACTAAATGCTTCTAAAAAGTTTGATGCTAGAACTTACTAGAACTACCGACATCTGGTCAGTCGGGGCCGGTAAGTAGGCTTGAACTTTCTAGATGTTTCATTTTAGAAGGTTCTGGAACTATCTGAGGACTATATAAGGCCAGTATGGACCTCGACCCGGGTCCCCCCAAAGCCCAAACCTGTCACCATGTTCGGCAAGCCTATCCCTTGGGAGAAGCGAGCCAAATATCTAGGTGTCATTCTCGATCAACGCCTCTCCTTTTCTGAGCATGTAAGTAAGGTGCGTTCGCGCGCCGCCTTCGCTCTCTCTAGGCTTCACTCCCTTGTCCACGAAAAAAGCAAATTGTCACTCAAGTGCAAATTGCGATTGTACACCGCGTGCATCCGCCCCATCATGACCTATGCGAGTCCGGTCTTTGCCCAAGCAAAATCACATGTCATCCATAAGATGCAAATCATTCAAAATAGTTTCCTCCGTAAATGCACGGGAGCCCCCTGGTTCGTTCGGAACACAAACCTCCATGTAGAGCTTAGAATGCCTACAATAGCCCAATTTCTGAAACGCTCTTCCAAGCGATTCTTCGACTCTGCCGCCACCCACCGCAACACTCTCGTTGTGCAGGCCGCCAATTATACCCCCTCCCGCATTAGTACGATCCGCCGTCCAAGGCACGCACTGACCGACCCAGACGACCCCACCACTCTCATTCAGGAGAGCCGTAGGGAAACTAGTACAGCTCGAAGAGTACACACAACACGAACACGATCACAATTCCGACCTCGCTTTAGAGGTCCCGCGCGAAACCGACGACCCCGATTAATAAGCCCTCCCCGTCCCTTGACGACGCTTAACGATGTGCCAGCATGTGGTTTAGCTGAGCCTGTAATCCAAACTCCCCCGATTAATAATCAGAACCCTGATATTATCCAGCCACCGACGGTCCCTTGCCACCCTCCCTCCGACACTGCCCTAAGCCGAGGTTCGAGCCCCACCTGGGGTGCCCTTAGCGAGCAGTCGTCTAGCTTAAGTAGATTTTAGTGTAAACCCCCTGGCTGGAGGCGTAAACTTCGTTAGGAGCTTGCGGCACCACAGGAAAGCCCGGTTAAGGAGCAGGAACCCCCAGTGGTTATACATCCGAGATGCCATTACAAAAAAAAAAAAAAAAAAAAAAAAAAAAAAAAAAAAAAAAAAAAAAAAAAAAAAAATCGACCCGGGTCAGTCGAAAAACAAGCGATCAAGCGGCAAGCAAACTTAAAACGATACAAGCGATCATCAAATGCGACTTTAGAGTGATCAGTAGTGCAGTTGTTTTATAATTAGTGTGTTTTGAATTGGTAACAGTGTTGTTTAATTAAAGTTCATTTTTGGTTATTAAATCGGCAGTATTTATTGTCACGAACCCCAAGCTCGTAACAATATTATAAAGAGGTAGTAAATTTTTATGTAGGGGGTAATCTACGGAACTGCTAATCCGATTACGAAAATTATTTCACTAAAGGGAAGCTACAGTATTGCCGAATGTCATAGGATATAGAAATTTCATGCGGACCAAGAAGCCGGCAGAAGCTAGCGTTGTACATACATACATAAACTCAAGCCTTCTCTCCATAGGTAGGCAGAAACTATAGAACGCCACCTGCTACGCTCCGTACATACTGCTTTTGCTTCGTTTACATTCATACATCTGGTCATACACGCACGTCGGTTGCGAGTGCTACGCACCTGACCTTTCTGAAGAACGTCACCAATTAGGTCACTATATGTCCTCTTAGGACGTCCACTTGTGCCTTGTAAATACTTTTTGTTAGTCGCCTTTCATAAAGGTATTTACAAGTCACAAGTGGACGTCCTAAGAGGTCATATACTGACCTAATTGGTGATATTCATCCTCTCAACATGACCAAACCGTTTAAGCATACCCTTTAAACAATTTGTCACTAGGATTGTCTTTTAAACCGCACCGTTGTCTTATCAGTTATCACATCATTAGCTAGTGTTTGGTATATATTATTTAAATAAATAAAAAATATCGAATACCAAATCCCTCATCTATCCAATTTTACTTCGAGCTACCTACGTTCCAAAGTATCTTTTGACAGCTTGTAAAATAAATACTACTGTGTTAAATGTTACAATAAAATACCTTCTGATATACATACATAGGTATTACAATTAAATGAAAGAAAATTTAAAACTCATATTAAAAGCACACTTTGTAAACACAAGCACAAGCATATTACAAATTAGAGGATTATATCCAAGATAAGAATGCTAGGAAACATGCTGGTCCTGCTCCATAGGACAATTTAGAGTCCAGACAAAATCAAACTGGTTGCTAATTTAACCGTATAATTTATATTTTTTATGATATTAATTTTATTTTCTGTGATTAATATAATTTAACTCACACTGACTTATTATATGTTATTTTTTTTGGAAAATCATATACATTAATATTTTTCTGTCATTACTTCACTTTCATTCTTTTTACCAATTGTGGTAAGTAATTTTTATTTTTATTCTAGGTACATCGTCTTCACCTATAATTATTAATTAATGTATACAAACTATTGTTAACATTTTAAAAGAGTAAGTATGGAGTTTCTTGCCCATTCTTCTCCAAACATAACTACCTTTTGGAAGGGGCAACTAGAATCAATTAACTATTTATGTAATTTTTGACGTTAAAAAGTGCATCTTACGTGCTTATTTGAAATAAAAGATTTGACTTTGACTTTGAAATCCAAACATTTAGCCAAATAAGTTCAAGCTGCTAACATTACCTAGTTCAACACATTACTCCGACGATAGCTTTATCAAAGCCAGTAGTTTTGTTTGCGAAGCGAACTAACCGTAACGTAACTAGGACAGTAATGCAAGAACTAAGAACAACTGTGGTATGTAAACGAACTTATGACTCGTCGGTATAGCGTCGGCATTTTAGGGTTGACCCAGACTTTCCCGCGTTCCCCTTTATTCGTTATGAAATAGGAATGTTTTGTCCACATTATGAAAGGGTTATTTGTTTAAGTTCTTGTCACTGTTATGTACATCTCACATTCATAAAGGGAATTGCTGTTATTTCTGAACTATTTGAGGGAAATAAATCATAATTCGCAAGCAGTCGTACTTTATTTAATCACTTCATACAATTTACTCTCTGGCTTTTTTACCTATCATATTTGATTAAAAATCTTCCGTGTACAAATAACTAACTATATAGGTATAAATATTCCATTTTGGTGCTTTTTTACAAGTAAGACTGATTTCCAAAATGTATTTTACTGTTACAGAATGTCACCGTTATTCGCAACATTATTGAAGGTAGGGATAGTAAGTCAAAACTTATATGCATACTTACAGTAGGTACATAATATATACCTATACTCCATTTACTATATAGCATTAGACAAATAACGGCTAAATAACGACAGCTATTGTGTAATATTGTTGAAATGAATGCACTTTAGAGTTATTTTTTTAATGTAAGTGGTAAATAGATTACAGTGCTTTGTAATTATCGTGAAATAACGGAGTTTATTAAACGTTTACATCGAAATAACGAAAGGGTGAGAACAGTTATTTGTCTAATATTATAATAAATGGAGCATACTTACACTAAACATAAAGAATAGGTAGGTACTGTTATCTTATCACTATACATGCAAAACTATGCGACCTATAAAATCCTCTATACCTACCTATAAAATGCTCTGAAATATCTATTCAAAGTCTTTACGTTCAAATTGTTACAGGATGCAAAACGTACCGTGAGAGCATTTCGATTTATTCAATATCCTATTTACCCTGTGCTTGTACTATAACGCGCTCTTCAGACGAACGTGAATTGCCTAGTAGTCTGTCGACAGCGCAGGCGTTAGGTTATTCGCTCGGATGATAGAGTGTTAAATTTTAGACGCGTCAGTTTTGAAAATGTTGAATTATTTACTATTGTAGGGTTGCTCTTTGAGAAATTAAAGCCCCATTGAACTTGGTGATAATTTATTGGCAACTTCACTTAAATTATGTTACACGTTACAATTTATATTATCATTTAACAACCCTAAGTGGAGGAATGAAAGGGACTGTGTGGCTATCGCCATTCAGACCTCCCCTAGCTGGCTAGTTCCTGAAGACTGCTGAGCTATCGAAGCCGGAACTAGTACTAAGGATCAGAGCTGGCGTGGCGTGGCTACCGCGCTCAGAACCTCTAGCTAGTGAATGACAATTTGTTCTTATTTTTTTTTTTTTTTTTATTGGCAACTCAGATTGTAACCACGAGGGGCTCGGACTCTTTAGCCAGTCTATCCTATGGTGCCTTAAGCTCCTAACGGATTTTAAGGCCTCCAGCCAGGGCGTAAATAAACTAAACGACTGCTGCTCGCTAAGGGCACCCCCTGTGGGGTACGAGCCTCGGCTTAGGGCAGCTGAGTCGGAGGGAGGGTGGCAAGGGACCGACGGTGGCTGGATAAAATCAGTGTTTTGATTATTATCGTGGGGGGTTTGGATTACATGCTGCTCAGCTAAAACGCGTGCTAGCGCTTCGCTTACAGTCAAGGGTCGGGGAGGCAATTTGTTCGAAGACAGCTCTGCTTATAAAGGCGGAAAGTTTACATGTGTGCACAATATCTACACATATTCATCTGTGGTTGTGGAGCAGATAACTCGCGGGGTGGCGCTAGCGCAGATCGTCGTACACGAAGATTGTAGATGGCGTCACTTGTCTACAGGAATCGGTTGTGCTTGCTGTCTTCTAGTTTATGTAGCCGCTCATCGTTGTGCTTTGGGTAAAATACACTAGATGGCGCTGTATGTTTGATACACTATTTATTTATTATTATTTATTTACAAGTAAAAACATAATGAAGCATTTTCTACCAGTTAACCTTAGGGTGATGCAGAGATAAAACATGGCAGGTGCAACATAAGGGATAGAAAACTCGAAAAATTAAAAAAATATACTAATACATACATACATAAATATAAGCAAAATAAACAGTGTCAGGAGAAATAACGACTGGTAGGGGAGAAAACGAATCAGCGCTGGGATGATTCTGCCAAGTTCTTACAAATATGTTCACGTGCCTTCCCTTTAAATGATAACCGACTGGTTGCCATCCTGATACTCAGAGGGAGCGCATTCCAAATAAAGACCGCTTGGACAAAGAAAGAAGAGTGAATGTAACCAGAGCGGTGAGAAGGACATCGTAGAAGACTATTTACAATTTAAATAAAATTAAGAATTATAAAATTCTACCGATTCGTATTTTATAAAATCTCAGCCATTTATGCAAGGGGGGGTCAGCTAATTGCAGTAATTGACTGTACGTGATTAGTGTGATGACTGTTGTTATGGCCACTCCGCATGCTGCGATAAATCAATTTCTTTATGAGAAAACAATATTGGTAGAGAAACGAGAACATGATATGTGATTTTTAAGGTACACTCAATATCGTTCAAATACTTATCTTCCTAACTATATTAGTCGGTGTAAGAAATTTCATATTCTTCCTTTACACGAGCGAAGAAAAACTGCAGATCTTGTTTTCTTATCTAGTATAATGAACGGGTCTACTGACGTCCCTGAGCTGGTGGCCAAGATTGGACTTCGTGTACCATCTGTGTTTCTTCGGAGACCTCACCTCCTTCAAGTACCTATTGTGAGAACTATCTATAGGCTAAATACATATATTTTGAGAGCATGTCGAATGTTCAATAAGGTGTGCCGGGATGTTGAGCTTGATTTATTCACAAATAGTGTCCAGAAATTAAAAAAAATATTAAGTAACTTTTTCTTTGAAGTGTAACTTTGTTGTGTAATTTATCTTATTTTTGTGTATTCTCTTCAGTTGTTTCTACATATGTTTAACTCTCACGCTGTTTGTACCGTGGTGTAAATTTTACACATAAGTTTATATAAGTGGAAACTTGTAATTGGCCTTCTTCTACATATTACCTATGACTACTCGAATGTATTAGCTGTAAGTTTTCTTAAAATGAATAAAATAAAATAAAATAAACATTGTTGAATAAAGTTATCTGTAAAAATTGTACCTATACAGAAGCTTAAACTTTTTTTGTATAAATAAACAAAAACACATTAGCAGAAGCTGATTAAGCTTTTGAACTGTTTACCGCATCGTTGATGTAATATCTAATTTGTGGTTAAAACAGTCATCAAAATGGCGAGAAGCTCATTTACAAAACGTCCATTTCCACCACAACTACCGGACTCCATTTCACACAAACCGATTTGTTCACTCCACGGCCTTAAATAACGTACCTACCTACTAAATACAGGGAGGCCTGTGAAATGGTCTCCAGAAAAAAACCTTTGAAGCCTCTCTCCAAGGGCTCCCAAAACACCCCCATGTATGTGCAGCGATAATTTATACTCGTAGTTTAGGAGCTTATAGACTAGCTATTCAGACTTTTCTATTTTTCGCTCTCTGTGTCGCATTTTTTTGGTTTAAAAAAAAAATTTATTATGGATACTTAAATTATGGTCTACGATCGCTAATAAATGCCATCTGTCTAAACATCACCCAAAGCAGGGGCACAGCCTTCATACAACCCGATTCCTATCGGCTTCCCTTCGGACAACCACTCTTCTACATGACATTACAGATATTTAATACCAGTTTAAAAGTCCAAAAATTTAAAACATTGCAAAAAGGGCCTAATTTTTTTGCTTAAACAAAGAGTGTCGACCATTGCTGCCAAATTTAGAAAACTAAAGGAATTAGCAACATTTTTGAGTTCATTCATTTTGATGTTATCTAGAGTTTTTGAAAACTGAACAATTTTTTCTTCGACTTTCCCTCTAATAAAAATTATAGCTTCGCCACTGAACCAAAGTGACTAAAACTCAGCTCAAAGGGAAAATATTTCACGCGTTTAGGTGCCTATGTGAAAGTTGGCAGTCATTTCCTCCCACCCAATGTGACCTCAGGGAATACACCCCGAAAACTATCCACCGACGTATGTCAGCGGTACATAATATAAAAACACAAAGCGCCATTGGACAAAGGATGGAAAAGCCGTACAAAAGACTTCTAAGCATCATCAGACAAACGTCCCATATAATAAATGGTTTGAAGGACAATTGGAATGCGGCCCCACTGTGACGCATTATTAGGACTTTGTCCAATGTGTGTGGTGTGGTTCAAAGGTTTTGTGTGGAATTTCCTTATAACGGTATTTCTTTGAATTCGTATGATTTAACTTGGTATTTATACTATAATAAGTGAGTTTTACTTAATGTACAGTAGGTATTGATTTTTCACAAGAATGTATTGCCGTATTTGCGGTTTTAAATATTGATAGTTTAAAATAATTTGATGTTCAACTTAATTCATCTTTTCTTTCTTTTTTTTTCTTTCTTGTTCTTAATTTTGTTAGTTTTAAATGCTCATGTTTTTTTACTGTTTGTATTTCTTTTGCGTGTCCCAAATAAAAAAAAAAACTTTCTTTCTTTCTTTCTAATAATACTAGCTGACCGGCCAGACGTCCTGTTTCCTAGAACTCGATCGCAGCGCCACCTACCGGGTCCAATTGCAAATTTAAATCCGGGACCCACACATACACACATACAAAATCTCATCAAAGTCGGTCCAGCCGATTAGGAGGAGTTCAGTGAAATACACACGTACAGAAGAATTATATATTTATTAGCTGCTACCGTGGTTTTAACCCCATAAGTCTCAATTTCGTGGGAATATCGAGATAAAAAGTAGCCTATGTGTTAATCCAGATTATAAACTATCTGTGTGCCACATCCAAATGCGTTATGCCATTTTTTCGTGATTGAGTAACAAACATCCATCGATCCTCACAAACTTTTGCGGTTAGAATATTAGTAAGATAGATTGTAGTTTAGTTTTAGGTAAAACATAGTTTGTTCAAATTCAAAATCAAAACAGTCTTTACAAAGATCACATAAAATGATCAACTTGAGCATTTGTTAAGAAATGAAAGGATGACAAAAAGTTTGAAACAGAATACAAACTATTTAATAGTATAAGGCAATATATTGCCAAGCTTTCAGGATACCTAATGAAACTATACGTGTAATTGGTTTATCAGTGTTTCAAGAGGTAACATAATAAGCTTATGATCGGAGAGAAAAGGCAATTTCGAGCAGAAGGTAACCCGACTACTTAGGTATACTTGTAGGTACTAATGGAGACTTGTATGCCAATGTGGACTATGAATAAGCTGATGTGTGCTTGAAAATTCAAAATGTATATGTATCCAATTAGGAGTACTTATGAGTTGTACGTCGTATGTCACCATCACTACTGCTCTCAAAACGGTGAAAGAAAACATCGTGAGGAAACCAGTATGTCCTAAAACTAATAATTCGAAGACATGTGACATCTGCCAACTAGTGATGTTCAAATCCGCTATAAACTAAAGACCCGTTTTAGACTATAAAATATATATTTACAGCACGTTGTTTTTTACGCTACGAGTATCATTTTATCGGGTGTGTAACGTTTGATATAATAACAAAAGTTCTAATGATCATAAGACCTAATTTCATTTAATATAATAGGCATCCGTGCGAGCCATAGCGGCTGAGGCTGCGGAGGTGTGCATGGGTGCCTATCTTTTGTTACGTAAGGGCGAAGGGGTTGCACTTCCCGCAGCGTCGGAGACAATGCAGAAGCAACTTTAATGTTTTGAGGTTAGGTTACAATATAATTTGCTTTTCTTAAGAACGATGCGTTACCTTAGAAAAGTTAGGTCAAATGAACATTATACAAAAAGAGCATTATACAATTTGAAAATTATATGAAATGAACGTTATACTAAATGAAATTAGAGAAAATGAAAATTATATCAAATCGAAGGCTCCTAAGTATACTGAGTCAACTGTACTTCTAATAATATGAACGTTTTTAACACAGGTAGATAGTAAATGTTTTAATTGTTTGTAATATCCTAAAAAGTACAATTGCCGAAATTTGTTAGTTGACTCAGTATACTTAAGAGCCGTCGAAATATAACATTAGATCATATGAAATTAGGTTAAATGTTTTTATAGCATATGAAAATTATATCATATGAAAGTTATGTCAAATGAAATTAGACTATCTGTTATTAAGAGTATACCAAACATTACACACCCCATTTTATCACGTTGTTACAAAACTCGGCCGCAGTCTAAACGCGGAGACGTTATAATTTTTACTGGTAACACGCTAAACGGACCCAATGGTGCGCGGTGAATACATATAGCGATTTTTGTATTTTCATCAACAAATCAAGCCGGTGAACCGAAACTGATGAAGAAGACCACAGATGGCTACCGGAACTCGTCAATGATACGTATTTCACGGCTAGCGATAAGATAAGATTAAGATAGTTAAGCGATTATGACGAAGCAAATTTAAATAAATGCTGATCAAAATGGTAACATCAAACTGATCTGATGATGTAGCCGGAAGGTAAGCAACGGAACTCCGTAATAAAAAAATGTATCCTAGCCGTGTTTGCGCTTTTTGGAATTTTCATGACATGCACTCTGGCTATAAATGATGTTTAACCGACTTGAAAAAAAGGAGGAGGCTCTCAATTCGATAAGGTGTTAAAAAATTAACTCTACAAACTTTAAGAGGTGCTTTAGACCATCGAACTGAATAACTTTTACTATGGGACCAGCTTTAGCAATCGCGAAAAAATGAACAGCTGTCCCATACAGTTTAGAACAGTAGGTATTAAACTTTAGTATGGAACAGCTGTTTTTTATTAATTAATTTAATTTAGCTGGTATTTAATCTACTCGGTATATGTTCATGATGTTATAAGATTTCTTGTCACTGTTGTGGTTACGAATTGGTGTGGGGTAAGTACCACAACTAAAAAATGAAATTAAAAAAAAATAAAAACTTTTTACAAAATAAAAACAACCGACATCAAAAAAAAAAAAAACTCAAATGAAAAATAACTTTAATGTTGGAAGTCGTTGGCAAAAAACGAAAATACGGAACCCAAGACATCGACTTCCATAATTATGGTTATTTTTAATTTTTGAGCGTTTTTTTTTTTTTAAGACGGTTGTTTTTTCATGACACCAGATTGTAATGAAAATAAACAGACATAAACATATTTAACGTTCAAATGTCACAGGTTCTGCAAACTTAAACTTTCCTTTCGTATGACCTAGATTTCCTGTAGATATGTCAACAAGTCCAGAGATAGTAGGTGACATGTTCGAAGTTCAGTCGAAGACTGGTCGTTAGGACATGTCAGCGAAGTATGATGTCTACGACATTTGCAAATTGGATAGGAAACCTCATTCTTCAGTCGGGATCATTAAAATCGGCCGGACATTCTATAACTATGTCTTTGTTTTCGGAATGTTCTTTAAAAAAAACCGAATCACAATGAAGAGTTCCGTAGTTGGAATGAATTTATCCCAAGAACATACTTAATATTCAAACTCAAACCATTTATTTAAAAAAAAAAAACAATTACAGGCACTTTTGAGTTGTCAAGGGGTCGGTCAGTCAGAAAGATGAAGCTAGTTGCCCATTCCAAAGCGTAGTAGGTTCCTATGGAGAAGAGCGGGCAAGAAACTCCACGGACACTCTTTTAAAACAAAATATGGGTTACATTACATCATTCATGTTGAAGTTATACTGTAGTAGTTTAATATTATATTGTATGGGAGAACATTATTATAATAATAATACCAGCCTATAACTGTCCCACTGCTGGGCAAAGGCCTCTTCTCATACAGAGAAGGCACGAGCATTGATCACCACGCTTGCTCAAGACGGGTTGGCGATTTCAGACTTATATTAACTATAAGTCCAGGTTTCCTCAGGATGTTTTTCCTTCACCGATGTCAGTAATGTCCAAGATAAACTCAGAAAGTACATATGAATTGAAAAAGTCACATTGGTACTTGCCCAGATTTGAACCACAACCTCATGCGTGAGAGGCGAGGCCTTAACCAACGGGCCATCATGACACATTATCAACTGTAAATTTAAGTTGGTCCATTATTACTCGGTAACTTGTAAAACCTACTTAGCCGTGATAGTTTTCATTTTCATATCGTTAATATACACTACTACTGTGAATTTTGTCACATATCCAACTGATTTCACACTTTTTAGACAGTCCCCCAAAACTGACAATCCAATACACAAGGATAATTTTCTCTCTTAAGTATGTGGCTTTAATTATTGTAATGGGGGCTTTCGTTATGTGCTCACCAGTTGGCGCCACTGGCGAGTAAGGTCCTGTCAAGGACTTTTATTTTATATATTTTGGATATTTTTAAGTACGGTCGACGTCATCACGTCAACGCCCTACCCTACCTACCTACCTACCTACCTACCTACCTACCTACCTACCTACCTACCTACCTACCTACCTACCTACCTACCTACCTACCTACCTACCTACCTACCTACCTACCTATCTACCTACCTACCTACCTACCTACCTACCTACCTACCTACCTACCTACCTACCTACCTACCTACCTACCTACCTACCTACCTACCTACCTACCTACCTACCTACCTACCTACCTACCTACCTACCTACCTACCTACCTACCTACCTACCTACCTACCTACCTACCTACCTACCTACCTACCTACCTACCTACCTACCTACCTACCTACCTACCTACCTACCTACCTACCTACCTACCTACCTACCTACCTACCTACCTACCTACCTACCTACCTACCTACCTACCTACCTACCTACCTACCTACCTACCTACCTACCTACCTACCTACCTACCTACCCTACCCTACCCTACCCTACCTACCTACCCTACCCTACCCTACCTACCTACCTACCTACCCTACCCTACCCTACCCTACCTTATCTACCTACCTACCTACCTACCCTACCCTAATTTTTCGTAAAAACCATTAAGAAAAAAAAATAAAAGAAAAAAAATGGGTTAAATTGGTCCAGGCGTTGTTGAGTTATAGCGTCAGGAAGGAAAACCCGACTTATTTTTATATAGTAGATTAGTAACAATTTGCGATAGAAAATCCCACAAACAGTGAACGTTCAGTTTCACATTTGACATTAGGGATGTGTCCTGGGTAAAAAAAAAAAAAGAAAAACTGTTTAGTCTGTCAAGCAGATAATAAAAAAAATATTAGACACGTTTTTTTTTGCTTTGTCATATTAATAAAAATTACTTAGATAAAACACATTAAACTTGGGGAGTGGCGGCTCGTTACGTCACAGCTACGTATAAAATCTACAGAGCAGTGATGTTATGCCCTTCCTCCGACTCTGCCCTAAGCCGAGGTTCGTACCCCACAGGGGGTGCCCATAGCGCGCAGTCGTTTAGTTTATAATTTTTGCACCCTGGCTGGAGGCTTTATTTATTTATTTATTTAATACTTTAAGCACAAAACATGTACAGAGGCGGACTTAATGCCATAGGCATTTTCTACCATTCAAGTTCTTAGAAGCTTAAGGCAACCACAGGAAAGTCCGGTTAAAGAGTCTCAACCTCTCATGGTTAACTCTGAGATACTAGATAAAAAAATAAAAAAACGTCTTGCCACATTTGAACTCAATGTATCGCCGTAATGTTTTGATTACGTAAAAAATAAAAAAATACGTGTCCAATATTTTTTAATAATCTACATGACAGACAAAAAAAAAATTTTTTTTTGTCGTCTTCCCTTTTCTAGAGACTTCACTCAAAACTAGCGCTTCTAGCGGCGAATTCAAGCGCGATAGTCCTCATTGGTTTTCAATAGTTTTAATCAAAGTAAATAAATCTCAAATCGAAGGTATGTTCCGTCGAAATAGAGATCCGCCGAACAAGTGCTTAACGATGAAGGCTTCTGTCGAAGAAGTGTTCTTCGAAGGTGTGTGTTGTCGAAGTATGTTCTGTCGGACTAATGCTTGTCGAATATATGTTCTGTCGAAGCAATGTGTAGTCGAACTTTTGTTTTTCGAAATTAAGACCGTGTCGAAATAATTAACTGTCGAAATTCAGAATGACACTCTGAATAAACCAAACATGTAAACGTTTCAGTAAATAAAATGCCCTTTTTCAGTCTAGCACGGAAACCATGTATTTACATAATAATAGCCATTGAATTATGCATACAAGGAGATGAGGTTCAAGAGTATTACGATGGTACAAAGTAAAGAGGACTTGTCAAAAAGTTTGTGTATTTAAAAGTTAAAGTGATTTTAAAATGGAAAACTTGTAATGAGACAGTCATTTTGTTGTGATCGTTGTTTTTTTAGGGTTCCGTACCAAAATGGTAAAAAGGAACCCTTATGGTGTGACTCAGTCTGTCTGTCTGTCTGTCACAGCTGAATATCTCAAGAACTACTGATGCTATCAACTTGAAATTTAGAATAGTTTTAGATGACGTTTGCCCAACTATTTTGCAAATAAGAAAGAAACAAAAATGATTTTTTTTTTCAACAGGGACTGAAAGGTGGTCTTAAAAATTCGAAATGCCGCTACTAGGGCATGTGGGGTATCATAATTATAAAAGAGCGCTGTTTGCACAGTCTCAAAAAATTTTTTTTTCTTTAGGCCGCATAGTTTTCGACTTTTGATGAAAAATTTGAAAAAAAAATACCGTTCCCCCCCCTTTATCTCCGAAGTTTGCATAGAGGAAAAACTGAAATTATTCTATGTAATAAAAGCTTATGTAAAGATTACAGGAAAAATAAAACTATGTCTCTAAATAGCACACTTTTTCAGAAATCAACAAAAATTACATTAGTGCCTTTATCTGTCAATAGATGGCGCTGACCTAAAACTGCAATATTCTACACCGCAGTGTTATAATTAACTAACGAACAAAGGCCTCGCCGATGAAAATTTAAAAACATTTTGCGGTTCACAACCAAAATATCCTCCTTCCTACCTACTCGCAGGTTGCTTTGGGTGAAGCACAGTTGTAGTTTTTTCTGGGCACATAACTATTTAGGTCCTATTTATACGAATGAAGCTTATGAAGCTACATATGATAGTACGGAACCCTCGGTGCGCGAGTCCGACTCGCCTTTGACCGGTTTTTTTTTATAGGTAAAAACAAACATCATATCAAATCACACAAACTCATAACACATCTCTGATTCATAATAATTATAGGAACTTGGCCACCTTGTTTTGATGAGTTTGTCATATTGTAGGTATGTTATCCATCTGCATTTCTTTTTACTGTCTTTACCTGAAGTGGAAAATATTTGAACGACTTGAACGTATAGCTTGTTTTTAAAATGAACTGGTTATCATTTTAACAAATGGATGGTATATTTGCTGCCTCTGTACGTCTTTTTTTACATAATTCTCAGTGTTCTCACATATAGTCATAAATTCAATATTAAAGATGTAACAAATATTTTTGTAACAATATGATTTAAAAGGGTGTCCATGGAGTTTCTTACTCATAGTTTCTTCTCCGTAGGTACCTACTAAGCTTTGGAATGGGCAACTAGCTTCATATGTCTGACTGACCGACTCCTTGACAATTAAAAAATCCTGTAAATGGTTGAAATTGAATAAATGCTTTGAGTTTGAGTTTGATCAGAAAACATACTTGTGGATGCTAAATCTAATTTTAAATAACCTTAAAAATGTTTTTATTTTCTTTAATCATTTAAGTTTATAACCTCAATTTTCGTCGATGATTTTTCAATTACAATTAAATCATGTTATTCTAACAATAATTGTTGGAAAAAGAGGTGATATATATAAAGTTCGAACCTTCTAAATAGGTACAGATTAATGAAAATAAAATATGAAAATAAGAATTTAACCAGAACAGGGTTTGCTTACATTTTATTAGATCCTTTGGGAACAGACTATATATAGTTCAATCAATCGGTCAATACTCAGCACTTATTTGCATTTTCCAAGGACGAATACGAAGAGGTTTTATTCTCACGTATCGGTCCAAACTAAATAAGGACAACCCTAATCTATTCAAAGTGATATACAACCCTAATCTATTCAAAGTGAGAGTGAACAGGCTTCTTCTGGGTAAGCTCACTCCAACGTAGACTTTGTCTCTGTCACCCAGACCTAGACTAGAGTCAAGAGCAAACCCATAGTAAAAAAATAAAAAAAATCCGGCCAAGTGCGTGTCGGACCACGTACAATGAAGGGTTCCGTAGTTGGGATGAATTTATCCCAAGAACAAACTTAACATTGTAGTTGAAAAAGTTCTCCCAAACATTCCAACTGCAAATGTAAGTTGGTCCTGTAAAGCCTACTTTTCTGTAATAGTTTTAGTTTTGTACTGCAGTGAATTTTTTTCACATATCCAAGAACAACCGTTTAGTTGGCAGAGGGGGGGAGACATTTGACTCTAACAAAAATTAGCACTTTAAAGCTTAAGGCGATCCCCTAGCGTGAGCGTTCGGTCCTTCTCTATCCCGTCACAGCGGGGACGCTCTGTCTCGCTCCCTGCGTACGCCGAATTCACACAATTTTTTGTTATTATAATAAAAAAAGAAGTGATCTTTTGAAATTAAATAAAACGTGAATTATTAAGATTTTTAAATTATCTATCCATTAGTGTAACTCAAATTAATGGAACGTCAACTTTAGCAAAAGATGCATGCAATCAATAATTTTAGTACTTTTTTTACACGGAGATTTCAAATGTAATTTCAACACATAAAAATAAATAAGAACGCGCAATGTGATGATAGGATATCGTACATTAATAGTGTGTTTTTAGATGCAGTTTATTTCTCTTAATTAATGAGGCCTCTGAAAAACGCGTTTTGTTCGGGGTAGTGCCTTGTGAATCGTAAAATGGTTTTACATACTCGCAATATTTTTGAACGGCTTATCTAACACCCCACAAAATTGATCAGACTAGAAAAAAAAAACCATACCTATTCTTTTAGGTGTAGGGGAGGACCCTAAAAAAAAAGATGCTATATTATCACATTGCCAGCGTGATTAATATGTATAACCATGCCAAATTACGGCTTTCTAAGAGTCTCTGAGCTAAGCCGCGGACAGACAGACAGACAGACAGACGGCGAAACTATAAGGTTTCCTTGTTGACTACGGAATCCTTAAAAAAACTATGCCATGTGAAAATATCAGCCATTCAGCAAAGCAAAAGTACCGAGCTAACTAATTAGAGCGTAGCAAAAAAAAAAAAACATCTAGAAACGGACTGCAAATCACATTTTCCAATTTTACGTTCCGATAACTGTATCACAGTGTAGCGATTTGATTTCGTATTCGATTTCAGTAACAGTACCTATGTATCGAGTTAGTACGACTAGGAATACTCGAGTGTATGAAATGGAGCTCTTATTGTAGCTCTTTTCTGTTTTGTATTCCGCTCGAATTCTTTAAGAACGTTTCAACTTTATTCTGTAGCGCTGAAGCAGCGTTTAGGTAGGAATCTAATGAAAATGTTCTGCTGTTAGCTAGTAGTCTTGTCTTTCATGTTAGATCTGAAGAGTCCCTATCGTTTAAATATTCTTCATATTTTAAAAGTACCCACTTGGCTACTTTCGAGAACACTTATAAGTATGTATGTATACTCCTTTTGAAATAAGATTAGACACTTAAAAAATCCTTTTTTAGAGTTCGTTCAATCGATTTTGACTTGTATTCCGTAGGTAAAAAAACCAAAATAAACCAAAATATTTATAAACCAATAATTTATTAACTAACTGAATTAGGCAACTCTAAACATCTACTCTGCTTAATCTACACTTCTACACTAATATTATAAAGAGGAAAGATTTGTACCTATTTTTGTATGTTTGTATGTTTGTAATGAATAGGCTCAACAAGTACTGGGCCGATTTAAAAAATTCTTTCACCAATAGAATGCTACATTCTTCCAATTTGACATAGGCTACATTTCATTTTGAAAAAAATTAGGGATCCTTGGTAAAATTTGAACAATGTAACCGAAGGTGTAGAAAAATGAGTCTTAAAATGTCTTTCGTCGAATGCGCTGCCGAAACTATTAGCGATAGAACAAAATAATGTACAACAATATTGAAGAACATCATAATGTCTAATAATAATTTTTTAATAAATAAAAATATTTGTGAAAAAAAGTGTTTTATATCCAAATTTCCAAAAATAAATAATTGTCTACCCCGTGCGAAGCCGGGACGGGCTGCTAGTTAATTATATTTTCGGCATCGGACTCATAAGTCTGATCCTGTTTTGGATTAGGCGGGAGGAAACGCCCGGGTGTTACCACTGTGTGGATCGCCCGGAGGACACGGTGGAGCATACGGTGGAGGTCTGCCCGGCTTGGGCAGAGCACCGCCGTGTCCTCACGGAGGCGATTGGCGGCGGCGATCTCTCGCGTCCGGCCCTGGTCCAGGCCACGGTCCGGAGCGAGAGTGCATGGGAAGCAGTCACTTCCTTCTGCGAAGTAGTAATGCTCGCGAAGGAGGAGGCGGAACGCGTGAGGAAGCGGCAGTCTGTGCGTCCTCACGCCCCTAGTCGCCGCAGGAGACGCACTGGGCGGCAGGAATCGGTAGCCGATTCCCGGCCACCGTAGGCGCGGGCTTGCGAACGGCGAGCTATGGGCAGTTCGCCGTCCGGTAAGGACCAGGCGCGGGTCGACAGCGCGTCGTGTTCCACGCGCGCCTCAAAGAGATGTCAGCACGCACTGACGGGGTCCGCTAGGACCAGTGCCTGCCAGGGTTGCGGGTTTGTCCGAAAGGGGTACCGTGGCTCTGGCACACAGGCAACTGAAGGAACACGGATGGGTTTTAGTCAGTAAAAGTCTGACACGCCCTCCCGCTCCACCCAGAGCGGGAGAAGTTATTTGATAATTTCCCACCCAAAAAAAAAAAAGTCTGATGATGCCGAAAATATAGTTTTTAGAATTTTTAACTATTATTATTATTTGCTAACTTCCTATTTTGATTAGCCGACCCCCGAACCGACGACGCTTGAACCAAAATATTACCTACAACTTATATTAAACTTAAAGGGATAATACATTTTATTTTTTTACTTTTTAGAGGTTTTTTTGTCCGTTTGTCTGGATGTATTTTCCGGATTGGCGCAAAAAATTACTGAACGGATTTGGATGACACTGATAATAATAATTCTTTATTGGCATAAAAAATGTGTACAAACAAAGTGAAAGCCCTGACTCCTGCGCTAGGTAAAACACCTGTGTTACAGGAGCCAGTGTCTTCTCCCAATCAGTAGGTTCTGGATTTTATGCAATAAACACACATCGCTTGAATTTACTTTAAGACAAACAAACAAAAATTCATACTTAATTAAAATAGCAAAATAGTAGAATTTCATTAAAGTATTACATTCATTATTAAATTTACGATTAAAATAATTATTAAATACATGATAAAAAGAGAAGTAAAAATTATGGTAACACTTGATTTATGATATTGTCATTTTACATTTATGTGAGTGTAAAGTGTAAAGATTGCGTGTTTAATGTATTGATATGTGGAATGTGGTGGTGTGTGAATGGATTAATGTGAGGGTGTGTAAGTGGGTGATGTGTGGTCTTATATATACCTATATTAAAATGGATTCTGTTTGACTGTACTCTTGTGTCAGTAGCCATGACTTAGTTTTAGTTTTAGCTTCCCGTATTGTAAGAGGATTAATATTGATAGCACTGATAGTTTATAACATGTACGTTCCCGTGGGATATTTTCCGACATCCACGCGGGCGAAGCAGCAGGTAAATAAGTAAATAAATTACAAGAAATTCATGATCCTTAAAAACTTATAAGAAGAATTTTCATACGAAATTCTACCTATATAATTGGTTTTTCCAACATAACTTAAATGCATACCTACAGTGTAGTAAAAAAACTCTCATTACTTCGAAAGAAATTTACCGACAGAGGATAAGAGTTTTTCGCTTCCGACCCGTATTTCATAGCGCAAAAATAAACATGGTTTTTCAATAGAGACTGGATCAATGATATTATATTAGCAGATATGTTATACACTCACAAAACAACCGAAAAAAGTGTTCCGCGCAGCAGCGGCAGTACACATACCCACTTTTCATTCATTTTACATTTCACTACAAGTAAAAATGATAGAAAAGAGATGGCTTGATAAAAACAATAAGAAAAAAGAGGCAGCTAGTGTCTACTTCAACTAAGCGTATTACTAGTCGCCATGCGTGTCGCAGACTAAAGTCAATACGTCCCAATTAGGACGTTTTCGAGTCTTCACGATTGCGCGCTCACAACATATCTGTTTAATATAATATCATTGGACTGGATACATTTGAATTGAAATAAAAACTGCAAAATCGCAAAATTTGTAAAATTTGTTAAAAGTAACTAAACTTTTTGGAGCTAAAAACAATTTGAGCAAACGAAAAGTCACCCAGTATTTATTGAAAATCCCTGTACCTAGGATAGAACTATTCAGGCGCAATTGCGTGTTTTTTTTTAATGGCATCTCAGAGTTAAGCACTAGGGGTTGAGACTCTTTAACCGGGCTATCCTGTGGTGCCTTAAGCTCCTAAAAGAAATTTAAGGCCTCCAGCCAGGGCATACTTATAAGCTAGTCGACTGCACGCTAAGGGCACCCCCTGTGGGGTACGAACCTCGGCTTAGGGCAGAGTCGGAGGGAGGATGGCAAGGGACCGTCGGTGGCTGGAAGTTGCGTGTATATGGCGCCACTTATACTAATTACCTAACTGGATAACAGAACTACCTTACGAAAAATCCTGCGTGGTTTTAACAAAATGGTTGATTTCGTATGCTTTTTATTCAATCGGCGAATTTCTTAACAAAAAATCATATCAGTCCTACCACTTTAGGAATGCATTGTAGTCACTTTTATAGTTATCTAAGTTATTTTGGTAAGAAATTGCATTGTAGTCACTTTTAGTTATTTAAGTTTCTTTGTTAAGTAATCTTACTTTACTATTTGAATAAGTAATGTGTGTTTAATTTTTAGTTTTTTATTCGAATTGGTATTGACTTGTATAAATTGTTCTTTTCTTTAAAATTCTTAACACTAAAACTCGAATTAGATGCCAAATACCAAATTGTTATTGTCTATGTTACTGTTTAACAGAATAACATTAAATATTTGCATGCCATTACTGATGGCAGTTATGCAAATAAATGATTTTGATTTGAAAAACAAAAACAAAAGCTTTTTTTTTTTTTTTGATTTGATTATATTTTCTTTTTTTGAAGGCTGGAGTTATGTATTGAAGATCATATAAATTAAATGAGCAACATGGCTTCGTATGGTAGCGTGAATACGAGAGCTTAAATTCCATCACTCTTTGACATAATGGCACCTCTCTCTCATTGATGACTCATCTCATGTCTTATTTATATATTTATTTATAAAGGTACACCAACAGCTTCTGTATAAAAAATATCCAATAACAGTAGGTAACAGTCATGGGCTTATACAGTTGCCAATAACAGGTGAACCAACATTCTCAAATACAGTGATAACCTAAGGTACAAACGAAATTAATAAAAATTAAGTGGTAACAAACTATACATATAAACAAATATAAAATTACAAAAGAAATAAGCTACAGAGGTTGCAATAAAGACCTACATACTAACACTCTGAATTTTTTTAATGGGGGGTTGCGTGCTTGGAAAATATTAATGGAGTCATGATATATGTCAACATCTGGAGTGGAATTTAAATAAGAATTCATCTCTCGGCTGAGCCTATTGAGGGGTGAGTTTACTCCTATATTTGTTCTGGATCCTTTAGTGGAGAATAAATGGGTAATGGGATATCTGGGTAAATTATAGGGGACTTTTAGGCCAACTTGTTCAGTTAATTTATCGCAGTCATGAGAACATGAGATCCTGTACCAGTCGACGGTCGCGCAGAGTCATCATATTGTAACACTGAGTACGTTGTTCGTATGGACACCGCGAAGATATATCACCGAAGGCATATGCTAGGTGCTTTGTGAAGGCCCTTTGAATGCTTTCTACTCTTTGTGAGTGTACTGCATAGTGCGGGCACCAAACCACGCTGGCAAATTCAAGGTAGCTTCGAACTAAGGCACAATATATAGCACAATTTTTGTTCTTACCAGCCTAAACCCTTTAGTGCTTCTCTTGAGAAATCCAACACAACAACATCAACAGCTCTTGGCTTATTCGTATACACCAGTGTTTCACATAACCCTACAAAAATTAATCAAGGGGCGTTAAATCACATGATCTAGGAGGCCATGTCTTGTTCCTGAATCTTGAGATCAGGAACCCGTTGAATTTCTCTTTCAATAAACAGACTATGCGAAAAAATTGGCGATTTGAACTGTCGTTTTTTAAGCTATTGCATAGCTTCTATCGCGGGCCTTGAGCGCGGGGACCGAATCCAGAAATTCCGTAACGAAAAAACCTCACGCTCCCCACTCCGACGGGCACGGAGGTGTGGCTTGAAGGCCGTGCATCGTCTAACGACGTTTCAGTTCGGCAGTCTTCGACACGGCGTTGTGTGCGTGCGATTAGACGTATTGTACGACTCTACGAAACTCTGTGGTGGATTTACCGCGCAACGCAACGCCATCTAGTAATCGCAGGTAGAACTAACTAAATAGAGGTGACATTGGCGTGGCTTGTGATTCGTAATCGAGACAAGCGTTGCTCTGTTGGTGGTCTCAGTTGTGTTTTGTTGTCGGTTTTATCCACTAGATGGCAGGCATCGTAATTCAAAAGTTTTTGAAAGGTTGTTGAGGTACGTGAGCAATTTATTTATAAATCAATAATTTTACTCGTGTTTATGATTCTCCTAGCTAGAATTAACATTAAACATTAACGTTCTTCATAGCTTATAAAAACCACTTTTAAACGGTTCTCCAAAGTTCTGGGCCGATTATGGATTGACTTTACTTTCTTATCGGTCACCACGCTCAAAAAGTGTAACTTGAATTAATATCAAAGAAAAAGAAATACTGCATAAATAAAATAAATAAATAATTATAATTGCATAAGTTGATACACCGCGGCAGTCCCCGAGTGCCACACGTCTTTTTTTAATACACTTTTAATCATTTGAACGCGGTGTTCGGAAAAAAAAATCTGTTTTCTTTTTTTTTTATAAAACGACCCATCTTGTCAATTGCTGAACATTTAATGACTCATCTGTCTTTTTAGGGTTCCGTGCCAAAATGGAAAAAAAAACCCTTGTGTCTGTTTGTCCGTCTGTATGTCACAGCTGGAAATCTCAAGAATTACTAATGCTATCAACTTGAAATTTGGAGTAGTTTTAGATGACGTTTGCCCAACTATTTTGCAAATAAGAAAGAAATACAACCTGAACTTTCTGGTCTTAAAATTCGAAGTGGCATAAAATCTGAAATTATTCTATGTAATAGAAGTTTATGTAAAGATTACAGGAACAATAAAACGATGTCTCTTAATAGCATACTTTTTATAATATTGTAGTTTTAGGGCAGCGCCATCTCTTGACCGATAGTGGAACTAAAGTTTTTATTTTTTCATGATTTTTGATGGCATGGAACCCTCGGTGCGCGAGTTTGACTCGCTCTTGACTGGTTTTTTTATACATAAAAAGTCATCTGTCAAAAATTCGTGTCAGTAGACCCTAATATGGCCGCCATCAGCTGTCAAAGATTCCTTGCCCCTATTGAAAAACCCTGTAGTACCTGGTAGTACCCACATATAAGTTTATAATGAATACATGTACATGTGTTTATATGAGTTTATGTATGAAGTTTAAACCAGAGTCAAAAAAAACGGATCCGGCTCCGTTCTTACTTCGTTTGTATGTACATTTATATTAATCAATCTGACGTTCATCAGTCTCAATTTTCTCACGTATCATAAATTATCAGCATGTATATAATTGACTTAGTCGAAACGCTTCGCAGAAAATGCACAGACGTTGCTGCCGAAAATTGAATAATTAATATCTGAGAATTACTTTTAATTATGTATGTGCAAAATGTGTTAATAAATGATGATTGATAGAGTTATCTTATGAGTAAATGTGCAAGAGATAACTCATTTAAGTACTCATATTAAATTTATCATAGTACTAGCTTTTACCCGCGGCTTCGCCCGCGTGGATTTCGGAATATGTCCTATGACAACGTACTACAGGGATTAAAAGTACCATATGTATTAATCTAGGTTATGTTTTATCAGTGTGCCAATTTCATCCAAATCCGTTAAACCGTTTTTGCGCCAATCTGGAAAATACATTTAGACAAACGGACAAAAATTCAAAAAACTTTATTTTTTTCGCATGAGACTCGTTCCCATAAAAATAAATGAAAAAAAAAGCCTTTAATAAACCTTAATTACAAAAAAAAAAAAAAAAAAGTTTTAAAGTTCACAATTTAACTAAGCAAGGACCCCTCGACGGGTATAGGCCACCTCCTCTTCAATTTTTTTTTTGTTTTTTGCTATCACAAGCCATGATTTGCCAGTCAATTCCACTATCTCGTCGTGCCAACGTTCTGCTGGTCTACCTCTTCTTCGCTTTCCGAGTGGGCCTTTCCAAGTGGTTGTTCGAATGGTCCATCAGCTGTCGTCTTCTGATCGCGCCAAAACTCGTTCCCATACCTCGCAGCAATTACTTTTTTTTCAAAGATATTCAATTTACAGTTTTGATTATTTTATGTATAGATATAATATATAATATATATAAGGTGTATCTATTCATACACGAAATATTTTAAGAGAAACATCTATAGGTGGTAAAAAAGCCACAGCAACGAAAATTTTTTTTTTATCTGTTTTATATTTTTACATAATTATTATAATTATAAAATTGCTTGAGACATTTTGCAAAAAAACCTTTACTTACTTTTTTTTATTCTATGAATGACCCGCCCGGACACGGCAATGGTGGCGGCACAAGCGCGGTGCCTTTTGATAATTAATCATCATATCATGAAATTTTTTTTTATTTTTTATAAAAAAAAATCGTTTCCATGGCTTCTTTACCACCTACAGGTGTATTTCTTAAAATATTTCGTGTTTGAATATCTATTCAAACACGAAATATTTTATATAGATGTTTTCAAAAGCTGTAAGAATGGAGCCATAACAAAAGGTAAGGCCGGAGGCTGCCTCAAAAATTACCTCCACATAAACGAAAAACATACTTTAATATGTTTGTGCCTATGTATAGGCCCAGTTGGAATCAAAAGCAGTGGACTGTATTTTATAATGGTTTTAATAGGTGGTTCAGAAATATAGCAACCTAGTACTAGTTAAAAGGTACGTCCGAGCGAGGGCATTGCATCGTACGACACGACCGCGCTCGGACGTACCTTTTAACTAGTACTTAGGTTGCTATATTTCTGAACCACTTATTAAAATAAATTCCACTGCTTTTGATTCCAACTGGGCCTATACAGCCTACAAGACAGGTTACACAGACTTAAAAGACAGAAGTCTCTAAATTAAACAGAAATAAAAAAGTAATACAGATACAATATCTGGTAACATAAAATCTAACAGCTCTACTCTGTAAAAAGTTTTCGTTCAGGAATGTGCTCTGCTTTAATAGAATTCCCCACGAAAAAGGCACATTTAAACTTGGCAGAATTTAAAAGTATACAATAAATAATTTGACCGGAAGATAATGGTGATTTAATTCAATTACTTTTTAGAACTTTTGTGTTCCTATTTAAAAGCGATGACAAAGAGCGAATTTCATTTGGAGTTTTGTTTGCGTATTTTTTTATAATGAATATAGAATGTTCAATACAGCGTGATTTGAATACGTGTGTGTTCGTTATTATTTTCATACGTGACATTTTTTCAACACCACGGTTTACTTTTATAGGGTTCCGTACCCAAAGGATGCCAACGGGACCCTATTACCAAGGCTTCGCTGTCTATCCGTCCGTCCGTCCGTCCGCCCGTCTGTCTCAGTTCTCTATCTTTTGAACCGTAATAGGTAGACACTTGAAATTTTCACAGAATGTGTAGGTACTACTATGGCCGCTATAACAAAAAATAGATACAAATAAGTGTCTATACAAAAAAGTATATACGGTAGGTACTTATAACAAAAAAAAAACAAATTTTAAAATTCTTGTTGTTTGTCTGTCTTGTTGTTCCGGCTAACCTCCGAGACGGTTGGACCGATTTTGATGAAAATTTGGATGGATGATGTTATAAGGAGTAACGTAGGCTACTTTATTTTTATTTTATTTAAAGACACGCGGGCGAAGCCGCGGGCAACAGCTAGTAACAAAAATAAAATAATTGAACGGTGTTACGTGTCCCTTCGTGTGAGAGTCCGACTCACACTTGGCCGGTTTATTCTAAATAAAAACCGGCCAAGTGCGTGTCAGACCACGCACAATGAAGGGATCCGTAGTTGGTATGAATTTATCCCAAGAACAAACTTAACATTGTAGTTGAAAGACATGTTCTTCCATACAGAATTTATGGGAAAACATGTTTTTCAACTGTAAACGTAATTTGGTCGACCGTTACTCGGTAACTTGTAAAGCCTACTTAGCTGTGATAGTTTTCCTTTTAACTTCGTTATATATAGTATGTATCTATTCAATCATGAAATATTTTAAGAGATACACCTAAAGGTGGTAAAGAAGCCATGGATTTTTTAAAAAAATCTGAGAATATTATTAAAAAATTAACAATTTTAAATTACTTGGTAATTGATGATTAATTATCAAAAAGCACCGCGCTCGTGCCACCACCGTCACCGCGTCCGGGCGGGTCATTTATAGAATATTTTTTTTTATTATGAGGTTTATTTGCAAAATGTCTCAAGCAATTTTAAAATTATAATAAAATTATGTAAAAATATAAAATACAGTTTTTTTTTTCCGCTGCTATGGCTTTTTTACCACCTACAGATGTTTCCCTTAAAATATTTCGTGTAAGAATAGATACACCTTATATACTACTGCTTTTTACTTATCCAAATACAACTGTTTAGCTGGCAGGGGAGGGGAGGGGGTACACACTTGATTAAAATTAGCGGGTGCGTCTCATATCATATAAAGTTATTTGGTATATTTTCATTTCAATAACGTTTACAAGATGTAATAGTAAACGTGAGATATACCAACTGTTGATATAATTTCTTTACATATAACATTTATGTACTCTAAAACTTATTTCGTATAACGTTATTGGATATAACGTTTATTTAATCGAAAAAATATATTTTGATACCATCATTATGGTTAACACCCCGATTCAGAGCAATCCGAGTCGAATAGCTTAGGTAAGAAGGCTAAGGCGGGAGCGGCCGCCGAGCACCAGATCCCCTCTATTATTGGTGAATCATTTGGGTTAGGTTAGAACAGTGACCATTAAAGCGCGAAGGCGAGCGAGTAAAGCGAGCGTGCCGCGGTACGTAGCGGCCGCCCAGCGCCAGATCCCACACTATTGTTGGTGAATCATTTGAGTTAGGTTAGAACAGTGACCATTAATGCGCGAAGGCGAGCAAGCGAAGCGAGCGTGCCGCGGTGGCGGTACCTACGCTCGCTATCTTGGTAGGTGGTAATGAGTTACTAGGTACTAAATATCTACTCAGGTTATTATGACATTAATTACAAAAAACTGAATTATTTATTTATATTAGACTAAATAGGTTTTTTGTCTTTTGGTTGGTATATCAAACGATTTTGTATTCAATGTATGTTCTGCTTATAAAAATTAGTTATTTTAAAATTATATCAATCGTTTATTATATTAACTGATCATAATGATCAGTAAATATAATAATAATTGATTAATATAATAAACTAATAGATTAAATAAAATTATAGATTTAGTTGTTATATCTTGTAAATATTAGAGATTTTGTAATTATATCATATATTACTTACCCAAAATTAGCACTTCAAATCGTAATATTACGCAAACGGATCCCTGAATCGGTAAATGGTTTTCACAAATTTAACCGCAATATTTTTGAACGGCCTATCCAACGATAGGACAATATGGGAAAAACGAGAAAAAAATATTTCAAGATTTTATTTTAGCACTTTGTCGGCGTGATTAATATGTATACTCATGCCAAATTACAGCTTTCCAGTACTAAGGGTCTGTGAGCTAAGACGCGGATAGACAGAGAGACAGACAGATAGACAGACAGACTGACAGACAGACAGACGGACATGGCGAAACTATAAGAGTTCCTTGTTGACTACGGAACTCTAAGAAGCCAGAAAATTATGCAGAAAAGTTTACGTGTATAAAACTAATGGACGACAGATAAGGAAAGCTTGCAGTGAAAGTAATTGCAAGTGATGTTTAGAACTTCAGAAAGTTCAACAATAGCTTGATCTGAGATAGGAGAAGAAAAGCTGTGCCTCTGGAGGACATTTTTAAAATTACATTAAATGAAGTGCACTTCGTGAAGCCTAAGCTGTCGCTTGGTTCTCAGACGATTAATAAAATAGTTAACACGACACGAATAAATGTTAGTGGAATTAAAGTAATAAAAGAGAAGTTTCTTAACTTGCTGGAGTTTTTTTGTATTTGATTCGGTATTTGTGTAAAACAAAATGTAACGTACATCATCACCATTCTCCTGATCTTATCCCAATTTATTGTGGGTTGGCGCGTTCAATTTACATTGCCGTGGAACGGAATGGAAGAGAATTTTTGTAACGAAATTGTGTAAAGCATAATGAATTTTATGTTAATTGTGTAAAGTACAAACTAGATACGAACCAAAAAACAGGGGGCCACGTGTATTAATGTACAAACGTTGCAATGGTCTCTTCATCGTGAGTTTTTGACAGATTTGCCATACAAACACTGTCAAATACTCACAATGGCGAGACCATTGTAACGTTTGTAAATTAGTAGACTTAGGCCCCAGGTCGCGTGTCTTCCGCAGAATTCTCGCGTATTCTCGGGAATTCCCGCAGCGAGCAGCTCGTATCTAAAATGGTTTTCGCAGATCCGCTATATTTTTGACCGGCCTATCCAACGATACCCCTAACCAAAGAATAGACGAGAAAAAGAAATTTAATATTTTATTTTACGAATTTGTCGGCGTGATTCATATGTATACCCATGTCAAATTACAGCTAAGCCGCGGACAGACAGACGGACAAAGCGTTCCTTGTTGACTACGGAACCCTAAAAAGGGTAATGTGATATCAAGATCTTGTTTCTTTTTAATCATATACCACTCAAATTGAAATACACTATAAAGCTATGTAGAATTTGTGAATTGACACTTTAGTTCGCTATGTGGTTCTCGTCTAATTTGCCACTCTATACAGATGAGGCTAGGGGCGGCCCTTTTTCGCTCGTTGCAATACCCTTGAGAAAACTCTTCTGGATATTGCAACAAGACTGACAGTATAAGGGTCGATATGTATCAGAATTCCCTTGTCAATATAAAATATGTTTTATGATCGTTCTCCCTAAAACATTTTTGTAGCTATCATTCGTTTTTAGAACACTCACATAATATTCCGTGAATTTACATTCTGTAACGTTTATACGACTAAAGCTACCTCGAAGAGCGGTGGCCGCCAAATGGCGTCCGTAATTTATCGGCGGATGACGGTGCTGAAGTGTTTTTTTTTTAAGTGAAAATCTTTAGGCGCGTTGAGCGCTTTTTGGGTGAACGAAAATCATGGAACTCGCGTCATCGTCACCGAACGCTTTCCATGAGCTATATGTAGGTACTGTGTATATATGTGTACTTTTTGGGTGAACAAAAATCATGGAACTCGCGTCATCGTCACCGAACGCTTTCCATGAGCTATATATACACTGTGTATATATGAGTACTTTTTGGGTGAACAAAAATCATGGAACTCGAGTCATCGTCACCGAACGCTTTCCATAAGCTATATGTATCTATACTGTGTATGTATGTGTACTTTTTAGGTTAATAAAAATCATGGAACTCGCGTCATCGCCACCGAATGCTTTCCATGGCAAAATTGGCAGTCCTTAAGACTGGCAATTTTTTTTTTCTTCGTAAAACTTACAGCTGGGATACAGATAGTTAACAGTTAGTTAAAGAAGGACAATTACAAGTTTTCACTGAATATATTAGGGTAGCACAATCAACAGTAGATAGGCAAGAGAAAGTGTGTTAGAATAAGTAAGAACTCGGAGAGAATTAAGAAAAGACTAAACAGGTTTTAGTGATCTTCAAAGAAGTTTTTACACCGTATTTTTTTTTGTTTAGGAACACTGGTGTACCATAAATCAAGATCATCAATACTGACACATCGAGTTGTATGTACTGCTAGCTCTTATTATATAAGAGTTTTGTCGATTCCTAGTGTGGGGCACCGCACACAGGAAAAATACAGTTTGATGATTCTTTAAGGTGAAGAATGGAATTCGCCGCTAGAGGCGCGAGTGTACAGTGAGGTCTCTAGAAATGTCAAATGTGAAACTGAACGTTCAGTGTTTGCGGGATTTTCTATCACAAATTGTTAATAATTATTCATATTGTAAAGATTGTGCCATTCCTGATTAATTATGGCTTAAGATTTTAAGTAACAACTTAGGATCTAATTTCGTAACACTTGTAAGAAGAATATTATTTGTCTGATTAATGCCTGCCAATTTTAGGAACATTATAATGTAAATATTGATTTGATATTTCAAAATGTAATAAAATAAACGTTTTATGAAGTACCTAATGAGTACTTAAACATATCTATAACATAGAAAATAAAAGTACTGGCAGGACCTTACTCAACAGTGGCGCCAACTGGTGTCCACAAAAATGATAGCCCCCATTCAGAGTAGTAGATTGGTTGAATTATGAAAGTAAGTTGGTGTGTTTTTCTAAAGAGCGTTTTTCGATACCATCAAACTCCGCTGCCATAATTTTCAAGACAGCCGTCATTGCGGCCGTTTTATGGCGGACACCGCTCCTCTAGAAAACCGTAGCATTATGGTGTCATCTGCACCTCGTCTACCTATTTGACCGCCTCTGTGGTTTAGTCGTAAGACCACCAATCTCAGATCCAGAGGTCCTGGGTTATTCCCAGCGGGAGCAAAATTTTCTGCTCGGTTTGGTTGGTGGTAGGGCTTGTTTTAAGTCCGCCTGGCTAGCTACTACCATATTATCTAAGTCTGTCGCCATAACAACAATGTTAACAGCGTTTGTTGTGTTTCGGCAGTTAGAGGTAAGATAGCTAGTTCCTGGTGATGCTCGCTTCCATTTTCGGCCTTATTATCACTTAGCATTAGGTGAGATGAAGGCGAAAGAGCCTTATCATCAGTGGCGTAACTACAGGGTGGCAAGTCGGCAAAATGCCACAGGCCCCCAGCCGGAAGAAGCCCCCGGTCAGTGGAGAATCCATTAAAAAAGATAGTGGTGCCGATTCCCTTGTTCACAAACTAAACTAAATTTAAGTTCAGTGCATCTTTTTCTTTCTATTTCATTAAAGAAAGGACAGAGGATACATTTTAGTTTAGTCCTGTCAAATTAATCAGCGCTTGACGTAAATTGACGTAATTTTAGTAGGCAAGTTTTTAATCACGTCTAAACTTGTATGGAGTAGTGATAGGCGCTGATTAATTTGACAGGACTAAACTAAAATTTCTCTTCTGTCCTTTTCTTAATTAAATAGAAAGAAAAAGATGCACTGAACTTAAATTTAGTTTAGTTTGTGAACAAGGGAATCAGCACCAATATCTCGTTTTCGATTCTCATTTAGAGACGAAATAGAAACTTACAGGAGAAATTCCTAGTGTGGGGCAACGTTTGAAAAAAAAAAAACTATATATGGAGGGGGGGGGCATACAATGAATTAGCCACGGGCCTCGAATGGTATAGTTACGCCACTGCTTATCATCACTTACCATCAAGTGAGATAAAGGCAAAGGAAAGAGCATAACCGTTAAAAGTAAAAAAAAAAAATATGTGTGAAATCTATGGCCTGCATAAAATTAATGCTTGTATTACTCTTTCTCGAAAATTACTGTCGGAACAACTTTATTTCTGACCTTCACAGTTAGAGATTAGAACTTCCAACCAAGTACAGTACAAATGTGAAATTAATATCTCGCTGACATATCTTACTTCGTACATTTTCATAATGTTCCCGTGCCTGCTTTGATCACGTTATGTTACTTGTTACTCATGTTCTCCTGATTCCACGGCGCCTTGCCTTATCATATTCGTATCATTTGTTTTGTTATTAGATATTCCTTTCCTGACATTCTTTAAACATGTACGAACTGACGGAGCGTGTTTTTTCTCATTTTTTCGATGAACAATTTATGAGCCTATCGTTCATACCTATAAGCTTTTGGAAAAAAAAAAAATTGTGACGTTATTCTTGTCTCTATGACGAAGTTTGATATATGAATCTATAATATAAAAATGAATCGCAAAATGTGTTGGTAAGCGCATAACTCAACAACGCCTGGACCAATTTAACCAATTCTTTTTTTTAATGTTCGTTGAAGTCCAAGGATGGTTTTTAGGTTTTTTTTTTTTTTTAAATGGTTTTTACGAAAAATTTGGGTAGGGTAGAGTAGGGTAGGGTAGGTAGGTAGGTAGATAGGGTAGGGTAGGGTAGGGTAGGGTAGGGTAGGTAGGTAGGTAGGTAGGGTAGGGTAGGGTAGGGTAGGTAGGTAGGGTAGGGTAGGGTAGGGTAGGTAGGTAGGGTAGGGTAGGGTAGGGTAGGTAGGTAGGTAGGGTAGGGTAGCGTAGGGTAGGGTAGGTAGGTAGGTAGGTAGGTAGGTAGGTAGGGTAGGGTAGGTAGGGTAGGGTAGGGTAGAGTAGTGGAGTTTATACTATAGCTTTTGACAGAACGAAGTCTGTCGGGTCAGCTAGTTTCTTTATAAAGATCAACATAGGTATTTTTCCGAGCATATCGTTGACACAGCATTTCAATATCCACAGAAATATGACCTAAAAACAGATACCTACTTGAAACAGAATGACGTTGTTTCTACCATCACAGAGCCATTATGATTGCCTTTTGGTTGATGTAAGAGACCAGGGGCCTAAGTCTACTAATTTACAAACGTTGCAATGGTCTCGCCATTGTGAGTATTTGACAGTGTTTGTATGGCAAATTTGTCAAAAACTCACAATGAAGAGACCATTGCAACGTTTGTACATTAGTAGACTTGGCCTCCTGGGGGCAACTGGGCTAACCTTTATATCTTAAAACATTTCTTTTATTCGATCCTTTCATACTCTTCCATAGTACAGTCAGTATACACAATTAGCTAACCCCCCCTTGCATAAATGGTTGAGATTTTTTTGAATACGGATCGATAGAAGTTTATAATTCTTAATTTAATTTAAACTAGCTTTTGCCCGCGGCTTCGCCCGCGTGGATGTCGGTTATCGCATAAAAAAGTACCCTATGTGCTTCTCCATATCCCAGGCTATATCTCAAAATTCTAACTTAATATTAATTTTAATGTGACTCACTATGTGAATAGAAACCGAAACAAATGATTTAATATAGTAAAAGTACTTATGTTCTGAACTTGAATGAGTCTTTACCTAAAGATAACAAACACAAAATCAAAATACGAAATTTCACTCAAATTCTTAAAGCAATCAATTGTACCAAATACAACACGAAATAAAAATGCGACACAAATAATAATTTTGGAATAATTCACGTAAGTACCAACGATGTAAAAACAAAACGAAATCCTCCGAAATGTCGCATGGTACACCGTTTGTCCTGAGGAAACGCTCGAAATGTCGAATGAACACCATTGGTGCATAACGTTTCTCAGGGTCACGTTCGCAATTGGACGAAATATTTGACATTTATTTTGTACTTGCAACACGATCTGGATGTAGAATTCGATTAATCGACTAATACTTGACCAGTTGACATTTTAGCGGGAACACCACTAAACGTACGAAAAAAAAAAGAAAACAAAATACGTATATACTCTGTGATCGTGTGGCGGTGTGACGCGATGCTTAATGTAAACATTAATCAAGGTTATACGTGCGTAAAGTAATGGATTCAATGAGAAAACGGTTTAATCTTAGAAGAATCTTATACAGAATTACTGAGAAATAAGTGAAGATTTCATATTGAGTGTTAGTTTATCGAAAAGTGATAAATATGTCAGTGAAAAAGTAACGAAAGTTTTGGAATGCACAAATTTTGATCATAAGGCCGCCGTGTTTAGTAATGTTTTCATGATAAATATTCTTGTATACTGTTTGAAATACACATAAGTAGCTAGCTTATTTATCTACGAACATAATTTGGCTAATAGCTACTGATATTATAGCGTATTGTTATCGAAATCGTATTTCCAAGTGTAAAATTCGGCAAACTAATACCTACAAAAAGGCAATAAAATGGATATAGTATGTTATCCTTAAGAGATAGACATATGCCATCGCGGACTTTTTTGAAGACCTTTATAAGATACATAATTCCACCATACATTATTTTGTTATATCTCAAAGGGTTTAGACAGCGTTTTAGTTGAAAGCTCCCAGACGGCTTATTTTTTTCCGACACCTCCAACAAATATCGTTAATTCATACAAAAATGCATACAAAAACATAACAAATTATATACTAAAACCTTCCTCGAGTACCAAGCTATCCATTGGTGAAAACAGCATGAGAATCGGTGCAGTAGTATTTGAGTTTATCGCGAACAGACAGACAGACAGACAGACGCGGCGGAGGACTTTGTTTTATAATATGTAGTGATACCTATACGAAATCTACACAAAACTAGAAAAAAAAAAAATCGTACGATTTATTATTAAAAAAAATCTCAACCATTTATGCAAGGGGGGGTCAGCTAATTGTGTATACTGACTGTACATACATCGTCCTCTGAACTTTATCTCAATCAGTATAAAGTTAATAAAAGCTACACAGCTCTCTAGATCAAACATAGAAATACCCCGAGACTGCTCGATTTATGGCAGCAAAACAAAAATGAATTCCAAACGCCAATGCATCGCGTATTCGTTCGGAGACAGGCTCGGGAATGCTCGGGACTACCAGCGACAGTTCGACCGTGAAATTGCCGTATTCGACAAAACTTTCGTCCGACTCAATTCCATGCCTGAATTGATGCAATGATTAGATAGCTCGAAGATACTAATCGTGTTCAAATCACTTGTTTAGATTACTTCTAACTAAAAGGTGCTGTTCAATACAAATACTTTAGAAGAAAAGAGTAGAATTCATCAAATTTAACAGTCAATGTAAATAAGCTATTCGTCGGTGATGTCCTTCCATAAAAGATGTGAAAAACTGGCAGCTGGCGCGAAATTAACGACCAGATTTATGAACGTGGATGAAGCAAAAGCTGTATGGAAGAATCGTAGCATGTGACGTTCTTTAGTTTCTTCATCCCCGAGGGAAAAGTGTTAAGGCGCTACCCCGAGCAAAACGCGTTTTTCAGAGGCTATTAACTCATTCATCATCGGGCCCTATCAGAATACCAGCGCTGCGGTATTTATTTTTTTAAATATCGCAGTATTATGCTGAGATAGTGGCCTTTTTGGCCTCGCACAGGTTTACAATATAAATTTTGTTAGTTTTAAATGTTCAAGTTTTATTTTTTACTGCTTGGATTTCTTGTGCGTGTCCCAAATAAAATGTTTTTCTTTCTTTCTTTCTATTAATTAAGAGAAATAAACTACATCTAAGTTTTTAGATGTAGTTTAGTATTATTAATGTACGATATCCTATCATCACATTGCACGTTCTTATTTATTTTTATGTGTTACATTTGAAATCTCCTTGTAAAAAAAGTACTAAAATTATTGTTTCCATGCATCTTTTGCTATTTCATTAATTTGAGAGTTACACTAATGGATAGATAATTTAAAAATCTTAATAATTCACGTTTTATTTAATTTAAAAAGATGACTCTTCTTTTTTTATTAAAATATGGTCAAAAATTATGTGAATTCGGCGTACGCAGGGAGCGGGACAGAGCGTCCCCGCTGTGACGGGATAGAGAAGGACCGAACGCTCACGCTAGGGGATCGACTTAAAGTTAAAAGTGTAGTCAGATATACTGCGAGTTCGTTTATCAAATTAAGTATTCCAAAATATGCAGGTGAATTAATCGTAAACAAACACTAACATAAAAAAAAACAACCGTGCCTATTCCAAAAAAAAAAAAAACACTACCTATATAGTAAAAAATTAATTTCGGAAGTCGGTGGCAAATAACTAAAATACACCTACTTCCACTTTTTAGTTATGGTATCTATACCCCACACCATTTCGTATTATACGAGTACTTGCTATGTAAACAACAGTGACAGGAAGTATTTTCTCAACATCAAGATTCTCAAAGTGGATTAAATACGTATTATCGAAGCTAACTCATACACTACCCAAGCAAAATTAATAAAATCTATTTGGGACCACCGCGCATGATTGTCTACCAAATGAAAAATGTTCAAAATCGGTTCACAATTGACGAAAAATATCAATGAACATACATCCAAAAACTAAAGTTAAAAATGGCGTACGCAATTGCGATCTGTGCAAATAAACATAATAATAATAATAATTTTTATTTACTTCAATTGTACAAAAAACATATAATAAAACAAAATGCAGGGTTACAACTAAGACAAAGAGTGTTTTAGATGAACTCTGGCACCCAGAGTAAGATTTAACTTGTGTTTAGGGTGCCAGCGTCCTCGCCTATAATTTGAACATTTAACAGTAGCTGTAAGACGAGCATAGTATATTATTAATAAGATAATTACTTACTAGCAAATGAAGTATATGAGATATATGAAGTTGCTTATTAAAGTACCAATGTGGGGGTATGTATATGTGTATGTATTGAGAGAAAGATAAATTTGGTGAAAACTTGTGTTTATGTAAGTCTGTATAAATATAATCTATATATATAAAAATGAATCCCTATTTCCCTTGGTCACGGCATCACGCGTGAACGGCTGGACCGATTTCGCTAATTATTTTTTTGTTGTGTTTGTTATTGTCAGGAGAAGGTTCTTATGTAAGAAAAATTTAAGAAAGTTAAAAAAAAAAATTGTAAGAAAACTGTAAATATGGTCTATTTACATTTTTATTGTAATAATAAGTAGGTAACTCTATCTTCTAATGTAACTTTATGGCGTTTGACATAACGTGTCAGTCATCATTTGGTAGGTCTGAGAATAGATATTATAAAAAAAAAAAATGAATGTTTTAGTTAGGTAGGGTAGGGTAGGTAGGGTTGGTAGGGTAGGGTAGGGTAGGGTAGGTAGGTGGGTAGGGTAGGGTAGGGTAGGGTAGGGTAGAATAGGGTAGGGTAGGTAGGTAGGGTAGGGTAGGGTAGATAGGTAGATAGGGTAGGGTAGGATAGGGTAAGGTAGGGTAGCGTAGGTAGGTAGTTTCCTTTGCGCGTAGACAAACTGCCACAGTCAAATAGCTTTTGTCAGAACGAAGTCTGTCGGGTCAGCTAGTTATAAATATATAACTTTATTAACTACATTAGGTTAAGCAATTGATACACATAGTAACACTACACAACACACACTAAAATCGAAAAAAATGCGACCACGTATGCAATTTCAGGTGCGGTCCAACATTTTTATACAATTACAATATCTGTAACAGTGTTTTTTGATGCTTTGACTAGAATTTAAATATTGTGATACCTACCAAAATAGTCTTTAATTACTGTTGGTTTTTGTTTGATAGTTTATAATAAGCAAACTTCAAGCATACTACACAATCATACAACATATGTACGAGTACATAACATAGACGCGCTAAGCAGAAAAAGATACAATAAAGAGATTTAGTTATGTGGGTAAGAGGGATTTATCACTCGCACATTCTCGTTAAACGATTCCATAACAAGCCAAACCACAGAGACATGGGAACAATTGAAAGTTTTAACCCCTTGGATGCTTATATTACCAGCGACTACTGTTTTCATCTCACCAAGATCAGCAAAAAATTAAAACCTCTTTTCGAATAGCACTGTATCTTCGAAACTGGGTTAATAGAGCAACCCGTACAACTTCGTGGCACGGCCGTCAGTTGCGGTGTAATGTTTTTAAACGGTGTTTTTACAGCATTAAAATACGACCTACACGATCAAAATAATGCAGTATTATATCTGGAAGTATTTTCGACAAATGTAGAAGATAAATAAATGATGTTTGACTCTTAAAATATTCACAATATATTTTGCATTATTATCCTAACTAAGAAAACTAGTTGTACACATACATATATACATACTTACAAAAACAAAATGAAAACACGAAAACGAATAACAGTACCAAATTAAAACTACATACGAAGAGGCACTCAAGCATCAAAGGACTCCTCCACGTCGCTGTCATCTGGAATAATGAACTTAAATCCGTAGATTTACATTCATCAATTTTCTCTTTTATTCCCATCCCAAATCAGTGTACAGGAAAAGTGCAGTTAATAAGTAATAATCATGTTTTGTATCATATTTATTATTGATGATTGACATATTCATTTCAATAATGCACCATTATCTATAATATAAGAAGATCCTGTAATACTCTTTGCCTTATCACTAGCTAAAAATAGGACAAGTTCTGCAACTTCTTCCGATTCGGCAATTTTACTAAGCGCAGTAGTTTTCTCTATGTCTGCCCAGATTTTTTCCTGCTCTTCTTTGTTCATTGTCACCTTTTCTATGAAATCAGTTTTCACTGGACCCGGATTTATACAATTCACGCGAACACCTTTTGGTGCGAGTTCCAATGCAACACTTCGCGTGAAATGATCTAAGCCGGCTTTTGACGTACAATAAGCGAAATTTTCCGGCCAGAATATTCCCGTAGCAGCGGCACTGGATATGTTTACTATATTCCCTTCGCTTTCAATGAGATGGGGTGCCGATAGATGGGTTAAATATACACCTGATCGAAGATTGGTTGCCAAGATTTGATCAAACTTTTCTATAGCATGTGGATCGAGGATACTCACTAGGTTAAACATCCCCACATTGTTGACTAACACATCCAATTTTCCAAAGTGTTCTATTGTGTCACTAATTATTTTCTTCGCGTCTTCGTCGTTGGTCACATCGGCTAAGATCATTAACGGTTTACTTCCATTTTGTTCACATATTTTAGAAACGTTTTTAAGTTTGGTCTCGTTTCTGCCGACTATTGTTATTTTCGCTCGTTGTTTCGACAATTTTATCGCGGTGGCAGCTCCTATGCCAGAACTGCTGCCGGTAACTATAATGACTTTGTTCTCAAAACCCATTTTTTATTTTTAAGTTAAGAATTTAACACAAGACACGCTGCTAGATGTTAATAAGAAGCAGTGAACTATAGTAATGTATGCAAACGAGTAAAGTTGATATTAAACTGAACGTAAAACGAATACATGAAGTCTGTTAAGGTCCAGAAACCAGATATGCCAGTGACCTTGAGTGGTTAGCTTGCGTGTCCTGTACTGCACGCAACGCGTCGTACGTCCAGCCAGTAATAGGACTCGCCCATCCAGGAGCGCTGTCCCAAATAAGATGCATTATTAATTTATTATACATAAAACAAAAGTATTTAGAAAAAAAATATGTATCCTAAAAGATCAATATTTAAATTATCTTTAAAAAGGTGAAAGTTTGAGAAAAATACGCTTGATAGATTTTGCGTAATTCTCAGTTTTTTTTTCCGTGTTAGACTTTTACAAATTAATTACACTATTTTATATAAACATAATCTAAAATATTCATATATTAAGTTATTAAGCAAATGCTCTAATTTAATTTAAAAAAAAAAACCATTTCACTACTCGTTTAGACTTGATCTACAGTTTAAAATCATTAAAAGTCGGTTATCGTCGCCTTAAGAAGTAGGTAGGTAGTGTTAAATGAGATAGGATTGAAACCAGTTTTGTAAGTAATGGATACAGTCTCACATTATAATAAAGTTGTTTATAATTGCAACAATTACAATGTATATTTTTAAATAGAATTGTTGTATAGTTATTTTAATTAAAAAACCGTTCAACGTCTCTCACAAAAGGCTGCGCCATTTTGTGATGTTTTCATTTAACTTTAGAAACAATTACTCACGATTGTTATAACATTTTATTTAAGGTAGTTATACGATAAACTATTCAGTCAAAAAAAGGCTCTTCCGCCCGAAATTAGATCCTTGATGAAAGAAAGGGACCCCTATTTTGACCTTCAATATTAGATCAAGATATTTTTTACTTACCTATGTCTTTCTATTTTATTACCTACTAGCTTTTGCCCGCGGCTTCGCCCGCGTGGATGTCGGTTATCGCATAAAAAGTACCCTATGTCCTTCTCCATATCCCAGGCTATATCTCAAAATTCTAACTTATTATTAGTTTTAATGTGATTCACTATGTGAATAGAAACCGAAACAAATGATTTAATATAATAAAAGTACTTATGTTCTGAACGTGAATGAGTCTTTACCTAAAGATAACAAACACAAAATCAAAATACGAAATTTCACTCAAATTCTTAAAGCAATCAATAAGGTAAGGCTTGTTCTAAGTCCGCCTGGTTAGCTACCACCATCTTATCTAAGTCTGTCGCCATAACAACAATGTTAACAGCATTTGTTGTGTTTCGGCAGTTAGAGGTAAGATATCCAGTTCCTCTGTGGTTGAGGATTCCGGGTGAAGCTCGCTTCCACCTTCGGCCTTATCATCACTTACCATCAGGTCAGATGAAGGCTTAGAGCTTCCCCGTTATACATTAAATAAAATAAACTTGTAAATTAAATTAACCGTGTGTAGTGTATGGTATGGTGAGGGTGTGTGATGAATGATTTAAGGTGTGTGGGTGGTGGTACCAGCTATTGGTGTTACTCCAGTTACTCTGTCATAGACACATTCTATATACATAGCTTCAAGAGGTACCTCTGTAAACGCAACATTATTCAAACAAGTATCCAAATTAATACGCCTTTGATCAAAGCTTAAATTCTTGATCTCGATCCAAGTGTTTAGTTGAAGTTTCCGAAATTGAAGCAGTCCGTTGTTATACTGTGAGATGTATTCTGCAAACCTTTGGTTTGTGATGGTAACTATGATGTTGTATTAACAAAGGTCCGAAAACTTTTGTATTAACCCTCGAAGTTGGGTGACGTCTAATGATCACGTTTTACTTTGTGTAGTTTCGATACACTGATATATATACGGATCGCATTAGCTAGGTTCCGTTCTAATGAATAATTTATTTTATAGCAACCCCGAAGGAAGACAGCTAGATACGCAGTCGATACTCGATAGGGGCTGATTCAATTAATATTTCGCACTTATCCTTGTGTAATGTTTTAGTTCCTTTAATCAATTTCATTTCGTCTTTTCCACTTTGAATCTCTGTGTCTACTCCAGCCGTAGGGGTAGTTACAAAGTCGTGTTATATCATTCAATCACGCCATAACGGGCTCGGAAGACATGGTATTATTTTTTTATGGAAATTCGTACATTACTTATTGTTTATTCCAGAAAGTTTTCTTTTAGGCGAAGTCTGTTGAGCATCATTAACTTCAAGATTGCTTTCTTACTTCATGTATGCAATGTTTATTCTCTATATCGCCATTATTATTACGTGACGCTACTATCATAACAAAATGATTGTTTATCTTGAAACTAACGCGAACATTGGGTAGATAATGGACTGGGTGGACATCCATTGTGGAAGTTTAGGTACACTACACATCCCTCGTCTTAAATGACATATCGTCTTTAGAAATTATACTTGAAGGGACCGTCTAAGTTTGGTTCTGACATTGAGAGACGTATCAATAATTCTGAGTTAAATATAGCATCTGCAAAAGTACCGAGCTACAATCTGATCAAATTTCAAACATGATGATCAATGCGGTACCGTTTGCTGTGGTTGTCAAGCTCGATGGGCAAGCGTACCTATTTAAATTTTAACTTTGTCCCATGAAAATATGTATACCCACCTACATGTGCAAGTATTTAAAGCAACTGATGCTGGGGTTCTTTAGACAGGGTTGCCAAGCGTCTGTGGCGGCATCTACATCTATACCACATGCTTGTCTGGTCCGAGGACCTTTTATATGGAGGATGGGAAATTCTACATCCTGTTCGTCATACCTCTATAATTATACGTCTATTATACGGAAAAAGTTATCTACCTATCGCAGATCTCTATCTACGATACGACGGGGAATATGTGAAGTACGCCGGTTTCTGAGGTGTCGACATCGTATTGATTTCGGCGTTCGGTGTAATACAAACAAGGCTCTGCTGGTGGTGACTGGTGGCGCTGTTGTTTATATTGGACCCCAAAACGAAACAGCAACAAAACTACAAGATTAAAGCAACAAACGGTTTTATTTCTGTTCTCTGTTTATGTATCCGACCCTTCTGCCAGGAATTGTTTGAAACCTTATTTAGCGTATCCTTAATGGCGTTGCTGTGTATTGTGGAGTGAAAGAAAAACAAAATAAAAATATGTGTTTACCTAACTTGTTGTTGGTAAGAATAACATGTTTAATGGCTTTAATATATTGTAATTTTTTGATAAAGATTGAATTAGAATACCGTTGCGCCAACTATCACTAACTAAGGGCGGGTTGTTTCACGTCCACATAGCTATCGTCAAACCAAAAAAGCGCTGTTTCACAAAAATATGCCCTTAACGTTCATTCCTTAAAAAATAACGATTACAGTAACCGGTGTCATACCCACTGGTTAACGTCATTTTATTATTTTACATTCGAACTTTGAGGATCGGTTTTTTAAGCAGTGAAACAACGCTTTGTATTTAACCATCATATCTATTCGTTATTATTTGACGTACACACGGCTACATATCAAGCTATACAAATCCAGTTTACGCTGGACTTGACTTGTATAGGATTTCCGTACAATGAGAGATCAGCTTATACTGAAAATGTATAGCTTAATATGTAGCCGTGTGTACGTATGTTACGTTAAGACTGCATCGAGCGCACAGTGGCGCCCTCATCGTTATTTCGGTGATTTCATTTATTTTAGAATGAAAATGCAGAAAATAAGCTCGTCAAGTTGTGCTTCACAAGACTATACGTTATTATTACTACAAACAGTAGTTTTAAATTGTTGTAAAAGAAATCACCGAAATAACGATGAGGGCGCCACTGTGCACTCGGTAGCCTCTTAACCAATCGTTTGAAACAATCGGCCCTAACAGGAAACACACAAAACTCAAAATCAAAAGACATTTACTTATGCAAATTAGGCTGAGAATCAGCACTTCTCGAACGTTAAAACTACATAAGACAAAATGCCCGCCCTTCACCACTTCCTAGTGCTTTCGCTGGGAAGAAGTGGCGCAACGAACTCACCCAGCAGCCACAGACTTTTTTTTTGGCTGTGTTACTATTAAATAACTTCTCCCGCTCTGGGCGAAGCGGGAGGGCGTGTCAGACTTTTACTGACTAAAACCCACCCGTGTTCCTTTAGTTGCCCGTGTGCCAGGGCCACGGTATCCCTTTCAGACAAACCCGCAACTCTAGCAGGCACCGGTCCTGGCGGACCCCATCAGTGCGTGCTGATATCTCTTTGAGGCGCGCGTGGAAGTCAACGCACCGTCGACCCGGGCCTGGTCCTTACCGGACGGCGAGCTGCCCATAGCTCGCCGTCCGCAAGCCCTCGCCTACGGTGGCCGGAAATTGGCTACCGATTCCCGCCGCCCAGGGCGTCTCCTGCAGCGACTAGACTAGGGGCGTGAGGGCGCACAGACTGACAGACTGACAGAGGGAGTGGCCTCCCTCACGCGGTCCGCCTCCTCCTTCGCAAGCATTATTGCTTCGCAGAAGGAGGTGACTGCCTCCCATGCACTCTCGCTCCGGACCATGGCCAGGACCAGGGCCCGAGAGATCGCCGCCGCCGATTGCCCCCGTGAGGACACGGCGGTGCTCTGCCCAAGCCGGGCAGACCACCGTATGCTTCACCGTGTCCTCCGGGTGATCCACACAGTGGTAACACCCGGGAGCAGCCACAGCCTAATCTGCTAAATATAGAAACAATGAATCATTGGAATAGTATGTTCTTAATTTTTCACTATGCTACAAACGTCACCTTCTTTTAAGCGAAAAATGTATTTATTCCCTAGTAACCTCTATAATATAATAAAACAAATCTAATATCCCGAAATGGCTTGTAAATAAGGTGCAAATTAGATCGCATCCTTTCGAAGCGACTTTGTAGCGAAATTGTAGAAAATTAAAATCGTTATAGCATGCCTGTGGCTTCCCTGGAAATGGACCAATCGGAACTCGAATCAATTTTCTGTTTGCTTCGAAAATCTTGGTAAATTGAGTATTTTTTCAATATTTTTATATTTCCATGTTGGGTATTTTAAATCAGGGTTTTCATGGCTTACGCAATAAAAAAACTTCCGATGGTTTTAGCGTGTATTCCTTTACACAGGTGTCTCTGTTTATGTTTTGCTTGCTGAAAACCAAAGAAACCACAAAAAATACGTTAGTTAATTTAGATAAGTAAGCAGCATGAATGTATGTGGTCAGAAACATATTGCACAGACTGTACCTAAAAACTGTAGAAAAAATAGGCTTTTGAAACAGATTTAAAGGAGGTAAGTAACCTTACCTTACCTACCTTCTGTTTCCTAAAAGCTTCAAACTGCTGAGAAAATTCATGTTAAAGCTCTTTAGGTTATTAATTTACAGACTATTCTGATTGGACTGAATTAAGCTTTTATATACCTAGGAAAAAAAAACCGGCCATCTGCGTGTCGTAGCCCGCACAATGAAGGATTCCGTAATTGGGATGAATTTTATTTATCCCAAGAATAATTTTAACTTTGTAGTTGAAAATATGTATATTCTTCCATACATCGATATACTTCACGGTCAATTCTCCAACTGTAAATGTAAGTTTATAATCGCAAAAAAATATTTTTATATGTGATAAAACTACAAATTAACGATTTTCGAGCTTTTTCCTTTACCTGTGCTGTGCGACCTTGATTCTTTTCATGATTCGGGGTCAACGGGTACAAAACCGAGCAGATAGAAAGTTTCATACTAACGCCATGCGCGGAAGCGCTACTACACGCACAGCTATGTGTGCGTGATCTGTCACCGACAAGGCGCGGTGGGGCGAGCGCTGACGCCAGTTCGGGTGAAAACCGGTTTGAGCCAGCTCAGTGTGCGGGCAAAGTTAAGGGGTGCCGACGGCGGCAACGATATGACGATGACGCGGACGTTTCAGCTATTCTTATACTGTTTTTAAAGATGCCAAACTATTTTAGTGTTCGCTTAGATCTTTTAAACTACTCAACAGATTTTAATGCAGTTTTCAGCAATAGATAGAGTGATTCAAGAAGAAGGTTTCTATTAGGGATGCCTCGATACGCCTTTTAATTGAATTAAAATGGATATCTTAGAAGATATCAGAGATTTAAAAAGTATAAGTATAGCGGTTGGCGGGCCGTTCGTTTCGTCGCGGTTGGCAGCGGTACTGTCTCATGAAAAATCTGCTGTAAATATTGTATACAAAGATATCCTGTAGTATAGACTAATCATAATATTATTAATCACTCCACACTGCCCCATATTAGAATCTATGTACATTGCACTCGTGCGAAGCCGGGGTGGGTCGCTAGTTATATACATTTTACAATCGTGTTTTACTAAACGACGTCAAAAAGGGATGTTCTCAGCTCAACATGTATGTATTTGCGCATGTGTGAAAAATTATTTCACATTATGATTAATTACATAGTATCTACCTATTTATTTATTGAATCAAAAATGCATTTCTAATATAATTATTTAATTATTGCTAATATATGTAGAGTTACGTCTGTCCGCCTGTCCGCCAGTCCGTCCGTCCGTCCGTCCGTCCGTGCTCATTGCCAAATCGCGACTCGCACTTGCCCGTTTTTTTTTATTTTCGATAACCGAGTGACAGCCCTATGAAAGTAGGTAAGAATCTTGAACTCTGTTAGGAAGCTTTTCTTCTGCTCGGATTTTATTCTGTGCTATGGTTTTGATTTATTTGCGAGTATCAAAATAAAGTATGTCGCATAAATAGCCGTATCTTTTAATACGTACGACTTGATACCTTTACGCGTTCCTGCGAAAAAGAGTCTTGACAGACAAACAGGCGGACGAACGGACAACGAAGTGATCTTATATGGGTTCCGCTTTTCCATTTGATATACAGAACCCTAGAAATTAAGTACGTAATTAGAAATCCAGAAAATATAAGAGCACAAATGTTTTTTCAGATTTCTGGTAACGAAACTTGCAAAAGCATTTCTGTAACATGCGAAATAACGGACCAACATACAGAACAAAATGGTTTCCACGTGTAACAACGGAATCCTAAAAACCGTTATTTTAACAAAACAAAAAACGCTTCTACCCTGGGGGAATTTAATCAGTTTGCTTACTTTGGACTGGAAGCTCAAATTGTGCTCACGGTAAACAAAATCGTTCCTCGGAAAACAATTACTGGATAGTCCGCTAGATAAGGATAAAGTGTAGCGCGCTATAGCAGTAGTGTTAATAGATATTAGCTTTTATCTTATCTGCGATCCTGTTTTGTTTTTTTAGCGAGTTAGGTTGTTTGCAGACTGAGTCAAGAATTTCTATTGGACAGAACAGCGCTCTATGAAACGCAATTACAATCAACATAACATTTTCGCGGAAAATCCTGTTTTATCGCAAGGCAAAACTTTTTCTAGTGTGCGCACTGCCTTAGTTACTTTGACGGGCAATTTTGATGTTTATAGTGTTGTCAGTGTGAAAGATGATATGGCTAGAAAGCGAGTGGCTACCAAGATGACGCCAAATAGAGAAGTATTGATGAAAATGATATGTTGCGATGACCCCAAATAAATTGGGATAAGGGGAGGGGTTGGGTCCAACTTCGAGAAAGAGGTCAATTGTCAAATCTGATTCGGCTGGGCAGCGTTCGGGAAGCTACGCAATATCTTCTCGTCCCACATACCACATTGTCTCAAGACGAATGTCTTTGACCAGTGCGTGTTGTCAGTGATGACCTATGGCACTGAAACGTGGTCACTTACAATGGGCCTTATAGATAGATAGATAGATAGAATACTCTTTATTATGTACACCATAAAAATTACAGATATAAATGTAGAACTGTTACATAGGGTGTCACAATGGGCGGTCTTATCGCTAAAAGCGATCTTTTACAGAAAACCTTATAAAAAGGCTAAAAGTCACCGAAAGGGCAATGGAGAGGGTTATGCTTGGAGTTTCCTTACGTGATGGAATCAGAAATGAAGAGATCCGCAGGAGAACTAAGGTAACCGAAATAGCCCGAAGAATTGCCAAACTTAAGTGGCAGTGGGCAGGGCACTTGCTCGCAGAACAGATGGCCGTTGGGGCCGAAAGGTTCTGGAGTGGCAACCGCGTACCTGAAGTCGTAGCGTTGAAAGGGCTCCCACAAGGTGGACCAATAACCTTGTGAAGGCCGCAGGAATCCACTGGATGCAGGAAGCACAAAACCGGTCGAAGTGGCGGTGCTTGGGGGAGGCCTATGTCCATTAGTGGACGTCTTTCGGCTGAAATGATGATGATGATGATGAAGTACTTACAATAATATTATGGCATAACAGCTTCAAAGTTTGGTGCAGAAAACGCTTTCTTTCCTTTCCAAAGTTCAGATTACGTTATTAAAAGTACCAGTAGGCATTACTGGAAGCTACGAAAGACTGATTATTTAAACCAAAGACCGTATACCCACGGCACAGAGTGCGGACAGAGGCAAAGCTTCATACACCACGCTATGATAGGAACTCTATTACAAGCATGAGGCGCGTGTGTGCGTACCACTAGCGCGTGGCGGCTTCATCGCGTACAAAGAAAAACCGGTTTTATTATTTACTAGCTTCTGCCCGCGATTTCGTCCGCGTTAAATTTCTTGTTCCCCCGACCCACCCCGTCGCAACACATTGCCTGCCCGTGATTTTACTTCATTTTCGCATAAACTTTCATTTAAAAAATATTGTGTCCTAGTTAATAGGAATGTTATTCTTCCTCAAGAATTGGGCTGTAAAAAGCAAAAAGATTTTTTCAAATCCAACTCGCAGTTCCAGAGATTAGCGCGTTCAAAAAACAAAAAACCGGCCAAGTGCGAGTCAGTACAAATCCTTACTAATATTACAAATCCTTACTAACTTACTGTCTGTCTGTCTATATGTTACGTTTTCACGCCTAAACCGCTGAACCGATCGACATGAAATTTGGCAGGAATATAGCCTCTGATATAGAGAAGGAGATAGGCTACTTTTTTACGCGATAACCGACATCCACGCAGGCGGAGCAAAAAAACGGCAAAAAAATCATGTTCGTTGTATGGGAGCCCCTCTTAAATATTTTTTTTTTCTGTTTTTTAGTATTTGTTGTTATAGCGGTAACAGAAATACATCATGTGTGAAAATTTCAACTGTCTAACTATCACGGTTCATGACAGACGGATAGACGGACAGACAGACAGACAGCCGGACAGCGGAGTTTTAGTAATAGGGTCCCATTTTACCCTTTGGGTATTTTTTCCCGTTTTTGCAACATTTTTCATTTATGCTCCGCTCCTATTGGTCGTAGCGTGATGTAGCCTATAATATTTCCCAATAAATGGACTATCCAACACAAAAATAATTTTTCAATTCCAACCAGTAGTTCCTGAGATTAGCGCGTTCAAACAAACAAACTCTTCAGCGTTATATATTAGTATATATAGATTATTTTTAATTTTTAGTAGAGAGATCCTTATACCTCAACATCGGAAGAAAACTCAACCAGGTGGTGCATAAAAGTTTTGGTATTGATCGTAAATGGTTTATTCGTTTTTTTTGTAAGTGGGACAGAATAGATAGCTAGCTATCTATCTTGTAAACGGTGCGTTCAAGAACAAAAATAACGACTATTTGAGAACTTGTTTGTTACAGTTTATGCCAGATGATTGGTGTTTATGATTTGAAATACGTAGGTAGTCCTACCAAGTTATTAGTGATTAATAATTATGCTTATAAATTGAGAGAAGTAAGCTGATTAACGTTCTGTTTATTTAGTTTTATCCTCCTGCGCCAACCCTACCAAAAAAAGGTATAAATGTTGTACGCTCTAAGCTTTGCCTCCTACTCGATCCTTGCCCGTAAGCGAAGCGCCAGCACGCGCTATAGCTGAGCCTGTAGCTTTAAATTCCCCCGATAATAATCATAACCCTGATTTTATCCAGCCACCGTCGGCCCCTTGCCATCCTCCCTCCGACTCTGCCCTAAGCCGAGGTTCGTACCCCACAGGGGGTGCCCTTAGCGCGCAGTCGTTTAGTTTATAAATTTTTACGCCCTGGCTGGAGGGATTAAGTTTCGTTAGGAGCTTAAGGCAACCACAGGATAGTCTGGTTAAAGTTGGCTTTGCCTCTGTTCCGTTTCTTTACGCATATGCTCACGGTGCAACGAACATTGTTAAAGTAATTGTCGAAATTAAAGCTAATAAATAATACGATCACATTGTGACATAAATTTCACAATAGAGAGGGCACTAATCAACAATTGCGGTCAAATGCATTGAGCAGCCGTTGAAGTATCTATTTAGTAGTAATGCTGCATGCTGTAATAAAACCAAAGATCTCATTGTGATCTGTTAACAGTTGACAGTATGAAGATTTTATATGTCAGAACTTCAGAAGTGTTGTAAGAGGGGTTCGTGAAAGATTTTTCAGCTGTAACTATTAGGCGCCTGTTACACGTAAAGTATTTACTGCGATTCGTCAGTTCAGTATTTATTGGTAGACGTCTGTATTTATTCGTCAGCTGAATACACGTTAAAATGGACATACAGCTAAAAATTTAAGCTTGTGTGGCTATTATTTTTGCAATTGGTTTTAAAAGAACACGGTGGTCAAAAAACTGGTACCTACAAAGAGAAAGGTACACCCATTTGAATTTAATGGCCGAAATTAATTTACATGGTGAAATGGATGATTAAGAGAATTATTTTCGAATGCCTGATATTTGCTTTGAAGAACTTCTTACAATGGTAACACCATTTTTAACAAAGCAAGATACAGTGATGAGAAATTACCCCAAGAGAAAAATTTGCATTCATTTTCGAGATTAGACGTTCAATATTTATCAAATTCCGAAGGATCGTCAACACGGAATCAAGAAATCTCGAAACTCATTATTAAATATTGACATTCAACAGTACGCTAGTTACACGTTCAATAAATGCCACGATACATTAGTATTTATTGGCGGAACACAGTAAATACTTTCCGTGTAACAGGCGCCTTACGTATATAGGTTGGTATTTACATAGCTTTGTTTCTAAAATACCATAATTACTCATATTGCTGTTTATACAGTAATGAATCGTTACCAGACGTTTGCCATTAAGACAATGTCTTGACAGCTGTCATTGACACACGTCAGACTAGAGATAGTACAGAATTAACATACAACCTAATTACGAACGTGTAAAACTATATTAATATAATATAAAGTACCACAGAGAATCCATACAGTAGTATTATTAAGGAAAACTTAAATCTAATGTTAAAATACCTAGAGCGTTTTTTTATTCAAAGTGGAAATTAGAAACTTAAATACATATTATATTTGATGAATGATCGATTTTCACTTACTCCTTTTGCTTTGTTTACGATCGTATATCTGGTTATACATGCACGCTGGGTTGCGAGTATTACGCACCTGTCCTTTCTGAAGAATATCACCAATAAGGTCAATTAATTATGTCGTTCTAGGGCGTCCCCTCCCAGCTCGCCGTCCGGTAAGGACCAGGCCCGGGTCGACGGCGTGTTGTGTTCCACGCGCGCCTCAAAGAGATGTCAGCACGCACTGACGGGGTCCGCCAAGACCGGTGCCTGCCAGGGTTGCAGGTTTGGCCGAGGTTTGTGGCCCTGGCACACAGGCAACTTAAGGAACACGGGTGGGTTTTAGTCAGTAAAAGTCTGACACGCCCTTCGGCTCCGCCCAGAGCAGGAGAAGTTATTTAGTAAATTTCACACCAAAAAAAAAGGGCGTCCCCTCCCGGAGTTTCCAATCACATCTGCCTTGTAAATAAATACTTTTTGTTAGTCACCTTTCATTCATCCTCTCAACCTGACCAACGATATAAGCATACTCTTTTTAATTTTTGTCACTACATCTTTTAAATCGCACCGTCCGCCTTATCACATCATTTCTCAGCCTATCATTCATAGTTACACTACACATGCTTCGTAAGGAACGCATTTCCACAGCATTTATTCTCCTTTCATGCCTCTTTTGCTACACCCAACATTCACTTCCATACATAAGCGTAAGCACCAGCACATCATTGTGAACAGCCAGTTGAGCCTTTTTGGACATCGACTGGTTGGTCACAATTGTATGTATCATCATTCACTTTATTACCACCATTCACTCTCTTTTCCACATCGTCATCAATCTTTCCATCTCTTGTAAACAGATTATGTTCTTGTATATACTGCCGCGCGTGCAATAACAGCAGTAAGTATAATTTTTGTCCAAATTTAGTTGAGCATTGATTCGGAATTAGCTCATTGCGCTGATTCCGAATCTATGTTTGACTCTATTTGGACAAAAATTAGGCAGTATAGATTAATGATGGAAAATAATTATCGTGAGGAAACCTGGACAAGTCTGAAATCGCCATCACGCATTGAGCATGAGCAAGCGTGGTGACCGTGTGGTGCCGGACGTAAAGAATAGCACCACCCCATTTCCTCCCGTGGGCGTCGTAACAGGCGACTAAGGGACTTACTGGAGAATGGGCAGCAGCGTTCTCTATGCATTTTTAACACCATACTGCGATCGCCAACCCGTCTGCCAAGCGTAGCGATTATGGCAAACCCCCCCAATTGGGGGAGGCTTATGTCTAGCAGTGATCGGCTTGTGGCTTGCTTAGGCTTGTGTCTTTCGGCTGAAATGATGATGATGATGAAGCGTGGTGACCAATGACTTCTAAGTATGAGAGACGACCCTTGCCCTGTAGTGAACATTAACAGGCTAGTATTATATCGAACGCAGAGCAAAAAGGCTTATAGGCGACGATACGTTGGTGGCCAGGCTTCACACCCTGGCTCATCGGCGTAATGTTGCTTGCCTGTCGGTCTAACAGACTGTACTTCGGAGAGTGCGCGCAAGAGCTCCACGACCTGATCCCACCATCGCCCTTTTATTACCGGGCTACTAAACGTACTGCAGGGTACCAGCCGCACCTGGTTGATATCCCATCCAGTCATATTCAGCGCTTCTCCTCTACATTTATTATGCGCACAGCCAAAGCATGGAACTCTCTGCCAGCGTCTGCCTTTAAAGCAAGAGTGAACAGGCATTTTCTGGACACAATCGTTCCATCATAGACCTCATCCATCGCATTCAATCAGGCGAGATCGAGGTCAATAAGCAGGAGCAATAAAAATAAATAAAAATAAACATTATTATATTTAATACATCCAGAAATTGTATAGTCCGTGATATTATTATCACGAAGTTCGAACCGTTCTCGACTACAAATGGATCATCAATCCGCTATAATAGGATTACTCGTCGAGATTCGATAGCAATCAATTCACTAAGCTTAGATTATGCCGTTGTTGTGTGCGATTTACAGAAGATTATCTAGATAATCAACACCTATGCGGTATGACATAATTGGTATCTATTAGTAATAATGATACGAAACACAGTTAACTTAGACCATGTAGGGTCTGAATAATAGCTTCGGCCTGGATAATGCTCAAATTTTCAGGATAAGATGTAGCTAGCAGACTTAGGGCGGGTTGTTTCACGTCCACTTGACGCACGCGTATACGTCATAAATGGCGCTAACTATTGTCAAATCAAAAAAAGCGTTGTTTCCCAAATTATGCCCTTAACGTTGGTTAAAAAATAACGATTACAGTAACTGGTGTAATACCCACTGGTTAACGTCATTTTATTCTTTTACATTTGAACTTTGACATCGGTTTTTTATGCAGTAAAACAACGTTTTGTATTTAACGAACGTTATACATCATATATATCATGTAATCGTTATTATTTGACGTACGTATGTTACGTTAACCAACGGTTTGAAACAACCGGCCCGCCTGTGTTCACCAACATTTAAATCAACTGTTTAGATATTTAATCAGTTGTTTACTCATAATTTCATAGGAAATTTGACATAAACCAACTGTTTAAATACCTAACCTGTGGTTTGAATGTTGGCCTTAGGCCTCAGTTCACCAACATTTAAATCAACTGTTTAGATATTTAATCAGTTGTTTACTCAAAATTTCTTAGGAAATTTGACATAAACCAACTGTTTAAATACCTAACTGTTGATTTAAACAACAAACAATAATTTAAGTTCAACAATTTAAGTTTCATTTGTCTAATTTTTATTAAATTAAATTAAATAATTTTATTTCAGATAACTAAAATCCATACAATCCGATAATAAATTAAAATTAAATATTAAAATAAAATAAAATACAATTATATTACCCGCTTAATAAATGATCTCCATAACGGGGAAGAGATCCTATCAGCAACAGTCTTCAGAATTCCGTTGCAGCTGCCACGCATTCTGCAGATCAGGGATACAGTTTTCTTGCGAATGACGGCATGAAAGCCATCAGTGCGATACAGCATACTTTGGATTTTATGAATAGGATTTGCACCCAACAACAAAAAATAAGAAATCTGTAACTTTCACCCTCCCACCCACATAAAGGGAGGGTGCAGGTCTGTGTTTTTTCTTTGGGCTTTAGTATAGGTAGATACACTTGCGACCAAATTGTGTTTTTAAGCGCCCCGGGAGCAACAACAACGCGGAAAAATAATGTAATTTAGGATTGTAACCTCTTTTGCCGCTTAATCGAATTTTAATCCCGTTCTAATAACATTCTTACACTGAACACTTGTTTTCTCACTTACGGCATTTCGTAAAATTTTGTATGAGGATAAGCTATTCAAATTCAACGTGGGATATATGCTTTTTAGGGTTCCGTAGTAAACAAGGAAACCTTATAGTTTCACCGGGTACACTACATAAATACGAAAAACTTAATTCCGTCAGTCACAAATACGAATTTCAAAATACCGATTTTCATAATTCCGAATGGTTCAAAATTCCTAATATAACAACTCCGATTTATCATTCATACTATTTTATAATTCCAAAATTTCAATAATTACTTTTCTCAAAATACCGAGTTTTAATAGATCGAATAACAAAAAGTCCGACTTAATGATAATTCGAAACATCAAAAATACGAATTCCGATTATTAAAGTACCGATTAATTAGAATTTCGAAAGAAAAACGCCTTGAAAACTGAATAGCAAGACAAATAAACTCATAATTGACCAAATGATTCACCAACAATAGAGGAGAACTGCCGCTCGGAGGCCGCTACCGCGGCGCGCTCCCTACGGTCGCTCGCCTTCGCGCTTTAATGGTCACAGTTCTAACCTAACCTAACCCAAATGATTCACCAACAATAGAGGGGATCTGGTAAATTTATAATATTTTATAATATTGGTCCGTGGATGGGTGACCATCTTTACATAACAAGACCCGTCCATGCCTCAGAAAGCACGTTAAGCCGTTGGTCCTGGCTGTCATTTGTGTACCTATCTTTGACAGTCGTTACGGGTCGTCAGAAGCCCGAAAGTCTGACAACTAGTCTTACCAAGGGGTATCGTATTATCCAGAAATTGGGTTTAGGAGGTCAGATAGGCAGTCGCTCCATGTAAAATACTGATATTAAGCTGCATCTGGTTAGACAGGAAGCTGACCCCAACATAGTTGGAAAAAGAATATAGAATTTATTTATTTTATAGATTCATTTATGTTTCAAAGCCATATTATTCATTTAGAACCGAGTTATTTGCGGTTTTCCTCGTTATTCGCTTGTTTTAGTCGCACACTTGCTCATGCTTTATTTTGCCGAAGCTTAGATGTTCGTTGGAGCGTGTCTTATCTAATTAGTAGGTCGGTTAGCTCTCCTACCTGACTATAAAACATTGCTCAGGGAAGCATGTATACGTCCCGCTACGGATTTAGGACTATAGACGCAGTCACCAGTATTTATGGTCTTAGGGCAGAACTGCGAGGTAATTGCGTACCTAACTTACTAACTTACAGCAGCAATGGATTTCATTTTAACAGTTCACCCATGTTCATTGGTTTTTTAACTTTATTGAGCAGACAATTTTTTTGAACATATGAAACTATCCATACTATCCATGTGAAAAAAATGAAAAAAAATGAAAATGTGAAATTAACTCTGTCTGTCTATCTGTCTGTATGTTACGTTTTCAGGCCTAAACCACTGAACCGATCGTCATGAAATTTAGCACAGATATAGGTTGGGATATGGAGAAGGACATAGGCTACTTTCTTACGCGATAACAGACTTCCACGCGGGCGGAGCCGCGGGCAAAAGATAGTTAGTACATAAAAATACAAAAACCGTTGTAAAAGTAATGATTATGAAGACTCATTTTGGGAATGTAAAATACTACCGGTTCGTGAGAGGGTTAGTAGTGTTGTCGGTAGCTTTAGAACACTATAGTAGCAATGAATTTAAAAACAATATATTAAATACGCACAAGATCTCAATAATATGAGAAGATTTGTAGTGCCCAAAGGTAAAAATTATTATGGTAGAAGGTGCAGATTTTTTTTATATTAATAGGTTGAATCTGTTCCAAAACCGAATGGGCACCCCGACTTTACGTAGTCTTTTGGCTCCTACCCTAGAGTGTATATAAAAACCGGAGGCGTGGAGGGAGAGCAACTTTAATGTTTTGAGGTTAGGTTACAATATAACTTGCTTTTCTCAAGAAGGACGCGTTACTTTAGAAAATTAGTTAATATGAAAGTTAAGTTTAATGATCATTATATAAAAAGAGCATTATACAATTTGAAAATTATATGAAATGAACGTTATACTAAACGTAATTAGAGAAAATGAAAATTATATCAACAATAACATAAGATCATATGAAATTAGGTTAAATGTTTTTATAGCAAATGAAAACTAAATCATATGAAAGTTATGTCAAACGAAATAAGACTATCTGTTACTATACCAAACATTACACACCCGGTAAATTCTACTACAACTGCTTTCAAATCAAGTGGGCTATATGTAAACAATGAAAGGGATTTCTTTATCTTTCAGCTGCTGCTAAGCTTGTTGACAGCATGATATCTATCAAACAAGCTCATACTTGCGTTATCTTTTTTTCGTCAAAAAAAAAATGCACACCAAACAACCAACCAACAACGTCACACAAATATATGTTCCATATTTTTTTTTACAATTACTTTTGTTTTTTATTCAGCACCCCGTAGCGAAGAAAACAATCTCTTCACACTCTAGACTAATCAACAGTCGTACGTCAAAACTCATGTATTCACAAGAGTTGCAAAATCAGCACTTTTTGTATATCAAATAGCTCAAGACAGAAAGAATAACAGAAAGAAAGAAGAAAGAAAGAAAAAAACAATTTATTTAAGAGAGATTTGTGTGAGAGACAAACAGAGTTATATCTTTCTTCTCTCTCCATGTAACGAAATTGGGTGCCTAAACGTGACACGTCCTTAAAATTTTACTCTCAATTCTCGTCCAATTATCGATTCGCCGCCTCAGAAGTTTCACGTCAAAAATATACCCTACATGTTTTTTTGTACATAAAAGTGGATAAGCAGATGCGATGGAACATAGATAGATAGATAGATAGATAGAATATTCTTTATTATGTACACCATAAAAATTACAGATATAAATGTAGAACTGTTACTCGTACCTAGGGTGTCACAATGGGCGGTCTTATTGCTAAAAGCGGTGTTTTACAGACAACCTTTGGATGGATCAAAAGTAGAAGGAGAGACAACACTGTAGGTAGTGGTGCCACACATTTTGGTTTGCTTCCCTAAATAACTGAGAACCTGCCAATTAATTTTCGTGTTTCACAAACCGATTACATGAGCCTCAAATCCTTAGACCAGAACAGACATGACAGCCGGTAATCCTATATTCGCCTCAGTTAGATCCACATTCTGTCACGAATATCAATGTGAAGGATTTCATCGACAGAAGGCTTCCGCTGACAGAGACGAACGACTGGTCACGTTTTAGAATTGTTGCTATTCAATTCTAAAACGGAATTCGGAAACGGATTAGTCAATGGTATAATTTTTCGTTACGACAACTAAATTGCAGAGCATTATAGTTAATTACAATCGGCCAAGTCCATGTCGGACCACGCACAATGAAGGGTTCCGTAGATGGGTGAACTGATCCCAAGAACAAACTTAACATTGTAGTTGAAAAACAGGTTCTCTCATACAAAATGTATGGGAGAACATGTTTTTCAATTACACTTGATAGCGGCGTCAGGTATATTTTGCCTGACACATGCTGAGCTGGACTCCCATTTGGTGCAACCTTGAGACGTACACCGCACTTTGTATGTTCGTTATTTGATTGAAATGTGTCATAGACTCATAGTTATAGTGTCGCTTTGTTTAATTCAAATATGCTTTTTTTTTTCATATTTTGATCTTGTATTTTCTTTATATTCATGTAATCTATATATATATATAATGGTAAACTGACTAACTGACTGGGTGATATATCAACACACAGCCCAAACCGCTGGTCCTAAAGACATGAAACTTAGAGGATGTGTTCTTTGTGAAGAGTAAGTATCCCCTAAAAAATATTTTTTGGGAATTCCACCCCTTAAAGGGGTAAAATAGGGGATGGAAGTTTATATGAAAGTCACTCAGTTTTGAAGTTAGGATCTTCAAATTTTGTGTTTAGGCTGACGATTTAAAATTAATTTATACCTATCTCAGCGTTTTTGATAATTCTGATAAAGGGGGATGAAGTTGAAAAGTCCTTAATTTTCGAAGAAAAATTACTAAATTTACTATCTAGGCTTATGGTTGGAAGCTAACGCAATGGTGTTGTTAGAATTTCAACCCTTTAGGGGGTGAAAAGGGGATGAAATTTTGTTTTTAATTAAAGTTCTTTATTTTTCAAGTTAAAATCACTAATATTTCGGATTATGGTTAGCTACTTTTTTACGCGATAACCGACATCCACGCGGGCGGAGCCGCGGGCAAAAGCTAGTTTGATATAATATAATTGTGCTTTTGAGTGCTGTTCCATTTCTTTTCTGTGCATTAAATACATATTTTTTATCTATCTATAAAACTAAACTAACAACTGCTCTAGATAAGTGTGTACTCTGTGACTATGCTGTGCGCTCCCAGGGACAAATATTTTATGTAGATTCATAGTATTTGTGTAATCTGCAAGTCCTCTGGGAAATTCGCGAAGCAAACACAAAATTAAAACATGAGCTCAGAACTGTTATACTCAATATTTTTATCCTCTTTCTCTACAGGTCTCGTTTTGGTCTTGTTATAACTGGAGATGATGTCAGCATGGAGTCATAATGTTAATGATCATGAAATAGTTATAGCTCGACAAAATGACGTTATTACCGGAAACCTATAACAAAAGATTTCATCGTGGTTTATGGTACAGTCAGTATACACAATTAGCTGACCCCCCTTTGCATAAATGGTTAAGATTTTTTTGAATATGGATCAATAGAATTTTATAATTCTTAATTTAATTTAAATACCTATACGAAATCTATCCAAAACTAGAAAAAAAAAAAATATCGTACGATTTGTTAGTAAAAAAATCTCAACCATTTATGCAAGGGGGGGTCAGCTAATTGTGTATACTCGTACTGACTGTACTCTAAGTTATTGGCATACTATGTAAATAAATATATCAACCGAGTCACGTCGACAGATAGTAATGGGTTTCTCCTCAAAAGGAGAATTTAACCAATGTATAACTAACTAACCAACTCCAATCAACCAACTTGTTCTCGTCGTGTTTGTATTCTTTCTTTGTGTCATGTTTACCGCAAATAAATATATTTTCTTTCTTTCTTTTCTTTTTCTTTTTTTATACTACATGCTGGGCTTACGGGGAGCTGCGGGAGTAATTCCTATCAGAAGATTGGAAGAACTGAACAATCTAACGCCACACCATTGACCTCGATCTTCAGCCTCTCCCATCCATATATTTTTATCCTCCTTACCCTAGGGTAAGGTGGATGGAATAAATATATGATATATATCTTGGTCCGTAGTACGTGGTACTACGGACCAAGACCCTAAGAAAAAGGTTACAAGCGCGACAATTTGACACAGCAGCTATTTCAAAATTAATAAAAAACACCAATAATGAAGTCGCTTCAAAGCAGACATGTACAATAATAACTAGGTACTTTAACTAGTGAAGTAGTGATTCATTCATTCAATCTTGCAAATTGATTTGAACTTGGCAGTTGTAACATTAATTGGCATCAATAAATGAAATGCACTTGTATGCCATGCAGTCTATACGATCAATAGTTTGTATAGAAGGCGTATTGCGTAGTCGTATCTACTACATCATCTATCTATTACCATTTTTGCTTCTCTTCTTCTTCTTTATCGGTCTTTGTTCATCTAATGCTTAGGCCTCCTCCTCTACATACCATTATTTTTAATCCTGAGCCTTCCTTATCCGACGTCGAAAGTCGGTTACAGAACTTAGCGATGGAAAGTTCAAAACCCCCATCAAATGTGTCCTTATCAAAAAAGCATATTATAAGATAAAGGACTACGTTGAAGACAAGGAACTTTGGCAACAATTCCTTCTGCACATGTGGCTTCCCTGGTACCTCATAAACAACGTAACTATGTAAATGTCTATTAACTGCTCCCAAATAACGATGATTTTTTTATATTTTTTTTTACTTAGGTTCTTCCTTGACATAATCTTTTCATTATTTGACATTATTTGCCTACAAATCTAATTCCAATTCTTTATTAGTGGCTTTTGTGGACATGATATTTATTCAGATTTGTTAAGGTGCTCTTACACGGGCAATTTTTTGAGCAATTATTGCTCGGCAACACTAATGGATCAATCTGGATCAACTAAATGGAGCAATCTGGAGCAACAACAATAAAATGCGGCAATTGTTTCGGGAATATTGCTTCTAATTGCTCCATATAGTTCACATTTGTCAATGTCACCATGATATGAGTTGCCGAACATCCAATCGGTTTGGAAATTTTTAGTAAATTTTCTTTCTATCACGTTTGAACGTATAACCTGTGGTATAACTACGTCTCGTTTTTACAAGAGGAACCCAGTGAGGATAGCGGGGGAGTGCGCCGCCGCCGCCCCCGCCGCCATTTTCTTTCTTTCGACGTGCAGTGCAGTACAAGTGTGTCGTCGGTGTATTGACTTGTATTGCCTAGATTTTTAAGTTGCTCCATATTGCCTGGTATTGTGTGGCCGTATCTCTGGCAACAGGTTACTACATGTTAGCTCAACCAGGTTTCAGACTGGCTAAAGTAGACTCATCTTTCATGGGGTACTGTTTAAAATGTTACAATAAAATTCCTCCCCACATACTTCAACTGAATGAGACTAAATATAAATCTTGTTTATAACGCACACTATGCAGGCAGGCATATTATAAGTTGGGGGATTACATTGCTGATAAAAATTCTTGGCTGAATGCTGGTCCTGCTCCACAACCGCAGCTAGTTGATTAACATTTGACAATCATGTTGGAGCTGCTGAAGAGTGTAAGACTATCTTTGCATTGTATAAACTCAATCTCCTTTGTATTATATAAATGCATAGCACAGGTGTGAGTCCTATGTACTATAGAGCTACCATTGACCGGGTAATATGTCTTTCATTGACTTGAATGTGCCCTGGCGGTTGAGAGTATGTCATGCTCACTTAAATGTCTCGCTGATGGTGGCGTGTGTGTTGGATCATTTAGCTCCCTTCAAAATGGTTGAGCTGAATGGTGCTAATCCATGCGTCATGTTCGTGAACGGGCGCCGTCAGTTGGGACTGGTCATCTCTTAGCTGCCGCGGGTTATTTTATTTTATTTTATTTTGTTTCTATTTGTTGTACCTACGCTTGACGCTTTTAACGTGTAAGTTTTTATTATTTTTATTTTTACATCGTTCTCACTTTTAGTTATAAATTCAACATTATAGATGTAACGAATACTTTTGTAACAATTTAATTTAAAAGAGTGTCCATGGAGTTTCTTGCCCGTTCTTCTCCATAGGTACCTACGCTTTGGAATGGGAATGTAGCTTAATTTTTCTTACTGACCGACTCCTTGATAATTCAAAAGTGCCTGTAAATGGTTTAATTGAAATAAATGATTTGAGTTTGAGTTTGAGTTTGAGCTTTGCCATCGCCCTAAATTGCTGGATGTAGTCGTGACGTCATATTTGACAAGAATTGACCAGGATTGAGCAATTTTAGTTGCCCGTGTAAGCGCACCTTTACTCTAGTTGTAATGGCAATCATGTCATTTGGTTTAAATAGGTTTTCATTTTAATATATATTATATCTTTTTTATTTTTTTATCTTTTATATAGATTATTTTCTATTTTGTGAATGTGAGAACGTTGTAGGCCTAGTAGAGTGTAGATTTGTTGGCACTTTTCAATTTTGTTAAGTACCTGGTAATTGTTGAAAGGCCTACACTGTCCTCCCATATCTATTGTATGATAATATTGTAAAGCCAATTATTTTTAAAAGAGTAACCGTGGAGTTTCTTGCCGGCTCTTCTCCATAGGAAACGACTAATTGGAACCGTGTACCTAGCTTCTGACGTTTCATAAGTGCCCATGTAGGTTTATGTGAAATAAAATATTTTGATTTTGATTTTTTGATTTTGACGGCATCACGTTATTCAAGTGGTTGATGATGATAATTCTTCGGCATTGGGTCTAAAATCTAGTACAGCACCCGAACTTTAATACAGGATGGCAGGAACATCGACGCGTTACCCGTTACCTACCATAGATTCAGTACATGATTCTGGAATCCCCCTGCATTTAAATCATTCGTCGGTTATTAAAAAACAATCTGCTGTGACCTACAAAAGTGCAATATCTACGCAGTCAAAATGTATCTAACAGCAATTTTCTTTTTAAATAACTGACAAAAAAAATTACGCAGGGGGGGTTCAGAATCATGTACTGAATTAATGGTAAAATTTTGGAGACATCAATTAACACTAAATAGTTTTAAAATTATTTAAGAAAGTAGATAAAAATATGTACATTGTACAAGTATATAAAAAAGGGAGGGAAAATAATCAAAGGGCTTCAAAACATTCTTCCGCATCGCTGTCAACAGGAAATGGTAATAATATAATGGTAACAGGTTGCGCGTCGATGTCCCTGCCACCGTCAGCTCAGCGAGTTTTAACAAAGTTCGGGTTTTTAAAGCATCGTCTCTCATACTTTTATGACAGTCTCTGTCTACAGCTATATGTGTCACGCCCGCGTACTGACTGAACCTTCCTGACCCTCCTGTCATTGATTCTGTGATTTAAAAACTCAGTTGACTGCCAAGGGTGGTTCCAACGAGGCATCGACACCCGTTGTCGTGGCGATTTTAATAAACCTAGAGCACACGAATCGCCTCGTAGATCTTCCCCGTATCTTTGAATTTATTTCAATAGCGTATTGTTGAAGCTTATTTCTTTCTTTTATTTATTTCAAACTTCGGATTCCTACAGTTCATTGCATACGTTGAGTGCCTTTGCCTCCGAGTTTTCATACGAAGGAGGTAATATATACTTATGTAAATTCAAATCTTCACAAAGTTTTTGCGTCCTTTGAAAATCAATACCCACTGTTAAACTTCGGCACTTCGAATTGGATAAGAGTGAATTTCCAGTGCCACGATTTAAAGTAGGTAGAACTGTTACGTTATGTGTGGCTGCTGTGGGATGTTTAAACGGTGTGATGGTTCAGTAGCATTAGGAAAATATGTGGTAATTTATAAGTATCAGTAGAGTCACACTCTAAACTGTATTGAATAGGTTTATGTGTATCATCATTTTAATTGACACTATTATCTTAAGTAAGTAATTACCTACCATTACTGAGGTTAACATTGTTGATTGATTGCCTCGGAAAGCACGTTAAGCCGTTGGTCCCGGCTGTCATTCGTGGATCTTTGACAGTCGTTAAGGGTCGTCAGAAGCCCAAAAAGTCTGACAACCAGTCTTACCAAAGGGTATCGTGTTACCCAGTTACTGGGTTGTGGAGGTCAGATAGGCAGTCGCTCCATGTAAAATACTGGTATTCAGCTGCATCCGGTTAGACTGGAAGCCGACCCCAACATAGTTGGGAAAAGGCTAGGCAGATAGACTGAGGTTAACATTGTTGAGAGTAGGAATTAAACATAACTTTAGTATAACTAAAGTCATAACGGTACTCGAGACTAAGTTTTAATTGATTTATGAATTATTATTACATCTCTCAATAGATACTTTTTTATATTTTATAGTAAAGCTTATCTCAGAAAAATACCTATATCATATTATATTATAGTAGTACTGCTAAGTAATGTTACAAATTAACAAATGGCTGCTTTGCATGAATGCACAAGCCGAAAACACACATTTTACAGGGTAGCTATTTGAAAATTAAACAAAAATTTATTGTCATAACTTTTCATGTATTTGATCAATAGGAGAATAAATAGAATGTATAAATCGAAAGGGCATTAATCAATGTTTAATTAAATTAGAACTATTTTGCATTTGGCTGTATTATAAACTTATAAACCAGTATTTTCTAAATTTTGGTTTGTGCGGGTATTCATACAAAGCAGCGAAATGCATCCTCTTTCCTAACTAACTTATTTTGCTGTGCCCGACAGGGTCCATAATGATCTAATTATAAGTTTACTACCTAAGGGCCGGTTGTTTCAAACAGTTCGTTAACGTAACATACGTACGTCAAATATTAACGATTACATTATGATGTTTAACGTACGTCAAATACAAAGCGTTGTTTCACTGAATAAAAAACCGATCGTCAAACTTCAAATGTCGAAGAATAAAATGACGTTAACCAGTGGGTCACTGTAATCGTTATTTTTTAACGAACGTCAAGGGCATAATTTTGTGAAACAACGGTTTGACGATAGTTAGCGCCATTTATGACGGATACGCGTGCGTCAAGTGTACGTGAAACAACCCGCCCTAAGAATACCTACACGTAGAATGCAATAAATGTAATGAGTATTGAAACATAGCGTTACAATTTGCCACAAATGATGAGGAATTTACAATATTATGTCTGGTTTTCTGACGCAAATAAATTATTTGTGGTTTTTGTTTCTTAGTTATGGAAATCATTTAATTGTAAATAAGTACGAGGTGTAGGTGTAGCTGTTGTAGCTGTGGTTCTGATTATATATCATATTATATACCAGAATAATAACGTGCAACATGTGTTGACAACCTTGCATCATCCTATCTTCCTAGCAAGACGGGCTATGTAAGAGCGGCTGCTGCAGGTCCGGAAAAGGACCATAAGTCCATATATAAGCCATCAAAGGCTTCTTCGGCTTTTAGTATGAATATTTTAAACTCTGCGATCTACATTTTGAACATGAATAAAAAAAAACCTCAAACGGCGCAAATACCCAACGCAACGGTGTAATAACCTTATTGAGAGCTATGTTTGGGCCGTTTGGGGTTGAACACCGGGTTCGAGTGCCCACTTATACCTACCCAAAGTCTGAAATTCAGATAATTTATGTAATCAAAGTAATGTCAAGTAATGTCACTGTCAAAATGACAGGACAGTGGTGCAAAACATTTTATCATTAAATATTTTTGTAAATAATAATCGATAAAATTAAAGCGAATTAATTATAAGAACTATGCAAACAAAATACCGTTGCCAAACAATGTTTTTTGTAGTGTGTTGGAGACACGGTATATGATCGTCATAATCAGCCCTTTTTAAGCCCAGTGTCAGATATAGGCCTCCCAAAATCGATTTCCAATCGAAACAGTGTACAGCCGTTTTCATCCAAAATGTGGCTAGATATGCTACTTACAATATGAATCTATGTATGAGAGTTGTACGAGTAATACTAGTGTTGTTGAAGATGCAAAAAATTTGAAAATGTTTGGTTCTCCTGCTTTGTTACCAGCATCATAAAATATTTTATACCAGAAAATCTCCTTTTTTTAATAACTTTGCTTAAAACCGAAAATTTATAAAAATAATTACGGTATGATTATTTTTTAAATTATTATTTCTTAAAATCAGTACATAAAAGAAAATGAAACCTCTTTTTTCGCCATTTTGTGTGAATTACCATTACGAAGATGTTTTTTGTTATGTTATCGCCTTTGTTTACATAAATTATCTGAATTTGAGACTTTGGGTATAGTATTCCGAGACATCGCCAAGCGGTTAGTCGATTCGTCACGTGAACAGAGGGCTGGCCTACGTTTTGCCCAAAGGATCAACATTGCCATACAACGTGGCAATGTTGCCAGCCTTTTGGGGACTTTTCCTGTAGACAGCGATGCCGAAGAATTTTATGATGCCCTTTGATTCTATCCTCTCACTTTTTTTTTATATACTTGTACATATTATTATTACTGTTTTAAGACAATTAGCTTTCAAAATCGACGGCTCCTAAGTATACTGAGTCAACTAACTTTCGGCAATTGTACTTTTTAGGATATTACAAACAATTAAATCATTTACTATCCACCTGTGTTAAAAACGTTCATATTATTAGAAGTACAGTTGACTCAGTATACTTAGGAGCCGTCGAAATAATATCGGTCTGTTAATTAATTGAAATCCTAATTTCATTATGTATTTCACTCACTCCTGTGTGAAACTGATACGCACAGTACGCGCCACTCAAAAGAAATAAATCCAAATTAGTCAAAATTAATCAGTCCAAATTAGTAAACCCTAATAATTTAGAGGTGTATCAACATCACTAAAAGTGCTGCATTATATGTACTTACGAAGGAAAGACTTGAGAAAAAATGTACCGACGGTTTACCCCTAGAGGATCCTTGTTTACCGAATAGATGCGTCAAAGTGGATCGATTTTATTAGCGGACCTTCAGCCTTGGGAGTGTCTTAATGACGATAAAGTTCTAAACTCTTGGAAGAGTTTTCTCTATTGTGAAAGGAATAGAGATTGTGTGGTTTTGTATCTACTTACACCATCCTCCATCTTCCTTTCTCCATCGCATCTTAATCAAATCGTCGTCCTGCCATTAATCAAACAGGTTGCTAATTTAATTATATAATGTATTATTTTTTGGACATTAATTTTATGATAAGTTTAACTCGTACACTGACTTTTTATTCGTGAAATGTAACATAATCTATCAGTTAGAGTTAAATTGTTTATAATAAGGCTATTAGGCTAGATTGTAATGTATTATTAAGACCTTTACTTACTAGCTGCTGCCGGCGGATTCGCCCAAGAGGCTTTAAAAAAAAAAAAATTGTTACTCCTTATAACATAAGCTATATGCCAGTGAAAGTCCCGTCAAAATCGGTCCAGCCGTTTCGGAGATTAGCCGGAACAAACAGACAGACAGATCAGGTGGCCGAATGGAGTATTTTTGATACGTGGTTGTTTTTTGCACCATCTGTCATTTATACTTATAATTCTATACCGAATGGCTGTGTTTTTCTTACAAATTATTAAGAAATCTATCCTGCAGGCTTAGCAGTCGGTAATAAGTGGTCCTTCGAGCCGGATGAACCAGCGACCTATGACAAAAAAAAAATGTTTTTTTTTGTTTTATGTACCTTATACACTTTTATAGACATTTAGTAAATAGCTGTTATTTTGACATTAAAAACAGATACTACCATTTTATTTATTTGTATCGATTAATACAGGACTTAAAAAAAAAATCTTCAGTGATAAATGCCGTGAAAGTTTTACGATGATGAGTGGCTATAAAGTTTAATTTAATATACACGAGCTCTATAAAGGTACACATATTATGATAGCGTTGGGTAATGTTAACTTAAGTACCTAATAGTAAATCTCCTCGTCTAAAGAGTTTGGCCAGGGTCGTAGTTTTTATTTCTTATTTTATGGCAACACTTAAGTAGTACTTAAGTAGTAGGTACTGCTATTTCTGGCTGGCAAGTAATTGAGTCTTCCAGTTTAAAACCAGTTTTTGTATTTATTTTTTATGAATAGCATCGCGCAGGTCAACCCAGGAGCTTGTCGTCTGCTTAACCGGACTTTCCTGTAGATGCCTCAACAAATTAAGGCCTCCAGTCAGGGCAAAAAACTTATAAATTAAGCGACTACACACTAAGGGTACCCCCAGTGGGGTACGGACCTCCGCCTAGGGCGTTGAAGGAGGTCAGCAAGGGACATGCTGGATCAGATTATTTTAAAACTGAAATGCTCCAGAGGCCCTAGTGTGAGTTTATTTTAACCATCTCGAATTAACGCATCGAGCGCGTTCAGCACTCCGATTGGTGAAGGGCCAATCGGAGGCCAGTCGGAACGCCGAATGCGCTCGATGCGTAAAATCGAGATGGTTAAACGAAACTCACACTAGGGCCTCAGGTATGTGTGAGTTCGAAAAAAAGACTAAACTGTGTACTCACACAGTACGGTTTTAAGGCTCGTTCAGACTAGTGCGATATCGCGGGCACGACGCGACACTAGTAGCACAATTTCTTTGTCGGTGCCTGTCGCGGCCGCGATATCGCGTGAGTCTGTATGAGCCTTTATCCGTACTGGGGATAGGTAAACACATTGATTCTGTACCTATTTTTCCATACATTCCCTTCCTAAAATGTCTCAATGTTTAATTTTTACAGCATCGGTTTTCGATAGCTTACCTAAAAATTAACAAATTCACGGTAATATGGCCGATTCATTAGCTAAGTTTCCCGCCCCTGCCCCAAATTGGTTCTTGTGACAAAATAAAAATTTCGAAGGAGCAAAGTAAATTCCATTAACATAATGAAGTTTAGGCAAAAATTGCTAGAACTTTTTTGATGTTTAGGCATGCGAGTTATTTTAAATTCCAGTACCTTCAATTTTGTGCTATGACAGCACTTTATAAAGAGGCGGGCGCATATAATTCAGCGATTCCCTATGGCCTAGTCCGCACTGCGATAAAAATCGCGCGAAATTTTTATCGCAATTCTCTAACACTTGGTATCTTACGGATGTACATTCACGCTGAAACGTGCTCCGTTCACTGAATGTAAAGGTTCTTACAAATAGGCGCGACACGCAACGCGACACAAAGGTACCGCTCGTTGTGCGACACGCAGTGCTTTGTGTCGCTTCGTGTGTCGCGCCTGTTTGTAGGAGCCTTAAACCGCGCGAATAAGAATCGCACGGTGAGATTTCGCAGTATGGGCTACTGGCTAGGCCTAAGAGTTTCTAAATGGTTAAAAGGTCTGTTGGTTCTGTTAAGTACCTATTAAAATACCGAAATAATGGTAAAACGTAATCCGAAATAGGTACTTAAGTATTATCTTCGTGCAAAACTCTATTATATGTATTTTATGGTGTCAATAATCTTCCTTATGTAAAGGCTTCCGCAGACAGGACCGACGCAACTCTAGTTGAACAATTTCTATGAAAACTTCTTGGAAACTATTCTACCAGAATCGCGTCGTACCGTCGCGTCGCGCCTGTCTTCGGAAACCTTAATGATAATAAGTATCTTTAGGTACATAATTATGTATTTATTCAAATTTATTACATAGGTAGGTAGGTACTTCATTAAATACTACCCATAGGAATTTGACCTGATTCATAAGGACAATTTTATTAGATTAGGTTTTCCTGTTTGTTCTTTTCGTCTATTATATTATTTGTGTCATATTCTATTATAGTCAACTTTTATTGTTTTATTATTATTAGAGTTCAAGTTAAGCCCGAATAAAACCTATTTAAATGTAACATAAAGACGTATCATAAACTCTATTTTTCCAAAGGGGTAGTTAGATAACGTCACAGGCTCCCTCCCTCCAGCCTCCACGGAGCAGAGGTCGTAACCTTTAGCATGCTTATGTCCTTCGTCAAAACAAATCAAACGCAGATCAATATAAGTGCAACAATAAAAACAAAAAAATTATACTTACAGCGCCTAAATTCGTTAATGCCGCTCACAAGGACGGTAATAATACAACCTCGTTCTGTCACCACGAATTGTTCCCTCCGAGCCCTCGAACAATTTTATCAATTAAAACACTTAAAACACAACAATTCACGTATTATCATTAGCATCACTCAGTTTCACAAAGCACCGCAATGGTTACTTAATCATTCTACATGAAACTGTTGTACCGGTTTGAAGTTCAGGGGTAATATGGAAGTCCCACCGCGGCTTTCAGAGGACTGAAGGTTCGGGCCTACGGGAAAATATCAAGCCTCGACCGGGATTCGAATGAAAATATACAAGTTGGGGAGAGGCGACACACGTGTGCTTGCTCTCTCTGAGCGTTGACTCAGCTATGAGTCAGACAAGGCAGGGCGTTTAGCGTTTCGTTCGCTACGAAGCTCTGTGGTCGGGCCGATGTTCGCCGAAGAGGGGCGAGGACAGCCGAGAGAAGAACCGCTGAAAGCTCAATGAGCAACCATAATTCATTATGAAAAGGACATTTTCCACTTTTCTTTGCCTCATTCGTTTGATGTAAGGGCCAAGTGTTTCTTTGAAATTTTGAATTCGTGAGAATAGATTTATTGAACAAATGATAAAGATAGTCTTAATCCGGTTCTTTTTACCTATATTAAGCTCAAAGCTGTCAATTAAGAAAATGATAGAAAGCTGGAGGCTATTTCGGATGCTGGAGCTATTTGGAACAAATTAAGTTTACCGTTCAAGACAAAGACAATCCGTTTGCCCGGCGCGGCGTGGTAATTAGGTACCTACCTATATTAGGTCAGAATGTGGTAATTAGACTTAGGTATATTTCCCTAACGGCTGATTCATTAGCTGTTATTAGGAAGCTAATATATTCAACAGCGCAGATTCTAACTACTAATTAAATAATAACTTAGTTACTACCTATTAAGTATAAGATCTTTTGCAATTGTAGGTGTTAATTAAGTATGTTTAAACATGAAGGATAGGCAGTACCTATGTTCCTATATTTTGTACAAAATACCGGCCAAGTGCTGTTATGTAGTGTGTTACAATGTGAAATAAATGACACCTCGTAAACTGTCAACATAAAAGAGTGTCTTTATACAGTGTAGTCTTTATGATGTGCACATATCGAAATGAGGGAATCTATGCTTAATTGTATCTACGGCAAAAATATTAAAAAAAAACTTTTTTTTTAATGGAATTTAAAAAAAAAATGTTCCCAGTGTAAACAAAACGGTGTAACTTTTAAACTAACTGATCTATCACGATGAAAAAGACTCCATAAAGATCGGAAGTAATTAGGCGTCCTCATAAAATAAAAATTGGGGAAAAAACTACCCTCAATTGAAAAGAAACATGTTTTTTTAGCAAAAATCTGTTTTTTTTTATCATAATTTTTTACAATAATTGTAAAATTTCTCAATAAGGGGGCGTCTTATTGAGAAAATTTGAAATAAAATTTCCATAAAAAATAATTTAGATTTTTTTTGTTCTTCTAAACTAAAGGGAGATTGGGGCGTGTCAAAGTTTTTATGGATTTTTTTTAAAGCGCAGTCCAAATTACTCACCATGCAAAAAAAAAAGAACATTGTGTAACAGTGTTTTTCAAATTTTGCCCTGACGGGGTGAAAAGGGGTAGTCAATTTTAAAGGGGAGGATTTTACTGCGTGGTTTGATTCGTTTGAAAATTAGTATAAATAACCTATACCTAAGTCGAATAATGGAAACGTCACGAAATCCATGCGAACGAAATCGCGGGCGAAGTGCTGAATGATTGACTTAGGTATCAGAAATTTTGTCGGAAATTTCGGCTCTGTTCGTTTACCTCGAATAACGGTATTAATACTTTTGACAAAAAAATATAGAATAAGTTTTAGGGTTTTTCGAAAACAGATCATTAAGAGTCTATACTACCTCAGCGCCACCTCAATCTGTATCTCGCTCGCACACTATTGCTACCGGTCACGAGAGCAAGCGAGACAGGGCGGCAGGGAAAAGGTTCCAAGGCGCCAATAGTTTAGGTAATTTCGTTTTACGGTGAAAATAATGGTCATTTAAAAAAAGTAAATAACATAAGACCTGCTTTATAGTTAGTTCAGTTAATATGCAAAGTTTCATTATCTAATTTAAAGTATTTTTAGAATACCAGCGGTTTATTGTTCGGTTTGGAGGTAACTTTGGATGTATTTTCTATCGAGAAAATTTTAGGGAATCGTGTTTTCGGCTAACATAGTACTTAACATTAATCCTCAACTTTACCATATATTTATTTCAAAATTAATGCTGCAGTATTTTCGACATAACGGAGCATCATGCTAAGTCATTTGAGGTAGTATAGGCCCTTAAGTTTTTGGGGGGATGGAATATGCATAGGCCAAAGCAGACACAGCGAACACGACGTAGGCTTACAATAGGGTCCCATTTTCACCCTTTTGGGTAAGGAACATTAAAAATGTAATAAAGAGTGAGAAACTGAGAATCTTATCTCGTCGTTCGTTAACCACTTTTTTTATGTTTCTACCCGTCATAATCGTCATGAGATTCCGTAACTAATCTTCTTGATTGAAACTTAATACATATGACTTCTAAACTCCATCTAAGAAATCAATTAATCTTACTTAAACATTATTTAGTTTGAGTGTATCATTGTTGGTACCACTGTCCCTTTATTGCCTCGGTTAAGAACGGAATGAACGAATCCCGGACGTTAGACCAAACATTAATTTGTCATCTTTTGGCAATATACGTAGGCTTAGGCTGACATCTATAAACGTTACTTAGCACGTGCACGTGCTAGATAGACATGTTCCCATCTCTATCTAGCACTTGTGATTTGAAAGTTGTGCGACCGTGACAGAAATAGCACTACTTTTTTTTGGGTGGGAAATTATCAAATAATTTCAGAGCAGGAGGGCGTGTTAGACTTTTACTGACTAAAATCCACCCGTGTTCCTTCAGTTGCCTGTATGCCAGGGCCACGGTATCCCTTTCGGACAATCCTGCAACCATGGCAGGCACCGGTCCTAGCCGACCCCGTCAGTGCGTGCTGACATCTCTTTGAGTCCCGCGTGGAACACAACGCGCCGTCGACCCGGGCCTGGTCCTTACCGGACGGCGAGCTGCCCATAGCTCGCCGTCTGCAAGCCCGCGCCTGCGGTGGTCGGGAATCGGCTACCGATTCCCGCCGCCCAGGGCGTCTCCTGCGGCGACTAGGGGCGTGAGGGCGCACAGACTACCGCTCCCTCACGCGTTCCGTCTCCTCCTTGCGAGCATTACTGCTTCGCAGAAGGAGGTGACTGCCTCCCATGCACTCTCGCTCCTGACCATGGCCTGGACCAGGGCAGGACGCGAGAGACACGGCGGTGCTCTGCTCAAGCCGGGCAGACCTCCACCGATACCCTGGAAGTATAAAAGTGATAACAAAATTCGGTCTCAGTTAATAGCGGGAATTCGATGTATGTAACACACTATCAATCACAATCTGAATGATTTTGAAGGATATTGCTAATTCATTAATTTGAAATCTCAGTACCAAAACACCTTGTATACAGGTGCATACAAGACATCACTGTTGAAAAAAAGTTTTATTTTTTTATCACATATTGTGTTTTATCATATATTTATTTCAAAATTAATGCTGCAGTATTTTCGACATAACGGAGCATCATGCTAAGTCATTTGAGGTAGTATAGGCCCTTAAGTTTTTGGGGGGATGGAATATGCATAGGCCAAAGCAGACACAGCGAACACGACGTAGGCTTACAATAGGGTCCCATTTTCACCCTTTTGGGTAAGGAACATTAAAAATGTAATAAAGAGTGAGAAACTGAGAATCTTATCTCGTCGTTCGTTAACCACTTTTTTTATGTTTCTACCCGTCATAATCGTCATGAGATTCCGTAACTAATCTTCTTGATTGAAACTTAATACATATGACTTCTAAACTCCATCTAAGAAATCAATTAATCTTACTTAAACATTATTTAGTTTGAGTGTATCATTGTTGGTACCACTGTCCCTTTATTGCCTCGGTTAAGAACGGAATGAACGAATCCCGGACGTTAGACCAAACATTAATTTGTCATCTTTTGGCAATATACGTAGGCTTAGGCTGACATCTATAAACGTTACTTAGCACGTGCACGTGCTAGATAGACATGTTCCCATCTCTATCTAGCACTTGTGATTTGAAAGTTGTGCGACCGTGACAGAAATAGCACTACTTTTTTTTGGGTGGGAAATTATCAAATAATTTCAGAGCAGGAGGGCGTGTTAGACTTTTACTGACTAAAATCCACCCGTGTTCCTTCAGTTGCCTGTATGCCAGGGCCACGGTATCCCTTTCGGACAATCCCGCAACCCTGGCAGGCACCGGTCCTAGCCGACCCCGTCAGTGCGTGCTGACATCTCTTTGAGTCCCGCGTGGAACACAACGCGCCGTCGACCCGGGCCTGGTCCTTACCGGACGGCGAGCTGCCCATAGCTCGCCGTCTGCAAGCCCGCGCCTGCGGTGGTCGGGAATCGGCTACCGATTCCCGCCGCCCAGGGCGTCTCCTGCGGCGACTAGGGGCGTGAGGGCGCACAGACTACCGCTCCCTCACGCGTTCCGTCTCCTCCTTGCGAGCATTACTGCTTCGCAGAAGGAGGTGACTGCCTCCCATGCACTCTCGCTCCTGACCATGGCCTGGACCAGGGCAGGACGCGAGAGACACGGCGGTGCTCTGCTCAAGCCGGGCAGACCTCCACCGATACCCTGGAAGTATAAAAGTGATAACAAAATTCGGTCTCAGTTAATAGCGGGAATTCGATGTATGTAACACACTATCAATCACAATCTGAATGATTTTGAAGGATATTGCTAATTCATTAATTTGAAATCTCAGTACCAAAACACCTTGTATACAGGTGCATACAAGACATCACTGTTGAAAAAAAGTTTTATTTTTTTATCACATATTGTAAAAAAAAACCTAACAATATTTAAGAGCAACATCGTCTTTCAGATCAGAGGACAATCTGTGTCCAAGATATTACAATTAGATATTACTTAAATTATGTATGGCCGAACATATGTAATTTAAATCACTAAGAATAATTTTTTTTTTCCAAATCGGTGCATAAACGACAGAGTTCTGAGGTAAAAAACATAAAAAAGGCAAAAAGGAAAAAAAAAAACGATTTAAAATCATTTATAGCCAGAGTGCATCTCATGACAATTCCAATAAGCCCAAACACGGCTAGGATACATTGTTTTATTACGGAGTTCCGGTGCGTAGCTTCCGGCTTCATCATCAGATCAGTTTGATGGTACCATTTTGATCAGAACCATTTATTTAAATTTGCTTCGTCATAGTCGCTTAACTATCTTAATCGAGATATCTTATCGCCACCTGTGAAATACTTATCATTCAGGAGTTCCGGTGGCCATCTGTGTCTTCTCCATCAGTTTCACTTCACCAAATGATACTTTCTGAATGCAAATGATTGACTTGTTGATGAAAATACAAAAATAGCTACATGTATGCTTATAAAATTTGAGGAGTTCCCTCAATTCCTCATGGATCCCATCATCAGAACTGGATTTTGATAAAAATGGGACCAAATGGAAGCATATCCTTTCAAATTAATAAATAATTTTCCAAATCGGTTCACATTTGATGGAGAAATAGGCGGACCTACATTAAAAAAAAAAACATACGCTACGAACATAGAACCTCCTCCTTTTTGGAAATCGGTTAAAAAGAAAAGCGACCTTTTGAATGTATCCATACTAACATTATAAATGTGAAAGTAACTGTCTGTCTGTCTGTATGTTACGTTTTCACGCCTAAACCGCTGAACTGATCGTCATGAAATTTGGCAGAGATATAGCCTGGGATATGAAGAAAGACATAGGCTACTTTTTCACGCGATAACCGACATCCACGCGGGCGGAGCCGCGGGCAAAAGCTAGTAACATAATATACAAATGAGAAAGTGCAAAGTGCAATGTGATAATGGGATATGAAACATTAGTAATGTGCTTTAGATGTAGTTAGTTTATTTCTCGCAATGTATGAGTTAATATAGCCTCTGAAAAACGCACTATCGTAAGGTTTTGCTCGGGGTGGCGGCTGAAAAGAGTTTCCCTACCTCAGATATTGTAATAAGTAGGAATCTACTAGGTACGTACTCATAAACAAAACTAATAGGGACAACTTGGAACAACACCGTTTTTAAATGTTAATGATTTACAAGTTTAGTGTAGGTAGGTGCTCATAAAGTCCATGGATTGGGATTTCAACATAATCGGCGAAAATGTAGGTCATGGGCTAATATAAATTCATACTGCACTGTCCAAGTGCTAACCCCTTCGAAGAACACTGGCGTGATACTACTCGTATGTTACCAAAACGTTACAAATAATATCTGTGAATTCGTGCTAAGGATACTGAATGAACATGACCGCGACAATGAACGGTCACAGATATTTGCACAATACGCCTACACGACATGCTTGACAAACGAATTCTTACTTCTATCAGATTCCCCTATATGATACCTACCTACAAGGGAAGGGTATAGGAGGGCCGCGCGTGACATGTTGAGAAATACATATTTAGAATTATATTTCGGTACCTAATCCAGTAGATGCCATGGGAATGGACCGATTGGATTCCGGACTTTATCCTTGTGACAGCCACATAATCGGCCTGTAGAAGTCGACTGCTACCTCCTGCATGGACATAGCCTCCTCTAATCGCACGCCATTTAACTCAATCCTCAGATACTCTCAATCAGCAACTAGAAGATCTTCACTCCACCGTTACTGATTTGCGGCAACAGCCATAAATGCGTACAGCAGGGGCGTAGCTACCACTGTATCAGCCGTATTAATGATAATGGGCCCAAAAGCACAGGGCCCCCCTGGTGTGTGTGTAAGCAAGAATTCGTACAATATTATACAAAATCTCAAATTCTTATTGATGATGCCCGTAATGAATAAATATCAAAGAAAATTAACGTGATTTGTTTCTGGCTTACTGAGGCTTCAAGCTAAAGGCAGGGTAGACCCTGTCTTTAGCTTGAAGCCTTAGTATTTCACTAAATGAATGTAAGAGCTTGAGAGTTAGAACTCTTCAAGCTCTTACATTCATTTAGTGAAATCACACAGAAAATCTAACCCTACAAGTCAGGATTCTCCGAATTTCTGGCTGGCTTCGCTCGCTCTTGCATTGTCTTAGTAGGTATACCCGTCCCCAACCCCGATTCAGAATGCTTCTGTATTCGAGCTCGCTTTACTTCTTCGATGAAAACTTATCGTATCTGACTAGCTCGCTTCGCTTGCTCTTGGATTCTCTTAGTAAGGTCACAAATGACAGGTTAAGCTCGAGAGCTTAGCTTTAAAATAAATTAATACCCTCCTTTTGAGCTTCGCTACAGTCAGTAAAAAAGGGTCCCCAACATATTTTGACATAGCCCTTTACTACTAGGAGTAGCTACGCTACTGGCCTACAGTCTTGGTAGATACTTACGTAGTTTGTAATTTGTATGATGGCTGGAACCGCTCCATGTTTATGGTCATGGACGAGACACGAAGGAGCTTTTAACTCTTGATAATATTATGGTATGTATAGTGCTGGTAGCCATGACCCATTTATTAAAGCTTTATACAAGGCGTTGATATCAACTATATAGTTTTAAAATTAAACAAACAACACATAAACAATCTTAAAAATTTTACTAAACCGAATAAAAACATCTTGTGGTGTAGGTATAAAAAACGGTATTAATGATTTTCATAAATCAGTTGCACTGCATTATATTGCAACATTTCTCTTTAACAGTGCACCATTATCGGTAATGTAAGCCGATCCCGTAATAGCCCTCGCTTTGTCGCTAGCTAGGAATAGCACCAAATCGCCTATTTCTGCAGGATCCGAAATCCTGCCTAGGGCAGTCATGTCCTCCATCTTTTTCCAGAAGCTGCCCAAGTCAGATTTTTCCACACCAAGACTTTGTACAATGTCAGTTTGTACGGGCCCAGGATTCACATTGTTAACCCTGACGCCTTTGGACGCAAAGTCCAGTGCTATGGACCTCATGAAATGGTCCATTCCGGCCTTGGAAGTACAGTAAGAGAAGTGTTGAGGTGAAATAACATCTATGGCGGCAATACTAGAAATGTTGATAATATTACCTCTAGATTGGATCAGGTGAGGAGCTGCAAGGTTGGTCAAGTAGACTACGGAGCGAAGATTAGTCGACATGACTTTGTCGTAAACCTCCATCGCATTCTCATCCCAGATTGCCGCCTTCCCAGCTATCCCAGCGTTGTTCACAAGCACGTCGATTCTTTTAAACTGAGCGATGGTGTTGGATATGATTTTCTTGACATCTTCGTTTTTAGTGACGTCAGCGATAATCATGAAAGATTTCGCGCCATGTCCTTGACATTTTGCGGCCACTTCTTTCAGCTTGGCTTGGTTTCTCGCCACCAGAACAACCTTAGCACCTTCTTCCGCGAATTTGATGGCTGTAGCAGCGCCGATGCCTGAACTGGCCCCCGTCACAATAACCACTTTATCGTTAAAACTCATTTTTAATCAGGTAGACAGCTTATATCAAACAGTGAACAGAAAATGCGGTGATGATAATGATTTTACGGTTTATATGCGTTTGTTTATCAAGTAACTCTTATTTATTTTATCGTTAGTTCCCACTTATAGTACCTAAGTACACGTACGTGTGATATAGCAATAACTCAGACGACTGTCTTCCGGGATTTTCAGTTTGAGTAGGTACTGCTGTATTATTTCCATGCAGTCTATAGGTTTTTACATAGGTACACCACTTATTGCTTATTAAACAACATTAGTATTGCGCAACCATACATTATTTTCATGGTTGAAGAGTTTCTGATTAATACCTAATGAAACTGCAGAGCATAATTGTTTTGTCATGAAGGTCACGGCTTAGGTATAGGTACTCGGGTAAAAAGAAAACACAGTAACTTCAGTTACATGATAACTGAAGTTACCGTGTTTTCATTGACGAGGGCAGAGTAAGAAACAGCGGACGTGCAGTACTATACCTACACGCAACTGGATATTAGATCAAACGTGTCGTCATTGCTCTGGAGGTAAGTAGGTATCAAATAGATGTGGATAGGTCTACGAGTACTTATGTCGGTATAGTATAGGCCATGGGTGCAGGCAGGTTTATTTTCAGGGAGGTGCATCTTCAGCTCCCCGAAGTGAGCTCGATAATTTTTGCAATTCACCTAGAATATGTTAGGTTTTCGTTCGTCCATTCATACAAGGAGTAACTTTGTCGACTTATGCAGAAAAGCCTTTCAATAAAGAGAATGTAGGATGCGAAAATTTTTGCACCTCGCCTCGAATGGGATGTTTTCTTTTGTCCACTCATTCAAAAAGAGGATTGACTGAGTCGATTTATACAAAGAACCTTAAGAATTAGGAGAGAGTAGGATGCAATAGCGAGCTCGAAAATGTAGCACCCCACCTAGTAGATAAGATTTTCTGTTGACCATTCATCCAGCTTATGCACAAAAGCTTAAGAATTAAGAGATTGTAGAATGGTAGAGCGAGCGAAACGGGCTCGAAAATTCTAGAATCCCGTCTCGGATAGTTTAGGTTCTCTAATATTACCTATATAACGGTTTGTGCGGTGTGTTGTGCAAAAAAGGGTGTGTGTGTGTGTTTTGTTCGTAAGTTCACATTGTGGAATGCAAATAAATATCATGACCCACAAAAACTTCGTACCTCGTTAGTTCGATAATATTGGGTGCAATTCCCATACAAAATTTAGATTTTTTCGATATATCAGCTGTTACTTTGGTTTTTCCATAATTTTCTTTTTCTGAAACCACACAGTATTGAGGCGAACCAAACAAAAACAATACCTATACAGGGTTATTGGTAAAACACTTACCTCTCAGGAATTTAATGTTACTATTACCAAGAAAAGATGTTACACATCATATGCGACTAGGTACTGTAAGGCTCGCTCGTTTTTATCTGAATGATTTTGTACCAATACTTAATTTTAAAGCCAGGGGGGTGTAAGTGCACCCTCTTGCACTCCCCTGGCGCCTTTGTAAGGCCCTTCTACATTACGTGGAAATCATGGACAAAGATGAAGTCGGTCTCCTGGAGATTTAAAATGGAATAGCAAGATGGCGGCTCTGAAGTGCGCTACTCGCTGCGCAGTACCGCACCTCTCACCTCCGCTGACCCGTGAATTTGTTACTGCGCAGCGACTCGTGTCGTGAACCGACCCGCCATAAAGTTTGAATCGGACTGTACTAGCTTTGTGACTAGCTCTGCACGCATGCACTTGTATAAAGGATGAATGTCATGGTGCTTACCTGTTAAATGTTGTGACACTGATCATCATCATCATTAGCCTATACCTACCAGTCCATTGCTGGACATAAGCCTCTCCAATTGCATGCCATTCAGCTCGATTCTCGGCAACTCTCATCCAGCAGCTACCAGCCAGCCTGCGAATATCGTCACTCTACTTAGCCTGAGGAAGTCCTACCTTACGTTTGCCGATTCGCGTTGTCCATACACGTCTACCCCAACGGTCTATCGGTTCTACGGCTAATAAAGCCAGCCCATTGCCACTTCAGCTTGCTTATTCTGTGAGCTATGTCGCGAACTTTGCCGGATCACCTCGTTCCAGATTCCATCCCTCAGAGAAACTCCAAGCATAGCCCGTTCCATAGCTCGCTGAGCGACCTTGAATTTAGGGACCAGGCGTACCGTGAGTGTCAACGTTTCGGCTCCATAAGTCATAACAGGCAGGGCGCACTGATTGAAGACCTAGGTCTTTAGGCTCTGTGGAATACGCGACGAGAAGACTCGACGAAGCTTCCAAAACGCTGCCAAGCCCAGCTGATTTTTTCTGTTAGTCTCCCTCTCAAGTTGTTCTTCCCAAACTGCAGAGTTTGCCCGAGGTAAATATATTCTCGAACAACCTCGAGAGCACCGCCATTGACAGAATCGGTCCCGGAGTGACGTGATCGTTGAACATAACTTGGGTTTTGTCCAAGTTCATCCAGAGAACAATGCGTACAGAAGAATGAACTAGGCCGTCCAGCATCTGCTGCAAGTCATGTAGTGATCACAGAACACTATACTCCTTAGCGGAGGTAGTGATTCAGCCAGTATGACGATGTCATCTGCAAATCTCAAGTGTCAGATGTACTCGCCGTTGATGTTGATGCCACGTCCTGACACTAGACCATCACTACATATTATAAAACAAAGTCCTCCGCCGCGTCTGTCTGTCTGTCTGTTCGCGATAAACTCAAATACTACTGCACCGATTCTCATGCTGTTTTCACCAATGGATAGCTTGGTTCTCGAGGAAGGTTTTAGTATATAATTTGCTATGTTTTTGTATGCATTTTTGTATAAAATTACGATATTTGTTGGAGGTGTCGGAAAAAAATAAGCCGTCTGGGAGCTTTCAACGAAAACGCTGTCTAAACCCTTTGAGATATAACAAAATAATGTATGGTGGAATTATGTATCTTATAAAGGTCTTCAAAAAAGTCCCCGATGGCATATGTCTATCTCTTAAGGATAACATACTATATCCATTTTATTGACTTTGTAGGTATTTGTTTGCCGAATTTTACTCTTGGAAATACGATAACAATACGCTTATCAGTAGCTATTAGCCAAATTATGTTCGTAGATAAATAAGCTAGCTACTTATGTGTATTTCAAACAGTGTACAAGAATATTTATCATAAAAACATTACTAAACACGGCGGCCTTATGATCAAAATTTGTGCATTCCAAAACTTTCGTTAGTTTTTCACTGACATATTTATCACTTTTCGATAAACTAACACTCAATACGAAATCTACACTTATTTCTCAGTAATTCTGTATAAGATTCTTCTATGATTAAACCGTTTTCTCATTGAATCCATTACTCTTTATGCACGTATAACCTTGATGAATGTTTACATCGCGCCACACCGCCACACGACCACAGAGTACCTACAGACGTATTTTTTCTTTTTTTTTTCGTTCGTTTAGTGGTGTTCCCGCTAAAATGTCAACCGGTCAAGTATTAGTCGATTAATCGAATTCTACAGCTAGATCGTGTTGCCAGTACAAAATAAATGTCAAATATTTCGTCCAATTGCGAACGTGACCATGAGAAAAGTTATGCACCAATGGTGTTCATTATATATTTCGAGCGTTTTATCCACAGAACACTATACTCCTTAGTGGAGGTTTTATCAGCACAAATGGTGTATCATGCGACATTTCGGAGGATTTCGTTTGGTTTTCACATTGTTGGTACTTACGTGAATTATTTTAAAATTATCATTTGTGTCGCACTTTTATTTCGTGTTGTAATTTGGTACAATTGATTGCTCTAAGAATTTGAGTGAAATTTCGTATTTTGATTTTGTGTTTGTTATCTTTAGGTAAAGACTCATTCACGTACTTTTATTATATTAAATCGTTTGTTTCGGTTTCTATTCACATAATGAGTCACATTAAAATTAATATTAAGTTATAATTTTGAGATATAGCCTGGGATATGGAGAAGGACATAGGGTACTTTTTTATGCGATAACCGACATCCACGCGGGCGAAGCCGCGGGCAAAAGCTAGTAGTTGTTATAAAGCAAGGGATTTTTTTTTTGTAAAATTATTATAATTGCTTACAATTGTTGGTGAGCCTGATAAATATAGTTATTTATGATACTAGTGCAGTAAGTTGGTTTTTACTCGTATCGGGCTTACCATAGTCTTGAGTTTATAAATACCAATTTTTGCACGTGTGTCATACAATGTTTTTCAACACATTTGCGAGAAAATAATATATAATGAAACAAAATATAAAAAAATTATAATAAATTATAACATTATGATAGACATTTATGTTTTTTTTTTGTCAAGAGACTCATTCAAAATATCAGGTGGAGTAAATTCCATATTAATATCAGATTCCTCGCTTGAACTCATATTATTATTTTGTTTATAAATTAATATCAGTCGGAAAATCGCAACAATCTTTGACGTTTCTAATATGAAAATGGCGCCACATGCACGTGGTGAAAATTAGAAGTACATCTTTCGTTTCATTTACTCTTTAATATTAAAGTGAGACAAACGTATTGAGCAAAAGCTCTTCCAATGAGGTTCGATCAGTCAGCTTATTTTACTCTCGTAATGTGAAACTCCTTGGTGGAATTCTTATAATAAGTACTTTTTATGGAAATTAAAAAAAAAAAAACCGTAAAGCATACGCACGGTGCTATACAACGGGCTATGCGGTAAAATAGGTACTTAGGTGAGAGTACCTATATTACCGCACGTTCCGTTGTATAGTGCGTAATTTTTTACTTTCGAACAATGTATACAGGCATCGTAAATGCATTTTTGAGCAAATGTGTTGAAAAATACATTTTTTGAACAAATGTGTTGCAAAATACATTTTTGTTATGAAATTTCAGAAAATCAGGTGATCAACCAGCCGTTATGTCCAAGGATGAATATGGACCTCATCTGGGTGGTCTGAAATGCGGAATTAAGGTCTATTTCATTGACATATATATTAGTGGTCTATTTGCAAACTCATGAAAGATAAACACAACTTCTCAAGAAAATTATGGAAGCGTTGGTACTTCCTAAAAAAAAAAACAAACAAATCAATGTATAACAATATTTATTGTTATCAGTCAGTTGAAGTGGCGTTGAACACAAAATTATCATTCAATTACATTCACAGGTAATACCTGTTTCAAGTTTTCAACATGATTTGCTAAACAGTTTTTGAGGTAACAAAGTCCTTCAACATTTCAATCTTAATATTGTTCTTTGTTTAAGACCAATTATTGAACTTTAAAACTATATTAACATACATTTAGTAATTGAATTTAATTAACATTCATCTCTTAGATTCTAGTCTACAAAAAGTATGAGATTCACACAAATATAAATCTAGTAGAATTCTTATAATCAAAGGTGTTTGGACGGATATTATGGAATTCTTATAATCAAAGTAGTTTGGACGGATATTATATGTCTTAAGTTAAAATTACATTGTGCTTTCAAGCACAGAATGTACAAAGCAATAAAAAATTATACATTGGTGCCGATTCCCTTGTTCACAAACTAACCTAATTTAAGTTCAGTGCATCTTTTTCTTTCTATTTCATTATGAAAAGGACAGAAGATAAATTTTAGTATAGTCCTGTCAAATTAATCAGCACCTGTCACTACTCCGTACAAGTTGAGACGTGATTAAAAACATTCTTACTAAAATTACGTAAATTTACGTCAAACGCTGATTAATTTGATAGGACTAAACTAAAATTTATCTTCTGTCCTTTTCTTAATGAAATAGAAAGAAAAAGTTGCACTGAACTTAAATTTAGTATAGTTTGTGAACAAGGGAATCGGCACCATTTACTTAAAAAATAGGTTTGTTTAATTAAAAAAAAAGGTAATTTAGGCCATGCACTGGATGAATTTATGAAGCAATTTAGATTTGAGCTGCCTTTTGCACTAAAAATATATTAAAAGTTACAGTTAAGGCGAAAGCGTGAGGGTAGCCCGCGAAATTAAAATTTCCTTAGGTTTTTTGCAATTTTCAGGTCAGTATCAGGTTGTATGTTGATCTAAATATGATTCGCGGCCGTATCAAATATTTTTTTATTGAATTATAGTCATACAAATCATCAATACAACTCTCCAAGTTCATATAATCTAATGGCTGTTTGTGTATGTGAGTTTTAAATGTTTGTAAACGCACCCACGATACACGAGAAATTCTTAGTTGGGGCAACGTTTTAAAAAAAATCATATTGAATGACTATTTCATGAAATCACGACTTTTAGGATTATACTAACTTAAGGAGTTGTATTACTGAGTCTAATGATTATAATTTTGTAAATAGATATTTTTTACGCTCGCGTATCATACTTTAATCAACATACATCCAGACGCATGTTGACGAGATAAGCTGCAAATAGCAAAAATCGTAAATTTTGAATTTCGCAGGCTACCTTAGCGCTTCCCCCTTAAGAGGGCTGTCTCGGGTCCACTAGCACCACTCCTTTAAAAAAATATTAAATACGATCTAGAGGAATGTGGCCGTTTTTCTTTAGATCGAATTTTGTTGCTTCGTGTCTCAATATGAAACTTTATAAAAGGTATTAGAAAATTCTAGACACACTTATCGAGGCAACTGATTGAGCCGTTTTTCATAATTCCTTCTCAGTCACGAGATAATATTTTTCTGAAGGAGTGGGCCTAGTGGACCCGAGACAGCGCTCTTAAACAAATGAATAGCTGCTGTGCAGTCATCTGTGATATCAATACATGATACAGATTTAGATGTGATAATTAATAAGTTAAATAAAGTTAAATGCTAGCTGCCATTTTGCACTCATGCATTGTTTGTATGTAAGTTAATATATCTTTCAGGACTATATTACTAACATCATAAACAATAAATATTGTTCTATGACTTTTAATAATTCATCAGATTTTAATTTATCAGATTTTCATACAAAAATAACAATATATTTAAATTCAACGCTCTAAATGTTACGAATTTTACGCGTAGCAAAACAAACTGCCGTTTCTTACGAGTGACAGTGCACGCGAGTCGGGAGGCTTAAGCAGGTACAACAAAATACAGAATTGAAATGTGTTAGATAGAACTATGAAATCTTGAAGGTTTGTTTTTGGTAAATGTATTATGTTTTGTAAATAGTCATAGAACAAAAGTTGTTGCTTATGATATTAGTAATACAGTCAGGTTGTTTAGCGTTTTACCAATAACCCTGTATAAGTGTAAACTTATACAGGGTTATTGGTACAGTTTTCACTGTGAGATTTTGACAGAATAGCACTACTGATGTATATCAGTAGTGCTATTCTGTCAAAATGTCACAGTGAAAACTTAGGTGAAGTGAGTTTGAAGTTTTGGGTCACCAAGATACAGGCTGTGCCTAGTTTGGGACCCGCTGTTTAATCTGTCTAAGTCGTCTGTTAGTGAGAATGTCATACTGAACTAAATTAATTTGAATTTGGTAAGGTTTGACTATAATACAAAATAATAAATAATTGCTACTAACTGTTAAGATTACACATAAAAATAAAAAAATTGAGCTGTAATTCCCTCTGACACTTGGGATCAACACTTTTGACAGCTCACTCCACACTCACTTCACCTAAGTTTTCACAGTGAGATGGTTACAGAATAGCACTGCTGCTCAACTATTTTACCAAAACAAAGGAAGGAACAGTTGCAAATTCGTAGAATTTATGATAAGATCAAGTCACTTTAATATGAGTCTGGTGATTTTTCTATGTATTCCACAGCAAGAAATAATAGTAAGTATATTAACCGGCACGAGTCGTGAGCACAGATGGGCAGTAGTTAGTTAGTTAGCAAGCTCGCGCATTTACACTTTCGGCTAAATAAAAATGACACGCGAGTCCAATAGACGACGAGTATCGACTGACGAACCAATCGCATGCAGCTTGGCGCCCCTGGCTTCTTCATTCCACCAAAGAGATATAAAAATTTACAACTGGTGTCAGTTTGTGCTCACGACTCATGCCAGTTACCATAATATATAATTTTTGTTTGGCAAAAATCGTAATGTTAAAAGTTATCATTAAGGCACATGATTAACAACGTTTAAATTTACCTATAATAATTTGTGCAAGTAGAAAACAGTTCCTATAGTAGCCAGAATAAGTGTGACAGAAGATGTGACAAATGAGGAACCGTTGCATTCGTCTGCGGAACAGTAACATTCCTCCCAGTAGACTCCATTCTCATACACACCCCAGTTGCAAACACCTGTGACTCCAGTCTCAGCAACTGATGCACAGCGTCTGATAACTTGCCGCCATCTACCATCCCCTGAAAGTGTTAAAAAATTTGAATTAGTATTATAAAGAGGTCAATACATTCAGATTTATTTATTTGCAAAATCATGTGTAGATAATATATACATGGTATGATGCTTATTATAGGTGTAACAAGGTATTTTTTGGCTCAACATGTTTGACCATGGCTGGTGTACAAATTAGGTCAATTAGGTCATAGCGGGGCAGTTAAAAATAGTGTTTTAAATATTAATGAAAGAGATGGTGAGATGTCATGGATGTGTACAGCTAGGGCTAGTTCGAGGAGGCGCGGGAAGAGTTCCTGGAAGGACTTGGGGCAGTATAGGCAATACAAAAAAAGAAAAACAATGTTTCATCGTGTTTGTGGGCAGAAAAGAAAGGAGGGCCTGCACCCAACTGTGGTGATAATGGACTGATGTGATGGTGACGATAATAAGGCACAACTTCATAAAACATGATTTGAAGGTGGAAGAAATCTCTTTTCTATAAAACCTTCAAACCTTCTTCGTCTGCCATTAAAGCAAGAGTGAACAGGCATCTTCTGGGCACGCTCATTCCATCAAAGACCTCATCTGCTTTCCATCAGGCGAGATTGAGGTCAAGAGCAGGCCCAATTACTAATTAAAAAAAACTGGCCACTTGCGTGTCGGACCACGCACAATGAAGTGTTCCGTACTTGGAAAGAATTTATCCTAAGAACAAACTTAACATTGTAGTTGGTAAACATAATCTCCCATACATTCCAACTACAAATGTAAGTTTGTATGCACAATATCGAGAGATTTACCATGTTATTTTAAGACCATAGACTTCTTATAGATTTTCCTGTAATCTATAAGTATACAACTATTTTCTGTATTTTTTTCAAAATTTTAGGCTTAGTAGTTTCGGAGATAAGGGGGGGGATTGGTAAATTTTCGCCTATTTTCACTTATAACTTTAAAACAATTTATTCTAATATTATAAAAAAAAATATATTTGAGACCCTCACAGTAAGCCCTTTCACTTAACATGTCACACGGTACGGTTTGCAAAACTTTTTTTTTTTTTTCTTGTTTGCCCCCCAAAACTGACCCCAATATTCTAAATTCATTTATTTACGGTTCACGTCCGTGTTTGGGTCACTCAAATTGATATGTATACCAAATTTCAACTTAATCGGTTCATTACATTCGGAGCAAATTGGCTGTGACAGACAGACAGACACACGATTGATCCTATAAGGGTTCCGTTTTTCCTTTTGAGGTACGGAACCCTAAAAAGTAAGAACTTTAACAGTAATACACGTAATATCACATGCAACCTATTTACACAATGTTACTATGACTTCCAATTTACATACTTAGGTAAAAGTTGTATTAAGAATTTAAAAGAACAATACAGGTAATTGCTTTGTTTTACAAGTAGTTATGAAAATTTAGAAAAGTTGAACTCACAAATAAATCCTTTGGGTCCCTGTTGAGTCAGCTTCATGCAGAAAGATCCAGGCATATGAGATTCATCACTGAAACACTCCACTGCAATGTGGGTTTCTTTATTGAATTTCTTGTATGCGCCACAGTTATCTTCACCCTTATTATCTTGAGAAGATGCACATTGGTAACATCTTACACAAATGACTGAAATAAAATGAGAAAACTTTATTCAAACACTGTACAAAAACATTAGGTAGAAGTTGATAAAATTAAAAAAATATGTACTTACCGGCTGGCAAGATGCACAGAAACGTAATTATAAGAGCCTTTAATAACATTTTGATGTCATTCAGTCATAAAAAGTGATTAAAATACTAATAAAAATCACAAAATAACGAACTGCACACACCCAGCCCAAACTTTATTTAGAGTAGGGCAAAACCGGTAACTTCATAACTTGGAATGTCAATTATGAACAGATCAAAATAATAACGTTTCAGCAATAATAACCGTAACTTTTTCAATTGGGTTAAAAACTGAAATTTCGTTCTTGCGCTGGCAGCATTGTTGTAATGTACGGTCGACTGCAAAAATCCATGGACAGTACAGAAATAAAATCGTGTGAAGCGAAAAGCGAAAGCTAATTCTATTTTCGAAAATTTAAACTCAAACGTTCACTGGAAAATAGACACTAAGGTATCCATGCAATTTCGCAGGTGAGTGAACAGACGCCAGCAGGTCAAGACCGAAACCGACACATTTTCGCTTTTATCCGAAACTGTCACATTTTCGCAATCAACCTTGAACCTTAAACACACGGTAGTGATAAAGTTGAAAATCTATTAAAGAAATTTGACAGATTGTAGTAGCTTGATGTGCTGGCGTCTGTACAGTCGCCACTCGCCAGCACATCAGGCAATACGAAACTGTTAAATTTCTCCAAATGATTTTAAACTTTAAAATGTTGATGGATAAGTTCAATATCGAATGAGAAAATCTGACAGTTTGTGGTAACTTGATGTGCTGGCGACTGTACAGTGGCCAGCACATCAAGCTACACGAAACTGTCAAATTTCTCCAAATGATTTTAATATTTAATATAAAGTTCAAAATCGAACGAGAAAATTTGACAGTTTTTGGTAACTTGATGTCCTGGCCACCGTGCATATATAAAATCATGTTGGCTTACTAACATCATTCTGTTTCTCATAGTGTTTATTTTTAATACAAAATTAAAAGTGTATTGTAGTGTCTATAATAAATAATAGTTCCTAAAAGAAGTAGCTTGTTTACAAAAACTGGCCAAGTGGGTGTCGGACCACACATAATGAAAGGTTCTGTAGTAGGGATGAATTTATCCCAAGAACAAACTTAACACTGTAGTTAAAAAACAAGTTCTCCCATTTTCAACTTAATCGGCCTAGTAGATATTTGGAGCAAATCGGCTGTGACAGATGGACAGACCGACACACGAGTGATCCTATAAGAGTTCCGTGTTTTCTTTTTGTGGAACGGAACCCTAAAAAATATGGATAGTGACTGCTAACTGTTAAATTTTCTCGTTTGGTTTTGAACTTAATTTGACATTTTCGTGTAGCTTGATGTGCTGGCCACTGTACTAAAAATAAAATGAGTAAATCTATGCTGTTCAACAGGCGCTAGCCTAAGCAGTCAGCATGCAAGGCATGGCAAACCCAATTTTGGTTCTAATTTCTTATTCAGCCAAAATACACTAGGCAGTCTGTACTCAAAAACCGGTATTTATAAAATCGAGATGGCAATTACCAACGTTTCCTCTCTCTATTTTCAACTGTCAAATTGAACGTCACACTCGCTTGGTCGAATCGTAAATAATTTGTAACTGAAATATTTTTTTGTTGCGGTTATTTTAACATTTATCAATAAAAAATACAATTAATTATCGACATGTGTACAAGTCTAAGATATTTCATATATATTTGCATCGTACTTAACGTCGTGCCTTACGGTAAGTGATGATTTTCATTCATAAAATAATGGTCACGCCCTAGCTGCACCCAAATAACTCTTGTTGATGTTAGTTTTCAGTATCAAATGCTGGAATTGCCGGTCGAGCAATGACCCGAAATGCGCTGATCCCTTCGACAATAGTACGGTGCCGATAACGGACTGTAAACAAGAGAAGGGGTTATCTCATTTACCGGGAGTTCGGCCTTCCATGTGCCGCAAGATCAGACAAAAAGGTTTGTACTTTATCAATATACAGTATCGTTTTATATTATAATCTGTTAGCTTCTGCCCGCGACTTCGTCCGCGTGAAATTTCTTTTAAGTACATAAAATATTATTAACTATAAGACACTCGGCAATACTGTAGCTTCCCACTATCGGAATCTGATCTGTAGTTCCGAAGATAGAAGGGCTTGTGGCTAAGAACAGCCACACTGGTCAGTCAATCAGGTTAAGCTACGCTTGCCGGGGTTGGTCCGTGGATGGGTGACCATGTTTACATACGAAGACCCCTCCATACCTCGGAAAGCACGTTAAGCCTTTGGTCCCGGCTGTCATTCGAGGATCTTTGACAGTCGTTATGGGTCATCAGAAGCCCGAAAGTCTGGCAACCAGTCTTACCAAGGGGTATCGTATTACCTAGCTACTGGGTTGTGGAGGTCAAATAGGCATTTGCTCTGGTATTCAGATGTATTCAGTTAGACTGAAAGCCGACCCCAACATAGTTTGGAAAAGGCTAGGCAGATGATGAGTTCCGAAGATTATCCCACATACAAACTCACAACTTTTACCTATTTATAATGTTTGTATACATTACCTATATATGCCTGTGTTATCCTTATCATTTAGTAGTAAGGAGAAATGGACATACTACACATCTCATTACTTGCCTTTCAAATCAGTTGAGCTGTTTGTTATTTCCAATAACTAAAATATGTAATCAATTCTTCTTCAAGGTTGTATGAGTTTGTTTCATGTTAGTTACAAATATACATATCGATCTTGAAATGCAATATTGACCAAACGACATGTTGGCAACTTTACACCAGAGCATTTTAAAATGGAGTAGGTATTTTATATTTTTTGAGGAGTATACTCTAGTAGAGTGGGTATATACTGCATTTAATAATTTTTTTATTTTATTTGGAAAAAAATAAAATGCTCTAGTGTAAAGTTGCCAATATGTCGTTTGGTAAATATTGCCTTTCAAGCGTCGATATATAAATAAAGCATAGATTACCATATTTTTTATAACGAAGACAAGTTTAAATTTATTTATTAACTGTCTTTTCTAAGGTACTGTAAGTATCAAAACAGCAATGTTTTACTACAACAATGTTTTATAATACACAATAAACCAACTCACCTGGACCAATGGCCGGTGGAGCAGACGAGTCCTGGAGTGGAGACCGCGTATCGGCAAGCGAAGTGTGGGACGCTCCCCAGCTAGACCGACGACCTCTAAAAGGTGGCTGAGACAGACTGGAGGTGGAGGACAGGGTGTTGTGGCGCAGCATGGGAGAGGCCTATGTTCAGTCTTGGACTGTGATAGACTGAGTTGATTGAAACATACTCACGCTTATTTCCCATGGGAGTAGGTAGAAAAGACAGAACGTCACCTGCTACGATCCTTACATAGCCCTTGTGTTTCGTTTACATTCATAGATTTGGTCATAAACACATGTGGTGACATCAACAACGCCACATGCACACTACGCATCAAAGACGTGACGTCACACAAATCCTGCATCGCGCGATTTCACCAGAGTTTTCCGCGCGACTAGTATATTATATAACATCCCGACATCATGATTATCCAACGACTACGGGTAGGCTTAAAAGTCGCCAGAGCTTTTTACGGTCTACGCAGGCTATCCAGGACAAAACCATCCAATAAGAGATGCAAGTTGTTGGAAGGCAAGCATCCACCACCTCCCGACTTCGTTAATCCCTGGGAACGTTTGCCGCCCGGACGTGATTTGCAGTGGCCTATATGAAAAGCTCTCAATCGATTCCGTACCCAGGTAGGCCGCTGCAAACACAATCTATCGAAGTGGGGGATTACTGTCCCATCTAACACCCAGTGCGAGTGTTTCTGATCAGACCATGTACCACTTGCTGGAGTGTCCTATGTGCCCGTTCACTTGCACTAAAGAAGACCTAATGAACGCCACTGATCCCGCAATTAACTTGGCCTACACCTATTGGGCTCAAACAATGTAATAACTGGGTACCATCGACACGTAAAGAAGAAGATCCCGACATCAACTGTCGGGTAGTAGCCCACCAGACACAACACCCGTCTTGTTGGAGGATTCCCTTTTCAATAGAGGATGAGCGAACTTTATACCCTGTTCCTCATATATATATACACACACCGATTGCAAGTACTAAGTGCACCTGACCTTTCTTTAGAACATCACCAATAAGGTCACTGTCCTTGGGCATCCCTCCTGGCGTTTCCACTCACTTCTGCTTTGTGAATACCTTTTGTTAGTTGCCTTTCATTCATCCCCTCAATGTGACCAAACCACGTTAACATACTCTTTCTAATTTTTGTTACTACTTATATTAACACTGCTTATTATTTACTTTCAGTTAATGGAGAATGGCGCTATTTCAGAGACTGTGCTTATTTAGGAGACGTTGGAATCCAAGGAGACGAGAGATTCTGTCTCATGAGAACCGGTACATACAACATCTTCATAGAATACTGCACGTGCAACAGCAAAGATGGATGTAATTCATCTTCAATGTTTAGCCCATTACCTTTATTCATTTTTGTACTAGCCTCTGGTTTTCTTAAGTGGCTGTCATAATTTTGATGTTACTGCATGAAATGTGACCATATCTCTTTAATTTATATGTTTTATCTACTTAATATTTTCTCTATCAAGAAGTTACAAAGTGAAGAATAAATTCAAATATCACTCTCCGTCTGGGGCAGTCTATTATAAAAAAAAAATTGTGTTGAAAAAACCAGTGGGTAGTATTAAGTAAATATCTACTACTACTTTTTTGATGTATTTATTTACATTAGTGGTAGCTATGATTTAAACTAATAGTAAGACTTGGAGGATTTTAATCTCTAATTAAATATAAGAATTATGTATAATGAATCTATTGTGTATTTGCACAAAATGATATAATTAAAAATTAGGCAAATTGTTAATTTGTTAAATAGTGCACAATTGAAGCATTTCTATGACTTACATAGTGTCTTTTCAATAATTACTTTTGTAAAATGTTTTGAATTTGCCTTGTTTGTGCCAGCAGCCAAGGAGTATAGATGTTAGGTCGCAAGTTAACATCACATTTAATATTATCAGTCCATATGTGTCCATATATATATGAAGTAAACGGTTTAGGGTTATAATTAGAGATCGGATAATCGGATGCATATTTACCTAAAGTTGAGGTGGTGGCTAGTATGGAATACACGTTTGTATCGATCCTAAAAATCTCGCGATTCCGGAATTGATAAATTTATTTCTTTCTTTTTATTTACTACTTTTTACTACGGAATCGATTGCTAATGGTGTACACCAGGGATTCCCAATCTATTTTGGGCAAGAGACCCCTCTTCCAAAATGAACTGGTACCTCAGACCCCCATAGCCAAATTACTTTAAAAATCCTATCTTTAGTTTTTTTCATATTGATAAAAAATACTTACCAATTTAAAAACTTTTCGGTTGGAAACTTGACATCATTTTCTCATCAAAATTTAACAAAACATATAGACATCAAATTCAGTAAATATCAATTGTAATTAATAATTATTACTTAATATAAATTACGTAAAAATACTTAAAAACATTAAAATCGCAAGGGAAAGATAATAAAATAAAAATATATGTGTGATGGATGAACCTGGTGACTTTCTACCAATCTAGCTAAATATGGTTCAATATTGGTGAGTTGCAGACTTAAATCTCCGCGTTCATTGATTTTCAATCTGATTCTTTGTTTTTCAAAATGTTTATAACCACACTGAAGCTTTTTCGACTAGGTATGATGATGGAAAAGCCGTAAGGTATTTTTCAGCAATTTTCCACAACGCAGGATAATGTGTTTCAATGTTGCGTTGCAATCAGTACTTCTGATAGCCTTGGTTGACCTTCTGCTTAAGCTAATTATTAGGGGTCGATTTTTAGACCTTGTCAACCTCCAAAATCAGTTTTCGTTTATGTCGACCCCTGGGAAACCGATTGCGACCCCAAGGGGTCGATATCGACCACTTTGGGAATCCCTGGTGTAAAAGGAAAGTTAAATAATACCATATATTTAAGATGACGTTTCCATACCATGTATCCGATTACTTGTGCATGCCCGGATTTTCTGGAATCCCGGGATTTATATTAAGAAAAAATGTTCAAGAAGTGGCTTCCATAATTTCATAGCCAGAAGTTAACTTTAGATAAATGTGCATCCGAATATCCGATCTGTAGTTATAATCATAACTATAGGCCTACTGTTTAAAGCTGGGTTTTTCTTAATGCGACGAGTTTTTATCGTGCAATGGATTTGCAACTCGGTGTTGAGCCGAGCTTTGAGAATCCATCCTAAATCTCAAAAAAATAAAAAATATATTGTTGGATTTTCAACTCTCGGCGCTAAGCAGTGCGTTGAAAATGTAGGTCGCGGAAGAAAATCAACGCGTTAAAGAACCGCCCGTGGGTACGAGGGCTTACTGTGATGATGTCCGATGTAGCTGCGCAGCGCCTTAGGCACCGTCTCAGTTAAGGTGAAAACGTCAAAGTAATCCGCAAAATTTAAATTTTCTTAGGTTTTTTGCAATTTTCAGGTCAGTATCAGATTGTATGTTGATCTAAATATGATTCGCGGCCGTATCAAATATTTATTCATACAATTTTAATCACAAAAATCATCAATACAACTCTCTAAGTTCATATAATCCTATTAAATGAATATTTCGTCTTCTCGCATTAAAACTGTATAATCTCAAAACTTACAAATTTTACAGGAGAGTGTTTTAAGAAAAAAATACTAGTGATACCAAACGTTTACGCATATTAACTCAATTTTTAATAAAACTGTATAATCCCAAATTTTACAGGAGAGCGTTTTAAGAGAAACATACTGGTGATACCAAACATTTCCGCATATTAACTCAATTTTGAATAAAACTGTATAATCCCAAAATTTACAAATTTTACAGGAGAGCGTTTTAAGAGAAAAATACTGGTGATACCAAACGTTTACGCATATTAACTCAATTTCGAATATTTTTGAAATTGTACACTTCATGCGAAAAGGCGAGTTTATGTTTTTTTTTTTTTAAGGAGTGGTGCTAGTTGACCGTTGAGCGCCCTTTTAAGTGGTAGGCCAATAGTTATAATATGACGAAGAGTAGCATAAGGTTAAGTACTCACAACCCTACACAAGTTGACCTTTTACTCCCACACTGCGTGCGTTCGACTCGATTAAATGAAAGTTACGTTTAAGCATTATGCTTAGGTACTTATATAATTATGTTTGGCGAAAGTTGTTTATGCCAATAGAATTAACATGTGGGCTTACTTTGAATGTTTGTAAACAACATGGTTATGTAACAGTGAAAATAATCTTGTATTCTATGACATACTTGATAAATATATATTTTTATACACCATTGCTTGTATATGAGCTTGTTTTGTAAGTTGCATACAAATATCTTAGATATATAAGACTGAATCCCGTCCATGTGTTGTATAAATCATCAATTTTTATAATGTTGACATAATTATACAATAAATTATCTTTTATAAATAATGGTTTTATTTGACATTTTGAATCGGGGAACGACACTTCGCCTTCTCTTCAACAGCTACAGTCCAAAGTCCAGTTTTGAAAAAAATTAAACAATTCTTATTTACGACAAAATTTATTAAAACAACATTAGCATTCACTTCGTGGTCTGCATAGATTTTGAGATTTAATGTTCTTAAACTTAAATGCTTAACAATAATATTTTTTGTCAATGATAATTTTTCACAAAACGCACCTATCGGAGTTAGGGCTAAACAGAAGATTATGTTCGATACATATTTCATATACTTATTACCTATTAACTTAATAATTAATGTATTGTAGACATTGTAAGTTAGAGGCGAATCTAAAATATTTACAGCTATAATAACTCCTTAACCAGCAAACGAGAACAAACTATTATTTTAATATGGTGACGATCACGTTATAGTTTATAGCAAGAAATAGTAGAGAAAAAAAAAAAAAATTACGTTATTTAGTAGCTCTTTAAAGCTTTCTACAGATATTATTGCTTAATTCACAAAACACTAAAGAAAGTATTCGTATTCGCGTATAATAAAATAAAAATAATAACAATTTACAACATTTCGATGTGAGACAAACAGGTTTTAAAACTGTTGCGGTGGGCACCGGGTACACTGGGAATTATCTCGGCATGGTCCCACGGTAGACAATATAAATCTATATATTTGTACTATGTAATGGTATGTTTGTTATGTTGGTTACTTGAAGAGAAGGAGGGTGAGTGGTGCGGCTAAGAGTGCAATTGTTTTGCTGATTGTGGCAGCGCCGTTGCAGCCGTCATATTCGCAGGTTTCGCAGAAGGAGGTAACTTCATTAGGTCCGTTGGACGAACTGGGGCATGAAGTACTGTAGTCGTCCTGACGCTTCCATGTGCAACCACGGCTGACAATCAATTGGCCGTTTACTGTAAACAAAGAAAAACAAATGATTATTCACCATGTGGATACTTTGGCTAACATAACATCATGCCTCGAATAAGTAGGTAAGTATTGATGCATTCATAATGAAAACATCCAATAACACTTCACCCGAATTGAACTCGGGATCCCATGCTTAAGCAGTCTGGTTAATACTAAACCAACGAGGCAGTCTAGCTAATAGATCAATAAAATAAATTCGAATTCGATGAATGTCGAATCGAACCCAGTAGTCCTACCGAAACGGCGATGAATGACAACTGTGAATGACAATATCATTCACAGTTGTCATTCATCGCCGTTTTATCCGACATCACAAAGGTTTCAACGACTGCACAACCTTGTAAAAGTAAAGTACTTCGCTCATAAAGTTCTACTAACCTTTGGCATTGAAATTAAGTAGTCTGATTTGTCTATGAAGTGGATAACTACGGTCGCGCGTGACCTAATTTGTAGAGGTCTTAATACCCAGAGTAATTAAAATTACCCTTTGTATCTATTAATTACACGAAGCGTAGGATAACGATGTTCATTACTTCGAATTTATTTGTAGTTTGTAGTCACAGAGGTACAGTACAACTATTTTCTTTATGTCCCTCGGCATACTTCGCGTTTTGTTTGTCGTCGGATTTCGATCAGTTGCCTTATGTTGCACTTGGTGCATACCGGACGCTCTCTTTATATTTCAAAGTCGATTGAGAGCGTCCAGTCTGCACCAAGTGCAAAGGGCAACTAATAGAAATCCGACGACTGGCGAAACACGAAGTTTGCCGAGGGATATTAAGAAAATAGTTGTACTGTATTGTATTGTGGTCCGTTAAACTCCCACTGTATGTAAGTAGGTATGTGCTTAGTAGAGCGGAACCTATGTTCCTACTTTGAACGGTTGTGATTATTAATTACCTACGTGTTTCAACAGTTCGGCAGAACTTGGTATACCTATAAACGAGTAGGTAAGTATTATGTATCGCCTTAATGGCTTAAATATATGCCTGAAATACACAAACTAGGATTTATAGGTAGGCTAAAAAATTGAGAGAGTTCTGCACCCTAATTGGACGTAGTTAAATGAAAAGATCTAATTCACAACATGGTCAAAAATTTGTAAGTGTAAAAAACTGATGCTTAAAGGCTCCTACAAACAGACGCGACACAAAGGCACCGCTCGTCGCGCAACACGCGCGGTGTCTTTGTGTTGCCCCTGTTTGTAGGAGCCTTAAGTCGATGCTATCGGCCAAGCAATAAACAACGGTTTATCATTTTTATCAACCCTAGAACCAACGCACATGCACGCGGAAATATAATAGGTATACCTAAGTATGAAATATCTTCTAAACTTCAAACGTCAATGGTGCCGATTCCCTTGTTCACAAACTAAACTAAATTTAAGTTCAGTGCATCTTTTTCTTTCTATTACATTAAGAAAAGGACAGAAGATAAATTTTAGTTTAGTTCTGTCAAATTAATCAGCGCCTGTCACTACTCCATACAAGTTTAGACGTGATTAAAAACTTGCCTACTAAAATTACGTCAAGCGCTACATATATCGCTATAAACTATATCATTTTAATAAATATGGCTCACATATGGCCTTGTCATGCCACTAAGTCACGCCCGTTTTCCGTAAGGTAGAGAATTAGAACCGAAACAAATGACATCAGAAATTAGCGACGATTATAATGAACAATAGAAGTGGTATTCACACAGTTGCTTAGGTATAATTAACAGGCACTTGACATTGAAATGAGAAAATGTCACAAATTGCCTTCCTGCCTTTAAAACCAGCGTATGAGCTGTGTGATAAAAGTTATTTTACACAATAACTATTTTAGACAAGACTGATTAGTCAATTTGTTTTCTTAAGAGTCATTCTAGCTGAATAGTTGGGGATATTTTTTTTAAGATAAGACTACATGCGCTTTGCCGTTGGGCGTTTGTATGAGTTTCCTGAATTTCGAATTTCTATTTCATTAAGAAAAGGACAGAAGATAAATTTTAGTTTAGTCCTGTCAAATTAATCAGCGTTTGACGTAAACTGATGTAATTTTAATCGGCAAGTTTTTAATCACGTCTAAACTTGTATGGAGTAGTGACAGGCGCTGATTAATTTGACAGGACTAAACTAAAATGTATCTTCTGTCCTTTTCTTAATGAAATAGAAAGAAAAAGATGCACTGAACTTAATTTAGTTTAGTTTGTGAACAAGGGAAACGGAACCAGTATTCACTCAACTTTTTGAATAGGTAATTTTTACGGGACACGCCCCTAGACGTACCTAAGAACAATAAAACTTCTATTATGTCTTGTTCAGTATCTATCAACCTATTAAAGACACGATACAAAGGCACCGCGTGTCGCGCGTCGAGCGGTGCCTTTGTGTCGCACGCCATTGGCGTTGCGAGCCGCGCCTGTTTTTATTTTTTATTATTGATGGGCTTGCTCTTAACCTGATCTCGTCTGATTGAAAGCGATGTATGAGGTCTATGATGGAACGAGCGAGGTCTATGATGGAACGAGCGTGCCCAGAAGATGCCTGTTCACTCTTGCTTTAAAGGCAGACGGGTTATATGTGTTTGTAGGAGCCTTAAAAATTCAAAATTCATCGTTATTTAAATTCCTAATGCTGAATTTACACATCTAGAGAATTTAATGTATTGCACACGGCAAAGCTTTTAAATATATGTATCTAAGTACAATGATAATGCCCATGGTATTATTGCAATGGGGTCAACTAGCGGTAGTAACGGTTATCAAATGTAAACTGGTCGCGAGTTAGGGCCCGCTTTAAAAAGTTACCAACCGTAACCGCTGGGCTCTGCTCTAGTGTTTTTACACACGACGACACTTTTCTCATTTGAATGTTAACGATTTTGGCTGCTCTGTGAGACCTACTGGCGGTTTTAGAAAGAAGTTAGAAGCGATACCTAGATGTATACCTACCTATGCTCGCAGATATGGGAGGTTAAAATTAAATGCTGAGAATATTTTAATTTTAACCAGTGCAGTTGTTCAAAACAGAACAGGAGACCTAATCAACTTCTGGAGGGAGGTGGGCTGTTTCGAGTAATCACCGACGTCCGCCTTGGCCCACGTACAATGGTCCACCTGAAGGACTAAGTGCGGAAATCAAACCCTTAAACATAGAACATACTGTGTTGGTATTGTTACGAGCTTGGGGTTCGTGACAATAAAAACTGCCGATTTAATAACCAAAAATGACACACTCACACACACTAATTATAAAACACAACTGCACTACTAATCACTCTAAAGTCGCACTTGAAGATCGCTTGTATCGTTTGAAGTTTACTTGTCGCTTGATCGCTTATTTTTCGGTTGACCCGGGTCGTGGTCCATACTGGCCTTATATAGTCCTCAGATAGTTCCAGAACCTTCTAGTGTAGAAACATCTAGAATGTTCGAGTACCAACATACCGGCCCCGACTGACCAGATGTCGATAATTCTAGAAAGTTCTAGCATCGAACTTTCTAGAGATCTTTTAGGTGGAAGAAATTTTCAAAGGTTGAGTTTGAGATTTGCTGGTCAGAGTCGGAGGGTTCCCCTGAGCTTGAGGGTCCCAGTGCACGGCACCGCCTAGCCCGCCGATAGCTATGCCACTGGCCCTGGGCACTTGCCCACGGTGGCTAATGGAAAAGACGGGCCGTCTTTTCTATGATGATTCCATGATGGCTGATGATAACATAATCATCCATCATCCATCATACGTACGGCCAATGTAAGGCTTGTCGCAGTTCCGTCCTTCGCTTTAGTGTGTATCGAACATCAGCCGTACCTACCCACACTCCGGGCAGGTTTCGTTATTATACCTATTTTTGAAAACTTTCTTCCGCATTGTGTGTCCCGAAATTTATTAGTAAACGTTGCCAGCTTTATGTCTGTTTAAATATTTAGAAATGCGCATTGGCCGTTACGCCTACTACCGGAATGCACGACCGGCATAACAATCTCATGTTTTGTTACAAAATGGGTCATTTCTTTCTAGAATATTTACACGTTTATAATTATAACTGCATTGTATGCGTGACTTCACATGGATTACATAATTTTAATAGGAAAACAGTCGTATCCCTTTATGCTTAAAAGGGACACATTAAGAGGCCGTGCACGAAATCGACTGATTTTGATCAATTTTGTTCATTGTTTGTGAGAAAGGGAAACATAATTTTAACTAAATTATTTGAGATTTGAAAAGTCGTGTTCTTTGTTATGCATGTGGCTGAAAGGGATTTTTCAAATAAATTAAGTATTCACGGTAAATCACTAATATTTGCAACAAGTTTTCCGAAAAATGACGCGAGACTGACATTTGATCATCATTCTACAAGAAACTACTTTTGATTTTGAACATTAAAAAATATCATCAACATTATTATATGGTCTACTTGCATGTGGCGGAACCACTTTTTTCAACTTCCATACAAAATATAGCAGAAAAATAATATTGAAAAACCTTTTTTTTGTTTTAAACCTCGTCAGTAATATATATTTTTCCTATTATTTAGCAAATCATATCAAGAAATTTAAAAATCACAAATTAGTCTTCAGCTATCCTTGAAATATAATCAAAATTTTATTTAATGATTATACAATATCTTCATTAAGTAAATTAATGGCGAAATAAACTATATTTTGGAGAGCACAAAAATTATGAAACTATTAAAAGTTACGATGACTGACACGAATGGTTTAGCACCATGAAAACTGTACTTTTATAGTTACACAGACTTAATGTTTCGATTATTTCTAGTTTTCTCACAATAAGATAACAAATTGCCAAAAAATAGTTTTTTTCGTGCACGGACCCTTAAGCTTCTGCAAAGCACTGAAGGCAAGCGTCAAGGTGTTCATTCAACCGTGACAACCATGTTTGACAATAAAGTCTCCCAGTTTGGGCTTACTAAGATCTCTTCTGATAAAGACGATGTGTTGTCTTTAAGTACCTAAATCTATATTTTTGCCAGAGCGTCAACGAGTCTTAGCGAAATTGTTCTTTCTATTCGATATTTTAATTCTTTGCGGCGAATTTGGTAGGTACTTAAAACAAGTCACACATCTATTTGTACTTTTCACCTCAACAATGTCGCGTTGTACTACCGTTATTTTAAGAACACTTTGGTATGTGAATGAGCAGGTAAGTCGTAGTTAAGACCAGAACCAGCTCGACAGTTTAAAAACCCGTCAAATTATGTAGGCATACAGTTTATGTTTTGTTTTAAACAAAATTGCATTCTTGCTCGGAAGTGGTCTGAGGCATGGCAGGATACTGATCCTGCCATGCCTCAAACCACTTCCGTTCCTTTTAAGGAATGTAAGAAGTTGTGGTTGATAACTTGACACCAGTATCAATCAGGCAGTTACCTACTCAGGAAAGGACTTCCTGAGCAACTTTCTATCCAGCCAATAAAATAGAAAATGTTGGATAAATTCATTCAACCATACTTGGAGCCTGTCGAAGAGATGCCCAAATACTGTGGCATAGTATAAAGATGACCAGTGTCCCAACTATTATACATTTTTTGAGAAAACAATAGCTTCACTATAACGGTTGTTAGGGCTGTCAACGAAACTTTTTCTAGTAACTAAGTACCACCAATAAACAAAAAAACAAAAAAAAAAATGTTCCACTATCGGTCAAGAGATGGCGTTGACCTAAAACTGCAATATTAGAATAAGTGTGCTAAAAAACATCGTTTTATTTTTCCTGTAACCCTTAGAAAAACTTCTATCACATAGAATAATATCAGGTTTTTCTCTATGCAAACTTCAGAGATAAGGGGAACGATATTTTTTTTACATTTTTCTTCAAAAGTGGAAAACTATGCGGCCTAAAAAAAGAAAAATGTTTTAGAATGTGAAAATAGCGATCTTTCATATGATACCTCACATGCCCTAGTAGACACACTTCAAAATTTTAAGAAACCCGTTCAGTCCCTGTTGCAAAAAAAGTATATTTTTATTTCTTTCTTATTTGCAAAATAGTTGGGCAAACGTCATCTAAAACTATTCCAAATTTCAAGTTGATAGCTTTAGTAGTTCTTGAGTATCCAGCTGTGACAGACGGACAGACAGACTGAGTCGCAACATAAGGGTTCCACCATTACCATTACCATTTTGGTACGGAACCCTAAAAACAGCTATTTCCTATAAAAGTGCAATACCTACGCGGTCAAAATGTATGGGACAGCAATTTTTTTTTTTATCGAGAAAAAATTTCTTCGCAGGGGGGTCCAGAATCATGGACTGAATCCATGGTAACAGGCTTCGCGTTGAAGTCCCTGCCACCCTGTATATATTATATGTAGTTAATACTAATATTATTCTGTCTGACTTCTATTTGTCTGTCTGCTGTGACTGTGGCTTTATGACTGTATACTCAGACTCACCTATTTGAGTACAGTCAAAAAGTCGAAGATAGCTACTTACTCATGTGACGATGATGACGTGTGTTTGTAAACAGACAATGCCACAACGCATTCAAATTTAGTTTGAGGGCTTAAACGTGACGACAGTCTCAGCCATTATAGAATACAAATGATGTCAGCTGTCGACCGGTCATTATATCAATCTTATAATCTTATTAATCTTATTGGCGTCACTATAAATCGATGATAGTCACCTTGTCTGCATTAACGATTTGTCATCCAATCTCAGGCTTCAGAGAGGGATATTCAACCATAAAATGTTTGTCGAAACTGCATCGTGCTCGGCTGAGCTTGGGTTCCTGGGTTTGATCCCCCTGGGTCTAGTTATGTTATTGGGTTTTCCTTTAGGAATTTATTTTTAGCTCCAATCTGGGATTTGTGCCCGGTGCAATAAGGCCCCCCCACTTTTACTTGAGACTTGTAAAATAAGATAGACTTACTGTATTTCTTCATTTTCTTGCAAGCAGACTTGGATGACGTCAGATACGGGTAAGTAGCCCCAGCATTGGAGTCGCAGTTCTCCAGGCGGAACAAGTATGAGTTGTCTGATCTTCCAGCGAGGAAGGGATCGTTGCACAGCGGGTTCAGGTCAGAGGAACACGTCCAGCAACGTACTGGTTCTCCTGAAATTGAAAAGAGAAAAGACGAATTACGATTGTGTTTTATTTATTGTAAAATAAGAATACGGTCACACACACTAATTTGGAAAAGTACAATCTGAAACCTCGACTAATGAGACGCAATTATTATTTTATTAAGTACTGTTTTATTGCGAGACTCCCAGGAGTCCTTGGTCGCTAGGTATGTGCATTCATTCCTACAAAGTGTCTTAATTGCATGACCAATAAACTTTATCAAACTAGCTTTTGTATGTGGGTGCTAATTATGCCATCCTTGAAATGTCCTCTAAAGAAAATCCTTGCTGATTCAGGAAATGAGAACCAACGAAGATTACCGACAAAAGATTGTCTTCAAAACATTGTTTTGTGTGTAAGAAAATAAATAAATATAAAGGGGCGTAGGGTATGCACCTACAGTGCTATACAGGAAAAGTGTTTAATCAGTGCACAAATTTTGACAAATTAAACTAAAACGTGTTTTATTATACACCTATTTCTTATTTTGATATTTCTTAGTACAAAAAAAATGAAGTTATCGTTAACAAAAGATGTTTATTTTGAAACTGGTATAATGGATACTCGTCGTGCAACGGCGCGGTCGAATGAACCTATGCGTATGAAGCTATGCGCTCGCCCATTGATATTATTACGAAAAGATTGTATCCACATTTTGCTGATTTCAAGTAGGACTAAAAAAAAAAAGTATTCAACAAATAATGGAAATCTGATATTTGATTGATTACTGATACTGAATTATATGATTACTGATTACTAATATTAAACCACCAAAAAAAAAAATTGCCCACTGGTTATAAAGTTACCCTATATATTCTCCAGATAAAATGAAGAACTATTGGATTGTAGTCCTCTTCACCGTATCCAGCGAAATGCTGTTTTTATGCAAAAGCCTATCAAAAAGAAACAGTAATCTCTTAGTTAACCTAATAAAGAGAACTCACGCGAACGAAATCAAGGGTAGCTGGGTAGTAATATCTGAATATTGCATATTGATTGAATACCCAGTAGCTATACCTAGTTTTCTATCTTACCTGGTTATAGTCATTCGAGAACAGTCGTGAGCTCATTGCACCACCATAAAAACAGTATCAATGAATGCTCAATACATTTTCTCCCATTGTTAACGACGTCAACGGGATCTAATTATGTTATTTTCTGCTTATTGTATGTGTTCTTAGTAAACGAGCTACAGTCATCTATTTATTCGTATTATAAAAGCCAAAGTAGAGATCTTGGCGTATGTCTCTCGAACCTCGAGCAGTTGTTGAATAATGGCATTAATCGATGACGCTTCTGATAAAATCTTTACCCATCCTCAAAATACAAAATTCCCCACATCCGTCCGCATCCACGTGACGTTCAAGTTTCTGTAGAGTGCTTAACTATTTATTTAGTTAAAGGAAAAGCAATCGTTTCGGTTTTAGATAACGTTTCTAGGTTAACTTCAACACGTATTCACTTCTACTATTATCGTTATTTTTATAGGGCAAGCGAAATTCCAAGTTATCGCTAACCAATAGTCGACAATAGTTATGTGTTTGAATGACAATGATGATTGTAGCTAAGATTGTCTTTGCGTGCAAGTAATTTATTGAGACAAGCTGTACGGTGGTTGTACACGCAAGAGTTTATGTACCTAACTGACCGCAAAATTCTTAACTTTAACATCTTTGCAAGTCAAACTGATAGAACGGAAACGAAAATGAGGCGAAAGTGACTTAAGTCAGTCTAAAAACTCCTTTGAATTGACAGATGGAATATGGTACACTATTCCATATTTGCAGCTCCTTGTCGGAAGGATAGTGAGGTAGAATTAGAGACACATGTTGTTTGCTTCGCTTCTGTCAGTGTGGGTAGAGTGGGTACATTCTTTAATCGCGATTATGTACATAAACAATGGCTGTTCAAAGTCGTGTAATGGAAAAATTTTCTGTGTAGTTAGGTTACACATTAAGACAAGAAGTCCAGTGGAAAATACATGTCACGAAGAAATTTTTTTACCTACCTATTTACTGAACACATCGCACTCCAAGTGCGACAAAGGCGTAAGAAGAATATACTAACTTTACAGGAGAGAAAAAAACTGTTTGGTCTGGTATATCTATTTAGCATTTGATATTTTGTTATATACCATTAAACAGTAAAAAAATTAAGTTTTTTTTCAACAATATTTCAGATACCTCAATTTGTCGTGTATAAAGAATAATTAATATTTTAAGTTTTACACACATTTATGGACCTTTTTATCCGAAAAAATGTCTTTTTTGATATAATGGCTTAATTTTTCCTCAGATCTTAACGGAAAAATTGGCATTGTGTATCTTTATCGGCGCTATACGAAACTGCAATAAAAAAGTGACGTATTCTTACTTGCGTCTTATCGCACTGGGGGTGCGACATTTTCATACATAATTTTTTACCATTTTTCCTCGGACAAAGCAAAGCAATTGCAACATAATTGCTTTTCCGATTTAATCAGTAATTCTCAGATGTAAATACCTACCTCGTACAGACACTGCCACTCATCAAAACTATTCAACAAATAAAGGAATGTCATCTGCCGCTGCGTTATATTCATCGTTCGTAAATTGAAGAATATGCATTCAAATCTGTTATTTATATAGATCGTTGGAATTCTTCAAGTTTTTATATGGTTTTACAGTTTCTTTCATTGTGTTTTGCACAAAAACCGTAACCGTGGAAGAGATCATTTTTTCGATGCTTCGGAACGTGTCAACCTTAGAGTTGAATGTTAATAAAAAATTAAAGGTCACCTCTCAAGGCTTTTGCGGTCTGTGAATCAGTGTTTATTATCATTTTTTTCCTTATCATGGCCAAGGAAATAATAAGTAGGTACTTTGTGAACTTGTCTCCCATGTTTTTTTTAGTTTTTTTTTCCCTTAGCAGACAGAAAATCTCGCAGCTCCGGTTGAAAAATTTCCATTAAGTTTTCTTAGAAATTATTCCACCAGAGTCGCGTCGCGACTGTCTATACGAGTCTTTAGATAATTTGAAAACCTACCTATTTTTTTACCACGTGTGGGTACTTTTCTAAGTGAGATAATTTTATCTTAATAAGTCTTAATCTTAACTTTGATATATTTAATGGCTATATTTTGTTTATTGCGATGTATATACAAGTAAATACCTCAGTTGGATTTAAGATGCATAGCATTAACAAGTATTTGTAATAAACAATACAAAGACAAATCGGACAAGGCCATCTATATAAGGAGTTAAATATGTTAATACATTAAAACGAATTTTGAATGTCTGACATTTAAATACGTATAACACTTAGGTATAGTACACACGGCTCCATATCAAGATTATCAAGCTATACATTCCCAGTATAAGCTGATCTCGCATTGTATAGGATTTCCGTGTAATGAGAAGCCAGCTTATATTGGAGATGTATAGCTTGATAGGTAGCCGTATGTACCCGTATAATATATAATAAATAATATAATATAATCTATCTATACTAATATTATGAATGTGAAAGTAGCTCTGTCAGTCTGTCTGTCTGTTACGTTTTTATGCCTCAACCGCTGAACTGATTGTCATGACAGGCAGAGATATAGCCTGGGATCTGGAGAAGCGCGGGCGCGCCGCGGGGCGAGCCGCGGGCAAAAGCTAGTAATATAATAATAGTAAGCGTACCCATAATACAGGCTTGTTAAGCTTGTAAAAAGCAAAAAACCCTTTTTGACAGCTTCTCATCTCTTCTGTAATCTTTACTACTATTATAGTAGGTCTGTTTGTCTGTCCGTTACACGCCGTAACGGCTGAACGGATTTATTTTGGCACACAGGACTATGACCGGGTAGGACATAGTATACTTATAATTCCGGTAGCACAGATTAATACAGATGGGACACTCCGCAAAATCATTTAAATAAAAATGACTCTTGCTACGACACAATAAAGTGCAATTTAGGTCGCACAACGCTATCTACAGTTATATTCATCTACAAGTTACCTCTCTTTCTATCGCGTAACTCTTATACCGGCGGCGCGCGTCAGTCCTACTGAATTTGCCCAGTAAGATGGGCTCGCCGCGTACTTGTAGCTTCATACCTAAACTGCGGAGTGTCCCATCTGTTTAAATATGTGCCAGTAGTACGTTTGATTTCAAACTTTCGGAAAAAACTAGTTCGCATATAAGTCTTTCGTAGCCAGAAATACAGAAAGAAAAATCGCTGATTCCATTATAGTCATCGTTAGACGCAGAGTCCCACATAAGAATTCGTTGATAATTTGCTAATGCAAAAATTTACAACACTTTCTATTCATAAAGGCTCTTACAAACAGGCGCGACACGTGACCCGACACAAAGATACCGCTCGTCGCGTGCTTTTGTGTCGCGTCGCGTGTCGCGCCTGTGTGTAAGGAACCTTTATTAAGTTAATGTTACATCATCATCATCATTTCAGCCGAAATACGTCCACTGCTGGACATAGGCCTCCCCCAAGTACCGCCACTTCGACCGGTTCTATGCTTCCCGCATCCAGCGGATTCCTGCGGCTTTCACAAGATTATCGGTCCACCTTGCGGGAAGCCTTCCCATGCTACGTCTTCCGGTACGCGGTCGCCACTCCAGAACCTTTCGGCCCCAACGGCCATTCGTTCTGCGAGCAATGTGCCCTGCCCATTGCCACTTAAGTTTGGTAATTCTTCGAGCTATTTCGGTTACCTTGGATCTCTTCATTTCTGATTCGATCACGTAGTTAATATTTAATTAAGTACTATTACTCGTAGTATTAGTGTACTTAATTAAACATTAACTAACAAAAACTTAATATACAGGATGGAAATAATCAAGCCTGCCGATATTTCCGTATTTAGAAAATAAAACAATTGTCAGATTTTCCGATATTTCGATTTAGGATCGTACTTGATTGCAGTCAAAAAAATACCATTATCTGTAGGACGAATAAAAGAAACTCAGCGAGAAAAATCGCTGATTTTGATTTCCCGCTCATTTATTTACACGAGTAAATAGATCATGTAAACAAAACTACGTTGTATGCAGATCGCGTTGTTTATGTACTTAGGTACAAATAAGACAATGCCTTCGTGATACTATTGTATGTTATTATGGTGTTTGTAAGTACATACGCCCTTTCAATTGTCAATGCAACTGCGTAAGAGGAAAATTGCTATGTGGAACGATCAATCTAGAATAAAATCGTGTTGTATGACAAGTAGATAGTCTCTTAATTATGTATCGGTTACTGTATTAAATGCCATAGTTAGTATATATTTACGTATGTATTTAAATAATAGTTAATCTAGCGACCCACCCCTGCTTCGCACGACTTTTACGGCTTGACAAAATATCAAGATTTCTTTATTATACAGAAAAAGTTTGTAATCAGGGCGCAAATTTTGACAAATTTAACTTAAACGTGTTTTATAATACACCTATTTCTTATTTTGATATGTCTTAGTACAAAAAATGTGTTATTTTGAAACTGGTTTAATGGATACTCGTCGCGCAACGCGCCCGCGCGGCGCGGTCTGTGAAGCGGAACGCAGTAGTAGGTACCTATCAGCTGTGCGCTTGCCCATTGATATTATTACGAATAGATTGTATCCATATTTTGCTGATTTCAAGTAGGACCAAAAAAAAAGTATTGAAAAAGTAATGGTAATATGCTCTATTACTGATATTGAACCAACAAAAAAAAAAAATTGCGCACTGGTAAAAAAATTATCCGTATGCAAATCAATACAAATAAATAAAATTGAAGTGTCTGTTTGTAATATCAAAATAACAGATTTTTATTAAATGCATATGAAAGTATATTTATACGGTACATATAACAAAATCATTTTTTATTCTTTGTCTGTCCGTTTCTTCCGGCTAATCTCCGAAACAACTGGATAGATTTTAACGGAACTTTCACTGGCAGATAGCTGATGTTATAAGGAGTAAATAACGCTACTTTTATTTTAGAAAAAGCAAGGCGGGCGAAGCTGCAGGCATCAGCTAGGTTAATATACATATAAAACACCGGAATAAATGATGACCAAAAACGGTTGCGTAGTTTAGAAGGACAACGCGGTCACACAGACAGACGAAAAGCGACTTTAATTTATGCATAGTAACAGGTAAGTACCTATATATTATATACAGTAACTGGGGACTATACGTCCGCTTTAAGGCGCAGATATATGCCAGTGACCTTGAGTGGTTAGCTTGCGTATTCTGTACTGAGCTTACGCAACGTGTCGTACGTCCAGCCAGTAATAGGACTCGCCCATCCAGGAGCGCTGTCCCAAATAAGACGCATAACTAATTTATTATACATAACACAAAAGGTATTTTAATGAACCACGTATACTAAAATATCAATAATTAAATTACCTTTAAAAAGGTGAAGGTATCAGAAAATACGTTTAATAGATTTTGCGTGATTCTCAGTTTTTTATCCACGTTAGACAAAACTTTAAAAATTAATTTCGCTATGTATAAAATATTCATATATTAAGTTATTAAGAAAAGCTCTAATTTAACATTATACTTTCTCCAAATCATTAACACTACTCGTTTAGACGTGATCTTCAGTATAAAATCACTATAAGTCGGTTATCGTCCCCTTAAATATTCATTAAAAAGTTCATGTTCATATAATGCTAGAATTGCATTTCGTAAGACAATAATTATTTAGAAGGATAATCTTTTTGACCCAAGCGATTATGACGTATCGTTTGAGTAATATTTATGGTCGCTCTATGGAAGGGTATTTGGTGAAACAGGTTTTAAAAATATTTAGATCAATATGAAGCTTTTGGTAACGCCAAAATATTAGCAATGATCTCACCCGGGATTTCCGACACGATAAGAACCAGCCGCCACGTATGAACGCGATAAAAAAAAAAAAAAAATGGCCATTATTAGTTTTTTTATTACTGATTGAGCACGCTCTTGAACTCAATCTCGCTTGATGGAAAACGATGGATGAGGTCTATGATGGAACGAGCGTGCCCAGAAGATGCCTGTTCACTCTTGGTTTAAAGGCAGACGGGTTATACGAGTATGTGGAAGGGAACACAAACGCTGGCAGAAAGTTGCACACTGGCTGTGCGCATAATAAATGTGGAGGAGAAGCGATGAGTACGACTGGACGGGATATCAACCAAGTACGCATGGTACCCTGCAGTACGTCTGGTAGTCCGGTAATAAAAGGGCGATGGTGGGATCAGGTCGTGGAGCTCTTGCGCACACTCTCCGAAGTACAGTCTGTAGAAGACCGACAGGCAAGCAACATTACGCCGATGAGCCAGGCTGTGAAGCCACGTCGAGCGAACAACGTTTCGTCTCCTATCAAACTTTTCGCTCTGCGTTCCACTGAGGCAAGTGCAGCAAGTTGAAATGTGAGTGCTCTATAGACACTGCCTCACCATTCGGGGATTATAGGCGTGATGATATGTTATTTCTGTTAGTGTTAAGATATTATGCGTGTGTACCCAATTTAGCAGAATCCTTTAGGTAGTGATCGCAGTTCAATCTTCAAATATATATGACGTGATCTACATATATATCAACACCATAGGTAAATATTTGCTCATTAACTACCTACTATGTATCGCGTGACCTTCGGAAACTCCATGTAAGAGGTGCCTCATTGATTAGCACGGTTCTAACAAAAATATACCTTAACCGGTTCAGAACAGCGAAGCCTAAACGTGAACCTAACTAGTGATGGGCAAATTTTATAAATATCAAATGAAATATTCGAATATTTTGTTCGAAAGCTTTCGAATAATTCATCCGTCGTCATAAATTGGTATCTAGTTTTCGAATCTTTGTACAAATATTTATACTTATCTATATTTGTTTTCTTATAACTTAAAGACTGTTATGTCATGTTTCTTATCGAATACTACAATTTTGGCTCTTTGCTAATTTTTATCAGTAGGTCAATAATACTGATACTCTTTGACAAAAACATAATTTAATTAGTTGTACATATTTTATTTTTATTTTTATATGTAGTCTTTTACTGCATAATATTCGTTTCTAAGGCCCTATTTGGTATACATAAATAATGCGCCTGTGCATGCAGCAAGATTGCTCGAAGACTTGCTTGAAGCTTCTGGTACTTATGATTAGATACTCATAAGTACCAGAATCTCAAAAGTATGGCTAGCCATCTATATAACTTACAAGCACAATTGCCTCTGCTCGAATCATTATTCAAAGGGAATTCGATGAAGCCCATCTCTACACCTCACGCAATTCCCTTGACTCAAATATGTAGTTTGCACCTACCTAAACAGGCCTACACTACTACGTTTCGCTGTACAGCCTCCGATTGGCTGTCCTTGTCTATCATACGCTAAAAGATGAGATGGAGCATTGTATTGATAAACAAGAGTTTTGCAATCATAAAACCTGTTGGTTGTTACGTCTTTTCAATGGGAATTGGTGACGCAGTTTCTTAGCGGTTTACAAAAGGCTGTAACTTTGTGTATCTAATTTTCTTTTCTTTTTATCCTACAGATTTTCATTGTGAATCTTTTACAGCCTTGAAATACGGCATTGTTTTGACTTGAAAGGTATTTATTGTGTTGGTATACTAATTGATTTAGGAACTGACGAAGACTCCCAAATGCTATAACGCTCCTAAATTCTTCCATCGGCATCATGAGCCAACAGCAGTCCACTGCTGGATATAGGCCTCTCCAATTGCACGCCATTTAGCTAAATTCTCGGCAACTCTCATCCAGCTACCCTGTGAAGATCGTTGCTCCATCTAACCTGTGGCCTCACACCTTACGTTTGCTGATACGCGGTTTCCACTCGAGAACACGTCTACCCCAACGGGTTCTACGGCTAATATGGCCGGCCCATTGCCACTTTAGCTTGCTTATTCTGTGAGCTATGTCGACAACTAGTTCTCTGCCGGATCACCTCGTTCTGGATTCTATCCCTCAGAGAGATTCCTAGTATAGCTCGTTCTGAAGCTCGCTGAGCGACCTTGAATTTATGGACCAGCCGTACCGTGAGTGTCCACGTTTCGGCTTCGTAAGTCATACTTGAAAGCACTGATTGAAGACTTTAGTCTTTAGGCTCTGCGGAATACGCGACGAGAAGCCTCGACGAAGGTTCCCAAACGCTGCCCAGCCCAGCTGAATTCATCTATTAGCCTCCCTCTCAAAGCTGTTCTTACCAAAACGCAAAGTTTGCCCGAGGTAAACGTATTCTTAAACAACCTCGAGAGCACCGCCATTGTCAGCAATCGGTCCCGGAGTGACGTATTCGTGCTTCTTTAACAATATTAAACTTTAGATTCTATCCATCCTATAGGTAAAGTTTAGATTCCAGCACCCTATTTGCGTAACACATTATCAATCATGATCTGAATGATTTTGAAGCATATTGCTAATCCATTGCTTCTTATTTTCGAAAAAATTGTCTGCACAACAACGTTTTATAACGCAATCAATGTTGTTGAACTATCAAAATGAAAAGTGTCAGGCAATTACAAGCTGATGATCATATTATGGCAGGCTGGTAGCATTGAAAGGTTGAAACTAATGACTACTCGTATAATAATAATAATTTCTTTATTTGCAGACCTTGAAGTCCACAGTGTTAGTAATAACATGAAATATACTTATTTAACTATTATTAGTAACACATAATCAAACAACAAACAATAACATAAAACATAACAAAAATAATATAAACAAAACAAGATACCCGTCCTATTTCGAGCCGACCTGTGTGTTTAGTCTCACCCATCGGCCAAGCATCGGGCAGTCCCACCGGTCACTCAATGCCCTCAACATGCTGACTATGATACCATAGTCAGACGTAGTCTAACGTAAGGATTCTTTAATTATTCGGCTAATGCAATAATTGCATCGTCATCCATTACACTTTTTTATTCGTCAGGAACTAAATTAATTAAGTACCTACTTTAACAAGATTGAAATGATGATGCATATCGATGATTCCGTATAAAAAAAAAGCAATTAATTTTCAGCGAGGTTTTCCGATTTAGGATAAAATGAGGCAGTCAAAAAAATACCCTAAATTATCTGAAGGATGAATGAAAATTTGTGTCGCGTCAATTGAAAAAATAAATAGCGTTGTTCATTTATTTTATGTCACTTACCTAACTGACATACCTACATGGATAGTGCGAAAATTCTCGAATATTGTTTCCCAACACTACTTTTTCTGGGTCAAAGTTAGTACCGTCGAGTACCGATTGCTCCATTGTTGTTTAGATTGGGCTCGAGTTCAAATTATTAATGACTTGCACACAATAAGGCTCCGTGTATTTTAAACACTATTGATATTTTTCTATAAGGATCCGTGCTGAACTACTTATGTATTTGGGTCACTGACATACCTTTACAATTTGGTTATGCCATTATGTTTTACAAACCCCTAACTTATATAAGGAGTTTTAATAAAAAATATAAGGCTCCGTGTATTTTAAACACTATTGATATTTTTCTATAAGGATCCGTGCTGAACTACTTATGTATTTGGGTCACTGACATACTTTTACAATTTGGTTATGCCATTATGTTTTACAAACCCCTAACTTATATAAGGAGTTTTAATAAAAAATTACATAGCCTATGTGTATCATGACTAAACGTGTTACAGTAGGTAGAATAGAATAGAATAGAATACTCTTTATTATGTACACCATAAAAATTACAGATATAAATGTAGAACTGTTACATAGGGTGTCACAATGGGCGGTCTTATCGCTAAAAGCGATCTTTTACAGACAACCTTTGGATGGATCAAAAAGTAGAAGGAGAGACAATACTGCAGGTATTTAGTGGTGTACCACTTACATATATACAATAAATACATATACACAAAGCATATAGATACTTATCCATATAAATATATATATATATATATATATACACACACAATAATAAACATGATACAAGAGCAAGGAACTTTAAGTAATGATGATGTTTAAGGAGAGAGGAAGTGATTTTTAACCAAAATTTTAAAAGTGGACAAAGATTGAGCACGCCTTATCGAGACGGGCAAGGCACCTAAAAAAGGTACCTAATGTAACACATCTGTGAGATCTTTGATCGTGTTTTAAGGGTGAAGCGATAGCCGCGCTTCCCCCTTAAAACACGATCAAAGATCTCAAAAAAATTGCCGCGAAATTGAAATATACTTACGTTTTTCGCAATTTGCAGGTTGATCAAAATATGATTTGCCACCGTAACAAGTATGTATTTACAAAATTATAATCATAAGAATTTCAGCAATCCAATCTCCTTGAGTTAGAATTGCCCTCAAATGTAATGATTTCATGAAATAGTCATTCAATAGGGTTACTATTCATTCGGTTATCCATGATTTATTTATTAACATTAATTAATTTTTAAGTAATAATAATATGTACAAATATATAAAAAATATGGGAGGGGAATGGATCAAAGGGCATAAAAAAATTCGTCCGCATCGCTGTCAACAGGAAAAGTGCCCAAAAGGCTGGCAGCATTGCTAGGGTTATATAATAGGGTTGTTTGGTTTTAGACAGTTGTATTGATTATTTACAATGATTATGATTCTGTAAATACATACTTGTAATGGTCGCGTATCTTATTTTGAACAACGAACAACCTAATAATGACATGCAAATTGAAAAAAAAAAAAAAATTACCTAAGAAAATTTGAATTTCTTAGGGAACCTGGCGACAAACTGGCGCTTCCGCCTTAACAAAAATCAGAAGCTTTAAACAATACTTACCTGTACTTAATACCATTTATTATAACATTAGACAAATAACTGTTCTCACCCTTTCGTTATTTCGATGTAAACGTTTAATAAACTCCGTTATTTCACGATAAATACAAAGCACTGTAATCTATTTACTATTTAAATTAAAAAAATAACTGTAAAGTGCAGTAATTTCAACAATATTACAAAATAACTGTCGTTATTTAGGCGTTATTTGTCTAATGCTATAGTAAATGAAGTATAGGTTTCTACGTTATGGTACAAATAAATTAACAAAATTCTAACATCAATCTACGTCAGTATATAAGATTGACTTTGGCTTTAATGAAAGCACGAACAATAATACTTTCATATTTTTATTATGTAATAGGAAATTAGAAACAGCAGCTCAACGATTGCGTTGCATCATCTCTTCATAGATTCTCAATCGTATCGACATGAGCTACCTACTACCTTTGTGATCTGTGCCACCGACTGCCACGATGCTCTGTCAGTTAGTAATTTTAAAAGTATTCATTGTTCTAGCTTACTAATCCTATTATAAATTATAATTATTTTTAAAATTTATTTTGTAACAATGGACCCATAAATTATTATTATTCTTATTTTTATAAGATTTATAAATGCGTAGGTAGTTTGTTGGTGGATTGGTCGTGCTTTTTGCATAAATAGTATATTTATTATTTATTTAATTTTAAAGAAAGCTTACATACTAATAACAATCTTGAATATCCTGAATAAGTTTTGACATTTGCTAATTATAAGCTTCCACATGTATATTTATCTACATAGTTACGCGTTATTTGCGTTGATCAGTTACAGCGAATTGACTAAGTAAACAGATTATACTGTAAACATAATTAGGTATGTCGAGACAATATAATATGATAAAGCTACTTTTTTATCCCGAAAAATGCACGGTTCTTGTGGGGAGCGAAACCCGGGAATAGTTATAGTACATAATATCATTGACAGTGTTTTGTAGTCCCATCCCGAGTGAAACTCGAGGCCAGTATTAACAAGGATGTAAAGCCACTTAAAGGGCTTCGCCCTATTTTAATTTATCCTCACGGTCATGGATTATCTTACCTATTACAGAAAGGACTAAGCCTTGAGGCTGAAAAACTGTTAAGCCTCGAATACCAAGGGGTGTCGTATTACCCAGTAACTGAGTTGTGGAGGTCAGATAGGCAGTCACAGAAAAAATGTTTATTTAAAAATGTCTAATCTTATTTCAATTAAATGGAGTATCCATTTGAAATAACCTCCACAAATCAGTTTCTGTTCCAACGATACACCTTGGTAAGACTGGTTTCAGACTTTCGGGCTTCTGACGACCCGTAACGACTGTCAAAGATCCACGAATGACAGCCGGGACCTGCGGCTTACGATCAACTTACGTACAACGATCCACTAGCTCCACTACAAAAAAATAATCTCGAAGGAATTATGAAAAGCGGTTTTATAATGAACCTTGGTAAGTGTGTCTAGAATTTTCTCCTTGTCTATAGTTTCATATTGAGACACGAAGCAACAAAATTCGATCTAAAGAAAAATGGCCACATTCCTCTTAAGAGTCTATACAACCTCAGCTCCACCTCACTCTGTATCTCGCTCCCACACTATTGCTACCGGTCACGCGAGCAAGCGAGACAGGGTGGCAGGGAAAAGGCTCCAAGGCGCCGATAATTTAGGTAATTTCGTTTTACGGTGAAAATAATGGTCATTTAAAAAAGTAAATAACATAAGACCTGCTTTACTCGTATAGTTAGTTCAGTTAATATGCAAAGTTTCATTATCTAACTTGAAGTATTTTTTGAATACCAGCGGTTTATTGTTCGGTTTGGAGGTAACTTTGGATTTTTTTTCTATCGAGAAAATTTTATGGAATCGTGTTTTCGGATAACATAGTACTTAACATTAATCCTCAACTTTACCATATATTTATTTCAGAATTAATGCTGCAGTATTTTCGACATAACGGAGGATCATGCTAAGCCATTTGAGGTAGTAGGTATAGGCCCTTAATAGCTAGATCGTATTTTGTTGCTTCGTGTCTCAATATGAAATTTTATAAAAGGTATTAGAATATAGAATAGAGTAGAATAGAATTTCTCCTTATTCGAGTATCCATGACTCAAAAGCTGTTAGTAAAACTAAGACTATGTTACTAAAACATAACAAATAACGGTGGATCACTGCTGCGATAACCCATGAGTAATTGCACAGCAGCGACTATAGACACACTTACCGAGGTTCCTTATAAATCCGTTTTTCATAATTCTCAGTCACGAGATAATATTTTTTAAAGGAATGGTGCTAGTGGACCATTGTACACCCTCTTAACGTGCTTTCCGAGGCACGGAGGGGTCTTGGTATCTAAAGATGGTCACGCATCCACAGACCAGCCGCGGCAAGCGTAGCTTAACCTGGACCTGTGCGGCTGTTATTACTTCTACAAGCCCATCTCAAGATTAAAAATTATATATACAGGAAAAGTTTTTAACTAGTGCGCAAATATTGACAAATTAAACTTAAACGAGTTTTAATAACCACCTATTTCTTATTTTGATACGTCTTAGTATAAAAAAAGGAGTTATCGTTAACGGAAGATGTTTATTTTGAAACTGGTATACTGGATACTCGTCGCGCAACGCGCCGCGGCGGCGCGGTCAGTGAAGCGGAACGCAGTAGTAGGTACCTATCAGCTGTGCGCTCGCCCATTGATATTATTACGAATAGATTGTATCCATATTTTGCTGATTTTAAGTGGACCAAAAAAAAAAGTATTGAACAAATAATGGAAATGTGTTCTATTACTGAAAATGAACCACCACGAAAAAAAAAAAAAAAAACAAAAACTGAGCACTGGTTAAAAACTTATCCTGTATATTTACATTTTATATCGTCGTATCCTACGAATAGTGCCCTAACGAATATAGGAGCTTTCTTTTTTTATTGCATAATTCAATTCTGCTCATCACACGACATATAACCAGTTCAACAAAACAATTAAAAACGGGATTTAAAGGACAAAATGCGTATAAAATATAAAGATAATTTATTAAAAATAATCCTAGCCGAACCTTAAAATACCAATACACATTATAAGAAATCACCAATACATATTTTTTCGTATTTAATTTAATTAAACACAAAAAAGTGTCTCCTGAAAAGTAGCTATTATGCAGTTACGCCCCCATTTCGTAGGATACGACGATATATTTGCGGATTTAAATGCATGATGTTTAAGTTTATTGCCCTAACGAGGCAAACGAGTTCAGCTTAGGCCAGCGTACAAAGGTTGAAATGTTCCTTTTATATGGACGGGTGCGACGAGGTACCAACAGATACGTTCATTGATGTTCAGTATATGGCAATATTGTACCAAATATATTCAAATTTAGTCATCATTCTCCTGCCCTTGTACCAATTTATTTGGGGTTGGCGCAGCATGTCTTTTTTCCCATACTTTTCTATTAGTCGCTATCTCGGTAGTCACTCCCAGCCATATCATCTTTCACCAGTCCATACATCGTTTCATTGGTCTTCCCCTACTCGTATAACCATCCACATTCATACTCAAAACTTTCCAGACGACATTTCCCTCGTTCCTCCGCATCACATGCGCATACCATGACGACCTATTTCCACACACCATTTCAGTCACCAGTGTCTTTAGTAAGAAATAAGAATACAAACTTTATGCTATTTTTGTTACATAAACATAATTTTCGTATGACTGAAGCAATGTATCTTTTTATTGCTGTCGACATCAATACATTCAAGCCAAAAAATATTTAATACATGTCGGTAGGTATTATGAAATATTTTTCGCTGAGTCAGTTGCGTCTTCATAACTTTCTTGGTAATAAATAATTAGTGCCACCTTATTATTATTATTAAACAGTTTATAATCTATACAAATAAACAAAATTGAAGTGTGTGTTTGTAATGTCAAAATAATGGCTTTTTACTAAATGCTACTATGATACTTATAACAATTTTTTTTTAATTATTTCTATTTGTCTGTCTGATTTTTCTGGCTAATCTCCGAAACGGCTGCACTGATTTTGACGACACTTTCACTAGATAGCTGATACATATACGAATATAACGTGTACCTTGTAAGGGTTAAAGGGAGACACCAAAGGAAAGGCCGTTCTAAGGACTTCAATAATACATTTATTGTCCTTTTCTTTATATTTTGGACTTTAATAACATTAGCCCTGTGGATCACGCGTCTTAGCGTGATCCACAGGGCTAAAAGAACAGTCACTATGTGAAAGTAAGGATTTCAGCCAATTGGTAAGGGCATGGATAGTAAAAAATATATTTACATACATAATCTTATTACTTACTTAATACTCACGCCTTCTTCCCATGGGGGTAGGGAGAAACGATAGAGAGCCACCTGCTAATACATCTGGTCATACATGCACGCCGGTTGCGAGTGCTACGCTCCTGACTTTTCTGAAGAACATCACCAATTAGGTCACTATATGTTCTCCTAGGGCGTCCCCTCGCGGCGTTTCCACTCACATCTGCCTTGTAAATACCTTTTGTAAGTCGCCTTTCATTCATCCTCTCAACATGACCAAACCATCTAAGCATACTCTTTTCAATTATTGTCACTACATCTTCTTTTGAACCGCACCGTTGCCTTAACACAACATAAAAATATATTTTATTATTTTAGAAAAAATATTTTTATTAGTTAGAAATACAAGTAGAAAGAGTAAGACTATATTGTTGAAGTAGGATTGATTTGTTTTTTCTAAACTGTAACACATCCATCGAAACACATTGACTGCCACCGCGGTCACCGGTGACCGCTAACAATAGTTTTTCTATTGTGTCTGTTGTCTGGCAGTCAAAGCCTTAAGAAATCGAACCAGCACTATCGAATAGATCAGCTCTGTTTAAGAATACCCGAGGAACCGTGTATATTGTATAAGGCATCTCTGAAAAAATTGAGGTCGTGTCATTATTAGTGTTGGCTTTAACCCAATTTTATACGACTTTTAACCTATAATTACATTAATTACTCATGAGCCATGGGCAATCTGGTAATGAGAAAATTTATGTATCCGTCATTATGTGCTTTTAGATTACGTTTGAACCCTTTGAATGATTATATTCATTTTGGGGTTGAAACACTTGTAGGGCCATGGGTTTCGGGTGCTCACTTAGTTTTTCAAGACATCGCAAAGGTCGCAAGGTCAACTCTTCACGTGACCAGAGGCCTGGCCTATTTCTTGGCCAAAGAGTCATTGCCATATAACGTGGCAATGCTGCCAGCCTTTTGGATACTTTTCCTGTTGACAGCGAATGCGGACGATTTTTTTTATGCCCTATGATTCTTTCCCCTCCCATTTTTATATACTTGAACATACACAGCTTGGCCATAAAGAGTAGAAATTAAATAAAATGGAACTAAAAAAATTCCATACTAAATTGTTGGCATTTTACGTCAAAAATGTGACAGTTCGGTAGAAAGTGGCGCCCTCATTTAATTTCTACTCTTTCATACTTTTTTTTCTACTTTTAAATTATTAATTGTTCTTTTTATTAGGTAGCGGCCAGTTCCTATGTAGGTATCCTAATGGATAATGTGCTTAGGCTCGGGATGAGAGTAATAAAACCCGTAGTTTTCCACTCGCTTATATGATAAGGCTTTCTTCTTGCAATCTCAGCGATGAAGAAGATTTATGGTAACTGGGTGACGTGAATAGATTGTTTATGAAGGCAAACAATTATTTATAACATAGGATGTGTTTTAAATACGTAGGTATACCATTCCATTCACGCATTCTTGATGACAGCCATTAGTATAATTTAATTGTTCATAGAAATGTAATTAAGTACTTACGACATAATACACTGAAGACATGGCAGGATTTATGATAGATACTAAATATGTGTTTTATAAATGTACAGGAATGAATTCTTCGTTCTTTCTTTAAAATAAGATTTTTTATTTTTATTTTACGATGGGTTTGCTCTTGATTCTAGTCTATGTCAGAGGTGACAGAGACAAAGGCGAAAACTAATTAGCTACAAAAAAATAATCATTAACTACCATCTTTTACCATATTAAAGAAAACATAAAATACTTTTTCAAAATTAAACTTTGACTTTATCAGGAACGAGCTGACAGACGTTGATGTTCTGTCCAAATTTCAATAATTCACACAAAGTTCCCATATAAAAATGCACTTTCCTTTTTCCCGAATTTTCCAATTTTCCCGGCAACTTTTAAAATTTTTCGTTCCATAAGAATCTGCATGTTTCGAACTATTTAAGAAAATTTTAAAACAAGAAAATGTCAAATCGGTATAGCCGTTCTCAAGTGATGCGCGATTACCAACGAACAGCATTTCATTTTTAGGGTTCCGTAGTCAACAAGGAACCCTTATAGTTTCACCATGTTCGTCTGTCTGTCTGTCCGCGGCATAGCTTAGAGACTCTTACCCCCTTACTAATAAACGTTGTATAGCGTCTGTATAGTTACACAACGCTTTGTCTTCTTCTATCGAAAGTCAAATTACTGACGAGTGAAAGAGAAAAATCGGTGTGTAAAAACTATACAGACGCTATACAACGTTTATTAGTAAGGAGGTTAGTTAGTACTAGAAAGCTGTAATTTGGTACGGATATACATATTCATTACGCCGACAAAGTGGTAAAATAAAATATTGTGGTAATTTTTTTTTTTTTGGTTATCTTCCCCTGCACGTAAAGTGGGGATGATATTTTTTTTCACGTCGATCCCATAGTGTGGGGGTATTGTTGGATAGGCCGTTAAAACCATATTTCGATCCAAGGATGCGTTTGCGAAATATTAAGCTTTAAAGTGCTAATTGCCGGTTTTTACTATATAAAATATATACTAGCTGACCCGCCAGAAGTTGTCCTGTCCAAAAAATCACAAAAAAAATAAAATTTTCCCGAATTTTAAAAAATTCCGAGAAACTTTCCTTTTCCAAATACCTAATTCGGACTATTACTAACATTCATTTTAAAACAAATAATATTTAAATCGGTGGCATTTCATTTTGATTTATATTAATAGCCAGATAGATAAGTACCATCGTGACAAAACCTCTCGGTTTAATCTGGGCCACGTTATAAAAAACCAAGAAAGTTAATAGGTACCTATTATGTATTTTTCATACATACTTCGGCCCTACGCGTGTCGTGAATCGAGCCAACTTTCACTTAACCCATTAAACGGGTTTACTGTCGAAAAAATATTTGCTTAGCGCTGGCACAATACCATTAGTAGGCCCTTAAACGACAATTTTACATGTGTTTTAGTCGACAATCTGACCTAGTGACCTTGTTATCTATAGATATAAGTACATTTCTGTGTTGTTACCAATGAACGTGGTGCATAGGAGTACCGCCTTTGCGACCAGGGCCTCAAGTCTGCTATTAGAATAGTGTCAGAATGGTCTATCATTGATTTCATAATTGTTGATTTTGACAAGTTTGGTAATCTACTAATATAATGGCGTCATGGCGTACCGTGTGGTGCCGGACGTAAAGAATAGCACCACCCCATTTCCTCCCGTGGGTGTCGTAAAAGGCGACTAAGAGACTTACTAGAGAATGGGCAGCAGCGTTATCTATGCATTTTTAACATCATACTGCGATCGCCAACCCGCCTGCCAAGCGTGGCGATTATGGCAAATTCCCCCCCTTTTGGGGGAGGCCTATGTCCAGCAGTGGTCGTGTTTCGGCTGAAATAATGAATGATGTGTTAGGGATGGTGCTGCAGGAAGTGACTGCTTCGTCTTTTTCGCAACAAAATACAAGCTAAATTTGAAAACACTTTTATTCAAAAAACTTTTACAAGAAAGATGGCCGCGTGCGCAAAATATAATAATCTGGGCGTGCGCATTGGTGAGAATTCGGTGGCAGACTGGCGGGGGGTCCACAGTGTGACAAGCATGTCAGCGTGTCCCGCCTCTTTACTAGTTTAGGTACCTATATTCTAACTATTTTTTGAGCGCGTCGCTAACATTCCCCACCCTAGTGCTGTCACAGCACTCATCAATTAGAGTGATAGGAGCGACGCGTGCCGCGGAGCGGCGCCAGGTCCGGGAGCCAACCTTAACTTCCACGAGTCTGATACGACCGTCCTTACCTGGAAACACCTCTGTGATGAGTCCCTTTGGCCACGAATTGCGGGGAGAGTTCGGGTCCACAACTAATACAAGATCGCCCACTCGTAGCGGCGGTTGTTCTGTCTTCCACTTTCGCCTAGGTAGAAGGTCAGGTAAAATTTCCTTTACCCACCTGTGCCAGAACATGTCGGTCAATCGTTGACCTATACGCCAATGCCTGCGTAAGTACAGATCAGAACTGTCAAACGCTCCGACTACAGGTAAGTTCGACGCCGTACCCAGCAAAAGATGGTTGGGAGTGAGGGATTCTACGCCTTCCGGGTCTACCGAAACGTACATCAAGGGACGACTGTTCACTATGTTTTCAATTTCTGCTAGAAGTGTGCTCAGCACTTCGTCCCTTGGTGCCCGTTCGAGCAAAACTACTTTGAGCGACGACTTGACGCTGCGAATCAGTCGCTCCCATGCCCCACCCCAATGGGGACTGGCTGGAGGAATGAAATTCCAGTCCATTCCATTGTTGACACCTATGTCCTTGAGTACTTCTCGATCCAGGTCCTTCATGGACCGTTGGAGTTCCTTGTCAGCGCCTTTCAAGTTTGTGCCATTGTCGGAGTATAAGTGACGTGGCCAGCCACGCCTCGCTGCCATCCGACGCAGTGCCATGATCAGCGAGTCCGTCGTGAGAGAAGCAACAATCTCAACGTGAATAGCACGCAACGTTAAGCAGGTAAAAAGGACACCGTACCTTTTTTCTCTACGTCTGCCGACTGTTACCTCCATCGGTCCAAACAAGTCCAGCCCACAGTGAGAGAAGGGTCGCTGATGATGTGCCACACGAGACTGAGGTAAGTCACCCATACGAGGAACTAGCGGCTTGCACTTCTTGATGCGGCACAGCATGCATTGCGACACTACAGTCTTCACAGTAGGTCTAATTCTCACTAGCCAATATTTTTCCCTTAGCAGGTTGACTACTGTTTCCTGATTTCCATGAGCCGCCTTCACGTGGTAGTGCCGAACAATCAGCCGAGCCACAGGGTGCCGGCCGTCCAATATTACGGGCCTTTTTACTTCCATGGCGACATGTGCAGCAGCATCGATCCGACCGCCCACGCGAAGCAAGCCATGCTCGTCTAAAAACGGTGAGAGAGTAAGTAACCGACTATTTTTAGATAACGCCTTACCATTGTTAATCGCAGCTAAATCCTCAGCAAACGACTCCCCTTGAGCGTGTTTCAATAGCTGCCGCTCTGCACGCTCCATCATTTGCACACTATAGCCGCTACCAGGAAGACCTTTTAGCCTGTCAACAAATTTGAAAACAGCGGCTGACGCCCGTAGAAGGCGCAGCCAAGAAGAAAATCGAACCGGATCTGGAACCGGTGAATAAGCCGAGTGTTCTTGAACAACAGCTGTTACCTCCTCGCACGCTGTGTTCGTTTCCGGTTGGATGACATCCCTAGGCCATGACGCGTCATCAAAACGCAGGAACGTTGGACCGGCTAGCCACTCAGAATACAAAGCAGGATTAAAAGCTTCTCGTGTAGCTAAGTCAGCTACATTAAGCTTCGTAGGAACGTACCTCCATTCGTCAATACGTGTTAATTCGTCGATCTCCCCAAGACGGTTCGCTTCGAATGTTTTATAGGTTCGTGTATTGTTTCGAATCCAATGAAGAACCGTAGTGGAGTCGCACCAAAAGAATCGACGTACTGGAGATAATCTATGTTCCTTACCAATAGTGTTAGCTAACCTTGCCGCTAACAACGCCGCTTGTAGCTCGTATCTACGTACTGTCATAGGTTTCACAGGTACCACTCTGCATTTACTCGCTATAAAAGAAACATGTATTTTGCCTTGCGCTTCCCAGCGCCAATATGCTACCGTACACAGCGCCTTCATCGATGCGTCACTAAATACATGAAGATGTAAGTTGCTATAAGCAAATTCGCTTGTAGCTGAACTCGTAGCACTGCTCTCGGCCGCTACGCTTTCGTAGCCCGTAGCACAAGGCTGCGTAGCACTGTGAGGTGCGAGCCGCGCTTGCGGTGGAGTGGGGACTTCCATCTCGCTCGCGCACGCTACCGTCGCCGTCGTAGCGCATGCAGACATCGCGTGGCACCTTGGATTGCGAAGTGTACTGATAATGTTAATTAGGTCAATCCATTTCACCCACCTTTCGTAAACGTTATCAGGAACATTGTCGTCCCATCCAATATTCAGGCGCCAGGTATCCTGAAGCAGGATCTTACCTTGAATAGTAAAGGGAGCGAGAAATCCTAAAACATCAAAAATAGACATAATAACCCTTAGCATAATCCTTTTTGTGGGTCGTTCGTTGCCCTGAGTGATATCTTTTGGGATGCGCTTTAGTGACACATCAAACCCAAGCATATCGTCCCCAGGGAACCAAATAAGTCCCAGTGTTCGCTCACCTCCATATTGCTGACCGACTTTGAACTTTACTGCGGCAGAACCTAAGGTCTCCTTTGGCATGCTGTTTAAAACCGCGACGCTGTTGCTCGTCCAGTTTCGGATTTCAAACCCACCGGCCCTGTGGATGTCACTGATATTACTCACCATATCAATAGCGGTACTTTCGTCCGGCAAACTATCTATGTAGTCATCCATGTAGTGTGAATGGTAAATAGCATCGACTGCGGTCGGCAAAGATGTCTCATAGCGGCGTGCATTTTTGTTTTTAATGAATTGAGCTACAAATGGTGAACAATTAGCTCCAAAAATTAAAGATGTCATAACGTAAGCTTTGATGTTTTCTGTAGTGCTGCTTCTCCACAGAAACCTTAGTGCGTGCTGATCCTTGGCGTGAATTTTAACCCTTAGAAACATGTCCCTTATGTCACCTGTTACTGCGACTTTATTTTCCCTGAAGCGCAGCATTATACCAAGCAGTGATGACAAAAGATCAGGTCCCGTGAGTAAATAATCATTAAGGCAGGAACCACCTACCTTACCTGCAGCGTCGAAGACCAGCCGAAGCTTACCTTTGTTTGGGTTGTCAACACCAAAATGAGGTAGGTACCACGTATTCGATGTGACGTCATTTACCTTCAGTTCCCGCGCGTAATCATTTTCTAATAAATGACGAACGCGTTCCTCATACCGTTTAGCAAAACCTGCATCCTTTCCCATTTTCCTTTCGATACCTTTCAACCTTCTTAGTGCGTTGGGGTACGAGTCCGGCATCGTGCGACCTGGCTCCTTCCAAGGTAAGCTAACATGCCAACGTCCGTCAACGAGCACCGCTGATCGCTCCAGCTGATCGATGGCGCACAAATCGTCAACATTCTGGCGTGGCTTACAGGACACACCCATGGCATCCAATGCAAACGAACGTCGAACCTCATCATGAATTTCTTGAAGCTGACTATCATGCGATGAAATGTCACTTACCTCCTTGTTCTCCGAGATGGTCAGGGCAACCTCAGCGCAGGTGGAGCGAGCGCTGGCGGCGGCCCGGGTGGCGGCGACACTCCGCGCCACGCGCACCCTACCATGTACACACCAACCTAGGGGGGTAAGCGTAGCGGACGGCTCATTTACACTACCTAACTTTATTTTTAATGGTATAATTAAGTCATAATTATCTTGACCAATTAATATATCAGGTTTTGAATCTGAGGTACACAATTTATCTTTAATATCCTCTATGTGAGAATACTTATTGCAATCTATAACAGATAACTTTTGAATAGGCAAACTTAGTTCCTTAACACAACGCATTCTTATATTGTTATGTAACCTATCATCATACCCAGCAATGTTCACATTCACAACCGTAGATTCGCATACCATCGCGTCATTATTCCACGCTCCGCGCACCGACAGCGTCTCGCGCCGTCCGCGCAGCCCGACGCGCTCAGCGAGGCCGGCGCTTATCAGCGACACACTCGATCCGTCATCGAGTAGCGCGGTGGCGTTTACTATACCGTTAGGGCCGTGCACACGAATAGGTAACACTTTCAATAACACTTTATTGTCACATTTGTCACTCGCGTTAATGTACGTAATCGTTTCCGAAGATGCGGTCAGCTCGGCTCGTTGCACGTCAGCCGACGTCGTAGTACTCGTGGTCGGTGCATTGTTATTATCAGCGCTGGTGCGCTCACGTTGCTTACTCGTAGAAAAATGCAGGAGACGATGATGTTCTTCATTACAGTCGTCCTTGTCGCACACAGGAGCTGAACATGTTTTTCTATCGTGTTTGGATATTATACACTTGTAGCACAGGCCGTGTTTTTTCACGTATTGCCACCGTACCTTACGTAGTGCTTTCTTAAATTGTTTGCAGTCGCTGAGATTATGTACCGCTGCGCGGCAAAACAAACAATTAGCGTTACGATCTTCGTCTTGAACTAGCACGGTCTGTGTGCGTGTGCATGTACTTGTCTTACTTTGCAAATGCTGATCACTTCGAAAGGTTGTAAAAATACTCGCAGTGGTGGAAATCTTTACAGCTTCTTCATACAAAAAATCTGATAAAATCACTAACCTTGGTTTCTTTCCTTCGGTGATCAATTTATAGCTGTAGTCGGACCACTTGGAAATAAGCACTGCGGGGAGCTTAGACAGAATCACCGAGACGATATTGACACCGTATAGGTACTCCTCGCGTCCGACTGCTCGTACTGCTTCCACCACATTTTGCACTTTCACAGAAAAAGCGACGATATCTTTATGATACTCCAGCTGTAGGGACTGAAGCTTCCTTATGTCTTGGAGTATTCTGGAAATAATGCAGTCGGGGTTACCAAACCGTAGCTCCAATGTCGATATCACTTTGTCAGGCGACGTGGCGCTTATGAACAATGCGGCGACTGCATCTTTCGCTTGCCCTCGTAGGCATTTTCGAAGCCTCCATAGGTTCTCTTTTGGCGTGAATTTACACAACGCCGTCGACTCGTCGTAGGCTTGTTTGAATTGAAGCCAATCCAACTGGTCACCAGAAAATTCTGGTAAATCTCTCGGTGTGCTCATGCGGCTGAGCAAACTAGCTTGCGGCACGTTGTTTGCACAGTTAGTAGAAATATCCTTTAAAGCACTTGCCAACAAAAGAACCGCGTTGTTAAGCACAGTCACGGAGTCGCCGGGCGGTGACGCGGGCGCTGCGGCGTGCGGCCGCGGCCGACCGGCCACGTGCTCGGCGCATGGCGACGGTACTCGTGCGTGCAGCTCGCCCGTTACAATTCCTTTCTCGGGGGCTTGCTGCTCCTGTAGGGGTTCTTCGTGGTTACTTTGATGGATTACCCAATCCTCCAGGTCACTACGAGGAAGTTCCTTTCCATCAATTAGTGAACTGTATTCCAACTGTTCTTCCTCGTCGTCGAGTGCTGCCAATTGGGCATCCAGGTTTTGATCAATGAGCGCGATCCGAATATCAGCCTTTTGTTTAGCGGCTTCCAGCTGCAACATCTTTTTCTTGCTTTCGCGCGTAGATTTGTTCGATGACGCAACAGATTTTACCGGCGTTTTTGCGACGTGAGGCAGCGGTTCCGACTTCATGCTGCTAGCCGGCACATCGGAAAACAAACGTTGCGACACAGTTTGCTCGAGCTGCTCCGATTGAGTGTTTTCTGCAGCTTTATTTTGTTGCGAAACACGTTGCTCCTGCAGCATTTTTGCTCGCCGTGTTTTCACGCCTGGGGTGTGAATCATTATAGATCCGCTCGAATGACCACTTTGTTAGGGATGGTGCTGCAGGAAGTGACTGCTTCGTCTTTTTCGCAACAAAATACAAGCAAAATTTGAAAACACTTTTATTCAAAAAACTTTTACAAGAAAGATGGCCGCGTGCGCAAAATATAATAATCTGGGCGTGCGCATTGGTGAGAATTCGGTGGCAGACTGGCGGGGGGTCCACAGTGTGACAAGCATGTCAGCGTGTCCCGCCTCTTTACTAGTTTAGGTACCTATATTCTAACTATTTTTTGAGCGCGTCGCTAACATGATGAATGGCGTCATTATAACTTTCCAATGGTCAGCCACTGGCACTCCATTGAAACAATTTGTAATCTCGTACATAATGACAAATGAAACTTTCTACTAAACTTCCAACTTCTGACCGACCAATGATCGACCATTGTGAATTTAGCAGATTACGAACTTTTTGCAAAATGACAATGGGATCGTGTTGGAGTGACGAATTTATAAAAATAGCAGACTTGGGCCCCAGGCCAGTTATTTATAGTATAACTTAGGAGGGAAGCGCTAAGCTAGCCCGCGAAATTCAAATTTTATTACGATTTTTGCAATTTGCTGTTATATATTGTCTAGGTGTTTGTTGATTACGAGTAAAGTATCATTCGCGACCGTAACAAATATATATTAACATAATTATAATCATTAGAATCAGTTAAGGTCGTAGCACACATATGAACTCGGAAAGGGATCGTCACTGTATCGCCTTTCGCCTCGCCGTCAAATAGGCGTCAACCTTTCTTTTTTTCTTTCTTTTTTTAAAACGTTGCCCCACACTAGGAATTTCTCCTGTATTGTGACCTAACCTAACATAAGCACGTAACCAAAGCGGACCAGTAGCTCCGATACGTCGACTCGGCTACAGCTAGGCAACGCCGCGCTTACGGCTCGCTGACCGCTGCTGGTTGACCTGGCTGGCACCAGATCAGTTTGAATCCGAACGCGGGAGAGGTGAGAGGGACAAGGGTGGACGAAGAGACGCAAGCGCGGCGACTCAGAGGCCTAAGCGCGGCGACGACGAGCCGTAAGCACGGGGACCGCTGGTTGACCACGCGCCACACCGCGGTTCGTGAGTTTGTCCCGAGGCGAATCGTTTACGTTACGATTCCGATTAGTGTGCTTTTCAGTAGGGAGTTTCATGCAAAGAATACTAAACGGCTTGAGTTGATACGGTTTCGATCCGTTTCCGAGTTGATATGTGTGCTATGATCTTTATACAACTCCTTAAGTTAGTATAATCCTAAAAGTCATTATTTCATGAAATATAGTCAATAGGGTTTTAAGACCTTAGAGAGTCGTATTGATGATTTTTTATGATTTTATTCTATAAATAAATATTTGATACGGCCACGAATCATATTTAGATCGACAACCACACTCATGATTCGGTAATATTCACACTGCATATTTTGTTGTGTGATTTAAAAGCCTCCTTTGTGTAAAAAAATAAGCATTTGCTGTACGGTGGCCAGCACATCAAGTTACCACAAACTGTCAAATTTTCTCGTTCGATTTTGAACTTAATCATTAACATTTTAAAGTTTAAAATCGTTTGGAGAAATTTTACACTTTCGTGTAGCTTGATGTGCTGCCCACTGTACCTACATTTATGGCCCTATGCTTTTTTTTTCAATGATTAAATTACTTATAAATTGCACATACCTATCTGTTTATACAAATTCATCCATAGAGCGTAGCTACCGCCGTATCAGCCGTATCAATGATACGGGGCCCCCAAGCTACAGGGGCCCCCCATATTCTTTTATTACAATCACAATGACAGATTAACATAGTATCCCAGTAGGATGCTCCAACTTTCGAGCTCGCTCCGCTCGTTCTTGCATTGTCTTAGTAGAATCACAACGATAGCTCAACCTAGTATTCGAGTCAGAGTAGGTATAAACTCAAATTTTCTAGCTCACTTTCCTCGCTCTTGCATTCTCTTTGTAAAATTACAATGGAAACTTACCCTGCCATGTTAGTATGTTATTTTGTAAACAAAAATCTCTTCCTTTGGAGTTTTGCCGCATTCGGGTAAAAAGGGACCCCAACAAGATCCTTTTTACTTTTCGATACAGGGCCGTTTTATGACTAGTTACGCCACTGGTAGAGGCCTTTAAATTAGAAAGACGTAGGTAAAGCTAATGATCCTCAAATTACAACTAAACGTGTATATTTAAATAAGTTCTTCTGCAAAACCTATAAAAACTAATGTTGTTGCCCAAACTACAGCAAGTTCTTAAAATAAAAAGAACGATTAAATAATTGTGACAAACAGCCGTCACATTGTTTTTTTAACCGTCAATTACAACGTGATTCATGTCCAAGAGAACATTAATAGGCCCCCTTATTGTTAAGGGTCCCCCATCTATTCGAATCTATTATGACGTCACGTTATATAGCTAGGAATAATAACGTAACAAAAATAATTGCCCCTGACAATGCGGAAAGTCACATAGTAGCCACGATGAAATTAATCAAATCATGATATTAATCTAATCTTGATAGATTGCTTAGGCTACAGAAAATAATAATCAAATGTATGAATTAATATTTTGGGTGCGGACTAAGTGTACGGCCTGAGTGAAAAGGCGTGCGGCGGGACGTTTTGCGTCGCGTGCAATCGGCGAACGATTGTTCGAGTCGAGACGCTCGAGCGTCCGGCGGAGCGGCGCGGCGCGTGCGGCGTTCATGTTAAACTTACACATCATACAATCCCTCGCGACTTCGCGAGTGTCCTGAATGGCGGCGAGCGGCGCGCCGAACAATCTTTCGCCGCTAGCACGCGACGCAAAACGCCCCGCCGCCGCATGCCTTTTCACTCAGGCCATACACTTAAGGGGGAAGCGCTAAGGTAGCCCGCTAAATTCAAATTTTCTTACGTTTTATGCAATTTGCAGCTCATTATCTGGGTGTATGTTGATTATTCCAATTCGCCTATTGCAAGAATGTGTAAGGCAGTGACGTTATTGATCTCCACTTTGACACTCTTCCTAAAAAAAAGCCATACTTAATCGTTTACCGAGCAATCCCTAATCTCAATTTACCACTATTATGAATTTATCAATGGTAACTTTTATTTTTATCTTTTACCAATGCATATTGACTGCCACCGCGGTCACCGGTGACCGCTAACAATAGTTTTTCTATTGTGTCTGTTGTCTGGCAGTCAAAGCCTTAATAATTTAATTCAATTTTTTTTTTTTTGTTGATCATTTTTAATCCTATTATCATTTTTATTAACTTCATCTCTGTGTACTTGCCGATGTTAATATTTTTTAATATGAATTTTTATTTTTATTAATTTCTTACCAATTTTTTAAAATATCTTTTATCTAATTCTTATTAATGTTATAATGTCAAAGATTATTCAATTTTATTGCATTACTTAATAAGCTGAGTATCTGGCGTTTGCTGGAGGATTTGGATAATCTTCTTTTTAAGTTTTACCTGGTTGGGAAGGTAACTGGGTTGCAGAGGTCAGATGCTTTTCTTTTTACCTTCTGGCTAAGTTAGGTATCTTAGCCATAAGTTAGAAGTAAAAAAATAAGTAAGAAGTAGATAAGGTGCCTCAATGTAGAACCACCGCATACTGGGTAATATCACATTTAAATGGGTTTTTTTAACTACTTTTATAGTATTTTTTTTTTGTTGATAACGTCTTATTCACAATAAAGTTATTCGCTTCATAAACCTATTTTAACTGTCGAAATGTTTTGTCCCTTTCTGTGAAGTTAAAATAAAGTTTGACAGAAAGGGACAAAGGCGATTAACACACGGCACCGCGCGCCGCCGCGGTAGGCGGTGAAGCGGATCTCATGTCGCATTGGCCTCTAATAAATCCGTAGATGCCTAACACACGTACACCGCACGACCGCGCGGTCGAGCGGTGCTCTCACTGCCACCGCCCCTCCGCGCTGCCGTCCGCGCGGTGGGGCGGCGCCTCACACACGGGGCGCCGCTTAACCGCGCGGATCATCGTGTGTGCAGGACGTGTTGCAATTTAAAAATGGATGTCTGTAATCAAACTGGTCAAAACCGTGTTAAATCCATCCGCGCGGACAGGCGCGTAAACCGCCTTACCGCGCGGGGCACCGCTACAAAATCCGCTTTACCGCCACCGCCCTCCGCGGCGGTGCGCGGTGCCGTGTGATAATCGCCAAACCAGTTGTTTGGCTAAATTATGTTTATGAAGCGGATAACTTTATTAAGACCTTGCTTTCTGCCTGCGACTTGGTCGGCGTGAAATTTCTTGTTCCGACTTCGCTTGTGACATTATTTTGTTTTTACTTAGCGTTTTTCTGACTTTTTTCTTTTTACTAGGTTCCTAAGGGTCACAGCGTGATGTTTAATAGCCACCTAGTATACCTTCCTCAAGAATTGGGCTATCAAATGCAAAAAGAGTTATTCAAATCTGACTGGTAGTTCCAGAGATTACCCCCTACATATATATACAAACTTACAAAGAAATACCTCTTAATATTTGTATAAATAAGACGGATGAAGTACAAATACTATCGCCAAGAATATCGTTTAAAATACATGTTAATTAGAAATCGCTGATGACCGACATCAAATAAAAATACTTTCGAAAATATGTTGTGGATAAAATTAAATATTTCGATACCTTCGTTTTTTTTGTAAAATTAGATTTTAGTACTATAATGTTATTTTCATATTTTCACTAAAAACCGAGTTTCTAACCCGCTATAGTCTTATCATATTATGTTTTGCGGCTGATCAACACAAAGATGACGTTAAAAATCTCTCTCCTGAAAAATCACAAATTAAAAACATACGACCATAAGCGCGGGAGGTGTCGAGTTATGTACCCCATTCTCACGGCTCAAAACAGTAGTATCTAAAAGAGTTCTAGTGACCCATGACCTGACTTTATTGCCCTTATAATATCTTAAGGTCGGAGCTCTTAATATGACTCAATACCACTTGTGTTTAATTCCAACCGGTTGGTGTTTCATCTTTTATGTCATAACGTTTAGTTATAGCTAAATTATATTTATGCAAGCCGCGTGCCTGATGGGATTTTCTATCGGCAAAACGTTGAACTTCCGTACAAACTTTCGAGTGTCTATTTAACCCCTTTTTTTAATTCTTCCTTTCCTTCATTACAGAAGGAAGTCTTGTGCTAAAATTTCTTACTTCTAGATCCAGCGGTTTAGGCTGTGAATGAATGTTTTTTTTTTGTGTTAATAAAATTATTAAATTCATTCATTCATCATCATCATCATTTCATTAATTTCTTCATTTAATTAATTTCTTCATTTAATTAATTTCTTCATTTAATTAATTTCTTCATTTAATTAATTTCTTCATTTCATTCGTTTAATAAATTCATTCATTCATCATCATCATTTCATTAATTTCTTCATTTAATTAATTTCTTCATTTCATTCGTTTAATAAATTCATTCATTCAATCTTCTACTTACAGAAGATTTATATTTGACACTATGTTGTAAAAAAGTTTATTACATAAACACATAATACAAATTTTGTAAGGCGGTTAAGATTTATCTTTTCCAACTACCTAACAGAAAAGACTGATTGTACATATGTAGCTGTAGTAGGTACGAGTATGTGGGACAAAAAAACAAATGCTAGATTTTTTTGCAACGCAGTTTTTTACAAATATATGTCAGATCAGCAATATTTTTAGAAATATAGTCTACCTACTGACAGTCTAATAATTGTATAATTAATGTACACAAAATATTTTTTACATTTTAAAAGAGTAAGTGTGGAGTTTCTTGCCCATTCTTCTCCATACGTAACTACTTTTTCGAAGAGTCAACTAGAATCAATTCAATTATTTGTGAACTTGAAATAAATGATTTGACTTTGACTTAAAAAAACTGAAGTAAGTGGTTTATTAAGTAGATTTATGTCAGGTTTATCGGTGTAGGTAATATTTGTGTCAGTTATTTCAGGTTCACGCGGCTACAAATCAAGCTATACATTTCCAGTAAAGAAAAGAAAAAAAAAAGAATAAACGTTTATTTGCGGTAAACATGACGCAAAAATAGAACACAAACAAAAAAAAATACAAGTTGGGGTTAGATATGCGTTACATCCACGCAAAACGGCCATCGCTCAGCATAATGCTGCGACCCTATGCGAGACAGCCCCAAAAAACCGCCGAAAACCGCTCCAAAGCTGCCGTCTCTGTACGGAAATCCTATACAATGCGAGATCAGCTTATACTGGAAATGTATAGCTTGATATGTAGCCGTGTGTACCAAGTATAAAAATGTGATAGGTATGTTTATAGTTATTGTTATAAGATATTTAATTAATTATAACTTTAATGTTTTCCTCATAATTTTCTTTGTTTCTGTTATTAAATGACCAATTGTATTTAAATGAATTGTTATTGCGGCAGGTTTTGTTATAACAATTACGTCATAATATGACTCGAATTTGCTTTGTTATCATTTTTAAGCGGATGTTGGTACTTACTAATTTTGATAATTTTATAATTTGTTATGCTTATATAAAATTGCTATCGTGAAACTTTGGGTTTAAAAAAAATGTAATCCTAACATGTTATTATGAAAATAGCTGACGTGCATTGCTTTGAGATAAAAACGTCTAGGCAAATACAATATTTTAGTTCAAGTAGGTACGCATGCATAAAATTAAAATGGTCACGTACTAAATTAGCCCACTAACTCACAGACAGAGAGACATTTCACTTGTATTATATTTTGTGTAAGAATGATTAAAACGAAAACCAACAAAATCATGAGGGTAACCTCATACTAGAAGGGATAATTTGCACTTAAATACAATAATTGACGACTTCTTACAACTCCAATAGGAAATTAATTGTCAATAGCGTCTATTAATTCTGACCAATGGTGTGATTTGCCGCCATTGTGATCACAATAGACCTGGTCACGCTTGGTGGTGAGGTCATGGCTTTTTTATTGAATGAATCCCATTTAGGATTATGCGGGCAGGGACATAAATCTAACGGATATAAATTATTTTACAAAACAGCCATTCCTTTTTGTTACTTCCTTGTTTCATTTATTTTGTACCCAGGTATTTATTTATTTATTTACTAGTTTTTGCCCGCGGCCCCGCCTGCATGAATGTCGGTTATCGCGTAAAAAAGTAGCCTATGTCCTTCTCCATATCCCAGGCTATATCTCTGCCAAATTTCATAACGATTGGTTCAGCGGTTTAGGCGTGAAGACGTAACAGACAGACAGACAGACAGAGCTATTTTCACATTTATAATACCTATATAACCCAGTATGGATTAAAACTTCATGCACAAGTAAAAAAAAAATACCGTACAAAGGTGGACTTAATGCCTGAGGCATATTCTACCAGGCAGTTTTCTGCCAGAATTGATGATTTTAATGATTATAATTTTAGTAATACATACTTGTTAAGGTCGCGAACCATTTGAAAATTTGAATTTCACGGGCTATCCTGGGGCTTTCACCTTAATAAAAAACTTACGACTGGAGTTGAGTATACGTTATTGAGCGTCACCGACCGACTGGAGCCGACTATAATTCCGCGTCACCGACCCGAGCGTGACGGTTCAGTTACCTACACTGAGCGCAAAGAGAGCCTAAAGAAATGTTCACTTCAAAATTGCCCGTGGCAATGCTGCAATAGTTTTTGGCACTTTTCCCGATGACAGCGATGCGGACGAATTTTTTGATGCCCTATGATTATTTCCCCTCCTTTTTTATATACTTGTACATATTATTATTTTAAGACCGTCAGCTTTTCAAATTATGTAAAATATCTTCAAAATTTAAATATTACGGTAATATTCTGTTGCATCTAATAAGACTCAGTCGATTTGATACAAGTTGACAGAAGGCTAGATGGATGTCTTTGCCCGCGTAATAAATAGATCCCGAAGAGATGAATCATACTGATTATCTTTAGGATAAACATAGCTGAAGTCCTTGGACAGTTGGACAATTATCCAATTATGAGACAATGCTTCATCGAGGCCGATTTGAGTTCACAAAACAAGCCAGTGCTGTGTCTTTTGAAATGAATCAAAGACTTGTATGAAAAATTCAGAATGAACGTTTTAAGGAAGTATAATTTAGTTGTGGATATCGTATTAAATTAATTTTATTAGAGTGTCTAGCCATTACTGTTACACTTAAAATGATATCTAATAATTTAAAATAAGGTCGTCGGCACATCTAGCTGGGGGGCGTCCCACACTACGCTTGCTAATACGTGGTCTTCACTCCAGGACTCATCTGCTCCAGCGGCCATCGGTCTTTTAACATACACGGCCAGCCCACTGCCACTTCAGCTTGCTTACTCTACAAGCTATTTCGGTAACTCCGGTTCTTTTCCGGATAGTTTCATTCTTGATTTTATCCTTCAAAGAAATTCCGAGCATACCCCGCTCCATAGCGCGCTGAGTGACCTTAAATTTGTGGACCAGCCCGACTGTCAGTGTCCACGTTTCGGCACCGTATGTCACAACGGGTAGGTCCCACTGGTTGAAGACCTTAGTCTTCAAACATTGCCGGATAGGCGACGTAAATACTTGACTGAGTTTTACACAGGAAGTAGGTAATAAATATAGCCGTAGTAACTACTACTACTACTACCTATCTATATTCCTTTGACCTTCGACTGTCCCAGATATTTTTAGCTTCACTACTAATATGAAGGGAACAGTGACGTCATCTATCTCTATTACCTCATATTGGTGGAACTACGCCAGTAAACTGCGGTTTATGATATAGTTTCAAATTACTGTGTGTGCGTTTAAAATCTTTAGTAGGCGTGTTTCCGCTAAACATCTGCACTCGCAAGTTACAATAATAGTATCGACATCCATACTAAGGCCTGTGTTCACCAACATTCAAACCACTGGTTAGGTATTTAAACAGTTGGTTTATGTCAAATTTCCTAAGAAATTTTGAGTAAACAACTTATTAAATATCTAAACAATTGAGTTAAATGTTGGTGAACACAGGCCTTAATATTATAAATCTGAAAGTAAACCTGTCTGTCTGTCTGTATCTGTGTGTGTCTGTGTGTTTTCACGCCTAAACCGCTGAACCGATCGTCATGAAATTTGGCAGTGATATAGCATGGGATATGAAGAAGGACATAGGCTACTTTTTTACGTGATAACCGAAATCCACGCGGGCGGAGCCGCGGGCAAAAGCTAGTCGTTTATAATTTCAACATCCAGGCACCCCGACCAAATGGTATAGGACCGGGGTCGAAGGGACATCGACGCGAAACCGGTTACTCGTACCATGGATTCAGTACATGATTCTGGACCCCCTTGCGTTGAACAAAAATCCAACGCAAGGGCCCCTGCGTTGAAATTTTTCGTAGGTAATTTAAAAAAAAAATGCTGTCCCATACATTTTGACCGCATAGGTATTGCACTTTTATAGGAAATCCACCCTGTATACCTTTATACCTGTTAAATTTATAAAAAACAACTCAAAACATCATTAACAAATTATAAGAATTTGTAAACAAGTCACGCTACAGGCCACACCTATTATGTCAATTCCGCTTAGTACCGGAAACGATGATTAAATGTCAATCATGAATGATTAAATTGCATGAATACATACTTACTATGAAAACATGGCTACCAGAGTTTATTTTATGGAGATGGAGCATCGACCTAGTTTCAGTTTTTTTGTGTCCTTCGGGATTTTATTGCTTCTGGCTAAGTAATAACAGCCGTACGGGTCGATCGAACAAGTTAAGCTACGCTTGCCGGGGTTGGTCCGTGGATGGGTGAGCATCTTTATATACCAAGACCCCTACGTGCGTCGGAAAGCACGTTAAGCCGTTGGTCCCAGCTGACATTCGTGAATCTTTGACAGTCGTTACGGGTCGTCAGAAGCCCGAAAGTCTGACAACCAGTCTTACCAAGGGGATATCGTATTACCCAGTTACTGGGTTGTGGAGGTTAGATAGGCAGTCGCTCCCTGGAAGCCTAGGCAGAGATGAGTGATATTATTGCTGTAGTACGTTAAATCTATTAGCTGTTGGTACCTACTTATTCTGCAGTAGCAGCTGTTTGCACCTACTAATTAAATAACTTACGATAAATACAGTATGTTAATTAACGAAAGGTGTTCCCGTTAACAACGTAGACACAACTTTGAGAAAGAAGCCGACAGGAGGATCTGGTTGGGCTGGGCAGCGTTTGGAAAACTCCGTCAAGTCTTTTCGTCGCCTATACCGCAATGTTTGAAGACTAAGGTCTTCAACCAGTGCGTCCTGCCCGTTATGACATACGGTGCCGAAACGTGGACACTGACAGTCGGGCTGGTCCACAAATTTAAAGTCCTTCAGCGCGCTATGGAGCGGGCTATGCTCGGAGTTTCTTTGAAGGATAAAATCAGGAATGAAATTATCCGGAAGAGAACCGGAGTTACCGACATAGCTTGCAGAGTAAGCAAGCTAAAGTGGCAGTGGGCTGGCCATGTTTGTCGAAGGACCGATGGCCGATGGAGCTGACGAGTCCTGGAGTGGAGACCGCGTATCGGCAAGCGTAGTGTGGGACGCCCCCCAGCTAGATGGACCGACGACCTAGTCATCACACTATCAATGTGCAAGCGAGATGCACAGATACAGTATTCAACGTGTTAGACAAGAATAGAAACAAAACATTTTTTGTTTGACATTTTGACGAGATGTTGATTTATTGGTCGAAGTTCACGCATGATAATAAATCTTTGGCAATTGTTTTGGAACAAACGGGCTGGAACTAGCTACTATATGATTATTAAAGTTTTGTCTAATAACTAAAACAATAAATACATACACTAAGATTTTCACGAACAAAACCAAAGAAAGAAAGAAAAATAGGTTTTTGTCAAAGAAACACGTGCATACAAAATGAACTAAACTAAAATTTATCTTCTGTCCTTTTTTTAATGAAATAGAAAGAAAAAGATGCACTGGCATATACAAAAGGCATAAAATAATTCTCCCACATTTTCACCCATTTGCAGACAACTAAACATTAAAAAAAAACATCACGATAAACTCATGAATACATTAATCTGTAGAAAGTCCCTTCACCGCATATTTTTCTACCGGCGGCGAAGGGCTAAGTGTGTCAAACAAATGGTGATGTGATAACAGAAGTGAAAGCGACCGTAACCATGGTCCATGGTACATTTAAATGTACTATTAAGTGTACTACTGGTACCTATGTGAAGTACTGGTACTATAATACCTTGGGTGTTGCATCATTTAAGCCTGGTGTTAAATATTTATGGACTGTGTAACAAACTTGGTACTTTTTCACTATTGCGTCGTCACCATATTACCTATTCTATATTTGAATGAAAGTAGGTATAGTCTATTTCAAAAGTATCCAACTTCTTGTGAAAGTGTAATTGTTTAGGATACGATGGGGCTGACATACGCTATGCGTAAAAGCCCCTATAAACAAATAAAGAAGAAAAAAAAAATATGGTAAACAAACTCTGCTCTGTAGAGCAATTCTGTAAAAATCTCACGGTGAAAACTTAGGTGAAGTGAGCTTGAAGTGACGTGTAGATGCTTGAGATTGACACTGTTGACAGCTCACTTCACGCTCACTTCACCTAAGTTTTCACGGTGAGATGGTTACAGAATAGCACTGCAGGTGTATGTGTTTCTAGTTTCCTTTAAAACTAGAAACACATTCATCTGTATTTAGAAGTTGTCAACTTTATATCTGACCACCTTTTTCAAACAATTATTGTTTTAATAACATTATCAAATTCCAATTGAAATATCATAAACGAAAATTGAGGTTATAAAAATCACAAATGAAAATGTTGTTCAAATAATCAAATGAAAGCACTTAATTTGTAAGGGGCACCACAGGTGGCACGAAATATCGGCGGTCTTCAACCTTTTCTGAGCCATTTGTTTACATTTTAATTAGTTTCTTATGGAATCGATCATACCTACATAGTAAGCTTCCATGGCTTATGGTACTAAAATAAAGATATAATCCTTTTCTTGGATACTTCAAAATGACAATGGAAAAATGGAATAAGTAGGTACTTATAAAATAAGTTTTCTCCCTAGCTGGCTGACTGACACATATGAGTATGTGAGCAGGCGGCAGCGGCCGCGGCTGCTGGTGGTGCCGACCGCACGCACCAATCTGCTTCAGCGAGCACCGCTGACGCGTGCGCTGAGCACGCTCAACAGGGTAGCGGATACAATTGACGTGTTTTCTTGTTCTCTGAACGACTTTACTTTGGCGACCTCTAGGGTGTTATTTTATAATTAAGTTGAATTTCGTTTATAATAGACCAGTATTTATTTTATAATTAGAAATTATGGAGGATACATATTATGTAGGCTTAACTATCGCATTAGGGTAACCTGTCATGACGAAATAAGGAGGAGGTTCTAGATTAAACCTCTTGAAAACATCTAAGTAGGTACCTAGTACAGCTCAGGTAAATTCATTCATGAGAATAATTTATTTATAATGTATCCTAGCTGATTCAAGCTCATTATCTATGAAACAAAGTACTGATGTCATATTTCCATTTTGATCTCTTTAGTATCTTGTGTAGGAGTAAGTTTTATTAAGTCATATTTGTAAATTGTTGTACTGCATCCTTTTTAGCACAGATCTCAGATTTCAGTCGGCAATTTTGATAAAATAATATTATTAGGTACATAATGCAATAAAAAATATTGGTATTAAGTTCATCCGCGGTTAGACTGGCAGCTGATCCCAACATAGTTGGCAGATAATATACATGTTCCAACTTGCCGTACTGTTCCACAAGTCACCTATTCGTCGGACATTAGCCGCTATTAACGCTCTCCAGAGGCCCTAGTGTGAGTTTCTTTTAACCATCTCGATTTTACGCATCGAGCGCGTTCGGCGTTCAGAGGCCCTAGTGTGAGTTTATTTTAACCATCTCGAATTTAGGCATCGAGCGCGTTCAGCACTCCGATTGGTGAAGGGCCAATCGTAGGTCAATAGGAACGCCGAACGTGCTCGATGCGTTAAATCGAGATGGTTAAAAGAAACTCACACTAGGGCCTCTGATTGGCCTCCGATTCGCCCTTCACCAATCAGAGTGCTGAACGAGCTCGATGCGTAAATTCGAGATGGTTAAAATAAACTCACACTAGGGCCTCTGGAGAGCGTTAATAGCGGCTAATGTCCGACGAATAGGTGACTTGTGGAACAGTACGGCAAGTTGGAACATGTATATTATCTGCCAACTATGTTGGGATCAGCTGCCAGTCTAACCGCGGATGAACTTAATACCAATATTTTTTCACACTAGCCTCTGAACTCGAACACAGATTTTGATATCGACGGTTAAAATGTAATAAGGCGACATTTTGGTCGAAAATGAGTCATGAATGCCATCCTATTTAAAGTCTTATTTTAAGTAGGATGGTACTCATGACTCATTTTCGACCATAATTTCACTTATTACCTTTTAACAGTCGATATGTTTGTGAATGAATGGAAGATGATACTGTCAGAATGTTAGAATTTTTGTGAGAAGAATGCATGACTATGTTAAATAAATTACAATAATATGTTTAAATAGTGTAATCGGCTTCAGTCGTTCTATTTAAAATAAATAAATAATGATTCATTGGTAAAACACTAACAATCTCTCGGGACTATATAACTAATCTATACATAATCATCTTGTCAATGATCTTGACTATACAATGACAATGACTGGGACTCAGACCCGCTGTGACAATTTGCTTTCATAAAGATTGCATTGACTTTATTTTTATTCTTCAGTTGCTTCACGTTAGGTAAAACAAATAAAAGTGTTGATTCATGTTGTGAATAAAATGTGTTGTGCGCACATTCGTACAGACGGCTACATATCAAACAATAAATTTCCATTATACGCTGACCTCTCATTTTACGTAAATACTATACAATTCGAGATCAACTTATACTGGAAATATATAGCTTGTTAGGTAGCTGTGTATACCTCAATTCATATGATTCAGTTCGTATTTTCATATGATTCATTTAATTTCGACGCATTAGCCGAAAAAGAAAGAAAGACGAATTAAGCATTTGTGTTAAACCTTTATATGTATATGAGCAGTTGTTTTGAATTAAATGCCTCGTCTTCTTTTCGTGCCTCGGACAGCACGTTAAGCCGTTGGTCCCGGCTGTCATTCGTGGATCTTTGTCAGTCGTTACGGGTCGTCAGAAGCCCGAAAGTTTGACAACAGCTAGTCTTATCAAGGGGTATAATATTACCAAGTTACTGGGTTGTGGAGGTCAGATAGGCAGTCACTCCATGTAAAATACTATTATAGGTATTCAGCTGTATTGTATTGGGAAAAGGCTAGTCGATTGATTGATTGATATATTGGTTTTTAATTAAATAAATCGACAGCTGAGTAACGTTATGACTAGAGGATTTTTTTATTCTTTTAAAGAACCCTTTTTGCAGATTATAAGGTTATGTAAAAAAAAAAAAAGATTTTGTTTTGGATTGAAAAGCTATTTTATGATGTCATTCATGTATAAAGGCTCGTACAAATATAGGTCCGTTTTTACTGGATCAATTTTAACGGATCAGAATTGGACCGGAGCGACATAATTACTGAATCCGGAATACTGTTGTGTGTGTGAACTCGCTCATACAGACATACGCCATCAAATAACGGACCTGTAAAACGGATCGCTATGTGTACGAGCCCTAAAACAAAATTTCTATAGACACGGAAAATGTTAAATAACGTATAATAAAACCGTTGAGGTCCTACGTAACAGAATTGAATATTTACTTTCTTCCATAAACGAGTGTAAAAATAAAGTTTCATTTCGATCCGGTCTATCCGGTTTTAAGTGGACTCGCCCGCCGTTTTATGTAACATACTATGAGTTGTAAATAACATCCGTTATATCTGCACACATTGAAGTTTTAGTCAAGCCAAATTGGTGATTTAACAAACCAAAAAAAAAATAACAAATAATGTGAAGGGCCATTCGGCGGCCAATCGGAACGCCGAACGCGCTCGATGTGTAAAATCGAGATGGTTAAAATAAACTCACACTAGGGCCTCTGATTTCAAATAAAGAAGTTTCGCTTGTCCTGCGACAAATTTTCCGGTTTCGAGGTACTACCTCTAACCGCTAATAGTTGGCAGTTCTAATTGGTTGCTATTGGTTCGATATCATGATTCATGACCAAGTCTCTGTATTTATTTGTATAGTTAGTCATTTCATTTATACGGTCCAAAGTCTCTAATTCAGATAATTTATGTAAACAAAGTAATGTCAACAAATGTCACTGTCAAAATGACAGGACACTGGTTCAAAACATTTTATCATTAATTTTTTTGTTAATAATTATCTATAAAATTATTATTAATTAAATAATTATAAGAACTATGCAAACAAAATACCGTTGTCAAACAATATTTTGTGTAGTGTGTCGGAGACACGGCCTATGATCATCATAATCAGCCCTTTTAAGTCCACTGCTAGACGTAGGCCTCCCAAAATCGATTTCCACTCGAATCAGTTTTCATCCAAAATGTGGCTAGATATGCTACTTACAATATGAATCTATGAATGAGAATTGTAATATTAGTGTTGTTGAAGATATAAAAAAATTAAAATTTTTGGATCTCCTGCATTCTTACCAGTATCATAAAATGTTGTATTATTATAAAACCGAAAATATATAAAAATAATTCTGGTATGATAATTTTTTTATTATTATTTCTTAAAATCAGTACTTAAAAGAAAATGAAACCTTTTTTTTTTCGCCATTTTATGTGAATTACCAAAACGAAAATATTTTTTTGATATGTTCCTCTGTTTACATGAATTATCTGAATTTCAGACTTTGGGTATAGTATCTAATGTGTAATAATTGTTTATAGATCTTTTATTATTTATCGATAAAGGTAGCCATTTAGCCACCTGCACCCTTTAAGGTGGTGATTTTACTTCTTATACTAAACACCGTTCGCTATGAAAATCATATAGGAATGGAAAAAAAAAAAAAAAAACTTCATTCATTCATCGAAATAGTCTGTCTACATCGTATCGGAATTTGTTGGTGTTTTTTTTTCACGAATAATTCATAGCAAACGTATACACGTCTACACATCAAGCTATACTGTTCCAGTATAAGCTGATCTCGCATTGTATAGGATTTCCGTATAATATATAGCTTTATATGTAGCCGTGTGTACAAGAAAGATAAAAAAATAATGTAGAAATCTAGATAAATACTGTCTAAATCCGAATATCAGCATAATATGGTGGAAATATGCGCAAATTGCAAATGATTTAGGTACGTTTGTGTGGACAGTTCATGTGTCGCCGCTTTCTTAAAGGATGCAGGTGACTAGATCGCCACCCTGTCTAAATTAATAGGTTGCTATATACAATGTGTAGGCAACAATACAATACATGAAAAGACTGGCACTGGGTAGTGCTTAAGAGTATTTTAAAACAATCAAATACCTAACATCAAAATTAAATAGGATTTTTTTCAAACAAACTATAGTAGTGATCCGCCGACTATGGATTTTGGTAATCTTTGACTAGCTATAGTGACTATACCATTGTATATAAGGTGTAGGTGTAGGTATCTGCATACAAAAATTCAATCAAGTCTATAAGCTGTATCTATTCATACACGAAATATTTTAAGATAAACATCAATAGAGGTGGTAAAAAAGCCAAGGCAACGATTTTTTTTATCTAAGTGTTTTTATTTTTACGTAATTATTATTATTTTAAAATTGCTTGAGACATTGTACAAAAAACCTTTACTTACTTAAGGCTCCTCCAAGCAGGCGCGACATGCGACGCGACACAAAAGAACCGCTCTGCGCGCGACGAGCGGTGTCTTTGTGTCGCGTCGCGTGTCGCGCCTGTTTGTAAGAGCCTTTATTCTATGAATGACCGGCCCGGACGCGGCGACGCGACGGTGGAGGCGCGATCGCGGTGACTTTTGATAATTAATCATCATATCAACAATTTTTTTTTTTTTTTTATCGTTTCCATGATTTCTATACCATCTGTGTATCTCTTAAAATATATTAATAAATATATATTTCGTGTATGAATAGATACACCTTATAGTATATTTGATTGAATTTTTGTATGCAGACTGGGAATGGCATTAAATATAAGCAGTTTAAATTATTGTCGTGTGTCTCCACATTGTATATGACCAAGTATGTTTCTGGGCGCACATTTTTTAAAATCAGTAGGTAGCTATTCAGAGTTAACTGAAATAAAATCTAATGAAATATCGTTAAGGCTTGTAAAGACTCGCGCGATATCACGGGCGCGACAGGCACCGACAAAGAAATTCTGCTACTAGTGTCGCGTCGCGCCCGCGATATCGCACTAGTCTGTACGAGCCTTTATGATATCGCTACACTTAGCTACAGCATTTTGCACTTAGGAATAAAATGCTGTCATCATAGTAATTTTCGCCTTTAATATTAATAAACTTAACTATAGCGTTATTATTACAAGGAAGATGCTGCTGTCATTGTAATTTTCGTTGTTCTCTTGAATTATTTTAATTTCCCTTAGACTTTTGTCATTAAACTTAAATAATTGATCGGTTCAATATGGCACATATTAGACGAAGTTTTGTTTAAAGAATCCTGCCTCGTTTCTTTTTAAAGGGTCCCCGAAACGATCAATTAAAATTGTAAATTTAATCGTGAAAAAAAAAAATACAATTCCAATAGTAGTAGACTAGACAGATTATTTCGAGGAACGAAAAAAAAAAAGAAAAAAAAAAAAACACATTGATGCACAAATCGATCGTCTACCAAATACAATTGAAGCGATTGACAATATTACTACAATTACAATTGATTGCAATTATTGATCAATTGCAATTGATCGTTTCGGGGACCCATAAGATTATTATAATGCCGCTGTCCAACCTACGAGAAAGGGTACTACAAGTTCCCTAACCGTCCTATTCCGATGGTATTGGCAAAGGTCGATAGTACTATTCGTTCTCAGTTCTCAAGGCAGCCAAGCCAGAGCATCGCTAGTAAATGTGTTTATAAATAACGGGTGACGCGGTTAGCTTGTGTCGTCTTTATCTTAGGTAAACATACCTTGAATAAACACCATAAGGTGATAATGACTCCGCTATCGACTCACCACACCAACACTCCTCATTTTGATTTGTTTTATTTAATTTTAATTTTAAGTTTTTGTGACTTTGTGAGTAAACTCAAACTCAAATAAATTATTTCAAATTAAACCATTTACAGGCACTTTTGCATTGTCTTGGAGTCGGTCAGTAAGAAAAATGAAGCTAGATACATGCCCATTCCAAAGCGTAGTAGGTACCTATGGAGAAGAAACAAACAAGCAAGAAACTGCATGGAAACTCTTTTAAATTAAATTGTTACAAAAATATTAGTTACATCTATAATGTTGAATTTATAACTAAATGTGAGAACGATGTGAAAATAAAAAATAAAAACGTACACGTTAAAAGCATAAATAATCATATTTTTAAGCTCCAAAAGCATAAAAATAATGATTATTGTGATACTCAAATTGGGAGTCGAAACTATCTCTCCTAAATACAGATTACTTAATGATCTTAAAAAAAAAATGTCTGAATATGATAATTAACCTTTTGTACTCATACAGAAACTCACTCTTTCTTCCCAAGGAGGTATATAGGCAGAAACTAAAGAACGCCACATGCTACGCTCCTTATATTATACTCCTTTTGCTTCGTTTATAAAACAACGGTTTTTTTTCTCTTATAATTAACCTTTTGCATAGAATTTAATTCGTTGGAATCCGAGTTTTAAATAGGTATTTTGTTTTCTTTTTTCGACTCATGGAGTCATCAAGTTGCCTTATAACACCTATATATGACCTTTATATGACCTATTTGTACTACCTATTTATTCATAAGCTTACTGTATAAGTTTGAGTGAGTGGAACTTTATGCAATAAGTACGAAGTTATAAAACTCAGTTACTGTCCCTTCAATGGTCCCCTCTTGAGTCAATGTATTGTCCCCCTGTTCTTTGTTTTAAATTAAATCAATCTTTTTATGTTTAGAATAAGCAATATTAGCAACGAGAGGTGGCGTGAGCCAAATACCAAATTTACATAAAAGACACAAACACAACCAATAAAAAAAAAAACTTGTTATTTAAATCCGAATCAAACAAGTTAATTGGGGGCGACGCGATTTAAAAAGATTCTGAATTAAAAATAAAACTTACCTTCTTTTATGAATAAAGCCAGGAGTAGTACGGGCACAAATACGCTGAGGTTTGCCATTGTTATGGTAGAAAGTCACGCGGCACTACTTACGAAATAACAACACAAAAACGAATAATTACGTTCGTCTCGTTTCTCATTCGGCAAGCGAATGGCGCGGGAACACGAGAATGAAACTGCAGTGGCCCTTCTGTGGCTTACAAACTGGCGTGTGAAACGCGGCGGGCAAAACGCTGAGCTCTATTCTAATTCTGGTGAACCTTTTTTTACAGATTAAGGATTAAACCGACTGATGTAAGCTCGCGTAGTCGCGAGTGGTTGCTTCGCGTATTTGTTAGATATTTAAACATAGTAATTATTTTAATAATTTTATCAAGACAAACTCAGAGAATTGTGCTAAACAATCTTATTACCTTTTCATTTATATAAAAACCAAGAAAAAAGCGTCTGTTTTGTAGCTATGAGAGCGGTAACTTTGTGATATGTTTTCTATCCAGCTAAGTTAATCTAATCGTGATATTAAAAGCGATTACAGTCCGCTAGAACCTCAAATAAGATATAATTTTATAACACTGTATTTTGTGTTTCCCATGGATCCAAAAAACTAGTAAGCCTGGTGTCTGTCGGATCATACCGTTTTAACTTTTTATATATTTTAACGCTGCATGTCGCGGGTTCGATTTCCGCACGGAACAAATATTTACATGACCTACAAGTAGTTGTTCCGGGTTTAGCTGTTTGTTTATGTGAGTTTAAATGTTTGTTAACGCACCCACAATACAGGAGAAATTCATAGTGTGGGAAAAGTAAAAAAAAAAAAACTTTTATATAATGGGCTTTTAATTATCAATCTTTAGAATATTCGCATCTTATCAAGTAACACTCGTTTGGTAACACGTCTTACCTGAACAAAGGGATGTAAGAAACATACATTATCGTCTGTAATCTAGTCTAAATTGCTTTAACTACTTAATTCTTTATATTCCTGATTATTATTTCTATAGAGTTGTCACTTGTTACAAACGCAGCGTTTTGAACGCTATTGTGTAGAAATACTAAAGCCGGTTTTTATGGCGCGGTGGTTGGCGCGAATACGGTAGATACCTATTTCGTACTACGTGTCCAAAGATCAGCGAGCCTACAGACCGGACCCTGAACTGAATTTTATTAGACTATCTGTGACTCTGTCGCACCTAGGGACCTTGAATAAATCTGGACTGCTTTCTGTCTTTTAATTTGTAAATAGAAACAAATTTTTAGCGTTGGACGTAAAGTTTATTTTGCATTACCAATTGACGTACGGAAAGAACGGTCTTGAAAAGGAGAACACTGAAAAGGCCGAGTTTTTGGTGTAAGCATTCCAGTTGTACTAATAGTACTTACATACTAATTCCATAGACGCACATATTTGAAAATGATTTAACTAAAGACATGATTGAGAATAGTTGGAACTTTGATGGTAGAAGATAACCTAATAAATTAAACCCTAATAAATTTGTATTAAAAAAAAAGAAACGGGGCAGTCTTTGGGGACTGTCGAAAGAAGTGAAAACTAAGTAACTTGTGAATTGTATCGTCGAGCTATTAGATTATTAATTTCGAGCGTCCGGTGACGATGACGCGAGTTCCATGAATTTTGTTCACACAAAAAGTGCTCAACGCGCCTAAAAAAGTTTTCACTTCAAAAATTCTCTTTAAAAGGTTAAAAAAAAAAATTGTGCAGTAACCACTACAATCATCTCTAGATTTGCAGCTTTGTTTGGCATTTGCAGGCACACTAATGAGGAGTTATCATGACCCAGTTCAAAGCCAGTTATTTTAACCGGCTATAAAACGGAGGAGGTTATGCATTCGGTGGTTTTTTTAAAGTGAAATCTTCTTTAGGCGCGTAGAGCACTTTTTGGGTGAACCACAATCATGGAACTCGCGTCATCGACACCGAATGCTTTCCATTACTGTGTACTTTTTGGGTGAACAAAAATCATGGAACTCGCGTCATCGTCACCGAACGCTTTCCATGAGCTATATGTATTCTGTGTATATGTGTGTACTTTTTGGGTGAAAAATAAAGTTTTCACTTCTATCGGCAGTCCCCACACTGCCCCGTTTTTTTTTTAAAATCTGTATTCGTAGTTACCAATTTATTAGAAGTGATCATTCTGTAAAATGTTGTTTAATCTAGTCTTTGGTGCATTTGTCCCAAACGTGTGTTGCGAAACAGTGTCGCTGACTTGGATGGGATATTTTCGTTTCGTAACGAGTTTTAATTTCTACGAGCCGACTTCGGATGTTACAACATGTCTTATAATCTCACGGAGACCGCAGACCTGCATATACGGCTCTTGTTAATTCGCTTGTATCTTTTACTTGGACTTCTTTAACGTGAATTGTAATCAACACTTTTTCTCTAATAACGCCACAGGGGCCCAAGTCTGCTATTTTTATAAATTCGTCAATCCAACACGATCCCATTGTCATTTTGCTAAAAGTTAGTAATCTGCTAAATTCATAATGGTCGATCATTGGTCGGTCATCATGGTCTCATAATAGAATTGTATTACAATGGCATTTTGAACATTTCTTCATGCCAGATTTCATTTAATATATATTTTTACATATTATTTATTAGTGTTATAAGCAATCTGAAGTAGTGGGAAGTTGGAAGTATAGTAGGAAGTTTCATTTGTCATTATGTACGAGATTACCAATTCTTTCCATGGAGTGTCAGTGGCTGACCATTGGAAAGTCACAATGACGTCATTATATTAGTAGATTACCAAACTTGTCAAAATCAACAATTATGAAAATCAATGATAGACCATTCTGACATCATGTAATAGCAGACTTGAGGCCCAGGGGGCCAAGTCTACTAATGTACAAACGTTGCAATGGTCTCTTCATTGTGAGTTTTTGACAGATTTGCCATACAAACACTGTCAAATACTCACAATGGCGAGACCATTCTGACACTATTGTAATAGCAGACTTGAGGCCCTGATGTCTTGTTTCTAGTAGTGCATCGTCGCTAATTCTTCTCAATTGACTCCAGCGCTTTCAGCTGGTATTCAGATGACCAGATGATATTTTGAATAATCTCGCTGTGAAAACTGAGGTAAAGAGAACTTGAATTGAGGTGTCTATAGGGTTGATCAATCGCTAGCCTCTACCTACTCAACACACGACCAAACACGGACTCGCTACAGCTGAACAGCAGCAACTGTTTTGACTGCAGTCTTACATAAATAACCCTTCGTCTTCCAACGAAAGGTTTTCACCGCTGTTTTACACACGAAAACAATCACAAGTCACAGAGCATAAGCCTAATGAATACCAATTCTTTATTAGAGGCTTTTGTGGACATGATATTTATTCAGATATGTTATTGTAGTTGTAATTGCAATCATGTCATTAATCTTTTATATACTTAGATTATTTTCTATTTTGTGAATGTGAGAACGTTGTACACTTTACTATTTTGTTAAGTACCTGGTAATTGTTGAAAGGCCTACACTATCCTCCCATACCTATTATCACTGTTATTTGATAATATTATAAAGCCAATTATTTTTAAAAGAGTAACCGTGGAGTTTCTTGCCGGCTCTTGTCCATACGAAACGACTAATTGGAACCGTGCACCTAGCTTCTGACGTTTCATAAGTGCCCATGTAGGTTTATGTGAAATAAAATATTTTGATTTTGATTTTACATATTTCACATAAAATGGCAAAAAACGGTTCCATTTTTTTTTTATACCGATCTTTTAATGATTATTTCTAAAATCAGTACTTAAAAGAAAATTGAACCTTTAGTTTCGCAGTTTTATGTGAATTACCATTAATGGGGACACGGGCGGTGGGGACAGCGGGAATACAAAGCACGCACGGGCGATTTTTTTTTGAACTCTGGAATTTCAACTCTCGGTGTTGAGCCGAGCATTGAGAATCCAACAGAGCGCGTCCCAGCACGTCAAAAAAAAAACACGTCATGCTCCCCAGCAATCCCACCACCTGTTTTTCCGTTTGTAAGTTTATAATACGGTCGTACCCAATATGTACTCAATTTGTACATACTTAAAAAAGAAAGTACTTTGAAAGGTTAAGAGTACAGACACGTCAAATTTATTATTCTGTAGAGCATCTCTCAGGCAACCCTAAGTTAAAATATGAGGAAATTTACATAAATGCTTATTGTATTAACAAAGAAGTGTTTGAAAATAATTGTACTGTTGTTTGTACCTACCATTAAATATGCAAGCTGTGGCTAGTTATGTCAAGTCTAAACTCGGGCTATTCATAAAAGCGCCTGAGTAAAAATACTTAGCAAAGTGTATACAAGGTGATGGGGTTGCTGGGGAGTAAAAAAACACACTGTTGGATTTTTTTCCTCTCGCCGCTAATTAGTTACCGCGTTGAAAATTCAGTGCGCGAAAATAAAATCACCGCAATAAAAATCGCCCGTGCGTAGGTATGTACCTGGCCTATACGTCTCTAAAACTGGACGATATTTGGGCACAGAATTGGGCAAAAATTCCTATCCTTGCTGTATTAATGAGTCTTTGGTTGACTTACAAATCTATTTTTAATCGCAGAATGTTTGTCACTCAACAACTTCCCACATTCTTAAGAACAGTTTTGGTCACAATCGCAACTATTTAGGTATATGTATTGCCGCATGTGTACCGAAATAGATGATGACACTCATTAAAAAAAATTGTTCGTTTCCTATTTTTAAAATATTACACACTATAAAAACAATTACGTAGGATAGGTTTATGCGTAATTATTTTTATAGTGTAAAATATTTTTTTTGTTAAAAAAGTAACAGAGTTTTCCTTATATACGAGTATACTTTATAAGTATTCTTTATAAGTATTATGATTTCAAATAGATACGAAACGATAATAACCAATGTTATTATAATTATAATTTTAACAATGTATTTTTTTTTTTCAAATCAATGTTTTGTATTATATTTTTACATTCAACTTGTTTAAATATTTGTAATACAGTCCATGGCGAAAGATTGAGTTTGTGGCTACGTAATAACAGTCGCGCGGGTTGATCGTTTAAGATAAGCTACGCTTACCGCTGTTGATCCGTGGATGGGTGACCATCTTTACATACCAAGACCCCTCCGTGTCTCGGGAAGCACGTTAAGCCGTTGGTGCTGGCTGTCATTCCTGGATCTTTGACAATCGTTACGGTTCGTCAGAAGCCCGAAAGTTTGACAACCAGTCTTATTAAGGGGTATTTTATTAACTAGGGCTAGGGCTAGGCAGATGATGATGAGTCCATGACGAAACATGTAAGATCATAACCCTATTAATAAGACCTTAACGTACCATTTTTTCAAGCAAATAAATGTATTATATTTTATACCTTAGGTATATTTTGGCAATTTTCGACATAGCTACTAACGATCACTAACCTAAAATAATAAAAGGAATTTTCCTGTTTATTGAAATAGGTAGTCAGTATTAACATTATTCCACAAAAAAAAAAAAAAAAAAAATAACCCCACCGCCGTATCTCTACGTTGACGTCGTGGTGGGGCTTGCGCGCTCCGAACTCTAGGTCTGTGCCGGTAGAGTTTACTTTCCCGGAACATGTCTTGGGTGAGGAGCCAGACCAAGAGAGATACAGAAACCCGCAGGGCAGCATGTGGCGAGCTGTTGGGCAGTTGCGACCCCATGGACCCTATCTCCCGGGAGAAGTCATGTTCCTCATCTCTGGCTTGCCTTTATTGGCCGGCTGGAGTGAACACTGACGAGGAACTGAGCTCCCACCTCATTCTTGCCTTTATTGGCCGGCTTGAGTGGAGATTCGCAAGAGCAAACGTGCTCGGAGGAAGGAAGTATTCCAGTAAGTGCTTGTAGGGATGTTGACCATCTTCCGGGCTCTGGGATTGTTCTGAGAGCCTTGGAATACCTCTCCACTCCTCGAGCACCTCAGGACATGTTGCCCCCTTGTCGCTACGTCACTATGTGCTAGCGACCGTTTTCGGGGGCCCATTATTGAGTGTGCAAGTCACCCCCTGCCATTTTATCCGTGTATAATAAAACATTGATCAGGCAGGGGCCATAGTCCTTCCATAGTTTTTGGTAACCAGTCCATTTTAACCACCCAAACCCATAGTCCAATATCTTTGTTTTCCATATCCTGCAATAGTCCTATACCAACCGAGGGTTGTCCTTGGGTGCACTTGCATAGTGCGTACAGGGATAATCGTCGGTTGGTGCCTCATTTAATTAAAAAGCGTCTAACGGGCCTCTGCGAGTTGGCTTCAGCCCCTCGTACGCCTTCCAAAGGCCCGGGACCCCAGGGTCCCGAGATATGTAAATATATAAAAATAATAATAATAATTGAAGGTAGGTAGAATATTCAATGCGCTAATGATGGCCACATAAAGGGACTCCGAAACGATCAATTGCAATTGATAATTTTTACGTAATTGATACACATTCGAATGAATTTAGAATGAAATGCACCGACCCCAGCGTGGTTTAACCAGACTCGATTACTTGAATGAAACCAAAGATTCACACCGGCCCCTGGAGCCTCATGTTTCATGGGGCTACAGTGGCCATTGCATATCAAGGAGTAGACCGGGGGGCACGATAATGGTAGGGAAGACGTGCCCATAGGATGGAATGGAATGGAATAGTGGTAAGACTGATATTTATCTTTTAACGACGCGACTTCGCAATATTAAATATTTAAAATTAAATATTTTATGTCTAACTGTAGGTATACTAAAATTAAACAAAAATTTGAATTAAAAATAAAATCACCAAAACTATTTTGTTATTTAAAAAAAAAAAAAAAAATGTGCTAAAAACAGTTAAAAAAAATGCAAAATCTACACAGTTACATGTAACTTTAATTATGAATAATGTTACTCATTGCGTTCTTTAACAAAGTATTCTTTATTTATAGTTCATCTGGTTCTAAATAGAACAACTTCTAAGTGAGAGGGAAGATTATTGAAACTTATAAGCCTACTGTATCTACTGTGACTGTGGCAGCACCGTAATAGAATAGGCATGTAGGTCTGGGGCATCTCTAAAGTGACCATTTATTTTTGTACTCAAAACGGGACATCGGTTTTTCGATCTCAATTAGTAGGGCCGATTCATAAAGGAAACTCAATGTTCAGAATACCAGCTAGGTTCTCAATGGAAAAAAAAGAAACATTTATTTTTATTTTTCATCGAAAAATATATTACACAAAGCAAGATAAATTTTCAGTCATTTTTATAGTTGTCAGCAGAACAAATTTGTTTTAATACAGCTGGTGATCATTTTGAGTAAGAATAAGTCTTGGCACGTTTTTTTTAAATTATATTTTATTGTATTTTATATACGGCCCGCCAATTATCGCGCTGTTTCTGAAAACGGGACAATTTTGCGTTCCCAGACTTTTTCGGGGATACTGGGACGAAGAACCGAAAAAAAGGGACGGTCCCGTTCAAAACGGGACTTTTATGGTCACTTTAGGTATGTCCCAAATGAGTAACGTTAGTATTCAAGCGGGAGATAGATCTCGAAACCCAGATAGTTAGTATAAGTAGGTATTTACGGCACAAACCCATCGCATAACCCAGAATTTCAAAATAGCCATGCTTTCTAAATAATCTGTGCACATTATTACCTTTATTTCTGCTTAGCCCTTCAATTTATTTGAAATAAGAAGTGTTTGCTATAGTAGTGACATCTATCTTTAAATAATTTGCTAGTGAAATACCTGATTCCTTTTCTGAAACTAGATGGCAGTCTGTTTAGTTACAGCATAAAAGGATAGATGTCGCTAATGTTGATGATATCATGTTTTATATCGATTTACTTGGAATTTTATTTTTGTATAAGAATTTGTTTTTTTTTTAGGACAATTTAGATATATTTATTTCAATTTGTTTAATAGTTCCCTGAATTTATTTTAAATCACATATTATAAAGTACAGTAACTTTCTGGGTGCATTCGATCCTGCTCTGGGTCTGATGTGCATTCGATGGAAGATTCCAAAGCCTCCATCCAATAGTATTGAAGTTATCGTGGTATAGGGCTTGTAGGTGTTAGTCTGGCATGACTCTGCTTTTTGTAAGTCATGCGTAATAAAGTAATAGCAATAAAAAGGTATTAGGGGTCTTTCAATTATTACATAAGCACCAAAAGGGGGTGGGGGGGTCTTTGCTTTGATTATTTTTGATGACATGGGGGATGGGGGTCTGGATGGTAGGATTACGTCAGCAATATTTATTAATTTACTTTTCAGATTCAATTGCAAAACTTAATTGAATTTGATTTGAACAAAGATAGCAACCCAATGTTCAGAGATTCTCCAAAGTAGGGAATTTACTTAAATGGGCATTCAATTACTTTTAGTCTATAAATTCCTTATTTCTAGACTCATGAATAACAGTAAAGAAACCTGAACAGATTAAAAAAATACCAATGTTTACGTAAGCAAAGGGAGGGGGGTATGAGCTTTGTTTACTTTTGCTGACAAGGGGGAGGTGGGGGTTTAAAATTACTAAAATTCTGCTTACGTAATACTTGAATGTCCCCTTGCCTATTGAGTTTTTTCCATCAGGAATTTCTCAGTAGCAGCTTGGTGTCTGAATTTCGTGCCCGGTTGATGACAAAAGGGCCGACCCTTATACTTAATTTAACGAGGGACATCCTGAAACAGGTGAAAAAAATATCAAACTGCTATTGATATTAACCATCACTTTAATTGATTTCAAACTGGATATTCTAAACGGACCAGTGCTATTATAATTTACAAAAATTGTTATGTACTTGACACAATAACCATTAAGTATTATGAAAGAGCATATTTTCCAATTAAAGGTGTTATTATTACAAAGAGTATTGCAGCCGCGAAGTTCGGGAGAGATCGGTAAACTCCGTTGGTGTTGCACTTGTCTCCGTCGCATTCAGAACAGTATAACATTTTGACTAATCTCGCGTTCGTGTTGTCGTGAGCTCTTGTTATGTCAGCACATGATCCTCGCTCAGAAGCGCAGCCGCGGATGTACCATGACTTCTCCATTTCTGGAAGATTACAAGAAGACCTTTAATGGTACTTAATTCGTGTCTGTATGGATTGAGGAGCCAGAACTCATATTACTACCAATATTAAGTAGTAAACTAGCCCTTAAAAAATGGCTTATGGTTTAACTTACCACCAAATATAGTAACATAGAGACAAACATAGTAAATGATCACCAAAATTAAACCCACATTTTAATATAAAATTTTAACCAAAGTTTTAACATCTCGCAATCCTATTTAAGCAATTACGCAAAATAAAATGTGCCAAAACCTAAATTCTAAACAGTATTTTGTTTTTATTTAGTTGCATTTTCTTAAATTAATATCGTCTAACTAGTTCAGTTTCGGGTAGCCTGTTGTATTTCCATATTTTTTTTCTATAATAATCTGGTCGTTTCTGGCCGTATAGGAGTCACAGTTTTAACCTAACCTAACCTAATATGGCATCATAATACTTTATTTGGTAATAAGCCTACATTTTATGGCAATCACAGTGGTTTATTTAGGCAGAAATAGCGCAATAATTTGTTCGCTAAGATTTGGTGATCATTTACTACATTTGGTGTTCGAATAAATTTTATGGTGGTCATTATATTTAACCCCTTAAAAATTTACAAGGCGGTGGCTTCTCAAATAAAAATGAATGGTTCTATAACTTCAGATACGTTTAATCTGTCCAAATTTCGCACCATCTGTGGATGTTAAAATCTCAAATAAATAAATTTAGTGTTCTGTGTCTCGTAATGTTAATTACTTTTGCATACCTACTCGTACTATTGTATAGAATCAAATTTATCTAATTGAACACACAGATGTGCTGCTGGGGAGTTTGTTGCGCCACTTCTTCTTCCCAGCGAAAGTAGTTATTTAGCTGGGAAGAAGTGACTGTCTTATGTAATTTTGACGTTCGAAAACTACTGATTCTCAGCCTAATTTGAATAAATGACTTGTAATTTTGATTTTTTTCAAGGTCAGTAGGTGAGATTAGAAATGATGAGAAGCAAATCGTTAAAACTAAACAGTCCTATGATTTCGTGCACGAATACGCATTCGCTAAGAACAATCGAATCAGCAAAAGTAGTGTGGGTCGCCCCTCAGTTAGATGGACAGATTACCTTAAAAAGGTGGCTGGGACAGACTGGATGCGGAAGGTAGAGGGCAGGGTGTTGTGGCGCAGCTTGGGAGAAGCCTATGTCCAGCAGTGGACTGAAATTGGCTGAGTTAATCGAAAGAATCAAATCAAATTCGTCTGTTCAGATTGATCTCTCCATGTATTGTAGGTTTTACTGATACTCAATCAAGCATCAATATGGTTGACCAGGAGGAATGTGGAACATAAATATTTTAGATTATGCCCTAGATTTGTTTATCTAAGAACCTACATGAACTAGTAACAGTAGAGATCGGATATTCGGATGCATATTTACCTAAAGTTAATTTTTGGCTATGAAAGTATGGAAGCGGCTTCTTAAAATATTTTAATTGTAAAAAAAAAACCCGTGTTGCCACGAATAACGGAAATGCATAACTAGTCGAGTGTGTAGTATGTAAGCGACTACTAAAAAATATTTATAAAAAAAAAACCGGGATTCTTGGATTTCATTTATTCTGATGCATATTTATTTAGAATTGGGATTTTTACCAGCATTTTAAAGTAAGTAAATGTACCAGAAACATATATTATCAGAAACCTAAACTTGTAGATTGAACCGCGGGATTTTTTCGATACATAAGCGCATTCCATATTAGCCAACATCTCAACTTTAGGTGAATATGCATCCGAATATCCGATCTCTAATTATCAGGCAGCCGCTAGTGCAATAATAAACGAATATCGAAGTGACGTCGTCGCTCATGTGTGTCTGAATAAATATTTTAAGATATTGTGGTGATCGTTTCTTTGTGGGTAGAACGTGGATGAAATTGACAAACAACGAGAGGTCTAGGCATAGCAGTGGGCTGTTGATGATGATGACTTGTATGGTCATTGTTGGTAGGTATATATATATATCAGTCTATCCTATACTTTCACGATAAGGATAAGACATATCCTTATCGTGAAAGTGGGACTGCTCCGAACACACAAGAATACGGAGAAATCAAGATTGTGCAATTACTCATTACTTTCAATTGACTCTTGAGTCTTACATGTGTGATAACGACGAATGAAGAATGTATCAAATACCATTTTCGCAAAAGTACCGAAGAACATTTGTATCATTTTGTTCAAAAACGTGACATAAAATCCACTTGAATTACATACCTGTATGACTGATAACTCGGTATACAGATATTACTAAAGTACTAAACTGTAAAGAGCAATATAACTATAATCGCGACATGTAGCGAATGATTTTTCATACCTAGTTTATTTTAGAGCGTGTAACCTTCAAAGTCTACAAGCTGTTAGAGGTTTAGGAAGTAATAGCTTAGCTGCTTACTGTTCCCTAATTGCGAACACACTCCGAATGACAATCGTCACTGTACAAAATTTAGGATGCTGATGTCGTTATTGACACTTACGGTTGTATTTTTCAGCGTAGAAAATACACTTGTTGTTTTTAGTATGGTCATTGGTGTACGGGCAGTACTTATAGGTGGTGTTAGCTAAGACCTTCGGGCAGTCTGTACAGGCGTAACATTCGACCAGCCGCATCTGGTTCGGTGGGTAGGGTGGCCTAAACCGGTTACTAACAGATGCATATGCCTGCGCTGACGCTGACCGATCGACTTCCTCTGGATCCGATTCCAAGTTATCTGTTTCGTCTCTACGACTCAGCTGTGATTCTGATTCGTCTGTAAAATAAAAATTTAGAAGTCATTGTAAAAATTTAGAAATAGTTTTCGTCTCTAGTTCGGTGGAATCTTGATGACTTCAACCACACAGGGACAACCCTTAGAATGTCATGAATGGACTCCAGGATCTCGTGTGGAGTAAGTACACCAGTGCGTCACATATTCCACGCCTTTAGCCCTTCCCGAGTAGTTTCCCAAAACATTCTAAGCTGTGTACGGCACTAAGTGATCACTTCGCGCTAATCCAATAAAGAAACATCAATTACCTAGTGGTTCTGCAAGACATCTGACACTAATTGTTACAGTGAGTACTGCTAAAACTATCACAGCTAGTCTGGACATTTTCCTTTGCAAATGAATAAAGTGAGATGTGACATTTTCATTTAATCCTTTTATAGAACAAGCTATCATTATCATGGTTATCACAATGGGTGGATTCTGTACGCGCCAATGAGCTTGAAAGTACGCAATAGTTGAAGCGAATCAACATGATTGTGATACAAATTCAGACAGATAGAAATCCAACGTGCTATACGAGTATAGTAAACAAAATGGAATAACTTCTTTTATTTCTTTCGAGTTGATGATTAAAATGTGGGCACCTGAACCTGTCCTTTATTTTTCGCATCCAGTGGATTCCCGCCACTTTCATTCCCGAAAGTCTGACAACCAGTCTTATCATTGCGTTACTCAGTTACCAGGCTGCGGAGTTCATATACAAGGAGGTCGTAGACACTTAGACAGTAGTTCCATATATACATATACTAGGGTGTCCCTTAAATTTTAAGTTCGATATATTTTTACGCATACCTTCTTAAAACTTTCGTAATAACCCAATATTGTTTAAGAAAAAATATTAGCCCGTTTTATAAACGATAACCCGTGCCGACTTGCGATTTAAACTTCTCCATACAAGTTGCGCGGGTAATGCGCTGCGATCTGTAACTACGTGTTTAATTTGTCATTTCATTCGTGATTTTTAAGACTGTTAGTACGCTATAGTTAATTGCATAAAGATGTCGATGGAATTACGGAGTGATAAACAAAATTTTTTCCTTATCTGAGTACCTAGCCATCAAATAAATGGTGCAAAATTACCATCTAATCGACATGGTCTCGCTGTTATTTTACAATATTCGCGAAGTCAAGCTGACTGTCAGCGAAAGCGCAAATCTTGTGATTAGAGAGTGCATTATATTTTGGGAAAAAGCAAGAATTCCCACAAAGGCATTTCCAAACTGCGTGAAAAAACTTGTTGATTAATATCATGTTTGGAGAGAACTACAAAAAATTGTAAGAAAACTCAGAGACACGTTCAAGAACCGTGAAAATAATTTTAAAATTAACCTTGATAACTTATTTGATATTGCACAGTATGCTGATGCGTTTGAGAGAATGAAAATAGAGGAAGACAAACTATTTTTAAGGAAACGGAGAGAGCCAGAACGACCGGAAAAAATTTGCGGCGAAAGAAGAAAGAGAAATGCAAAGACGATTAGAAGAGGGAGAAAGGAATGTAAGACAAAGAGAGTTTTTGGCTATTGCATCTACTTCAAGCTCAAATTAATTTGAGTGTCCAAAAGATTCGAACGGATTTTGAATACTGAACTCAGCTTGCCAGACGTTCCCTACCCTAAAAAAAAAGTTAAAAATGAGGTAGAAAGAAAATTATGACGCCTAAACTTGTCGCAGTTTTAGATCGATGTCAGTTAGGCATAAGAGACTCCGTTTATATTCTTCATGCGGTCTCGTAAAAGTGCTTGGTCTGAGCAGCGATAATTTCGCTATTAACAAATCCTCGATTCAGCGAATTTGTACTCGGACGAGAATACCCAGGGTAAAAGCCATAAAAACTGACTTACAAAACAAGGTACCTGACGTAGTCACAGTCCATTGGGATGGAAAACTATTACCCGGATTGGATGTACGAAGTTCAAAAGAAGAACGTTTGTCCCATTATTGCTTCATTTGACGGTAGAGAACAGCTTCTTGCAGTGCCAAAACTACAGAGCTCTTCTGGAAAACACTGAACTGGAACCTTCATAATAAAGTTCAAATAATGTGCTGCGATACAACAGCTTCAAATACTGGTCGTTTCAAGGGAGCTTCTGCAGTTTTGGAGCAGACATTAGAAAGATAATTTTTGCTTCTCGGTTGTCGTCATCATGTTTATGAATTGGTCATAAAAACAGTCTAACGAATTCCTAACCCAAAACTTTACTTATCACGGCAGAAGAAGAGCAAAAACAATTCTTATTGAGCTGTGCCCAGGAACATAGAAATTTGTATCCGGACTGTTATAAAACTACTCTAAAGAGAAATTACCCTGGCTGATTGTTATAATTTTATGTTTTAAAATAAAGATTAATGTTTACCTTATTTTATTTTACCTCTTATTTACCAAATTTGTTGTATTTATATTAGTTTTATAGCAGACTGAAATATTAGGACAAAACACGATTTTAAATAAACTTTGAAGCTCAGTCGGCACGGGTTGCGATCATGCTAGAAAGCTGAAATTTCATATTTGAGTATGTTTTAGCATTTATAAAAAATATAGAGGCTATGCATATAGATAAAAAAAAAAATAAAAAAAAAAATCATATAAGGGACACCCTAACATATACTTTAGGTTTGGCGCGAGCTAAACTAAAAGGTTTTTTTTTTAATTTTCGTTTTTCAATTTCATTTTTCGTCGGTTTCATCAAATAGTATTTTTTTTTTGTATTCCATATTTGCTGTTATTACTGAAGTGCAGTTGACCCTACATGTAATGTAACAGGTGTGTGGAATTGTATATTAGCCTCTAAGGATCAGCTCGCACCGAGACGCGACGCGACGCGACACTGCGCGCACACTTTAAAAGAGCAACTCAAAATATAACTTTATTTTCTACACGAAAAGATACATATTTCATTGTGAGAATTCAGAATACGTTGAACCATGCAGTGCTGCGCCGGGTCGCGCGGCGTGCAAGAGCGGCGCTGCGCCTCACGAAGCCGCGCGACGCCGCGAGGCGCAGCCGAGGCCGCCGTGGCAACTTGTCTCTACAATTTCCGTCCAGGGGGCCAAGTCTACTAATGTAATGGTCGCCATTGTGAGTATTTGACAGTGTTTGTATGGCAAATCTGTCAAAAACTCACAATGAAGAGACCATTGCAACGTTTGTAAATTAGTAGACTTAGACTTCGTGTAGAATTGATGTGTGATTCCGGGGTGGAAAATCCTCGTAGATGTCTTCCGCCATAGGGGGGCGATGGGAAGCTTACTGACTAAAAACCACCCCGGTGTTCCATCTCACACCTACGCTTTGGGTCGCGGGAACGTACGATTCTACCGCTATCACGGCCCGCCTCGGCGGACCTCCACGGGTCGGGGGGAGGAGTGAGGTGTTTGACTCCCCCTTGACGTCTAAGAGGGGCGCGTGTGGAACACTACGCGCCGCCACCTCGGGTCCTGATGTATGAGGGGCAACGGACGCCCTCGGATCCGTCGCCCCTGGTACATAATACACCCCTGCCCCAACCATTTGAAAGACTTTTTCACGCAACTATCCTTTCGCGCAAGTGGATTCGCTCATGTGTATTTAGCGCAAGTGGACTTGCTCAAGTGTCTGTCGCGCATGTGTCTTTCACGCAAAAAACCATTCGCGCAAAAGTCCATTTGTGGAAATGTGTTTTCGCTCAAGTGTCTTTCGCGCAAGTGTACCTTCGCGAAAAACTCTTATCGAGCAAGTGGGAAGTGTCTTTCATGCAAATATCTTTCACGCAAGTGTATCAGATCCGTTTTGTACCAAGAGACAGCACAACGCCCTCCTAACTAATACTAGACTAGGTGAAATCGATTATGTACCAAAAAAAGACAGGAGTCGGCTGCTCAGCAAGCGAACGACCGCTCCACGTCCCCATAAATTATAATTAGCTGTAAATAGGATAGGGCAATATAGAAAAACATTATTAGTTTATATAAATTAATTCTGTACACACTAACAAGCTAACAGCACACACTACACAACACTTATATAGATCTCTTTCAGACAAACATAGGTAGACTGTAAGTAGCTGACACACCCACAGGCCGAATACACCACCGACCTGTGGACATAATGTAACATATGAACCAGGGATATAAACATCTATTCTATTCTATTCTATTCTATTCTGTACCAAGAGTTGACAGATGATTCCTCACCTCAACTAAGGAAAATTAACGTTTACGTCAATTTATAAAAGTTTTATTTTTATTATTTTTAAGAAGGCTTATAGACTAATTCCAACTAATAGGTAACAACAACAAATTATCAAGTTGCTAACAACAAGCCTCCACAGGTATATAACACCGATTACTTATCTAACGCTGAACAATTAAAGCACAATTGTGTACAAAAGTAAGAAGGTTAGGTTAGTTTATTTACTTACATAATTTAAGCTGCTACATATGAGTTTAAGAACCACTAGCCGGCGCATCATTATTAAAAATGATTTGGCTAAGAGCGTCCTTACTGTGCTTATCTTAGTGCAAAATAAGTCAACATCATGTTCAGAAGATACATCATTGAAGCTTCGAGCGCCTCTTATAAGAAAAGCATTACGTCTATAATTAGTGGGAGTGATATGAAGATTCGAATGACGTTATTGCGACGCACGCTATTTCGAAAAAAATTAAGAGTGGTACGCCAGTTCGAAAACACATTAAGTCGAAAACTGCTATATCGAATGACGTTGTCGCGAACACGCTGATTCGAAAAACTGTTTGAATGGTACGCTAGTACGAAATCCACAGTTGCGAATAGCATATTCCAATCTGAATTTGTCTGGGGATCTAACTCGCGACCCCGATAAAGCCATATATATCTTTGTATTGGGTTTGGGAAACATGAGCAATGAGAAGTATTATTGTATGTTAACTTTTTAATTTCCAGTAAGTATAGTAATCAACAAAGAAGTCAACAAATCAAAATTATAGGTGGTATACTCATTACCAAAAGTAACAACACTGCCATATTGATGACAAAATGGTAGATTCAATCAACTCAATATAGACTAATATTAAAAGCTCTTATAAATTCAATAGCGCACATTGTGTTTTTCTTTTGTAAAATCGCTGCGATAACATTTTCTTTAATTTTAATTTTTTTTTTTTTGCCGGCGGCGTCTGTGGGATATTAGCCACAATTCTCTCAATTTTGCGGGTGGTTATATTCTGTTCGTCAATGAGCTTTTGAATACAGCCGTACGACCCACCCAAGTTTTCGATTGCCCATTTATTATTATACAATTCCATCGCTGGTGCCATTCTTCCACGCTGTTAGGCTTTATCGGGGTCGCGAGTTCGATCCCCAGACAAATTCAGATTGAAATATGCTATTCGCAACAGTGGATTTCGATACCAAGACTTTCGTACTAGCGTACCATTCAAACAGTTTTTCGAATCAGCGTGTTCGCGACAACGTCATTCGATATAGCGGTTTTCGAATTAATGTGTTGTCGAACTGGTGTACCACTCTAAATTTTTTTCGAAATAGCGTGCGTCGCAATAACGTCATTCGAATCTTCATATCACTCCCATAATTAGTAGTGGCAGAAGGCACGCGTAGAAGCGGCCTTCTATGTAATCCACTAGTGATAGTGCGAAATGCTAACTGTCAAAGTCACTGACAGAGGTTAGGTCGACGTGGAGTGGAGTGTGAAATGACTTAGAATATGGGTTATAGTCCATCTGTGTGTCAAACATTAAAATCCGTTAAAGAGCAACAAACAAAATAAAATCGCAAAGGAACAATAACTCTCACATTTATTTTCATTATAAGTAGAATAACAAAGAAAAAATACACTTACAAATACACATACACGAGAAAAGGTTTTTTTATTCGTTGAAACAACAATAATTGACATATAATTTAAAACACATAAGGCTTTTTTTTTAATTACAGGCTCATTATTATAATAAAAATAAACAAAACAAGCTCAATTTGAATACTCGTACAAAAATAAACAAGAAGTAATTTATATATGACGATAAATCAAATTAAACTTTTTGTTAACTGAGCTCTTATCTATACTATGATTAAATTACGAGTACTAGTTCTCTACTTATAAAAATACTATGTATCTAAATAAAAAAACTATAAATAATGTGTTGTTTAACTTAGAAATCTATTGATTATCTTTATCGTAACAATCTCCAGTCACGGGCCCCACGTGGTAGATTGCTAAAAAATAAATAATCCCTTTTACAGAGATAAAAGTGTGTGTCCCAGCAGTAGGAACATCACAGGCCGACTATACTAAAGATCAAGTAGTTCAAATAGTAGATTTTGTTGCTGTAGTTCCATCAGTTGTTGTAGCATTAGTGGTAGTTGTAGTTCCATCAGTTGTTGTGGCAGCAGTGGTTGTTGTTGTTCCATCAGCTGTTGTGGCATAAGTGGTAGTTGTTGTGGCATCAGTGGTTGTTGTTTTTCCATCAGTTGTGGCATCAGTGGTAGTTGTAGTTCCATCAGTTGTTGTGGCGTCAGTGGTTGTTGTTGTTCCATCAGCTGTTGTGGCATCAGTGGTAGTTATTGTGGTATCAGAGGTAGTTGTTGTTCCATCTGTGGTTGTTACTTCAGTGGTGGTTGTTGTGCCATCAGTGGTAGTTGTAGTTCCATCAGTTGTTGTGGCGTCAGTGGTTGTTGTGGTTCCATCAATTGTTGTGGCGTCAGTGGTTGTTGTTGTTCCATCAGCTGTTGTGGCATCAGTGGTAGTTGTTGTGCCATCTGTGGTAGTTGTTAATCCATCTGTGGTTGTTGTTGTTCCATCTGTGGTTGTCACTTCAGTGGTGGTTGTTGTGCCATCAGTTGTGGTGACATCAGTGGAAGTTGTTGTTCCATCAGCTGTTGGGGCATCAGTAGTAGTTGTTGTTCCATCAGTTGTTGTGGCATCTGTGGTAGTTGTTGTGCCATCTGTGGTTGTTACTTCAGTGGTAGTTGTTGTTCCATCAGTTGTTGTGGCATCAGTGGTAGTTGTAGTTCTATCAGTTGTTGTGGCATCAGTGGTAGTTGTTGTGCCATCTGTGGTAGTTGTTAATCCATCTGTGGTTGTTGTTGTTCCATCTGTGGTTGTCACTTCAGTGGTGGTTGTTGTGCCATCAGTTGTGGTGACATCAGTGGAAGTTGTTGTTCCATCAGCTGTTGGGGCATCAGTAGTAGTTGTTGTTCCATCAGTTGTTGTGGCATCTGTGGTAGTTGTTGTGCCATCTGTAGTTGTTACTACAGTGGTGGTTGTTGTGCTATCAGTTGTGGTGACATCAGTGGTAGTTGTGGTTCCATCAGTTGTTGTGGCATCAGTGGTAGTTGAAGTTCCATCAGTTGTTGTGGCATCAGTGGTAGTTGTAGTTCCATCAGTGGTAGTTGTTGTTCCATCAGTTGTTGTTACTTCATTGGTGGTTATTGTGGCATCAGTTGTAGTTGTTGTGCCATCAGTTGTGGTAACATCAGTTGTAGTTGTTGTTTCATCAGCTGTTGTGGCATCAGTGGTAGTTGTTGTGCCATCTGTGGTAGTTGTTGTGCCATCTGTGGTTGTTACTTCAGTGGTAGTTGTTGTTCCATCAGTTGTTGTGGCATCAGTGGTAGTTGTAGTTCTATCAGTTGTTGTGGCATCAGTGGTAGTTGTTGTGCCATCTGTGGTAGTTGTTAATCCATCTGTGGTTGTTGTTGTTCCATCTGTGGTTGTCACTTCAGTGGTGGTTGTTGTGCCATCAGTTGTGGTGACATCAGTGGAAGTTGTTGTTCCATCAGCTGTTGGGGCATCAGTAGTAGTTGTTGTTCCATCAGTTGTTGTGGCATCTGTGGTAGTTGTTGTGCCATCTGTAGTTGTTACTACAGTGGTGGTTGTTGTGCTATCAGTTGTGGTGACATCAGTGGTAGTTGTGGTTCCATCAGTTGTTGTGGCATCAGTGGTAGTTGAAGTTCCATCAGTTGTTGTGGCATCAGTGGTAGTTGTAGTTCCATCAGTGGTAGTTGTTGTTCCATCAGTTGTTGTTACTTCATTGGTGGTTATTGTGGCATCAGTTGTAGTTGTTGTGCCATCAGTTGTGGTAACATCAGTGGTAGTTGTTGTTCCATCAGTTGTTGTGGCATCAGTGGTAGTTGTAGTTCTATCAGTTGTTGTGGCATCAGTGGTAGTTATTGTGCCATCTGTGGTAGTTGTTTTTCCATCTGTGGTTGTTGTTGTTCCATCTGTAGTTGTAACTACAGTGGTGGTTGTTGTGCCATCAGTTTTGGTGACATCAGTGGTAGTTATAGTTCCATCAGTTGTTGTGGCATCAGTGGTAGTTGTTGTTCCATCAGTTGTTGTGGCATCAGTTGTAGTTGTTATTCCATCAGTTGTTGTTACTTCATTGGTGGTTGTTGTGGCATCAGTTGTAGTTGTTATGCCATCAGTTGTGGTGACATCAGTTGTAGTTGTTGTTCCATCAGTTGTTGTTACTTCATTGGTGGTTGTTGTGGCATCAGTTGTAGTTGTTGTGCCATCAGTTGTGGTGACATCAGTTGCAGTTGTTGTTCCATCAGCTGTTGTGGCATCAGTGGTAGTTGTTGTTCCATCAGTTGTTGTGCCATCTGTGGTTGTTACTTCAGTGGTAGTTGTTGTTCCATCAGTTGTTATGGCATCAGTCGAAGTTGTAGTTCCATCAGTTGTTGTGGCATCAGTGGTAGTTGTTGTGCCATCAGTTGTTGTGGCGTCAGTGGTTGTTGTTGTTCCATCAGCTGTTGTGGCATCAGTGGTAGTTGTTGTTCCATCAGTTGTTGTGCCATCTGTGGTTGTTACTTCAGTGGTAGTTGTAGTTCCATCAGTTGTTATGGCATCAGTGGTAGTTGTTGTGCCATCAGTTGTTGTGGCGTCAGTGGTTGTTGTTGTTCCATCAGCTGTAGTGCCATCTGTGGTAGTTGTTGTGCCATCTGTGGTTGTTACTTCAGTGGTAGTTGTTGTTCCATCAGTTGTTGTGCCATCTGTGGTAGTTGTTTTTCCATTTGTGGTTGTTGTTGTTCCATCTGTAGTTGTTACTACAGTGGTGGCTGTTGTGCTATCAGTTGTGGTGACATCAGTGGTAGTTGTAGTTCCATCAGTTGTTGTGGCATCAGTGGATGTTGTTGTTCCATCAGTTGTTGTTACTTCCTTGGTGGTTGTTGTGGCATCAGTTGTAGTTGTTGTGCCATCAGTTGTGGTGACATCAGTGGTAGTTGTTGTTCCATCAGCTGTTGTGGCATCGGTGGTAGTTGTTGTGCCATCAGTTGTGGTGACGTCAGTGGTAGTTGTTGTTCCATCAGCTGTTGTGGCATCAGTGGTAGTTGTTGTTCCATCAGTTGTTGTGCCATCTGTGGTTGTTACTTCAGTGGTAGTTGTTGTTCCATCAGTTGTTGTGGCATCAGTCGAAGTTGTAGTTCCATCAGTTGTTGTGGCATCAGTGGTAGTTGTTGTGCCATCAGTTGTGGTGACATCAGTGGTTGTTGTTGTTCCATCAGCTGTAGTGCCATCTGTGGTAGTTGTTGTTCTGTCTGTGGTTGTTGTTGTTCCATCTGTAGTTGTTACTACAGTGGTGGTTGTTGTGCTATCAGTTGTGGTGACATCAGTGGTAGTTGTAGTTCCATCAGTTGTTGTGGCATCAGTGGATGTTGCTGTTCCATCAGTTGTTGTTACTTCATTGGTGGTTGTTGTGGCATCAGTTGTAGTTGTTGTGCCATCAGTTGTGGTGACATCAGTGGTAGTTGTTGTTCCATCAGCTGTTGTGGCATCAGTGGTAGTTGTTGTGCCATCAGTTGTGGTGACATCAGTGGTAGTTGTTGTTCCATCAGTTGTTGTGGTGTCAGTGGATGTTGTTGTTCCATCAGTTGTTGTTACTTCATTGGTGGTTGTTGTGGCATCAGTTGTAGTTGTTGTGCCATCAGCTGTTGTGGCATCGGTGGTAGTTGTTGTGCCATCAGTTGTGGTGACATCAGTGGTTGTTGTTGTTCCATCAGCTGTAGTGCCATCTGTGGTAGTTGTTGTTCTGTCTGTGGTTGTTGTTGTTCCATCTGTAGTTGTTACTACAGTGGTGGTTGTTGTGGCATCAGTTGTAGTTGTTGTGCCATCAATTGTGGTGACATCAGTGGTAGTTGTTGTTCCATCAGCTGTTGTGGCATCAGTGGTAGTTGTTGTTCCATCAGCTGTTGTGGCATCAGTGGTAGTTGTTGTTCCATCTGTGGTTGTTACTTCAGTGGTAGTTGTTGTTCCATCAGTTGGTGTGGCATCAGTGGTAGTTGTAGTTCTGTCAGTTTTTGTGGCATCAGTTGTAGTTGTTGTGCCATCAATTGTGGTGACATCAGTGGTAGTTTTTGTTCCATCAGCTGTTGTGGCATCAGTGGTAGTTGTTGTTCCATCAGCTGTTGTGGCATCAGTGGTTGTTGTTGTTCCATCTGTGGTTGTTACTTCAGTGGTAGTTGTTGTTCCATCAGTTGGTGTGGCATCAGTGGTAGTTGTTGTGCCATCTGTGGTAGTTGTTGTGGCATCAGTGGTAGTTGTTGTGTTATCAGTTGTTGTGGCGTCAGTGGTTGTTGTTGTTCCATCAGCTGTAGTGCCATCTGTTGTAGTTGTTGTTACTTCAGTGGTGGTTGATGTGCCATCAGTTGTTGTTACTTCAGTGGTGGTTGATGTGCCATCAGTTGTGGCGACATCAGTGGTAGTTGTAGTTCCATCAGTTGTTGTGGCATCAGTGGTAGTTGTAGTTCCATCAGTCGTTGTTGCATCAGTTGTAGTTGTTGTTCCATCAGTTGTTGCGCCATCTGTGGTTGTTACTTCAGTGGTTGTTGTACCATCAGTTTTTGTGGCTTCAGTGGTAGTTATTGTGCCATCTGTGGTTGTTACTTCAGTGGTTGTAGTTGTACCATCAGGTCTTGCGGCTTCAGTGGTAGTTGTGTTGTTATCAGTTATTGTGGCTTCAGTTGTAGTTTTTGTGCCATCTGTGGTTGTTACTTCAGTGGTGGTTGTTGTGCCATCTGTGGATGTTACTTCAGTGGTAGTGTTCGTACTATCAGTTATGGTGACATCAGTGCTAGTTGTTTTTCCATCAGTTGTTGTGGCATCAGTGGTAGTGGTTGTTCCACCAGTTGTTGTTATATCTGTGATTTTTGTTTTACCATCAGTTGTTGTTACATCCGTAAAAGTTTTTGTGGCTTCAGTGGGTGTATCAGTTACTGTCTCATCGGTGCCTATTGTAGTTGGCGCTACTTTGTTTGGTGCATCTGTTATTATTACATCGATGGTTGTGGTAGTTGTCGTTACTGTTGTTGAAGCATCACTGCTTGTGGAACTTGGTAGTATGGTTGGTGCACCAGTTGGCGCTTCTGTAGTCTGTGCATCAGTGCTTGTTGTAGTTTCTTCTGTTAGTGGCACTTTGGTGCTTGTGGTAGTTGATTTTGTTATTGGAGCATCAGTTTTGGGTGCATCGGTGCGCGTGGTGGTTTGTTCTGTTGTTTTTGCATCAGTTAGTGGCATATCAGTGCTTTTGTTTGTTGGTTCTGTTGTTGACACATCAGTTGTTGTTACATCAATGGTCGTGGTTTTGCCATCATTTGTAGTTGCATCAGTGATAGTTGTTGTGCCATCAGTTCTTGTTACATCACTGGTAAATATTATTGGTGCTTTAGTGGTTATGGCATCAGTTGTTGTTTCATCAGTGGTTCTTGTTGTGCCATCGATGGTTGTTATTGTTGTTGATCCGGTGTTGGTTCCATCTGTTGATTTTGCTCCAGTGGTAGTTGCCGTCGGCTTTCCAGTGGTCATTCCATCGGTTCCGTCAGTCGGCACTTCACTCGTTGTTCTTTCAATAGTTGCTGCGTCAGTGATGGTTGTAATCAGCACTTCAGTGGTAGTTCTATCAGTTTGAATAAGAATAAAAATTATTATTATTTACGAAGTAGTGCCGTCATTGTTATAGACTTATCACGTACAACATACAGAAATGGCTACGTATGTAAATATAATTCCCCTGACTCTTATACTAAATTTACAGTATTGGATGGGTTCAAAGGTCGGTCGCCAGTGTTCTTTATAAATATATTAATTTAAATCAAAGTCAAAGTCAAATTTATTATTTCAAATAGGCACGAAGATGCACTTTTGAACGTCAAAAATAAAAATAAAAAAATATTTTGTTAGCATAATTTATTTTATTTATTTATTTTACATACAAATACGCTACCATTACAGTGTCCCAATTCGGTAATGTAGTTAATAAAAAAAAATATAAAAACCACTAATAGTTATGCCATACAATACAATAAATACAACACCATACAATATTTAGGTTCATATTAAAAATATAACACGTGCACCGTTACTTTTGCGAACTCGCTCAGTGAACATGAGAAAAGATCTACTCTGTCAAAAACCAATTGGGACAAAAGAAAAATTCTGATAGGCAATTTTTTATAACGATCAGATGATTACTAACTGGCCACCTGCCCCAGCTTCGCACCGGTTTAATGTACTAATGTGGCGACATGTCAAAAGATCAAGGTTTTTTTTTATTTATCTAAATTAAATATTTTTGTTTTATAAACATGACTAGATGAACCTTCCGAAATAAATTCTCGTTATTGCGGTGATAACAGCTTCAAACTTCTGTTTTGTGGTCATAGAGATGGACATGAAAAGTGACTCTTGTTTTATTAAGATATAGATTACCAATGAGAAGCATAAAATGTATGTTATGGTGTGGTATGTTATGTAGTTAAAGGGGGTGTTTGCCCACGTGAACACGGCGTTGGTCTTAACAATGTTTAACTGTATCATGTTGTGATCACATTGCAGTTCTATACAGCGTGTATCAGAAAAGTGTGGATGATGAGGAGAATCTAATAAATATTCACTATGCAAGGTCCGAAATCAAGGCATATTTATTTGCGGCAATATTGATTTTTCTTTTCCGTCGACAAATACATCGATATCTCGTGTAGTCGATGCTACGAACAACCCTTAAAATAAATAGCTGATCAGAACGTTGAACTCTAAATGCTCATTCTGTCTCGATTTGATTGATGAAGCAAAACAATAAAAATTGTAGTTTCTGTTTTGATGTCGACATTTGTTTAAAGAATATACAGGGTGTTTGGCAGAACGTTGAACATACGAAAATGGTGGGTAGGTGGGGTCATCTGCTACTTACTCAGCCCTAATTTATTTGGCCCTGGCCGACTGGGTATTTTTAAAAAAAAAAAAAAAGTTTTTTTCTTGTTTCACCACTTTCCTAACTTTAAAGTGTATTTTTTTTATTAAAAATGGGTAATAAAACAGGCATTTTTTTTTTTTAATCTTTGATGTTGGCAGATTCTTATAAAATTATTGCTTTGTTCAGATGTTAGCTAGAAAAAAAGTTATGAGTCCTCAAACTTACAGAAAGATGTAAAAAATACTTGAATGTTAATTTCAACTTGCATTTAAAAAAAAACAAAAAATGATTGAGGAGTTCCAATTCTAGCAAAACATCCCTAGTGTGTGAGCTTTCTAATGGTATGTAATTTGTTTTTATTAAAAAAAAACTTTAAGAGTTATTTCATAATTTTATCAAGCAGGAAATTTTTGACGAAACTCTACCTTTACGGAAAGTTAAATGTTTTGCGAAATTTAATACTGCAAAGTTGGTAAAAATTATGGATCGACGGCTTGCCAGTAGCAGTGGTGCAAATTGACATTCACTATTCCCTTGAGATGGTTACACAAAGCAGGTAGAAATTTTGTTTCACTCTTGCGCAGTCATAGCGTATTTTTGCTCTCTTTCGCTCTCGTGGCACCGTGACGCCTCAGAATGAATTCTTTTCTTTTATTCAGTCGAGACTTAACTGCCTCTGCGATCTCACGTGCCCGTTACGCTTACGTTTGTTTTTGTTCACTTCGTTTTCTTTTATTGTTATCACTAGTTAAGTTTAAGTTTGTTAAGTTTTTTGTTATTACTGTTACCTGTTGTTATTGGTAAAGAAATGGCTGCTTTTACCAGTGAGGAATACGCGGACATGTTGTTAGCGTATGGAAGCGCTAATACAAATTCGCGTGAAGCGCGAAGAATTTATCAAGAGCGTTATCCCAACCGCCGAGTACCCAGTCATCAGACGTTTGCGAGTACTTACCGGCGTTTACGACAAACCGGTAACCTGAACTTACAAGAACCACGAGTGAACGCAGCACGACCCGATGCTACCATTGACGAACAAGTTCTTGCCGAGTTTGACGCGGATCCTACCAAAAGCATTAGACAGATAGCTTCAATACTTGGCTTAAGCATATGGAAAGTGTGGTCTGTTCTCCGGCAAGATGGTAGACATGCTTTTCACTACACTCCAGTGCAAGGTAAGATTAAGCCGTTTATGCACTGCATCTGATACGATTTTGTGGAATGTAGTAAATTATGAGACAGTTCAATTGATCGTTCCATTTAACCTTGATTTCGTCACTTTCTTTATTAGTTGTTTTGCCTCATGTTGTTTTTAGCGCATTCAATTCTAATTTCAAATTAAATTCAATAAACTATTCCTATTCGGCCGCATTCACGTAACAATCAGGCGGCCAGCGCTTACAGGATTCGGATTTCGGATTCGGTTTGCGCAGGTGGTCAGCGTAGGTAAACTTGCCAGCACTTATGGGTCCTTTTTAGAACAAAATTGGAAAGTCGCACGCCCTTTTGTGAATTTGGTCTTACGTCTTTATGGCTAAGCCATAAAGCCAATTAGTGTACTTAAAAATTGAAGATGAAAAATTTGGATAATTGTAGAGTTTGAACTCGGAGGAAGAAAAGATTCAGTATTGAAATCAATTCTTAGACATGTTTTGTTTGTTCTAGGTCTCGATGACAGTGATTTTGGGAGACGTGTGCAATTTTGTCGCCATTTGCTGCATACCGATGTGGACGACGTTAACTTTTTTAAAAGTATTTTGTGGACAGACGAGTCCAAATTTGACAAAGAAGGGATTGTCAATTATCACAATCTTCACCATTGGGCACTTAAAAATCAAAACCCACACGTGAAGAGACAAAGAGGCTTCCAGAGGAGATTCAGTGTGAATGTCTGGGCAGGAGTGATTGGCGATAAGCTAATAGGGCCTCATTATTTGCCCGACAACATCAACGCGAACAAGTACTTGGATTTTTTTGATAAATGATTTACCACCATTAGTGGAAGAAGTGTTCCAAGTAGACATAAACAGGCCTATTGTCTTTCAACACGATGGTTGCCCAGCTCACTTTAGTCTAGTTGTACGTGAGCATTTGGATAATTGTTTCCCAAATTCGTGGATTGGCAGGGGAGGACCAATTCCCTGGCCTCCGCGATCGCCAGACCTCACTCCGCTCGATTTTCACGTGTGGGGAAGGGCAAAGGAACTAGTTTACACTACAGAAGTAGAAAGTCGGGAAGATTTGATAAATCGAATTAATGCTGCTTTCGAAGTTATGCGACAGGAGATGCTGCTGCGCACAACAACTGTAGAAATCAGACGTAGATGCCGCACCTGTATTGCGAATGAAGGGCGTCAATTTGAACATCTAATATGATTTATTATTTAAATAAATTATTTAAAATTATTTAATTGTTTCATTAACGCACCTAACTGGTACAGCATAATTTCAATCGATCATTTAATTTTTACCAACTTTGCAGTATTAAATTTCGCAAAACATTTAACTTTCCGTAAAGGTAGAGTTTCGTCAAGAATTCATTCTGACGCGTCACGGTGCCACGAGAGCGAAAGAGAGCAAAAATACGCTATGACTGCGCAAGAGTGAAACAAAATTTCTACCTGCTTTGTGTAACCATCTCAAGGGAATAGTGAATGTCAATTTGCACCACTGCTACTGGCAAGCCGTCGATCCATAATTTTTACCAACTTTGCAGTATTAAATTTCGCAAAACATTTAACTTTCCGTAAAGGTAGAGTTTAGTCAAAAATTTCCTACTTGATAAAATTATGAAATAACTCTTAAAGTTTTTTTTTTATAAAAGCAAATTACATACCATTAGAAAGCTCACACACTAGGGATGTTTTGCTAGAATTGGAACTCCTCAATCATTTTTTGTTTTTTTTTAAATGCAAGTTGAAATTAACATTCAAGTATTTTTTACATCTTTCTGTAAGTTTGAGGACTCATAACTTTTTTTCTAGCTAACATCTGAACAAAGCAATAATTTTATAAGAATCTGCCAACATCAAAGATTAAAAAAAAAAAATTGCCTGTTTTATTGCCCATTTTTAATAAAAAAAATACTCTTTAAAGTTAGGAAAGTGGTGAAACAAGAAAAAAACTTTTTTTTTTTTTTTTTAAATACCCAGTCGGCCAGGGCCAAATAAATTAGGGCTGAGTAAGTAGCAGATGACCCCACCTACCCACCATTTTCGTATGTTCAACGTTCTGCCAAACACCCTGTATTTTACATACCGAATATGGCCTTTAATATGACAACACCTTTCTGATTCACGCAGTGCAGCATTTTTGTAAAAATTACAACTGTGATTTTGTTGACGTGTGACTTTTTCTGAAAATCTTACCAATCGAGTAGTGTGTAGTTTTATACCGATCACGTTACCGTTAACGTTCAATTTGTCTGGAATAATTGTATTTCCCATTACTAGTAAGTTTTCTATTTTATCTTAGTTTTATGCCATCAACCACGTTTTTACTGTAATTTTACATTGTAAGTTACGTTCTTGTATCGCGAGTAAAGGATTCTGTCGTACAGCTCTTGACTGACTTATGAGAATTGGAATTTAGCAAAGGTTGTTCTGTCTAACAGGTCACAATAGTTGTTAGTTATTATCACTTTTACGCTCTCGAAAATATAGTTCAATGTGCCGTTCAATTACTTAATGAAAATATTGTATTTTCGTAAAATATTTCCTTTTAATTTTATTTAAAGGATAGCTAGACTAATGTCTGATTTTTAAATTACTTTTTTTAAGTTGTGCTGAATGATAGGAAAACACACATTATTTAACAGATAAAAAAAAATTGATTTTTTTAACATAATTCTCATGGTATATTTTTATCAAAGTTAAAAAAAGTGGTCAATCCAGCAAGTGGACCATAATGATTTTGATGAAATTTCTTAATGTAATAAAAAATAGTGTTTCTTGAAAAATTATGAGCGAACGTCAATCTCGCGTAATTTTTCGGAAAACTAGTTGCGAATATTAGTGATTTTCCATTAATACTTAATTTTTTTGAAAAATCCCTTTAAGCAAAACTAAGAACTCGATTTTTCAAATCACACACAATTTTGTTTCAATTCTTTTTACTCTTCCACAAAAACTGATAAAAAAAATTCAATCCATAGTTTTGTGTTTTCACTTCTGTCGGCAGCCCTTATGACTGCCAATTTTTTTTTGTCAAAAGTTTCGTTTAGACTTTCATATTAATTTAGTAACAACCGTTATTTTGACATTAGGAACAGACACTTCAATTTTATTTATTTGCGTGTATGTATATGTATAGATGAGTTAAAGGTAATAGAAAAAAGTTTTTCATGAAATATCTTTTTCGGACGTGTTTATAACATGATGTACCTATTCAAATTTTTTACTTAATATTTGTCATAATCGGAGATACTTATGATTAACTGCCCATATTATTATCATTATCACCAGTTGTTATAACACGGTAACTAGCAATAATACCTATAGTATAAAATTATCTTATTTTGCGATATTTTTTCTTGTTACATTGAATTTTAAAGAAAAAAAAAAAAAAAAACAATATTAAAAAAATATTTATGTTTTATTTTAAATAAACAATCTTAATATTCTGTAACTACTTAAAACTGACCATTTTATGTACAGAATTAAAAAAATGTTTTTGATTCTAAACTACTTAATACACAATAACACAGATTCTCAACAATACTGCTGTGACAATTTGCCACTTTTTAAAGCCCGCGCAAACACTAGTACCTACAGAACTTCGGGTACACTACATAAATACGAAAAACTTAATAACGTCAGTCACAAATACGAATTTCAAAATACCGATTTTCATAATTCCGAATGGTTGAAAATTCCTTTTATAAGAACTCCGATTTATCATTCATCCTATTTTTATAATTCCAACATTTCAATATTCCTAACGTTTATAATTCCTATCCTATTCCTATTTGTTTGCTTTGTGTATGTGTATTAATTGTATATATGTAAGTGGTACACCAATGACTACCTGCAGTATTGTCTCTCCTTCTACTTTTTGATCCATCCAAAGGTTGTCTGTAAAAGATCGCTTTTAGCGATAAGACCGCCCATTGTGACACCCTATGTAACAGTTCTACATTTATATCTGTAATTTTTATGGTGTACATAATAAAGAGTATTCTTTCTATCTAGCTTTAATAGATTGAATAACAAAAAGTTTGACTTAATTATAATTCGAAATATCAAAAATACGAATTCCGATTATTAAAGTACCGATTAATTAGAATTTCGAAATAAAAACGACTTGGGAAACTGAATAATAAGATAAATAAGCACATAATTGAACTAATAGAACCCAAATTATTCCCAACAATAGAGGGAATTTGGCGCTCGGTGGCCGCTGCCGCGGCATGCTCCCTACGGTCGCTCGCCTTTGCGCTTTAATGGTCACAGTTCTAACCTAACCTAACCCAAATGATTTACCAAAAACAGAGGGGATCTACAGCATTTTAGCAGTTGATTCAGAGTATTGAATTATAATTCTTAGGTGTTATGAAAATCGGAATTTTGAACATCGGCACATCGAAATTCGGAATAAAATATTTCGGAGTATTTGGGTGTTCCCCAGAACTTCGTATGCCACATTCATTCCACGATCAACAACAAGCGTTGACAATTGATCAGAGTACTGCTTTCTATTTCTTCCATTCGTAAGCTATATTAACGCGCGTTAGAAAAGCGTCCGTGCTTACATGTGCAACGGAATTAATTAAAGTTATTGTAAAAAAACATGAAATAACATGTGCACCAATCTAAACATTTGAAATTATTGTCTCTCTATTTCTTCTATATATTTTTTTTTATTGGCAAGCTATTAAAACGATAAATTTAGTGTGTGAATCTCAGTATAATTTGATTTGTAAGGTTTGGTTATGTGCATAATATGAGTGTTGATATTTTTGGGTTCAAGTAAGCGTGTATTTTGCTCAAGATTGAATTAATAAAGTAAAGCGAACAAAGAGCACAGATTTTTCGGTCGTTAATGAAAACAATGACTAAAAAAGTACATAAAAATTTATTGGACACAAAAGAAAACAACAAAAATGATAGTCATGGTTTAGTCGGTATAGTCGGTGTTTTCGGGACATTACACAATTTCTCGGAATTAACATGAAACTGCTTATCACCCTAGAAGTGCATCAGTGCTCGAGGTAGTTGGCGCTTGTGTTGTTGGCGCATCAGTGCTTGTTGTAGTTGGTTCTGTTGTTGGGGCATCAGTTAATGGCGCATCGGTACGAGTGGTAGTTGGCACTTCTGTTATTGGCGCACCTGTGCTTGTGGTAGTTGGTTCTGTTGTTGGTGAGTCAGTTAGTGGCGCATTGGTACTCGTGGTAGTTAGAGCTTCTGTTGATGGCGCATCAGTGTTTGTGGTAGTTGGTTCTGTTGTTGGTGAGTCAGTTAGTGACGCATTGGTACTCGTTGTAGTTGGCGCTTCTGTTGGTGCATCAGTGCTTGTGGTAGTTATTTCTGTTGTGGGTGCATCAGTTTGTGGCGTATCTGTACTAGTGGTAGTTGGCACTTCTGTTGTTGGCGCCTGTGTGCTTGTGGTAGTTGTTTCTGTTGTGGGTGCATCAGTTAGTGGCGCATCAGTACTAGTGGTAGTTGGCGCTTCTGTTGTGGGTGCATCAGTAAGTGGCGCATCGGTACTCGTGGTAGTTGGCACTTCTGTTGTTGGCGCATCAGTGCTTGTGGTAGTTGTTTCTGTTGTGGGTGCATCAGTTAGTGGCGCATCAGTACTAGTGGTAGTTGGCGCTTCTGTTGTTGGTGCATCAGTGCTTGTGGTAGTTGTTTCAGTTGTGGGTGCATCAGTTAGTGGCGCATCGGTACTCGTGGAAGTTGGCGCTTCTGTTGTTGGCGCATCAGTGCTAGTACTTGGTTCTGTTGTTAGTGCATCAGTTAGTGGTGCATCAGTACTAGTGGTAGTTGGCGCTTCTGTTGTTGGTGCATCAGTGCTTGTGGTAGTTGTTTCAGTTGTGGGTGCATCAGTAAGTGGCGCATCGGTACTCGTGGTAGTTGGCACTTCTGTTGTTGGCGCATCAGTGCTTGTGGTAGTTGTTTCTGTTGTGGGTGCATCAGTTAGTGGCGCATCAGTACTAGTGGTAGTTGGCGCTTCTGTTGTTGGTGCATCAGTGCTTGTGGTAGTTGTTTCAGTTGTGGGTGCATCAGTTAGTGGCGCATCAGTACTAGTGGTAGTTGGCGCTTCTGTTGTGGGTGCATCAGTTAGTGGCGCATCGGTACTAGTGGTAGTTGGCGCTTCAGTAGTTGGCGCATCAGTTAGTGGCGCATCGGTACTCGAGGTAGTTGGCGCTTCTGTTGTTGGTGCATCATTGCTTGTGGTAGTTGGTTCTGTAGTTGGCGCATCAGTTAGCGGCGCATCAGTACTAGTGGTAGTTGGCGCTTCTGTTGTTGGTGTATCAGTGCTTGTGGTAGTTGTTTCAGTTGTGGGTGCATCAGTTAGTGGCGCATCGGTACTCGTGGTAGTTGGCGCTTCTGTTGTTGGCGCATCAGTGCTAGTACTTGGTTCTGTTGTTGGTGCATCAGTTAGTGGCGCATCGGTACTCGTGGTAGTTGGCGCTTCTGTTGTTGACGCATCAGTGCTAGTACTTGGTTCCGTTGTTGGTGCATCAGTTAGTGGCGCATCGGTACTCGTGGTAGTTGGCGCTTCTGTAGTTGGCGCATCAGTGAGTGGCGCATCGGTACTCGTGGTAGTTGGCGCTTCTGTTGTTGGCGAATCAGTGCTTGTGATAGTTGTTTCTGTTGTGGGTGCATCAGTTTGTGGCGTATCTGTACTAGTGGTAGTTGGCACTTCTGTTGTTGACGCGTATGTGCTTGTGGTAGTGGTTTCTGTTGTGGGTGCATCAGTAAGTGGCGCATCAGTACTAGTGATAGTTGGTGCTTCTGTTGTGGGTGCATCAGTTAGTGGCGCATCGGTAGTAGTGGTAGTTGGCGCTTCTGTTGTTGGTGCATAAGTGCTTGTGTTAGTAGGTTCCGTTGTAGGTGCATCAGTTAGTGGCACATCAGTACTAGTGGTAGTTGGCGCTTCCGTAGTTGGCGGATCAGTTAGTGGCGCATCGGTACTAGTGGTAGTTGGCGCTTCTGTTGTTGGTGCATCAGTGCTTGTGGTAGTTGGTTCTGTTGTTGGTGCATCAGTAAGTGGCGCATCGGTACTCGTGGTAGTTGGCACTTCTGTTGTTGGCGCATCAGTGCTTGTGGTAGTTGTTTCTGTTGTGGGTGCATCAGTTAGTGGCGCATCGGTACTAGTGGTACTTGGCACTTCTGTAGTTGGCGCATCAGTTAGTGGCGCATCGGTATTCGTGGAAGTTGGCGCTTCTGTTGTTGGTGCATCAGTGCTTGTGGTAGTTGTTTCTGTTGTGGGTGCATCAGTTAGTGGCGCATCGGTACTAGTGGTAGTTGGCGCTTCTGTTGTTGGTGCACCAGTGCTTGTGGTAGTTAGTTCTGTTGTTGGTGCATCAGTAAGTGGCGCATCGGTACTCATGGTAGTTGGCACTTCTGATGTTGGCGCATCAGTGCTTGTGGTAGTTGTTTCAGTTGTGGTTGCATCAGTAAGTGGCGCATCGGTACTCGTGGTAGTTGGCGCTTCTGTAGTTGGCGCTTCTGTAGTTGGTGCATCAGTGAGTGGCGCATCGGTACTCGTGGTAGTTGGCGCTTCTGTTGTTGGTGCATCAGTACTAGTGGTAGTTGGCGCTTCTGTTGTAGGTGCATCAGTTAGTGGCGCATCGGTACTCGTGGTAGTTGGCGCTTCTGTTGTTGGTGCATCAGTGCTTGTGGTAGTTGTTTCAGTTGTGGGTGCATCAGTTAGTGGCGCATCAGTACTAGTGGTAGTTGGCACTTCTGTTGTGGGTGCATCAGTTAGTGACGCATCGGTACTAGTGGTAGTTGGCGCTTCAGTAGTTGGCGCATCAGTTAGTGGCGCATCGGTACTTGAGGTAGTTGGCGCTCCTGTTGTTGGTGCATCATTGCTTGTGGTAGTTGGTTCTGTAGTTGGTGCATCAGTGAGTGGCGCATCGGTACTCGTGGTAGTTGGCGCTTCTGTTGTTGGCGAATCAGTGCTTGTGATAATTGTTTCTGTTGTGGGTGCATCAGTTTGTGGCGTATCTGTACTAGTGGTAGTTGGCACTTCTGTTGTTGACGCGTCTGTGCTTGTGGTAGTGGTTTCTGTTGTGGGTGCATCAGTTAGTGGCGCATCAGTACTAGTGATAGTTGGTGCTTCTGTTGTGGGTGCATCAGTTAGTGGCGCATCAGTACTAGTGGTAGTTGGCGCTTCAGTAGTTGGCGCATCAGTTAGTGGCGCATCGGTACTTGAGGTAGTTGGCGCTCCTGTTGTTGGTGCATCATTGCTTGTGGTAGTTGGTTCTGTAGTTGGTGCATCAGTGAGTGGCGCATCGGTACTCGTGGTAGTTGGCGATTCTGTTGTTGACGCGTCTGTGCTTGTGGTAGTGGTTTCTGTTGTGGGTGCATCAGTTAGTGGCGCATCAGTACTAGTGATAGTTGGTGCTTCTGTTGTGGGTGCATCAGTTAGTGGCGCATCGGTAGTAGTGGTAGTTGGCGCTTCTGTAGTTGGCGCTTCTGTAATTGGCGCTTCTGTAGTTGGCGCATCAGTTAGTGGCGCATCGGTACTCGTGGAAGTTGGCGCTTCTGTTGTTGGTGCATTAGTGCTTGTGGTAGTTGTTTCTGTTGTGGGTGCATCAATTAGTGGCGCATCAGTACTAGTGGTAGTTGGCGCTTCTGTAGTTGGCGCATCAGTTAGTGCCGCATCGGTACTAGTGGTACTTGGAACTTCTGTAGTTGGCGCATCAGTTAGTGGCGCATCGGTACTCGTGGAAGTTGGCGCTTCTGTTGTTGGTGCATCAGTGCTTGTGGTAGTTGTTTTTGTTGTGGGTGCATCAGTTAGTGGCGCATCAGTACTAGTGGTAGTTGGCACTTCTGTTGTTAGTGCATCAGTGCTTGTGGTAGTTGTTTCAGTTGTGGGTGCATCAGTTAGTGGCGCATCAGTACTCGTGGTAGTTGGCGCTTCTGTTGTTGGCGCATCAGTTAGAGGCGCATCGGTAGTAGTGGTAGTTGGCGCTTCTGTAGTTGGCGCATCAGTTAGTGGCGCATCGGTACTCGTGGAAGTTGGCGCTTCTGTTGTTGGTGCATCAGTGCTTGTGGTAGTTGTTTCTGTTGTGGGTGCATCAGTTAGTGGCGCATCAGTACTAGTGGTAGTTGGCGCTTCTGTTGTTGGTGCATCAGTGCTTGTGGTAGTTGTTTCAGTTGTGGGTGCATCAGTTAGTGGCGCATCGGTACTAGTGGTAGTTGGCGCTTCTGTTGTTGGTGCATCAGTGCTTGTGGTAGTTGGTTCTGTTGTTGGTGCATCAGTTAGTGGCGCATCGGTACTCGTGGTAGTTGGCGCATCGGTATTCGTGGTATTTGGCGCTTCTGTAGTTGGCGCTTCTGTAGTTGGCGCATCAGTTAGTGGCGCATCGGTAGTAGTGGTAGTTGGCGCTTCTGTAGTTGGCGCATCAGTTAGTGGCGCATCGGTACTCGTGGAAGTTGGCGCTTCTGTTGTTGGTGCATCAGTGCTTGTGGTAGTTGGTTCTGTTGTTGGTACATCAGTTAGTGGCGCATCGGTACCCGTGGTAGTCGGCGCTTCTGTTGTTGTTTTTGTTGTGGGTGCATCAGTTAGTGGCGCATCAGTACTAGTGGTAGTTGGCACTTCTGTTGTTAGTGCATCAGTGCTTGTGGTAGTTGTTTCAGTTGTGGGTGCATCAGTTAGTGGCGCATCAGTACTCGTGGTAGTTGGCGCTTCTGTTGTTGGCGCATCAGTTAGAGGCGCATCGGTAGTAGTGGTAGTTGGCGCTTCTGTAGTTGGCGCATCAGTTAGTGGCGCATCGGTACTCGTGGAAGTTGGCGCTTCTGTTGTTGGTGCATCAGTGCTTGTGGTAGTTGTTTCTGTTGTGGGTGCATCAGTTAGTGGCGCATCAGTACTAGTGGTAGTTGGCGCTTCTGTTGTTGGTGCATCAGTGCTTGTGGTAGTTGTTTCAGTTGTGGGTGCATCAGTTAGTGGCGCATCGGTACTAGTGGTAGTTGGCGCTTCTGTTGTTGGTGCATCAGTGCTTGTGGTAGTTGGTTCTGTTGTTGGTGCATCAGTTAGTGGCGCATCGGTACTCGTGGTAGTTGGCGCATCGGTATTCGTGGTATTTGGCGCTTCTGTAGTTGGCGCTTCTGTAGTTGGCGCATCAGTTAGTGGCGCATCGGTAGTAGTGGTAGTTGGCGCTTCTGTAGTTGGCGCATCAGTTAGTGGCGCATCGGTACTCGTGGAAGTTGGCGCTTCTGTTGTTGGTGCATCAGTGCTTGTGGTAGTTGGTTCTGTTGTTGGTACATCAGTTAGTGGCGCATCGGTACCCGTGGTAGTCGGCGCTTCTGTTGTTGGCGCATCAGTTAGTGGCGCATCGGTAGTAGTGGTAGTTGGCGCTTCTGTAGTTGGCGCATCAGTTAGTGGCGCATCGGTACTCGTGGAAGTTGGCACTTCTGTTGTTGGTGCATCAGTGCTTGTGGTAGTTGTTTCAGTTGTGGGTGCATCAGTTAGTGGCGCATCGGTACTAGTGGTAGTTGGCACTTCTGTTGTTGGTGCATCAGTGCTTGTGGTAGTTGTTTCAGTTGTGGGTGCATCAGTTAGTGGCGCATCGGTACTCGTGGTAGTTGGCGCTTCTGTTGTTGGTGCATCAGTGCTTGTGGTAGTTGTTTCTGTTGTGGGTGCATCAGTTAGTGGCGCATCGGTACTAGTGGTAGTTGGCGCTTCTGTTGTTGGTGCATCAGTGCTTGTGGTAGTTAGTTCTGTTGTTGGTGCATCAGTAAGTGGCGCATCGGTACTCATGGTAGTTGGCACTTCTGTTGTTGGCGCATCAGTGCTTGTGGTAGTTGTTTCAGTTGTGGTTGCATCAGTAAGTGGCGCATCGGTACTCGTGGTAGTTGGCGCTTCTGTAGTTGGCGCTTCTGTAGTTGGTGCATCAGTTAGTGGCGCATCGGTACTCGTGGAAGTTGGCGCTTCTGTTGTTGGTGCATCAGTGCTTGTGGTAGTTGGTTCTGTTGTAGGTGCATCAGTTAGTGGCGCATCGGTACTAGTGGTAGTTGGCGCTTCTGTTGTTGGCGCATCAGTACTAGTGGTAGTTGGCGCTTCTGTTGTGGGTGCATCAGTTAGTGGCGCATCGGTACTAGTGGTACTTGGCACTTCTGTAGTTGGCGCATCAGTTAGTGGCGCATCGGTATTCGTGGAAGTTTGCGCTTCTGTTGTTGGTGCATCAGTGCTTGTGGTAGTTGTTTCTGTTGTGGGTGCATCAGTTAGTGGCGCATCGGTACTAGTGGTAGTTGGCGCTTCTGTTGTTGGTGCATCAGTGCTTGTGGTAGTTAGTTCTGTTGTTGGTGCATCAGTAAGTGGCGCATCGGTACTCATGGTAGTTGGCACTTCTGTTGTTGACGCATCAGTGCTTGTGGTAGTTGTTTCAGTTGTGGTTGCATCAGTAAGTGGCGCATCGGTACTCGTGGTAGTTGGCGCTTCTGTAGTTGGCGCTTCTGTAGTTGGTGCATCAGTTAGTGGCGCATCGGTACTCGTGGAAGTTGGCGCTTCTGTTGTTGGTGCATCAGTGCTTGTGGTAGTTGGTTCTGTTGTAGGTGCATCAGTTAGTGGCGCATCGGTACTAGTGGTAGTTGGCGCTTCTGTTGTTGGTGCATCAGTGCTTGTGGTAGTTAGTTCTGTTGTTGGTGCATCAGTAAGTGGCGCATCGGTACTCATGGTAGTTGGCACTTCTGTAGTTGGCGCATCAGTGCTTGTGATAGTTGTTTCTGTTGTGGGTGCATCAGTAAGTGGCGCATCGGTACTAGTGGTAGTTGGCGCTTCTGTTGTTGGTGCATCAGTGCTTGTGGTAGTTGTTTCAGTTGTGGGTGCATCAGTTAGTGGCGCATCAGTACTAGTGGTAGTTGGCGCTTCTGTTGTGGGTGCATCAGTTAGTGGCGCATCGGTACTAGTGGTAGTTGGCGCTTCAGTAGTTGGCGCATCAGTTAGTGGCGCATCGGTACTCGAGGTAGTTGGTGCTTCTGTTGTTGGTGCATCATTGCTTGTGGTAGTTGGTTCTGTAATTGGCGCATCAGTTAGCGGCGCATCAGTACTAGTGGTAGTTGGCGCTTCTGTTGTTGGTGCATCAGTGCTTGTGGTAGTTGTTTCAGTTGTGGGTGCATCAGTTAGTGGCGCATCGGTACTCGTGGTAGTTGGCGCTTCTGTTGTTGGCGCATCAGTGCTAGTACTTGGTTCTGTTGTTGGTGCATCAGTTAGTGGCGCATCGGTACTCGTGGTAGTTGGCGCTTCTGTAGTTGGCGCTTCTGTAGTTGGTGCATCAGTTAGTGGCGCATCGGTACTCGTGGAAGTTGGCGCTTCTGTTGTTGGTGCATCAGTGCTTGTGGTAGTTGGTTCTGTTGTAGGTGCATCAGTTAGTGGCGCATCGGTACTAGTGGTAGTTGGCGCTTCTGTTGTTGGCGCATCAGTACTAGTGGTAGTTGGCGCTTCTGTTGTGGGTGCATCAGTTAGTGGCGCATCGGTACTAGTGGTACTTGGCACTTCTGTAGTTGGCGCATCAGTTAGTGGCGCATCGGTATTCGTGGAAGTTGGCGCTTCTGTTGTTGGTGCATCAGTGCTTGTGGTAGTTGTTTCTGTTGTGGGTGCATCAGTTAGTGGCGCATCGGTACTAGTGGTAGTTTGCGCTTCTGTTGTTGGTGCATCAGTGCTTGTGGTAGTTAGTTCTGTTGTTGGTGCATCAGTAAGTGGCGCATCGGTACTCATGGTAGTTGGCACTTCTGTTGTTGGCGCATCAGTGCTTGTAGTAGTTGTTTCAGTTGTGGTTGCATCAGTAAGTGGCGCATCGGTACTCGTGGTAGTTGGCGCTTCTGTAGTTGGCGCTTCTGTAGTTGGTGCATCAGTTAGTGGCGCATCGGTACTCGTGGAAGTTGGCGCTTCTGTTGTTGGTGCATCAGTGCTTGTGGTAGTTGGTTCTGTTGTAGGTGCATCAGTTAGTGGCGCATCGGTACTAGTGGTAGTTGGCGCTTCTGTTGTTGGTGCATCAGTGCTTGTGGTAGTTAGTTCTGTTGTTGGTGCATCAGTAAGTGGTGCATCGGTACTCATGGTAGTTGGCACTTCTGTAGTTGGCGCATCAGTGCTTGTGATAGTTGTTTCTGTTGTGGGTGCATCAGTAAGTGGCGCATCGGTACTAGTGGTAGTTGGCGCTTCTGTTGTTGGTGCATCAGTGCTTGTGGTAGTTGTTTCAGTTGTGGGTGCATCAGTTAGTGGCGCATCAGTACTAGTGGTAGTTGGCGCTTCTGTTGTGGGTGCATCAGTTAGTGGCGCATCGGTACTAGTGGTAGTTGGCGCTTCAGTAGTTGGCGCATCAGTTAGTGGCGCATCGGTACTCGAGGTAGTTGGTGCTTCTGTTGTTGGTGCATCATTGCTTGTGGTAGTTGGTTCTGTAATTGGCGCATCAGTTAGCGGCGCATCAGTACTAGTGGTAGTTGGCGCTTCTGTTGTTGGTGCATCAGTGCTTGTGGTAGTTGTTTCAGTTATGGGTGCATCAGTTAGTGGCGCATCGGTACTCGTGGTAGTTGGCGCTTCTGTTGTTGGTGCATCAGTGCTTGTGGTAGTTGTTTCTGTTGTGGGTGCATCAGTTAGTGGCGCATCGGTACTAGTGGTAGTTGGCGCTTCTGTTGTTGGTGCATCAGTGCTTGTGGTAGTTAGTTCTGTTGTTGGTGCATCAGTTAGTGGCGTATCTGTACTAGTGGTAGTTGGTAATTCTGTTGTTGGTGCATCAGTGCTTGTGGTAGTTGGTTCTGTTGTTGGCGCATCAGTTAGTGGCGCATCGGTAGTAGTGGTAGTTGGCGCTTCTGTAGTTGGCGCATCAGTTAGTGGCGCATCGGTACTCGTGGAAGTTGGCGCTTCTGTTGTTGGTGCATCAGTGCTTGTGGTAGTTGGTTCTGTTGTAGGTGCATCAGTTAGTGGCGCATCGGTACTAGTGGTAGTTGGCGCTTCTGTTGTTGGCGCATCAGTACTAGTGGTAGTTGGCGCTTCTGTTGTGGGTGCATCAGTTAGTGGCGCATCGGTACTAGTGGTACTTGGCACTTCTGTAGTTGGCGCATCAGTTAGTGGCGCATCGGTATTCGTGGAAGTTGGCGCTTCTGTTGTTGGTGCATCAGTGCTTGTGGTAGTTGTTTCTGTTGTGGGTGCATCAGTAAGTGGCGCATCGGTACTCATGGTAGTTAGCACTTCTGTTGTTGGCGCATCAGTGCTTGTGGTAGTTGTTTCAGTTGTGGTTGCATCAGTAAGTGGCGCATCGGTACTCGTGGTAGTTGGCGCTTCTGTAGTTGGCGCTTCTGTAGTTGGTGCATCAGTTAGTGGCGCATCGGTACTCGTGGAAGTTGGCGCTTCTGTTGTTGGTGCATCAGTGCTTGTGGTAGTTGGTTCTGTTGTAGGTGCATCAGTTAGTGGCGCATCGGTACTAGTGGTAGTTGGCGCTTCTGTTGTTGGTGCATCAGTGCTTGTGGTAGTTAGTTCTGTTGTTGGTGCATCAGTAAGTGGCGCATCGGTACTCATGGTAGTTGGCACTTCTGTAGTTGGCGCATCAGTGCTTGTGATAGTTGTTTCTGTTGTGGGTGCATCAGTAAGTGGCGCATCGGTACTAGTGGTAGTTGGCGCTTCTGTTGTTGGTGCATCAGTGCTTGTGGTAGTTAGTTCTGTTGTTGGTGCATCAGTAAGTGGCGCATCGGTACTCATGGTAGTTGGCACTTCTGTTGTTGGCGCATCAGTGCTTGTGGTAGTTGTTTCAGTTGTGGTTGCATCAGTAAGTGGCGCATCGGTACTCGTGGTAGTTGGCGCTTCTGTAGTTGGCGCTTCTGTAGTTGGTGCATCAGTTAGTGGCGCATCGGTACTTGTGGAAGTTGGCGCTTCTGTTGTTGGTGCATCAGTGCTTGTGGTAGTTGGTTCTGTAATTGGCGCATCAGTTAGCGGCGCATCAGTACTAGTGGTAGTTGGCGCTTCTGTTGTTGGTGCATCAGTGCTTGTGGTAGTTGTTTCAGTTGTGGGTGCATCAGTTAGTGGCGCATCGGTACTCGTGGTAGTTGGCGCTTCTGTTGTTGGTGCATCAGTGCTTGTGGTAGTTGTTTCTGTTGTGGGTGCATCAGTTAGTGGCGCATCGGTACTAGTGGTAGTTGGCGCTTCTGTTGTTGGTGCATCAGTGCTTGTGGTAGTTAGTTCTGTTGTTGGTGCATCAGTTAGTGGCGTATCTGTACTAGTGGTAGTTGGTAATTCTGTTGTTGGTGCATCAGTGCTTGTGGTAGTTGGTTCTGTTGTTGGCGCATCAGTTAGTGGCGCATCGGTAGTAGTGGTAGTTGGCGCTTCTGTAGTTGGCGCATCAGTTAGTGGCGCATCGGTACTCGTGGAAGTTGGCGCTTCTGTTGTTGGTGCATCAGTGCTTGTGGTAGTTGGTTCTGTTGTAGGTGCATCAGTTAGTGGCGCATCGGTACTAGTGGTAGTTGGCGCTTCTGTTGTTGGTGCATCAGTGCTTGTGGTAGTTAGTTCTGTTGTTGGTGCATCAGTAAGTGGCGCATCGGTACTCATGGTAGTTGGCACTTCTGTAGTTGGCGCATCAGTGCTTGTGATAGTTGTTTCTGTTGTGGGTGCATCAGTAAGTGGCGCATCGGTACTAGTGGTAGTTGGCGCTTCTGTTGTTGGTGCATCAGTGCTTGTGGTAGTTGTTTCAGTTGTGGGTGCATCAGTTAGTGGCGCATCAGTACTAGTGGTAGTTGGCGCTTCTGTTGTGGGTGCATCAGTTAGTGGCGCATCGGTACTAGTGGTAGTTGGCGCTTCAGTAGTTGGCGCATCAGTTAGTGGCGCATCGGTACTCGAGGTAGTTGGTGCTTCTGTTGTTGGTGCATCATTGCTTGTGGTAGTTGGTTCTGTAATTGGCGCATCAGTTAGCGGCGCATCAGTACTAGTGGTAGTTGGCGCTTCTGTTGTTGGTGCATCAGTGCTTGTGGTAGTTGTTTCAGTTGTGGGTGCATCAGTTAGTGGCGCATCGGTACTCGTGGTAGTTGGCGCTTCTGTTGTTGGCGCATCAGTGCTAGTACTTGGTTCTGTTGTTGGTGCATCAGTTAGTGGCGCATCGGTACTCGTGGTAGTTGGCGCTTCTGTTGTTGGCGCATCAGTGCTAGTACTTGGTTCTGTTGTTGGTGCATCAGTTAGTGGCGCATCGGTACTCGTGGTAGTTGGCGCTTCTGTAGTTGGCGCATCAGTGAGTGGCGCATCGGTACTCGTGGTAGTTGGCGCTTCTGTTGTTGGCGAATCAGTGCTTGTGATAGTTGTTTCTGTTGTGGGTGCATCAGTTTGTGGCGTATCTGTACTAGTGGTAGTTGGCACTTCTGTTGTTGACGCGTATGTGCTTGTGGTAGTGGTTTCTGTTGTGGGTGCATCAGTAAGTGGCGCATCAGTACTAGTGATAGTTGGTGCTTCTGTTGTGGGTGCATCAGTTAGTGGCGCATCGGTAGTAGTGGTAGTTGGCGCTTCTGTTGTTGGTGCATCAGTGCTTGTGGTAGTTGGTTCCGTTGTAGGTGCATCAGTTAGTGGCACATCAGTACTAGTGGTAGTTGGCGCTTCCGTAGTTGGCGCATCAGTTAGTGGCGCATCGGTACTCGTGGTAGTTGGCACTTCTGTTGTTGGCGCATCAGTGCTTGTGGTAGTTGTTTCTGTTGTGGGTGCATCAGTTAGTGGCGCATCGGTACTAGTGGTACTTGGCACTTCTGTCGTTGGCGCATCAGTTAGTAGCGCATCGGTATTCGTGGAAGTTGGCGCTTCTGTTGTTGGTGCATCAATGCTTGTGGTAGTTGTTTCTGTTGTGGGTGCATCAGTTAGTGGCGCATCAGTACTAGTGGTAGTTGGCGCTTCTGTTGTGGGTGCATCAGTTAGTGGCGCATCGGTACTAGTGGTAGTTGGCGCTTCAGTAGTTGGCGCATCAGTTAGTGGCGCATCGGTACTCGAGGTAGTTGGCGCTTCTGTTGTTGGTGCATCATTGCTTGTGGTAGTTGGTTCTGTAATTGGCGCATCAGTTAGCGGCGCATCAGTACTAGTGGTAGTTGGCGCTTCTGTTGTTGGTGCATCAGTGCTTGTGGTAGTTGTTTCAGTTGTGGGTGCATCAGTTAGTGGCACATCGGTACTCGTGGTAGTTGGCGCTTCTGTTGTTGGCGCATCAGTGCAAGTACTTGGTTCTGTTGTTGGTGCATCAGTTAGTGGCGCATCGGTACTCGTGGTAGTTGGCGCTTCTGTTGTTGGCGCATCAGTGCTAGTACTTGGTTCTGTTGTTGGTGCATCAGTTAGTGGCGCATCGGTACTCGTGGTAGTTGGCGCTTCTGTAGTTGGCGCATCAGTGAGTGGCGCATCGGTACTCGTGGTAGTTGGCGCTTCTGTTGTTGGCGAATCAGTGCTTGTGATAGTTGTTTCTGTTGTGGGTGCATCAGTTTGTGGCGTATCTGTACTAGTGGTAGTTGGCACTTCTGTTGTTGACGCGTATGTGCTTGTGGTAGTGGTTTCTGTTGTGGGTGCATCAGTAAGTGGCGCATCAGTACTAGTGATAGTTGGTGCTTCTGTTGTGGGTGCATCAGTTAGTGGCGCATCGGTAGTAGTGGTAGTTGGCGCTTCTGTTGTTGGTGCATCAGTGCTTGTGGTAGTTGGTTCCGTTGTAGGTGCATCAGTTAGTGGCACATCAGTACTAGTGGTAGTTGGCGCTTCCGTAGTTGGCGCATCAGTTAGTGGCGCATCGGTACTCGTGGTAGTTGGCACTTCTGTTGTTGGCGCATCAGTGCTTGTGGTAGTTGTTTCTGTTGTGGGTGCATCAGTTAGTGGCGCATCGGTACTAGTGGTACTTGGCACTTCTGTCGTTGGCACATCAGTTAGTGGCGCATCGGTATTCGTGGAAGTTGGCGCTTCTGTTGTTGGTGCATCAGTGCTTGTGGTAGTTGTTTCTGTTGTGGGTGCATCAGTTAGTGGCGCATCAGTACTAGTGGTAGTTGGCGCTTCTGTTGTGGGTGCATCAGTTAGTGGCGCATCGGTACTAGTGGTAGTTGGCGCTTCAGTAGTTGGCGCATCAGTTAGTGGCGCATCGGTACTCGAGGTAGTTGGCGCTTCTGTTGTTGGTGCATCATTGCTTGTGGTAGTTGGTTCTGTAATTGGCGCATCAGTTAGCGGCGCATCAGTACTAGTGGTAGTTGGCGCTTCTGTTGTTGGTGCATCAGTGCTTGTGGTAGTTGTTTCAGTTGTGGGTGCATCAGTTAGTGGCGCATCGGTACTCGTGGTAGTTGGCGCTTCTGTTGTTGGCGCATCAGTGCTAGTACTTGGTTCTGTTGTTGGTGCATCAGTTAGTGGCGCATCGGTACTCGTGGTAGTTGGCGCTTCTGTTGTTGGCGCATCAGTGCTAGTACTTGGTTCTGTTGTTGGTGCATCAGTTAGTGGCGCATCGGTACTCGTGGTAGTTGGCGCTTCTGTAGTTGGCGCATCAGTTAGTGGCGCATCGGTACTCGTGGTAGCTGGCGCTTCTATAGTTGGCGAATCAGTGCTTGTGATAGTTGTTTCTGTTGTGGGTGCATCAGTTTGTGGCGTATCTGTACTAGTGGTAGTTGGCACTTCTGTTGTTGACGCGTATGTGCTTGTGGTAGTGGTTTCTGTTGTGGGTGCATCAGTAAGTGGCGCATCAGTACTAGTGATAGTTGGTGCTTCTGTTGTGGGTGCATCAGTTAGTGGCGCATCGGTAGTAGTGGTAGTTGGCGCTTCTGTTGTTGGTGCATCAGTGCTTGTGGTAGTTGGTTCCGTTGTAGGTGCATCAGTTAATGGCACATCAGTACTAGTGGTAGTTGGCGCTTCCGTAGTTGGCACATCAGTTAGTGGCGCATCGGTACTAGTGGTAGTTGGCGCTTCTGTTGTTGGTGCATCAGTGCTTGTGGTAGTTGGTTCTGTTGTTGGTGCATCAGTAAGTGGCGCATCGGTACTCGTGGTAGTTGGCACTTCTGTTGTTGGCGCATCAGTGCTTGTGGTAGTTGTTTCTGTTGTGGGTGCATCAGTTAGTGGCGCATCAGTACTAGTGATAGTTGGTGCTTCTGTTGTGGGTGCATCAGTTAGTGGCGCATCGGTAGTAGTGGTAGTTGGCGCTTCTGTAGTTGGCGCTTCTGTAATTGGCGCTTCTGTAGTTGGCGCATCAGTTAGTGGCGCATCGGTACTCGTGGAAGTTGGCGCTTCTGTTGTTGGTGCATTAGTGCTTGTGGTAGTTGTTTCTGTTGTGGGTGCATCAGTTAGTGGCGCATCAGTACTAGTGGTAGTTGGCGCTTCTGTAGTTGGCGCATCAGTAAGTGCCGCATCGGTACTAGTGGTACTTGGAACTTCTGTAGTTGGCGCATCAGTTAGTGGCGCATCGGTACTCGTGGAAGTTGGCGCTTCTGTTGTTGGTGCATCAGTGCTTGTGGTAGTTGTTTTTGTTGTGGGTGCATCAGTTAGTGGCGCATCAGTACTAGTGGTAGTTGGCACTTCTGTTGTTAGTGCATCAGTGCTTGTGGTAGTTGTTTCAGTTGTGGGTGCATCAGTTAGTGGCGCATCAGTACTCGTGGTAGTTGGCGCTTCTGTTGTTGGCGCATCAGTTAGAGGCGCATCGGTAGTAGTGGTAGTTGGCGCTTCTGTAGTTGGCGCATCAGTTAGTGGCGCATCGGTACTCGTGGAAGTTGGCGCTTCTGTTGTTGGTGCATCAGTGCTTGTGGTAGTTGTTTCTGTTGTGGGTGCATCAGTTAGTGGCGCATCAGTACTAGTGGTAGTTGGCGCTTCTGTTGTTGGTGCATCAGTGCTTGTGGTAGTTGTTTCAGTTGTGGGTGCATCAGTTAGTGGCGCATCGGTACTAGTGGTAGTTGGCGCTTCTGTTGTTGGTGCATCAGTGCTTGTGGTAGTTGGTTCTGTTGTTGGTGCATCAGTTAGTGGCGCATCGGTACTCGTGGTAGTTGGCGCATCGGTATTCGTGGTATTTGGCGCTTCTGTAGTTGGCGCTTCTGTAGTTGGCGCATCAGTTAGTGGCGCATCGGTAGTAGTGGTAGTTGGCGCTTCTGTAGTTGGCGCATCAGTTAGTGGCGCATCGGTACTCGTGGAAGTTGGCGCTTCTGTTGTTGGTGCATCAGTGCTTGTGGTAGTTGGTTCTGTTGTTGGTGCATCAGTTAGTGGCGCATCGGTACCCGTGGTAGTCGGCGCTTCTGTTGTTGGCGCATCAGTTAGTGGCGCATCGGTAGTAGTGGTAGTTGGCGCTTCTGTAGTTGGCGCATCAGTTAGTGGCGCATCGGTACTCGTGGAAGTTGGCACTTCTGTTGTTGGTGCATCAGTGCTTGTGGTAGTTGTTTCTGTTGTGGGTGCATCAGTTAGTGGCGCATCAGTACTAGTGGTAGTTGGCGCTTCTGTTGTTGGTGCATCAGTGCTTGTGGTAGTTGTTTCAGTTGTGGGTACATCAGTTAGTGGCGCATCAGTACTAGTGGTAGTTGGCGCTTCTGTTGTTGGCGCATCAGTGCTTGTGGTAGTTGTTTCTGTTGTGGGTGCATCAGTTAGTGGCGCATCGGTACTAGTGGTACTTTGCACTTCTGTAGTTGGCGCATCAGTTAGTGGCGCATCGGTACTCGTGGAAGTTGGCGCTTCTGTTGTTGGTGCATCAGTGCTTGTGGTAGTTGTTTCTGTTGTGGGTGCATCAGTTAGTGGCGCATCAGTACTAGTGGTAGTTGGCGCTTCTGTTGTTGGTGCATCAGTGCTTGTGGTAGTTGTTTCAGTTGTGGGTGCATCAGTAAGTGGCGCATCGGTACTCGTGGTAGTTGGCACTTCTGTTGTTGGCGCATCAGTGCTTGTGGTAGTTGTTTCTGTTGTGGGTGCATCAGTTAGTGGCGCATCAGTACTAGTGGTAGTTGGCACTTCTGTTGTTGGTGCATCAGTGCTTGTGGTAGTTGTTTCAGATGTGGGTGCATCAGTTAGTGGCGCATCGGTACTCGTGGTAGTTGGCGCTTCTGTTGTTGGTGCATCAGTGCTTGTGGTAGTTGTTTCTGTTGTGGGTGCATCAGTTAGTGGCGCATCGGTACTAGTGGTAGTTGGCGCTTCTGTTGTTGGTGCATCAGTGCTTGTGGTAGTTAGTTCTGTTGTTGGTGCATCAGTAAGTGGCGCATCGGTACTCATGGTAGTTGGCACTTCTGTTGTTGGCGCATCAGTGCTTGTGGTAGTTGTTTCAGTTGTGGTTGCATCAGTAAGTGGCGCATCGGTACTCGTGGTAGTTGGCGCTTCTGTAGTTGGCGCTTCTGTAGTTGGTGCATCAGTTAGTGGCGCATCGGTACTCGTGGAAGTTGGCGCTTCTGTTGTTGGTGCATCAGTGCTTGTGGTAGTTGTTTCTGTTGTGGGTGCATCAGTTAGTGGCGCATCAGTACTAGTGGTAGTTGGCGCTTCTGTTGTTGGTGCATCAGTGCTTGTGGTAGTTGTTTCAGTTGTGGGTGCATCAGTAAGTGGCGCATCGGTACTCGTGGTAGTTGGCACTTCTGTTGTTGGCGCATCAGTGCTTGTGGTAGTTGTTTCTGTTGTGGGTGCATCAGTTAGTGGCGCATCAGTACTAGTGGTAGTTGGCACTTCTGTTGTTGGTGCATCAGTGCTTGTGGTAGTTGTTTCAGATGTGGGTGCATCAGTTAGTGGCGCATCGGTACTCGTGGTAGTTGGCGCTTCTGTTGTTGGTGCATCAGTGCTTGTGGTAGTTGTTTCTGTTGTGGGTGCATCAGTTAGTGGCGCATCGGTACTAGTGGTAGTTGGCGCTTCTGTTGTTGGTGCATCAGTGCTTGTGGTAGTTAGTTCTGTTGTTGGTGCATCAGTAAGTGGCGCATCGGTACTCATGGTAGTTGGCACTTCTGTTGTTGGCGCATCAGTGCTTGTGGTAGTTGTTTCAGTTGTGGTTGCATCAGTAAGTGGCGCATCGGTACTCGTGGTAGTTGGCGCTTCTGTAGTTGGCGCTTCTGTAGTTGATGCATCAGTTAGTGGCGCATCGGTACTCGTGGAAGTTGGCGCTTCTGTTGTTGGTGCATCAGTGCTTGTGGTAGTTGGTTCTGTTGTGGGTGCATCAGTTAGTGGCGCATCGGTACTAGTGGTACTTGGCACTTCTGTAGTTGGCGCATCAGTTAGTGGCGCATCGGTATTCGTGGAAGTTGGCGCTTCTGTTGTTGGTGCATCAGTGCTTGTGGTAGTTGTTTCTGTTGTGGGTGTATCAGTTAGTGGCGCATCGGTACTAGTGGTAGTTGGCGCTTCTGTTGTTGGTGCATCAGTGCTTGTGGTAGTTGTTTCAGTTGTGGGTGCATCAGTTAGTGGCGCATCGGTACTCGTGGTAGTTGGCGCTTCTGTTGTTGGTGCATCAGTGCTTGTGGTAGTTGTTTCTGTTGTGGGTGCATCAGTTAGTGGCGCATCGGTACTAGTGGTAGTTGGCGCTTCTGTTGTTGGTGCATCAGTGCTTGTGGTAGTTAGTTCTGTTGTTGGTGCATCAGTAAGTGGCGCATCGGTACTCATGGTAGTTGGCACTTCTGTTGTTGGCGCATCAGTGCTTGTGGTAGTTGTTTCAGTTGTGGTTGCATCAGTAAGTGGCGCATCGGTACTCGTGGTAGTTGGCGCTTCTGTAGTTGGCGCTTCTGTAGTTGGCGCATCAGTTAGTGGCGCATCGGTACTCGTGGAAGTTGGCGCTTCTGTTGTTGGTGCATCAGTGCTTGTGGTAGTTGGTTCTGTTGTAGGTGCATCAGTTAGTGGCGCATCGGTACTAGTGGTAGTTGGCGCTTCTGTTGTTGGCGCATCAGTACTAGTGGTAGTTGGCGCTTCTGTTGTGGGTGCATCAGTTAGTGGCGCATCGGTACTAGTGGTAGTTGGCGCTTCTGTTGTTGGTGCATCAGTGCTTGTGGTAGTTGGTTCTGTTGTTGGTGCATCAGTTAGTGGCGCATCGGTACTCGTGGTAGTTGGCGCATCGGTATTCGTGGTATTTGGCGCTTCTGTAGTTGGCGCTTCTGTAGTTGGCGCATCAGTTAGTGGCGCATCGGTAGTAGTGGTAGTTGGCGCTTCTGTAGTTGGCGCATCAGTTAGTGGCGCATCGGTACTCGTGGAAGTTGGCGCTTCTGTTGTTGGTGCATCAGTGCTTGTGGTAGTTGGTTCTGTTGTTGGTGCATCAGTTAGTGGCGCATCGGTACCCGTGGTAGTCGGCGCTTCTGTTGTTGGCGCATCAGTTAGTGGCGCATCGGTAGTAGTGGTAGTTGGCGCTTCTGTAGTTGGCGCATCAGTTAGTGGCGCATCGGTACTCGTGGAAGTTGGCACTTCTGTTGTTGGTGCATCAGTGCTTGTGGTAGTTGTTTCTGTTGTGGGTGCATCAGTTAGTGGCGCATCAGTACTAGTGGTAGTTGGCGCTTCTGTTGTTGGTGCATCAGTGCTTGTGGTAGTTGTTTCAGTTGTGGGTACATCAGTTAGTGGCGCATCAGTACTAGTGGTAGTTGGCGCTTCTGTTGTTGGTACATCAGTGCTTGTGGTAGTTGTTTCAGTTGTGGGTGCGTCAGTTAGTGGCGCATCGGTACTCGTGGTAGTTGGCACTTCTGTTGTTGGCGCATCAGTGCTTGTGGTAGTTGTTTCTGTTGTGGGTGCATCAGTTAGTGGCGCATCGGTACTAGTGGTACTTTGCACTTCTGTAGTTGGCGCATCAGTTAGTGGCGCATCGGTACTCGTGGAAGTTGGCGCTTCTGTTGTTGGTGCATCAGTGCTTGTGGTAGTTGTTTCTGTTGTGGGTGCATCAGTTAGTGGCGCATCAGTACTAGTGGTAGTTGGCACTTCTGTTGTTGGTGCATCAGTGCTTGTGGTAGTTGTTTCAGTTGTGGGTGCATCAGTTAGTGGCGCATCGGTACTCGTGGTAGTTGGCGCTTCTGTTGTTGGTGCATCAGTGCTTGTGGTAGTTGTTTCTGTTGTGGGTGCATCAGTTAGTGGCGCATCGGTACTAGTGGTAGTTGGCGCTTCTGTTGTTGGTGCATCAGTGCTTGTGGTAGTTAGTTCTGTTGTTGGTGCATCAGTAAGTGGCGCATCGGTACTCATGGTAGTTGGCACTTCTGTTGTTGGCGCATCAGTGCTTGTGGTAGTTGTTTCTGTTGTGGGTGCATCAGTTAGTGGCGCATCAGTACTAGTGGTAGTTGGCACTTCTGTTGTTGGTGCATCAGTGCTTGTGGTAGTTGTTTCAGTTGTGGGTGCATCAGTTAGTGGCGCATCGGTACTCGTGGAAGTTGGCGCTTCTGTTGTTGGTGCATCAGTGCTTGTGGTAGTTGGTTCTGTTGTAGGTGCATCAGTTAGTGGCGCATCGGTACTAGTGGTAGTTGGCGCTTCTGTTGTTGGCGCATCAGTTAGTGGCGCATCGGTACTAGTGGTAGTTGGCGCTTCTGTTGTTGGCGCATCAGTACTAGTGGTAGTTGGCGCTTCTGTTGTTGGCGCATCAGTTAGTGGCGCATCGGTAGTAGTGGTAGTTGGCGCTTCTGTAGTTGGCGCATCAGTTAGTGGCGCATCGGTACTCGTGGAAGTTGGCGCTTCTGTTGTTGGTGCATCAGTGCTTGTGGTAGTTGGTTCTGTTGTAGGTGCATCAGTTAGTGGCGCATCGGTACTAGTGGTAGTTGGCGCTTCTGTTGTTGGCGCATCAGTACTAGTGGTAGTTGGCGCTTCTGTTGTGGGTGCATCAGTTAGTGGCGCATCGGTACTAGTGGTACTTGGCACTTCTGTAGTTGGCGCATCAGTTAGTGGCGCATCGGTATTCGTGGAAGTTGGCGCTTCTGTTGTTGGTGCATCAGTGCTTGTGGTAGTTGTTTCTGTTGTGGGTGCATCAGTTAGTGGCGCATCGGTACTAGTGGTAGTTGGCGCTTCTGTTGTTGGTGCATCAGTGCTTGTGGTAGTTAGTTCTGTTGTTGGTGCATCAGTAAGTGGCGCATCGGTACTCATGGTAGTTGGCACTTCTGTTGTTGGCGCATCAGTGCTTGTGGTAGTTGTTTCAGTTGTGGTTGCATCAGTAAGTGGCGCATCGGTACTCATGGTAGTTGGCGCTTCTGTTGTTGGCGCATCAGTACTAGTGGTAGTTGGCGCTTCTGTTGTGGGTGCATCAGTTAGTGGCACATCGGTACTAGTGGTACTTGGCACTTCTGTAGTTGGTGCATCAGTGCTTGTGGTAGTTAGTTCTGTTGTTGGTGCATCAGTAAGTGGCGCATCGGTACTCATGGTAGTTGGCACTTCTGTTGTTGGCGCATCAGTGCTTGTGGTAGTTGTTTCTGTTGTGGGTGCATCAGTAAGTGGCGCATCGGTACTAGTGGTAGTTGGCGCTTCTGTTGTTGGTGCATCAGTGCTTGTGGTAGTTGTTTCAGTTGTGGGTGCATCAGTTAGTGGCGCATCAGTACTAGTGGTAGTTGGCGCTTCTGTTGTGGGTGCATCAGTTAGTGGCGCATCGGTACTAGTGGTAGTTGGCGCTTCAGTAGTTGGCGCATCAGTTAGTGGCGCATCGGTACTCGAGGTAGTTGGTGCTTCTGTTGTTGGTGCATCATTGCTTGTGGTAGTTGGTTCTGTAATTGGCGCATCAGTTAGCGGCGCATCAGTACTAGTGGTAGTTGGCGCTTCTGTTGTTGGTGCATCAGTGCTTGTGGTAGTTGTTTCAGTTGTGGGTGCATCAGTTAGTGGCGCATCGGTACTCGTGGTAGTTGGCGCTTCTGTTGTTGGTGCATCAGTGCTTGTGGTAGTTGTTTCTGTTGTGGGTGCATCAGTTAGTGGCGCATCGGTACTAGTGGTAGTTGGCGCTTCTGTTGTTGGTGCATCAGTGCTTGTGGTAGTTAGTTCTGTTGTTGGTGCATCAGTTAGTGGCGTATCTGTACTAGTGGTAGTTGGTAATTCTGTTGTTGGCGCATCAGTTAGTGGCGCATCGGTACTAGTGGTAGTTGGCGCTTCTGTTGTTGGCGCATCAGTACTAGTGGTAGTTGGCGCTTCTGTTGTGGGTGCATCAGTTAGTGGCGCATCGGTACTAGTGGTACTTGGCACTTCTGTAGTTGGCGCATCAGTTAGTGGCGCATCGGTACTCGTGGAAGTTGGCGCTTCTGTTGTTGGTGCATCAGTGCTTGTGGTAGTTGGTTCTGTTGTTGGTGCATCAGTTAGTGGCGCATCGGTACTAGTGGTAGTTGGCGCTTCTGTTGTTGGTGCAGCAGTGCTTGTGGTAGTTAGTTCTGTTGTTGGTGCATCAGTAAGTGGCGCATCGGTACTCATGGTAGTTGGCACTTCTGTAGTTGGCGCATCAATGCTTGTGATAGTTGTTTCTGTTGTGGGTGCATCAGTAAGTGGCGCATCGGTACTAGTGGTAGTTGGCGCTTCTGTTGTTGGTGCATCAGTGCTTGTGGTAGTTGTTTCAGTTGTGGGTGCATCAGTTAGTGGCGCATCAGTACTAGTGGTAGTTGGCGCTTCTGTTGTGGGTGCATCAGTTAGTGGCGCATCGGTACTAGTGGTAGTTGGCGCTTCAGTAGTTGGCGCATCAGTTAGTGGCGCATCGGTACTCGAGGTAGTTGGTGCTTCTGTTGTTGGTGCATCATTGCTTGTGGTAGTTGGTTCTGTAATTGGCGCATCAGTTAGCGGCGCATCAGTACTAGTGGTAGTTGGCGCTTCTGTTGTTGGTGCATCAGTGCTTGTGGTAGTTGTTTCAGTTGTGGGTGCATCAGTTAGTGGCGCATCGGTACTCGTGGTAGTTGGCGCTTCTGTTGTTGGTGCATCAGTGCTTGTGGTAGTTGTTTCTGTTGTGGGTGCATCAGTTAGTGGCGCATCGGTACTAGTGGTAGTTGGCGCTTCTGTTGTTGGTGCATCAGTGCTTTTGGTAGTTAGTTCTGTTGTTGGTGCATCAGTTAGTGGCGTATCTGTACTAGTGGTAGTTGGTAATTCTGTTGTTGGTGCATCAGTGCTTGTGGTAGTTGGTTCTGTTGTTGGCGCATCAGTTAGTGGCGCATCGGTAGTAGTGGTAGTTGGCGCTTCTGTAGTTGGCGCATCAGTTAGTGGCGCATCGGTACTCGTGGAAGTTGGCGCTTCTGTTGTTGGTGCATCAGTGCTTGTGGTAGTTGGTTCTGTTGTAGGTGCATCAGTTAGTGGCGCATCGGTACTAGTGGTAGTTGGCGCTTCTGTTGTTGGCGCATCAGTTAGTGGCGCATCGGTACTAGTGGTAGTTGGCGCTTCTGTTGTTGGCGCATCAGTACTAGTGGTAGTTGGCGCTTCTGTTGTTGGCGCATCAGTTAGTGGCGCATCGGTAGTAGTGGTAGTTGGCGCTTCTGTAGTTGGCGCATCAGTTAGTGGCGCATCGGTACTCGTGGAAGTTGGCGCTTCTGTTGTTGGTGCATCAGTGCTTGTGGTAGTTGGTTCTGTTGTAGGTGCATCAGTTAGTGGCGCATCGGTACTAGTGGTAGTTGGCGCTTCTGTTGTTGGCGCATCAGTACTAGTGGTAGTTGGCGCTTCTGTTGTGGGTGCATCAGTTAGTGGCGCATCGGTACTAGTGGTACTTGGCACTTCTGTAGTTGGCGCATCAGTTAGTGGCGCATCGGTATTCGTGGAAGTTGGCGCTTCTGTTGTTGGTGCATCAGTGCTTGTGGTAGTTGTTTCTGTTGTGGGTGCATCAGTAAGTGGCGCATCGGTACTCGTGGTAGTTGGCACTTCTGTTGTTGGCGCATCAGTGCTTGTGGTAGTTGTTTCTGTTGTGGGTGCATCAGTTAGTGGCGCATCAGTACTAGTGGTAGTTGGCGCTTCTGTTGTTGGTGCATCAGTGCTTGTGGTAGTTGTTTCAGTTGTGGGTGCATCAGTAAGTGGCGCATCGGTACTCGTGGTAGTTGGCACTTCTGTTGTTGGCGCATCAGTGCTTGTGGTAGTTGTTTCTGTTGTGGGTGCATCAGTTAGTGGCGCATCAGTACTAGTGGTAGTTGGCACTTCTGTTGTTGGTGCATCAGTGCTTGTGGTAGTTGTTTCAGATGTGGGTGCATCAGTTAGTGGCGCATCGGTACTCGTGGTAGTTGGCGCTTCTGTTGTTGGTGCATCAGTGCTTGTGGTAGTTGTTTCTGTTGTGGGTGCATCAGTTAGTGGCGCATCGGTACTAGTGGTAGTTGGCGCTTCTGTTGTTGGTGCATCAGTGCTTGTGGTAGTTAGTTCTGTTGTTGGTGCATCAGTAAGTGGCGCATCGGTACTCATGGTAGTTGGCACTTCTGTTGTTGGCGCATCAGTGCTTGTGGTAGTTGTTTCAGTTGTGGTTGCATCAGTAAGTGGCGCATCGGTACTCGTGGTAGTTGGCGCTTCTGTAGTTGGCGCTTCTGTAGTTGATGCATCAGTTAGTGGCGCATCGGTACTCGTGGAAGTTGGCGCTTCTGTTGTTGGTGCATCAGTGCTTGTGGTAGTTGGTTCTGTTGTGGGTGCATCAGTTAGTGGCGCATCGGTACTAGTGGTACTTGGCACTTCTGTAGTTGGCGCATCAGTTAGTGGCGCATCGGTATTCGTGGAAGTTGGCGCTTCTGTTGTTGGTGCATCAGTGCTTGTGGTAGTTGTTTCTGTTGTGGGTGCATCAGTTAGTGGCGCATCGGTACTAGTGGTAGTTGGCGCTTCTGTTGTTGGTGCATCAGTGCTTGTGGTAGTTGTTTCAGTTGTGGGTGCATCAGTTAGTGGCGCATCGGTACTCGTGGTAGTTGGCGCTTCTGTTGTTGGTGCATCAGTGCTTGTGGTAGTTGTTTCTGTTGTGGGTGCATCAGTTAGTGGCGCATCGGTACTAGTGGTAGTTGGCGCTTCTGTTGTTGGCGCATCAGTGCTTGTGGTAGTTGTTTCAGTTGTGGTTGCATCAGTTAGTGGCGCATCGGTACTAGTGGTACTTGGCACTTCTGTAGTTGGCGCATCAGTTAGTGGCGCATCGGTATTCGTGGAAGTTGGCGCTTCTGTTGTTGGTGCATCAGTGCTTGTGGTAGTTGTTTCTGTTGTGGGTGCATCAGTTAGTGGCGCATCGGTACTAGTGGTAGTTGGCGCTTCTGTTGTTGGTGCATCAGTGCTTGTGGTAGTTGTTTCAGTTGTGGGTGCATCAGTTAGTGGCGCATCGGTATTCGTGGAAGTTGGCGCTTCTGTTGTTGGTGCATCAGTGCTTGTGGTAGTTGTTTCTGTTGTGGGTGCATCAGTTAGTGGCGCATCGGTACTAGTGGTAGTTGGCGCTTCTGTTGTTGGTGCATCAGTGCTTGTGGTAGTTAGTTCTGTTGTTGGTGCATCAGTAAGTGGCGCATCGGTACTCGTGGTAGTTGGCGCTTCTGTAGTTGGCGCTTCTGTAGTTGGCGCATCAGTTAGTGGCGCATCGGTACTCGTGGAAGTTGGCGCTTCTGTTGTTGGTGCATCAGTGCTTGTGGTAGTTGGTTCTGTTGTAGGTGCATCAGTTAGTGGCGCATCGGTACTAGTGGTAGTTGGCGCTTCTGTTGTTGGCGCATCAGTACTAGTGGTAGTTGGCGCTTCTGTTGTGGGTGCATCAGTTAGTGGCGCATCGGTACTAGTGGTAGTTGGCGCTTCTGTTGTTGGTGCATCAGTGCTTGTGGTAGTTGGTTCTGTTGTTGGTGCATCAGTTAGTGGCGCATCGGTACTCGTGGTAGTTGGCGCATCGGTATTCGTGGTATTTGGCGCTTCTGTAGTTGGCGCTTCTGTAGTTGGCGCATCAGTTAGTGGCGCATCGGTAGTAGTGGTAGTTGGCGCTTCTGTAGTTGGCGCATCAGTTAGTGGCGCATCGGTACTCGTGGAAGTTGGCGCTTCTGTTGTTGGTGCATCAGTGCTTGTGGTAGTTGGTTCTGTTGTTGGTGCATCAGTTAGTGGCGCATCGGTACCCGTGGTAGTCGGCGCTTCTGTTGTTGGTGCATCAGTTAGTGGCGCATCGGTAGTAGTGGTAGTTGGCGCTTCTGTAGTTGGCGCATCAGTTAGTGGCGCATCGGTACTCGTGGAAGTTGGCACTTCTGTTGTTGGTGCATCAGTGCTTGTGGTAGTTGTTTCTGTTGTGGGTGCATCAGTTAGTGGCGCATCAGTACTAGTGGTAGTTGGCGCTTCTGTTGTTGGTGCATCAGTGCTTGTGGTAGTTGTTTCAGTTGTGGGTACATCAGTTAGTGGCGCATCAGTACTAGTGGTAGTTGGCGCTTCTGTTGTTGGTACATCAGTGCTTGTGGTAGTTGTTTCAGTTGTGGGTGCGTCAGTTAGTGGCGCATCGGTACTCGTGGTAGTTGGCACTTCTGTTGTTGGCGCATCAGTGCTTGTGGTAGTTGTTTCTGTTGTGGGTGCATCAGTTAGTGGCGCATCGGTACTAGTGGTACTTTGCACTTCTGTAGTTGGCGCATCAGTTAGTGGCGCATCGGTACTCGTGGAAGTTGGCGCTTCTGTTGTTGGTGCATCAGTGCTTGTGGTAGTTGTTTCAGTTGTTGGTGCATCAGTTAGTGGCGCATCAGTACTAGTGGTAGTTGGCGCTTCTGTTGTGGGTGCATCAGTTAGTGGCGCATCGGTACTAGTGGTAGTTGGCGCTTCAGTAGTTGGCGCATCAGTTAGTGGCGCATCGGTACTCGAGGTAGTTGGTGCTTCTGTTGTTGGTGCATCATTGCTTGTGGTAGTTGGTTCTGTAATTGGCGCATCAGTTAGCGGCGCATCAGTACTAGTGGTAGTTGGCGCTTCTGTTGTTGGTGCATCAGTGCTTGTGGTAGTTGTTTCAGTTGTGGGTGCATCAGTTAGTGGCGCATCGGTACTCGTGGTAGTTGGCGCTTCTGTTGTTGGTGCATCAGTGCTTGTGGTAGTTGTTTCTGTTGTGGGTGCATCAGTTAGTGGCGCATCGGTACTAGTGGTAGTTGGCGCTTCTGTTGTTGGTGCATCAGTGCTTGTGGTAGTTAGTTCTGTTGTTGGTGCATCAGTTAGTGGCGTATCTGTACTAGTGGTAGTTGGTAATTCTGTTGTTGGTGCATCAGTGCTTGTGGTAGTTGGTTCTGTTGTTGGCGCATCAGTTAGTGGCGCATCGGTAGTAGTGGTAGTTGGCGCTTCTGTAGTTGGCGCATCAGTTAGTGGCGCATCGGTACTCGTGGAAGTTGGCGCTTCTGTTGTTGGTGCATCAGTGCTTGTGGTAGTTGGTTCTGTTGTAGGTGCATCAGTTAGTGGCGCATCGGTACTAGTGGTAGTTGGCGCTTCTGTTGTTGGCGCATCAGTACTAGTGGTAGTTGGCGCTTCTGTTGTGGGTGCATCAGTTAGTGGCGCATCGGTACTAGTGGTACTTGGCACTTCTGTAGTTGGCGCATCAGTTAGTGGCGCATCGGTATTCGTGGAAGTTGGCGCTTCTGTTGTTGGTGCATCAGTGCTTGTGGTAGTTGTTTCTGTTGTGGGTGCATCAGTTAGTGGCGCATCGGTACTAGTGGTAGTTGGCGCTTCTGTTGTTGGTGCATCAGTGCTTGTGGTAGTTGTTTCAGTTGTGGGTGCATCAGTTAGTGGCGCATCGGTACTCGTGGTAGTTGGCGCTTCTGTTGTTGGTGCATCAGTGCTTGTGGTAGTTGTTTCTGTTGTGGGTGCATCAGTTAGTGGCGCATCGGTACTAGTGGTAGTTGGCGCTTCTGTTGTTGGTGCATCAGTGCTTGTGGTAGTTAGTTCTGTTGTTGGTGCATCAGTAAGTGGCGCATCGGTACTCATGGTAGTTGGCACTTCTGTTGTTGGCGCATCAGTGCTTGTGGTAGTTGTTTCAGTTGTAGTTGCATCAGTAAGTGGCGCATCGGTACTCGTGGTAGTTGGCGCTTCTGTAGTTGGCGCTTCTGTAGTTGGTGCATCAGTTAGTGGCGCATCGGTACTCGTGGAAGTTGGCGCTTCTGTTGTTGGTGCATCAGTGCTTGTGGTAGTTGGTTCTGTTGTAGGTGCATCAGTTAGTGGCGCATCGGTACTAGTGGTAGTTGGCGCTTCTGTTGTTGGCGCATCAGTACTAGTGGTAGTTGGCGCTTCTGTTGTGGGTGCATCAGTTAGTGGCGCATCGGTACTAGTGGTACTTGGCACTTCTGTAGTTGGCGCATCAGTTAGTGGCGCATCGGTATTCGTGGAAGTTGGCGCTTCTGTTGTTGGTGCATCAGTGCTTGTGGTAGTTGTTTCTGTTGTGGGTGCATCAGTTAGTGGCGCATCGGTACTAGTGGTAGTTGGCGCTTCTGTTGTTGGTGCATCAGTGCTTGTGGTAGTTAGTTCTGTTGTTGGTGCATCAGTAAGTGGCGCATCGGTACTCATGGTAGTTGGCACTTCTGTTGTTGGCGCATCAGTGCTTGTAGTAGTTGTTTCAGTTGTGGTTGCATCAGTAAGTGGCGCATCGGTACTCGTGGTAGTTGGCGCTTCTGTAGTTGGCGCTTCTGTAGTTGGTGCATCAGTTAGTGGCGCATCGGTACTCGTGGAAGTTGGCGCTTCTGTTGTTGGTGCATCAGTGCTTGTGGTAGTTGGTTCTGTTGTAGGTGCATCAGTTAGTGGCGCATCGGTACTAGTGGTAGTTGGCGCTTCTGTTGTTGGTGCATCAGTGCTTGTGGTAGTTAGTTCTGTTGTTGGTGCATCAGTACTAGTGGTAGTTGGCGCTTCTGTTGTGGGTGCATCAGTTAGTGGCGCATCGGTACTAGTGGTACTTGGCACTTCTGTAGTTGGCGCATCAGTTAGTGGCGCATCGGTATTCGTGGAAGTTGGCGCTTCTGTTGTTGGTGCATCAGTGCTTGTGGTAGTTGTTTCTGTTGTGGGTGCATCAGTTAGTGGCGCATCGGTACTAGTGGTAGTTGGCGCTTCTGTTGTTGGTGCATCAGTGCTTGTGGTAGTTAGTTCTGTTGTTGGTGCATCAGTAAGTGGCGCATCGGTACTCATGGTAGTTGGCACTTCTGTTGTTGGCGCATCAGTGCTTGTGGTAGTTGTTTCTGTTGTGGGTGCATCAGTAAGTGGCGCATCGGTACTAGTGGTAGTTGGCGCTTCCGTAGTTGGCGCATCAGTTAGTGGCGCATCGGTACTCGTGGTAGTTGGCACTTCTGTTGTTGGCGCATCAGTGCTTGTGGTAGTTGGTTCTGTTGTTGGCGCATCAGTTAGTGGCGCATCGGTAGTAGTGGTAGTTGGCGCTTCTGTAGTTGGCGCATCAGTTAGTGGCGCATCGGTACTCGTGGAAGTTGGCGCTTCTGTTGTTGGTGCATCAGTGCTTGTGGTAGTTGGTTCTGTTGTAGGTGCATCAGTTAGTGGCGCATCGGTACTAGTGGTAGTTGGCGCTTCTGTTGTTGGCGCATCAGTACTAGTGGTAGTTGGCGCTTCTGTTGTGGGTGCATCAGTTAGTGGCACATCGGTACTAGTGGTACTTGGCACTTCTGTAGTTGGTGCATCAGTGCTTGTGGTAGTTAGTTCTGTTGTTGGTGCATCAGTAAGTGGCGCATCGGTACTCATGGTAGTTGGCACTTCTGTTGTTGGCGCATCAGTGCTTGTGGTAGTTGTTTCTGTTGTGGGTGCATCAGTAAGTGGCGCATCGGTACTAGTGGTAGTTGGCGCTTCTGTTGTTGGTGCATCAGTGCTTGTGGTAGTTGTTTCAGTTGTGGGTGCATCAGTTAGTGGCGCATCAGTACTAGTGGTAGTTGGCGCTTCTGTTGTGGGTGCATCAGTTAGTGGCGCATCGGTACTAGTGGTAGTTGGCGCTTCAGTAGTTGGCGCATCAGTTAGTGGCGCATCGGTACTCGAGGTAGTTGGTGCTTCTGTTGTTGGTGCATCATTGCTTGTGGTAGTTGGTTCTGTAATTGGCGCATCAGTTAGCGGCGCATCAATACTAGTGGTAGTTGGCGCTTCTGTTGTTGGTGCATCAGTGCTTGTGGTAGTTGTTTCAGTTGTGGGTGCATCAGTTAGTGGCGCATCGGTACTCGTGGTAGTTGGCGCTTCTGTTGTTGGCGCATCAGTGCTAGTACTTGGTTCTGTTGTTGGTGCATCAGTTAGTGGCGCATCGGTACTCGTGGTAGTTGGCGCTTCTGTTGTTGGCGCATCAGTGCTAGTACTTGGTTCTGTTGTTGGTGCATCAGTTAGTGGCGCATCGGTACTCGTGGTAGTTGGCGCTTCTGTAGTTGGCGCATCAGTGAGTGGCGCATCGGTACTCGTGGTAGTTGGCGCTTCTGTTGTTGGCGAATCAGTGCTTGTGATAGTTGTTTCTGTTGTGGGTGCATCAGTTTGTGGCGTATCTGTACTAGTGGTAGTTGGCACTTCTGTTGTTGACGCGTATGTGCTTGTGGTAGTGGTTTCTGTTGTGGGTGCATCAGTAAGTGGCGCATCAGTACTAGTGATAGTTGGTGCTTCTGTTGTGGGTGCATCAGTTAGTGGCGCATCGGTAGTAGTGGTAGTTGGCGCTTCTGTTGTTGGTGCATCAGTGCTTGTGGTAGTTGGTTCCGTTGTAGGTGCATCAGTTAGTGGCACATCAGTACTAGTGGTAGTTGGCGCTTCCGTAGTTGGCGCATCAGTTATTGGCGCATCGGTACTCGTGGTAGTTGGCACTTCTGTTGTTGGCGCATCAGTGCTTGTGGTAGTTGGTTCTGTTGTTGGCGCATCAGTTAGTGGCGCATCGGTAGTAGTGGTAGTTGGCGCTTCTGTAGTTGGCGCATCAGTTAGTGGCGCATCGGTACTCGTGGAAGTTGGCGCTTCTGTTGTTGGTGCATCAGTGCTTGTGGTAGTTGGTTCTGTTGTAGGTGCATCAGTTAGTGGCGCATCGGTACTAGTGGTAGTTGGCGCTTCTGTTGTTGGCGCATCAGTACTAGTGGTAGTTGGCGCTTCTGTTGTGGGTGCATCAGTTAGTGGCGCATCGGTACTAGTGGTACTTGGCGCTTCTGTAGTTGGCGCATCAGTTAGTGGCGCATCGGTACTCGTGGAAGTTGGCGCTTCTGTTGTTGGTGCATCAGTGCTTGTGGTAGTTGGTTCTGTTGTAGGTGCATCAGTTAGTGGCGCATCGGTACTAGTGGTAGTTGGCGCTTCTGTTGTTGGTGCATCAGTGCTTGTGGTAGTTAGTTCTGTTGTTGGTGCATCAGTAAGTGGCGCATCGGTACTCATGGTAGTTGGCACTTCTGTAGTTGGCGCATCAGTGCTTGTGATAGTTGTTTCTGTTGTGGGTGCATCAGTAAGTGGCGCATCGGTACTAGTGGTAGTTGGCGCTTCTGTTGTTGGTGCATCAGTGCTTGTGGTAGTTGTTTCAGTTGTGGGTGCATCAGTTAGTGGCGCATCAGTACTAGTGGTAGTTGGCGCTTCTGTTGTGGGTGCATCAGTTAGTGGCGCATCGGTACTAGTGGTAGTTGGCGCTTCAGTAGTTGGCGCATCAGTTAGTGGCGCATCGGTACTCGAGGTAGTTGGTGCTTCTGTTGTTGGTGCATCATTGCTTGTGGTAGTTGGTTCTGTAATTGGCGCATCAGTACTAGTGGTAGTTGGCGCTTCTGTTGTTGGTGCATCAGTGCTTGTGGTAGTTGTTTCAGTTGTGGGTGCATCAGTTAGTGGCGCATCGGTACTCGTGGTAGTTGGCGCTTCTGTTGTTGGCGCATCAGTGCTAGTACTTGGTTCTGTTGTTGGTGCATCAGTTAGTGGCGCATCGGTACTCGTGGTAGTTGGCGCTTCTGTTGTTGGCGCATCAGTGCTAGTACTTGGTTCTGTTGTTGGTGCATCAGTTAGTGGCGCATCGGTACTCGTGGTAGTTGGCGCTTCTGTAGTTGGCGCATCAGTGAGTGGCGCATCGGTACTCGTGGTAGTTGGCGCTTCTGTTGTTGGCGAATCAGTGCTTGTGATAGTTGTTTCTGTTGTGGGTGCATCAGTTAGTGGCGTATCGGTACTCGTGGTAGTTGGCGCTTCTGTTGTTGGCGCATCAGTGCTAGTACTTGGTTCTGTTGTTGGTGCATCAGTTAGTGGCGCATCGGTACTCGTGGTAGTTGGCGCTTCTGTTGTTGGCGCATCAGTGCTAGTACTTGGTTCTGTTGTTGGTGCATCAGTTAGTGGCGCATCGGTACTCGTGGTAGTTGGCGCTTCTGTAGTTGGCGCATCAGTTAGTGGCGCATCGGTACTCGTGGTAGCTGGCGCTTCTATAGTTGGCGAATCAGTGCTTGTGATAGTTGTTTCTGTTGTGGGTGCATCAGTTTGTGGCGTATCTGTACTAGTGGTAGTTGGCACTTTTGTTGTTGACGCGTATGTGCTTGTGGTAGTGATTTCTGTTGTGGGTGCATCAGTAAGTGGCGCATCAGTACTAGTGATAGTTGGTGCTTCTGTTGTGGGTGCATCAGTTAGTGGCGCATCGGTACTCGTGGAAGTTGGCGCTTCTGTTGTTGGTGCATCAGTGCTTGTGGTAGTTGGTTCTGTTGTAGGTGCATCAGTTAGTGGCGCATCGGTACTAGTGGTAGTTGGCGCTTCTGTTGTTGGTGCATCAGTGCTTGTGGTAGTTGGTTCTGTTGTGGGTGCATCAGTGAGTGGCGCATCGGTACTCGTGGAAGTTGGCGCTTCTGTTGTTGGTGCATCAGTGCTTGTGGTAGTTGGTTCTGTTGTAGGTGCATCAGTTAGTGGCGCATCGGTACTAGTGGTAGTTGGCGCTTCTGTTGTTGGTGCATCAGTGCTTGTGGTAGTTGGTTCTGTTGTGGGTGCATCAGTGAGTGGCGCATCGGTACTCGTGGTAGTTGGCGCTTCTGTTGTTGGTGCATCAGTACTAGTGGTAGTTGGCGCTTCTGTTGTAGGTGCATCAGTTAGTGGCGCATCGGTACTCGTGGTAGTTGGCGCTTCTGTTGTTGGTGCATCAGTGCTTGTGGTAGTTGTTTCAGTTGTGGGTGCATCAGTTAGTGGCGCATCAGTACTAGTGGTAGTTGGCACTTCTGTTGTGGGTGCATCAGTTAGTGGCGCATCGGTACTAGTGGTAGTTGGCGCTTCAGTAGTTGGCGCATCAGTTAGTGGCGCATCGGTACTTGAGGTAGTTGGCGCTCCTGTTGTTGGTGCATCATTGCTTGTGGTAGTTGGTTCTGTAGTTGGTGCATCAGTGAGTGGCGCATCGGTACTCGTGGTAGTTGGCGCTTCTGTTGTTGGCGAATCAGTGCTTGTGATAGTTGTTTCTGTTGTGGGTGCATCAGTTTGTGGCGTATCTGTGCTAGTGGTAGTTGGCACTTCTGTTGTTGATGCGTCTGTGCTTGTGGTAGTGGTTTCTGTTGTGGGTGCATCAGTTAGTGGCGCATCAGTACTAGTGATAGTTGGTGCTTCTGTTGTGGGTGCTTCAGTTAGTGGCGCATCGGTACTAGTGGTAGTTGGCGCTTCAGTAGTTGGCGCATCAGTTAGTGGCGCATCGGTACTTGAGGTAGTTGGCGCTCCTGTTGTTGGTGCATCATTGCTTGTGGTAGTTGGTTCTGTAGTTGGTGCATCAGTGAGTGGCGCATCGGTACTCGTGGTAGTTGGCGCTTCTGTTGTTGGCGAATCAGTGCTTGTGATAGTTGTTTCTGTTGTGGGTGCATCAGTTTGTGGCGTATCTGTACTAGTGGTAGTTGGCACTTCTGTTGTTGACGCGTCTGTGCTTGTGGTAGTGGTTTCTGTTGTGGGTGCATCAGTTAGTGGCGCATCAGTACTAGTGATAGTTGGTGCTTCTGTTGTGGGTGCATCAGTTAGTGGCGCATCGGTAGTAGTGGTAGTTGGCGCTTCTGTAGTTGGCGTTTCTGTAATTGGCGCTTCTGTAGTTGGCGCATCAGTTAGTGGCGCATCGGTACTCGTGGCAGTTGGCGCTTCTGTTGTTGGTGCATTAGTGCTTGTGGTAGTTGTTTCTGTTGTGGGTGCATCAGTTAGTGGCGCATCAGTACTAGTGGTAGTTGGCGCTTCTGTAGTTGGCGCATCAGTTAGTGCCGCATCGGTACTAGTGGTACTTGGAACTTCTGTAGTTGGCGCATCAGTTAGTGGCGCATCGGTACTCGTGGAAGTTGGCGCTTCTGTTGTTGGTGCATCAGTGCTTGTGGTAGTTGTTTTTGTTGTGGGTGCATCAGTTAGTGGCGCATCAGTACTAGTGGTAGTTGGCACTTCTGTTGTTAGTGCATCAGTGCTTGTGGTAGTTGTTTCAGTTGTGGGTGCATCAGTTAGTGGCGCATCAGTACTCGTGGTAGTTGGCGCTTCTGTTGTTGGCGCATCAGTTAGAGGCGCATCGGTAGTAGTGGTAGTTGGCGCTTCTGTAGTTGGCGCATCAGTTAGTGGCGCATCGGTACTCGTGGAATTTGGCGCTTCTGTTGTTGGTGCATCAGTGCTTGTGGTAGTTGTTTCTGTTGTGGGTGCATCAGTTAGTGGCGCATCAGTACTAGTGGTAGTTGGCGCTTCTGTTGTTGGTGCATCAGTGCTTGTGGTAGTTGGTTCTGTTGTTGGTGCATCAGTTAGTGGCGCATCGGTACTCGTGGTAGTTGGCGCATCGGTATTCGTGGTATTTGGCGCTTCTGTAGTTGGCGCTTCTGTAGTTGGCGCATCAGTTAGTGGCGCATCGGTAGTAGTGGTAGTTGGCGCTTCTGTAGTTGGCGCATCAGTTAGTGGCGCATCGGTACTCGTGGAAGTTGGCGCTTCTGTTGTTGGTGCATCAGTGCTTGTGGTAGTTGGTTCTGTTGTTGGTGCATCAGTTAGTGGCGCATCGGTACTCGTGGTAGTCGGCGCTTCTGTTGTTGGCGCATCAGTTAGTGGCGCATCGGTAGTAGTGGTAGTTGGCGCTTCTGTAGTTGGCGCATCAGTTAGTGGCGCATCGGTACTCGTGGAAGTTGGCGCTTCTGTTGTTGGTGCATCAGTGCTTGTGGTAGTTGTTTCTGTTGTGGGTGCATCAGTTAGTGGCGCATCAGTACTAGTGGTAGTTGGCGCTTCTGTTGTTGGTGCATCAGTGCTTGTGGTAGTTGTTTCAGTTGTGGGTACATCAGTTAGTGGCGCATCGGTACTCGTGGTAGTTGGCGCTTCTGTTGTTGGTACATCAGTGCTTGTGGTAGTTGTTTCAGTTGTGGGTGCGTCAGTTAGTGGCGCATCGGTACTCGTGGTAGTTAGCACTTCTGTTGTTGGCGCATCAGTGCTTGTGGTAGTTGTTTCTGTTGTGGGTGCATCAGTTAGTGGCGCATCGGTACTAGTGGTACTTTGCACTTCTGTAGTTGGCGCATCAGTTAGTGGCGCATCGGTACTCGTGGAAGTTAGCGCTTCTGTTGTTGGTGCATCAGTGCTTGTGGTAGTTGGTTTTGTTGTGGGTGCATCAGTTAGTGGCGCATCAGTACTAGTGGTAGTTGGCGCTTCTGTTGTTGGTGCATCAGTGCTTGTGGTAGTTGTTTCAGTTGTGGGTGCATCAGTAAGTGGCGCATCGGTACTCGTGGTATTTGGCACTTCTGTTGTTGGCGCATCAGTTCTTGTGGTAGTTGTTTCTGTTGTGGGTGCATCAGTTAGTGGCGCATCAGTACTAGTGGTAGTTGGCGCTTCTGTTGTTGGTGCATCAGTGCTTGTGGTAGTTGTTTCAGTTGTGGGTGCATCAGTTAGTGGCGCATCGGTACTAGTGGTAGTTGGAGCTTCAGTAGGTGGCGCATCAGTTAGTGGCGCATCGGTACTCGAGGTAGTTGGCGCTTCTGTTGTTGGTGCATCAGTTAGCGGCGCATCAGTACTAGTGGTAGTTAGCGCTTCTGTTGTTGGTTCATCAGTGCTTGTGGTAGTTGGTTCTGTTGTTGGCGCATCAGTTAGTGGCGCATCGGTACTCGTGGAAGTTGGCGCTTCTGTTGTTGGTGCATCAGTGCTTGTGGTAGTTGGTTCTGTTGTAGGTGCATCAGTTAGTGGCGCATCGGTACTCGTGGTAGTTGGCGCTTCTGTTGTTGGCGCATCAGTTAGTGGCGCATCGGTAGTAGTGGTAGTTGGCGCTTCTGTAGATGGCGCATCAGTTAGTGGCGCATCGGTACTCGTAGAAATTGGCGCTTCTGTTGTTGGTGCATCAGTGCTTGTGGTAGTTGGTTCTGTTGTTGGTGCATCAGTTAGTGGCGTATCTGTACTAGTGGTAGTTGGCAATTCTGTTGTTGGCGCGTCTGTGCTTGTGGTAGTTGTTTCTGTTGTGGGTGCATCAGTTAGTGGCGCATCAGTACTAGTGGTAGTTGGCGCTTCTGTTGTTGGTGCATCAGTGCTTGTGGTAGTTGTTTCAGTTGTGGGTATATCAGTTAGTGGCGCATCGGTACTCGTGGTAGTTGGCGCTTCTGTTATTGGTACATGAGTGCTTGTGGTAGTTCTTTCAGTTGTGGGTGCATCAGTTAGTGGCGCATCGGTACTCGTGGTAGTTGGCACTTCTGTTGTTGGCGCATCAGTGCTTGTGGTAGTTGTTTCTGTTGTGGGTGCATCAGTTAGTGGCGCATCGGTACTCGTGGTAGTTGGCACTTCTGTTGTTGGCGCATCAGTGCTTGTGGTAGTTGTTTCTGTTGTGGGTGCATCAGTTAGTGGCGCATCGGTACTAGTGGTACTTTGCACTTCTGTAGTTGGCGCATCAGTTAGTGGCGCATCGGTACTCGTGGAAGTTGGCGCTTCTGTTGTTGGTGCATCAGTGCTTGTGGTAGTTGTTTCTGTTGTGGGTGCATCAGTTAGTGGCGCATCGGTACTAGTGGTAGTTGGCGCTTCTGTTGTTGGTGCATCAGTGCTTGTGGTAGTTGGTTCTGTTGTTGGTGCATCAGTAAGTGGCGCATCGGTACTCGTGGTATTTGGCACTTCTGTTGTTGGCGCATCAGTGCTTGTGGTAGTTGTTTCTGTTGTGGGTGCATCAGGTAGTGGCGCATCAGTACTAGTGGTAGTTGGCGCTTCTGTTGTTGGTGCATCAGTGCTTGTGGTAGTTGTTTCAGTTGTGGGTGCATCAGTAAGTGGCGCATCGGTACTAGTGGTACTTGGCACTTCTGTAGTTGGCGCATCAGTTAGTGGCGCATCGGTAGTAGTGGTAGTTGGCGCTTCTGTTGTTGGCGCGTCAGTGCTTGTGGTAGTTGTTTCTGTTGTGGGTGCATCAGTTTGTGGCGTATCTGTACTTGTGGTAGTTGGCACTTCTGTTGTTGAAGCGTCTGTGCTTGTGGTAGTGGTTTCTTTTGTGGTTGCATCAGTTAGTGGCGCATCGGTACTCGTGGTAGTTGGCGCTTCTGTTGTTGCTGCATCAGTGCTTGTGGTAGTTGTTTCTGTTGTGGGTGCATCAGTTTGTGGCGTATCTGTACTAGTGGTAGTTGGCAATTCTGTTGTCGGCGCGTCTGTGCTTGTGGTAGTTGTTTCTGTTGTGGGTGCATTAGTTAGTGGCGCATCGGTACTCGTGGTAGTTGGCGCTTCTGTTGTTGGTGCATCAGTGCTTGTGGTAGTTGTTTCAGTTGTGGGCGCATCAGTTAGTGGTGCATTGGTACTAGTGGTATTTGGCACTTCTGTTGTTGGCGCGTCAGTTAGTGGCGCATCGGTACTCGTGGTAGTTGGCACTTCTGTTATTGGCGCGTCTGTGATTGTGGTAGTTGTTTCTTTTGTAGGTGCATCAGTTAGTGGCGCATCGGTACTCGTGGTAGTTGGCGCTTCTGTTGTTGGCGCGTCAGTTACTGGCGCATCGGTACTCGTGGTAGTTGGCACTTCTGTTGTTGGCGTGCCAGTGCTTGTGGTAGTTGTTTCTTTTGTAGGTGCATCAGTTAGTGGCGCATCGGTACTAGCAGTAGTTGGCGCTTCTGTTGTTGGTGCATCATTGCTTGTGGTAGTTGGTTCTGTTGTTGGTGCATTAGTAAGTGGCGCATCGGTACTGGTGGTAGTTGGCCATTCTGTTGTTGGCGCATCAGTGCTTGTGGTAGTTGGTTCTGTTGTTGTTGCATCAGTTAGTGGCGCATCGGTACTTGTGGTAGTTGGCAATTCTGTTGTTGGCGCATCAGTGCTTGTGGCAGTTGGTTTTGTTGTTGGCGCATTAGTTAGTGGCGCATCGGTACTCGTGGTAGTTCGCAATTCTGTTGTTGGCGCATCAGTGCTTGTGGTAGTTGGTTTCGTTGTTGGCGCATTAGTTAGTGGCGCATCGGTACTCGTGGTAGTTGGCAATTCTGTTGTTGGCGCATCAGTGCTTGTGGTAGTTGGTTCTGTTGTTGTTGCATCAGTTAGTGGCGCATCGGTACTTGTGGTAGTTGGCAATTCTGTTGTTGGCGCATCAGTGCTTGTGGTAGTTGGTTTTGTTGTTGGCGCATTAGTTAGTGGCGCATCGGTACTCGTGGTAGTTGGCAATTCTGTTGTTGGCGCATCAGTGCTTGTGGTAGTTGGTTCTGTTGTTGGCGCATTAGTTAGTGGCGCATGGGTACTCGTGGTAGTTGGCAATTCTGTTGTTGGCGCATCAGTGCTTGTGGTAGTTGGTTCTGTTGTTGTTGCATCAGTTAGTGGCGCATCGGTACTTGTGGTAGTTGGCAATTCTGTTGTTGGCGCATCAGTGCTTGTGGCAGTTGGTTTTGTTGTTGGCGCATTAGTTAGTGGCGCATCGGTACTCGTGGTAGTTGGCAATTCTGTTGTTGGCGCATCAGTGCTTGTGGTAGTTGGTTTCGTTGTTGGCGCATTAGTTAGTGGCGCATCGGTACTCGTGGTAGTTGGCAATTCTGTTGTTGGCGCATCAGTGCTTGTGGTAGTTGGTTCTGTTGTTGTTGCATCAGTTAGTGGCGCATCGGTACTTGTGGTAGTTGGCAATTCTGTTGTTGGCGCATCAGTGCTTGTGGTAGTTGGTTTTGTTGTTGGCGCATTAGTTAGTGGCGCATCGGTACTCATGGTAGTTGGCAATTCTGTTGTTGGCGCATCAGTGCTTGTGGTAGTTGGTTTCGTTGTTGGCGCATTAGTTAGTGGCGCATCGGTACTCGTGGTAGTTGGCAATTCTGTTGTTGGCGCATCAGTGCTTGTGGTAGTTGGTTCTGTTGTTGTTGCATCAGTTAGTGGCGCATCGGTACTTGTGGTAGTTGGCAATTCTGTTGTTGGCGCATCAGTGCTTGTGGTAGTTGGTTTTGTTGTTGGCGCATTAGTTAGTGGCGCATCGGTACTCGTGGTAGTTGGCAATTCTGTTGTTGGCGCATCAGTGCTTGTGGTAGTTGGTTCTGTTGTTGGCGCATTAGTTAGTGGCGCATGGGTACTCGTGGTAGTTGGCAATTCTGTTGTTGGCGCATCAGTGCTTGTGGTAGTTGGTTCTGTTGTTGTTGCATCAGTTAGTGGCGCATCGGTACTTGTGGTAGTTGGCAATTCTGTTGTTGGCGCATCAGTGCTTGTGGTAGTTGGTTTTGTTGTTGGCGCATTAGTGATTGGCGCATCGGTACTCGTGGTAGTTGGCAATTCTGTTGTTGGCGCATCAGTGCTTGTGGTAGTTGGTTTTGTTGTTGGCGCATTAGTTAGTGGCGCATCGGTACTCGTGGTAGTTGGCGTTTTTGTTGTTGGTGCATCAGTTAGTGGTGCATCGGTACTTGTGGTTGTTCGCAATTCTGTTGTTGGCGCATCATTGCTTGTGGTAGTTGATTCTGTTGTTGGTGCATCAGTTACTGGCGCATCGGTACTTGTGGTAGTTGGCAATTCTGTTGTTGGCGCATCAGTGCTTGTGGTAGTTGGTTCTGTTGTTGGTGCATCAGTGAGTTGCGCATCGGTACTCGTGGTAGTTGGCGTTTCTCTTGTTGGTGCATCAGTTAGTGGTGCATCTGTACTTGTGGTAGTTGTCGCTTCTGTTGTTGGCACGTCAGTGCTTGTGTAAGTTGAAACTGTTGTTGTTTCATCAGTGCTTGTGGTAGTTGGTTCTGTTGCTGTTGCATCAGTAAGTGGTGCATCGCTAGTCGTGCTTATTGATACTGTTGTTGATGCTTCAGTTATTGGATGTACGGTGCTCGTCGTAGTTGTTACTGGTTTTGGCGTTTCAGTGTTTTTGGTAGTTGGTACCGGGTTTGGCGCATCAGTACTTTTAGTAGTTGGTTCTGTTGTTGCAGCATCGGTGCTTGTTGTAGTTGGGGTTATTGTGGTTGAGCTGGTCGTTGTCGTCGTTGTAGTACTTGCGCTGGTCGGAAGTTTTGTGGTTGTTATTGTTGTTGGGAAAGGTGTGGTTGTATTTGGTTTTCTTGTGGGACATGTTTCTACGTTGCTTGAGTTTACCGTTTTACAGCCTCGACACACGAAACATTGCAGTGCGTTAGCTAAAAATAATGAATATTTTAAATATACATTGACCATAACTTTTTAAATCAGTGGTTTTTAGAATTATTTAATTGAGGCTTCTTGTATGAGGCGACATCGCGATAACTTGTAATAGTGTCGATTAAATTGAACGGCAGCCACTTTACTGCGTGATTTTTTTATATTAAACTGAAGATAAATGTGCGCTATATTTTGTCATAATTAAGACATACAAAAATATAAGTTACAAATTAGTTGGCATTAGATTATGTGATTTTGAAAAAAAAAACTTTAAATTTAATTAAATACATGAACAGAAAAGAAAAAACCATCACATAAAATAAAATTAATAAATAGTCATAGTACTTATTATCAAAATGTAAAAAAAAGCATTACACGTATTATAATAATTGGTCGTTCAAAAATTCGTCTACAGTATAATAACATTTGTCAATTAATAACTAAGTAAGAGCTTTTTTAAACTTATTTAATGTCATGTTTTTATGGCATTAGGAATTAACAATTACATTTGGTTTTTCGAGTTCACAACAACATCGAGCAATTTATTGCGATGCTAAGATTGTATCAGTTGTTGCTATTGATAACGCTACAAAATATGTGAGCAATATTGAGGAACTTATAAACATCGCTCTGCTCATTGCTTTACTACCTTCGGCAATATGCAAGTAATTCAAAATGTTATCATTACCTATTTAAATTAACAGTGTTTTAGAGTAAATAAACAAACTGTTATAAAAATAACATGCATTACTGATTTCAATAATCATTATTTTATGTTGCGTTTTTTGCGTGGAACGGAACTCACTCTCAAAACGCGTCGTCATCGACAAAGCCGGTAAAGACATAAAACCACCAACCATTCCACCAACTCGCACTAAGCGTTTTCAAACGTCTTTTATAATGCGCACAGCAAAGGAGTGGAACTCTCTGCCTGCGTCCGTGTTTCCGAACGCAAACAACCCTAATCTATTCAAAGTGAGAGTGAACAGGCTTCTTCTGGGTAAGCTTACTCCATCGTAGACTTTCTCTCTGTCATCCAGACCTAGACTAAAGTCAAGAGCAAACTCATAGAAGAATTAAAAAAAAAAAACCATGTCAATAAATATCTATTCTTAGCAAACTGCTTGAAATGAAATGTAATAATATAATATAATATGTATACTCCTTTACTTTAGTAAGTAGACTCCTTTATAACTGTTCATGTATGCAAAGTTTTCACTATACTTCTTATGCGCTTATTCTATAATTATTCATTTACCTCCTTACTAATAAACGTTGTATAGCTGCTGTATAGTTACACACCGATTTCTCTCTTTCGCTCGTCAGTAATTTGACTTTCGAAAGAAGAAGACAAAGCATTGTGTAACTATACAGACGCTATACAACGTTTATTAGTAAGGAGGTAAGTCAATAAATATTACTCAACAGATGTGGTCGTTTCCTTTGAAACCACCCCTTAGGAACCCCAACATTATAACAAAATCTAACAAGGCTTAACTTAAAAAATTAAATTAAAAAATTGCACTTGCTTATAAGTGCGATTTCTGTTTGAAACAAACACAAAAAGTAATTTAATTGATATGATTTGGGGCTAAATAAGAGATGTGAACAAAGCAGTACTGCCGTCATAAGGAAAAAGGGCACATCTAACATTTTATAAATATAGAGAAAATTGAGTTTAAATTTTTTTTTGGCGAAAAATATCGACTATAATATTACGGAAAAAAAATAATTTAAATAAATTTATTTTCACGATTCCGATACTATAATTGAAATATAAGTTTTTATTTTATTGGTGTTTATTAAATAATGAACATTTTCTAATTGGTAAACTTTAAATCAAAGAGCACATCTGTGGTAGTTATGCCTTTAATATTTAACGCAGGTCAATTATGCCTTTTCAACTAAATAAATAATACTAATATTTATCGTGGTACAAATAAAAGCCGCATTCATGCATTATGTGACCTTTTGACGTACTATAAGTCAGATGTGCTCTTTTTACGTACAATAACTTAAAAATTGGCTCCGTTGTGCCTTTTGAGCTCACGGTATTTTTGTTTATCTTGTTCCTAAAATCGTACAAAAAATATTGGCAGATGGGTCTTTTTTTTCTGATTCCGAATATGTATATAACTCAATTTCGGAAAAAATTTTAGTTGTGCCTTTTATCCTTATGACGGCAAAGTAATGGAATGACATCACAATCATGGGCGCGACAGTAACGGACATTTGAATTGTAGTAGATTTTTTTTGGAGTTTATTAAGTTTTTTGAGCAACAGTTGAATAGTTGAATTTAACTTTTAATACTTTTCATGAGTTTATTTATTGGTTAACCCTAATACAAAAAAAAAACACGAAATGATGTTATACTAGGTATAAACGTCAGAAAATGTATGGTTATACCGAAGTTATTCCTAGCATAACTTTATGCCGCGTTTATTTGTAAGGCCGTAGGTGAATAAAATGATTGTACGTTGTTTCATAGCTAATAGTTTTATAGAATTTCGTTTCACATAAATTTTTTCTCATATTTTCGTTTCATAGAATAATTAATACGCAGAATACTTACTTTGAAGATTTTTAAAACATTATTTTTGTTTCACATAAAGTTTAATGTTAGAAATTTAGTCATATCATAGAATAACAAATCAAATATTATTTATCCTTATATTGTTTATTTAATATAAAACATATTACCAAGAATAACAATTTATCGATTTAAAATTTTTCAACAGCATTTTTTTTGCACAGTCAGGATATTTATATAGATTGCAGCATGTAAGCAAGCATGCAACATGCAGCAGGCATGGTTTCTGTCACGGCTCCGGCGCTACGGGGTTCCGGCGGTCCCACGCGAGTTTATCGTCGCAGATGGTATTCACGCTTCGGCTTGCTGGCGGGTCGCCTCGCCCCTCCGCGCCTACGCGGATTTAAATTACACTCCAGGGGACAAGACAAGATAACGACAAGACAAGATTACGTGGAGTCGGTTTTGCAGCGATTCGTTTCTGTCACTAACTTATACCGAACAAACAATATTCATTAAAAAATAATTCTACTGTTTGATAAGTTTGTTAAACAAAAAAATGTGATTAAAAATTCATTGAATTGTGTTTCTGTGAAAAAAACAATAATATTCGAACTAAAAATACAAGGACCAAATATTATATGAAACATTTTCTGGGAAACGAAATTCTATGAAATTTCTGTCTGCGAAATAGGGGGACACCGAATGAAATACATGCCTACACTCTTACTTACTTAATATAAATGGGTCATTCTCAGGACACTCATTATTTAGTTGACTTCTGGAGTTGGAGTACTACTAATATGTTTTAAATTAACTCTAGATTTGATATTTCATGTTAGTTATGCCTAAATGTAAAAAAAAAATTGCCGCCGAAGTCAACCAAATAATGAGTGTCCTGAAAATGACCCAAATCATTGTATGCAAAATTATTTGTGTAAGTACTACACAAATAATGTTACCCAGGTTATGTTATATTTGCTTAGCCATTGATTTAAAAATATGCTGCGTCATTGAACTTGTCATTCATGTTGTAGATACTTCAAATATTGCTCGACTAAAAAACATGTGTCCACAGTCGATTCGTCATAGCACCTGCTTAATCTGCCGATCTCGCTCAAAAATAGTCTCTCTTCAAGTTAAATGAAAAATAAAAAATATTTGCGGGGTTAAGTCCCCGCTAATATTTTTTATTTTTTATTTATATATTTCCAGGAGCCCCCACCCAATAATATCAATGTAGAACACTCATAATAAGGAAGTTTCCAATTATTTTAATTTATTTTTAAACAATCATACTAAGCTTTCTTTAAAAGCCAGTGAAAGAATTTTTAAAATCGCTTCATAAATGACGAAGTTATGATTTTTTTTCTCTTACGTTTCCAAACTGCAAGGCGCGCTGCCTGCCGACACGCGTGTGACGTCACGGCTTCCGCCCGACCCCCCGAGCGGGAGCTCGGCTTGGCGTTTGTTCGTTCATTCGCGTGTCGGCCTTACGGCGGCAGTCAGTTTCTGTTTAAATACTCGTCGTTTCGTTGCTATCAGTATGGATACAACTAAAAAAAAACAGTCAAGCTGTTTAGTCAAGCTCTATGATCGTGTCAGTGTCAGTACACTTTCTCGCACTAAGAAGCGGTTTTGTGTGGGACAATGGAGATAACGGTGCGTACAAACTATGCCACAAAACATTGTTTTGCTAAGTGAAGTACTAAGTTTTATATTAAAATATGTATGTTTAGGTTAAGGTATATTTCTATGGGCCTATGTTGCCTGAAATAAATGGTATTATTATTATAGGTACAAACATACTGCAATCACAATCTCGCAGGCAGATTACGCCCGCCCAGTGTGAGAATGTAAGTCACCGGCTGTTAATATAGGTACCTACCTACAACCTACAAGCGCGCGCGGGCGAAGGGAAATCTTATTAATGCGTTTATATCAACTTCTGTTACGATGTCTTATGTTTATATTAGATATACTACTATCTACTAAACGAATTACAAAATAGATTGTACTGAATTAAGTCCTGAAAACGATTAAAACCACCTCGAACCGAGGATAAGTTACCAGGTAAGTAGGTAGGTAGGTATGTGTATGTTTGATGATTATTAAGTAAGTACCTTACCTTAGCTACCAGTACCACATATAATCACTTAGTACATACCTTGAAAGCTTGACGCCTCTGATCTCTGCACTTGTGTACAAAGGATTGTTGGATAAAAAATCAAACACCATTGACATGTCGACTTTAGATAAATTATCTGACTGTCCGCGACTAAATCCACTCTCCATCGTCAAAAACTTATCACCTTAAACTTGTATTATCTAATGAGAGCACGGAACACAAACGCCTTGTTTGAGATTGCGGGTCAAAATGCACTGGTGTGCTTATTATCCGTCTCATACGCCGCGGCCGGCCACCCGCACCCCCGCTCTCGGAAGCCGTGACGTCACACGCGGAACGAGCGAATAGAATTTTTGATTTTGTACGCGTTAAATTAAAAAATTCATAACTTCGTCATTTTTCAAGATATTGAAAAAAATCTTTCAGCATATTTAATGTAATACTATAATCTTATAATTAAAATTATAATTTTTAGTTTTCGTGCTATTGGACACTTGCCTATTATATGAAAAAATCGGATAACTCTCCACTGCTACTGATTTCACTCTCAACTGTTTCGCGCGGTGTAGTAGGTATCTACGAGTACATGTTATGGGAAAATTAATTTCACTATTATAGCCTTAATAATAGGTCTTTCCCTATGAAATTGCCGTTCTGCCGTACTGGCTACTTCCAGTTATTTTTTTTCTTTTTTCGCTATGAATTCTAAGTTCAAATTATTTTTATTTTTAAATTATGGAATTCTTTTTTAATAATTAGTTTTATTATATATTTAATTAGTCATCATGGATACGTTAAAAATTCGAGTGATTATGGAGTATGAGTACCGTCGTGGCAGCAAAGCGGCAGAAGCGGTACGCAATATCAACAACGTATACGGAGCGAACACTATTAACGATCGCACCACCCGTTATTGGTTTGCCCGCTTCCTTTCTAGAAATTTCGACCTAAGAAATGAACCCCGTGGTCGACCGAAAACTTTAGTCGACAATGACGAATTAAAGGCGATTATGGAAGCGGATGATTCGACTCAATCTACAGCTGAATTAGTAGCAGCTTTCGATGTGAGCATCAAAACAATATTGGTCCATTTGCGTCGAATTGGCAAGGTAAAAAAGCTTGACAAATGGTTGCCCCACGAATTGAATGATCGCCAGCGCGAAGCACGTGTCGAGTGGAGCCTTGCACTGCTCAACAGGCACACAAACGAAGGCATATTGAATCGCATTGTTACTTGTGACGAAAAATGGATTCTGTTCGACAATCGCAAGCGCTCAGCAAGTTGGTTAGATCCTGGTTCAGCACCTAAGCAATACCCCAAACGAAAACTGACCCCTAAAAAAGTGATGGTCACTGTTTGGTGGTCTAGCGCCGGTGTCATTCGTCACAGCTTTTTACCAAACGGGATGAGCATTACTGCAGATGTGTATTGTGAAGAACTGAACATAATGATGGAGAAGCTCGCACATCTCCAACCAGCTTTGGTCAATCGTTCGGCTCCGCTGCTTTTGCATGCAACGCGCGATCTCATACTGCACAGCAAACGGTCTCCAAGTTACAAGAGCTGGGGTTGGAAGTTCTCCGTCATCCACCGTACTCACCAGACCTTGCCCCTACAGACTTCTACTTTTTCCAGAATTTGGTTAACTTCTTGGCGGGGAAAAAATTCATAATCGAGAGGCAGTTCAAAATGCCTTTGAAGAATTTGTTGCCTCCCGTCCAGCAGACTTTTTCAAAAAGGGCATCAATAAGCTACCACTACGTTGGCAAAAATGCATTGATTGCATAGGTAATTACTTTGATTAATAAAAATAAAAAATATAGAGAAACAAGGGCATTAACTTATTTCATGAGAAACGGCAATTTCATAGGTAAAGACCATATTTAAACTAGAAAAGAAGACCGCAGTAGGTAAGCACATTATTTTTCAAAGAATCCTGCAGTGCATTTAAATTATAACAAAGTTTGATGAGCCAAGTTAGAACAAATAACCAACAATATGGTGAAAAAATCTGTATTTCTAACCGACTGAGAAAAGAATCGTCTAAAACATCAGAATTCTGAAAATGGGAATCACTAAAATGGGGATTAAAAAAATATATATTAACTGCACCGTGTAACATATTAATTGAAAGTGCTTACTGTGACAATCGCGTATTTTTTTTTTTTTGACGTGACAACTTCTAATAAATCGATGAACGCCGGCTGCATGCACGAAAAAGGATGACTCATTGTCCCGTTACGCTCATTGTCCTGTTACGTTCATTGTCCCGTTACGCTCATTGTACGCTTGCGCCGCATCAATGTTTTTTTATGACGTTGTCACGTTAAACTATCGTCCGTAAACCAACTTTCCAGACAACCAATTTTTTTTTATAACTTTTAAATAAACCGTTAATGTTATTTAAGAAAATTGATAAAAATTGACCATTCCTTACCTCCAAAACTATTGAGCCAACAATTTTGAATAAATTACACAAAAAAGTTCTATAGGTACTTATAGATTACAGGAAAACCTTTAAGAAGTCCATGGTCTTAAAATAACATGGTAAATTCTCTCCATATTGTGCGTACAAAGGATGATGCAAATTTTGGTCCCAACCTCCAATAGTTACATGTAATAAATACGTCGTTGGATAGGTGTCTTTGAGCTGAACAAAAGTTACTATGGCACCAAATTTTTTAATCTTAGCCCGTCCGGAGCTCTGCTTTATTAAATATGGCAGTTTAAGCAATAGCCAAATAATGCTTTTTTCGTAACATACCTACTGCATTTTTGTGCATATTATATATTATATAACGAGTAGCTGCACTGGAGGATTTATCTGATTTTGGCATTGATGAGGATACTTGGCTCTTACGTGGTCGAATGCAGTCGCGACACTTAAGAGATAGAAGGTACAATTGTTACTTATTATTTCACAACAATAATATTATTCAAAGATATTGTACCTGCATGACCAGACGATTTACTGTAGGAACCTGTGCGCATATTGTGTCAATCGTTTGGTACCTAGGGTACGCCAGGCATGAGGGATTTATAGGGCCAGCCTTATTTTTAAATGAGGTCATATTAGACACAGAATAAATACCATATTTAATCAATAAAAACAATATTAAATACATTATCATTGTTTTTTATTTCTGAAAAAATACCTTACGACTCTGATGATAACGGTACCTAGTTATGTCGATAATAGTAGTATTAATTCAAAAAGTGCATTATATTAGGGAAAAACATTATTTGGCTATTGTTAAACTGACTTGTTACTTGTTAGTTGTTGTTGCATAACTCTGAAAGGACTAAGATTTGGAACTTGGCGCCATAGTAACATTTGTTCAGCTTAAAAATACCTATCCAACAATGTACGAGTATTAGACATAGCTATTGTAGGGTGGGACCAGAGTTCATACAAATCCTGGCATCGTCCTTTACATTTGCAGTTGGAATGAATTAGAGAACATGTTTTATTAACTACAATGTTAATTTTGTCCCGGAATAAATTCATCTTACTACGTGATGCCCTTCATTGTGCGTAGTCCGATATGCACTTGGCCGGTTTTTTATTATTATTTAAGTACTTCCATCATCATTTAAAGATAAGTGTGAACATAAAAGAAAAAGGAAACTCACCCCTGAATACCGCACAAAACGTCACAAGCACTATAACGAACAAAATCTTCCCCATTTGCACCTTTGTAAATTAATTTGTAACCACAGTTCTTCACTGATTTTAATTCCTTATTATTAATACATGGACAATGGTGTGAGGGTTTTCTCGTGTTTCTATTGTCCCCAATAAATAAAATAAAATTGTTGTTAATGTTGTGAGCAATACCAATGATATGTCGATCTTTGTGTTCTGATTAGGTACTTGTAATGCGCGTAATTATTATGAATAATACATTTCCATAATAATTATACAGCATGTTGTTTCCAATTACATTTTTCATGTACTTATAGATTAGAATATTCCCCCGCCCATCCCCGAGGGGTTCAACAAGGTGCAGCCGGTATAAACCACGCACAATGAAGGGTTCCGTATTTGGGATGAATTTATCCCAAGAAAAAACTTAACATTGTAGTTGAAAAACACATTCTCCCATACAGAATGTTTGGGCAAACATGTTTTTTAACTGTAAATGTAAGTTGGTCGACTATTACTCGGTAACTTGTAAAGACTACTTAGCTGTGATAGTTTTCCTCTTTATTTCGTTGTTAACCATTTAACTGGCAGAGGGGGAGGGGGGAGACACTTGACTCTAACAAAAATTAGCACTTCAAACTGATTCCTGAATCTAAAAATGGTTTCCATTAACCCGCAATATTTTTGAACGGCCTTTCCAACGATACCTCACACTATAGGATAGACGAGAAAAAAATATATCATCCCCACTTTACGTGTATGGGAGGTACCCTAAAAAAATATTTCATGATTTTATTTTACCACTTTGTCGGCGTGATTAATATGTATACACATATCAACAATACAGCCGGTCGATTCTGTAAAAATCTCACCGTGAAAACTTAGGTGAAGTGATCTCAAAGTGAACTGTCATTCCATCTGAGACTAGGGATTGTCACTATTGACAGCTCATTAATTCAAGCTAACTTCACCTAGGTTTTCACGGTGAGATTTCTACAGAATAGCGCTGCAACTTTCTAGTGCCAAGAGTCTCTGACCTAAGCCGCGGATAGACAGACGGAAGGACATGGCGAAACTATAAGGGTTTCTTGTTAACTACGGAACCCGAAAAAGGGTTAAATAAATAAATAACCCTGTACTGAAAAAAATGCACTTCATTCAAGTGACTTTTTAACTTGATTGACGATATCTTGTTTAGATTAATCAAAATCTTAGTTAAGTTAATCATCTAGACATGGTTGCAGCAATACTAGTTCAAATGATTGAACGCTCAAACAAGTTTCTCGATTACCCTTAACATGAAATCATTGTAGAAGAGTTAAAAAAGAGACAGGTTACATTTTTTTTTAACTGTAACAAAGTAATTTAGTTGTGTCAATCAAACATTTTGATTACTTCAATAAAGATCATTGAAACTTTAATCTAATAATCTTGGTTGGAGCAACTATGTTTTGACTTGATTGCTGCAAATAGGTTTTGTGATAACTCCAATCAAGATCCCGTTTCAAATCTCAATCAAATAAAAGTAGTAGCTGTGATCATTGTGCTCGATAGGCTCAGATGCAAACAAGTTACTTAGTCAATCTTAACAAAATCTTGCTTTTGGCAACAACTTTTTTTTTTCAGTGTGCACCATTTCTAAGTGCGGTAGTTACCCATGGAGAATTCCCTATGATAAAACAAGATGTTTAACCTAATCCTGAGAGGTTCGAGATTTATGAATAGGCTGAACTATTCCAAGTGTGCGAATACTAATCCAATGATCTGCACCCTAATTGCGTAGCGCACTATCAAGCACAATCTGAATGATTTTGAAGGATATTGCTAATCCATTGCTCCATGTGTTCGAAAAAATTGTCTTCTCAACAACGTAACTAGCGCAATGTATTTTGTTGGACTGTCAAAATGAAACCCATTGTAAGTGTGTTATGCAATTAACCCGCTGATCTGTCATCGTGCTGAGATTCTAGCTACATGTAATATTGAAAGGATCATATATTAAAAAAAGAAATGTTTTATCGACATAAAAAAAGTTGTTACATTTTAATTTGAAGAGCTCCTGAGCTAGGTTGTACCTGTGTTACAGGAGTCAGTGTCTTCACCCGTTTTTTGAACTTTAACAATTGTATGTAATAAAAATAAAAATAAAATTTAGGAATTAAAACTTTAAAATGTAGGAATCCAATTTAGTGCATGCATGCTTTTGAGTGGTTTGTGTGCGTGTGTGTTTGTTGTGTTTTTGTGTATGTGTATGTATGTGTAGTGAGAGTGATTGTGCTTGGTGGCTGAACTTTGGGTATATGTGAGGATTTGTGTGCCTACTTTAGGTACTATTTACTTATCACGAGTATTGTTCTTTAAGTATGTTTTCTGTCTGTGGGTAATCCAGTGTTTGAAGCCATGTGTTTAGTTTCATCTTAGTTTTATTTTATACTAGCAGCCCGTCCCGGCTTCGCACGGCAGCGCATTCGACGAAAGACATTTTAAGACTCATTTTTCTACACCTTCGGTTACATTGTTCAAATTTTACCAAGGATCCCTAATTTTTTTCAAAATGAAATGTAGCCTATGTCAAATTGGAAGAATGTAGCATTCTATTGGTGAAATAATTTTTTAAATCGGCCTGTACTTTTTGAGCCTATTCATTACAAACATACAAACATACAAAAATAGGTACAAATCTTTCCTCTTTATAATAATATATAATATAACATATAATATAATATAATATAATATATATATATAATATATAAAATATATATAATATATATATATATATATATAATATAAAATATAAATTTAATATAATAATTAATTAATAATAAATAATAATTAATAATATAGTGTAGATGTAGATGTAGATAAGTGGGTTGATGTGGAGAATTTTGTTTACTTTATTATAAATATATAAGTAGCTAGGTATAGGCATTGCCGTCGAGCGGATGCGGTCTTACACTTGACTTCGCGGCATACTCGTACATTAGCATCGGAATTGTCGGAATGACTGTCATTGATTTTAAGTTTTTTTAAGTAGGTATTTAGCGTGAACTGCTGACAAGATTTTGTAAGTTTGTTTATTTTTTATTTTTGACAATTTCGGTATGTTACAATTGTCTCACATTGCTGTTACAATTGACTCTCTTGGTGCAGCAATTGTAACACTATTAGCTGATCTCTTTAAGTACCATTTCCTAGAATATTATTGACGTTTCTGCTATTTTCTGTATTTGATTTTATAATTAGATAACTCAACTATATTGTGACCAAAAATGGTTGCGCTGTAATTCTTAATTAAAATATTATGAAAGATTGTTTTTTTTTTTTTTTGTTACTGTTGACACACCTCTCCCCTACTAAGAAAAAAAAAACAACACTAGATACAGTTATACAACATAATTAAGACAAGCATTTAATTGCACACTTTATAAACACCATTTGTGTGCAATAAATGTATCGAATCGAACACTCGAAAATTTATCTTCGAGTACTAATGTACGTATGTACCGCTGAACATAATTATATTATGTTGATAAAATAAAAACCCTTCTTCATAGATAAACAGGATAAGGAAACACCAAAAGTAAAGGTTCAGTCCTTGATGCCCGTTTTTACTAACACTATACTCCATTTATTATAACATTAGACAAATAAATGTTCTCACTCTTTCGTTATTTCGATGTAAACGTTTAATAAACTCCGTTATTTCACGATAAATACAAAGTACTGTAATCTATTTACCATTTACATTAAAAAAATAAATCTAAAGTGCAGTAATTTCAACAATATTACACAATAACTGTCGTTATTTAGCCGTTATTTGTCTAATGCTTATAGTAAATGGAGTATAGGCGACGCTTAAAATATTAACAAATAATTATTAATATTATTAATTTATTATTAAGCACATAAATAATAGAAAAGCGAAATGTTTTTTTATTCACGATCTCCTGACTTTGATTATAATTATGTATACTCCTTTTACTACAGCATTAGACAAATAACGGCTAAATAACGACAGTTATTGTGTAATATTGTTGAAATGACTGCACTTTAGAGTAATTTTTTTAATGTAAATGGTATTATTTATTATTATTGTAGTGGTTGTTTACATCGAAATAACGAAAGGGTGAGAACAGTTATTTGTCTAATGTTATAATAAATGGATTATAGGTAAGTTAAAACTTGTTCCCACAAGTTATTGTGGGTCAAAGTCAAAGTCAAAGTCAAATCATTTATTTCAAATAGGCACGAAGATGCACTTTTGAACGTCAAAAATTACATAAATAGTTAATTGATTCTAGTTGCGCCTTCCAAAAGGTAGTTATGTATGGAGAAGAATGGGCAAGAAACTCCATACTTACTCTTTTAAACTTAATGTGAGTGGGAACTTAATGATCTCCTAAAACAGGGCTTCCTCTCTCCTACCCTTTTGCTGTGCACTACAGGATCCATAATGATCTAAATTATATAGTTACCTCCTAAGTACACATCATAGTAAAGCAATAAAGATACAGAGTATTGAATATTGAGTATTACCTAAATAAACGCGCACCATTCAATTTTTAACGCTCGGCTCAGCGAGTCAGCGCCGAGAGTTGATAATACTCAGTGCAATAATATTAAGGAGTCGCTAAGTGTTAGTGAAAGGCCTATTTGTTTCCACTACAGGAACGGGGATATATGTATATCTATATATTGTTCGTTATTTTGGACTACACATACACGAACACACAATCCATATAGTATTAGTAACAATGACTTAAAAACTATGTTATTAAACTTTTACAAACGAAAACAACTAAACATTATGTGGCCCAACACATGTTGACAGGTGCCTCCGTACCCAGTGCCTTATAAAGGGACTGTCCACCTTGTATATTAATGTTTTTAGGCTGCTGCTGAAGCTTGTGCGCAAACTACTCATTATTGAAGCTGTTCGCTTCCTCATAATGGCATGAAAATCGTCATATTTTTATAGAACTTCCCTGTATGCTACGTTTGTAGTTATGGTCTCAGCAGCCAAAATATACAGAGAGTAAGGACTGGTGGGGCGGGAGTAAGCGCCGCACAGTTGTCCGCGTGAGAAGCAGCTCATTCTCGTCGATATCCGCAGCCTTCAGTTGCAATGTCCCATCACTTGCGAAGTTTTCGTTTTTCGTTAATTCACTAAAATCGAAAAACTTCGCAAGTTAAAGGCAGATTCAGAGAAGCCTTTGACTCAATTTATTCGGGGTCGTCGCAACATGTCTTTTTCTTCCATACTTCTCTATTAGTTCCTGCATATACTACCTTATGGCACATTACTGATACACTGACTGATGCATTCTTACAGATTATTCCTGACGAACGGCTATCACTAAAATAGATAATAGATTAGCAATCACCTACCCATAGACATTAATTATTATTATAACCATGGATGATAGAAGAGGCCTAAACTTCATGTTTTTCTGTGTAGGTACGTTCTACGAACTATATTATAGTAATGCTACCAACAATGGTATACATAATGATCTGACAAGATAATTTCCAGATTGGTTTATACACATTGATATTGATTAATTTTATAGATACAATGACATTAATACTTACTTTAAAAAGTATTATATTATTATTATTTTCATATATTTTACATATCTCGGGACCCTCGGGTCCCGGACCTTTGGAAGGCGTACGAGGGGCCGAAGCTAACTCGCAGAGGCCCGTTAGACGCTTTTTAATTAAATGAGGCACCAACCGACGATTATCCCTGTACGCACTATGCCAGTGCACCCAAGGACAACCCCCGGTTGGTGTAGGACTATTGCAGGATATGGAAACAAAGATATTGGACTATGGGTTTGGGTGGTTAAAATGGACTGGCTACCTAAAACTATCGAAGGACTATGGCCCCTGCCTGATCAATGTTTTATTATACACGGATAAAATGGCAGGGGGTGACTTGCACACTCAATAATGAGCCCCCGAAAACGGTCGCTAGCACATAGTGACGTAGCGACAAGGGGGCAACATATCCTGAGGTGCTCGAGGAGTGGAGAGGTATTCCACGGCTCTCAGAACAATCCCAGAGCCCGGAAGATGGTCAAGATCCCTACAAGCACTTACTGGAATACTTCCTTGTAAAAGTAAGGATTTTTAAAGTACTACATTAGAAATTTATAGAATGCGATAGATAAATATTTAAAATTGTTTTTTTCTTATTTATCAAGTAATAAAGCGAATCTTACTGTTGTGCGTCTATTCGAAACTTACATAATATGACTAATTTTGTAGTTATTTCTTGTAATTGTTATTATCTGCTGCTTGTAATTATTACTATTCTTGAATAAATAAATAAAAATATATTTTTATATTTCTTAATATTTTTTCGCATTCACTGCAATAACTTTTAATGAATATGAAAACGGGTGAATATGAAATAAAAAGCAGTTTAGATCAAAATCAACATCTTTATAGAAAAAACAAAATTACAAATTGTATCATAAATATTTTCAATCTTCATCCATAACATTTTCTTCATTATCCTGACTTTATAGACAATTAAAATAAATAACCATGTTTTTCAATATTTTCTAGTTTTAATCTATTTCTTTTGACGTCCAAGATCCATTTGTATACAGAAAATGATATTTCTACATCTGAAGATGTTAATGGAGCGTATTTTATTATTAATAGAATCTCACTTTACGTTTGCTACTTTTTACTCAAGTTTAGACATACTACCTATAGTTTTTTTACTATAGAAGGCCAATCACCTATATACTATTAAAAAGACAGCAAAAGGATTCACATTTCGTATTCATATTGATGTATTCTTTATTCTACACATTACAACATTTGAAATTTCTTTTTTATAATTTCAAAATCACGGAATCCTGGAGGCATATTCATACTAATATATACGTACCAGTTAATTGACCCCAAATCAATCTACATAGTATCGATCTACTATCGACATAGAACTCCGATCACTGATTATAAGCACAACGTACTTGGTATAAAAAAGAAACACACAAAATCATCAGTAGTTGAGGACCGAACTTACAACCTTTGTGAAGCAGTCGTCGATGCTCTAAGGTAATTGCTTTGTTCAAAGTTGACTAATAGGCGTTCTTAATGTCATGCATGATTGACTGCTCATTTTGTAACTACATATTTTTTTAAACCGCACACACATACGCGAGCCTTTTCACATCATAAATTAATAGTCACACTACACATGCTTCGCAAGGAACTTATTTCCACTGCATTTATTCTACTTTCATGCTTCTTTTGCCACATACAATATTTACTCCCATACATAAGCTTGTGCAACAACACACCATTTGCATTGTGAACAGCCAGTCGAGTCTTTTTGGACATCGACTGGTTGGTCACAATCGCATATAATATTCCATTCGCTTTATTTCATTATTTACTCAAAAAATCATTCTAAAAAAATAAATTGTTTAAGATGTAAAATAATGAAAACGTTGAAAGAAAACAAAAAATAACCTTTATTTGGCAACAATTCATGTAAAAGTGCACAGAAATAAAAATAAGAAGGGGTCTGCGCCAAAAATGTCTTTTTTAGCAGTAATGCCTGACAGAACCTTTGAATTTTAACCTTTTGACCGCCACGGTCGGGTATAGCCGAAAAATGAAAACGTGCACAACACTCCACCGGCGGCTAATGCCGACAAGAAAAGAAAAGGAAATAAGGTCAAATTAAATAAAAGAATGATGTTACAAGTAATAGTTTATTTAAAAAATAGGGGACGGAAAGCAATGATTAATTAGTTATCGATGAGATTTTGGCCGATGCGTTTACGCTCTGGCGGTCAAAGGGTTAATGTACAGGAAGATCTTGATTACTGCTCTTTTACGATTTAAATCTATGCTGTTTCACAATTTTTAGGCAAGGCTAAAAACTACACAATATGTGTAGGTATACAAATACTTTGAACTACTTATATAAAAATAAAAAAAATAATCTAACTTAAAGTTCTATTGATTAATTAATCAGCCTATTTCATTAATTCATTCATATAAAAATTCAACAAACATGGGCATTTAAGTCGTTTCATTTATTTGAAACGATGTAAATGACCCATATTTTTTTTTAGGTTATTATATATTGTTACTAGTTGCGCCCCACGGTGTTACCGGCGAACACTACATTCTTTCGGGAGAAAAAGTAGCCTCTATGTTAATCCAGGGTGTCAGCTACCTCCATACAACATTTTATCAAAATTGGTCCACCCGTTTGAGCGTGAAGAAGAGACAAACATACACACACACTCACAAACTTTCGCCTTTATAATATTAGTGTGATTAAGTTGGTGGGTATGTTATTGAATAGGTATATTAAAACCAATGGAAAATAAATTAAGAATGCAGTCAATTACATTTAAGTATTCTTTAAAAAAAATCTGAATAGGTTATTCGATGACGTAGCTTTATTTTTCATCTTAAAAATGCTAGGTGGATTGATAGCCAAATTACTGCTTAAATAAAGTATACAAAAGTTGATATCAAGCCAACTGCGATCAGAGAAATGGTCGTTGATGCTTTCGCTGATGCATTACATAGGTCCTTGGTACACACGTTACATTTCATGATAGTTCCACTGGATCCAACTATTTCGCGACATTGATCTGTAGAATCTTCTTGGTCTTCTGTTTCTAGTGGTGCGTAGTAGCAGTCCCGGATAAAGTTCGTTATACCATTTTCTGAAAACCAAAAAAGGATATCAGTGAAATTATGTTGGCCAAGAACTTTAAGTACCTATCTAAAATAAAGAAAGAAAAAAAGAAAAAGTATTTATTGTGACTCGCACAGGAAGATAATAAGCTAAACACGCAATTATAAAAGTATAAAAAATAAAAACAGAGTCCTGTACGAGGCCAAAAGGCTCCTATCTCAGCATGATGCTGCGACATTTAAAAATAAGTGCCGCAGCGCTGGTAAGTAAGTACCAGTACCAGTACCAGTCTAAGTACTTATAGTTCTTGAATAATTAATAGTGTTATTAAAAATAAAAAAATACTTGCTGCTGCCTGCGGCTTCGCCCACGTGTCTTTTTCTAAAATAAATTTAGCCGCAGGCTATCTGCCAGTGAGAGTCCCGTACAGGCAGACAGACAGACAATTTAAAAAAAAATATATATATAAGTTTCGTATATACTTTCATAATTATGCATTTAGTAAAAAGCTTCTTCAAATTTTGACATTACAAACAAACGCAATTAAATTTTATTTATTTAATAAATAAATAATAATTAATAATTATAATAATTATTTAATCATAATTATATAGATGTATGCTTGGTCTCAGGACGGATGCATGAATTATAATATGCAATTCTCCTAGCTCCTACTGCCAAAAGGCAGTGAAAAGGAAAGGTTTAAAATCATTTGGAGAAATAATACAGTTTCGTATAACGAAATGTGCAGGCGACCGTAAAACAACCATGTCTTTTTTTTTTCTACTGTGTTGAGTTGTACGATAACTAACGTTCCTGCATGGAGTATTGCAGCCACCTTTGGGATGGCTCAGCAAAGTACCAACTTGCTGCGCTTGACTCGGTGGAACGCAGAGCTAAGAAGCTCATTGGCGACGTAAAACTGGTGGATGCCAAGCTTCACAGCTTGGCTCATCGCCGCAAGGTTACCTGCTTGTCGGTCTTCTACAGATTGTGCTTCGGCGAGTGTGCCCATGAACTCCACGACCTTATTCCACCGGCCCCCTTCTACCAACGGACAACTAGACGCACTGCAAGTTACCACCCCTACCTAGTTGATATTCCACCAACTCGCACTAAGCGTTTTCAAACATCTTTTATAATGGGCACAGCAAAGGAGTGGAACTCTCTGCCTGCGTCTGTGTTTCCGAACGCATACAACCCTAATCTATTCAAAGTGAGAGTGAATAGGCTTCTTCTGGGTAAGCTCACTCAATCGTAGACTTTGTCTCTGTCATCCAGACCTAGAATAAGGTCAAGAGCAAAACCATAGTAAAATAAAAATAAAAAATAACTGACAAATGCGTGCACTGACTGGACAGGTCCACTCAAATCTGTATGGTTCTTTCCTCAAAATACCATTTCAGACAGCAATCTACATGATCCTCAAATGATCTGACCAAGATCTGCCTTTTGGCACTAGGAGCTAGGAGAATTAAAAAAGTGGCAAAAGAGTTATTGAAATTACGAAACCTTTTGGTTTTGTAAATTTCAATAACTCTTTTGTAAAAATCACAGATTTTTCAAGATTACCTTCATAAGCTGCTTCGATACACTGAGGTTCTGATTCTGTCACCTCATCTTCTCTAAACTGCAGCAATGATCGTGTTCCACGGTAATGCTTCTGAAAAAAATACATAAAAAAGGCTGTCAACTTAAATATTTTTTTTTAGTTTCTAAGTCAATGACCAATTTTTTTTTTTTTGGTTTTCGTATCAAAATAGTAAAATAAGTCGGTACTTCGTCTGCCAGTTTCAGTCGCAGCTGGTATTTTTTTTGATTATTTTTTTTTTTTTTTTTTTACTATTTTACTATCGACTTGAAATTGGGAATAGTTTTAAATAACTCTTTTATATTGCATCTTTATAAGTGAAAAAAATCAATACGTAGTATACAGGGTTATTGTTAAAACACTAACAGCCTCTCCATTCTTTATTACTAACATCATAAACAACAACTTTTGTTCTATGAATTTTAATAACTTATCAGATTTGAAGTTATCAGAATTCCATAAAAAATCAAAATATTTAAATTCAACGCTCTAAATGTAATGAACTCTACGCGTAGCAGAACAAAATGCCGTGACTAGTGCTAGCACTAGTCACGGCATTTTGTTCTGCTACGCCTAGAGTTCATTACATGCCAAATTTTCTCATTCGATTTTGAACTTAATCATAAACATTTTAAGGTTTAAAATCGTTTGGAGAAAGACAGTTTGGGTATCACCTGATGTGCTGACGACCATACAACAACCATGCTGTTTTTTTTTTTTCTACTGAGTTGAGTTGCACGGTAACTGACAAATGCGTCACTGGACAGGTCCACTCAAATCTGTATGGTTCTTTCCTCAAAAGACCATTTCAGACAGGTCCTCAAATGATCTAACCGAGATTATGTTTGGATTTTTATATATACATTGACATTGATGAATTTTATATATTCAATAACATGAACATTTACTTTGTAAAGTAACATATTATTTTAATTATTGTGAATGTGAAGACTGCAGGTCAAAGTATTTTTTTTTTTGTTTTTTGTTTTTTCTCAGTTTGTTTTTATCGTGGTCTGGCAGTTTGAGTAATTTATGCGGCCTACTTAAATGCTTTGATATTGTTCGCCGAATCGTTGAGCTCCTAAGTTCTGAGTTGAGCTGCACGATTACTGACAAATGCTGGCCCTGTCGGTCAATCTGTGTGGTTCTTTCATCAAAAGCCCATTTCAGACACCAATCTACACATGACACGGTGTCTTCACATGATCTGACCAAGATTATGTCTGGACTTTAAAAGAGACTGTGAGTTTAATACGGCCTTTCTTAGAGTGGTCATCAGATTTGAAACGCCGACCTCATCTAGTTTATAAATTTGATTGACGTGTAAAAGTGTTTGTACAAACCTACTTACTGAAATAAAATCATATATCTTTATCATTAACAAAATACAGAATTGAAATGTCTCAAAATCAGATAATTTATGTAAACAAAGGGGAAGATGGTTCCATTTTCTTTTAAGTACTGATTTTAAGAAATAATAATCACGTCAAAAAAGTTGTTGTTTATGATTAGTAATACAGTGTTGCAAGGTTGTTAGAGCTTTACCAATAACCCTGTATAAAACAAAGTTGCTCTACGTATCTACGTATCAGCTTACGTTCATTTAGTCAGTTTGACCTGTCGTCACATCAGTGTACTGCATCTGTGCAAGGCAGCGGCGGGTCACTAATATTAAATAATTTGAATTGCAACTGGAGCCAAAATGAGGATATAAGGTCGAAAACTCGATAAGCTACAAGGTTAAATGGGTATCTGGAAGTGCTTCATTTGCACATTATAAAACTTATTTCATTTTCAATTATACCTCCTGCGGTGCTGGTTCAGTACTGGAGCTGGTCGTCGATGATTCTGTGCTGGAGCTGGTCGACGAAATTTCTGTGCTGGAGCTGGTCGATGATGGTACTGTGCTGGAGCTGGTCGTAGATGGTTCCGTGCTAGAGCTGGTCGTCGATGATTCAGTGCTGGAGCTGGCCGATGATGGTTCTGAGCTGGAGCTGGTCGTAGATGGTTCAGTGCTGGAGCTGATCGTAGATGGTTCAGTGCTGGAGCTGGTTGACGAAGATTCTGTGCTGGTGCTGGTCGACGAAGATTCTGTGCCGGTGCTGGTCGATGATGGTTCTGTGCTGCTGGCAGTAGATGGTGCCGTGCTGGAGCTGGTCGTAGTTGGTTCAGTGCTGGAGCTGGTCGACGAAGCTTCTGTGCTGGAGCTGGTCGTAGATGGTTCAGTGCTCGAGCTGGTTGACGATGGTTCCGTGCTGGAGCTGGTCGTAGATGGTTCAGTGCTGGAGCTGGTCGATGAAGGTTCTGTGCTGGAGCTAGTCGATGATGGTTCTGTACTGGGGCTGGTCGGAGATGGTTCAGTGCTGGAGCTGGTCGAAGAAGCTTCAGTGCTGGAGCTGGTCGACGAAGCTTCTGTGCTGGAGCTGGTCGTAGATGGTCCAGTGCTAGAGCTGGTCGTCGATGATTCAGTGCTGGAGCTGGTCAACGATGGTTCCGTGCTGGAGCTGGACGTAGATGGTTCGGTGCTGGAGCTGGTCGACGAAGTTTCTGTGCTGGAGCTGATCGTAGATGGTTCAGTGCTCGAGCTGGTTAACGATGGTTCCGTGCTGGAGCTGGTCGTAGATGTTTCAGTGCTGGAGCTGGTCGATGAAGGTTCTGTGCTAGAGCTGGTCGATGATGGTTCTGCGCTGGAGCTGGTCGTAGATGGTACAGTGCTGGAGCTGGTCGACGAAGCTTCAGTGCTGGAGCTGGTTGACGAAGCTTCTGTGCTGGAGCTGGTCATAGATGGTTCAGTGCTAGAGCTGGTCGTAGATAGTTCAGTGCTGGAGCTGGTCGATGAAGGTTCAGTGCTGGAGCTGGTCGACGAAGCTTCTGTGCTGGAGCTGATCGTAGATGGTTCAGTGCTCGTGCTGGTTGACGATGGTTCCGTGCTGGAGCTGGTCGTAGATGGTTCAGTGCTCGAGCTGGTTGACGATGGTTTCGTGCTGGAGCTGGTCGATGATGGTTCTGTGCTGGAGCTGGTCGACGATGGTTCGGTGCTGTAGCTGGACGTAGATGGTTCAGTGCTGGAGCTGGTCGACGAAGCTTCTGTGCTGGTGCTGATCGTAGATAGTTCAGTGCTCGGGCTGGTTGACGATGGTTCTGTGCTGGAGCTGGTCGTAAATAGTTCTGTGCTAGAGCTGGTCATCGATGATTCAGTGCTGGAGCTGGCCGATAATGGTTCTGAGCTGGAGCTGGTCGTAGATGGTTCAGTGCTGGAGCTGGTCGACGAAGCTTCAGTGCTGGAGCTGGTTGACGAAGCTTCTGTGCTGGAGCTGGTCATAGATGGTTCAGTACTAGAGCTGGTCGTCGATGATTCAGTGCTGGAGCTGGTCGACGATGGTTCCGTGCTGGAGCTGGACGTAGATGGTTTAGTGCTCGAGCTAGTCGTTGATGGTTCAGTGCTTGAGCTGGTCGACGATGGTTCAGTGTTCGAGCTGGTTGACGATGGTTCCGTGCTGGAGCTGGTCGTAGATGGTTCAGTGCTGGAGCTGGTCGTAGATGGTTCAGTGCTGGAGCTGGTCGATGATGGTTCTGTGCTGGAGCTGGTCGATGATGGTTCAGTGCTGGAGCTGGTCGACGAAGCTTCAGTGCTGGAGCTGGTTGACGAAGCTTCTGTGCTGGAGCTGGTCGTAGATGGTTCAGTGCTGGAGCTGGTCGATGAAGGCTCTGTGCTGGAGCTGGTCGATGATGGTTCTGTGCTGGAGCTGGTCGTAGATGGTTCAGTGCTGGAGCTGGTCGACGAAGCTTCAGTGCTGGAGCTGGTCGACGAAGCTTCTGTGCTGGAGCTGGTCGTAGATAGTTCGGTGCTAGAGCTGGTCGTCGATGATTCAGTGCTGGAGCTGGTCGACGATGGTTCCGTGCTGGAGCTGGACGTAGATGGTTTAGTGCTCGAGCTAGTCGTTGATGGTTCAGTGCTTGAGCTGGTCGACGATGGTTCTGTGCTGGAGCTGGTCGTAGATGGTTCAGTGCTGGAGCTGGTCGATGAAGGCTCTGTGCTGGAGCTGGTCGATGATGGTTCTGTGCTGGAGCTGGTCGTAGATGGTTCAGTGCTGGAGCTGGTCGACGAAGCTTCAGTGCTGGAGCTGGTCGACGAAGCTTCTGTGCTGGAGCTGGTCGTAGATGGTTCAGTGCTAGAGCTGGTCGTCGATGATTCAGTGCTGGAGCTGGTCGACGATGGTTCCGTGCTGGAGCTGGACGTAGATGGTTTAGTGCTCGAGCTAGTCGTTGATGGTTCAGTGCTTGAGCTGGTCGACGATGGTTCTGTGCTGGAGCTGGTCGATGATGGTTCAGTGCTCGAGCTAGTCGTTGATGGTTCAGTACTGGAGCTAGTTGTCGACGGTTTAGTGCTTGAACTGGTCGACGATGGTTCAGTGCTGGAGCTAGTCGACGAAGCCTCTGTGCTGGAGCTGGTCGTAGATGGTTCAGTGCTAGAGCTGGTCGACGAAGCTTCAGTGCTGGAGCTGGTTGACGAAGCTTCTGTGCTGGAGCTGGTCGTAGATAGTTCAGTGCTGGAGCTGGTCGATGAAGGCTCTGTGCTGGAGCTGGTCGATGATGGTTCTGTGCTGGAGCTGCTCGTAGATGGTTCAGTGCTGGAGCTGGTCGTAGATAGTTCAGTGCTGGAGCTGGTCGATGAAGGCTCTGTGCTGGAGCTGGTCGATGATGGTTCTGTGCTGGAGCTGCTCGTAGATGGTTCAGTGCTGGAGCTGGTCGACGAAGCTTCAGTGCTGGAGCTGGTCGACGAAGCTTCTGTGCTGGAGCTGGTCGTAGATGGTTCCGTGCTGGAGCTGGACGTAGATGGTTTAGTGCTCGAGCTAGTCGTTGATGGTTCAGTGCTTGAGCTGGTCGACGATGGTTCTGTGCTGGAGCTGGTCGTAGATGGTTCAGTGCTGGAGCTGGTCGATGAAGGCTCTGTGCTGGAGCTGGTCGATGATGGTTCTGTGCTGGAGCTGGTCGTAGATGGTTCAGTGCTGGAGCTGGTCGACGAAGCTTCAGTGCTGGAGCTGGTCGACGAAGCTTCTGTGCTGGAGCTGGTCGTAGATGGTTCAGTGCTAGAGCTGGTCGTCGATGATTCAGTGCTGGAGCTGGTCGACGATGGTTCCGTGCTGGAGCTGGACGTAGATGGTTTAGTGCTCGAGCTAGTCGTTGATGGTTCAGTGCTTGAGCTGGTCGACGATGGTTCTGTGCTGGAGCTGGTCGATGATGGTTCAGTGCTCGAGCTAGTCGTTGATGGTTCAGTACTGGAGCTAGTTGTCGACGGTTTAGTGCTTGAACTGGTCGACGATGGTTCAGTGCTGGAGCTAGTCGACGAAGCCTCTGTGCTGGAGCTGGTCGTAGATGGTTCAGTGCTAGAGCTGGTCGACGATGATTCAGTGCTGGAGCTGGTCGACGATGGTTCCGTGTTGGAGCTGGACGTAGATGGTTCAGTGCTGGAGCTGGTCGACGAAGCTTCTGTGCTGGAGCTGATCGTAGATGGTTCAGTGCTCGAGCTGGTTGACGATGGTTCCGTGCTGGAGCTGGTCGTAGATGGTACAGTGCTGGAGCTGGTCGATGAAGGCTCTGTGCTGGAGCTGGTCGATGATGGTTCTGTGCTGGAGCTGGTCGATGATGGTTCAGTGCTGGAGCTGGTCGACGAAGCTTCAGTGCTGGAGCTGGTCGACGAAGCTTCTGTGCTGGAGCTGGTCGTAGATGGTTCAGTGCTAGAGCTGGTCGTCGATGATTCAGTGCTGGAGCTGGTCGACGATGGTTCCGTGCTGGAGCCGGACGACGAAGCTTCTGTGCTGGAGCTGGTCGTAGATGGTTCAGTGCTCGAGCTGGTTATTGATGGTTCAGTGCTTGAGCTAGTCGGTGCCGTCGGTCCAGTAGGTGGACCAGTAGTTGAGTCGCTTGGTAATGGAGAACTCGGTTCAGGTGATGTTGAACTAGTTGGACTAATTGGGTTTGTGCTTGGACATGTATATATGTGACTTGAGTTTACTGTAGTACAGTTGCGACACACGTAACATTTTCGCGCGTTAGCTGAAAATAATTAAAAGTTCAAAATCAATAATTTGCCGATAGCGTTACCTTAATCTATTCGTAAAATTATAAATAGTGTAGTTGTTACTAAAATACACAAAAATTATTAAAGGATAAGCATTTACAATCCATGGATATGAAGTTTGACAGTCGTTATGGGCAGTCAGAAGTAGAATAACTAGTCTAAATCAAGGTTGTGAAGGTCAGTTAAGAGCGCTGTCTCGGGTCCACTAGCGCCTTAAAAAAAAAAAAAAAATACTGTGAAAGAATTATGAAAAACGGCTCAATCAGCTGCCTCGGTAAGTGTGTCTAGAATTTTCTAATACCTTTTATAAAGTTTCATATTATTGAGACACGAAGCAACCAAAATTCGATCTAAAGAAAAACGGCCACGTTCCTCTAGATCGTATTGAATAAGGAGTGGCGTAGTGGACCCGACACAGCCCTCTTAAGCAGTCGCTTAATTTAAAATGCAGATGCATCCGATTAGAGTAGCTGAACCTAACATAGTCGGCAGATGGCTAGGCAGATGATGGACATTTTTTATGTTTCGCTGTTCTGTGTCTCGTAATGTTAATTACTTTGTATACCTAACTACTATTGTATAGAATCAAGATTTTCTAACTGAACAGACAGATTGCTGCTGGGGAGTTTGTTGCGCCACTTCTTCTTTCCAGCTAAAGCACTAGAAAGTGGTGAAGGGCGGGCGTTTTGGGGGCTGTCTTATGTAATTTTGACGTTCGAAAAGTGCTGATTCACAGCCTAATTTGAATTAATGACTTTTGATTTTAGAGTTTACAAACTACCAAGCAATTACACAAAGAATTATATAATATTTGCCAAAATGTTATGCAATACAATAAGGATAAATAAATAGAGATGAACGATAATCATACTCGTATACCTACTCAAGAGAGATAATGATTCCCGTAATGTATTGCATGTTATCTGTTAAGTACCCAGTACATACGACTACATACAAAGCAACACATTTCCAGTATATGATGTACCCTAATTGTGTAATACACAATCAATCGCAATCTGAATCCATTGCTAACATTACTTCATATTTTCGAAAAATTTGTCTGGTAACAATGTAAATAAAGCAATGAATGTTGTTGAACTGTCAAAATGAAACCAATTCTTAAAAGGAAAATATTATGTAGCCGTGTATACTGTTAGTACTATGCCGTGTTTCGTGTGGAAGTCACCAATATTTCATAATGGTATTATCTGTGTTTGAACCACAAAATATGAGTGCCATAGGTATGAAGATACAGTCAGCAGAAAAATTGTGTGATCCAAGGTTTCAGAAGACTTTTGTATAAAATCTTGCAAATTATTACTTGTGTCTGTCAAATAATGAATATTTACTTTAAACACTAAATGCTTTGCCTAAAGCCCCGTATTCATGGTAAAGATTTGTTTATAAACAAAGTTTAATCAACATGTTGCTGAGTTGCTGGCAACACTGCGAGTTGATCACGGCATGTTGACAAGTTCTCGCTCGACGAGCGACATTTGTTTATCAACAATTGTTGTAGTGTGTGGACGTGTTGGCATTAGGGATTGCAAGCCTGCAAAACGGGATCACGCATTCCCGCGGGATCCAGCTGCTTTTATTAATCTGCTGGATCCCGCACCTTCAAAGTGCGGATCCGCGGATCCTGCAAATAAAAAATTTGGCGCTAAAACATTCGCGTAAATCGCGAGTAGCACAAGCGCAACGTTGCCGAAATATATCCTGACGGTTCAGCGTACTAGCGTAGAAGCCGAGAGAGCGTTTTCAGCATCAGGATATATTTGCAGTTCACTCAGAAGCAGGCGCAAAGATGATACAATAACCTCCTTACTAATAAACGTTGTATAGCGTCTGTATAGTTACACAACGCTTTGTCTTCTTCTTTCGAAAGTCAAATTACTGACGAGTGAAAGAGAGAAATCGGTGTGTAACTATACAGACGCTATACAACGTTTATTAGTAAGGAGGTAAATGTATAAGCGCGTATTTTCTTCATAGTAATAGCATCTAAGATTGCATGAGCTGCGGGATTGCAATGCCTAGTTGGCATCAAGTTTACTCATCAAATTTTCTCTTTTAACACGAGCACCGTTTTGTCGACGGAAGAGTAGACAAAAATGACGTTCCGTGTTGACAGTACGACGGCAGCAAAGTAGAAAGAGTCAACTGCGCTTTTTACAAAATTCACTCATATACATAATTTGACTCAGAATTCTGTTTTGTTATAGATTTTTTTTTCTGCATGATTCTCAATTTTTACTAATATTAAGTCACGCCTAAAAAGAAAATCTCAATTTTTTTTTTCTCAAGGATTCGATGTACCGTATTTTGGAACAAAAAAATATTACAGTAAATATTACTGTAATCTTTTTTTGTTTCAAAATATGTTGATCAACAGCTGTTACCCAACAAAAGTTTACCATGAATACGGGTAAGTCAATCATTTTTTTATTTTTTATTTCAGCTTTTTGTCAGATTAAAATTAATAGAGTTTTTATAAACATGAAACTAGGTTCGAAAGATCTAACTAACCAGCACCACAGTGAATGGGCGTAAATGACATGTCGAGATTTATTAAAAACATGCCACGTGCGTATCGGATTCCCAAGAACAAACTTAACATTATAGTAACTACAATGTTAAGTTTGGTCTCTGAGAAACATGCTCTCCTATACAGATTGTATGGGGGAACATGTTTTTCAACTGCAAATTTCAGGGGCCGTGCACGAAATTGACTGATTATGATCAATTGACGACACGGTTCGAGCAATGGTTAAGCGATTAACTGCTGCGCTGCGTGTCGCGGGTTCGATTCCCGCACGGAACAAATATTTGTATGACCTACAATTAGTTGTTCCGGGTCTGGCTGTTTGTGTATGTGAGATTAAATGTTTGTAAACGCCGACAATGCAGGAGAAATCCCTAGTGTGGGGCAACAAAAATAATAGTAATAATAAGGAAAATAGATGAAAATTGACCATTTCCCGCTTATTTCCGAAACGGCTGAGCCTAAAATTTTGAAAAAAATACAGATAATTGTATAGTGAGAATAGTAGAACAGGGATAATATTTACTTATGATTACAAGAAAACCTTTAAGAAGTCTATTAGATGGTCTTAAAATAACATTGTTAATCACTCAATATTATTGTGCATACAAAGTTACATTTGCAGTTGGAATGTTTGTGGGGAACATGTTTTTCAACTAGGTACAATGTTTAAGTTTGTTCTTGGGATAAATTCATCCCAACTACGGAACCCTTCATTGTGCGTGGTCCGACACGCACTTGGCCGGTTTTTATTTTTACTATTTGTCTCATAGAAAATCTTAGTGCTTTTCTATGACACAAATAGTTAAAAAAAAAAACCGCCATCAACCCTTATCATATGAACGTGGATCCATGCGAGATACAATGGTTTTTTAATTGTGTCTGTA